>OZ020564.1:0-2805000 GCA_963971465.1 Lepidochitona cinerea
ACCCTAACCCTAACCCTAACCCTAACCCTAACCCTAACCCTAACCCTAACCCTAACCCTAACCCTAACCCTAACCCTAACCCTAACCCTAACCCTAACCCTAACCCTAACCCTAACCCTAACCCTAACCCTAACCCTAACCCTAACCCTAACCCTAACCCTAACCCTAACCCTAACCCTAACCCTAACCCTAACCCTAACCCTAACCCTAACCCTAACCCTAACCCTAACCCTAACCCTAACCCTAACCCTAACCCTAACCCTAACCCTAACCCTAACCCTAACCCTAACCCTAACCCTAACCCTAACCCTAACCCTAACCCTAACCCTAACCCTAACCCTAACCCTAACCCTAACCCTAACCCTAACCCTAACCCTAACCCTAACCCTAACCCTAACCCTAACCCTAACCCTAACCCTAACCCTAACCCTAACCCTAACCCTAACCCTAACCCTAACCCTAACCCTAACCCTAACCCTAACCCTAACCCTAACCCTAACCCTAACCCTAACCCTAACCCTAACCCTAACCCTAACCCTAACCCTAACCCTAACCCTAACCCTAACCCTAACCCTAACCCTAACCCTAACCCTAACCCTAACCCTAACCCTAACCCTAACCCTAACCCTAACCCTAACCCTAACCCTAACCCTAACCCTAACCCTAACCCTAACCCTAACCCTAACCCTAACCCTAACCCTAACCCTAACCCTAACCCTAACCCTAACCCTAACCCTAACCCTAACCCTAACCCTAACCCTAACCCTAACCCTAACCCTAACCCTAACCCTAACCCTAACCCTAACCCTAACCCTAACCCTAACCCTAACCCTAACCCTAACCCTAACCCTAACCCTAACCCTAACCCTAACCCTAACCCTAACCCTAACCCTAACCCTAACCCTAACCCTAACCCTAACCCTAACCCTAACCCTAACCCTAACCCTAACCCTAACCCTAACCCTAACCCTAACCCTAACCCTAACCCTAACCCTAACCCTAACCCTAACCCTAACCCTAACCCTAACCCTAACCCTAACCCTAACCCTAACCCTAACCCTAACCCTAACCCTAACCCTAACCCTAACCCTAACCCTAACCCTAACCCTAACCCTAACCCTAACCCTAACCCTAACCCTAACCCTAACCCTAACCCTAACCCTAACCCTAACCCTAACCCTAACCCTAACCCTAACCCTAACCCTAACCCTAACCCTAACCCTAACCCTAACCCTAACCCTAACCCTAACCCTAACCCTAACCCTAACCCTAACCCTAACCCTAACCCTAACCCTAACCCTAACCCTAACCCTAACCCTAACCCTAACCCTAACCCTAACCCTAACCCTAACCCTAACCCTAACCCTAACCCTAACCCTAACCCTAACCCTAACCCTAACCCTAACCCTAACCCTAACCCTAACCCTAACCCTAACCCTAACCCTAACCCTAACCCTAACCCTAACCCTAACCCTAACCCTAACCCTAACCCTAACCCTAACCCTAACCCTAACCCTAACCCTAACCCTAACCCTAACCCTAACCCTAACCCTAACCCTAACCCTAACCCTATCCCTAACCCTAACCCTAACCCTAACCCTAACCCTAACCCTAACCCTAACCCTAACCCTAACCCTAACCCTAACCCTAACCCTAACCCTAACCCTAACCCTAACCCTAACCCTAACCCTAACCCTAACCCTAACCCTAACCCTAACCCTAACCCTAACCCTAACCCTAACCCTAACCCTAACCCTAACCCTAACCCTAACCCTAACCCTAACCCTAACCCTAACCCTAACCCTAACCCTAACCCTAACCCTAACCCTAACCCTAACCCTAACCCTAACCCTAACCCTAACCCTAACCCTAACCCTAACCCTAACCCTAACCCTAACCCTAACCCTAACCCTAACCCTAACCCTAACCCTAACCCTAACCCTAACCCTAACCCTAACCCTAACCCTAACCCTAACCCTAACCCTAACCCTAACCCTAACCCTAACCCTAACCCTAACCCTAACCCTAACCCTAACCCTAACCCTAACCCTAACCCTAACCCTAACCCTAACCCTAACCCTAACCCTAACCCTAACCCTAACCCTAACCCTAACCCTAACCCTAACCCTAACCCTAACCCTAACCCTAACCCTAACCCTAACCCTAACCCTAACCCTAACCCTAACCCTAACCCTAACCCTAACCCTAACCCTAACCCTAACCCTAACCCTAACCCTAACCCTAACCCTAACCCTAACCCTAACCCTAACCCTAACCCTAACCCTAACCCTAACCCTAACCCTAACCCTAACCCTAACCCTAACCCTAACCCTAACCCTAACCCTAACCCTAACCCTAACCCTAACCCTAACCCTAACCCTAACCCTAACCCTAACCCTAACCCTAACCCTAACCCTAACCCTAACCCTAACCCTAACCCTAACCCTAACCCTAACCCTAACCCTAACCCTAACCCTAACCCTAACCCTAACCCTAACCCTAACCCTAACCCTAACCCTAACCCTAACCCTAACCCTAACCCTAACCCTAACCCTAACCCTAACCCTAACCCTAACCCTAACCCTAACCCTAACCCTAACCCTAACCCTAACCCTAACCCTAACCCTAACCCTAACCCTAACCCTAACCCTAACCCTAACCCTAACCCTAACCCTAACCCTAACCCTAACCCTAACCCTAACCCTAACCCTAACCCTAACCCTAACCCTAACCCTAACCCTAACCCTAACCCTAACCCTAACCCTAACCCTAACCCTAACCCTAACCCTAACCCTAACCCTAACCCTAACCCTAACCCTAACCCTAACCCTAACCCTAACCCTAACCCTAACCCTAACCCTAACCCTAACCCTAACCCTAACCCTAACCCTAACCCTAACCCTAACCCTAACCCTAACCCTAACCCTAACCCTAACCCTAACCCTAACCCTAACCCTAACCCTAACCCTAACCCTAACCCTAACCCTAACCCTAACCCTAACCCTAACCCTAACCCTAACCCTAACCCTAACCCTAACCCTAACCCTAACCCTAACCCTAACCCTAACCCTAACCCTAACCCTAACCCTAACCCTAACCCTAACCCTAACCCTAACCCTAACCCTAACCCTAACCCTAACCCTAACCCTAACCCTAACCCTAACCCTAACCCTAACCCTAACCCTAACCCTAACCCTAACCCTAACCCTAACCCTAACCCTAACCCTAACCCTAACCCTAACCCTAACCCTAACCCTAACCCTAACCCTAACCCTAACCCTAACCCTAACCCTAACCCTAACCCTAACCCTAACCCTAACCCTAACCCTAACCCTAACCCTAACCCTAACCCTAACCCTAACCCTAACCCTAACCCTAACCCTAACCCTAACCCTAACCCTAACCCTAACCCTAACCCTAACCCTAACCCTAACCCTAACCCTAACCCTAACCCTAACCCTAACCCTAACCCTAACCCTAACCCTAACCCTAACCCTAACCCTAACCCTAACCCTAACCCTAACCCTAACCCTAACCCTAACCCTAACCCTAACCCTAACCCTAACCCTAACCCTAACCCTAACCCTAACCCTAACCCTAACCCTAACCCTAACCCTAACCCTAACCCTAACCCTAACCCTAACCCTAACCCTAACCCTAACCCTAACCCTAACCCTAACCCTAACCCTAACCCTAACCCTAACCCTAACCCTAACCCTAACCCTAACCCTAACCCTAACCCTAACCCTAACCCTAACCCTAACCCTAACCCTAACCCTAACCCTAACCCTAACCCTAACCCTAACCCTAACCCTAACCCTAACCCTAACCCTAACCCTAACCCTAACCCTAACCCTAACCCTAACCCTAACCCTAACCCTAACCCTAACCCTAACCCTAACCCTAACCCTAACCCTAACCCTAACCCTAACCCTAACCCTAACCCTAACCCTAACCCTAACCCTAACCCTAACCCTAACCCTAACCCTAACCCTAACCCTAACCCTAACCCTAACCCTAACCCTAACCCTAACCCTAACCCTAACCCTAACCCTAACCCTAACCCTAACCCTAACCCTAACCCTAACCCTAACCCTAACCCTAACCCTAACCCTAACCCTAACCCTAACCCTAACCCTAACCCTAACCCTAACCCTAACCCTAACCCTAACCCTAACCCTAACCCTAACCCTAACCCTAACCCTAACCCTAACCCTAACCCTAACCCTAACCCTAACCCTAACCCTAACCCTAACCCTAACCCTAACCCTAACCCTAACCCTAACCCTAACCCTAACCCTAACCCTAACCCTAACCCTAACCCTAACCCTAACCCTAACCCTAACCCTAACCCTAACCCTAACCCTAACCCTAACCCTAACCCTAACCCTAACCCTAACCCTAACCCTAACCCTAACCCTAACCCTAACCCTAACCCTAACCCTAACCCTAACCCTAACCCTAACCCTAACCCTAACCCTAACCCTAACCCTAACCCTAACCCTAACCCTAACCCTAACCCTAACCCTAACCCTAACCCTAACCCTAACCCTAACCCTAACCCTAACCCTAACCCTAACCCTAACCCTAACCCTAACCCTAACCCTAACCCTAACCCTAACCCTAACCCTAACCCTAACCCTAACCCTAACCCTAACCCTAACCCTAACCCTAACCCTAACCCTAACCCTAACCCTAACCCTAACCCTAACCCTAACCCTAACCCTAACCCTAACCCTAACCCTAACCCTAACCCTAACCCTAACCCTAACCCTAACCCTAACCCTAACCCTAACCCTAACCCTAACCCTAACCCTAACCCTAACCCTAACCCTAACCCTAACCCTAACCCTAACCCTAACCCTAACCCTAACCCTAACCCTAACCCTAACCCTAACCCTAACCCTAACCCTAACCCTAACCCTAACCCTAACCCTAACCCTAACCCTAACCCTAACCCTAACCCTAACCCTAACCCTAACCCTAACCCTAACCCTAACCCTAACCCTAACCCTAACCCTAACCCTAACCCTAACCCTAACCCTAACCCTAACCCTAACCCTAACCCTAACCCTAACCCTAACCCTAACCCTAACCCTAACCCTAACCCTAACCCTAACCCTAACCCTAACCCTAACCCTAACCCTAACCCTAACCCTAACCCTAACCCTAACCCTAACCCTAACCCTAACCCTAACCCTAACCCTAACCCTAACCCTAACCCTAACCCTAACCCTAACCCTAACCCTAACCCTAACCCTAACCCTAACCCTAACCCTAACCCTAACCCTAACCCTAACCCTAACCCTAACCCTAACCCTAACCCTAACCCTAACCCTAACCCTAACCCTAACCCTAACCCTAACCCTAACCCTAACCCTAACCCTAACCCTAACCCTAACCCTAACCCTAACCCTAACCCTAACCCTAACCCTAACCCTAACCCTAACCCTAACCCTAACCCTAACCCTAACCCTAACCCTAACCCTAACCCTAACCCTAACCCTAACCCTAACCCTAACCCTAACCCTAACCCTAACCCTAACCCTAACCCTAACCCTAACCCTAACCCTAACCCTAACCCTAACCCTAACCCTAACCCTAACCCTAACCCTAACCCTAACCCTAACCCTAACCCTAACCCTAACCCTAACCCTAACCCTAACCCTAACCCTAACCCTAACCCTAACCCTAACCCTAACCCTAACCCTAACCCTAACCCTAACCCTAACCCTAACCCTAACCCTAACCCTAACCCTAACCCTAACCCTAACCCTAACCCTAACCCTAACCCTAACCCTAACCCTAACCCTAACCCTAACCCTAACCCTAACCCTAACCCTAACCCTAACCCTAACCCTAACCCTAACCCTAACCCTAACCCTAACCCTAACCCTAACCCTAACCCTAACCCTAACCCTAACCCTAACCCTAACCCTAACCCTAACCCTAACCCTAACCCTAACCCTAACCCTAACCCTAACCCTAACCCTAACCCTAACCCTAACCCTAACCCTAACCCTAACCCTAACCCTAACCCTAACCCTAACCCTAACCCTAACCCTAACCCTAACCCTAACCCTAACCCTAACCCTAACCCTAACCCTAACCCTAACCCTAACCCTAACCCTAACCCTAACCCTAACCCTAACCCTAACCCTAACCCTAACCCTAACCCTAACCCTAACCCTAACCCTAACCCTAACCCTAACCCTAACCCTAACCCTAACCCTAACCCTAACCCTAACCCTAACCCTAACCCTAACCCTAACCCTAACCCTAACCCTAACCCTAACCCTAACCCTAACCCTAACCCTAACCCTAACCCTAACCCTAACCCTAACCCTAACCCTAACCCTAACCCTAACCCTAACCCTAACCCTAACCCTAACCCTAACCCTAACCCTAACCCTAACCCTAACCCTAACCCTAACCCTAACCCTAACCCTAACCCTAACCCTAACCCTAACCCTAACCCTAACCCTAACCCTAACCCTAACCCTAACCCTAACCCTAACCCTAACCCTAACCCTAACCCTAACCCTAACCCTAACCCTAACCCTAACCCTAACCCTAACCCTAACCCTAACCCTAACCCTAACCCTAACCCTAACCCTAACCCTAACCCTAACCCTAACCCTAACCCTAACCCTAACCCTAACCCTAACCCTAACCCTAACCCTAACCCTAACCCTAACCCTAACCCTAACCCTAACCCTAACCCTAACCCTAACCCTAACCCTAACCCTAACCCTAACCCTAACCCTAACCCTAACCCTAACCCTAACCCTAACCCTAACCCTAACCCTAACCCTAACCCTAACCCTAACCCTAACCCTAACCCTAACCCTAACCCTAACCCTAACCCTAACCCTAACCCTAACCCTAACCCTAACCCTAACCCTAACCCTAACCCTAACCCTAACCCTAACCCTAACCCTAACCCTAACCCTAACCCTAACCCTAACCCTAACCCTAACCCTAACCCTAACCCTAACCCTAACCCTAACCCTAACCCTAACCCTAACCCTAACCCTAACCCTAACCCTAACCCTAACCCTAACCCTAACCCTAACCCTAACCCTAACCCTAACCCTAACCCTAACCCTAACCCTAACCCTAACCCTAACCCTAACCCTAACCCTAACCCTAACCCTAACCCTAACCCTAACCCTAACCCTAACCCTAACCCTAACCCTAACCCTAACCCTAACCCTAACCCTAACCCTAACCCTAACCCTAACCCTAACCCTAACCCTAACCCTAACCCTAACCCTAACCCTAACCCTAACCCTAACCCTAACCCTAACCCTAACCCTAACCCTAACCCTAACCCTAACCCTAACCCTAACCCTAACCCTAACCCTAACCCTAACCCTAACCCTAACCCTAACCCTAACCCTAACCCTAACCCTAACCCTAACCCTAACCCTAACCCTAACCCTAACCCTAACCCTAACCCTAACCCTAACCCTAACCCTAACCCTAACCCTAACCCTAACCCTAACCCTAACCCTAACCCTAACCCTAACCCTAACCCTAACCCTAACCCTAACCCTAACCCTAACCCTAACCCTAACCCTAACCCTAACCCTAACCCTAACCCTAACCCTAACCCTAACCCTAACCCTAACCCTAACCCTAACCCTAACCCTAACCCTAACCCTAACCCTAACCCTAACCCTAACCCTAACCCTAACCCTAACCCTAACCCTAACCCTAACCCTAACCCTAACCCTAACCCTAACCCTAACCCTAACCCTAACCCTAACCCTAACCCTAACCCTAACCCTAACCCTAACCCTAACCCTAACCCTAACCCTAACCCTAACCCTAACCCTAACCCTAACCCTAACCCTAACCCTAACCCTAACCCTAACCCTAACCCTAACCCTAACCCTAACCCTAACCCTAACCCTAACCCTAACCCTAACCCTAACCCTAACCCTAACCCTAACCCTAACCCTAACCCTAACCCTAACCCTAACCCTAACCCTAACCCTAACCCTAACCCTAACCCTAACCCTAACCCTAACCCTAACCCTAACCCTAACCCTAACCCTAACCCTAACCCTAACCCTAACCCTAACCCTAACCCTAACCCTAACCCTAACCCTAACCCTAACCCTAACCCTAACCCTAACCCTAACCCTAACCCTAACCCTAACCCTAACCCTAACCCTAACCCTAACCCTAACCCTAACCCTAACCCTAACCCTAACCCTAACCCTAACCCTAACCCTAACCCTAACCCTAACCCTAACCCTAACCCTAACCCTAACCCTAACCCTAACCCTAACCCTAACCCTAACCCTAACCCTAACCCTAACCCTAACCCTAACCCTAACCCTAACCCTAACCCTAACCCTAACCCTAACCCTAACCCTAACCCTAACCCTAACCCTAACCCTAACCCTAACCCTAACCCTAACCCTAACCCTAACCCTAACCCTAACCCTAACCCTAACCCTAACCCTAACCCTAACCCTAACCCTAACCCTAACCCTAACCCTAACCCTAACCCTAACCCTAACCCTAACCCTAACCCTAACCCTAACCCTAACCCTAACCCTAACCCTAACCCTAACCCTAACCCTAACCCTAACCCTAACCCTAACCCTAACCCTAACCCTAACCCTAACCCTAACCCTAACCCTAACCCTAACCCTAACCCTAACCCTAACCCTAACCCTAACCCTAACCCTAACCCTAACCCTAACCCTAACCCTAACCCTAACCTAACCCTAACCCTAACCCTAACCCTAACCCTAACCCTAACCCTAACCCTAACCCTAACCCTAACCCTAACCCTAACCCTAACCCTAACCCTAACCCTAACCCTAACCCTAAACCCTAAACCCTAACCCTAACCCTAACCCTAACCCTAACCCTAACCCTAACCCTAACCCTAACCCTAACCCTAACCCTAACCCTAACCCTAACCCTAACCCTAAAAGTCAGAAATAACATAACAATTACTGCCATAAAGTTTTTAATAAAATATAACTGAGTTTTCTAAAAAAAAGTAACTTTTCCTATAAACATAGGTATTCATCAACTTTACCAAATTATGCAAATTCAACCTATGAGATTTAGGTTCTAAAAAATGTTCTTAGTATTAATTTTATCATTTCTTATTATGGTTTTTAATAAGGTTTCAGGAAATATATGACAAGTTATCAAAATATTGTTTTATCAAACCCTCTGGAAAAAGCAAATAGTCTTTTCATGACAAAAAATGTAAAATAAAAAGTCCAACAAAGCAAGAAACGTACAATTACTTTGAGCCTTGACATTAACCCTCACCCTTGAACTCGTATGTTTCCTGCATTTTAAACACCCTCTTACCCTTGACCTTTGTATGTTTCCTGCATAGAGTTTCATCGTTTATATTACTCAAAGGATGTTTCCTGCATAGGGTTTCATGACTTTCATGATTACCCATGAAATGGAATGCAGGAAACATACAACACATGCAAGAAACGTACATGACTAATGCAGGATACATACACAAAGATTGCAGGAAACATACAAAGGTCGCCAGATTTCCTGCAAAATCTGAGGGGTACTAAATGTCCGCTGTAGTATCTACCAGTCAACTACCTCCTTTTTTAGAGGAGGCCGGTTGGCTGAATGGATGAGGCCTCCGGCATTTAGTGCTGGCGATAGGTGCCATACTCTGGGACCCGGGTTCGATACCCCAAAATTGGTAGAAAGATTTCTATTATATTTTCAAGAAAGTGTATTCCCAAAATAACGAGAATACTGTTATGTTCCCTTTCTAAAAGATACTAATTAAACTCATACACTACTCAACATTTGTGAGGATCAACGTATTTATCAAACGGAAGGATTTTCTTGGTGTTTTTCCATTTTCCTGGAATGGTAAAGAATACATGGTGAACCAATGTGGGCACAACAACCGTTGGACAGTTTTTAATTGGCTTGCATTCATTGGTTCTTGACTAAACGGTCTATAATAACAGGAGCTTGGATATTTTAGGAGTATACAAAAGTAGTACACTGGGACGTTTGGAAGCGTCAACTGTTTCTTTCATTCTATCTTCATGCTGTATACAGCAGCGCCGTCTAAAGTCTTACGGCAGATGACTCCCTTCACTGCAACACACCCAAGTTGATAGAATTTTATTTCTATTTAAATCTGCACTCAACCGGTCTCGAACCTCTACCTTTCCCATCTGAAGCTGCGCAGAACCATATCCCCACTCAATTAGCCCATAGCATCTTTCCACTAAACTAACTTCCAACACAGCGTTAGAGGTATTGAATTTCTATGTGTTACCTTAACTGCGATACACGCATGCACTCTTCATATTTATATACCCTTTGACCTGCGACCTGACATATTTGGACGAATCCAAGAGGATTTTCACAATCAAAAATAGGCTTCCACGGTCACATGGGTTCATTTGCATACACAAATTGCCCTTAAATAAAATTATTTTCTTGATTACATGGGAACTGTTAGAATTTGTCATTATACACATACCATCACATACCACTATGTACCACCAGAAAGCAGCTGTACCACCACGTACAACCATGTACCATCACATACCACCATCTACCATCAAGCACCATCACATACCACAATGTACAATCATATACTACCATGTGCAATCACATACCACCATGTACCATCACATACCACCACATACCACCATGTACCATCACATACTACCCTCTACCATCACATACCACCATGTACCATCACATACCACCATGTACCATCACATACCACCTTGTACCATTACATACCACCACAGACTACCATGTACCATCATATACCACCATGTACCATCACATACCACCATGTACCATTTAATACCACCCTGTACCATCACATACCACCATGTACCATCACCCATCCCCATGTACCATCAAGTACCATTACATACAACCATGTAGCATCACATACCACCATGTACCATCACATACCACCCTGTACCATTACATACCACCATGTACCACCACACACCCCCAGGTACCATCAAGTACCATCACATACAACCATGTACCATCACATACCTACATGTACCATCACATACCATCACATAACACCATGTATTACCACAAAGCATCTGTACCACCGCATACAACCATGTGACATCCTGTACCACCATGTACCTTCACGTACCACCATGTACCATTATAAATCACCATGTACTCTTACATACCACCAGGTAGTATTACATACCACCACATAACACATGCGTGTAATATTTTTCCTTATTCTTTCTGAATATACAACACACAAATTACAGTAATTTTATTTCGTTTTATTCCTTCTTTTGAAAAATCGTCTATTTCTATCCTCTGGAGACTATTTCCAAAATTAATTATGTCCATCACCCAAAAATCACTGAAATGGCTTCCAAATCACTGCATGACTCCGAAACAAGGTTGCGGTCAATAGAAAATCACATACCACCATATACCATCACATACCAGCATCTACCAACAAGTACCACCACATACCACCATGTACCATCACATACCACCATGTACCCTCAAGTACACAACATGTCACCATGTACCATGACATACCCCCATATACCACAATTTAACACCACCTACCACCATGTACCATCACATACCTCCACATACCACAATTTAACACCACCAACCACAATGTACCACCACATACCACCAGGTACCATTACATACCATCACTTACCGTTACATACCACATGTGCCACCATAAAGCATCTGTACCACCACGTACAACCATGTAACACCACCTGCTACCTGCCAAGTACTACCACATACCATAATGTACAATCATATACTACCATGTGCCATCACATACCACCTTGTACCATCACATATCACCATGTACTATCACATACACCCATATATATCACATACCACCATGTACGATCACATACAACCATGTACCATCACATACCACCCTCTACAATCACATAAAACCATGTATTATGACATACCTTTACATACCACCATGTACCATCTAATTTCACCACGTACCATCATATACCACCCTGTACCATCACATACCGCCATTTACCATCACACACCTTTGCATACCACCGCCTACTATCACATACAACCATGTACCATACCATACCATCAAGTAACACCACTATTTACCATCACATACCACCATGCACCAGCAAGCTCGACCACATACCATCGTGTACCATCACATACCAGCATTTACCATCACATACATTCACATACCCCCCTGTACCATCACATACAACCATGTACCATCACATACCACCATCTATTATAAAGTACCACCACACACCACCATGTACCATCACATACTAGCATGTGCCCTCAATTACCACCACACACCACCATGAACCATCACATACAACCATGTACCATCACATACCACCATCTATTATAAAGTACCACCACACACCACCATGAACCATCACATACAACCATGTACCATCACATACTACCCTCTACCATCACATACCACCATGTACCATCACATACCACCATGTACCATCACATACCACCATGTACCATCACATACCACCATGTACCATCACATACCACCTAGTAGCGTCACATACGACCACAGACCACCATGTACAATCATATACGACCATGTACCATCACATATCACCATGTACCATGATATACCACCCTGTTCCATCACATACCACCCTGTTCCATCACATACCACCATGTACCATCACATACCACCCTGTACCATCACATACCACCCTGTACCAAAACAAACCACCATGTACCATCACACATCCCCAAGTACCATCAAGTACCATTACATACAACCATGTACCATCACATACCACCATCTACCATCAAGCACCATCACATACCACAATGTACAAGCATATACTACCATGTGCAATCACATACCACCATGTACCATCACATACCACCACATACCACCATGTACCATCACATACTACCATGTAACATCACATACCATTATGTACCATCACATACCACCATGTACCAGTATATACCACCCTGTACCATCACATATCACCATGTACAATCACACCCCCATGTACCATCAACTACCATTACATACAACCATGTAGCATCACATACCACCATGTACCATCACATACCAAACTGTACCATCACATACTACCCTCTACCATCACATACCACCATGTACCATCACATACCACCATGTAGCATCACATACCACCCTGTACCATCACATACCACCATGTACCATCACATACTACCCTCTACCATCACATACCACCATGTACCATCACATACCACCATGTACCATCACATACCACCTTGTACCATTACATACCACCACAGACCACCATGTACCATCATATACCACCATGTACCATCACATACCACCATGTACCATTTAATACCACCCTGTACCATCACATACATGTACCACCATGTACCATCACCCATCCCCATGTACCATCAAGTACCATTACATACAACCATGTAGCATCACATACCACCATATACCATCACATACCACCCTGTACCATTACATACCACCATGTACCATCACACACCCCCAGGTACCATCAAGTACCATCACATACAACCATGTACCATCACATACCTACATGTACCATCACATACCATCACATAACACCATGTATCACCACAAAGCATCTGTACCACCGCATACAACCATGTGACATCTTGTACCACCATGTACCTTTACGTACCTATATGTACCACCATGTACCATTATAAATCACCATGTACTCTTACATACCACCAGGTACTATTACATACCACCACATAACACATGCGTGTAATATTTTTCCTTATTCTTTCTGAATATACAACACACAAATTACAGTAATTTTATTTCGTTTTTTTCCTTCTTTTGAAAAATCGTCTATTTCTATCCTCTGGAGACTATTTCCAAAATTTATTATGTCCATCACCCAAAAATTACTGAAATGGTTTCAAACTCACTGCATGACTCCGAAATAAGGTTGCGGTCAATAGAATATTACTTTCGGGTAAGTCTTTACAGATTTTCAACAAAAATTGACCCCGGATCTATGCGTCAATTTACGTAAAGTATTCCTGCTTGATATGGAAATAAAATACAATCTCAGACTTTATTTTAGACTATTTGGTAATAGTATTCCCTATTCTTTCTGAAGCTATAACACAATATTTTCAGAAAGTTTTTTCGATCTTCTTTTTCTTGTTTTGAAAAATGGTCTTTTTCTGTAATTTCGAGACTGTTTCTCAAATGAATTTTGCCCATCAAACACCCAAAAATTACTGAAAAGTCTTGAAACTCACAGGCCTCGGAAACAAGTTTACATACCAGCATGTACCCTCAATTACCACCACCTACCACCATGTACTATCACATACCACCATGTTCCACCATAAAGCATCTGTACCACGGCATACAACCATGTAACATCCTGTACCCCCATGTACCTTCACGTACCACCATGTACCACCATGTACCATCACGTACCACCATGTACCATTATAAATCACCATGTACCCTCACATACCACCATGTACCCTCACATACCACCACATACCACATGTGTGTAATAGTATTCCCTATTCTTTCTGAATATACAACACACAAATTACAGTCATATAATTTTATTTTGTTTTTTATTCTACCCGCACGGATCAGAGGTAATACATAAATTCGCACGGCCGAAAATTTGATTCCATGTGCACACCAAACTTTTCTGCGGCTCTTGAGGCACAAAAATTCCGCGCGGTAAGGTGCGGTTGCCCGCAAGGAAGGCTGCGGTCCATCGCACGGAAGGCCAAAATTCATGACCGCAAGAGCCGTAAACCCGCCGTATCCCTTTAAGGGGCTTTCACAATTGAGACTTTCGCCGCACGGTCAAAATACTGAAATCGACCGCACGGTGGAGATAAAATTTTTCGGGCCGCAGTAGGATCGGAAAAATAACCGCAAGAAAATAATCCATTTTACGATTGGCCGGGGCACCGTAAGGGCGTGACAAGGTTCCCGCACGTTTTAATCCACGAATCTCTTGCGGCGAACCGCGCGAGTGACGCAAGCAACGCACGTCTAGCGCACGTGATCCGTGAGACAGTTGCGCGGAGGTGCTACGGGATTTGTTGGAACGTGCGGTGTGCCGCACGATGCATCGTGCGTCATTGTTTTTCGCGGCGCACCAATGAGCGGGCGCCTTACGGCGTTTTGTCAAATCGTGCGGCGATTTTGGGCTCCGCAGACGTGATTGCAGTATAAAAAGGCGCATAGATCCAAAAAACCGTTAGAAAAAGAACGTCATCCATTGAGGAAGATCACCACGATGCCCGCCAAGAAGCAGACTAAGGCAAAAGCTTCAACTGTTGTGAGATAAAATGAAGCACCCAAAAATATATACCTGTAGGACACCTGAGGGTATTTTTCGAACGGTGAACGCAAGGCGGTGCAAGACGGAGACGGCGAATCGTTCAACGGTTTACGACTGCCGCAAGGTTGGCGGAACAAGAAATTTCACCCTACGGAGCATCTTACGACACACAAAAATCGTGCAACAGATACAACGGTTTACGGTGAACGTACTAGCGCCCGCACGGATCAGAGGTAATAAAAAAAATCGCACGGCCGAAAATTGAATTCCATGTGCACACCAAACTTTTCTGCGGCTCTTGCGGCACAAAAATTCCGCGCGGTAAGGTGCGGTTGCCCGCAAGGAAGGCTGCGGACCATCGTACGGAAGGTCAAAATTCATGACCGCAAGAGCCGTAAACCCGCCGTATCTCAATTGTGAAAGGGGCTTAAAGTATTCCTGCTTGATATGGAAATAAAATACAATCTCAGACTTTATTTTAGACTTTTTGGTATTAGTATTCCCTATTCTTTCTGAAACTACAACACAATATTTTCAGAAAGTTTTTTCGATTTTCTTCTTCCTGTTTTGAAAAATTGTCTTTTTCTGTAATCTCGAGACTATTTCTCAAATCAATTTTGCCCATCAAACACCCAAAAATTACTGAAAAGTCTTGAAACTCACAGGCCTCGGAAACAAGGTTACGGTTAATAGAAAATTACTTTCGGGTAAGTTTTTACAGATTTTCTACAAAAATTGACCCTGGAGCTATATGCACTGGTACGTTCAGAAAGCGTCAATTTACGCAACATATTCCTGCTTGATATGATCGGAAAAATGTTTCCTGGAATTCATTTTATCATTTCCTAGTATGTTTTTTAATAAGGGTTCAAGAAATATATTTTGATCCCACACTCTGGAAAAAGCAAATGGTCTGAAATGGTCTTTTTGCAACTCATTGGTCTCAATTTTTTTCACATCTTTTTAATAATAAATCATAACAAGTCAGAAATAACATAACAATTACTGCCATAAAGTTTTTAATAAAATATAACTGAGTTTTCTAAAAAAAAGTAACTTTTCCTATAAACATAGGTATTCATCAACTTTACCAAATTATGCAAATTCAACCTATGAGATTTAGGTTCTAAAAAATGTTCTTAGTATTAATTTTATCATTTCTTATTATGGTTTTTAATAAGGTTTCAGGAAATATATGACAAGTTATCAAAATATTGTTTTATCAAACCCTCTGGAAAAAGCAAATAGTCTGTTCTTGACAAAAAATGTAAAATAAAAAGTCCAACAAAGCAGGAAACGTACAATTACTTTGAGCCTTGACATTAACCCTCACCCTTGAACTCGTATGTTTCCTGCATTTTAAACACCCTCTTACCCTTGACCTTTGTATGTTTCCTGCATAGAGTTTCATCGTTTATATTACTCAAAGGATGTTTCCTGCATAGGGTTTCATGACTTTCATGATTACCCATGAAATGGAATGCAGGAAACATACAACACATGCAAGAAACGTACATGACTAATGCAGGAAACATACACAAAGATTGCAGGAAACATACAAAGGTCGCCAGATTTCCTGCAAAATCTGAGGGGTACTAAATGTCCGCTGTATTATCTACCAGTCAACTACCTCCTTTTTTAGAGGAGGCCGGTTGGCTGAATGGATAAGGCATCCGGCATTTAGTGCTGGCGATAGGTGCCATACTCTGCAACCCGGGTTCAATACCCAAACATTGGTAGAAGGATTTCTACTATATTTTCAAGAAAGTGTAATCCCAAAATAACGAGAATACTGTTATGTTCCCTTTCTAAAAGATACTAATTAAACTCATACACTACTCAACATTTGTGAGGATCAACGTATTTATCAAACGGAAGGATTTTCTTGGTGTTTTTCTATTTTCCGGGAATGGTAAAGAATACAGGGTGAACCAATGTGGGCACAGCAACCGTTGGAAAGTTTTTATTTGGCTTGCATTCATTGGTTCTTGACTAAACGGTCTATAATAACAGGAGCTTGGATATTTTAGCAGTATACAAAAGTAGTACACGGGGACGTTTGGAAGCGTCAACTGTTTCTTTCATTCTATCTTCATGCTGTATACAGCAGCCCCGTCTAAAGTCTTACGGCAGATGACTCCCTTCACTGCAACACACCCAAGTTGATAGAATTGGTTTCTATTTAAATCGGCACTCAACCGGTCTCGAACCCCTACCTTTCCAATCTGAAGCTGCGCAGAACCATATCCCCACTCAATTAGCCCATAGCATCTTTCCACTTAACTAACTTCCAACACAGCGTTTGAGGTATTAAATTTCTATGTGTTACCTGAACTGCGATACACGCATGCGCTTTTCATATTTATATACCATTTGACCTGCGACCTGACATATTTGGACGAATCGAAGAGGATTTTCACAATCAAAAAGAGGCTTCCACGGTCACATGGGTTCATTTGCATACAAAAATTGCCCTTAAATAAAACTATTTTCTTGATTACATGGGAACTGTTAGAATTTGTCATTATACACATACCATCACATACCACTATGTACCACCAAAAAGCAGCTGTACCACCACGTACAACCATGTACCATCACATACCACCATCTACCATGAAGCACCATCACATACCACAATGTACAATCATATACTACCATGTGCCATCACATACCACCATGTACCATCACATACCACCACATACTACCATGTACCATCACATACTACCATGTACCATCACATACCACCATGTACCATCACATACCACCATGTACCAGAATATACCACGCTGTACCATCGCATACCACCATGTACCATCACACACCCCCATGTACCATCACATACCACCATGTACCAGAATATACCACGCTGTACCATTACATACAACCATGTACCATCACATACCACCATGTACCATCACATACCACCATGTACCAGAATATACCACGCTGTACCATTACATACAACCATGTAGCATCACATAACACCATGTACCATAACATACCAACCTGTACCATCACATACCACCATGTACCATCACTTACCACCATGTACCATCACATACTACCCTCTACCATCACATACCACCATGTAGCATCACATATCACCCTGTACCATCACATACCACCATGTACCATCACATACTACCCTCTACCATTACATACCATCATGTACCATCACCTACCAACATGTACCATCATATACCACCATGTACCATCACATACCTCCATATACCACAATTTCACACCACCTACCACCATGTACCATCACATACCACCAGGTACCACAATTTAACACCACCAACCACCATGTACCACCACATACCACCAGGTACCATTACATACCACAAGGTACCATTACATACCATCACTTACCGTCACATACCACATGTGTCACCATAAAGCATCTGTACCACCAGGTACAACCATGTAACACCACCTACCATCAAGTACCACCACATACCATAATGTACAATCATATACTACCATGTACCATCACATACCACCTTGTACCATCACCATGTACTATCACATACACCCATATATATCACATACCATCATGTACCATTATATACTACCCTGTACCATCACATACAACCATGTACCATTACATACCACCATCTATTGTCAAGTACCACCACACACCACCATGTACCATCACATACCAGCATGTACCCTCAATTACCACCACATACCGCCATGTACCATCACATACCACCATATACCATCACATACCACCATCTACCAACAAGTACCACCACACCACCATGTACCATCACATACCACCATGTACCCTCAAGTACACCACATGCCACCATGTACCATCACATACCTCCATATACCACAATTAAACACCACGAACCACCATGTACCACCACATACCACCAGGTGCCATTACATACCACCAGGTACCATTACATACCATGACTTACCGCCACATACCACCATGTGCCACCATAAAGCATCTCTACCACCACGTACAACCATGTAACACCACCTACCATCAAGTATCACCACATACCATAATGTACAATCATATACTACCATGTGCCATCACATACCACCTTGTACCATCACATATCACCATGTACTATCACATTCACCCATATATATCACATACCACAATGTACCATTATACACCACCCTGTGCCATCACATACCACCATGTACCATCACATATAACCATGAACCATCACATACCACCCTCTACAATCACATAAAACCATGAATTAGCACATACCTTTACATACCACCATGTACCATCACATTTCACCATGTACCATATACCACCCTGTACCATTACATACCGACATGTACCATTACATACCTTCGCATACCACTGCGTACTATCACATACCACCATGTACCATAACATAACATCAAGTAACACCACAAACCACTATTTACCATCACATACCACCATGCACCAGCAAGCTCGACCATATACCACCGGGAAACCATCACATACCACCATTTACCATCACATACAACCATGTACCATCACATACCACCATCTATTGTCAAGTACCACCTCACACCACCATGTACCATTACATACCAGCATGTACCCTCAATTACCACCACATACCACCATGTACCATCATATACCACCATATACCATCACATCCCACCATCTACCAACAAGTACCACCACATACCACCATGTACCATCACATACTACCATGTACCCTCAAGTACACCACATGCCACCATGTACCATCACATACCTCCATATACCACAATTTAACACCACCTACCACCATGTACCATCACATACCTTCACATACCATAATTTAACACCACCTACCACCATGTACAACCACATACCACCAGGTACCATTACATACCACCAGGCACCATTACATACCATCACTTACCGCCACATACCACCATGTGCCACCATAAAGCATCTGTACCACCACATACTACCATTAAATATCACCACATACCATAATGTACAATCATATACTACCATGTGCCATCACATACCACCTTGTACCATCACATATCACCATGTACTATCACATTCACCCATATATATCACATACCACCCTCTACAATCACATAAAACTATGAATTATCACATACCTTTACATACCACCATGTACCATCACATTTCACCATGTACTATCATATACCACCCTGTACCATCACATACCGACATGTACCATCACATACGTTCGCATACCACTGCGTACTATCACATACCACCATGTACCATAACATACCATCAAGTAACACCACAAACCACTATTTACCATCACATACCACCATGCACCAGCAAGCTCGACCACATACCACCGTGTACCATCACATACCACCATTTACCATCACATACATTCACATACCACCCTGTACCATCACATACAACCATGTATCATAACATACCACCATCTATTATCAAGTACCACCACACACCACCATGTACCATCACATACCAGCATGTACCCTCAATTACCACCACATACCAACATGTACCATCACATACCACCATGTACCATTACATACCACCATCTATTATCAAGTACCACCACACACCACCATGTACCATCACATACCAGCATGTACCCTCAATTACCACCACATACCAACATGTACTATCACATACCACCATGTACCATAACATACCATCAAGTAACACCACAAACCACTATTTACCATCACATACCACCATGCACCAGCAAGCTCGACCACATACCACCGTGTACCATCACATACCACCATTTACCATCACATACATTCACATACCACCCTGTACCATCACATACAACCATGTATCATAACATACCACCATCTATTATCAAGTACCACCACACACCACCATGTACCATCACATACCAGCATGTACCCTCAGTTACCACCACATACCCCCATGTACTATCACATACCAACATGTACCACCACAAAGCAGATGTACTACCGCATACAACCACGTAACATCCTGTACCACCATGTACCTTCACGTACCACCATGCATGTACCATCATATACCACCATGTACCATTATAAATCACCATGTACCCTCACATACCACCACATACCACATGTGTGTAATAGTATTCCCTATTCTTTCTGAATATACAACACACAAATTACACTAATATTTTTTTGTGTGAAACAATCATCATGTTGAGATGTGCCCGTCGTGGTTTTAAACTTCTTGAAATTTTTATTTGGAAACATAACTTAGAAATTTCCTTTCCGAAGCGGAACAATAGTATCCTCGACCTATGTTGAAGTGAAAAAAGTAGTTGAATGAAAAATGTTGATTTTTTTCGCTTTGGCATGCTATAGATACCTTACAAGTTCGTAGTTGGAATTTCAGTCTAAAAATTTTAGTCGATAACGTCATACCCAACTGAATTTTAACAGTTATGAAATAACCCCCCCCCCCTCCCTCCCACCCAATGGAACCACACAACCTAGATTTAGCGGTTGCTAATCTTACAATGCTTGACCTAATTTTGGCTTCACTACAAACGCATATCAGTTCGTTTATGTTTAAGGCCTACTAACACATCGTAGGTTGACCCCGTTTTATTTCTGCACTCTGATAAGTAGCATATTTGCTATTGCAAACAACCTCCACGAGCTGGAAACAGCATTATTTGGGTAGTTCTGGGAAAACACATCTACGTATGTTAGATTTGTGATTGTGTTGGCAACGTGCGCTCATAGAAAAGCACCGAAAATCGCTGAAGGTCCTCTATTCATTAGACTGTAGTACAAGGACTATAACTCCTAGGGAATGGCAATATTTCGAGCAAACGCAGGTCTGTGTCAGTCCGCTGCTCGGCTGAAGGCGATAACAGAATTACAGCTACGCTTTAAAGGAAGGGAGAACCAGCCCATTTTTCTAAGGTCTTCAACATTAAACACAATGACTCTTTGTAGATCTATTTCCAAGCCGTCCCGAGGTAAGTTCTCATATACGTCGGTACATCCACAGCGAATTCTCACACATTATGATCAGAATACTTGGGAAATTGACATGTTCTGAAATTCGGGTTCACGATAGACACTTGGGACTGGGAGCCTTTTTGTTTCGTATGCAACTCCCTCTAGCCCCAGGCGACTATCCATCCATTCTGTTGTATGTGACTACTAATCGCTGCCCTGGGACTCTGTAGGACGGTTGGAACTTTTGGTCTTGTAGCCTTCATCAGGCCTTTCCATGATTAAATAATTCTTTATTGACAGGTTGGGTGTACCGCTTGCATTTCCATTGGTAAAAATCCAAATAAAAGTTTAAATAAACGACCCATTCTGACTTGCGATTTCGGTTAAAACAGTTTTGTCAAACAAAGAGTGCGACCCTTAAAATTCTTTATTTATTTATTGATTGATTGATGTTTTACGCCGCACTCAAGATTATTTCACTTACATGGCGGCGTTGCCAAGTTTAGTGGAAGGGGGGGGGGCCGGGCTCATTGCCCCGAGGAAACCACCGACCTTCAGCGAGTACCTGGCAACTCTTCCACATACGGCGACCAAGTGACGAATCCACTCAGAAATTGTTAATTTTTTTAGTGGTCTGAGTGTGATTCGAACCTGCGCCGCATCGATGGAAGGTCTGTTTGTGACTGATGGACGATCACTCTAACCCACTGGACCGAGACCCCCACTTTTTAGATGAGTTGGATAATCTCAAAATTGGTCAGAGATTTAACTTTTGGTTATTCTTTGTCTATGACAGTCAGGATTTAGAAGTTATACGGTAACTCTTTAAAATGTGTTTCAGACATTACCCTAAAGTTGATTTTCTCTTGTATGTATCAGGCAATATAAGATACAGTTATTAAATTTTACCTTTAGAGAAAAAAAAACTAACTTCTTTCATTGGCAAGAAATTTAAATATACACATAGAAAACAGTTAAGCAACCTCCTGGAAAATCTGCACCGAAATCATTGGTGCAGGGAGATTGTTGGCTAACTGATGTTGCAGAAACGATTGTGATCATTAAGGGCAACATTGTGGCGATAAGAAATCACCATTAATGACAATAAATTATACAATTTATTCAGGATATCGTTACCGTATATTTAAAGGTTTTGTTCGGTGGATTCCACAGAATCAAATATAGATGTTGCCAGATCATTTTAGTACAAGTGCAAATTTAAAAGTATTGCTCAATCGTCTTAAGTCAAAGGGCCATTCGTTGCAAAATGATTTGAAGCCCATTTAAAGGTGTTGCCTTCAGAGTTCTAGTGCATAACCTAAGACCAGAACCCTGCACAGAATCGGGGCTTTTAATTTGATAGTGATGCTGATGAGTAAGATTCTGAGCAATAGTCAAGCCTGGATCTAACTAGAGTTCTATATAACAGTAATAAACATGGTTTGTCAGCGCCCCATGTTCTGCCTGACACAGCCCCCATTAAATTAAGTGTTTTTGGACATTTGATAATGACACAACCCCGAGATATTTGAACTGATTACATGTTTTAATGTTGTAACCATCTAAACATAGAGCTTTTTGTAACTGTACATATGGTAAACAGTACAGCTTCGGACTTCGCAGAAGTAAATCTAACGGCCCACAGTCGACTCCATTTAATGACGTCATTAACTATTCGTTGGTTATGCATTTGAACCACATGGATACTTCTTCCAGTGTACCATATTGCGGCATCATCTGCATATAGGGAACAGTTTATCTTTGGATTGAGAACTAATGGCAAATCGTTTATGGAAATATTGAATGTGGGAGAAATAACCGATCCCTGGGGGGTATCATTCTCTAAAACAAATAATCGCGAAAAACGTGCCTATACGTACTTTGATTTAAAGTACTTGGATATAAAGTCCCTTGCCCACCAGAACATACGGCCCCCAACACCAATATTTCTCATTTTCAATGCTCTTCTCTCCAAAGCGTATCATAGGCTTTCTCAATGTCAAGGAATTACATTCCTTGCGAGATAGAGATTTTTTTATTGACGTTTCTGGTGTAACAACATGGTCAATGGTACGCCTGCTTTTTTTCTAAATCCACTCTGTACATTAGAGAGTATGCTGTTTCTATTAAGGTCCCAAATGGGACTGGAAAAGGCATTCGTTCCATGGGCTGAGAGAACAAATATCAAAGATATCCGTCTATAAGATGTTGCGAGGTTTAGCAACTGGAATTCCAATAGCTGCAAACATAAAGCGATAAAACGGTATTTAAACATTTATTGGAAGAACCTTAACCATAAAGTAGACTATACCGTCTTTACCTGGAGATGAATCTTTGCAATTGCCGAGAGCTTGTTTAAGATCTGGCAATGAGAAATCCTCATTTAATGATATTTCATCTTCAGGTAAATTTAAGTTGCCGATAATACTCCTCTGCCTGTTTTATACGCCCGCTATTAAAGTGGGCGTATATTGTTATGCCGTTGTCCCTTTAACTTTAAACCTATTGCCTGCATTTAATTTTCTTCTTCTGGTATTTAAAGCTTGTGGCTAGACGATGTGTTATGTACCAAAATTAAATTTGACTCTCGATTTTTGTGGCAACCAAAACAGTCACCAGTCTTTTGGCATTAAGTAACTGTAATTTTTGCATGGATTTAATTTTTTTCAGTTATAACTACCTTATTAGTAGACGATGTGTCCCGTATCAAAAGTAAATTGGGGTCTCACTATTTGTAGTGAACAACTCGGGAACTATTGCATAGATTTAAAAAATCAATTATAAATAGCTTATTGGTACACGATGTGTTCCCGTATCAAAAGTAAATTGGAGTCTTTCTATTTGTGGCGACCAAAACAGTCACCAGTATTTTGGCATTGAGTGACTCGGGAACTATTGCATGGATTATATATTTTTTCAGTTATTATCATAATCTCATATTATCTCATAAGTAGACGATGTGTCCCGTACCAAAATGCCTGGATACTTGTGTTGACCAAGACAGCCACCCAACGTTTTGGCACTTAGTAATTAAGCAAATGGCAGTTAATCTGTCCATGGTTTCAGAATAGAGGTTAATTGTATCCAAACAACTTTTTCATAACCATATGAGTCGCGGACCACGTTTTTTCTTTTGTTTTATCGATCGTAAGAGATGAATTACCCGAGTCAAATTTGTATACACCCGCTCTTAAAGCGTATGTCCGTATGTCCGTCCCGGGTTCGTGTCCGCTCCATAACTTATAGCTTGAATTTATTTTTTCTTCTTCTGACATTTGTAGCTTATGGGTAGACGATGTGTCGCGTACCCAAATTAAATTGGAGTCTCAATATTTTGGCGACCAAAACAGCCACCCAGCCTTTTGGCATTTAATAACTCAAGAACTATTCAATGGATTTATTTATTTTTTTCTTCAAATATAACTAGCTTACGAGTAGATAGTGTGTCCTGTACCAAAATTAATTTGGTATCTTGCTATTTGTGGCGACCAAAACAGTCGCCTAGCATTTTGGCATTCACTAACCCCGGAACTATTACATGGATTTAAAAAAAACATTCAGTTATAACTGGCTTAAGAGTAGATGGTGTGTTCTGTACCAAAATTAAATTGTGGTCTTGATATTTTCCGGCGACCAAAACAGTCTGTAATTATTTCATGGATTATTATTGTTTTTTTGATATATGAAGCTTATGGTTAGACGATGTGTCATGTACCAAAATTAAATTGAGGTCTCGAAATTTGTGGCGACCAGAACAGTCACCAGCCTTTTGACATTGAGTAACTCTGTACTTGCGTGGATTATACATTTTCAGTTATAACTAGCTTTTGAGTAAATGGTGTGTACTGTATCAAAATTAAATTGAGTTCTGGATATTTGTGGCGACCTAAACAGTCCCCTAGCCTAGTGAGTACCAAAATTAAATTAAGGCCTGGATATTTTTAGTGACAATCAATCAGTCTGTTGTTTTATCCGTAATCTAATGAAATTGATGGTGTATGCCTATATATAGTGTACACACTTATGCATTTAGCTTTGGTGACTACATATGCCAGTCTTCATGTGTACCAATTACAGATGTCAGATATATTTTTTGAACACTAAAACACACGGGCACAAGGAAACTTTTCTTGTCTAAAATAACCATTGAGACAAGTTTCCTATTGTGTTAAAAAGGGGCATATCATTTAGACCTTTATACCAAATCATAAGTTGTTATTATAAACCACAACCCATGATATTTCATTAGGTTGGAGGTGGGCCTTAGTCAGTAGAATTTTCTGGCATAGTTTGGCAATACATCATCTGTATTTTAGGTTTTAGCAATTCATTATCTCTGATAGTCTTTAACCGTCCACTATAGGTAGCTAATAAGGTAGGCGATGTGTCAAAGTTGTGATAAATCACGAGCCCCAGTCTTTTTTAGGTGACTGAAATATTCTTCCAGCCGAAATTCTGTTTAACGCCATCTTTAATATTGAATATGAAGATAGTGTATTATGAGTTTCTTAAACTCTTGTTTTATGAATTAATTCCGGCTTCTCTGTGGAATTCCGGATCATAATTGATAGTGCTAGAAACATAGAAAAAACTATCAGATATGACATCACATTTATCCCTATTAATGACATATGACAGATCGTTTGATGTAATACTTTGAACCAAATTTGACGTTTTTTGCCTCGCCGAGAAATCTTGTGTGTGTGGTCTTTGTGTATTTCTATATTACATATAGTACATAAGAAATGACTATGCCGCCGAAAAAGAAGGCGGCGCGAATAGACCATTTGCCAGTTTTTCAATGGCTACAATGACATGTCGTCGTGGCACCAATCTTAGACCTAGCAAGCCCAACTTTCAATTTGAGCTGCCGTTTCATGCAAGATTTTTTTCGCATTAATTGATTATTTCAGACATATACTGTCAAATTATCGGGGTTCTTTTTGAAAATTTTGAATTAAAAACAGAGGGATGCTTTGTCCGGTCTCCCACATTCGGCCGTCATTGTGACGTCGCAAAATTACGTCATTTTCAAGTAATTGGCAAATCACCTATTTCTCATAAAGTAAGCAAAGAAAAGATTATTTAGCATACCAGACTCAATGTATGGGTTAAAAAGAAACTTTCTGCCAACCGTGTCCGACTCTAACGTGCGTTATGTCGTCGCGGGCAGTCGAAAACCAACGTAACATTTCCGAGATTTCCAGTTTCCGCCATGAACGGTTGATTAACGTGGTTGCTTTATCACGTGACATTTCGCGGACCTCGTACGACTTTACCGGACATAGCGCAGGGATTTTCGCGTGGGATCTAGGGTAAATTTTTTAAAAGCTATCAGATAAATATGGATATTTATGATTAAAATGTCTACCAATGGCCTTAGAGGTTAACTCTGGCCTTTAGGACTACGGTAATTTCTAATTTTAGATTGCTCGTATGCCTTTACCGGATAGAGCGCAGGGATTTTCGCGTGCCATCTAGGGTAACATTTTTAAAAGCTATCAAAAATATAACAACCCTGACATAAGACTTTATGTGAACATATACTTTGAATTGACTAGTAAAGAAAATGTAGAGTCAATTTCACGAAATAGTCCCATTTTGACAAAAACAGGCAAGATGGCGACGTTCCTGTCGAGCCGAATCACCTTGAACTGGCCACTGTCATATGCTCCACAGGGCGTTTCCAATAGTTGCTAGTGTTTGAAATGTTCGATGTAACTTAACGATATCTCTAGCCGAGCTGTAAGAGAGCAATGGAAAAGCGGGTAAATGGGGGCAAACCCAAGGTAGAATTTCACGATGTTGTTGTTCTGTCGAATGCTTAGTAGTCAAATGATCAGTTAACCTCCTAGATGAACTCTCCAACCCCATTGCAATGGGTTTTTCCGATAAAAATGGCAACTATAGGCCTTAGAGCAGTCGTAACTCCCTTCGCCTATCTTCGCTTCCTACCGGTCGGCTTTAGCACGCCTTGGGCTGTTTTCGCTTTTTATACGGTAAATCACCGTACTTTTGGGCTGAATAAAAATGGCATCGAAAGTAAATATCAAAATGTTTCACTGTAGACGAAAAAGTAAAATAAAAATAATTATAAATACATTAAATTCTAATATCATTTAGAAAGATATTTGTTTATATATTTTATTGAGCCCGGAAAACCACATGTTGCAGACAGACGCAGTTTCGGTACATATCAGGAATACTCCGATGCTTCAATTATATAACTGATCGAGGCTGAAAGTTAACAAACAGAGTGTTTCGGTCCCTTACATTATCACGGGAATACTTTTGTGTGGTCCTCAAGAAGATTTGGAAATTGTACGCTTCACGGCTACCTATTTGTTCGCCATATTCAAAATGACCTGCCGTCTACCAGAGGGTATTTCACGCACGTACACCCCGAGGTTTCAGAGTGGCGAGGTTAAATTTGGACTTTATTACTAGGGTAACTACTGATTTTAGATTGTGAACAATGTTTATCTTGATTATTCGGGGGCCAATAGGCGTGGTCATGTGCTTTATATGGGAATGACGTAACCACCAGAGCGCATGTGTGTCTTTATAACAAATTCTACCCCTCCTGCATGTGCGTGCCGTGTGCAAATATACATGTTAAGTAGAGATGACTTTTCAAACAACATCGAGTCTGCAGTGCAACATGGGCTGGTAGGTTTACCTCCCCCGGAAGAAGTATTATTTTGCTTGTTATCATACAAAATGAAGGATTTAACCTGATAATGTTGTGAGTGTGGTTATATTCTGTCCTTTTATATTGAAAACTGGGCTGTCATGAACGTATACAGTCATCAAAGGGTTGATTTCACAACATTTCCCCGATAGCGTCGTCAGCAACCCAGCCTGTCAAAGCGGTAGCCATAGTGACATTATGTCATTCCGCTTCAAAATATCTGGGTCAACCGTTGCACGTGACCAAAGCTTATCGTTGATTGGTTAAAAGTGCCCACTCTGTCCCGAGGGAGGGAAATGGAACGGCAATCAACAACAGGTCACTTTTTCCTCATTTTTCTCAATTATCGGGGTAGAATCGACTTTAATACCTTCGTCTTGGTGTTTATTGCATCACCCGATACCGCTGAACGTTGGTTCGCACCTCGTCAAACCCCTCGAATGCTGCGCATTCTCGTGGTTTGACTCGGTACGAACCAACGTTCAGCGGTATCGGGTAACGCAACAAACACCGCTACGGCGGTATTAAACCCTTAAACAAACCGTCATATCAATGTCCAACATAGACGTGGTTCAGGCTCTGTGGTTCATATAACCGCACACATGTGTCTCAACCAGTTTTACTTACTTGCCGGTCAGGAAGAGCTACACATTAGAGCGCCCATTATATTGTTGGGCTCTATCGACAGATTTCTAAACATTGCAATCGCTTGACGCGAGAATTTCGTCGGCTAAGTCAAATAAGTCAAGCCTATTCTCGGTTTCGGACATCCGGGTACTTATGACGTGCTTCACTTTCCACCAATTGGAAGCTCGATGCAGTTTATTTTTAGATCAGTGAAAGCAGCTCGTTGGACGCCATTTTGAACAGTGATTTTGAGCAGTTAGGCCAAAGTCGTAAAAAAAGCAAACTTTGCAAAATATCAACTATGCCTAAAAGTTTTGTTGCTTCCGGTTGTAGAGATACCGATTAAAATTGAGACGGCGTCTCTCTAAATAGTAAGTCAAAATGGCGTCGTCATGCACTTGTTTTCCCCGAGGAGCCTTGTTGTCGGCCGAGGAGCGGGGATCGTGACGTCACGCCGAAATCGAGAATGAACAATTTTGAGTTACTTAAATTGGGTTGGGGTCGTGCGCAAAACATGTTGGGGAAGCCCTCTAAAAAAGCCACGTGACTAGGAAATTCCTTGGACAAGCTCCGGATCATGTGATAGGTTGTCGTTGTTAGAGGAGAATTTAAAATCTGTCGAACAATTTTTTTACACTGTGTTTTACAAAGAGGGATTTAGCAGATTAACAACGAAATTCGAAGAAATCCACGGGTACATTGAAAAGAGGAATGTTTCAAAGGTATGATAGACGGTAAAAGCTAAAAGGCTACTGGGGTTAATGATAGTTTTAGACTTGAAACCTGAATAGCGAACTTAACCGACATATTTCAATTTAAAGCTGTAACTATGGTGCATATGTCAGGGAGTGTATGTTAGATTCTCAGCACCACAGAGGGCTAGTTTTTTCCCCTATTGATAATCCTAACCTGCTTTTCAGAGTGTATTGCCGTTAATCTTAGAACAATATGGGCGTCAGTTATTTGTTTGTGTTTTTAAAATAATTCTTTGAGCATGCGCCTGAGCTTTCTCAAAAGTAATTCTGTCCGCATTATAGTAGAATTGACTTACCTTAAATTCTACTAAGATAAGTAGGCCTAAAGATAGGATAACGTCTGTTCTGGTTTGTGCCTGTCGTTTCAGTGCACCATTGTCCGTTTGGTGACCGGTCACGTGGTGGTGGCGATTTTTGGGACCCTCGAGGGGTTTCCCCCATATCTACTACCCCCCCCCCTTGTTTTCTCCTATTGGGAGCTGGCGCACGAAGGAATAACCTACCCAACGAAAGAGGTCTGTCCTGGACTGTAGAAATAAAACCATCTCAGGATTCGGGCTGTAATCCAGGCAGCATTGATAATAACAAATATTTACAGGTTCTTGAATGGTTGATTGGTGTGTCCAAATCGTAATTATCGAAAGAATAAATCATCAAAAGTAATAGTCAAAGTCTGTGTCATCAGGATCAAATCATCAAAGGATAAATCATCTAAGAGTAGATATAAGTCTGTATCAGCCGAGATCATCGGGATAATAAATCATCGAATTGCTTGTTACGTCCATTAGGGGACTGTTGGTAGCACCGTGGAGCTTACCGGTTTGGGCGGGCAAATTCCGCCAATGTGGTGGGGATGAGGAGTGCTACTAGAATAGGGAGCACCCACCTGTGAATAAGGCCCGCAATGCAGGGCAATAGCTCGAGCACGTGGATAAGGGTGCTGGGCCGACCCCACAGGCATTTCACCCCCTCGGATTTTAGCTAAAGCACATTGGGTAGAGCGCGCTCTTAGCCGTGTACTTGCTTCTTGCTGCGGTTATACATTACCAGCCAGTAAAGCTGATACCAGTAATACTTTTCTTTGGCCCTGGCAGTCATCCGGTCTTTTCGGGGGATGTGGGAGCACGACTCGACCACTTCTTGCCTCCAGATTATGGGAAACCAGAGAGATCGCTGATCACCCCGCTTAACTTCCTTCCCCCAGATGACTTCTTGTTCGTCGTTTTCCAAGATGTCTCGGCTAGTCCGATAAGACTTAGAATCTTGACTGTTTAGTAGGAATTCTATCTCGTTGGGGCCCTCGCCGGTATCCGAATAAACCCGCATTGTTTTGAAGTCGGGGTCATCCAACTGTTCAACCACGACTCCTAGCCCCGAGTAAGTGAATAATGTGAAGCTGACATCACCCTCGTCACTACGGCCAGTCAAGAGGGCACGGGGATTGGCTTGCTGGGTTTCATTAGGTGGGGCCCGGGCCGGGGGTAACACATCATCAATGCCCTGGTTAAATCCTGGCCGGTTTTGATATGCTATAAGGCAATAATGGCATCCGCCAACGGGAAGTTCCTGCATACCATAGGTCATCCCACGCTCCACTTTATCCTGAATTTGAATAAGCTCCACCCCGATTGCTTCATTGAAAGCCTCACTGTCCAGGATATAGGGGTACACCTGGTTAAGGAGGGCTAGAAGTGGTGGATAGGTGAGGGCTTGTTTGAAGTTCTTGAATGCACTCCCCATGGGAATGGGTTTCCCTCCGTATTATTATCCCCTCGCGACGAAAGTCGGGGAGGGATATAGCGTTGCGTTTGTACGTACGTAAGTACGTACGTATGTTCACCTTTTGTCATCACTCTAGCGACTTCATTTTTGAACGGATTCTGACCAAACTTCATATATGAGTCCAGCATAGGAATACCTCGAACAAGTTCGTTTTTTAGAGTGCCACGGTCAAGGTCAAGGTCACAGTTACTATTTATAGAAAATCTTTGTCAGCGCTCTAGCGACTTCATTTTTGAACGGATTCTGACCAAACTTCATATATGAGTCAAGCATAGGAATACCTCGAACAAGTTTGTTTTTCTAAGTGTCACGGTCAAGGTCAAGGTCACCGTTACTATTTTTAGAAAATCTTTGTCAGCGCTCTAGCGACTTCATTTTTGAACGGATTCTGACCAAACTTCATATATGAGTCCAGTATAGGAATACCTCAAAGAAGTTCAGGGTACCAAGGTCAAGGTCACCGTTACTATTAATAGAAAATCGTACGTACGTATGTTCACCTTTTGTCAGCGCTAGCAACTTCATTTTTTACGGATTCTGACCAAGCATAGGAATACCTCGAAAGAGTTCGTGTTTCAGGGTGCCACGGTCAAGGTCACCATTACTATTTATAGAAAATCTTTGTCAGCACACTTGCAAATAAATTTTTGAACGGATCCTGACCAAACTTCATATATGAGTCCAGCATAGGAATACCTGGAACAAGTTCATGTTTCAGGGTGCCAAGGTCAAGTTCACCGTTACTATTTATAGAAAATCTTTGTCATCACTCTTGCGACTTCATTTCTGAATGGATCCTGACCAAATTTCCCATATGGGTCCAGCATGGGAATACCTCTAACCAGATCGTGTTTCAGGGTGCTAAGGTCATGGTCAGCATTACTATTTATAGAAAATCTTTGTCAGCGCTCTTGCAACTTCACTTCTGAACGGATCCTGACCAAACATCATCTATTGGTCCAGCATGGCAATACCTCTAACGCGTCACCGCTTTTGGGACTTCATTTTTAAATGGGTTCTGACCAAACTTCATCCCCACCCCCCATTTTGCGTCAGAGTTCTTGTGTTAGCACGCGAGGGGATTGTATCGTTTGCGATGCCTTGTTGTACAAGGGAACACGCTGTCCAAAGAAGTATTTCACGAAGGCACGATGTTAATTCATGAGGCCCAGAAATCTCTCAAATAGATTTTTGAAATGGGAGGGAACTATTGGCCTGCTATCGGTGTCCGCGATGGCCTCCAGTGTCTTAGTCACTGTGTCTTTTAACTAATGGTCCTTCCCTATTTGGCCAGGGGTTTCCTCTGGTGTTTCATCTTCTGTATAAATTTCACTCTCGGGGTTCAGAGTGGCTCGCCTATCAGACAAGTTAAACAAGCTGGGAGTTGGAGGAGTTTCGGGGCCCTATATGGTACATGGAACCAGCAACTCCATTTCCGGTCTGGGTTCCCAAATGTTAACCCTGGGTTGTGAGTCCGTGGTACATTCAACCTGGACCATGGGATTCTGTGGAATCAGTACTCGGCGTGGAAGTGCCAGAGGCACAGCGACTCTCGCAAGCCTAAGGTTTCCCTTTCTTAGGTCCATTCGCGCCCCTGATTCTGGAGAAGGTCCAGACGTATCAGAAGGTCATCATCAATGGGAGTTACATGGATCTGCTCGCGAAACAGTATGCCTCCAAATTCTATACCAACAGGGTCCACTACCTCCGCTGACTATCTCATATCCCGGCATGCTGCCTTAACACTAACTTTACGTAGAATCGGGTGCTTGTCCTCTATTTCCTCGAACAGTCGATCTGAAAGGATTGTCACCTTCGCAGCTGTGTCCAGAATACCTTGGATGCATCTCACGTCAACGGTGACTGGTATCCTCAACATGGATTCGTCTCGAAGCTGTCCGACAGTGATTTTTCCATGTTTAAACACTTCAGTTCCCGGGTTCACTTTCGGGTCTTCCGGTCATAGGCTGACACTCTGGGCCCGACTATCAATTGGAAGATTCCTTGTGGCAGTAGAGCTCCTAGAGAATGACTGGGTTGGACAAATCGGTGATTTGTTCCGTTGGTAGCTTAAGTTGGGCCGCCTCTGTGGGGTCTGATCTATGAAGGAAACTCGCCTGGGGACCTAAGGGTTTTGTGGCATTCTTGCCTGAAATGGCAAAACGAACCACATGATTAGCATTGGCCTCTTTCCCCAGGATTGGGTGATGGAGAACGTCCCTCCGTTCGGCGGTTCCTCATCAGCTGCGTCAATTCGGTTAACTGGGCCTACATCTCGTCAATACGGCTAGGCTGTCTGCCCAATCCGTTGAGACTTGGTTCACCAGATGCGACTGGTCCCGAAATTTCCCTTCAAAACTGGATTGATGTCCTGTATTAGTGGTGTATTGTCGGGATGATACTGGGCCGGTAGCTCGGACCCGCATTTGACTGTCAGGGCGTTCCGCGCTTGTGTACTTGACCGTCGGCCGTAGATCTTGACCCATCGGATCCGGTCAATGGCCTCATCCATCGAGAATTAGCAGCGCTCTTTCCAGCTTCCTTGTCGAGGCACCCTGCTGTTTGGTGCTGTATTTGGACGTCGGGGAGGTTCTGAAAGGCCAGGGTGGCCAATGACAACAGTCGGTCGGCCCAATCCTCAAGAGCCTCGTCTGGCTTCTGCTTTGCCTAGTGGAATTTCCCTCCAAACACCAACACAGGTGGTCCTTGCATTGGCGGTCGCTCCACCCGCATGCCTGGGTGTAACGCGAAAACTTCGCCCGAAAAGTACGCCAGCTGGAAGAATCGTCGAAGAAGGGGGTCTTAGAGATTGACTGTGGGCGGCCTGGTTCCGATTCTACACCTGGGGATCCGGGTCGGGTCCTACGGGTCGGTGATGGGCTTCCTCGACGTCTTGTATGTCCTCTGGTAGGAGGGTTCTCGTCGCTGGAGTGGGCGGGTTTCCCTGCTTTGGGCCTCGTTCGCTTGTGTCCTACTTCGTTCGCTTAACATACTCTTTTATAACAGTTACAACACAAAGTCTCCAGTCTGGAGCAAACCCTCGAATGTCTAGTTCTTCCTGGTGTCTTCCAGGGCTAGAAGTTTTCAAGATATCACCAAATGAAATTGTTTAATCTAACCTCAGTTATTTTAACTTTTCTTATGTCACACAAATACAAAGTTTGGCCTCGTTGACCTGTCAGCGTTTGTAAATAGTGTAACAGTTTAACATCCCAGGTTGCTGTATTCCTAGGTAAAGATGGCCTTACATTAAAGACTCCCTTTAAGAATCTTATAACTAAATTGTGCTGTCCCACTGGCCTACCATCAATTTGAACAAAAGCGGAGAGGGCTCACCTAGCTGTATTTATTGAACTGTATCCAAGATTACCTCTGAATAATTCTGTGAGAAATTTAAGTACTTTATTTATAGATGGAGAAATTGAATTTGTGCCTTCCCTATTTGCAAAAGACATCCATTTCGTGATATACGTCCTGTATTGTTTATGGGTTCCTTGTCTCCATGCGGCAAGAATGATATCTGCGGTTTCAATTATCAGATTTTGACTGTGCACGGATTGCTTGATAACTTGCACACCATCAGACGCAAAGTTTTGTGAAGTGGATGCAATAGCTCCGGATGGGACGGCTGGTGGAGGACGTTTTTGCCTATGGGTAGAAGGCGAGGTTGTGTTACCATTAACTCCAGGAACTTTGGAAACCATGTATGTGTGCACCAGAACGGTGCCACTACAATTGCCTCGGTCTGATCCATCTCTGGTTTCTGTAGAACTGGACCTAGAAGACTAAAAGGTAGAAAAATATATGAGTACATATCAGACCAGTCTATCGTAAATGCAAATAAATCTCTTTCTGCTGATCCAAAAATAGTTTGAATTTGTTGGAAAATCGTTGGATTTAGTTTCCATTCTATGTCAATATTGAACTTCTGGCTTAAATAATTTGCATCAAGATTTTCAGACCCTGGTATACGGACAGCAGTAAGCTGTATGTCTCGTCCAATGCACCACAGCCATATTTCTCGTGGCCAATCATTTAAATCGAGGTTTTTTTTGCCGCCCATCTTGTTTAAATATTTCACAGCTACTGAGTTATCAACAAAAAGTCTGACATGTTTCCCAATGAAATTTTCTGTAGGCTAAGTAAACATGCATTGAGCTCTAATTCATTGATGTGTTTCCCTTGTTCTATCAATGACCACAAACCATTAGCCTTGGGACCACTTTCACCTATGATTCCTGCCCAACCATAGTTAGAACTGTCAGTATACCAAACAAACCAGGCTTTGGCTTACACCAAGTTTTAAAAACACTTTATACGTTGTCAATCCACCACTGAATGAGTAGTTTCCCTTCATTAGAAATTTCAATGTTTGCATCAAAATTACCATTGTTGTCAATTAATTCTTTGTCTTTCTCAATCTCTAATTTGTTTTAATAAATGGGAGCGTGTTTCACGCCACTTTCACTTGCCCACTAGCTCTGCAAGCTTCCTATTTGTACAGTTCTTATCTTTTAAAATTGAAATGCAATGACTTTTTATTTGTCCAGCCTTACGTTCAGTTAACGTCACTGTCATTTTAACTGAGTTTATTGTAAATCCCAGAAAATCAATAACTTGCACTGGAGTAAGTACCGATTTACTTGGGTGAATAGTGAACCCAACCCTGTCCATAAGCTTCACTGTTTCATTAACATTAGAAACACAATTTTCATAGGTATCACTTAGCAACAAAGAATCATCTATGTTGGGCACATTTGAGTATCCAGCTTTACGTAAAGAACAAAAATAGGCTTCAAAAGTTTTGTAAAGGCCCAAGGCGCTAAAGTTAAACCATTTGGTAACGAAGTATACTGTAATAAGTTCCCTTTCCACATAAACCTCAAATCCTTCCTACAGTTTTCATGATTTTTTACCTAATAATACGCATCCTTGAGATCCATGGAAGCAAAGAAACAGTTCAGCCTAATTAAATACAAAGTATTTTTCAAAGTTTCCATCTTGAAATGGATAGTATCCACATACTTGTTAAGGCCTTTAAGATTCAGAATTAGCCTATATCCCACAGGTTTTGGCCTAATAAATATGTTCAAGATATATTCATCAACTGAAGAATTACAGAATGCTATAACCTTCTTTTAAAGCAACTTGGGCAGTTTTTGGTTAATAATAATAATTTCTTTGGGATTAAATTTTATTGTTTTATTGACTATACCTTGTGGTGGGAGAGAAATAAATTTTAATTTTAATCCTTTTACAGTGTCAAGAATCGATTGTTTGGTGTTTTACGCCGCGCCCAAGATTATTTCACTTATATGGCGGCGTTGGCAGTTTTATTGTGGGAGGAAACCGGTCCCTATGACCGGAGAAGCCCACGACCTTCCGTTGGTAACTGGCAACCATCCCACATAGGTCCCTGCTATCAGAAGTCAAGGTTGTCCACACATGCCAATATTCTGCAATTTTTCCTCCATAGAAATTATCAGGTGTATTTAGAAAAGTTTACTTACAGGTTGACTGTCACTTACTGCTGCTCTCTTGGTTTGTCCTGAAAAAAAAACGTTTGCGACTCATCCCTCGTAAAAAAGAACGTGGATTATTATTCCCTCCCCTGGCTGGCCCTTTGCCTCTGGAGTATTGTAGGGACCTGTTAGGGCGATCTGACATTAAGAATTAGTAGGTTGCGGGTAACAAGCCTTACTTTTGGGTCGGGTTTTTTTTTATACTGACGTTTATATTGTTTTGCGTAAGTTGCGTCTCGTTGTACTTGATATTCATTGAGGTCGGCAATGCCTACGATTGCTAGAGAAATTTTGTTTTACAAATATTTGTCATGACAATTAACTACGTTCAAAGCCCTTGCAATTCACCGCGGAAATCGGTGATGTCACAGAGATTGTACTTTAGACGTCTTAAACATGCTTTTTCAAAGGCGATCAAAAATGCAGTAGACAATAAAGTTTCAGAACATGCCTGGTCAGAACAGGTACCGAAATTTTTACAAGTAATAGTTTCACCACACACTCCTCAGCCGGTAAAACGTCGACAAACACTGACAATTTCACAGCTAGACAGCTTGACAACAACAGCGCCGAGCGGGTGTCGGAAGCAAAGTAGATGACAAACTGATCATGTCTTGCGGACGTCTGGAAAATCTATGTTATTTTCATGGCATAACGTTTACCGGCGTCTTTCTCATTATCTATTTATTTAGAAATTTAATTAGCTTTCGCGAATTGCAAGTGACATAAATAAACACTTTTATGAGTGGACGTCAGTCTGGACCTATGTTTTAGCTGCATAAATTTGCAAACTACAGATACTCGGACCAATGAAAAAAGATTTCTGAGAAGTCGGTCGCGGACCTGCACGAAAGCATTACAAAATGAAAATCGACAGGTTAGAATCTGCGAAATTGTTTATCCATTCTCGACTTCGGACGTTAATTCTGATCGGATTTGAAGACAGTGTCATTGTGAGATAATCTGCCTTGAGTTGAAGCTACATGGTAACCAAATCTCAGTTTATCCATGCTCTGCTCGCTGTGCGATAAGGCGTACGAACTGTTCAGTTGTCGAACACCGGCCCGGACCATGCTGCATGAACACAGGGGTCCAGTCGAGCGGCACAACGTTAAAAATTCAGTCAGATTCAGCCTATCGTAGAAGGCCGCTGAATAACTTCGATCCACTCCACATAAAGCGGACTAGACAAGAATCAGCTGCGGGCGAATTCCCGCGGTTTCGCTTTAATTTAAAAAAAAAAATTCTGAAAATCTTTTAAAAAAAACATTTCGGTCGGCCCCCTTTTCAATTGGGTCGGTCGGGTTACCCTCAACCTAGTCCGGGTTTCTGACTCCAAAATTACTTTTTTTTTGTACTGACGGTCGTATTTTGGAGTCATTGCAATCAAAAAGTCGGAGTAGCCTGCACGTTTCTGATCGGGCAGTTTGCGGTCAGATTTAGACAGTAAATAACAACATAACTAACTCAAATAGTGTCAGCACGACATTCATTAATAATTTAGCCTTTTGTAAAGTGAATTTAACGTTTAAAAACTGAAAACCCGCTAAACAGTGTTACGTCATCAATGGCGGAGAGTTTGAGACTGGAGAAGGCAAAAGTGAATTCAGGGGAAGAATAAAGTTTACTGGCCGATCTTGCTCGTCCATATCAGGCACTGGTAGGTAGCGAAATTATCCATGAACGTGATTATGACCGTTTAGAAACGATCTGAGTAGGTTACATTGCTATTTCTTTGTCTAAATCGGACCACATACAAAAGCGGGCAGCTAACTCCGGCTTTTTGATTGCAGTGAACCCTGACTCCAAAATACGGCCGTCAGTATAAAAAATAGTCATTTTGGAGTCAGAAACCCGGACTACCCTCAACCGTCTAATTCTTAATGGTCGCCGAGTTACTCTATATACACATCAGCCTCTGTTGGATTTTTTTTACGTTTCTGTTGATAGGAAACTTTGTAGCCAACTTTTGCTGCCTCGTTTATGGTATTTATCTGTTTCTCCAAATCATTGCCCAAAAGAAAATCAGTAACCTCATTTTGAAGAGCACACAAATGACGACAAGAACGCGAGAGATCAGTTCCCTTCTGCGGCAGCTGAAGTCAAGAAACCCTGCTGCTAGTAGCCTGAATGTGTCTAACAACAATGACAGCACACCTTTTACATCAACACTATTTGTAGACCACCATGATCGCTTTTTGACCGTGGTCCGTCGTCCGGTGTCTGTAAACTTTTCTTGTGATCGCAATTCCAAGAGAACTACTAGTCGGATCTTCATCAAATTTTACAGACATGTTCCCCTTATGGTCTAGTTGTGCAACATCTATTTTGTTTGCTCATTTGTGTGGCGGCCATTTTGTGATCTTTTAGCCCTCCATCAGTTCCGTGGTGCGTGGTCCGTTGTCAGTCCGTTAAGTGTTTGCTTGTTACCTTTATTCCAAGAAAACTACCAGTCCAATCTTAATCAAACTTAACATACATCATCACCCTATGGTCTAATTGTGCACCGTACATTTTCATCTCATTTGCATATTCAATATGGCCACCAGGGGGCGATATTGTGTTTTTTGTTACCTTTATTCCAAGAAAACTACCAGTCCGATTTTCACCAAACTTGGCTCACATTATCACCATTTAGTCTAGTTGTAACTTGTTGATCCACTGAATAGCTTCGCATAATGCAGTAGCAAGGTAACTCCGAATACATTTAACAAACGCATATTGACGATTTCAATATTTCGACGAAGATATATTTGTCATCTTCAGGAAAATGTGATGAGGTAAGTACAGATACAGATATATATACAAGAATAAGATGTGATTTCTAGAGGACAAAGAGTTATCTCCCTGGGTTAAGATTTTTTTATGTAGGCCCATTTCCTATATCCAGTTATTGCTGCAACAATCTTTTATATGAATAGATGAACGCGGGCGTTAAGATCCCTTACATGTGATCGCGGAATCTAGCAAACCACCAGGCCGATCTTGATGAAATGTTTTTGTGTTGGTTCCCCATATGGTCTGGTTGTGCAACATCTATTTTTCTGGGCTCATTTTCATATTCAAATGGCCGCTAGGCGACCATTTTATTTTTCTTCTTTTTATCACTTTTCTCTTTTGTGATCGCGATTACAAGAGAACCGCTAGTCGGATCTTCTTTAAATTTTACACACACGTTCCTCCTATGATCTAGTTGTGCAACATTTATTTCTATCCTCATTTGCATATCGCTAGGCGACCATTTTGTCTTTCATCTTTTTGGCACTTTTCTCCTGAAGTAATGAGAGGGTCTTCGTAAAACTTTGTACGCAGGTTAATCCTATAGCCTCGTTGCGTACTATGTACTTTTTTGCTAATTTGCATATTAAAATGGCTGCTAGGCGACCATTTTGTTTTTCTTCTTTTTGTCACTTTTCTCCTAAAGTAATGAAAAGTTAGGATTTTCGTAAAAAAAATTTACACATGTTAACCCTATGGTCTTGTTGCGCACAGTGCACTTTTTGCTCATTTGCATATTCAAAATGGCGGCCGGTAGCTATTTCTGTGATTTTACCTACATAGTTTGTGATCGCGGAATCAAGAAAACTACTAAGCGGATCTTGATGACTACTAGGCGGATTTTTTTGTGTTGTTTCCCCATAGGATCAAGTTTAATATGCAATATGTATTTTTTTCGTCGTTTTCATTTAACCCATTCGGTACCGCTGTCGCCACATGGCGTGAGTGCTAGCCTGCTTCATTACCGAAGACATAGTATGGCGACAGCAGAAAAGTCGGCTAAAACCCCACCGCCGTATGGTTATTTTTTCTTACAACATCAACTAATTTTGAAAATGAACAAATAAAATCACATGTTGCATCTGTTTGTTGTTTGTGTTATGTTTTTTCAATCTTCGAATACGGTAAAAGAGGTTAAATTTGCTTTAAAGTACGCGTACATCTCTGATAACTTTGTCCAAGTTAGAACGGACGCTTCAAGCATACGTATATAACAAGAAAATGTTAAATTTGACAATAAATGCTTGTGGAATTCATTATATTTACAGCTTCAGATCTTAATATATATTTTCCTTGTCTTCAATATACTGACAGTGAGTGAGATATTTAAATATCCATGATTAAAGCTGGACGGGCCACGAGGGTCTGTAATTTTGATTTTGAAGATCTGATGTTTAGATCGCGTTAATTTCTAGCCTCAGAAGACCGTTTAGATCTAATTAAACAAACGCCGCAATGTTTCATTTGTTGAAAATTGTAATTTGCATTAAAAACTAACTTTCTTCAGTATTCTTCACCTGTCAATCACCTCTACCACTTTTCCATTTTTGTCGATGTTACTTCTGGACAACTGTCAAAACACTTGAGCGTGTAGAACGATGTGCCATAGTAGATAAAAAGTAAGTTGATTTTTACTTGAAACATTCTGGTTTCATGCTTATTTTTGGACTTATTAGTTTAATTCATTAAATGAAGAGTTGATGTCGACTGATTTACTAATTTACTAAATGTCATCATCATACAGAAATCTGAATTGATTGAGGTGTATGAAGCTCACAACAACAATCAACATCAGGCGATCAGTGATCAGTCATCACAACAGCGGTGAAAACGAAGTAAATCTTGCTTTGGGCCTAAATAAACTCGAATCTTTTATATATTCCATTGTTTTAAAAATTAATCGTGAGAACTGTTTAATTTCAAGGTGAATATAGAAGCTTCCACGGCTGCACGCCTCATAACCTTAGTGGTTAGACTAGCACATTCAGTTTGCATATAACTGTAGGCCTACACTACAGCCAGGTTTGACATTGACGTTGCCTGTACTGGAAGACAGTCATTGGAACAGGCAGAACTGAGGAGCCATGCACTCAAGGCATATATTTTTTGGTGAGTAAATATATATTTATCCTGTCAATTATATCATTCTTTAAATGTTTAACAATTTGTTCTGGCATCCAAATACTACATGATTTCTGCAACTGTAAAAAGGGAAATCTTCCAAGCATATATTTTTCAAGTCTTGTAGGTGGAGGTGGCAAAGTCGGTGGTACAGGCTGTAGGGCGATAGCCTTTCAGTCAGACACATGCTTTCCATCAAAAGTCGGGCCTCGGTGATAATTAGTTCAGTGGGTTTTAGTGATAGTCCCACAGTCCAACACAGGCCTTCCATCGACGCAGGGGGGGGGGGGGTAATCCTTTTTAGACCAAATAAACATTGCAAAAATTTTGAGTGGATTTTCCACTTGATCACCGTATGTGGAAAAGGTACTCACCAAAGGTGGGGGGTTTCCTTCCAACAAAGAGCCAACTTTCCTCCCCGCTAAACCTGGCAACGCAGCCATATAAGTGAATTAATCTTGAGTGCAGCATAAAACAACAAGCAATCAATCCTTTGATAGTACCCAGGTTCGAATGATGAATCCCACTCAGACCAAATCAAACTTCTGTGGTGTTTTTACTCTTTCACTTTATCTTGACACACTAGCTGGTGGTTATTGTTATTAGCTGTAGGAATTACAACCTATCAGTGAAAAACTTTTGCATTTTGTTTTGTCCTTCTTGTTGTGTAAATGTGCAAAATAGCTTATACTATATGTTTTAGGTAGTCATTCATGATATACAAAAATTAAAAGAAAAGAAAACAAACAGAGTGATTGAAGCTGACCATACATATCGGGTAATGCACTTTAGTTCCATACCAATTATAAAGGGATATTTGCACCAATCAAGAGTTAAACAGCATCTGAAAGCATAGCTATAAATCGGATAAGTGACACCATTCTCGCGTCTACAAAATACACGTCTGACATGTAAGGGCTGACAGTCCGATGCTTTACTACGATCTGTATATCTGTTTTTCGTATGCTCATAATATTCAGTATTTCATTAATTGGCGTATAAAATCAAATCCAGTCGTATACTTTGTAGTGTAAAATGGGTCATGAGCGGTAGAATTAATTTAAAAAACACCTCAACTATGGAATATGGCCAATTTGGATTTAGCTCTAATGTATTTCAAATGGAGAATAGCAATCAGTGCAGCCCTTTCCATGAAGTGGATTCAAAGCCAGCTTGGGTTGAAGGGAGACACGTGACTGAAACTTACACTTTTATTGGCCCGCTCCGTCAGCAGGTGGCATGCAGAAATCAACATGGCTGATCTACTGTTATTGTCGTTTGTACGGGTAAAGTTGAATTAAAAAATCTCTCAAAAATCAGCAAAAAATCGTACGAATAAACTGCACACTTCTATCAAAAGCTATTAGGCTGCTCTATTTAATGCATGTACACGCTGGATTTTCTTTCCTTTTAAATAAACTGGAAAGTGAATTTATTTTTTCATTTTGGATATTAAAGTCTGCTGAAATTCATATTCTTTAGGAGAATATTTTGTGTGAAATGTTCATTAAATGAATTAAAGTAAAAAGATATTCACTGCACCTAAATCAATGTATTGTCTTTATGGAATGTTTACACAATTTAAATTGCACATTCATTGATTGTGGGCCAAGTTAATACTTCTAAACTGTAAGTTCATATACACTGTGAGCCCCATGCCCTAACCTACCCTAACCCTCAGCCAGTGCCTGAAACTGTCGAACCGTTTGGATTGATTGGAGTTTAGATGGGGGTGGGTAGGGTGATTTTTTGGTCAGTTGCTACTTTTGTTGCCATAATACCTTAGCTGTTGAGTGTGACATTAAGCTGCAATCAATCTCGCAAAATTACATGTATGAAATTAAATGCCACTTATTGGTAGAAGGTGGTTTCGATTTGTGTATCCAATGGCTATAAATATTTAGATCCCCCCTCCCCTCTATGCAAAAAAAAATCACTAAAATTTTGGCGTGGAACCCTTCACAATCACCACAGTATTTAGAAATGCAGTAATTTCAGGGTTCAATGATTTAGTTTTAATTAAACTTGTTAACAGTATATGGTTATACAGTCCCAATCATTTAAGCCGGCAAATTTTCAGCTGGCCAATGCGCAAACAAGTATTTGCCAGTTGGCGCTAGAGTTAGGTGAGTTGGGAGTACTAAATAGATCAGTGGTTGGCGGGGAATCATATGATTGTTAGCATGGCAGAGTGCGCTGCAGAATATAGTTCCTCACAATTTTTCATCTTACGCACTAATTGTAGAAAACAATGGTCTAACCAGCTGGGAGCGGTGACCATTGTAGTTGAGACGCCATTTTGTCGTAGTTACAGTCCGATGATTTTTTAGCTCCGGCCCCTATTTTCCTACGAAAAAATTGTTTACCGATGCAATAAATGCCTTAAAATGAATGACCAACCTTTTCTGTCTTAGTATCCATTCCCCTTTTGTCGAACTATAGGCTTGGGTTGTTGCATTCCATCGATATCGAAAGTGGGTTGGAACATTTTCCCGCGAACAAGGCGGCCATATTGCCTGTGGAATCATGGTTAATTTCGCAAATTTGAAAATGGCTTCCTCCCGTAGCGTTCCGCCCTTCGGGCGTCACAATAGTCAATAACGCTACATACCGGAGCTACTTACGCACATGATTTGAATTCATTTCTGCTGAAAACTCCTTTTTATGTTTTCTGTTTTAGATTTGATAACTTACAATATCAGAATCGGATGTTTAATGTACATGTGTTTGTTTATTTGGAATCCGTCGGAAACACGTACAGTTTACTAGTAGACGGACATTTCAGATTGGGTCTGTGGATTACGACAGCCACTGTTAATTCCACCTGATTGTTTGGTACCGGTTGATTATTGTTCAGCACTTAACAGACCCTGCTTCTTCCACAAATGAAGACGTGAATCAAGCACCAGTGGTTATAGAAAGTCTGCTGGTTATATATAATTACCATAACTCATAATAATATCAGAGTGTTGACGATATTTAGATTTTGCTTTTACTGTTCACCAATCAACCTCCTGTAGTTTGAGCTCAGACTGTGAACATTTGTTATATTGACACACAGAAGACTTTTGGTTTGTTTTTTAAATGCGTGAATATAAAATAAAAGTATAGGATATATTTAGACAACTCAACAAGTCAATCAATGAATTTTAGCAATTTGTATAGGACAATGTGAAAATAAAATATATTTTTTCTTTCCGTTTAGTCTTTGAATGATCATTAATTATCATCTATCTGTTTTATACGACTGTTTTATTATTCTGACCTAAATACAAGTTATAGAAACAAACTGAACAGGAATGGTTACTCAGACTTTATCAGCCTAATAAGATGAAGAAACTCGCTAAAAAGGTAGGCGTTCGCCATCTTGCTGTTGAGACTTACAGACTTAAACGAAATATCAAGTATATTATTTTATTCAAAGGGTAAATTACGATAAACTAAAGTGGAAGGAAGCCGAGAGAAAGTTGATGTAAAAGTTCTGAATCGTTAAAATAACCCATGTGAAGCTAAACATCAGAAAATCAAATGATAATCTTTTGTGTTTTTCTCAACAGGTTGTGTTTATCAAGAAGCCGCTCAATAATTAACCCAGAGCTGTTCTCACCAGATAGCAGCTTAATCTAAATATCAAGTTTATGAATGTCATACAGATACTCTTTAAGTGAACTCTGGGGAGTAAATGGATAAATATGAAGTGTTTGCCATCCGTTTCAATTTGGTGTGCCAGCTGATGTTGAAGGGGAAGGGGGGGGGGTATTTATGGGCTTATACCTCGTATTAATCCTGGAGTATCAACAGCTTATACCTACCATAATTCATTCCTCTTCATATATTAGCATTCTTTTCACTGAAATTGTTGATTTTTTTTCTATGCTTTTCACATCAGATCAAAATACTTACTGTTCCTGGATTATTTATTATTACGGTCGGCATTTAATATACGCCACACCTCGTAATGTATAAGCAATTGATATGTATTTATTTGATAAAACACTAGCATGTACATAGTCTAGAAATGGTTATTTGATTTCAGTTTATATCAATAAACAACAGATACAAAAATCATGGTGTCATATTTTATTTAAATCCAGACGTTTTTCCACATATGGCCACGACCATCGTTACAGCTTCTACAATCTGCAGGTGTAGACTCCTCCAGAGGTACGTATTTCAAGAATTAGTAGCTCCTGTTTGTCTTCCGTGAGGACACGGACTGGAAATACAACCAAATATTGTTAAATTGCAGAAGGTCAAATGGAAAAAATGAACCAAACAAACAAAAGGTCAATATGCCAGTAATCCTGTAGTAGTTGTCTGTCCAGGATATTTTGGTTCCCCTAAAAATTTATATCTGTGCAGCACCATGCAGGTTATGCCACCTCAGACATTGACCTAAGAAAAACAAAGCTAATAAAGTTTGAAGTTTGAAGTTTGTTTATTTAGCCATGAGCAATTCTGCTCCAAGCCGAAAACATAGTATACATAGTTTTATGGAGTGACAAATTTTACAATAATGACAAAATTGATTTTCTTTTTTCAAATGCATAATACAAATATTTCGCCAATTGTAAGATATAATTCTTGTTAGAAGAAGATAACAGGTTTTTGAACTTTTGAATAGTTGGCCACCGATGACAAAATCGAGGTAAGTATTCTCGTCTTAATTCAGCAAGCTGAGGACAGCATAAAACAAAATGGTATTCATCCTCGATATTCTTTTTACACATTTTACAGAGACGTTCGTCTCTAAGTAAACTACTATGCCTTCCTGTTTCGATTTCTAAACTATGCGATGCACACCTGAGAGAAATCAAAGCTTTTTTATATTTGATACACAATATGTAGTCTAGATACGGTTCGAAATAGATGGACTGCTTATATAAACAGAATAACCTAAGTTTGCTCAAAGAGTTAACATTTTCTTGTCAATTTTGTTGATATTGCGACAGAACTCTATACTTTATCGAACTAAAAGATGTATTGCCAGCATTCTCTGTTTGAAATACATCATACATTCCAAGATTTTGAAAAACAGTTTTTACTTTAAATGCCCATGTCTTTTTACGCTTTCCATTATTTATAAGCTCTAACTGGTCTAAATATGCCTTATAGATAATACTGGATCTGTTGGCAACTATTTTCAGCCAATATTTTAATACCCTTAATTTGCAGATCACTGAGAAGGGATATCGACCGAGTTCTGCTTGTACAGCAGCGTTTGGGGTCTGTTTTCGAACTCCTAAAATATATTTGCAAAATCTGTTATGTACTTTTTCCAGATCAGATACATCACATAGCCCCCATATCTCTGATCCATACAAAAGGATAGGGGTAATTAACTTATCAAACAAAAACACTTTTAAAGAATCTTTCATTGGCACGGTTTTAAAGAGAGAAAACAAATTGAATAATGCTCTGTTAGCGTGTTCAGACATTCTCTGAGGGCCATTTTTCTGTGAGCCGTTCTTTGAGAGCGCCACACCCAAATAACAGAAAGAGTTCACAATTTGCAAATTTTGCAAGTTATAACGAAATGTTGGTATATCTTTCAACTTTTTTCTGGTAAATATCATCACTTTTGTTTTCTCTGTATTAACTGTAATTTGCCATTTTGAACAGTACCTAGAAAGGCCATCAAGTAATGACTGTAAGCCTTCGGCTGTTCTTGACAACAACAGCATATCATCAGCAAATAACAATACAAAAACAGATATCTCATTTAGTAATACATCATTATTATCGTAAGTACTAAGCTCTTGCTCGATATCATTAATAAACATGATGAATAAAAGAGGCGAGAGTGGTTCCCCTTGTTTTACTCCCTTTACTACGCTGAAGAAGTCTGAGAGTTTACCATGTAGACGAATTGCAGACCTGACATTATGGTACATTGATTTTAAAGTATTGGTTATTTTACTACTGAATCCACTTGACATGACCTTAAACCACAAAGCACCCCTATCCACAAGATCAAAAGCTTTTCGGAAGTCAATAAATGCACCATATAAAACTTCCTTTTGATCAATAAATTTATCGATAAGACATTGCAAAACATAAACACAGTCAATTGTACTTCTGTCCGAACGAAATCCATATTGTTTGTCACAAAAAATGTTGTTAAATTCACAAAAATTATCCAGCCTATTTCTTAAAACCAAGGAAAATATTTTAGAGAAAGAACTAACCAGAGTTATGCCCCTGTAATTCCTGGCTATATTAAGGTCACCTTTCTTAGGAATTGGTATTATAATACCTTTTGACCATACTTCCGGATACGATTGATGGGTAAGTATATAGTTAAATATTTCAGACAAATAAGGTAACAAAATATCAGAACTGTCTAAAAATACTTCAGCTAATAGTCCATCTATACCAGAAGACTTGTCTCTTTTTAATTGATGTATTGCTGTTTGGATGTCTTCAATGCTGATTGGAACATCAAGCTCATCAACGGCAACAAGCGGAATGTTATAAGCCTGCTCAGAGCTTCTGTTGTCAGGTGTATCCGAAAAGAAATTAACAAAGTCATCAAGTTGCAGTTTGGAAGTTGCCGCTGTTTTTTTCTTAAACTTTTTTATACGTTTCCAAAATTGTTTAGGATTACTTTTTGCAATTTCAGAAATTTCAATTGAGTTGTTTTGATCGAACTTAAATTTTGCCTTACGTTTGACTTTGACATAATTTCGTTTAGCCAACAATAACTCATTTAAAAGGCTATCTGACTGCCTTGTTTTGAATCTTTTTTTTCTCAAATTAAATTCTTTTTTCACTTGTAAGCAATCAGCATTAAACCATTTAGACCGATATTTCCTTAAAAAAATAAAAAGAAATGAATAAATTATAACAAGTCACAAATAACTCAACCTTCTTGCTTGTTGACATTTTAGAGCATTACTCACTGAATTCCGAAAATATGAAACCATACCCAAAGTGAGGGTCCGCATTAGTCCCTTGAATACTTTACAGGCCCAGACCTGCCGTATTTTAGACTTAAGGCGTCAACAAAAAATATAACAGTCCATACTATAGGCTTCTTATTTATTTCAAAATTATGAATATTAATTGTCCAAACGTAAACTAAGGCTTGACAATATCCAACGTGAATTCTTTGAATCCACATGCACGAAATGAGAACGCCGATTTTAACGAAAAAGGCAAACTCTTAAATATAGATGAATCATAAAAGTATAGGGTAGACATTTGTTTCAAACCTTGTGTGATTTGATAACACAAAACGTCCTGCATAGTTGTACACAACCGATAACTCGGAAATGTTGCCCCCAACTCGGGCGGAAGTAAAGTCCAACCTGAATAAATCTAAGGAATCCTCACGGAGAGTAAGACACTGTCGAACGGATATTGAAATACAATTAATATTATAAGGATCATTTTTTAAATTGAAGGAATAAAATATACCCCTTACGGGGGAATATTTCCATACATCACAGGTCTGTAATTTTACCCAAAACAAAATAAAACTTTTCTTGTCATATAAAATAATTGTGCTTATAATTTACAGCAATAAGATAAGAACGGCAATTCATTAAACGGGTTAGTCTAAACAGTAGGCCTAAGCGAATAATCTGCAATCACTGCAGGCGTGCTAAATCTCACCCCGCTGTGAGAATTTGCGTGATTTTAGACTACCTGACGCGCAAGTTGGCGAAATAAATTTGCCGGCTTAAATGATTGGGACTGTACATCTTCTATGTTTAACTCACTAATTTTTCTAATAAGAGTTAAAACCAAATTAAGTTTAGACAGCATTGAACTTCTTGAACCAATCAGTGTCTTTTTACGGTAATTCCTCACCTATATCGAGCATTCGAAAAAAATATGAGGATTTAAAAACATTCAAAAAAATATCCTTAAATTTCAGAGTATTTCAAGAAGGCCACTACCTAAGATCGATAATCCCTTCCAACACCCGCTGTTTTGTTTTCATAGCCGTCGCTCAAATAGTCGTAAGTGTCTGCCGACCCGTAGACTGGTCTCTACTTGCGCGGTTCTGTAACCAGTGTACATGGTGGTTTTATGTAAAACTATAACTCGCTACATTAAAACTCGTGGTAAAATCAACCAAATAATATATTGACGCAAGGTTTGTTTGGTGCGAAATATGTTAGTTCTGTGGAACGGCGTTATACATTTACAATACTCGTTAGGTCCGTTCTGACGATGCGATTTGTGTGTACCGACTTTTTAGCATTCAGATTCGGCTGAATCACACCGTAAGAACAGGGAAGTAGGTCAGATTTTAGTAGCATCCAACACTTTGCTAGAGAGTCGCATGGAATAGATACTACAAATCGCATGCGTTGACCAATCATATCGCTTTAAATTGCCAAACACGAGTTACTCCCCGTTGAACTGATTTTTATATTCTGCGCCACGATATGACTGGACAAGCCTATTTCTCGTTCATTAATCTTTGACCATAACAACGAGAGCTATTGAGTATATATGGTCATTTAGTTTTGGCTAGTGCCAAGACAAAGAGTGAATCAGGCTCTACGAACATCTGTGAATTTGTGATGGCAACATGCACTAACTAAAGTGAAATTATGGTAAATAAGAAACAAAAATCATAAAAATACATGGCTCTTTCTTTTCTGTTTTTTTTTCTTTAGAAAATATAATAAAGCTATTTAATCTTTATAATTACGGTGTTGAGTGTCAATTAGAAATGTCGATCAATGTCTCAAACATCTTCATCATCATCCAATTCTAGGAACGGATCCTTCCCATAGTCGTCACCTAAATCCTCCTGCGAAAATCCATTGAATTCCGTGTCGCTGTCAGCGTCGCTATCAAACATGAGTGAGTAGTTTCCTCCGTCGTCTTCATTCTCCTCTGTGACAATGCCGGTGACGGAAAAACTTTTCTTCACCAAGTCTCGGGACAAACTCTCAAGTGCTTCTTCAATCCATAATAGCATATCTTCTTTGGTACCTTGCTTTATAAGTCGTGGCATTACATAACTTCCAAGAACTACTTTCATTGGTAAAAGAAAAACACAAATTTTTAGCATATTCGTAGAATGGACACGTCTAATTGGCTGGTTTGGATCTGACTTTGTAAAATGCGCGTGCATGACCGATCGGCAATACACATGCGCACGCATGTGCTTCACTGTATAATTCCAGTCTGATATACGAAACGCTGACATTCTCAACAAATTAACGGTCGCCATATTTGTTTGCCAAAAGTGTTTTAACCGTTATCGTGGGGCAAAATGGACCATAGAAAGGGTTTTTAAACTTTTATTTTAATTTTTTTACGCCCGGCTTGAAAAGCGGGCTGTATTATGGTATCATCTCCGTCCGTCCGGCAGTCCGGAAGTCCGGCAGTCCGGAAGTCCGGCAGTCCGGCGTCCGCTGTCCCTTCCGCTCCATAACTTCTAAAGTTTTGATTCCATCTGCACAATTTTTTCTAAGTATATACCTTATGGGTAGAAGGTGTGTCGCAAACTATTTTTAACATCACTGGTTACATAATATGGGAGTTATATTGGATTATATAATATTCCCTTCCGCTCCATAACTTCCAATGTTTTGATTCCATCTGCACAATTTTTTCTGAGTATATACCTTATGGGTGGAAGGTGTGTCGCGAACTATTTTTGACATCATACATTGCGTTATATGGCAGCCATATTGGGTTATGTAATATTTACTTTTCTCTCCATAACTTTAACAAATATGATGTTTTCAAATCTTTCATGTTACATACCATATTAACAGACAGTGTGTAAAAAAATTGTTTATGATATCAACTATTGCAAATTATTGGATTATGTACATTCCCTTTTATTCTTACTTTCATTTTCATGAAAATAACCTTTAAATTATAAAATGGCTTCTACTTTTCCGATTCTCATCAAAAAAGTATTTTTTCAAATTGCAATAATGTTTCTAAATTGATTAAAACTATTCTTAAATCAATATATAACGTTTTAATCAAATGAAAAATACATATAAGGATTAAAGTTTTATCTACAGACCAAGAGATAAGTAGCCCAGCTTTGGTCTATTTACCTTGTCAACTCTCAGTCTCTCTGGAGAGATTTATGGCTTTGGCCTACATAAAACAGTGGGTGACATTAGCAATGGACCCATAGCCAAATCTATTGTTATCCATTTGGTCTATGATAAAATTAGAAGTAATAACCTGTAGGTATATGGGGAGATTTAGAATATTGTCAAGATGTCTATGGCCAAATAATGTAGATAAAAAATGTTATGAGAAAAATTGTCAAATCTACTTGAATTGGTGTGAGCTGCGAAATTGCCAATTAATTACATTTGTTTAAGTATGATAAGTAAATTATAAACTGCTTTTCTAAAAAATTGAAACATTTTAGTGCAACCTTTATTGACAACAAACAATTTTTAACATCGTGATTTAACAGCAGCGAGAATTGATGACTTGTACCGTGTACAAATCTTGTTAATAATTGTTGATCCAAATAGCCCATTTTAAATTTGATACAGATGGATTTTAATGGTTTTAGTGGCAAGATTTCATTTTGTTGACATAACATCACCTTTTACCAAGCTTCACATAATAAAACTGGCAACGCCGCCATATACATGTAAGTGAAATAATCTTGAGCGCAGCGTAAAACACCAAACAATCAATCAATCATTTACCAAGCTTCAACCTCTTCCCTCTGAATTTTGAAAATTAAATTCAAATAAATATGGAAGGATTTGTTTTGGTATGGCTGTGCCTTTCCGGGCGTATTTTGGGTTTCCCGAAACTCTTGTTACCATTGGAAATGCAAGCGGTACATCCAAACTGTCAATAAAGTATGTTATTTAGTCAATGCCTGATAAAGTTTACAAGATCAAAAGTTCTAACCGTCCTACAATTAAAGCCAAATGGCACCGATCTGTGACTATAGTCTATACTCTATACAACAGAATGACAGGATAGTCACCTGGGCCTAGGATTACATTAAAAATCTAAACAAAACTGCCTTTCTTTCACTCCTACTGCCATAGCTGGGTCAGTTGTGATCTCTGACGGACTCTTGTCAAACAGTTTAATCTCATGCTGGCTAATCCAATAACATCGTCAGTCACAGTTCCGATGTTCACAACAGTCATTCTTACAAGGTGTTAGAATCACACGACCAGTTTTATAGCCGAAACACGTAAAAAAGATAGGATTAACTCGAGATTTTTTCATCGCCAGTTCTTGATATAGGTGAGGAATTACCGTAAGTTGACCAACATAATAGATAAATGTATATCTTGCATGTTTTCGCTATTTATTTAAACCAAACACACACACACATATGTAGGCCTTTACACAGTATAAACATTTTGGCTTTATGCCATTGACTTCACTCAAGTTCTTTCTGCATGATTTACATCCTTTATCATACCATATCACTTAGTCCGAAATATCTGCGATGATGATGTAAGACATTTTCTGACAGATAGGCCATCATCATCGTCAGAACGCATTTGATCAATTTACTGGGAATTTCTTGCCACCCTTCGAGGTGGCAAGACCACCTCTCGTTTCTCATCAAAAATATCGAGATTCTCTTCATAACTTTCAAAAAATAAAATTGCTAACCCGTACTTTAATGATTTCCCTTTCTCCTCGCACCAATCTTAAGTATGTACGTCGACAAAAGCCATAAATATGCCCGGTTAAATTTCAAACTGTACCAAACCCATAGTTTACAAAAGTCGCCATCTGCATAATCTCATTGATACGTCACTGTATGCGCGAAAGGTCAATCTGTCACATGACTACCCCACTAGCAGGCGATATAGTTCATTGGTCGTGTTGCTTTTTTGCTGAAGTCACGTGAACCAACACGACCAATGAACTATATCGCCTGCTAGTGGGTAATCATGTGACAAGTTGACCTTTCGCGCGTATATTGACGTAGTATGCAAATGGCGACTTTTCTAAATTAAAGGTTTGGTACAGTTTGAAATTTAATCGGGCAGATCTATGGCTGGTGTCGACGTACAGACTTCAGATTGGTGCAAGGAGAAAGGGAAATCATTAAAGTACGGGTTAGCAATTTTATTTTTTAAAAGTTATGAAGAGAATCTTGATATTTTTGATGAGAAACGAGAGGTGGTCTTGCCACCTCGAAGGGTGGCAAGAAATTCCCAGAAAATTGATCAAATGCGTTCTGACGCTGATGATGGCCTATCTGTCAAAAAATGTCTTACATCATCAGCGCAGATATTTCGGACTACATATCACTCAGCTTCAAATGTTTGCTTTGGTTCTTTAAGTTTAACACTTTCTTCAATAAATCTAAGTAAGTCTTATAGTATATATTTCCAGCTTCGATTTCAATTTCGCCTTCCACCAATGGGTCGCGGGTTCTGACTGAGTTTTCACTCCAACGACCTATGTGGGATGGTTGCCAGTTACCAACGGAAGGTCGTGGGTTTCCTCCGGGCATAGAGCCCGGTTTCCTCCCACAATAAAACTGGCAACGCCGCCATATAAGTGAAATAATCTTGAGCGCTGCGAAAAACACCAAACAATCTATCAATCAATCAATTTCAATTTCCAGCCTTTGAAGAAAAGTAATCTTAACATGTTGAATGCCGACTATGAGATAACTTGAAAGTGCCAGAGCTCCCCCATATGGAAGCCGAATACGGACATTTTATTCTCGAGCTTCGCGACCCCGCCAGACTCGCCAAAGCAATTAATTCGTGACTTTCTCTACCCCGCCAAACTCGCCAACCACGCTAATCAACTTAATAAAAAAAAAGTATTTTTTTGTAACATTTCATTTGCGTCCTTCGCTACCTTAGCGAGGCTGGCGGGGGCGAGCAGGTCGCGATTCTATATCATTCGCGACTTTCTCGACCTTCGCGTGGTTGGGGGCCTTCGCGTGGTTGGCGACCCTCGCGCCTTTCGCGACCCCGCTAAAGACGGGAAGGTCGAGAAAGCGTGATTCGGGATTGCAAAAAAATACTATTTTTTTTTTAGCGTGTTTCGCGACCTTGGCGTGTTTGGCGACCCCGTCAAGGTCGAGAAAGTCGCGAATGATATAGAATTTCGACCTTCTCGCCCCCGCCAGCCTCGCAAAGGTAGCGAAGGACGCGAATGAAATGTTTTAAAAAATACTCTTTTTTTTTATAAAGTTGATAAGCGTGGTTGGCGTGTTTGGTGAGTTTGGCGGGGTAGAGAAAGTCGCGAATCATTTGCTCTGGCGAGCCTGGCGGGGTCGCCAAGCACGCGAACTAAAATGTCCGTATTCGGCTTCCATACCCCCATTTGCCATTCAAGCTTGTTACGTGTATGGCCAATGTCTGTTTACTGTGCTATTTTTAGCAACACACAGAGTGGTTTCCCTTGATGCTTTGTGGGAAAACCTCGCACGAGATATGTCATATTTATTACGCCAAGAAGTACAGTTATTCTAAAAGATATCTATGTTAAGCTACAAGATAATTCGTACCAGCAGAATCCGGTGCGCCTGCCAATGCGAGATATCTCGTCGGCAGTCAACGTGTTAATTAGGCTACAGTGTATTAAATACTGAAGTCACATAGTCTTGATGTTAAAACATTATCACCTTATCCACCATATCAAAGTCCTTGCGTCATAAATTTTGGTACGTTTATTTTCTGTGTTTTGTTTACTGCCAGTCTTGAGACCTACAGCTGCTGCATTATAACCAACTTGAAGCGCATTAAAAAACCCAAAAGACAGTCTTTTCTGACTTACACTACATACTCACTGGTACTTAGGTATAATTGATTTACTTGGTGAAAGCATAGGCTGCGACATGTAGAAATTTAGTTAATACGCACCGTAGTAGTCCCTACCTTGTGTCGATGTACAGACATGTTTCATGTAGCCAACTCAGGCTCCCGCCACTGTCTTTGTTCCCAGACATTGCATTAAATATCAGCAACATGATCCTTTCTCCTTTAACTTCTTCATATTTCCAAATAATTTCTGCATGCTTCTACAGAGATAACTTTGTACGATACATCTTCAACACTCATGAGAACTCCGACGACTGAGCGCAATGTCAAACTCACACTTGACATGTTTACACAACAGTGCGCATATGCGGAAATGTGCTCCTACATGGAGGACTAGAGGCGGTGCTTCGACCATCGTATAATTTAAGTGACCGTGACAAATATTTATTTCGTTCTGGAAAACCTATGTTAGGATTTTCATGATAAGCTTCGTCTAAGTGTAAAAATAATATGAAGTGTGACAAAATTCATTTACACTAACTTTTAGTCACTCTTGTGGCCCGTCCAGCTTTAAAAAGTGCTAAAATCAGGTGGTGAAATTAGTTTGAGAGAGCGAGTTCCCGCTGTCAACCACACGGCCCCTACAAATGAATTTTGATAGGCTTCTCAGGCATGACCCAGTTAAAGCCGAGTCCAGAGTAGTTAAAAAAGACATTTATCGGAGCTTTATTGAACCTCAGAATGAAATTGCAATCCTCCGGTCATTTTAAAAGGTATAAAAATGGACTCCTTTCAGGTTTCCAAGGGCGACTATGAGTATGCGTGTTACCGGCCGGCACGAGGTCGGTAAAATGGCCTTCTCGAATTTGGATTTTAAACACCTAAATTCTTTCCAAAAATGTAACAATTATAAATATTTTTGAAGGAGAGTGTTCCCTAAGACACTTAAAGGCCCACTTGCAGCCGTAGCCTGTTTGACATTGGTTAAGAAAACCAATTTGCACAAGCTTACTACAGCTAAAACCACTACAATTAAACATAGCACACATAAAGCATGTCCAATTCGGTTTAGAATGTATAAATGATGGGGGAAAACAAACGAAGAATCGAAGCTCGATTACAACAACAACACTGATCAGTGTTGGTTAACTTTAGTTTTTGATTACTCTCATTCAAGCGTTTTTGTATGTGGTTTGCACTCGGCAGGCTTTTATAGCCCCTCTTACTCGATCGTTAGTATGTATTTCTTAGATAAAGTTGGTAAAATTATTTTGTGTCGTTAGATCGCCCACACGACTCAAACCATTACGGCACTTGTGCACAGGCTTAGGTTCGAAGTTTGTTTACATTGTGGGTACCTGAAAAATCTGTTTTTCAATTTCAAATTATAAATACTAAATGATGTCAAAAGTTCAATTTCTGGTAAAAATAGAAAGTTCCTAACTTTTTCTGTGCTTACAGAAAATCGTCCACTGTTTTTAATGTAAACAGTCTTCTGCATTTTCGCGGCAAGTGTGCCTTTTACACGTTGACTGCCAGCTACGAGTTAACTCTTGTAAGGCTGTTAGTCATAGCTTGCCAACTACGAGTTAACTCGTAGCTCAACACTTTCGTCATGTTTAAATTTTTACGGCTATTTTTGACAGATAGACATTATCTTTTGATTTGAATTTGATTTGTAAACAAACACTAAATGCATCTTAGTAACATGTGTACAATCGTTTTGGATTTTGTAAATTTTAATGGTGTACAGGACTCAAACAAGCGATATCACTGACTGGACTATATGCAAGGCTTTCAAGTCATTTTGCACCCAAACTGTTTCGTCCCCAATCAATTCGTATGGTACCCAACCATTTCGTACCCAAGTCATCTCGTACCCTTACCATTTCGTACCCTAACCATTTTGTACCCAAGTCATCTCGTACCCTTACCATTTCATACCCAAGTCATCTTGTACCCTTACCATTTCGTATCCATTGTCAAACGTAAAATTAATAAAGGTGTTCGCATTGTAGTTGGCCTAACATATTATTATTGTTTTACAGCACTCGAACCAAGTTCAGATATCCGTGCGACCTTGGAACAGACAAGAGATCAGTCAACTGATCTTGGCGACCACCATAGAATACTATCAGAAAGTGAGGCTGCTTGTAAACGGATCGCAAACTTGATGTGTGAAATTGATTTCTTCAGTTGGTGGCTGGCTGGACAAGAAGAAAGTTTCTTTGGTAGAAAGTGGCTGTAATCTGAAAACTCCAAACCAACTTTCCTAAACGATTGGCCACGAGTTTGAAAACGACATCACTGAATGCCAAAATGGATTTGAGAAAGTAAGATCCTATAACGACAAATAATATAACTGAAAAGGATGTTTAATTTCAATTTACTAAGATTGAAATGAAGAATGCTTCGATTTAATTCCTGATAGTGTACATTTTCCCTCGAAATACATCTGTCCAACATTAAAATCGATACAACCGTGACCGCATCCACTTACATTTACTAGCCTCTTTCATAAAACATTTGTTTTTATTAAGCAATGAACAATTGTGTAATATCATACGGCAAAACGAAATATAGATTTTACACAATTACAAGAATCATTGTCGGCTCACACTCGGCAGGTTCTATGAGATCATCTAACCGTGATTGTATGGCCATTGCATTAAACATATCCTATAGGGCTATATAGAAATGAAATGAATTTACTGAGAACTTCTTTCTCAGCTGCAAGTTTTCCTATTACCGGTAACTAGTAAATTGTTGCTTAGCGGCCATTTTAATACACCATAATAGTAACCTGTCTGTGGAATTTAATGAAGATCCGACCAGAAGTTCTCTTGGAATCGCGATCACAAGAGAGAAAAGTGATAGAAAGAAGAAAAACAAAATGGGCGCTAGGCGACTATTTTAACTCATTCCGTATCGAAGTTGTGGCCCGTCAGTCAGACAGCAGAGATTGCCTAAAAGTAGTAAAACCCCGCAGCGAAATTCCTGGCTACATGTACTAGGCACACAGGCCAGTCAGTGATATCGCTTGTTTGAGTCCTGTACACCATTAAAATTTATAAAATCGAAAACGATTGTACACATGTTACTAAGATGCATTTAGTGTTTGTTTACAAATCAAAAGATAATGTATATCTGTCAAAAAAAGCCCGTGAAAAGTGAAGAATGGGCAACGTATCACTTGTCTGATGAGTAAAAAATTTAAACATGACGAAAGTCAATTTAAAAACTAATGGCATAATATTTCCTGATTCGTTCAGAAAATAGTTGATAAAGTTAGCTGATAAATATAGGATTGAATAAAAACATTTAAGTTTACTTTATTGATAAATAACATTTACAGTTGCGAAGTCAATTGCTGTACACATAGCTGCCTGATCTGCAAAATAGTGATTCTAGGTTACTGTGTATTTCATTTCATTTTGAAATATTCCTTAGATCTTCTTAAGTGTCTTAGGGAACACTCTCCTTCATAAATATTTATTATTGTTACATTTTTGGAGAGAATTTAGGTGTTTAAAATCCAAATTCGAGAAGGCCATTTTACCGAATTCGAACAGGCCGTGGAGGCCGGCAACACTATTTCTTATAGTCGCCCTTGGAAACCTTAAAGGAGGCGATTTTTGTACGTTTTAAAAGGATTGAGGATTGCTATTTCACTTTAATAAAGCTCCGATAAATGTCTTTTGTCACTACTCTGGACTCCAAATAACGTCCTCAGTGCCAAAAGAACTTATTTGTCTTTAACTGGGTCATACCTGAGAAGCCTATTAAAAGGGTCAGTCTAATTACCCAAACGAGCCCAAAAGAAACTAAAATTGGTACAAACGAAAGGAAACCCAACCCAAACGAAACTGAAGCAGTACCTTCAGATTGGTATGGAATACATAATTTTGATTGTTTAAAGAATGTTTGGAGACAGATATTCTATGCGATTGTCATCTGTCGATCCAAAAGACTGGCTGAATTGCCATCTTGGAAAGCCCACAGTGGAGTTAACTTAATGGCGCAAAAAGGAAATCCATTGTGAGTAGCCCTATTATCTATTTCCAAATAGTTAAAAAAAAAAAACAGAATAGAAAATATAATATATATGTAAATATAATTTCTTTCTAAAAATAAATCCAAATAAAGACAAAAATGTATCACTTTTCATATTTATTCAGCATCATCGTGTAGGAGTATATATAATTATAAAATCATTGACTTTAGAAAAAAGGCAGCGCATTAATTTAGTTAAATATCGTAAAATCAGAGTGAAAAAAAGACATTTCGCTCTGTGACCCCTTCCGCTTATCGGGTTTTGTTTGCAATAGTTGGACTGACAGGGATAGAATATTTTCCATTTTTTTTTTTCAAATTGGGGACAAAGCATCTTTTTCTTGACAAGAAATCTTTGAATATTTTGTTTTTTTGCTCCGCTGTCTTTTGCCCCCAGAGAGCTCTAGATACAGAATATTTCTGTAAGGTGTGTTGAAGTACATAATTTCCTTCTCCATAAAGTGCCCTACCTAAATCTTACATTTGTACATCACAGTACATAATTTCTCAACTAGGTCAGAAAATTTCTGTGGTTTCCAATTTACACATAGCTTTAAAATATTATTCAATGATTTGCTATTGTTGTTTGTCCACACAAACAAAACAAAACAAGCGCCAAGATTAAAAGTTCTATCCACTCCCAATATGCTTCCACCACGAATATTCCTTTTCATACCCTCCAGTTGCTCATCTGAATATAAAATAATAGAGGGAGCTTTACCTTTATCATGGATCACTCGCCTTACATCTGCTAAATTGTTTCTAAATTGCAATCGGTCTTTTTTACGGTCATTGTATTTTTTAGACCGAACTTGTTTAAAGTCCTGTGGTGCCTCAAAAGAATTTTCCTAGAGCATATCTTGGTACACTTTGCGAGGTGATTTAGTCTTCACTTCCTCGCCAATTCTTTCAAGAATGTTTGGATCGGTGCGAGTGTAAGCCTGTTTGGTTTAGAATTACCATGAGGAATAGGTGACAACCAACTCTGACAACCAGAATATTCTATTACCGAGACTTTTGGAATGTCTGAACCAGTAATGCAGGTTATTAGTTTTTTGAATGAGCTATCTTTTTTCAAAGTGGCATAATATCTGTGTATTTTCAAAACATTGTTTTCTAATGGTTGTGGAGAAAGAGGAATCCAAGTTGATTTACCCTTTGAACGTTTCTCCTCGCAGAACAAACCATTTTTTAAATAAACTTTCTTTGAGCAACCATTTAAATCTAATATAGCATAACAATGCTACCTTTCTTGCTATCCCAAATGCCACAGTCGTCTGGATAGTCACATCTACCTTGTTTCTTTCCAAATTTTCGTGAATTTTCAATTAAAAACGTATTATTTTCCCAAAGGTACACTATCCAATACACAAAATGAATCTGATTTTATCAAAATTCTCAAGCTCATGATGACCAGCAGTTGGTACTTTGGACGCTTTATCTACACTTAATTCAGTTATTACATCTTCTGGTACAGTACCATCATATGAAATTTATATCATTTAAGTATAATATTGAATCGTAATATAATAAATACAAATATTGTTAATATGACCATATAGGAATGTAGACAACAGACAAAAAACTACTAATATCTCAGTATTGAGTCAAAAACCTCCTGTCGGTCATAGGTGAAGACGGATCGTCACAATCGTCTATTGGGGAAACCGAAAGAGCCGAAATTGAATCCCGAAAACTTCCGTCTAACTGTAAACATAAAATACATGAAATTATTAGGACGTCAATTCTTACAAACGACAGATTAAGAGTATTAAATATTTTACTATATTGATATTAATCAATAGTAATCGTCTACTCACCAAAGAGTCGCTGATGACCAAATGTAGACTTTCCTCATTTGCTGAACCAATTAGTGGTATGAAGTGGTTTGGTGTCCAGGTACCAACTCTTGTTACCGAAGTCCGGCTCCACATGATATGAATTAGAGTATTATTAGAATTTTTGTGGCTTGAAGCGCGTGCTCAGAATTTTAAAGCACAGATCAAGAATACTGTTTGCAGAAGGGTAAGTTGATACAACATCTCTTCCGATCGCCATGGCAGCGGCTTGCTGATGAATAATTCCCAGAGGTCGCACGATAGACAACACTCTTCGAAGATACAAGATGGAGGTCTCTTGCTGACAGGTGGTCAATCAATTCCAGGGAGAACCGAACCATTTCTATGGTAGAAAGAATTCTACTGACTAAGGCCAAGCTCCTGTCAGTCGTCAACCTAATGAAATATCATAGGTTTACTTTATTACAACAATTTATGATGGGGTATAAAGGTCTAAATGATATACCTCTTTTTAACACAATTAGAAACTTGTCTCCGTGGTTATTTTAGACAAGAAGATTTTCCCTGTGCCCGTGTGTTTTAGTGTCCATAAATATATGATCAGTAATAAACCAGAATTGTCTTAGAAGAATTGATTCCAGTTTAAAGGCACTTTTTAAGGTTTCCATACCTCTTGTCGTTCGCTCCCGATCTCGATATAGAAGCTTTGAAATCAAAGTTGCCATCTTTGTAGGAGCATGAAGAACAGTTAAACTCCGGTTCAATCTGCTGTCAAATGTTCATTTGTCCTTGTGATAAATGTTCATGATTATCATGATTCCAAAGGCTCCAAAGAGTCACAGAAAACAGACCAATCTGTTGGCTTGCAATTCAAATTGCAAACTCTGCAAGGATGTTTGGGATGGCAAGGATTTACCATTTTCACAGTATAAGTGTGATGATGTGTGACAACGCTTTCTGGATCTCTGTTTAAATATGATTTTTGACAGTTGAAGTTTGATACTCAAACCACATGGGTGCTGTATGAGAGGCTGACCCCCGCAGCTCAAACTCTTCTTCAACAATTTGACATAAGTTCACAAACCTGTACCATTGATTAACCAATCTGATCAATGGATAATCGAATTAGTCGACAAGTGCTCAACACCATGGGGAGTCATTCAAATGGTAAATGTGTGAACAACAAAAGATCTACTAACTTAATTCAATCGAGTTAATTTATTCAGTTTATTTTGGGGAAACAAGGACAAAAAGCTCACAAAAAGGCAGAGCATCTAACTTGTAAAAGTGTCTGGATAACATATTTTTTTCATTTAAGAGAATTAGCTTCCATGAGCTTTTGAACAAGAATTGTTGAACAAATGAGTAAACTTAGATTTTTGATTTGATAGCCACTTCACATTGCATTTCCCCTCAAGTAGGATACTGATTTTCTTTTCGCGTTGCCTTGAAATAGATCGACCTGCCTTTGCTCATAAAAAGTGTTTGAATGATCTGCTAGTCATGGCTAAACTCTCTCGTCTGTCTTATAGGCCGCATTCAAGATTATTTCACTTACAGTATATGAGAGTACCATTTTCATTCCGATGATCATATTTTGTTTAGTCTCAGTGTACCGATTTTCTTGCATAGCTGAAGATGCCGAAACTTTTCACTTTCTTTTCCCATGATCATATGCCTAAGCATTGTCAATATATTACAAAAGTGTGACTGTTAGAGAAGATTCTACTGACTAACGTCAAACTTCTGTCTGCCTTTAACCTAATGAAATATAATTAGTTTTGGCATATTGTAACAAGTTATGATTGGGTTCAAAGGTCAACATGACATACCCCTTTATTAGCATAACTAGAAACTTTCTACATGGTTATTCTAGTCAAGATGATTTTCCCCCGTGCCTTTGTGTTTAAGTCTTTATAAATGCATAAACATGCAATTAGTAGTACCAATGAATTACCAAAGTTATCGCCCCTGACGTCCTTCCAAGATGGTGGCCTAGACAGCCTTTCAGATCGATGGATAGAAATCTCGCAGAATATTTGTACATAAACATTGTTTAACCTCTCCAAAATATATAAATCATGTAAATCTGTTCGCTCTGTTTCAGTTTTGTTTGGGTAGGTTTTCGTTTTGTTTGTACCAGTTTTAGTTACGTTTGGGTTCGTTTGGGTAATTAAACGAACCGTATTAAAATGCATTTGTAGGGGCCGTGTGATTGACAGCGGGAACTGGCGATCGCAAACTAATTTCACCACCCGATTTTAGCACTTTTTAATCATAGATACTTAAATATCTCACTCACTGCCAGTATATTGAAGACAAAGAAAATATATATTAAGATATGAAGCTGTAAATATAAGAAATTCCACAAGCTTTTATCGTCAAATAAAACCTAAAACACCAAACAATCGGTAATGAAGCACTCTAACGCCATATGGCGACAGTGGTATCGAATGGGTTAAATGAAAACAACGATGAAAAAAAATACATGTTGAATAACTTGACCGTATGGGGAAACAACGCAAAAAAAAAATATTCATGAAGATTTGCCTGGGAGTTTTCTTGATACCGCAATCACAAACTATGTAGGTAAGAATCCCAGAAATAGCTACCAGCCGCCATTTTGAATATGCAAATAAGCAACGAATGCATAGTGCTCAACGAGACCATAGGGTTAACCTGCGTACAACATTTTACGAAGATCCTTTCATTACTTTACGAGAACAGTGATAAGAAGAAAAACAAAATGGCCAGTGGCCGCCATTTTGAATATGCAAATGAACAAAGTGCATAGTGCGCGACGAGACCATAGGGATTAACATGCGTACATTTTTTTATGCAGATCTGATTACTTTAGGAGAAAAGTGATAAAAAGAAGAAAAACAAAATGGTCGCCTAGAGGCCATTTTGATATGCAAATGAGCGAAAGAAATAAATGTTGCACAACTAGACCATAGGAGGAACGTGCGTGTGAAATTTCGACTAGCAGTTCTCTTGGTAGAATCTTTTGAAGAAATGCGCTATGTAGAAATCTTGACACTTGGTATAATCTTTACAGAAGTAAGCTATGCTCAAGCCGTAGAGGTGTGCTGGCGCAGTGGCTTTTCAAGAAAGAATGGGATTGCCGTGGTCAATAGGACTGCACGTCGGGTCGTATTACCTGAAATCCTCTCTCATGGATGAATTTGTCTAGCCACATTTAGCCTCACATTTAGACTCGTATGTTTTCTTTCCATTTCTTGTACAATATTTGCTTGTAAATACGTTACTCTTTTTTATATAAATCAAAATTTGTACTGAAAATCTGTTCTTTTTGTTACTTCTTCTTTTAATCATTTTATCTCGTGACAAGGCGGATGATCGAAAGTTGGGTATACTTTGGTCTGTTAACTCAGCTTTGGCTGTCGTTTGAAACTTGTACTCTGACAATATGGTTAAATTGAAAGTATCCTGGAAATTTAAATATCCCACTTTGATACATTACAGCCGTGCCAGACTCTATCCAGGTTGAGCCTAGTTCAAAAGGTGTATCCGCAGCTGTAGGCAGACTCCATTTGCACCAATATAAATTCTGGGGAGTGTACAAACATATACATTGACTATGTTACCACAATTATCATTACAGTATTTAGGAGTTTTTTTGTACTTTTTTTGGCCAAATGTTATAAATGACATCTTCCTTTTTATATAGTCTGGACATAAGTTTGCTGACGACAATTTCTATCCTGCAGGTAGTCTATCTGGTCGAACGGCACTTGTTACTGGGGCCACTTCCGGCATAGGATTGGCCGTTGCTGAGAAGCTAGCATCGCTTGGTTCCAATATTGTCTTCACTGATATCGGGGATAAAAATCTTGCGGATAAAATTAAGACTGATCTTCAAAGGTTTGTTTTATATTTTTTAAAGCATAAATCCGCATCGTACTCTATTGCTACTCAGATCAACATAACTGCATGTTTCGCATTGTATATAAGTGGGGTATACGGTGCAGGAGCCTGTTTCACAAAACGGCGTAGTGTAAAGCTAGTGCACATGAGAGGCGCCGACCATGCGTGGCTGAGAGCTAAGCTGTTTCCCCCGTGTGCGCTAAATTTTGGTGTGATTTTCGCCTCTTAAGGCGGTGAGGAAAGTATCTGGCATGTTTAATATTTTCTGCCTCGCGTGAGCTGCCAGCTGAGCTGAGAGGAGGGAAAGGCCAATCGTGTGTACCTATTGAAACACGTGATCACTTAGAATATTACATAACACATTTATGTAGGTCAGTGAACTTGGGTGACCAGGAACTTGCCTCAGCCGATAGCTCATCGTCTGCGCTGAAATCTGTAGCTGGGCCACGCGTGCCTTGTAGCTCAACTGGCGCCTCTCGTGTGCGCTAGGCTTAAGTTTTAATGTAACTGCCATAGCAACCCATATTGTAGAGATAGGTTGGTATGAAAGTTACGAAAAAAATACATCTACGCCGCTTAGTGAAACAGGCTTAAGGTTTGTTTTCAAAACAAGACATATTGGCTTAAAGCGGGCGTATATTGGTATACCTTCGTCCATCCGTCTCAGATTCGTATCCGCTCCATAAGTTAACCTATTGGCTGAATTTATTTTTCTTCTTCTGATATATGTAGCTTATGGGTAGACGGTGTGTCACATACCAAAATTAAAATGCAGTCTCAATATTTTTGGCGACCAAAACATCCACCCAGCTTTTTGCCATTTAAAGGGGCATGAGCTGCCAAAATGTTGATATTTTGACGTTAAAACAGAATGCTGAAGTTATTGGCTATTTTTCTCAAGAGGTAGAATTAAGAAGCTTTTTAATGCTTCTAGTCTCGAAAATGTACGATAAAGTACTGTTTTGAATTAACTTTGGCTTAGAATGAATGAATGGTCGTCCCGGTTATTTAAATTTTGTTTACTTTTGAACACGTTTTCGGTTCATACAGGCCACATACTGTATGGATTTTTCTCATTCCAACGCCAATCATTTAGTTTTTCGATAGCCTCCAAAGCCTCTTACTGTCTTGACAATCAGAAGTTATGAATAACTCGGGAACTATTGAATGGATTTTTTTTAAAATTTCAGTTATAATTAGTATAGGAGTAGAGATGTATCTAGTAGGGGCCTACCAAAAGTAAATGGGGCAACCAAAACAATCACCTAGCCCTTTGGCAGACAGTAACTCAAGAACTATACTGAACCGCAAAAAAAAACATCACTCCTTTTTGGATATTGATAATAAGTGTATTTCAGATAGATGTAAACAATACACTTATCAACGGAATGATTCCAAATTTGACATGATTGATCATCATCATTGGCAGACAAATGTTAGAGAATTTCAAGTGAAAGTGATGACAGGTGGCGCCACAGTGCGATCTGGAAGTCAATAATGTGTATGGTCACCATGGGCGTTGATTATAGCGTTGCATCGTCTGAACACTGAGTGCATGAGACGGTTGATAAAAAAGATAGGAACTTGGGCACAAACTCTGTGATACGCCTGAGCCCTCTCTGAATCTCGTCCCACAAGTGTTCCATCGGATTTAAGTCTGGTCAGAGCAGGCCATTGAAGAGTCTGTATGTTGCTTAAGTCTCTCATTGCTCTGGCAGTATGGGCTCACGATCTTGTCTCGATCTTGTCTCAACGTTGTTACAGGTGGTCTTCAAGTAGCTTGAACCCGTTTCTGCAGGCGGTATATTGTTCGGAAATGAACATTGAAGGGGTTTGTCACAGGTCTTGCAGTCTGGCAAGCATGAAGTCTTCTCAAGGCTTGGTCTCTCTGCTCCGTGACACTAGTGGCATGTCACTTCTGTCAAACTGTGAATGATTCTGTGCATGCTCGGTGGCTTTTTTTATTGGGATGACACCTCGCAACACATGTGCAATGTGACCTTCAAGCAAAACGAACCGAAAAAGCAACCCTTCATTACTTTAGTAACTGTGCTTTGACGACGTGTTTTGCATATTAGTAACATGATCAGAAGCCGAACTCGCTTCAAACTAGGTCTAGCAAGGATATCAAAAGAGAAAAATTATTGAAAATTATGAAAATGTATGCATTTAGCAACATTTGAATAGGGTGACGTTTCTTTTGCAGTTCAGTATATTTGATGGATTAAAATTTTTTTTAGATATAACTAGCTTATAAGTAGATAGTATACCCTGTGCCAAAATGAAATTGGGATCTTGCCATTTGAAGCAACCAAAACAGTCGCCTAGCCTTTTGGCATTCAGTAACCACGAAACTACTGTATCGATTTTTGATTTTTTTTTTCAGTTATAACTGGCTTATGGGTAGATGGTGTGTCCTGTACCAAAATTAAATTGGGGTCTTTTAATTAAATTGGGGTCACCCAGCCTTTAGACTTATGGGGCATATTATGAGTTTTTTAAACTCTTGTTATTCGAAATATAACGATAACTTCAATCTTGAAGCTGCTTAATAGTTTTCGGAGCTGTAGTATCAACATCATCTTCGTTTGACTGGTCAATGAATTCCAATGTGTGCTTTCTATTTTCTTTCAGACTGCTCAGTCAAAACACACAGGTACTGTCTTCAAACTTCACTCACTCAGTATGTGACGAAGACACTACAATGATAAATTTTACTCAAACCGCCAATCATGCTTCTCTGTAAAAATAAAACCATACACTAAAAGTCAGCATTTTGAAATGTGTACAAAGGGACAATTAATAAAACTTTTTACCATGGCATTTTTTTCATAAAACAGAAATGACGAGTCACTTTTTAATTGAAACACACATGCGGTAAAAACAGATTCACAGTGTGCCTAAACGTAAAATTCAAAGTGTGAAACGTTAATACAATGTTTAGATTAGTAAAAAAAATGTGCATATCGATATCAATAATCAAGACCAACACATATGTTGCAATATTCTACTAAAAGTGATTGCTAAATTTTGCCTACAATTTAGTTGCCTACCGATGACGATAGGTCTAGATAGTTTGCACCCGGGAGCTTGAATCTTTGGCTGAACTCCATCACCAAGTACATGAGATTTGTTTTTAATCAAACAGCACATTTTCTGGACTTTTTACCTTTCAGATGTCACTTCAGATGCCACTTCACTTTCTACAAACGTTTTGAAATCCCCTTTCTGTACTTTTCAGACAGGAATTATGACTACATGCAGTTCACTCTTACGATGTTACAACTTAAACATTATTTATCGGGCTATTTTATACCACTCCCATGGCTATAAAAGAAAATGCTGACAACTATCTCAATGAAAAAGAAATCACCAAAATTATAAAGATATCACTAAGAAGAGCTTGCCTTACGGACCCTAGAAAATATAGCCTAAGAGAAAACAAACAATAATTGGTGACGCAAGTTATGAGCGTGAGTCATGCTGTTCAGCGAATACGGACTGCCTTCCTGGTAGCTTTAGATTATTGCATACGCTGTAGGCGCTATCAAGCTGTGAGAATTAGCGTAATTTGAGGGCAGCAATACGCGAAATACATCACAAAAGATTTGCGCATTGGCGAGTGCTCGAGCTCTTGCTTAATTTGAATTTTTGAAGGAAAAAGTTTCAGATTTATAATAATTATAAATAGGCTCTAAATCAACCACTACATTCCTAAAAAAAACATTGACTGGATTATTTTGGCCATATGTAGAATTAAAGTCTTATTTGTGATTAATTACACCTACATGTATGATAAGACAATTATTTCGAATAAGTAATAGGGAACCAACTTCAGCCGGGTTTTCGATGACATTAAAAAACTTCTTTTATTTTCTCTCGGGGGCCTCCGGGGCTCAGTAGGTAGAGCGTTGAACGCTCGATCCGAACAGTCTTCCATCAATGGGTCGCGGGTTCGAATCCCACTCAGTCCAAAAATTGGAAAATTTTCTGACTGGGTTTTCACTCGAACAACCTTTGTGGGATGGTTGCCAGTTACCAGCGGAAGGTCGTGGGTTTCCTCCGGGCAAAGAGCCCGGGTTCCTCCCACAATAAAACCGGCAACGCCGCCATATAAGTGAAGTAATCTTGAGCGCGGCGCAAAACACCAAAAAATCAATCAATCAATTTATTTCATGTCAAATATCAATAAATTTGAAAAGAAATGGTTTAAGGGTATGCAAATTTATAATTTTATGGCATACATGTACACTTATACCTCTTAACTAAAACAGAGGAAGGTGAACAAGGTTTTCTATGCTATCCAATTTGGTGGGGAAATTAAGCAGTCGTAAACGGACATGCCTTTTGCAATTATGTAGACCCAACTAAGAAAACCTAATCCTAGTACAACCGAAGCATCGATGAGAGTGATAGTCCCTTAGTCCAACACAAGCCATACTTAGACCCCCCCCCCCCCCCAAAATTTAATAAATTCCGAATGGATTTTTAACTCCATGGCCGTGTGTGAAGGAGTTGTCAGATACTCGCTGAAGGTTGAAATAATCTTGAGTGTGGCCTGAACATCAATCAATCATAGTCCAACCATTTAAGACATACAGACAACTATTTGCCAACAGTATGCCAACCATATACAGATATTATATAACATTGAACCCACCATTCGCCGATGTTAGGCTTATGAATACATTTATAGACGAGAATAAAGTTGACAAGACTTGTAGTATCCCAGAAAAAAACATGATTTAAAGGCACATTTGCCGTAAAATCCAAAAAAGTGTTTAAATTAAAAACAATCTCCCTGATGATTTGAACTGTGTGAGCGTTTTAACAGTACAGTATAATTTTTCGAACTTATAAAATACAGACAAAGGATCTATTTTGAGCGACACAAAATCCTGTCGATGAACTTGAGAGTAAACCACAGACTTGAAATGCGGGTTATCCAATACAGAAGCTAACTAGTTTCTATCGCTGCTGTTGTAATCAAGTTCCGATCCTTCTTATGCTTTACATCATGATTTCGAATTTAAGCCTAACTTTGCATGTATAATGTGTCCTATACTTAATTTTAGAGGTTTTACTTGTGGTTACCTTCTAGTAAATTTGCATTCTTAACAAATGTCTAAAAGGTTACTGTGGCAAGTTGAAGAATACAGGGTGAATAAAACCAGCCCTGCAACGTTCTTAGGTTTGCGTGCGTCAATAGCTTTTTAAAATACTACCACAGAAATTTGGGAATTATGATGACCACCCAAAATATTTCACCCTTTCCCTGCTAACCAAGGCGTGTGATGTCTTCCTGGGATTATTTTCTTGTTGGAATGTCCAATGACGCCCTAGCCTAAACTTCTTGATCGACTGAATATCGATTGTGACCAGGATGTCCTGATCCATATGTTGGGAGTTCCCCAGTACCATAAGCAGTGAAGCAGATCTATAGCAGCACACACTCCGACCATGTTTTCACAGGAATTAAGATCGTCTTCGTTTTCTGCGTCCCACAAACCTCTGACCAAAGAACTCTAATTTGATTCAATCAGTCCACAAAACAATCTCCCTGAACTGTTTGTTTTATTCAAGTTCTTTTGAGCATACTGGATGCGATATTTCTTATGATGTGGCTTCATCAGGGGCTCAAGTCCAGGGGTCCAGTTTCACAAAGCCATTTTAGCTTAAGGTGGTTTTAATTACCAATGGCAACGTATACGTTTAGCATTGGTTGCCATGGTAGTTAAGATCACACTTAGCTAAGATCGCTTTGTGAAACTGGGCCCTGACTCTGAGCATGCTCTTCATGGTGGAACTGTGTCCAGCATAACAACAGTTCACCAAGTCGTCATATAGGTCTTTAGCCCAAAGCTTAAGGTTTTTGTCCAACTTTTGACATTGCATTTTGGCATCCTCTTCTTCGGTGAGACTTGGAAAGACAACCTTGACAGGATTATCCAACTCTATAAGAGACTCATTGAAGTTGACTATCAATCTTGCTAAAAGTGGATTTGGATGTGCCACAATCATTTATCTCTGATTTGTCGTCTGCAAACCTAAGTCTTGGATTACCTTGGATTATTTCAGGTGCTTTTGTCTGTGGTGTATACTAGGTAGGCTTTTCGAGTCCCTCTTTTCCGATTGTCAGCCTGTATTTCTCAGAAAAAGTTTTTGAGTCACACGACTCAAAACATTAGGGCACATGCTCAGGGTTGGAGTTTGTTCACATTGCGGATACCTGAAAAATTTGTTTTCCAAATTAAAATTAAATATACTAAGTGATGCCAACATTTTAAATTTTAGTAAAAATAGAAAATTCCCAGCTTCTTCTGTCAGAGCTCGAACGACCTATGTGGGATGGTTGCCAGTTACCAACGGAAGGTTTCCTCCGCGCATAGAGCCCGGTTTCCTGCCACAATAAAACTGGCAACGCCGCCATATAACTGAAATAATCTTGAGCGCGGCGTAAAACACCAAGCAATCTTCTGTCCGAAAAAAAATACAGAAAACTGCCAACTATGTTTTATATAAACAGTATTTTGGATTTTCCCGGCGAGTGTGCTTTTAACAAGCGCTTAATATTTGAATCTGTCTCCTATCACATTATTTTCCAAAGCCATTCGAATTAGTGTGTCATGCTAGCTGTGCCAATGCTGGGGCATTTTTATTGCAAGAAGATAATCCTGGTATCGATCACCGTCCGTCCATCCCGCTTTCATTTCCGGGGCAGAACTCTAAAACTGTTGGACTAAATCTGAATGAAACTTGGTGTGTGAAACAATCATCATGTTGAGATGTGCCCGTCATGGTTTTAAACTTCTTGAAATTTTTATTTTTGGTTGTTTCCATGGAAACATAACTTAGAAATTTCCTTTCCGAAGCAGAACAAGAGTATTAGACATAACTCAATGAAACATGGTGTGTGGAACAATGGTGTCACATTTCCAACACACTCTGCCGGGGTGGGTGATCTGCTGTTATGCACATCTGTGCGTCTTGGATGTCATTCATTCCCACTGCCTTACTCAGACCATCACACTGTCTGGGCCACCTTTAACTAGATTGCCATGTTAACACCTCTTGTGTGTGTTCTCACGTAAGAAACTCATCTTATTTAATCCTTTATGGTACTTGGACAGTTGAAATGATATAATGTGAAGGAGAAAAGGGTTAAAGGTATGTCCAATACAGAAAGCTAAATAGATTGATTTTTTCACAAAGGCTTCATATCCACTGTTCTTCAACAGCTTGTTGTTTTATTGTCATAACCCGGTTGTTTAAAGGTAAAAATCAGCAATTATTAAGATGGATATCCGATACTAGAAAGGTAAATATAATGTAATTGCTGATTGCTCGAGTATACATATCCCAAAGTTAACAATACTCTGAGTATATTTTTGCTGTGACATACTAATTTTGGATTCCCCTTCTGTCCATCAACCACTAGTTTAGGGTGTGTGCCATTTTATTTCCTGTTTATTTTACAGAAACTCTGGCATCCATGCATCATTCATTGGCTGTGATCTGGGATACCATGGGGAGATAATCACTCTGTGTGAATCAATTAACAGTTTGTGTCCACATGGTGTTGACATTTTAGTAAATAATGCTGGTATGTGATTTTGTTTTGTTCCTTTCTTTGCAACAAAAATGTTTGTGTTATTTCATTGACTGGGGTTTATGATATCAATCAAACCAATTTCAACACATGCTGATTTTCAGCCATTATGCCAAACAGCGTGCTTTAACAATCTCGGGCCACATCGTCAAGTAATAAATCCTACAGCATAAATCCTTCTATAATAATATTACATTTGCATTACCTTAGTATATTTACAGAAATTATTGTAGTAAGTGGTACTTATACAACATATGAAACTCTTTGTTTAAGGGATGGCATATCTCTAGAAATAAATAAGGATTAACGTCGAACAACAATCAAAGTAAAACATTTCACATTAATTACCGACAAGTTTATAAAAGCAGACAGAAGTATGTCCTTTCAGTGCCTAATCTGTGTCGCCATTTTGATAAGAGCGGGCATATATTGGTATACCGTTGTCCGTCAGTCTGTCCATCCCGGTTCGTGTTCGCTCCATAACTCAAAACCTATTGCCTGAATTTAATTTTTTTTCTTCTGGTATATATAGCTCATGGGTAGACGATATGTTATGTACCAAAATTAAATTGGAGTCTCAATATCTTTGGCAACCAAACCAGCCACCCAGCCTTTTGACATTTAATAACTCTGGAACTATAAATGGATTTAACAAAAATTCAGTGATAATTAACATAGGAGTAGAGATGTATCTAGTATCAAATGTAAATGGGGGTCTCGCTATTTTGTGGAGAACAAAACAGTCACCTAGCCTTTTTGGCATTCAGTAGCTCAAGAACTATTGGATGATTTTTTTAAAAATATCAGATGTAACTACATGTATCTTATAAGTAGATGGTGTGTCCTGTACCAAAATTAAATTATGGTCTTGATATTTGCGACGACCAAAACAATCACCAACCTTTTGGAATGGAGTTACTCTGTAATTATTTCATGGATTATAAATTGCTTTCTGATATATGAAGCTTATGGTATGATGATGTGGCATGTACCAAAATTAAATTGGGGTCTTGATATTTATGGCAACCAGAACAGTCACCAATCTTTTGGCATTGAGTTACTCGGTACTTATTACATGGATTTTCCTTTTTTTCAGTTATTACCAGCTTATGAGTAAATGGTATGTCCCGTACCAAAATTAAATGAGTTCTGTATATTTGTGGTGACCAAAACAGTCCCCTAGCTTTTTGGCATTCAATAACTCAGAAATTATTTGTGGCAACCAGAACAGTCACCAACCTTTTGGCATTGAGTTACTCGGTACTTATTACATGGATTTTCCTTTTTTTCAGTTATTACTAGCTTATGAGTAAATGGTATGTCCCGTACCAAAATTAAATTGAGTTCTGTATATTTGTGGTGACCAAAACAGTCCCCTAGCGTGTTGGCATTCAATAACTCAGGAATTATTGCATGGATTTAATTTTTTTTTCAGTTATAAATAGCTTACAAATAGACAATGTGTTTTCATACTAAAAGTAAAGTGGGGTCTCGGTATATGTGTCTACCAACAGTCACCCAGCCTTTTGGTATTCAGCAATTGAAGAAATGGCTGTTAATCTGTCTGTGGTTTCATGGTAAAGCTTAATTGTATCCAAACAACTTTTTGATAACCATGGGGACCAAATGAGTTGTGGAGCACCTTCTTTCTAGTAGTGTAGACACTTTTGCAAGTAGCTTTGGTACAGTTTTCAGATAAAGGTAGCTGCTTATAGGTAGGTGATTTGGCAAATACTAAAATTTACGAAGCCCCAGTCTTCTTTAGGTGACGGAAAGATTCTACCAGCAGAATTTAAAGCCTGTCTTCAATATTGAATATGAAGATAGTGTTCCACAATGAATTTACCCTTGCGGGCGTATTAAACTCGCATTAAACGTTCTTAAACTCTTGTTTCCTTTTTAAGATGATGTGATGTTGCAAAAGCTAGTTTTAAATCAATAATGACATATTTAAACGCTCTCTAATGTATGATGGTAGATTTAGGTCCAAAAAAACATGCCGACAAACTTGAAGTGGGAAGATTGCTTTGGAATATGTAGGTCAGTCCTGCAACCACACATCATTTCTTAGCCAAGCCATTGGCTAAATTGCATCACATGACTATTCTATGACTATAAAGCACCTAAATTTTATTCACCAATGGTTGGTTAAAACTAATGAAAAAATGGTGGCGGCCTATGAAGCTTATTCTCTATTGTAAGCTCACATTAAAATTTCAATTTTTTGCTTACGCAGAGATAAAACATACATTGGTCAGTTACTCTTTCCATCTAAACTAGTCTAACATTAACACTTTTTCCCCTTTAATAATTTCTTAAATAACATATTCAGGTGTGTTCATTCAACTACTCACTTATAGGTTATAATATTTTCAGTTATATCAGGAGTTTAATTCAGTAACACTACAAGGTGGCCTAAAACTCATGAGATTCGAAAGAAACGAGCGTTTCCTAATTGCAAGTCGCATGTTTTACAAAATGTGCGGCACAAGATTATAAAAGCACGCCATTAGACATAATGGTGCGATTTTTTTTTAGAAGACAGAATTTGATTGTAAATTTTTGCGAGATTAACAAATAAACAAGATTTTTAATCTTGAGCCGCATGTTTTTGGAAATTGGAAAACACGCTAGTGCTACGCGAGAACTGAGAACACGCATATTCTTGTGCCTAATCTCTGGCCGCATGTTTTTTTGTGTGTTTGTTGGTAAGTCGAGATTAACAAGTTCAAATTTATTCACTCAAAGCCAAAGCGGGTGGCACAAGAGGATATACATGGTATAATATAAGTAATAGCATGACAGGCTTATCACATTATAGAAACAATTATGATCATGATTTATCAGATATACATGACCTTAATTGTGATCATGAATCCATCACCTCGGTAGACAGTTCAAACCTTTTTCTACATTAGTTCTTAAGAAATTAAATAGGGAGCAAGTCTAAGAAATTGTCTAACGTGATGTATGCGAGGCTTAACGTAGAACATGATATGTTATATCCCAGGTCTTACTTTTGCACCACTTTGTCTACTGCCAATGAATGTTGGAAGTTATAAACATATGAGACAAATAGGACAATTGAGAGAAACCAATTTTCTATAAAGACCCCCATCACACATGAGCTGTCAAAAGATTTTTCAAGGGAGTATTCTCTATTGCTGATCGGCCTATCGCGAAATGGTGTATTGACCACACAGCAAAATCCATACTCCAGAATCCCAAATTTAGAAACAAAAATAATACTTTAAGAGCTATTTGGAAACTCTCTTTAAACAGGTATTTCATTATGATGAAATTAAGACATCACAACGAATTCTGTTTTTTAGTTTATATTTCGTTTTAAAACAACTAAATATGCCTACATAAGGTATTAAATGCTTGTTCACAAGCTGACTATAACTAAAACCACATAGGACACATAAAACATGTCCAGTTAGGTTCAGGATGTATAAATGGGGTGGAAAACAAACATTTACACTATTAAATTTACTGGCGTTCTTTTCGAGTCTCTCTTACCTAATCGTCAGTCTGTTTTTCTCAGTTAAAGTAAAAATAATATACTGTGCCGTTATCGCCCACACGACTCAAAACATTAGGGCGCTTGTGCGCATGTACAGGTTCGGAGTTTGTTTACATTGCGAGTACTTGATAAATCTAATTTTCAAATTATAAATAGTAAATGGTGGCAAAACTTTTAATGTTTAGTAAAAATAAAAAGTTCCTAACTTCTTCTGTCTGGGGAATATACCGAAAACCGCCACTGTTGTTATGTTAACAGTATACTGGATTTTCGTGCTTTTAAATCGAGCTTTTGACACCTACATGTATGCTGGTATCATGATCAAGGGCAATTGCACTTGATTAAGACACTGCATAGGTGTCGAAAATTTGTGTTGCTTACAAACACTCATTTATTTATTCTTTTATTATAGAAATAACAATTTCTTTACCAATTAATCAATTTATTTTTCCAGGTTTTCAGTTTGTCTCAGAAATAGAATCATTTCCAGCAGAGAAGTGGGATCAAATGCTGGCTGTAATGTTATCTGCACCTTTTCACCTTATAAAGCATTTTCTACCTTATATGAGGGCAAATGGTATGTATACTTAATTGTTTTAAACTGAAGTATAGAAGTCAATATGTGACATTTATGTGTGTGCGAGTGAGCCTATAGTTTTAAACCACCCTAAAGGCGTTATATACAATGGCGTAGGAAGTGAGGGGGCCTGTCCCCCCTCCCCCTTTAAAAAGTAGGGGGGGGGGGAACTGTCGCCAATACTGATGCAATGCGGCTTCCAATTCCTGCAGATTTTGTACAGGAGGCTCTAGGGCTTGAATGCTTCTGCCCATCCTATCCCAAATGTGCTCTAAAGGATTCAAATCCATGCAGTTACCCCTTCAACAGATCCAGCGTCTCACTGGAGGGATAACACGCAGGTTGGAAGCTAATGGAGGTATATGCGCTATTGACCTTATGTTCTAGGGATGTGTTCTACTCACTCAAAGTGACATTTTTACTTTAATATGTTCGCCCTGTGAAGCCAGATGGACTATAAAGTTTCATACTTACAAGCATCTTTTTATTTTGTTAAAATACACTTTTGATTTGGCTAACGATATCCTGAATAAATTGTATAGCTTATTGCCATTAATGGGGATTTCTTATCGCCAGAATGTTGGGTTAGGGCCCTAACCCTATGATCACAATCGTTTCTGCAACATCAGTTTGCCAACCATCTCCCTACACCAATGATTTTATTGATCGATGCAGACTTTCTAGAGGGTACTGAACCTTTTTCTTTGTGTATATATTAGATGATGTAATATTTTATTTTAGTCCATATTTACTTTAGTTTTGACCTGCTCTTGACAATTTTTAGAGTATATATATCTAAGGGGTAGATAGTGTGTCCGAAACAATTTAGGATATCGTTGATTTCGTTGGATACAGCCTGCAACTCACGCTAATTCTCACAGCTTGATAGCGGCTGCCACGTGTGTTGGATACAGCATCCATATACAGTGCCGATATCGGAAAAGCGCAAATCTTTCGCAATTTGGCGAAAGGCTGCCCCCCACTCACACTAATTCTCACAGCCTGATAGCGTGCATTAATCCAAAGCTACATAATGTAGTCCAACTCCAGTCCACAGGCAGACGTTGTGACACGAGGAAGCCGGTCTGCACTGTATTCCCTGAACAGCACAACTGAGGCTTACGTCAGCAAATGTTTTTCTTTTAGGTTATATTTTGTCAGGTCCGAAAGGCAAGCTCATTTTACTGGTATCTTTGTAATGCATTATAATTTTGGTAATTGCAATTGCATTGAGCTAATTGTCAGCATTTTCTTTTATAGTGAATGGAGTGGGATAATTCGCCCGATAAATAATGTTGTAGTTGTAACGTTGTAAGCGTGAACTACATGTAGTCATCATTTCTGTCTGAAAAGTACGGGAAGGGGATTTCAAAACGTTTATAGAAAGTGGAGTGACATCTGAAATGTGCTGTTCGATTTAAAAACAAACCTCCTGTAGCCTAGGTGGTTATGGAGTTCGACCAAAGACCAAGCTCCCTGGTACAAATTTTCTAGACCTACCGCTAGCCTACTATATTGTAGGCAAAATTTAGCAATCGCTTTTTAGTTTTAGTAGAATATTACGACAAGTGTATCCTGATTATTAATATCATCATGCATAGAGGTTTTTACTAATCTAAGCATGGTATTAACGCTTCACTTAAGGACACTGTGAATCTGCTTTTACAGCTGTGATGAAAAATGTGAGAAATTAAAAAGTCACTTGTAATTTCCGTTTTATGAAAAAATGTCAAGTTAAAAAGTTTTATTGATTGTCCCTTTGTACACATTTCAAAATGCTGTTTTTGTGTATGGGTTTATTTTTACAGAATGCAGGATTGTCGGTTTGAGTAGAATTTATCATTATAGTGTTTATATTTTTACTTCAGTAAACCACTCACATGCAAATATCTTTAAACAATCGCAATCCCTCATGGTTGTCTATACAGGTGATAAGGCCTATAATGACATTGTTATCAGCATGGCCATTTCGGCATTGAAATAATAGGACAAAGTTTTCATTTGATAGATTGATTGTGTGTTCATTTGACGTATGCTTACGAAAAAGTAATTGTCAAAGGACGAGTATGAACAGTTTTGATATATTTAATCAATTTTTATACGCCCGACTTAAAAAAAGTCGGTCGTATTATGGTATCACCAGCGCCGTCCGCCCCGGATTCCCTTCCGCTCCATAACTTGAAGAGTTTTGATCTAATCTTTACAATTCTTTCACAACATATACCTTGTGGGTAGAAGGTGTGTCATGAACCATTTATGACATCGTCAATTGCATAATGTGGCTTCTACATTGGATTATGTAGTATTCTGTCTTAGTCTATATCTTCGTTCCCTTCCGCTCCATAACTTAAAGAGTTTTGATCCGATCTTTGAATTTTTTTTACAACATATACTCTAGGGATAGAAGGTGTGTCATGAACCATTAAGAACATTGTCCATTGCATAATATGGCTTCTACATTGGATTATGTAATATTCTGTCTTAGTCTATATCTTCGTTCCCTTCCGCTCCATAACTTGAAGAGTTTTGATCCGATCTTGACAATTCTTTCAGAGCTTATACCTTATGGGCAGACGGTGTGTCATGTACCATTTCTGACTTCACCCGTTGCATAATATGGCAGCCCTATTGGATTATGTAATATTCTCTTTCGGCTCAAGAACTTCTTTCTTTTTGATATAATTTCTCCAATTCTTTTAAAGTATATATACCTTATAGGTAGATGATGTGTCGCATACCAAATTTGATTTGGGTCCACATATTTTTTGTCTGTTTTCAAGAGTTCTTGTTATTAGAAATGTGTACCTGATAGTAAATATATATATATTTTTATGAACACTAAAACACACAGGCACAGGGAAAATCTTGTCTAAAATAACCACGGAGACAAGTTTCTAATTGTGTTAATAAGAGGTATATCATTTAGACCTTTATACCCCATCATAAATTGTTGTAATAAAGTAAACCTATGATATTTCATTAGGTTGACGACTGACAGGAGCTTGGCCTTAGTCAGTAGAATTTTCTGGAACACTTTGTATTACATTGACAATGCCTACGCATCTTAAGCCATAGTAAGAACATCGTCAGACTATATATTATGGGGTCATGGGAAAAGACAGTGAAAATTCCCCCCCCCCCCTTTTTCCAGAAAACCTAGGCAGAAGGCAGACAGGGGAGCTTAGCCCTGACCAGCACGTCCCCCAAACTCTTGTTCCCTCTATAAGCAATGACTGGCCTTTGGGTCAGAGGTCGAGCAAGTTTACTTTGAAGTAGTTTGTATTCTACTACTATAATCTTGGCCATAGCGACGCCAGCTTTGTTATACTCAAACACAAATGGTATTATAGTTTTTTTCACGACATCCTCCGGGTCCAAGCTCAAACCCAAAGGACAAACAGCCTGCAATGTTTGAATCCAAAAACTTTCCCTTTCCAAACGTCTGCGCCTGGTATCTGCAGCGGAAGTGAGAAAAGGGATTTTCTTAATAGGCATGATTTCAAAATGGTCCTTGACCGAATGACCTTGAGTATTGAAATGTTGTGCCACGGGTACATCATGTTTAAGTCTTATACTAGATAAATGGTTGGCTGCTCTTTGTCTGAGTTTCCCCGACGCACCGCCTGCGACACTCCTTGCACATGATTACATACACGATATTAGAGGAGTCACAATTAAGATTCTCTGCCATTTGATATTTGTCGCGAGTTTGTTCTCCGAAAAAGGCTCCGCGATCGGGCACGCACACATCAAGTTTGCATTGCGTCTTAAGGCATTTCATTGATGTACCTGAGAGAAATGTTGGACGGCAATGGCACACCCGCGAAGGGGAGGCAAGCGTATCGGGGGATGAAGGTGGAAACATGATTTGTCTTACGGTGTTAGTTTTGATCCTTCAGAGTAATCTAATAGAATACTTCCTAGGGAGGAGAGCTTTAAAAAGAACAGAACAAGCCTGGTTAAAAAAAACAAAAGAACCACAGTTTCTATAGAATCTAAAAATCTGAGATTTAATGACTCCCTTGAAAGTGTGAGTAGGACGGCACGACCCAGCATGTAGCAGCTGATGCGTGTCAGTAGGTTTGAAGAATACTCTGCAATCTAGATACCCAGTAGTATGATATGTATGACCCTTGTAAACAGTTACATCCAAAAAATCGACAGAAGTGTGATCAATAGTAGGCTGTAATTTAATGCTTGAGTCTTGAGAAACAAGAGTATCAATGAAAATATGAAGGTCTTCCAATGTATGTTGCCAAATGATGAAAATGTCATACAGATTCCGAAGGTAAATAAAAGGTTGTTGGTGACACCCGCGAAGAACACCACCCTCCCACTCAGCCATAAAAACAGAGACAAAGCTAGGACTAAAACGTTTCCCCACAGCACACCCCTCAATCTGCCGAAAGATCTCCCCATTGAATTCAAAACTAACACCTCCCAAGCCAAGTTCCAGCAATTCTAAAATGTCTTTATCCGGACGACGGTGGTCAGGATATCTTTGGAATGTTAATATATATCAATGTATATTAATACACTTTGTCCAGAGTAATACTGGAAGCCAATTAATTTATACATTCTGAGTCTGTTTTCTTGGATAGTTTAATGCGCGCTATAATAACAAAAAAGGATCATTTTCACAGCTTTATTACCCATCTGGTATTTATCAGAGTGGCTGTTGAAATAGAGATGAGGGTACAATGACATCCACTGAATTCAAGTGGGCACACAAGGTTTGTATATTTACACGCCATCAATCATATCAGTGGTCAGCCTGAAGATTGTTTGCTTTGTAATAAAACTATTACAGCCAAGTCCAATAGATAAGTGTCCCAGTCAAAACTGTTAAAATTCAAGAATTGTAAGCTAAATTGTATTCATTGTTCCTTCCCAATTATGGAACATAACAGCAATGTCAAAACAGCCACAATATTTCAGTTTTTGCAATTGAAATGTGATTGAAATTACCTGAACAGATAATATATGTGTACTATAACGTACTGGTATTGAGTTGCAGCTTCATCAAATTCAGAAAAAAAAACTTCTTATGTGAACAAGAAATTCGAATTGATGAAATTAAAACAAATGTTATATTAAATGTAAAGTTGTTAATTGTAGCGATTCGACTTTGCCACGGCGGGCGTATGTTGAGTTTACTAAAACTCTTGTTATCTTTGACATAAATAATTTTATCGAATAAGTGTACAAAGTTAGAATTATCATGTGTCTTTTGGAAACTTGGTTATTCACAGTGGGGTTATTCACAGTTTTTGGGAGGATTAAGAGTGGTAGATTGAGATGACGTCGTCCACAGCTGGTGCTCGACATGGATTCAAGGTAGATGCTGAGATGAACACAAACATCTTTTTCCCCATAAAGATATATTGCTAAACCCTTGTTAGAATGTGTGTTGGAGGTGTGTTAAATATACAAATCAGTCAATCAAATATACCGTTAATTCTTTTTTCTTGGAGGTGTGTTAAATATACAAATCAGTCAATCAAGTATACCGTTAATTCTTTTTTCTTGGAGGTGTGTTCAATATACAAATCAGTCAATCAAGTATACCGTTAATTCTTTTTTCTTGGAGGTGTGTTAAATATACAAATCAGTCAATCAAGTATACCGTTAATTCTTTTTTCTTGGAGGTGTGTTAAATATACAAATCAGTCAATCAAGTATACCGATAATTCTTTTTCACAAGATTATTTACACAATATGACAACTAGGACACAGTTAGCCAAGTGGTTGTTCTCCGCTGGGATTATAGTAGACCATCAGCAAGCATCCGCTCCGCTACTCAATGGCTTTGGACTCTGAGAAAAACAATGAAGTAAAGATTAGGATTTCGCTTCAACATTTACTAAAACACAAATAGTGTCTACCTGAAACGCTTCATACCGGTGATATTATACTAAAAAATAGAATCTTAATACTGGACTCTTTTCATATTGCGTAAGGTATAGAAAAAGCTGCTTCACTTCTCTAACGCGATGTCGTCCAAGCGGTGTTAATCGTGTTAGACAGCTCCAGCTTTTGATATTCTTCCGATGTCGGTACTGTACATGTACCGTATTTCGTCTAATGTTTCGCACGCAAAAAATGACGATAACCCCCTGGAGAGAGTATGGGGAACGAGGGGATAATCCTATAATCACCAAACAATGAACCGCTTGATTGGACCACGGAGGTGACGACTGTGACAGTGGGCGGTATACAAAGGCCTAAGTAGATAGTACAATCAATAGATGAACACTTTGCCAATGTTTTAATTATACAGCAGATATTACAAGTAAAATGACACTTTGTCAAGTCTTTGTTCTGGGCTTAAATACTTTCAAATTATACTTTACAGATTGTGGAGAAATGCCGAGATCAACTATTACAATTTTTTAGTAAATGTCCAGTAATCTTAATTACAAGTAATGGTAACATTGCAAATGTACGAGAAGTTGCTTTTAATATTACAGCCCTAACTATAAACACTAAAACAGTAAGACTACCGTATTTTCACGCAAATAACCCTCGGGTTATACGTAAAATAAGTGTTGTGAAATACGCCCTGCGGGTTATAGTCGTGTGCGGGTTATATGTGCATTGCTGCTTATTTTGGTGAGAATAGGCGTGATATATTACCAAATTGATTATAAAAGTAAATTTCTAAACAATAAATTACTTTCATTCTTCTCTTTTCTTTTGACAGCGATCGTATTGTATGAATATCTTCACTGTTTTCAACTTTTCGCGCTTTATTCTATAGACCGTACATGTACAGAGTACAGCACGGCCGTAGTGTAGAAGCGGCAACAACGTCCGTTATTACGGAGCTGCAATATTTATGTCATGCGGTCAAAGATTGTGTGGAAAACTAAATTTTTTCTCACGAGTACAATATTCCCGATGTAAAAAGATGGTATGGTCATGAGGAAATAAAGTTTTTAATGACGGAAATCTTGTTTGTTATACATGGAGCTGCAGAATGCCAAAGTATAAACGGAACGGTCTACTTAATAATAGGGGTGATGGCTCAGTCCAAATTAGAAAACCATAAGAATTAAATTTACGGAGTACGGCGTATAACAACCCATTCGATCAATGACATTTAGATTAAATTTGTAGAGCTAGTATGAATAAAAGCCCAAGCGTACCTTTTTATCAAAATTTAAAAAGAAAGAAAAAAGCAGTTACTGGCTTGAAGTGTGAACTGGACTCTCACTAATTGTAGAAAACAATGGTCTAACAAGCTGGGAGCGGGACTCTCACACGACTTGAGATCAACTCAGTCGACTTCGAAGTCAAATTCAAAGTTTCGTCAGGGACCGATTATTATTAATAATTCCCTTATATTGGAACAAACTTAGATTCTCCTTTACAAAAAGATCAATTATGGAAAATATTTTTTAATAAAATCAATAAAAATGTACAAGTAATCGCTATTTTGAACAGTGTCTTATTTGTAAACCATCTCGCTTCTAGGAGATCGAATAGCTCTTCTGAAACTAGATACGAATATGCTACAGATAAACAGGCTGTTGTGGACGACGAGTTCATTTTAAATACATTATTTACAACTTCTGGAACGGATTTAATATAAAAATGATGTTTCGGTGTGTTGTTTCTAATATTGTTTTCAAGTAAGTGTAACTGTCTTCACTTGGTAACCTAATTATGCAGGCTATTGGCTAAGCCGCTTACTGACCGATCAGTGATGAATAACTAGCTCCCCTGCCAGCCGCTTTGCAGTCACTCGACTCCTCACCGCGGGGCTTGTTAGCAGAGGTGTGATTATGTCCCCCCACTTCTGGGCGGTTCCTTTCATATCAACAGCAGTCCGAACAGTGAGGGTAAAAACTAGCGTGCGAAACATTAGACGAAATACGGTATGTTCATCAAATAGTGAAATGAAAATCTTTCATATGAACATAAGATTTCAGTTGGTGAAATTTAAACAAATAGGTTATATAATGAGGATTATTCAGTCATATCGGAGGGTGTATGTTGAGTTTACTAAAACTCTTGTTTTTATTGAGGGAGAGCTTATGGTAGTTATAGGGAAGCTGAGATTCTTCGTAAGCAGAGATGAAATAATTAAAAAATATGTCAAGAGCAGAATCTACATCATTTTCTAAATAAACTTTATCCCAGTTAGTATCACGGATTTTATGAATTAAAGTGTGTTTTGGGTCAGCTGTAATACGTCTGTAAGAGATTGCTGAACTGCTGGTTGATGCGTTTCAACAGAAAATGGGAAAGTGGTCAGTCCACATCCTCCCGAAGAATTCCAGAGAATGAATCTATTTCATAGTTAACAAAAACATTGTCTATCAACGTTGTGGTTTTGTGATTTTTATGAAGTAATAATAGGATTGAAGTATTTTTATAAATTCTTGCGTTCGCTTATGTTTGTCTGTTTTAAGCAGATCTAGGTTAAAATCTCCCATTTGTATACATTTTTTGTTTTCAGCTTTAATATTATTTAGTTTTAGGTCAAGTTTAGAATTAAAGCTGGCGATATTACCCCCACCATTTTTGTTTTTTGCCAGATAGATTGAAAGCTTCATATCCAGGAAATTGAACAAGTGTTCACTGGCCAGGTTTAACCAACTCTCAGTAAGTCCAATGGCTGAAAAGTTAAAGTTAAGATTTTGAATACTGCCAAAAATTTCGGAAAGTGTTTTTTAAGACTTCTAGAATTGAAGTGCAAACAAGATAATGATTGGCTATCAGCAATAGACTTATCTTCAAGTTTGGTATTTAGTTTTCCAATTATTTTTTGATTTTCCCAATAAGTTTCCTCGTGTACACAGTCATCAGTTAAGTGTTGGCTACCTTCAGTGGGGTTCAATAGTATAGGGTTAACTGACATGCTACTAAATTCACCATAGGAAATGTTTACCTCAGATTGTTGACCATTGGCATTTGGGGCAATAGGAGTTGGAATATTAGGTTCATTGGCAAATGGTAGGTGATTGATTGGTTCCACATCTAGAGGTGAAGCAAGAGTTAGATTATTAGCCATATTCGGGGTTGTAAAGCGAATGTTTTCGATAAGGAGCTATACAATTTCTGGTCTTGGCTAACATTTGAGATTTCTTAGAGAATGCTGTGCTTTTAGTGATTAATGTTGTAAGTGGAATATAAAACATTTATCTATAATTAAAACCGAGGGATATGGGTCGGGTCTGGCATTTCTTCAGTATTAAATAAATTGAAATGCATACCCTAAACATCAATGTGGTGCCAATCAGTTTGTTAAGTCACTTAGGAGTAAGTAGACCATAAGTCTAATATAAATGGGAAAGGTTTTCTTAAGCTTTCTAACAGATCGTGGCAGTTACTAGTCTTGTTGGTAAACTGCTGCGTACAGAATCACTTTTGGATAGTTCAACACCATGTGTACAGATAATATTATCACAGGATATATGTATTCATTAGACATGGACAAAAGAAATATGTTAATATAAGGCAATGGAATGTGTCAGGTGTACTAAAGATTTGAACATAATACAAGTAGGTAGATTATTTTGTTGAGGTTCATTACCCTGTACTCAAGGATATTTCACTTGTGATTGGTTTATTGAGGGATGCTTAGGATGCCATTTAATATAGGCTATAGGGTAGACATTAAGAAATATAGTCTAGATTTTGAGGACCAGGGGCCGGTTGTTCAAAAGAAAATTAGCTTAACGGCAGATTAGATAATGCCCCAGGTACATTAAGACCGATTTGATTAGACCACCATCTAATGTCAAGAGGTTTTATGTTAAGTTCACCAGACTATTTATGATCTCAAACATTACATAATGGATTATGTCATTTTCCTTTCCGTCCCACAACCTCTTTAGTTATCCAATCTTAACTCATTTTTCAGGGTAAATACCTTAAGAAGATCTATGACATGTCCTGAATTATTGATGACATCATCCATTACTTAATATGCCATCTATATTTGATTATGCCATTTCAGTTGTCTGGACTATTTTTTCTAAACTCATGCAGATAATTAGTTGATTTCTGGTATGTTAGTTCATCATGGTAGGTTACAGATCAAGTCAACGTTTTGTTTTGCAGAAGTTATAAATGTCTAAAAAATACAATTTTCCGAACTTATTTTCTAGATGCTTAAAGATAATCAATTATTTTTGTGTACATGGGTACACCATGGTGGTTTACAGACAGAAGTTTAACTTTTGTTCTGCTCTGCGCATTTTTTCCGAAGCTATCGCCCTTGAATTTCAACAATTTTATACAAATAACAGTTTTCTAGACTTTGGTTCTAGTTGTTCACACCTATTCAAATTGTTAACAGATCAAGTTTACGTTTTGTTCTGATATGCGTCTTTTTACAGAAGTTATCATTTTTGGGCTATAGAAATTTCTTATAAATGACAATTTTCCAGACTTCTTTACAAAATGTGAATAGATATTTTGCTCAGGGTTTCTGCAGTCCTTGAAAATCCTTGAATTTCAAGCTCAGATTTCCAGGCCTTGAAAGTCCTGGAAATGGGTAATTAGTCCTCATTCATCAGCTTTTGGTTGTTCATATTTTAAATGCATGGCTTTTTTTAATCAGCGATTCATATTGTGTATCCCCTATCTGAGCCTCTTTCAGTCATTGGAAAAATAGGTCATGTTAGGGGAAATACCTCCCAAATAAGGTAGTTAAATAATTATCATAATATATGCAAAAGGATTTCATTAGTTGGCCAGTCATTTCCTCTTAACTACAAGCAGGGAGGTAACTCAGTAAGTCATGTTAGCAGGAAAAAGCAGAGTTATCTCCTCTTTAAAGTTATTTATTTGTTTTGTTGAAAATATGCAGAGTTTTCTATCTGTTGTTTCATAACACAATATACTTTGTACGATTGAAAACAAACCTCACAGCAACATTTGCCATTAAAGTATTAGAAGCAACTTATCACATGTATTTCTAGGATTGACTTTTTTCCCAGGGTTTTCATCATTTTTTTTTCAAAACTTAGTGGACATGCTGGGTATCATGTAATGATGTGCACCTCCTATTCTGGTTATGCTGGTTTCATTATTTTCAGAATTACTGCCATTTTCCGACAGTATACGAAGACATAGACAATATATTTTTTGGCCAGTTATTGCTTATAAAAAGAACAATTGTGTGAAAGATACTGATCATGTAAATACTTCGTATCCCCCCTCCAAGAACCATGATAAAGATTTTATTATCTCGAAGAGCTTTATTTTTTCGGGAATCGGCCAAAAAATCGCTGGTTAATTCAATCGCACACACACAAAATAGTTGCTAAATGGTGACCTAATATGAGCATGCGCTACGGTGTCATCAAAGGACGTCGCCAAAACAATGTTCGCCTGTCACTCACAATATAGTTGCAAAAGGTGAGTTATGCAAGCACGCCCTATGATGTCATCAAACGACGTCACAAAATAGTGTGCGAACAACGCCGTATCGGGTGTATGTGAAAACGAGGTCTTACCGTATCAGGTGTGTAGGACACCCGATACAAATATTTATCAGATGGCAATTGACCAATCAGATTGCAGAGAATCTTCTCTGAGGGATAATAACGGGTTTTAGTTACAACTTATGATTGGGTATAAAGGTCTAAATGGTGTGCCCCTTTTGGCACACTTAGAAACTTGTCTCCATGGTTATTTTAGACAAGATTTTCCCTGTGCCCTTGTGTTTTAGTGCTCATAAATATTTGTCCATTGTTCTGGATAAGGCAATAGTTTACCAAAAAAACAATGAACTATTGGAATACTCAGACAAAGTAAAATTTGATGATAGTCAATTCCGTTTCATAAACACTTAATATTAACTTTTATCAAAATGAAACTCAATATTTGTATGAAGTCATCATTTTTTTGTCTTTTTCATTCAGGCTGGGGTAGAATAATAAATGTTGCCTCAGTTCATGGCCTGGTAGCATCTCCTTTTAAATCGGCTTACTGTTCTGCAAAGCACGGTCTTCTCGGTTTAACAAAGGTAAGATAATGCTAACACTTACCATAACCTGCATAGTTATTTTAGTCAAGAAGATTTTCCCTCTGCCTGTGTGTTTTATATACATAAATACCCCTATCATACACATCTGATAATTTTCTGTATCAGTAATTTGACAAAAAATGTTTTCAGACTATTTTTACATTCGAACGATCCATAGAGAAGCCATGGGTCGAGGTCATTAACTAGTCAGTAAATTGCTTCTCCCAAAGCCTGTCTACTTTTAACTTCGTGTTTTTATAAAACGTATTAAATTCGTGGAAATGTGTCCAAGCAAAGAAGTGTTTACTCACTTAACACTCAGATTTTGTGACAAAGATACATTGTGTACCTTTTAAAATACCTTTTGGACTAAAATAACTATTGAGACGAGTTCATAAGTCGCTTCTTGGTAGGGATGGGGGTGCATCTTTATTATTTGTTCCTGCCGTGTGCAATTTTTCTTCTGGGATTTTATTGTTTGAATTTTTGCACGTTTCTATAATTGGAGGGCAAGGTACCTCCTCCCCCCCACTACTTTTAGCAAAAAGCTGGACTCGCCCTTGCATATCCATACTGGTTTTATAATGCTGCAAGACCAACGGTATAACGCCTTCTACATACCTAAAAGATGCATGGTTTGTTTCCAAAAGCCTTTCTCAACCGTCAACGCTTTGTTTCTGAAACAGAATTTAGATACGCCGTGATTTGTTATATGTGATATGCTAGAATGGCAGCCTTATGAATCGGGTAAACACACACTCTGGGTCGCAATGCTTGAAACATTAGTGTACATGTCAGGTTGAGTTATGTTTTATGTGGCACTCAACATTATATTTCACTTATATGGTGACGTTGCTAGGTTTACTGGGAAAGATAACCAGGCTCTTAGCCCAGAGGAATCCCTTGACCTAACTCGATCCCTGTATGTATTTGCTACTTTTCCACATACAGGGATCGAGTGAAAATTAAACTCTGAAATGTATACTAGCTTGTAATTGAGGAAATGGATGTTAATCTGTCTGTGGTTCCACATTAGGCTAGAGCTTAATTGTATCCAAACAACTTTTTGATAACCATGGTGACCAAATGAGTTGCGAAGCACCTTCTTTCTATTGTTTTATCAGTAATTATAAATGAAATTGCTGTTAGCCTATATGTAGTGGAGACTTTTGCAAGTAGCTTTGGTACAGTTTTCAGATATAGATAGCAGCTTATAGGTAGGCAATGTGTCAAATACTAAAATTCACCAAGCCCCAGTCTTTTTTAGGTGACTGAAAGATTCTACCAGCCGAAATTCTGTTAAAAGCATGTCTTAAATATTGAATATGAAGATACAATGTAGTGTGCTAGAATGAATTTACCCTTGCGGGCGTATTATGAGTTTCTTAAACTCTTGTTTTATCTTGGTGGACATTTTGGATATCATGCTTTCATACCATATATTCATGATATCATATTTTCAGAGGCTTGATTCCACCTGATATGGGTTTCTAAATGCATTTCCTCCTACATATTGCATTGACTATTGTTGAAACTTGGTGAGGATGGTTGTTATCAAGTGAGGATGTGGATATCCTTTATGGAAATGAACTTTTGTCTGTTCTTAGTATGTTTCCACTGCCACAATCTGATGTGGGGCCGGGGGGATACGTCATTCTCTGATGACTCTTATTTTACTCGGTCGCCGAAGGTCGGTGTTTTTTTCTGGGCAATGAGCCCAGGTTCCTCCCCCACTAAGCTTGGGAAGCCCTCATATAAGTGAAAAAATCTTGACTGCCGCGTAAAATCAATCAATTGAAATGGTCCTTAACAAAATGGCATGGGGTATTGAAACACTGTCCCACGGGCGCAGCATGCCCAAGTCTAATGCCAGATACATTGTTGGCGGCTCTGGTCTCCTATGTATTGTTTGCAACAATTTTTCGCATTATACACAATTTTACAGGAGTCGCAATTAAGAGCGTCTAGCTGTCATCAGCTATGTTAAAATTTGTTGCGGAATTGTTCTCCCAAAAAAGTTGGCCAATCTGGTACATTAACATCGAGTTTACATTACGCCTTAAAGGATAAATGACAAATTGAAGTCAAGGCCTCCTATTTGGAAATCAATTTGTTTAAAAACTTGCACTGTATAGGCCTACGAACTTAGCCAAAAGAAAAATGGGATCTCAGGCACAAAACCTGCTAAATTCTTTTCTTTTCTCTCTACAACCTAGTTACAGAAATTAATTAGCTTTAGCGCCGTGACTTCTGATATGTACATCACTAATGTTGTGACGTCATACACAAATGACATTGAGCCAGAGCATCTTCATGATTGGTTGAAATGACGTCGTAAGCATTCAAATGTCAACTGTGACATCAAATACGAAGATATTTCCGATTTGTGACGAAAGAATCTTTCAATCGCTGTTTCTCTGACACCCTGGGACCTTACAGGAAGTGTGTTTTGTTTAAGCATTTTGTTTTTAGATACATATTTAGTCAATTTACAATAACAAATCACCGATAGGTGTTCAGATAGAACTTGGCATTTATCCTTTAAGGTCAGAGCACCCAGTTTCTGGGTTTTTTTTTTCAGCCAATGGACATCGATCTCGGCTATGCTAGAGCTAGGAAGTAGCTTACTTATTGATAGTTTGTATCTGGGTTATTTGAAAATTGGATTGAAACTAATGCAGATCTACTACATACCTTAAGCTTTCAATCAATGCCCGATTGAAGATTTTTGTGTGTGTGTTGTGAATTTTTAACCAATTTTGAAAATAACACAGTTGGCTGAGAATATATAAGATTCAAACATGTTGAATTGAGTGTAGCTCAAAACCGACTCGCACTATATCAACTTTATTTGGTTGTCAAGGATTTCTTATTTGTTGATCTATTTGAAAGCCGAGAGGAAAAGCATTGGAGAAATTTAGGTAATTAGTTACAAATTAAAACGTAAACATTACCGCAAATGGGAAATGAAACTGTATCCTCAAGTTTACGTTTATTCCTGAGTTATACATGTGGCGTGCAGACGCTTTTAGATGTAAACAGTTTGTGTACCCACCTTGAATCTTGATTGTAATTTATATTAATGTTTTATGATATTGGTGAATTAATCAAATTTATTTGTAACTGTTTTTGATATAAAAAGGGATCTTTGTGAATATTTACGTTACAACATCAAAATTTTGAGAAATATATTTTTATCTTTTAACAGGTTGTTGCCTTAGAAACGGCAGGAAGTGGAGTCACATGTAATGCAATCTGCCCTGGATATGTGAATACAGAATGTAATTCTCTTTACATCCTGGTTCGGATTTTTTTCGGGCCATTAGTGTCGTCAAAAGTAAATGAATGACGAAGTATGAACGGTTACTTAGATAACATAGACAGCGTTATTCCCTTTGTCCATTGTGTAAGACCATATGTGACATAAAAGCCTAAATCTGAGCAGTTGGGTTTACGTCTATCGGAAAACTTTGGATTTCTTTTATTTAAATCTGTTCCTTAAGTTGCGCTCTGGACCATGGGTAATCCATAAACTGTACCTGAATAAGATACCAAAAATGACTCGGATTTAATCAATATATTTCTAATTATTTCACAATGACAGAGTCAGCTGCTTTTTTTGTTTGACATTTTTAAACATGTTTGTCTGCTTTATTATTTCTTTACAAACTCTTTGACTAGGTTTGAACATTGGAAAGTGAACCTTAAAGTTTGCTTTGCTTCAACAATATGAAGTTCTTCAATCAGTAAGGATTTTACTTTTTCGTATGCTCTCGCGGCAAATAACTTGGTGGTCTTTTTTTTTTGCTTCACAGAAATCTCCCATGATGCTTTGCTTATTCAATTTTGAAATGGTTGGTTGCGTCATATTTAATGACTTGAATAAATTATTTATCTTTTATATATTCTGTGATACTTTGTCACTGGGTGCGCTGCAAGTCACCGTTTCTTCTTCATTCATTTACTTATGGTGTCACTTATTTACCAATACTATAATTCTCTTCAGTTTTATGAATTTTTGGTAATTTTCTTAGGCATTGCAAACATACACTTAAGATATAGTTTCTGTTCTAAAGCGTTCTCCACTAAACATGCCAAGAGTAAAGGAAGAAAAAGTAAAATACTGTGAAAATAATCATTATCATTGTGATCCTGCACACTTAGGGACTGTCCCCAGTTATCGTTCGTTTGCTTACCGTTTGATTTAGAAAAAACGCACGCTAGAAAAAACGGTAGGTGTTGCCAGCGGTCGTTTTATGTCTAGTCGATCGATAGCTGCCCCATGTGGTGAAAACGCTTACTGCCCGTGAGCAAATCTCAATAACATAACCTCTGCAGCAGGTCTGGATTAAAGGCCCAGTTTGACAACAACCATCCTCGGATACCCAGGGTTAAATTCTCGACAAGCTCACCTGTAATGTGAGTGTAAGCGGAATTTTTAACCGTGGGTTTCGACGATGGACAACAACCAGCCAAGCTCTAATCAACTATCGGCTGACCTGACTACAGTTGACCAACTGGTTTTGTATGAGTATTGTTCTAGTGACCAATGTAGGCAAATATTTAAAGTGTTCTTTTTTTAAAAACAATTAAATTTTGTTGTCTCGGATAAACTTTCAAAGTTATTTTGTCAAATAAAAAAATTGTCGAAAGTATTCTGATGTATTTAGATCACAACACACTAAACGTTTTTAAGCTTCGAGTTCCAAACCTAACTTTATCTGTTTATCTGTCATTTTTATATTTACTGAATTACTATCAAAGTATTATATTTTCTTTCAGGGCAGTTCCTAACTATAGTCATAGTATCTTCTTCATTACCGAGTATATATCGAATGCGATGAAACGGGTTGTGATATAGCGGAAGTTTTTGCTACTGAAGTTACAAATGTCGGAAAAATAAAAATGAAACCGTTGGCTTTTCATTAATTGTCTGTGTGCATTTATTCAGATTTGTCCCACCAAAACGCCCATCTTCCATGACAAAATTGATTTTCCTCGGTATTTTTTTCTAATTTTAACAATATTTTTTTTTTCAAATTCTTACTTTTCTTTCAGCGGTAGATCTACTAAAAAATGTGATAGATAGCGAACGTGTAAAATGTGCACGGCATAAGAGGAAAAAAATGTCAGACACTGTCAAAGAAACTTTTTCAATATTTTTTCTGATTGCCACACGAGAAACCAACCTTGAACAATGAGGACATGTATGTTTGTCTACCCGGTACCGTCTGACGCGGGAAATTGACATGCCGATAAATCCAGTGAATTCATCTTCCCAGTTTTTTCTTTATTAAATCCACATGAACTGCCTTGCGTTGTTAAATTTATATCTGATGGTTAGTCCATTCTTTCAGTAAAGCATTTATATAGGTCTTTAAATGGTAATCTAACGGCTTGACTCGCCATTAATGTGATACAGTATAGTTTAAACCCTCGCAATTCCATGCACACTTGCCACGTGATCAACAAATCTGGTTGAGTCCATTTGTAACCATTCTGTAGGGTGAAGAGTTTTGAAAGTTTTTTTTATTTTGGATCTACTCAGGCCTACTATACATCTGTCATCAACAAGAAATATATTCATTATTGAGTAAGAATCGACTTTAGCAGTTTTGCAATTATTTTCCAAATATATACACTCGACTGTTTCGACGGTAACAGTTACATCAGCATTATAACAGTATCACTATCACCCCTATTTTAATGTGTGGACTTTGCTTGATAAGACCTAACTGACAGTTGTCATAGGGACATCCGCCACCTGGCCTACATAGGAATTATTTGTAACTTCACGGCGTTTATAGCTCAACATGAGGTTGTCCAAAAACAAAGCCAAAGGGCTATTAGAGACGGTCAACCTGTATTTGTTAGTGATTTATTAAAATTCTCTTTCTTTCAAAAACGTGTTATCAATAACTAGACTAAGTAACAACTATCCGATGATTAGTCTAACAATAACCCACCGCGAAACATATCGAGTAAACTCAGTGAGAAACTACCCACCGAGTAAAACTGGAAAAACGAAAAGAAAATAGAGAAGAAAAACAGTTACATATGGAAATATTTTAATTGGAGGACAAACAGTTTGGTAATATATTAAATGTTTATGAAAAAGATCGTAACAAAGAATATATACAATATATCATGTATCTGTTTGACGGCCGTCTGCCTACCAACAACACAGCACATGTACTCAGGCTTGAAGTCCTAGCTATATGGCAGAGGCAAAACTGTAAGACGCGCTGTTTTACCGACGAGAGCCTAACTCGGGCTAGCAAAAAACGATGGGTGTTGACTGCTAGCGGTCGTTTTTCAAAAAACGACCGCCCGAAAGAGCAAACGATAACTGGGGACGCTCCCTTAGAACCAGTTTTCCTGAAGTGGCAGATTTGGAAGGTATCGATATCGCCATATAGCCACATCTACCCCATTTTGTAAATCAACAGATAGGTTACCATGACACTTCTTAAGCCCGCAGAAATTTAAATTTTTAACAAAATCCTTATTAATTCCGAACATTTTTATGAAAATACTTACTAAAATAAATACTAAATGATTCTCTTTTTCACTTATACATTTACGTCTCAACAGGTAATGGTATCAAAGCACACTAAAACAAACCTGTAACTGAAGAAGGTTGAGGAGATAAATCTAGCTTTTTACACACAGAACAAAAATTCATTGATATTTGATCCTCATTTACATCGTAGAAGACCAGGCTGTTGACCAAACACTCGCGTGCATAATCTAGTAAAACAATGGAGGCTATATGGATTACAACTTCTGGTTTTATTGGGTTGCAACGTTTCAATGTAGTTACTAACACCTTTATCAAGCAAAGTGTTTTACTATATTCTTCAGCTTCTAAATGCCACTCAAACAAAGTGCATAATCTAGACAAAATAAGCTGACTGAAAAGTAGTCAAGCACCACCAAATATTACTTTATCATCACTTAAGGTATTCACAAGTTTACAGAGCAATGAAAACAAAATTAGGTGATGTATCCTTGGTAATCTCTCTTACCTTCTACCAATGGGTCACGGGTTCCAATCCCACTCAGTCCAAACAATAAAAAAAAATTGGAAATTTTCTGACTGGGTTTTCACTCAAACAACCTATGTGGGATGGTTGCCAGTTACCAACGAAAGGTCGTGGGTTTCCTCCAAGCATAGAGCCCGGTTTCCTCCCACAATAAAACAGGCAATGCCGCCTTATAAGTGAAATAATCTTGAGCGCGGCGTAAAACACCACAAAATCAATCAATCAACTGAGATTCATTATGGTTGATCATGTGTAAGTTAGCTGTCCTACATTTAGGCAACACATACAGTTGTTCTTCAATGTCTTTGTGTTGGGTGGAAAGTTAACATTTTCTTTAAATTTTTAAAAAGCCGGATTTGGCATTTATTGTCCAGTTTTAGAAAGATTGATTGATGTTTTACGCCGCACTCAATATTATTTTACTTATATGGCGGTGTTGCCAGGTTTTGTGGGAGGAAACTGGGCTCAATGCTCGGGGAAACCCCGAACCTTCAGTGAGTACCTGGCAACTCTTCCACATACAGCAACCAAGTGGAAAATCCACTAAGAAATTTTTCAAATTTTTATTTGGCCGAAGCGTGATTTGAACCTGTGCCAACATTGATGGAAGGTTTGTGTGGGACTGACGGAGGATCTTTATAACCCATTGGACCTCCATTTACAGTTTATTTACTTACTTATGATTTTACATTAAGCTTGTTTACGGTTCTTTTACCAGTATTTCAGAAACAAGTTCAAGAAAAAGCCAGAGTGGAGAGTTTAACCTATAAAGAAGCAGAGGTAACGTATTTTAAAAGTAGCTGACATGTAAAACTGATTACTTGGTCTTTTGCCCTTTGGTTGTTTGGTCGAACTTTTCCAGTTGTTCTCTCTTCTCGTCTCGCATAACTGAAAAGAGTAAAATCACCAACTCAATTTGCCCGAAACAGATTGAAAAAGATATTCTCAGAGTGATATTAATGGAATCAATATATTAACTGGAAAACTGCCTTTATGAAATTTAACATGCATAAACATTAAACGATCTGTCAACTTATTCAAGTTAATTATATAAACTCAAAATTTGTCAACCTTCTTGGGCATGTTTCTTACCAAGTAAGGATGTACACCACCTATTTGGGTTGCGCTGGTTCAATTATGTTTGGAGTTATTGCCCTTTATTGACACTGTGTGAATATATCGACAGTGAGAGTTTGTCAATACATCTCTTGCTACAGTTTTTATCGGATTTCCACGAAACTTGGTCGACATGTTTGTTACCAAGTGAGGATGCGCACTTCCTATTTGGGTTGCGTTGATTCAATTATTATGTCTCCCCCGACATATGTTGGAGTTGATCCAGAGTTGATAAAGTTTTGGCACCTGTACGCCCATCCAATCTTCAGTTAGCCTCCAAATCTATATTTTCATTGGTTGTTGCTTGTCTACAAGTTATCTCTAGAACCACTTGGCGGAATTTGATGAAATTTTAATTATAGCTTATTGGTGGGGACTTTGAATTGTATAAACTGATACGTGTCGCTAAGATTCCAGAAACCCATCACTCGGTCAAAGATGGATTTGCAATTTTTTTACTGTTCGTATTTTCACTTACTTGGCTAGTGACTTTTTACAAGTTGAAATGATACCGAGTTATGGTTTATCATTAATGTCACTGCAGGGGGAGACACATGTTTTGATCTCAAAACCTTCTAGTTTTGGGAGTTATTACCCTTTATTGACATCTCCTATAGTTTTTATCAGATTTCCATGAAACTTGGAGGACATGTTGTTACAATGTGAGGATGAACACCTCCTATTTGGGTTTCTTTCTTTTTTTTGCCAATGATGATTATTGGATTATCTGACTTGATAAAATAAAATCAAATAATCCCTAATTCCAAATCCTTAACGTATCGAGAGTCATCTTCTGAAAAAAAAAATTCACATAAAAACTAATTTTAAGCAGCTTTCGAAACCATAGCTATGGTATCCATGACACCTCTTGGTGTCCTAATGAGTCGCTGAGCACAATTTGTGTACGTCCTACTTGAGCGTCAGTATGTCCCGTCCCGATCATCTGTTACATAACATAATTCTTATTATTACGACATAATGCATGAGGTCATTCCTGTACGTGTTATATCATTGACTACCGTAAATCAGAGTCAGTCTCACCATGTGCGATCCATGTAAGCAGCCACGTTGTACTCACTCAGTTTATTAAGTCAAGTTATTAATTGTACATCAGAGTCCAATGTTTTCCCTTGCTGCTACCATTATTAATGTTTCAGGAGAAGTTTCTTTCACAATACCATCCAACGAAACAAGCGTGTGAAGTCTGGCAGGTTAGTGTCAATTTTATAAGCTCCAGTATAATTCTTTTAACCAGATTTCTTTGATTCTTTGTTTGCACACCGCCCCTTGTAGAAGAAAGGCAATGCAATTATTGTGTGCCTCAGCCTTTAGGATCCAAGCCGCCCTCTTTTTCATCCCCAAAAACTGAATTTACAAGTACAATTTATTACTTTAAATGACTTAAAATGAATGTCCAGTCTTTTCTGTCTCAGCAACAATTTACCTATTGTCGAATTATACGCCAGAAAATCAATATCTAACGATGGTTGAAACATTTTCCCTCGAATGTGGCGGCTATTTTTTCTGGACTCGCCTCTCTTTACTCCATAGGGATTCCTCAAGTTTTTAAATGGCTCACTTTAGTAGCTTTCGGCCCTTCGGGGGTGAAGCACAGAGTTTGCATAGCAGCCCCTTGTATACATACCAGCGTCACTCAGCATATAGTTAAAATATCCCTAGAGACAAGTTTTTAATTGTGTTAAAAGGGGGTTATGTCATTTAAACCTTTAAACGTACAATGAATGATAAACTGATTGTTTGATTTTATTTGATCGCACTCAAGATTGTTTTGACTTATACAGGGAAGTTTTAGTGGGATTAAGAAAGCGAGCTCTCTGCTTGAGGGAACCCCCAACAGTTGGCTACTCTTTAACATGGGTTGATCGGGTGAATAACCATTTCAATATTTTGTCAATTCTATTTGGTCTGAGTGGGATTCTAATCCGCGACCCATTGATGGAAGGTCTACTTCATACAACTGGTTTGTTGATTGCATTTGATTAAGTAACTGCAATTCTGTCACAATTGCTTTGTTTAATTGTTCTGCTATCATATTTGTCTTATTGTAGTACAGTTGATGTCCCCCATCTGTGGAGAACTCGTCCTTTAGGACAGAGCTTGTCCATGGGTGAGTGACCGACACAAGTTTTCCATCGATGCATATTGTTCAATCTAAAAGATGTCGCTTTTTCGCATTATATATACCAACGTTTTTAATAATGCATTTGTTTGTAGGTGGCAGATTTTGTGGCTTTTGTTTGTTCCGACTCGACTGATCAGATGACTGGTTCTGTTCTTACTATGGATTCTGGGTTTACAGTCCGCTAAAATAAACAAATAACTATATACATGTACAATACATGGATTGACCATCTCCCATAAGGCAGCTTTGGACGGTGAGGTTCTAAAATTGACGCCTTTAACCTTGAATATGGTTGTGCATTGTAGTAGACATTTCAGTGTTTTAGGCCTGTCGGCTAGGCACAGCTTGTTACTCAACAAAACTGGTGACTTTGTAAGAAAATTATTATGTTTACCAATCTCTCTGAGGGATGACTTTTCTTAGTGATGGAATAAAATGTTAGTTGGAGATCCAATACCACCTGTCCTCAATTTCACATTTTTCATTTAGTGGTAAAACAATACACCCTTCGTATTTTTCATGGTGAAGATATTTAGAATAAGAGCTTTAATTTCATATCTTCGCTGATAAATTCAGTAGTCACCTTGGTACAAATTAGAACACGCATTGTAACACACCAATGGGTTACTTACCTTTGTTGCATTTCAAACAGAGGTTATCCTCTCCTGTGTTAATGGTTGACCTTAATATTACTTTGTGTTCGTTCTGAGACCAGACTTAAATACTAGGAACCAGATATGGTCATCATGTCTTTGGATGATGGTTTCAAGGAGATGTAACAATTTCGAACCAAGGTTAACACAAGAACCAAGCATTTAAATAACACTTCATTTAAAGTGATCAGAACTGCGATAAGAAACAAAAATAGCTTCTTGTTAGCTACTTTACCAATCAGTACAAAATGATCCACTGTGCATAAAACATCAATGAACCAATCAAGGTGAGATCACCGTTCAACATAGGTTTCAATACATCAACACATTGCACAGCAGTTACAACTCGTTCATTTGTCAAAACTAAAGCCAGCCGCAGACGAGAGCTATCGCCTTTGACAAATAGCTCCCATCTGCGGGCAATTTTGCAAGAGTTTTTGGTCATTCGTGGCTGAAAGCTCTGACGTGTTTGATAATTTTGGCCATGTGTGGACGTTTCCTCCTTGTCTGCGGTGAAGAAAGCAACTAGCTTTCACTTTCCTCCAAGTGCGCAACTGTGCAGATGATCTAATGACGGTAAAAATGAACTCCATGTCAAAGATAAGGAGTTAATCCTTTGGTTGTTGATGTTAAAACGAGGGTGAAATTGGCGACATGCTAAAGGAATGATTCGGGGAATGTGGACAAAACCGTAGATATCTAGAAGAATTGGCCGAGGTGCTTATTTAAATTTAATACAGGAACTGAGTACAGAAGAACATGAACAGTTCCGATCAGAAAGTCAATGAGCGTTTATTACGCTTTTTAAATTCAGCTGACTGCTCGTCATACAGGCAGGGGTAGTTAACCCACAGATCAACAAGTTGATCTTCTACCAGGTCGGTGGTTGTCGCCAATTTAGCTGTCATGTGATCATCTGCAAGCTTTCACACTTGAAGGAAGTGAAAGCTAGTTGCTTTCTTCACCGCAGACGGGGAAGAAACGTCCATGCATGACCAAAATTATCAAACATGATAGATATTCAGCGCTCAGCCACTAATGACAAAAAAACTCTGACAAAATTGCACAAAATTGCAAGTTCAAATTACACCAAGGTGATAGCTCTCGTCTGCTTGAGGGTGAGGATGACTACCATAATATTTGTTTTAAGTACCCGAACAAATCTTAAACTCCCTGAAATATCATACAACCATATCAATGTTCCAATGCTTTGGAAGCCTATTTGCAAATCACCGCTGAACAACTTTACCTTGATTGATTGATTGTTTGGTGTTGAAGATATGTTTACATGAAACAAGCAGTTTGATGACATTTTAATCCGTACAAGTTCAAAGTTACACAATCAAAAAGGAAACCATGTATACACATGCAGCTGTACACATTGTAACACCAATCCAATACAGGCAATGAATGAAGCATGGCAGCAACATATATTTAATTTAAGGAGATGGAAAGAGAAATTAGTATATACAGTACAGGCGGGGTAAATTTTCCTTTCCAACGGTACCAAAAGCATATCTGCCAAACTGTGCCATAAAAAAATTCGTAAGTGTATATCAGAGAATGACTGGACAGCCATCTTCACAGACAGGTCTAGCTGTGTGTCCTATTCGGCCAAGCCTCAACAAATGCACATTTGTATAACTTTTATTGATGATTACCATTGATCCAATCCTAATGTACAAAGGCTTACTTCAGACAAATTTTTTCTCCTCTCTGGCACACAGGTTGTTTGATTGTGGGATTGTGTCAATTAACATGTGAACTTACTTAACTTGTGGGTTTAAATCCCACTCAGTCCAAACAAGAGCTGAAAACAATTGTGACTGGGTTTTTCGTTCGATCGCCATATATGTGTAGGAGTTGGCGAAAAACCAGGGGTTTCCTCCAGGCAAAGAGCCGCTTTCCTCAACCACTAAACCTGTCAATGCTGCTCGTAATTGAAATCATATTGAGTGGGGTGTAAAACATCTTTTATTTTTGGTCTCCGGAAAAACATCCTCAAAATTCCAAATGTCCTGAGTGAATCCTTTACATTGGGACATTCAATACGTTTTATAAAAATATTGATCTGATGGAAGTTAAGACTATAAACACACACAATAACATAATGGTTTTTATACGCCCAACTGAAAAAAATCTGTCGTATTATGGTATCACCAGTGCCAGTCCTGCAGTCCAGACATCCGTCATCCCTTTCGTTACAAACAATTTTAAGTTTGGATCTAATCTTAACGTGGCATGAGCTGCCAAAATTCACCCTTTTTTCTTAATTTCTGATCGTTACGGCAGTAAGAGGCTTTGAAGGCCATCGAAAAAATAAACGATTGGCGTTGGAATGAGGAAAATTTATACAGTATGCGGCCTATACATGTGACAGGTAGAATTTATTGTAAATATATATATATTTTTATAGGTAAATGTGTTTTTATATTTTTGACCGGTACATGTGAATGTTACATGTATAAGCTAGGGATTTGAGGTCCGATTGACCAGCTGTATGTTACATGTATATGTTGTCTTCAGTATTACCTTAGTACAGAGGTTTGTATGCTGAGGTACCTATTGTATGGTTTGGACTAGCCCATGGTCAGTTTGACCACAACTTGTCGGCTTCTGATTGGTTGAGGATTAGGGTTGCACCAAACTAACATTTTTGAATTACTTTATGCCAAGCCTTCACTCTTAACATTTTTCTTGATGCCTGTGCACCTTTTCATCTGACTGCTTGGACTGGACATTGGACAGAATAAGGTCTGGATTGTATTTATCAACTATATGTAGTGGATCCGAATTTGTACACGGAATACGCCTCAGTGTCACCCACAGGGGTGTTGTTGTACTGCGTCATTTTGGCGCGTGAATTAACTACTCTAAATAAAGGGCACTCGAACTTTACCCCCGTGACTTGTGTTTTCTTGGTTTAACAACGCTAGTCGTATAGGGTTACAAATGGAGCCTCCAGCAAGGTGCCCTTAGAGTTGACTGCCCAGACCAAGCTTCCCATTACCGGAGAGCGAGTGCCAATGTGTCCATTGTACCCTGAAATTGAAAGTTAGCTACACTTACCTGGAATTGAATCTGAGTTACCTACCTGTTCACTTGTTTGGATTACTCACCTGGATTACCCACCTGGATTACTCACCTAGATTACCCACCTGGATTACCCACCTGGATTACTCACCTGGATTACTTGCCTGGATTACTCACCTGGTTTACTTGCCTGGATTACTTACCTGGATTACTTGCCTGGATCTCAACCTTGGATGTGAACAAGCGAACACTTAGCTGTGCTTCAATGGAACTCTTTCTTAAGTGAACTGACGTAAGCAATATTGACTTTCTATTGATTGACTCTGATTTGCATAACTTTTTATTACAATTGCTTTCATCTTCATATCTTTTATCATATATATATTGTATACACAAAATGAAAAAAAATGTTTGGGTTTCCTATTCACTAATTAAATGAATTACGTTTCCGTACAAACTTTTGTGCAATTAGCCACGAATAAGGACCACCTAAAATAAAGTCCAGGCTAAACTATTCTGAAGCTAAATGCACCTGATTGATTGCATTATATAGCCCAATGGAGATAATTGCCAGCCTCCTATTCTGATGTTATTCAAATTGTTTTTTGTTTATAACTGCAATTTACTCCAGTTGTAAATGTTCTAACGTTGTTGTGTTTTTTTTTTCAAAGTTATAGTCAAAGTTATAATTGTTAAAATCTCTTTGAATGTAAAGCAAAACCATTGTTCCAAGACCTTAAATTTTTTGTTCACCAAAATAGTTGGATGCATGCTTTGTGATAGTGTGAATGTTTTTTTTTTATTTTATTTTTTTTTTTGGCTAAATATTTTTTTTCTGAGGATTTGCCCGGTAAATTATAGATTGATAAGAATAATAAGGGCAAACAGTGACAACTATCTTAAAAACAAAACAACAGCTTTTCCACAATCTTCATCAAATTATCATTTGCCATTTCATCATTTTTTTCGTATCCTACATGGTGTTCTTTCCATGTTTAGCAAACGTGACCCACCTAACTACCAGACTGTTGCACTGTTCATTCAATTTGATTTGTTACTAATTTTCGTTTATGCACTTTTGTTTAACTGCACTTCAGAGTATTGAATTTTGTATATAGTTGTGATACAGTGGTTGATTTGATCGAATTCCATTGAATAAAGGATAGTTTGTTTTCATGGTTGGTGTACTGTCTGCAGAAAATATACGAAGGTAAGTATTACATCCATTTCTTTGATTAAATTTACAGGTGCGGTGAAAAATAAAATCCAAATAAAACCAATTGCTTTGCTTGCTTTAACCATTAATAACCATGGAGTTAGATGAATCTGGGGTAAAAGATATGCTTACCATATTTGAGAAAATGGGAATACACCCAAAGGTTGATTCCGTTGATGAGTTTAAACAATGGTTACAAGGTATTGCTAGCAGCAGTGCTGCTATGGGTAAACCCGATCCCACTAATATCAAATCAGAATCCAAACCTCCTTTACAGGAGACCAAAACACTAACTACTTACCACCAATACCCAAAAGTTCCATTTTTCATCGGGGAAGTGGGGAAAGATGCGCCTTATGGCTTGTGGAGGTTTGAAGTTGATTGCCTTCTGCAGTCGAAAGTTCATGATCCTGTAGTAATCCTTCAAGCTGTAAGAAAATCACTGAAAGGGGAAGCTGCGTTATTGTCCATGAAACTGGGTCACACTGCCAATATTCAGGATCTTTTGAGTAAGCTGCGCAGTGCCTTTGGTACTTTAAGAAAAAGAGAAACCCTGATGTCTGAATTTTACAGTGCCAAACAGCGAGAGGACGAAGATGTTGCTTCGTGGGGCTGCCGCTTGGAAAATTTGGTATATCAGTTATCGGAACGCCGCAGCATCTCATTGGCTGATCAAGATGAAATGTTGAGAAGTCGTATGTGGGATGGTTTAAAAACAAGTCTAAAAAGTTTAGCAGCTCATAAATTCGAAACTATCGAAAATTTTGATGAACTTAGACTATGTCTTCGAGAAATTGAGTTTGAACAAGACCGAGGCAGACCTGCCACCAGCAAAAAGACAGCTACCGCCAAAATGGTGTCTCCAAAGGATGAAACACCCGTATCTAAAAAGGAAGTTATTGACCTATGGGAGATGATGAAAGGCATCGGAACAGAACTGGACCAGCTTAAAACACAGCAACAGACAGGCTTGGCCTGTTCACAGCAGCCATACAGCCAACCAGCTGACACCAACACAAACTCACAAAACAAAGGCTCGAGAAAGAAACAGTTTTCTGGACAAAGAGGTGCCCATCATAACCGGAACCAGTCATATCCCAGTCCCCAAGATCAAGACCAGTATCCACCTCCACAACCAATGGAAACCAGGAGTCACTTGTCAAGCAACCCTTGTGATGAAGATTTGCCGAGATGTTTTCGCTGTGGTGGCTATGGCCATATTGCCATTGGATGCAGGATGCGAGTGAGGGGTGACCGCCAGCCTTTAAACTTTCCCAGGCCTATGGGGAGGGGTTACCCATAGGCTATTCCAGCCCCAGTAATAAACGTGTCCCAGATGGTTAAGTAGGTAATGCTAATGAGGTTTCGATCGAGATTGAAGGTATTTCGACAACAGCCCTTTTGGATACTGGAGCAACCGTATCTATTATTTCAGATAAATTCTTAAAAACTCATCTTAACCATCTAACAATTGAACGATGTTGAATGTGCGGGAGGCGAATCCCTCCCTTATGTTGGTTATATCAAAGCGTTGGTTTGCGTTAATGAGGGTAATAGACTACCCAAGTCGTCTATAAATGCGTTGTTCTTGATAGTCCCCAAAACTCGGTATAGTCAGCGCGTTCCGGTTCTGTTGGGAACAAACGTATTGAGCTGTTTGCTCAACGGTTGCGAGGAATCGTGCGGGTCGCAATTTCTGCAGAAAGCCGCGTTGTTTACGCCTTGGTATCTCGCGTACCGCAGTATTGTTTTGCAGCGACAGCAACTGCGCAAAACTGATGGGAGGTTGGGTTTGGTAAAATGTACTGAATCAAGGAGTGTTTCCATTCCGCCTAACACAAATAAAGTGGTGTCTGGTAAAGTCATAAACAGTTTGAGTGTACCAATAAATTGTGCTCTTCTTCAGTCGTCCGACGAATCTCGTCTACAGGATGTTGATGTCATTCCAACAATTGTTGAGTATGGAGCGAACTGTTCTAAGGAATTGATTGTTAACCTGTCGAATGTTACGACTAGAACTGTTAACGTCCAGCCCGGAGCCATACTTGGTGAGCTTCAATACGTCACTTTGCATGATATTCCCATGTGCAAGTCTACGTCAGCGGATGTTATCGAGCAAGTAAGTATTGATACCGAAGGCTTAACAGAGGAGCAAATGGAACAGGGAAAGCTGCTTCTTCATAACTTTTCGCATTTGTTTTCATCTGGCGAAGATGACTTTGGGCATTCACATTTAGTCCGACACAGAATAGATCTCTATGACGAATCTCCTTTCAAGCAAAGACACAGACGAATCCCTCCTGCTATGTACGATGAGGTGAGAGCTCATCTACAAGAGTTATTGTCTGCTGGTGTCATTCGTCGATTTTTCAGTCCATGGGCTTCGAACGTCGTACTTGCACGGAAGAAAGATGGCCGCCTACGAATGTGCATAGACTATCGCCAGCTCAATAACAGAACCATTAAAGATTCTTATGCTCTTCCAAGAATCGAAGAACTCCTTGACAGCCTTGGTGATATGCAATACTTTTCAGTATTGGACATGAAAAGTGGTTACCATCAGGTGGAACTTGAAGAGACTCATAAAGAAAGGACTGCTTTTACAGTCGGACCTTTAGGATTTTTGGAATGCCTTTTGGATTATCTAATGCACCTGCCACCTATCAACGCCTAATGGAAGAGTGTCTTGAAGGCCTAAATTTGAAAATTTGCCTTATTTACCTTGATGACTTGATAATTTATTCCAGGACTTACCAAAAACATTTAGATCGACTTGAAAGGGTTTTTCAGCGTCTTGTTGAGTCCGGTCTGAAACTTGTCCCTTTGAAATGTAAACTTTTAAAACGTAAGGTTAAATATGTGGGTTACGTTGTTTCAGAGAAAGGAGTAGAACCTGATCCCGAAAAAGTGTCCAAGATAAAAGACTGGCCCACTCTATCTTCACCGGAGGAGGTCCGTAAATTTTTGGGATTTGCCGGATATTACCGGAAATTCATCAAGAATTTTTCAGCCATAGCTCGACCACTGACAGACCTGATGCCAAAGAACCCGAGACAATCGAAATCCAAGTCCAAATCCAAGACAGTGGATCAGATAGGCTGGCAGTGGACTTCAGCACAACAAACAGCCTTTGATACTTTGAAAAGTAATCTTATAAGTCCTCCTGTATTAGGGTATGCAGATTATTCTCTCCCCTTTGAGCTGCACACGGATGCAAGCACTCAGGGTCTTGGTGCAGTGTTGTACCTGGAACAAGCAGGGAAACTACGTGTCATAGCCTATGCTAGCAGGGGATTAATTCAATCTGAAAGGAACTACCCTGCTCACAAGTTGGAATTTTTATGTCTCAAGTGGGCCGTTACAGAAAAGTTCCATGATTACTTGTATGGCCATGATTTCAAAGTATTAACCGACAACAACCCTCTCACTTACGTTCTAACGACTGCACGTCTTGACGCCACAGGTCATAGATGGTTAGCAGCGTTGGCAGCCTACAACTTTACTATACATTATCGAACAGGAAAATCCAGTGTTGACGTCGATGTTCTGTCTCGTATACCTTGTGGTGGTCATGAAGTTCAAGAAATCGATTAGGATTCCTTAAAAGCAATCTGCTCAAGTTCGCAAGCACTAAACATCATTGAAAGTCTTTGTTTTTCAGCTGATGCTCTGAAATCTGTCAGTGACGATACTGATGTTACAGAGGGTATTTGCGACGGAAATGCGAGGGATTGGAGAAGGTCGCAAGCTAAAGACGGACATGTCTCTTTGTTGGTAGAATTCCTCAGATCCGGGCAGAAGCCAGATCCTAAGAAATTTGTTGATGACAGCATAATGTTGAAACTTCTTAAATCATTTCAGAAATTCAAGCTTAAGAGGGGTGTTTTATACAGAGTTGTCACTGTTGATGGTTCAGAGCGACATCAGTTGGTGTTACCCTCAAGTCTGTACAAAGCAGCCATTCGCAGTCTTCATGATGATATCGGCCACCCTGGACGGGATAGGACGTTGTCTCTACTATCCGAGAGATTTTACTGGCCAGGCATGGCAACTGACGTGGAACAACATTTGCGCAGCTGTGAGAGATGCTTGAGACGGAAGTCACCAGGATTAAGGAAGGAACCACTGGTAAGCATACAAACCTCAGAACCCTTGGAATTGGTCTGCATGGACTTTTTATCGCTGGAACCATCAAAAGGTGGTTTGGAGTATGTACTCGTGGTGACCGACCACTTCACGCGCTATGCTCAAGCTTATCCGACACGAAATATGACTGCCAAAACAACTGCAGAGACGTTTTTCAACAATTTCGTGGTTCATTACGGTCTCCCGAAACGGATACATTCGGACCAAGGCGCCAACTTTACAGGAAAGTTAATGACAGAACTGTGCCAACTTCTGCACATAGAACAGTCTCGCACAACTCCTTACCATCCTATGGGGGATGGAATGTGCGAAAGATTCAACCGCACCTTATGTAACATGCTGGGAACCCTTGCAGCTGATGATAAACGGAATTGGAAGGTACATATTGGTCCACTGGTACATGTACATGAGAGTACTGGATGGTCCCCTTACTACCTTATGTTCGGCAGGCAGCCTCGGTAGCCAGTTGATCTGGCATTTGGACTAGATATTGACCCGGTGGAACCAAGAAAACTTACATCATACATGCATGATCTGCGGGAAAATTTGAAACGAGCGTATGATGCGGCTACGACTGGCAAAGCTCAAAAGAAACAGAAACGGAATTATGATCTTCGTTCAAGACCAGCCGTATTGAATATTGGAGACCGAGTGTTAGTGAGGAAGATGGCTTTTGAGGGGAGGCACAAGTTAAGGCCCGTTCACACGATGCGATACGACAAGTTGTACAACAAAAGACGTATACAACTCTGCGTTCACACGTCATAAAGTTGTACGCGTCTTATATGTCCTCCCGTTCTATCGTTGCTATGGAACGGCGCTGTATGCAGACGGGCAATATCCATCATGGCAGCACTTTATGACACTGACAGCGACGATGAGCTCGAACTTGCCGCTCTAGCTTTATTTAGCGAGGCTGTAAACAACAAAAAACCTCGTTCGTGTTGGGTTCGACCCTGTTAAAAGCGCCGAAATAGGCTTGGTGCTTACAATGTGTTACAGTCCGAACTCGAGCGGGAGGACAGCAAGGCTTTAGTGAACTTCCTCAGGATGGACAAAAGGAGTTTTCAACAAATATTAGATCTAGTAGATGCAAAGATTTGTAAACAAGACACCGAAACGAGAGAGACTATACCTACTGGAGACAAACTTGCCATCACACTTCGGTATCTCGCTACAGGTATGACCTATTATTATTTATAGGGGACGGTGGGGCAAGATGGGCCATATTTTCCTCAAAGCAGTTTATTTCAAGAACAAAAATAGACACACGCTTGTAATTTCGTTTTTATGAAGATTATGCACGCCTACTCTCTCTATTTGATATGTTTCTTTTGAATTTGGTGTCAAATTTTCATATAGGTGACAGCTACCAGTCTTTGGAGTATTTGTATCGGATCCCCAAGAACACCATCAGCTGTTTCGTGCCCCAGGTTTGTCAGGCTCTGTATGATTCCTTGAAGGATGAATACCTGAAGGTAACTCATATAAGTCTGATATCTTATATGCAAATGTGCAGACGTGAAAGGCTTCGCCAGTAACTCATATTAGTTCAGTAATTTACTCATACAATCCAGTTCTTCTACTCATGAAATTCATTGAACAGGAAATCGATCTCAGTGAAATCAGGTAGAGGTAGCTGCTAAGTGATAACATGTATATGTGTTGTGACGTGATATACATACAATGTTACACAGAATCAAGTATTCAGATAAATAAATTAATAAACAAAATAATGAATATTTCATGGCAAATATATTTTATTTGTGACCAGGAAATCTTTGGGGAAAAACAAGAAGAAAATGTTACTAAAAATTAATTTAGCTGTAACTAAAAAGCCAATGTACAGATTTTATATTTGGTATTCATGAATAAAGCTAAGTTAATAAATAAAAGTTAAATATAATTAAATTCCTATCAACTGATTCTGTTTCAATTTATAATTTAAAATTATAAAACTAAATTAACAAATTAAGATAGAATATAATATCATTTTACCATTACAAATGTGGTTATACATAATTTCATTAATAGTCTTCTGTGAAGTAAACATATTTTAAGCTAAATTAACAAATAGGGTTGAATATAACATGTATATTGCATTTATGAATTTCATGTCATTTCTGTGGTTCAATATATTTTAAATATTAAATTATAATTTAAGTGAATAATAACAATAGATGTTATTTATATATATTGATATATACAATAAAATATATATTTACATGTGTTTATTAAATAAATTTATTTAACACGGAAAAAAACCGAATATCGCTTTATGGCTATGTACAAGAATAATGCTATAACAAATATTTAACAATTATTACTGGACAAAATTGTGCCTATACAGACAGACGGACATGCCGTTCCAGTATACTATCACCCCCCCCCCCTTCATAATAATATAACAAATTTTTAATTAAACGCCATCACCAAACTAAAATAATGTTCAGAGAGGCAAGAAATAAGTTCTACAGGCACTGAGACCAGAAAGTCACTCTCACAAAAGTTAAAGGCCCACTAACCGCGAAAATCACGGTAATTTTGTGGGGTTTTAGACACATTAACTGGTTTATAGATATTACTTATGGTTAAATTAGCATATGTATAGGAAAAATGTCCATCATAAATCTTGTAATAATAACCCGTGTTGATATAAACATTTTTCGGGTACTTTCGCAGTTAGTGTGCCTTTAAATTTAAAGGGATCTCTAGTTTACAAAGTATGTTGCCAGTTGATAAAAGTCTTTTGAATTTTGATATGATAATATAAAGAGATAGTAATACCATAAGTATTAAGTTTTGGTCGATTGTTTGATGTGTTTATAAATTAACAAAAGTCCGAACTGAAATTACCTTGAACATTTTACTTAATTATCATACTGATATTCAAAAATAATTTGTTGAATTTTAAGTTTTAATTCTTGTTTTTTTCTCAAATCAGTAACTTTAGCAAGTTCACTGGCAATATACTTTGCAAACAAGAAATCCTCATCATTTTCCTTTTGTGAGCGTCGCTGTTCTATTGACCTCAGTGTCTGTAGAACTTTAGTCTGTAAGCCGCTCTCAACTTTCTTTCGCTTTGCTGGGGTGGGTTTGGGCGTGGAAATCTCTCCACTCATGGCAACAGGTTTGTCAGCAGTGAACACCTCAGCAATAGGGGATGATGGGGAGTTTTCTTCCACACAGACGATTGATTCTGACGGTGGTAAACTGTTTTCATTGTTGTTATGTGCTTCTTCCTAGTAAATGAAAACAACATTTTGTTAAATTACTACTGTATTTACCTTCAGGTACCATCAACTGAAGAGGAGTGGAATGCAGTAATAAATGGCTTTGAAGAAAGGTGGAATTTCCCCCACTGTATTGGGACTCTAGATGGCAAGCATATTGCCATCCGCGCGCCAGCTAATTCTGGATCATTTTTTTTCAACTATAAATCTTTTTTTAGTATTGTATTGCTCGCTCTTGTTGATTCTGATTACAATTTTATTTATGTTGATGTCGGGGGTAATGGTGGAGCCAGTGATGCTGGCATATTTTCAAATTCTTCGCTGTATTCAGCCTTAGAAGGAGACACGCTTAATATCCCGCCCCCTTCTCCTTTACCTGGGAGACAGGAGCCTGTACCCAATGTTATCGTTGGGGATGATGCTTCTCCATTAAAATCCTATTTATTAAAGCCATACCCGTTTAGAGAAAATAGTGATGAAAGGAAAGTATTTAATTACAGATTAAGCAGAGCTCGTCGTATCTCTGAAAATGCATTCGGCATTTTAGTTAAACGCTTTGGAGTGTTTCAGCGGGCTTTGGCCATTGACCCAGACCAAGCGATTCATGTTATATTAGCCTCTGTTTGCCTACACAATTTTTTACGTAAAACCGGTGACAGAACATACAGTGAGTGCAATGTAGGGTCAGTATTATCTGACAGATCTGGTTCTTTTGCCCGTCAAGGAGGTAACCACAGTACAGCAAATGCCAGGCAAGTCAGAGATGAATTTGCTGATTTTTTTGTTTCTAATGGACAGGTTGACTGGCAGTGGGATCATATAGTTTAGTATACATCTTAATCATTAATGTATTTGAATTGTGTGTCATTTTGATCCCCAACAGCACCCAATTGCATTTCTACTGTAATTCACAGTGGGCCTACTGTGTTGGCGATTTATTTATCACGACAGCACGTCTCCCATTTGCTAGAGTTATCGTTCTTGGGGCATAGAAGCTATATACATGTAGCTTACGTAACTGTCATATCTTCTGACTTCAAGAACAGATGTAGAGTATGACCCCAGGACCTATTTTGTATCATTCAAAAACTTAATACACTTTACTCTGATCTGTCATAAAAACCTTGGTCAAAAGTATATTTTGTTGTCAATGACCCCCTCACATACAGTTTGAGGTAAAACATTTGAAGAAGAAAAGTTCCAAAAAAAATGTCTGATAACAAGCAGATATTAAAGATTAAAGGCAGGCCAAGAGAAATAAATAATTGACAATAAGTGACAATGGTCTAAATGATTGTTATCTATGCACTTGCCAATTCTATGAAGATAAGTCAGACCAACTTCCAAAGATTTTAAATGCATGGAAATGTATACAGCAAGAATTCTTAACGAATCTCATTTTTGGTGATTTACCTTTATACACTGGTTGAACATTGCAATGTACTTACTAAATTTGTAGCAGTCCTTTTCTGCACAACTTGGGTCCTTAAAAAAGGGTCCAGCAGCTTGAACCAGTCCCACTGGGACTGGTAAACATCCGCTGCCCCAGCTCCACTCCGCCTGGAAACATTTTCCTTTCTTAATTCCTTCCCATAGTAGGTCCTCAGGGCAGAAATTTTTATAGGAACTTGATCAACTGTTTAAAGTAGAATATTGAAATTCATAAGTACATGTATGGTACCTGGTTAATATCATAAATGCAGGTCAAGCTAATAACTTTTCGAAGCAATCAAATATTTCATATAAGCTTATGTATTTATAAGTTAACGTTTGCCTCATAAATGTACGTATTTATTTCTTTGCATATATATCCTGGACACCAGTTATATGATATTACAAGTACAAAATCGGTACCAGTAGTCCTCAGCACACTATTTCAGGGTAACATATTTACATCGTCTCAACACAAATAATCAGTCATAAAACTGTCAATTAAATACAGTTGAATATGAAAACAATTGCACTTTATTTTTTTTTTAATAAATAGTATATCTGTCATTTTGTATACCTGAACAGGGCATTGTTGCTTATTCCAGCCCGGAATTATACTCAGCTATCAATATGCTAACACATATATATTACACAGTACATACACATTATATATTATTAATATAAATGTTGTTGATTCTCTTTATCTCTGTCAATGAGTTGATGACAATTGGTCAGTGAGTACCGGTATACAATACATACCGATAATACAACACTGTAAATACACATGGACATGTGTAGGTTCTGCATATATGTTTGTCTTAATTTAACCTTTATAGTGCTGTTAGGATTGTTTTCCACTCAACTGTACTGGTACTTTATTTTTTTTTATATCTGCTGATCTGATTTAATATTTATATATTTCCAGCAATGCATTGTTGCCTAGCTGTATTCCAGTGCATTTGTTGTCCAACTATGTCAGAGTGTGAGCAGCTCTGAATAAAGTCTAATAATTACTCTAGTTAATTAAGATAAAGTTAATTTAGATAGAGTACAAATGTTGTACAACTCTGTGTATTAGGGTTACAATTATACTGTTGTTTTATGTCTGTTTGTTTCATATAACCAGTCATCTGGCTGTGTTACTGACAATAAAGTTGTACAGTTCTGTAGGCACCTGTAATTAATATGTATGTTTGTAATGTATAAAATTATTATGAGTAGTAATGATCGTCTATTATGTTTATGAATGTGTTGACAAAAAACTATACACCATTCCAGCTGACAAATACAAATACATGTGTGAACTTACAAATCTGTTGTTGTTTGGCTCAGACTCACTCTATTTACAGACTTCCTGGACGAAGTTCAGTAGTAATTATCTGCCAAAAAATGTATCTGTCGCCTTAAAAACTGCAACTTGAAAGGGAGCTGACTATAGTTAATCAAACAGTGCTGTTTACATTGATTGATTGGGATTCTTTTCATGCTAAACAACTCCCGTGTGTTATGTTGCTGTCGATTTATACTGACATTTAGTAGTACAACAACAACATAACAAACCTCTCTCTCCTATGGCTAGGACGGACGCCTGTGGAAAAGTTGGGCCTACCGTTGGCTTGTTTTTAATATTCATAGTCAGACTTTGAAAAGGAGATCAGTTGGTACAGAAACATGACTGAAAACATATCACACATGTTATAATGTTACGCCTTATCACATACTGACAAGTGACATAGTCACTGACTGACTGAGTGTCATCTGTCATCTGTCAAATTCAGCAACACTCACCTGTCATGTCATTCCCCATAAGCTGTGATATCGACTCATACGCAGCCTGTCTGTGGTCTCTCTTGGAATAATAAGTACTGGAGACATTCCATAAGCATTCATGGGAGCCATAATAACTAATAAATCGTTCCGTATCTTCTCTATTTAAGTCACAACTTCACCGCTTCGAAGACGCTGCCATATTTTCTTCGGCGTAACTAAGAATACCACGTGACTTCAGGGAAAACGAATCTGATTGGTCGAACCGTACGACAAATCGCATGGAAATAGAGCATGATCTATTTCATACGTCTCGCTCTCGACAAGTTGTATACGTCAAAAATCGGTCCAACTCAGCCGTTCACACGTTAGGATTTGTCGTAAAAGTCAAGTTTTATACGACAAATCGCATCGTGTGAACGGGCCTTTAGCCGACAAATGGGAAGAAGATGTCTACGTTGTGACTAAGAAGCCGGATCCATCGATACCCGTGTATGTGGTCGTTAAGGAGGATGAAGACGGAAAACAGCGGACACTTCACAGAAACCTTTTACTTCCGATTGGCGCTATTTCCCATGAAAACCGACCCACTCCACAGCCTAGAGCCTCTAAGCGTTGTGGAACCAAAGTATCATTTGACCCGAAATCTACCATAACGAACAGTGATGCAACCTGTGATGATGTACCCAGCGATGACGACTCAGTCTGAGAGTACCGGTGTGTACAAGAGTTTAGTGATTCTAACATTTCAGCATCCACTCAACCAGTGGATAGGCCAGCTGAAAGGGATTGCAGTGAAGAGATTGTCAGCGAGACTGCAGCTACCCAAGAAGAGACCAGTGGAGAAACTACCTCTACTCCCACCGGAAGTCATACTGTCAGAGTTAATGACTCTGATGATTTGGGTACACGTCCGACTCCTGCTCTTCGAAGATCCACGCGCTCACGTCAGCAGCCTGAATGGATGAAAAGTGGTGAGTATGCTTTAAATTTCAGGGCTCAACACCAAGATTGGTTGCTAAGGTCAACTACCTCAGCACTTTAATAACGGAGGGCATCGCTACTGACAAAGGTAAGGTATCCGACGCCATTTTAGAAATCGTTATGGGAAATACTTGATGGGGACATCAGTTCAAGAAGAGGGGGGAGTATGTGACAGGTAGAATTTGTAAGCATACAAACCTCAGAACCCTTGGAATTGGTCTGCATGGACTTTTTATCGCTGGAACCATCAAAAGGTGGTTTGGAGTATGTACTCGTGGTGACCGACCACTTCACGCGCTATGCTCAAGCTTATCCGACACGAAATATGACTGCCAAAACAACTGCAGAGACGTTTTTCAACAATTTCGTGGTTCATTACGGTCTCCCGAAACGGATACATTCGGACCAAGGCGCCAACTTTACAGGAAAGTTAATGACTGAACTGTGCCAACTTCTGCACATAGAACAGTCTCGCACAACTCCTTACCATCCTATGGGGGATGGAATGTGCAAAAGATTCAACCGCACCTTATGTAACATGCTGGGAACCCTGGCAGCTGATGATAAACGGAATTGGAAGGTACATATTGGTCCACTGGTACATGTACATGAGAGTACTGGATGGTCCCCTTACTACCTTATGTTCGGCAGGCAGCCTCGGTAGCCAGTTGATCTGGCTTTTGGACTAGATATTGACCCGGTGGAACCAAGAAAACTTACATCATACATGCATGATCTGCGGGAAAATTTGAAACGAGCGTATGATGCGGCTACGACTGGCAAAGCTCAAAAGAAACAGAAACGGAATTATGATCTTCGTTCAAGACCAGCCGTATTGAATATTGGAGACCGAGTGTTAGTGAGGAAGATGGCTTTTGAGGGGAGGCACAAGTTAAGGCCCGTTCACACGATGCGATACGACAAGTTGTACAACAAAAGACGTATACAACTCTGCGTTCACACGTCATAAAGTTGTACGCGTCTTATATGTCCTCCCGTTCTATCGTTGCTATGGAACGGCGCTGTATGCAGACGGGCAATATCCATCATGGCAGCACTTTATGACACTGACAGCGACGATGAGCTCGAACTTGCCGCTCTAGCTTTATTTAGCGAGGCTGTAAACAACAAAAAACCTCGTTCGTGTTGGGTTCAACCCTGTTAAAAGCGCCGAAATAGGCTTGGTGCTTACAATGCGTTACAGTCCGAACTCGAGCAGGAGGACAGCAAGGCTTTAGTGAACTTCCTCAGGATGGACAAAAGGAGTTTTCAACAAATATTAGATCTAGTAGATGCAAAGATTTGTAAACAAGACACCGAAACGAGAGAGACTATACCTACTGGAGACAAACTTGCCATCACACTTCGGTATCTCGCTACAGGTATGACCTATTATTATTTATAGGGGACTGTGGGGCAAGATGGGCCATATTTTCCTCAAAGCAGTTTATTTCAAGAACAAAAATAGACACACGCTTGTAATTTCGTTTTTATGAAGATTATGCACGCCTACTCTCTCTATTTGATATGTTTCTTTTGAATTTGGTGTCAAATTTTCATATAGGTGACAGCTACCAGTCTTTGGAGTATTTGTATCGGATCCCCAAGAACACCATCAGCTGTTTCGTGCCCCAGGTTTGTCAGGCTCTGTATGATTCCTTGAAGGATGAATACCTGAAGGTAACTCATATAAGTCTGATATCTTATATGCAAATGTGCAGACGTGAAAGGCTTCGCCAGTAACTCATATTAGTTCAGTAATTTACTCATACAATCCAGTTCTTCTACTCATGAAATTCATTGAACAGGAAATCGATCTCAGTGAAATCAGGTAGAGGTAGCTGCTAAGTGATAACATGTATATGTGTTGTGACGTGATATACATACAATGTTACACAGAATCAAGTATTCAGATAAATAAATTAATAAACAAAATAATGAATATTTCATGGCAAATATATTTTATTTGTGACCAGGAAATCTTTGGGGAAAAACAAGAAGAAAATGTTACTAAAAATTAATTTAGCTGTAACTAAAAAGCCAATGTACAGATTTTATATTTGGTATTCATGAATAAAGCTAAGTTAATAAATAAAAGTTAAATATATCAACTGATTCTGTTTCAATTTATAATTTAAAATTATAAAACTAAATTAACAAATTAAGATAGAATATAATATCATTTTACCATTACAAATGTGGTTATACATAATTTCATTAATAGTCTTCTGTGAAGTAAACATATTTTAAGCTAAATTAACAAATAGGGTTGAATATAACATGTATATTGCATTTATGAATTTCATGTCATTTCTGTGGTTCAATATATTTTAAATATTAAATTATAATTTAAGTGAATAATAACAATAGATGTTATTTATATATATTGATATATACAATAAAATATATATTTACATGTGTTTATTAAATAAATTTATTTAACACGGAAAAAAACCGAATATCGCTTTATGGCTATGTACAAGAATAATGCTATAACAAATATTTAACAATTATTACTGGACAAAATTGTGCCTATACAGACAGACGGACATGCCGTTCCAGTATACTATCACCCCCCCCCCCCCTTCATAATAATATAACAAATTTTTAATTAAACGCTATCACCAAACTAAAATAATGTTCAGAGAGGCAAGAAATAAGTTCTACAGGCACTGAGACCAGAAAGTCACTCTCACAAAAGTTAAAGGCCCACTAACCGCGAAAATCACGGTAATTTTGTGGGGTTTTAGACACATTAACTGGTTTATAGATATTACTTATGGTTAAATTAGCATATGTATTGGAAAAATGTCCATCATAAATCTTGTAATAATAACCCGTGTTGATATAAACATTTTTCGGGTACTTTCGCAGTTAGTGTGCCTTTAAATTTAAAGGGATCTCTAGTTTACAAAGTATGTTGCCAGTTGATAAAAGTCTTTTGAATTTTGATATGATAATATAAAGAGATAGTAATACCATAAGTATTAAGTTTTGGTCGATTGTTTGATGTGTTTATAAATTAACAAAAGTCCGAACTGAAATTACCTTGAACATTTTACTTAATTATCATACTGATATTCAAAAATAATTTGTTGAATTTTAAGTTTTAATTCTTGTTTTTTTCTCAAATCAGTAACTTTAGCAAGTTCACTGGCAATATACTTTGCAAACAAGAAATCCTCATCATTTTCCTTTTGTGAGCGTCGCTGTTCTATTGACCTCAGTGTCTGTAGAACTTTAGTCTGTAAGCCGCTCTCAACTTTCTTTCGCTTTGCTGGGGTGGGTTTGGGCGTGGAAATCTCTCCACTCATGGCAACAGGTTTGTCAGCAGTGAACACCTAAGCAATAGGGGATGATGGGGAGTTTTCTTCCACACAGACGATTGATTCTGACGGTGGTAAACTGTTTTCATTGTTGTTATGTGCTTCTTCCTAGTAAATGAAAACAACATTTTGTTAAATTACTACTGTATTTACCTTCAGGTACCATCAACTGAAGAGGAGTGGAATGCAGTAATAAATGGCTTTGAAGAAAGGTGGAATTTCCCCCACTGTATTGGGACTCTAGATGGCAAGCATATTGCCATCCGCGCGCCAGCTAATTCTGGATCATTTTTTTTTCAACTATAAATCTTTTTTTAGTATTGTATTGCTCGCTCTTGTTGATTCTGATTACAATTTTATTTATGTTGATGTCGGGGGTAATGGTGGAGCCAGTGATGCTGGCATATTTTCAAATTCTTCGCTGTATTCAGCCTTAGAAGGAGACACGCTTAATATCCCGCCCCCTTTACCTGGGAGACAGGAGCCTGTACCCAATGTTATCGTTGGGGATGATGCTTCTCCATTGAAATCCTATTTATTAAAGCCATACCCGTTTAGAGAAAATAGTGATGAAAGGAAAGTATATAATTACAGATTAAGCAGAGCTCGTCGTATCTCTGAAAATGCATTCGGCATTTTAGTTAAACGCTTTGGAGTGTTTCAGCGGGCTTTGGCCATTGACCCAGACCAAGCGATTCATGTTATATTAGCCTCTGTTTGCCTACACAATTTTTTACGTAAAACCGGTGACAGAACATACAGTGAGTGCAATGTAGGGTCAGTATTATCTGACAGATCTGGTTCTTTTGCCCGTCAAGGAGGTAACCACAGTACAGCAAATGCCAGGCAAGTCAGAGATGAATTTGCTGATTTTTTTGTTTCTAATGGACAGGTTGACTGGCAGTGGGATCATATAGTTTAGTATACATCTTAATCATTAATGTATTTGAATTGTGTGTCATTTTGATCCCCAACAGCACCCAATTGCATTTCTACTGTAATTCACAGTGGGCCTACTGTGTTGGCGATTTATTTATCACGACAGCACGTCTCCCATTTGCTAGAGTTATCGTTCTTGGGGCATAGAAGCTATATACATGTAGCTTACGTAACTGTCATATCTTCTGACTTCAAGAACAGATGTAGAGTATGACCCCAGGACCTATTTTGTATCATTCAAAAACTTCATACACTTTACTCTGATCTGTCATAAAAACCTTGGTCAAAAGTATATTTTGTTGTCAATGACCCCCTCACATACAGTTTGAGGTAAAACATTTGAAGAAGAAAAGTTCCAAAAAAAATGTCTGATAACAAGCAGATATTAAAGATTAAAGGCAGGCCAAGAGAAATAAATAATTGACAATAAGTGACAATGGTCTAAATGATTGTTATCTATGCACTTGCCAATTCTATGAAGATAAGTCAGACCAACTTCCAAAGATTTTAAATGCATGGAAATGTATACAGCAAGAATTCTTAACGAATCTCATTTTTGGTGATTTACCTTTATACACTGGTTGAACATTGCAATGTACTTACTAAATTTGTAGCAGTCCTTTTCTGCACAACTTGGGTCCTTAAAAAAGGGTCCAGCAGCTTGAACCAGTCCCACTGGGACTGGTAAACATCCGCTGCCCCAGCTCCACTCCGCCTGGAAACATTTTCCTTTCTTAATTCCTTCCCATAGTAGGTCCTCAGGGCAGAAATTTTTATAGGAACTTGATCAACTGTTTAAAGTAGAATATTGAAATTCATAAGTACATGTATGGTACCTGGTTAATATCATAAATGCAGGTCAAGCTAATAACTTTTCGAAGCAATCAAATATTTCATATAAGCTTATGTATTTATAAGTTAACGTTTGCCTCATAAATGTACGTATTTATTTCTTTGCATATATATCCTGGACACCAGTTATATGATATTACAAGTACAAAATCGGTACCAGTAGTCCTCAGCACACTATTTCAGGGTAACATATTTACATCGTCTCAACACAAATAATCAGTCATAAAACTGTCAATTAAATACAGTTGAATATGAAAACAATTGCACTTTATTTTTTTTTTAATAAATAGTATATCTGTCATTTTGTATACCTGAACAGGGCATTGTTGCTTATTCCAGCCCGGAATTATACTCAGCTATCAATATGCTAACACATATATATTACACAGTACATACACATTATATATTATTAATATAAATGTTGTTGATTCTCTTTATCTCTGTCAATGAGTTGATGACAATTGGTCAGTGAGTACCGGTATACAATACATACCGATAATACAACACTGTAAATACACATGGACATGTGTAGGTTCTGCATATATGTTTGTCTTAATTTAACCTTTATAGTGCTGTAAGGATTGTTTTCCACTCAACTGTACTGGTACTTTATTTTTTTTTATATCTGCTGATCTGATTTAATATTTATATATTTCCAGCAATGCATTGTTGCCTAGCTGTATTCCAGTGCATTTGTTGTCCAACTATGTCAGAGTGTGAGCAGCTCTGAATAAAGTCTAATAATTACTCTAGTTAATTAAGATAAAGTTAATTTAGATAGAGTACAAATGTTGTACAACTCTGTGTATTAGGGTTACAATTATACTGTTGTTTTATGTCTGTTTGTTTCATATAACCAGTCATCTGGCTGTGTTACTGACAATAAAGTTGTACAGTTCTGTAGGCACCTGTAATTAATATGTATGTTTGTAATGTATAAAATTATTATGAGTAGTAATGATCGTCTATTATGTTTATGAATGTGTTGACAAAAAACTATACACCATTCCAGCTGACAAATACAAATACATGTGTGAACTTACAAATCTGTTGTTGTTTGGCTCAGACTCACTCTATTTACAGACTTCCTGGACGAAGTTCAGTAGTAATTATCTGCCAAAAAATGTATCTGTCGCCTTAAAAACTGCAACTTGAAAGGGAGCTGACTATAGTTAATCAAACAGTGCTGTTTACATTGATTGATTGGGATTCTTTTCATGCTAAACAACTCCCGTGTGTTATGTTGCTGTCGATTTATACTGACATTTAGTAGTACAACAACAACATAACAAACCTCTCTCTCCTATGGCTAGGACGGACGCCTGTGGAAAAGTTGGGCCTACCGTTGGCTTGTTTTTAATATTCATAGTCAGACTTTGAAAAGGAGATCAGTTGGTACAGAAACATGACTGAAAACATATCACACATGTTATAATGTTACGCCTTATCACATACTGACAAGTGACATAGTCACTGACTGACTGAGTGTCATCTGTCATCTGTCAAATTCAGCAACACTCACCTGTCATGTCATTCCCCATAAGCTGTGATATCGACTCATACGCAGCCTGTCTGTGGTCTCTCTTGGAATAATAAGTACTGGAGACATTCCATAAGGATTCATGGGAGCCATAATAACTAATAAATCGTTCCGTATCTTCTCTATTTAAGTCACAACTTCACCGCTTCGAAGACGCTGCCATATTTTCTTCGGCGTAACTAAGAATACCACGTGACTTCAGGGAAAACGAATCTGATTGGTCGAACCGTACGACAAATCGCATGGAAATAGAGCATGATCTATTTCATACGTCTCGCTCTCGACAAGTTGTATACGTCAAAAATCGGTCCAACTCAGCCGTTCACACGTTAGGATTTGTCGTAAAAGTCAAGTTTTATACGACAAATCGCATCGTGTGAACGGGCCTTTAGCCGACAAATGGGAAGAAGATGTCTACGTTGTGACTAAGAAGCCGGATCCATCGATACCCGTGTATGTGGTCGTTAAGGAGGATGAAGACGGAAAACAGCGGACACTTCACAGAAACCTTTTACTTCCGATTGGCGCTATTTCCCATGAAAACCGACCCACTCCACAGCCTAGAGCCTCTAAGCGTTGTGGAACCAAAGTATCATTTGACCCGAAATCTACCATAACGAACAGTGATGCAACCTGTGATGATGTACCCAGCGATGACGACTCAGTCTGAGAGTACCGGTGTGTACAAGAGTTTAGTGATTCTAACATTTCAGCATCCACTCAACCAGTGGATAGGCCAGCTGAAAGGGATTGCAGTGAAGAGATTGTCAGCGAGACTGCAGCTACCCAAGAAGAGACCAGTGGAGAAACTACCTCTACTCCCACCGGAAGTCATACTGTCAGAGTTAATGACTCTGATGATTTGGGTACACGTCCGACTCCTGCTCTTCGAAGATCCACGCGCTCACGTCAGCAGCCTGAATGGATGAAAAGTGGTGAGTATGCTTTAAATTTCAGGGCTCAACACCAAGATTGGTTGCTAAGGTCAACTACCTCAGCACTTTAATAACGGAGGGCATCGCTACTGACAAAGGTAAGGTATCCGACGCCATTTTAGAAATCGTTATGGGAAATACTTGATGGGGACATCAGTTCAAGAAGAGGGGGGAGTATGTGACAGGTAGAATTTATTGTAAATATATATATATATTTTGATAGGTAAATGTGTTTTATATTTTTGACCGGTACATGTGAATGTTACATGTATAAGCTAGGGATTTGAGGTCCGATTGACCAGCTGTATGTTACATGTATATGTTGTCTTCAGTATTACCTTAGTACAGAGGTTTGTATGCTGAGGTACCTATTGTATGGTTTGGACTAGCCCATGGTCAGTTTGACCACAACTTGTCGGCTTCTGATTGGTTGAGGATTAGGGTTGCACCAAACTAACATTTTTGAATTACTTTATGCCAAGCCTTCACTCTTAACATTTTTCTTGATGCCTGTGCACCTTTTCATCTGACTGCTTGGACTGGACATTGGACAGAATAAGGTCTGGATTGTATTTATCATAGTGGATCCGAATTTGTACACGGAATACGCCTCAGTGTCACCCACAGGGGTGTTGTTGTACTGCGTCATTTTGGCGCGTGAATTAACTACCGGTACTCTAAATAAAGGGCACTCGAACTTTACCCCCGTGACTTGTGTTTTCTTGGTTTAACAACGCTAGTCGTATACGGTTACATACAAACAGGAATAATGTTCGAAAAGTAAACAACATTTAAATAACCGGGACGACCATTCATTCTAAGCAAAAGTTAGTTCAAATCAATACTTTATCATACATTCTCGAGACTAGAAGCACTAAAAAGGTTTTGAATTCTACGTCTAGAGAAAAATAGCCAGTAATTTCAACATTCTGTTTTAATGCCACTTTCAATTTTTTTAAGGCATACTAGGTAGAAAAGGGTGTCATGTTTATGACCTCGTGTTACATAATATGGTAGCTTTATTTAATCATGCAATTTTCCCTTCTGTTCCAGAACTCAAACTAGGCTTATAAGCCTCTTAGGAGCCGCCAACTGGTAAAACACAGTTTTGTTTCTAAAAGCATGGATGCAGTGTGCCTTACTTATCACCTCAGCGTGTATATGAGTGAAGGCCATTCAAATTTATGTTGTGACTAGCGTCAGGATTGATTTAATCAATGAAACAGGTTTTAATGTTATTTCCAGTTTTTTATAACATTTACAAATGTCCACATTTCATGCAAATCAACCATAAAATGTTAAAGAATCCTCGTTTAGTTTTAGATTTATCAACCTGAAAACAGTCAACCCATGGAGATGTTCATGTAGTTGACGCTTCGCGTGTGAAAATTGCAACTACGCCGTAGCACTATTACAATTAAATTTCACTTCTTTAGTTTGTAAAAGGCAAATACATATGCGAAGAACTTTGTCAAGAAGAGAGTGCATTCATACATTCTACCGTAATTACCAATTCGCTGGCCTCTGCAAAATGAGGGCTGTTGAAAAAAACATTGTGTCTCGTAAATGTACACCGGCGGACCACGACTTTGCATATTGTTAATATTCAAATACATATAGTAGTTAGTTATCAATTTGTGCCATTTTTTGTCGGTCGAACAATGAAATTTCACATCATGATATTAGGATAACTGTTCATTTGTGCTGATTTTCACTTACGTATTCGTTAAATAAAATGAGCTCCAAACGTTTGATTTTTCTGCTAGGCCTACTATTACATTTAACATGATCTTCGTAGGAATGACCACGTACTTTGGTTCAAAAAGCGCACACATATTATACAGGACCTAATATTTTTTAACTTTAAGTTTTTTAATTTTGTTTGACGAAAGACTTAGGCCCACGGTACTTATTTACGAAATGTTCGCCTCAGCACAACACGTTTCCGTTTAAATCTAGCATGTTGGTCACTTTGCGAAGTTTAATTCAGTATGGGATTATGGGATGGGTGCAATAAAATCTAACAAATAGCTGTAAAAATTACGAACCTCTCTCGAGCGTTTTCGCCCGGCTTCCCATTCGAAACTACATGCTAACATCAAAACCGTACCAGTCTAGCAGGCTACAACTCAGTTTATCAAAACCATTCTAACTACTTGATTGAATTGAAAACTGGCCTAAGTCTTTTCCTCTAAAGGAGTTGTCGCCATGCTGGACGTTAACCTGTATAGTTCTAAACACATCCAACACTGTAACACATACAACCCCCAACATTTTGGCGCCGAATATGGCGACTCTTTAGGTTCGTGTGATTACAGTCTGTGTAAAAGTTGCCACGTACTATACCGCAGGAATATGAGCCTCCCCCGGTCATAAACGAGGTTGACACTTCTGAACTCCCGTGCAAAAAGATGTTCCTATTGTCGAACTTTCCATGTGTGAAAATGTGGTTCTCACTCAACAAAAAGACATTTAAATAAAAAAATACATCAATTGTGTACAAAATAACATGTGTTTTATATTCAAACAATGCTACGGGACAACTTACAAACACTTAGATCGATATTCAACGACTTCTTCATGCTTTTTGATGAAAACATAGACCAAATTATCGCTACGCCATCCCGTTCACTGGTGGAAGGATAAAGAAAATTTGTACATAATAACGACAGTAAGTTGGTGACATCGTGAATTCGCTACTATTCTCATATAACCTCAAGTCAGACTTTTTCTCTCTACATACCCCTAAAGGAACCTTGTTCCGCTGCGCTTCACGGCGCCTCCAAAAACATAAATTACTTCCCATTGTTTTCCATGAATTTTATCCCACTTACTTTGACTTTATGTTACGTTGGGAGGGCCAATTAGTAAAGATTACATTTCCTCACAGCCTTTATGTTTAAAAATATGTTTTGATTTTGCCGGTGTCCAAACTTTTGCCAAGGGTTAAGTTTGGATTAACATACTTATCTAAGCTGCAAATTCAGTGATAATCAAGGAAGTTTACATTAATGTTGTACAGATTTGTAAATTCAGCAAAATCTCATGCTTATTTTTACATCTGTATTTTTTATTTACAATAATGAGTAAAACAAGAGTTTTAGTAAACTCAACAAACGCCCGCTGTGGCAAAGTCCAACCGCTATGATTAACAACTTTACATTTAATATAACATTTGTTTTAATTTCATCAATTGAAATTTCTTGTTCACATTAGAAGCTTTTCTTTTCTGAATTTGATGAAGCTGCAACTAAATACATGTACCAGTGCGTTTATAGTACACATATGTTATCTGTTCAGGTAAATTCAATCACATTTTAATTGCAAAAACTAAAATATTATGGCTGTTTTGACATTGCTATTATGTTCCATAATTGGGAAGGAGCAATCAATGCAATGGCTTAAAATTCTTTTAACAGTTTTGACTTGGACACTGTTCTATTGGACTTGGCTGTAATAGTTTTAGTACAAAGCAAACAAACTTCAGGCTGACCACTGATACAATGGTGTGTAAATATACAAATCTTGTGTGTCAACTTCAGGGATGTCCCCTTATCTCTATTTAAACAGCCACTCTGATAAATACCAGATGGGCAATAAAGCTGTGAAAAATTGTCTTTTTTTGTTATTATAGTCCACATTAAACTATCCAAGAAAACATTCTCAGAATGTATAAATTAATTGGCTTCCAGTATTACTCTGGACCAAGTGTACTAAAAAAAGCATTGATATATATTATTAATATATATATATATATATATATGTATATATATTAAACAGCAGGTACACATTTCTGATAAAAAAAACTCTTGAAAACACAAAAAAAAAATGTGGACCCAAATCGGATTTGGTATGCGACACATCATCTACCTATAAGGTATATATACGCTAAAAGAATTGGAGAGATTATATCAAAACGAAAGAAGTTCTGGAGCCCAAAGGGAATATTACATAATCCAATATGACTGCCATATAATGCAACAGGTGATGTCAGAATTAGTGTGTGAAACACCGTCTGCCCATAAGGTATATACTCTGAAAAAATCATCAAAATCGGATCAAAACTTTAGAAGTTATGGAGCGGAACGGAATATTACATAATCCTATATGACTGCCATATTATGCAACGGGTGAAGTCAGAAATGGTACACGGCACACCGTCTGCCCATAAGGTATATACTCTGAAAAAATTGTCAAGATCGGATCCAAAACTCTTTCAGTTATGGAGCGGAAGGGAAAGAAGATATAAACTAAGATAGAGTATTACATTATCCAATGTAGAAGTCATATTATGCAATCGAAAATGTCCTTAATGGTTCATGACACACCTTCTACCCCTAAAGTATGTGTTGTAAAAAAAATTGTAAAGATCGGATCAGAACTCTTCAAGTTATGGAGCGGAAGGGAACGAAGATATAGACTAAGACAGAATACTACATAATCCAATGTAGAAGCCACATTATGCAATCGACGATGTCATAAATGGTTCATGACACACCTTCTACCCACAAGGTATATGTTGTGAAAGAATTGTAAAGATTAGATCAAAACTCTTCAAGTTATGGAGCGGAAGGGAATCCGGGACGGACGGCGCTGGTGATACCATAATACGACCGACTTTTTTTAAGTCGGGCGTATAAAAAGGGTTATAACATTGGTCGATAAGAATAGTTAAGTAATGATTCGCTTTTTTAACAACATGAGAAGCTAGATATATGTTGTTCAAAAAGCATTGGATTTGTAAAGAAACCTGATTCAAGGATGAAATATAACTATGAATATGAATCATTTTAAGCCCCCTTTGTTTATGGGATTATATTACTGTTTCTCGTCTTACATTATCTGGATGATATTGCCAGACGAAAGCGAAAGACATGTTTTCTAAGCACAAAATATGCTTTTCCTCAGGATAGATTTAAAGAGGTGGTTTAATTTGCTAATAATCAATGTTCTTAAAACGATTATTGTTACTATGGGTGTAAACACTCTATTTGACTATTATTCAGTATTTTCAAAAATAGTTTACCAAAAATGCTGATGATAAAAAGGTTTTACTTTTGATATGCCCGACTTAAAAAAGTCTGTCGTATTATTGTATCACCAGTGCTGTCGGTCTCATATTCCCTTCCGCATCATAACTTGAAGAGTTTTGATCGGATCTATACAATATTTTCACAACATATATACACAAAGAAAAAGCACCCCCCCCTGGAAAGACTGCACCGACCGTTAAAATCACTGGTCTAGGGAGATTGTGGGCAAACTGATATTACAGAAACGATTGTGATCATAAAGAGCAACATTCTGGCCATAAGAAATCACCATTAATGGCAATAAGCTATACAATCAGGATATATTTAGCCAAATTAAAAGTGTATTTTAACAAAATAAAAAGACGCTTGTGAGTATGAATTTTGTCTGGCTTCACAGGGCGAACATATTGAAGTAAAAATGTCACTTTGAGTGTGTAGAACACATCCCTAAAGCAGAAGCGTCTATAGTCTCCATTAGCTTCCAACCTGCATTTCATCCCTCCAATGAGACGTTGGATCTGTTGCCCACTCTGGAGGGGTAAGACGCAGGTTGGAAGGTAATCGAGGGCTCTGAAGTTTCCTACTTAAAAGCATCAAATTATTTTGTTAAAATACACTTTTGATTAATGGTGATTTCTTATCGCCAGAATATTGCCCTTTATGGTCAGAATCGTTTTTGCAGTATCAGTTTGCCAACAATCTACCTCCACCGATGATTTTATCGGTTGGTGCAAACTTTCCAGGGGGGGGGGGGTGCTTAACTTTTTTTGTGTATAGATAGAAGACGACTGACAGACCGTAATAAATCGGACGTAAATTGGGCACATATCACTGACAAGAGCCTCTGCTACTACAACAGTCTTTATTGTTTTGAGAGGGACAGCCTCTGAATACAGTGGCATAATCAACAATTGTTAATATGTATCTATGACCTCTATCTGTAATAGGATGAATAGGCCCTACAATATCTACAGCTATAAGTTGGAATGGAATGTCAATAATGGGCATTTCACTCAGACCTATCTGAGTGAACCTTCCTTTGGGAAAAGTTCGTTGGCAGATGTCAGCTAATTTAGCCATCTGCTCGGCAGTGTTCGGTACCCTCTTTAAGAAACAACACAATATATTTTGGGCAAACATCGATAAACTATTTCCGTAAAAACAAATCTTTTAAACATTTATAATTCTGCTAAATAGTGGAAAGACCAATTTCTATCAAAATAACTCAATTCTGGTAAGAAATTGTGTTAACATTTCATCTTCTCGTATTAAGATGCTCCGATTGAATTTTTTTGTCTAATAATTCTAGCTTACAGTTCCTGTCCTGTTGTTTGATTTTTTTCTTCCCTGCCAGCTACACATGATGAACAATCTCAGGTTTTCAAAACACACAGGAAGATCAAAACAACGAAAGGGAAATTATCAAACAGCGTACATAGGTTTACTGCATACCATCAGGACAAAATATTTCCTCATTGAAAGACTGCCGGCTTAGCGACCCAGTTGTCTGCCGAAAAACCGGTTACTCCCAAATGAGACTCCATCGACAGGAAGCCGAACAATCACGTAATTGTAGAAAACAATACTCTTATGAGCTAAGAAAGCTCAAATATTGTAGAAAGGACGCCATTTTCTAACAATCTCCGTTCCGATTCAACTGTACATCGACCCGTTTTTCTTTCAAAAAAATCTTTCACCTACATGTATGCAACAAATGTCTTAAAATGAATGACCAACCTTTTCTGTCCAGATATCCATTTCTCTTTTGTCAAACTATAAGTAAGAGTTATTGCATTACATCCATATATAGAACTATTTCGAACACCTAGGTCGAGTTCGATTATGTGTTCGGCGTACGCCGAGATTAATATCTGACGTAAGCAGGATCAGTTGGTCTTCAGTGTTAAAATCGAACGTGCGCACTAACGGAAGTAAGAAACGTCATGGTTGCCATGACTACTTGTTTATCTGCATATGAATAACATGGACGCCATCTTGAAATCCGAGTGCACCCTTGCTACTTGGGGATTACTTGGCGCGGATAAATCGGTCACACATAAATCGATTTACAGTTTCCCGTCTTCCGCGTACGCCGAACGCATAATCGAACTCGACCTGAGATATAAGAATGTTTGATACTATTGTTAAACAGAAGCCTCTATTTACATAGAAATGATGCGCTATTTTGTGCAGTGTAGCATACAGGAAAGCATTTTTTGGTGTCGTTTAACACCAAGATTAATTGCACTAATAGAGTGCAATAACATTATAATACAGCAATGAGTATACCTCAAAATTTACATGTGACTATCAAAGAATTACCATAAATATGTATTTTAGTACGTCATCCGTGACACCGATTTTTGCACTTTTTAATGATTTAACCTCATTTTTCGTTTACAGCCACTTTTAAATTGTTCTTCCAAGTCAGTTCTATTTGTAGGATTTTATCATAACTTTTTCCTACTTTAATTGTACATTAATTTTAGCATACTCTACTGCCTTCCCGGATTAGTTAATATTCTTTTACTAATATACCTAACCTATTTTGACATAAATTTTTAACTTTCTTCCTTCTGTCTCCTGACACATTTGATTTTGCATTACTAACTCCTTTTTTCCTACCCGGTTTCCTCCCACAATAAAACTGGCAACGCGCCATATAAGTGAAATAATCTTGAGCGCGGCGTAAAACACCAAACAATCAATCAACCTTTTTTTCCTATCGCTTCTTTTGTTCTTTCAGTCAATGTCATATTAGGCACTATTATCTTTAATTTTATCTAATCCCTTTTGTCTCCAGGCATATTTTCTTATTTTATCTGTACCTTATTTCCCCACTCCACTTTCTATCTAGTTAGCCCAATTAGGTATATTACCATTTAGTTAGATGACAAATCAAGGACGTGGTAACAGAAGCAGGCAATCCTCTGTAAACAACAGACATGTAAGTTCTAAATCTGAAAGCCCCCTATATTCAAAGCTCTGCTGAAAGCCCTTTTCAAAATTTTACAATGTCTTCACCACGTTCGCATCCTTGAGGGGAATTTACGTGACCAAACCCTCCCAAATTCCTTAAATAATAAAGTAAAAGCTAAATTCTCTTCTAAAACCCGCTCAACTCAATCACGAAGTTGACATTGCGTTTGATCATGTACACAAAAATTGGGCCCTTAACAGAGACAGAATTCTGATTAGAAACAAAATGATACTCCTAAGAATCGTGTCCTTTAATGCTTCAATAAATAAAATATAAGAATATTTTGGTGAACAAATTATTTTATTGTACATTTTAATTAGGGGTCATATGTGACCCGTTGGGTTATAATAGATACAACATATGCAGAATATATGTAAACAATTTATACATATTTACACATTTCTACTCAACAAATTGCTTTAAATGTGAAACACAACCGATTCAAATATAAACTTATAGATTCTTCTATGGAGTGGTTTTACTAAAACCAAAACACATAGGACAACTTGTACTACTTTGTACATGGTGATGTTTTAATATGAGCTTTCGAGAGAAACTACTCTCATCATCAGAAATTACAGCAACACAATGTCGGCATGGTTAAACATTATATACACAGCAAGAATGACAAAACAAATACAAAAGTTATAATCACCGATAAGTTGTGATTCCTACACTGTAGTTGAAATCACCATAATCTAAGGTAAGGGAGGGGGGGGGGGGGGGGGCAATCCTATTACAGGTCAAGAGTTAACTACATGTATTAAGGACATGGAATAAGCAGGTGTGCTGTAACATCAGGATATTACACAGACGATAGGACAACTTTATCTTTAGAATGGAGACAGTTGGTTACACACTGTATAAGCGGAGAGGAACGGATGAAATTTGAACATTTAATATAGGATTTAATTTTGAAATATGAAGGGACTCTTTGTATGCTAAGTTAAGCTTGTTCTTAGCCTGGTCAATTATCTCACATGACAATTTGTTGGGATTGTGATTGTTATTGTAACAGTGATTTGCAACTGCAGAGGAGCCACTGTTTTGGTGCATAATGTGATGCTCGGAGAACCTCTGATTAATATGTCTGGATGTAAGTCCCACATAAGATGCAGGGCAATCACCACATGTAACCTTGTAAATAACATTACTTCAAAGTTTTTGATCTTCGCGATCTTTGTAATTAAAATAAGAACTGATTGTGAAAGTTTCGCTTAAAGATACAAACTGAACTGTCGGGACAAGGTTTTCAAGTGATTTTAGTTCTTTAGATAATTTTATTGAGGCTGGTCCAAGAAAGGGTGTTCTGATGAAGATTTTTTGTTTTTCAGGTCCGAATGGTTTACAAAATGGGTTGTCTGAAAATTTATTGTCTAGGAACTGTTTAATGATTGTGTCTACCGTGGGGGATGGATATTGATTTTGGATTAACATATTTTTTATTTTATCGATTTCAATGCTAAGCAGTTTCAGGGTTAGAATTTCGCTGGGTTTTGCGAGAGTCCAGATAGACTCCCATCACAGGAAGTCGCGAGAGTCTAAAGAGTCAAATTGGACTGAAATTTATAGGAAAATAAGACCAGCTTAAAACAACCAGAATTCAGTTTATTCTTTAGTATTCAGGTTTTATCAAACATAAACATGAACATAACAACGATAACCAGAGGAAACTTTTTATCTGTAAAATTAAACAGTTCAAAACTGAAATAAAATAGTATGACAAAAAAGGCTCCACACAATGACATACTCTGTCCTGAAAAGTAAACTTTTAAAATGTTTTTCATGAAACTGTTTTTCTGTGGCGTCTTGAACACTTCTGAATTTACTAAAAATCAATCCGAAGTACACGAACTTTCAGATAAAATTTCTGAAACGTCACATTCACTATCTGATTGATTGGAAATCTCTTGGAGATCAGAGCTGAGAGATTGACTGCTTCCACACTGACCGGGTTCTACCTCCGATTCAGAATCCTTGTTACACTCCAGGCCATTGAGTATCTTGTTAATTCTGCGCTTTGTTAGCATCCCAAGGCCATCTCGTGCACTTGTCTGCTCATGCTGGTCAAGGAACGAGTCACAGGCATGGTTTATAAGTTGATCTCTGTATGTTTTGTCTGCTAGCTTGGTTTTCCTGGTACAAAAATGCAGGCAATCTGATAGCAGCGCAGGAGATAAGTTAGAGCGCCAGTCGGTGAGAATACGCCGGACAGCAGAAAACCCCCGTTCTACAACAGCGGTCGAGAATGGCATGCAGAGAATAATTTCTACTAACAGCAAGATACTCTTGTACTTTGACCCATGATTTTGATAAACCATGGGCCAGAAATCTTTGGGTAGTAACTTTAGGGTTTGAAATCTTGGGCTGTAATATGTTGTAAGCATCCTGAACTCTCGCAGAACATCTACATCACTGGCAATGTCAGCAGCTTGTAAAGGGCGACGGAAATGATCAAGGAGCCACTGAATGTCCTCAACACCAAAAGACACAAGATCTTTTAACGACTGTGGCCAAAGTGTCACATCAATGAAAGACAGTTTGGACATCATTTCAATCTGGTTGTCAAACTCACTAAATCTTTCGTTCGGGGCAGTGGTTAAAGATTCGATTGCAGTCATGCGAATTTCAGTAGCAGATTCTGATGTAATTCGATTTGTCATGGTTACTGCCTCTACTGCGTCAGAGTCAATATATTTTGAGCGAGATTTGGGTTTGTTTGGGTCTGAGGCCCCAAGTCGAAGTTTTTTGCAGGGTAGCACAATTTTGGCACTATTTTCAACTGACTGTGTGTCTCCAGCAGCTCGACTAGCTCTTGTTGAGACTGACAGCAGAGGGAGATCCTCAGGGCTAACTAGGTTGGATTCTGCATCTGAGAGTCTTCTCCATACATCCTGTTCGAATTCTCCTGGATCTGCAGCCAAAAGTTCCTGAGAATTTTAAAATAAAATATAAAATGATCAATAAAAGCTTGTCAGTGTTTTTTTTTCTGGGAAATTTGCCAGAGTGATTGTTTGTTTGGTGTTTTATATCCCACTCAAGATTATTTTACTTATATGCCAGTATTATTTAATTAAGTTACAAGCAAAATTTAATGGTAAAAAAAATATTAAATCTTTGGAATTTTATACAGCAGCAATACCAGTTTATTAATCTGTCAAATGAAAGCCCTATTGGAATTTTTTAAGATATGTAGCTGAATGTATTAGTTCCTCTGAATTTGAAAGAAAGTTACATGATTTTAAATAAGAGAGTGGGTATTAATGGTAAAATTGATTATATATTTCATTAATTAATTATTATTATGTAATATTTTCAGTTTATAAAGTAAGTAATTAGTATAGTAAAATTGTTGTGCGCTGATTAAAAACTGTTTAATTGCTACTGATTGGTGTATTCTTGAGAACTCAAGTTTAATTTTCTTTTGTATCAATATCAAGTTAAATTTTACATACATTCACTGTACCTGTTCAGCTTTTGCTGTTTCAAAGGACTTGTACGCATCTGATATGGACCTGGCATCATCTGTCTGGAATATATTGGCAGTTATTGAGAGGGTACCTACAATGTCTTCATATATCCGGCATCTTACAAGGAACTTCAGGCTCAGCAGCTTTTTTAGCCATGCTGTGGCTTTGGCAGCAAGATCCTTGTCAACGTTCTGACTTTTAGCATCGCTGAAGTGCATGATGTAGACTGACCAGTTTGTGCGCAGGACACTAAGAGCACGTGACAGATGCGGCAAAAACCTTGTACCATAGGCCCTTGGCTGCACAAGCACATATAGATTTATCTTTTCTGCTAACTTCAGTAGCAGACTCCATTGCTTAGGGCTGTTTCGGAAATGCAAGTGTAAGCTCTTTAAGAACTCATTAATATCCTCAAAGTGAGGTTTAAGAGCATCCTTTGCTGCGAGTTCAAGGCGATGAGAAAAACAATGGATGCCCACAATCCACTCTCCCACTGATTCTCTATACAGCTGCATCAACCCCCTCTTACTACCAAAGTTCACACTGGCACCGTCAGCTCCCCCACCAATTACTTTGAAGTGAAAGTTTGTTTCCTTTAGAGTTTCAACAAGTGTGTCAGTGGTAATTTCATCAGTTGGCTCTTTTAGTTCAGTGTTGCTGAGTTTTATAAGCTCTTTTAAAACTGCATGGAATAAGTTTGCTGCATTCACAGAACCATACGACTTCATGGGAATAAGACAAAGTAGCTCTGTAGTAGGCTTGAGTTTATAGGCTGACCTGATATACAGGAGTTCAGCTTCATACGTTAATTTGTGCTTTGCGGCAGAACTGCCATCTATTAGAAAGCTACAAAAAATTCCCAAGGCCACCTCTTTTCGTAGGTCATTTACCATCTGATCTGCAATACTGTGATTAAAAACCTTAGCCGCTTTATCGTTAGAGAATGAGGTGGTCAATTGGAATCCCATGTCACCACACATCTCCAAAATTTTGGAGAACTCAGAATAGGGTTTTTCACTTCGACCAATATATAAACTAGCTACAAGGAGTGGTCTCAGGGACGTTCTAGCCATAGCTTTGGCTGTCCCAAATGCTGCAGTAAGAGTCTTTTGTCTCTTGTCGACTGGTTCTCCAGTCTCAATGGATAAACATTTTCTGTGTCCTTCCGATTCCACATGTCTTCGTAAATTGGTTTTTTGTATGTGTACAGTGCCCTCCACGCCGTATGCAGTTACATCGTTGATTAGTTTACCTTGGTATTTGCCGCGTATCTTGTCAACATGTTTTCTACACACGACACACTTTGCCATGACAATTTTCTCCCCGCTGTCATCGTAAATAAATTCAAACTTGGATTTTAAATCGTCTTCCCAAAGCGATTGAGCCTTTTTTTAAATCGGTTTTCCCCGCGAAGCCATGGCCGGTCGGCTCGACGATGAGATAAACAAACGCATTTCAAGAATTAACTCTGCTTCTGCTGACTTATTAATGATTGCCCACTCAAATATTTCGCTCACTTTCAACTATAACAAATTATCGAGAGCTATTTATGAATCGTTAGCATTCATCTAAAAAGTATTTCGATGTCGCTAATTTGGAAAAGATGTTTAAGATTTTATTAATGATGTCAATCTTGATGGCAGAGATCGTGCACCGCCGTATTGCGCGGAGTTTGATAATGTATCCTTGTAAAGACTGCTCCGATAGGCCCACAGATTTCCCGCTGACCAATCAACGTTTGTGGCTTATCTATATTTAATACATAGTGACTACGGTTTATGGCAATCGCTAAATGTCCTTCGGGAAGATGTCAACAACGATCGAAGTTAAATAGACAATAAGTTCGTCAAAAAATAAAAGTTTTCGATCAAAATTTTTTTATCAGGTATGTTAATTGCGCGAGTCTACGCTTTGGGGATTTCAGGCGAGTCTTTGCGCGAGTAGACCCTGAGTTTGTAGTCATTACAGATACCCCAGGCTCGATTAAGCAATGTACGAATAAGATTAAGTTTAAATTTATTTGGCACAAAACTTGACCATGTCTGGTATCTGGAGGAGAATAAGCTCCTCGCAAACATTCAGTGCGGATTCAGACAAGGTCGGTCAACTGCTGATCACTTGGTGCGGTTTGAGACCTTTATTAGAAATGCCTTTGTGCGCAAGAAACATGCCGTGTCGGTCTTCTTCGATTTGGAAAAGGCCTATGATACCACCTGGAAACACGGCATTCTTAAAGATCGTTTTGCTATGGGGCAGGACAGGAACGGTTGTCGACAGAGCTTGCCACATCACTTTACCTATTTTCGACTTCTGTTGTGAAAGTTATCACGGCCGGATTTCACTACAAGAGAAATATAAACTGGAGATTAAAGAAGTTTGAAATCAGCTGAATAATTTTGCTTCAAATGGTTTAAAAGACCATGCAAGAAGAGAATAAAGGTTTAGCTATTTCTTCCCGGATAAGCTCTCAACTCCATTGAGTCCGCAGAACGCAGGCGAATCGGCGTTTGAATTCCATACGAGTGAGGAAATTTCGGACACTGGAGTTGTTGGTGGCCCGCCCGAAAGTCCCCAACCTCTTTCTTAGCCCGACTCTGCAGGTTTTTTCCATTTCCATTTTATTTGGGATAATGTCCCGACTGGTCCTCCACCAGCGATTAATTGCTCCACCAATTTTTGCCAAAGTTTGTTTTTCTTGTCTGTTATTGAAAATATCCCTTTGTTTTCTAACACATAATCCATTGTCAAAAAACTTTCCTTTTTTGTGAAATTTCCCTCTTCTTGTGCAATTTCCCCTCTCAGCCATAGTTTTTAACATTTGGACGGAAGTGGTGTATTTGATGGAAATTATGGGATATATTTTTTTCTCATACTAGTTTTAATACCAGTCTCACTTAATATAGGTTTGATTTTACGTTTGATCAACCGGCTCAAAGATATGGATCAAGTGAGCCTAGTTCAAGCGATTTAATACCGGTCATATTTATTACTGGGTTTATATAATAATATATATATAATAATACCTTTATTTTAAGAGGGTGTATGATACATAACATATCTCGTCAGCAAATTTGCTGATTTTCACGAGGCCCTCTGGGCATAAAAAAAAAGAAAAAGTTATACAATATATATATACATTTCTAGACATAATACAAAGTACACAAATACAGTAGAGTTCCAAGACTATTTACAATATTTAATTAATGTGTTTTAATTATATCATTTAATAATGCTTTTAGAAATAAAAATCAATGAACAAATAAATTAGCAAAAGAGAAGAAAAAAAAAAAATGATTAAGAATTGCATGTACTTGAGTGATTACATAATTAGAAATTGAAATCGTAAGACTTTATCTGTTTCATGGATTCGAATTTAAATTTTTGCAATGTTTCAGCAGATTTGTTTTTTTCAGTCAATGAATTCCATAAAACTGGACCTGAATAGGACAATGATTTTTTAAAATTTTCTTTGTTTGCAAAGGGTACTCTAAGTTTAAAAATACTTGAAGACCGTAAATGTATATCTGATTGTATGTCATTTAAAAATAGTTTTTTCATATATGCTGGATGACAATTGTTCAAAGTTTTGAAAACCGTCACACATTTGTAATATTTAACAATATCAAAAATTGTCATCCAGTTGAGTTTTTTAAAAAGTTCTTTTGTTGGTGTTTTCCTATCCACCCCTAGAATGAGTCGAGCTGCTGTCTTTTGCAATTTGTAAATTCTTTCAAGATGTATTTTTGCGCAGCTTCCCCATATAGTTACACAATAATGAAAGTGCGGCAAGACATAAGCATTGAAAAAAAGTAAACGGACATTTTGTGGAAGAAGATTTTTGTTTTTTCTCAAGACACTGAGTAATCGACTAACTGTTGAACATACATAATCAATGTGCCCTGGCCATGTTAAATTGTCGTCTATGTATAGACCAAGGAGTTTATCATGATGAACTCTTTTTAAAACTGACCCTTTCAAACTAATTGAAGGTATGTGTTTTATCCTTTTTAACTGTTGAGAAGAACCAATTATCATTGTTTTGAATTTCTCAGGGTGAACAATCATATTGTTTTCTTCACACCACATTTGAGTATTTTCTAAACTTGCTGTAAGTTTCTTTTCAATTTTGAGAGTACATTTAGAGGAAGTACTCAGAGTAGTATCATCAGCATAATGATCAATATTACAATTGTCTATAGATAAGTGAAGGTCATTTAAAAACAAAATAAATAATAATGGACCTAATATTGACCCTTGAGGCACTTCACATTTTACTGTCAGACTTTCTGATTGAATGGCATTCATTGAAACTTTTTGTGTCCTTTTGTCAAGGTAAGATTCAAACCATTTTTTGGACAAATTATCAAATTGGTAAATTTCTAATTTTTTCATTAATAGACTGTGGTCAATAAGGTCAAATGCTTTACGAAAATCAATCATTACTATACCCACGATTTCATCATTATCCATGCATTTCATCCACATTTCTGTCAGCTTAGTCAAGGCAGTGTGACACGAGTGTCCCGAGCGAAACCCAGATTGATTTTCATTGATTATATCATTTGATGTCAAAAATACATATAACCAGTTATGAACATGTCTCTCAATTATTTTTGAGAGGATTGGCGAAATCGATCGATAGTTTTCAGCTTTTGTTGTAGAATTAGATTTATGAATTGGACACACCTTAGCTTCTTTCCACTTATCTGGGAAAATTCCAGTTGACAAACTCAAATTGATTAAAAACGTTATCAACTCATATATTGCACTCACCCCTAATTTCAATACTTTAGAGGTTATTCCGTCAATCCCTGAACTTTTCTTTTCATCCAAAGACATAATTTGTTCAAATACAAAATCTTCAGTTACAAGTGGAATAGAGAATCTATTTTCTGGGGGCATTTTCTGAGAAACAAAATTCTTTAATCTGTTAAGCGATGTGTCTGATGACTGTTTTATCTCTGGAAGAATTTTTTCTGCAGCATTTATAAAAAATGAATTCAATTCATTGACTATATCTTTGATATTTGTTAATTGTTTTTCTGATGTTTCAATTACACTTGGAAATGAATAGTTATCACATGAGTTTAAATTTTTTAGAACTTTCCATACATTGCCATTTTGTCTGGTGGTTACCATAGAATAAAAGTGATCTTTTTTTGCTCTGTGAATTTCACTGTTGACTTTATTTTTTAGTGCTTTATATTGTTCAGTTTTGCCATGTTTATATGCCTTGTCTCTAACTCTCATTAGATAAACAATTTCCTCATTGAGCCATTCTGGTTGTTTAATATGTTTTACATGTTTTTTCTTAATAGGAGCATGGTAATCTAAGACATTTATAAACTTTTCCATCCACATTTGTAAGGCTTTATTGGGGTTACTCTGATCTTTTATTATTGACCAATCAACACTGTCAAGATGGCAGCAAAAATCCTGGTTGTTAAAGTTTGTCATACATCTGTAGATAATCGTCTTGTGTGTCTTTAGTTTTGTTTTGTGATTAGACTTTCTATTTATAAAAATTGGTTGATGATCACTCAGAGAAATATCTAATACTTTGCTGATGTTTATTTTCTCTGGGTGTGTTGTGTAAATATGGTCAATTAGAGTGGAGGTATTTTGGGATATTCTTGTTGGTTTATCTATTAGTTGAGTGAGACAGTGATTCTCCATACATTCTTTCCATTTTATTGGAATCTTAGATAACAGATCTACATTAAAATCCCCCATAATAATTATTTCCTTGTCCTCACAAGATAATGCATCAAGAACTTCATTATATTCTACTGTCCATTCCGAACATGAAGAAGGCGGCCTGTAAACCACACCACTTTTGCCATTAATGGCCGGATTTCTAGCCAAATAACTTCCAAAGTTGCTTTTTCAACATCCAGACGTCTAACATAAGGTATATCATTAGATATATATATAATTACTCCTCCACCCCGCTTTTTTGGCCTATCTTTTCTCTCCTGTAAATATCCCTCTATTTCTATTAGTTTCTTACTATGATTTTTCTTTAAGAATGTTTCCGTGAGGCCAAGAATATCAATTTCCTTCTTCTTTTTTGTCATGAGGATTTTTAATTGATCTATCTTGGGGAGGATGTGTTGAATATTAAGATGCCCTATGTTTATTCCCTTGATTGGCAGACCTAGTTCAATACTCTCTGCTAAACAATTTGTTTTAAAAGATTTGGGCCATAAATTATTTGATTTGTTAATAGGGAAAAAAATCTTGTTTGTTTCACCAGGGGAAATATAATTCAAAACACTTAAATAATCCAAATGGTTTACCATCGGACTATAATAGTCAAAAATATTAATGAAATTCATAAAATTGATCTGAGTTTCATCATAACTATTAGGCATATTTACGTTATTTGTTAAATCCGTTGAATTGCTTTTTGGTTTAATCTGAATTTTAGTGGTACTTTTTCCTACTTCTACAGTTGACATTGAAGTGAAAGAGATTGGTTTGGCTTTTGTTAATCTGCTTGTCTTTATTCGTAAATAGGAACAAGCCATATGGCTTTTCTCCCTTACAAGAATTGCATTTATGTTTGGCAGAAGATGGTCAGTAAAACAATACGATCCATATAATATTATATAACTGATTTACGTAAATCCAGAGCTTCAGAAATAAAGTGCGCAACCTTGAGCAGCTGCAGTTTAGTTACAGGATTCATTAGTTTTGTGAATTTATGTACAGTTGGCCACGACCAAAAATATCTTTTTAAATATTTTTTCCTTAGGTCGGAATATAATGGACAACAGAGTAAAAAGTGATATTCATCTTCGATATATCGGGGACATATAAAGCATTTTCTATCCTCTTTTTTAATATTTGTATACCGTCCTACCTCTACATTCAATCTGTGGTAACCACAACGAAATCTACAAAATAGTCTGAACAATCTCGGTCTCAAATCCAAGGAAAAATCAATAAAGGACGAGATTTCAAATTGGGATTTTAAGGTAACATATGGATAATATCTAGAAGAATTATGTAAATTTGCAAACAAATGTTGAATGAAACTGTCTCTTAAAATTTGAAAACAATGCTTTAGTGGTACCTTGGGTTCTTCTAAAAATAAAAGGTAAGTACAACCATTTGTTCTCAAAACATTCTCAATTTCTAAGCTCCAGTTATAAATTTTCTTATTTCGTACCCTTTGGTTACATTGTAATGAGTGTAACTTAAACATAAGACTCTCTTTATTAGAGGTTATTTTACCCCAGTACTTTAAGGCTCTAACTTTACATTCTAATACTAAACTAAAACATCCTAATTCCGCATATATAAGTACATTTGGACAATTTTTCGGGAGGCAAAGTATTTTTTTACAATACTGAAGAAAAATGGTTTCAATACTTTTCACATCAGCCAGACCCCAAATTTCGCATCCATATAAAAGAATGGGCTTGACTACAGTATTGAGGATTCTTAATTTTGCGGTGACACTCAGATTTAACAAATAAAAACATCTCCACAATTCAAATAAAGATCTCTTAGCTTTTTGGATAAGTACATGTTGGCATTCCTTCATATTTAAATTAAATTTTAATGTTATTCCAAGGTAACAAAAGCTATCTAATTTCTCCAAAGTATCATTACCACAAGTCCATACATAGTTTCCTTTATATTTACATGCCCCAAAGACGACAATTTTGGTTTTATTTGAATTAACTTTTAGACCCCATTCTTCACAATAGATAACCATTTTATCTAACATAGTTTGGAGTTCGTCTGGCGACCTTGAAAATATAACTGTATCGTCAGCAAATAATAATAAGAATAACTGTAATTCATTGAGCTCATCTGTTATTAAACCAGAAGAAATTTCGTCATACAAATCATTAATATAAAAAGAAAACAATAATGGCGAGAGTGGTTCCCCTTGTTTTACACCTTTATGCTGTTCAAAGAAGTTAGACAACGTGCCTGCATTTTTAACACAAATTCTTACTTTCCGATAAATTGATTTTAATGCATTCAAAAACAAACTACTGCATCCCACTAACAAAAGTTTATGCCATAATGCTGATCTTTGGATGGAATCAAATGCTCGTTGCAAATCGACAAAGGCACAGTATAACTTACTCTTGTCTTGAATGGCATTGAATATGACATTATATAACACAAAGACACAATCTATTGTTCCCCTCTCCTTTCTAAAACCAAATTGGTATTCACTTAAAAGATGATTATTTTCAGCCCATTTATAGAGACGATTGTTTAGAACAACTGAATATAACTTAGCAAACACACTTATTAATGAGATGCCACGGTAATTACCTACATTGTTAGTGTCCCCCTTTTTATGCTTGTCAGTGAAGGTGTTGCATGTCCGTTCTCTTCAGTCTTGGATGGAATTTTCCTTGATAAAATTACTAAGTCTTTATTAACGTTTGTTAGAAATCTTGATGTACCTCTTTGGCTAAGGTGAAGACCATCCCCAACAAATAATTCTCTATTTATTCTACCAGATGACGTGTTAAAAGCAGAATCATGGTTGATAAATTTTAGGTCATAATACACAGCCATATCTCTAAGTCTTTCATTGAGTTCTTGTACGCGATAATTCAGTTTCATATTATCCATTCTTGGTATGATGCCGGAAATCATTATATTTGTGTTGGGTGAATAGTTATAAACTGTATTCAGCATATTGTCATATTCCTCTGTGATCACATTGATGTTTGGCACCTGACAGTCATTTGTACCCACATGAATAATTATATTTTCAAATTCACAGAGTTGTTGGACCATTTCTGCCAGGTAATTGTGAACTGTTTTCACTGTTGCCCCTCTGAGGGTTTTAATCTTTGTTCCCTTTTTCAAACCTTTTGTTCTGATGCCTTGAAGAGTAGAATCCCCTATAAACATTGTTTTACTAAACTGTTCTTCAGGAGCAGGTTTTCCTGTTGAAAATAGATTTTTTACCACTGGTACAGAGTTATTTCCCGTTCTATTCAGAGAGTCTGGTTTCTTTTTATCTGGTCGGTTACCAGTAACCACTGTGATTTTGTCTCCTATTTCTTTTTCCATACACACACTTTTAGACGCGATATCATCTCGACTTTTAGACTTTTCATTTGGTGCTATGGGCTTCTTGATTGGTAGCTCTACATCTATCCTTTCAATATTATTTTTAACTTTAGCGACTTCTGCATATGTTTTGTAAGGCTGATCTTTCTCAACTGATGGAGCATTCCAGGAAGAGATAATATTTTTCAAGGCGATATTTTCTTCGAGTGTGTTGATATACTTTGTTTGGATTGCCTGTAATTCCATTCTTAAATCATCTATTATTTCCTGATTGGTCTGCCACTGATGGTCTGTGGGTGGTGATGGTTCACAAGAAGTTGATGGAATACGCTTTTGAAGAACCGGCCCCTGAAGTCTATTTCACTCAGTGATGTAGTGTAAGTTTAACATAGCTCTCAGCAACATATTTCTACAGTATAGGCTGCTCTGATGTACAGTGTAAATAGGGGTAAAACCTATGATACTGAAAAAGGCCACTGAAGTCTTGTGATTTGCATAGGGGGTACATTGTATAGAGGGGGTCTAACTTTGAAGCAATATTCTTGCATGACTGCATGCCTCTACTTCTCTGTGAGAATACATTCCAAACCTTTCATAACACCCATAACACATTGACAATACAATACAGTTTCTGCACTGTCATCCACACCACAACTGGAGGATACAGCCGGCAAATATACAGACCCAATCATTTAAGCCGGCAAATTTCCAGCTGGCCAATGCGCAAACTAGTAAGCGCCACTTGGCGCGAGAGCTGGGTGAGTTGGGAGTACTGATCTATAAATAGGTCAGTGGTTGGGGGACATATGATTAGCATGGCGGAGTACGCTGCAGAATATAGTTCCTCAGAATTATTCATTTTACGGACATGATTTGAATTCCTTTCTGCTGAAAACTTCTTTTTATGTTTTCCGTTTTATGTTTTCCGCTTATAATATCAGAATCGGATGATTAATGTATGTGTTTGTTTATTTGGAATCCGTCGGAAACACGTAGGGTTTACGTAATAGACGGACTTTTCAGAGTGGGTTTATGGAGTATGACAGCGACTGTTAATTCCACCTGTTTGTTTGGTACCGGTTGATTATTGTTTAGCACTAAACAGACCCTGCTTCTTCCACAAATGAAGACGCCAATCAAGCAAAGGTGGTTATAGAAAGGCTGCTGGTTATGTATAATTACCATAACTAATATCAACAGAGTGGTGACGATCTTTAGATTTTGCTTACTGTTCCCCAATCAACCTCCTGTAGTTTGAACTCAGACTGTGAACATTTGTTGACACTCAAAGACTTGTTTTTCTTTTGGTTTGTTTTTTAAATGCGTGAATATAAAATAAATGCATAGGGTTTAGACAACTCAACAAGTCAATCAATGAATTTTAGCAATGTGTATAGGACAATATGAAAATGAAATTTTTTTTTTTTCCGTTTAGTCTTTGAATGATCATTATCATTTATCTGTTTTATACGAGTGTTTTTTTTATTCTGACCTAAATACAAGTTGTAGAAACAAACTGAACAAGAATGGTAACTCAGACTTTATCGGCCTAATAAGAGGAAGAAACTCGCTAAAAAGGTAGGCGTTCGCCATCTTGCTGTTGCGACTTACAGACGTAAAGGAAAGATCTCTGCTGGTGTTTCTAAAACAACTGTTTTAGCGTATACATCTTTTCATCCTAGGCCTTACATTCTTGTTTTGCCGATTGAGCAAGTTTATAACACAGCATTTATTAAATAAGTAAATTACGATAAACTAAAGTGGAAGGAATCCGTGAGAAAGTTGATGTAACAGTTCTGAATCTTTCAAATAACCCATGTGAAGTTAAACGTCAGAAAATCAGATGATAATCTTTTGTGTTTTTCTCAACAGGTTGTGTTTATCAAGAAGCCGCTCAATTATTTAATCCAGAGTTGTTCTTACCGGACAGCAGCGTAATCTGAATATTAAGTTTATGAATGCCATACAGATACTCGATCTTTAAGTGACTTGGGAGTAAATATGAAGTGTTTGCCATTCATTTTAATTTTGCCAGCTGATGTTGGAGGGGAGGGGGCGGGGGTATTTATGGGCTTATACCTCGTGTTAATCCTGGAGTCTCAACAGCTTATACCTACCATAATTCATTCCTCTTCATATATTAGCATTCTTTTCACTGAAGTTGTTGATTTTCTTCTATGCTTTTCACATCAAATAAAAATACTTACTGTTCCTGGTTTCTTCATTATTACAAGGCCGGCATTTAATATACGCCACGCCTCGTAATGTATATATATATTTATTTGATAAAACACTAGTATGTACAGTCTTCAAATGGTTATTTGATTTAAGTTTACATATATCAATAAACAACAGATACAAAAATCATGGTGTTATATTTTGTTTAAATGCAGACTCTTTTCCATAGCTGGCTACAGCATCGTTACAGCTTCTACAATCTGCAGGTTTAGACTCCCCCAGAGGTACGTATTTCAAGAATTAGTTGCTCCTGTTTGTCTTCCATGAGGACACGGACTGGAAATACAAGCAAATATTGTTAAATTGCATAAGATTAAATGGAAAATATGGAACAAACAATGTCAGCACTCCTGCAGTAGTTTTCTGCCCAGGATATTTTGGTACACTTCCGAGTCCATCATTCTGAGGTGCTGGATATGCCACCTCAGACATTGACCTAAGAAAAACAAAGCAAACAAAAAAATTATACAATGTCACAAATAACTAAACCTTCTTGCTAGTTGACTTTTTAGAGCATTACTCAGTGAATGCCGAAAATAGGAAACCATACCCAAAGTTAGCGTCCAGATTAGTCCCTTGAATACGTTTACAGGCCCAGACCTGCCGTATTTTAGACTTAAGACGTGAAATTTTTTATGAAAGTCCATACTATAGACTTCTTATTTATTTCAAAATGATGAATATTAATTGTCCAAATGTAAACAAAGGCTTCACAATATCAAACGTGAATTATCGGAATCCACAAGCACGAAATGAGAAAGCCGTTTTTAACGAAAAAAGCAAACTATTAATATAGATTAATCATAAAATTATATGGTATACATTTGTTTCAAACCTTGTGTGGTTTGATCACACGAAACGCCCTGCATAGTTGTTCACAACTGATAACCAGAAAATGTTGCGGGCCGCAACTCGGGCGGAAGTGAAGTCCGGCCTGAATAAATCTAAGGAATCATCACGGAAAGTAACATACCGTCGAACGGATATTGAAATACATTTAATATTATAAGTATCATTTTTTAAATTGGAGGAAAAAAATATACCCCAAAAACCCAATCGGTCATATTCATTTCGGAATGAGAAAACACACGTGCTTACATACGGTACTATTCTGTATTCAGTAGTCATGCAGTAAATTGTTGGCTTACGGGGGAATATTTCCATACATCACAGGTCTGTAATTTTACTCAAAATAAAAAATAAAACTTTTCTTGTCATATAAAATAATTGTATGTATAATTCACAGCGATAAGATAAGAACGGCAATTCATTTAACGGGTTACCGGTAGTCTAAACAGTAGGCCTAAGCGAACAATCAGCCATCGCCGCAGGCGTCGCGCTGTGTGGATTCGCAGAAATAACAACTGTGCAGGACTACTTTTAATCACATACGTGAGCTAAATCTCACCCCGCTGTGAGAATTTGCGTGATTTTAGGCTACCTAACGCGCAAGTTGGCGCAATAAATTTGCCGGCTTAAATGATTGGGACTGTACTACCATCAGCATATATGGAGAGACAAATACCGATACCCTGTGAGGAGCCTTCTACAAGTAGTCTCAAGACCCCTCGGAGCAAGTGAAAACCTGAGGTAGGCTCAAATATATTTAATTTAACTGGCTTCTTCAAAAGAGTTCTTGATCCCCAGACCAATCATATATTATATTGTGATGAAAAGTTTTCTATACAAAAGAAATATTTGCATAGTTTTTATCATAAAAAATATAGGACATTCCTAAGGGAAAAAAATATGAGAAAGTAGGTATTCCTAGGCTATGTTCTTATCATTTTTGCTGTCTTAAAGAAAGAGATATAATATATATTTCGGAGAAAAATTTGCCAGGTCTCTACCAGTTAACATTAACCAGTATGTCATTTAATTTCATTGCAGATCAAAAGAAACAAAGCAGGATTTTGATGCAAGATTGAAGAGGAGAAGCTTGCGAATAAAGGAGATACTAGAGGCATTGCAAGAGCTTGTAAAAGTAGAAAAACAGCTCTTTGTAAATACCAGTACGGTCCATACCTTCAGATATCCATAGACAGTGCCAGGTAAGCATGGATCTCCTCTTTACAGGTAGGTTTCCAGGTGACATCAACTTAATTTTTTTTCTCGTTGACGTAGGTCGGTATATTTGTTAGTTTCTTATGCAATCAATTTGTAAATTCCATTATCTAGAAAAAGGGAAAAATAGTCCAAGGCTGTCTGCGTGTTGAAATTTTGGTCTAGGTGGGGACCGCCTTCCAATGGTTTTAAATTTTGAGTCCACTTGTTTGACGTTTCCTGGTCGCCAACTTCGCTGTGACAACTCAAATTGTCAGACTGAAATCCGAACTCTGAACTTGATAATTCATTGAAAAGTTTTTTTTAAAATCTCCCTCCGAGCCGCTATCGCTCGATTCGTCACGGCTAGTACTTTCGAAACTCTGTGGTCGCCATTTTGTAGACAAACAAGGAAGTGGCGATAACCTGTCTTGTTTGTTGCGTGTAGTGAGCGCGTCACAACAATTTACTTGGTAGACTTTTCATGATTTGCCCGGCGCTTACAGTGCTTGCAGAATTAGAAGCAGACGAGAATGGACAAAACAACATTTGACAACCTATTATTTCTGCTGACCCCAGTTATCCAAAAGAAATCTACACCGATGCGTGACCCAATTCCAGCAGCAGAAAAACTTGATGTTACTCTGCGTGTTCTCGCAAGCGGTAAATTACTACATAATGTGCCAACTGTTTACTTCAAAAGAATTAGAAATGAAATAATTACACCCTAAACTCACTGTTCATATGACAATTTCATAGTGAAAATCAGTGAAAAAAGTAATTCTTAAAACGAAAGCTAGAATTAGTTCAATTTTGGAAACTCGGGACTTCCCCATATGAGTTATCTCCCATATGTAATATTCCTAAAAATCATTACACTTTTAATAAAGTGGAGTCTGATTAATTTGAGTCTGTCTTCTTTCCAGGTAATAGTTATGGCTCTCGGGAGTTTTAATATAGGATTTCAAGAAACACCATATGTAAATTCATACCTGAAGTTTGCCAATCAATTTATGACCTTTTAAAAGAAGATTATATGAAGGTATTGCCAAAACAATCAGCACAATAAATAATATTATTGAAACTTAATATGAAAGTGTAAACTATAGACTTAAGTTTACAATAATTTATTACATTTAATAACACTGTGTCTGTTGTTAAAACAAGTAAAAATCAACCTCTCGCTCAAAACCTTAAATACTGTTATAAGTGTGGTGAATCTAATCACTTAGAATCCAAATGTTGGCATTCTTACCCTGTAACCTGCAATAACTGTCATCAATCTGGTCATAAACAAAAGATGTGTTCTTTCTGAACATTTGGCAATGTGGATGAGATGAGTGCCGTAAAAACCTGTGATCATACAAATTCAGTTCTTTATAACAAATGTAATTTAACTTCTAATATTCAAACTTCAGTGAAGCTCCAGATTTCGAAAGAAAGAAAGGTCGTAACTTATGATATTGTGTCAGACTCAGATCAATTATGTACCAAACCAATATCTGATCTTGAGTTACCAATAGAAACAGACAAAGAAGTTGACACAACAAAAATGTCTTCAATACCAACTTTAAAATGCAATGAGCCATTTCAGTCTTTAGGCCTACTGGCTGAAGACACACCAGATGATGACTTTATATCCTTTATAAACATATTGTCATATGTTGATAATAGTAATAGTAATTCTTTACAAAATGATGACAAACCAAAGAATTCAACCAAAACTAACAAAAACAATTTCCCTTTTCCAGTTGCTCAACCTCCCCTGCATCGTACTAATTCTGTTTTCTTAGACAGTTTTGTAGATTTATGTTTACCTAAAAAAGGGCTGAAAATTGGCCATGTTAATATTCAACATATTTTGCCAAAGATTGATCAGATTAATATATTGTTAACAAAATCTCACAAGGTGGTAGACATACTTGGCTTATCTGAAACTTTTCTGAAGAAAAAACATGGTAAAAATCTGTTGTCCATTTCAGGGTTTTCAATTGAAAGAAAGGATAGGTTACGAAAAAGTGGTGGAGGTTTGATAGTCTTTATAAGCGGCGTATTGATTTAGAGACTACTACATTGGAAATCATCTGGTTAGAAATTATGTTACAAAAGGCTAAGCCTTTTATTTTAGGGTTTGTATACAGACCACCAAGTGCACCTGCTCTGTGGATTGAGGAATATAAAAATGTTCTTGAGGAAATTTATGCAGAAGATAAAGAAATAATAATATTAGGTGGTTTTAACATCAATCTTTTAAATGAGCCTCCAAGCAGTTGGATTTCCTGCTGTGAATCTTTTACACTTACTCAACTCATCAATAAACCAACAAGAATAACTAGTACCCAGTGAGACGCTCATTGATCACATTTACACTACTAATGTGGATAAAATAAGTTTTTCTGATGTTCGGGAGTTACAACTTAGTGATCATAAAGCAACTTTCTATGTCGCAAATGTAACTTTCAAAAAGATAATTGTCACAAAACTATTATTTACAGATCTGTGAAATCGTTTGATTATGATAATTTTCGTAATCATCTTTCTTCCGTTGACTGGAAGTTTGTGCAGTCTTATATAGACCCAGGCAAGGCTCTAGATGAATGGGTTGAAGTATTTACTGATGTACTTAATCAACATGCTCCTGTTTTACATAAACGGGTTAAACAAATTAGGCAACCAGAGTGGTTGACAGAGGAAATAGTGTTAGCCATGAGAGAAAGAAATCAGACATCAAAAGTTAAACAAAATGAACTATTTAAGCAAAAACGAAACCATGTTAATTCACTTATTTTTAAAGCTAAGCAAAATTTGATCACAACTATCATAGAAAATGGACAACAATTAGACACATGGACTTAAGAAACTTAATCTCAAAGATACACGTAAAGTTCCTAATATGATAGAGGCTGGTGAAAAAAAAACATACAAAATCTATAGATATTGCTGATGAATTGAATAAGTTCTTCATCCATGCAGCAGAACGCCTATTACCTCAAGAAAATAAAGCTCCTACAATCACTTTAAGTAAGTTAAAATCATTTATTCATCAGAGACTTCCAAATAAATTTACCATCCCACCTATAACAACCCATTACGTCTTCACCTATCTTCTAAATCTTAACTCTACTAAAAGTACAGGGTTGGATGGATTAAGCCCGAAATTTCTTAAAATCAGTGCTGATATAATTGCTCCTTCAATTGCCAATCTGATCAATCTAAGTATAAAAACTGGAATATTCCCAAATGGATGGAAAGCAGCTAAAGTTCTTCCACTTCAAATAAGTGGGTCAATGGGTTCAGCTGGAAATTATCGACCAATTTCTGTATTGCTAATTTTATCAAAGATCTTAGAAAGACATGTACATGACTGGTTATATACATACATTTCTTCCAATGATCTTCTCCATTCCAACCAATCAGGTTTTTGACCTAAACACTCTTTACAGCCCTAACAAAAATGACTGAACAATGGATGTATGCTTTAAATAACAATGAATTGGTTGGAGTCCTTTCAATTGATTTCAAAAAGGCGATTTAGTAAATCACCAATTACTTCTGACAAAATTAGAAATGTATGGATTCAGTCCAAATGCTCTGTCATGGATGCAGTCTTACCTGACTGCTAGGAAACAAGTAGTTTGCATTGGTCAGGTGTCATCAAAACAACTCGAAGTTACTACTGGAGTTCCTCAGGGTTCCATATTGGGACCTCTTTTGTTTATTTTATATGTTAATGATATTGTATTGTTTATTGATGGATGTAATGTTGATAGCTATGCTGATGACACATCTTTGTATGCTTCTTCCAAATCTATTAAGACTATACAGCATAAACTTAATATAGGAATATCGCAAGTGTCTCAGTGGTGTGAGGAAAATGTAATGGTAATCAACCCTCAGAAGACCACATCAATGTTGATTGGAACCTCAAAGAAATCTTGTCATTCGAATAACTTTGAGATTACTTTTAATGATTTCAATATAAAGCAAACAAAGAATTTAAAAATACTAGGATTGCATGTAGACAACACTCTAACCATGTTGATTCTGTTTGCCAAAATATATCATGTTTGGTGTCCTTTCTACGTAAGCATAAGCACTTACTACCATTTAATATCAGGGTTTTGTTTTACAACGCATATATTTTACCGCAAATCAATTATTGTTTACCTATATGGGGAAATTGTTCATCATTAGGATTAGTAAATTACAAAAACAGGCAGCAAGACTTATTTTGGGTAAAATTAAGAAAACACCATCACAGGAATTATTTAAAGCCCTTAACTGGCTAAACATTGAAGAGTATGTGAAATTAAACATAGCTGCCACCGTGTATAAATGTATTTCTGGTGACTACCCATCTTACATGATGGATTTATTCACCCAAGCTCAAACTAAACATATGCCTCTCAGGTCACAAAAAATGTACAAATTATCTGTGCCATTTCCTTGTATCGAAATGTTTAAGAAATCCTTATCTTACTCTGGAGCAAGTATTTGGAATTCTCTCCAATTATCTACCCAAACTGCTTCTTCAGTAGTAAGTTTTAAGAACAAATATCGTCATGATCTATGTACTTAATAATTTTTGTCTTTGTAAAAATGTCTGTATTTATGTATATGTTCACTGTATAAATATGTAAACCATTGTTATGTCATGATGCTAACAGTTTTGAGGGCCTCAAGGTAGAACAGCTATTCAGCTGATTGAGTGTATTTCATATATGTAACCCTCTTTAAATAAAGAATATTATTATTATTATGTATGACATCTTAAATATCAATTAACAATAAGTGAGAAAAGCAACTATATGTAGAAATAAACAAGCGAGACAAATACATTTTAAATTAAAAACATATTTGTAGCTATTTATCAAGGTAATATATTTAATTAACCTTTTGAAAGTGGCATGAGCTGTCAAAATTCAAGCCTGTTTGAACCAAAGAGAGTTCAAAATATGAACTAAACTTAAATAACCGAGAAAAAATATCCATTGTTTCAAGTGTAAATATGTTCAAAACACAACTTTAATGTACATTCTGTATAGTGGAAAAATATCACCTTTAAGGCACTTTTTGTCCTTAGTTAAGACAAAATTATCCCTTGCGTTTTCCCCCAACAAACCAATTTAAAATAATCTCTCAAATCGTTAAGGAAGATATTTATACGGTTTAAGAAAACTTTTGATTGGTTGTTGCTAACAACTTTCAATTTTGCGTCACATGTTTTCAAATGACAAGCGTTCGAGATCTGTCTGGATTCTTTGCGTCAAAATGGCGGACCTGTCCAGTGACGACGAGTGTAGTTTTGAAGGATTTACCTTTACCTGACTGATCATTCGTCGAAAGATGAGCTTCCTTTGCGTGTTTTTTGTGGAGGAAGGAGCAGGAAAAGCGGCGATGTTTGTGATACAAGTTTAACAACAACAACTCCTTGTATCGACGGACGATGGGGAACTGACTTTTCGGAAGTAAAAGTGGCCGATTTCAAAGAGCACACCGGGCCAACTATAATATTGGACAAGGAAAAGGATGAATTGGACTTCTTCCGGCTTTCATTTCCTGAGTCTTTGACTGATTTATTGGTTGAGCAGAGCAATCTGTACGCCCAGCAATGTATGTCAAGGAAGGAGGATTCAAAATGGCGTGATGTGACTTCCGAAGAAATGAACACTTTTCTCGGCCTGCATGTTCTTATGTCTATCCTGCAACTTCCATCTTATAAGCTGTACTGGACTACTGACAAGTTGCTACGAATCCAGTCTGTGCCAAACATCATGAAGAGGGATAGGTTTGACAAAATCCTGCAGTATTTTCACTGTAATGACTCGTCTACTAACCCATCTCGAGGAGAAGAAGACACCATGTTCGGCCCTTTTTAGATGAGGTACAGAAAAATTTGGTCACAAATTATGATGTGCACAAGGAAGTCAGTGTTGATGAAGCGATGATTCCTTTCCGTGGAAGGCTTGGTTCCAAACAGTATATGCTAAACAAGCCTTGTAAATTTCATGGGTGGTCAGTGATTTGACTGAAATATTGTCTGGTAAAAATCACCAAGTGTACATGGATAATTTTTTCTCTAGCCCTCAACTTTTTGAGTCTTTGTTGGCGAAGGATATCTATGCAGCTGAGACTTAATGTGTAAATCGTCGTGGCTGGCCTGATGGATTACACGGCAAATGCTTACAGAAAGAAAGGGGTAACACCAAAGCTTACCAGAGGGGAAATTTAGTGGCAACTTCTTGGTATGATAACCGACAAGTGAATTTCCTTTCAACCAACAGTGACCCATGTCAGATGTCCAGTGTGAGTCGAAAGCAAAAGGACGGATCAAAGATACAGGTTCCAGCTCCCCACGTCGTCTCAGAGTACACTAAGTATATGAGCTGCGTGGACCACGGTGATCAGCTTCGGATGCAATACCCAAGTGCCTGAAGGTCGAAGAAATTCTGGAAGTACATCTTTTGGTTTTTGTTCGACACAGTAATCTCTTCTTCTTTTATTTTGATGAGGGAATCACCGAATCATGAGGACAGAGCCTCAAAAGTGAAATCTCAGCTCGAGTTTCGCCAGAAGACTGCCTCCAAGTTGATTGGGAATTTTTCGCAAGAAAAGGAGGTACCAGTTTGACGAAACCGACAGGTAGTGGAGGTCTCATTGGCCAGCAACTATGCCCAAAAGGAAACCAATGTGAGCTCTGTAAGTCCACCAAGGTGCGGAGAGAGTCAACTTTTGGATGCACAATTTGTAATGTGAATTTGTGTGTCACAAAGCCGTACCATGTCCAACGTCGTCGACCTCATGAGCAGTAAATCACCACCATTACTCCAATTCCAAATGCCCTTTTAAGGGCAACCCAATTCTAATGAATAAAATTTCTCAATTTGCACAAACTCAACACAAAGCCCCTCACTTCCCCTTTCATAATTTTGACTCCCACAAACACATTGTCAAAAGTTAAACAACTGTCTTATCAATCCAGTTACGTCGGCATTTCAAATCATTGATATAGTATATATATACATGTCATTTGAAACTGTGGCATAAGTAACTTGTTTGATAATTTCAGTTTTTCTATTATTCACTACTTACTGCAACCCTTCTGTATCAAATTGCTGGGGAAAAAATACTAAGCTTTATTAATTGACTGTGCAAGTTATTGCCCGAATACGACCTTCGCGGCCGGGTAATATCAGCATACGAATCAAGTTCGTATTAGCCGTAGAGCTGTATTGGCCGATTTCAAGTCATATTGGCCGAGTTCACGGAGTGCGGCTGAAAGACGCAATAAACATGTGACGTCCCAGAGTTCGACAGAAGCAGACGACAGATGTTGATATCAAAATGTCGACACTAGAGCCCGTTGTACAAGCTCTTATTGACAGGATAGAAGTGACAGTGTTAGAAGAAAAAACTGCTGTAAGTGAATCCGATTGCCGTTTTAGGACAGCAGAAGAGGAAGAAACTTCTCTACTGATCCAGGAACAAAAGAAACACAGAACGCAAAAAAGGTAGGATATCTGGATTTAATGTTCAGCGGGCGACATCCTGTTCAACTTGACAGCCTGCATAAAAATAACTTCTATAGTCTATTAATAAAAATATTACGAATCAAACGTTTTCGTATTGCTTTGGTATTGGGCTTTGGGTGGTTGCATTGACCCTCAGGCCAATACCAAGGCAATACGAAAACACTCGATTAATAACATATAATAATTTATTTATTTGTTCCATATATTTTTATTAAATCCAAGCTCATAACCATTTTTAATTCAACATAATAGGAATTTACTATTTTGTTTAGTTTTATTTATTCTTAAAACGTCAAAATTTATAAAAAATAAAATACTATCTTAAAACCATATGAAGATCAGTCAAATGTTGTGGGTGTGGCCTGTCATTTGACAAACCAACCAATAAAAGAACCACGTTCTGTTACGTGATCTCAACTGGTAGACAGCTAACCAATCACGGAGTCAATAATCTGATTGTCGGCTATCTTCTAACTTCGAGGCAACTGAAACCAGAAAAACTATCGATTATATATGCTTATTTATATTTATGGACACTAAAACACACGGGCACAGGGAAAATCTTCTTGTCTAAAATAACCACGGAGACAAGTTTCTAATTGTGTTAAAAAGAGGTATATCATTTAGACCTTCATACCCCATCATAAATTGTTGTAATAAAGTAAACCTATGATATTTCATTAGGTTGACGACTGACAGGAGCTTGGCCTTAGTCAGTAGAATTTTCTGGAACACTTTGTATTATATTGAGAATGCTTACGCATCTTAAGCTATAGTAAGAATATCGTCAGACTATATATTATGCCCCCCCCCCCCCCCATACCCTTTCCCAGAAAACCTAGGTAGAAGGCAGACAGGGGAGTTTAGCCCTGACCAGTATGTCTTTCAAACTCTTGTTCTTTTTATAAGCAATGACTGGCCTTTGGGTCAGAGGTCGAGCAAGTTTACTTTGAAGTAGTTTGTATTCTTCTACTATAATCTTGGCCATAGCGATGCTAGCTTTGTTATACTGAAACACAAATGGTATTATAGTTTTTTCACGACATCTTCCGGGGTCCAAGTTCAAACCCAAAGGATAAATAGTTTGTAATGTTTGAATCCAAAAACTTTCCCTTTCCAAACGTTTGTGCTTCGTATCTGCAGCGGAAGTGAGAAATTTTGTTTTCTCAATAGGCATGATTTCAAAATGGTCCTTGACCGAATGACCTTGAGTATTGAAATGTTGTGCCACGGGTACATCATGTTTAAGTCTTATACTAGATAAATGGTTGGCTGCTCTTTGTCGTAGAGAATTCTGAGTTTCACCGACGTACTGTTTGCGACATTTTTTGCACGTGATTACATACACGATATTAGAGGAGTCACAATTAAGATTCTCTGCCATTTGATATTTGTTGCGAGTTTGTTCTCCGAAAAAGGTTCCGAGATCGGGTACGTATATATCGAGTTTGCATCGCGTCTTAAGGCATTTCATTGATGTACCTGAGAGAAATGTTGGACGGTAGTGGTACACTTGTGAAGGGGAGGTAAGCATATCGGGGGATGAAGGGGGAAACATGATTTGTCTTAATGTGTTAGATTTGATCCTTCGGAGTAATCTAATAGAATACTTCCTAGGGAGGAGAGCTTTAAAAAGAACAGAACAAGCCTGGTTAAAAAAAATCTAAAGAACTACAGTTTCTATAGAATCTAAAAATCTGAGATTTAATGACTCCCTTGAAAGTGTGAGGAGGATGGTATGACCCAGCATGTAGCAGCTGATGCGTGTCAGTAGGTTTGAAGAATACTTTGTAATCTAGATACCCAGTAGTATGATATGTATCACCCTTGTAAATAGTTATATCCAAAAAATCCACAGAAGTGTGATCAATAGTAGGCTGTAATTTAATGCTTGAGTCGTGAGAATTAAGAGTATCAATGAAAATGTGAAGGTCTTCCAACGTATGTTGCCAAATGATAAAAATGTCATCCAGATACCGAAGGTAAATAAAAGGTTGTTGGTGACATTTGTGAAGAATATCACTCTCCCACTCAGCCATAAAAATAGAGGCAACGTTAGGACTAACACGTTTCCCCATAGCACACCCTTTAATTTGCTGAAAGATCTCCCCATTGAATTCAAAATCGTTACCTTTTAAGCTAAGTTCCAGCAATTCTAAAATGTCTTTATCCGGACGACGGTGGTCAGGATATCTTTGGAATGCTGATTTTATGGATTTAAGACCCAAATCTATGTCAATGTTTGTATACATAGACTCCACATCCAGAGTAACCAAAATCACATCTTGTGGGATGGATTCCTCAGACAATTTGGCCAATAAATCATCCGTATTTTTTATAAAGCTAGGATGCCGATTCGCTATAGGTTTTAGATAGTAATCAATTAGCTCTGATATTCTATAACTTTCACTGCCACAATCTGAGATAATAGGACGCCCAGGGGGCATTGTAGGCTTCGGCCATTTTTCAATGGGTTTGTGAATTTTCGGAAGAATATAGAAGACCCTGTTTTTAGAGTTATGATCAGATTCCAAATAGCGATACTGTTTTTCATTAAGTAAGCCTTTATCTTGAAGAGAAACAAGAATTTTATTAAACTTCCTAACATTTTCAGGCCAAATTTCCTTATCAAGTTTTTTGTAATGAAGAGGGTTGCTTAGCTGCCGTTTTATCTCTTCAATATAATCCTGTTTTGACATAATAACTTTTGCCGAACCTTTATCAGCAGGTTTAATAACTATGTTTGGATTTCTCCTTAGCTTACTTAAGGCAAGACATTCTGAATGAGTAAGGTTATGTTGGTTTTTCTGATTAGTTAAAGCATCAAACTTCCTTGATACAGAGTCACGACTAATGTTTATTTCTGGATCATACATGTGAGAAGGGGGTGTATAGCCGCTTTTAGATGTAAACGGCTTGCGTACCCCACTAGAATCTCGGTAGATATCAGCCAGACTAAGATTTCTGGAGAACTCCATAACATGCACTAATTTACTAATAGAAAAGTCCCTATCAGATAATGATTTAGGGCAAGGCACAAATGAGAGTCCTCTATTGAGTAGAGATATATCATCAGCAGTGAGTTCCTCGTTACTAAGATTAACAATATTACTTCCTAAGCCGACAGTAGGGTGGCACATGCCCTGTCCCAAATTAAGTTTAAATCTAGTGTCTGAAGCCAGTGGGTATACAAGCAATTTGCTGTATCTTCGGTCCAGTGAATTTTGTCCGTGGATACTCTAAATTTTGAATTGGGGATTTTTGGTATGACCATAACTCTCTTCATCTTGGAAGCAGAAGAGTTATATAGGTTCAGGTTCGAAACTTCACTGGCCGGCAGTTTAGTGGATGACTGGATCTTTACAAAGTAGATGAGCGAGTTGGAAAAAGTCTTCCTAACCGTTGTCATCATGTTGCGCATTTGAGTTAACGAAGTGTTTGGCTCAGTAGTTGTCTTGTTATTGATACCAATATTCAAGATAACTTTCTCAGGTTTGGGACCTTGATACTTTTGAATTAGAGTCCGAAATGAATTGAAATTGGCACCAGGAAAACATTCTACCTGCATATCAGGGTGGGGGTCAAGGTTAATTCTAGATAGATTAGAATCCCCAAGTAAAAGAACTTTCTTAGTTACATTAGGAAGGTGCCAATTAGAGGAAGTGTGCCGAAATTTCCAAAATTTAGAATTAGCTAATTTATTCCGAGGGTTGCGCTGACCCCTCTGAGGGGATCTCACTGCATCTGAATATCTCATGGGAGAATGGACTGACAAAACTGGGGATGGGGGAGGAGCAGAGGGACTAGATGTACTAGGTCTAGGAGAAGTGACCCTAGTAGAAACTGGGGAGGGCAGAGGACGAAAGGGGACAGAGGTACTACTAGGTCTAGGGGAGGGGGGCTGAGGGGATGAAAAAGAGGGGGCAGAGGTAGTAGGTCTAAGGGAGGGAGTACCAGTAGGGAAAGGCGAAGGGGAAACAGAAGGTAAGGTTACAGACCTAGGAGTCTGTGACTGCAGAGTTGGAGGTGAGATGACGGACTGACAGGCGGATGGGGTTGGGGAGACGATGGTGGACTAAACTGAGTAGTAGCAGCAGAAGTGACAGATTTAGTGATGGAAAGAAAAGAATAAAAATTTTGAATGGTCGAAAGTTGTAATTTATCTTTATAATTCTGTTTGCCCCATTTTAACCCATTCACGCCGAGGCGCGGCTTTAGCCGCCGATTTTTTGGCTTTCTCTTGCCGAGAAGCAACTTGAGCCGCACATTTTTTAGGCTGTCTCTTGCCGAGTGACGGCTAAACCCGCAGAATACACAAGCTTACAGCAGTGTAAATTTTCATCAATTTTCTTGATGCCAAAATCATAAAATTATGAAAACGTGGTTTAAAAATGCTTTTCCTAACTGTTTATGCCGTTTTTCCCGAATAAAACTTTTAAAAAACCTTTTTAGAAGACTTTGAAAACGGGAGAAAAAAATTCACTTCAGCGAGTGGCCGTCCGACATACTTCCTGCATTTGCACTGTCTGTGGGATAAACACCGGCTACCAGCGGTCATATTTTCGGTCATTTATATTGAAGACAAAATTTAGAAATTATAAAAATCAGACACATTAGTGTCTTTCTTTTCCTTTTCATACAATTTTTTTTAAATAAAACGGTAAAACTTTCTTGTGGAAGACTTTGGAAAGCGTGTAAAAATATTTACTTTGCCGAGTCATGACTTGACCTACATTTGAAGTACCGATAACATAGCTACTTGCTGTCGTAATATGGATCCATAATATCAAACCAAAAATTATGAAAGTGTAAAAATCGGATTAAGTAGTGCTTTTCCTTTCTTTACGTATATTTTTTGGGATAAAAACAATAAAAAAATCTCCTTGAGAAGTTTTGAAAGTGGAGAGAAAAAAATGCTGTTTTCGGATACAAAATGGCGTCACGTAATCGAGTGAAGTCATTTCAACAGAATTCACTGCTGAAGTCGATATTGATAGCATTTCTGTCAGAAATAGTGATTAAAACTCAGAGTTTACTATTTCTGATAAGGGTCAAACGATTGCAATATTCCACCAGATTTATTGGGGTCCAGATTTTCTACTGAGACGGAAAACTGGAGCGAAAACTAATCGGTGAAAACAACAACAACGTTCAGAACTACGATAAAATGAGAAAAAACTTTGCCTGCTAACTTATTTTCGGAGCTTTGTGAATACTGGACCCGTGAATTTATTACACCCAAATGAGATTGAGGTTGTTTTCTGCCTTTTTTGTGTTTTCTAACTATGAAAACAATATTTTTGTCATACAAAACTTGATCTGTCAAAGTTGATCTGTCAAATGACATTTGAAAATGCATGACAAAAAAATCCATTTTAATCATTAAGAATTTGTAAAATGTAGATATCCTACATTATCAATACCCCAGTAAAAATTAGAGAATCTATTAAGTCACCAAGTGAATTAGAAATAATAGAAATGAATAAAGACAATAATCAAATCAATACTGTGTAAACTGGCTAGTCATAGTAGTACAAAATTTGCAGTTGTTTATAACTTTATTGATTGTAATTATAAATTTATAATTCCTGGAGAAAAGTAAAATTTCACAGAAAACACACTTATGATCTGGAGATTATTTTGATCTTTTTATATTTCATAATTTATAAACGAAATAAAGAAAATTTCCCATAATAGTGACAACAAGTAAGATAGGATGAACAGTGAACTGAGTAGGTCTACTGCTGCTAGGCAGGAGGGAGCTTAGGCTTCAGCTGAGCTCTAGGCAGGACAGCCTGAGAGACTGCTAGGAGTGAATGAGTTAAAGCATTATTGAAAGCACTGTCAAAGTTTAGACCATTGGATGACCTGGCAGAAGTCACCTGTGCTTTTAATCTATTTAAACAGGCCGCATAATGGGAAATCATCTCTTGTATGATCCTATGGGCCCAATTTTTGTGTACATGGTCAAACGCAATATCAACTTCCCGATTGCGTTGAGCCGGTTTAAGAAAAGAATTAAGCTCTTTAATTTTATTATTCTTGGAATTTGGGAGGGTTTGGTCACGTAAATGTCCCTCAAGGATGCCAATGTGGTGAAGACATTGTAAAATTTTGAAAAGGGCTTTCACCAGAGCCGAGAATTCTGAATATTGGGGACTTTTAGATTTTGAATTTCCATGCCTATTGCTAACTGAAAATTGCCTGCTTCTGTTACCACGCCCTTGTTTTGCCATTCTGCCTAAATGCCAATATAATTAATTAGTCTAACTAGATGAAAAGGGAAAATGGAGTTGGGAAAGTGAGACAGAGATAGAAAGGAAAAATATGTCGGGGGAAACAAAAAGAATTGATACAAACTAGAGATAAAAGGACCTAATTGAATTGGCTGACTTAGGGGACAAAAAAGATGGAATTTGGAAAATATATGTTACAAAGAGGCAGAGATAAAGAATAAAATGTGTCTGGAGACAGAAGGACTAAAGTAAAAAGGGTAATAAATCTAAGTCACAAATTGTGAGATATATAAGCATAGAAAGACTAAATAGAGCGGGAAGGAAAAACAACTTAATAAGACACTAAGGTTAAAATGAATGTACAATTGGAACAGGAAATAATAATGAAGTCCTAGAAATAAAATTTGGAAGAAAAATATACAAGGGCTGTAAATGGAAGATGAGGTTAAATCATAAATAAAAGGGCAAAACAATAGTAAGCCTAAAATAATGAAAATATATAAAGAGATGAAAAAGGTATAAGAGGAATATAAAAGAAAGTAATATATACAACGTTTTACAGTAAGCAAAGAATACTTAGCAGAAAACGGGATCGCACACGGTTTTGCTAGAAGCTTTTCGGATTTGTTGTCCTTTTTCAATATCCGTAGAAACAAGTCTAAAGTTATGTTGAATTTCTTGTGTTTATATGGAAAAATGACAGGAAATAAAAAGGGCTTGGGTGATTAAAGAGTATTTTTGTAAACAAGGGAAGATTAAGCTATTAAAACATTTAACTAAAGCATGGAAGCTTGATGAAGTTAGTTTATATTCATAACCATTGGAGGTATGGTTAAGTCTAGACATAAAAGGTCATATGGTTAGAGAGAGCTGGGGTATAAATATCCTGTGGTTTTGGAATAAAGGAGCTTAAATCAAAAGGAAATTACAGTAACTGAAGAGAAACAATATAAGGTAGGAGAAGAAATCTAGGGTGGGAACACCTAGCCTATTGTATATTGAATGCAATAAAATATTTAAACGTTAAAAGACAGAATTCAAACGATAAAAATAATTTTAGATAAAAACTAATGAAGTGTTTGAAGATGGAAGGTAATATTAGATGATAAAAGTAAAATATATATCAAGAAAGTTCAACAATGCTGCAGACTGCTTCCAACCGTGTACAAATGTGTGGATAGTTTTTTTGTTTTAAAACAATGGTTATTTTGAGCCCCTGGCACAGGCAAATATATATATTTATGGACAAGTAAACCTATGATATTTCATTAGGTTGACGACTGACAGGAGCTTGGCCTTAGTCAGTAGAATTTTCTGGAACACTTTGTATTACATTGAGAATGCTTACGCATCTTAAGCTATATGGTTGAGATAGTCAGTTCATTGATGTTTCATTGCGATTTTCCTCTTATAAATGATACTAAGCTTTTGTTTTCAAACGGCATCTAAACGATTCCGAAGGCAAACTTCCAATGTCAAAAAAGTTACTTTGCAAAACATTTCGATCGACGCTCTGCATAAGGTTGTGGTTTGCTGATTTCTTCAAACTGCAGTAGCGACAAATAATTCAAATTTTAAACAAAAGTACGTTTTATTTGGCATGGGATTTTTTCATGCGCCAAAACAGATGAGCGAGCAAACGAATAATTTGCATAATAAATCGATTGTGACCACAAAAAGTATAATGGTAGCCTTATAAAGTGAATCAACCGGTGGACATCACACATTTTTTTGTGTTTCAGTGCGAAATAACATGCTCGAAATTAAATCTAGTACATTTATATTTTTTTTAAATGTGATAAAATGAAGGCATGGCCACCAGATATTTCATAAATCCTTAATTTATTGTACAAATATAAAAACTTGCCTCACTACAGGCAAAAATGTCAACCGATGTAAGAATCCACTGGCAGACTGGTGCTGCCTGCTCGGGACAAGGCCGACAGCACAGCTGTAGTACCGGCAGCCGTATACGCTCACAGGGACGAATGAGATAATGGCTTCCCTAAGTTTTTTTGTTTTTAACAGCTAAAGTGAATGAATTATATTTTTTATCAACAAGTTGGGCTTGAAGTTTAAATGTTTAATTACTGTTTATTCCTCCATAAATTGATATTTTACTTAATTGCTGAATTTTTAGCTTTAATTCTTGATGGCGTCGAAATTTGAATAGATTTGACTTTAAGCCCAACTTTTTGACCAAAGAGAATGTCTGGGTCAATATCTTTGTTTTTCTTTCTCGTGTTTATTGATTGAAGAGTTTTCAAAATGGCAGTCTGTATATCATTATCTTCATTCGCTTTTCTCTTCTTTGTTTTCGGTGTGCATGACACAGTTTCTTTACTATCTTCTACCTATAATGTTAATAATGAAATAAGAAACTTATTAGATATGGCAAGGTTTTTCATGATATAACATGTAATACACAAGAATAATAGAAATAATAAAACTATTTCAAGGTTCCAAGTACAGTGGAGGAATGGGGACAACTTCAGCAAGAGTTTTTTGACAGATGGCAATTTCCAAATTGCATCAGGGCCATAGATGGAAAACATGTTGCCCTCAGAGCACCAGACAACAGTGGCTCACAATATTTCCATTACAAATTTTTTTTCAGTTTTTCCTTCTAGCATTGGTAGAATGTAAATTTATTTTTGTAGATGTGGGTGCCAATGGCAGAGCTGGTGATGCCAGTATATATGCTAATTCTGAACTAGCTCATGCGTTAGAGAATAACACCCTACATCTACCACCTGAAACACCTCTTCCTGGAGGTACAGATACTGTGCCAGCTCTAATAGTTGGAGATGAAGCTTTCCCTTTGAAACCATATCTAATGAAACCATTTCCAAATTTAACAAATGATAAGAGGATTTTTAATTATCATCTTTCTAGGGCTCGTGGGGGTTCAAAAAATACTTTTGGCATTTTAGCAAGTAGATTTTGTATATATCGATAACCCTTGCAAGTATCACCCGCAATTCAAGTTGGAGATAAGTTGAAGGATTATTTTGTTGCCAATGGCCCAAGTAGCTTGGCAAAATAAAATGATTGGGTAGGTGTAACAATAATGTGTCAAACAAATTTAAGGTCAATTTAAACAATTTGTAAAATTTTAATTTGTATATGTTAAGGTAGGATAGGTTAGTTTTGTAAACCATGTTAGACAGATAATAGCGTTCAGCGAAATTACTAACTTCCCTTATGTCATTGGAGTTGTTGCCACATAGGCATTGTAACGCCCTAGCCACTTTCTCATTTATTACAAGTAATCTTCATTTTAGTAATCAGCAGCCTTTCAGGAACAATTGTGTGGGAAACTAGCAACATGGTACTGTCAGCCAAGTAGGTGTTCTCCGCCACAATTATGGCAGACCATCAGCAGGCGGGCGCTCCGCTATTCAACTGGTTTAGACAAAAAACAATGCAGTCGTTTTAACATTAATTTAATACAAAGTGTATGCCAGAAACGACAACGCTTTACTTTCAGCTTTATACGAGCGATATTATACTAAAAAGAACTCTTTTCATATAAAGGTATTTTTCTTATTACTAAATTATTTACGTGGCTATTTTAGACACATATTTCAAATATTGTCCATCTAAAACATAGGCCTACTTTTATGACACTTTAATATATTTTAAAAAGTAAAAATACATGTACAGAAGAAAAAGAAATTGATGAAGCCCTGTTTAAAACTTTGTAGATATTGTGTTGAATATGGATCAAATTGAAATTTATTTAAAAATATCCCTCTACAATAAGTTGATAAAAATGATACATTCATATCTTGTCTGTTAATTAACAAAAGTGATTTTCCTAAAATGTAATTAATTTAACTAAATGCTAGACTTTTAGAAAGCAGGAAATATTGGATCATTTACATTCAGCAATAAAATGAAGACAGAAATATAATGAAAAAGAAAAGCCATCACTGAGCCACTTCCAAATGACTATAACCATTCAGGCCATCATTTTAAAATGTTTATTATGTTATTCATATTGACAAATATAGAAATTAAAGAATCTTTTGCATTTTTTTTTTGTGTTTCTATTTATTTATATTAATTAGTAAAATGTAGTTTTTAGATTATTTTTCTAGTAATACCATGGCAGAGCATGCAATAATCAAATTTGTTGACACAAAACAGTCGCTATCATCCCCATCACCTAGTTTTCGAATGAAGAGGAGAATAGTTGTTTTTGACCGAACTCTTTCTCTTCAAACAAAATTACGAAACTAGCTCAATTAAACCAAGTAACATGTGGAAGGAGTTTTACATCAGGGTGTTGGGAAAAGCCGGCATGTATCAAACAGATTACTAGCACAACACTGATATGTTATTTTTATGCTTTTTTGGGTTATTTAGGATTTAAACTGGTATATGATTAATGGATCAATTTGTAGAGACCCCCAGTCCCTGTGGTTATCAACTCACCAGTTCCCGCCAATGATTATGAAGACCAATCAACTGAAATTGACCTATTTAGTGAGACTTCCCCTTGACCCTAACCCCACCAACAACACAGACCCATCTGGCAATCCCAGCCCCTCACACAACCCTTGCCCCCTAGACATTCCTATTACCCTAGACAATCCAATCCCTCGACACACCTGCACTGACCCTCCAGATTCCCTTTGCCCACCAGACAACCCTAGCCTCCCAGACGTTTCCCTCCTTCGTCAAGAGTTCACAGGCAAAATTTTTTAATGGACATAGGCGCCCACAAGTCCTCATTGACCTTATTAGGGGATACTTTTACGATCCCTGCAACCACCATCAGTAAAGTGCTAGAGGTTAGCGATAATCTCAAGAATTTTTCATCAACCTTAGTCCTGGCTGTTTACAAAGCAGAAGAGTTTATTGGGAGAGCAGTTGATGGGTCGTGAGATGGAAAGCTCCCATTGAGTCCGCGAAAGAAGGCTGTCGTGAAGACTCCCCCTTATAAAAAAATACCATGGTTTGAACCATGGTTTTTACCATGGTAAATACAACGGTATTTTGGCCCCTTTTAGCATGGTATTTACCATGGTATTCCATGGTATTTACCATGGTTTACTGCGGTATTTACCATGTTTTAACATGATATATACCATGATTTACCGTGGTATTTACCATGGTTTACCGTGGTATTTACCATGGTTTACCGTGGTATTTACCATGGTTTACCGTGCTTTTTACCATGGTTTACCTTGGTATTTACCATGGTTTACCGTGGGTTTTACCATGGTTCTACATGGTATTTACCATGCTTTTTACCATGGTGTATGTGGTATTTACCATGGTTTACTGTGGTATTTACCGTGGCATGTATCATTGTTTACCGTGGTATTTACCATGATTTACTGTGGATTAACCACAGTTAACAGCCTAATTTTGTACAGTAGTTGTATTAACATACACCATGCTTTACAGTACAGTTGCCGTAGTCTTAACTATGCAAGTTGTTTATGCCCTTGTGTTATATGTCTAACAGGATTGACTGAAAGAGTCTACAATACCAGAGAAACGATAACAAAATAACATGACTAAATATTTGAACTTTTTAAACATATTATTCACCAAAATAATACACAAAAAGAAAATGTATCTCATATTGTGCCAGTATGGATGGAGGAGGACTAAAACTGACATATGCATATTGGAACATCAATTTTTCACATCTTTTCCTGTTTTCTTCTGAACGTTTTGGAGGCATTGTTCAATTTTTCTCTCATATAGAAGTGGATCTCAGCTTTTGATCTGGTGGGAAACACAGTTTTTATCACATCTGAAAAACACAAAACAAAAACAAAATTAACGGTCAGTTGCAAACTACATGTACATGTACCAGTGGTGTTTATTGTCAAGCTTATGCAAATGGATATCCAGCTACTTATCCAGTAAAGAAAACATGTTTTTTGACAGTTAACAGGACACAAGGACTTCGTTTAATTCATAAGGCTTGGAAGACTCACGGAGCGTAGCTAATTCGACATGTGCTGTTAAGTTCATCTTTAGAAACTATGTTGTTTTTTTAATCACAAGATCCTGACCTATGTTTTTGTTAAATTAAAAAAATATGCACCATCCTCATTTAGTTTTAGCAAATATAGGGCACATGGTATCAGGTTATGAAAGGAAAATACTAAAAAGGAAAATACTCAAAAGTTAAAACTAAAACTTACCACCAAATCGTAATACTTTTGCAGCAAAGATGTCTATTCTACCGTTCTTTCCCTGTCATCGCACTTGGCATACAGTTTTGAAGTCCCATGCTTCGTTGCTAAACTGTTCCTTACGGAATCCAATAATTCTAGAAGAATCTGCTATTTCCAAAGCGTTATCTTCATTCACAAATTCAAACAGAGCCAGTTTTGGTGGTCAGCTGATAGTAAAGTCGGGTGGAATAATTAGATGAGTAAGATTTATGCAGTGTGAAACGATAATGGAAGGAGGTAAGTTCCTTCCCTTTATATATGTTAGGTACGTCTGTGTAGACGCCGACAAGAACTCAAGCCAGGATATTTTCAAGCCACCACCATCTGACCGCCCGTCGTTTAATGAGCAATGTATATCGCCTTATCGGGAAGTTATCCGTACCTCGATCTCAGCAGTCGATCTCTTCTTGTCGTAATATAGACAGCCATTGATCACAGGTGTTTTTTCTCTGGTTGCATAAAGGTTGTTCCCTTTAAATAGAGTCTTGTTAAAAGTAGGACATTTACTATATCTTCGTAGATATATCCGAAACTCAAAACTAAGTCTCCGGTAAACAGAGTGAAATCCGCCATTTTTTGCTAAGCCTCGATTTCGTAAACCGGGTTATACAAAAACAGCAACTGAAGGCGGTACGGAGTACAGAAGTGATTTTTTTTTCAACAACTACATTTTAATACGATAAAATGATCAAGCTATTTCCATTATGTATGTTCATACTGTACATTGCGTCACCATATTTATATCCGCTGCAAAATTATTACCGAGGCAATACAAATTAAATTTAAATTAACTGACTCCGTTTTCCGTTTATGAGATAAGTTCATATTGGAATGACCCGCTTTACCACATGTATCGCGCTCTGGGAGCTTTGATTGACCGGAGAGAGCATGAAGTCACATGTTTTAAGCTGATTATTGTCATCTTGGTCAAGGCAGCTGCATGTTAAAAATAAAGCATTTTGGTCTCGTTATTATAACATTTTTGTCCATGCACATTTCAATTAATAAAGCTATATGTAAAAAAAAATAACCAATCAACAGGGAATCTTTCAACATTTTAAATTTACGTTTATCCCAACCTGAGTAACATTCAAACATTGAACATAATTTTACGTTTGTCCCACCTAGCAGAAAGTTACGTAAATCAACAGTTAGGCTACTCGTCGTATCAACTCGTTTTTGTTACGACCAGCGAACAAATAAGCCATTACTTAAAGTTATTCAGATAGATTTTTTTATACATCAATACAAACATGTTAACCTGATAATTAACTCTAAACAATTTTATTATTTATTGATGTAAAAATACAGAAAATGTTGGAATTAGACGGTTAATCACTACAATAAACATAGAACAACAAATCCCACCTAATAGTGTGTTGGTGAGTAATCATGTTGTACAATACTCACAGACTCACTCACAGTGATAATGTGTTGTTTTTGTGTTTATTAATTCATACAATCTACACCACATAAATTTGCTTTTATTGAAAAGTTTGTAGTGTCTATTTTTATTTGCAAGTTAACACTCACCCAGAAAATCCACTGGAAATCCACAAATCTTATAAGGAATATATGTTTTGCTTCAAACAATTTGTTTCCTTTAGAAATGTTTATTATCTTTTAAGTGGACAATGTGTTGTGTACATTACTGTATATCTTGATAATTATGCTATAAGGATTATTTCAGTTTAATGAGTATTCCTGTTGTTAGTGTTGTGTTTTCTAATTTCACTCCCTGTTGTGGGTTTAACTCATAGTTTACTATAGAACCCAAGCCTGGTTAATGTTGGTTAGCATTCAGCCAGAGTATTATGTTAGTCCTGCAGAGATAATCCATACTCTCATTAAGGCTTATAACTGTTATTACTTTTTGTAAGGATGCCCACTATAGACACTTGAAGAGGTACTTTTAGTATAAATTCTATTAAGACTCAACTTGTTGTCAGTATATGTTAAAGATGTCGACACGTGGTTACAAGCGATACCTACAAAATGCTTCTGTCCCGATACCTGTGTTATCAATTTTAAAGCGTGTTATATATAATAACATGTGGAGTTTCACCCCGTCTTTCCAGGATTCTAGTAAAAGCTATACTCTGCCGGATAAACTTTCAAATAACATGGTATATACCATGCATGTGCCATACAATTACCACGGTAAACATTATAAAGCATGGTAAATATACCATGCTCATTATTGTACCATGGTTTTACCATGTAAACTTTCAAATACCATGGTATACCATGCATGTGCCACACAATTACCATGGTAAAATTTATAAAGCATGGTAAATATACCATGGTCATTATAGTACTATAGTTTTACCATGGTAAACCATGGTAAACCACGGTATACCATGGTAAATCCATGGTAAATCCATGGTAAAGCATGGTATTTTTTTATAAGGGCCATCACTGGATGGGATTTCCAGTAACCAGAGGGAGGACAGGTGGGATAGAGAGTGCCGTGAAGACTCCATCACTGGATGGGATTTCCAGTTGCAAGAGGGAGGACAGGTGGGATAGAGAGTGCCGTGAAGACTCCATCACTGGATGGGATTTCCAGTTGCAAGAGGGAGGACAGGTGGGATAGAGAGTGCCGTGAAGCAATTAACAAAAAGTTGAGATCAATCTTCACCTTCACGCTACACACTGAGGAGTAAGTTGAATTATTCTTGTTTTAAAACATTTACATGGAGAAGCCTTTTTAAATTATTAAAAAAGCACAAAGTAAAAACGAAGACAAGATCAAGGATATTCAACTTTTATAACAAAGCCATATTTATTACATCTTGGAAAGTAACACAATTAACGAAATTAGACTTAAAACTGCCACCATCTGGAACACAATACAAAAGTTATTTAGACATAGGTATGTTAGTGTCCCGATGCACAGCCTCCAGACAAGACCAATAAATGGTCTATTAACCTGGCACATTTAGCAGGTGTTCGGGTCGACCACTATAGCTCCATTCCTAACAGAAGAGAGTCTTTTGGTGTCAATTCGGACTTTAGTCTTCAGGAAGAACTTACGGTCTGCCCACACCATCTCTATTGGATTCAGGTCAGGGGATTCCGGTGAAATACACACCATGGCTTTTCATGAAATCTAAAACATTAAATTAAAATAATTGTTTACACACATGGTTAGGTATATCACACAAAGCTCCATACAAAATATTCTAAACGATTCATTGTTGTTTTATGGGACACATAATATTATTTCCCTTATATGGCAGTGTTAGCAGTAAACTTTATTTACTCTTTCTTTTCAGGAACTGACCCAATGGATGCTCTGACCATTGTGACAGAAAACCAAGTTTTGTGGATAATTGGTTGGTCAAGCCACCAAAACTCATAAATCTGAATTAAATATAAACATTTCAACCAATTTTATACAGGATTCGGCAATATTGAATTTTCTGCAATTTATAAAGTTTTAGTTCTCAAGACAACTATTTAGGATGTAGGTTCAACATTTCCCAGCAAAACCATAGTACAGTGTTAGATAAATTATATGTTTTGATGATGTTTGGCCCCCACACTGTAAAATAATAGAAAATATACCAAAGGAATTCCAAGGAAAATGTCCAACCATTTAAGCTATTGTTGATAGAGAGGAGGTAAAAATTAAAAAACCATAATCATTAACAGCACAATCCCAAACATATTCAGACTATCAATCAAGTAATTGACCAAAGAGATTCTTTACTTTTTATACGCCCGGCAGTCCGCTCTACAACTTCAAAAGTTGATTCCATATTGACAAGATTTTCTACCTATGGGTAGAAGTGCCGCAAACTTTTTCCAGAATGTACATCAATTTAACTCCAGATAAAAAAAAATTAATTTATTTTTCAGTGTTAAACCAAATGACAGAACCAAATTTGTGACACCCAATCCAGATGTGAGAATATATAGAAATGCAACAAGGGCAACTGTGACACAAATATGTAAATCCTGTACATCATCTTTTAAATGACGCAGCCAACCTTTCATTTACGGAAAATATCCAGCAGGAAATATGCTTTCTTTTGGTATTCTCATGTCTGGCTGTTCAATAAGTAAAGCCTTAATCCCATGTGTTAAAAAAGGAGTGGGATTTTGTCAAGGACTTATTTCAACCAACAAAACAGATCTTTTCCCATCACTGGAGACAGAGCAGCCCTGATAGAACAACTGACGGGTGAGAGAGATGACACATGGTCTGGTGATATGGGGTGATTTGACTCAAGCTCGAGTAATGCCATGGCATTAGATGGTGCCAAGCTTTGTATATCCTTCTTATTGGACGCTGGCCTTAAGATTGACACTCTCATTTCTGATCATCATCTCAGCATAGCAAATTGGTTGCGAACAAGCCAGTGAAATACATTTCACTGCCTTGATATTTGGTGGTTAGGCACGGTACTGAGTGAAGGAGTTGACAAAAAGTGGAAAAACTGACCAAAAAAATAATACAATATATTTATTACCAATGAAACGCAAATTACACAAAACAATAATTGAACAAAATAAATAAACGTTGAACCTCACACGCAGTTTTAACGGGCCCGTTACGATAAGTAACGCTACACAGTTCTATAATGGCGACACAGTTCTATAATGGCGACACAGTTCTATAATGGCGACACAGTTCTATAATGGCGACACAGTTCTATAATGGCTACACAGTTCTATAATGGCGACACAGTTCTATAATGGCTACACAGTTCTATAATGGCTACACAGTTCTATAATGGCTACACAGTTCTATAATGGCGACACAGTTCTATAATGGCGACACAGTTCTATAATGGCGACACAGTTCTATAATGGCGACACAGTTCTATAATGGCGACACAGTTCTATAATGGCGACACAGTTCTATAATGGCGACACAGTTCTATAATGGCGACACAGTTCTATAATGGCTACACAGTTCTATAATGGCGACACAGTTCTATAATGGCTGCACAGGTCTATAATGGCTGCACAGTTCTATAATGGCGACACAGTTCTATAATGGCGACACAGTTCTATAATGGCTACACAGTTCTATAATGGCGACACAGTTCTATAATGGCGACACAGTTCTATAATGGCTACACAGGTCTATAATGGCGACACAGTTCTATAATGGCGACACAGTTCTATAATGGCGACACAGTTCTATAATGGCTGCACAGGTCTATAATGGCTGCACAGGTCTATAATGGCTGCACAGTTCTATAATGGCTGCACAGTTCTATAATGGCTGCACAGTTCTATAATGGCTGCACAGTTCTATAATGGCTGCACAGGTCTATAATGGCGACACAGTTCTATAATGGCGACACAGTTCTATAATGGCTGCACAGTTCTATAATGGCTGCACAGTTCTATAATGGCTGCACAGTTCTATAATGGCTGCACAGTTCTATAATGGCTGCACAGTTCTATAATGGCTGCACAGTTCTATAATGGCTGCACAGTTCTATAATGGCTGCACAGTTCTATAATGGCTGCACAGTTCTATAATGGCGGCACAGTTCTATAATGGCGACACAGTTCTATAATGGCGACACAGTTCTATAATGGCGACACAGTTCTATAATGGCGACACAGTTCTATAATGGCGACACAGTTCTATAATGGCTACACAGTTCTATAATGGCTACACAGTTCTATAATGGCGACACAGTTCTATAATGGCAATTCCTTATGTGCCCCAGTCCAGTCCACTAGAGATATTCTCAGCAAGGGATGGTGAAGGACACTGGCTCCTACCTAAACGGATCCATGATTGCTATCGTGGACAACTGACCAAAAGAAGAGGCGCTACAGAGAGAAACTATGGTCTGACTTACAACAACAACATTGCATTCGGCAGTGACCTTCGATACGTGAACAGATCACCACTTGTTAACGAGACAAACACAAGCGTCAGAATGTATCGACACTACTACAGTCAACCCTTTTTATAATATCACTAACAAGAAATTGGTGCTAAACGACACGAATGTTCTCAAACAATACACTCATTATTTAACGCTTTCAGGCGCCAAGTTAGAAAGTAACCACAAACCACTAATTTAACAATACTTCTATAAATAACTTTGGGGCGATTATAATGTCACCCTGTGACAACATAGTACAGTCAATATCATTATCCATCAACATGTGTGACGATGCAGTGGAGACACCATTGCGAAAAACAAAATCAATATTCCTTGAAGACAGGAACCGAAAATGTAAGTAATGATTTAAACGTTAAATATATCATAATTCACCTATTTTTACTCCAACTTAATAGAACTAAAACTGTTATCTTCCTTTTACTGATTTAAGGAATCGCAACAAGTCGCTGTTGTTTGCAGCAGAAGAGATACTGAAACAGTCCAGGAGGACAAACCGAGGCAAAGAAAACCCAATGGTTCAAGAACAAACCAACGGCCTCGTCGCACAAATTAGAGAAGATGTAAATGCACTGGATATAGCATTTTCCAAAATGGCTGTGGAAAACTTCTTCACAGAATTAACCCAGTGTTCCGCCAAAGCAGATTAGGGAAGTTCTAACCAAACAAATTGTACAAGCCAAGTAGCTAGCAGGTCCCCCGCCATAAATGTTGTTTGGAAACTAGTTGCTCATTATACATTGGATATAATCACCATATATATGATGTTCAATGATTGTGGGAGTGTGATCTGATTTATGTAAATTGACCAAGGTCTCTCTAATGTGTCTCTATATACCAAAAATGAAAGATCTGCATCTAGCAGTTCTTAAGCTATGGCGTTCACAAGCCAATTCCAGAATTTTGACGTCTATGACCTCTGTGACCTAAAAATATAGGTTGACATCCCCGAAAATGGACCAAGGTCTCCCTAATGTGTCTCTATATACCAAAAATGAAAGATCTGCATCTTGCGGTTCTTACGCTATCGCGTTCACAAGCAAATTCCAGAATTTGACTTCAATGACCTCTGTGACCTAAAAAAAAAAGGTCAACATCCCCGAAAATCGAACTTGACCAAGGTCTCTCAAATGTGTCTCTATATACCAAAAATGAAAGATCTGCATCTATCAGTTCTTAAGCTATCGCGTTCACAAGCAAATTTCAGACTTTGACCTCAATGACCTCTGTGACCTAAAAAAAAAAAGGTCGACATCCCCGAAAATCGAACTTGACCAAGGTCTCTCAAGTGTGGGTTTATATACCAAAAATGAAAGATCTGCATCTTGCGGCTCTTAAGCTATCGCGTTCACGAGCAAATTTCAGACTTTGACCTCGATGACCTCTGTGACCTAAAAAAAAAGGTCGACATCCCCGAAAATCGAACTTGACCAAGGTCTCTCTAATGTGTCCCTATATACCAAAAATGAAAGATTTGCATCTTGCCGTTCTTAAGCTATCGCGTTCACAAGAAATTGGGACGGACGGAAGGACGGAAAGACGGACGGAAGGACGAACGGGCAGCATTTCCAAGTCCCCCTTCCACTTACGTGGCGGGGGACAAAAAGACTGAGCAAAAAAAAATCAACTCCAACTTGGCACATGCATGATACATATTTCCGTCACCTGAAATCCACGTCTGTCAAAACAAACTGTCAAATTGAATAGTCGGATGAATCACAAATAAATGTGCTTGTAAAAATGTCTGCCGAAAAAACAATTGAAAAGATTACCAAATTGGACTGAAACAGAAATGTCAGTGCTGGCTGACAGCCTGAGGGAAAGTCATCAAGTTTTATTCGGTTAACTCACCCCAATTATCTCAATGGAGTGGAAGAAGAATGAGTGGGTCAAAGTTACAATATACCTGCCAACAAACTGAAATCCATTTAATGTTTCATTAAACTGCCAATTTTACTATCAAAGTTTATTATTTAATCATTTAAATAAGTTGACATTAATCATTCATAAAGAGCAACTCATGGCTTTGGCTACGAGTGTCAGTGGTCTATAGTCAATACTGTTATTGTAGGTACATATAATGTATATACTCTACAAGAGATTGATTTTTTTCATATTCTGTCCATCAGAAGCTACAAATACATTATTTGTTGGTTTTGGCAGTTTTATAGTTTGTACTTGTGGCAAGCTATACTCATTGTTTGTTGTTCCTTTTTTCAGAATTAATGCAGTATCAATCAAATGCGAAAGAACAATAGGAGACGAAGAAAAGATGGAACGATGTAAAAGTGTTGATAAAAAAACCCAGAAAACACCAGAAAAAGAGAACAAAATGCAACTGGGAAGGGGTCTGAACCAGATATAATCTTCAAACCTTGGGAACTGGTTGTGATTGACAATTTAACAATATGCAGTAAATAGCTCTGTTTTCCATAGTAGGCAATCAGCTCAATGCTAAAAATTAAAACGGGTTTATTTCATGAAATGAACTTTTGTGGGGAATGTTGTCAGTAATGAAATAAATCATAATAAACATATTTTAGCAATTGTTTAATTTAGTAGGTTTGATTCAAGGAAATAGCAATTTCATTATGAGCGGCCTAAACAAATACTCAATATGGTAAGATTTATAGGTCACCTCTTTTTTGCTGCCTGTTTTATTTTAATATATTGCAAGTAGATACAGTAGGACCCGCTTAAACGCATAGGCTTGGTCCGGACATAAAATATGCAATAAAGCGGGTTAACCGTTTAAACGAACCTAGCGAATTTAGTTGTCCCCCTTGACTACATGCACTATCGTAAGTAAGACTAGGACAATAGATGGATGTAAATGAGTTGTATTTATTTCCTGGTTTCATAATACTTAAAATAAAAATGCCTGACTTTTCATTGATGTACCCAGCCATTTGAGGGTTAAAAGTTTTCAATTTTAAGTTGCTGTGCTATTTCCCGGGCCTTAGTTATCAACAGTGGCCCGCTGATTGGTACGTCACATGATTTAGCCATTTTGAACCATCGAAAAAGCGCCTCTTCAACGTCCTCTTGCTTTCCTTCCCGTTTTCTCTTTCTGTTTGGGTTTTCATTTTTCTAAATTGATCAAGGATAGATTCTTTAACTTTTGAAATTCTATACACTTGTGACTGAGAAATGCCGAAAGTCTTTGCTGCAGCTGACTGGGAACTACGGGAGTCCAAAGCATTGATCACCTTAGTTCAATTTTACCGAACTTGTAGTATAGTCTTTTCGTTTTGACATTTCTACAGAAGTGATGATTAAAACACGAAGGAAGAACTTATATCTAATAAAAATGTAGGATTTGTTTTTATGCGAGCGTGTGTTTCAATATTTTTGTTGTGTTCAAACGAAGCCTGTCGCCACAAACCCTTGTCATAGTGTTATCTGGCTGTGTGTGCAGTCCAGCTGTGAAAGCGGGCTTCGTGGCCAGTCTGCCGATTATCCAGGTAAATTCTCAAACCACGGGATGTTTGTTATGCAATTAAGCGGTTTATGCGTTTAACCGATAACCGTTTATCAGGACTTAAAACAACAGGCTGGTATTGGGAATGATTCCGTCCCCAGACATTTTATTCGAATAAGCGGGTTATTCGTTTAACCGCAATTCGATTAAGTGGGTCCTACTGTACATGTATTTGTTGACAAGTAAAAAAATTAGTAAACTTCAACATATACCAGACATCCCTATTTTTAATGATTCTCTAACATTCAGGTCTTGAGCACTATACCAGAGGAATCCATTATGGGTTTACAAGGATGTTAAGAAAACATTGTACATTTCTATTGAAAGGTTTTAGTGAAAATAAAGTTAATATAGCGGGAATAAGGTATAATTGATAAAATAATCACTGGCCCATTTTGGCATTTGCTTCAGAAACATCAAAGTATTGGGGCTTCGCATCAAGCATCGCTGTGTTGAAGATGAAGAGGCGTGGTTTTGTGGTCTTGTTATTAAGATTGTGAAATTAGACAAGGTTACGCCAGTTAAATCACTATTTACCATCAAGTATGACGTTGATTTTTCCACCTGGGACTCCACTGCTCATAGCTTTATTTTGAGTGGGGTATCCCAGTCGCAAGAAGCTTAGTGTAGGGTCGAGTAATTACGGGGATTGATTAGTTTTCACATTAAGTCTTAATTAAGCTTACACATGGACGAACTGTTTCGAAATCACTTTTAAATTGTAAACTCAAGTAACTTTATGATATTTAGTTTATTTTAATCTAAATTATTCAAACTAATTTATATAAATTATAATCAATTCATATTGTATATAAACTTTACTCTTTATTATTTAAGAATGAATCAATTAAATTATTAGATTAATGTATATATGTTTCTGATAAAATGTTTCTTAGAAGACTCATTCATTATACTATTTTACACTTGTTAAATATTGTCTAAATATACCGACTTGATCTTTTCTTTTTGTAGACGTTTCCTACGAGTTTGCCGGGAAAGCATCTACGACAGATGACGTGAGAGGAGTTGGAAGTTTGGGGGGACATTAGTCACTGTCACCTGGACCTTCTTGTATCAGCTCGCCAGGCAACTCTCCATGACTTTGATCTGCCGGTAAGCTTTAAAGGGTGCTTGACCAACTTCAGTCACCCACAGCATCATAGGTCCCCACAGTTCTTGGAGGTGACGTCTCTGATCGGTATCAGGTGTATGCTTCTGTTGGCGTTCATCCAAAAGAGGTGGGGAAATTTTCCTTTGACCTCTTAACCAGCCTGGATTGAATGACTTGGCTACCGGGGTTCGTTGCGATTGGAGAGACGCGAGCAGATGCCTACTATCTGGACACCAACCCGTCGTTCGTCTGTCAGGAGTATGTGTTTGCTAAATACTGCAGGCTGGCTATTGAGCGCCAGATTCCTATCGTCGTGCACTGTTGAGAATCTAAACAGCCCACGCTCAATGTGATGAAAATGCTTTCGCATGATTTCCCTATCCATCGCCACTGTTTCGCCGGAGGATGGGACAGTGCCCAGCCTAGACTCTATATTGGGGTTGGAGGCCTTGTGACACCCCATCCTCTCATGCAGGAGGTAGCTCCTTACCTGAAGCCACCTACTTGTAATGATGCATTCACTAACCCAGGCACTGAAAAGGACTCTGTGGTGTTCTTCAATGCAACCAATAAATAAATCTAAATAATCTAGTTATATATCTAAAATGTAATGATAAGTAAAGCTATTAATTTTATGTAGGTTTTTTTTTTCTCGTAATTTCAATTAATTGAAGTATAATGATTTATTTTGAAAATGAATGATGTAAAATCAAAAGACCTGTTTTTCCCATTCATTAAACCTAAAACCTGTACCAAATTTTCTCAAGACTGAGGTAATATTCCTCCTTTCAGTACATAACACAACAAGGGAGATAACTATCCTTTATGGCAATAGAACAGATTTTTTAAGTGTTAAGGATATAAAAAAGTGTAAAACTATTATTGAAAATTTGAATAATCAATAAAATTATCAATTGGCTACTAGTATTAGTTATGACTCTACAGTGGCGATCGTTGCAAATCGAGAAACATGTTGCTCAGAATTCTTTATCAGGATGAAATTATGAAACAGAACTTGCTTCAGAAGATTGTATGTTACATCTGCAATCAGCAGTTCAGGACAAACGGAATGAACTGAGGATCCCGGTATTTATAGAGATTATCCATCAACATGTGTGACGATGCAGTGGAGACACCATTGCGAAAAAAAAAATCAATATTCCTTGAAGACAGGAACAGAGAATGTAATTAATGATTTAAACGTTAAATATATCATATAATTCCTATTTTTACACACCTCTATACAACTAAAACTGTTATCTTCCTTTTACTGATTTAAGGAATCGCAACAAGTCGCTGTTGTTTGAAGCAGAAGAGATACTGAAACAGTCCAAACCGAGGAAAAGAAAACCCAATGGTTCAAGAACAAACCAACGGCCGCGTCCCACAAATTAGAGAGGATGTAAATGCACTAGATATAGCATTTTCCAAAATGGCTGTGGAAAACTTCTTCACAGAATTAACCCAGTGTCCAAGTGTTCCGCCAAAGGAGATTAGGAAAGTTCTAACCAAACAAATTGTACAAGACTGAGTAAAAAAAATTCAACTCCAACTTGGCACATGCGTGATACATATTTCCGTCACCTGAAATCCACGTCTGTCAAAACAAACTGTCAAATTGAATAGTCGGATGAATCACAAATAAATGTGCTTGTAAAAATGTCTGCCGAAAAAACAATTGAAAAGAAAAACAAATTGGACTGAAACAGAAATGTCAGTGCTGGCTGACAGCGTGAGGGAAAGTCATCGAGTTTTATTTGGTTAACTCATCCCAATTATCTCAATGGAGTGGAAGAAGAATGAGTGGGTCAAAGTTACAATATACCTGCCAACAATCACTTTAATGTTTCATTAAACTGCCAATTTTACTATCAAAGTTTATTATTTAATCATTTAAATAAGTTGACATTAATCATTCATAAAGAGCAACTCATGGCTTTGGCTACGAGTGTCAGTGGTCTATAGTCAATACTGTCTTTGTAGGTACATATAATGTATATACTCTACAAGAGATTGATTTTTTTTTCATATTCTGTCAATCCGAAGCTACAAATATATTATTTGTTGGTTTTGGCAGATTTATACCCCATTCGCCTCTGATGAGTCGTTACCCAAGCCACGAAACCAGTCAGGCTGTTTTCCTTTATTCATTGGTCTCCTACACCTTTAGTTACCTCTCCTCGTAACTCCTACATATTTTTCAACTAAGCGTGTGAGAGACTAAGATGGCACACCCCAACACAGACCAACCCAGGGCCAGTACCAGTACTGACGTCCTATTTAGCGAACTCCACCTTGAAGACTCAAGCGACACGGAGTTCATTACACCCACCAACTCTTCAACCAACCTCCCTGATAGGCGACAGAAGAGACCTCGGACAACGATCGACACAACAGATCAGCCGACCACTTCGAGTGGTTATAAGGGGAGTCCCAGACTCCCCCCAGACGCTATGGGCCCGTATCGACTGGCCAGAAACATACTATGTAGGAGAGAAAAACTAAGCAAACAGCTGGACTTTCTCTCCCACTGCATAGCTAAAAACAAGCCACCACCCGGCCTTGTACTGAACTAGGCACAGTTAGGCTTAAAAGAGGATGACCTCTTTCGGCGTTGGGAAGACATTCTTCTCAATGTTTCCCTGGGGCTCACACCGACCCTCAGGGAATTCGTGTCCAAAAAAGCGACAACAGCTGAAAAGGACTATTTAAAAGCTCAAAAAGAGTTCTACAAACACCTCCCAAGGAAGGCTCATAAAGCAGAAGCCATCGCGGCACTAAAGCCGCGAGGAAAGCCAATCTTATTTTCACTCAGAAACGTGAAAACCTCAACCAAAGAATTTTTTAGGAGAAAAGCGACCCCGCCAACCACAACGAGGCCGCCCACAACACCAAAAGAAGGATGAAGGGAAACGGAATTATCTGCATCAACCAATGATCAAACTTCTCCTTCAAGCCCTCCTGAAATAAACTTCAAAGATTCAAAACTTGACATACTGACCCAACAAGCGCTGGAACTGTTAAATCACTCTCTACTTCTTTTGTTAGACAGATCCAGGTCCAGCTCTTGCAGGGAGAGTATGCTAAGTCTGATGATCTTTCCCGACAGGCTCAAAATGTCCCTATGACAAACTGTGTCTCGAAACCGATTGCGGCATCCTAGACATGTTAGTCAGAATGAAATCGTCTGGTACATTTCTATTAATCTCTAATCATGTGGATGAATAACAAGACATTTGCATGGTTAAATTCAAAGTCTCATAAGAGCGCTGAGAATTAATGAAAAATCCAAGTAATATGTCACAAGAAGAGGGTCGTCTCGCTGTTATAGCCCACCTTAATTTTCATAGACAGGTATTAAAGTCGAAAGGTGATAAGAATTAATTTTTTTAGTCTTCGACCATTCACGGAAAGACAGTAATGTTTACCTGTCAAAATCTAGTTGGAAATTTTTTTTATTGTTCTTGAGTTGAACACTCTAAATTCAGACAGCATAGCACCGAATCAAATATTTCGTCCATCAGAACAAAGGTCGCATTGCTTCAAATTAGACAAGCCAAGTAGCTAGCAGGTCCCCCACCATAAATGTTGTTTGGAAACTAGTTGCTCATTATACATTGGATATAATCACCATATATATGATGTTCAATGATTGTGGGAGTGTGATCTGATTTATGTAAATTGACCAAGGTCTCTCTAATGTGTCTCTATATACCAAAAATGAAAGATCTGCATCTAGCAGTTCTTAAGCTATGGCGTTCACAAGCCAATTCCAGAATTTTGACGTCTATGACCTCTGTGACCTAAAAATATAGGTTGACATCCCCGAAAATGGACCAAGATCTCCCTAATGTGTCTCTATATACCAAAAATGAAAGATCTGCATCTTGCGGTTCTTACGCTATCGCGTTCACAAGCAAATTCCAGAATTTGACTTCAATGACCTCTGTGACCTAAAAAAAAAAGGTCAACATCCCCGAAAATCGAACTTGACCAAGGTCTCTCAAATGTGTCTCTATATACCAAAAATGAAAGATCTGCATCTATCAGTTCTTAAGCTATCGCGTTCACAAGCAAATTTCAGACTTTGACCTCAATGACCTCTGTGACCTAAAAAAAAAAAGGTCGACATCCCCGAAAATCGTACTTGACCAAGGTCTCTCAAGTGTGTCTTTATATACCAAAAATGAAAGATCTGCATCTTGCGGTTCTTACGCTATCGCGTTCACAAGCAAATTCCAGAATTTGACTGCGATGACCTCTGTGACCTAAAAAAAAAAGGTCGACATCCCCGAAAATCGAACTTGACCAAGGTCTCTCAAATGTGTCTCTATATACCAAAAATGAAAGATCTGCATCTATCAGTTCTTAAGCTATCACGTTCACAAGCAAATTTCAGACTTTGACCTCTGTGACCTAAAAAAAAAAGGTCGACATCCCCGAAAATCGAACTTGACCAAGGTCTCTCAAGTGTGTCTTTATATACCAAAAATGAAAGATCTGCATCTTGCGGCTCTTAAGCTATCGCGTTCACAAGCAAATTTCAGACTTTGACCTCGATGACCTCTGTGACCTAAAAAAAAAAGTATACATCCCTGAAAATCGAACTTGACCAAGGTCCCTCTAATGTGTCCCTATATACCAAAAATGAAAGATTTGCATCTTGCCGTTCTTAAGCTATCGCGTTCACAAGAAATTGGGAAGGACGGAAAGAAAGACGGACGGAAGGACGAACGGGCAGCATTTCCAAGTCCCCCTTCCACTTACGTGGCGGGGGACAAAAAGGGTCTTAACTAACAGGCTAGACTGAAACGTGCCGTCTCCTGTCAAAAGGAGCAATTGCCCAAATTCGAACAAAATCCAAGTTTACTTGTGGGGCTTCGCGTCAAGCATCGCTGTATTGAAGAAGATGAAGAGGCATGGTTTTGTGGTCGCGTTATTAAGTTATTAAGATCGTGAAATTAGACAAGGTTACACCAGTTAAGTCACTATTTACCATCAAGTATGACGTTGATTTTTCCACCTGGGACTCCACTGCTCATAACTTTATTTGGAGTGGGGTATCCCAGTCGCAAGAAACTTAGTGTAGTTTTCAGTCTTAATTAAGCTTAAACGTGGACAAACCGGTTTGAAATCCCTTTTAAATTGTAAACTCAAGTAACTTTATGATATTTATTTTATTTTAATCTAAATTATTCAAACTAATTTATATAAATTATAATCAATTCAAATTGTACATTAACTTTACTGTTTATTATTTAAGAATTAATCAATTAAATTATTAGATTAATGTATATATTTCTTATATGTATTTATATTTCTGATAAAATGTTTCTTAGAATACTCATTTATTATACTATTTTTACACTTTTTAAATATTGTCTAAATATACTGACTTGATCTTTTCTTTTTGTAGACGTTTCCTACGAGTTTGCCTGGTGTTTGGTGGGAAAGCATCTATGACCGATGCCATGAGAGGAGTTGTAAGTTTGGGTGACACTGGTCACCAGACTTTACTCTTGCCAACAGTCATTGTCATCTGGACCTTCTTGTATCAGCTCGCCAGGCAACTCTCCATGACTTTGATCTGCAGGTAAGCTTTAAAGGGTGTGTGACCAAATTCAGTCACCCGCAGCAGTCTCTTTTAGAGGTCTCAGTTGGCGTTCATCCAATAGAGGCGGGGAAATTTTCCTTTGACCTCTTAGTCAGCCTGGACCAAATTACTAGGCTACCGGGGGTCGTTGCGATTGGAGAGACGGGAGTAGGTGCCTACCATCTGGACACCAACCTGTCGTTCATCTGTCAGGAGTATGTGTTTGCAGAACACTGTAAGCTGGCCATTGAGCACCTATCATCGTGCACTGTCGAGAAGCTGAAGAGTGCACGCTTCCGCATGATTTCCCTATCCACCTCGACTGTTTCACCGGAGGATGCGACAGTGCCCAGCACTTAGACTTCATATTGGAGTTGCAGGCCTTGTGACACACCGTCCTTTTGTACAGCAGGTAGTCACTCGGTTGCCTCTGCATCGTTTAGTGCTGGAATCAGATGCTCTTTACCTGAAGCCAACTACTTGTAATGATGCATTCACTAATCCAGGCACTGTTGTCTGCCAAGCTGAAAAGGTAGCGCGGCTCAGGAATATATCTGTCGAGGAAGTCTGCGAAAACAGTGCAGTGGCTGATCATTGGTAAAGATTCGGTGGTGTTCTTTGGACCATTAAATCTAAATAATGTAGTTATATATCTTAATTTAGTTAAGTCCTCTAAAATGTAATTATAATTAAAGCTTTGAATTTTTTTTCTTCATATTTTCAAATAATTTAAGTATAGTGATTTATATAACTTATTTTGAAAATGAATGATGTATTAATATTTTTATGTTGTTTCCTTCATTTCTGAAGGGACAGGTCATTTGGAGAAATTTGGCTGTGGCCAACGAGAGACAACTTCAAGTTGCTGCATGTTGGGTAACGTGTCCACACTATAAAACAAATGCCAAAAAGTCACAACTGCTGTTGACGAGTTTCGACAAACATGAACTTTATAATGACGTATCTATGTTGATTGATTGATTGATTGGAGTTTTACGCCGCACTCAAGATTATTTCACTTATATGGCGGCGAAAAGAAGTTTTAATCAGACAGGCCCATTTACATCAAAATTACAAAAAAATAAAAAGGACAGAAATAAATTTATGAAATATGTTAAAAAGAGTGTAAATCACTATTTTGGAGGTTAAAAGGACATGCAATTTTAAAATGATCTCCAAAAATAGTATATGAAAATATGTATATTACAATAAAAATTCAAATTTTATGGTATAAACCAATCTGTTTTAAAAAGTTTATAATAATAGGGCTTTTCACCTTGGTGAAAAGCTCATTCATGGAGTTTGCCTTGAACAGGCGATTTCTCACCATGGCAAACTCCACACACTCTAAAAGAACATGTTTGATGTCGAATTGGCCATCACAAGGGATGCACCACGGATGGGGATCCCCCGTGAGTACATGTCGGTGTGATAAAAAAGAATGGCCAATTCGACATCTGGATAAAACCACCTTTTCTTTCCTAGAAGGAGAAGAAGGAAAAGTGGCAAGACCGATCTCTGCCTGTATTTGAGCCAGTTTATTATTTTGTCGTTTCTGTTCATCCCACGAAGTTTGCCAAATCTGTTTGATGTATTTGACTATCTTCGGTCTGAAGTCAGAATATGGTACTTCGACCGAAGATACTGGTTTGGTCAAAGCAGATTTGGCTTCACTGTCCGCGACTGTGTTACCATAGATGCCACAATGACTGGGCACCCAGCAGAACACAACTTCCTTACCCGCAGATGTTAACAAATCATGTACGTTTAGAATGTTACGAATTAGCGGACGTATATCTAGAACAATGGATACTATTATACCGTAACGTCATCAATATAACGTTTTACCTTATAGCGTGGTGACGTCATGGCTATGGTATATCTTTATGACGCTACACTAACGTAATCTGATTCTATTATACGTAACGTTCGAGACTGCTTGTACTGTTGGAAACAAAGACGCTTTAACGGTCAATATCAATTCAGTTGTTCTTAGTTGTTCATACATGCTAGACGTATGCTACATTGTCTTCATGTATTTATCATAGTTTGGATAAATTCTATAGCAACTCAACAAAACTCTTCAACTTGTCATTCCGTTATATTCATCTATACTACACAACGAGAAGTCCTACTCTGAGCTGGATCAATCCACGAGAAGTCCTACTCAGAGCTGAATCAATCCACCTCATTGATTGATTCAATCCTTCAACTATACGTTTCACGTCATGAGCACTCGCTCACATGTAGAGTGACAGTCAGACACACCTAGACACTATGTAGGACAAGGGTTAATATTAGGGTTTTGTTTAACTCATTCTTCCTTGCGAGCGTTTACACGCGCCGGTACTGCAAGCCGTTTCACCGGCTGCTCCCGAGCAGACTGCAGCCGAGTGAACAGCTTGACCTGCATGGGTTGTCATTATCGTTCGTAGTTTCGTTAATTCTTACATTTGAACAATAAAGTTGTGATTTCTGAAATAATTGGTGAAAATTCTATCGAACTATCGTAAATCCGCGCAAAAAAATATTTTGATTAACAAGTTTTGACCGTTTATTTCCGAACGAAACGAAAAAAAGCAGTGGCTCGTGTGCTGTGTCAAAATGTGGACTCACTTGTAAATGCTGTGAATTTTAATAATAATATTCCGCACGTAAATAATATGTGTATAGCTGAACTCGCCAGGCATTTTTCTATGGTTCGTATCAATACATTAGCTAAATTAAGTATATTTTTGTTAAAATACCAAATATTTGAAAGAGCTACAAACTGGTTGAGCGACGGTTTTATGATTCGGTAAGCAAAACATTGGTCGGACATTCCGATTTCTTGTCGTCAAACAAACACTTCGATTTCGTTCAACTACCAGTGTTTTAAAAAAGTAGAGTATCTTTAAAAAGGTGAGAATCTGATGATTTCAAAAAGTATTTTATCAAAACTATCACTATTAAATCCAGTACGTAATTAATCTTTATAATTGGTATGTTTTCTCTTCATCCAGCTCCATTCGACCGCACGATCGACAGCGCTCTCATTGATTGGATAAAGATGACCCAGATGTTTACACGTGGCAGAATCCTAGCCGGCCATTGGTTGTTTGGTCAGTGACAAACCACGCCCATATGTAATTTATGTGGATTTTGTATTTTATGATTCATAGGTTTTGAAATAAATAGCTACCCTGGAATGGAGGATCAAGGAAAGGACAAATAATATATAGTATATATTTACAATTGCAATACGTACATTTGACATTTTTCCACATGATAAAGCAGGTTTTTTTCCACTGTAGAAATATTTGTTTAGTTCCCTCAAACCAAGTTCAATCAATGGATTTCAAATTGAAGAACTAATCCCAATAAAGCTAGGGAATCTTATGAATTGTTTTTTTTTTTTCAATTGATATGACAAATACTGGAGAAGAATGGTTGCCAAGAACCACACGAAGTGCAAAAAAATAATTCTTTTCTTGGCTTATAATTATATAAACCAAATAAAGTGAAATCATCTTGACATTTGCCATAACACCGTAAGTCATCAAACCAAATTGTAAATGTGACAGAGACGCTATAAATAAAGACTAAAACATTTTTCTTTACACCAAAATAAATACGACACTTTTAAAACATAAAAAAATTTGTTTTTTGGTCGTTTGTTGACTTTTATTTCTCAATGAATCATGAATGAATATATTTGTGTGGGTCAAGAGGGGCCTCATGTTGATGTCTGAAAAATAGTTTCTTCTCAGCTTTTAAGAATTTATTTTTGCGGGCTAGTAGTGTATAACTGGTCCAGTAAAGCTAGTATCAGGACAAATACACAATAACATTTGCGAAAAAGACAGAAATTGTGCAGCATTACTTCGAACGTCCTGCCAAGCCATTTCAAAATACCATTCCTCATGGTGGATACTGATGCCGTGATGGTTGATAGTGATACGTACATTGATGGGTTTTGAGATTAATTTATAACTTGAATCAATAAATAAATCAAATCAATGACAAAACATCTTTCCGGAAGAGTCCAGTTTACTTCCTTTCTCGTCCAAAATCGGCCTGTGTGCTTGGTGAGGTCGCCAATATTCACTATCGAAAACGAAATTTCATCGGCCGTCAACTCAAAGTTGTTGTTGCAGCCATGTCACTTCACAGACATCGGAGTTTTCCTGTTTGACTTTCCGGGTAAAATAACAAAAAATGAAGCTCATTTAAATCCATTTTGATAATTCAGGAATCCATGAAACTGTAGTAGGAGTCGTCAATGCTGTTATCATCGGTAAATCCTTAGAAATTCAACTTTTCCGTAACTGCACACGTCCGCCATTACGTGTCAGAAATCCGGAGAGATCGAGAAGGAAGATTTTTAAAAAAATATGTGACGTAAAATTGAATGTTGTTAGCAACAACCAATCAAAATTATTTTAAAACTTTATGAATACGTACCTTATACACTTGAGAAACTATTTTTCATTGGTTTTGGCGTGAAAACCCGGTTAAATCGATCTATTTACAACTAATAGACGGGCATGTAATTTTGCGCTTCTATGTGCTCCCCGGGAAATGAGACCCTCTAAAAGCTGCGCTTCTATGCGCTCCTCGGGACGAATGAGTTAAAAGAAAAATAGTTATTATATAATCTAAAGCTCATGCGCCTTTGTTTTGTTGCGTTTTTTTTACCCCCCCCCCCCCCCCCCCTATTTTTTGTTTGTTTTGGGGGCATAAAGTGCTTTTTCTTCTAGGTGTAGGCTGTAGGAATAACTTGGAAGACCGACGAACGGTAAAATAAATAAGGGATGTGTATTCTGAGAAGGTCACTGACTAACTACATTCATACATGAGGTGAACACAACCGGTTTGGTCAGTCCTGGTCAAGTAAACTTGTAACAGGGGAGATAATCTTAATACATTGCCTATATTTCCTCCCTTTTTTTTTGACGAGTATTAACATTTCAAACAATAATTTTCAAATATAACAATTCATGAATCAACAACATTTCATGGGAAACAACTAAATTAAACGATACATTTATCCGGTTGCCTTCATGGGGAAACTGAGAATGGTTCCAGTTCAAGTTGTATTGTATATTGCCAAATCCTTACTGATGACGACGCTTTCTCTGTGCTGTCGGTTCGGATTGTGTAGGCCTACTTGGAGAAAGTCTCCATAAATTTGAGTGACCACAAAGCCTTTAGAGAAATCTTTTCTCTTAAATTTGGGACCCGACAGAATTTTTACTGCAACCTTATCTCCAATATTAAATTCACGCACTTTTGTGTTGTTAAGCGAGTTGGTACGTCTAACATCTTTTGCGGTGACGTGTTTTCCGTAACAAAAGGGGTCTGTTTTGGTGAAGATGCCCCATAGCTCTCTTATATCCTAGCCAGAGGTCTAGACTCTAGGAACACACATTGACATTTCAATTGAAGCCATTTTGACAGCCAAGAATGTCAAACATAAGTTAGTCATTTGACAATTAGCAAGCAATAATTGATTGGAATGAGGCTCATCTGGAACCTATACATTGTCTTTGTTAAATCGGTTGTTGGTAGCCCATGAAAATTTTGTCTAATGTCTCAGGCTTGGAGAGAAGATGAAGGTTCATCTATGCCCAGAGTTCGGAGATACTTCGCTTCACAAGGCTGGAAAGCTTTATTAACAGGTGCTGCGGTTTAAAACGAACAAAATCGTGGGACTGTGCTTGAAAACTGACATGTATGATACGATTTGTCCTGTGCAAGGATGAAACAAGACAAAAACAAAGTTCCAAATGTTAGCTTTCCACCCATACTTATTCTTTATATATACATTTTTGAAAGTCTTCAAAAACAACAAAAACCCTCAAATGTAGTTCTGCATTCCAGGTTTTTAAAATGTTAATCCTAATTAGCACATATTAAAGGTTCCATACATTAAATTTTCAAGTACAAATGCCTGACACAATCAGAATCAATGAAATTTCAGAAACCACTTCTGGTAGGTTATGTTTTACTGACATCATCTTGTAGCTCTGAGATCCCAAATGTGAAAGGTTATTTAGAGAAATGTACCCCATGAAAAGAGCTGCATGCAATAGAGGAGATATCATGATCAGGTTGGTCATTTCTCTGAGGTCATTTTAGCAACATTTGTAAAAAAGGAACATAAGTATCATTTGTGAAATACCACAAAATAATTGTTCACTGGAAGTACAAAGTGTTACTATATACATACAAATAGATACTTTACAACATTATACAGCTGGGAGATGACAAAATGTAGTCATAAAGCACAACAGTAAAAGTCAACTGTTGATTTGGAAAGTAAAAAGGACATGCACTATCTAAACTGAAAAAAAATGTCAGAATCATTCATCCCTGGGGATAAAACTACAGATGTTTACAGTAGACATGGGTGCTGCTTTTGAATTTGTATCAGATTCGCAACTAATCAAATTGTCTACCAGTATTTGTTAATTTTTGGTATTATACTTTCTTGAAAAATAGCCGAAATTCTTCTACCGATTTTGGGTGAAACTCAAAACGGGAATCGAACCCGGGTCCCAGAGTATGGCAGCTATCGCCAGCACTACATACCAGCTGCCTTATCCGTTCAGCCATCATTTTTCAAGAAAGTGTAATCCCAAAAAATAACAAGAATTCTGTTTAGTTAAACACATGTCTACCAACGAGTTTACTATTTTAAAGTCAGATTATCAGCCGTAGCCTATGGATTCAAGGATGCAAATTCAAATTTTTTTTTTTTTTTAAATAATGTTTTGCTCTCTTCCCCTTGTAATCCATTTTGGAGTGATTTTTTAAAAATAAGTTGTAGTTTCAGAGCATGCACTCAAATTTACTTGTTTATGGATACTGTAAATGCCTTTATATTCGCGGGTTAAAAACTTCACGGATAAGGAAAGAAGCCAAATTCGCGTGTATCTATTTTCACGGATTTTTAGGTGAGTTATTATCAAAACTGACCCAACACACCTGCTTTAACATAACACACTTGAATCATCAAGTTACACAGTTGGAATTAACCTTGGAGTTTAGTACCATACTCTTGTCTAGACATTCCAAGTTCAACTAATCAAAACACAAGCTTGCATTCTCAGCGTAGGGATAATACGTTCATTTTCCATTTATGTAATAACTTGAAGACATCCTTGTTAGATTACAAGTGATTGGCAGTATAACTCACAACTATGCGAGTCAGTAGCCAATCATGTTATGGCTTACATACAACGGACTACATTTATGCAAAATAGTATGATTTTCCCACGATCACGCCATAGCTACTTCCATATAAGGAAAGCATTTGAATGTACCGTACATGACATACTTCTTGACATAAACAAACTACTTGGTCTGCTTACTTCCGTTTTTCTAACAAATTAGGATTAAATACGAATATATCATAGCCGTATTTACTCCAAACTGCAAACGATGCCACTTTCTGTATCAATAATTAAACACGGGATAATTATATTCAATCAATCAATCTACCCAAACTGGCGTCTCGCAGATTTCTCAAGGAAGATGCATTGACCTAGTTATCGTAATTGTGTCGGTATAGAGGTCACAGCAAACCCTGACTTCGTCATTGGATTGCAGACATTAAAATATTGATATGTTTATTTTTGTTTTATTCTTAGAAGTGCCATTCATTTGTAGGATAGATTTTTTATCTCTTTATTCTTAGGAGTTCGTGAGCAACAAAACTGTTCAATTTTAGAGACCTTTCTTGTGTAGCGTAATGAATACCGTCTCCATGTCAACGCGGTAAAGCGGTTGACCTCATTAGAATCCAGAAAGGTTGGCTGGGTTGAACGATGCGATGTGGAGCTGCATTTCAGAATAAAATGCAGTATTTTTGTGTAGTGAGAAAAAGATTAACCAACTCGAGTCCGTTTGTTACAATGAATATCACTCTCATCTATTAATTTCCAAAGTCACTCACCAGAGGCTCGTGACTTTGAAAATTAATAGATGAGAGTGATATTCATCGTAACAAACGGGCTCTCGTTAGTTAACCTCTATATACATGTAGGCCAAGGCCTATTGTAACACCTGGATTTTATATTCGCCGGTACTTATTTTTGCGGAAAAGTGCTAACGACATACGCAAAAATTAGGACCCTGTGAATATAAAGGCATTTACAGTATATTAGTAAGCTTAAAGGGAAAGAAAATTTAAGCTTTAGACTAGTTTAGATGGAAAGGGTAGAGTTCATTTAGTGTAAAACAACTGTTCAATGTATGTTTTATCCCCTAGTAAGCGTATAATTGAAACTTGACAGTGGCGTTACAATAGAGAATAAGCTCCATAGGTCATTCACAAGGCTGCCGCCATTTTTTCATTAATTTTATCCAATTATTGGAGAAAAAGTAGTCATGTGATGCAATTTAGCCAATAGCTTGGCTAAGAAATACTATGCGGTTGCAGGACTGACCTACATATTTTGAGGCAATCTTGTTTTTTGGCCGGAAATCTAACATTATACATTAGAGAGCGGTAAAAATATGCCATTCTTGATCTTAAAGTAGCTACTGCAACATCACCTCATCTTATAACAGAAAAAATGGCAACACAGATAAGCCACTGAAAGGACATACTTCTGTCTGTTTTTATTAGCTTGAGGGTCACTGGCGGTAATTAATGTGAACAGTTTTCAGTACTTTGAAGGTTGTTATCGACGATAATCCCTATGTATTTCTACAGATTTCCCATCCTTTAAGGAATTATATCCCAGGTAGTTCTAGATGTTTTTCAATATATTAAACAAAACAGCACTAAACAAATGGGCAAAAACAACTGGGCCAAATGGTAAACATGGGGTAAAGCTTTATAACAAGCTCAAACTTTTGAGCTAAATATGATATGCTGATGGCCAGTTATGTATTTGATTTATACACATATAGCATATATTATACTGAAGAGTGCAATATGTTAAATGATGCTATCCTATCATGACGTGAGATTTCTTGTCTATCTACATTTGTACCAAGCTTGTTTTTTTTTTCTTTAGAAAATCCCTTCTTGATAATACTGCCCACTGATAGTTTGCACTGGTGCATTTGTGAAAATGCAGGTTTTTACAGTACACCCAAACAATTGCCACTAATGCTCACGCATCGGTAACCGTCTACACAGCCGTCGCGGGTAAGTAGCAGAAGAAGCTGAAAAGCGTCTGCGACGGCCAGGTAAACCGTAGCCGACGTGTCAGTTGATGTCTGATACTTCCAATTCAAATAGTCCTTATGGAATCGGTTTTTGGCAGGCAACCAACAAGATAGCTCCTGGAAGTGCGTTTTTCAACCAGCTCCATAAGATTTCGCACCGACTCCGTGTTTTAATTGTTTTCTGTTTGGGTCCTCTGTTCAACTGGTCCTCCACATCGATTTGACCAGCCCCGATAGCTCAGTCGGTAGAGCGTCCGCTTCAGGCCTGGGAGATCCGGGTTCAAGCCCGGGTCGAGTCAGACCAAAGACTTTAACAGTGGTAGCTGTTACTGCTTCGCTTGGCGCTCAGCAATAGGAGTTAGAGCAGCGACTGGTTGGCCCGGTGTCAGTATACTGTGAGGGGGCTTGCTGGTTGTCTTCGGCAAGTCGTCTCGGTGAGACAGCACCTAAAAGAGCGGTGGGAATCCGCCCTGTCACAAGGAGACAACGTCTTCATATAACCGAAATACTGTTGAGCAGGACGTAAAACCCCAATCACTCACTCACTCCCTCCACATCGATTTGTAATGATCTAATCAACAAAGGTTATCGGTTGATCCCTTCTTTGAAGGCGATAGGGCTGTTTATAGCTCGCTGCAGGTAAGACAAATATTTCTTTGTCATTTGTCCCTTCAGCTTAATCCACAAAATATATATCTACGGCCGTAGTGTATGAAGTAAAATTGTAAGGACTCTTAATTAGCATCGCGGGACAGTTGTCAGCCACTTTTTAACCAGAAATACTTTCACTTGGTGTAGACGGCTGGTAATTTTTATTCAAAACTGTGCACACTATTGACTAGGCCTTTAGTCTAAAAAAAAAATATACAAATACAAATGTTCAAAACTTGATTGATGAAACCACGGACGAGTGAAAGTAACCGTGTGTTGGCACAGTATTGACAAGACTTAGGCGGACAGTCGTGAGACACTTTTTTGATAGAAGAATTTTTAGCAAAAATTTTAAAATTATGTCATTAAATGACGAAAGTGTTAGAAAAGTTTTAAAATTATCCAAAATAATTCAAAACACACCATAAAATGATGTAATCACAAACCAAATCAATTTTTAAAAATTTATTCTGTGTTTTTATTTCAGGAGAGACCGTAGCCTATGTGATCCGCACCGGAGTGGCCGCCCAGTGAAGCGATGCATTAGATCACTGGATCCGTTGTGACCTAGAAATTACAGCAGCACAGTTGATAAATGGAATAGATGTTAGTCTACGAATTGTAGTGCTTTTCCAAAATCACGTGGCAGCCTTGCTGAGACTTACTTTTATTTTGACAAAAATGCACACTAAGTCTATACATATAAACATAGATTTTTATACATTCAATTGTAAGTGTTTGTGCTATGCTTATTTTTTCAGACGAATCTACGCCTTCAACCAGACCACATGGACGCAGAACCTTTCAGGCCCAGGATGTGGCAGATTTAAAATACATAACTGGACAGGCGTGCTCAAAAATGAAACAAAAAGAACTAGTGTGTGTACTCAGCATGAGCAATAAGGGCCAAAGCTTATTGGCCCGATACTCCCATAAGCAGCTGATAGACAGGGTCAGACTTTTTTAATAGAAAGAAAAAAATAAATAAGTAAGGTTCTGATTTTTTACAGAAATAAAAAAAGAGTTTTTTTTTTCAAAAAATTGTTGTTATTCTTAACTGGTTAGTTTAGATTGATTTGATTATAGCTAGAAAAAGAAACAGTGGAGGGACCCATCCCACAGCAGGATTTGATCCAGGCATCATGCCACCTCCTTTCTAACTAAAATGTATTGAAAAATACATATGTAGGGATGTTTTTTTTTTTTTGTTTATTTTCCCAATTTTTTTTATTTTAATTACTTTTCTTTATTTTTTTAAATGTACGGTTGGGGCCATGACAAGTCGTTAGACCAGCATGGTCATTTCACCACCCCCTTTGCAGGCCCCTTTAATCTAACATTTATTATCTATTGTTATTGCCTTTAAAAATGCCGACAGCAGCCCTTTTAAGGGCTCTAGATGGCCAAATGTTGTATAGTTCAAGCTTATTATGGCTCACCCATCTAGTGGAGGTTACACACTATTACTTTATACCCACCCGGTCACAATGCACGCACAGGTAAAGCCTCCATTTACCTGTAATTAGTCGATTTTTGACCGAAATATGCCAACAACAGTCTTTATAGGGCTTAATTTTATACAGTTCAATGATATTATGTTCAACCACATAATGGGCGATGCATACTGTTATTTTATCTCCGCTTAGTCACATTAAGCCACAGGTAAGGCACTAATTTACCTGTAATTACTCTAAATTTAGCTATAAACAGCTTTTAACAGCCCTTTTAAGGGCTCAACACAACCTAATTTGAGATTATTGTTGAAGCACATTAACCAAGAAGTTGTTATCCATAAGTAACTCTTCGCATCATTCGACATTGTAACTTTTAAACTTCTAAATGCAATTGAAAGATTTACATTTTCAGACTAATTAAGAAAATGCGTTCATTTGGAGCTGGTATTTGTGAAGTGTGTGGTGGGACTTCGAAAAATTTGGCGGAGCACGTGAAAACCCATGAGTTTGAAGAGGAGGTTGAAGAGGAGGTTGAACTGATGGATTCCTCTTCGGAGGAAGAATGGGTCCCCCCCGAGCCCTTCCCCTCCAAAGACGAAAATGATCGTTAAGGTGAGGAAAGGGTAATCTTTGTCAATGATTTTTTTTTTATTCCTCCAAGTTATGAAGAGACTTTTGACGTCTTAAATTCTGATTTTCTCCCCGTTAAACGTCGCCAAAGATGAGAAATGGTCTTAAGAGAGGCACAAAGAATAAATACATCCATCTGTCTCATGTATTGCTTGCTTTGTTGCTCTAGTTGTGGAAGCTTCCCAGTGAAGCGAGGGAGGATTTCACTGAGGAGGAGGAGGAGCCGGCAATGGCCGAGAAGGAAGAGGACATGGATGAGGAGGAGGAGGAGCCGGCAATGGCCGAGAAGGAAGAGGACATGGATGAGGAGGAGGAGGAGCCGGAGACAGACTCATGCATTGTGGTGGAGAAGGTAGAGGACATGGATGAGGAGGAGGAGGAGCCGGCAATGGCCGAGAAGGAAGAGGAGGAGGAAATGGATGAGGAGGAGGAGCCGACGGACTCATGCATTGTGGTGGAGAAGGTAGACTTAATAATTTAGTTATTTGATCAAAGCCTGCTTTTTTAACAAAAGCTCTATCCCAAGGTTACTTTCGAGGGTGGCCTGATTTGGGTACACATTTGGCTATTTGTCACCGGTTTAGAACCCATCTGATAGATTGCTAAGTGCTAATATATTTTTCATTTCTATATTTTTCAGGCAACGCGACCTTTTGGGTGGAAGTTGCCGTTGGAGCGCCCCCAAAGGAAGCGGTGCGGGGGTGGAAGGAAGTTAACCACCTGCGGCCTGTGCAATAGGAATGTCGTGCACCTACCGCGGCATTCGGATGAAGACTCTAAGGCGGCCACAGTAAAAAAAAAACACACGGCCAAACACATGGTCACAGTAAAAAAAAACACGGCCACAGTAAAAAAAAACACAAAGGGCAGGAGGAAAGCCTGCCCTAAATGCGGGGTGGAAGTTGTCCGGCTGGACCGGCACTTAAAGAAAGTCCACAAAGTAGACAAATTGTCGGAAAAGTGAGTTTGTTTTTTTTTAATTTTAATAGACCTATGAATAGGAAACTTGTGTGAATTCAATTATGTGTTAACACATTGAGCAAATTAATCAATAAGTCAAAAAAAGCACTTCCTCGATCCAAACCTCTGCTACTCATCCAGGGTGAGGGAGACTCATGTAACTGATTGGTCCAAGTTGTCTTGTAAGATGATTGACATAAAAAATTAAAATGAGTGTTTTTTTTGTCACACACAGAGAAGCTAAACAAATGGTGGTGGAAGGCTGGTCATCAGAGGAGGAAGACCCAGGGACCGATGTGGGAGGAGGGATCCCCTTTGATATAACAGAGGGGAAAACTATGAACCATCGGTTCCTGGGGTGGCAAATGTCACTAGAGGGTGGAGCCAAGGACATTAACAGTGCAAAGCAGAACATGCTTCAAGTTAGTGATATAAAATATTTTGTTAATACAGGTATAGCTTTCGAGACTGGCCCGAAATTGGTAGTTGAATCTCAGCCATTTTTCAAGAATGTTTAATCCTAAAATACATGTTATATCTTTAAAAGACCTGAAAAAAAATTAACTGGTAAACATGAAAGTTAATATGAATAGTTTCCAAATAAAATTAAAACTTGTTTGTATTTTCAGCTGTATGACATCTGGAAGGGGGTGTCCCCCAACTTTGATATTGAGGACCTCCTGGATAAAAACAAAGTCGGTGCCTGGGTGGAGAAATTTTCTATGGAAAAAGCCCCAGGCACCACACTGTCCTATTTAGGGTCGTTGAAAAAGTTTTTTAACTTTATGAAAGTTTGTGAAAATATGAGCGGGGGGGGGGGGGCAGACCGCTTCCATTGACAGGATCTCCATAAGCCTGGAAAATTGGCGGAGGTCATTGTCAAAACAGAAGAAAATCCGCAGGACGGAAGTCATGGTAGAAAATGAAAGTAAGTAGAAAATGCTGTAATTAGTTTTTCATCTTTAAAGGGATAGAAAACTCCAGAAATAGACACAACCTAACTAGCAGAATGCCCACCAAAACCCTTGATGCACATAACGACTCTTACCGCAAAATACCCTGAAATTAGTATACTTATATTGACTAGTGTCACCCTCTGGTTCTTATCAGTGTCGCCATTTTCCTGGCTTGTCTATTGCATCATATGAGGGCCGCTATTTTTAGATCCACTCTTCTATGTGGAGGTAGTTTTAGACGTAGAAACATGGCGACAGAGTTAAGCGAATAAACAAACGCCGAGGATTGTGGGAGACTTTATTTTTAGAACAATGTCAGCGAATTAACCCCTGTCATTTCTCTGCCAAATCATTGGCTAACTAGATCAGGTCAAAGGTCGGCCCGGTGCTCGAATTTGATTGGGCAAAAATACGGGGAAAATGGATGCGCCGAAGAACGGGCTCATGGCGATCGAATGCCTGCGACCACAGACTTTTCAAATGTTCGTTACTCGCTAACAAATCAACGAAAAATTTATTGGATTGCTGTTTTAGACTCAGGAAACACTGCTCTTTCAGAACACACTAGTGAAACGCTAAAATGGACCCTTCCTTTAAAGCCACAACTCTTAAATACTAAAACACATTCTGTACAACTTATTTTATACATATAATGTTTAGATGTGTACTGTTTTCTTGTCTTGTAAGACTACGAATTTCTCTTCCATTGTAACGCAATGTATAACATATTTTTCACAGGGAATCAACTAACTCCTGATGATGTTATCATCTTGGACAGCTCCGCCATGTCTCTGGCAGCACAGAGAGTCCTGGATGGGGAGGATGAGGTCACAAGGGAGGGGTTCCTGCTGGCCAGGAACTACCTAATTACACAAATCCTCCTCAATACGGGCAACAGAAACAGTGCTGTCAGAGGCATGGATGTGGGTGGAGTAGAGGTGGCCCCCGAAATCAAGGTCGGGGAGGAAATTTTCCGAGCAATCCCAGTAAGTATGGAATTTAATTAATTTAACACTTTAATAATTGGTGAAGTATCAGTGTAATAAATGTTACTTTAACTGAAATTTGAAACTTAAGTTACCAAGTCAATAATACTTCCCATTTTAGTAAAAAATGAAGAGGGTTAGAGACTACCATAGATAGGAATCATTGTAAGGAAACTCATAAGTTTATTAGTGCAGGAGTTTCACGATCTAAATATAAAGAATACTGTTTTTTTATTATTCTTTTTTTTTTCTTTCAGGTTACCCAGCACAAAACATCGGCCCAGGGGGCGGCAACTCTAAATCTCACCAGCATATTGTACAACAGGCTGGTGAGATACATTAAGAACATACGGGGGGAGTCCCCCCACCCAAATGTGTTCTTGACTGCGGATGGCAACCGCTTAACGGCGAGTGCGTTGTCATCCGCAACCAACAGTTACGAGAAGGTTGTACACAAGAAGGTCACAGCCAACAGAACCAGAAAGCTGGCCTGCACTGCTGTAAGTATTAGACTTTTAGGTGTTAGTTATCTATAAATTGATTGCTAGATAGATTGATTGGTGGTTTACAAAGAGCTATATGGTGTTTTAAACCCAAGAGAAGTCACGGCCACATTAACATAAACAATATGATTCTTGATTTATTGATATTTAAATCGAGTTAACCGCTAATTGATCTGCAACTTTTATGTTCATAGATGTACAATGACCACCCTGAGTTAGAGATACAGACTGGTAACACAATGTGCCATTCAGTGCGCACAGCCCAGACCTATTACCAGCTGAGGCGTAACCAGGTAAAGCAACTTAACTTAAGACCAATCAAAGACCAATGAAATTAAAGTTTAATCCATTACAGTACTTTAGTTAGGATGTAACATTTTAAAGGATTACTTACCATACTTTAAATATTGTCTTTCAGGAAGAGTCGGCTGCAGTGACCAGCTGTATAATGAAAAGCGTCCGACACACCACTGCAGCCGCAGGTTCTGAAGACCAGGAACCAGACCAGGGGTTTCAGAGAGCAAGGAGGGCGTTCACTCAAAGAGAATCCATCCTTTTCGAGCTGGCAAAGAGCCAAATCAAAAATAAGAAAACCTCCCCGGTCAAGCTCTTACAAAAATACCAACAGGGTAGGCACCGCCTCAAAACCAAAACCATGAAACAACTGGTGGATAGAGTGAGGTGAAAGTAGGTAGATTAATTGATTGATTGATTGGTGTTTTACGCCGCGCTCAAGATTTAAAATTTGTAAAAATGTAAATTTACAGGGGTCTGCATAGGGGGTCGTGAAATGACCATGCTGGTCAAATGACTTGTCATGGCTCATTTGCAGACCCCTTCAATTATTAATAAATGTATTTTTAACTTTAAAATTTGTAAAAATGTAAATATCACAATTTGCTCAATTTCAGGAATTTCTGTACATTTCCAATAAATTTGCTGGTCTTTGAATTATCTAAAAAAAAAAAATATTTTTTATACTTTAAATCATGTCTTTTAAGGCATTGTCAAACTTCTAATTCGAGGTGGAGGAACACGCTGGTTTACATGAAAATATGCTGCGGTGCCCCATTAAGCCCCTACTGACCATTATGTTAACGCTCTTATAGATTTTGTATTAGCTGCATTCAGTTAGGCCATCATTGTGCCAAAGATCATTTCATTTGGTCAAATAGCTTTCGATTTATTATCCACTCGCGACGAAGTCGGGGAGGGGATATAGCGTTCCGTTTGTACGTACGTAAGTACGTACGTAAGTACGTACGTACGTATGTTCACCCTTTGTCAGCGCTCTAGCGACTTCGTTTTTGAACGGATTCTGACCAAACTTCCTATATGGGTCCAGCATGGGAATACCTCGAACAAGTTCGTATTTCAGGGTGCCAAGGTCAAGGTCACCGTTACTATTTATAGAAAATCTTTGTCAGCGCTCTGGCGACTTCATTTTTGAACGGATTCTGACCAAACTTCCTATATGGGTCCAGCATGGGAATACCTCGAACAAGTTCGTATTTCAGGGTGCCAAGGTCAAGGTCAAGGTCACCGTTACTGTTTATAGAAAATCTTTGTCAGCGCTCTAGCTACTTCATTTTTTATATGCCCGGCTTGAAAAGCGGGCTGTATTATGGTATCATCTCCATCCGTCCAGCTGTCCGGCAGACTATTTTTAACATCACTGGTTACATAATATGGGAATTATATTGGATTATGTAATATTCCCTTCTGCTCCATAACTTCTAAAGTTTTGATTCCATCTGCACAATTTTTTCTGAGTATATACCTTATGGGTAGAAGGTGTGTCACAAACTATTTTTAACATCACTGGTTACATAATATGGGAGTTATATTGGATTATGTAATATTCCCTTCCGCTCTATAACTTTCAAAGTTTTGATTCCATCTGGACAAATTTTTTCTGAGGATATAGCTTATGGGTAGAAAGTGTGTCAGCTTCCTTGGATAATTTAGTGATAGCTATGGTGGCCAAAACCTAAAAAGTTTAGAATTAGAATTATTTCTCTGTTTTAAAGGCTCTTCAATTCAGTTTTATTACCCATATGGTAAAGCAAATATAGCTGCTTAAAGATATGTTTGACAAGGTTGTAAGTGTAAACAGATAAGACTTGTATATTTACACACCATTGACCATCTCAGAGATTAGGCTCTGTTCAAATATAGCTATATTAAATGTGGCAAACATCCTGGTCAGTGATTGAACCCACTGACCAGTCAGAATTAGCTGGACTCCAAGCTGAAGACCTGGACATTTAACACCAGATGAGATTTCATATTTGAAGGACCCATTGCATATATTCAAAAATATTTATATGGAAGGATTTGTTTTGGTATGGCTACAGTGACTGCCTTTCCGGGCGTATTTTGAGTTTCCCGAAACGGTTTGTGACCAAACTTCATATACATTGTATGTGACTATATTGCATTCTATATTTTTCTTTAATGGGTCTCCATCCAAGAAAATAATCATGTAGAATGCCAATTACACCTTCTGCACAAATGAGAATGCACTTAGATACATGCATAATTATAATCACTTTCAGGAAATCAAGCTGTTGGTGTGATGCGTAACCAGATATTGTTGAATGAATAATAATATATACCATATTTATCAGGCAATTAGCCCATGCCTGATAACATGTCTATTGCAGTTTAGTGCAAATGACAACTGATGTTATTTCAATGTCCTGCAATAACCCCAGTCCCCATTTTGCATCAGAGTTCTTGTGTTTGCACGCGAGGGGATTTGTATCGTTTGCGATGCCTTGTTTGAAATTTTGATTTTGCTAATGCTTTAATATATATAAGACTAATATTGTGACTTAAGCCCAGTGGATTAGGCTAATCCTTCTATTCAGTCAAGTGAAATTGATATATCATGAAGTATATACCATTACCTAATATTTCAAATAAGAAATACTTTTAACCCTTCATAGTTGATACATTTCTGATACTTGTTTTTGTTCTTTGGACGTCGTAACTTACGTAAATAAGTTAAGTTACGACATTCATCTGTATATCTTTTAGCAGATAAAGCTCTATTTATTGAAGGGTTAGAAACCAATACTGGTCATAAAGTTTCCTGGGGTTCAGTTTTAATAGAAACTACCCAAAAAATAAATATAAAGATAATTAAACTCAATATTTTGAGCATAATATGGAAAATATGGCTTATATTGAATAAGGTCAAAGTACAAAGCATTTCCAAGCAAAATAGATTTAATATTAACCGATCAGCTTTGTCGGGTGAAAACAAAGTTTCGACATCCTTGTCGCATTGCAGAATAGCAGAAGTTTCTCTAAACATGCAGTTTTAAAATAAAAAAATCTGAATCAACTATGCTACTTATAACCTCATAAGATATGGGTAAGAATGAAAAATTTTCTTAAAGGAAGAAACAGTTTATTATTGTGCATTTTTAAAGTTTTGGAAGGAAATGTAATAGAGCCAACTGGTTGCTTTATAAAACAATAAATTAAAAGTGTTTAACTTTTTCATGCGGTTTAAACAGCTGGAAGGAGGTGAGCGATGCAATTTGCCGTGTACATTTAACATACTTGGCGTTGATACATACAACCGGGCTCGTAAACCACTAACAGTTGAGGAGCTTTCTAAATAATAGTCCTACCCACATGCCATCACTATACACATTCTGAGTGCATTGGCACCGTACGCGTACTGGGGAATGGGGCTTCGTCTCTTGGTGTCGTAAACAACTACATATCTGAACATAAAAAACGCATTAAATTAATTTAAATTCGTGATTCGAGACCCAAATCTATTGTGTCAATGAATTTTTTAGAGTAATTTATTATAAAACAAGACTATATACTTTCTAAGCCCACACTAGCAAACGAGTCATTCGCGTTACGCTCGGCAATGAAGGATAAAATCGATGGTTTGATCAGGAACAAATAAGCTGTCATGATAATATAAATTCCACAGACCAACAAAGTACGCAGTAGGACTACTTTCACTTGTCTCGCGACTGGCTCGATTGAAATAGCATTTCACGATCTTTCTGAAAAAATCACGATTTGAACTTGTCAATCGTGAAACCATCGTGATTTTTTTTACGATTGGACAAAAACCACGAACACCTCAAATTCGTTCAATCGTGATTTTTGATCAGAAATCACGATTGAATCACGAACGATTTATGAAAACCCTCCCTTACCAGGATTCTTGTGTGAATGTGGCACCAGGTATAAATGGAAGTCCAGTTTATATCGTCATCGGCAGTTCTGTGGGAAGCAAGAGTGTCCTTATTGCATGGAATTCACCACTTTCTACAAATACATCACCCGCTGTTGATGTCTACGTCGCTGTTGTAACAGTGCCCCTTTCCCTTGAGTTATGTTTTGGTAGACCATGTTAGTTTGCCTTTGTAAGTCTAACATCATTAAATTCATAAATTCACTTTTATTTGCAGAAGGACCTGCTAGATGACACAGAGGTGAGTGTGTTCAGTTTTCAGAAGCCAAGTATTCAGTGAAACAGGTGACTTAGTGGAGGTTTTTTTTACAGATGTTTCTGAATGTACTTTGCTTTCGCCTATGGAGCAGCTAAATAATTTAAAAGTTATGTTACAAAAATTTGAAGAAAAGAAAAGGATCCGTTGTTACATTGATTTGTGTCATGCTCAAAAATTTAGAATGAAGGAGGTAAATGAGGCTTTAGAGTTTCACCATTTTAAGAATATCGGTCATTGCGTATTCAATGAGAAAAAATGGCTGAAAACTTCAGAAGATATAATTGTTACTGAAACACCCCTATCTCCCTCAATTTTAGAAGAATTTTCCAATATTATTTTCAAAAACACCCCCATTCAAACTGTCAATGTTAATGGCAGGACTATCGGTTGAAGATTTGGGAAGTCTGACACAAACTAAATGGCTGACTACCTGTGTTCTGCAGGAGTTACAAGGTCAGCGGGTAATCTGATAGTAGTAAGGCACAATTTCTGCTGGAATTCTGGAGCATTACACAGGCTGTTCAACGTCATCTTAGAAAAGCTAACTGTACAAATCAACTTATTTTACACTGGTTCAGGCAACCATTTTATAATCACTGTTTATCAGGTCAAAGAAAACAAACTTACTTATGCAGATCCTTTGGGTGGAAATATGTTGGAAGGATTTTGGGTCACTTTAAAAATGCTTTGGAAGGCTGTAGAGTGGGATTCCAAGTCATTAGTTGTAATGTATTGTCATTATCCCGAATCTCGATCAATTAATGGTCCATGTATTTGTAATTCTGAAAAGTTACCCTCTTCAGACATGTGGTAATATTTGTGGCATTGCAGCAATATTAGGATTTTAGCAGCCATTAAAGGGGCATGAGCTGCCTTTAGACGTATGATTCGCAAGCTTTTTAGTGCCTCTGGTCTCGAAAATGTACGATAAAGTATTGTTTTAAACTAACTTTGCCTTAGAATGAATGAATGGTCGTCCCGGTTATTTAAATTTTGTTTACTTTTCGAACACATTTTCGGTTCGTACAAGCCACATACTGTATGGATTTTCCTCATTCCAACGCCAATCATTTAATTTTTCGATGGCTTTGAAAACCTCTTACCGTCGTGACGATCAGAAACTATGAAAAAAGTGTAAGTTTTGGCAACTCATGCCACTTTAAACCAGATCTCTTTCATGAAATTTTAAAGACTAAACATAATTTCAATGGGAGCTTTTCTTTTTCATGAAGGTTATGGTGTAATTGCCAAAGAAGAATTCACAAACTGCGATTTTCTTCTACAGTATGTTGGGGACAGTATAACATCCAAAGAAGGCCAATGAAAGGAGCTATGTTGGCTCTCAATCCTCACGCTGGTTCTTTACTATTATAAATTCAATGAAAAGAAGATGTGGTAAGGACATTGCTTGAAGAATCAGCACTCGATAACAACAATATAGATCTAATGTTCATTTTGTCTAAAAAGCAATGCAACCTTTATCTATACACAGATCTTGTTAAAAATATACGGCTGTAAAATTGCTAGCAAATTTGTCCGCAAACATGTACATACTTTGATAAGATATAACCGTAGGTATTTTTAGACCACCATGATCTCAAACTGTACGATATTGGTATAAGACCCAACAGCTTTATTTATGTTATACTATTCGTGTATGTGCTGTGTAACTTTTCTTAGTCACAGACTGATGAATATGGGAAATACAGAACTAATTTCAACATTTGACTTGACAGTGGTATGGTGATTATTTTTCAGGAAATTCAACCATTGAGGAAATCAAACAAAACTGTAAAAGATGCACAGAAGAAGGCGTCAATATCCCTCCTGAATCAGATGAAAAAGAAACAAGCTAATGTTCCTGTGGATAGTGTACTGGCCCAAAGGGAGTTAATCATACACTTTGTTTGGGGACAAAACGGACACATATAGATTGTATACAATCGACTTCAAATATAAAAAATTATGTTATATATTTTTCTTTAGCATATTTCACAATCGGAAGAAGGTTTTAACATGCCACTATAATTGTTTGAGTAGTACGACCAGACAAACAGACTCTGTTAAACCATTCCTCGACAAGAAAGACATCCACTTTATCATTGGTAAGTAACTTGAATATTTGTGTTTCAGCACAATATAGCAAGCATGTATATATTTAATGAGATACATTATTCTGTTTTTATATCTAAACTGATGGACAGGTTTAAATTGCATGCCTTATAATCACAATCATTTTTTATCTAGTCTAATATAATCTTATCTTCATTTTTCAGACGTAACTGTAAAACTTTTTCCCTATTGTCAGGACAAAGAGGTGAAAACATGCATCCAAATGAAGTTATTTATCTGTTTTGCAGTTGTTTATGAAATAATCTTGCAAATATTTTGTTGACTTCACTGTATCTTTTTCGATGTAAATAAATCAATTGAATCCCACAACTAAGTTTGTCTTCAATGTTTTACAGTTTTGATAAGGGTGTGATAAAGGTCAGAACATTCGGCCAAAATCCATTTACGTTGTAGAGTATAATCTGTACATTAATTTATAGAATTCTATAGTTTACTTTTGCAAAAGTGCTATAGAATTCTACGTATCAACAGTTGACTTTCACAATAATTGACCTATCGCCAGCTGTCAATCAAATATTTTATTATCCAATGAAAGCGCTGGATTACCGTCAACGCATAGCTGTCCGCCATTTTGCCCGTCAACCGCTAAGGTCCGTCAAACTGGATGACGGTGAAAGTTTCAAACGAATTTGTAGAATGGCGAAGCTAAATTTCGTATTTTATTACGAAAATAGCTTTAGAATGGCACAGAAATTTAAATGAGGCCGTATAATGCATGTCATCTCTCAAACTGGAGTCAACTGCACTGTCCAAAGCAGGCGAGACGACGCTGTCTGTCACAATGCGCTGTTTGCAGGCGAGTTATCGACTTGGGCATGGGTGTTTCGGTCCAGCTGATCGAGAAAGACTCCGACTCAGAGGAAATGATTAAAGTAAGTTTTTGTGAATAACACCGTGTAGTTAACATAAACCATCGATTCATTGCACTTATTAAAACAAATAACCACACTGGCGTCAATTTGTCACCGTAATTAAATAGATCTATCATTCTATGGGTTTGAAGTTGGCGAGCCGTGTAGCTGCACAACGCCCTGTACAAAGTAGCAAGCACCCTCTCCACTGCCATTTGGTTTTTTTTTCTGTTTAGAACAATTCAAACAGTTCAAGTTTACCTAGACTTCATTATTTCAACAAATTTGTTTAGTATTATTTACACAGAAAAACGTTTCCAGAATTGAAATTTCGTTTGAAATTCATCCAAAAACATAATAATTGTCAATGTCATTGGAATAAGACAAATTCATACTTGAACCAAAAAATGTTCAAAATAAAAACAAAATTTAAATAATCAGGATTCATTTTAGAGATAAGTTCAGAATACTACTCTTACAGTCTTAGTCTTGGTTATAATGTACATTCTTGAGTCAAGTAGATATAAAATTTTCTAAATTGTAGTTACCGATACAATTCAAAAACTTTGTTGTAATGGAAAAAATGTCGACAATTTGGCAGCACACGCAACGTCCACTGCTTTCCTAGTTTTATAGGCCTACATTTTGAACCCAAATTCAATATAAAAATGCCCAAATGTATATTGTTTGGTTCAATACCAAGCTGTCGGGGTTTTGTAAAAAGTCTTTTTTAGTTTTTTTATTAAATTATGATAATAAAGGGACAAATTATTAATTTTACAGTGTCAGGGACATTGGATACCGAGAAATGCATACGATTTAAAAAGTAAATAGATGGATCCAGTACAAGTGCCATTAGACCCTGATATTTCTTTACACACTATTGATTATAAAATCTTATGTTTTAGGTTTTCAAACACAGAAAAACAGCTGAGGTCAAGTGTTGTGTAGGGCCCTATCGAGGAGAACACAAAGAAGTATTTAATAATGATGGAAAGGAGTTGAAAATTATTTATATAAGGAGGTGGAAACTTGAGAATTAAAATAAATATATCCCTTATATTCAGAGTCTGGGAGAGATGAACATTTTGGAAGCAGGAACAGATAAGACCTCAATTCAAGGAATCTGCTTCAGTAAAAATGGGAAAGCATCAAGAGCATATGCATTATAGTGAATGTGTTGGTCAAGGAATAATAATATTAATTTGCTTGGAATGGAGTCCGTTTAAAAACTTTGTTTGTTGCCTTTATCGTTTAATATTACAATAGACTTACTGGGATGACCACTGACTCACTGCCTGTGTTAACAACCCCCACCCCTCTTCAAGAAAAGAAAAAAAAAAAGAATTAATAACGTCACATATAATAGATGATATGGATCAAAATGTGTAACTTTGTCATTTTTCATTCATTTTGACTGATGAACTGGATGAATTCGAATTGTTTTGATTGATTGTAACACGTTGAGGATATATGTCTAAATTTTAGAATATACATTTCATGTATGTGTATCGACAAAGTTAAACAGTCATTTACAACTGCCTTATGGATGTTTATTGTTTTACCGATTTATTTCAATATTTTATATTTTACAATTTACTATTGTTTACTGTTAACTGTGAGGAATCTGTGTATGCATCTTTGGGAGAGCACCCTTAAAAGGTTGAAATAGCTACCCTATAAAAATAAATTAAATAAACAAACTGCAGCTAAAATTGATTTATATCATTTTAAAACATTGTTTTTGTTTGGTCATGATAATTGCTTGATTGGGGTTTATCAGACTTGAAAAAACTTCATATCCCTGACATTCCTAAAAAAAAGAAAATTTAGGGATGGATGAACGGTTTCAATCTCAATTTGGTATGAGAAATGATTAAGGTATCATCTTTGTAGTTTTTTGTGAACAACGTAAAGCTCAATAATTGTGTTGTTCACAAGGACTTACTTTGTGGTGATGCCCTAATTATTTCTGCTGTATGTGGGTAAGTACCTGTACGTTAAAAGAGTTTCAAACAATTTTTATCTGAATTTATATTATGTTTTTAGGCCACACAATTAGGCTCTTTTTTTCCGTAGAACGACTTAATCTTTAATTAAGATATCTTAGTTAAATTTGGTTGATGTTTTATACCAAGCTCAAGATTATTTCACTTATTCTGCGGCGTTGGTAGTTGGGGAGGATATCTCTGACCTTCGGTGGTTTTGAACTAACTTCGGCTTAGAATGAATGAATGGTCGTCCCGGTTATTTAAATTCTGTTTACTTTTCGAACCCTATTTTGGTTCGTGTAGGCCGGGGACTTTATGGATTTCCCTCATTCCAACGTCAATCATTTAGTTTTCGTTGGCCATCAAAGCCTCTTACTCAGTATTGTGACGATCAGAAATTATGAAAGAGTGTGAATTTTGGCAGCTCATGCCACTTTAAATTTAATTTCTATAATGAATAGCTTCAGAAAAAATATGGCAAGTACATCCGACTGAGTATGAAACCAAAAGGGCCTCAGCTCACACTGGGAAATTTGAGATGATGTACGTCAGTAGCTAAACATAATGATTAAAATCATCGTCATTTGAATCTAGCCGCACACGTGTCTCATCCTGTTTTACTGACTTTGCCGGTCAGTTATTTGAATCATGACAACAACAACGTTTTTTTTTAATTTTCACAAACGAAATCTGAACTCATCGGACCAGGAACAATTAAAGGGATAAAAGGTGACTATTGCCTGGATTTAGGATAAATATATTTATCGGAAATGCGGTAATTGGGTCAAATATAACTTAAATATTTGTTGATCTAAACACCGAATTTCAAATTCGATCAAACGTCCGACTTCGACGGTTTCCACGGTCGTCTTTGCTTACATAGCATGGCTATCTTTAAAATATATATCCTGGCTGGAGGAAAAGTAAATGTACAGGTCTTGGTCAAATGTGTGGACTCTTAGTTAGCTAGTACAAAAGTCATACGGGCGCGAAAACGGATAGGACGTAAGCTACAGCAGCGGACATTGTTTACATTTTTGACGGGCCTAACGAGAGTTGTCGGCCCTGATTTTCAAGGGGCGTGGCCTGGCCATAGTTCATGAATCTGCTACATTTTGTCATCTTCCAACTGTAGAATGTTGTAAAGTATCTATTTGTATGTATATAGTAACACTTTGTACTTCCAGTGAACAATTATTTTGTCACAAATGATACTAATGTTCATGTTTTACAAGTGCAACATGATGTCAGAGAAATGACCAACCTGATCATGACATCTATTGTATAGCATGCAGCTCTATTCATGGGGTACATTGTCTTAAATTTTCTCTAAATAACCTTTCACATTTGGGATACCAATTAAACCCGGAGCTACAAGATGATGTCAGTAGAACATAACCTATGCTGAAATTTAGATTTATTCTGATTGTGTCAGGCATTTATATCTTGAAAACCTTGTGGATGGAACATGTGCTAATAACGGACAAAATTTAAAAAACCCGGAAAGCAGAACTACATTTGAGGGTTTTTTTTGCTTTTGAAGACTACCAAAAATGTACATGCAAAGAATTAGTATGGGTGGAAAGCTAATATTTGAAACTTTTTTTTTGTCTTGTTTCATCCTTGCACAGGACAAATCAGACCATTCCATCTGTATCATATAAGTCAGATTTGTAAACCAAGCACAGCCAACCCATTTTGTTCATTTGAACCGTAGCACCTAAAGCTTTCCAGCCTTGTGAAGCGAACTACCTCCGAACTCTAGGCACAGATGAACCTTCATCTTCTCTCCAAGCCTTAATTAAGACAGGTTAAAGTGGCAATCTACCTGTCCTGATGTTGGTTCCACCTGTCCAACTCTGGCCAGATGAATATTATAAGTAATAAAATTGGAATTTTTGTGAAAAAAAAATGTTTCTGTTTAATACATAATATGAAGCTAATTTCACTTTCCAAACTATCTCTAAATTAATGTCAAATTAAAACCAATACAATTACTGATGTGAATCTATTTTTACAACAATGCCAATGTAGTTTGTGTTTAACTAGTTAAGCCAATGTTTACTAGCTTGTACATTGTAGTTGTAGCGTGTTGAGCCTTTCATTTTGTTAACTAAAGATTAATAATATTATTGGCTTCGATTATTTTCTTTTTCTGAATCGAGGGCCAAATAAATATTCGAACTTATTTTTACCTTCTGTAAGCTTGGCCTGACTTATATGATAATATTGTAGCGGATTTTGACCTTGTCGACACTTAACTCTTTACCCCATAATGACGCTATTTGAAGCCTCGCTTGTATCCATGAACTGTTCTCTGGGTCAACCCATAATGACGCTATATGACGCCTTGACATAATTAATATAAGACCTGATTTTATTTCTTTTTAATGACAATTTTTTTTTAATAACTTACTAAAGATAATCTTTTGAAGAATGTAAATGAATATGTTGTTTACTTTTTGTCTTTGCTATTCTGAAATAAATATTTAGAACAAAATAAGGTTGACCTGGTTAACTGTCTATGAATCAGAGCACGGCGTCATTATGGGGTAATGGATAAAACACACATGGGGCAAAGAGTTAAAGATGAAATGTAATGCGTCTAAAACTGGGTTTATTGTTAAAAAAAGGATTTAGAGTGTTCCTGTTAATAACTTAGGAGCAGAAAAATGAAGTTTTACGGATAATTTTATTTTTTTATTGAACTCCAAAAAACATGGTATTTTGGGCCTCGCACTAACAATGTTAAAAGCCATACATGAGTTATCTTCCCTGAATTTGCAATCTTTGGTGACGTCAATAGAGTTGTTTACATTCAAGGAGTCTATCGAGTTAGGATAAATTCGCCCACTTCATCTTCACTAACCATTTTTCCAGAGCTCTTCATCTTTCGGAGAAAGAGGGAAGCTGAGTCCGACCCGATAAGTATTCCTGCAGTTTGTTTAGGGCAGTGCAGAAGGACATCTCCGAACGAAAGTGTAAAGAGTCCTTGCTTTTAAAACTCGTTAGTACTCATTGTCATACGTTACGAAGTGGAAGCGCGCCGGAAACAAATCTCTAGTGACGTCAAAGATCAAGGGAAGATAAGTCATGTATTCATTTCGATTCTCAGATTTCAAAAATTTACAGGCTTGATTTATTTAATTAAAAAAATACATAAATGGCCTAATACGAGACCAAAGCTTGTGCCTGGCTAACAGCCACGTGTATAAAGGTAATTTAGGAGCAATTTGTTCCAGATTTCAATGAAATATTTGCAAACTTTTAGCGATAATTAATCGCTAATAATTTGATAAACTTTTAGCGAGCGTAAAACTAAATTGCGGAGTTTGCTAATTTAAACCTAACTTAATTAACCTTGGTAGCATATATAAACCTTTTGTTCGAAAGTAGCTTTCTGTTTGAGGCGCCGCTACTTTTGGGTTCGAGACGATTCTGATAACTGGTTCTTACAGCTCTGTTAAAATAATGGAGTCGACTAATGTTTCAAATTCAACAAATAAGTAAACATTTTTATTACAACTTGAACAAACACAATAAAATTTTCTGCAGAAGTTTAGCTATTGTTAAAGTTTTTGTTTTCTGCAAAGATATAGGGAAGATTAAATACTTTTGTTATAACAAAGATTATTGTCCTAGCAAAAATTGTTAATATAGCCACAGCAAAGATTGTTACAGCAAAAGTTTCATTACAGCAAAGATTGTTGACACAGCAAACTTTTTTGTCCCAGCAAAGATTTATGTGGAGCAAAGATCTTTGTCATAGCAAAGATTTATGTGGAGCAAAGATCTTTGTCATAGCAAAGATTATGTAGAGCAAAGATCTTTGTCACAGCAAGTGTGTTGATACAGCAAAAGTTTTTGTCACAGCAAAGATTTATGTGGAGCAAAGATCTTTGTCACAGCAAAGATTTATGTGGAGCAAAGATCTTTGTCATAGCAAAGATTATGTGGAGCAAAGATCTTTGTCGTAGTAAAAGTGTGTTGATACAGCAAAAGTTTTTGTCACAGCAAAGATCTTTGTTGTAGGTTGATGAATTCGTGAGATCATTTGTTATGAACGGTCCTTAACATTGGGCGATGACAATTTGACTGGCTCCTCCTAGTGTTATGAGTGTAGGCAGAGAACGAAGTGAAGCTGGTGGCAACCCCAAGACGTCTGGCAACTTACAGAAAAGTTCTCCTTTTTTTAGCACAATCTCATGAATATTCATCTGCTTACAAGCGATTTGATTGGTTGTTCTTACGGTTGTTATAGACAACGACTATGCTGACGTCATTACTAATGGTTGTCTGCTAACTCAGCTTCGAATAGACTGAATAAATTTTAGACAATGGCGATAAAACTGACTAACGCTGCTCATATTTGTAAGAAATTGCCTGTCCGCATATTTTTTTTTGTAGTAAAATATGCTGATTCGATACATATAACTTTGTGGAGATAAGACATGCAAACCAGTGATATCACAAGTGTGGTAATTTGGTAGTCCGACAATATGGCGAAGCTTGTAATGTTATCCGATACGACGTCTTGTTCGTATGCTGTTATGCAGCTCAATCTGAGAGATATTAATTACGCTTGTAACTCTTTTCATATGAGATCTTGACACAAGATAAGTAAATGTCACTTAAAAGTTTATCGTAAGTATTTATTGTTCCTAAACTCAAAACCTTTTTCCGACAGTGTTAGGTTATCCTCCATGTAAATTTGTCCGATGTCCGGTCAAGTCTGATTGTCGTTATAAGCCAAATACGATACACATTGTTTATTCTGAATGGTGGAGATAGTCAGTTGAATTTAACTAATAATGCAATATTTTTAACAAGAAAAACATGCATAATTTCATGGAAAACGGAAATAATACAAGTCATTTACCTGGACGGAAACTTCTTGTTGTTGTAAATAACTGTAAATTACCAATCAGGATAAAATCAACAAAATTCGATTAAACCAATCAGAATTGAAATATTTTTGGGCAGTCATCAATCATAAATAATATTTTATTCTTTTGACAGGTGGCAGAAATAACCCTTACTTTTTGTACTCACTGTCAGTGACAGTCAATGCGAAAACTGTCACAATATCCTGCACACATATTTTTGCCTTGAAGTTGGAGTAAATCTGGATAGAGTGCAAATGCAAGCTCTCGCTTTAAGATGAAGTAGGCGTTATTAAACACACAAGCCATCACTTTAAAATTTGCTTGATTTAACTCGCAAATTATATTGTCCATTGGGCTGGCTGCCACAGTGCCATTCCTACGTTTCTGTGCAGCAACAGCACGAGCATGGGGGTTAGATCCCCAGTGGCTTCGGATATTTTCAATCCTGTATGATAAACATCACGTTAGGAATGATGAGTGTTTGTCGCTGAACTCGGGATGATATGCCAGATGTGTCAAAATCATCCAGTCTTCCATGTCTTTCAGACCATTGAACAAGGATGTCCATGAAGAAATGAACTTGCATTTTGTTTTGTCATATATTTCCTTCCTTTTCGGTTGAGTTCACAACGCCGTCGCAGGGTAACTTTGAAATTTAGACAGTCGTAATTGCTTGTTAGCCATGTTTCTAACCATGCTGTTTGACGAGATGGAGCTTGTTAAAAAACCACTAATGTGATAAGAGGAAAGACCAATCGCAGAACCAATCGCTGTGTGCTTTTTTGTGTGTACTGCTGGTGCCAAGCGGATCTATTTTAAGGTGACTGACAGATATACTCCGCAGCCTTGTTCCGTGTAACGTCGTTATGATTAATCAAGGATATGCAGACGCACAAAATTCACAGCAGATACAAATTAAAATCACACAATAATATTAGTTACACAGTCTGTGTGTGACCCAATACGGAAATATATGGGGTTAGTAAAATCCATATTGGGCGAGGCAAATTTATCCCGCTGAAGACCCTTCCTCAATAGCTGACGCTTGTCTGGTTGATAGTTTTTGACTCTTGGCGAAATTCTTTACAACTCAGCCGATACGCGCGATACCGATACGGCGATGGTTCTAGTCAGTTCTGGCCACAAGACTAACCAGGTAACCTACATTCAGCAGATCTTGGGATAAGTACGCTTGCTATTCTCTGATAAAGGTTTCCACGGCACCTAAAACTATAGCCATGTACATCGATATGTTCTGTTTGTATTTTTAATTATGTCAACTCATTTTTAGACGTGCACATTCTGTCGCAGCGTGTATTCAGGGGCAAATAACTCTAGGTAACCTGATACGAACTCGGTCTGCCTGATACGGAAAAATATCACGTCTCCACGTGATCGATGACGTCCAATCAAATGCAAGTATTTTGTCTGATGCGGGATAATAACACAACACCAGTCAGTATACACATACAATTTTTAAGAAGTGATTGTAATTTTTGGTACCTGTCCCAAGGACAGTTTCATTCATGATTTTGCCTGTCCGACCATCGACTTTGGCTGTCCCGGACAACCGTTAATGTCGGACCCTGTCAGCATACAATGGCTGTGCAAAATCTCATCACAATCCAGGCCCCTTATATCAAAGGACTTCATGATCCTGTTTTGTTGTCCAGTTTTAACTAGATTCCAACACTAATAGCTGGGAATAATGATCAGATCCACTGTGTTGTATCTTTATACATAAGGGAAAGTCTGCAAGATGCAGTCCTCAACTAAACAGACACATGATGATGATGACCTCATAACAACACATGTGTACAATACAGACTCGAGTTTCCTATTCAGAATGTGGACTCCCAGATAAGCTGGATCGTAATAAGTGACTAACTGGGGCAAATTTTTGAAAACATTTTTATTTGCTATAATATGCTTGTAAAACACTGTTGACAACAAATATTATTATATTAAATAAAATATAGTATTTACAAATTGTTTATATTTCTATGTGAATTAATCTTTAGCGCCAATCATAGGTTATATATGGTGGCCCATCGTTGCAAAGAGCGTGTTTTGGTTTTTGTTATTTTTTTTTCTTCTATTTTTAGAAAAAAAGGAAAGTAAAAAAATAAAAATAAATCCATAGCAAAATGAAACACAAAATCAAAATGAAAAACAAAAAACAAAATGAAAAACAATATCTAAACAAAATTCATTGTGGCCCATCGCTGTCAAAATTTGCTTGGCAGGGATTACCCCCCTTTGCAGGCTTCTTAAATGTAGAAGACGGGAATTCTCAAACTCATCTAAACATTTCGTTACAATGGCTGAGAAATGGAAAGCGCTGCAACTAAAAGTCAAGGCAAAACGCCAGAATAGAGCATAAATAGCGATACTAAAGTCAGCTTTAACTCATTCAGTACCACAGCTGCCTTGCGCCAGGGAGGCTTTCCCCAGCAGCGCTGGCGGCAAAGCTAGCCTAAAACCCCACAGCCGTATCACTGTACACAGCCTTGCGAGTGTGCGTACCGTTCCAGCTACTTTCCTCCGTAATATGTTATAGTTAAAATATTATTTTGGGGAATAAAGTTGGTTCAGTGATTTGAGAGTTGTCATGTTTTTATTTTGGAAGTATTTTGCTGCAAGGTTATCGAAATAAGTCGCTATACTTGATGGCTTACCGTTACCGTAACTTTTAACTTTGTACGGCAAGCTAATTATTGAAGTAAAACGTGCCCTAAGTCGCCTACAAACCATCGTGTAAAAATTCTAAGGCTTGGGAAAAAAAAGATTGATATCTTTTGCTAAGATCTGTATTCCGTTATATTTTTTGACATAAAAAACTGAAATAAATGCCTTTGAATTGAACTGTAGCAGCAGCTAAATTAGATCGACATTTTATTTGCAGCAATTACAGGGAAAATCGTGCTCAAAATGAATTTACACGACCTTCGGTTTTGTTAAATTTTCAAGTATCTAAGCATTTAAGTCGGGAAAAGAAATGATTGTGTAATTCTTAAATGTCTTTAGAAACAGTCCTCTCGATTGATTGATTGATTGGAGTTTTACGCCGCACTCAAGATTATTTTACTTATATGGCAGTGAATCAGTCCTCTTGAAATAATTTTTTAAAGTGATGAACTATTTTAGTGATAAGGCTTTTTAGAAAGTTCCAATTCTGGAAAATCGAACATGACGACAGCGACTCCGAAGCGAGTCTAGGGCTCAGCAACGAGCATTGGTACGTCATTCCTCATGGTAGCCCTGGAAACAGCCGACACAGACTTTTGTCACATTTTACACAGCCTACAGAAGATTCGGACCGCATTCCACTTTTGCTGAAATTTGCACGTCAGTTCTCCCTTTTTCCTTTTAATCGGCCAGTGACCAGCGTTGTTGGATGGACATTGTAAGACGGGAGAAAAAAGTGATCGCTTGGTGGAGCTGTATGAACCCAGAAGTTGTTTCTTCAAAGCCAACTGGAATTCGAGCATGCCACATTTTCTTTCCCGTCCTGAGCGAGTGCCGATTTTGTGATTCGGACTCTCTGACATACATACGAAAGCATTACATTTGGAAGTGTCGACCAAAAACCAGAAAAGATACTTCCACCATTTAACTGATCTACGACAGGCTGGATACATGGAACGAAGCTTGTCAGCTCTATCTACCCCGTACATAAATTTCTCGTAAATGTCGACAATTGTTGGGCAAGGTACTGATTTGGTTGATCCGTCCTTTTGTCTCCTGTCTACCGTTGTTGTCGAGGTGGGATCTAGGCCACAGCTGAGGAAGTTCACTTGTTTCTTGTCATACCAGGACAAAGCTACCAAAGGGCCAAATTGTACAACTTTAGAGTCCCCAGGTGATTTGACACAGCCCTTGAACAATCTACTATTTGGCCACCCTTTTCGGTTTGTACGAGTTGTTGCACAACAATTAATTCCTTTGTCATACAAATCAGACAGAAGTCTGAAACGACGAATCCCTGAAGTTCCTTTGTCATGTCTTTGAAGACTTGGGATGTTAGTCCCTTTTCTACATCACCTCCCACTTTACCTGTGTATACCTGAAAGTTACTGACCTATCCATTTGATGCATCGGCAAGTTCCCAAATTTTAATGCTAAACTTGACGGGATTAGCTGGCATATACTGACGGAAACCAAGTCGACCACGAAAAGCAACCATAGCTTCGTGTACAGAATAAAGCGTTTTAAAATTTGTCAGAACTCCATCCAGTAAAGGTCTAACGTGAATGAGTTTATCGTGACCTAATTCACCCCGTGGAGGATTTTCACCAGTGTGATTACAGTGTAAATATTTTGATAACTGTTCGTATCTTTTGCGTGGCATGATGGATTTGATGGGAGGGGAATTTACAAAGCTGTCCGAACTCCAAGAATATTTGTAATTCGGCATATCAACGATTGACATAAGCATTTGGATGCTGACATAGGCCTTAATTTCAGATTCTGATGTTTCGGTCCAGTGTCTGTCAGGCTTCCCAAATCGTCGCTGTTTTCGGGACTTAGAAATATCAGACCCATAATCAACAGATCGGTTACCCAGTGAATGCTGGTCAAGGTCTGAGGCTGTGAAACCAAGGAATTCGTCCGTATCACTATCGTCAGAACTTGACATTTTCCCGTTGTGTTGTGTTGCTTCAGTAAATCGATAACTTTAGTTCTGTATATCTCTTGTAATTGTAACCTATTTTACCATATTTGGAAATTAAAAAACGTGTGCAAAACACCAACCATTTACGTAAGAATGAATTTTATTGGTTAATTTACATTAATTGATTGCGTGGGAAATATTAGCAGCCAACCGCATGTGTGTTAAGTGAACGCATTTTGTCGTCGTACGACGTCAGTGGGGTTTTGGCTGACTTTTTAGCTGTCGGCATACGACCTCTCTGGTACTCAGACAGGCCAGCACACTGACGTCGTACGGCGACAGTGGTACCGAATGGGTTAGAGCTCACAGTGCAACGCATGTCTTCTAAAGTGGAAAAGGCGCAAAAGTATGTGACGATGAGGCGGGCAAACCCCTTGAATTAACATTGGACAATGTCAAGAGAGCTTGTGAAAAACACTTTGAAAACACATTAGATACAGAAATGGCATGTGATGTGATGGCAGGTGAATGAGGACCATCTTGCCATACCTTGGAGCAAGTTCCAGGCTGGAAAGTAATTTATGTCAGATTCGTCCACAGAAACTTAAAGTTTAAGCTAAAACGTTTTGATGAAGATACTATTAGTATTACTAGTGGTAACAGCAGTGCCATTGGTCCTCAGTCTTTGGATATCCCCAGTCACCGACATCCACCCTAACCAATACAATGGATATTTCAGGCCCATCCAGTTCAGAATCCAAATTTGTCCCTCGGAGCCTGTCAATTTTAGACATGCTGAAACTGGGTAAAATTAAGAATGCAAGTACGCCGCATCTATAATAGACATATACACCTTTGATATGAAAGACTTCACTTGGTCAAAAATGACCACTCCTGTGGAACCTCCTTGTCTAGATTGACTGAGTTGAGGACAACCAGGTACAAAATTCCACATTTTTCACAGCAAACACTACAAACAGAGCTATATAATGTGGGTAAAGACTCACAATTGTGTGTTGTTAAGAGTATTGGAGGATTATGTGGAAAGAACAGCAAATGTGAGGACACAGCCCTATGGGGCCTTTGAAAACTGATCAGAGACACCATTGAGCGATGGGTTAGAACAGTATTGTAAGCAATAGGTTTCAAGGCTCATTCAACTAGAGCAGCTAACACAAATGCTGCAAAACGTAAATGTGTGCCGTTGGAAACTATTTTGTCAACAGTTGGTTGGAAGTCTTGCGAAACATTTCACAGTAGTCAATTTACGGATGCTGTCCTGGATACGTAATAATATAAGCTCATTGCCTCAAGAATAACACTGAACAAGCCATTATATACTAGAAGTGGATTGGAGTTTTATTAAAACCTGAAAATGGAAACCCTCTTTTTGTCAATATGTATGCTAAGAATTACATCTATTCAATATATTTGTTCTCATCCCAACATTATGATATGATTAACTGCCAGTGGACAATTTTAGCAACATCCACTTATCACCTACAGTTTCCTTGTTATTTTTCCTTTATTAAAAAATTGTTGAGGGCAGACAAGTCAAAGCTACCTGGCATGTCAAAACTGTTAGTACAGGTTGTTGGTCATGTGGGGGTGATAATGAGGTTTTGTTTATTGGTCAATAGAGTTTGAGTAAGTTTGTCCATTTCTCTTGAGAGAGTGTCTACCTTGTTCGTCAAGTTGTCGAGTTTGTGGTCTTGGTCTGTATTATTCATCTTGATCGCATATCATACTCCACTGATTGTGAAGCCGTGTTCACAAGACTGGCTCTGAGTAGGCTGTGGAAGATTCACTTCTACTGTATCTTCTTTAGCTTTTGTACTGTCATTTCACAGCACCCTTTGCAGATCTTACCCACCAACTGTTTAAGTTTTTCAAAGCTGCCTCCCCTCTCTAATTGGGGAAGCAGCTCTTTGCCCTCTACCTCTGATACTTTCTTTATGTTGGATTTTGCCGCTTCAAAGTTTCCTCTTCGCCAAACTTCTCCCGGCAACAGCTTGAACCTTTTTGGACATTTGTTCCTCGAATCTGGCAACTGCTGGTGTCTGCCGGATAATTTTGATCAGGCCGGAACACAACGAACTAGAAATGGTGGCCGTCTCGAACCAGTGACCACTTTCTCTCCAGCCCTAACAGGTCGCGTAGTCGTCCTGGCAACCAACAACTTAACTGTAATTTCTTAAATAAACAAAACTGTCGATCAATAACAAATAGTAATAATAATAATAAACTTTATTTCAATTCTATGGCCCCATAGGCCTGTGGCTTATTTTCAAGGGGGTTTAAGGCTAAAACATGATACAAAGTTTAACAAGTAAAACAGAATATACATATAAAATAACTATTTGCTAAAAAACTGTTATAGAGAAAAATTATTTGTTTAGCTTTATTTCATTATGGGTAATGTCAAATGGTTAGAGAAGCAAATAAGCCCAAACTACTACTTAGTAGTCTGCTATGTATGGCCAGGAAGGAACGACTGTATTTTTACAAATGAAGCTTTGGTTGAAAGAACCCAAGGTGGTCACTTCAGTTTCCGAAGACACGATGAAGCATCGGTGATAGCAAAAGTCGCCAAACCAAAACACCCCTACAAGATAAGACTTAAGTTGGATTTGATATATTTCTGCATTGTTTCTTGTTGAACAAGCAAACAAACATGTCAATCATTTCTAAGACCAAAAATTTTATTCGTAGATAAAGGTGTACAGATAACATAACAAATAAAGATCTTTTTATTTTGTAAGTTAGCGGTTATTAGTTGATTTTTTATTTAAACAATATTTTATTCGCCATTAGATACATAACAAATATAATTGACGCATTTTCTGGATTTTACAAAAAGCCCAAAACATATAATCAAAGTCGGCTCCATATCCATATTTTGAATTTCAAATTACAGTGGCGGTAACTAGTATATAATAAGTACCAAAAACAAATAATGACAAGACCAAACAAATTGAAAAAAGTTAAATACAAAAAAATTAAAAAATTTGATAAATAAATGATTATACGATTGCCACAAAATAGTGACCTTTACAGTATTCAACGTATCAGGGTTTCTCGAAGTCCAGTTTTCAGGTTTTGAGTTTTTAGCCTCAAAATGACCATAAAGTCACTCCATAAAAAATTCAATTGCAGTTAGTTGAGCATCGACTTGAAATTAACTCAAAACTCAGGTTTATCGCCTCACAAAATTTGAACTTCTATGAAACCATAAGAAATTCTAAGTGTTTATAGCCATATCAATTATAATAATTTATAACTTACACATCACATGAATCTTTTGGTATCCCTTATGTAGTTTTAAATAATACCTTGTTTGTATCATAATTTAGGGCAGTGTCAGTAATAAGGCTGCTGATACATTGTCAGTTGGTAGAAATTGCGCGTCATGGTATTGTTGGCAAAATAATGGTCAACGGATTCAAATTCAGAACATACGCAGAGGTTGGTATAAGTTGAATGGTTTGCAAAAAGATGAGACTTTAGGCTGCTGCAACCCATCCTGAGACGGGCATGCAGGATCTGGTATTGTCATGTTAAAAAACAGATTGATTGATTGATTAGAGTTTTAGCTCAAGATTATTTCACTTATATGGCGGCGAAAAGAAGTTAGATTAGGCAAATCCTTGAACAGCAAAAATACATTTTTTATCCCATAAATGAACCATTTTTGGTGTAATAAACCTAGTGCATAAATTTTCGATATGCCCCACGGGCAATAAATATCCTGGGAATTTGATTGGTCCGGCAAAACTCATTCATCACGATTAGCCAATGAAAAAGCACAAACCCAAAGCCGGACTACTTTTTTGACAGCTGTCAAAGTCGTCTGCTTTTTTCACTGTGGCAAAATTCAATGTTTCATCATGACAGACTTACAGATTGGCGACGTTGTAAAAGTGGACAAAAAAGGAGCTGGGCGAGTGAAAGAATTTACAGATAACCATTTAGTTGAAGTTCAAATAATCGGTATAGATTTTGACATAACTTAAAGGGACATGAGCTGCCGAAATTCACACTTTTTTCATAATCTCTGATCGTCACGACAGTAAGAGGCTTTGAGGGCCATCGAAAAACTTAATGATTGGCGTTGGAATGAGGAAAATCCATACAGTATGTGCCCTGTACGAACCGAAAACGTGTTCGAAAAGTAGCAAAATTTAAATAACCGGGACGACCATTCATTCATTCTAAGCCAAAGTTAGTTCAAAACAATACTTTATCGTACATTTCCGAGACTAGAAGCACTAAAAAGCTTCTGAATTATACGTCTTGAGAAAAATAGCCGATAATTTCAACATTCTGTTTTAACGTCAAAATATCAACATTTTGGCAGCTCATGCCCCTTTAAATTTAAAATATCTGAAATACTTTCGCATATTAATTTTTATTGTTACGTGGTACTTCGATTTGCGTGCAAGTAACAAGACATCATTTTTATTTCAAAACAGATTACATCCAAGGGACCGATGTCAACGGCCGGTTAAACGAAGCTGGCGAGCAAGGCGCCGCCGGAGAGAGGCCTCAATCCCGGGTGACTGACTGCGGAGACAAGACGAAGAACCGTAGGTTTTTTCCTGTCAACGAAGGAGATGTGTTCAACATCATACGAACAGAAGAAAATCAAAACACGGCAAAAAAGACATCGTATGATATGAAACTCTTAAAACAATTTCTTCAGATGCCAAATAATGGAGATATGCGAGAAATTTATGACATTCCTCCAGGAGAATTATGCAAAATTCTGAATAAATTTTTCGTAAGCGTACGTAAACCGGACGGCGAAAACTATGAGCCCTCCTCTTTAAGATCAATGTTAGCCAGTTTCGAAAGGTATCTGAAGAGACATGGTTATCAAAGTTCACTAATCACTGATATGCAATTTTATACTTTACGCGAAACAGTGAAATCTAAACAAAAAGAACTTAAAAGAGACGATAAAGGTAACTTACCCAAAAAGGCTGATCCGGCTACTGATGAGGAGATCGATCATCTTTGGACATCCGGTCAGTTTGGCGTTCATAGTCCTCAAGCCATAATTAACACTCTCTGGTTTTTTACCACAGTACACTTTGGATTGAGAGGTGACACAGAACATAGGAATATGTGCTGGGGAGATGTAACTCTTTGTACAGATATTGACAATAGAGAGTATTTGGAATTTTGCGAGAGGCAAACTAAAACGCGCACCGGATCAAATCCCAAGGACACTCGCACAGTAAAACCCAAAATGTGGGATGTACCCACTAATTCATCGAGGTGTCCGGTTTCTGTGTACAAGAAATACAGTTTACTCCGACCGGCACAGTTTTAAAATAAAGATGACCCTTACTATATTGCCACTCACACAACACGTGAAATCCCTATCTCCGGCGAACAGTGGTTCAGAAGACAACCAATAGGTAAAAACAAAATAGGCAGTTTGATGAAAAACATGGCCGTAAAGGCAAATTTGTCGTCTAGCAAAAGATTAACAAACAGCAGCGCGCGAAAACGCCTTCTTCAGAAACTAAATGACAAAAATATCCCACCGGCACAAATAATGCAAATTTCAGGTCATCGCAACATTCAATCTGTAAATAATTACAGTTCTATTTCTGAAAATCGGCACAAGGAAATTTTAGGCATATTAAACTCAACGTCATCTGTTCAAACTCAATCTGCAGTCAAATCCGTTGAAAATGACTCCCGAAATTTTATCTCCAGTCAGCAATCCATGTCTCGAGTACGACCACAGCCTCAAATGTCGCGCCAATATTTGGAGGTCAAATTTCTGGAGGAGTATTCAACGTTCATGTTCATAATCATTACATTTATGAAGCACCCAAGCGTAGCAGAATTCGGGTCATCGAATCTTCACAATCTTCAGATGAGGATTAATCCGCTGTTTTACACTGAACTGTTGCCGATATGAACTGTTGTAATCTTCTGTTAGATTCTTTCTCAAGTTTCAGCGCGCCATGTTTACGATTTATGTTTGCCTGACGAATGGCGTGTTGACACTGTTGTCTGTTGTCAGTTTTGAAATATCCCTTTGGAAAGTTTACTAAATTACAGTTTATTGTTTTTACTTTGTACAATAAAACTAATTTGCTTTAAAAATGATTCGTATAAGTCGTATCATTTATGAATGCTATAATTATACAATTAAACAAATTTGTATTGCACTGTTTTTCTTCGCTTTCAACTGTTTACTCAGCACGACTGTTTACTCTGACCGCATTCCAGTAAATCAATGCGCGTTATCTATAGTTTCACTGAGAGACGACGGTGACAGTTGGTTTGTTTTTTGTTGAATTTTGATCTCTGGTATTTATGGGATAAATAGGATCTCCACCTCGTGACCCTGAGATATCAGATTTATTAAACTCGAGTAATAATTTTCATTTGTTCCTCGCCTAACACAAAATAGGAAAAACTAAAACATTTTGGAAGTATATATTACAATATATACTCGTAATAATTTTCATTTGTTCCTCGCCAGAGGCTCGGAACAAATGAAAATTACTACTCTCGTTTAATCAATCTGATATCACAGGGTCACTCGGTGGAGATCCTCTATTAAACAAAAATTTACAGAAACACAAAATAGGAAAAACTAAAACATTTTGGAAGTATATATTACCAAAAAAAATATCACATTTATATCCAAAAACAACTATAGAAATATAAACTCTATATAAATAACTTTTTTCTCATCTGAGCACAATTTTAAAGCAACAATTCTGAGTAACAATCTTTTAAGAACATATTGGTTTATACCATGAATTTAAAAATTTGCCACAGGTTAGTCGCCTCGTACAATCAAGCGTGCCTGTGAGCTGTGGGCCCATTCTTATCCTCCGGAACCCACATAGAGGCCCAAGGATTAGTCGCCTCTTATGATCAAGCACCTTGGGAAAGCTGAGGGTTTATTCGTATACCCCGGAACCCACACGGGGGTTACAAGAAACAGAACTAACCATAAACTTCAGAATTGTATTAAAGTTTTTAACAGATTTTTGATCGGTTATATTTTAAGTTGAAAATATATGTTGATTTATTCAAATATTTTTTACTTTTTTGTGACTTGTCAGGAATATATCTGCAGAACTGATTGGGGGGATTTTATGAAGGTGTTTCAACAGCTTATTGGTGGGTAAATACACTTAGTAAAAAATAATAAAACTAAGAAAGCAGCAAAGCAAAGCTGAAGGATGTGAAAGCCGGAAATTATTTAGATAATAATATGGATGTGTGCTATGTTGTTCAATGTCACATTTCCCACCTCGGCAGTCTTGTATAACTGGTCCGCACTGTCAACAGGCATATAAGGACTGTCTGAATCTTTTTCCAAGACTGGACAAAATTTACTGCCTGCATATGCTCTATCTCCAGACTGACAAACAACTGTCCGAAAGCCTTCCACCAAAAGTATCAATCCTCATACACTTCAATCTGCATATAGAAAATAACACTGAGTTACTTACGAAATAAATAATTGACATGCAAGATTCAGTATTCTCGTTATTTTGGGATTACATTTTGGGAACCCGGGTCCCAGAGTATGGCACCCATCACCCAAATATTGGATTAATTTTAAACAAAAATATATAATATTATATACATAGTTACTCTCGTAAACTATTTCACTGATTAATCACTTTACGTAAGTATTTATGTCAATGTTTTGAAATATTAAATTTAGTTACACTTGACGAAGACACCGGGATAGGTGTCGAAAGCTTGTGTTGTTCACTAACAACTAACTACGTGGTGATGTCATAATTTTTTTTCATTAGTATGGAACCCACATTTAAACACTTCTTACAGATATTATCTGCAGACCGCAAAGTGGAGGCTATGGCGTTTGAGGAGTTTCGAAATTACATGGTCTCCGGGATGAGGTTCATGCCTTCTTCGGAAACCACAACGCATATGCTGCTTGTGCTTGTAAGCATGGTGAAAATCTCAGCCAATATATCCTTATGAAGTGCAACTCCTATTTCAGCTGCTCAGTTTAAAAATGGTGTCTCTCCGAATAGGGTACCTTTAATAACCAATGTTTTTATAGTATTCAAGCTTTAAATTTAGTGATGAGCAGACCATTTATTTGGAAAGCCAGTTCAGTGCTGGGATGAATTCGAAGGGAAAGAAGTGCCTCCAAACAAGAAAATATGCAGCTGCTCATCTTGGAGTAACGGAAGAAAAAGTACAGGTGAAAAATATTAGAGTACAGTGGCTGTATAGGTACATTGTTTTGGAATTTTTGTGGAACCATGACGTGATAACGGCACTGTGTTGAGAACTTGTATACTTTTTTATATTGAGCAACTCGCTTCTAAAAAAATTCCAGCTTTTCTATGCTTTGATCTTCACCCCTTGGCAAAGAGAAGAGTTAAGTTGCCAAATCTTCCTGATAATCAAAGAGTCTGAGAGCAGGCCTTGAATAACAACATGTTCAGTGCACTCATATTCAAGACAACTTAAGTTAGCTATAACTACCTTTTCATAACGATTTTTACATAAGTTATAGTATTGAAATAACGCTTTCTTTTTGTCCATTTCAGCCAGCCTACATGAAGCGGGAAGCTGTCTTTAAGTTTGTGAAGAAGCTGTTAGCTCTACCCTTCCTCCCGCATGAACACATTGTAGAAGCTTTTTCGTTTTTAGCGCCCACTCACAGCGGCATTGAAGAGCTAATGAACTACGTCCAGTCCACCTGGCTTGATGGCTCTGTTCATCCCCTCCTCATGGTCAGTTTTCATGGCACCAATCCGGACAAACAATGACATAGAGGGGTGGCACAGATGCATCAACTCCAGGGCTGGACGTGGACGAATTTATTTTCATAAACTCCTCAAACTGGTGAAACATGAAGCCAGCGCTCTACCCTTACAAATGAAACTTGTGTCACAGAAAAAGCTGAAGAGATACCAAAGAAAAAGTACACGACACTACAGGGCCAAGTTTTTAAGGTTTGGGCAGATTATGCTGAAGGAGAGAAGACTACCGCTCAACTTCTGAAGGCATGTAGTCACTGGCCCAACTATGTAGAGACATTTACGATAAAGATTCTTGTTTTAATTTCATGTTAAATTGGTTTGTTTATAATAAAAAATAAAAAGTTTGTATAGTTTAAATAAAATCAAAATTTTGTGATCATACATGTTGTAATTATGTATATTCTACTCATTTTTTAATTATAATCAATATTATGTATTTTAATTAAATCATGTCTGTAAAAATTGAATTGTAAATGCATAAATGGCACATCTTTTATAAACCTCTTTTTATAGAATATAGAATTCACTCACACACATCACATGTGCTGGCACGATCGATTTCATTTCATCCAGAAGTTGGAAAACCTGCAAGTAAACTGCAGTTCTTGGGAGTCAGCGGGGGTTCAAACCTGACACAACTTGCACCATAGTTCTTGGGAGTCAGCGGGGTTCAAACCTGACACAACTTTCACCATAGTTCTTTGGAGTCAGCGGGGTATCAGTGTTTTAGAGGAACATAAGTACAAAATATTCACATAATGGAATTATCTATTTGTGTTCTTGCTGTTATTTAACTGGAACCAACATAAAGTAGTACAGGATTACCTCTGGGCAGAAACATCCCAGGGACATCGCAAATGTCTATTAGGAAGATTAACCACCTGTCAGGAGCGACTCGATAGAAAAATTAAAACCACTTCATCCATCAGTATTGTAAAGTCCTTGTATATATATTTTCTTTTTATCATATTTCCCTCTCTACATTGTTACTATAACTGTAACGTGTGTTATTATTTTTGTGCGGACCTATCCCACTGCTCTAGTTGTACTATTATTTATATATATATATTTTTATTTTCTTTTTTACTTATTTTTTTTTTCCATCTTCGTCATTACTCTTGTTACTACTGTTGTTTATTTGTCCATTGTATATGTCTTATTTGAGGGCCTCAAGGAAGAACAGTTCCATCTGGAACTGATTGAGTCACCCTCATTAATTTCACTTGTTGCAATTTGAATGTTATCGAATTTACCTTATCAATATTATTTGTCTACTTCGATACCTGAGCATTTATTAAATGGAGACAAATCTATTCAATATTTTTTTAAAACAACGACATCAATGATCACGGCTTTCTGTTCATATTTCAGAAGTATCTGATAACCGGCAGCTGAAGGAGTGGGTACCGTGTTTAGGCAAGAAGTTCAGAACTACAATATCTTGAATGCAAACACTTGTCTTCCAAATCCCGTAGAGGATACCATTGGGTGTATAACCCAGCAATCCTGGTTCAACCTTGACCCTGAAAAAAGTTTAACCACTCCTTTAAAGCGGCTGGCAATTGAATTAGTCAATCAACATGACCGATGCTTAGAACAGAAAGATCTAGTCCAGCAAGAAATGCTGTGGTATGGTGAACAACATTCAATACTTAAGAAAACATTGGAAAGTTTATCAGACAATACTCCTGCCCTGAGTGTTACTCTTGTTTTAGAGTTTCGAGTGATGTTTCTATGTGAACAATTTTCCTACAAAGTCCAAATGCCACCATCTTTCCAGGTTCTTGACGATTTTAGAAAAATGGTCGACCTACAGGATTCAGCTAATTCACAGGTAGGTGTCTTGTACGAAGATATTCAAAATGACGAAATGTTTCACATGGATGAGGATAATATCAGTGAAGACGAGGAGTTTACGTTGACCTATAATCTGAATGACTTCATGAAAAGTAGAGAGACTTGGTATAAATTCTCCCTTAGTTGAGTGACATGAAACTTAGGTCATGACTTTTGAACTGTAGATGGTAGAGAGAGACTTAGTATACATAGCTCACATATCACTATTACCCATCCAAAGAATGACTAGGATCCAACTTTCCTTTCCTATATCCATGTATATAATGAGAGATATACTGATCTCAACCTAGAGGCACTTATGATAGGTTACATTTTCTTTAAAGTTTATATGCATTATATATTGTATGCAGATATTTCAATTTCAACCCTGGGAAATCCACTTTTCAATATGACAGCCAACAACTACCATATTCATTCTTTAACTACAAGGAAACTTATTAATCTCTGTATAATTATTAATACAAAAACTAGTATCTATGGCAATCCACATGGCTCGAGTCTTATGACGTCGAGAGAGCCATGTTGTCTGGGAATTTAAGTCAAATAGAGGAAAATATTTAGGAAAATTGGAAATTTCCACTGTCCACCAAGGAGGAAGTGATGGAATTACAGGCGACATTACAAGACATCGTATTCCAGCGAGCAATGAGCAAAATACACAAATCGCAATAGATTTTCTTTATATGGGACATATTTAATGATTCAAATTTGTAAAACTGGATATCATAATTGGAACACGCAGCATTTTTTTTTAGTTTAAGAGCCTTAAATCTGACATAATTTCATCCACCGTTAACAAAAACGTCACTTAAAATAAGAAAACTATTTAAAGATCACAAGGAAGCCCTGGATTTTGAAAAAGAGTATTTACGATCACGTTGGGCGGGGGCTATTATGCACGAGCATCAAAGACATACAGACGTAGTGACCGGGGGATTCACTGAGATCTTCCCATCAGAGGTATGAAGTAAACATCATCTGCAAATATAATTGGCTATTTGATTTAGGGATTCTATTCCCTGTCTTTAGGCCTACTCTTATTCTTGCATGCTTTCATCTCCTTCTGTTTGTATTGGATCCACAGAACGATTCTTCTGAAGAAGTAGTATCTGATTCCTCCGTAGAAGAAGAGGTAGCTGCTCCGGTGGTAAGCATGCTTTACAGAACATAGCGTTCTTTCTATATTTTGAAAAGTGAAAAAGAAAACACTGACATAGATATATGTAAGAAACATCTTCTTGACTACATGTAGAAAAACTATGTAGACCAGTTTGACCTTCAGACTTAAAGTTCTTCACAAAAGTCTGTACTCTGCAGATAATGACGATATCTTGACTTTCTCCATTTTAGAATTAATTAACGAAGTCTAAAACAATCATTTCAGGCCATAGAAAGGAAGACTGAGAGCATATAATATTTTAAAATATTGTTAACCTCTTACTAGACAGCGGATTTGTATATATCATACAATGTATAACTTTGTTTAAGAAACCTATGAACATCAATTTTTTGTCAGCATTTCCACCAACAGAGGATGAAACTGAGGACATTCCCCACCCACCAGATTACCTGGACTTTGTTTCACCAGGAAATCTAGAATCTGTAAAACAAGAAGGTAAAAAATTTGTGCAAACATCAACATTAATCAATACGTAATGACAATCTTTTACGTAGAGAGATAGATCGTTTCATTGATGTGAGCTGGACCTGCTCCTTTGTCATTTGTACGTTTCATGGCGGATATTCACAAAGTTGAAATTATACCTTCCAACTAATTGTGCCATACTTTGTTTGCTCCAATAACACGGATGAATAAGCTCTTTAGAGAAGGTCAAGAAGCCAAGTGCGGATAAATTGGCTTCTGACTTTGAAGTTGGAAATAGTAAGGCTTCAAAATGGAAAAATCACTACTTAAAGCAACTTTGTTTCTTGTATGTTTATTTACATGTAAAGACAAGTTCTTATTGTCAAATACCGATTAAATCAAATTGTTCAATAGGAGTACCTTACTACTTAAAATTCTTCGCAAAGTCTTCAACCAACTAATTTGATTTAGGCCCAAGGGCAATAGTTTCAAACAAAATGCGCAGATGTGTAACCCAACATGATGTACCCATGTTCAGGAAAGGAAATGAGTAATTTCGTAAGTCCAAGGGCGATAACCTCTGTATTAATGAAGGGTGCAGACAAAATGTAAGCTTGATCTGTAGCCCACTATGGTGGACCCACATTGCAGTCTTCAAAACCCATAATGATCATTTATGTGAGCGCACAAACATCTTATTTGTCACGAGCTCTTAGCCCACATGTCGGTATCCAGACATTTCGGCCTGGGACAATTCGGCCTGGGACATTTCGGTACAGTACATTTCGGCCTGGGACAGTTCGGCCTGGGACATTTCGGCCTACCTTGGTTTTAATTATATTTGATTAAAGATTTTATCATTTCTTTCTCTTATTCTATATGAATATATATATGCTCATTAAGTTGAGCTCAAGTTGATAAATTTATCTGACCACAATAGCCCACCACTACATATATACATGGTAACGCCAAGCATCATGGGATCAATCACAGGCTTCCATCTGATAAGGTGACCAGCACCATTCTAAAGCTGGCCACATACTGAGTGTTCATGAAGTCACAACAGAGATAATCTTTCCCTCTTTGATTTTAATTACTGGGCCAATCAACACAAGCTTACCTACCCTTATCATGCTTAATATTGCTCATCTTATTGGTTTTTTTGTGGATAAAGCTAGGAAGTTTACATGACTATAGGCCCTACAATATATTTCTCGGAGCCAAACTGCCCAGGATAGACAAATTTATTTATATTTTCTTGTTAAAAGTTGTATAATAAAGTGAAAATTGTCTGCAACACATGCCAAGGCTTTGCGCATAAACTAAAAATTGAAAGCTTTGAAATTCATATACCCTTTTGTAATTACCTGTAGTTAAAAAACCAGAAAACATGATAATAGAGTATTGTACTAGAAACAATGGAAAAAATTTTGCAAATTTGCGCATCAATTTAAATTATTAAAACAATTTTCATTTATTTGAGTAAAAAGATATACCTCCACAAGTTGGACAATCTGGTATTTGTTTAAAACCTAAATTTCAGTGGGGCTGACATCAGAATGGTTAACATAAAGTTTTGAAATCGACTTCTTGGTGTATAAATAACTAACATCAGGTGTTTACAGAGAGAAACCCATAACTTAAACGCTTAACAATTTTAAAACTTAAGTTTCTGATAGACTGTCTAATTAGTTGAGGTAATACAGTATATAAAAAAATGTATTCATTAGAATTATTTCTAATTTTCGCAGAGAGCCTTTAGTTTCTACAGCAGACAAAATTTCACTATTTCTATGTCTAATACCTGTAACATATGTATCATGAAAGTTGGAAAGATTGTCCAGAAGCCCACTAGTATCACTGTTATAGCTGAAAAATTGCTGAATATGGAGAAAGAAATGAGAAAATATACAATTAAATAGAATAAAAACCAAGGTGGGCCGAAATGTCCCCTTTATCACTTTTGGCCGAAATGTCCCAGGCCGACATGTACCGTGCCGAAATGTCCTAGGCCGAAATGTCCCAGATCCCACATGTCAGTAACTCCAGAATACACTGTTAGATCTTTGTTTTCAGAAAACTCTGGGCAAAGATATGCGTGGGTATAGGAGTGGAAACACATATTGTTACATTGTAACATCGCAGCCCCGGAAATCAGTCCGCAATGGATATCCCAGATCATTGATCAGGATGTTTGAAGGCTTTATATCCATGTATACGGCCTTTGCTATAGACAGTTGTACAGGCGGACATTTCCTCTGTGAAGATACCTCTTTTCGTATCCTTCTCCATCTACAGTACCGTCGCCTTCGAAGGGCAAACACGCGTCAAAGTTCACTAGTGAACACCGCAGGGGTTTCTTATCGGTTGAAGCGCAGGAATGTACAAGTAGTCCGGTGATTGCCAACTCATCGATGAAAAGGATTAGCGCCGGCTATTGAATCGGCTACGTCACCTGCTGTGCAGCCTGCGGTAGTGTCTGACTTTCTTTAGACTTGTCTGTCATAGATAGTGTTTGTTACTTTTTATTTGTTTGTACGTTTATGAGGAATATGTAATAGTTGCAAGGACGAACAGAAACACTATCCATGTCAATTCAAAAGCGACCCAGGACTGCTGTTAGAAAGGTGCAAGGTTCCCATCCCCTGTTAGCTATATGATTTTTTATTCTTTCAGATTTATATATATATAAACAAAACAAGTAAATTTTGTTGTTATAAGAAAATTAATCAATGAAAAAAGTACTTAAAAATATATTTAATTTAACTTTTGATATTTGACTTAAGAGTTGATTCTTTTATGTACATTTTCTACATCATACGTTTTTACCAAGATTTTCCTTTAGTTCACCTGCTCCAAAATTTCATTTTGACTGTCATTTTATCAGATTATGTGTGAGTACTTTTGAGGTGATGCGTGTCAAGTGTCCGCTGAGTTCTTTGACACGTTTTCATACACAGGGTTTCAATTCGTAATGTATATATAAGATACCAAATATGTACTCTTCATTTCAATTGAATACCATGGAAGTTGTAACTATAAGAAGGAGTTCTGAATACCATCGCGCACGTATAGATCGTTTGACCTTTATGGGGTTTTCACCCTTGTCCATCAGAAAACGAATTCTGAAGGAAGAAAAAATTAGTTTAACGACAAAGTCAATTAAGTTATATCTTGCCCGTAAGAATAGAGCATCTAGTACCCCGACTAAGAGACCCAATAAGACAAAACTACTAGCAGAACATCTTCGATTTATTGACCAAATGATTGAGATGAATGATGAGATTACCGCACCAACTTTGAAGAAAATGATTAAACATGCGTTTTAATATGGATGTTTCGACAACGACAATAAAGGTAGCTAGGAAGCAGCTGGGTTGGACTGCTACCACTACAAAGTATTGCCAGATTGGACACAAACAAGGCAAAACGGTTGAAGTACGCCATCAATTGTATGAGAAGCGGCGAGAGGTTCAATGGAGTAATATTTACTGATGAGAGTACTGTGAAAACACAGAGTCATGTAAGCCGTTCCTTTCGCAGAAGAGGATTTCAAAACATCCATATCAGGTAAACGCATAACTTCTATTGCATTACTTAAATTTAATAGAAAACTTGGTCAAGACAACTTAGCCAAACAATTACTTATTATACTAACCTAACCAGTTATTTTTGTGTCATCCAGGTTCACGTTTGGGGTGGAATTTCATTGAGAGGAACCACGGAAATAGCCATCTTCACTGGCCGCATGGATAGCGCCGGTTATCAGGAACTATTGGCTGAACATTTACTCGTGAGTGAACAAGTGCTTTATTTGGATTTTTTCAACATTTATTTTGCTTTCGTTTACAAATATCTATATACTTGTATGTTTCAGCCTTTCATACACCAAACCTACCCCGACGGCCATAGACTGTACCAGGATAACGACCCAAAACACAAGAGTAAATCAACAACCAAATGGATGGAAGAACATGGTGTAACCACAATGCCAGCTCCACCAGAATCGCCAGAACTCAATCCAATAGAGATGGTTTGGGCTGCAATGAAACACTATGTACGAACAATAGTTAGACCCACAACAAAGGACCAATTGGTGGCCGGTATTAGGCGGTATTGGGATAGTTTGACCCCAGAAATATGCAGAAGATATATATCTCATCTAAGGAAAGCCATCCCTAAAGTTTTAGAGAGCGATGGTGCAGCGACAGGTTATTAAGGATGACAGATTAGACGGGTTAATTTGATAAAGGATTTATTTCAAACAACTAAGCCAATAACAATTAATGTACAATAACAGTAAGATGTATAAGGAAAGAATAAAATATAAGAGTAAAAATAAATAAAAATAATAAAAGTCTATTGGCATATATCTTTATGTGGTAACCAGGGCGCTTTTAGTTTGACACTCCATAAATATCTTAACGAAGAGTTAACACTGTTAACAACAATCTTTTTTAAATTTTCGTTCGGGAAATGTTCGCGAGCATGAACAAGCAATCTTTGAAATTTCTGTTGGTCAATTGGTGATTTTCCTGTCTTCACTCCGTTTGGGTTTCGTCCTGTTGCGTTCCGTTTGTTGATTGATTGATTGGAGTTTTACGCCGCACTCAAGATTATTTCACTTATATGGCGGCGAAAAGAAGTTTTTACATCAAAATTACAATAAAATAAAAAGGACGGAAATAAATTTATGAAATATGTTAAAAAGAGTGTAAATCACTATTTTGGAGGTTAAAAGGACATGCAATTTTAAAATGATCTCCAAAAATAGTATGTGAAAATATGTATATTACAATAAAAATTCAAATTTTATGGTATAAACCAATCTGTTTTAAAAAATTTATAATAATAGGGCTTTTCACCTTGGTGAAAAGCTCATTCATGGAGTTTGCCTTGAACAGGCGATTTCTCACCATGGCAAACTCCACACACTCTAAAAGAACATGTTTGATGTCGAATTGGCCATCGCAAGGGATGCACCACGGATGGGGATCCCCCGTGAGTACATGTCGGTGTGATAAAAAAGAATGGCCAATTCGACATCTGGATAAAACCACCTTTTCTTTCCTAGAAAGAGAAGAAGGAAAAGTGGCAAGACCGATCTCTGCCTGGATTTGAGCCAGTTTATTATTTTGTCGTTTCTGTTCATCCCACGAAGTTTGCCAAATCTGTTTCATGTATTTGACTATCTTCGGTCTGAAGTCAGAATATGGTACTTCGACCGAAGATACTGGTTTGGTCAAAGCAGATTTGGCTTCACTGTCCGCGACTGTGTTACCATAGATGCCACAATGACTGGGCACCCAGCAGAACACAACTTCCTTACCCGCAGATGTTAACAAATCATGTACGTTTCCTGTGTTCAATAGCCAAGAGGCTCGACAAAGAATCGCTACAGATGACGGACTTGTCCAAGTCATGTGTAGCGATCATGTCCATGGCGAGAAGAATTGCTCGAGCCTCGGCAGAAAAAATTGAACTGGATGAAGGAAGGCAGAGGGAAGCAACATTACGGCCAAACACTGTCGCAGCAGCAACCCGACCGTCATCCTTCGATCCATCTGTGTAAAGGAAGCTATGTTCTGCAAAGTTATTCTTAATCTCAGCAAATTGTTGTTGGATTATTAGAGGATTCGTGGTAGACTTGTCGTGCTGGCGGATGTCATAGATGAACCTTGGCCTGCTTGTCAGCCAAGGTGGAGCACGGGGAGGTCTTACTGTTGCGACCTCCTCCAAGTCTATGCCCGCAGCCTCTAGATGGGGCCTTATGCGGAGACCAAACGATGGAATCCGCCTAGGAGAGGCTGCATAGAAGTCCTCGAATAACGGTTGGAAAACACAGTCGTGGGCAGGGTTCGTGGGATGGGCTTTCAGTTTCGTGGCATATTGGAGACCTAGTTTGATTCTCCTGTTCGAGAGTGAAGGTTCGTTTGCCTCCACATACAAACTCTCGACAGGAGAGGTCCTGAAAGCCCCCAGGCAGAGTCGGAGTCCCTGGTGGTGCACAGGATCAAGCATCTGTATGTATGTTTTCCTGGCACCACCATACACAAAAGATCCGTAGTCCAAAATGAACCGGACCATAGACCTGTAAAGGTTTAGCAAAATATCCCGGTCCGCTCCCCAGTCAGTGCTGGAGAGGACCTTTATTATGTCTAATGCCTTTGTGCACTTGGCTTTTAACATTTTGATATGGGGCACAAAATTAAGTTTATGGTCATAGATGAGGCCAAGGAATTTAGTCTCCTTGACCACCTTCAATGGTTTACCATAAAACTTAAGGTCGGGGTCCAAGTGGAGCTACCTGAGGTTACAGAAGTGCATGGCTACGGTCTTGGTAGATGAGAAGCGAAATCCATTCTCATTGGCCCACTTCTCGATCTCATTGAGAGACGCCTGTAATTGTCTCTCAATGGTAGCCATGTTTCTGGAACTGTAACACACAAGAAGATCATCCACATACATGGACCCCTCTACATTGTCATGTAGGACGCCAGCCAAACTGTTAATTTTGATGCTGAACAGGGTTGGGGACAGGATGCTCCCCTGTGGGACTCCCATTTCTTGTTCGAATGAATCCGATAATGTGGAGCCCACTCGTACCCTGAACGAGCGATCTTGTAAAAAGTTTGCAACAAAGTTTGGCAGGCACCCTTTGAGCCCCATACCAAAAAGATCTTTAAGAATGCCGTGTTTCCAGGTAGTATCATAGGCCTTCTCCAAATCGAAAAAGACCGACACGGCATGTTCCTTACGCACAAAGGCATTTCTAATAAAGGTCTCAAACCGCACCAAGTGATCAGCAGTTGACCGACCTTGTCTGAATCCGCACTGAATGTTTGCGAGGAGCTTATTCTCCTCCAGATACCAGACAAGGCGGTCATTGATCATCCTTTCCATCGTCTTACAGACACAGCTTGTCAAAGCAATAGGCCTGTAATTCGATGGATCGGAATGATCCTTGCCGGGTTTGGGGACCGGGATAATGCACGCCTCCCTCCAGGAAGGAGGAAATGAACCAGTTGTCCATATATGATTAAATAAATCCAAGAGGACGTTCAGAGATATTTTTGGAAGTTGTTTAATTAATTTGTAATAGATCTGGTCCGGACCACAGGCTGACTCATTGGCCTTTTCCAAGGAGGCATTGAATTCCTCCAAGGAGAAAGGTTGATTGTAGTCTTCCAGATTCTGTGAAGAGAAGTTAAGAGGTACCGTCTCTTCCTGGGCCTTTATGTTCTGGAATTCAGTGGTGTAGTTCTCAGAAGAAGATTTCTGAGAAAAATTCCGGGCCAGACTATTACTAATATCTCTGGGAGAGGTTAAAGTTGTACCATTTCCCTTCAAGTGGTGGGTTCTGGGTTTATTATTTTTGTTTTTTAATTTTTGTATCATGTTCCATACTTTTCTCATGGGAGTCTTGGTGGTAACAGAGGATACAAAATCACGCCAGCACAGGCGCCTCTTGGATTTAAGTAATCGGCGAGACTTTGCTCGCTCGATACGGAACTGGTCCAAATTCTCCTTCCTACCATGGTGTTTATAGCGACGCTCAGCCTTCTTTCGAGATCGAATAGAGGCTTTGCAGTCGCCGTCATACCATGGTTTTCTACGTGTATTGGGATTTGTCGAAGTCTTAGGTATTGTTCTGTCTGCAATGGATGTTAAGATTCTCGTAAATTCCCCGATTGGATCCTCTCCTTTGTTGAGCTCTGAAGTGAGCTCAGCCTCACAAAGTGCCAAAAAGAGAGGCCAATCGGCTTTCTGGAATTTATAACGAGGAACTTTCTCTACACTCTTTGAAGTCAGATGTTCTAGGATGACTGGGAAATGGTCGCTACCGCAAAGATCATCATGCACCCTCCATGTGAAATCTGAGAGGAGTGCAGGGTCTGTAACGGACAGATCTATAGCGGAGTAACGACCATTCCCAGAGTGTAGGAAAGTGTCTGTGCCGTCATAAAGTATGCACAGACCTTCCTCGTCGAGAACCTTCTCAATAACCTTAGCCTTTTGATCGTTATTATCACAGCCCCACAATGGACTGTGGGCGTTGAAATCCCCAAGTAACATGTATGGGGCTGGAAGCTGTGCCACCAATCCTCTCAGTTGTTCTATATTTAACTGAGAGGAAGGTGGAATATATATGGAACATAAGGTTATTGTTTTATCCAAAGACACACGGACAGCCACAGCCTGTAAATCTGTGTTCAGAGGCACAGGACTGTGTGCAACACCAGAGTTGACAAATATAGAGGAGCCACCAGTTGCTCGCTCACAATCGCCAACAAAGGTGCTGTAGAGTACGTAGTTTTTCAGAGTTACTCTATCGCTGTCCGTATGTCTGAGATGTGTCTCTTGCAGACAGAAAGCAACAGGATTAAACTGTTGAATTAATAATGTTAGTTCATTATGATTGGTCCTAAGACCACGACAATTCCATTGGATGATGGTATCCATTAAGGAGGGAGGCGTGCAGGTGAGCCATCGCCAGGTCTGGAACGATGGTCACCCTTTGAAGACCCACCCTCTCCTCAGAGTCAGGGGTGGGTTTGGGAGGATCAGTCCTCCCAGAGATCTGTATGTTTGATTTCGTGGCCCTGGAGGGACGCTCTGCAGGGCCACGGTTTAGACTGGATTCAAAGTGAAAGACCTTTAGGGCATCCCCGGTTGACTTTGATGGTCGAACCGAAGGCCCTGCAGGTCTTTGCACTTTTGATGGATTAGCTGTTTTTGCAGAAAAAGTCTGAGTTTGAGTTGATGTTGAAGCTTGTGCTGGTTGTGGGGTCAACTCAACAGGTGTAGGCCTATCCTTGCCAATGGGCCAAGTAAGTGTAGTTTGCACAGATGTTGAGACGCAAACTTTCTTTGCCACATTGGCATAAGACAGGCCAGGTGAACTGGGCATGGGAGCTACCAACTTGCGGGCTTCTAAGTAGCTCACATTCTTCTCCGACTTGATCCTCTGTATCTCTCTTTCTCGAAGAAAGAGAGGAGAGTCTTTCGAAGAAGACATGTGAGCTGCACCGCAGTTGGAGCATTTTGGTGTTAATTTACAATCATTAGCATCGTGATTTTGCCCAGAACACCTGCAACAAACTTGTTTGTTGCGGCATTGAGCGCTTCCATGACCGAACTTCTGGCAGTTGAAACACCGTATAGGGTTTGGGATAAATACATCCACTTTAACCCTATACAGGCCAATGAAAATGTGGTCGGGGACGGTCAATGAGTTGAATGTCAAAAGATAAGTGTTCAATTTGACAACATTGCCGTCCCGTTTGGTGGAGAAGCGCTTAACATTCGTGACCCCCTGGTCGCTGAGTTCCGAGCAGATAAGATCCTCGGACATCTCAGCGAGATCTTGATCGCGGTCACGAATTATGCCTTTACAGCTGTTGAGTGACTTATGAGGGGAAACAACAATCGGTAAATCCCCAATCTTTTTTAAGCTTAATAAATTTAACGATTGTTGTTCCCGGAAGCACTCGATTAGAATGCTTCCATTCCTCAATTTGGATGCAGACTTGCACTTACCAGCACAAGCCTCAATCGACTTTTTCTGCAAAAAGCTATCTACTTTTGTGACTGGTCGATCAGTGGTACTAGATATCACAAGGCGGACAGACTAATTTCATTTGACTCACTAGGAGTCGCTTTCCGTTTTTTAGGCGTTTTAGTTGAAGCCATATATTATTTTGTTTTGTTTCACCATTCCTGTTTCCCACCCGCCACGGAGCACCAACAAGGGCGATACCTCCCCGTGGGTAGAACCTGCAGGGGGAGGTACCAGGAACTCCAGGAATGGTATACTCAGGCAGATAGAGACAAATATATATATGTAGCTTCTACCTGATTGACCCATTAGCCACCGCCTTCTACAATGATCTTTAATTATATTTGGTCTACTGTGGACAAATCCAACAGTAGAAAATGAAATTTTGGACGTTTTATATTGTTTATATCCAGGTTTACGAATACCGTGGAATGTTTAAGTTGGATCATTGTAGGGCTCGACGTGACCGGCCGATTGATCGGATCGGGCCAATCCGACCTCCTGTTTAGGTGAAATCAGGGCCAAAGTGGAGTGTTGGGTTTTCGGAGCATTAATTGCCGAGCTCCTCAACCCTCAGCCACCAGGATCCCGTCATCCCCCGACACAGGTAGTCTGCCCACGGCCAACAGGCAGCCCAAGGTTTAGTGGCCTTTTACGAACAAGCTCCAAGGGAAACTGTGGGCCTATTCTTAACCCCCGGAACCCACACGGGGGGCGTTCCGTTTGTGAAGTTCTCCTAAAGTGAATCCTGTATATAATAGTCCTTTTGTGAAATGTCTAAGTTGTGTGACTGTCTCTTTATATGTAAAATATCGTCTTCAGTCCATTTGTCGATGGTTGGTTCCTCAACACTTTTGTATAGTACTTCCATGTTAATCCGTGTTACTGAAATATTGTCCAATTGGTGAGGTCGTAGCATCCAAAATGCATGGTCCGTATTAAGTTGGGTTGGAAGGCAGGAAACATCACTATCCGGTAGATCAGCCATGTGCGGTTTAACAGTTTCTTCTGACACTTGGAAGGATGGGTGAGCTGGTTTAGGAATCATGCCCATTGCTTTATGAATAGGAAATGGATTGGGATCTATTAAAGAAAATGGTTATTTTATATAAGAGCTGAAAGGTATGACAAAAGTAATACTAATCATACAATATATCAGTTTAAAAAAATAAACAAAATCAAACATTTAATACATACCAGGACCTACAGCCGCCATGGTAATGTCTAAAGATATTGGGGAACTGGCGATCTCAGGTGTTGGGGGCGTTGTAGGGTCATCAATAATTTCCATTGAAGGGGCAGGCCGGATCACGATGTTTGGTGACAGAGGTTTAGAGGCAATCTTAGGCGAAACAGCTGGGTGAGAGATGAGGGTGACTTCCGTGTCCATCACAGTTTTCGAGTATGTTTCTCGTGCTCCGTTCTCTTCAATAAGTGTCTCCACCTTCCGATCGATAGTCTGTAAGTAGTCTTGCAGCTCCACCATCTTTCTCATGATCCATCGAAATTCTGATTCGTTGTCAGGAAGGACATCCTCTATGACTGTCTTTGCCTTCTTTCTTCCGATGTCTGACAAGACGGTGAAATCAAATTCCTCAAATGCTCCATCTTTCTGATGCTGTGTCGAGGGATTTACCGAACTATTTCGAGGAATTGGCCTTCGAAAAATTTCAATTTTCTGCAAAACAGGTTGACATCATAAGCAAACATTCTTCTCTCGTGTACATTATTTTGTTGTTTCGTAAATAAATATAACTGATTGTATTATATTTTAGAATAACGATCTCACAATGCTAACCTTGGTAATATTTAACTTTCTTTTCTGGGGATTTCGGCGTAGCACTGCTATCCTCTTGGGTTCATTTGTCGTTGTCGTGGGTGAAGTAGATTTAGATAGGTTATCTGAAAAATAAAATTTCATCTGAATTAATTTCAAAATAAGTTCAAAAGTTCAAATAAGTTTTATTTTTCTGAACGTTTCAATAGAAAATCGATTTAGCATTTAAGGAAACTCCGCTTTTAGACAGTTTTGGTTTTGCCAGTCTTCTTTTTTCTGTTGCCATCAACTCTCGTTCTCTCTCAAAGAGATCGGTCGGGTCATCTGTGATTATGGGGAGAAAAAAATACTTGAATAAGTCTAAATATTTTAAATTTCATAATTAAATGTTTTTGCATTTTTTGTATTTTTTTTTATATAGATTGCGTTGTATGTGGGCATTGCATACTTACCAGACAGTCCTAAAATGGTGGCACGAAGCTTTTTATTTTCCCAAGGCGCAAGAACAACTGCTCCGACAACAAGGGGACTCTTGGAAACTAATTCTTTGGTTTTTATATGCAGAGTCTTATTGTCGCACATAAATTTAACAAAGGCATTCTTTGGAACTGCAATAGAAAATATTTTGATTTACACAAAACATCAAAAACAATTCACCCATTTTAGAGAGCGTGGAATCGACTTTAAAATAGAAGACCTTTTTTACTGTTATGAATCATAAAAACTCCAACTGACCTTTCAATTGGTTTCTGCGAGACATGATTATCAAGGGTATTTGTGCACTTTTGACTCTCGATCAAACTTCTCTGTATAATAGAGCACTAAATGCAAACAGCTGATAAATTCGAGTAAAGGGATGATAAGAAAAGTAACTATGAGAAACACTGTTCAATATGGAAATAAATATATGAATGATCTGTTGCGTTCCATCTCGAGTTTATATTGTGAAATTCCAGAGTGTGTTAGCGCTTCCCTGCTTGAGCTTCCGCTGAAATAAAAGGCTGAAGAGATTGAGAAACAAAAGCCTTCTTATTATTATTATTTCTTTTATTTCAGAAAAAAACAACAATAAACAAGTGAAAAAAGAAAAAAACAGAACGGTATTACTAAACACAAGACCGATTCTAAACATAATATGTTAACAATATACTATATGGATAAAAAAGGAAGGGGGTAGACCTAATACAACATATCGTGCCATCTCTTATGCAGAATAGAGGTAATTGTTAAATCCGACGATAAAATAGTGGTAACAAGCAAATTGCTACTCAATCGGATTCTTTGTCGAAATCGAAAAATTGCTTTTCGCAAAACTTCATCAAACGACGGAACGCCGTTCAGAGCAAACATAGCACTGGCACTACAACTATATTTGTAGTGAAGCAGCCACCTGAAAGCATTATTATATAGCGTCCGCATCTTTAGAAGAACAGATTTGTTAAAAACACCCCATAATTGACAACAATAGACATTGCAACAGTAAGCCTTAAACAAACATTTTTTTACAGAGGATGTACAAAACGCAAATTTCCTTAGTAACACATTTGCTCTAATACAAAGTTTTCTTTTTTGAGATTCAATATCCTCTTTGTCTGAAAAATCCGATGTTAAAATGTGTCCAAGATAAGTGTAAGATGTGACATAAGTTAACGTAGCACTACATAGCTGAACATTTGGTGGAATAAATTTACCATACTTCTCAGGACAAATTACCATACACTGACTCTTTTTAGTGTTATATATCACATCATGGGAATTAGCATAAGCAGAACATGAATTTAGGAGAGTCTGCAGAGATTTCGCAGAAGGGCACACAAGGCAAAGATCATCAGCATACAATAAGTGGTTAATAAAAATACCTGAAATGTTACAGCCAACACCAGCTGCGGTAAGGCTTGTGTCAAGGTCGTGAAAATACACAGCAAAAATAAAAGGAGATAAGACGCCACCTTGTCTTACACCATTGCGAACTGTGAAAAAAGAAGATATAGTGGACCCCCATTTGACAGCAAAAGATTGATCTCTATACCATGACAACAACAATTTCACAATAGCAAGGGGAACTTTCCTGTTAATCAATTTTTTGAGTAAAGTCCAGTGGTTCACTCTGTCGAAGGCCTTACTGGCATCTAGGAAGCATATAAACACAGGACTACCCCTTGAGCGATAAAAGTGAATTACCTCCTTCAACACATACACACATTGATCAGTAGCGTGGCCCTTTTTAAAGCCAAACTGATGGTCAGAGCTATAGAGCTGATTCTCACACTGACGTAAAATGAAACATTCAAGAATTTTAGATATTATACAAGCCACTGTAATGGGGCGATAGTTATCAGAGGCGGTGATATCCCCAGATTTATTCTTAACAATGGGAGTAATTATAACACGTGTAAGCTCGGTGGGGAGATAACTATGTCTCAACATAGCATTCAAGCACAAAGACAAATGAATAAAGATAAACACACGCATGCATCACCTTATAAGAGTAACATGGGGTTTTGTTAAATGCCTGCTATGTTAATCATCTCGTTAAGACATTGTATAATCCGGATCAAGAGATTAGCTGATTTAAAATAACAATTTCACACTCATGGCGGTTTGGTCTGGAGGGGGGCGGGGACGTACGAGTTTACAATAACAACTGTACCTTACCCTTTTTAGGAAATCTATCTTCTTATCAACTGTTTATTCATTCTTTGATATTTGATGGGAATAAAATGAACTGAAGTTGATAAACAAAGCCCCTTGTCTACGCGTGTATGCCACCGATTTCAGAGATTTGGTTGAACGTCAGTATAGCAAATATATTTTAGTTGCAACCATTGATTTATTACGATCAATACATTTCTTAAATGAAATTTATTGTTTTAAACCTGTCCTGACCAAATGTGACAATTTTAAAAAGTAAAAATTACATCCATGAATATCTCCCAAGTATCTATGCCTTAACTTTTACGCGTTCAAACGCATGCATTGCCCGTAAAATCCATTTCGTTGAACAGTGTCTTACCACTGTCGCAAGTGTTTAAACGGGGGCCTTTTATTCGATGTTTTTTAATTCAATGTTTGGTCGTTACAATGACAAGTATATCGGAAATATCTTTGGGTTACCATTACTTTAGTTGATAAACAAAGAACCTTGATGAAATAACATGCATCGCCATTAATATCTGCAAGTGATGATGCCTAAACTTTTACGAGTGAGTTAGCCGAAATCCATTGTGAAGTCTGTACAACAAAGTTATTTTGAAGTTTCAATCTCTGATACTTTTCATGAAAAATATATATTTAATCTTAAATGAAATGCATTTCTTTAAACCTGTTTGGGCCAAATGCATCAATGTTAAAAGGTGAGGAAAAGTCAATATCTTCCAAGTGGCTATGCCTTGACTTTTAGGCGTACACACGCATGCATCACCCGTAAATTCCATTTCGTCGCTAACTCTCATATTGAGATGCCAACCAGTGTGAAACATATCTCTGTTTTGGTTTAATGGGAATAAAAGATACGTAAAACTAATAATATTCATGTATAGAAGATTTCCTAATTTTGACATTATCACGATTTCCGAGACCATAGGGAATTTTGACTTGATTGAAAATAAACAGAAATCAATCAAACCTAAAACTCGAAGTCCGTAAAGTAAAGATTATAAAACGTCAATATACAAACAGGGGATTTCAACAATTATGCAAAATAAATAAAATAAACAATAATTTGACATCTGCCATTGCTCCATTATGGAAACCGTTCACGACTACCTGCTTGAGGGAAGATGGACATTCAGGCTGGGGAAGGTGTGAAATGTGTCCTGAGGACATCAGACTGCTGGTCTGGCTCTTAAGTCGGACACCTCCATGAACATTTTCTACGGTAGCCCGGCTCACTGATAGATAGGCTCTCTGTCTTGTTGTCCATCTGTTCTTCTGTCTAATCGGACTTCACCTAATTTAAAGACGTGGACTAGTCCACATTCACAGCCACGGATAAAACTGCGGGTGATCCAAACCATGTTGTTAAGACATTTCTTGAAACGTTGGAATCGTCTTCCCATAATTCGGCGTAGACTTTTTTTTGCCTGCAAAGTATGCTTTGATGACGTTTTTGGCAATGTATTGTTACTTGGTTACATCTTTGGAAGACATTTGCACGTAGCTTATCGAGCGCACAGTCATCAGAGTGCAGTCCATCAGACTATTTCTATGATCTGGGTGTCGTATCAAATGTCACCCTGTTATGAAAAATTAACTCTAAATAGTCAATTTTGTTAAGAATATGAATACGTAAGCATATATGTGAAGATTTAAAGCCGGACTATTTAATTTGAATGATATTGCTAGTCAATTGCTGTAAACCTATTATTCTTACCAGTCCACAAACTGAAAAGAACCCTAAAAGAAAAATTTCTTCTGATGCAGAATGTTGTTGTCGGTGAAAACATTCGGATGTACTCAGATTCCAAGGTGAAGGTTTACCTACGTGAAGGTTTACCTAATGTATATATTTTAAACCAAGGACTATCTATTCCTGTCCATCTATCCCCTTTGTAGGTCGGAACATTTTTAATATTTCTTTCTATTTTTTTGTTTGTTTGTATAGCAATTCTATATTTTTCTCCAGCTCATTCAAATGGAGTTAATTAGGTTTTGATGTATCTTAAATGTACATAAAATATTTTAGTGGCACGGGCTCTTTAGCAAATTACAAATAAAAGCCTTAAATGGACACAAATGTTTAAAATGTAGTGCAGTTTTTTTTTGTTTGTATAAAACCCGTTACTAGGATTTTCTCTGTAATTACCCCATATTTGGTTTGAACGCGTTAGCGGCTTTCTCATTTCAATTTTGAAAGCCATTCCTTTAGATTTTTCAAAGTACTTAAACGATTAACTTCTCTTGCTACTCGGGATCCATCTTGTTATCTACGATATTTTTATCGAGCGTTTGTTTTAATAATTCAGCCAATTTAGTCAGAATTTTTTGTTTCTTACAGTAGATTCATGTGTTGATGACAACAAGTTTCAAAGTGTTCGAGTGGTCTTTATCGGTAAAATTACCGAAATATTTGTTATTTTGTTACCGGCCGTTTATAGTGGTTTCTTCAGAAAAACAACATGTTCACACACACAGCGAACCGTCAAACCAAAAGAAGTTTGAGGGATGTACATGTAATTGTCTACTTCAGTCTCTGTACCTTCAATACCTGCTGGAGAGTTTTCAGCTCACAAAAACTAAACATCATTACACCTTGGTTTGTATTGTACTTTGTGACAGGTTTCTATTGCACTCGTCTGATAAACCTATGCTTGTATTGCACTCGTCTGATAAACCTATGCTACACAGGCTTTTTCATAATCAAACATAGAGCATTTTTTTCCCCCATATAAAAAAGGTAAAAGCTCTTCTCTGTCCTGGTAGAGTAGATCCTCTCCTGCAGGTGGCACAGACCACTTATCAATTCTCTCCAGCTGTGAATGTACAAAGCCATGTTTACCAGCCAGGCTCCTCCAGTTTTTGCCATCAGAGACATTTAACTCATTTTCAATGTAATGGAATACTTTATGTGGAAGGTTAATCACTAGGTCATCATCACCTCCTACTTTTACAGACGAGTTCTGAACACAGGTCAACTCTGTCGAGTGGATCACTAGTGCCTGCCTCCAAAAAAATCTTCCAGGCGTTTGTCAACATCGACTATACTGGACTGGCTACGGCCAGTAACAGAAGCCGCCACACTTCGAGTCTCAAACACTGAACTCGCAGCATATCTAGCATGTTTACAATTTAAGTTTCCGTCATCACCATCAAATTTTCTTTTTTCCTGCCGATTTTCCAAATCGATCATACGCCCACTTAAATCGGTTAATTTTGAAAAAATCTGAGCCAAATCAGAGGTTTGACTTTTGGCTTATAGTTTTACTTTTAGATAGTCATCATGTACACGTTTTAAGTTTCAAACAAAGCAATACTGTAATATTAGTTTGAATTCGAGTAATTTAATAAAAATCTAATTTTGACGGGATATTCTCTGTTTAATCCTGTTCCATTAAAACAGCTGACATACAAGAACAGAGCACCTGGAAAAAATCCAAATGAAACCACTAAGTACAAAAAAAAGAAGTTATCAGATCAAAATTTTTTTTAAACATGATGTATTGGATGAGGTAGGTCAACTGACTTTCATATTACACTTTGTCCAGAACCGTTTTCTGTTCTACACTTCCTCCTGTTTGTATTTATCAATGTGTTTTCAGATGTGCCTTGATAATTGATGCTATGCCGATTAGGCAACACATAGAATATGATTCTGGTAAAGGCACTATTAAAGGTTATGTCCCATGCCCTGTGAAGGGTTGCAATCTAAGCGGAACTGAGTTGATCCCCACCTTCTCTAACCCAAAGATGACAAGTACCTTAGAATGATGGCCATTGCCTAAGAGATGAAAATGTACGTGCAAGACCATAATGCTCTTTCAGACCTTGATGAAGTTCTTGCATAAATCCATCCTTAAAAAATATCAATATCCATTTTTGAAGATTTATTGAAGATAATTTGAAGAAATAATAAGGATCATTGCTTAAATATATAAATTTATGTAAACCTATATTTTATTATCCTGAATTCAACTTTAAGAATCAGAATATTTTAACCAAGATACGGTTTTGAAATTGATATGGTCAAAACCTAAAACCCTTTCAAATTAGAGAGCTAAAGCAATTTAAAAAATGGTAGACCTCTATTGACGGAGGCATGAAAGACTCTCCCCCTTCCAAGCAGCAGTTAAATCAAGTAAAAAATGCTTGATCGAATTTATCTAACCAACAAGAGCCTTTAATGTAAATTCACTTTGCGAGAAGAGTCCTTCAATAAAATGATGAGCTCAAATGTCAGACCTGGGAATGTCAAGTCCTACTTTGGCAGTATGGGTTATATAAATGCAGTCATATAAAACCATATGCACATGTACTAATTTTTGTTTGGGAAGAACAAACAAAAAAGTGTTACAACCTTTCATATAAACCTTAGAATCCGTGAAAACATACCTTGGGCTTTTTAGGGGCATTCCAAGCACACAAAACTTCGGTACTTGTAGGATCACCTGGTAATGTCTGATATCCTAGGCTAAAGAAGTCTTCTAAAGCAAACAACAGTGCAGCCACATGGGTACAGCTGTACAGGTACAACCAGTTCATCAGACCTGGGCTGAAATGTGACGCTGTGGACATGGCTAGATTTGTACAGATCATGACTTCTCAAAGTCTTGTACCGTTTGAGATTGCAAGGAGAGAAATCCTGAAGATCCCCAGATTTTGTATGCGTTACTGTATCATGGGAATTTAGTAAAGATTTTACAACTCGGTCTAAGCTAATACCAGGGCATTTTCTAATGTCTTTTGTCCAACCGTTTGTTGTATATTTTACAAAAATTTAGACTTTACAGGTCCAATGCTCATTGCATCACAAATTAATCTAATTTTATTTTCTCTTTTTCCTGTTGAATGTTGTCCAGTTTGCTTGAGTGGCAAGTTAAGTTTATTTGCGTTTAAAGAACAAACATCATCCACACTCTACAACAAATAATTAAGTAAAATAAATAATATGCATAAATAATGTGTACAATCTTTTTTGATAAAAATAAACCTAGCTTCCGTAATCTAAATATACCAATTAGCTCCTAGCCCCCCCCCCCCCCCCCCCCCCCCCAAAGAGACATTGCTATGCTTGATACTGTAGCATCACTGGAATTATTCCCCTGTAGGTGGGGTATCACATTGGTTAGATGGGGACTATTGAGCGGACCCCGTATCACAGTTACTGCACTGCTCTTTGTGGCCAGGTAATCTTCTGTATTCCTTTCAACAGCTATGCCAAACAGGGTAATTGACAAGTATGTGGTGTTTGGTAAATTTATCTAAATAAGACAACAGACGATATGTTACCATTATTTATATTTATGAACACTAAAATGCATGGGCACAGGGAAAATTTTCTTGACTAAAATAACCATGGGGACAAGTTTTATCATTTTACTATCATGCGCATTGAATTATTTAATGCTTACTGTTGGCAATATTTAAAAATTCTAATTGTGTTAAAAAAGGGTTTATGTCATTTAGACCTTTATACCCAATCATAAGTGGTTGTAACAAACCAAACCCATGATATTTCATTAGCTTGAAGACAGACAGAAGTTTGGCTTTTGTCAGTAGAGTTTTGTAGGATACTGTGCAATATATTGACAAAATATGATAATGGAAAAAAAATAGAAGACAGACAATGGAGTTAAGTTCGGACAATATATATAATTATGAACTCTAAAACGCACGCGTAAAATGAACATTAAGATGTGTTCAAAATATAAGCCGAAAGAACAAAATAAGTTTGTTACAGGGTTACAAGTCTATGAATTGATTCAATAAAAACCCAGGAGAAAAATAAATTACACAATAACGCAGAAGAGAAACACCGCATTACATAAGCAAAGCCAGGCAATTGAAAAAGGCCTTTAGAAAATGGAAAAACAACACCTTGAGCAGGTAAACAGATTGTTTAACATTCCATATTGTATTGTCAGAACGCCGATTTTCCTAACTTGATCAGACTGCAAAAAAAGAATGGCCATGTACTTGGTGATGCAACCATCCCAGTCAGAAAGATTGTGTCTTATGAGCCTCTCACAGATGTGTTTTTGGATTAACTTTTTGGGGTACAATTTTTCTTTAATCAGTGAAAAGTGATGTAGGATTTCAAAATAAATCTTCCAGTTGAATGTTTTTAATATTGTAATTTCAACATCAACAATTATCCCAAAATTCTTTCTATTGCTTTGGTTTCATTTATGGTATTCAAAAGTTGTTATATATTAACACCAAGTACTGATTATATTCCATTTAATTGTTTGAAACAGAAGCTGTTCAACAAATGCCACTGAGAATACATGTACGTAATATTTTGTATAGGAAATGCGTTAATAAATCTAATTCTATCAGCAACTCTTGGATTTCTTGAGTAGCATTTAGTATACTGGTAAGACAGATTATAAACAGTAAATTCTTGCTTTGGTTTTAAGTCACAGATTTTAATTGCTTCATAATTTGTGTTGACAACAGCAAAGTTAAGATTAAAACTTATGTTTTGTCTCTTCAAAAAGGCATTCTTTAACTTTTACTCTTCTGCATGCATTTCACATGACTGAACACAACGTGGACAGTACCATTTAGTTAGCGGTCTTATCAGTAGAGGGTGTGTGCCGTTCCAAAATTAAATTGAGACCTGGATATTTGACAGTCACACAGAACTATTGCATTGATTTAACTTTTTTTTCAGTTATAACTAGCTTTCAAATAGCCGATGTGTCCCGTACTAAAAGTAAATTGGGTCTCGCTTTATGTGTCGACAAAAGGGTCTTTTGAGATTTTCTGAAATGACTCAATTTTTTTACCACGTTTCTTCTCCAGTGGTCTCTCTGTTCTCAAGTGTTCATACAACACATTAAGGGCTTCTTTTTTAGTCTAGTGTTCAGATGACGTCTTATGTATGCCGGAAATTTGGTCAAAATTATTTGCAATGTCCTGTATGACCGGCCCTGCTTTGGACACTTTCACTACTGTATCCTCTTTTTTGCCACTTCCAAGTCCTCGAATGAGGTCTTTCAAATACTTAACCTGGTTCTCTTTTTCCAAGTCAGCTGGTTTGTTGTGCCCTCTCTTTGTTTTCCTGTTTATAAATAACCCAGCTCTAACTTTTAGTGCCATCTTTGGTGTCAGCATTACTTCTGTTTTCAAAACGTAATCTATACATTCAACCAAATACTTTGATAACTTGGAATGCTGATAGAAAAATGGAATACGCAGTTTCAAACTTATATTAGTTCGGTAAATGTCACCCTCCTTTATAGCGTCCTTGAAAAATGTAACACATAATTCCTTGTGTTGTCTGGTCCTTCTTCTGGTTCAGCATTTATTGTGACAGTTTATGATGTCCCACGCAAAGTTAGAGTTAACTCCTTGCCAGACCTTATGGAAGATATGGGAAATGTCACCATGATATTTTCAGATGAGGTACTGATAAGTATGGATTCTGACTTCCCATTCTGGTCTAGAGTACTCTTCAAAGCAATTTCCCTGTCTCCGATTTTCATCAAGAGATTCTCTCCAACCATCTTGTCTCTTCCTGTATTCTCCCCGTGGTTATTTTAGACAAGAAGATTTTCCCTGTGCCTGCGTGTTTTAGTGTTCTTAAATACATGTAAGCTAAAGCATGATCACGGATCGATCTAGCCTGATTTTGAACCCGTGAAACGGGTTTGGGCACATGGACTTTGGAAGCCCAATTAAACCAACCAAAAAAAAAAATTAGTCATTGAAACCGGCGACTTTGGTACACGCCCAAAATCTATTTTTAGCGTGGTGGCCTTCAGCCTGTCACTCTTTGTGTTGCTATGGGCAACCCACATGTCTTGACTGTGATTAACATCCACCGCCATCTTTGCTGTGTGCGACAACAGTCTCTGTCAACTTTTGTGAAAACTTTCTACGTAATTGGATAGGCATCCGTAGAAAATATGTGGTGAGATTATTTTGTTAGTGTGTTATCTACTGATAAACCAGACCTAGTTGCTTTGCCGTGGTTTTAACTAGTGTATTTTACTCAATCAAGTTTCATGTTTTAAAAAGTTTTAAAAAAAGTAGACATCATAGCTGTTACAAGTAATACAACTAATGCTAACTTTTAAAACGTAATCATGCCTCTTTTAAGATAAAATTTTTATTGTAATGTTTTATCTTAAACTTCTTTTGGGGAAGAATGATTTTCACAATATTTGTCGTGTAGCGTCTGCTTCGTTAGTCGATGCTTAGCATTTGTGAAAACAAATGTTTTCATTATTTTCCAGTGTATAAGTCAATTACCATCAAACCAGTAGCCTATTTTCCGGTAATGACTGCTGTGTAAAATGTTCTGTGCATAATGATGCTTTTTGCAAGATTACAAAGTTTAATTAACTCATCAATGATCTAGTTATCATAATAACAATTTATTTGTTTAGCTGCAAACGTACATTCACATGCTGGAACCTGACTTTCATGTAGTCCAAGGGACAATACTCTGTTCTCATTGTCTCGTTATTGTTAATTTGCTTTCAAGAAGGATAACTCTTCCAACCTTATATTTAAAGGGACAATACTTTGCCATATCTATGATTTAATCGTAATTACATTATCAAGAGGGATAACTCTGCCAGCCTTAACAATCAAGGGACAAAGGGACCCTGGCTTCCAAATTGTTATATCGTGGATACTGATTGTAAATAATTAGAAACTGTTTTAGTTTACAACAACAACAACAAAAACATCTGTATTTCTCTTGGGGTGAGTTACGTAGAGAAGCGTATTTGATATTGTTGTGACTTTGTCTACTTAGATAACTGTGATTTTGAAATGATCCCCATTGGCAAATATAGCCAGTTTGTAAAGTGAGATGCCCCCTTTGTTCAAGTAGTTTGACACGAAGGACTAGGAATTGAAGTGAAGATCTAATGCCATGTGGTAGGCCACTTGATGGGAGTTGGGAACAGTTGTGAGTCTTTGTGGAGTAGTTTTTCTCTCTATTTGTCTTCAGTGAAGTAACCTGGAAACTTTATGGTGGATTGACTTAGACTGCATACTAATAATTTTCTACAGCCTCTGGATTCTTGTGACTTATTATTCAATTCTTGGATTACAGGGGCCCAACATGTGCAATTGAGTAGAAGAAACTAGACATAACTGAGATACCCCCCGCTCTGCAAGAAAAGTCGGCAATGTAAGGGGCATAACTCTTGAAAAAAACATCCGAGCGCGTTGATTTTCAATAGGCTTTTTGTACTTGCTGTATTAAACAAATATGTGAAGTTTCAAAGTTGTAAGTTAAAGATTTTTTTAGATAATGTGTTTACAAGGACCAATGGACAGACGGACGACGGAGGCAACGACAATACCCTTCGGGCAAAATTTGCCTGAGGGGTAAAAAACTATGTTAATGTAAGTCTAGGAGAATGATTGAACAGCATAGCAAATTTACGAACTCTGCATGGTCATCTTTTTGTAACTGCAACTGTAAGCAAGACGGAGAAGCGGGAAAGGATAGCCCCTTAGCCATGATAAGCAAGCTTTATAGAGTACAACAATATGCACATAGGATGATATGTATATGCACATGTATAATAAAGATGGAGAAACAGCACCAAGAGGAGGAGACACATGAATTGGGCATGATTTAATGCTACGTCTGTGACAAATGATGGAGTAAGACAAAATATTATGCAAAATACTCCTTGCTGGTCATGTTTAGTTAGCATCGACAACAAGAAAGTAGACTATGAGGCTGCTTGCTGATCATGTTACCAGCACTCACTACGAGGAAGTAGGCTATCAAGAGTGCCACAAGCACAATAATGAAACATGCAGGCTTATATGACAAGCACAGCAACTACCGTACAACTGTACAATGGGACAAAATTGTGTCTACAAACAAATGTATGAACAGACAAATGGCAGAACAGAGAAATGTCAAAAGGAGTCCAAAATGTCATAAATATGTAAAAATATCTCCTTGCAAGTAGGACATGGACAACTTCATATCATTGGTAACATTTGTCAAGTTTCATTGAAAAAGAACCAACATCTGGGAGGAGTATTTTGGAAAAAATTGCGTCTACAGACGGACGGACGGAGGGCACAACGATCAGACAGATGTATGTGTGTACATACAAACTTTATGCCAGCAGAAGGGGGGGGGGTAGGGAGGGGGGAGGGGCGATAACATGATAACCCTGTCTTCATATGGAATGAGACCCATTGGAGGAGTATTTTGGACAAAACTGTGTCTATGGACGGACGGACGGACAGACAGACAGAGGGAACAACGATTGGACGGATGTATGAGCGTACATACACACTTCATGGCAGTAGAAGGGGGGGGGGGAAGGTAGGGAGGAGGGAGGGGCGATAACACGATAACCCTGTCTTCATATGGAATGAGACCCCAAAAATGGCAAAGTCCTATAAGTCAAAAACGTCATAAAAATGTGAAAAAAGAAAATATCATCCTGTAAGTTGGGCATGCACATCAACATACCATTGGTAACATATTTGTGAAATTTCATTGAAATCAAAGCAAAATCTTAGGAGGAGTAGTCCGGACAAAATTGTGTCTACAGACGGACGGACAAGCCGATTCCAGTATACCCCCCCCTAACTTCGTTGTGGGGGGTATAAAAATGAGTCTGTTATGTCACATCAATATGTTGAAATTGTATAATAAGAGAGAAGAAACTCATGTAAACCTGTACAAATAACCACCTGTGTTATCTGATAAGGTTGAGGTAGAAATATATGATCACTCCAATAGGTTAGAATGTGACCCCCATGAGCCTAAGTTAAACAATTCAGATGGGTTTAAAAAATTTGCCTGAAAAATTACAACATTTGACAAGCTTGCAAACCCATCAAAAACTACTTTATTGATTCATGATGTTGATGTTAATAAGGCTCTACTAATTAAACAACATGTCTATCGTATGAAAAATTGAGGCAACTGAACAAAGAAAGCGATTATATGCTTGAAAATGAAATAATCGAACCACGCTGTAGTGAGTAGAGTTCCCAGTGTCTGTTAGTTCCAAAGCCAGACAAAAGTTGGCGTTTCTGTACTGTTTATCGTAAAATAAATGCATTGACTCGTACTGGTTCATACCCTATCCCTCGTATGGATGATTGTATTGATAGAGTGGGTTCAGCAAAATATGTGTCAAAATTTGATTTGCTGAAGGGTTACTGGCAGGTCCCTTTTTCAGAAAGAGCTAAAAGCATTTCGGCATTTGTGACACCAACAGGTTTGTGACAATACAAAGTAATGTCTTTCGGAATGTCTTTCTTGACAGAAGACTTGCCGTTACTTGCTTGCTGTATTGGCTACACGATTCTTGCTGATGAAAGTACAGATCAAAGAGATCGAGAACAAATGACAATATTTGTCGGATATGTTGAACCAATAACACATGACGTGAACGAGGAGTATTTGGGCATTGTTCAGATTGGGGCAAGTAAAACAGCCGAGACTCTGATGACTGAACTTGAAAGTGTCTTACATAAGAAAGAACTTGATCGTAAACGGATTCGATTTTCAGGGTTAGACGGTAGAAACACTGATTGCCGAGGCAAAGGCGAATTCGCCATGTTGCGCCACACGCAACATGTAGAAACCATAGACTGGCCTTGGTCTTTGTTCATCTTCTGAAAAAGTTTGTCGACCTACAGCGAGTTGATTCTGTTGTACTAACCACATGGAAACTACTTAAGTACAGCACCATTAAACAAGCTGTGTTTGAATCCGCTCAAAAAGGCGCAAGGTCTCAAACCTGTGAAAATTTTGAAAGCGTGTGCCACTTGGTGACGAATTATAGACAGATGGGACTCATTGTTGCATGCTTTTGACACCATATCTAGAGAGGGGTGAACCAGAGGTTAAAGGTTGTCGAGACCAATTACTACAGTCTGTTCTCATGATACTTTTGCTAGCTGATGTGTTAATTCCTGTAAATCCATTATCTAAATTTCTGCAAACCAAAAACTTGAATTACACCATTGTTCCAAGCCATGTTGAAATGATGAAAAATTAAATTAAAAAAATACAGCATAACCCAAGCTCAGGTAAATATTTTTCCCAAGCAGAGAAATTTACAAACCTCAACCCAAAAGAGACTGGGATTCGGGCGAATGCTACGCACAACCAACATTCAGCCTCAGTCAGAGAATGAAATAATTGAGGCTTTCAAAGTCAGTGTTGTTCAGCCCTTTCTTACTACCATGCTACAACAAAATACAGATCGACCCAGAGTCAGCATATTTAAATGTCGATCAACCCACAGTCAGCACAACAAAATACAGATTGACCCAAAGTCATCACAACAAAATACAGATTGACCCAAAGTCAACATAACATACTGAAGACCCAGCGAAACTGAACACTCCAAATTACAATTTGCAGATCAAACATAAAACAAATAAGAAATTGAGTTATACATTATATCTAATCACAAATCTACAGATGGAACCAATAATAACACACAACAAACTGAAGACTGCATGCACACACTACTTTGAACAAGCAAAATTATATTTCTATAATTGTAAATTGGCCAAAAAAGATGACAAAGAACCAAATAGATTGATTGATTGATTGGAGGTTTACGCCGCACTCAAGATTATTTCACTTATATGGCAACGAATAGAAGTTTTAATCAGACAGGCCCCATTAACATCAAAATTGCAATAAAATAAAAAGGACGACAATAAATTTATGAAACATTTTAAAAAGAGTGTAAATCACTATTTTGGAGGTTAAAAGGACACGCAATTTTAAAATGATCTCCAAAAATAATATGAAAGTATGTATATTACAATGAAAATTCAAATTTTATGGTATAAACCAATCTGTTTTAAAAATTTTATAATATATTATTCACCAAGGTGAAAAGCCCATTCATGGAGTTTGCCTTGAATAGGCGATTTCTCACCATGGCAAACTCCACACACTCTAAAAGAACATGTTTGATCTCGAATTGGCCATCACAAGGGATGCACCACGGATGGGGATCCCCTGTGAGTACATGTCGGTGTGATAAAAAGGAATGGCTGATTCGACATCTGGATAAAACCACCTTTTCTTTCCTAGAAAGAGAAGAAGGAAAAGTGGTAAGACCGATCTCTGCCTGGATTTGAGCCAGTTTATTATTTTGTCGTTTCTGTTCATCCCACGAAGTTTGACAAATCTGTTTGATGTATTTGACTATCTTCGGTCTGAAGTCAGAATATGGTACTTCGGCCGAAGATACTGGTTTGGTCAAAGCAGATTTGGCTTCACTGTCCGCGACTGTGTTACCATAGATGCCACAATGACTGGGCACTCAGCAGAACACAATAACTATACACAAAGAAAAAAGCAAAGCACCCCCTGGAAAGTCTGCACCGACCGATAAAATCATTGGTGTAGGGAGAGTATTGGCAAACTGATGTTGCAGAAACGATTGTGGTCATAAAGGGCAACATTCTGGTGATAAAAAAATCACCATTAATGGCAATAAGCTATACAATTTATTCAGGATATCTTCAGTCAAATCAAAAGTGTATTTTAACAAAATAAAAAAATGCTTGTAAGTATGAAACCTCTGAGTCCATCTGGCTTCACAGGGCGAACATATTGAAGTAAAAATGTCACTTTGTGTGTGTAGAATACATCCCTAGAGCAGAAGGTCAATAGCGCGTATAGCCTCAATTAGCTTCTAACTTGCGTCTCATTACTCAATAATAGGGGGCGCTTGATGACTCTCCTTGCCCTTGCAGCTTTCAATCGGTTTCTCACCAGGGCAAACTCCACACACTCTAAGAGAACACGTTTGATGTTGAATCGGCTATCACAAGAAATGCACCAAGGATGGGGATGTCCCGTGAGTACAAGGATGGGGATGTCCCGTGAGTACAAGGATGGGGATGTCCCGTGAGTACAAGGATGGGGATGTCCCGTGAGTACAAGGATGGGGATCCCCCGTGAGTACATGTCGGTGTGATACAAAAGAATGGCCAATTCGACATCTGGATAAAATTACTTTTTCTTTTCTTAAAAGAGAAGAAGGGAAAGTGTTGGTACCGATCTCTGGATTTGAGCTAGTTTGTTGTTTTGTCGTTTTTGTTCATCCGGCGAAGTTTGCCAAATCTGTTTCATGTATTTGACTATCTTCGGTCTGAAGTCAGAATATGGCACTTCGACCGAAGATACTGGTTTGGCTTCACTGTCTGTGACTGTGGCCCAGGTTGGTCGCCTCTTATAATCAAGCTTGCCTGGGAACTGCGAGCCAATTCTTACCTCCCGACACCCACACAGGGGTGAAGAATACTTGATTGATTGATTAGAGTTTAACGCCGCGCTCAAGATTATTTCACTTATACCGCAGGGAAAAGAAATTAAATCATCATACATTTTTTAACATCCAACATATATTGGAACTGAAAAATGACAGAAACAGAAATAATAACAACTGGTAAAACACTGTGTAAATCATTTTCGGAGATTAAAAACAAGATATATCACAATTATCTCCAATGGAGCAACAATAAACAATTTATATAAATAACCATTTTTATAATATACAAATTTGTAAATATTCTAATTGATTGATTGATTGTTTGGTGTTTTACGCCGCGCTCAAGATTATTTCACTTATATGGTGGCGTTGCCAGTTTTATTGTGAGAGGAAACCGGGCTCTCTGTCAAGAAAAAAAGGTCACTGCCTGGATTTGCGCAAGTTTGTTACCAAATAGAGGATTTAGAACCATAGGCCGTTTAGGGTGGAGAGATAATAACCGTGGTAATCGTGGTAATTAACAAATCAAACATTGGAGTAGGAAAGATCTGATTGGTCATAGGATGTCATCCTTATTCCATTCTCAATGGTGTGTGGCTGGGAATAGCCTAAACCCCTCCCATTATTGGTCAGGCAAACCAGATTAGAGATCGAGGTGCTCAAATTCTTTCGTTATTTCTTAGTTTTCCCTTCATCAGCTTTACGATCACTAGCTTTCCCTTTAACAGGTTTCCTTTTTACCCTTTTCCCCTCCACCATCCTCTTCTTCAGAACGATCTTCCCCATCGTAATCGGCTAGTGGCTCAGTGGAAGAGTACATTATGTCGAGCCCGGCTTTGCATGCTTGTAGTTTTCGAAACTGTCCCTGGGCCGTTTCATCTCTATTCGTACTATCAGAAGGACTCCCTGTCCATGTTGGATTTGTTCCGGACGATTCAGGTGTCTAGGGCTGTGCATTTGTACTATTAGCATCGTTTATCTTAAATACAAGTGGTCGATGATCAGAATAGTTGGCTTCACTGTCAACATAAAAATCTTCTAAATTTCCTTTCAGATCTTCCAATGTAATCAGATAGTCAAGATTGCTGCCTTTTTTCTTGGCTTTGGATGCTCGTAGGTTTCAAGACGGTCCCTGAGCCATTTCATCTCTATTAGTACTATCAGAAGGACCCCCTGACGATTCAGGTGTCTGGGGCTGTGCATTTGTACCATTGGCATCGTTTATCTTAAATACAAGTGGGAGATGGTCAGAAAAGTCAAGTGTCTGGAGCTGTGCATTTGTACTATTAGCATCGTTTATCTTAAATACAAGTGGGAGATGGTCATTAAAATAGTCAACATAAAAATCTGCTAACTGTTCCCGGCTCGATGTAATCAGATAGTCAATAGTGCTACAATAGGTAAACTTCGCGGGGGTGTCTTTGGGATGGTTACCATTAACTATTACTAAGTTCGAATTGTCACAAAATGTTTTTAGCTTCTTACCCCTTGGGTTTACCTTCTTATCATTGAACACGTTTCCGTTCACATTATTTAGTTTCCCAACTTTCGCATTGAAATCGCCTGTTACATACACATCATATTCCTGATATAATAGTTTATCTTGGCTTCCAAATCTTCCAATGTGAAAGAAGGGTTCAGGGGCCGATTCCACAAAAACTTGATTGAAGTCTAAAGTTATGCTTAACTAACCAAAATTGACTTAAGTCGATTCCACAAAACTTTTCTTACTCAAAAAAGTTGCTTAACTTAAGTTTACCTAAAAGGTAACTTAAGTCAGAAATAAGTTTCTTAACCAATATGGCGGATGTTTTATTTGGAGAGATATTTGTAAGAGATAATAATTTAGATAGAAACGGTGCTGTTGAGAGAGTAATTATAGATAGGTAAAACCCTCTGGAGTGTATGTCGAATGAGGAGCTGTTTCGGCGGTATTGGTTTAGACGGGAAGGAATAATGACAATTGTAAATGTTGCCGGAGAAAGGCTTGAAAGAAAAACAAAAAGAAGTCAAGCACTTTCTCCGGTAATTCAAGTCCTTATTACCTTACGATATTTGGCGTCTGGATCGTTTTACCAGGTGATTGGGGACACCGTATCGAGGGTCGCACAGTCAACAGTATGTCGAGTCATCTGGCAGGTAGTAGACGCTTTATTGGAAGATATGAACATAAAGCAACAGTTCTATTCCATTGCAGGTAATATATTTACAATCGTCAGTTTACGAAAACCTCTATATATTTGTTAACCTCTAACTAGAGGATTGCTCAAGCGGGATAACTCCAAATACTGTCTGCCACCTAAGTATTTTATGTACGGTAGCAGTAGTCCAGCCAACGTGCCTGTGACAGAACCACAAAACATGGAGTTGTTAAAGTTGGGACCATTGTGCCATAACAGGCATGGTAACATAAGTTGAAACTAAAAATATATATATTTATGAACACTAAAACACACGGGCACAGGGAAAATCTTCTTGTCTAAAAATATGTATATATATATATATTTAGTTTAATATTAAAAACTCTTGCCTCACTTTACAGGTTTTCCTAATGTACTTGGACTTGTGGATGGGACTCAAATTCCGATAAAAGCCCCATCGGAAAATGAAGGGGATTATGTGAATCGTAAAGGCTTTCATTCCATAAATTGTCAAAGTCAAGCTAAACAATGTAAAATTTACAAAAATAGGAAATTATGATAAAAAAAGAGCACACAGAAAATAAGCGTGTTCATCATGCATATTACAATTATATGGAGGCCTACTTTTTTGTACCACCTGAGAGTTTTTCTTAGTGCCGAGTAGTAAGCCAACATCTAGTCCGATCTGTCAACGCCAGACATTCAGAGATTATTGTCACGGATTACATTAGGCTTGGGTGTAATCTGGTTATGTCGATTAGCAACATTGGTGATTTCGATGTGATGCATGTTACTAATGGTCAAAACCTCTTGTTTGTCCTTCCATTAGCAGACAACAACCAACTCTGAGTGACTCCATACATGTTCCACCTTTTTCAGTTTCTTTCCAACAACTTCTTTTGGATTTTCCTTTCTATCAAAGCACAGAGTGCCACAAATGTATGTGGAGCGGCCTGTGAGTTTCTTTGCAAGACTGACATAATTATAGTAGTTATCGGAGTAAACTACATGGCCCTTGTCTAGAAATCCTTCTAAAGCAACATTTTAGCGCCTAGAAAACTTGTATGCACCACGTGGTTTATGTGGAGTGCGAAAATGACGTGAAAAACAATGTGCGGGTTGTCCTGTATACCCAGAAGGGTTTTATTTGTGCAAGCCACGAGATAACTCGTACCCAGTGAGCCACGAGATAACTCGTAGCTGGCAAACCAGGTTGAAATTGCCGCCCTCAGTGCCAGCTACGAGTTAACTCGTAGCAAGGGAAATCCCCTTTACAGTCGTTCGCTTCACCATTAGAACACTAATATATAGTGGAAATTTGTTAGCAAGGGAGGTAAGTTGCGAATCCGGGCTAGGCCTGTGGGACCTTACAGGGTCATTTTTACTGGCAGTCAATGTGTTAAATGTATTTTTATGATTTATTATATGTAAAGTGTCAGTAATATGATTATGTATGATTGATCCTGAAACTTTGTTGTAATGTTAACCTCGTTTTGGATATAAAGTTAAGCACTTGCCCAAACTCACATTTTCCCAGAGTAATGTATAAAACCTGTATAGTATTTATAACCTGAACTTATAGTTCATTAATCCTTTACCTTCCAACTCTATCCCACCTGCAATGCCAACAACATAGGGACATTGCCAGCCATGTCCAAAAACAAATTCTGGGTTGCTGTCATTTCTGGACTTGCAGGCCCTCCTCCATTCTTTGGATGTTTTTTTTTACTTAACTTTGATTTAGCTGAAGCCAAAAGAAAAATTATAAGAAACAGGTTAAATATCGAAAATATCTGAATCGCATCGGATACATTTGTCAATAATGGTTAATAATAATATGGATGTTAAGGGTTAACCAAAAACACCAAAAGTTTAACTCAATTATTCACCTTCAAATTAAAAAAAAATATTAGTGAACCTGGACTTTAAGTGGCATGAGCTGCAAAAATGTTGATATTTTGATGTTGAAATTATTGGCTATTTTTCTCATTCCAACGCCAATCATTTAGTTTTTCGATGACCTTCAAAGCCTCTTACTGTCGTGCCGATCAGAAATTATGAAATTTGGCAGCTCATGCCACTTTAATCTGAGAAAGATACCCCAAAAATTCAAATTTTGGCAGCTACTATGTCAATTTAAAGATATTTATTAGCTTTATTTAAGATTAAAACCAAGTTATTCTTTTATTATTCTCATATAAAAATTCTCACAAATTAATTAGAAAACAACAATAATTCAATTTTCTTACCATCCCATTTTATGTTACTGTACTTCTTTTTTAGTTGGCTGCAGTCTCTGTGAGGCCCATTTGACTGAAAAAAAAAAGTATTGAATGTACTGACAACATGATAGCAATAACATATTTTTTAAAATATATAAACTACGAGAAATAGTTCTGAAGTAAAATGTTGATTTTTGGAGGTTTCATGGAGATGAATTATCCTCCCCCTCGTCGACCCTGGTCATGCCTTAAGTTAATCAACCCTGTGGTAACAAAACATAGTTAATAAATGTAAGCAATCACCATTAAATACTATTCAAAAGAAAGTCATAGACTCCGGTAATCCTACCTCTGATTGACAGAGTGTGGGATTGGGTCTAAAATAAATTAAGGCTGCTTATTCAATATCATATCATGTAGGCTATTGTTTTAACTTTTATGCAGAAACAAATATTTCAATAAATACACAACTAGACTATAGGTAGTACTAGTAGACTGCATATTAATTATTATGAATTATAAACTTTCTGCTTCGCATTTGATAATTTTCTTTTACCTATTGAAGCCTTCCTCGACTTGTTTCCACGCTTCCAATTTTTTTTTTTTGACATACCAGGTCCAGAAAAGGCAGAAAATAAAACATCTGATCTTTTCTGGACCTCTTCCAGCAAAATAACACTATCATACTCCGAAAAATTAGCTTTTCTTGGTAGTTCAGACATAATTCCAATACTAGTATAAATATGATTTACTACTAGTCAACTATTCAATAGTATTACTACTACTGTACTACTTCTACTGACTTCTTAACACATATACATTTCACAGCTTAAGTTTTACCTTGATATACATGATGCCTGTTTGTCTTGAGCAGAGAATTTTATGAAAAAAATATTATTCTTTAACATGGACATTATTCTATTAACTGCTGCCTGAAATAAAGTTTTGAATATTTTCAAGAATTGCATCTTGTTTAATAAAGATTTACTAAGGTAAGGTTTTAACCAGATACTGCTGTCTGCCGCAGTAACAATACTTTGTACCTACATATGGTTCTGAGGCAAGCAGCAGTTCTGGAAAAATCTGGAATTCTCTTGAGATAAAATCTTCTTGCAAGGTATGTGAGAGAAGGCCATTGATCAAAGAATATTCAAGCAAAAACGGTTCATGTAAAATAAAAGCCTTTCAGTAGCAAAAGATAAACGGCAAATCAGTTCATACAACGAAATCAAGATACCTTTTGCCTTTGTAGGGCAGAGTAGTGCTAACGAACATCAACAGGAGATCATCAGGTCCGTGTTGACAACCATACAAGCATCAGTAGAGGGTTTTAAGGGAGCCAGCATCGAGGAGGGGAAATCAGAAATAAACGGCTTAAAAGATTCCCTTGACAAAATTTAAATTGACCAGGATAGAGCGTTCGATGCTATCAGACTCGGAACAAACAAGATAAACTAACTGAACAGGTTTAGATGAGGCCGTCTTAAGATTCGAGAGATACTCTCGAAGCTTTAATGCTCTGTTTTTTGGCTTTGAGGAGATGACCGGTGACGTTCCCAAACTATTAATTACAGACTTTATTAAGAGGCATCTACATGTTGATGAGGCGAAAATTTAAATGGCTCACCGATTAGGTTACAGAAAAGGCGCCCGGTATCCCACACCATTTATTGTTAAATTGTTTTACCGTGAGGCCTTAAAGAATAGTTGGGTCTGGATATCAAGATTTCTGATTGTCTGTTTTCAATACAAGTTTTTGTGAGGTGAAAGACAGGAAAATGTTCGCTTATATTGGTTATAAGGATAGCAGATCGTCTTCATGATAGTTTAAATATATATTGTCAATTAATGTAGCTGGACGGGAGGTAGGTCTTGTGATTTCGGGGAAAAAATAATTGTTGTGCATAAGGTCAAAAAAATCTTTAGTTTGGATGTGATTTTCAAAAATCTATGTTATAATTTCCTAGGAGAGTACATTTCTTGTTCTCACTGTATATAGATTATAATACTGTAGAGAAATTTTCGTTGAAACGTCAAGTCTATTACCAGGTGGACGATAAATCACACCAATAATGTGTTGTCTTTGTTGAGGGTAACCTCTATGAAGACAGATTAATAATTTCCGTCACTGTCCACACTAGAAAGATCATCTCTCACTATATAGTCATCTAGATTTTCGTGTGCATAAAAGAGTCTGAGTCTACTGTCTGAGTGATAGGTAGAGAATAACCTATAACCAGTAATGTCGAAGAGATCATGATTTGAAGAATCCAGCCATGCTTCAGTTATTCCAATAATGGAGGACTGAAAGTTAAGGTTTTGAGAGAAACTGCAGGCATAGCTGGCCGTCACTGCCGTAGCTGTTGTCTGCCTACAGCCTTCCTGTCCCCAGTAGAAAGTCAGTAAAAGTAAACGGTGGAAGGCTATACAACGTAACTTTCCACTGGCTTGAAACCATCTTTTTTCATTAGATAAACTCTTATAACTAGCGAATATAATCTGGTTGCAATGAAAGTTCTATAATTGGCTTAAAAATAAATATATGGAGCTCGTTAAAAAGATTAATTAGCGCATATTTGTGCGTCAAATCTACAAGAAAGTTCTACTTGTCAACACTGCGGCTGTAGGGCTACACAGTACAGCGGGCAAAAGTAATTTTTTTCTGCCAAAATTTGTTTTGCAAACATAAATTTTACGAAGTTCAACGTTATTTTTCCACTTTTCAATCAAATAAAAAGTTTTAATTGGTTTTGAAAACTCCTTTATCGGCCTTTTTGTTTTGCTATGTTCACCGCTGTTCAACACGATCTCGCCATTTCTGGCTTACCTGAACTGACGTATGCAAGTCATTTTCGACAAACGGACAAGTAAATTGTAAATGACAAATTCGTTGACAGTATATCCAGTCCGAAAGAATAATACTCTGAGGTTTTATTTTCTTATTTGTTTTCCAATCAAATAATTATATAGCGGTAAAATATGAAGAGACCGACACCATGTTTTACACTGACTATCGTAGCCGCCATTTTGTGACTGACACAGCTTCGCGCTGTTTTTAATTTAACCTCGTCAAACATTGGGGATTTCCACTCACGTCATTTGTTTTAGCCAATAAAAGTTCGGAAATATAAGCCTAAGTCACTAATAAAAGTAAATTTCATTGGATTATGCTTTGGGAAAGCCCAATCTTTCACTCGCGGTAGCGAATGAGTTAACATGCTACCGTGGCAGTCCCTCACCACACAGACTGTCTTTAACAGTTTGTTCTTTTCTTCTTCAGGTCATCCAGTCCTGCATATGGCAACTAATATCAGTGGATTTGTCGCCAATAAAGTTTTCAAAGCTTAAAGCGTTGTCTTTTTCAGGATTCCGGTCTGTAATCACCTTGATCCCACCCTGACATTTGTCTCCCATTTACGAATGTAGATTGTGAAATGACATCGGTTTCATGGGTCATTCCTATTTTGTACAATTAGACTCTAAAACATTAAAACATTAAAATGGAATTTACAACTACAGTCTGGATATATATGATAACACTGAAAAGAAATTTTCTAAACAACTTCTCTGATGATTAAGAATGGTCAATAACTATATTTGTTCCATACGTGTATAACCAATATACTATATTTGTTCCATACGTGTATAACCATGTGTTCGGTTCAACACTAGCTCACGGTCAAGGGGAAGCACGGATAGTGACAAACATGGTTTTACCCACAGTTGTCTCGAGGTACGAGACACGGGTACTTTGCCACAAATGACTTGCTTTTCCTTTGACCGTTTGAGAAGTGAAGGCTGACCTTTTGTTTGTCCTCCCCCAGCTATGAATTTTTCATATCTTGATTTAGATGACTATTAAGGATTCTTGTATTCAGACAGATACACTAGCCCAATTAGATATTACATCGGGGTTAAAATTATCGTTCGAAGTTAGTTAGAAATGGCTTCTTTGGCACGGGCAGAATCCACACGTGGGAAAATCTCAACTAAAAACAGCTAGATCCTGAATTAAAATTCGCGAAAATCAGATTGAAGAAGCCAATTCTACTCCAACAAAAACAACTGAATGCCCACTCATCTTCCATATATTGAAAGCGCACCTTAAGTTTGTACATCTGAACGTAAATTAGGATATTTTAAAGAAGCAAACAAAACACTAGAAAATTAAATGCACCCATCAATCTGGGTTTTAGTTGAATTTCATTATTTATTAAAGGAACTTAGCCCCTTTTTACAGTGCCCACAGTGTACCAGTTTTGGTTTAATTTTACAAAGAAATATAGAAGTAAGAGATGGATTTTCTCAAGAGATAGGTTTTTTGCCCACAATGTAATTTTGAGTCGCTTTCAAACATCAAGGTGTGTGGAAAAGTCCAAAACAAAACAAGTGATTAGGTTATGACATTAGCAGTACAAGAGTTAGGTGGTGGATATTCTATGCTGGAAAAAATGTCCATGATTTGGGGAACCTTCTGCATGCATCATAAGACTTACCAGGCTTTGTCAAAATCTTTGTCTAAAGATCAAGAGCAAAATATTTCTTGTCCCTTTGAGGATTGTTTGGAGACAGTCAGGGAGGCTCACCAAACTTTTAATGCTGATGTCAATGTTGGGCCTGGTGATATTCAGCATATAATGGTGTTTTTAATATGAGTTGGTCAACCAGAGGGCACAAATCTTATTATGGCGTAGACTGCGTTACAGATTTATTTACCAGATTAGTTGTTGATTTTGAAGTAATGTGCCAACAAGCAAAAAAAGGAAAATGAGGATTCTAAAGCATACGATGAGTGGTATTTTTTTCACGAAGCCAATGATCAATGTGACAAAAATTGTGATGGCTCATCCAATGCCATGGAGGCTGAATGTGCCTCCTGACCGTGGCAGCATTCCATAGAAAAAAACAACCTCAGATACACCGTTTTTTTGTCTGATGGGGACTCAAAATCTTAAGCCTGAGTCGTTGATGATGACCCATACGAGGGTCTACATGTTGAAAAATTTGAATGTATCAATCATGTTTCAAAAGGCCCAGGTACAGCCCTGAAAAGCTAGGAATAAAAGGAAAGCTGACAGACTTCAAAATACAAAAGTTGCAAAAGTACTATTACAAAGTTGTAAGACAGAACGCTAGCAAAACAACTGAAAAGCATGAGATGCTCTATTTGGGCTTCTTTATTTCACTGTCCTTGCACTGATGAGGAGCCACGTCATCACAGGTGTTGAAAAGGAAAGAAGTCTTGGGTGTTTTTGGCACCAGGATGTTGCAAAGAATGAGCTGCGTCGTAAACACGAAAAGAAAGTGGGATTTTAACCCTAGTCCTGTCACCGCGTATGTAGGTCAGCTCAGCTGAAGGCTGCTGGCCAGTCACTGCTATGCGACAGTGCTGTATGCCACCGTGTTTCAGCTGAGTGTCTGTCAGATAAACCACGCTGGTCTAATATCTGTTTTTTTTGCCGTTTTAAAAGAAAATAACTGTAAATAAAACCTGAAAAACAATGTGATGATACGGGGGAACGATGTATTCAACGAACGGGTGATACAAATCGTCCGATATTAGTTTAATCACCAGAAAATGAGCGCCGTTTACCTGACGGGAACAACAACAACAACGTATAATCGGCGATCGAAAACAACGTTCTAAGCTCTTTTTTTTAGGTAGAAAGCGTAATTTATTTATATTTAAATGTTGAGGGAAAGGGTAGGTGTTAAATTTGATTAGATGTTCACATTTTATAAGTTCGTTTGTATTTTTTACAAACTCAATGTCAACATATCGCCGACTGGCCAAGAACAGTGTACAGACGACAGTAGTCTGTAGTGGTACAGGGTTCGAAATGACGGGTGCACAAATGCACCCAATTTTTTGTTGGTGCACCCAAAAATATAAAAGAGTAAAAATGGGTGCACGCATCCTGTAAAAAACACTGTACTACGGCCGGAAAGGACTGAAATGTAGGCCCTATTCGTAAGCACAAGTCGAAGTCACAAACTTTGAGCGGTCCGAAAGGCTGGGTGGATACGTATTAATCCGCTAGACAATAATTGGTAAATGTAGCTTTTATTGAAAAGTTGGTTTGTGGGACTTAACTTAATTTACTTTCAACTTGCGAGAAACAGCGAGGAAATTCATTTACCGACTTTTCAAGCTATAACTATAACTTAGGGTATAGCGATAGATCGTAACGACCAAAGTACGGTAGCTTACGTCTGTACGCCGTAATGCTGCGAGCAGCGATTCATCGATGTTTCTCGCTGATAATTGCCGTAATAGAGGATATAACCAGAGTGTGGACATAAAAATCTATTCAATACTGGTTTGTTGAAAAACAAAATTGACGTAAACTTCAAATATTCAACATTGAGCGTGGTCGATCTTTCACTTAAACTTTCTACCGCTTTAGCACTTATATATACAGGTTGTACAATTGATATCCACGGGGCCCCAATAGGCAATAAACCGGGCCATTAGTTCCTGGTAATATCGGCCCGAATTGAGGATAGACAAAACTTGAGGCGAGCATGCAAGCACGTGGTTGTTGTTTTTTCTCTTCTCTCGAGTCGCTTCGTTTATCATTAGGGGGTCGGTGTGGGAAGGCGACGAAGTTTGAATGCATGTCACTTGTTACAATCAATTTAACTCAGACAACGGACAGAAAAAAACGCCTTCAACGATTCTTCATTTTACCGATTTCCTCCGTTAGCGTTACTGCAACAGACACGAGCGGAACGCTTGAACCAAACGACCCCTCACGGAGGACTCAATTTAGTAAAAAAACAAATAAAACACCCTTTATCCATACGGTTTGGTAAGATTTATTTTCGTATCAAATATTTTGAGGACAATTTCGGTATACTTAGTCATTAGAACCAGTCAACTATCAACAAATCTCACGGACGGCCATGCAAGATTCTTAGACTTATATGTATAGCAAATAAACTATTCTGCATTGTTACGTCTTATGCAGATCGTTTTTAAGCCTTCCTCCTTCATTTACTGAGCGTTTTTAACTTTTTAGCTTGTGCACCCTAATATAACTTGGTGCACCCGTTTTAAAAAAAGGTCATATTTTGGGTGCACGGCGTGCACCCAGTCAAAAAATTTGAATTCGACCCCTGAGTGGTAGACATAGCCGTAAAAACTAAAAGTAAAATAGGCCTGTCGTTCTTTGTCAACAACTCATTGGAATTTAACCCTAAAACAACTAGTTTTCATTTCTAACAACTATCATACAACTATTTTTACTTTCATCTAATTCGTTTTTCGTTATTTTTTCAGAAACCGAGACTGAACTGCAACAAATGAACATTGACAGTTTTGGCGAAGATTTTTCTTATTACTTTCCAATGCCTTTCTTTCTCTCTTGCCAAATAAAATATCATGGAAATTTTATAATAAATATTCTGTAAATCTTAAAGTATTTCACCTGTCTATGTACGTGATTATTCATATCAATCATAATTCAATCTATTTCTTTAAGTGTTCAAGAGGTGAAAAAATAGTTTACCTTCAACTTCAGTTCAAGAAACCAATCAACTGTATGTTTCAGTCCAGGTAATTTTCCACGGTTTAGAAATGTTTCATAAATAAGGAATTAATAAGACTTTCTCAATAATTCAACACGTCTTACTGTGTCTTTCAGTAAATACTTATTCCCGAGTGTTGTTTGTTTTAATTTTTTGCCCTTTGTTTCATTTTTTTTACCAGGGTTATTTTACCTACAAGTTGGCTAACCCAGACTCAAATTTTATATCATATTCATATAATTGTTACAATAAATTCGGTATTGGGTATTGTTACCATATAAGTGATATAAATCTTGAGTGTACAATTTACTCCAAAAAAACAATCATTCTGTAAACAAGCAGGAAATATTATTGAGAAATATTACTCGGATTTACCTACAGCCTACATACAGTACAGCCTACAGGTATATGAACCGACAGATATTTTTACAGGTATCAAAAAAAAGCTCCAATCCATACATGTGGCCATTCTAAAATAAAATTCTTGTAAATAAAACAATTTCGAAATTGCAGGTCTTCGACATACATCAGTGGCTAAGAATTTTCAACTGAAGTTTTCCCACTTTCACTTTCAGATTCTCATTAGAGATCAATCTCTTTGAGAACAAACACGTACGATATTACTAATTGGGGTATCTGCTTCTCAGCAAAATACATTTATTTAATTTAAAAAATAGTCATTGATGAGTTTTGAATCTTTGTCACAAAGTATTTATTCTTCACATTCACAATGTCAATGATTTGGTTGAAGAGTTGATTCGGTCGTGAGATTTCCAAAATCTGGCTGACATATATCATTATCAACCCCTCCACAAAAATAGTCAACCTCATCTGTATTTATGGGTATAACAAGAATAATAACGACAGAAATTCGGCAAAGATAATAGGAATTTATTTCCTCATCGAAGCACCGACCTGTCAAATTGTGATACATATGTACGCCGCAGACAGCGAGAAATCGAGGTCACCTTCGGTGAAAAAATTACTCGCATGTCGGTGAAGAAACGCTTTCAATTTCAATCGTGATATTATCAAAAATGTCTTAAATCAATTCTTTCTATTCGCCAAAATTATTCCAAAGAAAAAACTCATAATAACTCTCCATTTACGGATGTCACATTCACTAAACATGAGTCGCCTCACAGCAACGCCATTTTGAACGCCTTCGCTGTGATCGATTTAAAGTCGCGTTTCAATCGGTAACTTCAAATTATCAACATTTCTCTTAAACTGAACTCTGTGAACTCAATTTTTTTCCCACTTAAAGAACAGGAACCGGAAATTATACTTATGTAATTTATTTCGGATGCAAAGAATTTACTTTAATTCTATTGGTCAAAATCGAACGGTATGTTGTCAGAACGAGTATACTCGTCCGTGGCAGTGAGCGACTGGAAGCGCTCTGCCCGAGTTAACTCGTGCGTGGCAGTCAAGCGACGGCAAGCACAGGACTAGGGTTAAGTTGGGAAATTATACCATTTAAAATAGTCCTTGATTTCCATACCCATTGATAACCATCCCTACTATGTATTGCTATGCAATACTCTCAGAATGCTTGTTATATTCTGGTTTGACTTAATTTTCAGTTGTTTGCGGACAGTTTCTCCAGTGGTCCACAATGAAGAGATCTGTAAAATAGGTTTAAGTGTTTGAGCATGCACCAAACGTGAAATGGAAAGACATTTGGTTCCTTATGGGAACAGAAGAATACTTAAATACATTGGATACGTTTATCAATTTTTAATATTTGAAATTGCTATTTTTACTTACGTTGATAAGTTCTCTGTTGATGATGACCCTTAGTTTTTTCGCCGAACTAACAGCTTCTAGTACCGATACTTCTGGGGGATTGCAAAAACCATGCTCCACTGCTTCGGGTGTCGTAAACGTCGATTCACTGCAAGACCTTCGATTAAGAACAAATATAAGTTTACTGAATTTTAGGTTCAATTCCGGTTCAGATGTAAATAAAAAAACACACCTGGAAATCCCTGTAGGGCGATTGTATATTAATAGCCATTTCTCCTTGTATTTGACTAAAATAATGTGATGAAGAAATAATTGTCAGTTCGCCATCAGAGTCAAATTCAATAAAAAAAGTTATTATATTTCATTGCTAATTGCTTAAAAATTTGTCCTCTAATGTCTTCATTGTTTATGGAGCATGGACATTTGATTTCTAGTGCACCATACTGTGCACCCTGTGGCTGAGGTCTGGAGATAGTGGCAATCCAGTTTATTTGCACATGATTGGTGTCCCTTTGTACTTCATATAGTTTAGGCAAGTTCGTCATGTAAGACAACTTCAAAACCGTATGCTCTTTTATATATACAGAAACACCTACCAATCCATATATATATATATGTTTAACTTTAAATTATACCTATATATGTTATTAACTTTAAAAATATATGGATATATATAAATAGCTATAGAACATGTAATGAGGTCCCTTACATTATATATATATTAAATTATTATATTTACATGTAATTTATATATAGAAAGTTTATGTCTGTATTCGGGATTCAGTCTAGTTTAAAAGTTTATTTGATGGGTTGGCTATGGTCGTCTGTGTATTTTTTATATTTATTTATATTGCCGGGATGGCCACCGACAACCGACGACCGTCAAGAAGATGTAAATGTACCTGTCACATTTTAAATAATATATGTACTGGTATCATTTTCTATGGCTGGGATGGCCACCGACAACCGTCAAGTAGCTGCTATCTCAAGCAAAACAGTACATGTATGCTCTTTTATATATACAGAAATATCTGCACTCTGCAGTAGCGTTTGTCATCTTTATATATATATATACGTATCCATCTCTTTTTTTCTAGAGTAGACCTCACATGTATTTTTCATTTCTTCATATGTTTATGTTTATTGAGATCATTAAATATTTGCACTTCTGCTCTTCGTAGGAAGTTTGTGTATTTTTCTGATGTGCTGTTTCTGGCGCACCGACAACCGCCAGCAGTAACAAACATATTTTTTCAAATAAATTGACTCATGTGGATAAGTCAATTTATGACAATAATTTTATGTATGTGTTGTTTTCAAAGCACCGACAACTGCCGCTAATTATTAACAAGATACTTCCGAAAGATTTAGTTGATGTGGATATATTCGTTTTGTGTTGACGACCGACAACCATCGCTGAATCTTTAGCAAGTGACAAATGAATTATGGGAGTGAAATACAACCTTATTTTTCAAAACATATATAGGTTTGGATTGGTAGGTGTTTTTGTATATATAAAAGAGCATACTGTTTTGAAGTTGTCTTTTATGAAGAACTTGTCGGTATTACTTGCAATGTTGGGAACAATTGCATCAAACTCTCACAATAATGCTCCGTTGAACATGTTCCACACGCAAAGTGATGTCAAATTCGGACGTATCTATTGTGGTGTATAGGGGGGGTTGCAGTTTATTTTGGTTAGTCGAGTAATGAACAATTCTTAAAAACTTAAAAATTCGGTGTGTCTCAGTAGCCCAACGGTATATGAAAAATTTACAAAATCAATCTATTTAATTCCGAACACTTATTCTGCCGTATCAAAACCATATACAAATACCGTATCAGACAGCCCAAAAAGAAACAAACGCGCGCCAAGCTGCACGTCATCACGTAGTCTCGATCAAAGCATCTTCTCTAGCCAAGATAAGATCTGCATGTCCCAATTCTGTGTTTTACCTTGGCGGACTACTCCACTCGAACCCGTAAATCGAACAGCTCCCACTGGTGTGAATGTAAGAGTTGTCTGTCCTATACTTACAGAGTCTTGGCCAATCAAAACTCGTTACAAAAAAGTTCAAGGTGAACACAGCCGCCATTACGTTATTTTTCATGTAAGTGCCCGAGGTTTTGATTGGCTGCGAGAAGTTTTACTCACACAGTAAGTTTGTCGTTGTAGACGCTGAAGGTTTTCAATTTTTTTTTATTTTCTTCGGTTTAAAACATAATGATATAAGTGTGCCGGTGCCTGAGCGATTGCACGGCAGGAAATTTTAGGAAGGGGAGATGATTTAAAGGCACACTTGCCGCGAAAGTCAGGAATATTGTTTACATTAAAAAAGAAGTCCGTTTTCTGTATTTTCCCCAGACAATATAAGTTAGGAACTTTCTATTTTTACCAAAATTTAAAAGTTTGGACGTCACTTTGTATTTTTAATTTGAATTTGAAAATTTGAATTGTTAGGTGCCCGTAACGTAAACAAACCAAACTGCCCCCTATTGGCGATTTTATGTTTCAGTCGAGTGAGTGAACTAACGGCACAGTGTAATTTTACGTAGGCCTATTTATCTGAGAAATACAGACTGACGATCGGTTAACAGCGACTGGAAAAGCCTGCTGATAATTGTTTGAGTCTAAACCACAGATAAAAAGGCCTGAAATGAGGGTAGTGCAACACGAAAGTTGACCGACACCGATCGTTGTTGTTGTAATCAGGCTTCGATTCTTCGTTTGTTTTTCACCCCATTTCTACATTCTAAAGCTAACTAGATATGTTTTATGTGTCCTATGTTTAAGTTTAGTTGCATTAGTCGTCGTAAGCTCATGTAAATTGGTTTTCTTAGCAAATTTAAACAGGCTACGGCGGCAAGTGGGCCTTTAAAAGTTACCTATCCGTGTCTTTGGGAATGGAGACGACTTATCGTCATTGCAGGAAACCCTTTTCTCTTACCCACAGGGAAATTCTGACTTGATTACATGCCCCCTTAAGCTAATAGAAATTTTTGATCGAATGGTCGAATTGGACAGTTCTTTTAAACCTAACCGTGAGGCTCGTTAAAGAGACGGTTAGCTGAAGTTGTGTCAGATCTGGTTTTGAAACGAGACTTTCGTCACCTAAACACAGAATGCCAAGAGCTTAACTTTTTCCAACCTAGAGACCGGGCCATAGGGTGGTTAGGCAGAGTGAAACCTGACGTGAGAACAAGATTAGCTACCACCCATGAGACTCTTATCAAGTGACAAGAGGAAATAATTGCTCGTCAGCAAGGCCAAATTGATAAACTTTTGTTAGCTGCAGAGCGACCTCCTCAACATCCATCTGGCGGATATATGAAACCGTTTGGCCAGAGACAATACAGGGAACGCTGTTGTTGGGGATGTGGATCTTTAAAAAATCTTCGGAGAGACTGTAAGTTAATGTTCCCGGGAATCTGGGCAAAGTCTTCAGTCAGGGAGAATTTAAACTAGTATCACCTGTAGTTGCGAGCCACACTATGGGTAAATTTGATGAAGGCTCATTTTGGAGAAGACTGTAGGATCTTGTCCTGAAGCCGTGATAGAAGTTGAGGGAATAGGCTTCAGATGTTATTGAACACAGGTGCCCAAGTTTCAACTGTAACAGAGTCATGGTACAAAGAGAATCTGTGGGAAAGAAATCCCATTGTTATGATGTATTGAGTTGAATGTTGTAAGTTTCCCAAGATGACATTCTTGGTAGCTAAAGATCCAGTGGACCCTGAATTTAAAGAGAGAAAGTGTGATTGGCTCAAATATATTCAGAGAAATGAGCAAGCAAACATATCTGAATATACCAGATCCAAAATGGCAGACTATTGTTTCCTTATATGAAGAAACAAAAGCGTTGAGTTAAAGTATCTAGAGAAAACCTGTCATTCAAGCTTGGTCGATTCCAGTAGTTGAAGGCTCTGTAAAACCCCCAAACAGTGGACCATTTACAGCTCTTGTTGAATGAATTGGTGCGGAGGTTCCAACTTTGCAGTACAGGTATTCTGATGTATTCAGCTCAGGTGAAGATGAGATCGGGTATTGTGATACAGTCGAACAACGAATAATGACTGAAGATGACGTACCAGTTAAAGTTCCTTAGCCAAGAGTGACCCCTCACATGTGGTCGGAAGTTCAAACATATTTACAATCAGCATAGACACTGGAGTCATACGTATATCCTCGAGCCGTCTGAAGTTGTACGTGTTAGGAAAAAGACGGTAAACTGCGTTTATGCTGTGATTACCGTGATCTCAACGCAAAGACAAGGAAGGATGCCTATCCTTTACCACAAATAGAAGAGACTTCTGATGTTCTCAATGGTGCCAAGTTTTTTCTGCTCATTGGACCTCGCTCATGGGTTTAACCAGATATCAGTACGAGACCAAGATGTCGAGAAGACTGCATTCAGAGTCGACACAGGAGGTTTATATGAATATGTTAGAATGCCGTTTGGTTTCACAGGAGCCCTTGGGACTTTCATGCGCCTAATGGACAAAACTTTTGGCGACCAAAATTTCCAGACCCTTCTAATTTACTTTTGAGAAAATCCTTGATAGGCTTGAAATGGTTTTAAGTCGTTTGAAAAAATGAAATTTAAAGGTAAAGACTAAGAAATTTCAGTTGTTTAAATCTAAGTTGAGATACTTAGGATATGTTGTTTCTCAGGAACGTATTCAACCTGACCTGGATAAGATATCGGCATTTAAAGATTGGCCCCAACCGAAAACAGATACAGATTTCCGATCTGTTCTTGGCATCACTGGCTACTATAGACGACTTGTCCAGAACTATGCAAGGATTGTATCACCTCTTCGTCAGTAAAGAAATCGAAGAGACGTAAGAAGAGTTTTTTCAACCCTAATGGTGTTACTGGCTGGAACAACGCTTATGACGAAGCAATGACGACGCTTCAAGATAAACTTGTCAGTCGACCTATTCTTGGCAACCCCGATTTTTCGAAAATGTTTGTGGTAGATGTAGATGCAAGCCATTTAAGACTTGGGGCAGTCCTGTCTCAAGAACAAGATCAAGGCACACTAGTTTTAAGCTACGCAAGAAGAGCACTGCGTCCTGCTGAGTAAAACATGGAGAGGTATTCGTCCATGAAACTTGAACTTTTAGCTCTGGAGTGGGCTGTATTAGAGAAGTACAGGGATCTTTTGACGGTGTATACAAACTATGCTCCTCTTAGTTATATACAAACCACACCCAAGCTTGGAGCCACAGAGATGCGCCGAGTCGGTCAGCTTGCCCAGTTTGGCATAAATCAGGAAAGGTTATTAGAAATGCAGACTCTATAAGTCGTAAACCCGAGCATTGCTCAGAATCTACTTGACTGGAAGAAATATCAGTCCATGTTTAACAACATTCATCCAACACAACCCTTTTACCAGGAAATCTCCGAAAAGAAATTAAAGATTTAGTGGAACAAGTGTGGATGGAGGAAGTCCAAGCCAAACCTACTAGAAATCCATCAGACTCGTCAAACTTAGTTGCCTTGTGTCTTGCAACTTTGTCCAGATGTCAGACTTATACAATGATACCTGAGATATTATCTTCTATGCATGATTCTATGGGACACCAATGTGCGAAGATAATATTAGGTCTCTTGGAAAATAGATGTTATTGGCCATTCATGGTTCGTGATGTTAAGGAGTATTGTTCAAAGTGTAGTCGTTGCTTATTGAGCAAATATGGTACAATATAAAGACTCTTTTAACTACATTGTTAGCCCAAAGGCCATTGGATATTTTAGCTATGGACTTTACGGTGGTTCTCAAACCCGGTATCGGTAATATCGACAATGTTTTAGTTTTAACAGAGGTCTTCACCAAATAAACTCAGGCTATATCTACAAAGGATACCTCCGAAACTTGAAAGAATTTGTCTAACAACTTAGTTGAACGTATGGAACCTCGACGTACGGCTTCTTGCACAGCAGGGAAGTTGGAAATACCCAAGATAGTTCAATCTGAAGCCACAGACAGGGATACAGGAGATATGACTTATGATCCAGTAGGGGAGTTGGAAATATCAAACAGGCGTGGGCATGGTAAGTTTGATAAATGACAATATCGAAACACTATTTTTAGCTGTTTTCTCACAAGCTTTAACAGACATATGTAAAAAAAATGACTATATTGTAATAATATACTTCAGTTCAAGAATGATAAAATAGGCCTGGTTGGATACCTACCTAATATGTGGGAAAGCGCCCATCGATGTGAGTGCAGCACGCAAAAGCTCAGAGTCCAGTAGAATATGAAGGGTCGTTTACATCACTGCCTCTTTATAATTAAACGAGAGTGCCGGCCTTTATACGAAGCATCCGTGTGTTAATATACTAGCTTCTATGTGGTTGATTTAGAATTTTTCAACGCGCAAACACGTATATTTTACCTAAGTCTGTTAATTATAACTATTTAATTTATGTCAAAAATCCTCATTTTATCAAGGAAAAAGCAGGTCTATGGTAACAATAGAGTTCCGTAGTATAATCTCCTATCTCGAAGACATTCAACTGGGTCAGAAAGTGGGAGGGGGGGGGGGGGGGGGGGTGCAAGGAAGTATTTAATTCTTATCTATCTTACGCCTGTGGTGTTCTATAGTTGATATTATATTTGTAACCATTTATATAGCACCCGGGAAGACTGCACTAAAGTAAAAAGATTCTTTAAAAAATGCAAGCCAGTCAGTCCATCATTTGATATTATAAACGCTCTACATGACGATTGTCGGTGGCCTTCGAAGCCATATAACAAAGAAAACAATGGAATATATCTCAAGCACATATAAGAGTACAATAGATTTCCAAATTCAGGAGACTGCTATACTGCTATAGACTGCTATAGGCTATAGACTGCAAAGGGTAAACATTGAATAACGGTAAATACATGTACTACGATTTCACTCTCGAGTAGAATGGTCGTCGGTTGTCGGTGGCCATCCCAGCAGGTAAAAAAGGTCTTATTAAGAATGAGGGGTACACATCCATCGACTTGGTAGGACACTGCAGCTACTTGACGGTCGTCGGTTGTCGGTGGCCATTCCAGCCATAGAACATGATACCGGTACATATATTATTTAAAATGCGACAGTTACATTTACTGTAAGTAACAAAGGTCTTAAGAATGAGGGGTACACATCCATCGACTTGGTAGGACACTGCAGCTTCTTGACGGTCGTCGGTGGCCATCCCAGCAAGTAACAAAGGTCTTAAGAATGAGGGGTACATATCCATCGACTTGGTAGGACACTGCAGCTTCTTGACGGTTGTCGGTGGCCATCCCAGCCATAGAAAATGATACCAGTACATATATTATTTAAAATGCGACAGGTACATTTACATCTACTTGAGATAGCAGCTACTTGACGGTTGTCGGTGGCCATCCCAGCCTAAGAAAATGATACCAGTACATATATTATTTAAAATTCAACAGATACATTTACATCTATACTTGAAATAGCAGCTTCTTGGCGGTCCTCGGTTGTCGGTGGCCATCCCGGCAATAGAAATAGAAAAAAAACACACAGACGACCATAGCAAACGCATCAAATAAATCAATAAACTTTTAAACTAGACTGAATCCCGAATACAGACATAAACTTTCTATATATGAATTACATATAAATATAATAATTTAATATATATAATGTAAGTGGCCTCTTTACATGTTATATAGCTATATATATATATATATATCCATATATTTTTTAAAGATAAAACATATATAGGTATGGATTGGTAGGTGTTTCTGTATATATAAAAGAGCATACTGTTTTGAAGTTGTCTTACATGACGAACTTGCCATAGTTTATGTAAGCTTGTTGAGCTATGGACTCGTGCTCTTTACCCCATCTGACATACCATGGTAACCTGTGAAATAATAAACGTCTTAATTGAAATATAAGTGCAAGTATTTAAGCCACATGAAATAGTTTTTTTTTCAGATGAAAATCAAATGTAGTAAAAAAGGCGCAGAGTAATATTCTTGATCAAACCTACCTTTCCACAGCTTTATATCTCATTAGTTTTGAAATTAGCGACCTGTTAAGATTAGAATATATTGTTGAGTAAACTTCTCCAAATGAAGACCTTGTTATTCTCCCAGTATGAAGTTCTGTCCATAATGGGGAATCAGTTTGCTTTCTTGTGATTGATTCTATATGAGATGGAGATCCACTGGTTTGTAACAAAACTATCAGCTTCTGTGGCTTCCATAGTTCTCGGATACTCTAAGGATTGTACACATAAAATTAAATGATGATCCAAGATGGCCGTCGAGCAACCTCACATTTGATGACAGCTCAGCAAAGTTATAATTTCTTGAGGATTTCAAAGGATTTCTGTAGGACTTGTTTACAAGGTTTGAACATTTTAGCTTGGATTTTTTAATTTTTTTACCACTCTTTAACGAAAAAGGAAATCAGTTAAAATTTGAACTAATACAACATCAACAACAACATAATGAATTATAATGCAGCTTGCTTGAATATTTTGCTTCAAGAAACGGATTAAAAACTTTTTAGTGGATTTCTGCTGCAAGATGTGGACTCTCCATGTAACGGAATCAATTCACGCTGAAGAAGTTGGAAGTTCCAGTTTTAAAATGTCAGGAAATACCCTTACCAACGGTATAAACAACTCCATAGCAACAGACATCGCCTTGAAAAATATAATCTTCTGCTGGAATGCTCCTTCAGTTGAAAAAAATCAGCCTTACAAAACATATGCAAAAGTCGCTAAAGTTAAAAACCTTCAACATAATATTGAAAGGATAGATATATCTATAGAGGAACCAATCAAGAAGCCCATAGCACAAAATGAAATAACAGTCTAAAAGTCTAGATGATTGCTCATCTAAAAGTGTGTGTATGGTAAAAGAAAAAGGAGACAAAATCTCAGTGGTTACTAGTAACCGACCAGATAAAAACAAACCAGGCAGGCTCTCTGAATACAACGGGAAATAACTCTGTACCAGTGGTAAAAAATCATACATTTTCTATGGGAAAACCTGCTCAGGAAGAACAGTTGGTAAAACAATGTTTATAGGGGATTCTACTCTTCAAGGCTTCAGAACGAAAGGTTTGAATACGGGAACAAAGATTAAAACCCTCAGAGGGGCAACAGTGAAAACAGTTCACAATTACCCAGCAGAAATGGACCAACAACTCCTTTGTGAATTTGAAAATATAGTTATTCATGTGGGTACAAATGACTGTCAGGCGCCAAAACATCAATGTGATCACTGAGGAATATGACAATATGCTGAATACAGTTTATAACTATTCACCCAACACGAATATGATTTCCGGCATCATACCAAGAATCGATAATATGAAACTGAATAATCGCTTACAAGAGAGATATGGCTATGCATTATGACCTAAAATTTAAAAGGTGTTAAAATTAAAGAGAGCTCTTTCTCTGTCTTTACAACAGATGGACTCGGATGCGTATTGGTTGATGTCTATAAAAGTCTGTAAATAATATGATGGACCCGTTTCCAGTAGTCGAGTTGGTTTTGTCACTTCCCTTCTGTAAAGCTATAGTGGAAAGAGGATTTTCTGCTAAAAATCGTATCTTAGCAGATTGGCGTTGCTCTCTGTCCCATGCCACCATAACGGATCTTCTGCATTTTAGCACCTGTAATGGAAAAAGTCAGACTTCTAGGAAACCACGCATAGTGAAACTGGGGCCAATGGTAAAGTGTCTGGTATTAGACTTAGTAAGCGTAGGGTGAAAAAAAACTTTGCTCCTAATTACAAAGAGATGATTTAGAGTGACATCCACCGATTTTGAGTCAACGGAAGATTTCTGCACAACAGAAATCAGTAGTGAACATTACTGTGAAAACAGAAATCAGTAGTGAACAAGACCTTCCTGATGAAATGTAAACATGCAAAAACATCTCCATATCCCTTTATGTTTTTCAACAGATCATCAATCCTTTTGGTGTCTCTGTTTTGGTTCGTGCATCTCTACCCATAAACAAATTTAGCAATGCTACATGTTCAAAAAAAGTATTGCAATTGTCCTTGTTATATTCCAAGAAATACCCAAACAAAGGAGGGACATTGTTCTCACTTTACATAATGCCCTCAGTTGAAATAAAACCAAACTGATACTTCGAGTATTTGCTAAGATTCAGATGAATGCTTGAACATTTTTATTGTTAAAATAAACCCGTGTGCATATTTTGTCTGATTGCAATAAAATAATCCGAGCAGCAGTGACCTCTCGCATTGCAATTTGCAGTATGTCCTCTCATGTCGTTTATGTAGGAGTGGGTGCCAAATGCATATATTCTGTAACACTTGGTAAAACCGGCCAAATATGACGTCATCTACGACCTTCAAAGCACAGAACCGCCTGCTTTCTTCACTTCGAGATATGCTTTCCAGGGTATCAATGTCCAACGATTAAGTATCGGCGATGTTAAGAAAAAGCTAAAAACAGATGCTGTTCCCACGCTAGTCAGCGCATCAAAAAAGCTGAAAACTCCTCCAGAAACTTTCGGAAAGCGCAAACACTTTGAGGTGAGTGCATCTTTACTTTGTTTACATAAAGTTAAACGTCAGACCAACAGCAGCCAACCCACCAAAATAGGACCTCTTGTTTCTCCATGTTAATGTTTGTTGGAAGAACACGGCCGTAACTAAGCTGGCGTAAGTAATACCTTTTGGCAAATGCATGTTAAAGTATAGGAATTTACACGTTACACATCTGCCGTAAAGCGTGATCGCGTGGCCCAGACTCTGCCTTAAGAACACACAGGTCGTCTATCCGTAAGGCATTATGTTATAGCGAAAACAATATTTGGGTTAAGCAATTAAACAAAATGTCATGTTTACCCTTTTTAATGATAATATTTGTACATGATGAGTCTTTGGAGATCCAAGTTAAATTCAGTTTATCATTTCTGTCTCAATCTATCTTTAATGAACTGGAGCAGCTTTATCCTGTCAGTGACGCATCAAGAGTCAGAAAACTAAGTAAGTAAACGTGTTTACACCAACACATCCTGGCTCATCCTTCATGCAATTTGTAAATGGGGTTCCCTCTCACTTGTCTGTACGTTACAAGTATGGTGGAACCGAAGAACAATTGCCTTATTCCCCAAAAATCTTCTAAGAGTAAAATGATTTTAGGATGGAGAGTGATGGGGAAGGTAGAGCTCAGTTCAGACTGGTATTTGTCCAAACTAATATTAATAATTGTCAAGTGTTAAATGAGCGATTGACTATAATGAGGCTTAAAGTACTTATGAAACATAACTGAGGATATAGATAATTTAGCTATGGTTCAAAAGTCTGGATGTTCAGCAATTGTAAAACTTTTTTCTCATTGGTGGTCGTCAGCTTTGTTTCCGAGTATTTGCGTCTGGAAAATGCTTGTGCAGCCGTAAATTGTGCGAACAAAACCCTCGGCCATCGTTGTAGCGATGACGTCATAGTGATGACCAAACAGAGCATTGACAGCTATAACAACATGGCTGTCAGTATTAAATCTACCGATTTGTCGTTAGGAGAATTGGAGGATTCGGGGGGAGAAACGACCGATATTTACAACCTGTACGACTTCGAAATGTTAGCGAAAGATAGTGGAGATGAGCAGACCGTATAGAGCAACTGGTGATAAACAGTGACGGTGTAAACCCAGCCGTTCTGGCAGCTCGTAACAAGCGTGTCCGAGTTTCGGAATGCCGTTTCGATGTTGAGAGTCCCGTGGCGTACATCTGCCGAACGGTTTAATTGGGGATATTAGTGGGGTTAAGCCTTCAAATCTTCGAAATTACAGAGGGTCCGTTGTCATTAAAAAATCTTACTAGTAAATACATGTTTACAACTGTCATTTTTACGATAAGCCACACTTACACTAGTTACAGTGTAACAACAACAACGCTTATTATGTTAGGCAAGTACACTGGAAATAAATTAATTAGTACCGATGCTTTCGTTTTTGCCACATTACTTTTAGAACTATGGTACTATTTACTGCCATGGCTGTTGTATATATTTATGGACACTAAAACACATGTGCACGAGGAAAATTTTCTTAACTAAAATTCATGGCATTTGCTTCAATCAACCATGGTACACTGACATTGACATGTCCGTACTATCTAAATGTAATGTTATTCACTCCAGAGGGGTTCGGACCCGTTTAACTGGGTGAGTGGCTTGTAAAATCTCAGCTGATATAAAGCGCTCGAATGTTTGAATCCAACTCAGTTCAAGGAAAAAACGTAAGACAAAATTCTGAGTGGGTTTTTTAACTCGATCGCCATATGTATAGTTGCCAAGGTGCTTGTTAATTGCTAAAGGTCGGCGGTTTCCTCTCCCCAATAAACCTGGCAACGTTGACATATATGTGAAATAATCTCGAGTCCTGCGAAAAATATCAATCAATCTAAGATTTAACCTTTTGTATTTGTTAAGAGCTACATAATCCATTAAGGCCCAAACAATCTATTATTTTGAAGAAAAAAAATGCCTGCATGCTTCAATTGCTCACACTAAGAAGAATGATTATTATACTGATAGGATTTTAAGAGCAGTTTGATCAGGAATGTAGCAACACCAACTATTTACCATATATGTAAAATTTTTGAGCGGTTGCACAGGCTAATATGTGGTCGATTGTGTGTATCATACTTTTTAAGGCGATAGCCGTGAAAAACGCGTCCGGTAGACACCATGTATCAGCCCTTAGGCCAAATAGAGACGTCTGAACAATTTAATTACGAATTTATTATATCATAATTATCGAAGAGCCTAAAGCTTAACATTTTACTCATGAAGTGGATGAGGTTTAATTATTACCATTGAATCGGCATGTCTAAATAAGAGCATATACAAGGGAAGTAAAGTTTGGTCAACAATGAGACTCGCACAAGGATTACCTGGCTCTGATATACCCAGTTGTAATATAACAAGTTGGTCCACTTATTCTAGGTACCAGTAGATGGATGGAAAGTGGTTAAGCAGGAAAGCAGGTCATGAGTAAATGATTATGTTTTCTTACATGATAACTTTGAAACAAAACATAATAAAGGATAATTTTATTTACACAAGAATAACATGTTTAAATAAGGTGTTGATTAATTGGGCTCAACTTCAAAGGTTTAAATGTTCCACTTAAGAAGATCTACTGGCAATGCAGTCAGGAAATTGATCTTTATCTGCTGGATATGTAGGTATGGTGGGAGTTATTATACAATAAACTAAAGGCTTTGAAAAAGGCTTAGTTATATGGTCATTTTTTTTCAAATTAGTGTCCCATGGAAGTAAACCACCAATCGCCAAACCAAGTGCCTTCTCACACAATGACCTCTGCGTTGTTCTCTGAGTGTGCTGTGCTGTGTTTTATCAGTACCCGTAATTGAGAAGCCGTGAAATAAATATCTGTTAGTTGTTGAAGTTTGCCCTTCGTGACATTTTACACTCATGTGTGTAAAAAAGGAGCAGGGCTTTACTGATCGAATTTATGCAAGAATACCACAGAGAAGCAGGATATTTCCCATCAAGTATTTACCGTAAATAAAAAGTTATCTCATTCTGTGTCTGTTAAAAGAGACAAATTTGTGTCACAGTGTCTATTGATCCATTTGAACTGGCAGAAATTTTTTTTTTTAAAAAGCTGGATCACCATAGCGACAAAACTACAAATGTTGGCTTTTGAGGTTCTGACTGTATTTGGTGTATTTCAACACAGTTGACACAAGTGACTTTTAAAACATGAACAATGAGTCCAGGGTGGCAACACAGATGCAACTGTTCAGGTTAATATTGTCGCCACTTTTACTTCCCCGATGTGCTCTTCCACATTTGAAGTAGTGATCAAAACCTACAAAAAAAAAATTATGATAATCATTACCACCAAATGACTATGTAACAAAATATAAACAAAACAAAACTGCCCCAAGTTACCTAAATAGCAAACAAAGCATAAGATTCGTATAATACTATTTCAGAACAGCAATGCTAATTGCGAGCCAATAAGAACTCCGTCAGATCAAAGAGTTCGTCATGACCAGCCAATAAATAAATAAATTATAAACTGGTAAATGTAGACATTAAATATTGCTGAATTTGCGAAAGGAACCCTCCTCCCTCAATATATTCTGATGCTCCTCCTTATTTTACATCACACATTACTAGACATTTACTTCTACTACATGTAGTTCTAGCTAGCAGTGAATATCACAATCCCATATGATGAGGTTAATCATTATTTATCATAGCCAGGAACCTTATGAACCTTGACACCCAGTACAGCAACCAGATTTCATTTTTTTTAAAGTAACTGTTGTTACGAAGTACCATTACTTAGTACAGTAGTACTAGTTAGTAGTAGTAGTAGTCCAGCTTACATAGTTACAAGAATTTGACAATGAGTGAATGACAAAGAGTAAAATAATCTTATTTTTTATATTTTTTGAAGTCTGGCAGTAGAAATCTGAACACAAATACAGAGGTATAGACCGTATATCTTGTTGAACTTGGGCTGCACATCAAAACTTAGAGTTACACATCAAATGTCAAAATGTTCTGTCACGTCGCTGGTTGTTGTTGTTGTTAAAAGTTTGAACGAAAGTTGAACTTACTTGTCTCCGGTTATGTTGATTCACAATTAAACAAACTGCCGATATTTAGCGTCTATTGTGGGGACTGTTGTTGGCAACAGCTTCGTACTGCCGCAAATTTCTTTTGTCATTGAGATCTGAGACTGAAACCAATCGTCCCCGAAGATACCGAGTGAGACTGAGACTGACTGAGTGCAGGCGAGACTTCAGGAAGAAAGAGAGGGTACACAATCACACAGGAGTCTGCACACGAATGACATCCATGTCCTTGCATAAATATTGCTTCGGTGAATTGCCCTTTTTAATGTCTGATGCATATTGTGTCCCCGTTTCAACGCAATATCAACCACACGACATCGTGGTACCCAGCAACAGCTATCTGTAAACCGCTATGATTTAACTTCCCGCCATATTCGGTCATCACTGTGACGTCATACAAACACAAATCGTGAAGCAGAAAAGTTCGCATTTTTGATGCAGGTTTATCACTCAAAATTAAAGATAAATTAAATATTTTTTGGGGTGGGAAATGTGTCAGAATAATTTTTCATAATATATACTTTTGTTATTTGGGGAGAACAAAGGTTTGCTTTTTTCAATTCATAAGGTCTTTAAGACTGATATTTACATTGCACGACTGAAAGCTGTGATCATTCTCAACCTTAGCCATTGTATAAAGTGAAATTAATCAAATATGTTGTTATTTTTTTATAATATTTATATTTCTACATATTCTCAATTTACAAATGCTCTGTTTTTAATCTCCAGGTGTCCAGGAATCCATAAGAGTATTGAACAGATTGAATTTGGATCAGGCAAATGATTTAACTATCCAATCACTTTCCATTAAAGATAAACAAATAGACATAATTGTTAGCATTGGTAGAAATTTCTTGCTTTAAAACTTTCTTACAGTGTTTGTTGGTGTCGACTTTTCCATGAAGAGAAAATGTCAATTCTTATTTCAGTGGTGCAGACTGCATGACAATAATGTTAAGAAAAAAATAGGTATAGTACTGTGCGATATTTCGGCCACGAGGAATGTTTATAGAATTTTCCTGTTGTATATTTTTGTAGATTTGGAGGGAGCTCAGCCAACTTCCGAATCTGCTGTTTGTAATGTTTGAATGCAGAATATACATGCAGAACACTTGCCAACATTGTTTTTATATTTCTTGTGTAGCACAGGTTCTAAAAAGTTTTTCCATATCTCACACCCAACCTTCATGAAAAAATGGTGTTATGCCGTTTTTAACAAAAGTATAAAGAACACCTTACATGCTATCATTTTCACTTTACTTTCACAGGTAGATGTATATAGTGACTAGATTTTCAAATATTCGAAGACAGATGGAGAAATGTCTATTAATCTGAGGACCATAAGGGGAGGGAAAATGAAAGATATAAACCAAGGTAGGAAAACATCATTTCAAAATGCAATCGGTGTACTTGTTTGAGTAAACATTTTATATTAAAAAAACTTGATAAATATTCTTCATAAGGTGCTAAAAGGTTTTTATGTTTTCCATCCTTCAAAGCATAGATGGATTCATTATCCACACTTCCAATGTCCCTGGACACTTAATTGTTACATATATTCAAATGACCTTCAGACTTTCACAAAAACACACCCTTTCAACTGAATAAGAGACCATGTTTATCAGTGAAAGATAAGATAGATCTGTTAAGAGTATCAAACAAAAGTTTAGCCAATCAGATTAAAAAGTCTCCATGCATATTAATGAACAAGAAGAATGAAATGCATACAACAATCCACAACAAAAGCACAAATACAAAACAGGGTAGTGATATTAGACAGACATGTAATAGCACAATGCATTAAAAAACAAGACGACATACCACTCCCCCAGTCTGATTGGAGAAATGCTGAGAAGATAATGGAGCAAAATTTAGATTCAGTTTTGTTTTAACAGCGTGGTAATCAGAATTATCATTTTGTTTTGGCAAATCAGGGAAATTTACTTTTGGCAAGGAAATATGGACAGTTTATCATGGGGTGTGATAAAAAGTATGACATCAATTCAGCCAGCTTTCCTGTTGGTCTGATAACTGCATGTGGCACTAATAAAGGAACAGCAGTGGCGATCAGTAGGAGTAGTTTAGAGGAGGCCATATTTCATTCACTGACACTACAAATTGTATTTTTGAATGTATCATGTGAAGACCAGTTGTATGAACACTGGGAAATTTTGTTTGTGTTTAATGATAACAACGGTTTCTTTAAAGCCCGCCGCAGACGAGAGCTATCGCCTTCGCCAAATTTCATTCGTGTCACTTGGCGTAAGCAGATAGCTCCCGTTTGCGGGCAATTTTGCAAGAGCTTTTTGTCATTCCTGACTGAGCGGAATATCTATCATCTTTGATAATTTTGGCCACGCGTGGACCTTTCCTTCTCCTCTGTGGTGAAGAAAGCAACTAGCTTTCACTTTCCTTCATGTGCGCAAACAACAAATACACAGGTGGTTTTTCTGGACAAAACTATCACTGAAAACTAAAATGCGACAACAATAATTTAATAATGATGGGTAAATGATGTAACGATCACGAACTTAGTGTTAAAATGTGTGGTTGTTATTATCTGAAGTATAAAATGTATTTGTAGATTTGTTTGTTGTTGCAATTTTACAAACCTGATAATTTTATCCAGGCAAATTCTGTGTCATTCAAGTGTACGTTTTGCTGCCATAATTTACGAAAACACTCCCATTTCTGTGAGCTGTCGCTTTCAAACCATGTGGCACAAAACACAGGTTTTAATTAGGTAAGGGCTTTTAAAACCAAACAAAAAGCTGCAGGGTTTGCCGCACATTTATTGTGATGTAAGACACCGGCGAATAAGGCAAATATCAAATCAGTTTAATGCTTGCGGTCAAGGCTGCGTCGCTGGCCTTATGTCACTTTGGTTTGAGACGCCGGTAAAAATCGTAGACCAGAAGTGTAATGTATGCCTGGCTTTTTGTGGTTCATCATCTGAATTGTTGACAGGAGACAATTGTCTGTTTCTGTTTGTTGCATTGCTTTGGTGTAGTTGAACTGGAATGTTGGGCAAATTGTTCCATCAATGAGTGCAGGCTGGATACTTCTCTGCAGCCGAGTCTTCCAAACATTCCGACCAGTTCATCAACGACACTTGGTCTAGCGTCTGAGCGAATCTCTGGAACCCCGGCCCTTCTCTGTAGCAGAGATTCATGGCGTTATCTCAGCCTTTGTCCTCTGTGATCAGCCATAGCCCGTTGGCAGAACACTTGGTTCATTCAGAAGATAGGTATTTAGGAAAATGCTGTATCGAGTGCATTTATATCCTCTCTAATTTGTGTTTTCCTTCCCTTTGTGGGACGAGGCCGTTGGTTAATTGTTCTTGAACTTGAACCAGTGGGTTTAATTAGGTAAGGGCTTTTAAAACCAGACAAAAAGCGGCATTACTGGTGACGTAAGACGCAGTCAAATATCAAATCAGTTTAATGCTTGCGGTCAAGGCTGCGTCACGGTCTTGCGTCACTTAGGTTTGAGATGCCGGTAAAATCATAGACCGCAAGTGTAATGTGTGCCTGGCTTTAACACATCTCCCCTTTATTACATCGCTGAATCAGGTTTGAGACACAGGGGAAAGGATTGACCTCCGAGTGGAACTGTATCTGTTAATATAACCTGTTTTACAGATGAAACTCCAGCATGCCACATTTTCTCTCCCTGCCTGAGCAAGTGACAACCCTGCGGTTGGGACTTTCTTACGTACGTATGCTCGATCTACACCATTCATGAACTTTCCGGGATGCAAGGTACAATATTAGTCGAGCCTTCTTTCTATCTTCTCTCCATAGTTGTTGTTGACGATGGATCAAGCCCAAAACAAATGAAATGGATGTTTTTTGTCAAACCAGTTCAAATCATTCATCATTTGAATTGCAGGAGACATTGTCTGTTTCTGAATGTTGCATTGCTTTGGTGTAGTTGAACTGGAATGTCCCTAATTGTCGGGCAAATTGTTTCATCATTGAGTGCAGGCTGGATACTTCTCTGCAGCCGAGTCTTCCAAACATTCCGACCAGTTCATCAACGACACTTGGTCTAGTGTCTGAGCGAATCTCTGGAACCCCGGCCCTTCTCTGTAGCAGAGATTCATGGTGTTATCTCAGCCTTTGTCCTCTGTGATCAGCCATAGCCCGTTGGCAGAACACTTGGTTCATTCAGAAGATAGGTATTTAGGAAAATGCTGTATCGAGTGCATTTATATCCTCTCTAATTTGTGTTTTCCTTCCCTTTGTGGGACGAGGCCGTTAGTTCATTGTTCTTGAACTTGAACCAGTGGGTTTTTTCCTCGGTTTGTCCTCATGGACTGCTTCAGTATTTCTACTGCTGCAAACAACAGCAACTTTTTTCTATACTTAAACACATATAGAATTTGATATAATCACATGTATACAAATACACCCATATAAAGTATATTGACTGTTTTCATTGTTTCTTTGATGATATCTTTGTATATAATGTCACCTGGGATAAACATATACAGGTGTTATGTCAGGTCTTGCATAGACTGCAGGATGAGCATATCACTATCAGAAATGAACACAGTTTTTATGGGTTGCATATCACTGCCCGTCCTACTAAATGTAGCTTAGTCTATCAGCAGTTGAACTATTGGGTCATTGTTTGGGTCAAGGAAAAGTGGGCCTTGACCAGAGTAATGTTGCTAGATAAAAGAAGCTCTGCTCATACCAAGAAAGAGGCCAGGTCATTTATTGGCTTAATTGGTTATTATCTTAACTTTATTCCCAACTATGCTGCCATTGCTGCACCATGAAATGATCTTACAAAGAAAGATAAATCTAGGTTAAAAAGACATGCAATTTTAAAATGATCTCCAAAAAAAGCATATGATAAAATCCATATTGCAATATAAATTCAAATTTTATGGTATAAACCAATCCGTTTAAAATTTATTTTATAATCCTCTCCTTTTCGACGAAATTGCAAATTTCCATTACTCGAGACCTGAATACTGGATTCGTGCGTAAAAACGCAATTAGAGAAGTCCTCGTTTCTCGATATGCAATGAAGTGAATAAACAACTCGTTTAATTCGGTTCCCTCTCCTGATGAATTGACAGTATCTGTGAAGAAAATAAACAGATATTCTTCATAAAAGCTAAAGTTAAAGCGGCATGACCTGCCAATGTGATGATATTTTCCCATTAAAACAACATTTTAAAACTTGTGGCTATTTGTCTCGAGAAGTACAAGTGTGAAACCTTTTCGTGACTCGAGAGGGTACTTTGAAATAGTGGTTTGTATTATACTAATAATAATTTAGAATTTTGTAATGCTTCGGTTTGTGCATCCCGCAGAATGTTTCAATTTTGTTTATTTGTTTGATGTCCTTTCTACTGGATTCTTCTTTACCATCACTTGAAAAAATTATTTCACTGCAGTCCTTTTTGTCCAGAATTTCTTGCTTTATTTCGCTGAAAATAATATTGTTATGTAAATAGGAGCAAATCCCCCAAAATAATCACCGTTTCAATAAAAAGGGATATTAGATCACAAAACTATGCATATTAGCAACACAGCAAGGTTATTTGCTCGCTTCTTAATTCAACATGGAAACGTGTGTGTTCTTATAATTCCTCGCCCGTTTTTTTCTGTCAGGTATTGAATGGAGAGCCCATGCTTAATGATAGATCTGTGCCACAAGAACCCCAGATCCAGACAAGTGAAATGTTTGCCGGTAATTTATCACACTAACTTTGTAACTTTAAGGGCTCTGTGCTCTTTAGAGGCTGGTTTTTTCCCAGTCATATCAAAGAAATATATCTGAATAATATCATGGACAAATATTGCATATTTATCAATATTTACAAAAATCTAAATGATAGTTACATTGAATATAGAATTAGATCAAACAGTATCCCATATTTATTTCAGAAAGCAATAGAGACAAAGAAGAAGTGCTTATCAACAACAACCAATATAGTCTTTCTGCAGAGGTAAATAACATAACTTACTTCGTATGTCCAAACACATTTTCCCTTTTGTTGTCGTTTACACAAGTCAATGGATTATGTTATTTAGATACATGATTGATTGATTGATTGTGTTTTAACGTCACATTCAACAGTTAATGTCACACTCCTTTCCAAACTGCTTTACACAATATTCGTTTAGATAAAATCCAATGAAAAAATATTGTTTCAAACATTCCATTTTACTTCGAACACCGTTAGTTGATTTGTGATATTATACTGTTATTAAATAGCCACCTGGCTGCAAACTATAGCTTTGTCTGAAATAATCAAAGTTATTTATCTGGGAAACGTATGTGTTCTTCTAATCACTGGGGTGTGGGTGGGTCTGTCGGTTAGAGTGACAGTCCCTCAGTCAGACACAGGCCATCCATTCACGCTGCGCAGGTTGGACTCGGTCGCCGTATGTCGAGTAGTTGCCAAGTACTCGTCGAAAGTGAGGGGTTTCCTCCGGACAAAGAGGCTCTGTGCTCTATATATATAAGTGCCATATAAGTGAAATAATCTTGAGTGCCGCGTAAAACATCAATAAATCAATCTTTTAATCACTTTCTCGTCTTTTTCTGTCAGGTTGGAGAATGGAGACGATATGGTAGTTATAAGTTTAACGCCTTTAACAAATGTAAACAACATCGATTACCTGTATGTGCCAAACATTTCAGATTCAGGAGATCTTCCTTCAGTAAGTTTTGTAATTTCATCTCATTTAGTCATTGCTTATAAAAAGAACAAGAGTTTGAAAGATATACTAGCCCGGGTAAACCCCCTTGTCTATATTCTACCTAGGTATTTCAGATGGAATCAAAATTTCCACTTTATTTTCCCATTACCATATTTTGTTTTTAGTGGTATTCTTTCCATGGCTGAAGATCCATAAAACCTCGCAATATATTTCAAGCTATATCCAAAATACTGACTAAAACCAAGCAACTGTCTGTCTTCAACCTAATGAAATATCATGGGTTTTGGTTTATTGGAACAGCTTTTGTGTAAAGTGACTCGAGATGCCAAATATGAGGAAAAGTTTGTTAAAACAGAATTGGCTAATTGTTGGTAATTTTTATGAGGAAGCACAAAATAAGAGCTAAACATCTTGGAGATGTGCGTTTAAACAGTTTCGTATGTGACGAAGCCCACAAAAGGTACTCAATACATCCCGCCTAATTGAATTGGTTCTTACGGGCTATTGACTTTACCAATATTTTTTATTTCAACGTCAACACTGAACTTTTATCAAAAATCTAAATTTATGAAAAAATTCTGAATTATAGCAGCTAAAACTACTTTCATGATAAAAAGTCAATATACATTAATGGTTTGTGAATTTCTCAAATAAACCGGGTATTTTTTCACAATGCTTGTTTATCTTTTCAACAGAAAATAGAAGAAAAAGCACAAAGGTATAGTGAAAAAGATTGGCAGACCTCGAAGAAGATTCCTACGATGATGATAATGAGTACGTCCCTGAGTCTGGCGACGAAAGTGATGAGGAAAGCATACCTGGTACGCTCTTTTACTGTTATAGGCCCATTTTGCGAAATGAATGCTTTTAAAAAGTACCTAACGATAATCCATATATAAGCAAACCTTTAAGTGTGTGTCATTCTTTGTTATGGCATCGGCCTGATTGATTAACTCCAGATCAAATAAAAGTGTAAATATCTAAAGTGTTTTTTACTGATCAAAGGATATTTTCCATTTCTAAGTTATAGTGTTCTCAATTTGCTTAGAATTTAAAGATTTTCTTTCTTCACAGATTCTCCTTTGAGTTTGTAATAGTCAAGAATGTTACGTAATTGTTTTCTGGGAGGGTGGGGGCGGTTTCTTTTTTTAAAATAATACTCATCTTCCCAGAATATTAGACTATTATAGTATATCTTCTCAATGTCTGAATTATATTATTTTATTATTTCAATTATTTACTCTCTTATCTACGTTTCACCTCTTAGAGTATTTTGTATATGTATTTGTAGACGAAAACGTAGCTATTAAGTCAAAGAGAAAGGTACCAGGTTTGGGGAATGATACTCATGACGTCTGTCTGCCTTCAAATGAATCACCGAAACCTGAAACTGTTAAACAGTCTCTGTACATCACTCGACGTGGAGAAATCAAAGAGGGATGTAAACAAGTATACGACAAAATAAAATATTGTACGTTTTGTGGAAGCGGCATAAAAAGCCAAATTTCACGACACATATTTAGTGTGCATAAATATCACCCTCGGGTATCATCCGTATTAGTACTAGAAAAACGAAGCAAACAGAGAATGATGGCTTTAGAGCTCTTGGAAAATGAAGGAAACTTTAAACATAACAGTTTTAAAGCAAAATTCTGGAAACTTGGTGGTGGCACGAAGAGATTGTGACAACACTCACCCTCCATCTCATTATTTGCCATGTGAAGACTGCAACAAAAATTGTTCTAAAAACATCTTTATGGTGGCACCAAAACACCTGTCGCTTACGGAGTTTGCCAAATAAAGAGGAGGACACATAAGATTTCCATATACGTAATGCAGTAAGAAAAAGTAAACACCTGTTAAACAGTGCAGTTCTCGAGAAGGCCGAGGAACGTGCCATTCAGATGCTCGATAGAATGCAAGATGATGAGGTGAAGGCAGTCGTCTTGAAAGACAGTCTTATTAAGATTTATTCGGCACTGAGAGTAAATTCTCTTGGTGACGAAGTTTCAGAAATTGGCTGATATCCATAGAGTAAGCCAAGGAGCCAGAACCCTTTCTCAGCTAGTTCTGCAAGCTAAGAAGAAAAATTCCCAAAATATTTACAACTTAGACATCCTATTCCAACCAGAAAATTTTGATCTCGTTGTGGAATGCACAAATGCATTATCAACTAAAGCTCTCACATAAGGTAAATACATGGACCACCTGCTAAGTAATGTTTTGCAGGTTAAAATTGGCCAAGCATTGAGAAATAATGATATCAAAAACATGGAGGCAACGAAATTTAAACAACTGTTTGACACAGAATGGAACAGCCTGGTTAACTCTGCAAAATCAAAGGAGATCGCCCACAAAGAAAAAAACCAGGCCCATGTCATTCCCTTAACCTCGGACTTGCAGAAATTAAACGGGTTCATAACAGAGAAGATGGCGGAATCTTTCGCTTTATTAAATAAGAGAAGATCAGTCCAAGATTGGATGATTTTATCTAAGTATACTAATTTTCTTTTAATAAACGCCGCAGAGCTGAGGTGACAGGGCTTCAAGTTAAAGAATACGAAGAGAGGCCAAATTGGAAAGGTGATAAAGAGTTTATTTCCAGTCTTTCAGCAGTTGATAAACATCTTTTTGATAGGTACTTAACATATCATTTTTTTGGTTTAATTGTTTTGTTAAATTGATTGTATAAATAACCCTTGCGAGTAAAAATCAGTCAAAGAGAATGAGAGAAAGATGTATCCGGAAAACTAGTTTACAAGAAATTGACATATTAAATCAGGTGAGCATGAAATGGACAAAAGTACAATGATGATGTAAATGGAGATAAAACCAACATTTTTGTCTAAATATTTCACAAATTCAAATACATGTTATATAATGCAGATAATGACTGTTAAAGATTGGACAGAAATTTATAGTCTCTGACAGAACTATATTCAAATGTTCTAGTTAGCCTCAAAGTGAAATATACTGTTAATATAATTCTTATATATCCTTTTCAGAATGGATATGGTAGTATCAGCTGAGAAATCCAGAAAAAAACGTGATGCCTATGTCCTTCTACCTCCAGATGCAAAGACTGCTATTGATTTGTTGATTGAAACGCGTAGCAGTGTTGGGGTTCGGGAAACCAACCCGTATATCTTCGCCCGAATAAATGCAGACACACCCTTGAGTGGAAATGTTGAAATCAGTGAAGTTTTCCAATCGTGCCCAGAACTAGAACTTCGGGACCGATTTAGTCCGAGGACCTTAAGGACTTATGTAGCTACAGTTTCACAGGTATTCAAGTTTTGAGTTAAAGTGACATGAGCTGCCAAACTTTGCACTATTCTCAAAAATTCCGATTATCAACAGAAGTTCACCTATAGAAGTAACTAGTAAAACTAAATGATATTTGTTGCTTATAAAACTACATAAAGGTACATCTCGATTGGTATCGGCCTAAAGCTCTTATTTTGTACTTTTAGATAAAAATGAGACACAATTACCTGTTTCAACGAAATTTTCACTGTATTTTCTACCTCATGCCACTTTAAAGGGAATCGATCTTGCCAGAGATGTTAATGCCAAGCTGGTACAGTATATGGTTAGTTTTAAGTAATGATGTCATTTCAGGTATTAGACATGAATGATAAGGAGGTAGAAATGCTTGCAACTCACCTTGGCCACGATGTTGCAACTCATAAAGGGTGGTATAGACTGGCACATTCTACTTTAGAGTAATCCAATGTAAGATTTTCGTTTAATTTGAACATCTTCTCCTATACATATATTAATGAACACCAAAACATATACTTGTTTGGCACACAACATAAATATAATGTGCATGTTTTTTCGGAGAGATTTTCTATTATGTTCCTTTTAGAAGTAGAAGTATGCAATGTGTGAGTTCCATATTATATATTGGGAGCATAGGAGGCTTGGGTCATTTTTTCAATGGTTTTGTGTACCCTGTTTTTAGAATGAAGGTCAGATTCAAAAGAGCAATACTGCGTTTTATTAATATAGCCTTTTTCTTCAAGGGAACGAAGAATTCTATTGCAGTTTCCAACATTTTCAGACCTTATTTCCTTATCAAGTTTTTGGTAATAAAGGGTTGTTTAGCTGCCGTTCTACCTCAATCATAATCTCGTCTAGACATGCATGTAATAACTTTTGTCGAGCATTTATCAGCAGGTTTTATAACGATATTTTTGTTTTGATGTCCCATTAGCTTACTTTAGGCAAGAAATTCTGACTAAGTAAAGTTATGGTGGTTTCTAGGATTATACCTAGACCACCAAATGTCCTTGATACAGAGTCACGACTTACGTTTCTAATTGGGTCATACATGTGAGAAAGGGGGGTGTAGCCGCTTTAAGACGTAAAAAAATATCAGTAGATATCACCCAGACCTGTAATTCTGGAGAAGTCCATAACATGAACTAGTGCATGTTTTTTCGGGGACATTTTCTATTATATTCCTTTTAGAAGTAGAAGCATACAATGTGGATTATATTATAGGTAGTTTTCCTTATTTTTTACGTAAATGTACATTCCTACTCAGATATGCGAAATTGACTAACTGCACACCAAATCCCATTTCAAATAACAGACAAAAGACTATCAGAAATAGTAATATAATTACTAGACGGTTGATAAAGATGATAGGAACTTGGGGCCGAACTCTGTGACAAGCCTGAGTGAGTTCAGCTGCAGTTGTCGGCCTTGGCCGCACAAGATTGAGCCTTTCTAAATCTCGTCCCACAAGTGTTCATCAGATTTTTCAACAGAAAATAATTTTCCTGTATGCACATAATATTTCAGGTCCTTTCAGGTCCAGTTTGTCTGTTAAGAAAATCTCTGAGTGAAAGGCCGTCTGAGTAGAATATCAATCGTTTAGCCCCTTAGCTACATGGATAACAATCCGAACATGGTGAAAAGGTGAGGCTACAGTCATATCTCTAAGGGGAATTTGTTTAACTTTCAGAATCTAACCTCCGTTTCAAGGCACCATCTGAACTTGGGGCCATTTGGCACAAGCATGTCCTACCTATCAACCCGAACATGGAACCTGCTTGAAGGTAATGTGTTAGTCTCTCCCTGCAAAAGAATTGACACTGTGCTAGCAAAGGACAAGGTTTTTAAAGATGTTGAATCTGAACTGGATGAGTTTGATATATATCAAAGAAAACTAAAATCTCTGACAAACTGTGAATGTGTTTGTTTGAATTTGAATTCCAGTAATATTGTCGACTGTGAAAGGAAAGGTAGGAGGTCTCAAAACTTGATCCCCAAGAACACTGCTGTTTTTAATAAACACACAGACTGAGAGGCGCTTTCCGTATATGGCTCACAAGTTCTGAAGGATCACATAGGTAGGGTTACATGTCCCATATTACGGCGATACACTTGTTTGATTTGTGGATCATTAGGTGAAAACGCCCACACGATCAAATATTGCCTGTTTAACTTGAAGTATGCAACAAATGACAAAGCTTCCAGGACCACAAGAAATACATTTGGTTAAAAGCGATCCAATTTCCTGAAATGTAAGTAGATCATACAGATACAGAAAAAACATCTGTTTTACTTTACTACTTACTGTGAGATCCTCACTAGTATAGGTCGATTGATTGTTTTATGCCACGCTCTAGATTATTTCACTTATATGGCGGCGAAACAAAGTTAGTTCCCATCAAAACATTAAGACTTTTTCTATCCAGTGGGATAAACTCCATAAGGATGAAATTTTAAATTATAATTTATGTGCTAGCCAGGCGTTAAATGACATTCTAGTGCCAAAAGAGGCTCTCACGTGTGCTGGTTCTGATTGTAAAGACCATCATCATTCTGCTATAACCATGTATTATAATGATATCGTAAATGCATTATTCGAGGCGGGTATTAATTCAGTTGCTCAATGTAAGCGTACTTCTAAGTTTAATGTTCCTGGTTGGAACGACCATGTTTCGGATTTGTATGAGCTGTCTAGGACAGCGTTTCTTCTCTGGAAAGAACAAGGGAGTCCACGTAATGGGCAAGTGGCTGATTTTATGCGTCAATCTAGACGTCAATTCAAATATGCCTTGAGATTCTGTAAAAAAAAAAGAATTAAATATACGAGCGGATAAAATGGCAGAAGCTTTATGCAATCTCTCTCCTACAGATTTTTGGAATGAGGTTAAAGTCTCAAATGCAAAACACATGAGTTTACCAAGCTGCATTGATGACGTGGAGGGAGAACATAAAATTGCCAATATGTGGAAAGATAAGTTCGGTTATGTTCTCAATGATGTAACTAATGAGTCATGTAAGTCAGAGGTCCTCCGCGTTCTTTCTACAATGGGTAACTGTGATGCCCCCACCATTACACCCCAGGGCCTACTCGATATTGTATCGAATCTTAAACGGAATAAGTCTTCTGGTTTAGACGGATTAAGCTCCGAACACCTTAAGTTTGCTCCAGGTACTATCTTTATTCATTTGTCTTTGTGCTTGAATGCTATGATGAGACATAGTTATCTCCCCACCGAGCTTACACGTGTTATAATTACTCCCATTGTTAAGAATAAATCTGGGGATATCACAGCCTCTGATAACTATCGCCCCATTGCGGTGGCCTCTGATTACTATCGCTCCATTGCGGTGGCCTGTATAATATCTAAAATTCTTGAATGTTTCATTTTACATCAGTGTGAGAATCAGCTCTATAGCTCTGACCATCAGTTTGGCTTTAAAAAGGGCCACGCTACTGATCAATGTGTGTATGTGTTGAAGGAGGTAATTCACTTCTATCGCTCAAGGGGTAGTCCTGTGTTTATATGCTTCCTAGATGCCAGTAAGGCCTTCGACAGAGTGAACCACTGGACTTTACTCAAAAAATTGATCAACAGGAAAGTTCCCCTTGCTATTGTGAAATTGTTGTTGACATGGTATAGAGATCAATCTTTTGCTGTCAAATGGGGGTCCACTATATCTTCTTTTTTCACAGTTCGCAATGGTGTAAGACAAGGTGGCGTCTTATCTCCTTTTATTTTTGCTGTGTATTTTCACGACCTTGACACAAGCCTTACCGCAGCTGGTGTTGGCTGTAACATTTCAGGTATTTTTATTAACCACTTATTGTATGCTGATGATCTTTGCCTTGTGTGCCCTTCTGCGAAATCTCTGCAGACTCTCCTAAATTCATGTTCTGCTTATGCTAATTCCCATGATGTGATATATAACACTAAAAAGAGTCAGTGTCTGGTTATTTGTCCTGAGAAGTATGGTAAATTTATTCCACCAAATGTTCAGCTATGTAGTGCTACGTTAACTTATGTCACATCTTACACTTATCTTGGACACATTTTAACATCGGATTTTTCAGACAAAGAGGATATTGAATCTCAAAAAAGAAAACTTTGTATTAGAGCAAATGTGTTACTTAGGAAATTTGCGCTTTGTACATCCTCTGTAAAAAAATGTTTGTTTAAGGCTTACTGTTGCAATGTCTATTGTTGTCAATTATGGGGTGTTTTTAACAAATCTGTTCTTCTAAAGATGCGGACGCTATATAATAATGCTTTCAGGTGGCTGCTTCACTACAAATATAGTTGTAGTGCCAGTGCTATGTTTGCTCTGAACGGCGTTCCGTCGTTTGATGAAGTTTTGCGAAAAGCAATTTTTCGATTTCGACAAAGAATCCGATTGAGTAGCAATTTGCTGGTTACCACTATTTTATCGGATTTAACAATTACCTCTATTCTGCATAAGAGATGGCACGATATGTTGTATTAGGTCTACCCCTACCTTTTTTATCCATATAGTATATTGTTAACATATTATGTTTAGAATCGGTCTTGTGTTTAGTAATACCGTTCTTTTTTTTTTTTTTTTTTTTCACTTGTTTATTGTTTTTTGTTTTTTTTTTTTGTATTTTTTTTTATCTCTTTCTTTTCTTGTATCACGTTTATATGGACTAAGTGGTCTGAAATAAAAAGAAATAATAATAATAATAATTAAACAAACATTGACAGAAACACAGAACTGGTAAAACAAGTGTTGAAGTGGGAAGGGCCATGGGAGTGGCTAAACTTAAACCTACCTCTAAGTCTTCGAACCTGTGGGCAAAATGAAAGGTTTTTGGTCAAACTTAAACAATGGCACATTTCATCAGAAATTAATTAGCAATTAGGACGAAAACTAAGCTTCCTTCACCTCTCAATCACCGCTACTAACTTCTGTGAACATCGCCGCAACATGCGCTGTATGCACTTCCGAGACCTGTCAAAACAGTCAAATCATGTGATAGATTGAGTTGTAAACATGTAGTCCGAAGCGTAAGTTGATTGTTCTGTGTGTTTTGTTGTTGTAATTTTGCACGTTTTTTACTTAGCCAAATCGATTATTCTATGAATGTTTACACGAAATACCAGCCCCAAGAGACGTTTGATAAATTTCAAAGCTATTTCGGACATCGTGTTACACAATTACTCAATTTACTGCTATTGACTGTACTTCGTAGTCTGTCTCTTTAGCTACTTCTCTTTACAAAAAGAGAGAAAAGGAACATTATCAAGTGAACTTTCTGATAAAAAAAAATAGAAACAACTGTTTCAAAGGGAATGATGTAGTCAGTGAAAGTATGATAAAATGTGAAAAAGTTAATTTAGAACAGAATTTTGAGTCTGCTCTTTGTGAGATTGAAGTATTGACAGACAGATTAGATCATGCTGTGGACATTAAGTCACTTAAATAATATTACATCCCCAAAAAACCTTTAAAGCACATGGTAGTGAAGAAGCAGAAGCGGCCTCGAAATAACACTGACGGCCGAGTACATAATAAACAGTTCTTTTGTCTCTACTGCGAAAAAGCTCAGTCACAATGCATGCCAAGGAAATTGAAGTGGCCAAATACATGGCTGAGATTGACAAGCAGACGAGGTCTAACATGCTTTGCAAACTGAGAAACATAGGGAATCAAAAACATAACACAGAGGTTGTTCGGCAAAAGTCTGGGAATTTGGTTGTGGTTTACAGACCTGCAGCTGTATCTACATCCTGGAATGACTACCTTCCCTGTTAGTATTGTTTGGGATACTACATATCCTGAACCTCTGGAAACATGTTAATAGATTTTAGCCCTGAAGGACAGAAAGAAAAATGCCAAAGTTAAATCCTTTGCTAGGCTACTGCTTCTGTGTCGGATGGGCTTCTATTGTGGTTGAGCTCAGATGAAATTGCCAGAGTTATAAAAAGTGACCCACTGATAGTCCAGTTAGGAGAAAAGCTTTATATGAAAAATGGCCATGATGAGGAATAGTTTTCAACCATACAAACACACTAAGGGAGTGTGGGGAAGGTGAAGACAATTGCCTCAAACTACGCCAGAACTATCTTCTGCATCACTTGCACAATTTATAAACCCATTTTTTTTTCAAGAATGTAATTGCTGCAGTCCGCATTGTGGCCGGATTTAACTCCAATACCCCCTCTTTAAAATGACAGGTTCAGAACGGAGAAGTATCTTCCCTACTAATCTGAATAAAAAAGCCACTCAAGCTAAAGGGTAACTGAGCATCAATGATAGCTTCTAAGCTTGGTGCAAACATTCCAGGGTGTGCCTGGATTTTTAAGCACAATAGAATCAGAAAACCAGAAAGTCGTACGAGGAATGCTTCCATTTTTCATGGTAGAGCTCATTGTAGCAGATCAACATGTTCCATTCAGGCATTGTTAGATCTACAAAAAGATACCAACCAGTGGCAAGGAAGCGATATTCACTGTAAAAATTGATGGTGAACAGAATCACGAGGTAATGGGAGTAAAACGACCACTAAAAGATTTGAACAGAGGTGTTCTGGCATCCAGTGCTAGGAAGAGAGGTGTAGCCAACTTTTATTATGGTCGTGTGAGTGAAATGCCCGAAGATCAGCTCAAAGAGGTTTATGTAACACAACAGATAAGTTATAATGGGTAAAATACAAAGCCGACTGCAGCGATTTTCGAAGTTATTTTGAACGATTCCATTGCTAAGATTACCCGAGTGATGGAAGCCCTTCGTCGCAGACAATCAGCTTTGGGAAACCGGTCTCCAGTTGAATTACCTTGTGGAGAGGGCACTAAGGTTCAAGTGTCTGATAAGATAGCCACAGTTCTCGGCATTGAGTAGCATTCGACAAGTTATAAGATGGACTAAGCCCACATTCAAAGCAAGGTCCATACCAGTTACGGGTCCTATTAGCCCAGATCATAGCGATCCGCCAACATCAGTATTCCCTATATGGGCACCCCCCTCAGATCATAGCGATCCGCCAACATCAGTATTCCCTATATGGGCACCCCCTCCTGTTTCAGTATCAGATCAAACACCCATGGATCTCTCGTTTCCCAAGCAGTCAATTCCACCTATAGCCAAGAAAACCATGAGAGATCGAGTAACAGATATTTTACATTATGGATGCATGGCGTTATTCCCACCGGCCAGAAGGAACTGGTAGGCAGATGGGGCTATTAAAATTTCCTTTTCTACTATAGAATGGCCACCTGTGGGATGGAAATCAATAACCTCTTCAGTGGGAGTTCGCGGCAATGCAGCTGGAAATGACGACGAGAAAACAGCCCTTTGACAGACAAAAAATGCTCGATAAATACAACATGCTGGCCTTTTCAGGTACAAAACTACAGGACCTCTCTTCCCAGGAGGCATCTACAGTACTCGCAAAGGCGAGATATTACAATTACCAGGCCTTAATTTGCATAGCAAACGATAAGAAGCAAGTCTTTGGCATCGACACAGAGGAGCTCCTAGAGATGGTAAACGTGCTACAAGGGGTCAGGGTGAAAACAACAGATTATAAACGGATTTATTTGAAAGTTGTTTGTTTCTCAATCACAACGTGACATCCAGATGAAACTTATTTACATTCAGCAGTTCCGATATGATTGAGTCTTTTGAGTCATCCCCACTTGTTTTGCAAAACGATTGTCCTGTCTTCGTGTGTAATACCACAAGGGACTTAGAAGGGTATATGATGTTCGAGAACAATGACATGGGAGAATGGGTATGAATTGTTTCCAGTGCAATCAGACAATAGGTATCCCTTGTGATAGCCGATTTGACATCAAACAAGTTCTTGTAGAGTGTGTGGAGTTTGCCTTTGAGAAATCGCCTGTACAGGGCAAACTCCGTGAATGAGCTGTTCACAAAGGTGGGGTTGGCCCTATTATTGTCAAAATTTTAAAACATAGGTTTATACCATAAAGTTTTAATTTTAATTGTAATATACATATTTTCATGTACTATTTTTGGAGATCATCTTAAAATTGCACGTCCTTTTAACCTCCAAAATATTGATTTACGCTCTTTTTAACATGTTTCATAAATTTATTTCCGTCCTTTTTATTTTATCGTAATTTTGATGTAAACGGGCCTGTCTGATTTAAACTTCTATTCGCCGCCATATAAGCGAAATCTTGAGTGAGGTGTAAAACTCTAATCAGTCAATCTTTTCTGATGGCTTTTCACTTTTGCTCAAAACTGTGAGCAAAATGCTGCCAAACACATTTCTTTAAATTGATTTCCATTCGGTTTTTAAGAATACCGGTCAATAATACTGGTCGTCCACATATCCTGTACATCAAGATCATTTTGACCAGCGCTTTTCCGCCTTAGCTCTTTTAGCGACTCATTTTAAAAGTATCCCCGACTGGTATAAATTGTTTAAACCTTGAGTATTCTTTTACGTGTAAGTTGCACACTTTGTACACAGCTTCTTGTACACAGACATCCCTACAATGAAGGTAGACCTCACCAAGTTTCCTCATAGATGGTAATGAAAGATGCTTAAGATGCTATGGTTTCTTGCCTTGCTTGATGCTAAGGTTTGTTGCCTTGCTTGTTCTTAGAGAAAGTCAATTTATTTTTTCTGTTTTCGATATGTAGCTTATAATGTATACAATGAGAGAATATGCAGGTAATGAAAGTTCTAAAGATGCTTAGGTTTCTTGACTTGCTTGTTCTAAGAGACGGCCAATTTCTTTTTCTGCTTTCGATATGTAGCTTATAATGTATACAATGAGAGAATATGCATCAAGGACAAACTGAATATCCAGATTACCATTCCAAGAACATATTAATGTTTGTTATACTGATTTATCCAAACATCACATGTGTTTCTTGTCTGAGAACAATATTTGCTCTTTTTGTCAATGTGCTATAGGCCTCTTCCAACAGTTCTTGGTTAATGTCAATAGAATCCAAAAGACGATTTATGTAAGAATATTGTCAATAGAATCCAAAAGATGATTTATGTAAGAATAATGTCAATAGAATCCAAAAGACGATTTATGTAAGAATAACTTTGCTCTTTGTCTTCAACAGCTTTCCACAGTCCCATGTTGTAGACATACACTAAGAGTACTCTTAGTTAAGAGCGCTTTGTGCAAGTGGGCCCTTGGCTGAAGAAATGTGCAGCAAGAGCTTTTAGATGGGTCATCAGTAGGTGCTGATCGTACAGTGTCAGAAACTGGATGGTCCGATTCGAAAATCTTTCTGAATTGGTTATCAAAACATATTAAAAAGTATGCAAAGCTTGGAGGAGACAAGAAAACCCTGCTGCTGTATGATGGTCATAGATCTCCTATTTCACCATTTCTCATTGATTTTGCAAGAAGTCACATCATTTTATTTGTTTTGCCACCCCTAAGTAGTCGTGTTCTTTAGCCGATGGATGTAGGTTGTTTTGACCCGGTTTCCAAGGTCTTCAGCACAGAATGTAGAAAATGGCAGAGATAAAATGTTGGATCTGTCACACAGTATAATGTATGTTATATAGCATGCAAGGCTTATGAGTTTCTCTAAACTATTTTTTTTCAAATGTTTTTAATCACTAAATTAATTTTTTGGGTTGCTTTTCTTTAATTTACTTTTTTATTTAAAGGGGCACGAGCTGCCAAAATTCACACTTTTATCATAATTTCTGATCGTCACGACAGTAAGAGGCTTTGAAGGCCATCGAAAAACTAAATGATTGGCGTTGGAATGAAGAAAATCCATACAGTATGTGGCCTGTACGAACCGAAAACGTGTTCGAAAAGTAAAATTTAAATAACCGGGAATACCATTCATTCATTCTAAGGCAAAGTTAGTTCAAAGCAATACTTTATCGTACATTCGAGACTAGAAGCAGTAAAAAGCTTCTGAATTACACGTCTTGAGAAAAATAGCCAATAATTTCAACATTCTGTTTAAACATCAAAATATCAACATTTTGGCAGCTCATGCCCCTTTAAAGAATAGGTTTTTTTATAAGTCACTAAAAACTGAGATCTGAATTAAACAATGCAAAATGCATCCTTGAAAGTTGTTAGAAGCCAATTATGGATTTTCATTGAAAACTAAATCATTCATGTTGAAAGTAAAAAAATGAAAGTCTAGACTTCCAGTACAAATCAATCTGTGCATGTGTCATAAACTCAGGAAATTACTGTTAAGTAACAAAAATAAAAAACCCATAATCTATACTGTTCTTGAATATACATCATATTATAAAAAGGTTACAACATGCCATTTTTCATATCATATCCCATATCAGCCCTCTGGTCCTTGGGTTGATATGGCATGATATGTGTAGCCGCAGTGGACGGCAGCCCTTAGAGTTGAACCCAAATAAATGCACGACTGTGCACTACCACGGTCGCAGAGAAACAATAAAGGATTTTTCATGTATACAGAAGTATGAGTAACTCGGTAAAATTACAAAAAACGAAAGAACGCAAGTAAACACATTGACAAATAACACGAAATCATAAACACTCATAATACACGTATCTATGTAATTGCAAGGCACGCGACATTCAAGTGGAGTAGATATATTCTTATCTTAAATTAATAACAACAAAAAACTACCTTGCGTCCTCTTCGGATGGATCTATAGTTGTGTATGAAGGCTGGCTATCAAGCAGGCACGAGCCAAAGACTGTACTAAAACCGGTTTGAGACCAATGTTTCTCACAGGGAATGACCGAAGTACTACGGTCATTTACGTAAATTATTAAGCAATACAAATAATTTGAATAGCAAGACCTGACAACAGTCACAATATAAAAAAAATGGCATGTTATAACTAATCAAGGTTTGATATTGGTTGAAAATGTTGCTTTACTCACCAATCCATTGAAACAGGCTGGATCTTTTAGCAACTCGGCCTCAAGATCTTTGATTGCCTTAATGGGAAAGGCAAGTCCTTCTGGAATTCATAGGTTGTCAGGATCATATGTAGTGTTATAAAAGACTTGTATGGTTAACCAGTACTTGTTTTATCTCATAAGCCGAAGGACTTTTATCATGGTTGCCTCCCCCACATGATATTCCTTATCATCTGTAAATAAATGAATAAAACATTAAAGTTAACACATCCAAAATAAAAATTTGACACTTAATGTGTAGAGGTCCACTTGCAGATTAGATCATACTGTGGACATTTAGTCATTAGAATATGTACGAACTGAATTTCTGTCCGCTTCTGTGAAAGCCGTAAAACGGTAAGAGGAATTTACACAAGTCACTTAAATAATATTACATCCAAAAAAAACCTTTAAAGTACATGGTAGTGAAGAAGCAGGAGCGGCCTCAAAATTACACTGACAGCAGAGTATATGATAAACAGTTTTTATTGTATCTACTGCGAAAAAGCTCAGGCAAAATTGCCAAGGCAGTTAGTCACCATGCATGCCAAGGAAATTGAAGTGGCCAAATACATGGCTGAGACAGACAAGCAGAAGAGGTCTAACATGCTTTGCCAACTGAGAAACATAGGGAACCACAAACATAACACAGAGGTTGTTCGGCAAAAGTCTGGGAATTTGGTTGTGGTTTACAGACCTGCAGCTGTATCTACATCCTGGAATGACTACCTTCCCTGTTAGTATTGTTTGGGATACTACATATCGTGAACCTCTGGAAACATGTTAATAGATTTTAACCCCAAAGGACAGAAAGAACAATATCAAAGTTAAATCCTTTGCTAGGCTACTGCTTCTGTGTCAGATGGGCTTAACATACTTCTATTGTCTTAGCTCAGATGAAATGGCCTGAATTATAAAAAGTGATCCACTGATACTCCACTTAGGAAAAAAGCTTTATATGAAAAATGGCCATGATGAGGAATAGTTTTCAACCATACAAACACACTAAGGGAGTGTGGGGAAGGTGAAGACAATTGCCTCAAACTACGCCAGAACTATCTTCTGCATCACTTGCACAATTTATAAACCCATTTTTTTTTTCAAGAATGTAATTGCTGCAGCCCGCATTGTGGCCGGATTTAACTCCAATACCCCCTCTTTAAAATGACAGGTTCAGAACGGAGAAGTATCTTCCCTACTAATCTGAATAAAAAAGCCACTCAAGCTAAAGGGTAACTGAGCATCAATGATAGCTTCTAAGCTTGGTGCAAACATTCCAGGGTGTGCCTGGATTTTTAAGCACAATAGAATCAGAAAGTCGTACGAGGAATGCTTCCATTTTTCATGGTAGAGCTCATTGTAGCAGATCAACATGTTCCATTCAGACATTGTTGGATGTACAAAAGGTGCCAACCAGTGGCAAGGAAGCGATATTCACTGTAAAAATTGATGGTGAACAGAATCACAAGGTAATGGGAGTAAAACGACCACTAAAAGGTTTGAACAGAGCTGTTACAGCATCCAGTGCTAGGGAGAGAGAGGTGTAGCTAACTTTTATTATGATCGTGTGAGTGAAATGCCCGATGATCAGCTCAAAGAGGTTTATGTAACACAACAGAAAAGTTATTGGGTCAAATACAAAGCCGACTGCAGCAATTTTTGAAGTTATTTTGGACGATTCCATTGCTAAGATTACCCGAGTGATGGAAGCTATTCGTCGCAGACAATCAGCTTTGGGAAACCGGTCTCCAGTTGAATTACCTTGTGGAGAGGGCACTAAGGTTCAAGTGTCTGATAGGATAGCTACAGTTCTCGGCATTGAGTTGAGTAGCATTCTACAAGTTACAAGATGGACTAAGCCCACGTTCAAAGCAGTTACGGAGCCTATTAGCCCAGATCATAGCGATCTGCCACATCGGTACTCCCTATATGGGCACCCCCCTCCAGATCATAGCGATCTGCCACATCGGTACTCCCTATATGGGCACCCCCCTCCAGATCATAGCGATCCGTCAACATCAGCATTCCCTATATGGGCACCCCCTCTTGTTTCGTTATCAGACCAAATCCCCAAGCAGTCAATTCCACCTACAGCCAAGAAAACCATGAGAGATTGAGTAACAGATATTTTATGTTATGGATGCATGGCGTTATTCCCACCGGCCAGAAGGAACTGGTAGGTGGATGGGGGCTATTAAAATTAAAACTTCCTTCTCTACTATAGAATGGCCACCTGTTGGATGGAAATCAATGACCTCTTCAATGGGAGTTCGCAGCAATGCAGTTAGGAATGACCACAGGAAAACAGCCTTTCGACCGACAGAAATTGCTTGATAAATACATGTTGGCCCTTCCAGGTACAAAACTACAGGACCTCTCTTCCCAGGAGGCATCTACATTACTCGCAAAGGCGAGATATTACAATTACCAGGCCTTAATTTGTCTAGCATACGATAAGAAGCAAGTCTTTGGCATCGGCACGGAGGAGCTCCTAGAGATGGTAAACGTGCTACAAGGGGTCAGGGCAAATACAACAAACGGATTTATTTTAATGAAAGTTGTTTCTCAATCCCAACGTGACATCCAGATGAAACTGTTATTTACATACAGCAGATCCGATATGATCGAGTCTTTTGAGTCATCGCCACTTGTTTTGCAAAACGATTGTCCTGTCTTCGTGTGTGATACCACAAGGGACTTTGAAGGGTTTACGATGTTCGAGAACAATGACATGGGGGAATGTGTATGAATTGTTTCCAGTGCAATCGGCGGACAAGAAGTATCCCTTGTGATAGCCGATTCAACATCAAACATGTTCTTTTAGGTGTGTGGAGTTTGCCCTAAACAGGCGATTTCTCAAGGCAAACTCAATGAATGAGCTTTTCACCAAGGTGGAAGGCCCTATTATTGTAAAAATTTTATAACATTGGTTTATACCATAGAATTTGAATTTTTATTGTAATATTCATTTTTTCATATACTATTTTTGGAGATCATCTTAAAATTGCATGTCCTTTTAACCTCCTAAATAGTGATTTACACTCTTTTAACATGTTTCATAAATTTATTTCCATCCTTTTTATTTTATTGTAATAAACGGGCCTGTCTGATTAAAACTTCTGTTCGCCGTCATATAAGTGAAATAATCTTGAGTGAGGCGTAAAACTCGAATAAATCAATCAGTCAATCTTTTCTGATGGCTTTTCACTTTTGCTTAAAACTCTGAACTGTCAACAAAATGCTGCCAAACACATTTCTTTAAATTGATTTCCATTTGGTCTTTTAGAATACCGGTCAATGATACTGGTCATCCACATATCCTGTACATCAAGATCATTTTGACCAGCGCTTTTCCGCCTTAGCTCTTTTAGCGATAAACTCATTTTAAAAGTATCTCCGACTGGTATAAATTGTTTAAACCTTGAGTATTCTTTTTAAGTGTAAGTTGCACACTCTGTACACAGCTTCTTGTACACAGACATCCCTACAATGAAGGTAGACACTACCAAGTTTCCTCATAGATGGTAATGAAAGTGCTAAAGATGCTAAGGTTTCTTGCGTTGTTTGATGCTAAGGTTTCTTGCCTTGCTTGTTCTAAGAGAAGACCCATTTCCCTTTCTTCTTTCGATATGTAGCTTATAATGTATACAATGAGAGAATATACATAGAGAACAAACTGAATATCCAGATTACCATTCCAAGCACGTAATAAATGTTTGTTATACTGATTTATCCAAACATCACATGTGTGTCACGTCTGAGAACAATATTTACTCTTTTTGTCAATGTGCTATAGGCCTCTTCCAACAGTTCTTGGTTAATGTCAATAGAATCCAAAAGACGATTTATGTAAGAATAACTTTCTACCGTTTTTTCAAGTATGGCCTTTGCTGCAGTTCAGTTCACCTATTATGGGTGCTCCTTGATACGACTCAGGAAAAATTATATAGAGCCTTATAAGTTTTTTTTTTCTTTATTAGGCTCCAACTACAGATGAAATCCTAAAGAAAAAGGACGGGGAAAGAAAAAGTACATCAGTCCTTGAATGGTTGAAGGATTGGTCTGAAAAGAAAGCTTAAGCAAATATTTGAACGTAAAATGACCTTTCTTGCCACAATTCAACAAAGAAAGTTGAATAGCAGATATCAAGCCTTAGGCCATTCCTTTTTACCTGTTGAAACTGGTGTTACAGATTTCATCCAAGCCTCAAAGAATGCTGATTTCTGTTGTGTTCCTGTCACTTGATGGGACTTCTGATAAACACTTAACTTTAAATTCAGTATTTACAGTAAAAAATATTATCTATTTATTACAGATGGTGGATTTATTGATTGATTGGAGTTTTACGTCGCACTCAAGATTATTTCACTTATATGGCGGCGAAAAGAAGTTTTAATCAGACAGGCCCATTTACATCAAAATTACAATAAAAATAAAAAAGACGGAAATAAATTTATGAAATATGTTAAAAAGAGTGTAAATCACTATTTTGGAGGTTAAAAGGACATGCAATTTTAAAATGATCTCCAAAAATATGTATATTACAATAAAAATTCAAATTTTATGGTATAAACCAATCTGTTTTAAAAATTTTATAATAATACGGCTTTTCACCTTGGTGAAAAGCTCATTCATGGAGTTTGCCTTGAACAGGCGATTTCTCACCATGGCAAACTCCACACACTCTAAAAGAACATGTTTGATGTCGAATTGGCCATCACAAGGGATGCACCACGGATGGGGATCCCCCGTGAGTACATGCCGGTGTGATAAAAAAGAATGGCCAATTCGACATCTGGATAAAACCACCTTTTCTTTCCTAGAAAGAGAAGAAGGAAAAGTGGCAAGACCGATCTCTGCCTGGATTTGAGCCAGTTTATTATTTTGTCGTTTCTGTTCATCCCACGAAGTTTGCCAAATCTGTTTGATGTATTTGACTATCTTCGGTCTGAAGTCAGAATATGGTACTTCGACCGAAGATACTGGTTTGGTCAAAGCAGATTTGGCTTCACTGTCCGCGACTGTGTTACCATAGATGCCACAATGACTGGGCACCCAGCAGAACACAACTTCCTTACCCGCAGATGTTAACAAATCATGTATGTTTAGAATGCTACGAATTAGCGGGTTTTTAAATTTCCTGTGTTCAATAGCCAAGAGGCTCGACAAAGAATCGCTACAGATGACGGACTTGTCCAAGTCATGTGTAGCGATCATGTCCATGGCGAGAAGAATTGCTCGAGCCTCGGCAGAAAAAATTGAACTGGATGAAGGAAGGCAGAGGGAAGCAACATTACGGCCAAACACTGTCGCAGCAGCAACCCGACCGCCATCCTTCGATCCATCTGTGTAAAGGAAGCTATGTTCTGCAAAGTTATTCTTAATCTCAGCAAATTGTTGTTGGATTATTAGAGGATTCGTGGTAGACTTGTCGTGCTGGCGGATGTCATAGATGAACCTTGGCCTGCTTGTCAGCCAAGGTGGAGCACGGGGAGGTCTTACTGTTGCGACCTCCTCCAAGTCTATGCCCGCAGCCTCTAGATGGGGCCTTATGCGGAGACCAAACGATGGAATCCGCCTAGGAGAGGCTGCATAGAAGTCCTTGAATAACGGTTGGAAAACACAGTCGTGGGCAGGGTTCGTGGGATGGGCTTTCAGTTTCGTGGCATATTGGAGACCTAGTTTGATTCTCCTGTTCGAGAGTGAAGGTTCGTTTGCCTCCACATACAAACTCTCGACAGGAGAGGTCCTGAAAGCCCCCAGGCAGAGTCGGAGTCCCTGGTGGTGCACAGGATCAAGCATCTGTATGTATGTTTTCCAGGCACCACCATACACAAAAGATCCGTAGTCCAAAATGGACCGGACCATAGACCTGTAAAGGTTTAGCAAAATATCCCGGTCCGCTCCCCAGTCAGTGCTGGAGAGGACCTTTATTATGTCTAATGCCTTTGTGCACTTGGCTTTTAACATTTTGATATGGGGCACAAAATTAAGTTTATGGTCATAGATGAGGCCAAGGAATTTAGTCTCCTTGACCACCTTCAATGGTTTACCATAGAACTTAAGGTCGGGGTCCAAGTGGAGCCTCCTGAGGTTACAGAGGTGCATGGCTACGGTCTTGGTAGATGAGAAGCGAAACCCATTCTCATTGGCCCACTTCTCGATCTCATTGAGAGACGCCTTTAATTGTCTCTCAATAGTAGCCATGTTTCTGGAACTGTAACACACAAGAAGATCATCCACATACATGGACCCCTCTACATTGTCATGTAGGACGCCAGCCAAACTGTTAATTTTGATGCTGAACAGGGTTGGGGACAGGATGCTCCCTGTGGGACTCCCATTTCTTGTTCAAATGAATCCGATAATGTGGAGCCCACACGTACCCTGAACGAGCGATCTTGTAGAAAGTTTGCTACAAAGTTTGGCAGGCGCCCTTTGAGCCCCATACCAAAAAGATCTTTAAGAATGCCGTGTTTCCATGTGGTATCATAGGCCTTCTCCAAATCGAAGAAGACCGACACGGCATGTTCCTTGCGCACAAAGGCATTTCTAATAAAGGTCTCAAACCGCACCAAGTGATCAGCAGTTGACCGACCTTGTCTGAATCCGCACTGAATGTTTGCGAGGAGCTTATTCTCCTCCAGATACCAGACAAGGCGGTCATTGATCATCCTTTCCATCGTCTTACAGACACAGCTCGTTAAAGCAATAGGTCTGTAATTTGATGGATCGGAATGATCCTTGCCGGGTTTGGGGACCGGGATAATGCACGCCTCCCTCCAGGAAGGAGGAAATGAACCAGTTGACCATATATGATTAAATAAATCCAAGAGGACGTTCAGAGATATTTTTGGAAGTTGTTTAATTAATTTGTAATAGATCTGGTCCGGACCACAGGCTGACTCATTGGCCTTTTCCAAGGAGGCATTAAGTTCCTCCAAGGAGAAAGGTTGATTGTAGTCTTCCAGATTCTGTGAAGAGAAGTTAAGAGGTACCGTCTCTTCCTGGGCCTTTATGTTCTGGAATTCTGTGGTGTAGTTCTCAGAAGAAGATTTCTGAGAAAAATTCCGGGCCAGACTATTACTAATATCTCTGGGAGAGGTTAAAGTTGTACCATCTCCCTTCAAGTGGTGAGTTCTGGGTTTATTATTCTTGTTTTTTAATTTTTGTATCATGTTCCATACTTTTCTCATGGGAGTCTTGGTGGTAACAGAGGATACAAAATCACGCCAGCACAGGCGCCTCTTGGATTTAAGTAATCGGCGAGACTTTGCTCGCTCGCTACGGAACTGGTCCAAATTCTCCTTCCTACCATGGTGTTTATAGCGACGCTCAGCCTTCTTTCGAGATCGAATAGAGGCTTTGCAGTCGCCGTCATACCATGGTTTACTACGTGTATTGGGATTTGTCGAAGTCTTAGGTATTGTTCTGTCTGCAAGGGATGTTAAGATTCTCGTAAATTCCCCGATTGGATCCTCTCCTTCGTTGAGCTCTGAAGTGAGCTCAGCCTCACAAAGTGCCGAAAAGAGAGGCCAATCGGCTTTCTGGAATTTATAACGAGGAACTTTCTCTACACTCTTTGAAGTCAGATGTTCTAGGATGACTGGGAAATGGTCGCTACCGCAAAGATCATCATGCACTCTCCATGTGAAATCTGAGAGGAGTGCAGGGTCTGTAATGGACAGATCTATAGCGGAGTAACGACCATTCCCAGAGTGTAGGAAAGTGTCTGTGCCGTCATTAAGTATGCACAGACCTTCCTCGTCGAGAACCTTCTCAATAACCTTAGCCTTTTGATCGTTATTATCACAGCCCCACGATGGACTGTGGGCGTTGAAATCCCCAAGTAACATGTATGGGGCTGGAAGCTGTGCCACCAATCCTCTCAGTTGTTCTATGTTTAACTGAGAGGAAGGTGGAATATATATGGAACATAAGGTTATTGTTTTATCCAAAGACACACGGACAGCCACAGCCTGTAAATCTGTGTTCAGAGGCACAGGACTGTGTGCAACACCAGAGTTGACAAATATAGAGGAGCCACCAGTTGCTCGCTCACAATCGCCAACAAAGGTGCTGTAGAGTACGTAGTTTTTCAGAGTTACTCTATCACTGTCTGTCTGTCTGAGATGTGTCTCTTGCAGACAGAAAGCAACAGGGTTGAACTGTTGTGTTAATAATGTTAATTCATTATGATTGGTCCTAAGACCACGACAATTCCATTGGATGATGGTATCCATTAAGGAGGGAGGCGTGCAGGTGAGCCATCGCCAGGTCTGGAACGATGGTCACCCTTTGAAGACCCACCCTTTTTCCGAGCCTTGGAGGATTTTGGTCCCGGTCTCTTTGGCTTCGGTGAGCGGTCCCGGGATCCTCCAGGTTTTGGAGAGGGTGGGTCAACTTTAGGTCTCTGGGAGGAGGTCTCCATTTCCTCCGCGGATGACTCTGAGAGAGTGTGTACCTTTCTCTGTGAGGTACACTCCTGGGGACTGGAGTCCTGTGACTCCAATGATTCAAACCTATTAGTGGTCTGAACCAAGGGTCCCCAGATACTCTCCTCAGAGACTGGGGTGGGTTTAGGAGGATCAGTCCTCCCAGAGATCTGTATGTTTGATTTCGTGGCCCTGGAGGGACGCTCTGCAGGGCCACGGTTTAGACTGGATTCAAAGTGAAAGACCTTTAGGGCATCCCCGGTTGACTTTGATGGTCTAACCGAAGGCCCTGCAGGTCTTTGCACTTTTGACGGATTAGCTGTTTTTGCAGAAAAAGTCTGAGTTTGAGTTGACGTTGAAGCTTGTGCTGGTTGTGGGGTCAACTCAACAGGTGTAGGCCTATCCTTGCCAATGGGCCAGGTAAGTGTGGTTTGCGCCGATGCAAATGTGGTCGCCCTAATGAAAATGTACTATAGTTTACTATAGCAAAAAACTATAGTTTACTATGGTACTTTTGCCACTTTACTATAGCCTGTTTACTATAGTAAACTATAGTCACTGTAGTTACTATAGTAAACAGACTATAGTAAACGTGGCAAAAGTACCATAGTAAACTATAGCGACTATAGTAAACAAGGCAAAAGTACCATAGTAAACTATAGCGACTATAGTAAACTATAGCGACTATAGTAGCCTATAGCGACTATAGTAAACTATAGCGACTATAGTAAACTATAGCGACTATAGTAAACTATAGCGACTATAGTAAACTATAGCGACTATAGTAAACTATAGCGACTATAGTAAACTATAGCGACTATAGTAAACTATAGCGACTATAGTAAACTATAGCGACTATAGTAAACTATAGCGACTATAGTAAACTATAGCGACTATAGTAAACTATAGCGACTATAGTAAACTATAGCGACTATTATAAACTATAGCGACTATAGTAAACTATAGCGACTATAGTAAACTATAGCGACTATAGTAAACTATAGTAAACTATAGCGACTATAGTAGTCTATAGTGACTATAGTAGTCTAGTCTCTAGCGACTATAGTAGTCTATAGTGACTATAGTAGTCTAGTCTATAGTAAACTGTAGCGACTATACTAGTGGTATGGTAAACTTTAGTAAACCATGGTGACTGTAATAACATAAACTATAGTGACTGTAGTAACATAAGCTATAGTGACTGTAGTAAACTATAATGACTGCTGACTGTCTTCAGTTAACATACAAAATAATAAGAAAAACATCTTTAGTTAATGCTGTTTATTACAAGTACTGTTGAAAAATCTGTACACAAAATCTGATAAAACCGACATTTGATATTATTGTACAACACCTTCCTTCTCTTCATTCTCAAAATGACTTTGTTAAACTGATGTATGGTTGTTTTTTTTTTTTTTGGGGGGGGGGGGGGTCCTTTGATTTCTGTTTGGGGTTGGATCGCTGTTTTGAGGCCAGACTGCTTTTATGGTTCTAGTAAGTGTTTGGTGTATGACTCTCTGTGATCAGGATATCGTTCTTCAGTTTATACTACAAGAAAACAAAAGAAATATAAATAAATAACATCAACGTGGAAGGCCTGTGCTTGACTGAGAAGATTAAGCCGATGTATTACATATTGAAACAAATTTTGCACTGTGACCATGCAGTATTATCTTGATTTCAATAATTTACCTCATAGAAATCCACTGTGTGACGTCATCCCAGGCTTTGTTACCTCACTTTGCTTTGAACCTCCGTTGACTTGGGAATAAATGGAGAATAAATTTACTCCGATATGTAATTTCCAATTTCCTGCAAAAAAAAAAAAATTAAACTTAAGTATGGTAAAGAATATAAAGTTTCCAATTATTAACCCAAGTTAGACTTTTTATCTGTCCTTACAGCCGAAATGTGATTGTTTTCCATTCATTGCCATGTTATATTTCACCAACCAGCAGACGACCAGAAGGGGCCTTTATATTATACTGTAATGCATGTACATGTATGTTTGATGCACTAAACCGATAACCTACATGTATACATAGTAAAACCGGAAATTCCATGCAAATATTTTGTTTTCCTACCTCGCATGCTCTTTTTCTTAATATACAGCATTTGTTAAACCAGTTACCGTTATGATTTTAAAGTCTACCCTATAAGTATAAATATAATAATAAAGCCTACAGGCATTGAGATTTTGCGTTATCCGGGTAATCATAAAAACTTAAATGTTAATCTACCTTTTTCGATTATGTATCCTAATTTTCAGAAAGACTCTGGTTTTCGGTGAAAGGATTCTTCAGCTCCTGTAGTGGTAGGGTGTCCGATGTTAACTGTAGTATAGGTTGATTCTCATTTCTGGGAGCCGATTTACTGTATATTGCCTATTGTCATATTTGAAGAGATATGTGTGAGCTCTGAAAATAAAATTGTGGTTGTTAACTACTATAAAGGATGCAAGAATGTTAATCTTTATCAAAAGACATACTGCCTACTGGGGCAGTTTAATATACAATTACATTTTAAGTGCACTTCACCCTTTCACACATACGTAGACATGCATATACTATAGATACATACACAACTGAATGTGTTTTATTTTGGAAGTGTTGGGCCTACTACTAGGGCGAAAAAAAGGGCTTATTATTCAGAGTTACTCCAAATTATTAGTATTGTTTGTTTATTCACCATATAATATGTACATGATGGTTGTCATGAAATTTGAATGGCGGGAATAAAGTCCGAATTAAGCGCTCTAAATCTAATTCAGAGTTAGTACAGCCAACTGTAACTTTGTAAGTCCTCATTTTCTAATTGTATGGAATATAGAAGTTAGAACTGGTCCATCACTTTCAAGGTTAACAATTTTTGCTACAGCTGATTTTTACTTGTTTTGTTCTTCAAATAAATAAATTTGCTGTACCAAGACAATCTCATAAAACCACTATTTCACCTTTTCACCAACTAATAAGTAATACCGATAAGGCACATTCTTTGGTGCGAATATAGTCCATTCTTTTTGGTGTAAACATAAGCTGTAGCCTATGTGACATACCAGTTCTATGTTCTCACCAAACAAATATTCATACGGTAAATAAAATGCCAAAACCTACCCAGACCGTCTCAGTCAGTGTCACAGCCAGCCTGTTTCCCAGTTTGGTGTTTGCTTTTTCTTAAGCGGACATTACAACATCCACCAGACCCACGTCGGTCAACTTCAAATCCAATGTTCGGGATCTGTAGGCCCCTACTTCTGAGGTAACTCCCCACTTCGGACCATTTCACCAGTCATGTGTAGAAATGGTGCTGGACAGGTTGATCAGAAAACACACCAGAATGCAATCCTAAATTGTTCTCAATCGTAATATAAACACGGGTACAATTTTCGTTGACAGAGTCCCAGTGAAAAAGATGGCGGTTGACACGTACGGCCGTAATACTTGACCTCGTAATCATAATACCCGGATGTCTGGGAAACAACGTCGATCATTCCGAATCTTACAGCTACTTTAATCTTTTCATTTGGTGGAAGTGACAAAATCAAAGACGGGGACTTTTTCTTAGGAGAAATAAACTGCTTGTTTTATTGCAATGCTGACTATTCCAGATGGGGAAGTGTTAAAAAGTTGTAAAGCCGTATACATTTACGGCCAGTCCACATGTTGACAAAATACTTTGTTTGCGTGTTGTCATAACTCATATATATATCGGCACAGAAGTCGTAAAATAAACTAGCTATAAGTAGTTTAATACACCTATCAATGAAAACTTTATGCCTGTCAATGAAATCTTTATAACCCTACTCATACAACTTGAAAATCTTTAAAGTCAGCCCTAAAATTTTATAACACCTCAAAGCAAGCTTTGCACTCAGCTGTGACTGTCATTCTGTCAGCCCAGCCACACCCCCTCCCCTCTGTCTCACAGCCTGCACAGTTGAACTTTAAGTCCTTGTTATTCGACTGGATTAGGCCCTACTTCAATAAAGTAGGCTAATTGAAAAACAAATTTGAGCTATTTGCACCAAGACTTCATAGTAGAAAGACAGATTTTGAATGAATTTTTAGAAAGATTTAAGGAATTAAAGACATACTTAAAAAATCCCTTCTTTATGTAATATAATTTATTGCATAGTAGATGACCTCGTAGATGACTTTTGGCAGGCAAATATAATATCACGTTCGGCTTGTAAATAATCCCATCAATTATGATAGGGACGTAAGACTGAGAAACGTTAATTTCAAACATAGGCCTATACATATTGTTGGTCGCTTGAAACGGAAATAGTAAATAATTCTTCATAATCACTGTGTAGTCAGAGCCCTTACTGTCAAAGCCATGACAAATGAGAACATTATAACTACATCTTGTCCTCATTACAATCCGTTCAAATCACATTATCGCCCCCCTTCCCCCCAGTATTACTAATATTCTTCTGAATGTTTATACAACTTTTTGAGTAACATCCACAGCAAAATTATTTGTTTTATATGTTATTTAGCCATGATGTGCTGATGTGACCTAATTAATTTTCCCCAATTATCACATCTATTGCAGGAAAAAACATAGTATTTGAAATAAAGAAATGAAAAAAAAATTACAAATGGTACAAATCCGGACAGACTTTTTGTTGCAAAAATATGACGCAAATCTTGTAAAAAGAGATCAGTAATAAGTTAGTCCTATATTGAGTGAGAACATATTATTTAGATACTCTTAATAGTACGTTCGTTTAAAATAGATATAATATAGAGTGCAATATTTGGAGAAGTTTATTTCATTTTAATATAGATATATATACTATAGTGAGCCGTCTACAGTTTACCATACTTTACTACAGTTTGACTATAAACTTGTACTATGACAGTTACCTATAATTTACTACAGCACCGTGCAGTTCATTTCAGTTTGAGTACCGGTATATAATTAGCATGATTCTCCATAGTAATCTATTACAGTGATCTATAGTTTACCATACTTGACTATTAACTTATGTATCATACTTATCATTTACTACAGCACATAGCAATATACCACTGTTTACTTCAGTTTGGCTATATAATTACCATCATTCTCTATTGTACCTACCTATAATATACTACAGTAAACTATAGTTTACCATACTTACTACAGTTTGACTATAAACTTACTGTGTTGTACTATAGTAACCTGTAATTTACTAGAGTACAGGCCATAACATTTCACTGGCAGTCAGAAACATTGAATCGCTTCCGTATATTGAAATGCTGGGAACCAACCAATACCGATTGCTAGTTTCGTTATACATCATACCATATATTGGCTTTCATGATGGTAACAGATTTTTGTTTCCGTAGTTTTAGAGCAACAGTAACAGCAGGCTACCAGAACCGATCGTTACCGTGAAATCCTATGGCCTGAGAGTAGACTACAGTTATCCCAGTTTACTACAGTTTTACTATAAAGGATCTATCATATACTATAGTAAAAGGTTATGTACTATAGTCAACTATAGACTGACTACAGAAGTCTACAATACACTATAGTAAACGATAGTGTACCATAGTAAATTATAGTAAGCTATAGTTTACCTCAGTTTTACTATACAAGATCTATGGTATACTATAGTAACAGACAATGTACTATAGTCAACTAAAGTTTCCTATAGAATTACAACAAAAGTCTATAATACACTACAGTATTCTATAGTATACTATAGTAAACCATAGTTTACCTCAGTTTTACTATAGTAAACTATGGTAAATTATGGTACATTTTCATTAGGGCGGGGACGGTCAATGTATTGAATGTCAAAAGATAGGTGTTCAGTTTGACTACATTGCCGTCCCGTTTTGTCGAGAAGCGCTTAACATTCGTGACCCCCTGGTCTCTGAGTTCCGAGCAGATAAGATCCTCGGACATCTCAGCGAGATCTTGATCTCGGTCAAGAATTATGCCTTTACAGCTGTTGAGTGACTTATGAGGGGAAACAACAATCGGTAAATCCCCAATCTTTTTCAAGCTTAACAAATTTAACGATTGTTGTTCCCGGAAGCACTCAATTAGAATGCTTCCATTCCTCAATTTGGATGCAGACTTGCACTTACCAGCACAAGCCTCAATTGACTTTTTCTGCAAAAAGTTATCTACTTTTGTAACCGGACGATCGGTGGTACTAGATATCACAAGGAATCTAGGCCACCGATCAGACAAACTATTTTCAGTTGACTCACTTGGAGTTGCCTTACGTTTTTTTGGCATTTTTGTTGAGGCCATGTGATGTTTTTTTAGTTTCACCATCCCTGTTTCCCACCCGCCACGGAGCACCAACAAGGGCGATGCCTCCCCGTGGGTAGAACCTGCAGGGAGAGGCACCAGGAACTCCAGGAATGGTATACTCGAGCAGATAGAGACATATGTATGTATAGGTACCTTCTACTCGATTGACCCATTAGCCACCGCCTTCTACAATGATCTTTAATTATATTGGGTCTACTGTGGAAAAATCCAACAGTAGAAAATGATATTTTAGACGTTTTATATTCTTTATATCCAGGTTTACGAATACCGTGGCATGTTTTAGTTGGATCATTGTAAGGCTCGACGTGACCGGCCGATTGATCGGATCGGGCCAATCCGACCTCCTGTTTAGGTGAAATCAGGGCCAAAGTGGAGTGTTGGGTTTTCGGAGCATTAATTGCCGAGCTCCTCAACCCTCAGCCACCAGGATCCCGTCATCCTCCGACACAGGTAACTGCCCACGGACAACAGGCAGCCCAAGGTTTAGTCGCCTTTTACGAACAAGCTCCAAGGGAAGCTGTGGGCCTATTCTTGGGTTCCGGGGGTTGGATTTATTGAGTTCTATATAAATATTTGTGTATTTAGCTTCAATATATTATTTAGATAATATTTTTTCTGTTAAAAAAATAAATTGTTTTTCTTCTCAAAGAGACCTGAGCTTCCAGCATTTATTTTTTTCTTTTTGTTTACATTTTGAAATATTGTACAACAGATCACGGACCGAAGTGATTTGACCAGGCCACCTTCTAATGATGACTAATCAGAAGAAAAATACAAAAAATGGAATAAGTTAGTGCATAAAAAAAACATTAATTTTTTCACAAGTATGTACAGTGGTGAGAAATACTATAAATTATATTCCATTCTGTACAAATTCCATGACAAGAGATTCATGAATTCAAATTTCAAAAAAAAAATATTATGAAACGTTCATTTTTTACAAGAATATACAGATATATACAGTGGTCATAAATAATATTAAATTTTATAAAAAATATTGATAACAAAAGATCCATAAATGAACAAGAGTTTTAGTAAACTCAACATACGCCCTTCGCTATGACTGATTGCTCTACACTAAAGAAAATATTTATTTAAATTTCAGCAATTGAAATTCTATGTTCATATGAAAGATTTAGTTTTTCTATTCAATGGAAGTAATGGGTATCCTAAATTGTTTGCAAGACACCATCTACCCGTTAGGTATATATACTTACACTGCAGCATATTGAAATTTCCTGTATTGCGAATGTTTTATCAAAGTTGCCAGTGACTGAATAACAAGGGAAAAGTTTCTGTATGCTGCTTTTAATGGCCTTCTAAACAAAAAGTATTTCATGTCAAATACTTACATACAAGTTTAAAAAAAAACATAATAGGCTGCATGTAAAATTTCACAGCTGGATATTAACAAAAATCATTTAATGTCAGTTTTGGTCACTAAAGCTGTGGTTTTTACGGACACTAATATGGGTTACTATAAAGCTGCACTATCACAGAAAAATACAATACAGCCTTCATTTTTCGTAAGCAATAAACTGTCAAGCTTTATCATTATTCTGTCCCTTTTGTCAATGCCTTGCTGGGCATGGTTGCCAACATACTGAACAGGGATGTTGTTGGCATCTTCTCCTCAACATAAATCATGTCACCTGCTGACAAGCAAATGTTATGCAAAATACAGCAAGCTGTAATTATTTGTGAAAGGGCCTTGACACTTTTTATTTCCAGATATTTCAATCGCCGAAATCTTCCTTTAAGTAATGCGAAGCATCTCTCAATAACTTGGCTACCAGAGTGCTGAGTAAAATTAAAATGTCCTTGCTCCCTTGTCAGATGACCATTATCCCTGTAAGGAGTTAATAGCCATTTCTCACGGGGATATGCACTAACTCCTAAGAGATGTTTATCTCCAGGGAAAAGGACATCAACTCGCCTCTCAGCTTCTGTAAACAGAGGCCAGTTTCTCAACACTCCGGCATCATGCACACTACCTGGCCATCCTGCATCATGCACACTACCTGGTCATCCTGCATCATGAACACTACCTGGCCATCCTGCATCATGAACACTACCTGGCCATCCTGCATCATGAACACTACCTGGCTATCCTGCATCATGCACACTACCTGGTCATCCTGCATCATGAACACTACCTGGCCATCCTGCATCATGAACACTACCTGGCTATCCTGCATCATGCACACTACCTGGTCATCCTGCATCATGAACACTACCTGGCTATCCTGCATCATGAACACTACCTGGCCATCCTGCATCATGAACACTACCTGGCCATCCTGCATTCACATCTCTAAAGATATGTTCATTGTCACAAACTCACCTGAAACACAAAGATTGTGCCTATTGTAAGCAATGTTTTATGTATTTCCAACAAAAAAAAAGCTTGACTCTATATCAGTACATTGTTTTAAGCTGCAAAACAGGCAAAAGAAATCAATTCTAGAGACCGTGAAAAACATGAAGCTTGAGGTAATTTTGATAATTTCAAAGTTCACTGACAATTTGGTTAGCATCAGTTGCAATATTGTTCATTCAATTAACTTAAAACTTTGAAAGACATTAAGAAGCGGGAAGAGTAGAAATAAACGGTTAGGATAAATTATAGATATTTCATTCTTATTCATTTAGTCAGGTTAAGACATTTGCATATATTCCAGTAGTCATAAGCATCAATGTCAACTGATATCCAGCATGCTTTTAATTGAATCATTAAAAAAAACATTTGTGCTTACCTGGAGAATAATTGAATGAAATTTTTTTCTGTTTACGTAAGTATCGGCAAATCTACTGGGAGCCTTGATAGGGATATGGTACCCATCCAAGGCACCCACTACACCTGGAAGCCGACACTTTTTTCCGAAGAAGAGGAGTCCAATCTTGTTGAGCACTGAAGCTGATGGCATCAGTGGGGTATGGCTACACCAGGGCACAACTTATTTGCATTGCAAATGAATATGCAATTCACCTTAGGAAAATATCAGGATTTCTCCTTCTTTATCCTTACAATGGTTCTATGGCTTCATGGGTAGATGGCCTGATCTTAAGCTAAAGAAACCAAGAACAACCAGCCAGTTACATGCTTCTGCCACTTTTGAAGAACATATATCCACCTATTTTGAAGAACTCGAAAAAAACCTTGAAATATGATTTAAATTCAAGCCCTGAGAGGCTGTACAATGTAGATGAGAAGGGAATTAACCTGGTGCATACCACACCTTACATCGTCAGTGGAAAGGAAGGCACTCCTTATGAAATCTGTCCAGAAAAGTCCTCCATAACAACACATCAGGGCCCACTTGCACAAAGCGCTCTTAACTTAAGGACTCTTAACATATCTCTTCAACGTGGAAAGTTTTCGAGCACTCTTAAGTCCCATGTTGTAGACATACACTAAGAGTACTCTTAGTTAAGAGCGCTTTGTGCAAGTGGGCCCTTGGCTGAAGAAATGTGCAGCAAGAGCTTTTAGATGGGTCATCAGTAGGTGCTAATGGTACAGTGTCAGAAAGTGGATGGTCCCATTCGAAAATCTTTCAGAATTGGTTATCAAAACATATTAAAAAGTATGCAAAGCTTGGAGGAGACAAGAAAACCCTGCTGCTGTATGATGGTCATAGATCTCCTATTTCACCATTTCTCATTGATTTTGCAAGAAGTCACAACATCATTTTATTTGTTTTGCCACCCCTAACTACAGTACCGTCGCCGTTAAAAGGAAAATGCCTTTACCAGCTTTAACGGGTAAAAAGTTTAAACAGGGCATTAAAGAACATCTTGGCTGTGACTGATCACGCCTGCAGGTCAGCTTCACTGCTCCACGAAGAAATAGTTCGCCGAATCTAAGCATTAAAATCATATATATTGATATTTTTTTGCACTTTTAAGTTGGAGTAATCGTTCACATATATGTTGGTGAAGCTATTCTTATCACAAAGTTTAATTTGGCTTGGATTTTAGAACAGAGAAGACGTATGTGGTGAAACTTTAGTTCAGCTTTGAAAGTAGATTGTCCAGCCACCTGTCTGGGCTCACTCAGCTGTCTCTCACAGAGATGTATGTTTCAGTCTAACCAGGCTACTCACACGGGCTTGTCTTCATTGTTTTATGTAATACCTCATGCTATGGTTCTTGGAGTGAAAATAAATCGGCTAATTTCCCACAGTTTTATCATGAAGTTTTACAATAAATAGGTATTTTGTATTGTAAGACAACTTTATGTCATTTATGTAAGTATGAATTAGCGAAGTTTGAATTACTTTCAATGTCTTCATTTTTTTTTCGTAAAAAATAATTGTCTGCATTATTTCAAGAAACTTAATAAGATTGTAAACAAAAATGTTAACTGAAAACTGATTGCCAATTTGAATCTCAAATGGATGCAGTGCGACCAAGGAAGACGAAAAGAGACTTTACGGGGAAGTCTAATAGTCTATGCGTCTCTCGACCGAGCCGTTTCAGGATATTTCCGATCTGATAGTTTTCAATATATATTTTCAATATAAAAATGATGGTAAAAATGACAGTTTTCTCCCCATAACTAGTCTTAAGAACAAATTATGTCAAAGACACCAATAAATTATACCTTGAAACGGACCAATTAATGGATATCAAATAGACAACATTGTGATAAAAGTCAATGAAAAGTGTCTACGAGTTCAATCCGAAAAAGTTACGGCTATAACCTGTAAAACCTTATCGGGTTAAAATAAGCCGTTTGATTGATTGATTAATTGATTGATTGTTTGGTGTTTTACGCCGCGCTCAAGATTATTTCACTTATATGGTGGCGTTGCCAGTTTTATTGTGGGAGGAAACCGGGCTCTGTGCCCGGAGGAAACCCACGACCTTCCGCTGGTTACTGGCAACCATCCCACATAGGTCGTTCGAGTGAAAACCCAGTCAGAAAATTTTCCAATTTTTGGACTGAGTGGGATTCGAACCCGCGACCCATTGGTGGAAGGCTGTTTGGATTGAGCGTCCAACGCTCTACCTACTGAGCCACGGAGGCCCCTAAGCCGTTTGAGGATTTGCCTGTAGACGATACATGTACCTGTTTTATTAACATTGATGAGATTAGAATAAATGATTTTCTTTACAAATTATTTTGATTGATTGTTTGGTGTTTTATGCCGCGCTCAAGATTATTTCACTTATATGGCGGCGTTGCCAGTTTTATTGTGGGAGGAAACCGGGCTCTATGCCCAGAGGAAACCCACAACCTTCCGTTGGTAACTGGCAACCATCCCACATAGGTCGTCCGAGTGAAAATTTTCCAATTTTTGGACTAAGTGGGATTCGAACCCGCGACCCATTGGTGGAAGGCTGTTCGGATTGAGCGTCCAACGCTCTACCTACTGAGCCACGGAGGCCCCATTATTTTGATGGATTGATATATAGAAAACTTAAATAGTACTGTTTCAAGGTTTTTTTCTATGGTTAAAACAGCAGAGCCGTTTTCACTGGTAAAACTAATGACTTGAGGCCTCACAGGAAACTACAGATAAACCCAGGGGAGTCGCTAATGAACGTTTTTGGAAAATAAGGCCCTCTCAGCTAGATAACATCGCGGTTACACCTATCAACATGGAAATGTTGTATGAACATGCGAGTGATTTCGATGTTATTTGGGACGAAGACACTGTTCACCAGCTGAAGCGCAGATCTCATAATCTTCGTCATTTCGCTAAAGGACGTTTATTTATGGGGTTCACGCTTAAAGAACTGCACAATAGGAACGCAAATGGGAGGAATCCAAATGGAATGAACTTGAAGAAGATGCCACTTGACAGGACAAAGTTAGATAGACTGACACAGCTTGTTTGGCAACATTTCCCTTGCGAAAACGTCAACAAGCTCGTAGTAGAAAGTGTGAACAATGCTTTAAGATATTTGTGGTCAGTCAAACTTAAAGCTGGTTGGTTGCCTAACAACATGCAGTAGATATTTTATACTTTTTGCACATATTTGTATTTGTACATTGAAGGTTATACAATACAACAATCGATTTAGGTTTAATACCCGGTTGCAACGCCATCAAACTCTAATACTTTGGGAATCGCTTTCCGTAAATGCGATATAGACCTGCAACCAATTGTTCCTTACGATCGTCCGAATGTAGTATTTCATGGACGCCCAAACCATCTCAATTGGATTTAAATCCGGTGATTCAGGGGGGGCAGCCATAGTAGTTACGCAGTTTTCCTCCATCCATTGTCGTGTGGACTTACTTGTATGTTTAGGATCATTGTCCTGATAAAGTCGGTGTCCATCGGGGAAGGTTTGGTAAATGAAGGGCTGATAGAACATAAAAAACATCAGCTAAAGGAACATTCAAAGGGAAAAGCAAATTTGTAGTCTGGAGTTCATAGTCTCAACAACTCACCAGAAGTTTTGGTTTGATTATTTATCGCTGTGTTAAGGTTGCGACTGTGTAGAACGCTCCCGAAGCCATAAATCGCAGAAAGATTAGAACTTGTAATAGTGGAGGCAGAGGATTACTTCTACCTGTGGGTCACATTAATCAATCCTTTACAAGACTAACAATAAATAAAATGGCTTCAGGTCTAAATCGAAATCTCTGGCGAACTTCCTCTCCACTTAGTTCTTATAGAGGATTTGAACGATCATTAAAATGTCTGATGTCTCGTAAGTATAATGCTTGTATTGTCGCCATATCAAATTTCAGTAACTAAGTGATTTTAATTTCCACTTCAGTAACCTTGGACCATCCTTAAAGTTAAGGGTGTTTTTGTGCTAAGTGATTTTCTGTGAAACCCACTTAGGGAAAAATAAAACTCACTAAGGGCAAATAACCTTGTTAAGGGTCTTTTTTATTCCCTAAGTGAACTTTCGAGAAACCGGCCCCTGACCAGTCAGCTCGTAATCCAGGGGATAGTCTATTATACCATTCCTGTGCGGGTCCGGTCAAATGAAATCTGATAGAGGCAAGTTTCTAACCATTGTCATAATTTAGTAAGGTGTTGTAAGAGTCTAGCCAAGCTTGGCCATTCTGGGACTCGTCACCAAGAAATTTTTCCACAGAAATATTGCTGGCCATATTTGTATCTTGAGGTAGTTTGAGGTTGATGAATTCTGGTGTTGATTGCGGATTAATCCAATGGTATGTATCCGATGCTCGGTAGCACTGTGTTCTTCGTGGACTATAGTTGAGGGGAGTTATTGCACGCTTCATGAGAGGTATCGATGTCAGCTCTCGTTCTCCACCATATGTGTTGTTGAGTTGTAGTTCCAGTTGGGTTTGTTTAAGTGACTGAAAACGTAGAAGTGTTTACCAACATAAGAAACGGTCTTTTATTGACTGGTGTGCATGAATGATAATATTTGTATATATTGGTACATTGTCTAATACAATATCTTTACATGATAGAGAAATATCAAATCACAAGTTAATTTACACACACTAAAAATAGAAACAATATACTAATATAGAAACCATTTATATACAAATTAACTGTACACTTTCTCACCCTCAAATAGTGGTATTTCCTGCGACTGACCTTTTATTCAGCAACACACAGCTCACCAATGCGTCCTTTATTTCTTAATTATAACATGTCTGATCACATATGTATTCTGGTTGGACAAGTCTGACCACTACATCTAGTTTGTATCAGCTTGTCCACATTGACTCTACCTACATCTCACCTGGTATGTTGCCCACCACATTAACATAAATCTAACATGTTGAAAATTCTACAATACAATAAAGGCTTTGATGCTTTCATTTCGGGAGTTTTGGGGCAGATGGTGGGTTTTTTTGATAAGGAGACCCCTTTCTAAAAAGCTCTTCCATGGAAGATAGCAGCTTTATGGGCGTTCCTGAGGCAGACAACTGTTTCACTAGGAGAGAAGAGTCATCAGTTTCTACTACCTTCCCCACTGGTACCATTGTTACTCCTAAACTGTCTTCCTCTGTGATTTCCTTTTCTTCCACTACATCCTTGTCTTTGATTATATCAAACTTCTCATCGAAACAAGGCGTCCCTGGACTTTTGATAACTTATGGCTTTTTATTTTTGGGGTCAGAACCTTTTTGACTATCTTTTGACCAAATGTCATTTTACGAGTCCAAGGGGCAGACGCAGACTTAAAAGTCTGCATGTGTTTACAAAGGACAACTTGCAAACAATACGGGCAGCTTTGGTTCCCACAGACCTGACGATACCGGTAGAGATTCTGACTTGTAGCAAGTCCCACACTCGCACAGATGGCCAGGAAACATGCTCATTGTTCTTTTTGCAAAGTCTGTGGATAAATAAAAAAAATAAATGTTTTTTTTTCTTTTTAAACTCTATTAAATATTATGATGGGTTAGCCTTGAGAAAGGAGACCAAGCCTGAATGTATGTCCCTCATAAGTCTTTAATCTATCAATGTGAGCCAACTTGTATGTTGACCAAGCACTCTGCTGTAATCAATACACCATGTCATCGAATTTACAGACAATTTGATTGATTGATTGGAGTTTAACGCCGCGCTCAAGATTATTTCACTTATACGGCGGCGAAAAAAAATTAAATCATCATCACAATTTTTACATCAAAAATACATTGGAACTGAAAAATGACACAAACAGAAATAATAAAAACTGGTAAAACACTGTAAATCATTTTCGGAGATTAAAAACAAGAAATATCACAATTATCTCCAATGGAGCAACAATTTATATAAATAACTATTTTTATAATATAGAGATTGGTAAATATGTGTTTTTGTTCTGATAGAGTATAATGTTAACAGATAGGTTTATACCATATTAATTAAAAATTTGCCCTAGGTTAGTCGCCTTTTACGATCAAGCTTGCCTGGGAACTGCGAGCCAATTCTTATCCCCCGGAACTCACACGGGGGCCCAAGGATTAGTCGCCTCTTACGATCAAGCACCTTGGGAAGGCTGAGGATCTATTCTTATCTCCCCGGAACCCACACGGGGGCAGACAATTTGAAATGGACCAGTCCAATGACATTGAAGCATTGGTGATAACCCTTTCTTTCGGGAGCTGTCGTAAAGCCACACAACCTCAACAACAGAAAATGTTTTCAAATTTCGTCCCACATTGTGATTTTGTTATTGTCGTTTCATGTTTTTATCATGAGACTCTCGTGCCCTTTCATGGGAAACCCGTAACCTTTCCCTCAATTGAATGACATTATCTGTTGTCTCGTTTATAATCCTTTATTTCGGGAGCTTTTGTAAAGCTACATCACCAACAGAAAATGCTTTCAAATTTCGTCACACATTGTAATTATTGTTGTTTCATGTTTTTAGCCAGAGACTTTCGAGCCCTTTCATAGGAAACCTGTAACCTTTTCCTCCACTCAATGACATAAGCTGTTGTCTGTCAGGTACACACTCTCTCGCAGTCATCTGTGGAGGATATGGATACCACAGATTAGATCTGGATGACTATTCAATTTGAGAAGCTTATGTATTTAGCTGACACTTTAAGTCGGCCCGCTTCCAGATAACCCCTGTAACTTGGCCATTGAATTGGAAAGCGTCCAGCAAATCTCTGACGAACGGACGAAATTCAGTTGCCTTGCACCTTTCTTTATGTGATCGGTGACGCAGGATACTTTAACAAGTTGCCAAATTGGTGGAGTTTGTAGGTCTGCCTTCTCCTTCCATAACTTAACTTGGATAGTTTTGTTTTCTCTGGTTAATCTGAGTACTTTCCTTTTACAGGACGGTTCAGACGTTATCGGAGAGACTTGTAAAATTGAATAAGAATTTATTAGGGCGAATCTTAACAATTATTCAATAAAGTAGAATTTCCATGTGATAAAATCTGACTTCAATGGTCCGATTCTCTGCAGCCATGTTGCAAGTCACACAACGCTGCCAACAGACGATCGATTATGAAGTTTTGTTTTATCGCTTTGACTTAGAGTGGCAAGCCGATCCTCTATTGAATCAATTTAGTGTGTTCAGCTGTAATTTATTTATCTTAATGCTAAATATGACTGAAAAGGCTTCATTTAGCCTATCGAAATCCTATGTACTGTTGTTGTTGTACAGCAGACGTCAGTACACAAGAAAGAAGTAGGTCTGACGACGTCATCGGCTTCGTCGCATGCATTAAATAACAAAAAGTGTTATTGCACTGGAGTGAATTATAACATTTCTGAGTGAAGGAAATCCCTAATTTCACTTATGTATAAATAATAAAAACTGAATAAAATAGGATTGTTTAAAAATATGCTTTTTGGCGTCTTGGCTATAAAGAGCATAAATTAAAGCTAAATAAAAGAAATAAAATGTCCGCTTTTGTTCCTTCCAGAATTGACATTTCAAACTCATTACAACGGTTTAAGATGGTGTAATAAATAAATCTTATTTTCACCATCAACCACAGCAGTTAAGTTAAGGCAATTATACAAAGGCAAAAGAAAAAATGGATGGAAAAAACTCTCACAGAATGGAGAAAAACAATTATAAGAAAAACCTACAATGGGTACTTGTCAACAAGTAAGGGAAGAACAACAACAACATACATGTAAGAGAATTCAAGAAAACTCAGTTGTCAGAAGGTACCAGCTTTGAAGGCTTCAAGCCATGTGACTTGACTATGAATACAAGAAAGCCTTGGGACCTACAAGCACCCAACACTTCACTCAAAGCCAGAACCAGATTAACCTCCAGTATTATGATAAGGTTGAATGAAACAGTACAGGCAGATGATGACATTATGGTGCCCAATACCCCCATTCCTCCCCAAGCAGAAAGGACACAGATTGCTCAAGCTCTGACATGACACTAACATGCATATCTGATCCAGAATACTGTAATTGTCTGGATTGCCATACAGAGCTTCTAAAATCCAAAACTAAACTGCTTGATGAAGTAAAACAACTGAAATCCAAAATTATTGAACTCCAAGCCCAAATAAACCAGACCAAACCACAGATTACTGAAAACAGTAAGCCTAAAACAAAAGAACCAACTTATAGGCCTATACAGGTTATAGCTTGCAGATTCACTTTCACAATCGTCCTCCAGCATAGAGATGACGCCCTAGTTGCATGCAGATATAATATACGTGCCAAATCTACCTCTCAATTCTATGGATCGGGAGGTATTTTTGCTTTTTGGCGTTGTCAACTTAACTAGTTGTAATTCTGTGCTTTATGACGAGCAAGAAGAGATATTTTTGTTAAGCTTAAACTTGACCGCAAAGTGGTAGATATCATGCAGTTCCAGGCAGTACACCGTTTACCAGGGGGTCAAGATGATATTAAAAATATTCTTGTGCGTTTTGTGAAACTAAGTGATAGAGATTTTGCCACCAGAAAGCTTCCCCGCGGATCCGGGTACAGTGCAATTCCAAATCTCCCACCTATTTTGGCGCAAAGAAGATATGATCTTGTTATGAAATTAAAACAATTGCCACCAGACGAACAGCAGAAGAAAAAGATTGTCTACCTGAGAGACCCACCCTTCGTCACCCTCAAACAAAAATTCACATAGGCGCGGTCAAAACTGACCAGTTTAGGCTGTTAGTGTTAGGTGTGTTTCTAACATTACGTGCACAATGTCAAGTCGCCAGCGTTATATCAGTGTTAGCATTCTTTTAGCCTTAAACTGGCCAACTCGACTGACACCATAATATTGCCGGTGAGTTATCGATTCTCCGACTTTTCACTTTGTTTTCTGTTTAAACTGAGGAATGAGAGACTCCAATCTTCAGCATTTATTTTATGTAGTCTTTATCGACGATTTCTTTTAAACCGTATGTACAGAACATTAACATTTCTATGCTGACAGTGACAAGTGGTTAAATGATGTCTGTCAATGATTACTGTATCGGCTTTAGGTTCATTTTAATCACTGACTAAATTCCAGTATTGATTCTTTTGTCTCGATCGGTTATTTAATACATACAATATATATTTACATTTGAGAGTTCATGAAAACTGATTCATGAACATCATTCGACAGACTTCCAGCAAGTTTTGCTTATGGGATCACCTTGAACAAACTTATAGAAAATTGTTGTGTACCCCAGATCTCTTGTAATTAATCTTATGACAAGGTATCTTTATCTTTTTTGACGTTTTTGGTTTTGTTTTTATCGAGCAAAATTGTTCTTGATTGGGCCCCAAATAAACAAATAAGTTAATTGATTGGTTAATTAATTAATTAACTAATTAATTAATCGCGTAATCATATGATCGGTAGTCATGTGATTATACTGTACAGTTTGTTGATATTATTTTGTTTCAACTGTTTTTTTTAAATGTGACACTTTTAATGATCATCTACCATACTCAATACCTATTCATTCTATTTGATAATGTCTTTAGAAGCTAACAATGCACTGTTGCCAGATCTAAGTGAACTACCTTTTTTTAATGAATCGTTAGAATAAGTATCCATATCAATCAATGAAGAAAATATATTTTAAGAAGGTTTTGAAAATCTATGTATCAACCCCTTAGAAGTGAATGAGTCAGAGAATGACAGTTACTTAACAGATGAATCTTCATATGAATCTTCATATTGGAATAATGTTGATTCATACCAATGTAAATATTACTTAGAAGATGTCTGTAAAAAACATCTTTCTGCACTATCTGATGAACATCCTCAGTCACTATCTATCTTTCACTTGAATTCGCGCAGTTTTAACAAACATTTTCTCGAAATTAGTGCACTGCTTGGAAACATAGATTTTAATTTTTCTGTCCTCGGTTTTACGGAAACATGGGCTGACTCAGCTACTTATAATCTTTTTACTATACCTGGCTATAAATCTTTTGCCAGTCACAGATCTGAGAGAAAAGGGGGTGGTTTGGTCTTGTATGTTCATCAATCTTTAGGGGAATGTATTATTCGTGATGATTTGTCACCAACAAATAGTCATGGCTACGAGTCCTTATTCATTGAATGTTGTGTTCAGAAACAAACTTACATTATTGGCATTGTCTATAGACCCCCAGGGGAGAGCCTTGAGACATTCAATAACAATTTTGCCAATATATTACAAAAAATATCTAATGAAAATAAAAAATGTGCCATTTTCGGTGACTTCAACATTGACTTATTGAAGTCGTCTGAACACGCTCAAACTAAACAATTTACCGATTTGATGCATGCTCACTATATGTTTCCAAAAATCACTAAACCTACCAGAGTAACATCGCATACAGCTACTGTTATAGATAATATTTATCTGAACTTTCACGAAGATGATGTTTCTTCTGGAATTGTCGTGTCCGATAAAACTGATCACTTTCCAATTTTTCATATCTGTAAATCTATTGGTAATAATTACAAAGTCATAGACAATTACTTTCGTAAGCGCAATGTTACTCGCGCAAACAAAGATAAATTTATTCACAGTATTTCAGAAGTTGATTGGCAGGGAGTCTTTAATGTTGAAGATGATGTTAACCATGCCTTTGACATATTTTCAGCACAATTTGGCACTATTTATGAAGATTGTTTCCCTTATGTTGATGTAGACTGTAAACAGAAGAGTTGTAAAATTAAAAAACCTTGGATAACTTCCGCCATATTATGCTCTATCCATGAGAAAAATAGATTGTACCGTCTTAAACTAAAAGCAAAATCTAGCCTAGCTTCTGACAGATACAAAGTGTATCGAAATAAATTAAATCATACTCTACGTATTGCTAAACACAACTTTTATGAATCCAAATTTACTAAATGTGATAGAGATATCAGAAAAACGTGGAAAATAATCAACGAACTTTTACAACGTAAAAAAACTGCAGTATTACCATCTGTTTTTACCGTAGATGGTATTGAAACCGTTGATCCATCTATCATTGCTAATGGGTTTAATCGTTATTTTACAGAGATTGCGACAAGATTAGAACATGACTTGCCACTGCCTTCAAAAGAACCACGAGACTATATGCAAAATCCGAATGACAATGTATTTATACCGGAAGTGTGTTTACCATCTGAAGTGGCTAATATTATAACAAATTTAAAAAATACAGCTGCCGGTATTGATACCATACTCACCTCTCACATTAAACTAGTTTCGAACGCGATTGCCGATCCATTAAGTCATTTAGTTAATATTTCACTTAAATCCGGTTCTTTTCCCAATGACTTAAAAGCTGCCAAAGTAATTCCTCTATTTAAATCTGGCGACGCATCTTCGGTTTCAAATTACAGGCTGATTTCGGTGTTACCTTCATTTAGCAAAATTTTCGAAAAAGTGATGTTGCGTGTAATACCCTTCCTCGAACATAACGATATTATATCACATAATCAATTTGGGTTTCGAGCCGGTCACTCGACAGCAACAGCTTTACTTGCGCTACAAGATAAAATAATACAAGCTAAAGAGTCCAAGCGTTTTAGTGCTATTGTGTTTTTGGACCTCTCAAAAGCGTTTGATACGGTCAATCATGACATACTATTAGACAAACTTTATTTTTATGGATTTAGAGGGGTTTCTCATAAATGGTTCCAAAGTTACTTATCGAATCGTGTACAATGTACATTATTTAATGATAAACTCTCCGACTCTCTGCCAATCAACTGTGGTGTTCCTCAGGGGTCGATTCTAGGACCTTTATTGTTTTTGTTGTACATAAATGATCTGACACTGGTATCACATGCTCTAAGTACCATTCTTTTTGCGGATGACACGTGTCTCCATCTAAGCGATACCAATTTAGGCAATTTAATGCATGTTATGAAGCAGGAAATTCACTATGTATACGAATGGTTAATTACAAATAAACTCACTCTGAATTTGGATAAATCCAAATATATGGTTATAAATCCCAAGAAAACTATTAGATCTATACATCCATTTATACTTACGTTGGATATATGCAATACACCCATAGAGAGAGTCCATTCAATAAAATTTCTTGGGGTTTTTGTTAATGACAATTGTAACTGGAAAACGCACATAGATAGTATTGGTAGAAAAATCTCTAAAAACGTAGGCGTTATAAATCATTTTAAATATCTGCTAAATAAATACTATTGTTTAATTTTTCCGTACATTTCGTATTGTAATATTGTATGGTGCAATACGTATAAGAGTCATTTGCAACCACTCAATTTAATTAAAAAAAGGACAGTGCGAGTAATAACACTGTCAAAACGTTTAGAACATACCGCACCTTTATTTAAAAAATATTCCATTTTACCTCTAGCAGCCATTAACGATTTTCAAGTTCTACGATTTGTTCATCTATTCGTTTATCATGTGCATATGCTACCTCATATATTTATGTACGTTTTCCAGAGGTCAAATACTGTCCATACTTATCTGACACGGCATTCCAGAATTAATCTTTACTTACCAATTTATAATTTCGACCTCTCTAGATTTGCCTTAAAAGGTCAAGGGACCCAAGATCTGGAACGACTTGCCTAATTCTTTAAAAGCTATATTATCTATCTCTCTATTCAAATCTAGAATGCATTCATATCTTGTGGATACTTACTGTATGGTGTAAAACATTAAGTTATGTCACTTGTTTGTGTATATACGTTTTTTAAATGCTTACATATTTAAACCGCCATACGTTAGATTTTAGTTATATATCCAATACTGGGATAGAACAAGCCCCTTGGGGTTTTACTCCCGCCGCTATCTGTAATTTGAATGGAATTTATCTGTACTGTTATAAACAATAAAAACAGTACAGGCAGATGATGACATATGGTGCCCAATACCCCCACTGCAGCCCACTCCTCCCCAAGCAGAAAGGACACAGATTGCTCAAGCTCTGACATGACACTAACATGCATATCTGATCCAGAATACTGTAGTTGTCTGGATTGCCATACAGAGCTTCTAAAATCCAAAACTAAACTGCTTGATGAAGTAAAACAACTGAAATCCAAAATTATTGAACTCCAAGCCCAAATAAACCAGACCAAACCACAGATTACTGAAAACAGTAAGCCTAAAACAAAAGAACTAACTTATAGGCCTATACAGGTTATAGCTTGCAGATTCACTTTCACAATCGTCCTCCAGCATAGTGGTGACACCCCATGTAGATATAATATATCTGCCAAATCTACCTCTCAATTCTATGGATCCGGAGGTATTTTTGCTTTTTGGCGACTTGGAAGGTTATAAAGAGCATAAATTAAAGCTAAATATAATAAATAAATGTCTGCTTTTGTTCCTTCCAGAATTGACATTTCAATCTCATTACAACGGTTTAAGATGGTGAAAATAAGATTTATTTATTACACCATCAACCACAGCAGTTGAGGTGACTCCCCAGTTGGTGGGACATTCACTTTCACAATCGTCCTCCGACATCGAGGTGACGCCCCAGTTTCATGCAGATATAATATGCGTGCCAAATCTACCATTAGATTTCACAGATCGGGAGGTATTTTTGCTTTTTGGCGACTTGGATGGTTATAAATTAAAGCAAAATACAAGAAATAAAATGTCCGCCTTTGTTTCCTTCTAATTTACTTCTAGAATTGACATTTCAAACTCCTGACAACGGTTTAAGATGGTGTAATGAATATATCTTATTTTCACCATCAACCACAGTAGTTAAGGTGACCCCCCCCCCCCCTCCCCCCTCAGTTGCTGGAACATTCACTTTCACAATCGTCCTCCGACATCATGGTTTCGCCCCAGTTACACGCAGATATAATATACGTGTCAAATCTACCATTAGATTTCACAGATCGGGATGTATTTTTGCCTTTTGGCGACTTGGATGGTTATAAAGAGCATAAATTAAAGCTAAATAAAAGAAATATAATGTCCGCTTTAGTTGCGAAGACGATTATACAAAGGCAAAAGAAAAAATGGATGGAAAAAAAACTCTCACAGAATGGAGAAAAACAAATATAAGAAAAACCTACAATGGGTACTTGTCAACAAGTAAGGGAAGAACAACAACAACATACATGTAAGAGAATTTAACCAATTCGGTACCGCTGTCACCTTATGGCGTCAGAGTGCTAGCCTGCTTCAGTACCAAAGACGTCGTTTGGCGACAGCAGAAAAGTCGGCTAAAACCCCACTGACGCCATATGGCGACAAAATGTATACAGTAAACATACAGGTTATTTTTTCTTACAACTTCAACTAATTTTGAGAATGAACAAATAAAATCACATGTTGCATCTGTTGGTTGCTTTGTGTTTTGTTTTTCCAATCTTCAAACACGGTAAAAGAGGTTTAATTTACTTTTAAGTACGCGTAATTCATTGATAACTTCCAACTTTGTCCAAGTTAGAACGGACATTTCAAGCATACGTATATAGCGAGAAAATTTTAAATTTGAAGATAAAAGCTTGTGGAATTCCTTATATTTACAGCTTCAGATCTTACTATATATATTCCTTGTCTTCAATATACTGACAGGGAGTGTGATATTTAAATATCTACGATTAAAAAGCGCTAAAATTGGATAGTGAAAATTGTCGGTGAGAGCGAGTTCCCGTTGTCAATCACTAGGTCCCTACATATGGATTTGAAGACTTCTCAGGCATGACCCAGTTAAAGACAAATGGGTTATTTTGGCATTGAAGACGTTATTTGGAGTTTCGGAGTCAGAAGTAGTGAAAAGAAGACATTTATCGGAGCTTTGTTAAATATCAGAGTGAAATCGCAATCCTCAGGTCATTTTAAAACGTATGAAAAATAGACTCCTTTCAGGTTTTCAAGGGAGACTATAAGAAATAATTTATCTATGCGTGTTGCCGGGCCGCCACGGCCTGTTCGAAGTCTGTAAAACGGCCTTCTCGAATTTGGATTTTAAACACCTAAATTCTTTCCAAAAATGTAACAATAATAAATATTTTTGAAGGAGAGTGTTCCATAAGACACTTAATAAGATCAATATTGTCTTTTTCCGCGCTTGAAAAGAAGGAATATTTCAAAATGAAATGAAATACACGGCAAAGTAGAATCACTATTTTACCGATCGAATTTTCGTTCAGCTGCAGCAAGTAACTTCGCAACTGTAAATGTTATTTACACCAATAAAGTAAACTTAAATGTTTTTATTCAATTTTATATTAATATCAAAACGTGCATGGAGATATTTTTTATAAGAGTTCACTAATTTCTGATCGAATCGGGAATTTTTTTGCCATTATTTTTTAAACTGACTTTCGTCATGTTAAAATTTTTACTCGTCAAACGTCGCCCTTTCTTCACTTTTCACGGGCTATTTTTGACAGATAAACATAATCTTTTGATTTGAATTTTGATTTATAAACAAACACTAAATATATATTAGTAACATGTACACAATCGTTTTTGATTTTGTAAATTTTAATGGTGTACAGAACCAAACAAGCGATATCACTGACTGGCCTGTGTGCAAGTAAATTTAGCCAGGGACATCGCTGTGGGGTTTTAGGCAATCTGCACAGTCTGGCTGACGGGCCACGCGCCGGGGACTGGGCAGAGCTGCGGTACCGAATGAGTTAAGAAAACTCAGTTGTCAGAAGGTACCAGCTTTGAAGGCTTCAAGCCATGTGACTTGACTATGAATACAAGAAAGCCTTGGGACCTACAACCACCCAACACTTCACTCAAAGCCAGAGCCAGATTAACCTCCAGTATTATGACAAGGTTGAATGAAACAGTACAGGCAGATGATGACATTATGGTGCCCAATACCCCCATTCCTCCCCAAGCAGAAAGGACACAGATTGCTCAAGCTCTGACATGACACTAACATTCATATCTGATCCAGAATACTGTAATTGTCTGGATTGCCATACAGAGCTTCTAGAATCCAAAACTAAACTGCTTGATGAAGTAAAACAACTGAAATCCAAAATTATTGAACTCCAAGCCCAAATAAACCAGACCAAACCACAGAGTCCTCCAGCATAGAGATGACGCCCTAGTTGCATGCAGATATAATATACGTGCCAAATCTACCTCTCAATTCTATGGATCGGGAGGTATTTTTGCTTTTTGGCGACTTGGAAGGTTATAAAGAGCATAAATTAAAGCTAAATAAAAGAAATAAAATGTCCGCTTTAGTTGCGAAGACGATTATACAAAGGCAAAAGAAAAAATGGATGGGAAAAAAACTCTCACAGAATGGAGAAAAACAATTATAAGAAAAACCTACAATGGGTACTTGTCAACAAGGGAAGAACAACAACAACATACATGTAAGAGAATTCAAGAAAACTCAGTTGTCAGAAGGTACCAACTTTGAAGGCTTCAAGCCATGTGACTTGACTATGAATACAAGAAAGCCTTGGGACCTACAAGCACCCAAAACTTCACTCAAAGCCAGAGCCAGATTAACCTCCAGTATTATGATATGGTTGAATGAAACAGTACAGGCAGATGATGACATATGGTGCCCAATACCTCCACTACAGCCCACTCCTCCCCAAGCAGAAAGGACACAGATTGCTCAAGCTCTGACATGACACTAACATGCATATCTGATCCAGAATACTGTAGTTGTCTGGATTGCCATACAGAGCTTTTAAAATCCAAAACTAAACTGCTTGATGAAGTAAAACAACTGAAATCCAAAATTATTGAACTCCAAGCCCAAATAAACCAGACCAAACCACAGACTACTGAAAACAGTAAGCCTAAAACAAAAGAACCAATTTATAGGCCTATACAGGTTATAGCTTGCAGATTCACTTTCACAATCCTCCTCCAGCATAGAGATGACGCCCTAGTTGCATGCAGATATAATATACGTGCCAAATCTACCTCTCGATTCTATGGATCGGGAGGTATTTTTGCTTTTTGGCGACTTGGATGGCTATAACGAGCATAAATTAAAGCTTAACAAAAGAAATAAAATGTCCGCTTTTGTTCCTTCTAATTTACTTCTAGAATTCACATTTCAAACTCATTAGAACAGTTTAAGATGGTGTAATAAATCAATCTTATTTTCACCGTCAAACACAGCACTTGACGTGACCCCCAGTTGCCGGAACATTCACTTTCATAATCGTCCTCCAGCATCGAGGTGACGCCCCAGTTTCATGCAGATATAATATACGTGCCAAATCTACCTCTCGATTTTACGGAACGGGAGGTATTTTCGCTTTTTGGCGTGTTGGTTATACGGGAGCTCGTATGCAATGAATACACACCTCTCCAGGCGGCCTGGACTACTTCTGAAATACCTTCCGCGGAGAAATCTCATTCAGCTGTGAGAATAAGCGTGAGTTCAGACCAGTTTATGCGTAAGCTACCGAAAATTAAGGAATTGTCTTTCTTGTTTTCAGATTGTTAGAAAGTAGAGCAAGATGGCTAGTCAAGTATCGTTACCTTCACCACCAACCACTGCAGTTGACGTGACCCCCAGTTGCCGGAACATTCACTTTCACAATCGTCCTCCGACATCGAGGTGACGCCCCAGTTTCATGCAGATATAATATATGCGCCAAATCTACCTATGGAAGGTATGTAGGCCTATGTCTATAAGAATAGGACATATTTTCATTTTTATTCAGTCCTTATTTTGTTCCTAAATACACAGACAATTACGCCATACACTTTTATTTATGTATTTACATGCTATATTTTTTAATGTTTTCTGCCTTTTGTAGACTCTAAAGCCCTACTGAACGCCTTTGAAATAGAATGGAGCAGCAGTACTAGATCTGACGCCATCGCCATAGCCAAAGACTTAAACCAGAACGGTGGATACCTTGCTTTGGGGAATGATGTTGATGAGGACGAGTACTGCATGGACGACAGCGTCTTTGACATGACAAACGACTTAATAAACGCAGTTGAGACACCTATACAGGCCCCACGACCAAGGACTTCGGAGAAGATGGACGAGCTAATTGTTGAGGTCCACATTCTCAAGGGAAACCAAGATGTGATGATAAAGATGCTTTCCAAGATACAGGATTTACTGCGTCGGAAGATTTCGAAACGGACACTTCTTCACAAGGAGCTGTACCCTCCAATGCCTTCTGCTCGCCCCATTCCAACTCCACATGTCACCGACCCGATTCCAACCCCACCAGTCACCGACCCGATTCCAACCCCACCAGTCACCAGCCCCATTCCAGCTCCACAAGTCATCGACCCCATTCCAACTCCACAAGTCATCGACCCCATTCCAACTCCACAAGTCATCGACCCCATTCCAACTCCACAAGTCATCGACCCCATTCCAACTCCACAAGTCATCGACCCCATTCCAACTCCACAAGTCATCGACCCCATTCCAACTCCACAAGTCATCGACCCCATTCCAACTCCACAAGTCATCGACCCCATTCCAACTCCACCAGTCATCGACCCCATTCCAACTCCACCAGTCACCAGCCCCATTCACCAGCCCCATTCCAACTCCACAAGTCATCGACCCCATTCCAACTCCACAAGTCATCGACCCCATTCCAACTCCACAAGTCATCGACCCCATTCCAACTCCACAAGTCATCGACCCCATTCCAACTCCACAAGTCATCGACCCCATTCCAACTCCACAAGTCATCGACCCCATTCCAACTCCACAAGTCATCGACCCCATTCCAACTCCACAAGTCATCGACCCCATTCCAACTCCACAAGTCATCGACCCCATTCCAACTCCACAAGTCATCGACCCCATTCCAACTCCACAAGTCATCGACCCCATTCCAACTCCACAAGTCACGAACCCCTTCCCAATTCTACAAGTCATCAACCCCTTTCCAACTCCACAAGTCATCAACCCCTTTCCAACTCCACAAGTCATCGACCCCTTTCCAACTCCACTAGTCATCGACCCCTTTCCAACTCCACTAGTCATCGGCCCCTTTCCAACTCCACAAGTCATCAACCCCTTTCCAACTCCACAAGTCATCGACCCCATTCCAACTCCACAAGTCATCGACCCCTTTCCAACTCCACTAGTCATCGACCCTATTCCAACTCTACAAGTCATCGACCCCTTTCCAACTCCACTAGTCATCGACCCTATTCCAGCTCCACTAGTCATCGACCCTATTCCAACTCTACAAGTCATCGACCCCTTTCCAACTCCACTAGTCATCGACCCTATTCCAACTCTACAAGTCATCGACCCCTTTCCAACTCCACTAGTCATCGACCCTATTCCAACTCTACAAGTCATCGACCCCTTTCCAACTCCACTAGTCATCGACCCTATTCCAGCTCCATCTCGACCAGCCCTTCAAATACCTGAAATTGTAGACGCCCCTTTCCTTCCGTACGCGATTGACGCTGTACCCATGGATCTACCCGCAATGGTAAACATTGGCTCAAACCGACGACCTGTGTTTGTAAATAGATTACAATTTCAGAATCTCAGAAGGCAACCAACACCAAAAAAGTATATTTTAGCTGCAATGGACCTGCCGAGGAGCTGAAAACATCGAATTTAGAAGGTGGCGAAAGGTCGTACAAAAATGAGAGTGTGTACAAGGAGAAACTATGTGGGGACAAACTAACCGCTATTTATAGACACGCTGCAATGTTTTACCAAATGAGTGAGGATGAAATCCGATTCGACCGCAATATTAGAAACAGCATCAATGCAAAGTGTAGAACAAAGAGGCTGGCGTTGATTAAATGTGTACGATAATAATATTTCAATTTAAATTACCAGATCTATTTATAAATTATTTGTGTTCACTGTTTTATAGTACATGCATATGGCAGTAGAAATAAAAATATATAAATAGTAAAGGGTGTTGTTGAATATATCAATTTGTAGAATCGAAAAATAGTTATTTATAAAAAAAATATTGCTGTTGAGATAATTGGATCTACCTTGTTTTTATACTAAAAACATAATGTACACCATGTTTTACTAGTTGTATAATTTTCTGTTTCGGTCACTTTTCAATTCAAATGTATTTTTTATGTTAATGTTAAACTCCAATCAACCAATCTTACGACGTTCTATATCGGACTGTTGATTGGAAACTGTTAAAGAAAGTATATAAGAACGCTGCATGAAACAAGACATCAACGCAAGCATAAGTATGAGTTCTGCTAGCTAATCTGTTACTCAAGTTTAACTAGCAATATACAATGTAGTTAAGAGTGTGCGAGTGTGTCTCTTAAGAGCAGAAAGATGACGCATTCCGTTTGAAAAATCAAGAATACACATGCACATGGGTGCAAGCGATTCATGCTAATGTCTGGGTTTAAACTGTTTGCATACATTAAAATAACGTTAATTTAAGCACACTACAGCAAATCTATAAAATTTGAAGTGCCATATTCTTAGAGTGTGTTGGTTTTTGGACTTCCTGGTGGAGATGAAGTTTGGTGTGGCCTACAAACTTAAAAGACAAGAAAACACACAGATTGATCGAAGTTGACCATAATTATCGGGTAATGCACTTTAGTTGCATCTTAGTTAAAGGGCATCTGAAAATATGGCTATATATCGGAAAGGTGACGCCTTTTGTGCGTTTACAAAATACGCACCTGATGTATAAGGGCTGACAGTCCGGTGCTTTACTATGACGATATGTATATCAGTTTTTTTATATGCTCATAATACTTAGTATTTCATTACTTGGCATATAAAACTAAATCCGGTCTTATACAATGTAGTTTAAAATGGGTCATGAACAGTAGAACTAAGTTTAAAAACACTTCAACTATGGAATATGGCCAATTTAGATTTAGCGCTAATGTATTTCAAATGGAGAATAGCAGCCCTTCAAAGTGGATTTAAAGCCAGCTTGGCCTGAAGTGAGACACGTGACTGAAACTTACACTTTTATTGGCCCGCTCCGTCAGCAGGCGGCCTGCCGAGTACTGGTAAAGTTGAATTGAAATATCTCTCAACAAATCGTACGAATAAACTGCACACTTCTATCAAAGGCTATTAGGCTGCTATATTTAATGAATGTACATGTTTGACTGGATTTTCTTCCATTTTAATCCTGTTTCTATAATGCTATCAGAACAAGTGTTCAACGTCGATTGTTAAAGGCAAAATAGGTGTATGGAAGCTTATTCGCCACAGAAAAACATGTAATTTTGTGCTTGCAGTGCTTGTTTAATGTAACTAAAGTAAAGAGCTGTGGGTTTTTTTTTCTATTACCGAATTTTGAGAGAGTGAACGACTGGAGTTTGTGAACGATCTGATAAATTGAATATATAGATATATTTATAAAAAAAGACAGAATAATTTTAACAATGTAGTAAAACAAATTTGAAGACATGGAATAGAACTGATAACATTGATTAACAAGTGTGAATGAGTTTCTCGTGGCGTTGTCTATCTGTCACGGACATGAATACATAGTCGCATCCTTTCTCGCATGATATGCGCTGTCCACTGGGTATTTCTCGGTCGGATTGGTGGTGAATATTCTGTGGATTTTCAAGGAGTCTCAGGAGTGTCATATATTCCCCTCGACTTCTGGAGGAGTCCAGGACTGGAGTTGGCAATTTACCTCCAAGTGTTTTCAGACATTCAAAGAATGCAGTGGCTCTCACGGGATTTTCTGTACAATGGTGACAATTGTTTTCCTGGCACTTGTAAAACTCCATTTGGTAACACCTCCTGACGCAGTGTTTCAATAGGAAACGAAGTTCATCTTGGAGGACGCGAAGTTCCGGTTCCTTACGAATTTGTTTTAATAAAGCTGAAGAGAATGTCTTTAGGGTGTCGTGATCTTGATTTTTCTCTCCGTGGCATGGTACCTTATGGACGGTGACTGGATGACTGTCAATGTATCAGCCATACCAGTAGCGGCTGCAGATGTCGATAGCTGTGTCAAAAATTCGAGCCTCTTTCTCTTGTATTTCATCCTCAGTGAGCCCACGTTGCTGGGAAGGGGGTAGGGTTTCTCCGGGCAGAAATCTGGGGAGTGTGACACCAGTCAACCACTTCGAAAGGGGGGCCCAGCTTCTCTCTATTGGATTGTTGCGACTGTGACGCGGTGCATACGATGTCAGAATGAATCCATCCAAGTTCAGATTTCTCCACAGTCGACCGTAGTTCATTAGGTTTACCAAAGATTTGGTCGACCAATCGGGTCCTCCGTCAGCAATTATCGATACGACCGTCCGTGGTTGGAGGCTGTCTTCTACTTTCGGTCGGAGTAGTTTTTCAAGATGGGTAGCGTGGGTATAGCTAGTGCTGCTGTGGAATTTACTGGCTTGTAAAAAGACATAAAGAGGTCCAGTTCTCGGCCAGGAAACTCGAAGACGACCAGTGGGGTCTTTAGTAAAATCTGCAGATGTGGACTTTATGGAGGGGACACTTCTTGAACGTCTCTGGGGGGCCTTATTACCCGCCCGCCGGGACAGACTACGTGAGCGTTTCTGGTTCCTCTTCATTTCCATGTAGCCAGAAGGGATCAGCTTTGAAGACGGGAAGGGGAAGTCGTGGTCGGGATAGTTGGGTTGGTCTGCCGTTGAAAAGAAACGCTTGATCTGGAAGTGGCGACTGACTGCAAGGGTACCAACATTGACCTTATTTTTGTCGTCACAAGACATCAGACATTCGTCTCCAAAGAGTGTTGACATCTCATTGGCATAGTTGACAGATGCACACGTGTATCTGAAGTCAGGGTGAACATTAGTGGCATTGTTCTTTTAGGGGGGCACTCTCGCATCAACCACCCCCTTGAACCTTTTGGCGCTGTGGGTTCGAGCTCTAGGGGCTCTCATCATCCGGTGGATCGTGCTGGCGGAAATGGAGTTGATTCCTGGAACTGTTTCAATCACATGGCGTCGAATGTCTTCCAGAGATACGCCATTGGAATAGCTTGTCGCATCTCTTCGTCTGTTATGGGCTTCGGCGGAATTATCTTGGATAAATTTCTGCACTGTTGGAATTAACTCAGAAAACTTATCTATCATTGGTTTTCTGCCTCTTTTAACTGGGCCTCTGTCACAGCGAGGAAAGTCGTCTTCAGAATCGGTGGAAAACATCCAATACTCAGACTCGGATTCAGAAGAATATGCCATGTTGTCGATTGTCATTCAATGAATAGGAAGAATAGGTTGACGGTCAGAAGAGGGGCTCTTTTATACACGCATATGACGTGCCACTTCGAGTGAAACGATTTACTCACTCAGAGGATTAGTTTACTTGAACTGTTGGATCAGAGGAGTCTTTATGGAGCTATCAGAGTAGACTAAAGTAGACAAAAGATGCCCCTACTCCACACCCAACAGGAATTATCGGATTAAGATAAGATTACTGAAGCAGATTAACAAAGGCTACTGGATGCCACTAATCCCCTCAATATCCGAAGCAACTCCCCATTCTTGACGCCAATATACTATAAATCAAACTTAACGGAAATTCAAATTGGTAAATTATAAGCTATAATGATTTGATGCAGTATAATACAGAAGTTTATGACAAAACTACGATGCACTGTCACGTGTTAAGTGTAATAATTATTATAGACAAACTACGTCATAAATACAACATAAAGATAATATCAACCTGGTTTCAAAACACGTTTTGTTTGTTCATTATTGGTTGGGACTTTTCTACAAGGAGGTTATATTTAAATATGTTTTACGGAGCAAGTCAAATTTTTGACGTGATACAGATTGAAACAAGATTAGCAGGTAGGCTATATTTGCGATCGGTTGTTGGTTTGTCATGCTATTAAATTCTAAATGTTAAATTTCATTTGGACATTATAGTTTTGCATTTATAGATTAAATACATAATCGGCACAACTACATTCCGAATACACCTTGTTACACGTTTTATTCGACAAATATAGTTCTACCTTTTGTGAAAAATAGTGAGCTCATAATTTCTTCAGTCCCACGGCAATACAGAAACAGATGTTTTTTGTTAATATAGACAGTTTTTTTATTTTTGGCGGCGAGTATGCCTAAAAAGAACACAAACACGATGCATTCCGTTTGAGAAATCGAAGAGAGTACAGATGTGAGAAGCGATGGTTATCATACAGCGAAAGCAAGGGGTCCATGATGATGCCTCGGTTTCAAAATAGAGCATACATCAACATAAATTATCCATAAGTTTACCATTATACGGACTCACCGATCTCATAAAGAAGAACAGAAGTTAAATTAATCCAAACTAAATATATACTCATGCAGAATTGATAAACTTTCAAACGCATGTGCCAATAAGAAAAAAAAATAATCTGACAAAAGTAAATTCAAATGGAAAAATGAAAGAGAACGTGTTTAGTAGTATAATTTAACAGCAATAATAAAAAAATAACTCTGTAAAAAAAAACGTGCTGGCTTTCCCAGCAAACGAACAGGTGCAGTATTGATAGCTATTTCTCCCTCAATGTCGGCCCGAATGCTTAAGGCCTTCATTCTTTGCAGAAGCCATCCCTTCGCTGAAAGAGATAAAATAATTGCAGCATACAGAAACTTATTGTTCGTTAATTCAATAATTTTATTCGTAAAAAGAAATACTGTTTAAAGTGAGCAGTATAATAAAATCTACAATCCTGAGATACGCTGAGTGGATTGACCTGGCTTGAACAGAAAAGATTTGTCAAAACGGCGGGTAGAGTAGAGCCCCTGCGACGCACGTGAGCACTACTTTTTCAGTCACTTCATTCTCAAGACCGGTTTCATGCGTGGACGTAAAACCACCACGGGATGCCTATTCATAATCGCATATGATCGCAGATTTTTGGGGAATGTGGGGAGAACAAAAGAATACTTGAATCGCAGAATTTGTCATCTGCAAACGATTGGATTACGAACGATATTTGGACAAGCTCCCTTAAAACTCTAAATGTACAAGGATTTTTTGTAAATGCTCTCTGTACTCTAAGTTTAAGGGTAATCAAACATGGAAATTGAAAAACATGCAATTGATGAAAATATAGTACTGTGAGATATTAGGTATTAAGCTGTACAAAACTACCTGACTAATGTTTTTTTATATTTTTAGATTAAATTTCCCGGATTTAGGTTTTATTTCGGAGATTTCTGTCTCAATGTGGTGAATAATTGCCACACCGAGAAATGAACTGATAAAAACTTAACAGGGGATCCGGCACCTTGAAGTTGCCCTGCTGCAACTTCAACAACCTCTAGTTTTTATTTTAAATTATATAAAAGTCAATTTAAGTCTTGGAAATGTCCAAACCTGCCATTATTTCATAAATGGCACAAGGAATCATTTGAAGCTTGGTCAAAAAATTGAACAATAAGATTGGATCTTATCGGTAACTCGACTTCAACACAGAGTAGGTTTCATAAATGGCACAAGGAACCATTTGAAGCTTTAGCCAAATCCTTACTACCAAGAAAAGGTTGCACAAGGAGTTTGGATCTTACTGGTATAATCATTTGTAGTTAAAGAAAAATCAATGTTATGAATGCCATCTTAAACCAACAAATATTTACCTGTATGATCAGCAGATCGTGCGCGCCTCCTATGAAAGCGATGCTCTTTTGCTGGTGACAGACTTCTCGTTCTTGTCCTTTGGCGTAAAGTCATATAACCGGACGGTATGAGTTTAGAGTTTGGATGAGGAAAATCGTGGTCGGGGTAGTTTGGTCTATCATCATTAGAAAAAAAGACAAGACAAGGCAATACATTCGTCTTCATACAGTTGAATCGACTTCTGATCTGGAGACACCACTTGAATTGTGTAGGACTACCACACAATCATTGAACATAGGCTCAGTGCGAAACCCTGTTGTGATAAATCGAGATGTATATGAGAATAGCACTACTTGACGATGTTTTTATTGACAGCAAATTGGCCAAATCCAGCGTCCTAGGTGGTACCCTGAAATACAACCACTATGCCAAATTAAATTGACTGCAATCTATAAACAAGCATCTGTGCTGTTTGATATCAGTGAGGAAAATATCCTGCAGGACCTTGCCATTCGGAATGCCGTAAACGCTAAATGTAGACAAAAGAATAAAGCTTGACTGACAGTGGAATAACATCGTTTTCATGTATGTATGTGCTATTCACACCGTGCTCCTTTGTTTATATTATATTACTCTAAATTAGTCACTACATTACTGTCCAAATCAAGAAAACCTCTAAGTATTATTACCTATCCCGACTGATAAACTTTACACAAAGGACACTTTTGGTCGAAAAAATTCAGTCCACAAACTGCGATAGTGTGTATCAACATACCGATGCCGTTGATCGAGCCACTGATGAGTTCACTCAAAAATATTGGCGACATCTATACAGAAGGTTTTCCATTATTACATCCTAAGTCAAATAAATCCCAGGGTGTCAAAAAAAAACCTGGATAACGTTTTAAAGTCATTATTAAAAAAAAAAACCTATATAGAGACCATCTGATACACAAATCCGCCAAAATCACATCAAAATACAGAAGATATAGAAATAAACTCAAACATCTTCTCCAAAAAGCCAAATCTCTTTATTACGAAGAAAAATTTAACAAGTATAATAACAACATAAAAGACACATGGAAAACAATAAATGAATTAATGGGCAAACTGAACTAACTGTTGCAGGAGAACCCGTCACTAATCCATCTGATATCGCTAACATAATAGCCTAAGATAGCCTAAGTGTGTTCCGAGTGGTCGGCAACGCTGATTGGACCAAAGAATTGTCTTTCTTGTTTTGAGATTGTTAGAAAGTAGAGCAAGATGGCTAGTCAAGTATCGTTACCTTCACCAGCAACCACTGCAGTTGACGTGACCCCCAGTTGTCGGAACATTCACTTTCACAATCGTCCTCCGACATCCAGGCGATGCCCCAGTTGCATGCAGATATAATATATGTGTCAAATCTACCATTAGATTTCACAGATCGGGATGTATTTTTGCTCTTTGGCGACTTGGATGGTTATAAACAGCATAAATTAAAGCTAAATAAAAAAAATAAAATGTCCGCTTTTGTTGCTAAGACGATTATACAAAGGCAAAAGAAAAAATGGATGGAAAAAAACTTGGACTTTTCTACCAAAAATTTTAAAGAATTTCAAGAAAAACCTACAATGGCTGCTTGTCAACAAGTAAGGGAAGTACAACAACATACATGTAAGAGAATTCAAGAGTAATCCTCATATTTATTCTGATACCATGTTCATTGTTGTGAGAGATATGTTACATTCACGTGTGGTGTAAATACTAATCTATTAAATGAGGAAACTATTCTACTCTGTGCTAATCATTGGTATTGAAACTACAAAAGGTTGCAAGGTACCAAAAGAAGGTAAAAAGGTTTCCTCTGGGTATAGAGCTAAGTTTACCCTCCCACCCAGCCCCAGTAAACCTGGCTACGCGGCTATATAAGCAATATATACACCGTCAAACTGTGGTACATACTGTTACTTTTGGAACCGCATCTTGTTGGTGATTGTGAAGTTGCAATAAAATGTTTTTATCGAGCGATTGATAGTGCATGCAAACAAGCCTGGCAACAAGGGAAATATTGTCCTGATAGATGCTACAAGGATGCTAAAGTTAAAGTAAGCTTTGTTTCTAGACGATTGGTTATAAAAATAAACATTAACTCTAAAGAGCTGTTGATCGTCTTCTATGCTCAGTTTGGAATCAAACTGTTTAATTCAAACCAGAGAAACAGATTCTAGTTTTAGCGAAATATCACTTTTGGAGGATGACAATTGATCACTCCTATGCCCAATGTAACTATGAGATATCCCAATTATTTTTAGGCAATATTGTGGTTTACATAGCTGGTTTTGTTCTAAGGAAGGCATTATGTAAAATTACTTGAGACACCTGTCCAAAGTCTTTAGTGACAGTAGCGCAGGAAGAACCTGACATTTACCATATATTGGTATTAAAGAACAAAGGTGGTTTGGTTATACCATCACAGGGTGTTGTCAGAGTGTTACTGTTTGGTTATACCATCACAGGGTGTTGTCAGAGTGTTACTGTTTGGTTATACCATCACAGGGTGTTGTCAGAGTGTTACTGTTTGGTTATACCATCACAGGGTGTTGTCAGAGTGTTACTGTTTGGTTATACCATCACAGGGTGTTGTCAGAGTGTTACTGTTTGGTTATACCATCACAGGGTGTTGTCAGAGTGTTACTGTTTGGTTATACCATCACAGGGTGTTGTCAGAGTGTTACTGTTTGGTTATACCATCACAGTGTGTTGTCAGAGTGTTACTGTTTGGTTATACCATCACAGGGTGTTGTCAGAGTGTTACTGTTTGGTTATACCATCACAGGGTGTTGTCAGAGTGTTACTGTTTGGTTATACCATCACAGGGTGTTGTCAGAGTGTTACTGTTTGGTTATACCATCACAGTGTGTTGTCAGAGTGTTACTGTTTGGTTATACCATCACAGGGTGTTGTCAGAGTGTTACTGTTTGGTTATACCATCACAGGGTGTTGTCAGAGTGTTACTGTTTGGTTATACCATCACAGGGTGTTGTCAGTGTGTTACTGTTTGGTTATACCATCACAGGGTGTTGTCAGTGTGTTACTGTTTGGTTATACCATCACAGGGTGTTGTCAGAGTGTTACTGTTTGGTTATATCATCACAGGGTGTTGTCAGAGTGTTACTGTTTGGTTATACCATCACAGGGTGTTGTCAGAGTGTTACTGTTTGGTTATACCATCACAGGGTGTTGTCAGAGTGTTACTGTTTGGTCATACCATCACAGGGTGTTGTCAGAGTGTTACTGTTTGGTCATATCATCACAGGGTGTTGTCAGAGTGTTACTGTTTGGTTATACCATCACAGGGTGTTGTCAGAGTGTTACTGTTTGGTTATACCATCACAGGGTGTTGTCAGAGTGTTACTGTTTGGTTATATCATCACAGGGTGTTGTCAGAGTGTTACTGTTTGGTTATACCATCACAGGGTGTTGACAGAGTGTTACTGTTTGGTTATACCATCACAGGGTGTTGACAGAGTGTTACTGTTTGGTTATACCATCACAGGGTGTTGTCAGTGTGTTACTGTTTGGTTATACCATCACAGGGTGTTGTCAGTGTGTTACTGTTTGGTTATACCATCACAGGGTGTTGTCAGTGTGTTACTGTTTGGTTATACCATCACAGGGTGTTGTCAGTGTGTTACTGTTTGGTTATACCATCACAGGGTGTTGTCAGAGTGTTACTGTTTGGTTATACCATCACAGGGTGTTGTCAGTGTGTTACTGTTTGGTTATACCATCACAGGGTGTTGTCAGAGTGTTACTGTTTGGTTATACCATCACAGGGTGTTGTCAGAGTGTTACTGTTTGGTTATACCATCGCAGGGTGTTGTTGTCAGAGTGTTACTGTTTGGTTATATCATCACAGGGTGTTGTCAGAGTGTTACTGTTTGGTTATACCATCACAGGGTGTTGTCAGAGTGTTACTAAGAGCAGAGAAGGCAATGAGGGAAACTATGAATGTTTTGTCCGCCGCCTCAATTGTGTGCCTTAATGGCGGCGGGTAGCTTTTTCTGTGATTTCTATCTACATAGTTTGTGATCGTGAAATCAAGAAAACTACCAGGCGGATCTTGATGAATTTTTTGTGTTGCTTCCGCATATGGTCAAGTTATGCAACATGTATTTTTTTCGTCGTTGATGTTTTCATTTAACACATTCGGTACCGCTGTCGCCTTATGGCGTTGAAACTTAGAGTGCTAGCCTGCTTCATTACCGAAGACATCGTATGGCGACAGCAGAAAAGTCGCCTAAAACCCCACTGACGCCGTATGGTTATTTTTTCTTACAACTTCAACTAATTTTGAAAATGAACAAATAAAATCACATGTTGCATCTGTTGGTTGCTTTGTGTTTTGTTTTTTCAATCTTCGAATACCGTTAAGAGGTTTAATTAACTTTAACGAACGCGTAATTCACGGATAACTTCCAACTTTGTCTAGGTTAGAACGGACACCTCAAGCATATGTATATAACAAGAAAAGGAATTCCTTATATTTACAGCTTCAGATCCTAATATATATTTCCTTGTCTCCAATATACTGACTATGGGTAAGATATTTTAATATTTATGATTAAAAAGTGCTAAAATTGGGTGGTGAAATCAGTTTGCTAGTGCGAGTTCCCGCTGTCAATCACAGGGCCCCTACCAGGCATTTTAAAAGCACGACCCAGTTAAAGACATAAGCTATTTTTGGCACTGGGGACGTTATTTTGGAATTTTCAAGTCTAGAGTAGTGAAAAACAAGACATTTATCGGAGCTTTTATAAACCCCAGAGTGAAATTGCAATCATCAGGTCATTTTAAAACGTATAAAAATCGACTCCTTTCAGATTTCCAAGGGCGACTATAAGTATAAGAAATAGTTAGCCGAGAAATCTGGGCTCTGCCGAATTTATTTTTTTTTCTGTCTTCGTCAGGGCCAGCCAAATATAAAATAAGCCCTCTAGACCGAAATTCCGGGCTAAAGAAATAGTTTACTATGCCTGTTGCCGGCCTCCACGGCTTGTTCGGAGTCGGTAAAATGGCCTTCTCGAATTTGGATTTTAAACGCCTAAATTCTTCCCAAAAATGTAACAACAATAAATATTTTTAAAGTAGAGTGTTCCCTAAGACACTTAAGAAGATTAATATTGTATTTTTCGGAGTGTGAAAGGAGGGAATATTTCAAAATGAAATGAAATACACGGCAACGTACTAATTTCTGAACGAATCGGGAGTTTTTTTGCCATTAATTTTTAAACTGACTTTCGTCATGTGTAAATTTTTACTCATCAGACGAGTGATACATAATAATAATAATAATATACTTTATTTCAAGAGGGAGATCATTTAGTACAAATAATACCAATCTTCCATGAGTCCCTCAATAACACACTCACATGCACGCACACACTAGCTCAGTAAAAGCAAGTAGGAAATATCAAAATCAAACAAAAGGCAAAGCAAAATTTTCATAATAATACAAAAGATTTCAGAACTAATAAATCTGATCAGAAAAAATATCTATTTGCTAATGACTGAGACCTAATATATGATTCCATTCGATTCTTAAAAATTTTGATATTTGTTGATAATTTTATTTGCCCTGGAATTTGATTCCAGAGCATCACTCCAGAGAACTGGAAAGACTTTCTGTAAGCTTCTGTTTTGGCCTTGGGTACAATTAAATTCATGGTACTTGTGGAGCGGAGAGAATTACAATAAACAGATGTAGTTGTGGTAAAATTTTCAGACAGATAATTTGGTGCAAGACCATTTACACATTTGTACATTAATATTGATTTTTGTAATAGTATTCTTTCATAAATAGTCATCCAATCTAACGATGTAAACAAATCTTTACCAGGTGCCCAGTATGGGGCATTACGAATAATTCTAGCAGCACGTTTCTGCAAACGAAAAAGACTTCCTAACGATTCCTTTGAACTAGACCCCCATATTGTAGTACAATAATCTAACAATGGTAATACATATGCATTATAAAACAATTTTCTAGTTTGCAGAGGAAGGAACTTTTTAATTCTTTGTAATAATGTGAGTTTGGAAGATACAGATTTATTTAAAGTTTGAATTTGAGCATACCATGATAAATTTGAGTCTATTATGATCCCTAGTAGTTTGGTTTCTGTCACATTGTCAATTGTATGTCCGTCTATTGTTGAGCTAATCTCTGTCTTGTACCGATTAACATACTTTTGGTTTTGTCTGTATTTATAGCCATTTGATTATTAGAGCACCATTGTGAAATGACATTACAGTCTTCTTGTAACTTCGTTTCTAAATCTGTAACATGCTTAGCTGATGTGGTAATTGTGGTGTCATCAGCAAAGAGGTCGAGCACACAGCTTTTAACTTCAAGAGGGAGGTCATTAATAAAAATCAAAAAAAGCAAAGGGCCAAGGATAGATCCTTGCGGAACACCACTTTCTATTTCTAACAGTTTAGAGTTGACATTTCCTAAACATACTTTTTGTTGCCTATTGGATAAATAGCTTTGAAACCATGTTATGCCTTTTTCACTTATTTGCCCTTATAGAAAAAAGGTATAGAAAAGCATGATCTGGGCATGAAAAAAACATGGAGTAAAATGTGTTGAGGTATTATTTGGGTACATCCAAGGTCCAGTCTGGGCATAGAAAGGCATGGTTTGGGAATATTTGAAGTCCAGTTTAGGCAGACAGGGATCATGTGCTTTTCCATGCCTATAAGCAGGCCTTTGATAGCTGATCTGTGTGGCATGAAATAGGCATAGTTTGGGTATGAATAAGGCATGTTTCAAATATTTAAATTGTGCTTTTTTACCATGCCTCAGTAGGCATGGTTTACAGGCATAGATAGGGCATCATCCAGGCATGGATGAGGCATGATACAGGCATAGACCGGGCATCATCCAGGCATGGATGAGGCATGATACAGGCATAGATAGGGCATCATCCAGGCATGGATGAGGCATGATACAGGCATAGATAGGGCATCATCCAGGCATGGATGAGGCATGATACAGGCATAGATAGGGCATCATCCAGGCATGGATGAGGCATGATACAGGCAAAGACCGGGCATCATCCAGGCATGGATTGGCGATAATCCAGACTTAAATGAATAGGTATGATCCAGAACATTGAATCGGGTAGGCCACGCATGACTGAATAAAACAAAAAATAGAAGAAAATGGGATTATTACAATCAATGTATTTAACAAAAATAGTTAGGGCACAATAATACTCTTACATGTTTTTGACTAGATTATAGTTTAACTGTTCACAAATTGACAAATGTGCCAAAGTGATACCCAATTCTCAATAAACTTGTACTAAACCTTAATTAAAACTGTATAAATTGTATGCTATATACATGTAGGTAGGGCAGCATTGGATTCAACATAATCTTATAAACTTTAACATAAGGGATAAAAGGTAGCTCAATATTTACATCTTTACAATAAGTAACAAAAATAATATAAAACAAGAATTTAGAAATGTTACAGGTGAACTGATAATAGATCTCCCATCAGATATATGGCAATTAAAGAGCAATAAGTTTAAAAAGATATCTATACCTCATGGAAAAAAAATAGCACAGTACTACACGTAGTTAGTAGTGGATGTATATCAGCAGATATGGTCCAGACAAAATAGATAGCCAAAACTTGACAATTTGCCTAAACAAAATACAATTATAAACTAGAACTGTTCTGAATGAACGAATATCACACAGACTATATTGGTTTGTACTCTTCTAGATCTAGTTATTCAAGGGCAATAGCTCTGTTGATGTCTTTTATGATTGTCAAGATCAGGTCAAAACTAAAGAAGACATAGAATAAATGAGAATACTACATAATCCAGGGCTCGTTTTTAATATAGATACCATATTACATAATCTAATATAGATGCCATATTATGCAACTGAAGATGTCATAATTGTGACAACACACCATCTATCAAATACCAGATTTAAGTTGAATGGCTTCCCGAGGGTATGGAAGATATCTGAGATGTTGGACTCGAGTGCGAACGCACGAGCTAGCCACACCTCTCAGAATTTCTTTCATACTCAAGGGAGTCATTCAATAACGTGCTTGATGGTGTTAGTGATTGACGTTGTCAATCAACTAGCACAGGTTTACTCTCTGATACCCAGTCAAGAGAGCCATAACCCCCGCCCACTCTCTGTCCACTGTGTATCGGACTTGTCAAGGACTGCTCATCAGAAGAAAAACGCCACAACCATGATACAATTGGTGTTAGGGAATGTTACAAGCTCTTCCCCATTTTTCGGTGTCGCAAACCTGTAATTTTAGACGCGAGTACTTGTCTAATTTCAGACTCACGACATGGGGACTGGGCCAAACAGAAGGCTGAAAAAAATAACAAAGTATGAGTTAATACATCTCCCTTCCCATATTCAAGTATTGACAATGTGTTATGACATTGCTAATAGATACTCAGATTACCTGTAAAGAAGTATGGCATAGTAAATCTATTGATGGAGTAACACACAAAAATGTTGGTACATGTTAATAAGTTGTAAGCCAATTTAATAGATGAGTTTTTGAACATCCTACATGCTTATTAAGTACATGGGGGTAACTGGGTATTTCCAACATTCATTTTCTTCAATCAGTAAAAACAAAATGTTGGGTCCCCGTGAGCCAGTATTATATCTGGACAAGTTTAATGGAATTCTAGGCACAATGACCCTCAATGACCCTCCATCAATATCAATTAATTGCTTTGATGATGTTGGGATCCAGCTGTTTGTACCTGGACTCTCCCTCTCCCGCTGCTAGTGTACCCCATAGCATTTGGTCTGTTGTGAAAAACACACCCATGAGGTAACGAGCAGCGGGCCGTCCGTCACGCACTGCATATCGTGGGGTCGATGCTGGTGCCCCTTCCTTGTCAACTTTGGACTTTCGGGCTGGTTGTACAAGGCACCTATTCAAGGCCTGGCCGTACTCATCTTGGTAGACAAATACCTTGGAGCCAAGCACCAGGGGGACCATCTGAAATTATAGTAAACACAAAACAATGGAGAAGTCTGTTTTAATTAAAAACAAGCAGACACAGTCGACTATATCCCCTGCCTTAGGAACAAAATATTGGAGAATACTTGAAGAACGGTGACTATAATAACCTTTATGAAAAATCAGCCTACCCAGTACCCAGCTTTTAGAACTCTTTATTGGACATACATTTGATCTGATTAGTTGTTATCTTTGTTAGAATCAAGACATTCTAACATGACATTTTTTTAATATGTAGTGTTTGTGAAATTTGACTTACTCCATGAAGTGTTGCCTCTTCCAAGGTGTACACATCAGCCCTTGCTCTGGAGAAAAGATTACAAGATCTTGAAGATGAGTCTGCAGAGGACACTGAAAGTAATATAATGAGAACAACTGTAAATGCCCAGTGAATATATGATCCTATTCATTCCACAAGAATAGCTACCCCAGTCAATAGTTTGATCAGCTTATCAATAACTCGGATTTTCAGTTCTCTTCATTTAGTGCAGAAAAAAGTCTTACTTTTATTTACAGCACACTCCAATTCTTTTCGCAAACTGTCTCTTTCCTCCTTCACTGAGACCAATTGTCCCTCAATTAACTGCTTCTCATCAGCCAAATGGTCCAGTTCTAGTTTAAGAGTGGCAACTTCACCCTGCCGAGCTAAACAGCTAAAACACTGGTGAGGAGAAGCAATCACTTGTGACCTGGGACACTTCTCAGCCACAACTGGGTGCCCTTTGGCATTCACCGGAGAAACATCTTCTACAATCTTATTTTCAAGATGTAAAAGATGTTTCATCCTCTCCTGGTGTTTGTCTAACTTCCTCTGTTCTTCAGCTTCAACTGAATCTGAAATGAGTCCGTACAATGGGAAAAATAGTATTTGCACTCCTATTTGTAGATATCTTGTACTAACAATGCTTGAATGACAAAAACTGAAACAAGGGACTAATATTTCACTGGAGATGATCAGATGTTGCTGTTGGAAAAAGGGTATAATGTAAAGCTAAGCAATAATTGTCGTTTGTCAATTAACAATTACTCACCTTCAGAATCAGAGGAGATGTTGGAAGCAAGTTGTTTCAGAGTTGGTCTTGACATTTTAGCACGTGTGGTATCTGCAAGAGAGCACTTCTGATATATAACACCTTGGAAAATTCATTTTACTAAAAAAAGTTTCATTTCGATGACAAGATTATACATACTTATTTTGAGCTCAATAAAATTCTACCTTAATAAAACGTGCAAAAGAAATTATTGACTATAGGGGACAATTAAGTTTTAATTACAAGTTTCCTTGATCACTTAAAAGCTCACCTTTACATTTCTGTGCCGGATCAGATCTTTTTGTACCAATGGTTTTAATCTTTGATTTTGGAGCCAAGAGAAATTTGTTCAGCTCACTTCGACAAGCTGGGGGGGTAAAACAATACTTTTTCATTAGTGGGCTATCTTAATCTATAGTAATAAACCCTGTGTGAGAAAATGTGCTGCTTAAAGTGGTATGACATTGAAGAGTTACCAAAAAGTTAATAGTTTCCATTGAAATAAATTTTTGAAATTATCAGCTATTTTTCTCAATAAGCTCATCATACCACTTAAAACTCTTAATACTGCATTTTTATTTGTCTTTTAGATAACCAATAGAATCTCTTTTAATTATTAGTTTTGTCTAAGTTACAGGTCTTTTGTTTTATATATTTTGTGAACTGGGACAGATGAAATACAGCTAGAAGAGTTCATGTGTACATATTTACATGTATTATCTCCTTTAAACTTTGGAGTGACTGCATGGCCAGAAACCTTCAGTTTTGACAATTAGGTAGATACTAGCTTCTGGTTTTATTGCAATCATAAATCATGGTGGGAGTCTGGACAAGTCACCATAGGGGACATACATGTATGTAGTATCTACAGGGGTCAAGGGAGAAAAGGAGTAAGAGAAATTTCATGGGCAGTTTAAGGCACTAGCTAGCAGTACAATATTGCTAAATACTAGAACACACCCACAGAATAGTTTTTTTTTTTTACTTAAATGACTATGAAAACAAGCTTTATATTATCATAAAAAGTAACTTTAAAAAGAACTATATGCAAGGTAAATAAACAAAATCAAATTACCTTTCAAAACAAATGTAATGTATATTTATATATTGAGTGAAACTGTTGACAACAGTAGAACTAGAAAAATGGTATAGAAATTATTATACTTACAATACAGTTAATGAGTAATCATCTTAAAAAAATAGCCTTATGACAATTTATGTATATAATATAGGCTATACTAGCTAGTACTAAATGTAGTAGGAGTATATAGTCTAGACTAAAACTAAAATAAAAAAAGGGCTATGGAATTGGAATTGGAATGTGTGATGAGATTTCAATTATTTTTTGCACAGTATACATATATATATACTATTACTATAATCTATAAAGTAAAAAACAAAAAAACGGCCTATACCAAGTGTCCAAATCTTTCTCGTTTTGTTGATTAGGAAATGACTGACACTATCAGAAACGAAAACAAAACATGCAGCAAGGGCGTATTTTTAAAAGGGCTACTATGCAAAGTTTGTAACCTTAACAGAAAAGGGTTTTATAATAATCAGTAATGATAATTGTTAAAAGGGAATGTAAACTTATATATATACTTACATCCCAATCTGCTGATGGTGGCACTATATTCAATACCCTCGTATTTCGCACGAACCTCATCCCCAATTTTGTACTCACAAAATTCTTTGCGCGGGCGAGTGATACTTTGAAGACCCACAACGCTGCTTAGGTTTTCCTCCTGCCAGTCCACAATAGCGAAACGGGGTTCCATTTTCTCTAACAGCAGGTAGTTACAAACTAAGGAAAGTTTGGTGATGTTTGTCAACAGAGCTTACTGATCAATGTGAAACTTCAAGCAATCTTTCGCGCCTCTGGAACGAGATCTCGCAATAATTAGTTTCGCACATGTCTCGATCGAGATTTTGAGTTGGTGTCATGGCGGAAGATTTAAGACAGCGAGGCGCTCGTCGTGGGCCCTATAAGGCTAATTATCCTGGTACGTCTGAAGTTTTTTCGCCGTCAAGAACATCTCTTTGGAGATACAAAAGGGCATAACTTGCTTATGATGCCGATGATATGCCTAGCAGCGACGAGGAATTGACGGATGATCAGCTAACAACAACAACAACATCATCATCTGAAAATCAGACTTACGTGATGAATAACCCTCAAAGTAAAATCGAGGGTAAGTTTTGACATTTGTACAAAATTGGTAGCGGGAGTATCGTGAGAATATCCCAAATTTTCTGTCACTGTTGCTGGTTAAAAAACTGAGATCAAAGGGGGAAAAAAAAATTTCAAATTAATTTGGACCAACCCACTTTTGTTTTAACTTTTGTACGGTACCAAAGTCATATTATTTTGATTTTATTTACACCTGACAGTGATAATAATACTAATAAACCACAATTAGCAAAACAAATTGTAGCCGTACACATGTGCCTGTTTTACTTACTTTGCCAGTCAGGTCAATTTTCAAAATCTAATTTAAGCCTAGGTAGCCGAAGTCCTTCCAAATAATTCATTTAAAAGCCGTAACTAGTTGATTATTGTTAAGAAAACCAATTTACATGAGCTTACTACAACAAAATGTCAACTTAGATTTAGAATGTAGAAATTTTGGTGAAAAGCAAAAAAAAAAAGCATCGAAGCCTGATTACAACAACAACGACCAGTGTGGACCCGTTAACTTAAGTGTTGGATTACCCTCATTTCAGGCCTTTTTATCTGTTGTTTCAAAAAATTATTGGCAGGCTTTTGGAGTCCCTCTTACTCGATCGGCAGTCTGTATTTCTCAAATAAAGTACATAAAATTATACTGTACCGCTAGATCTCTCACACGACTCCAAACATTAGGACATTTGTGCGCATGTTAAGGTTCGGGGTTTGTTTAAATTACAGGTATAAATCTTATTTTCAATTTCAAATTAAAAATACTAAATGATGCCAAAACTTTAATTTGTAAAAATAGAAAGTTTCTAACTTCTTCTGTCTGGGCAAAATACAGAAAACCGCCCACTGTTTTTTATGTATACAGTATTCGGGATTTTTTTAGCGGCAAGTGTGCCTTTAACTCTGATTGCTTTAATGTTTTTTTTTTCCCCAGAGCATTTCCCAGCTGATAACCCTAACGCGTACAAGGACATTTCAGAAGATGAGGAATGCTCTCAGTCCCAGTTTGCTGATGATGACGAAGATATATTCAGTTCTGAAGATGATGAAATGAATGAGGAAGACCGTGAGTTTCCTGGGAATTAGCTATTTACCAGTTTGCTTAGAACAATTAAGTGATGTCTTGATAAATTTGTTTTCATTTGGTTACCTATCATATTGACTTTATCAGTCAAACTTTATATTAAATTTCATAAAGACCGTACCTGATTTTCCCCTTAAATCTGCCTACATAATGTGTTAATCTGTACATCTCATTCTGATTTTTTTCTCATTTAATTGGCAGGCCTCAACAGAGAGGAAACCGAGGAGTTCAACAAACCTTTATTTGCCGGAGCCCGTTTAACGTTAAGTGTCAGTATTTTACTGATTATGACATTTGCTATGAGACACAGCTTGTCTGGAGAAGGACTGAAGGATTTGTTGATGCTGATTGAGTTACATTGCATCACTCCAAACCTTTGCAGACAGACAGTACGTCTATTGAATGACTTTTTCATGAGACTCAAATCTCCTGTTCAGTTGCACTTTGTCTGTAGTATTTGTGGGCACTACTTTGGCCAAATCAAGGCTACACATTGTGATGGCTGTAAGAAGGATGAAATTTCCTACTTTCTAGTTATTCCCATTGCTTCACAACTACAGTCTTTTTTTGCACGTAAGTTTATTTACAGTGTCACACCAATTACAACAGATGTTTATGTTTAAAAATTAAAGCATAACTATTCTCTTTTACAAAGGGGTCGATTAAATGTGATAATTTACTCATTGGGGAGTCTGGCTGCCTGGGGACATGGACTATCTTGGGGCCTTTGTGGGTCAGACGACAGAGCAAGGCCTTCTGAGTCTGACAAAAAAATTTCAGTGATGGGTCGCGATTTGAATCCAACTGACAAAAACCTAAAAACATTTAGAGTTAGGAGCCAGGTTTCTTGCTTTACTAGTCTTAATGTAGTAACACTTCAAGTGAAATAATCTTGAGTGTGCATAAAACATCAATCTCCATCTATTAGATTAAGGGTATGAGATATACAATTATTTAACTGAGTGTATTCAAACCAAAGCTGTGAACAGCAAATTGCCATATATTCTACATAATATATATGTTTTTTCAATTAAAATAGGTATCTGCAGGGTGACCTAACAATCGTTTACTTTCTTCACACCTATTAGTCAATAAATATATTTGTATTCTTCCATGAATTGCAGAACCTGGCTTCAGAGATTTACTTCAATATCCATCTAATAGGAAGAAAGAGGAGCCTCATAACATTGAGGATGTGTTTGATGGTGAATTATATAAAGCTTTATTCTCTGGTGAATTTTTTCGGGGAACATCTGAAAGGAAAGATACAGAAGTACATATATCACTTCAACTGAATACTGATGGTGTCTCACTCTTTCGATCATCTAAGTTCAGTATATGGCCCCTATATATGACTATTATTGAGCTACCACCCAAATTTAGGTAAGTTTAAAATTTGTGTTATTCATTTTTGGACCTATATTCTCAGATCATTTGATTCCGTGGGTATACATGTATAACATGAGTGATATATTAAAAACAAAGTTTTGAATATCGTAAATCAAAAGTTCTGTGACGACCATGTAATGTTTATTTTGAATGTCTATCATTTATGTATACCGTCAATGTCAATGGTTGATATTTTTTAACCACTTGCAATAATTCTAAATCAATCATGATTTCTTTTCAGGCTGTCTCGGCAATATCGCATATTTGCTGGTTTATGGTTTGGAAATTGTAAACCCGAAATGTGCACCTTTCTGAAACCATTAGTTGAGGAATTGATTGACCTATACAATAATGGTATGTACAATGCATCGAAGATGGGTTTTACTAAGAGCAATGTTCCTTTGATTCTAGACAGCCTTGTCATATAAATGAAAAAACATTTAAGGATTACCTTAAAACTCAAAACAAATACTATGTACAATACAAGGAAACCATGCACCTAAATGGATATGAACAATTTTCCTTTTGCATTTCATTTTTAGGAATCACTATTACTTCGTGTCGGCCCCACATTCTTGTGAAAGCAGCTTTACTATCTGTAGTTTGTGATGCACCTGCCAGATGTACTGTTCAGAATTTTATCCAGTTCAATGGATATTATGGCTGTGCAACCTGTGAAACTAAAGGATCAAGTGTAAAAACAAGTTCCACTGGGTCAACTGTTTGTTTCCCATTTACAGACAACCAGGACAGACTTCAGCATGGTCATCCCATCGAGAGAACGCATGAAGGGTCTCTGAACTTAGCCAAATATGCAGTGGAGACAGGCCAAACACAAAGGGGCGTTAAAGGTCTCTCCCCATTGTACCAAGTTCCTCACTTCAATATAATCCGAGGAGTAACTATAGACTACATGCACTGTGTTCTGTTGGGAGTAGTTAAAATGCTGATGCATTTGTGGCTTGATACAAAACATAAGGATAAACCATTCTATATTCGTAATTCCATTGGTATTTTAAACAAAAGAATCTTGTCCATTAAACCACCTAAATGTATAACCCGAGCCCCATCATCTTTTCATGAACTTTCTAATTGGAAAGCTTCAGAGTACAGGTCATTTTTACTATTTTATTTTGTACCTTGTATGTCTGGACTCCTCCCAGAAGAATATTTCATGCATTACTTGTTGTTAGTTCAGGCAATTTACACCTTACTGCAGAACTCCATAAGCCAAAATGATTTAAAGAGGGCCAAACTAATGTTGGTTAAGTTTTGTGCGTCTGTTGAGTATCTTTATGGAGCCAGGTATGAAACATCTAATGTTCACGCATTGCTGCATTTGTGCCAAAAAGTTGATGATTTGGGACCCTTGTATTTTCATTCTTGTTTTTTTTTTGAGGACCTTAACAAGGATCTTCGGAGTTTTTTCCATGGCACTCAAAAAGTAGAGCTGCAAATAACCTTAGCTGTGGCTATTCAACAACAAATACCTGGGTTAGTTCAGCAGATTCCTAAAGGTACCTCTTCAGAAAATGTATACAACCAAATGACAAAGAGGTATAGTGTGAAAAATCAGGTGTCAATTAGCCCGGGGAACTCTGCCATTGGTCATTTCAAGAGGTACATTCTGTCTGACAACATGGCAAAGGATATAATGCTGAAGTACAGTGTTGTTGTGTCAGCCCAACAATATTTTCGTCTGATAGTTCATGGGAAGATTGTTCACTCGGAACACTACAAGCGTGTGTCCAGAAGAAATAGCTTTGTTATTAAATATTATAGTGGCAATGAAATAAATTATGGTGCAGTTCAATTCTTCTTGAACTGTAAGCTGATATCAAAGGCAATACATTTGGCGTTGATAAAACCACTCTCAGTTATCAAAGCGTCAACTGGTTTGGATAAATATTTACCTCATTATATGCATTCAGTAACTACAGCAAATGACCAAATACTTATTCCAGTGGAGGATATATTTCAAGTGTGCATGTATATGGATGTTTTTGGCTTAAAAGATAAAATTTTAGCTGTGTTCCCAAGTCTCATTGAAGGTGATTAAATTTGGGTTTGAACTGGGTTACTGTTATGTATCACCAACATATGCAAACGGAAATTTTATTAAATTTTGTATAGCTTATTGGTCGGGCCATGTGTAGTATACCAGCCTGTGGTGCAAATATGTTCGTCTGTCCTTTCTTCCATATTAGCCTCCAATTCAAATATTTTCATTGCTTGTTACTTGTCTGCAAGAGATCTCCTGATCCACTGGTCAGAACTTTAAAATTTAATTTTTAGCTTACCGTGACTGTAAGATATCTCTAGAAGTACTACACAGAATTTTATGAATTTTTTTGTAAAGCTGTGGTTTATTAAGTTTGGTCTTCTGTAGGCAAAGCCGAATGGGACTATAGTTTTGCTCTCTTTCTATTCGTCCATCTTTCAAGTCGGCCAATAATTTTTTTGGACTTTTTTCTGAACGCTTTCAGAAACTCTCCTGGTTTTTATACGCCCGACTTAAAAAAAAGTCGGTTGTATTATGGTATCACCAACGCCGTCCGTCCGTCTCGGGTTCCCTTCTGCTTCATTACTTAAAGAATTTTGATCCGATTTTTACAATTTTTTTCACAACATATACCTTATGGGTAGAAGGTGTGTCGTGAATCATTTATGACATCTTCGGTTACATAATATGGCATCTATATTGGATTATGTAATATTTCTTTTGTCTATATCTTCGTTTACTACCGCTCCATATCTTGAAGAGCTATGATCCAATCTTTCCAATTCTTTCACAGCATATACCGTTTGTGTAGATGGTGTGTTGTCAGCCATTTATGAATATCCGGTTTCATAATACAGCATCTATATTAGATTATGTAATATTATTTTTTAGTCCATATCTTTAGTTTTTACCTGATCTTGACAATTTGTTCAGTGTAAATATAACAGTTATGGGTAGATGGTTTGTTTCAAAGCATTTAAGTAAGATATCACTGATTTCATAATACAGCATCCATATTAGATTATGTAAAATTCTTTTGTAGTCTATGTCTTGGCTGCCTGGGCTCCATAACTTGAAGATATTTGATATTTACAATTCTTTCACAGCATTTTAACCTTATGGATACATGGTGTGTTGTCAACCATGGCCGTTGGACTATTAATTTCAATTTTTCATGGAAATGCTGCCCGTTCGTCCTTCCCGATTTCTTGTGAACGCGATAGCTTAAGAACCGCAGGATGCAAATCTTTCATTTTTTGTATATAGAGACACATTAGAGAGACCTTGGTCAGGTTCGATTTTCAGGGATGTCAACCTTTTTTTTAGGTCATTGAGGTCAAAGTCTGAAATTTGCTTGTGAACGTGATAGCTTAAGAACTGCAAGATGCAGATCTTTCATTTTTGGTATATAGCTCGACACATTAGAGAGACCTTGGTCAAGTTCGATTTTCGGGGATGTTGACCTTTTTTTTAAGTCACAGAAGTCATTAGGGTCATAGTCTGAAATTTGCTTGTGGACGCGATAGCTTAAGAACCGCAAGATCCAGATCATTCATTTTTGGTATATAAAGACACATTAGAGAGACCTTGGTCAAGTTTGATTTTCGGGGATGTCGACCTATATTTTTAGGTCATAGAGGTCATTGGGGTCAAAGTGTGGACAACTTCATTTACATTAATCAGACCACACTCCCACAATCATTGAACATCAGATATATGGTGATTATATCCAATGTATAATGAGCAACTAGTTTCCAAACAACATTTATGGCGTGGGACCTGCTAGCTACTGGGCTTGTTTCAGATGATGTGCTGACATTTTATGTGTTATGTAGTCAATCATGATGAGTTAAGAATCAAGATTACATTTTGTTCTGTTCAGCTTATAGTTACTGAAATTGCAGCTCTTGAAATTTACATAGAAATGACTGCTTTCAGAGTACGTGTTTTAGTTTAGATTTTGTATTTGAGTTTACCATGATGACTTGTGCTAACAGATAATTGTTTTCTAAAATATTTTTTACAGAAATAGGTTGTATTTTAACAGAAATATGCACGAAAATTACCAAAATATGCATTCAACTTCGTGTAGGGAACTATTGCTATGCAATACTCTCACAATGCTTGGTTATAACTGAGGCTATATTAAAATGGTGAAAAGAATTCTATGAAAAAACGAAACCCTGGTTAAATGTAATTAGTACTTTGCAATAATTGACTCACAGGTAAGACAAAAAAAAATAAGTTTTTAGAAGACTGAACTTGGATTCTTTCTGATTAGTATGGAGGTTATGATTTGAAATAAAAATGATACCCTAGACCATGACTTGTCGTCTTTGTTACAAGAATTAATGTTACAGTTGCCAATATTCTTAACCTATACAATGGCAAAGGCCAGGAGGCATACAAAAGGCATGGACCTTCAGTGAGGCATGTGTTCAGTGAAAACACCCTAAATAGACAAAGTCCAGGAGGCATGCAAAAGGCATGGACCTTTAGTGAGGCATGGATGTAAAGGTATGAAAAAGGCACATACCCTTCGAGTGGCATAGAAAAATCATTATACGTGGCATAGAAAGGCATAGCGGTTTGGCTGTAGTATGGAAAAAGGTATAAACTAGGCATGAAAAAGGTATATGCCTGTATTGAGGTCCATACCTCTTTTCTGTAAGGGTGGTAACATGACAATTTTTGTAATAAGAGTTGATGACTGACAAGATCAAAAGCTTTTTTCAGATCTATGTACACGGCTCCAGAAATTTGACCTTTGTCAATTTTTGTTAGCCAGTTATCTACTATTTTTGTTAAGGCAGTGTGACAAGAGTGCTTGGTTCTAAATCCGGATTGCAGTTCATGAAGTAAGCAATTAGTATCTAAATAATCAGTAAGTTGCACGGCGATATGTTTTTCAAGAATTTTCGAGAGTGTTGGCAAAATCGAGATGGGTCTATAGTTAGAGGGAAGCATCTTGGCACCTTTTTTTAAAGATGGGTGTAATTCTGGCATTCTTGAATTTGTCAGGAAATATCCCTGTACCAATAGATTGATTGAAGATAAAAGTTAATGAAGAAGTTATGAGTGGAGCTGAGATGTTGAGGAGTTTAGGACCAATACCATCCAGTCCAGTAGATTTAGTAAGATCCATGTCCAATAGATACTTGAAAACTTCTGCCTGAGATATAAAATTTATGGTGAAACGATTGTCTGGATGAAGTTTGCTTTGAATAAAGTTTTTGAGTATGGGTAGATTTGGATTGCCCGTTGAATTCTTGACAACTGTTTGACTGACTGATGTAAAATGTTTATTTAGTATGCAGGCTATAGCTTTTTTGTTAATTACCTCTTCTCCGGATATGGGATCTTTTAGTATAGATGGGAACGGAGTTGGAGGTGAATTACACGACACCTCTTTTAACATTTTCCAAACTAGTTTAGGCTCTTTTTTGTTTAGTACAGCTAACTTTATCCCCTTTCCTTTTGCCTCATTTATTAGATTCTTTGTTTTATTTCGCCAGTGTCTATACCTAACAGAGTCTTTCTTTTTATGATAGAAGTCCCTCGATCTACGGGCTTTCTTGATTTCATCATTATACCAACTTGGCTGTTTGTAGTATTTAACTCTTGTTGTCTTAGTGGGTACATCACCCATTCTTCACTTTTCACGGGCTAATTTTGACAGATATACATTATCTTTTGATTTGTAAACAAACACTAAATGCATCTTAGTGACATGTGTACAATCGTTTTGGATTTTGTAAATTTTAATTGTGTACAGGACTCAAACAAGCGATATCACTGACTGGCCTGTGTGCATGTACATGTAGGCTACTATGTAGCTCCGGTATAAAGTAGGGTTAATGTGCGGCGTCCTTGAAGAAAGATGGTTTTGAGTTTTCAGATAACAACCACTATCTACCGAAGAAACTATGTTCTTGTTCAGTCAACCGAAGAAAAAAATTTCACATATCAAATTTGCGATCCGTTTACAAGCAGCCCCACTTTCTGATAGTGTTCTATGGTGGTCGCCTAGATCAGTTTAACTGATCTCTTGTTATTCTTTCTTTCATTTTCATGAAAATAACCTTTAAATTATAAAATGGCTTCTACTAAAGGATTTTTTCAAACTGCAATAATGTTTCTAAATTGATTAAAACTATTCTTAAATCAATATATGACATTTAAATCAAATGAAAAATACTTATAAAGATTAAAGTTTTATCTACTGACAAAGAGATAAGTAACTCAGCCTTGTTCTATTTACCTTGTAAACATACAGTTAGCTCTTATCTCAAGTGCTGATACCTTTATTGCCTGCAGTACCACATGGCCCCATAAAATTAAATCTACTAAGTGGTGTGAACTTGCGAATATGCCAATTTATTACATTTGCTTAAGTACGATTAATAAATTAAATCTGCTTTTCTAAAAAATTGAAACATTTTAGTCCAACCTATATTGACAGCAAACAATGTTTAACATCGCGATTTAACAGCACCGAGAATTGATGACTTGTACTGAGTACAAATCTAGTTAATAATCGTTGATCCAAATAGCCCATTTTAAATTTGATACAGATGGATTTTAAAGGTTTTATTGGTAAGATTTCATTTTGTTGACATAACATCACCTTTTACCAAGCTTCAACCTTCTTCCTCTGAATTTTGAAAATTAAATCAAAATAAATATGGAAGGATTTGTTTTGGTATGGCTGCAGTTACTCTGCCTTTCCTGGCGTATTTTGGGTTTCCTGAAACTCTTGTTCAATATTGTACAATTTGCTAAAATGATCTATGAGATGTAGGACTACCAGTACGTTTAGAAATATGAGTCTGGTTAATACAGTCTTTTATACAGACCGATATATATATTTATGAACACTAAAACACATGGGCACAGGGAAAATCTTGTCTAAAATAACCATGGAAACAAGTTTCTTATTGTGTTAAAAAGAGGTATATTATTAAGACTTTCATACCCAAGTGAATCATAAAACAATCTTGTCTATCAAAAGTTATGTATATTAACAAATGCTTGGTTTTTATTTGTCTTAAAGACTAGCCCAACCCAAGTGGCACATGTAAGTCCATTTTTTTAATCTCACTGATTATTAATCATATAGTTACAACAACTGCTAACCCTTCCCATCCCATTTTATTATATGTCTGGCTTGAAGAGGTATTCTTATGGTATTCCAACTTGACAATTTTTTCTGATTATATACCTTATGGGTAGAAGGTGTGTCGTGAACTATTTTTGACATCACTCGCTACAAGATATGGCAGTTATATTGGATTTTGTAATATTCCCTTCCGCTCCATAACTTCCAAAGTTTTGATTCCATCTTATCAATTTTTTCTGAGAATATTTCATATGGGTAGGTGTGTCAAGAACTATTTTTGACATCATGGCAGCCATATTGGGTTATGTAATATTTACTTTTTCTCTCCATAACTTTAAAGGTACACTTGCCGCGAATATCAGGAATATTGTTTACATTAGGCCTAAAAAAAAAATGTTGTGTTTCTGGTATACCAGTGTGCTGCGTGAGTACACGGCCTGATATTTCGTTGAGAAGATCAGCCACCTTCAAATTCAGGCACATACCGGCGAATGCATGATGAAGATAAAACCATTTTTGTGGGTTATATATCTGAATGTGACTGGTCGGACGTCCTCCAAGAATCGAATCCTTCACATGCATTAAAATTATTTCAAGATAAATTCATTTCAATATGCAACCACTGTTTTCCACTAATCGAGACGAAACCAATAAAAAACTAGAGGCTGATGAAGTTGCAGCGGGGCAACTTCAAGGTCCGGGATCCCCTGTTAAGTTTTTATCAGTTTGTTTTTCGTTATATCATAATAATTCGCCACATTAAGACAGAATTCTCTGAAATAAAACCTAAAACCGGGAAATTGAATATCTATTTGGTTATATTTTTCAATCATAAATTGCCTTAAACATGTTTAGCACTGTCTCTGATATTTTCACTTTGGTAACGTACTATGTATTATTTATATAATGTCACATCAAATTGTACAAGATTAGGTCTGTCTTCTTGAACATAGCAGTTACGGCCCTTGTAACTAAATCAATGTCGCCCTTGGTGTGAAAACCATAATTGATGTTAGTCGCTAAAATAACTTACAGTTTGCTGTAAGTTTGCTTGCGAGCCCCAAATGACATTGAAATTTGTCATTAAGCCAGTTGTGGTTTTCTGGAACATTTAATATCTATACGGGAATAATTGCGCAAAAGTTCTATTATGGTCTTAAACTAATGAGCGATTGATTGAGACCTTGCGTGCTAATTCTTTTCCTAAAATATTGCGCGTATTTGTATCCTCGATGGTGAAAATATCCGTTTATCATGTTACTTACCAAGATTCTATCAATAAAATGCACATCTTTCTTTAACATCCTAGGTTTTTGTCCTTAACTTGATATGGGTTTATGTCTGTGTGGCCGAAGATCTTTCTTTTAAATATTTGAACATAGTTTTATTAACATCCTATTTTTAAACAGTCATATTTTATTGATTTTTTATTGAAACGGGTTGATTTTCACACAAGGCATAGACCTTGATCAACACTATTGGTATGTCAAATTTAAAGTTGATATCTGAAAGCAATTTGGAAAAACTCCAGTTTTTAATTTTTTAATAAAATTCAATATGGCGGCGAAACCGTTGATCCAATCAAAAATTACCTGGCGGTTCAAAGATGAAGAAAAATATTGTCTATCTAAATTTAAAAAGCTGATTGCTTTATTAGAAAAATTATCTGAGATATGACTCATTAAAGTTTTCAAAAATTCAAAATGGCGTCCTGGTCACGTGACTTGTTGCACGTTCATAAAACTTTGGAATTTCATAGATCTATAATAGGTCTACGAGCATGATAATTATCGTTAAGTTCCGATAAATGGTTTTCTAGATATTGCATTTTTTGTTAAAAGTTAAAAACATCATAACTTTGACGAATAAAAGTCTGCTATGAATTTTCGAGGAGATTCTTGATTTGGACAACTTAGTAGTCCCGACTTCTACTAAGTATATGTGAAATTTGAGCTAAATCGGATGAACGGTTTCAGAGAAGAAAAAATTTGGGCAAATACGCCTTTTTCAAAATGGCGGACAAACGGCGTAGCGTAGCGACAATTCAGAAAAAATGGACCTAGATAATTTGTTTAAGAATATGTATATGAAAGATGAGAGTCTTGTCTAGAAAACTGTTTGAGTTATATCACCTACAAAAACCGTGGAAAACAAATAAGAATAATAATAATACGGAAAAAGCAGAACGATTTCAATAGGTATCCCCACCAAGTTGGGGATCCCTAATAAAATAACTAAGCCTTGGATTACATATTCACTGTTAACCTCTATCCATGAAAAAAATCCACTGTATCGGATCCAACTGAGCACTAAACTTCCTCATGATCGAAGAAACTATAGAGTCTACAGAAATAAATTAAATAATTTAATTCGGATATCTAGAAAACACTATTTTGAATCTCAGGTTAACAAATATAATCACGATATAAAAAATACATGGAAAATTCTTAATATATTAAACAAGAAGCAAAACACTAATCTGCCAGTTTCCTTTAACATAGATGGATCCGATACAGCCGATTCCTCAATAATAGCAAATCAGTTTAACAAATATTTCAGCTCTGTTGCAACTACTCTTGATGGTAATATTCCTCTAATCCAACGCTCCCATCTGGACTACCTTGGTGCACCTTCCCAAAATGAGTTTGTTTTACGCCTGACTTTTGCTAACGATGTTAAAGCTTGCATTTCTGAACTGAATAGAATATTGTTTATTTACTGTCGGATATACAACAATATTAAACATTTGCTGGCTTGCAGCTATTATTACCGACCTGAAATTAAAAGTGAAGCTTTCGTCTCCTGGTTTGGACGGAATTAGATCATCTGCCCTAAAACTTGTCTCGGAATTTATTTCATCCCCACTTTCTCAAATAATTCTCTCCTTTTCCACTGGTACCATACCATCCTCTCTAAAATCTGCAAAAATAACTCCTGTCTTTAAATCTGGCATAAGTAACAACTTCGAAAATTACCGACCCATATCCGTTTTACCGTGCTTTAGCAAAATACTGGAGAAACTCGCCGTTCGTATGTTTATAGAATATCTGGATTGATTGATTGATTGATTGGAGTTTTACGCCGCACTCAAGATTATTTCACTTATATGGCGGCGAAAAGATGTTTTAGTCAGACAGGCCCATTTACATCAAAATTACAATAAAATAAAAAGACGGAAATAAATTTATGAAATATGTTAAAAAGAGTGTAAATCACTATTTTGGAGGTTAAAAGGACATGCAATTTTAAAATGATCTCCAAAAATAGTATATGAAAATATGTATATTACAATAAAAATTCAAATTTTATGGTATAAAGCAATCTGTTTTAAAAATTTTATTATAATAGGGCTTTTCACCTTGGTGAGAAGCTCATTCATGGAGTTTGCCATGGTGAGAAATCGCCTGTTCAAGGCAAACTCCACACACTCTAAAAGAACATGTCTGATGTCGAATTGGCCATCACAAGGGATGCACCACGGAGAATATCTGGAAACAAATAATATTATTGACGAAAATCAGTTTGGGTTTAGAGCTCACCATTCCACCACAGCTGCAGCACTCTCTTTACAACCATCTTATAACTGAAAAAGAAAACCACAATCACAGTATCGTAATGTTCTTGGATTTGTCCAAGGCATTCAATACTGCGAATCATGAAATACTCTTATCTAAATTGAATCATTATGGCATCTGTGGAAACTCAAATAACTGGTTTCGAAGTTATCTAACAAACAGGTCCCAATAGGTCACTTATAATACCCTCTCTGAACCTAACAAAATAACTTGTGGTGTACCTCAGGGATCAATACTGGGGCCTCTTCTTTTTCTAACCTATATTAACGATATCACCAGGGTAACTGATATCTTGAAGATCACTCTATTGGCCGATGATACAAGTGTATGCCATTCTGGTAAAGATATAAATCACGTATCTAATAAAATGCACATGGAATTAGAAAAACTTCAATCTTAGTTTCATACAAACAGATTATCTCTTAATATTCTTTAAACTAAATACATGGTTATCCAGCATAATTCAAAGAAAGTTACTAACTTATTTTCTGGTTTATACATTTCAGGTGTCAAAATAGAGCTAGTCCATCACTTCAAACTTCTTTGTATAATATTTAATGAGAAGTTGAACTGGAAATCCCATATCAATTATGTCTGCACAAAAAATTCCAGGAATAGTGGAATAATTAACCATATAAATAAAATCTCTCAATAAAAAAATCCTTATTTATATTATACTACGCTTTAGTTTTCCCCTATCTACATACTATGGCAATGCATTGTGGGGTAATACCTTCTCTACTCATCTCTATCCTCTTTTTCTTTTGCAAAAACGTGTATGTCAAAAAAATATGATCATACCATTCCCATGTTTAAGAAACTCAATATATTAAGCCTTCATGATATTAATCTGTACTCCTCACTCATTATAACCCATACATCTATCATAAAAATCTGTTACCATCCATCCTTCGACATAGCTTCATCCGACAATCTGATGTACACAACTACCCTACAAGAAACCAAAGCTTGAACCTTAATCGCCCTCTGCCAAAAACCAATCTATCATTGTATTCTTTTAAATGTAAGGTGCCTTGGGAGAGGAACAAGTTAGATATCCAATTAAAAACTATAAATTCTAAATCTATTTTTAAAAGCAAACTGAAACAACATTTAATACAAAAACTGTAGCACGCCTTGACAATGCATAAAACGTCAGCCAAAAAAGTCATAAAAAGTCAGTTTCTATTACATAAAATATAAAATGTACCACGCCGAGGAGCAAATGCGGCAGGTTATCCGAGGCTAACTGACCAATTGTAGGCCTAGAATTTTCTCTGAATTGTAATAAAGACCGATATATATTTATGAACACATGGGCACAGGCAAAATCTTCTTGTCTAAAATAACCATGGAGTAAGGAGATAAAGTGGGTTGATTCTATCTTTCTCGTTTAGACCGATAGGGGCTTTGGTGTGTAGCTGATAGATCCAATACTGTTCCCTTGCTCTGCGGAGGGGAGTATTTATATCCTTTGTGGGATCTGTTTTCATGGTGTCAATAATTTGATATGACATATCGTGGATAGAATGTTTTGGCGCCAGTTTATCTCGACGTTGAGTAATTATTATTATTATTATTTCTTTTTATTTCAGACCACTTAGTCCATATAAACGTGATACAAGAAAAGAAAGAGAAAAAAAAAAAAAGAACGGTATTACTCAACACAAGACCGATTCTAAACATAATATGTTATCAATATACTATATGGATAAAAAAGGTAGGGGGTAGACCTAATACAACATATCGTGCCATCTCCTATGCAGAATAGAGGTAATTGTTAAATCCGACGATAAAATAGTGGTAACAAGCAAATTGCTACTCAATCGGATTCTTTGTCGAAATCGAAAAATTGCTTTTCGCAAAACTTCATCAAACGACGGAACGCCGTTCAGAGCAAACATAGCACTGGCACTACAACTATATTTGTAGTGAAGCAGCCACCTGAAAGCATTATTATATAGCGTCCGCATCTTTAGAAGAACAGATTTGTTAAAAACACCCCATAATTGACAACAATAGACATTGCAACAGTAAGCCTTAAACAAACATTTTTTTACAGAGGATGTACAAAGCGCAAATTTCCTTAGTAACACATTTGCTCTAATACAAAGTTTTCTTTTTTGAGATTCAATATCCTCTTTGTCTGAAAAATCTGATGTTAAAATGTGTCCAAGATAAATGTAAGATGTGACATAAGTTAACGTAGCACTACATAGCTGAACATTTGGTGGAATAAATTTACCATACTTCTCAGGACAAATAACCAGACACTGACTCTTTTTAGTGTTATATATCACATCATGGGAATTAGCATAAGCAGAACATGAATTTAGGAGAGTCTGCAGAGATTTCGCAGAAGGGCACACAAGGCAAAGATCATCAGCATACAATAAGTGGTTAATAAAAATACCTGAAATGTTACAGCCATCACCTAATGTCGTAGTAGTGTTCACGAATTCGTTCACGAAATGTACGTTTAGTTTCTCCAACATAATTGTTTGGAGCATTTAGTGCATGTGATCAGGTATATTTGAACAGTTGGCAATTAGGTTTATACGGTAGCGAAGGCCTGTGTGGCTGCTCCTAAAAGATCTGCTCTTAGTGAGTTTTGAACAGAAAAAACAGTTGTGGAAGTGGCAGGGTTCTATGAGGTTAGAATAAGCCATGCCCTGCTTACCATGTGACATCGGAGGATAGGAAATAGTAGCATTAACGAGAGTGTCTTAAAGGTTTGGGTTTCGACTTGTAATATCTGCCAGTTTTTCACTAAGATATTGTGAAAGTGTTTAGCGTATGGACTGAAAGGGAGAACGACAGGAATTCTGTCATTGTCAGTGTTCCCAACTTTTTGTTTGGGGTTTAGTAAGTCATAGCGATTTTGATTTGCCGCTTTGTTCAAATGAGTTGTGAGTAGCTCTGTTGGGTAGCCCCGTTTCTCATAGAAAGTGACTAGCGCTTGCGCATGCTTTATGTAGTCCGCTGTGTCGGAACAGATACGTCTGATATGGAGAAATTGAACGTATGGACCAGAGGTTTTACAGTTAGGCGGGTGATCGCTGGTGTAATGGAGATAACTGTGTGTATCAGTCGGTTTCGTATATAGGTCGAATTTAATTTGACAGTTAGTTTTATCGAAAATAACTCTGGTATCAAATGCCATGGTCATATCGACCATCTCCGCCAAAACTCACTTTTTAAACAATCAAATATTAAAGTCTTAAATTCATACTAAATAGGAAATGTCTTGACCAGCTAACTTTTATACACTAGTAGAAAAATACAGAGAGATGCCCTCAAGGTCATTAGAGATCTCACCCGTATAGCCGTATACGGTTCTTTGGAAAAATTATATATTGAATCAGGGTTTTCTAAATTATCTTCACGGCGTAAAACACAGCGACTTCTTATGTTTTACAGATAATAAACGGAACATCACCAGAATCTTTATCAGAATATAGGTTGGTACTTTAGTCATTTTACGTTAGATGTTGATTGCGATGTAAAGCCCCAATCAATCAAAAGAGTCAAATGAGTTTGTTTTTATAATTATTATAATTATTATTATTATTATTATTATTTCTGTGCTTAGCTGAGTATGAAATTCGTAGCATAACCCAATCAATCGATCCTAAATTCTTAATTTTACAGACATATACAAGAATGTTTTGATACCTAGAAAATTAATTCTTTTTTTTTTTTTCAGGCAACCAGCAAAACTTTGATCATTTTGAAAGTCCCCAAATATATACAAAAATTCCACTTGAGACACATATTTATGGGGCAGAAGGTAAGAATGCAGATTGTTGTGACTTATATAATCATTAAACCTTGATTTACTAACACATGGTTTTTATACCCCCGACTTAAAAAATCATATTTATTAAGTTGATAATACAATATATCCCTTGTATCATGTATATATTGATTTTAGATTAAATATAGGCCTTTATAAAATCCCTTACGTCACTCAAATTTTAATTCATGTATCAAGCTGAGGAAATCCAAGTCATTTCATTCTTGAGATACATGGTTTCAACGGTTAAGAATCACCAGTGTTTGTTTCTATAGGTTGTCAACTTCTGTGTTGCCGAGTCACGGGATCGAATCCAATCACATCAAATAACACCTGAACAATTTCTGGGGGGATTTTTAACTCCATTGTCATACGAGTAAGAGATGATAGATACTCACAAAAAGCCTATTTTCCTCTTCAATCAATCTGTATTACCAATGGAAGGCCTTAAAATCTTCTGGAAAATATGGCGCATAAATTGTTACTACACATTCGGTACCAGATCTTTCTGAAGTTAAGGGCGTGTAGCCCTACACAGATAACTGACACCGCCTCAAACCCCACAGGGATGTCCCTACACGTCCTAGTCAATGTGGTATCTCTGCATATGTCTATTGAAATTTACAAAACCAAAAATGATTTTGTAAATTTCAACTACAGACGTTCATCTTTCAACTTCAGTTTTAATCTTAAAGGCTGTCTTAGACTACATGTACATGTATCTGTCAAAAATATCCCTAGAAAAGTATTGATTCTGATCATCACATGTCTGTTGAAGAAAATCAAACATGACCACAGGTTGGAAGAATTGGCCCCCCAGAAGGGAAGACGAATTGGGGCTAAGAACAGAAGACAAGGCCACTGAAATGGATGAGCAACCTTCAGTGACATGGCCCCCAGAAGGGAAGAAGAATCGGGGCTAAGAACAGAAGATAAGGCCACTCAAATGGAAGAGCAACCTTCAGTGACATAGCCCCAATTCTTCTTCCCTTCTGGGGGCTAAGAACAGAAGATAAGGCCACTCAAATGGAAGAGCAACCTTCAGTGACAGGGCCCCCAGAAGGGAAGAAGAATTGGGGCTAAGAACAGAAGACAAGGCCACTGAAATGGATGAGCAACCTTCAGTGACAGGGCCCCCAGAATGGAAGAAGAATTGGGGCTAAGAACAGAAGACAAGGCCACTGAAATGGATGAGCAACCTTCAGTGACAGGGCCCCCAGAAGGGAAGAAGAATTGGGGCTAAGAACAGAAGACAAGGCCACTGAAATGGATGAGCAACCTTCAGTGACATGGCCCCCAGAATGGAAGAAGAATTGGGGCTAAGAACAGAAGACAAGGCCACTGAAATGGATGAGCAACCTTCAGTGACAGGGCCCCCAGAAGGGAAGAAGAATTGGGGCTAAGAACAGAAGACAAGGCCACTCAAATGGAAGAAGCAACCTTCAGTGACAGGGCCACTCAAACACAAGAAGGGGTCCCAAGGGAAAAAGAATTGCCTGTGTGGCTGCTCCGAAAAGATCTGCTCTTAGTGAGTTTTGAACAGAAAAAACAGTTGTGGAAGTGGCAGGGTTCTATGAGGTTAGAATAAGCCATGCCCTGCTTACCACGTGACATCGGAGGATAGGAAATAGTAGCATTAACGAGAGTGTCTTAAAGGTTTGGGTTTCGACTTGTAATATCTGCCAGTTTTTCACTAAGATATTGTGAAAGTGTTTAGCGTATGGACTGAAAGGGAGAACGACAGGAATTCTGTCATTGTCAGTGTTCCCAACTTTTTGTTTGGGGTTTAGTAAGTCATAGCGATTTTGATTTGCCGCTTTGTTCAAATGAGTTGTGAGTAGCTCTGTTGGGTAGCCCCGTTTCTCATAGAAAGTGACTAGCGCTTGCGCATGCTTTATGTAGTCCGCTGTGTCGGAACAGATACGTCTGATATGGAGAAATTGGCCGTATGGACCAGAGGTTTTACAGTTAGGCGGGTGATCGCTGGTGTAATGGAGATAACTGTGTGTATCAGTCGGTTTCGTATATAAGGTGAATTTAATTTGACAGATAGTTTTATCGAAAATAACTCTGGTATCAAATGCCATGGTCATATCGACCATCTCCGGCAAAACTCACTTTTTAAACAATCAAATATTAAAGTCATGTCATGGTGAAAAAGTTCATGAAAGAACAATAAGACGTGCAACATTATTTTGATGTATGGCATGTAGCTAAAAGTAAGAGAATGTACAGTTATTCATATCTGAAGGAATTCCTTGTGCAAAACTCACTGGTTAAATATATTAAAAGTGTATTATGTTTTAAACTTTACTAATAGATAGGATAATTTAAAGGCAAAATTTAATGTTTCAGATTGTCTTATTAAATTTTTTTTAAATATGAAATATTTTGAAAAGTGTGGGTTTTTTGGTTAAATATCTAATCTGGTGGCTAATAGGTTAGAAAGAAATGATCTATGAGTCCTTGGTAATTTGTTTAACGTTTTTAAATTAATAATACAGTGTATAATTATTAACTATTTTCAGGTGTAACCAAGAAATTGGAAAATTTCTCGAAGAAGGAGGCAGAGAGCATAAAACCGTGGATAAAGAGTGTCAGTAATCACATGTACTGGGTTGCTTCTACATCTGCTGCTGATGAGGAGTTAAAGAAAGCAAAATGGTTGTCTCTATCGACACATTTCAAACATTCATGTACATGATTCTACAAAATTTCCTAAAATGTGCACATGGAGACCTTGACGATCGAGAATGGCTGATGGAAGGTATTTTCTAATCCTCAGTTTTGGTGTCAAATACATGAAGTTTATTTATTCTCTATCTGAATTTTAGTTTCTTCATAAATTTTATTTGTTGTAAATTTAATTGTCAGTAGTGAATTTTAAAGGATGCTGCATTACGATGTAGTTAAATAAAGCTTTAAAAGCCTTTTGGTATAAGTATATTTCTGTAGGATTTATAATTAATTGTAGTCCTTATATTCTTGTAAAAGAAATCAAGATTTACAGATCTTCTCTTTTAGTAACTTACACTTTTATGTCGCAGGATCCTGTCCATATAAGATTCTGGTGAGCGTGGTTAACAATCCCCGGTTGTTGAAAGACATTGGTCATTTATCACCATTGCACCAAACATATGGACTTGATTAATCACATTATGGTAGACTTCACTTTGCACCAAAGAGTACGCACTTCTTCTACGAGTCAATGCTTGCAAGGTAAGTTTCATGCAACTAAACGGTTTTAATAATTTTAACAGCCAATCACTGTCCTATTCTTTCGATTATTAATTTAAACCACCAAGGGGTCGCGGGTTCGAATCCCACCCAGTCTAAAAACATTGGAAACTTTTCCGAATGGGTTTTCACTCTAACGTCTTATGTGGGATGGTTGCCAGTTACCACCGGAAGGTCGTGGGTTTCCTCTGGGCATAGAGCCCGGTTTCCTCCCACAATAATAGTGTACAAGTATGCATAGTTCCCTGATACTTCCCCTTCATGTATTTACACTGTCTGCTTGTACATGTATGTTGATATTTGACTATCTTTATCTTTCCAGAATGTATATAGCAGGACTGCACTTTAACGAGAACAGTCACAAACCACAAGCAACAACCCAACAGGGTGAAGCACGCTGGAGAATGTCATACCCTAAAGCCAAGAAGGGGCTTCAAGCTGTTGTAAAACCTGTTAAATTGAATCCTACCTTTGGTAAGTAATGCTTTGTCCTAAGTCTGGCTATGATAAATTTGTCACTCTCAAATATCAATTGGACTCACCTTATTATCCAGTATTTACTCTGTTTCAAAAATCTAAATCATTGTTCAAAAAACCTTTTTCTATATCAAAAAGAAAAAAATTTCATGTATGATTTTATAATAGTTTATATTTATTTGAGCAGATTACATTCACATCCTGCTGCATAACGTTGTACAGAGAAGAAAGGACCAACCCTCTTATGAAGCAGCAGCCACAGCTCACAGTGGATCAGTGTTGATACTCCCTCCAACAACATCTAACTTTCAGCCTTTTGAAAAGTCAGAACTTATTAAAAATCACAGGTCTCGTTTTGGACTGTGATGAAATGTTGGTAGCGTAAACTGTTGGTATTTTTTCACAGTGACACTCTACTTCATGTGAACATTGTATATGGCAGGCAGGTGATGGGAAAAGGGCCATCACCCACTCACCTGTCATATACATGGTGCACATGAAGAAGAGGTTTCAATACAGAGGAAAAGCAGACAGAAGTGGGTACTGGGCCATCTCCCACTAACCTTTCTCTCCTCTTGTTTGGAACAGTCACAGTAAAATTAATTATTGATATACATTTATTTGTCTTTTACCCCCTAACTTTGTTATTGCGGATAATTTATGTGGTGTGACTGGAGAGTGAGATACATCATTGATAGTCAAATTATTCTTTCTGTATAAAGATGTATAGATTCACTGGACCACGGGTCAGTTTATGCATGTATCAATATTGATTCTTTAGGTAGCCATTTAACATGAAAGTTGCCTCCCCAATTGACCTGGCAAAGCAGCCACATGAGTGAAATAATCTATAGAGTGGCATAAAACACCAAAAATGTTCTGACTACCTCCAGAAGGATAGGGGTTTTCCCTCATGACCATAATCTGGTCTCCTCTACCCTTTTAATAAAATGAACTTCAGGGTGGTGTAAAAGACTTATCAGTCAACAAGCTTTAAAACCACTAATCAAACTTTTTGTATGTGAATCCACAATATTCCTGACTTGGAAAAGTGCATCTTATTGTGTTTACTGCACAGGATGGGATTGGATTTTTCCCCTTATTTTTGATGAACCCATCTGGTGAATCTTCGGTACGCAATAAATCTGCACAGCCTTGAAACAGAAAATGTATTGTTTTTTACTTTTCAAAATATATTCTAAATTTACAATCTGAATGTAGAATTTCTTGGTTTGTGATTTATTTAGGGAAACCATAAAACTTAATATTTTGGCATTGATTTCATAAGTTTGCATGTTAATATTGAATGATTTCGTAGCCATTAATTTGGACTCAACAAAATATTTAGGCTATGTGTGAGTTTTATTTTTGTTATTTTCAATATTTGTAATAATTTGTCCTGGCTGATTGTGATTTTATAACCCATACTTGTTTTGTGGATGGTTGTCGTCAGTGGGCCCGTAACCCTCCAAGAATTCATAAATAGATGTCTCAATGACATGCCGATTGAGACAATTAGCCTGGAACCCATCATGATCTGTGATACAAGTGAGATAATCCTCTTCCATCAGGTGGGAGACATTGGCCACTTCCTGACAACAGAGACATTCTGGAGCCGTGGGCATCAATTGACACTTACCACAGTCACACCTGAAAAATTTAAAAACAACCGTCAAATGTGTGGGTTTTGTGATTGAATGTATTTATATGAAAAATAAAATGTGTATACATGTACTATGGAATTTTGAACTAGCCAGATGGGTTTAATTGTGTTTCTTTCATATAAGGACTGTCAAAGCACATCTGCCTTTCAAAATTGCGTAACTGTGATTCCAAGGCGCGTCTCCAGCGTGATCTCACATGGGTATTATGATTTATTTGTGTCTGCCTCTTCAAGAAAATGTTTTTTCAACTAGGCCAAGTTGGCTTCACAAGTAAAGGGCCCAATTGTTTGTTATATTTATTTGCCACACACACAAGTTTACAATACTAGTTGGAAATACCATAATTTATTTTCCGTATTGATTGAAATAAAAAGCAATTTCAAGTATGGAAGATGCTTTTTTTTAAAAAATAAAACTGGATTTTCAACGAATTGATTAATGTTTTTTTTACCACTACTACTGTTTACAACTAAATAGAACAAATTTCGAACGTATCGTATTGAAAACAGATTGTGTGATGTTTTACACCACACTCGAGTTTATTTCGCTTATACGTTATAGCTGCGTTGCCAGTTTTTTTCTTTTTCGAGAGGAAATGAAAATTTGAACCCAAACCCCAACTAGCGCTCACGTGTGGAATCTTTGTAGCAGCGGTACAATTACTACTTGCCTGAAATACTTGTGATAGAACATTTAACAACAAACATGCTATTTTTCAGTGACAAAAATCAAAAAAAAACTTACCAGCTCAAATCATCAATTCATATGTCCCGTCCATCGCTGCTATCAGTATCAGAATCAGATTCAACATCTGAATTTAAGACGTTCGATCCTTGAGCGACTGGTTGGGAATTAATTTTTATAGGATCGTATATGTATGGCTGCATGTCAGGCAAAGAGGCTGTAATCTCGGGAAGTTCATTTTCATAGACTGACATGGTATTATAATTAAAAATATTACAGTGGATGCAGCCTTCTATACGAGTATCAGGCTTAAGACAACCAGCCAGCTCCGAACGTGACGTCACTGTGCCAAGTGATCTATAGCTCATTTCCTCTGACCTAGATAACAGCAGGGCAGTTGACAAGCGCGTGTTGGTTAGTAGAGGTCGGTAATTCGCACAACTACTACCGAGGTTTGAATAACCGTTTAAAATTTATTTATTAAAGTACAGGTATTAATTTATATTAATACTTGGCAGATCTCCTTTAAATTCATACTAAATAGGAAATGTCTTGACCAGCTAACTTTTATACACTAGAAAAAATACAGAGAGATGCCCTCAAGGTCATTAGAGATCTCAGCCGTATACTGTTCTTTGGAAAAATTATATATTGAATCAGGGTTTTCTAAATTATCTTCACGGCATAAAACACACCGACTTCTTATGTTTTACAGATAATAAATGGAACATCACCAGAATCTTTATCAGAATATAGGTTGGTACTTTAGTCATTTTACATTAGATGTTGATTGCGATGTAAAGCCCCAATCAATCAAAAGAGTCAAATGAGTTTGTTTTTATAATTATTATAATTATTATAATTATTATAATTATTATTATTATTATTATTATTTCTGTGCTTAGCTGAGTATGAAATTCGTAGCATAACCCAATCAATCGATCCTAAATTCTTAATTTTACAGACATATACAAGAATGTTTTGATACCTAGAAAATAATTTTTTTTTTTTTTCAGGCAACCAGCAAAACGTTGATCATTTTGAAAGTCCCCAGATATATACAAAAATTCCACTTAAGACACATATTTATGGGGCAGAAGGTAAGAATGCAGATTGTTGTGACTTATATAATCATTAAACCTTGATTTACTAACACATGGTTTTTATACCCCCCGACTTAAAAAATCATATTTATTAAGTTGATAATACAATATATCCCTTGTATCATGTATATATTGATTTGAGATTAAATATAGGCCTTTATAAAATCCCTTACGTCACTCAAGTTTTGAACAATTTCTGGGTGGATTTTTAACTCCATTGTCATACGTGTAAGAGATGATAGATACTCACAAAAAGCCTGTTTTCCTCTTCAATCAATATGTATTACCGATGGAAGGCCTTAAAATCTTCTGGAAAATATGGCGCATAAATTGTTACTACACATTCGGTACCAGATCTTTCTGAAGTTAAGGGCGTGTAGCCCTACACAGATAACTGACACCGCCTCAAACCCCACAGGGATGTCCCTACACGTCCTAGTCAATGTGGTATCTCTGCATATGTCTATTGAAATTTACAAAACCAAAAATGATTTTGTAAATTTCAACTACAGACGTTCATCTTTCAACTTCAGTTTTAATCTAAAAGGCTGTCTTAGACTACATGTACCTGTCAAAAATATACCTAGGAAAGTATTGATTCTGATCACCACATGTCTGTTGAAGAAAATCAAACATGACCACAGGTTGGAAGAATTGGCCCCCCAGAAGGGAAGAAGAATTGGGGCTAAGAACAGAAGACAAGGCCACTCAAATGGAAGAGCAACCTTCAGTGACATGGCCCCCAGAAGGGAGGAAGAATTGGGGCTAAGAACAGAAGACAAGGCCACTCAAATGGAAGAGCAACCTTCAGTGACAGGGCCACTCAAACAGAAGAAGGGGCCCCCAGAAGGGAGGAAGAATTGGGGCTAAGAACAGAAGACAAGGCCACTCAAATGGAAGAGCAACCTTCAGTGACAGGGCCACTCAAACAGAAGAAGGGGCCCCCAGAAGGGAGGAAGATTTGGGGCTAAGAACAGAAGACAAGGCCACTCAAATGGAAGAGCAACCTTCAGTGACATGGCCCCCAGAAGGGAAGAAGAATCGGGGCTAAGAACAGAAGACAAGGCCACTCAAATGGAAGACCAACCTTCAGTGACATGGCCCCCAGAAGGGAGGAAGAATTGGGGCTAAGAACAGAAGACAAGGCCACTCAAATGGAAGAGCAACCTTCAGTGACAGGGCCACTCAAACAGAAGAAGGGGCCCCCCAAAGGGAAGAAGAATTGGGGCTAAGAACAGAAGACAAGGCCACTCAAATGGAAGAGCAGCCTTTAGTGACATGGCCCCCAGAAGGGAAGAAGAATCGGGGCTAAGAACAGAATTATTATTATTATTATTATTTTGTTTTATTTTATTATTAATTATTTCTTTGCTTAGCTGAGTATGAAATTCGTAGCATAACCCAATCAATCGATCCTAAATTCTTAATTTTACAGACATATACAAGAATGTTTTGATACCTAGAAAATTCTTATTTTTTTTTCAGGCAACCAGTAGTAAATTAATGATTACAAGAGTCCCCAAATACATAAAAAAATGGAACATTAGACACATATTTATGGGACAGAAGGTAAGAATGCAGATTGTTGAAGTTAAGACTTAGTAAATCAAGGTTTAATGATTATATAACACATGGTTTTTATACCCGACTTAAAAAATCATATTTATTAAGTTGATAATACAATATATCCCTTGTATCATGTATATATTGATTTTAGATTAAATATAGGCCTTTATAAAATCTCTTACGTCACTCAAATTTTAATTCATGTATCAAGCTGAGGAAATCCAAGTCATTTCATTCTTGAGATACATGGTTTCAACAGTTAAGAATCAGCAGTGTTTGTTTCTATAGGTTGTCAACTTCTGTGTTGCCGAGTCATGGGATCAAATCCAATCACATCAAATAACACCTGAACAATTTCTGGGTGGATTTTTAACTCCATTGTCATACGTGTAAGAGATGATAAATACTCACAAAAAGCCTATTTTCCTCTTCAATCAATATGTATTACCGATGGAAGGCCTTAAAATCTTCTGGAAAATATGGCGCATAAATTGTTACTACACATTCGGTACCAGATCTTTCTGAAGTTAAGGGCGTGTAGCCCTACACAGATAACTGACACCGCCTCAAACCCCACAGGGATGTCCCTACACGTCCTAGTCAATGTGGTATCTCTGCATATGTCTATTGAAATTTACAAAACCAAAAATGATTTTGTAAATTTCAACTACAGACGTTCATCTTTCAACTTCAGTTTTAATCTAAAAGGCTGTCTTAGACTACATGTACATGTATCTGTCAAAAATATCCCTAGAAAAGTATTGATTCTGATCACCACATGTCTGTTGAAGAAAATCAAACATGACCACAGGTTGGAAGAATTGGCCCCCCAGAAGGGAAGACGAATTGGGGCTAAGAACAGAAGACAAGGCCACTGAAATGGATGAGCAACCTTCAGTGACATGGCCCCCAGAAGGGAAGAAGAATCGGGGCTAAGAACAGAAGACAAGGCCACTCAAATGGAAGAGCAACCTTCAGTGACATAGCCCCAATTCTTCTTCCCTTCTGGGGGCCAAGAACAGAAGACAAGGCCACTGAAATGGATGAGCAACCTTCAGTGACATGGCCCCCAGAAGGGAAGAAGAATCGGGGCTAAGAACAGAAGACAAGGCCACTCAAATGGATGAGCAACCTTCAGTGACATGGCCCCCAGAAGGGAAGAAGAATTGGGGCTAAGAACAGAAGACAAGGCCACTGAAATGGAAGAGCAACCTTCAGTGACATGGCCCCCAGAAGAAAAGAAGAAGTGGGGCTAAGAACAGAAGACAAGGCCACTGAAATGGAAGAGCAACCTTCAGTGACATGGCCCCCAGAAGGGAAGAAGAATCGGGGCTAAGAACAGAAGACAAGGCCACTCAAATGGATGAGCAACCTTCAGTGACAGGGCCACTCAAACAGAAGGGGCCCCCCAAAGGGAAGAAGAATTGCCCCCCCCCCCCCAAAGGGAAGAAGAACAGAAGACAAGGCCACTCAAATGGAAGAGCAACCTTTAGTGACAGGGCCACTCAAACAGAAGAAGGGGCCCCCAAAGGGAAGAAGAATTGCCCCCCCCCCCCCAAAGGGAAGAAGAACAGAAGACAAGGCCACTCAAATGGAAGAAGCAACCTTCAGTGACAGGGCCTCTCAAACACAAGAAGGGGTCCCCCAAGGGAAGAAGAATTGCCCCCCCCCCCCAAAGGGAAGCAGAATTGATCTTGAATAACATGTGCATTGATTTAATATTAGGGAGTAGTGTTAAACCTATGATATCTGGTGACATGGTGTATCATTTATGTGTTGGTCATTTTTAAACGCCCGACTTAAAAAAGTTGGTGGCATTATGGTATCACTAGCGCCATCCGTCCGGGATTCCCTTCCGCTCCATAACTTGAAGAGTTTTGATCTAAACTTAACAATTCGTTCACAACATATACCTTGTGGGTAGAAGGTGTGTCATGAACCATTTATGTCATTGTCGATTGCATAATATGGCTGAAAGTGTTCTATGGTGGTCGCCTAGATCAGTTTTACTGATCTCTTAATTATTTTTTGTTTTACCCCTTGTTTATTTTGGAGAGTGAGGTTAGCCACTAATTTTCCCCATTGTGGTGTCTTTCTAATTTCCTGCAATTTTTTCCGCAGGTCGATGAATGAATGAGAAGATGCGTTTACATTCAAGATAATCTTGTGATCTGGTGTGTTTTGTACCAAAATTAAATTGGGGTCTTGATATTTGCAGCGACCAAAACGGTCACCAGCCTTTTGACATTCAGTAAACCCAGAACTATTGCATGGATTTTGAAATTTTTTTTTAGTTATAACTGGCTTGAGTAGATGGTGTATTCTGTACTAAAATGAAGTTGGAGTGTTGATATTTGTGGCGACCAAAACAGTCACCAGCCTTTTGGCATTGAGTAACTCGGTACTGATTGCATGGATTATCAATTTTATCTTGTGATCATTAGTCCAGACATTACCTTATGCAGGTTATGCAGTCGGATCACGTGATTTATCGTCTGTAAACATTGGCGGATAGGCCTTTGGCTGGAGTGCTCTGCGCTGGGGACTCTCAGCTCTGCGCTGAGGACCATCTAACGGCTGCATATAAGTGTATCTCATGAAGTTACCGGAAAGGACTGTCCAAACAATATTCCGCTGCAGACCTCTGCGGTGAGGGCCGTGAGATCTCCGATCAGACGGAGACACCACGAAAAACGAAACCGAGCATAATATAACGTTTAATAATAATAAAGTTTTTCCTTTCTCGCACCACATCGTTAAACTTTTTTCACTGAAACTAAAACTACTGGTTTATTTGGTGTTTTTTTTTGGAGATACTAATTTCCTAATGTATCCTTCAATATATACTTTTTTTCCCACCGATTTCCCAGTACTTAGTGTTTACACGTGTCCCCAGCACAGAATTTTAACTCTCCCATACTTGTTCTCCGGGTTAATTTACACCTATTTGTGTGGGTCCTCAGCTCAAAGCTGGTGTCTCCGGGCTAATTTACATGTATTTGTGTGGGTCCTCAGCTCAGAGCTGGTGTCTCTGGGCTAATTTACATGTATCTGAGTGGGTCCTCAGCTCAGAGCTGGTGTCTCCGGGCTAATTTATACCTATTAGTGTGGGTCCTCAGCACAGAGCTGGTGTCTCCGGGCTAATTTACACCTATTGGTGTGGGTCCTAAGCAGTTTTCAGATTACAGCCACTTTCTCCCAAAGAAACTTTGTTCTTGTCCAGCCAGCCACCAACTGAAGAAATAAATTTCACATATGAATTTTGCACTCCGTTTACAAGCAGAGCTCACTTTCTATGGTGGTCGCCAAGATCAGTTCACTGATCTCTTGTTGTCTTATACCCCATCATTTAAATACCTAATAAGGTTAATTGTACATTATATGTTATGTTAAAAATCTTATACTTATTATTCTTTTATATCATATAATTGTTTTATTTTGACCTTTACTTGGGATAGAACAAGTTCCTGGGGGACTTCATTCCCACCATTAATAAGAAAAATGTTTATGGTGAAAATTGCAGTTAAATAAATACAAATAAATATGGTGAATTGAAAATAAAATGAAATTTGCAAAATCTCATGTATGCTTCCAAACTTTATTTTTTAGAACAAGAAGTATGATATCCGGAAGGAGGATTTAATCCATATAAAATTTTCCACTTCAGTAAGTTTTATTTAAGTAAAGTCAATTAAAAGTCACCTTAGTTAAGCTTTTTTTTAAGTTTCCTTGATTGCTTAACTTTAACCATTGTTAACTTTTGTGAGAGTATTATACCCTCATAACAAAGTTAGGGGAAGGGTGTGGGGGTATGTAAGTTGTTACTCATTAGTGTCGTAATACGTCGCCCCTCTACAAATCTCATTGTTTATCAATAAATGCATTTACATAGTCCTAGAGACATCCATACCTGAAGATCTTCTCAGCGTTACAATGATGAAGAAAAAATAACATGTTTAGCATGCTGGACAGCCTGGCAGTGACTACACCACATGACAAAAAAGGATTGATAATCAACATCCAAAAAACAAGGCCACTTAAATGTTAGAAGCGACCTTCAGTGAAAGGGCCTTTCAAACAGAAGAAGGGGCCTAGCCAAAGGGAAGAATTGGTGGCCCCCCGACGGGAAGAATTAGTGGCCCCAAGAACAGAACACAAGGCCACTTAAATGGAAGAAGCGACCTTCAATGACAGGGCCACTCAAACAGAAGAAGGGTCCACTCAAACAGAAGAAGGGTCCCCCCGAACCATAAACACCAAATTTATTTGGACTTATAAATATGGAAACAAAGCCTTTTTTAACTTAATTCAGCCTTTGCGCTTCTGTTCTTGATGTTTTTTCACAACGGGGCTGTTATTGAGAACAAAATCCTATTTCTTTTTACCATAGAGTGTTGCTTTATTACTGTTTTTGGTTTGTAAACTACTTTATTTTTTATAATTTTTTTTAGGGCTACAAAAAAACGGAATGCCGTTACCTGAAAAAGAAGTATGTAAGTATTCATGTAATTCAATATTGTGTTTAAATATACAATGGTCTTGTCAATGCCTTTTGTTAAATAGCCTTTGTAACACTTGTTATTTTATTTCCATTTCAGAGATACGCCTTCGTGCACTTCGATGGCATTGACAACGCCACAAGGGCCATGTCAAACTTGCAAGTAAGCTATTCAAATTATTTTTTTTCTCACATGTATGAGTTGTTGATGATGAAGAAAAAATAACATGTTTAGCATGCTGGACAGCCTGGCAGTGACTACACCACATGACAAAAAAGGATCTATAATCAACATCCAAAAAACAAGGCCACTTAAATGGAAGAAGCGACCTTCAGTGAAAGGGCCTTTCAAACAGAAGAAGGGGCCTAGCCAAAGGGAAGAATTGGTGGCCCCCCGACGGGAAGAATTAGTGGCCCCAAGAACAGAACACAAGGCCACTTAAATGGAAGAAGCGACCTTCAATGACAGGGCCACTCAAACAGAAGAAGGGTCCACTCAAACAGAAGAAGGGTCCCCCCGAACCATAAACACCAAATTTATTTGGACTTATAAATATGGAAACAAAGCCTTTTTTAACTTAATTCAGCCTTTGCGCTTCTGTTCTTGATGTTTTTTCACAACGGGGCTGTTATTGAGAACAAAATCCTATTTCTTTTTACCATAGAGTGTTGCTTTATTACTGTTTTTGGTTTGTAAACTACTTTATTTTTTATAATTTTTTTTAGGGCTACAAAAAAACGGAATGCCGTTACCTGAAAAAGAAGTATGTAAGTATTCATGTAATTCAATATTGTGTTTAAATATACAATGGTCTTGTCAATGCCTTTTGTTAAATAGCCCTTGTAACACTTGTTATTTTATTTCCATTTCAGAAATATGCCTTCGTGCATTTTGATGGCGTAGAAAACGCCACAAGGGCCAAAATAAATTTGGAAGTAAGCTGTTCAAATTATTTTTTTTCTCACATTTATGAGTTGTTGATGATGAAGAAAAAATAACATGTTTAGCATGCTGGACAGCCTGGCAGTGACTACACCACATGACAAAAAAGGATCGATAATCAACATCCAAAAAACAAGGCCACTTAAATGGAAGAAGCGACCTTCAGTGAAAGGGCCTTTCAAACAGAAGAAGGGGCCTAGCCAAAGGGAAGAATTGGTGGCCCCCCGACGGGAAGAATTAGTGGCCCCAAGAACAGAACACAAGGCCACTTAAATGGAAAAAGCAACCTTCAATGACAGGGCCACTCAAACAGAAGAGTTCCCCCCGAACCATAAACACCAAATTTATTTGGACTTATAAATATGGAAACAAAGCCTTTTTTAACTTAATTCAGCCTTTGCGCTTCTGTTCTTGATGTTTTTTCACAACGGGGCTGTTATTGAGAACAAAATCCTATTTCTTTTTACCATAGAGTGTTGCTTTATTACTGTTTTTGGTTTGTAAACTACTTTATTTTTTATAATTTTTTTTAGGGCTACAAAAAAACGGAATGCCGTTACCGGAAAAAGAAGTATGTAAGTATTCATGTAATTCAATATTGTGTTTAAATAAACAATGGTCTTGTCAATGCCTTTTGTTAAATAGCCTTTGTAACACTTGTTATTTTATTTCCATTTCAGAAATATGCCTTCGTGCATTTTGATGGCGTAGAAAACGCCACAAGGGCCAAAATAAATTTGGAAGTAAGCTGTTCAAATTATTTTTTTTCTCACATTTATGAGTTGTTGATGATGAAGAAAAAATAACATGTTTAGCATGCTGGACAGCCTGGCAGTGACTACACTACATGTAAAAAAAGGAGCGATAATCAACATCCAAAAAACTGGCCTAAGCGGTTACAAACTCTGGTGGCCATACGAGTCATAATTTGATTTATTCATAACAATGTGAACAAGAAATTTCAATTGATGAAATTAAAACAAATGTTATATTAAATGTAAAGTTGTTAATTGTAGCGGTTCGACTCTGCCAGGGCGGGCGTATGTAAGTTTTTACTCATTAGTGTCGTAATACGTCGCCCCTCTACAAATCTCATTGTTTATCAATAAATGCATTTAAATAGTCCTAGAGACATCCATATCTGGAGATCTTCTCAGCGTTACAATGATGAAGAAAAAATAACATGTTAAGCATGCTGGACAGCCCGGCAGTGACTACACCACATGACAAAAAAGGAGCGATAATCAACATCCAAAAAACCAAAAGACAAGGCCACTTAAATGGCAGAAGCAACCTTCAATGACAGGGCCACTCAAACAGAAGAGTTCCCACGAACCATAAACACCAAATTTATTTGGACTTATAAATATGGAACAAAGCCTTTTTTAACTTAATTCAGCCTTTGCGCTTCTGTTCTTGATGTTTTTTCACAACGGGGCTGTTATTGAGAACAAAATCCTATTTCTTTTTACCATAGAGTGTTGCTTTATTACTGTTTTTGGTTTGTAAACTACTATATTTTTTATAATTTTTTTTAGGGTTACATAAAAACTGACTGCACGGCAGTTAAGAAGAAATATGTAAGCATTCATGTAATTTAATATTGTGTTACTTAGCACCATTAAAAACGCACAGTTGAATTTTATGTTTCTACCCCAGTAAGGCTATTGGTCGTTTACGTTTTGTTGTTTATTCGAGTCGAGTTGCAATAACTGGATAACCTGTGGTGTTCGCCAACGCGCCTGTCGTGAAGATTTCCTAATAACGTCCATTGAGTGTTTCACCGTCACTGAGAACAGCTTTCAGGGCTCATTTGTCGTGGGTTCCACACTTTACACGAAGCTCAGCATAAAGAGGAAAAAAGAATCAGAAAACCTTACCATGCCCCGACTTACGACACAACAAAGGGAACGTGCCATTTGGCATGTTACAGGCGGGTCTCAGTTGTGCCGCCGTAGGACGTCACATGCAGTGTCATCCCGCACGTGACCAATTTTGCACCACGACTGCTTGTGAGACAGTGGGAATTGGAAGGCCCAGGGTAAGCCTCAGCACCATCCGACCGTCGTCTCCAACAGATACAGATGCATGCACGCATCCCCTACCGAGGGCCCATATTGACACCCGCCTCACGCCAAAACCGTTTACGATGGGTTTGAAATCAGAGCCCACACTCTGCAAGGTTGACAAGTTTTCTTGCAACAGAATAATGTGAACATCATGGAATGGCCAGATTACTCCCCCGATCTATCGCCCATAGAGCACTTGTGGGATCAGCTTAAGAATGCCATTGCACAATGTCAACCCAGGCCACGCAACCCACGTGAATTGATCCAGGTAGTGCAGGAATGATGACACCTTCAATTTCTGTATCAACGATTTGTTTGCCAGGAATAAAAGTCACCAGGGTTTCACATATTGTCAATTCTTTGTCTCATTCTGACCAATGCCTTGTTCTTCAATTTAAGAGTACTTACAATATTTTACACTTCTCAAAATATTTTACATTCTTTGGGTCGTGCGTTTTTAATGGCACTAAGTTTACAATGGTCTTGCAAATGCCTAATGTTAAATAGCCTTTGTAACACTTATTGAATTTCCATTTCAGAAATATGCCTTCGTGCATTTTACAGATACTGAAAATGCCACAAGGGCGAAATCAAATCTGGAAGTAAGCTGTTCAAATTATTTGCTGTCCGCAAGTGTGTCTATGAAATATAGTGATATCAACTTCCCTCACTGAATCCGACTTGAGTGAATGGGGATATTTAAACTCGCTCATGAAAAACGTGAAGATGCTGAGTGCATGTTGTCTGAATAATGTAAATTATGTACTCTGTACCCTGACGACATTATGTTTAGAAACCTGGGCAACTGGAACTGATGTCTGAAATGAGCTGCAAAAACAGTTGTTTCGCAGTGTGTTTAAAGCGATCGACCAAATCCAGAGGATAAACTTTCTTCATTGCATCCGCCTTGAGAGTGAATGGGAATGAGGTTTACTGCTAGCCATGCTATTGAATTATAGAAGCCAGGGTAGTGCTTATTCACATCACACAATAGAAAGAAATGTAAAAAACTTGCCTGAATGTGGTCTGCAAGTGTGTCTTTGACATACTGTAAATGACTTATTCACGCAAATTTAATTTAGTTGGCGAATAATAAGTTTACACGAAATAACTTATTTCAAATCAGAAAAGTTTAAATTAAATAGAAAAACTATTTTTAAAATAAAAATCTAACTGAACTAAACCCCAAAACGTGTTGAGACGAGAAGCTAATCTCCCCAGCTGCAAGCGACAGGGGGTGACCGATAATCACGGCGGCAATAATCAAACAGTGGATTAGTTTATATGTATTAATCTGATCTACACATCAGAAAAACACATCATTCAAAAAAAGTCCAGCTCAATGGCGGAGTGATCAACAGACACATTGTGATGGCAGTCGCTGAGGGCATCTTACTGAAGCATGAGAAAACCCTTTTACCTCGATTCGGCGGGGCCATACAGATTACAGAAGCCTGGGCAAGATCATTCCTCGACAGACTTGAATTTGTGAAAAGAAAAGGCACCAAGGACATCAAGAAACTACCCACAGATTTCCCTCAGAGCCAAGCCGAATTTGTGAAAAGAGTACCAGACGTAGTCCTGAAACACAAGATTCCCCATCAGCCTATTATCAACTGGGACCAGACTGGTGTAAGTATGGTCCCTGGCGGTGAATGGACCATGGCACGGAGTGAGTGAGTGATTTGGATTTTACGTCCTGCTCAACAGTATTTTAGCTATCGAAGACTGTCGGTCTACCAAATCCCCAGCTTACCAAAACAGAACAAGAAGCTTCTATCATTGAAACTGTGAATAACGTTGTCGATAATTAAACTTAAAACAAAAACCCATGAAAACGAAAGCGGGGCTAGTATAATGTTTACGACGAAGAAACAAGAGCGAAGATTGCCAGGACTGCCCTTGAGATCGGGATTTAAATTACCGTATTATTATGTACGAAATTACATGGATTGTATATATGTAAATCGACCATGTGGAAGATCGTCCTAATTCGATAAACATGTAATCGATTTAAAATAAAAGACTATTATTAAGATTATTATTAACTTTCATTTCATATAAATTTTTTACTTTGACCTTTACTTGGGCCATCACCCACACACCTGTCATGTGCACTGTTCTCATGGAGAGGGGGTTCCAGTCAAGAGGGGAGACAGACAGAGGTGGGTACTGGGCCATCTCCCACTAACCTGTCATGTGCACTGTTCTCATGGAGAGGGGGTTCCAGTCAAGAGGGGAGATAGACAGGTGGGTACTGGGCCATCTCCCACTAACCTGTCTCTTCCCTTGCTTGAAACAGTCACAGTGATATCATCATTTCATTTGTTTGTTTTATGTATATATTCAATGCCTTTTTTGATTTTTTGTTTTGTTTTATTATGATTGATTTTGAGGGCCTCAGGGAAGAAGAGTCATTTAACTGATTGATGTACTCTCAGTAAATAAAGATATATATATATATATAGAACAAGTTCCTGCGGGAATATATTCCCACCAATGTTTATGATGAAAATTGCAGTAAAATAAATGTTTAAGGTGAATTAAAAACGAAATGAAATTTGCAAAATCTCATGTATGCTTCCAAACTTTATGTTTTTAGAAAAAGAAGTATGACGTGAGGAAGGAGGATTTGATCATCATTAAATACTCCACATCAGTCGAGATGACAGGATCATCATAGAATAGGCCAAATCATCTTATTAACTAAGTTTTATTAAAGAAAAGTCACCTTAGTTAAGCTTGATTCCTTGATTGCTTAATTTTAACCATTGTTAACTTTTGTGAGAGTCTTATACCCTCACATCAAAGTTAGGGAAAGTGTGTAACGGCCAAACATCACTTTATTGTATTTCTTAATGTTGTTTCAATTGTTTTGTATTTTTGGCTAAAGTCCGTTTTCGCTTCGTGTTGCACTCCGATTCTTGGTAGTTTTCGTCACTTTTACTAGATCTTTCGAAAGGAAGCTAACAAAACGACAGGTCTTACCGCAACATCATACGAAGCTGTATAGGTATAAAGAGGCACATACTACGGTATAAACCCTAATCATTTCTTTACTTAAGCGTAAATCTGCCTATTAATCGATCACGTACCTTATAACGAGTAACTTGCTCTTACTTGCCAGTATTGCCGTAGGTTTTGGCTATACGTTATATCTATATCATACGTTCATATAGTTTTCAGTACATTTCTGTACACAAAATGTTTTTATATCTCTTTTGTGCCATCCTTTGAGCTAAGCTATGGCTTTACGTTATTTCCATATTGCGTCATCTAAATTTTCGACTTCTATGTTAAATTCTTATAAAGTGTTTTCTGCGACGTATTTTGTACCTTTTGCCCTAGCAGAGATGCCTCCCTTAAATGATAAAATTCAGTACGGGCTTTTTAGTTTTATTTTATAGCGATTTCTTACTTTTCTAAAAGTGGTAATTTAAGTCAGACTCTTGCATGTGGCTAACAGTAAATATTTGTTTATTTTCTTTTATTTGAAGTAATATAAAACATTGTTTTACTTTTATGCAGTCAATCACCTCTGTGCACCATAGCCCACCATTGTTCATCCTTGTATATCATAATACATCTTTGTTCGCCACCATTGTATCATGTACGAATTACGAACAATCTCTTGCACCGTTTTCTGAGGGCAATAATACATCTAAAACTTTATTACGGACTTTTGTTATTTTTCTGATTTTGAGGGTACAGTGTGGGGGTAGTCTGGTTGTCTATAGATCTTTTAAGTACTACTTATACAGTTCTGTAGTTTTCATGCAAGGTCGATTAAATTTTTGTACATGTTCATGGTGTGCAGTTTTTTTTTCTTAAAATTTCTCGCACACTCATTTGAGAGTAACCAGATCAATTAATCAATACAAGTACATGCAAATTAATTTTATAGGTATTAGAACATTTTGGTATGGTATTTTTTTTTCTCAGCCAAACAAGAAAAATATTCTGGAGTAAAGTAAAGTCATGATCTATGTTTACCTGTGGTACAAATTTTTAGTCACAACCCCCATTGATCAATGGATTGGATGCTATTGAAATATATTATCCCTAGAAGTCATATGGTATTGCTTATTCACACAACTACAAGTGCAAGAAATGTACAAAAATTGTCTGAATGCTGTCTGCAAGTGTCTATGATTGATTGATTGGAGTTTTACACCGCACTCAAGATTATTTTACTTACGGTATTGTCTGAGTCAATTCGAGTATTGGAAAAAAATTCGAGGAGCCTCGTTACCTGCTTTAAATCGAGTTCATGCCTGTCATATTTCGAGGCAAAGGCTTCGGCGAATATACCCCCCATAGCGTTGATTCAGTGAGTGGTTAATCCCATTCAGTGATCGCTGTTGTTGTTTTAACTTCTTATCACTTGGCTGTCGTCAATACAATTGTTTTATAAACTGCTGTCGGTCAAAGCCAGGGGCTGTATGTTGGGTATCGTCATAGAAAAAAAGGCCACAAAGAACTACTACTAATCTCATTAATAAGTAATTTTTTGATAAATTTATAAAAGTAAGACGTGAATTTCCATCATGCAACAGACCAACGGAAGCTACGGTAAGAGCACGGTCAGAGTTATCTACCTTTTTCAGGCGAATATAAAGATGGCGAATGACGAGATTGACTACATGGATATTGTGAGCTTTGATCAAGATTTGTTTTAGGTGACAGATGAACTAAAGTGGCAATTGTGGACTATCGACGGGAGATAATGCTGATTTATTGAAAATCGGCAGGATTAGAAAAGTCAAATGACTTCAACATCGTAGGACCTACTGGTGCTACCGAGAGCAGAAGGGCCTACAGCCGGTTATTCTTACATAGTTTTTTGCTATCCAGATTTAAAGTTCTTTAAATTCGTTTTATTGAAAAAAAAAAACACTTCTTGAAGGTCGGAATCAGTTAAGAAAGGTAAAGAAAAGGATATTAGTTGTGTTGATATAAGAGGACATTTTGCTCTAACTTGCTGAAGAAATCATAGTCTGACCGACACGGGAGGCGGATGGGTCTTACAAGAAAGTCAGGGTTTATTTCGGGCCTCCAACATACACTTTTAATAGCCAAGACAGCACCTTTCAAAGCACCAACGTACTCCACGAAAAGAGTGTGCAGTTGGTCTGACGCGCGTTTATAACAAAATCATAACCGGTAGTATAATAGTGACGAAATTCAAATTTATGAAGTGAGATTTGTACATCAAGTTTCACATTTATTAGATTTTGATTTTGAATAGATAAATCTTTTTTCGGAACACGAAAGTACATTACAAAGAAAATAAAGTTAAGGACAAAAATTAATAAAAGTGATTAAAGTTCTGACAAAATATCCATCTCGGACAGCATACTGTATGTACAACATTCTAGTTCCCTGGAAGTTTACTCAGTGAAGGGATCAGTTCCGTAATCGGGTCCGAGATCTTCTGGCACAAAGCCCTCAAATTCATCCTCACTGTCGGTTTCGAAGGTCTCTTCAGTGGGACAAGTAGAAATGCCTGTTACCCGAAAGCTCTTCGCCACCAGTTCTGTTGACAGGCTATTCCAAGCTTGGTCGATCCACTCGACAATTTCTCCTTTGGTGCTTGATGATGCAACGCCCGTTTCGGTTACCTGAAAATTGGAAGCAGAAGTTGCTATATATGAACTGAAAAACGACTGATTCAAATCCGTAAAAACAAAACAAATAATGTCCGGTTGAGAAAATCAATTTGTGGGGAGGGGAAATTGTTTTACCTTATTTCTCATGCTTGTTGACCAGGACCGCCTAAGACTATCCTTAAAAGGTTTGTTAAGACAGACGTCCAATGGCTGGAGCTTGGACGTACAACCCCCCGGGATAACTGCAGTGGTACAGCTCAACTTGTCACATTGGCGTCTGATATCCTGGGTGATGTGAGCAGCGAAGCTGTCCATCACCAACAGGGTAGGGCGTCGCTCTGTGTAAACCTTCAGAATCTGTTGGAGCCATACCATCATCAGATCTTGGGTCATCCAGGCCGTGGGGTTGACTCTGACAATCCAGCCATCGGGCGTTGGTAGGTTCAGAGGCCTCGTACCTTCAGGACAAAAAAAAAATGAATTAGTGGACAAGTACAAAGGGATCTTATAGGTGTAAGGAGCATCACTAAACCGAAACTGACTTCGAAAGGTCTGGTTAATACCTCATCGTTATTTTTTATTGGAGCCGGTGCAGAATTTTGAATGGAAAATTTATACTCTCCGTACATGTAATTTATTACAACAGACGATCATTGAGCCAACGAAAATATACTGAAGTAAAATAAATAATGTTAGGTGTGGGGCTTACCTTTAAAAATAATCATAGGGGGCAGCTTAGTACCAGAGGCAGTAACAGCGAGGACAACTGTAAAGTGCCGTTTCTCTCCACCCGTCGTCAATATAGGCACATCTTTCACTCCTTTCATGTTGACTGTCTGTCGGGGGACGAAATCAAAGTACATCGGTACTTCGTCCATGTTTATAATCATCTCCGGATCAAATTCCTTCTGTTGACGGACCTGAAAATAAACAATACAAATGATTAAGTGTCTAAGAAAAACCAAATTAGCTGATATATAGGAGCGCCGCCTGGTAATGTTGATTTTCCCGTATTACCTGCATATCATACGTTATGAACTTTCTCTTTAAATACTGCTCACGGGAACAAATGCTAATAATCGTGCATAACAAACTGAAATTTTACCTCTTCCAAGTACTTGTGAAAAACATCGATTCTAATCTGGAGGTCAGCTGGCATCTTCTGTGAGAGTGTTGTCTTTCTCCTCGTGCTCAAGTTGTTCCTCTTCATGAAACCCTCTAACCAACCTCGCGATGCTTTAAAATCCGGATTTTCCTCGCAGACGACTTTCATGGCATACATCTGGATGTTCTCTTGGGATACAGGTAGTTGCATATCTCTCTGTCTAAGCACCCAGGAAACAATTCTCTGATCAGTCTGAAAAAAAAAAGCATTTATATGAAAGCGTGTTAACTCAGATCTAAACCAGAAGCTTGCTTCGTTAAATATTATAAAATTTCCCAACACAAAAATAATGGTACAATGTCTAATTATATGTATGTCGCTCAAAAAACGTCATTGCATACACACCTCTACGCTGTAGCTGAGTCTGTTTCCAGTTCCAATTCTGCGGTACTTCCCCATCTTTTCGCCAGTACTAGTTTGTCGGGCTGCCAACCACTTCCTCCAAGTATATAATGTGGAGTCCGCAATTCCATACTTCCTTGAGACAGGTTGAAACCCAAGATCTTCAGCTTCTGTAACAATGGTCTTCTTTTCCTGGATAGAATACCGCTTGTATCTGCCCCTTTTTGCACTGACAGGAGTCACGTCATAGCTTGCTGATAATCCGGCTATCTCTCGTATGGCATTCATTGTAGATAATTTAGGGGTTCGAATATATGGAAGTAAGATTAGCAGTAACGATTGATTGTGACCTTTCGTTTTCGATGTCCAGTTTATAAAGCAATTCACACTCGGTTGGAGATTGCTCATGAGTGTCATTTTGAGCTGAAGGCGCGAGTTCCTAACTAGAAAACAATGGAAATAATCCTAGTTAAGACGACTTACAGGGATTATAAATAATCGCCTTACGTTAATCAACGGTTAATTGTGACCACCTGTCTGAGATTAACTCCAAAAATGTGAAACTTTTTTTATAAGTACGGTAATATCTTAATTAAACTGATCTTAAAGGCACACTGAAAAGTTCGTAACTAGATATGGAATTTTCAGTCGCACCCAAGTCCAGAAAAACACTTGAGGTGATGGCCAAAGCACTTTTCAGTCAAACGCTTCGATCTTTTCAGCACAATCGATTTGTTTGTATAATCCCATATCATAACCCGAAAGGCTAAATATTCGAACACTATTCAAGTGTGATGCCTTATTCCATTTTCCTCAAAAATATATTTGGAAACGGCGAGTATATATCGCCAATTTGTTTTACGTTTTGCCAAAAATAAAATGTTGTTTAGAAACCAAAAACGAATTTGTGATGTGGCTGAAGGTATAGAAATAAATCAACACTAATTTAAAAAAAAAAACGATATGCAAAGGCCTACCAGCTTTTACATTGACAAACTCAGATGACATATCATAGGATTATGTAAAAACAGAACTTGAGTTGTTATTGGGATGAAAACGTTGATTTAAGATGCCCCACCCCTTACAAGAAATATACCCTCCACCCCCACGCACACACACGAAAGTTTATTCCAGTTTTTTCCCAGTCGATGTTCTCTTCTACAGGTTGCATTTTTGTTCAGATTTTCTCCCTTCAGTGAAGTTTTTAACCTACCATTTTGAATTTTTTTTTGGTCATCCGTCAAATGAAACCATTTGAGATCAGTTGAACTTTGCTCACTTACAGCACACTGGTCACCAAAATGTCCAAAATTGTTCACATTAACTAAAAACCCCAAAGAACAAACGTGGTCGTCGGGTAAATGGAGTTTTTTTTTACCAATGATAGCCAACAGATGCTTCAAGATTTTGATGATCCGTAAAAATACACAGGTGGATTGTTCAGTCAACTTTATTCATTGCAGTGTTTAGTAATTGAAAAGTAGAAAGAAAAAAACGGCACAGGGATATTATTAAAAAAATCTTCTTGACAAGAAAAACACATTAAGACAAGTTTCTAAAATTGTTTTATATATGAGTTTAATTATAGTTAGTGTCTTTTAGAAAGTGTAATCCCAAATTAACGAGAATATTGTTTTATATAGGCAAGTCAAACTTGACCTTTAAACCTTAACAGTTATTGACAAAAGTCTTTAACTTTCAGATAATGCTGGTAGCCTTGTATTTGCCAATATATATATTTTTTGTTGTTGAGACTTTTGTTTTTCTTAAAGGCTATCACAGGATTTGGCTTAGAGGGAGCGTCAGTTATTGTGAGATAATAATCTGAAGCCCTGTTTGTATTTTCTGTTATTAATCCAAGGGTGGTGGATAAGGGAGAATTCCAAGCGTTGGCGATTAGGCCTACAGACTTTTGTTCTATTGATCATCCGAGGTCCACGAGCAAAACATATTACATGTATTTGTTAATTGATCAATTTAATCAATCAGGCTTATACCTACAGTGGGCTCTTTGTTTTGCCCTCGGAAAGTACTAACGATGGAGAAACCTGCAGAGAGCCCAAATCCAGTATTTTATTTGGAGGTTGTCGCTGTATATATAAAGAAAGCTATAGTCTTACGATCCATTCAAAATATTATTTTAACTTCGAGATGAGCAGAAAATATGACTTCCCTTCTGTCGTTCGTGGGTTCCACGTCTATCGTTTTTTTTGGGAACCAGTGTTAGGTGAAGAGATGCAGACATACAGAGACATCTCTAACCGCCACGATATATTTGCAGTAGCGGTACGAAGAAATGGTATTACAGTGGGTCATATGCCGAGAGAGATCTCCAGAATCGCCTGGTTCTTCATAAAGAATGGTGGGAAAATAACCTGTAAAGTAACATCAACGCAGAAAAAGCGGTCGATGATAGCAAAAGGAGGTCTCGAAATTCCCTGTTCATATTCTTTTTCCGGAACACGAAAGTACATTGGAAAGCTTAAAAAGATGTTAGAGGAAGTGAACAAGTCTAATTCCTGAAAATTTTTACAGAATTGTAGGCTATTTATAAATCTTGTTATGCCATTTCTCCCTGACAGTTGATTTATTCCATTCGCAAATATACGATAAACATCTTCCAACAGTGAAATTAAAACAACCTGCCTTCTTTTTGTTTGTAAGACATTCTCAACTTGTTTTAAATCGTGTACAATCGGCGTATTTATGAGATGGGATTTGTTGTTCTATATAGGTTTCGTCCTTATTTAATCATTCGCTCAATAATGATAGGTCAAATCCCATCTTTCAATAACCGGAGATGGCACGTATTAAAAATCGGTAACCTTTAAACTTTGTCATGAATTTGAGGTCAAAGGCTATTAAAGGTCAAAATAGGAACGACAAGACCAACTTAGAACATGACCTACATTTTAGTACGATGCATAAATATGTTTATGAACTAAAAGAAACAGATAAATACATCTACAGCATATCGCTGAATCCAGTGAGGATATTTAGGATAAGTATTTTGTTAATTCCACGTAAGAAATACGTTGATAATTGCTACTTTTAACTGTGCGGTAAACTATATTTAATAACGGAACCATGATCACTATTATAATATAATACTGCGAGTATCGGCTGCTTCAGTCCTCAGTTTAAAAGAAATATTTTCCTGGAGATCTGCGCCCGTGACTTTGTTCAAGTTGCGCTCCATGTAAATGCAGAGAAAGTTTACGCATGCCTAAAACTTTCCCTTTTTCTGGAAAACTCTTTTAAAGGGGAAACAAGAAATAGGCTAAACGCCATTCAAGGTACAAGGTGTAATTTTATTAGCAACTAGACATTGAATACGGAGCAGGCAATCGATAACCGTTACATGTAAATATCGACTTAGCCTTCCCTAACATTACAGTTTTATAGTAGTTAATCAGATAGACAATGCTTGAGTGTCAAACAGTTTAACCTCATGCGGTGTTACCCTCATGCAGTGACAACTTATCACAGCAGACGCCTGAAAGCTGTTAAAACCACACTTTGCGCCAGCACTGCAGACTGGCATGATTTACCTGTCCCAAATCGAGTATTTTGTCACCGCCCGTCCTCGAATTGACTCAGACAATACCGTATATGGCGGCGAATAGAAATTTTAATCAGACAGGCCCGTTAACATCAAAATTATGATAAAATAAAAATTATGATAAAATAAAAAGGACAGAAATAAATTTATGAAATAGTGATATCAACTTCTCACTGAATCCGACGTGAGAGTGAATGGGGGGGATATTTCAACTTGCTCATGACAAATGTGGAGATGCTGAGTGCATGCCGTCTGCTAGTATGCATTATGTAAATTATGTATTCTTTTCCCTGAACGCTTGATGTTTCAAGCTACTTATTTTTTCAATGATATACGGACGTTTAAGCGATGAAGAAACCCCTTAGTGGACATACACATTGGGCTATCGTGTGAAAATGTTAAATTCATTTGAAACAAGTGGGATTAATGGACAGGTAATCATCACAATTTTGCCCCTAGCCATGATATTGAAATGTATTATCCCTAGAAACCTGGGCAACCGGAACTGATGTCTGAAATGAGCTGCAAAAACAGGTGTTTTGCAGTATGTTTAAAGCGATCGACCAAATTCAGAGGATATCAACTTTCCTCATTGCATCCGTCTTGAGAGTGAATGGGAATGCAGTTTACCTCTAGCCAGGCTATTGCTTATTGACATCATACAATGAAAAAAAAATGTAAAAAATTTGTCTGAATGTGGTCTGCAAGTGTGTCTATGGAATATAAAGATATCAACTTCCCTCACTGCATCTGTCTTAAGAGTGAATGGGAATGATGATTACCTCTAGCCATCCTATTGAAATTTATCACATAACTGTTATTCGCGTACATAAAGCCATGTCGTAAATATGGTATGTAACTAGTTACATAACACTTCCAATGAAAATGATTGGCTGAGAGCGTGGGAAAATTATTCGTATGCGCGCCAGTGGGACTTTTTGTTGTTTTAATGTGTTAGTCTGTCTGTCGATTGACCTGTCAAAATGTTATGTACTATGGCACATACAAATTTCCCAGACAATTTGCACACGTATAAAGTCAAGAAAGATTATTAGTTATTTAAATTGTAAGTCCCACAACCTCAATGTCCCTATTTAAAAAACGAATTGCCCAAGCCAAACGAGTGACGAGTCAGCTATAGGCATACATAGGTCAACTCTTAGCTATAACTGGAACGCAGGCTAGTTGTGACCTAGATAACTTCAGAACGAATTTGAACAAAATCTTTGTTTGATAAAATTGAATAATGTTCTAGATGTTTCTTATTTATACTTTTGAAACTTGTCGTTTTTATCTTAGAAATTCAAGTGGAATTGACATAGATCTAATTCATTGTTACGGCGGAGAACTTCACCGAACTCAGCCTTGCTGCGGCTGTTGTCTATTTATAACTTCTCATGACGTTACGATCATTACAAGTTTAGTTATGCAATAAACAGAATCTCGCACTCGTGGTCATTAGATATGAAAATTTATGAAGCCAGGGTACAATGTAGTACATCTCCACATCACACAATGAAAAGAAATGTACACAAATTGTCTGAATGCTGTCTGCAAGTGTGTCTTTGAAATATAGAGATATCAACTTCCCTCACTACATCCAGGGTAGTACTTATCCACATCACACAATGGATTGATTGATTAGAGTTTAACGCTGCGCTCAAGATTATTTCACTGATACGGCGGCAAAAAGAAATTATATCATACAATTGTTACATCAAAAATACATTGGAACTGAAAAATGACAGAAACAGACATACTAAAAACTGGTAAAACACTGTAAATCATTTTCGGAGATTAAAAACAAGAAATATCACAATTATCTCCAATGGAGCAACAATAAACAATTCATATAAATAACCATTTTATAAAGTACAAATGTGTAAATATGTATTTATATTCTGATAGAGTGTAACTTTAATAACAAAAAGGTTTATACCATAATAATTAAAAATTTGACCCAGGTTAGTCGCCTTTTACGATCAAGCTTGCCTGGGAACTGTGAGCCAATTCTTATCCCCCGGAACCCACACGGGAACCCAAGGATTAGTCGCCTCTTACGATCAAGTACCTTGGGAAGGCTGAGGGTCTATTCTTATCTCCCTGGAACCCACACAGGGGCACACAATGGAAAGAAATGTACAAAACTTTGTCTGAATGTTGTCTGCAAGTGTGTCTTTGAAATATACAGATATCACCTTCCCTCACTCTATCCATCTTGAGACTGAATGGGAATGATGATTACCTCTAGCTATGCTATTGAAATATATTATCCTTAGAAGCCAGGGCAGTACATATCCACATCACACAATGGAAAGAAATGTACAAAAATTGTCTGAATGCTGTCTGCAAGTGTGTCTTTGAAATATACAGATATCAACTTCCCTCACTGTATCCATCTTGAGACTGAATGGGAATGATGATTACCTCTAGCTATGCTATTGAAATATATTATCCCTAGAGTGAGTGAGTGAGTGATTGCGGTTTTACGTCCTGCTCAACAGTATTTCGGTTATATGAAGACGTTGTCTCCTTGTGACAGGGCGGATTTCCACCGCTCTTTTAGGTGCTGTCTCACCGAGACGACTTACCGAAGACAACCAGCAAGCCCCCTCACCCAGTCACAGTATACTGACACCGGGCCAACCAGTCGCTGCTCTAACTCCTATTGCTGAGCGCCAAGCGAAGCAGTAACAGCTACCACTGTTAAGTCTTTGGTCTGACTCGACCCGGGCTTGAACCCGGATCTCCCAGGCCTGAAGCGGACGCTCTACCGACTGAGCTATCAGGGCTGGTATTATCCCTAGAAGCCAGGGCAGTACATATCCACATCACACAATGGAAAGAAATGTACAAAAATTGTCTGAATGCTGTCTGCAAGTGTGTCTTTGAAATATACAGATATCAACTTCCCTCACTGTATCCATCTTGAGACTGAATGGGAAGGATGATTACCTCTAGCTATGCTATTGAAATATATTATCCCTAGAGTGAGTGAGTGAGTGATTGCGGTTTTACGTCCTGCTAAACAGTATTTCGGTTATATGAAGACGTTGTCTCCTTGTGACAGGGCGGATTTCCACCGCTCTTTTAGGTGCTGTCTCACCGAGACGACTTGCCGAAGACAACCAGCAAGCCCCCTCACCCAGTCACAGTATACTGACACCGGGCCAACCAGTCGCTGCTCTAACTCCTATTGCTGAGCGCCAAGCGAAGCAGTAACAGCTACCACTGTTAAAGTCTTTGGTCTGACTCGACCCGGGCTTGAACCCGGATCTCCCAGGCCTGAAGCGGACGCTCTACCGACTGAGCTATCAGGGCTGGTATTATCCCTAGAAGCCAGGGCAGTACATATCCACATCACACAATGGAAAGAAATGTACAAAAATTGTCTGAATGCTGTCTTTGAAATATAGAGATATCACCTTCCCTCACTGTATCCATCTTGAGACTGAATGGGAATGATGATTACCTCTAGCTATGCTATTGAAATATATTATCCTTAGAAGCCAGGGCAGTACATATCCACATCACACAATGGAAAGAAATGTACAAAAATTGTCTGAATGCTGTCTGCAAGTGTGTCTTTGAAATATACAGATATCAACTTCCCTCACTGTATCCATCTTGAGAGTGAATGGGAATGATGATTACCTCTAGCTATGCTATTGAAATATATTATCCCTAGAAGCCAGGGCAGTACATATCCACATCACACAATGGAAAGAAATGTACAAAAATTGTCTGAATGCTGTCTGCAAGTGTGTCTTTGAAATATAGAGATATCACCTTCCCTCACTGTATCCATCTTGAGAGTGAATGGGGATATTGCGGAGTGCATGCTCTCTGCAAATATGTATTTTGTCAAATATGAATTCTTACTGCCCGATGTTTCACACCCCCACTCTGTCACCATTTAAGCAGGTGTATTATTTCAGCTTATTCACACCAGTTTTACTAAAGTGCTTAGGGCACTTTGTAATCTTATATTGCATTTTTGTTTTCAAATTTGTCTAAAATTATCACCAAGAAACTGAACTGTAATAAGGGAAGTAATTTGCTCCATGTAGATTTATTTATTTACAGACCCAGTGGAGGAATTTCATATATTGTTTCAGGAAGCTGATATCAGGGAAATTACTGAATTAGTAAATCAGTGAATTAGTAATCAGTGTTAGTTATTTACTATTTCATTTATGTATTGGTTTTCCAAAAAAAGGTTATTTAAAATTTGAACTATGATACAGTACTCCATTGAGGAAATTCAATCCATCTTTTAGCCCGAGTCAAGGATTGATTGATTGATTGTTTGGTGTTTTACGCCACGCTCCAGATTATATCACTTATATGGCGGCGTTGCCAGTTTTACTGTGGGAGGAAACCGGGCTCTATGCCCAGAGGAAACCCACGACCTTCTGTTGGTAACTGGCAACCATCCCACATAGGTCGTTCGAGTGAAAACCCAGTCAGAAAATTTTCCAATTGTTTTAACTGAGTGGGATTCGAACCCGCGACCCATTGGTGGAAGGCTGTTCGAATTGAGCGTCCAACGCTCTACCTACTGAGCCACGGAGGCCCCCCCGAGTCAAGGAACATTTCTAGCTATACAATGGGGCATAACTCTGATATGAAGAGAGCTCCAAGTTCATCGCTTTGATGTTTGCTAAGAAGATTTTGTGAACAGTTAACATGGCAACAATGGAGAAATCAGTTGCGATTTCTGTGGTAAATAAACTATCCGTCGTTGTCTGGGGATAGGGTTTTTACATTAGAAGAAGTATTGAACAGACGGCCTCAGTGTCCCAACTCACGTGAAGCTGTCTATAGGATGGTGAGACGCATGGCTAGATTATCCCTTACGCAGATATAACCACACAACAGACAGACGCGTTATCCCATCATGAAAAAGGATGGCTGTTAGTCTTGAGTGTCAATATCCACTTAGATACGTCAACATAGCACACTATTGTTCTCTCTTAAAATTACTTTTACAACCTTTATTTAGTATCAATAAGTGATAACGAAAACTCACCTAGTAAAGGAGAATATACATATTTAAAAATTAAAATTGAAATTGAATTTGAGCCCTAGCTTGATTTTCATATCTAACAATGTGCTTAAACTTTACACAAAATTTTGCCTTAATGACCAAACATAGCCGTTCGTCCCAGCTAAAGATCGATTTTGCACCACATGTCAAACAGATGAGGAAGAGATACACATGTTAATGTCTAAAAGTCACCAATAACAGACTGGTTCTTTTTACAACTGTGGTCAGTTCGGAGTCGCTTTTCTTCTTTATCGGGGGCCTCCATAGCTCAGTAGGTACGGTGTTGGACGCTCAATCCGAACAGCCTTTCACCAATGGGTCGCGGGTGCGATTCCCAGTCAGTCCAAAAAAATATTGCAAAATTTTCTGACTGGGTTTTCACTGGAACGACCTATGTGGGATGGTTGCCAGTTACCACCGGAAGGTCATGGGTTTCCTCCGGGCATAAAGCCCGGTTTCCTCACAATAAAAGAAATAATCTTGAGCGCCGCGCAAAACACCAAACAATCAATCAATCCTCTTTATACAGTTTACAATGATTAAGGAACTACTTCAGAACAGGAAAATATGAGGCACGCAGAAAGCAGCTAATTTGCCCTTCAGAAGTTTAAACAGACTAAATCTAGATAATTAAGTTCAACCATCTCAGAGCTCAGAAAGGTGAACTAAAAGTCACTGTCCAGGGATTTTACTTCTACTTCTGGTCGGATTGGTCTTGGGTTTATTAATTATAACAATTAATATTGCCCGGTGGGATAATCTGAAAAAGAAAAAATGACTCTAGTAGCAAAAGTAATCAAAGTTTGCAACAGTATATGATTTATTGTAGATTATAATGTAATAGGATTAATAACATTATGATGTAACCAAAAAGGAAACACCAGATGGAGATAAAATACATGGGTTTATTTCTGTATCCAATTATACAATGGAACATTTCACCCAGAAATACAAACAATACATTCAGTAAGCCATGAGGGTTAGCTGCACAATTTAAGCTTTTAAAAGGGCTATGTTTTATTGTGCATTACATAAGTTCATCATAGTTTTAGGCACAAAATAATCATTGTGTGCTAGAAAGCATTCAGAAATATAAAAGTGAATACAAGATATACAAATAGTTCATTGAGTTAAACATTTGAACTAGCCAGACACAGATTCGGAGATTAAAAAATCATTCAATATATGTGAAAGAGTCATGACTTTCAAATTTAAGACAGCTTTACAAAAATATAGAATATGAAAATCTATGACTTACTTCATCTATAGGATCAAGGCACAGTAATCCTATCATGATTGAGTATTCCTTCCAGGTACATGTAGTCTTGAACAAGTTGACAAAGTCAAAAGAAAATAACAACTACACATCCAAAGAGGTGCATGTGTGTCTTACAAATCACCTCAGTTAGAGTCAAGCCATATAAAAAGAAAGGCAATACCAATGATCAGTACACAATCAGCATACTGTCCCACTAGATTGACCCATAAGCATTTCAGTACTTGTAACATGAAGGACACGAATTTCAAGAAAAGGGGTACTCAATGACTATGTTCAGAATAATAACAAAACTTTTTTTTAAGTAATAAAATAATAAGCGCGAGTACCAAACAGATGTAAAGATCTTACTACTTTGTTCCAGTTGAGGATTGAAGAAAAAACACAAAAGAATAACTAGTCAATAACATAATTCTGAGTTGAAGAATCAGAACAAAACAACTTTACCTGATTGAACTTAAACAATGCAAAGTTTTATTATTGATATACTGGTGAATAATTCACTAGAATTTCTGTATGGACAAAATTGATGACTTCACTACTGTTGATCTTCACAGCATGTACATCACTTATATCGAGCTTTTTGAAATACGAGCATTATCGAAATTATGCTATTCTTGATTTACATAAATGACATCAGTAGGGTAACTAACATTCTGAATATTACTCTTTTTGCTGATGATACAAGTGCCACCTATTTCAATACTGATCTGAACGAAGCCCTAAATACTATGACACTGGAACTGACAAACCTACAAAATTGGTTCGCCTCCAATCGACTATCTCTCAATATAACTAAAACAAAATATATGATTATACAGTACAATTTGAGAATATTATCTAACTCAACTCCCAAACTGTGTATCTCAGATATGCAGGTTGAACTAGTCCACCACTTCAGATTCCTGGGAATCATTTTTAACGACCGTCTTAATTGGAAAGACCATATAAATTATATAGGTAAAAAAATTTCAAGAAATATTGGTATCCTGAGCCATATTAGAAATTCTTTAAACAAAAAAACACTGTTCATCCTATATTACTCTCTAATCTTTCCTTATTTCTGGTATGGTAACCTATTATGGGGAAATACCTACCAAACTCACCTTCAACCACTCTTTTTGTTACAAAAGCGATCTATCCGAATCATAACTTTTTCAGGAAAACTTGAGCATACTCAACCTTTATTTAATAAACTTAACATTCTGACACTCTTCCAACTGAATTCTTTTACTTCCCTCATCATCATTCATACTTTCCTATACCAGTACCATTCCTTGCCTCATTTTCTGCAAAACTATTTTAAGCTCCAAACAGAATTACATAACTATCCAACACGAGAAGTTAACCTCAATCTTAACAAACCATTACATCAGTCTAATCTGTCTTTCTATGTCATGCGTTCAAAGGGACCTCGAGAATGGAATAAATTATCCCTGCAACTAAAATTAATTAAACCATTTTCACTTTTCAAATCAAAAATCAAATGTTTTCTGATAGAATCCAACCAGTTACCATAGCCCCATGGAAAATCAGGTTTGACAAAAGCCAAAACCCTATTAAAATAACTCAAAAATATAAAACTTACACCAGTCGTTTGTTATACATACCCAATCTAATACAGGGATAGATCAAGCCCCATGGGGCTTTATTCCCGCCGGATGTCATTTATTTTAAATTTTGTCTTTTTTTCTATGTATATATGACATGAGAATATTTGTATATTATCAGTTTTCAATTATTCTGGTGAATAAAAATCAATAAAAATCCATCAATCGTACATCAGGCATTATTAAAACGTCTGATGTACGGTAGAGTTATGCCCCTATTGACACTCTTTAGCAATTTAGTACTAAATTAATTATTTCAATCACAAGCAATTGCATGCATGTAAGACACCATTCAGTTAGCAAACAATGCGCTCTACTCATTATGAAATCGTCATGTGACGTTAAAACCTAGTATTGCCTTTCGTTCAGGGCATTATGCAATAATAGGCAATCATAGTTAATATTACATAATCTAATATAGATATCATATCATGCAACAAAAATTATCATAAGTGTTTGACAACACACCATGTATCCATAAGGTAAATGCTGTGAAATAATTGTAAAGATTGTAACTCTTCAGAATATTACATACATGTATTCATAGAAGTAAGATATCTAAGATGATAACCAAGCCCAGATTGATTGGTGTATAACGCCACACTCAGAATATTACATCTACATAGAAGTGAGATATCTGAGATGATAACCAAGCTGTTTGCCCAGATTGATTGGTGTATAACACCACACTCAGAATATTACATCTACATAGAAGTGAGATATCAGAGATGATAACCAAGCTGTTTGCCCAGATTGATTGGTGTATAACACCACACTCAGAATATTACATCTACATAGAAGTGAGATATCTGAGATGATAACCAGGCTGTTTGCCCAGATTGATTGGTGTATAACACCACACTCAGAATATTACATCTACATAGAAGTGAGATATCTGAGATGATAACCAGGCTGTTTGCCCAGATTGATTGGTGTATAACACCACACTCAGAATATTACATCTACATAGAAGTAAGATATCTGAGGCGATAACCAGGCTGTTTGCCCAGATTGATTGGTGTATTATGCCACACTCAGAATATTACATCTACATAGAAGTGAGATATCTGAGGCGATAACCAGGCTGTTTGCCCAGATTGATTGGTGTATAACACCACACTCAGAATATTACATCTACATACAAGTGAGATATCTGAGATGATAACCAGGCTGTTTGCCCAGATTGATTGGTGTATAACACCACACTCAGAATATTACATCTACATAGAAGTGAGATATCAGAGATGATAACCAGGCTGTTTGCCCAGATTGATTGGTGTATAACACCACACTCAGAATATTACATCTACATAGAAGTGAGATATCTGAGATGATAACCAAGCTGTTTGCCCAGATTGATTGGTGTATAACACCACACTCAGAATATTACATCCACATAGAAATGAGATTTTAGAGGTGATAACCAAGCTGTTTACCCAGATTTATTGGTGTATAACACCACACTCAGAATATTACATCTAAATAGAAGTGAGATTTTAGAGGCGATAACCAGGCTGTTTGCCCAGATTGATTGGTGTATAACACCACACTCAGAATATTACATCTACATAGAAGTGAGATATCTGAGATGATAACCAGGCTGTTTGTCCAGATTGATTGGTGTATAACACCACACTCAGAATATTACATCTACATACAAGTGAGATATCAGAGATGATAACCAGGCTGTTTGCCCAGATTGATTGGTGTATAACACCACACTCAGAATATTACATCTACATAGAAGTGAGATATCTGAGGAGATAACCAGGCTGTTTGCCCAGATTGATTGGTGTATAACACCACACGCAGAATATTACATCTACATAAAAGTGAGATATCAGAGATGATAACCAAGCTGTTTGCCCAGATTGATTGGTGTATAACACCACACGCAGAATATTACATCTACATAGAAGTGAGATATCTGAGGAGATAACCAGGCTGTTTGCCCAGATTGATTGGTGTAAACACTCAGAATATTACATCTACATAGAAGTGAGATTTTAGAGATGATAACCAGGCTGTTTGCCCAGATTGATTGGTGTATAACACCACACTCAGAATATTACATCTACATAGAAGTGAGATTTTAGAGATGATAACCAGGCTGTTTGCCCAGATTGATTGGTGTATAACACCACACTCAGAATATTACATCTACATAGAAGTGAGATTTTAGAGGCGATAACCAGGCTGTTTCCTCAGATTGATTGGTGTATAAATCCACACTCAGAATATTACATCTACATAGAAGTGAGATTTTAGAGATGATAACCAGGCTGTTTGCCCAGATTGATTGGTGTATAACCAGATAACATAATGACGTTGGGCCAACGTTGGCTGAAGGGCTGTTTGCTCGTTGGGCCAACGTTGGCCAGCCAACCATTAACCAACTGTTAGCCAACCATTAGCCAACTGTTAGCCAACCGTTAGCCAACTATTAGCTAACCAGTAGCCAACCGTTAACCAACCATTAGCCAACGTTGGCTTGTGGTTGGCTCAAAGGCTTTTCGTTCGTTGGGCCAACGTTGGATAGCCAACCATTAGCCAACGTTGGCTTGTGGTTGGCTCAAAGGCTTTTCGTTCGTTGGGCCAACGTTGGATAGCCAACCATTAGCCAACGTTGGCCAGCCAACCATTAGCCAACTTATGTGCACTAACCAAACAGGTACACCATCTAAGGAATATACCATATAAAAAAATATTTCAAAATCAAGAAAAATAAAACTTTAACAATATAACTCATAGATAATTAATACAAGTTGTATTAGCGCTTTTTACATACAAAGATAGAATTATTTTACAAAAATATACAACTGACAAAAATTCTGTACACACACTCATACACCCACTCTTTCTCTTCTGGCATGACGCTCCCCATCCCTGTCAGTCGCATATTTCAACCCGGTCTTCATTGTGCCTTCGACGCAAGGGTTTTTTTTTCTTACAGCATCTAAAAACAAGAGAATTGACAATTGTGTAATAGTAGTTGTGATTTGTGAAAGAATCTGTTCTTGTATATAGTTTTAAATGACAACTATGAATTGCATAAAGTTTAAACTTTTTTATATGCTATATGCACATTTAAATTACACAAATATAGCCAAGTCAGTTGAAAATAGGCAAAACAAGGTTAAACTGGCGATAATAGTCCACTTACCACAGATTATTGTTTTCAGATGTAGTGTTGAGAATGGTCGTTTCTCTCCATTGCCCACCCAATTGAACTTGCATGCAAGTTCGTTTGAAATACATCTCTTCAAAATTCGTCGAGTGGTGTCATTTACCAAACCACCACCTGTGGCTGATAACATGTTCACCTAAAAAGGAAAGAATTAGAATTGAAATTGATAGATTCAAAAAGTGTTTACTGCATTGTTAAGAGTTAATAGTGTTAACATTTATATTAATTTCCATTTTGTGGTTTTATTTAGTAAGATAATAATGTAGCAATCCTTCGAAACATACCAGTTGTTTTCTCAAATCCTTGTCATCTCTTAACCTCTGCTCTAATGACTCGAGAGAGTCCATATCCTTCAGGGGCAGCTCCACCTCAGGTTTGACATCAGGTCTTGCCACAGTTACTTGGTGACATTCCAATACTTTCTTCAACATATCCGAGAGATGGTCCACTCTCTCCAGCACCTCCGCCATCATCTTTATCAGTTGGGATTCCATTGCTGTACAAAACAAGATAAAAGGTGTCAAATATTTCATCTATTCAATACAGTTAAATTTATCTATATTAATCTTATATTGACTTAAAGTCTGACTCTCCACCCTTTAAGTCTAAAATTCGGCAACAGCTTCTTATGAAATACACTAAATATACTAAATAAACATCTGGTTCACAACCTTTGACAGTTAAGAATTTAATTTTGTAGTTATCTTTTACATTATTTAATAGTTTTGTCAAGTTTTGTCTATTCACAACTAACCTCAAAAAGACACTAAAATCTGTGCGGAAATATTGTACAAATCAATAAATCAAAATGAGTTCTTATCCATTATAGAATGTCTTAATGTTATAAAATATTGAACTTCATTCATGAAAATTTCTTTTAAAATCAGAATTCATTATAAAGAGATAGATTTTCGCCATTTCAAATATGAAGTGAAAATGAGGGATGAGTTTGTATGTGATACTTACAGAACATCAACTAGTGTCAAGCAAATTGGGTAGGCAGTTGTGAACGTAAGGCAGCGATTTAAAGAACATACAACGTCCTGTATATCTACGTACCTACAAGAAAGCAAAAATAATTATAAACATTAATATTTAGAAGTATAAATATATGGAATTTATATAGATGTAGGTGGACAATGATGAAAACAAGATTTGCTTAGGACACCAATCAATCATCAGATTAACATTGAATTTGAAATTGAAATGCCTGGGCCTCGTAATGAGAATTTTCACAATCTGAACTGAACATGGTTAAATTCGCCAATCAAATACCTTCTTTTCTTATAATCTGATATTCCCCTACCGATCAGGGCAATATCAGAATTATACAAAGGAAAGAAACGGGAAATTTTTTTTAAATTTTATATTAAGACGGCTCGGTTGAGTGGAACAACAACAACAGATAAATTAACGAGCTCCGTGTCAACTTATTGTAGGAGTAACATTCCCTCCAACATAAACAATGTATTACTTGGTAAAATTTTATTTAAATGCGTCATAATATAGCAGTAAACTTACCGACGATGATCTGGTATAGCAACTTCAAAACAGCCGAGATCTGTGTGTTTACAAATAAAATTCGCCATCTTGTTTTTCTATAACCGAAATACTGTTGAGCAGGACGTAAAACCCCAATCACTCACTCACTCGTTTTACAGCAATTTTTATAACAAGGCCTAAATATTTTTTATAATTTGACATTTTAATGTTGTTTGGATTACAAGACCACTTTAATTTTGATCGTTCGTACAAGTAGGTGTGATCGTCAACTTGCTTGACGTCACAAGGACCGATTACTCTGTTGGTTTAACGACAATGCTGGACAACTGATTGACAATTATAATGCTTATTCGTAGCCAAACACTTTCCTTTACTTACAGCACACGATATATTATAAACCTATACATTGCGTACACCAAGACGTATCCGTGCAGCCTATGTAATTCCTGCAATGCAGCTTCTTTAATAACCAGTGTTCACAGATTGACTAAAATAAAATAAAAAATAAAATTTAAGAAACAATCGAACCGTATTACGACTTATAGTTATATAGACTCTATAATAGAGGCTAATCAAGCTGCACGGAGACACAGTACTTAGCTTACAGACATTTACCGTACATGGATTACAATATAGCTTGCAAATGTGCTTTAATTACTACTTCAGTTAAACTGTTTTATATATCTGCTGTATCAACTTTATCAAATCTACGTGACAATGTAAACCTTTGGTATCTGAAATACATGGCATAAAGCCTTACGAAAAGCCACAACGCGAAGATTGAGTTTAATACATGTTGTCGCTCACTACAAAAACTTTAGCGAAAACAATATTTGTAATGATAGATATGACTTGACACTTAGTTGTCTTATAAAACAAGATGCCACGACTTTGTTGGCACATAAAAATATACATGGAAACATACCGTATAAGTAAACCAAGGCGGTTTTCTTAGCACAAAAATAACACGGCCAATCTCTCTCAATTCGCCATGAAAAAGAACAAGTCAAAGGTCAAACCGTAACCAAGGTGACGTAACCGCCAATTATCTCCCTTTGACCATAGCAAAAAAGTTATCAAAATAAACTACGTCTAGTTTGGCCGTTACAGTAGGCCTAAAGCTACTAAAGGCACTTATATTTACACGGTAGACTATCTTACTATCGGCTAGGCACCCCCGAGGTCTCTCCCTGGGCTGCCGGGCAGGCGCCGTGACGGTCACCGAAGCTGTGCCGGTAGCTGCCTATGAAACATCGGACTAATGGCCAGTCTGACTGTTTATTATACGGACCATATATACTATAATAGTTTATTAAAGGCATATTTATTGGACTTGGGAGCTAAAACACAGAAAGAAATGAAAAATGATTTAGGCTATATGCGTTTCATTTCAATTGGAGTTAAATTAGAAGTTGGATTAGCATAATTAAATATAAAAAGGAACAAATTTCATATGGATGAACAGCCTCGGAATTGATTCTTGGCATGAGCTGTCAAAATGTTGATATTTTGACGTTAAAACAGAATGTTGAAAGTACTGGCTATTTTTCTCAAGATGTATAAGAAGCTTTTTAAAGTTTCTAGTGTCGAAAATGTACGATAAAGTATTGTTTTGAACTATCTTTGGCTTATATAAGAATGAACGAATGGTCGTCCCGGTTATTTAAATTTTGTTTACTTTTCGAACATGTTTTTGCTTTGTACAGGCCACATACTGTATGGATTTTCCTCATTCCAACACCAATCATTTAATTAGTTTTTCGGTGGCCTTCAAAGCCTATTACTGTACTGACGATCAGAAATTATGAAAAAATGTGAATTTTGGCAGCTCATGCCACTTTAATAGCAACATTTTTTTTTTTTTTTTTGGGAGAATTTAATAGCAACATTTCGGTCTGGATTCTAATTAGACCTTTATTTTATCAAGCTTATAAATTCGGGTTAGCAAGGTTCAATATTTATATACACAGAGGAGACAATGGACAGAGGGCAAGTTTATAGATATGAAAATAGTTTTAACAGCTGCAGTAAATGGTTTGAGGAAAATTAAAAATAATAAAACAAGAGCTTAATAATTGTTACCTGCTGATTAGACATTACTATAAATGAGGCATAGTAGGGGGTTGATCATAAGGATTAAGCCTGGCGTCAGGGATTAACTTTGTAGGTGGTTGCAAGAATTAAAAACGTTAAGTATTTTTTACCAAAGGTATATATACCAATTGCAGGATCTAGTCCCATTTACAGGCTCCGTACCGAAAACTTGAAACTTGGTAAATAGGCCTATGTTATAGGAGCTGTTATTGTAATTTTCTAATCTTTTGTTTGTTCTTGTACTTTTCTTTCCATTTGTCTGCATTCGATAAAAATTGTTTAAGATGTTAACAAAGAAGAGATTTTAATTTACATGCCTATTGCAGATTTATAATTTTATTTGACAGCCGATACAGGCCTAGCATACCCGTTCTTAAAGTCAACATCACCCCCTAACCACCCCCCCTCGAAAAAAAAGATTAAAAAGATAGATTAAGAAGAGATAACAAAGAAATAAAACACAAAAAGAAAAACAAACAAAACAAGAGATCCCTTAAAGGGATCTTAACACCCGCGTTCATCTATTCATATTAAATTGATTGATTGATTGTTTGGTGTTTTACGCTGTGCTCAAGATTATTTCACTTATATGGCGGCGTTGCCAGTTTTATTGTGGGAGGAAACCGGGCGCTATGCCGGGAGAAAACCCACGACCTTCCGTTGGTAACTGGCAACCATCCCACATAAGTCGTCTATTCATATTAAAAATTGTTACAGCAATAACTGGATATAGGAACTGGGGCCTACATAAAAAAATCTTATTCCAGGGAGATAACTATTGTTGAGGAAAATTAAATTGTGAATTGCAAAGTAAGCTCCCCTTGAAACTTTGGTTGAAAACAACATTGCCACCTGGTAGCCATCTTCAATATGCTAATGAGATGATAATGTACGGTGCACAGCTAGAACTTAAGGGGACGATGTGTGTCATGTTTGGCTAAGATCAGGTCAGTAGTTTTCTTGGAATAATGATAAGTTTTATTTTCAAATTTGGTTCAAAAACAACATTGCTTCCTGGCGGCCATATTTAATAAGCAAACGAGATGAAAATGTAGGGTGCACAACTAAATCATAGGGAGATAATGTGGTCCAAGTTTGGTCAAAATCAGACCAGTACATTGTAGTTTTCTTGGAATAAATGCCAATGAGATGGAAATGAACAGTGCATAACTAGACTATAGGGTGATAATGTATGTTAAGTTTGATTAATGTTAGACAGGTAGTTTTCTTGGAATACAGGTAACAAAGAAAAACAACATCGCCCCCTGGCGGCCATATTGAATATGCAAATCAAATGAAAATGTACAGTACACAAGGCTATAGGGAGATAATGTGAGTCAAGTTTGGTGAAAATCAAACGGGTAGTTTTCTTGGAATAAAGTAACAACAAAAAAATATATCGCCCCCTGGCACCCATATTGAATATGCAAATGAGTTGAAAATGTACGGTGCACAACTAGACCATAGGGTGATGATGTATGTTGAGTTTGATTAAGATTGGACTGACGGTTTTATTGGAATAAAGGTAACAAAGGAAAACAACATCCCCCCCTGGCGGCCATATTGAATATGCAAATGAGATGAAAATGTACAGTACACAACAAATCTATAGGGAGATAATGTGAGCCAAGTTTGGTAAGTATCAGACTGGTAGTTTTCTTGGAATTAAGGTAATTTAATATGCAAATGAGATGAAAATGTATGATGTACAACTAAACCATAAGGTGATGATGTACATTGAGTTTGATTAAGATTGGACTGATAGTTTTCTTGGAATAAAGGTAACAAGCGAAAGTTTTCTTGCAATAAACGTAACAAAGAAAAACTATATCGCCCCCTGGTGGCCATATTGAATATGCAAATGAGATGAAAATGTACGGTGCACAACTAGACCATGGGTGATGATGTATGTTAAGTTTGATTAAGATTGGGCTAATAGTTTTCTTGGAATAAAAGTAACAAAGAAAAACAACATCACCCCCTGGCGGCCATATTGAATATGCAAATGAGATGAAAATGTACGATGCATAACTAGACTATATGGAGATAATGTGAGCCAAGTTTGGTGAAAATCTGACAGTCAATGTAGCACTGTATCCTAGTAAAGTATCAATGTACCACTGTATCCTAGTAAAGTATTAATGTACCACTGTATCCTAGTAAAGTATTCGGTCAGTCAATGTACCACTGTATCCTAGTAAAGTATTAGGTCAGTCAATGTACCACTGTATCCTAGTAAAGTATTCGGTCAGTCAATGTACCACTGTATCCTAGTAAAGTATTAGGTCAGTCAATGTACCACTGTATCCTAGTAAAGTATCAATGTACCACTGTATCCTAGTAAAGTATTAGGTCAGTCAATGTACCACTGTATCCTAGTAAAGTATTAGGTCAGTCAATGCACCACTGTATCCTAGTAAAGTATTAGGTCAGTCAATGTACCACTGTATCCTAGTAAAGTATTCGGTCAGTCAATGTACCACTGTATCCTAGTAAAGTATTAGGTCAGTCAATGTACCACTGTATCCTAGTAAAGTATTAGGTCAGTCAATGTACCACTGTATCCTAGTAAAGTATCAATGTACCACTGTATCCTAGTAAAGTATTAGGTCAGTCAATGTACCACTGTATCCTAGTAAAGTATTAGGTCAGTCAATGCACCACTGTATCCTAGTAAAGTATTAGGCCAGTCAATGTACCACTGTATCCTAGTAAAGTATTAGGTCAGTCAATGTACCACTGTATCCTAGTAAAGTATTAGGTCAGTCAATGTACCACTGTATCCTAGTAAAGTATTAGGTCAGTCCATGTACCACTATCTCCTAGTAATGTATTAAGTCAGTCAATGTACCACTGTATCCTAATAAAGTATTAATGTACCACTGTATCCTAGTAAAGTATTAGGTCAGTCAATGTACCACTGTATCCTAGTAAAGTATTAGGTCAGTCAATGCACCACTGTATCCTAGTAAAGTATTAGGTCAGTCAATGTACCACTGTATCCTAGTAAAGTATTCGGTCAGTCAATGTACCACTGTATCCTAGTAAAGTATTAGGTCAGTCAATGTACCACTGTATCCTAGTAAAGAATCAATGTACCACTGTATCCTAGTAAAGTATTCGGTCAGTCAATGTACCACTGTATCCTAGTAAAGTATTAGGTCAGTCAATGTACCACTGTATCCTAGTAAAGTATTAGGTCAGTCAATGTACCACTGTATCCTAGTAAAGTATCAATGTACCACTGTATCCTAGTAAAGTATTAGGTCAGTCAATGTACCACTGTATCCTAGTAAAGTATTAGGTCAGTCAATGCACCACTGTATCCTAGTAAAGTATTAGGCCAGTCAATGTACCACTGTATCCTAGTAAAGTATTAGGTCAGTCAATGTACCACTGTATCCTAGTAAAGTATTAGGTCAGTCAATGTACCACTGTATCCTAGTAAAGTATTAGGTCAGTCCATGTACCACTATCTCCTAGTAATGTATTAAGTCAGTCAATGTACCACTGTATCCTAATAAAGTATTAATGTACCACTGTATCCTAGTAAAGTATTAGGTCAGTCAATGTACCACTGTATCCTAGTAAAGTATTAGGTCAGTCAATGCACCACTGTATCCTAGTAAAGTATTAGGTCAGTCAATGTACCACTGTATCCTAGTAAAGTATTCGGTCAGTCAATGTACCACTGTATCATAGTAAAGTATTAGGTCAGTCAATGTACCACTGTATCCTAGTAAAGAATCAATGTACCACTGTATCCTAGTAAAGTATTAGGTCAGTCAATGTACCACTGTATCCTAGTAAAGTATTAGGTCAGTCAATGCACCACTGTATCCTAGTAAAGTATTAGGTCAGTCAATGTACCACTGTATCCTAGTAAAGTATTAGGTCAGTCAATGTACCACTGTATCCTAGTAAAGTATTCGGTCAGTCAATGTACCACTGTATCCTAGTAAAGTATTAGGTCAGTCAATGTACCACTGTATCCTAGTAAAGTATTAGGTCAGTCAATGTACCACTGTATCCTAGTAAAGTATCAATGTACCACTGTATCCTAGTAAAGTATTAGGTCAGTCAATGTACCACTGTATCCTAGTAAAGTATTAGGTCAGTCAATGCACCACTGTATCCTAGTAAAGTATTAGGCCAGTCAATGTACCACTGTATCCTAGTAAAGTATTAAGTCAGTCAATGTACCACTGTATCCTAGTAAAGTATTAAGTCAGTCAATGTACCACTGTATCCTAGTAAAGTATTAGGTCAGTCAATGTAGCACTGTATCCTACTAAAGTATTCGGTCAGTCAATGTACCACTGTATCCTAGTAAAGTATTAGGTCAGTCAATGTACCACTGTATCCTAGTAAAGTATTAGGTCAGTCAATGTACCACTGTATCCTAGTAAAGTATCAATGTACCACTGTATCCTAGTAAAGTATTAGGTCAGTCAATGTAGCACTGTATCCAAGTAAAGTATTAGGTCAGTCAATGTAGCACTGTATCCTACTAAAGTATTAGGTCAGTGAATGTACCATTGTATCCTAGTAAAGTATCAATGTACCACTGTATCCTAGTAAAGTATTAGGTCAGTCAATGTACCACTGTATCCTAGTAAAGTATTAGGTCAGTCAATGTACCACTGTATCCAAGTAAAGTATTAGGTCAGTCAATGTACCACTGTATCCTAGTAAAGTATCAATGTACCACTGTATCCTAGTAAAGTATTAGGTCAGTCAATGTAGCACTGTATCCAAGTAAAGTATTAGGTCAGTCAATGTAGCACTGTATCCTACTAAAGTATTAGGTCAGTCAATGTAGCACTGTATCCTACTAAAGTATTAGGTCAGTGAATGTACCATTGTATCCTAGTAAAGTATCAATGTACCACTGTATCCTAGTAAAGTATTAGGTCAGTCAATGTACCACTGTATCCTAGTAAAGTATTAGGTCAGTCAATGTACCACTGTATCCAAGTAAAGTATTAGGTCAGTCAATGTACCACTGTATCCTAGTAAAGTATCAATGTACCACTGTATCCTAGTAAAGTATTAGGTCAGTCAATGTAGCACTGTATCCAAGTAAAGTATTAGGTCAGTCAATGTAGCACTGTATCCTACTAAAGTATTAGGTCAGTGAATGTACCATTGTATCCTAGTAAAGTATCAATGTACCACTGTATCCTAGTAAAGTATTAGGCCAGTCAATGTACCACTGTATCCTAGTAAAGTATTAGGTCAGTCAATGTAGCACTGTATCCAAGTAAAGTATTAGGTCAGTCAATATACCACTGTATCCTAGTAAAGTATTAGGTCAGTCAATGTACCACTGTATCCTAGTAAAGTATTAGGTCAGTCAATGTACCACTGTATCCTAGTAAAGTATTAGGTCAGTCAATGTACCACTGTATCCTAGTAAAGTATTAGGTCAGTCAATGTACCACTGTATCCTAGTAAAGTATTAGGTCAGTGAATGTACCACTGTATCCTAGTAAAGTATTAGGTCAGTGAATGTACCACTGTATCCTAGTAAAGTATTAGGTCAGTCAATGCACCACTGTATCCTAGTAAAGTATTAGGCCAGTCAATGTACCACTGTATCCTAGTAAAGTATTAAGTCAGTCAATGTACCACTGTATCCTAGTAATGTATTAAGTCAGTCAATGTACCACTGTATCCTAATAAAGTATTAATGTACCACTGTATCCTAGTAAAGTATTAGGTCAGTCAATGTACCACTGTATCCTAGTAAAGTATTAGGTCAGTCAATGCACCACTGTATCCTAGTAAAGTATTAGGTCAGTCAATGTACCACTGTATCCTAGTAAAGTATTCGGTCAGTCAATGTACCACTGTATCCTAGTAAAGTATTAGGTCAGTCAATGTACCACTGTATCCTAGTAAAGAATCAATGTACCACTGTATCCTAGTAAAGTATTCGGTCAGTCAATGTACCACTGTATCCTAGTAAAGTATTAGGTCAGTCAATGTACCACTGTATCCTAGTAAAGTATTAGGTCAGTCAATGTACCACTGTATCCTAGTAAAGTATCAATGTACCACTGTATCCTAGTAAAGTATTAGGTCAGTCAATGTACCACTGTATCCTAGTAAAGTATTAGGTCAGTCAATGCACCACTGTATCCTAGTAAAGTATTAGGCCAGTCAATGTACCACTGTATCCTAGTAAAGTATTAGGTCAGTCAATGTACCACTGTATCCTAGTAAAGTATTAGGTCAGTCAATGTACCACTGTATCCTAGTAAAGTATTAGGTCAGTCCATGTACCACTATCTCCTAGTAATGTATTAAGTCAGTCAATGTACCACTGTATCCTAATAAAGTATTAATGTACCACTGTATCCTAGTAAAGTATTAGGTCAGTCAATGTACCACTGTATCCTAGTAAAGTATTAGGTCAGTCAATGCACCACTGTATCCTAGTAAAGTATTAGGTCAGTCAATGTACCACTGTATCCTAGTAAAGTATTCGGTCAGTCAATGTACCACTGTATCCTAGTAAAGTATTAGGTCAGTCAATGTACCACTGTATCCTAGTAAAGAATCAATGTACCACTGTATCCTAGTAAAGTATTAGGTCAGTCAATGTACCACTGTATCCTAGTAAAGTATTAGGTCAGTCAATGCACCACTGTATCCTAGTAAAGTATTAGGTCAGTCAATGTACCACTGTATCCTAGTAAAGTATTAGGTCAGTCAATGTACCACTGTATCCTAGTAAAGTATTCGGTCAGTCAATGTACCACTGTATCCTAGTAAAGTATTAGGTCAGTCAATGTACCACTGTATCCTAGTAAAGTATTAGGTCAGTCAATGTACCACTGTATCCTAGTAAAGTATCAATGTACCACTGTATCCTAGTAAAGTATTAGGTCAGTCAATGTACCACTGTATCCTAGTAAAGTATTAGGTCAGTCAATGCACCACTGTATCCTAGTAAAGTATTAGGCCAGTCAATGTACCACTGTATCCTAGTAAAGTATTAAGTCAGTCAATGTACCACTGTATCCTAGTAAAGTATTAAGTCAGTCAATGTACCACTGTATCCTAGTAAAGTATTAGGTCAGTCAATGTAGCACTGTATCCTACTAAAGTATTCGGTCAGTCAATGTACCACTGTATCCTAGTAAAGTATTAGGTCAGTCAATGTACCACTGTATCCTAGTAAAGTATTAGGTCAGTCAATGTACCACTGTATCCTAGTAAAGTATCAATGTACCACTGTATCCTAGTAAAGTATTAGGTCAGTCAATGTAGCACTGTATCCAAGTAAAGTATTAGGTCAGTCAATGTAGCACTGTATCCTACTAAAGTATTAGGTCAGTGAATGTACCATTGTATCCTAGTAAAGTATCAATGTACCACTGTATCCTAGTAAAGTATTAGGTCAGTCAATGTACCACTGTATCCTAGTAAAGTATTAGGTCAGTCAATGTACCACTGTATCCAAGTAAAGTATTAGGTCAGTCAATGTACCACTGTATCCTAGTAAAGTATCAATGTACCACTGTATCCTAGTAAAGTATTAGGTCAGTCAATGTAGCACTGTATCCAAGTAAAGTATTAGGTCAGTCAATGTAGCACTGTATCCTACTAAAGTATTAGGTCAGTCAATGTAGCACTGTATCCTACTAAAGTATTAGGTCAGTGAATGTACCATTGTATCCTAGTAAAGTATCAATGTACCACTGTATCCTAGTAAAGTATTAGGTCAGTCAATGTACCACTGTATCCTAGTAAAGTATTAGGTCAGTCAATGTACCACTGTATCCAAGTAAAGTATTAGGTCAGTCAATGTACCACTGTATCCTAGTAAAGTATCAATGTACCACTGTATCCTAGTAAAGTATTAGGTCAGTCAATGTAGCACTGTATCCAAGTAAAGTATTAGGTCAGTCAATGTAGCACTGTATCCTACTAAAGTATTAGGTCAGTGAATGTACCATTGTATCCTAGTAAAGTATCAATGTACCACTGTATCCTAGTAAAGTATTAGGCCAGTCAATGTACCACTGTATCCTAGTAAAGTATTAGGTCAGTCAATGTAGCACTGTATCCAAGTAAAGTATTAGGTCAGTCAATATACCACTGTATCCTAGTAAAGTATTAGGTCAGTCAATGTACCACTGTATCCTAGTAAAGTATTAGGTCAGTCAATGTACCACTGTATCCTAGTAAAGTATTAGGTCAGTCAATGTACCACTGTATCCTAGTAAAGTATTAGGTCAGTCAATGTACCACTGTATCCTAGTAAAGTATTAGGTCAGTGAATGTACCACTGTATCCTAGTAAAGTATTAGGTCAGTCAATGTACCACTGTATCCTAGTAAAGTATTAGGTCAGTCAATGCACCACTGTATCCTAGTAAAGTATTAGGCCAGTCAATGTACCACTGTATCCTAGTAAAGTATTAAGTCAGTCAATGTACCACTGTATCCTAGTAAAGTATTCGGTCAGTCAATGTAGCACTGTATCCTACTAAAGTATTAAGTCAGTCAATGTACCACTGTATCCTAGTAAAGTATTAGGTCAGTCAATGTACCACTGTATCCTAGTAAAGTATTTGGTCAGTCAATGTAGCACTGTATCCTACTAAAGTATTAAGTCAGTCAATGTACCACTGTATCCTAGTAAAGTATTCGGTCAGTCAATGTAGCACTGTATCCTACTAAAGTATTAAGTCAGTCAATGTACCACTCTATCCTAGTAAAGTATTAATGTACCACTGTATCCAAGTAAAGTATTAGGTCAGTCAATGTACCACTGTATCCAAGTAAAGTATTAAGTCAGTCAATGTACCACTGTATCCAAGTAAAGTATTAGGTCAGTCAATGTACCACTGTATCCAAGTAAAGTATTAGGTCAGTCAATGTACCACTGTATCCTAGTAAAGTATTAGGTCAGTCAATGTACCACTGTATCCTAGTAAAGTATTAGGTCAGTCAATGTACCACTGTATCCTAGTAAAGTATTAGGTCAGTCAATGTACCACTGTATCGTAGTAAAGTATTAATGTACCACTGTATCCTAGTAAAGTATTAAGTCAGTCAATGTACCACTGTATCCTAGTAAAGTATTAGGTCAGTCAATGTAGCACTGTATCCTAGTAAAGTATTAGGCCAGTCAATGTACCACTGTATCCTAGTAAAGTATTAAGTCAGTCAATGTACCACTGTATCCTAGTAAAGTATTAGGCCAGTCAATGTACCACTGTATCCTAGTAAAGTATTAAGTCAGTCAATGTACCACTGTATCCTAGTAAAGTATTAGGCCAGTCAATGTACCACTGTATCCTAGTAAAGTATTAAGTCAGTCAATGTACCACTGTATCCTAGTAAAGTATTAAGTCAGTCAATGTACCACTGTATCCTAGTAAAGTATTAGGTCAGTCAATGTACCACTGTATCCTAGTAAAGTATTAGGTCAGTCAATGTAGCACTGTATCCTAGTAAAGTATTAGGTCAGTCAATGTACCACTGTATCCTAGTAAAGTATTAGGTTAGTCAATGTACCACTGTATCCTAGTAAAGTATTAGGTCAGTCAATGTACCACTGTATCCTAGTAAAGTATTAGGTCAGTCAATGTACCACTGTATCCTAGTAAAGTATTAGGTCAGTCAATGTACCACTGTATCCTAGTAAAGTATTAGGTCAGTCAATGTACCACTGTATCCTAGTAAAGTATTAGGCCAGTCAATGTACCACTGTATCCTAGTAAAGTATTAAGTCAGTCAATGTACCACTGTATCCTAGTAAAGTATTAAGTCAGTCAATGTACCACTGTATCCTAGTAAAGTATTAGGTCAGTCAATGTACCACTGTATTCTAGTAAAGTACTAGGTCAGTCAATGTAGTACTGTATCCTAGTAAAGCATTTGGTCAGTCAATGTACAACTGTACTCTAGTAAAGTATTAAGTCAGTCAATGTACCACTGTATCCTAGTAAAGTATTAGGTCAGTCAATGTACCACTGTATCCTAGTAAAGTATTTGGTCAGTCAATGTACCACTGTATCCTAGTAAAGTATTAGGTCAGTCAATGTAGCACTGTATCCTAGTAAAGTATTAGGTCAGTCAATGTACCACTGTATCCTAGTAAAGTATTAGGTCAGTCAATGTAGCACTGTATCCTAGTAAAGTATTAGGTCAGTCAATGTACCACTGTATCCTAGTAAAGTATTAGGTCAGTCAAGGTACCACTGTATCCTAGTAAAGTATTAGGTCAGTCAATGTAGCACTGTATCCTAGTAAAGTATTAGGTCAGTCAATGTACCACTGTATCCTAGTAAAGTATTAGGTTAGTCAATGTACCACTGTATCCTAGTAAAGTATTAGGTTAGTCAATGTACCACTGTATCCTACTAAAGTATTAATGTACCACTGTATCCTAGTAAAGTATTAGGTCAGTCAATGTAGTACTGTATCCTAGTAAAGTATTAGGTCAGTCAATGAAGCACTGTATCCTAGTAAAGTATTTGGTCAGTCAATGTAGCACTGTATCCTAGTAAAGTATTTGGTCAGTCAATGTACCACTGTATCCTAGTAAAGTATTAGGTCAGTCAATGTACCACTGTATCCTAGTAAAGTATTAGGTCAGTCAATGTACCACTGTATCCTAGTAAAGTATCAATGTACCACTGTATCCTAGTAAAGTATTAGGTCAGTCAATGTAGCACTGTATCCAAGTAAAGTATTAGGTCAGTCAATGTAGCACTGTATCCTACTAAACTATTAGGTCAGTGAATGTACCATTGTATCCTAGTAAAGTATCAATGTACCACTGTATCCTAGTAAAGTATTAGGTCAGTCAATGTACCACTGTATCCTAGTAAAGTATTAGGTCAGTCAATGTACCACTGTATCCAAGTAAAGTATTAGGTCAGTCAATGTACCACTGTATCCTAGTAAAGTATCAATGTACCACTGTATCCTAGTAAAGTATTAGGTCAGTCAATGTAGCACTGTATCCAAGTAAAGTATTAGGTCAGTCAATGTAGCACTGTATCCTACTAAAGTATTAGGTCAGTCAATGTAGCACTGTATCCTACTAAAGTATTAGGTCAGTGAATGTACCATTGTATCCTAGTAAAGTATCAATGTACCACTGTATCCTAGTAAAGTATTAGGTCAGTCAATGTACCACTGTATCCTAGTAAAGTATCAATGTACCACTGTATCCTAGTAAAGTATTAGGTCAGTCAATGTAGCACTGTATCCAAGTAAAGTATTAGGTCAGTCAATGTAGCACTGTATCCTACTAAAGTATTAGGTCAGTGAATGTACCATTGTATCCTAGTAAAGTATCAATGTACCACTGTATCCTAGTAAAGTATTAGGCCAGTCAATGTACCACTGTATCCTAGTAAAGTATTAGGTCAGTCAATGTAGCACTGTATCCAAGTAAAGTATTAGGTCAGTCAATATACCACTGTATCCTAGTAAAGTATTAGGTCAGTCAATGTACCACTGTATCCTAGTAAAGTATTAGGTCAGTCAATGTACCACTGTATCCTAGTAAAGTATTAGGTCAGTGAATGTACCACTGTATCCTAGTAAAGTATTAGGTCAGTCAATGTACCACTGTATCCTAGTAAAGTATTAGGTCAGTGAATGTACCACTGTATCCTAGTAAAGTATTAGGTCAGTCAATGTACCACTGTATCCTAGTAAAGTATTAGGTCAGTCAATGCACCACTGTATCCTAGTAAAGTATTAGGCCAGTCAATGTACCACTGTATCCTAGTAAAGTATTAAGTCAGTCAATGTACCACTGTATCCTAGTAAAGTATTCGGTCAGTCAATGTAGCACTGTATCCTACTAAAGTATTAAGTCAGTCAATGTACCACTGTATCCTAGTAAAGTATTAGGTCAGTCAATGTACCACTGTATCCTAGTAAAGTATTTGGTCAGTCAATGTAGCACTGTATCCTACTAAAGTATTAAGTCAGTCAATGTACCACTGTATCCTAGTAAAGTATTAGGTCAGTCAATGTAGTACTGTATCCTAGTAAAGCATTTGGTCAGTCAATGTACAACTGTACTCTAGTAAAGTATTAAGTCAGTCAATGTACCACTGTATCCTAGTAAAGTATTAGGTCAGTCAATGTACCACTGTATCCTAGTAAAGTATCAATGTACCACTGTATCCTAGTAAAGTATTAGGTCAGTCAATGTAGCACTGTATCCAAGTAAAGTATTAGGTCAGTCAATGTAGCACTGTATCCTACTAAAGTATTAGGTCAGTGAATGTACCATTGTATCCTAGTAAAGTATCAATGTACCACTGTATCCTAGTAAAGTATTAGGCCAGTCAATGTACCACTGTATCCTAGTAAAGTATTAGGTCAGTCAATGTAGCACTGTATCCAAGTAAAGTATTAGGTCAGTCAATATACCACTGTATCCTAGTAAAGTATTAGGTCAGTCAATGTACCACTGTATCCTAGTAAAGTATTAGGTCAGTCAATGTACCACTGTATCCTAGTAAAGTATTAGGTCAGTCAATGTACCACTGTATCCTAGTAAAGTATTAGGTCAGTCAATGTACCACTGTATCCTAGTAAAGTATTAGGTCAGTGAATGTACCACTGTATCCTAGTAAAGTATTAGGTCAGTCAATGTACCACTGTATCCTAGTAAAGTATTAGGTCAGTCAATGCACCACTGTATCCTAGTAAAGTATTAGGCCAGTCAATGTACCACTGTATCCTAGTAAAGTATTAAGTCAGTCAATGTACCACTGTATCCTAGTAAAGTATTCGGTCAGTCAATGTAGCACTGTATCCTACTAAAGTATTAAGTCAGTCAATGTACCACTGTATCCTAGTAAAGTATTAGGTCAGTCAATGTACCACTGTATCCTAGTAAAGTATTTGGTCAGTCAATGTAGCACTGTATCCTACTAAAGTATTAAGTCAGTCAATGTACCACTGTATCCTAGTAAAGTATTAGGTCAGTCAATGTAGTACTGTATCCTAGTAAAGCATTTGGTCAGTCAATGTACAACTGTACTCTAGTAAAGTATTAAGTCAGTCAATGTACCACTGTATCCTAGTAAAGTATTAGGTCAGTCAATGTACCACTGTATCCTAGTAAAGTATTTGGTCAGTCAATGTACCACTGTATCCTAGTAAAGTATTAGGTCAGTCAATGTAGCACTGTATCCTAGTAAAGTATTAGGTCAGTCAATGTACCACTGTATCCTAGTAAAGTATTAGGTCAGTCAATGTAGCACTGTATCCTAGTAAAGTATTAGGTCAGTCAATGTACCACTGTATCCTAGTAAAGTATTAGGTCAGTCAATGTACCACTGTATCCTAGTAAAGTATTAGGTCAGTCAATGTAGCACTGTATCCTAGTAAAGTATTAGGTCAGTCAATGTACCACTGTATCCTAGTAAAGTATTAGGTTAGTCAATGTACCACTGTATCCTAGTAAAGTATTAGGTTAGTCAATGTACCACTGTATCCTACTAAAGTATTAATGTACCACTGTATCCTAGTAAAGTATTAGGTCAGTCAATGTAGTACTGTATCCTAGTAAAGTATTAGGTCAGTCAATGAAGCACTGTATCCTAGTAAAGTATTTGGTCAGTCAATGTAGCACTGTATCCTAGTAAAGTATTTGGTCAGTCAATGTACCACTGTATCCTAGTAAAGTATTAGGTCAGTCAATGTACCACTGTATCCTAGTAAAGTATTAGGTTAGTCAATGTACCACTGTATCCTACTAAAGTATTAATGTAGCACTGTATCCTAGTAAAGTATTAGGTCAGTCAATGTAGTACTGTATCCTAGTAAAGTATTACTGTAGCACTGTATCCAAGTAAAGTATTAGGTCAGTCAATGAACAACTGTATCCTAGTAAAGTATTTGGTCAGTCAATGTACCACTGTATCCTAGTAAAGTATTAATGTACCACTGTATCCTAGTAAAGTATTAGGTCAGTGAATGTACCACTGTATCCTAGTAAAGTATTAATGTAGCACTGTATCCTAGTAAAGTATTAGGTCAGTCAATGTAGCACTGTATCCTAGTAAAGTATTAGGTCAGTCAATGTAGCACTGTATGCTAGTAAAGTATTAGGTCAGTCAATGTAGCACTGTATCCTAGTAAAGTATTAGGTCAGTCAATGTACCACTGTATCCTAGTAAAGTATTAGGTCAGTCAATGTACCACTGTATCCTAGTAAAGTATTAGGTCAGTCCATGTACCACTGTATCCTAGTAAAGTATTAGGTCAGTCAATGTACCACTGTATCCTAGTAAAGTATTAGGTCAGTCAATGTACCACTGTATCCTAGTAAAGTATTAATGTACCACTATCTCCTAGTAATGTATTAGGTCAGTGAATGTACCACTGTATCGTAGTAAAGTATTAATGTACCACTGTATCGTAGTAAATTATTAATGTACCACTGTTTGTTTGTTTGTTTATTTATTCACCATATATATAATATACAACATATTTAGCACAAATTGAAAATAAAAAATATAAATGGCGGGAATAAAGTCTAAAAGACTTGATCTATCCCATCAATTATTAAAATATCAAGATTTCTTGATGGCGGCATATTTACAGGTAGGTTGCATGGATTTATATAAATTTACGGAAGTTATATTTATGTCTCATACGGATCTATTATATCAGTTAGTTATTGTTTAAGGAGGTTGAGTTTTAACTTTGATTTGAACAAAGATTGTGATCGAGTAGATTTTAGTGTAGTTGACAGACTGTTCCATTCACGTGGGCCTGAGAAACGAAGAGAATGAGAAGCAAGTACAGATGAGTTGAAGGGTCTATGAAGATTTAAAGAGAGTGATCTTGTAGAGTAATGGTGGACATCGGAGAGTTTTTTAAATAGATGATGAAGAGGAGCTGGTAGTTGATCAGGATAGTGTATATATTTGTGACAGATCATAAGATTTGAAAACTGGCTGATAGAGTGTAGTGGTAGAATTTTCAGGGATGAAAATAATTGAGAGGAATTAGAAAGGCGATCTGCTGAAGTTATTATCCTCAAGGCTCTTTTTTGAAGAATAAACGGTTGATTAAGATGACTTATGTACGTATTTGCCCACAACCCAGAAGCATAAGAAAGATAAGTATGAATTAATGAGTAGTAAAGAATTAGAAGAGTATGTTTATTGACTGATGATTTTATATGTTTGATGAGTCCTATGTTGCGAGAGATTTTTTACAAGTGTGATTTATATGAGAGTTCCAAGAGAGACGATCTGAAAGGATGATGCCAAGAAAGTTATGATCATGAACAGATGATAGCTCAGTAGTATGAAAGTAGACTTTAGAAGAGAAATCCCTAGATTTTTTGGGTTTTATATACATGCATTTAGTTTTGTTTAAATTTAAGAATAATCGATTTGCCGATAGCCATGTAGACACATTAATAAGTTCGTCCGTCATGACTCTTACAGCATCTTTGGCGTTTGGTGAGGAAAAAGAAAGGCTTGTGTCGTCTGCAAACAAAATGAAATTAAGTAGGGAAGATGAAGCTATGATGTCATTTATGAACAGAAGAAAAAGAATCGGTCCCAAAATAGAGCCTTGAGGAACTCCGTGAGTCACAGCGTTTACATCGGATCCCACGCCATTATAATAAACAAACTGAGTTCTAGAGGATAAATAATTTTTCAGCCATTCATTGGATTTCCCTCGAAAATCATAATAAATTAATTTGTGTAATAAAATTGAATGATTCACAGTGTCAAACGCTTTATCCTAGTAAAGTTTTTGGCCAGTGAATGTACCACTGTATCCTAGTAAAGTATTAAGTCAGTGAATGTACCACTGTATCCTAGTAAAGTATTAAGTCAGTCAATGTACCACTGTATCCTAGTAAAGTATTAGGTCAGTCAATGTAGCACTGTATCCTAGTAAAGTATTAGGTCAGTCAATGTAGCACTTTATCCTAGTAAAGTATTAGGTCAGTCAATGTACCACTGTATCCTAGTAAAGTATTAGGTCAGTCAATGTACCACTGTATCCTAGTAAAGTATTAGGTCAGTCAATGTACCACTGTATCGTAGTAAAGTATTAGGCCAGTCAATGTACCACTGTATCCTAGTAAAGTATTGGGTCAGTCAATGTACCACTGTATCCTAGTAAAGTATTAGGTCAGTCAATGTACCACTGTATCCTAGTAAAGTATTAGGTCAGTCAATGTACCACTGTATCCTAGTAAAGTATTAGGTTAGTCAATGTACCACTGTATCCTAGTAAAGTATTAGGTCAGTCAATGTACCACTGTATCCTAGTAAAGTATTAGGTCAGTCAATGTAGTACTGTATCCTAGTAAAGCATTTGGTCAGTCAATGTACAACTGTACTCTAGTAAAGTATTAAGTCAGTCAATGTTCCACTGTATCCTAGTAAAGTATTAGGTCAGTCAATGTACCACTGTATCCTAGTAAAGTATTTGGTCAATCAATGTACCACTGTATCCTAGTAAAGTATTAGGTCAGTCAATGTAGCACTGTATCCTAGTAAAGTATTAGGTCAGTCAATGTACCACTGTATCCTAGTAAAGTATTAGGTCAGTCAATGTAGCACTGTATCCTAGTAAAGTATTAGGTCAGTCAATGTACCACTGTATCCTAGTAAAGTATTAGGTCAGTCAATGTACCACTGTATCCTAGTAAAGTATTAGGTCAGTCAATGTAGCACTGTATCCTAGTAAAGTATTAGGTCAGTCAATGTACCACTGTATCCTAGTAAAGTATTAGGTTAGTCAATGTACCACTGTATCCTAGTAAAGTATTAGGTTAGTCAATGTACCACTGTATCCTACTAAAGTATTAATGTACCACTGTATCCTAGTAAAGTATTAGGTCAGTCAATGTAGTACTGTATCCTAGTAAAGTATTAGGTCAGTCAATGAAGCACTGTATCCTAGTAAAGTATTTGGTCAGTCAATGTAGCACTGTATCCTAGTAAAGTATTTGGTCAGTCAATGTACCACTGTATCCTAGTAAAGTATTAGGTCAGTCAATGTACCACTGTATCCTAGTAAAGTATTAGGTTAGTCAATGTACCACTGTATCCTACTAAAGTATTAATGTAGCACTGTATCCTAGTAAAGTATTAGGTCAGTCAATGTACCACTGTATCCTAGTAAAGTATTACTGTAGCACTGTATCCAAGTAAAGTATTAGGTCAGTCAATGAACAACTGTATCCTAGTAAAGTATTTGGTCAGTCAATGTACCACTGTATCCTAGTAAAGTATTAGGTCAGTCCATGTACCACTGTATCCTAGTAAAGTATTAGGTCAGTCAATGTACCACTGTATCCTAGTAAAGTATTAGGTCAGTCAATGTACCACTGTATCCTAGTAAAGTATTAATGTACCACTATCTCCTAGTAATGTATTAGGTCAGTGAATGTACCACTGTATCGTAGTAAAGTATTAATGTACCACTGTATCGTAGTAAATTATTAATGTACCACTGTTTGTTTGTTTGTTTATTTATTCACCATATATATAATATACAACATATTTAGCACAAATTGAAAATAAAAAATATAAATGGCGGGAATAAAGTCTAAAAGACTTGATCTATCCCATCAATTATTAAAATATCAAGATTTCTTGATGGCGGCATATTTACAGGTAGGTTGCATGGATTTATATAAATTTACGGAAGTTATATTTATGTCTCATACGGATCTATTATATCAGTTAGTTATTGTTTAAGGAGGTTGAGTTTTAACTTTGATTTGAACAAAGATTGTGATCGAGTAGATTTTAGTGTAGTTGACAGACTGTTCCATTCACGTGGGCCTGAGAAACGAAGAGAATGAGAAGCAAGTACAGATGAGTTGAAGGGTCTATGAAGATTTAAAGAGAGTGATCTTGTAGAGTAATGGTGGACATCGGAGAGTTTTTTAAATAGATGATGAAGAGGAGCTGGTAGTTGATCAGGATAGTGTATATATTTGTGACAGATCATAAGATTTGAAAACTGGCTGATAGAGTGTAGTGGTAGAATTTTCAGGGATGAAAATAATTGAGAGGAATTAGAAAGGCGATCTGCTGAAGTTATTATCCTCAAGGCTCTTTTTTGAAGAATAAACGGTTGATTAAGATGACTTATGTACGTATTTGCCCACAACCCAGAAGCATAAGAAAGATAAGTATGAATTAATGAGTAGTAAAGAATTAGAAGAGTATGTTTATTGACTGATGATTTTATATGTTTGATGAGTCCTATGTTGCGAGAGATTTTTTACAAGTGTGATTTATATGAGAGTTCCAAGAGAGACGATCTGAAAGGATGATGCCAAGAAAGTTATGATCATGAACAGATGATAGCTCAGTAGTATGAAAGTAGACTTTAGAAGAGAAATCCCTAGATTTTTTGGGTTTTATATACATGCATTTAGTTTTGTTTAAATTTAAGAATAATCGATTTGCCGATAGCCATGTAGACACATTAATAAGTTCGTCCGTCATGACTCTTACAGCATCTTTGGCGTTTGGTGAGGAAAAAGAAAGGCTTGTGTCGTCTGCAAACAAAATGAAATTAAGTAGGGAAGATGAAGCTATGATGTCATTTATGAACAGAAGAAAAAGAATCGGTCCCAAAATAGAGCCTTGAGGAACTCCGTGAGTCACAGCGTTTACATCGGATCCCACGCCATTATAATAAACAAACTGAGTTCTAGAGGATAAATAATTTTTCAGCCATTCATTGGATTTCCCTCGAAAATCATAATAAATTAATTTGTGTAATAAAATTGAATGATTCACAGTGTCAAACGCTTTATCCTAGTAAAGTTTTTGGCCAGTGAATGTACCACTGTATCCTAGTAAAGTATTAAGTCAGTGAATGTACCACTGTATCCTAGTAAAGTATTAAGTCAGTCAATGTACCACTGTATCCTAGTAAAGTATTAGGTCAGTCAATGTAGCACTGTATCCTAGTAAAGTATTAGGTCAGTCAATGTAGCACTTTATCCTAGTAAAGTATTAGGTCAGTCAATGTAGCACTGTATCCTAGTAAAGTATTAGGTCAGTCAATGTACCACTGTATCCTAGTAAAGTATTAGGTCAGTCAATGTACCACTGTATCGTAGTAAAGTATTAGGCCAGTCAATGTACCACTGTATCCTAGTAAAGTATTGGGTCAGTCAATGTACCACTGTATCCTAGTAAAGTATTAGGTCAGTCAATGTACCACTGTATCCTAGTAAAGTATTAGGTCAGTCAATGTACCACTGTATCCTAGTAAAGTATTAGGTTAGTCAATGTACCACTGTATCCTAGTAAAGTATTAGGTCAGTCAATGTACCACTGTATCCTAGTAAAGTATTAGGTCAGTCAATGTAGTACTGTATCCTAGTAAAGCATTTGGTCAGTCAATGTACAACTGTACTCTAGTAAAGTATTAAGTCACTCAATGTTCCACTGTATCCTAGTAAAGTATTAGGTCAGTCAATGTACCACTGTATCCTAGTAAAGTATTTGGTCAGTCAATGTACCACTGTATCCTAGTAAAGTATTAGGTCAGTCAATGTAGCACTGTATCCTAGTAAAGTATTAGGTCAGTCAATGTACCACTGTATCCTAGTAAAGTATTAGGTCAGTCAATGTAGCACTGTATCCTAGTAAAGTATTAGGTCAGTCAATGTACCACTGTATCCTAGTAAAGTATTAGGTCAGTCAATGTACCACTGTATCCTAGTAAAGTATTAGGTCAGTCAATGTAGCACTGTATCCTAGTAAAGTATTAGGTCAGTCAATGTACCACTGTATCCTAGTAAAGTATTAGGTTAGTCAATGTACCACTGTATCCTAGTAAAGTATTAGGTTAGTCAATGTACCACTGTATCCTACTAAAGTATTAATGTACCACTGTATCCTAGTAAAGTATTAGGTCAGTCAATGTAGTACTGTATCCTAGTAAAGTATTAGGTCAGTCAATGAAGCACTGTATCCTAGTAAAGTATTTGGTCAGTCAATGTAGCACTGTATCCTAGTAAAGTATTTGGTCAGTCAATGTACCACTGTATCCTAGTAAAGTATTAGGTCAGTCAATGTACCACTGTATCCTAGTAAAGTATTAGGTTAGTCAATGTACCACTGTATCCTACTAAAGTATTAATGTAGCACTGTATCCTAGTAAAGTATTAGGTCAGTCAATGTACCACTGTATCCTAGTAAAGTATTACTGTAGCACTGTATCCAAGTAAAGTATTAGGTCAGTCAATGAACAACTGTATCCTAGTAAAGTATTTGGTCAGTCAATGTACCACTGTATCCTAGTAAAGTATTAATGTACCACTGTATCCTAGTAAAGTATTAGGTCAGTGAATGTACCACTGTATCCTAGTAAAGTATTAATGTAGCACTGTATCCTAGTAAAGTATTAGGTCAGTCAATGTAGCACTGTATCCTAGTAAAGTTTTAGGTCAGTCAATGTAGCACTGTATCCTAGTAAAGTATTAGGTCAGTCAATGTAGCACTGTATCCTAGTAAAGTATTAGGTCAGTCAATGTACCACTGTATCCTAGTAAAGTATTTGGTCAGTCAATGTAGCACTGTATCCTACTAAAGTATTAAGTCAGTCAATGTACCACTGTATCCTAGTAAAGTATTCGGTCAGTCAATGTAGCACTGTATCCTACTAAAGTATTAAGTCAGTCAATGTACCACTGTATCCTAGTAAAGTATTAATGTACCACTGTATCCAAGTAAAGTATTAGGTCAGTCAATGTACCACTGTATCCAAGTAAAGTATTAAGTCAGTCAATGTACCACTGTATCCAAGTAAAGTATTAGGTCAGTCAATGTACCACTGTATCCAAGTAAAGTATTAGGTCAGTCAATGTACCACTGTATCCTAGTAAAGTATTAGGTCAGTCAATGTACCACTGTATCCTAGTAAAGTATTAGGTCAGTCAATGTACCACTGTATCCTAGTAAAGTATTAGGTCAGTCAATGTACCACTGTATCGTAGTAAAGTATTAATGTACCACTGTATCCTAGTAAAGTATTAAGTCAGTCAATGTACCACTGTATCCTAGTAAAGTATTAGGTCAGTCAATGTAGCACTGTATCCTAGTAAAGTATTAGGCCAGTCAATGTACCACTGTATCCTAGTAAAGTATTAAGTCAGTCAATGTACCACTGTATCCTAGTAAAGTATTAGGCCAGTCAATGTACCACTGTATCCTAGTAAAGTATTAAGTCAGTCAATGTACCACTGTATCCTAGTAAAGTATTAGGCCAGTCAATGTACCACTGTATCCTAGTAAAGTATTAAGTCAGTCAATGTACCACTGTATCCTAGTAAAGTATTAAGTCAGTCAATGTACCACTGTATCCTAGTAAAGTATTAGGTCAGTCAATGTACCACTGTATCCTAGTAAAGTATTAGGTCAGTCAATGTAGCACTGTATCCTAGTAAAGTATTAGGTCAGTCAATGTACCACTGTATCCTAGTAAAGTATTAGGTTAGTCAATGTACCACTGTATCCTAGTAAAGTATTAGGTCAGTCAATGTACCACTGTATCCTAGTAAAGTATTAGGTCAGTCAATGTACCACTGTATCCTAGTAAAGTATTAGGTCAGTCAATGTACCACTGTATCCTAGTAAAGTATTAGGTCAGTCAATGTACCACTGTACCCTAGTAAAGTATTAGGCCAGTCAATGTACCACTGTATCCTAGTAAAGTATTAAGTCAGTCAATGTACCACTGTATCCTAGTAAAGTATTAAGTCAGTCAATGTACCACTGTATCCTAGTAAAGTATTAGGTCAGTCAATGTACCACTGTATTCTAGTAAAGTACTAGGTCAGTCAATGTAGTACTGTATCCTAGTAAAGCATTTGGTCAGTCAATGTACAACTGTACTCTAGTAAAGTATTAAGTCAGTCAATGTACCACTGTATCCTAGTAAAGTATTAGGTCAGTCAATGTACCACTGTATCCTAGTAAAGTATTTGGTCAGTCAATGTACCACTGTATCCTAGTAAAGTATTAGGTCAGTCAATGTAGCACTGTATCCTAGTAAAGTATTAGGTCAGTCAATGTACCACTGTATCCTAGTAAAGTATTAGGTCAGTCAATGTAGCACTGTATCCTAGTAAAGTATTAGGTCAGTCAATGTACCACTGTATCCTAGTAAAGTATTAGGTCAGTCAATGTACCACTGTATCCTAGTAAAGTATTAGGTCAGTCAATGTAGCACTGTATCCTAGTAAAGTATTAGGTCAGTCAATGTACCACTGTATCCTAGTAAAGTATTAGGTTAGTCAATGTACCACTGTATCCTAGTAAAGTATTAGGTTAGTCAATGTACCACTGTATCCTACTAAAGTATTAATGTACCACTGTATCCTAGTAAAGTATTAGGTCAGTCAATGTAGTACTGTATCCTAGTAAAGTATTAGGTCAGTCAATGAAGCACTGTATCCTAGTAAAGTATTTGGTCAGTCAATGTAGCACTGTATCCTAGTAAAGTATTTGGTCAGTCAATTTACCACTGTATCCTAGTAAAGTATTAGGTCAGTCAATGTACCACTGTATCCTAGTAAAGTATTAGGTTAGTCAATGTACCACTGTATCCTACTAAAGTATTAATGTAGCACTGTATCCTAGTAAAGTATTAGGTCAGTCAATGTAGTACTGTATCCTGGTAAAGTATTACTGTAGCACTGTATCCAAGTAAAGTATTAGGTCAGTCAATGAACAACTGTATCCTAGTAAAGTATTTGGTCAGTCAATGTACCACTGTATCCTAGTAAAGTATCAATGTACCACTGTATCCTAGTAAAGTATTAGGTCAGTCAATGTAGCACTGTATCCAAGTAAAGTATTAGGTCAGTCAATGTAGCACTGTATCCTACTAAAGTATTAGGTCAGTGAATGTACCATTGTATCCTAGTAAAGTATCAATGTACCACTGTATCCTAGTAAAGTATTAGGTCAGTCAATGTACCACTGTATCCTAGTAAAGTATTAGGTCAGTCAATGTACCACTGTATCCAAGTAAAGTATTAGGTCAGTCAATGTACCACTGTATCCTAGTAAAGTATCAATGTACCACTGTATCCTAGTAAAGTATTAGGTCAGTCAATGTAGCACTGTATCCAAGTAAAGTATTAGGTCAGTCAATGTAGCACTGTATCCTACTAAAGTATTAGGTCAGTCAATGTAGCACTGTATCCTACTAAAGTATTAGGTCAGTGAATGTACCATTGTATCCTAGTAAAGTATCAATGTACCACTGTATCCTAGTAAAGTATTAGGTCAGTCAATGTACCACTGTATCCTAGTAAAGTATTAGGTCAGTCAATGTACCACTGTATCCAAGTAAAGTATTAGGTCAGTCAATGTACCACTGTATCCTAGTAAAGTATCAATGTACCACTGTATCCTAGTAAAGTATTAGGTCAGTCAATGTAGCACTGTATCCAAGTAAAGTATTAGGTCAGTCAATGTAGCACTGTATCCTACTAAAGTATTAGGTCAGTGAATGTACCATTGTATCCTAGTAAAGTATCAATGTACCACTGTATCCTAGTAAAGTATTAGGCCAGTCAATGTACCACTGTATCCTAGTAAAGTATTAGGTCAGTCAATGTAGCACTGTATCCAAGTAAAGTATTAGGTCAGTCAATATACCACTGTATCCTAGTAAAGTATTAGGTCAGTCAATGTACCACTGTATCCTAGTAAAGTATTAGGTCAGTCAATGTACCACTGTATCCTAGTAAAGTATTAGGTCAGTCAATGTACCACTGTATCCTAGTAAAGTATTAGGTCAGTCAATGTACCACTGTATCCTAGTAAAGTATTAGGTCAGTGAATGTACCACTGTATCCTAGTAAAGTATTAGGTCAGTCAATGTACCACTGTATCCTAGTAAAGTATTAGGTCAGTCAATGCACCACTGTATCCTAGTAAAGTATTAGGCCAGTCAATGTACCACTGTATCCTAGTAAAGTATTAAGTCAGTCAATGTACCACTGTATCCTAGTAAAGTATTCGGTCAGTCAATGTAGCACTGTATCCTACTAAAGTATTAAGTCAGTCAATGTACCACTGTATCCTAGTAAAGTATTAGGTCAGTCAATGTACCACTGTATCCTAGTAAAGTATTTGGTCAGTCAATGTAGCACTGTATCCTACTAAAGTATTAAGTCAGTCAATGTACCACTGTATCCTAGTAAAGTATTCGGTCAGTCAATGTAGCACTGTATCCTACTAAAGTATTAAGTCAGTCAATGTACCACTCTATCCTAGTAAAGTATTAATGTACCACTGTATCCAAGTAAAGTATTAGGTCAGTCAATGTACCACTGTATCCAAGTAAAGTATTAAGTCAGTCAATGTACCACTGTATCCAAGTAAAGTATTAGGTCAGTCAATGTACCACTGTATCCAAGTAAAGTATTAGGTCAGTCAATGTACCACTGTATCCTAGTAAAGTATTAGGTCAGTCAATGTACCACTGTATCCTAGTAAAGTATTAGGTCAGTCAATGTACCACTGTATCCTAGTAAAGTATTAGGTCAGTCAATGTACCACTGTATCGTAGTAAAGTATTAATGTACCACTGTATCCTAGTAAAGTATTAAGTCAGTCAATGTACCACTGTATCCTAGTAAAGTATTAGGTCAGTCAATGTAGCACTGTATCCTAGTAAAGTATTAGGCCAGTCAATGTACCACTGTATCCTAGTAAAGTATTAAGTCAGTCAATGTACCACTGTATCCTAGTAAAGTATTAGGCCAGTCAATGTACCACTGTATCCTAGTAAAGTATTAAGTCAGTCAATGTACCACTGTATCCTAGTAAAGTATTAGGCCAGTCAATGTACCACTGTATCCTAGTAAAGTATTAAGTCAGTCAATGTACCACTGTATCCTAGTAAAGTATTAAGTCAGTCAATGTACCACTGTATCCTAGTAAAGTATTAGGTCAGTCAATGTACCACTGTATCCTAGTAAAGTATTAGGTCAGTCAATGTAGCACTGTATCCTAGTAAAGTATTAGGTCAGTCAATGTACCACTGTATCCTAGTAAAGTATTAGGTTAGTCAATGTACCACGGTATCCTAGTAAAGTATTAGGTCAGTCAATGTACCACTGTATCCTAGTAAAGTATTAGGTCAGTCAATGTACCACTGTATCCTAGTAAAGTATTAGGTCAGTCAATGTACCACTGTATCCTAGTAAAGTATTAGGTCAGTCAATGTACCACTGTATCCTAGTAAAGTATTAGGCCAGTCAATGTACCACTGTATCCTAGTAAAGTATTAAGTCAGTCAATGTACCACTGTATCCTAGTAAAGTATTAAGTCAGTCAATGTACCACTGTATCCTCAGTCAATGTACCACTGTATTCTAGTAAAGTACTAGGTCAGTCAATGTAGTACTGTATCCTAGTAAAGCATTTGGTCAGTCAATGTACAACTGTACTCTAGTAAAGTATTAAGTCAGTCAATGTACCACTGTATCCTAGTAAAGTATTAGGTCAGTCAATGTACCACTGTATCCTAGTAAAGTATTTGGTCAGTCAATGTACCACTGTATCCTAGTAAAGTATTAGGTCAGTCAATGTAGCACTGTATCCTAGTAAAGTATTAGGTCAGTCAATGTACCACTGTATCCTAGTAAAGTATTAGGTCAGTCAATGTAGCACTGTATCCTAGTAAAGTATTAGGTCAGTCAATGTACCACTGTATCCTAGTAAAGTATTAGGTCAGTCAATGTACCACTGTATCCTAGTAAAGTATTAGGTCAGTCAATGTAGCACTGTATCCTAGTAAAGTATTAGGTCAGTCAATGTACCACTGTATCCTAGTAAAGTATTAGGTTAGTCAATGTACCACTGTATCCTAGTAAAGTATTAGGTTAGTCAATGTACCACTGTATCCTACTAAAGTATTAATGTACCACTGTATCCTAGTAAAGTATTAGGTCAGTCAATGTAGTACTGTATCCTAGTAAAGTATTAGGTCAGTCAATGAAGCACTGTATCCTAGTAAAGTATTTGGTCAGTCAATGTAGCACTGTATCCTAGTAAAGTATTTGGTCAGTCAATGTACCACTGTATCCTAGTAAAGTATTAGGTCAGTCAATGTACCACTGTATCCTAGTAAAGTATTAGGTCAGTCAATGTACCACTGTATCCTAGTAAAGTATCAATGTACCACTGTATCCTAGTAAAGTATTAGGTCAGTCAATGTAGCACTGTATCCAAGTAAAGTATTAGGTCAGTCAATGTAGCACTGTATCCTACTAAACTATTAGGTCAGTGAATGTACCATTGTATCCTAGTAAAGTATCAATGTACCACTGTATCCTAGTAAAGTATTAGGTCAGTCAATGTACCACTGTATCCTAGTAAAGTATTAGGTCAGTCAATGTACCACTGTATCCAAGTAAAGTATTAGGTCAGTCAATGTACCACTGTATCCTAGTAAAGTATCAATGTACCACTGTATCCTAGTAAAGTATTAGGTCAGTCAATGTAGCACTGTATCCAAGTAAAGTATTAGGTCAGTCAATGTAGCACTGTATCCTACTAAAGTATTAGGTCAGTCAATGTAGCACTGTATCCTACTAAAGTATTAGGTCAGTGAATGTACCATTGTATCCTAGTAAAGTATCAATGTACCACTGTATCCTAGTAAAGTATTAGGTCAGTCAATGTACCACTGTATCCTAGTAAAGTATCAATGTACCACTGTATCCTAGTAAAGTATTAGGTCAGTCAATGTAGCACTGTATCCAAGTAAAGTATTAGGTCAGTCAATGTAGCACTGTATCCTACTAAAGTATTAGGTCAGTGAATGTACCATTGTATCCTAGTAAAGTATCAATGTACCACTGTATCCTAGTAAAGTATTAGGCCAGTCAATGTACCACTGTATCCTAGTAAAGTATTAGGTCAGTCAATGTAGCACTGTATCCAAGTAAAGTATTAGGTCAGTCAATATACCACTGTATCCTAGTAAAGTATTAGGTCAGTCAATGTACCACTGTATCCTAGTAAAGTATTAGGTCAGTCAATGTACCACTGTATCCTAGTAAAGTATTAGGTCAGTCAATGTACCACTGTATCCTAGTAAAGTATTAGGTCAGTCAATGTACCACTGTATCCTAGTAAAGTATTAGGTCAGTGAATGTACCACTGTATCCTAGTAAAGTATTAGGTCAGTCAATGTACCACTGTATCCTAGTAAAGTATTAGGTCAGTCAATGCACCACTGTATCCTAGTAAAGTATTAGGCCAGTCAATGTACCACTGTATCCTAGTAAAGTATTAAGTCAGTCAATGTACCACTGTATCCTAGTAAAGTATTCGGTCAGTCAATGTAGCACTGTATCCTACTAAAGTATTAAGTCAGTCAATGTACCACTGTATCCTAGTAAAGTATTAGGTCAGTCAATGTACCACTGTATCCTAGTAAAGTATTTGGTCAGTCAATGTAGCACTGTATCCTACTAAAGTATTAAGTCAGTCAATGTACCACTGTATCCTAGTAAAGTATTAGGTCAGTCAATGTAGTACTGTATCCTAGTAAAGCATTTGGTCAGTCAATGTACAACTGTACTCTAGTAAAGTATTAAGTCAGTCAATGTACCACTGTATCCTAGTAAAGTATTAGGTCAGTCAATGTACCACTGTATCCTAGTAAAGTATCAATGTACCACTGTATCCTAGTAAAGTATTAGGTCAGTCAATGTAGCACTGTATCCAAGTAAAGTATTAGGTCAGTCAATGTAGCACTGTATCCTACTAAAGTATTAGGTCAGTGAATGTACCATTGTATCCTAGTAAAGTATCAATGTACCACTGTATCCTAGTAAAGTATTAGGCCAGTCAATGTACCACTGTATCCTAGTAAAGTATTAGGTCAGTCAATGTAGCACTGTATCCAAGTAAAGTATTAGGTCAGTCAATATACCACTGTATCCTAGTAAAGTATTAGGTCAGTCAATGTACCACTGTATCCTAGTAAAGTATTAGGTCAGTCAATGTACCACTGTATCCTAGTAAAGTATTAGGTCAGTCAATGTACCACTGTATCCTAGTAAAGTATTAGGTCAGTCAATGTACCACTGTATCCTAGTAAAGTATTAGGTCAGTGAATGTACCACTGTATCCTAGTAAAGTATTAGGTCAGTCAATGTACCACTGTATCCTAGTAAAGTATTAGGTCAGTCAATGCACCACTGTATCCTAGTAAAGTATTAGGCCAGTCAATGTACCACTGTATCCTAGTAAAGTATTAAGTCAGTCAATGTACCACTGTATCCTAGTAAAGTATTCGGTCAGTCAATGTAGCACTGTATCCTACTAAAGTATTAAGTCAGTCAATGTACCACTGTATCCTAGTAAAGTATTAGGTCAGTCAATGTACCACTGTATCCTAGTAAAGTATTTGGTCAGTCAATGTAGCACTGTATCCTACTAAAGTATTAAGTCAGTCAATGTACCACTGTATCCTAGTAAAGTATTAGGTCAGTCAATGTAGTACTGTATCCTAGTAAAGCATTTGGTCAGTCAATGTACAACTGTACTCTAGTAAAGTATTAAGTCAGTCAATGTACCACTGTATCCTAGTAAAGTATTAGGTCAGTCAATGTACCACTGTATCCTAGTAAAGTATTTGGTCAGTCAATGTACCACTGTATCCTAGTAAAGTATTAGGTCAGTCAATGTAGCACTGTATCATAGTAAAGTATTAGGTCAGTCAATGTACCACTGTATCCTAGTAAAGTATTAGGTCAGTCAATGTAGCACTGTATCCTAGTAAAGTATTAGGTCAGTCAATGTACCACTGTATCCTAGTAAAGTATTAGGTCAGTCAATGTACCACTGTATCCTAGTAAAGTATTAGGTCAGTCAATGTAGCACTGTATCCTAGTAAAGTATTAGGTCAGTCAATGTACCACTGTATCCTAGTAAAGTATTAGGTTAGTCAATGTACCACTGTATCCTAGTAAAGTATTAGGTTAGTCAATGTACCACTGTATCCTACTAAAGTATTAATGTACCACTGTATCCTAGTAAAGTATTAGGTCAGTCAATGTAGTACTGTATCCTAGTAAAGTATTAGGTCAGTCAATGAAGCACTGTATCCTAGTAAAGTATTTGGTCAGTCAATGTAGCACTGTATCCTAGTAAAGTATTTGGTCAGTCAATGTACCACTGTATCCTAGTAAAGTATTAGGTCAGTCAATGTACCACTGTATCCTAGTAAAGTATTAGGTTAGTCAATGTACCACTGTATCCTACTAAAGTATTAATGTAGCACTGTATCCTAGTAAAGTATTAGGTCAGTCAATGTAGTACTGTATCCTAGTAAAGTATTACTGTAGCACTGTATCCAAGTAAAGTATTAGGTCAGTCAATGAACAACTGTATCCTAGTAAAGTATTTGGTCAGTCAATGTACCACTGTATCCTAGTAAAGTATTAATGTACCACTGTATCCTAGTAAAGTATTAGGTCAGTGAATGTACCACTGTATCCTAGTAAAGTATTAATGTAGCACTGTATCCTAGTAAAGTATTAGGTCAGTCAATGTACCACTGTATCCTAGTAAAGTATTAGGTCAGTCAATGTACCACTGTATCCTAGTAAAGTATTAGGTCAGTCAATGTACCACTGTATCCTAGTAAAGTATTAGGTCAGTGAATGTACCACTGTATCCTAGTAAAGTATTAGGTCAGTCAATGTACCACTGTATCCTAGTAAAGTATTAGGTCAGTCAATGCACCACTGTATCCTAGTAAAGTATTAGGCCAGTCAATGTACCACTGTATCCTAGTAAAGTATTAAGTCAGTCAATGTACCACTGTATCCTAGTAAAGTATTCGGTCAGTCAATGTAGCACTGTATCCTACTAAAGTATTAAGTCAGTCAATGTACCACTGTATCCTAGTAAAGTATTAGGTCAGTCAATGTACCACTGTATCCTAGTAAAGTATTTGGTCAGCCAATGTAGCACTGTATCCTACTAAAGTATTAAGTCAGTCAATGTACCACTGTATCCTAGTAAAGTATTAGGTCAGTCAATGTAGTACTGTATCCTAGTAAAGCATTTGGTCAGTCAATGTACAACTGTACTCTAGTAAAGTATTAAGTCAGTCAATGTACCACTGTATCCTAGTAAAGTATTAGGTCAGTCAATGTACCACTGTATCCTAGTAAAGTATTTGGTCAGTCAATGTACCACTGTATCCTAGTAAAGTATTAGGTCAGTCAATGTAGCACTGTATCCTAGTAAAGTATTAGGTCAGTCAATGTACCACTGTATCCTAGTAAAGTATTAGGTCAGTCAATGTAGCACTGTATCCTAGTAAAGTATTAGGTCAGTCAATGTACCACTGTATCCTAGTAAAGTATTAGGTCAGTCAATGTACCACTGTATCCTAGTAAAGTATTAGGTCAGTCAATGTAGCACTGTATCCTAGTAAAGTATTAGGTCAGTCAATGTACCACTGTATCCTAGTAAAGTATTAGGTTAGTCAATGTACCACTGTATCCTAGTAAAGTATTAGGTTAGTCAATATACCACTGTATCCTACTAAAGTATTAATGTACCACTGTATCCTAGTAAAGTATTAGGTCAGTCAATGTAGTACTGTATCCTAGTAAAGTATTAGGTCAGTCAATGAAGCACTGTATCCTAGTAAAGTATTTGGTCAGTCAATGTAGCACTGTATCCTAGTAAAGTATTTGGTCAGTCAATGTACCACTGTATCCTAGTAAAGTATTAGGTCAGTCAATGTACCACTGTATCCTAGTAAAGTATTAGGTTAGTCAATGTACCACTGTATCCTACTAAAGTATTAATGTAGCACTGTATCCTAGTAAAGTATTAGGTCAGTCAATGTAGTACTGTATCCTAGTAAAGTATTACTGTAGCACTGTATCCAAGTAAAGTATTAGGTCAGTCAATGAACAACTGTATCCTAGTAAAGTATTTGGTCAGTCAATGTACCACTGTATCCTAGTAAAGTATTAATGTACCACTGTATCCTAGTAAAGTATTAGGTCAGTGAATGTACCACTGTATCCTAGTAAAGTATTAATGTAGCACTGTATCCTAGTAAAGTATTAGGTCAGTCAATGTAGCACTGTATCCTAGTAAAGTATTAGGTCAGTCAATGTAGCACTGTATGCTAGTAAAGTATTAGGTCAGTCAATGTAGCACTGTATCCTAGTAAAGTATTAGGTCAGTCAATGTACCACTGTATCCTAGTAAAGTATTAGGTCAGTCAATGTACCACTGTATCCTAGTAAAGTATTAGGTCAGTCCATGTACCACTGTATCCTAGTAAAGTATTAGGTCAGTCAATGTACCACTGTATCCTAGTAAAGTATTAGGTCAGTCAATGTACCACTGTATCCTAGTAAAGTATTAATGTACCACTATCTCCTAGTAATGTATTAGGTCAGTGAATGTACCACTGTATCGTAGTAAAGTATTAATGTACCACTGTATCGTAGTAAATTATTAATGTACCACTGTTTGTTTGTTTGTTTATTTATTCACCATATATATAATATACAACATATTTAGCACAAATTGAAAATAAAAAATATAAATGGCGGGAATAAAGTCTAAAAGACTTGATCTATCCCATCAATTATTAAAATATCAAGATTTCTTGATGGCGGCATATTTACAGGTAGGTTGCATGGATTTATATAAATTTACGGAAGTTATATTTATGTCTCATACGGATCTATTATATCAGTTAGTTATTGTTTAAGGAGGTTGAGTTTTAACTTTGATTTGAACAAAGATTGTGATCGAGTAGATTTTAGTGTAGTTGACAGACTGTTCCATTCACGTGGGCCTGAGAAACGAAGAGAATGAGAAGCAAGTACAGATGAGTTGAAGGGTCTATGAAGATTTAAAGAGAGTGATCTTGTAGAGTAATGGTGGACATCGGAGAGTTTTTTAAATAGATGATGAAGAGGAGCTGGTAGTTGATCAGGATAGTGTATATATTTGTGACAGATCATAAGATTTGAAAACTGGCTGATAGAGTGTAGTGGTAGAATTTTCAGGGATGAAAATAATTGAGAGGAATTAGAAAGGCGATCTGCTGAAGTTATTATCCTCAAGGCTCTTTTTTGAAGAATAAACGGTTGATTAAGATGACTTATGTACGTATTTGCCCACAACCCAGAAGCATAAGAAAGATAAGTATGAATTAATGAGTAGTAAAGAATTAGAAGAGTATGTTTATTGACTGATGATTTTATATGTTTGATGAGTCCTATGTTGCGAGAGATTTTTTACAAGTGTGATTTATATGAGAGTTCCAAGAGAGACGATCTGAAAGGATGATGCCAAGAAAGTTATGATCATGAACAGATGATAGCTCAGTAGTATGAAAGTAGACTTTAGAAGAGAAATCCCTAGATTTTTTGGGTTTTATATACATGCATTTAGTTTTGTTTAAATTTAAGAATAATCGATTTGCCGATAGCCATGTAGACACATTAATAAGTTCGTCCGTCATGACTCTTACAGCATCTTTGGCGTTTGGTGAGGAAAAAGAAAGGCTTGTGTCGTCTGCAAACAAAATGAAATTAAGTAGGGAAGATGAAGCTATGATGTCATTTATGAACAGAAGAAAAAGAATCGGTCCCAAAATAGAGCCTTGAGGAACTCCGTGAGTCACAGCGTTTACATCGGATCCCACGCCATTATAATAAACAAACTGAGTTCTAGAGGATAAATAATTTTTCAGCCATTCATTGGATTTCCCTCGAAAATCATAATAAATTAATTTGTGTAATAAAATTGAATGATTCACAGTGTCAAACGCTTTATCCTAGTAAAGTTTTTGGCCAGTGAATGTACCACTGTATCCTAGTAAAGTATTAAGTCAGTGAATGTACCACTGTATCCTAGTAAAGTATTAAGTCAGTCAATGTACCACTGTATCCTAGTAAAGTATTAGGTCAGTCAATGTAGCACTGTATCCTAGTAAAGTATTAGGTCAGTCAATGTAGCACTTTATCCTAGTAAAGTATTAGGTCAGTCAATGTACCACTGTATCCTAGTAAAGTATTAGGTCAGTCAATGTACCACTGTATCCTAGTAAAGTATTAGGTCAGTCAATGTACCACTGTATCGTAGTAAAGTATTAGGCCAGTCAATGTACCACTGTATCCTAGTAAAGTATTGGGTCAGTCAATGTACCACTGTATCCTAGTAAAGTATTAGGTCAGTCAATGTACCACTGTATCCTAGTAAAGTATTAGGTCAGTCAATGTACCACTGTATCCTAGTAAAGTATTAGGTTAGTCAATGTACCACTGTATCCTAGTAAAGTATTAGGTCAGTCAATGTACCACTGTATCCTAGTAAAGTATTAGGTCAGTCAATGTACCACTGTATCCTAGTAAAGTATTAGGTCAGTCAATGTACCACTGTATCCTAGTAAAGTATTAGGTCAGTCAATGTACCACTGTATCCTAGTAAAGTATTAGGCCAGTCAATGTACCACTGTATCCTAGTAAAGTATTAAGTCAGTCAATGTACCACTGTATCCTAGTAAAGTATTAAGTCAGTCAATGTACCACTGTATCCTAGTAAAGTATTAGGTCAGTCAATGTACCACTGTATTCTAGTAAAGTACTAGGTCAGTCAATGTAGTACTGTATCCTAGTAAAGCATTTGGTCAGTCAATGTACAACTGTACTCTAGTAAAGTATTAAGTCAGTCAATGTTCCACTGTATCCTAGTAAAGTATTAGGTCAGTCAATGTACCACTGTATCCTAGTAAAGTATTTGGTCAGTCAATGTACCACTGTATCCTAGTAAAGTATTAGGTCAGTCAATGTAGCACTGTATCCTAGTAAAGTATTAGGTCAGTCAATGTACCACTGTATCCTAGTAAAGTATTAGGTCAGTCAATGTAGCACTGTATCCTAGTAAAGTATTAGGTCAGTCAATGTACCACTGTATCCTAGTAAAGTATTAGGTCAGTCAATGTACCACTGTATCCTAGTAAAGTATTAGGTCAGTCAATGTAGCACTGTATCCTAGTAAAGTATTAGGTCAGTCAATGTACCACTGTATCCTAGTAAAGTATTAGGTTAGTCAATGTACCACTGTATCCTAGTAAAGTATTAGGTTAGTCAATGTACCACTGTATCCTACTAAAGTATTAATGTACCACTGTATCCTAGTAAAGTATTAGGTCAGTCAATGTAGTACTGTATCCTAGTAAAGTATTAGGTCAGTCAATGAAGCACTGTATCCTAGTAAAGTATTTGGTCAGTCAATGTAGCACTGTATCCTAGTAAAGTATTTGGTCAGTCAATGTACCACTGTATCCTAGTAAAGTATTAGGTCAGTCAATGTACCACTGTATCCTAGTAAAGTATTAGGTTAGTCAATGTACCACTGTATCCTACTAAAGTATTAATGTAGCACTGTATCCTAGTAAAGTATTAGGTCAGTCAATGTACCACTGTATCCTAGTAAAGTATTACTGTAGCACTGTATCCAAGTAAAGTATTAGGTCAGTCAATGAACAACTGTATCCTAGTAAAGTATTTGGTCAGTCAATGTACCACTGTATCCTAGTAAAGTATTAATGTACCACTGTATCCTAGTAAAGTATTAGGTCAGTGAATGTACCACTGTATCCTAGTAAAGTATTAATGTAGCACTGTATCCTAGTAAAGTATTAGGTCAGTCAATGTACCACTGTATCCTAGTAAAGTTTTAGGTCAGTCAATGTAGCACTGTATCCTAGTAAAGTATTAGATCAGTCAATGTAGCACTGTATCCTAGTAAAGTATTAGGTCAGTCAATGTACCACTGTATCCTAGTAAAGTATTTGGTCAGTCAATGTAGCACTGTATCCTACTAAAGTATTAAGTCAGTCAATGTACCACTGTATCCTAGTAAAGTATTCGGTCAGTCAATGTAGCACTGTATCCTACTAAAGTATTAAGTCAGTCAATGTACCACTGTATCCTAGTAAAGTATTAATGTACCACTGTATCCAAGTAAAGTATTAGGTCAGTCAATGTACCACTGTATCCAAGTAAAGTATTAAGTCAGTCAATGTACCACTGCATCCAAGTAAAGTATTAGGTCAGTCAATGTACCACTGTATCCAAGTAAAGTATTAGGTCAGTCAATGTACCACTGTATCCTAGTAAAGTATTAGGTCAGTCAATGTACCACTGTATCCTAGTAAAGTATTAGGTCAGTCAATGTACCACTGTATCCTAGTAAAGTATTAGGTCAGTCAATGTACCACTGTATCGTAGTAAAGTATTAATGTACCACTGTATCCTAGTAAAGTATTAAGTCAGTCAATGTACCACTGTATCCTAGTAAAGTATTAGGTCAGTCAATGTAGCACTGTATCCTAGTAAAGTATTAGGCCAGTCAATGTACCACTGTATCCTAGTAAAGTATTAAGTCAGTCAATGTACCACTGTATCCTAGTAAAGTATTAGGCCAGTCAATGTACCACTGTATCCTAGTAAAGTATTAAGTCAGTCAATGTACCACTGTATCCTAGTAAAGTATTAGGCCAGTCAATGTACCACTGTATCCTAGTAAAGTATTAAGTCAGTCAATGTACCACTGTATCCTAGTAAAGTATTAAGTCAGTCAATGTACCACTGTATCCTAGTAAAGTATTAGGTCAGTCAATGTACCACTGTATCCTAGTAAAGTATTAGGTCAGTCAATGTAGCACTGTATCCTAGTAAAGTATTAGGTCAGTCAATGTACCACTGTATCCTAGTAAAGTATTAGGTTAGTCAATGTACCACTGTATCCTAGTAAAGTATTAGGTCAGTCAATGTACCACTGTATCCTAGTAAAGTATTAGGTCAGTCAATGTACCACTGTATCCTAGTAAAGTATTAGGTCAGTCAATGTACCACTGTATCCTAGTAAAGTATTAGGTCAGTCAATGTACCACTGTACCCTAGTAAAGTATTAGGCCAGTCAATGTACCACTGTATCCTAGTAAAGTATTAAGTCAGTCAATGTACCACTGTATCCTAGTAAAGTATTAAGTCAGTCAATGTACCACTGTATCCTAGTAAAGTATTAGGTCAGTCAATGTACCACTGTATTCTAGTAAAGTACTAGGTCAGTCAATGTAGTACTGTATCCTAGTAAAGCATTTGGTCAGTCAATGTACAACTGTACTCTAGTAAAGTATTAAGTCAGTCAATGTACCACTGTATCCTAGTAAAGTATTAGGTCAGTCAATGTACCACTGTATCCTAGTAAAGTATTTGGTCAGTCAATGAACCACTGTATCCTAGTAAAGTATTAGGTCAGTCAATGTAGCACTGTATCCTAGTAAAGTATTAGGTCAGTCAATGTACCACTGTATCCTAGTAAAGTATTAGGTCAGTCAATGTAGCACTGTATCCTAGTAAAGTATTAGGTCAGTCAATGTACCACTGTATCCTAGTAAAGTATTAGGTCAGTCAATGTACCACTGTATCCTAGTAAAGTATTAGGTCAGTCAATGTAGCACTGTATCCTAGTAAAGTATTAGGTCAGTCAATGTACCACTGTATCCTAGTAAAGTATTAGGTTAGTCAATGTACCACTGTATCCTAGTAAAGTATTAGGTTAGTCAATGTACCACTGTATCCTACTAAAGTATTAATGTACCACTGTATCCTAGTAAAGTATTAGGTCAGTCAATGTAGTACTGTATCCTAGTAAAGTATTAGGTCAGTCAATGAAGCACTGTATCCTAGTAAAGTATTTGGTCAGTCAATGTAGCACTGTATCCTAGTAAAGTATTTGGTCAGTCAATTTACCACTGTATCCTAGTAAAGTATTAGGTCAGTCAATGTACCACTGTATCCTAGTAAAGTATTAGGTTAGTCAATGTACCACTGTATCCTACTAAAGTATTAATGTAGCACTGTATCCTAGTAAAGTATTAGGTCAGTCAATGTAGTACTGTATCCTGGTAAAGTATTACTGTAGCACTGTATCCAAGTAAAGTATTAGGTCAGTCAATGAACAACTGTATCCTAGTAAAGTATTTGGTCAGTCAATGTACCACTGTATCCTAGTAAAGTATTAATGTACCACTGTATCCTAGTAAAGTATTAGGTCAGTGAATGTACCACTGTATCCTAGTAAAGTATTAATGTAGCACTGTATCCTAGTAAAGTATTAGGTCAGTCAATGTAGCACTGTATCCTAGTAAAGTATTAGGTCAGTCAATGTACCACTGTATCCTAGTAAAGTATTAGGTCAGTCAATGTAGCACTGTATCCTAGTAAAGTATTAGGTCAGTCAATGTAGCACTGTATCCTAGTAAAGTATTAGGTCAGTCAATGTACCACTGTGTCCTAGTAAAGTATTAGGTCAGTCAATGTAGTACTGTATCCTAGTAAAGTATTAGGTCAGTCAATGTAGCACTGTATCCTAGTAAAGTATTAGGTTAGTCAATGTACCACTGTATCCTACTAAAGTATTAATGTAGCACTGTATCCTAGTAAAGTATTAGGTCAGTCAATGTAGTACTGTATCCTAGTAAAGTATTACTGTAGCACTGTATCCAAGTAAAGTATTAGGTCAGTCAATGAACAACTGTATCCTAGTAAAGTATTAGGTCAGTCAATGTACCACTGTATCCTAGTAAAGTATTAGGTCAGTCAATGTACCACTGTATCCTAGTAAAGTATTAGGCCAGTCAATGTACCACTGTATCCTAGTAAAGTATTAAGTCAGTCAATGTACCACTGTATCCTAGTAAAGTATTAAGTCAGTCAATGTACCACTGTATCCTAGTAAAGTATTAGGTCAGTCAATGTACCACTGTATTCTAGTAAAGTACTAGGTCAGTCAATGTAGTACTGTATCCTAGTAAAGCATTTGGTCAGTCAATGTACAACTGTACTCTAGTAAAGTATTAAGTCAGTCAATGTTCCACTGTATCCTAGTAAAGTATTAGGTCAGTCAATGTACCACTGTATCCTAGTAAAGTATTTGGTCAGTCAATGTACCACTGTATCCTAGTAAAGTATTAGGTCAGTCAATGTAGCACTGTATCCTAGTAAAGTATTAGGTCAGTCAATGTACCACTGTATCCTAGTAAAGTATTAGGTCAGTCAATGTAGCACTGTATCCTAGTAAAGTATTAGGTCAGTCAATGTACCACTGTATCCTAGTAAAGTATTAGGTCAGTCAATGTACCACTGTATCCTAGTAAAGTATTAGGTCAGTCAATGTAGCACTGTATCCTAGTAAAGTATTAGGTCAGTCAATGTACCACTGTATCCTAGTAAAGTATTAGGTTAGTCAATGTACCACTGTATCCTAGTAAAGTATTAGGTTAGTCAATGTACCACTGTATCCTACTAAAGTATTAATGTACCACTGTATCCTAGTAAAGTATTAGGTCAGTCAATGTAGTACTGTATCCTAGTAAAGTATTAGGTCAGTCAATGAAGCACTGTATCCTAGTAAAGTATTTGGTCAGTCAATGTAGCACTGTATCCTAGTAAAGTATTTGGTCAGTCAATGTACCACTGTATCCTAGTAAAGTATTAGGTCAGTCAATGTACCACTGTATCCTAGTAAAGTATTAGGTTAGTCAATGTACCACTGTATCCTACTAAAGTATTAATGTAGCAATGTATCCTAGTAAAGTATTAGGTCAGTCAATGTACCACTGTATCCTAGTAAAGTATTACTGTAGCACTGTATCCAAGTAAAGTATTAGGTCAGTCAATGAACAACTGTATCCTAGTAAAGTATTTGGTCAGTCAATGTACCACTGTATCCTAGTAAAGTATTAATGTACCACTGTATCCTAGTAAAGTATTAGGTCAGTGAATGTACCACTGTATCCTAGTAAAGTATTAATGTAGCACTGTATCCTAGTAAAGTATTAGGTCAGTCAATGTACCACTGTATCCTAGTAAAGTTTTAGGTCAGTCAATGTAGCACTGTATCCTAGTAAAGTATTAGGTCAGTCAATGTAGCACTGTATCCTAGTAAAGTATTAGGTCAGTCAATGTACCACTGTATCCTAGTAAAGTATTTGGTCAGTCAATGTAGCACTGTATCCTACTAAAGTATTAAGTCAGTCAATGTACCACTGTATCCTAGTAAAGTATTCGGTCAGTCAATGTAGCACTGTATCCTACTAAAGTATTAAGTCAGTCAATGTACCACTGTATCCTAGTAAAGTATTAATGTACCACTGTATCCAAGTAAAGTATTAGGTCAGTCAATGTACCACTGTATCCAAGTAAAGTATTAAGTCAGTCAATGTACCACTGTATCCAAGTAAAGTATTAGGTCAGTCAATGTACCACTGTATCCAAGTAAAGTATTAGGTCAGTCAATGTACCACTGTATCCTAGTAAAGTATTAGGTCAGTCAATGTACCACTGTATCCTAGTAAAGTATTAGGTCAGTCAATGTACCACTGTATCCTAGTAAAGTATTAGGTCAGTCAATGTACCACTGTATCGTAGTAAAGTATTAATGTACCACTGTATCCTAGTAAAGTATTAAGTCAGTCAATGTACCACTGTATCCTAGTAAAGTATTAGGTCAGTCAATGTAGCACTGTATCCTAGTAAAGTATTAGGCCAGTCAATGTACCACTGTATCCTAGTAAAGTATTAAGTCAGTCAATGTACCACTGTATCCTAGTAAAGTATTAGGCCAGTCAATGTACCACTGTATCCTAGTAAAGTATTAAGTCAGTCAATGTACCACTGTATCCTAGTAAAGTATTAGGCCAGTCAATGTACCACTGTATCCTAGTAAAGTATTAAGTCAGTCAATGTACCACTGTATCCTAGTAAAGTATTAAGTCAGTCAATGTACCACTGTATCCTAGTAAAGTATTAGGTCAGTCAATGTACCACTGTATCCTAGTAAAGTATTAGGTCAGTCAATGTAGCACTGTATCCTAGTAAAGTATTAGGTCAGTCAATGTACCACTGTATCCTAGTAAAGTATTAGGTTAGTCAATGTACCACTGTATCCTAGTAAAGTATTAGGTCAGTCAATGTACCACTGTATCCTAGTAAAGTATTAGGTCAGTCAATGTACCACTGTATCCTAGTAAAGTATTAGGTCAGTCAATGTACCACTGTATCCTAGTAAAGTATTAGGTCAGTCAATGTACCACTGTACCCTAGTAAAGTATTAGGCCAGTCAATGTACCACTGTATCCTAGTAAAGTATTAAGTCAGTCAATGTACCACTGTATCCTAGTAAAGTATTAAGTCAGTCAATGTACCACTGTATCCTAGTAAAGTATTAGGTCAGTCAATGTACCACTGTATTCTAGTAAAGTACTAGGTCAGTCAATGTAGTACTGTATCCTAGTAAAGCATTTGGTCAGTCAATGTACAACTGTACTCTAGTAAAGTATTAAGTCAGTCAATGTACCACTGTATCCTAGTAAAGTATTAGGTCAGTCAATGTACCACTGTATCCTAGTAAAGTATTTGGTCAGTCAATGTACCACTGTATCCTAGTAAAGTATTAGGTCAGTCAATGTAGCACTGTATCCTAGTAAAGTATTAGGTCAGTCAATGTACCACTGTATCCTAGTAAAGTATTAGGTCAGTCAATGTAGCACTGTATCCTAGTAAAGTATTAGGTCAGTCAATGTACCACTGTATCCTAGTAAAGTATTAGGTCAGTCAATGTACCACTGTATCCTAGTAAAGTATTAGGTCAGTCAATGTAGCACTGTATCCTAGTAAAGTATTAGGTCAGTCAATGTACCACTGTATCCTAGTAAAGTATTAGGTTAGTCAATGTACCACTGTATCCTAGTAAAGTATTAGGTTAGTCAATGTACCACTGTATCCTACTAAAGTATTAATGTACCACTGTATCCTAGTAAAGTATTAGGTCAGTCAATGTAGTACTGTATCCTAGTAAAGTATTAGGTCAGTCAATGAAGCACTGTATCCTAGTAAAGTATTTGGTCAGTCAATGTAGCACTGTATCCTAGTAAAGTATTTGGTCAGTCAATTTACCACTGTATCCTAGTAAAGTATTAGGTCAGTCAATGTACCACTGTATCCTAGTAAAGTATTAGGTTAGTCAATGTACCACTGTATCCTACTAAAGTATTAATGTAGCACTGTATCCTAGTAAAGTATTAGGTCAGTCAATGTAGTACTGTATCCTGGTAAAGTATTACTGTAGCACTGTATCCAAGTAAAGTATTAGGTCAGTCAATGAACAACTGTATCCTAGTAAAGTATTTGGTCAGTCAATGTACCACTGTATCCTAGTAAAGTATTAATGTACCACTGTATCCTAGTAAAGTATTAGGTCAGTGAATGTACCACTGTATCCTAGTAAAGTATTAATGTAGCACTGTATCCTAGTAAAGTATTAGGTCAGTCAATGTAGCACTGTATCCTAGTAAAGTATTAGGTCAGTCAATGTACCACTGTATCCTAGTAAAGTATTAGGTCAGTCAATGTAGCACTGTATCCTAGTAAAGTATTAGGTCAGTCAATGTAGCACTGTATCCTAGTAAAGTATTAGGTCAGTCAATGTACCACTGTATCCTAGTAAAGTATTAGGTCAGTCCATGTACCACTGTATCCTAGTAAAGTATTAGGTCAGTCAATGTACCACTGTATCCTAGTAAAGTATTAGGTCAGTCAATGTACCACTGTATCCTAGTAAAGTATTAATGTACCACTATCTCCTAGTAATGTATTAGGTCAGTGAATGTACCACTGTATCGTAGTAAAGTATTAATGTACCACTGTATCGTAGTAAAGTATTAATGTACCACTGTTTGTTTGTTTGTTTATTTATTCACCATATATATAATATACAACATATTTAGCACAAATTGAAAATAAAAAATATAAATGGCGGGAATAAAGTCTAAAAGACTTGATCTATCCCATCAATTATTAAAATATCAAGATTTCTTGATGGCGGCATATTTACAGGTAGGTTGCATGGATTTATATAAATTTACGGAAGTTATATTTATGTCTCATACGGATCTATTATATCAGTTAGTTATTGTTTAAGGAGGTTGAGTTTTAACTTTGATTTGAACAAAGATTGTGATCGAGTAGATTTTAGTGTAGTTGACAGACTGTTCCATTCACGTGGGCCTGAGAAACGAAGAGAATGAGAAGCAAGTACAGATGAGTTGAAGGGTCTATGAAGATTTAAAGAGAGTGATCTTGTAGAGTAATGGTGGACATCGGAGAGTTTTTTAAATAGATGATGAAGAGGAGCTGGTAGTTGATCAGGATAGTGTATATATTTGTGACAGATCATAAGATTTGAAAACTGGCTGATAGAGTGTAGTGGTAGAATTTTCAGGGATGAAAATAATTGAGAGGAATTAGAAAGGCGATCTGCTGAAGTTATTATCCTCAAGGCTCTTTTTTGAAGAATAAACGGTTGATTAAGATGACTTATGTACGTATTTGCCCACAACCCAGAAGCATAAGAAAGATAAGTATGAATTAATGAGTAGTAAAGAATTAGAAGAGTATGTTTATTGACTGATGATTTTATATGTTTGATGAGTCCTATGTTGCGAGAGATTTTTTTACAAGTGTGATTTATATGAGAGTTCCAAAAGAGACGATCTGAAAGGATGATGCCAAGAAAGTTATGATCATGAACAGATGATAGCTCAGTAGTATGAAAGTAGACTTTAGAAGAGAAATCCCTAGATTTTTTGGGTTTTATATACATGCATTTAGTTTTGTTTAAATTTAAGAATAATCGATTTGCCGATAGCCATGTAGACACATTAATAAGTTCGTCCGTCATGACTCTTACAGCATCTTTGGCGTTTGGTGAGGAAAAAGAAAGGATTGTGTCGTCTGCAAACAAAATTAAGTAGGGAAGATGAAGCTATGATGTCATTTATGAACAGAAGAAAAAGAATCGGTCCCAAAATAGAGCCTTGAGGAACTCCGTGAGTCACAGCGTTTACATCGGATCCCACGCCATTATAATAAACAAACTGAGTTCTAGAGGATAAATAATTTTTCAGCCATTCATTGGATTTCCCTCGAAAACCATAATAAATTAATTTGTGTAATAAAATTGAATGATTCACAGTGTCAAACGCTTTATCCTAGTAAAGTTTTTGGCCAGTGAATGTACCACTGTATCCTAGTAAAGTATTAAGTCAGTGAATGTACCACTGTATCCTAGTAAAGTATTAAGTCAGTCAATGTACCACTGTATCCTAGTAAAGTATTAGGTCAGTCAATGTAGCACTGTATCCTAGTAAAGTATTAGGTCAGTCAATGTAGCACTGTATCCTAGTAAAGTATTAGGTCAGTCAATGTACCACTGTATCCTAGTAAAGTATTAGGTCAGTCAATGTACCACTGTATCCTAGTAAAGTATTAGGTCAGTCAATGTACCACTGTATCGTAGTAAAGTATTAGGCCAGTCAATGTACCACTGTATCGTAGTAAAGTATTGGGTCAGTCAATGTACCACTGTATCCTAGTAAAGTATTGGGTCAGTCAATGTAGCACTGTATCCTAGTAAAGTATTAGGTCAGTCAATGTACCACTGTGTCCTAGTAAAGTATTAGGTCAGTCAATGTAGTACTGTATCCTAGTAAAGTATTAGGTCAGTCAATGTAGCACTGTATCCTAGTAAAGTATTAGGTTAGTCAATGTACCACTGTATCCTACTAAAGTATTAATGTAGCACTGTATCCTAGTAAAGTATTAGGTCAGTCAATGTAGTACTGTATCCTAGTAAAGTATTACTGTAGCACTGTATCCAAGTAAAGTATTAGGTCAGTCAATGAACAACTGTATCCTAGTAAAGTATTTGGTCAGTCAATGTACCACTGTATCCTAGTAAAGTATTAATGTACCACTGTATCCTAGTAAAGTATTAGGTCAGTCAATGAACAACTGTATCCTAGTAAAGTATTTGGTCAGTCAATGTACCACTGTATCCTAGTAAAGTATTAGGTCAGTGAATGTACCACTGTATCCTAGTAAAGTATTAATGTAGCACTGTATCCTAGTAAAGTATTAGGTCAGTCAATGTAGCACTGTATCCTAGTAAAGTATTAGGTCAGTCAATGTAGCACTGTATCCTGGTAAAGTATTAATGTACCACTGTATCCTAGTAAAGTATTAATGTAGCACTGTATCCTAGTAAAGTATTAGGTCAGTCAATGTAGCACTGTATCCTAGTAAAGTATTAGGTCAGTCCATGTACCACTGTATCCTAGTAAAGTATTAGGTCAGTCAATGTACCACTGTATCCTAGTAATGTATTAGGTCAGTGAATGTACCACTGTATCGTAGTAAAGTATTAATGTACCACTGTATCGTAGTAAAGTATTAATATACCACTGTTTGTTTGTTTGTTTATTTATTCACCATATATATAATATACAACATATTTAGCACAAATTGAAAATAAAAAATATAAATGGCGGGAATAAAGTCTAAAAGACTTGATCTATCCCATCAATTATTAAAATATCAAGATTTCTTGATGGCGGCATATTTACAGGTAGGTTGCATGGATTTATATAAATTTACGGAAGTTACATTTATGTCTCATACGGATCTATTATATCAGTTAGTTATTGTTTAAGGAGGTTGAGTTTTAACTTTGATTTGAACAAAGATTGTGATCGAGTAGATTTTAGTGTAGTTGACAGACTGTTCCATTCACGTGGGCCTGAGAAACGAAGAGAATGAGAAGCAAGTACAGATGAGTTGAAGGGTCTATGAAGATTTAAAGAGAGTGATCTTGTAGAGTAATGGTGGACATCGGAGAGTTTTTTAAATAGACGATGAAGAGGAGCTTGTAGTTGATCAGGATGGTGTATATATTTGTGACAGATCATAAGATTTGAAAACTGGCTGATAGAGTGTAGTGGTAGAATTTTCAGGGATGAAAATAATTGAGAGGAATTAGAAAGGCGATCTGCTGAAGTTATTATCCTCAAGGCTCTTTTTTGAAGAATAAACGGTTGATTAAGATGACTTATGTACGTATTTGCCCACAACCCAGAAGCATAAGAAAGATAAGTATGAATTAATGAGTAGTAAAGAATTAGAAGAGTATGTTTATTGACTGATGATTTTATATGTTTGATGAGTCCTATGTTGCGAGAGATTTTTTACAAGTGTGATTTATATGAGAGTTCCAAGAGAGACGATCTGAAAGGATGATGCCAAGAAAGTTATGATCATGAACAGATGATAGCTCAGTAGTATGAAAGTAGACTTTAGAAGAGAAATCCCTAGATTTTTTGGGTTTTATATACATGCATTTAGTTTTGTTTAAATTTAAGAATAATCGATTTGCCGATAGCCATGTAGACACATTAATAAGTTCGTCCGTCATGACTCTTACAGCATCTTTGGCGTTTGGTGAGGAAAAAGAAAGGCTTGTGTCGTCTGCAAACAAAATGAAATTAAGTAGGGAAGATGAAGCTATGATGTCATTTATGAACAGAAGAAAAAGAATCGGTCCCAAAATAGAGCCTTGAGGAACTCCGTGAGTCACAGCGTTTACATCGGATCCCACGCCATTATAATAAACACACTGAGTTCTAGAGGATAAATAATTTTTCAGCCATTCATTGGATTTCCCTCGAAAATCATAATAAATTAATTTGTGTAATAAAATTGAATGATTCACAGTGTCAAACGCTTTATCCTAGTAAAGTTTTTGGCCAGTGAATGTACCACTGTATCCTAGTAAAGTATTAAGTCAGTGAATGTACCACTGTATCCTAGTAAAGTATTAAGTCAGTCAATGTACCACTGTATCCTAGTAAAGTATTAGGTCAGTCAATGTACCACTGTATCCTAGTAAAGTATTAGGTCAGTCAATGTAGCACTGTATCCTAGTAAAGTATTAGGTCAGTCAATGTACCACTGTATCCTAGTAAAGTATTAGGTCAGTCAATGTACCACTGTATCCTAGTAAAGTATTAGGTCAGTCAATGTACCACTGTATCGTAGTAAAGTATTAGGCCAGTCAATGTACCACTGTATCCTAGTAAAGTATTGGGTCAGTCAATGTACCACTGTATCCTAGTAAAGTATTAGGTCAGTCAATGTACCACTGTATCCTAGTAAAGTATTAGGTCAGTCAATGTACCACTGTATCCTAGTAAAGTATTAGGTCAGTCAATGTACCACTGTATCGTAGTAAAGTATTGGGTCAGTCAATGTACCACTGTATCCTAGTAAAGTATTGGGTCAGTCAATGTAGCACTGTATCCTAGTAAAGTATTAGGTCAGTCAATGTACAACTGTACTCTAGTAAAGTATTAAGTCAGTCAATGTACCACTGTATCCTAGTAAAGTATTAGGTCAGTCAATGTACCACTGTATTCTAGTAAAGTATTTGGTCAGTCAATGTACCACTGTATCCTAGTAAAGTATTAGGTCAGTCAATGTAGCACTGTATCCTAGTAAAGTATTAGGTCAGTCAATGTACCACTGTATCCTAGTAAAGTATTAGGTCAGTCAATGTAGCACTGTATCCTAGTAAAGTATTAGGTCAGTCAATGTACCACTGTATCCTAGTAAAGTATTAGGTCAGTCAATGTACCACTGTATCCTAGTAAAGTATTAGGTCAGTCAATGTAGCACTGTATCCTAGTAAAGTATTAGGTCAGTCAATGTACCACTGTATCCTAGTAAAGTATTAGGTTAGTCAATGTACCACTGTATCCTAGTAAAGTATTAGGTTAGTCAATGTACCACTGTATCCTACTAAAGTATTAATGTACCACTGTATCCTAGTAAAGTATTAGGTCAGTCAATGTAGTACTGTATCCTAGTAAAGTATTAGGTCAGTCAATGAAGCACTGTATCCTAGTAAAGTATTTGGTCAGTCAATGTAGCACTGTATCCTAGTAAAGTATTTGGTCAGTCAATGTACCACTGTATCCTAGTAAAGTATTAGGTCAGTCAATGTACCACTGTATCCTAGTAAAGTATTAGGTTAGTCAATGTACCACTGTATCCTACTAAAGTATTAATGTAGCACTGTATCCTAGTAAAGTATTAGGTCAGTCAATGTAGTACTGTATCCTAGTAAAGTATTACTGTAGCACTGTATCCAAGTAAAGTATTAGGTCAGTCAATGAACAACTGTATCCTAGTAAAGTATTTGGTCAGTCAATGTACCACTGTATCCTAGTAAAGTATTAATGTACCACTGTATCCTAGTAAAGTATTAGGTCAGTGAATGTACCACTGTATCCTAGTAAAGTATTAATGTAGCACTGTATCCTAGTAAAGTATTAGGTCAGTCAATGCAGCACTGTATCCTAGTAAAGTATTAGGTCAGTCAATGTAGCACTGTATCCTAGTAAAGTATTAGGTCAGTCAATGTAGCACTGTATCCTAGTAAAGTATTAGGTCAGTCAATGTACCACTGTATCCTAGTAAAGTATTAGGTCAGTCAATGTACCACTGTATCCTAGTAAAGTATTAGGTCAGTCCATGTACCACTGTATCCTAGTAAAGTATTAGGTCAGTCAATGTACCACTGTATCCTAGTAAAGTATTAGGTCAGTCAATGTACCACTGTATCCTAGTAAAGTATTAATGTACCACTATCTCCTAGTAATGTATTAGGTCAGTGAATGTACCACTGTATCGTAGTAAAGTATTAATGTACCACTGTATCGTAGTAAAGTATTAATGTACCACTGTTTGTTTGTTTGTTTATTTATTCACCATATATATAATATACAACATATTTAGCACAAATTGAAAATAAAAAATATAAATGGCGGGAATAAAGTCTAAAAGACTTGATCTATCCCATCAATTATTAAAATATCAAGATTTCTTGATGGCGGCATATTTACAGGTAGGTTGCATGGATTTATATAAATTTACGGAAGTTATATTTATGTCTCATACGGATCTATTATATCAGTTAGTTATTGTTTAAGGAGGTTGAGTTTTAACTTTGATTTGAACAAAGATTGTGATCGAGTAGATTTTAGTGTAGTTGACAGACTGTTCCATTCACGTGGGCCTGAGAAACGAAGAGAATGAGAAGCAAGTACAGATGAGTTGAAGGGTCTATGAAGATTTAAAGAGAGTGATCTTGTAGAGTAATGGTGGACATCGGAGAGTTTTTTAAATAGATGATGAAGAGGAGCTGGTAGTTGATCAGGATAGTGTATATATTTGTGACAGATCATAAGATTTGAAAACTGGCTGATAGAGTGTAGTGGTAGAATTTTCAGGGATGAAAATAATTGAGAGGAATTAGAAAGGCGATCTGCTGAAGTTATTATCCTCAAGGCTCTTTTTTGAAGAATAAACGGTTGATTAAGATGACTTATGTACGTATTTGCCCACAACCCAGAAGCATAAGAAAGATAAGTATGAATTAATGAGTAGTAAAGAATTAGAAGAGTATGTTTATTGACTGATGATTTTATATGTTTGATGAGTCCTATGTTGCGAGAGATTTTTTTACAAGTGTGATTTATATGAGAGTTCCAAAAGAGACGATCTGAAAGGATGATGCCAAGAAAGTTATGATCATGAACAGATGATAGCTCAGTAGTATGAAAGTAGACTTTAGAAGAGAAATCCCTAGATTTTTTGGGTTTTATATACATGCATTTAGTTTTGTTTAAATTTAAGAATAATCGATTTGCCGATAGCCATGTAGACACATTAATAAGTTCGTCCGTCATGACTCTTACAGCATCTTTGGCGTTTGGTGAGGAAAAAGAAAGGATTGTGTCGTCTGCAAACAAAATGAAATTAAGTAGGGAAGATGAAGCTATGATGTCATTTATGAACAGAAGAAAAAGAATCGGTCCCAAAATAGAGCCTTGAGGAACTCCGTGAGTCACAGCGTTTACATCGGATCCCACGCCATTATAATAAACAAACTGAGTTCTAGAGGATAAATAATTTTTCAGCCATTCATTGGATTTCCCTCGAAAACCATAATAAATTAATTTGTGTAATAAAATTGAATGATTCACAGTGTCAAACGCTTTATCCTAGTAAAGTTTTTGGCCAGTGAATGTACCACTGTATCCTAGTAAAGTATTAAGTCAGTGAATGTACCACTGTATCCTAGTAAAGTATTAAGTCAGTCAATGTACCACTGTATCCTAGTAAAGTATTAGGTCAGTCAATGTAGCACTGTATCCTAGTAAAGTATTAGGTCAGTCAATGTAGCACTGTATCCTAGTAAAGTATTAGGTCAGTCAATGTACCACTGTATCCTAGTAAAGTATTAGGTCAGTCAATGTACCACTGTATCCTAGTAAAGTATTAGGTCAGTCAATGTACCACTGTATCGTAGTAAAGTATTAGGCCAGTCAATGTACCACTGTATCGTAGTAAAGTATTGGGTCAGTCAATGTACCACTGTATCCTAGTAAAGTATTAGGTCAGTCAATGTACCACTGTATCCTAGTAAAGTATTAGGTCAGTCAATGTAGTACTGTATCCTAGTAAAGTATTAGGTCAGTCAATGTAGCACTGTATCCTAGTAAATTATTAGGTTAGTCAATGTACCACTGTATCCTACTAAAGTATTAATGTAGCACTGTATCCTAGTAAAGTATTAGGTCAGTCAATGTAGTACTGTATCCTAGTAAAGTATTAATGTAGCACTGTATCCAAGTAAAGTATTAGGTCAGTCAATGAACAACTGTATCCTAGTAAAGTATTTGGTCAGTCAATGTACCACTGTATCCTAGTAAAGTATTAATGTACCACTGTATCCTAGTAAAGTATTAGGTCAGTCAATGAACAACTGTATCCTAGTAAAGTATTTGGTCAGTCAATGTACCACTGTATCCTAGTAAAGTATTAGGTCAGTGGATGTACCACTGTATCCTAGTAAAGTATTAATGTAGCACTGTATCCTAGTAAAGTATTAGGTCAGTCAATGTAGCACTGTATCCTAGTAAAGTATTAGGTCAGTCAATGTAGCACTGTATCCTGGTAAAGTATTAATGTACCACTGTATCCTAGTAAAGTATTAATGTAGCACTGTATCCTAGTAAAGTATTAGGTCAGTCAATGTAGCACTGTATCCTAGTAAAGTATTAGGTCAGTCCATGTACCACTGTATCCTAGTAAAGTATTAGGTCAGTCAATGTACCACTGTATCCTAGTAATGTATTAGGTCAGTGAATGTACCACTGTATCGTAGTAAAGTATTAATGTACCACTGTATCGTAGTAAAGTATTAATATACCACTGTTTGTTTGTTTGTTTATTTATTCACCATATATATAATATACAACATATTTAGCACAAATTGAAAATAAAAAATATAAATGGCGGGAATAAAGTCTAAAAGACTTGATCTATCCCATCAATTATTAAAATATCAAGATTTCTTGATGGCGGCATATTTACAGGTAGGTTGCATGGATTTATATAAATTTACGGAAGTTACATTTATGTCTCATACGGATCTATTATATCAGTTAGTTATTGTTTAAGGAGGTTGAGTTTTAACTTTGATTTGAACAAAGATTGTGATCGAGTAGATTTTAGTGTAGTTGACAGACTGTTCCATTCACGTGGGCCTGAGAAACGAAGAGAATGAGAAGCAAGTACAGATGAGTTGAAGGGTCTATGAAGATTTAAAGAGAGTGATCTTGTAGAGTAATGGTGGACATCGGAGAGTTTTTTAAATAGACGATGAAGAGGAGCTGGTAGTTGATCAGGATGGTGTATATATTTGTGACAGATCATAAGATTTGAAAACTGGCTGATAGAGTGTAGTGGTAGAATTTTCAGGGATGAAAATAATTGAGAGGAATTAGAAAGGCGATCTGCTGAAGTTATTATCCTCAAGGCTCTTTTTTGAAGAATAAACGGTTGATTAAGATGACTTATGTACGTATTTGCCCACAACCCAGAAGCATAAGAAAGATAAGTATGAATTAATGAGTAGTAAAGAATTAGAAGAGTATGTTTATTGACTGATGATTTTATATGTTTGATGAGTCCTATGTTGCGAGAGATTTTTTACAAGTGTGATTTATATGAGAGTTCCAAGAGAGACGATCTGAAAGGATGATGCCAAGAAAGTTATGATCATGAACAGATGATAGCTCAGTAGTATGAAAGTAGACTTTAGAAGAGAAATCCCTAGATTTTTTGGGTTTTATATACATGCATTTAGTTTTGTTTAAATTTAAGAATAATCGATTTGCCGATAGCCATGTAGACACATTAATAAGTTCGTCCGTCATGACTCTTACAGCATCTTTGGCGTTTGGTGAGGAAAAAGAAAGGATTGTGTCGTCTGCAAACAAAATGAAATTAAGTAGGGAAGATGAAGCTATGATGTCATTTATGAACAGAAGAAAAAGAATCGGTCCCAAAATAGAGCCTTGAGGAACTCCGTGAGTCACAGCGTTTACATCGGATCCCACGCCATTATAATAAACAAACTGAGTTCTAGAGGATAAATAATTTTTCAGCCATTCATTGGATTTCCCTCGAAAATCATAATAAATTAATTTGTGTAATAAAATTGAATGATTCACAGTGTCAAACGCTTTATCCTAGTAAAGTTTTTGGCCAGTGAATGTACCACTGTATCCTAGTAAAGTATTAAGTCAGTGAATGTACCACTGTATCCTAGTAAAGTATTAAGTCAGTCAATGTACCACTGTATCCTAGTAAAGTATTAGGTCAGTCAATGTACCACTGTATCCTAGTAAAGTATTAGGTCAGTCAATGTAGCACTGTATCCTAGTAAAGTATTAGGTCAGTCAATGTACCACTGTATCCTAGTAAAGTATTAGGTCAGTCAATGTACCACTGTATCCTAGTAAAGTATTAGGTCAGTCAATGTACCACTGTATCGTAGTAAAGTATTAGGCCAGTCAATGTACCACTGTATCCTAGTAAAGTATTGGGTCAGTCAATGTACCACTGTATCCTAGTAAAGTATTAGGTCAGTCAATGTACCACTGTATCCTAGTAAAGTATTAGGTCAGTCAATGTACCACTGTATCCTAGTAAAGTATTAGGTCAGTCAATGTACCACTGTATCGTAGTAAAGTATTGGGTCAGTCAATGTACCACTGTATCCTAGTAAAGTATTAGGTCAGTCAATGTACCACTGTATCCTAGTAAAGTATTAGGTCAGTCAATGTACCACTGTATCGTAGTAAAGTATTGGGTCAGTCAATGTACCACTGTATCCTAGTAAAGTATTGGGTCAGTCAATGTAGCACTGTATCCTAGTAAAGTATTAGGTCAGTCAATGTACCACTGTATCCTAGTAAAGTATTAGGTCAGTCAATGTACCACTGTATCCTAGTAAAGTATTAGGTCAGTCAATGTACCACTGTATCGTAGTAAAGTATTAGGTCAGTCAATGTACCACTGTATCCTAGTAAAGTATTGGGTCAGTCAATGTAGCACTGTATCCTAGTAAAGTATTAGGTCAGTCAATGTACCACTGTATCCTAGTAAAGTATTAGGTCAGTCAATGTACCACTGTATCCAAGTAAAGTATTAGGTCAGTCAATGTACCACTGTATCCTAGTAAAGTATTAGGTCAGTCAATGTACCACTGTGTCCTAGTAAAGTATTAGGTCAGTTAATGTACCACTGTGTCCTAGTAAAGTATTAGGTCAGTCAATGTACCACTGTATCCTAGTAAAGTATTAGGTCAGTCCATGTACCACTATCTCCTAGTAATGTATTAAGTCAGTCAATGTACCACTGTATCCAAGTAAAGTATTAGGTCAGTCAATGTACCACTGTATCCTAGTAAAGTATTAGGTCAGTCAATGTACCACTGTGTCCTAGTAAAGTATTAGGTCAGTTAATGTACCACTGTGTCCTAGTAAAGTATTAGGTCAGTCAATGTACCACTGTATCCTAGTAAAGTATTAGGTCAGTCAATGTACCACTGTATCCTAGTAAAGTATTAGGTCAGTCAATGTACCACTGTATCCTAGTAAAGTATTAGGCCTGTCAATGTACCACTGTATCCTAGTAAAGTATTAGGTCAGTCCATGTACCACTATCTCCTAGTAATGTATTAAGTCAGTCAATGTACCACTGTATCCAAGTAAAGTATTAGGTTAGTCAATGTACCACTGTATCCTAGTAAAGTATTAGGTCAGTCAATGTACCACTGTCTCCTAGTAATGTATTAAGTCAGTCAATGTAGCACTGTATCCTAGTAAAGTATTAGGTCAGTGAATGTACCACTGTATCCTAGTAAAGTATTAGGTCAGTCAATGTACCACTGTATCCTAGTAAAGTATTAGGCCAGTCAATGTACCACTGTATCCTAGTAAAGTATTAGGTCAGTCAATGTACCACTGTATCCTAGTAAAGTATTAGGTCAGTCAATGTAGCACTGTATCCAAGTAAAGTATTAGGTCAGTCAATGTACCACTGTATCCTAGTAAAGTATTAGGTCAGTTAATGTACCACTGTATCCAAGTAAAGTATTAATGTACCACTGTATCCTAGTAAAGTATTAGGTCAGTCAATGTACCACTGTATCCTAGTAAAGTATTAGGTCAGTCAATGTACCACTGTATCCTAGTAAAGTATTAGGTCAGTCAATGTACCACTGTATCGTAGTAAAGTATTAATGTACCACTGTATCCTAGTAAAGTACTAGGTCAGTCAATGTACCACTGTATCCTAGTAAAGTATTAGGTCAGTCAATGTACCACTGTATCCTAGTAAAGTATTAGGTCAGTCCATGTACCACTGTATCCTAGTAAAGTATTAGGCCTGTCAATGTACCACTGTATCCTAGTAAAGTATTAGGTCAGTCAATGTACCACTGTATCCTAGTAAAGTATTAGGTCAGTCAATGTACCACTGTATCCTAGTAAAGTATTAGGTCAGTCAATGTACCACTGTATCCTAGTAAAGTATTAGGTCAGTCAATGTAGCACTGTATCCTAGTAAAGTATTAGGTCAGTCAATGTACCACTGTATCCTGGTAAAGTATTAGGTCAGTGAATGTACCACTGTATCCTAGTAAAGTATTAATGTACCACTGTATCCTAGTAAAGTATTAGGTCAGTGAATGTACCACTGTATCCTAGTAAAGTATTAGGTCAGTCAATGTAGCACTGTATCCTAGTAAAGTATTAGGTCAGTCAATGTACCACTGTATCGTAGTAAAGTATTAATGTACCACTGTATCGTAGTAAAGTATTAGGTCAGTCAATGTAGCACTGTATCCTAGTAAAGTATATACTTATTAATTGATGCTCTGGATAAGAAATTCTATTTAGATAAGAAATTGGTAAATGGTTCATTGGAGATTCATGTTGAATATAAACGCGAAAGGATTCGTTTTTGTCCAGAGCATAAGACAATGCTTGGGATTGCAATAAAGAAACATGTAAATTCTTAAAACTACAGTATATATTTAGGCAAAAGAAAGATTTTAGAAAGTATCTGGCAAGCCACAGCTATTTTGTGTATCGTATCATCCTGTAATATGAATTTACAAAAACTTATGTTTTAAAATATTACGGAGCGTTAGTTGACCGATATAACATTGTCAGCTACATGTAAACTAAAATGGACAGAGAGGAGAGGGAATAGCTTCACTGAGTAATTGTTTGAAGGAACGTTTTTCAGCAGATACCAAATAGGCCTACTGGTACATGTGATATTCGTTTGTGACTTCTGGTTTAGAAGAGATGTATTGTGGGTTGGATTGGTTTCAAATTAAAGCCACGAACACCATCTCTACAATTCCCCCGTTTTGATTGAACGTGTACCCATTTCTCCGATAAGAACACCCCATACGTCGGTGATGCCGGGTTTAAATGGATATCTGAGGAAAGTCAATAAAACTTCCAACTCGTTACAGAGATAAATGGGAAAATTGACAATAATTGGGCTTACGCTTGGAGAACATCAGGGGCCATTTATTTATCTAAATCTCCAAACCTTCTGCCAGCTCCAGTATTCATCGATATCTGGACATTGAGTTATATATTATCGTTAGTTTATTTTAGTCCGATAATCACTCGTAGTAACAGGTTTCACTTGCTTTTCTTTTCCGTTTCAGTGTCTGTTGTTGGGGTAGGGTGGGGTGGGGGTTAAATTACATTATCATTCATTTTGGCATGAAATGGATCTTTTGTATTTTTCATCGTAACTGTGCACTATGATGGAATTCTGCATATGTCCCTCTGACATTTCAACATATGTTTTCAAATTCTTTGTCATATTTTTCGAGTTGATATCATGAACATGATTGACCCTGTTAATTGTTTCCATTTTGAGTGACGTCACGATTTACTTCTTCCAACGTGAGACGTCAAATGTCATTGCGAGGGTTTAGAACTAGTCATCACTGATCGGTCCTAGATAGTTTATCAGAGACACGCACAAATGTCTACTCCCATCATTTGACCGTTCCGATTAGAATAAATGTTGGTGTCATTCGATTATGTTTATGGTCTTTATGACACATAACATGAAAAATACATAATGGTAATTCAGTTCTAAAAAACTGCAATGTTTCCAAACTTGCGGCTTGTTAAAAGAAAGAGATTATGTGACCAATAAAGAGCAAATGTTGTAAGATAACGTAATAACCCCAACATGACAATTAGGCGAACAACATTAAGAGATTTATTTAAATCTTTTCAATGGCATTTAGAAGTTGGGAGGTTACAATAAGGTTTATTGACCTATTATTGCCCAAAACTGAAAGCTTTAAATATGTTTTATTTACATACACTGTAGAAAAAAATTTGTACATTTCCAGCAAAATGTGTGACCTTGGCAAATGGGTGACCAGAACTTTTTTAATGTAAATTTACAATATGAAATATCATGTATATCTGCAAATCTTTATCTTGTGTAAATTACTATACTTTATATGGTTAGTTCACAGTATTTTTCGTTGCACTTTCAAAACGTTTTCTGTATAATTCAGTAATGTTTCAGTCTGCATCAGTTTTCGGTTTGAAATCGAAGTTTTGTTTGGATAGGCCTATATGAGTCGGACACAGTATTTGATGAGAAATAGTGAAACATTGTGAAGATGAACATACAAAAATGCAATAAACAGAACAAATGTTCGTGTTTACACAAAACCGTTGCTCTATTCCTGTAATTAGGTCTATATAATGAGCAGCCCTACCCCCACTCCAAACACCCCCTGCCCCCTCCACCCCCAGAACGTTTTGAGTGTGATTTGATTCCGCATGAAAACGCGGATATTTAGCATACATTCAAAATTATAAAATTCCTGACAATTATAATTAGCAAAGTATTTCACAGTGTGAATTGTTAAACTACTGCATTACACTATTTATTACAAATCTGTGTTTATCCACAGTGAATTCTGTAAATGTACAGCGTTTTTTGTAGAATTTGTTCGTGTAGATTTACAAAGACTTTTCGGAGCGTAACATTAATATGACGTTTGCTTTCTGGCCAAACGTAACTCATTTATAGGCCTAATTAGTACACAGTACCCGATGTAAGTTACAAATTCAGATGCTTATAAAGTCGTCTTATCTTCCCAATGTTAGCTTTGTACTTATTCCAAACCAATTAGTTAGAATGACAGACGATTAAGTAGCTATTGGTTTATTTGCAATCGAATTTCCCTGCAGCCTGTTTATGTTGGCAGGGTCTAAGCACCACCAAATTAGGAAATACTTTGAGCGTCCAGATCGAATTAATTCAATCAAAAATAATAATATAGAGCTGGCAACTTCAAGCCAAAATGTTTACAAATGCTCATATATATTCACCATAGACAAACCCTATTCACCAAACCGTTAATTTCTTGGGGCTTTATTCCCGCCGGATTTCAATCATGTCATTTATTTTAAATTTTGTTAAACTAATAGCATGATATGTTAAATGGTTAATAACATGGAAGTATGATAGGTTAAATGGGTAATACCATGGCAGTATGATATGTTAAATGGTTGGTATTATGGTGGTATGATATGTTAAATGGTTGATATCATGGTGGATTGATGTGATAAACGGTTGATATCATGTTGGATTGATATGTTAAATGGTTGATACCATGGTGGATTGATATGCTAAATGGTTGATACCATGGTGGATTGATATGTTAAATGGTTGATACCATGGTGGATTGATATGTTAAATGGTCGATACCATAATAGTATGATATGTTAAATGGTTAATAACATGGAAGTATGATAGGTTAAATGGTTGACATCATGGTGGATTGATATGTTAAATGGTTGATACCATGGTGGTATGATATGTTAAATGGTTGATACCATTGTGGTATGATATGTGAAATGGTTGATACCATGGTGGTATGATATGTGAAATGGTTGATACCATGGTGGTATGATATGTTAAATGGTTGATACCATTGTGGTATGATATGTTAAATGGTTGATACCATGGTGGTATATGATATGTTGAATGGTTGATACCATGGTGGTATGATATGTTAAATGGTTGATACCATGGTGGTATGATATGTGAAATGGTTGATACCATTGTGGTATGATATGTTAAATGGTTGATACCATGGTGGTATGATATGTTAAATGGTTGATACCATGGTGGTATGATATGTTAAATGGTTGATACCATGGTGGATTGATATGTGAAATGATTGATATCATGGTGGATTGATATGTGAAATGGTTGATACCATGGTGGTATGATATGTTAAATGGTTGATACCATGGTGGTATGATATGTTAAATGGTTGATACCATGGTGGTATGATATGTGAAATGGTTGATACCATGGTGGATTGATATGTGAAATGGCTGATACCATGGTGGTATGATATGTTAAATGGTTGATACCATGGTGGTATGATATGTGAAATGGTTGATACTATGGTGGTATGATATGTAAAATGGCTGATACCATGGTGGATTGATATGTGAAATGGTTGATACCATGGTGGTATGATATGTGAAATGGTTGATACCATGGTGGTATGATATGTGAAATGGTTGATACCATGGTGGTATGATATGTGAAATGGTTGATACCATGGTGGTATGATATGTGAAATGATTGATACCATGGTGGTATGAGATGTGAAATGGTTGATACCATAGTGGTATGATATGTGAAATGGTTGATACTATGGTGGTATGATATGTTAAATGGTTGATACCATGGTGGTATGATATGTGAAATGGTTGATACCATGGTGGTATGATATGTGAAATGGTTGATACCATGGTGGTATGATATGTTAAATGGTTGATACCATGGTGGTATGATATGTGAAATGGTTGATACCATGGTGGTATGGTATGTGAAATGGTTGATACCATGGTGGTATGATATGTTAAATGGTTGATACTATGGTGGATTGATATGTGAAATGGTTGATACCATGGTGGTATGATATGTGAAATGGTTGATACCATGGTGGATTGATATGCGAAATGGTTGATACCATGGTGGTATTATTAGTTATCATGGTTGGTGGAGGGAGGATACGAAGTATTTAAATGGTCAGTATGGGAATTGATAAGGGTCGAGCCGTTATAGGCTACATCACTTATAATGGATATATTCTCCATATCATTGTCTAGCAAACTCATTAAATCATGTGACATGATGTTCGATAAGAAGGGACCTCCGAATACAACTGATATATTTTATTCTATGAATTGAGCCAAAATGATATCTATTAGAAGAGCCTATAGCCTTTTTGTGAAAAATGAAGGAGAAAACAAGAGATTTTCCGCTTTTACTTAGATTGATTGATTGACGTTTTACACCGCACTCCAGATTATTTTACTTAAATGGCGGCGTTGAACGACTTCCGTAGAACTATCTTTAAGAGGCAGAAAATCTGTAAAAAGGCTAGGCTATCGACGGCTTAAACAATTCGATTGTTGATTTTCACTTCTAGAAATAGTGTAGGACATATAAGTAGTAGAGGTCATCCACTGGATAAGACTATGTTGATACTTTGGCTGAACACCGTTGGAAAGTCTTGTGACAATTTGATCCAGGGAATCAGCCTTTTCTTATCGATGAACTGTCCTTTTGGTCGTCAGCGGGTCAATTAGATTTTGCTTGCGATAACAGTGTTGTTACAGCGTTTCTATGGGATTTACTACAAAGTCAGATTTACCTTCAGGTTACAGGATACAGTTTCATTTCCAATTTGAAGTAATGTTAACATTTTTGATTTGTGGCTAATTACCTAAATCTCGTTTCAAAATTTTCAAATAGATCAATACATGGGACACCCCGGAACGAATGTGGTTAAACTGTTTGCTTTTCTACCGTTGCTTATTAAAAAATGAGGTTTCTTAGATGACCATTGGTAACTTCCCCAGCTCTGGTTATTTAACATCAATAGTTTATGATCTTGAAGGAATCATTTGCTTTAAAAAAACTTTCATATTTCCAAGATGTGAAATGTCAAGTATTTTACACCCTAAATCCGAACCTTTATTGACTAAAACCTAGCCCTGGGCCCACTTGCACAAAGCGCTCTTAACTAAGACTACTCTTCGTGTATGTCTACAACATGGGACTAAAGAGTTCTCGTAAACTTTCCATCTCAAAGAGATATGCGCTTTGTGCAAGTTGGCCCTGGTCTACAAAAGCCCGATTTGCAGAAAAAGTGCTGTGCAATTTAAAAAATCCACTGAATTCATCTATTTTATATTTCAAATATCTAGTCCAGATAAAACGGCTTCAAAAATGTTGGTGGTTTGAAAAATACCTGCAGCACATAGCTGTAGGCCTACATGATACAGTTTCATTTCCCATCTGCGGTATATGTATTGTATTTTATCATATACCTCCCTACGTCACAATGGTAATACGGACAGTGATTTTCCAAATCCATATCACCACACTAGCATAGGACCGTTTAACCTGGCAGTCTGTATCACCCTACTTGCATAGGAAACTATAACATTACAGCCGGAACTACTTTTTCTGTTCTATAATGACGTCAATGTCAACACACTCTCTTGGATACAAACAGCTGTTGAATCTATTTATAGAATTTAAGCTAACGATCTCTCCCAAAATTAAATAAATTATGTAATCTGAAGACTTTTTTATGCGTCCGATAAATTTTCAAAATATTTACGCAACGTAACAATTGGTATATAAAAAGTACAGGTCTGCATAGACCATCTGATATATGTGACATTGAAAGTCCTTTTTATTTGTCTATAAATCATAGCCGAAAACCAGGATCCCGAAAATGGTACAAACACCAAGCCATGGGGAAAAATACCTTAAACAGAGGCCATGAAAACAATGGCCAAACAGGGTGAACTACATGTAAGTGGTAGAAAATCCAATCACAGCGCTTGGTCGACAGCGGACACTCGCCTCTTTAGTCCTAAATATCTGCGATGATGATGTAAGACATTTTCTGACAGATAGGCCATCATCATCGTCAGAACGCATTTGATCAATTTACTGGGAATTTCTTGCCACCTTAAGATTGGTGACTTAAGTGCTCTCAAAACAGCACAAGCTTGTGAACATGTCTTTCCAAGAAATTTGCTACGGACCGCCGTTGACCAGAATTGTCTAAGTCCTTGGTGGAAAGATTCAACTTCACTTTTCTAACACGATTATCCGTATCCACATATGTCTCCTCAACTCGCGCTAACTTCCACTGATTACGAGGTAGGTCCTCATCCTTTATAATGACGATGTCACCAATCTTAACATCTCGATGAGGGCGATTCCACTTCGACCGGGGCTGTAAACATTGCAAGTATTCATTCCTCCATCTTGACCAAAACTGGTTGGCCAGATATTGGACTCGTCTCCAACGTTTGCGACTGTACACATCCTCCTTCTGAAAGTTTCCAGGAGGGGGAGAACAATGTGAGATTTCATCGTGAGGAGGTGGTTTGGCGTAAGAGGTTCCAAGGAGGTCGGGTCGTTGATATTGTCCGTTGTTAATGGCCTGCTGTTGACAATGTTTGCGGCCTCACACATGAAAGTTCTTAAGGCCTCGTCGTCTAGTTGACATCCTTGATGGTTAAGAAGAGTAGAGAGCACGTTTCTTACAGACCGTATTTGCCTCTCCCACACTCCACCCATGTGGCTCGCACTGGGCACGTTCATTTTAAAGACGAAATAGTCACAACCTTCTTGCAAAAGGAACCGGTTAATCTTCGTATCATCCATTTCGTCCAATGCAGCCCGTAATTCCGTTTGAGCACCAACAAAGTTCGTTCCTCTGTCTGAACAAAGCTGTCGGATAGGGCCGCGGATGCTGATAAACCGGCGTAAAGCTTGAAGGAAAGAGTCGGTTTCAAGAGAATTGGCTGTTTCTAAATGAATGGCTCGACATCCCATGCACGTGAAGAGCACACCCCATCGTTTCAATGTCTTCCTACCTTCTCTAATGTACCAAGGGTCGTAATAATCGACTGCACAATAGGTGAACGGAGGAGCCGATTCCATTCGGTCGGACGGTAAATCCGCCATCTTCTGTCCTAAGGTAGAGAGTCAAAGCTTCCGACAGGTGAAACATTTGGCGATATACTGAGCCACCACAGAACTGCAACCAATAATCCAATACCCATTGGCTCTTAGCTCATTCACAGTTATCCCTCTACCCTGGTGTTGTGACTTTTCATGGTAGTGTCTGATGATCAAAGTAGTCAAATGATGATACTTGGGAAGGATAGCAGGATGTTTTTGCTTCGTGGACAGATCAGAGTTCTTCAACCTTCCTCCAACTCGTAGTACATCTTGATCGTCAAGAAAGGGATCCAAACGGCTGAGTTTACTACTCCCTTTAACGTTCTCTTTAGATCGTAAAGCGTTGATCTCTTCACCAAAGGAGACTTCTTGGACAACTTTAATGACCTCAGTCTCGCTGTCTTGTAGATCTTCAACGGCCACCAATGCGTTCGACGAAGGACGTTACTGGTACTGGTGGCGTGGTTACGTTTGCTGGCTTCTTGACACACCGGGACACTAGGAGTGTTTTGAATCTCAAACAGAAGGCTATAACAGTTTTCAGACGATGCCAACTGGAGAAGGACTCTTTGCAGGATGATATTTTCGGTAGGAGGACTAACAGGATTGGCGATGGTAGCGAGGTTCTGTGCGCTACGGACTTCTAGATCATCAGACATGATAGGAAATTCCTCAGGGACACACTCGATGTTCACTTCGTTGGACCACAAGAAATCTGGACCCTGAATCCACTTTGATGACGTCACGAATTCTTCCGCTGATACACCCCTGGAAGCCTCATCTGCAGGATTTTCAGTGGTTTTCACGTAATTCCATTGAGAAGGGTCACTGACGTCTCGAATCTGTTGTACCCGATTGGCTACGAATACATGAAACCTCCGGGCGTCGTTACATATATATCCGAGTACAACTCGACTATCTGTCCAAAAGAATTCCTTAATGTTCTCAAGTTCCAATTCCTTCCTTAATAGGTTGCTGATTTTCGCTGAAACCAGGGCTGCTGTGAGTTCCAGCCTTGGGATGGTTACTGGTTTAACTGGGGCTACTCTCGCTTTGCCCATCAAAAACGAACAGTGGACTTTACCTTTGTCGTCGGTAGTTTTCAGATACGAGCATTGCCCGTACCCAGAAACACTTGCGTCAGAAAAATGGTGGATTTCTGTTGACGTCACAGGGCTACCATTTTTTGGTTTTAGGATGTGCTCAATTTTGAGATTTTCCAATTGAACAAGGCTGGATCTCCATCGTTCCCATAGTGGCCTGTGGGTGTCCGGCAGAATGGTATCCCATTCCTGGTTTTCTTTGCACATCGCTTGAAGGATGATCTTCCCAACAAGAATAACCGGAGCTGCAAAGCCTAGGGGATCGTATACTGATGAAATGGTGGACAGTACACCTCTTCGAGTAAGTGGCTGGTCCTTGATCCGGAATCCGGAACTGAAAGGCGTCGACTTCAATACACCATTGGACTCCTAATACTCTCTCTATGGGCAACGGTTCGTTAAGTAAGTCCAAATCTTTAATGTCGTTCGACCTGTCGTCAATTGGCAGAGATCCTAGGACCTCTTTAGAGTTTGAAATAAATTTATGTAGATGGAGACCCGCTGCTGAAAACATAGACTTGGCATTCTTTATCAACGTGATAGCAGCATCAGAGGTAGGGACAGATTTTAGTCCATCATCGACATAAAAGTTTTTTCTCACGAACTCGGCGGTTTCGGTTCCAAATTCAGCTTCAAAATCACTTGCCATTTTTAAGATTCCAAAGTTAGCACATGATGGCGATGAGACGGCCCTAAACAAGTGGACCGTCATACGGAACTCAACTGGTTTACCAAGACATTTGTCGTTATCCCACCATAAAAATCTAAGAAAGTCTCTATCTTTGGGATCAACTTGGAATTGGAAAAACATTTGTTTCACGTCACACATGAAAGCAATGGATTCTTGTCGAAATCGACATAACACTCCAACAAGGGAATTCGTTAAGTCCGGTCCTTGTAACAAAAGGTCATTTAAACATACGTCACTACATCTAGCACTGCAGTCGAACACAATCCTAATTTTGTCCGGCTTTTTCGAGTGGTACATACCATGATGGGGGATAAACCAAACTTTCCCATCACTCCGTTCGATATCTTCTTTTGGCACCTTTTCAGCATACCCATCGTTAATTATACAGTTCATAAAGTCCTTGTAGTCACGAAAATACTTGTCGTCCTGATCAAAACGGCGTCTCAAACGTTTTAGTCGATGAAAAGCCTGAGCCTTGTTGTTGGGCAGTATACATGTTGAAGCCTTGAGGGGTAAAGGCATAGTGTAGTGTTTGTCGTTACCTTGACGAATTTCCTCCTTCATTTTAGTGAGAAATTTAGTGTCATTTACTGAGTAAGGCACATTATCAGTTGAAACGTCATTAAAGTCTTGCTCAAACATTTTTAACGCTGTTGATGGTTGAATGAGTTCTTTAACGGCCACTCTAAAGGTATGTGTGACAGTTAATGGATGATTAATTTCTTCAGTCGGACCGCCTATTACGTTGGTAGGAACGGTTCGAACCATCACCCTATGGCTTGTTCCGATTGGGTCTTCTGATTGGTCGGTGTTTTCCGGATCAGTAAAACCGACAATGCTCCATCCCAATTCCGTCCGCTGTCCGTACGGTTGGTTGTGTCCGGCTATTATGACGTCACAGGGCAAAAGGGCACGTGGACAATTGTAACCTATCAAAAGTCCCACTTCAACTTCTTGTAAGGGCATAAGTTGGTCGGATATTGGTTGTAGGTGGTGCCATTGGTTTGCAACTTCCGGTGTCGGGATATGGGATTTGTTGGCTGGCATTATATTTCTAGTGTAAGTAGCAGGCAGGGTAATTGTACTTGAACTATCATGGCCACGAATCACTAGTCCTTGGATTTTCTCACTTTCGTCCAACTGGCTACTTGTTGACATAGTAGACAGTTGCAGAGTAACTTTCGACCCGCTTACGTCGAGTCGATCACAGGTGTCATTCAGAATAAACGTGGTGTCTGATTGAGTGTCCAACAGAGCGTACACCAATATTTCACTCTCAATATTGTCTTTATGGGACAACCATACAGGCACTATCATGGAACACATATCAGATTGGCCTGAGTTCTTAATATTGTGAGAATGAGACGTGTTCACAGTTTTATTTCTTGTCTCACGGGCATTAACAAAATACTGATCGTCGTGTAAACATGTCGGGTGTCGATTTTCACAAGTTTCACAAACTAAACGTTGTTTGCAAAATTTCGAGATGTGATTTGGCGTTAGACAACCGAAACATAAACCAGTATTTTTCACAAAATCCTTCCGTTCACAAGGGGATAATTTCATGAATGTTTTACAGTCGTTCATATGGTGTTCATTTTCACAGTAAGCACACTTTCTGGGTGTTTGATGATTGAAGTTAGTTTTCCCACGGTAGGATTCTTTGGAGTCAGTCGAAAATGATTTCACTCTCACTGAGTTATTAAAGTCATTTTTCTTGGGAAATCGTTCAAGGGGCGTAACTCTTGTCTGCCTCTGTGGTTGGGACGTAACAATAGGCTCACAAGCAATCTTAGCTTCACAAGTTATAAATGTTACAAACTGGTCAAATGGGGGAAACACTTTATATTTTTCTTTCCACGACGACACAAATCTTCCCCATCTCAATACCAGCCACTCCGGTAATTTATGTAATAGTTTTTGGTTTTCTCTCACGTCATTGAGAACGTTTAACGCCTCAATACAATTCATAGCTGACTGGCACTGTCTGAGGAAATCTGAAAACTTACGTAGGGCTACACCGTCTCTTGATTGAATTTTAGGCCAGTTTTCAAGTTTAGTGCGGAAGGCTTCCGCAATAGCGAAGGGATCGCCGTATCGTTCCTCCAGTAACTGTTTTGCGTCTACAAAGGCTTGGTCGTTATTTACAAAAAAATAACCTTCGACCGCTTCTTTGGCCTGGCAGGGCAAATACTTCTTTAGGAAATATATCCTTTCGGCAGGTGGAATAGCTTTCTGCTCTACGAGAGTCTCAAATGCACTTTTCCAGGCAGGATACGCCAATGGATCGCCCGTAAATACGTTAGGCTCTGGAATAGGGAGTCGGCCTAGGTGAACGTTGTCAGCAATTGCCCTAGCTAGTTGTTGTAATTCCGACGGAGGGGTACTGGTAATTGTTGGTTGATGTTGTATGATTACTCTGGGCTCCGAAGTTTGTTTACAACCGTCTTGTTTGTTTACATTGTTTACATTACCAGGTTGGGGACTGAATGAAGGAGCGTCTACGTTTAAATGGTGTTTGGGAGGGGATTGTGTGATATCGTTTAGATTGTCAATTGCCATGTGGGCATCTGATGTAAATATATCTTGGTGTGTTGCCACATAATCACTCACATAATCACTGGGTTTAGTAGTTGGTAAGTCAATATGATCCATAACAGAAATAACATTGCCACAAATACTTTCTCTTTCGATGTCTGTTATCGCCTTTAATTTTGCTTCAGCCATATCAATGTCTCTCATTGTTTGTATTTTTTCTAATTCAACTCGTTTTTGAGCCTCAATTTCCATAAAACGTAATTTTGATTTCAAAGCAGCGGCCTCTGCAGCGGCGTCAGCCCGTTTAGCCAAACTGGACGCATTCGAGTCTTTTGACCTCACGGATTGTCTCCCTTTACTTGTAGATGACACTTGGGATTTATTACAAGGTATTTCTAGGTCACGTAGGCGATCGGACACGTCCTTATTTAATTGAAAATGTTCTTGTTCTAATTTTTCAAATTTGTGTGATATTGGGTCGAGAAAGTCTTGAGATATTGTAGCCTTGTTTAAAAAGTTATAATCTTTTGAGACATTATCCATGAATTTTGTCAGTTCATTACGTGCCTCACGTAGTTTAATAGGGTCTTGAGAATCAGATAGTAATGTTTGTAATTGATTGGCACACTTACGCCAAGTTGAAATTGATGCTTTGAAATTTCGTTCTCGTTGTTCTTGTTGCCATTGTTGTAGTTCTTTTATAGGTTTAGGGTCTCGTCTAGGGTTTTGTTCCGAGTCTACCTCCCAATGAGTTGCCTGGCCTTCATCGGGAATTATTTCTTGTACATCTCCAGAATCCATCGTTGATCGTCTCGTAGTTTAAAGAATCTGGGTGTTTCACTATGACGCCAGCCAAGCGCAAACTGACGTTGGGTTCGTGCGTCGTCAATAATGGAAGAAATTCCGTTTGTGTTTAATACAGCAGCTTTATTGTGAGACATCCAAGTTGTCTGCGTTCAATGCACCCATCGTTGGTGATTGAATGACTTTACATGAAAGGCTCCGTGTACAATAGTAAGCTCCGTGAAACTACAACGAAAGAAAGACGAAAGGTCGTAAATAACTAACTAACACGAAAACAGGACCACGAATGGTCTAAACGTTACCTTTACGTTACGATAATTTAGTACTGTGGAAACTATCAATTAAAACGTGATTAAGTCATTCTAACAGAGTTACAATAAAGCTGAGTGTATGTTTACAACGAATAAATATCTCGGAGAGCATACTAACCACCATGGATTTTCTTACAGTAGGGGTAGAAAAAGAAATACTAAAGTGCTCAGAAATTCACAAATTCGCCCACCAATCCATGAATGGTAATCTTGCAATCACTATGAGGAGTATAGAACTTGCCTTTGTGAAGTTGTAAATCATCAAGATTGAATTAAAGTTTCCCTTCATCAGATAGTTGCATACAACTTTAGTTCTGGTGGCAAGCCACTTGGCCGCCTTGTGTCATATAAAAAAGTAACTAGGGGGAATAACTCAGATTAGTGAATTTTCAAAGATAGGAACACTGGTACATTTTCTCACAGCATTCTTTAACATGGGGAAAATGTACGAGTTTTCGTTCGGACTGTTCTCACACTTTGAATATTTCACTAGCAACTCATCGTGTTCCCGATTGTAGGTAGCTCAGTTCTAAACCAGAAAATAGCAATTCTCAGAAAATTTGAATAAAAAATTCAACGGAATAATGTGGTTACAGGCCATACTCTCTAACCTATGCTTTCTTTTTTGTCCTAATTTGCAAGAAAGCTGATCAAAAGTGAGGAAATATGTCTGTTGTTGTTGTTCAAAAACAAAGTTGAAACTCTGGTGAGGTTGTTTCTAATCGGTAAACGTACTTAAGTCTGAGAAATGGTTTTCAGCAAAATTTTTTAAAGACTACATGACGTCACGAAATCCAGGTACGGCTTGTTGCAAGTTTCAGATTCAGTTGAGCTATCGGCGTGATGAGATGCGCAATCGGTAGGTTCGTATCCCTACTTACAGCAACAAATAACGCTTGCAATTATTTAACGTGCTATGGCTAACGATAGAGAGTTCTTGGTAAAGGGGGATAACTTCAGAGAGCATTTCAGCGAACGTTACAAGATGTCCACCAGTGTGTACGAGATGTCCACCAGTGTGTACGGGATGTCCACCAGTGTGTATGGGATGTCCACCAGTGTGTACGGGATGTCCACCAGTGTGTACGGGATGTCCACCAGTGTGTACGGGATGTCCACCAGTGTGTACGAGATGTCCACCAGTATGTACAAAATGTCCACTAGTAGGCCTATGTACAAGATGTCCGGTATGTACGAGATGTCCACCAATATGTAGAAGATGTCCACCAGTGTGTAGGAGATGTCCAGTATGTACAAGATGTCCACCAGTGTGTACGAGATGTCCACCAGTATGTACGAGATGTCCACCAGTATGTATGAGATGTCCAGTATGTATGAGATGTCCACTAGTATGTACAAGATGTCCACCAGTGTGTAGGAGATGTACAGTATGTACAAGATGTCCACCAGTATGTACGAGATGTCCACCAGTGTGTACGAGATGTCCACCAGTATGTACGTGATGTCCACCAGTATGTACAAGATGTCCACCAGTGTGTAGGAGATGTCCAGTATGTACAAGATGTCCACCAGTATGTATGAGATGTCCACCAGTGTGTACAAGATGTCCACCAGTATGTATGAGATGTCCACCAGTGTGTACAAGATGTCCACCAGTATGTATGAGATGTCCAGTATGTATGAGATGTCCACTAGTATGAACAAGATGTCCACCAGTGTGTACGAGATGTCCACCAGTATGTACGAGATGTCCACCAGTGTGTATGAGATGTCCACCAGTATGTATGAGATGTCCACCAGTATGTACGAGACGTGCACCAGTATGTACAAGACATCCTCCAGTGTGTACGAGACGTCCACCAGTGTGTACGAGACGTCCATCAGTGTGTACGAGACGTCCACCAGTGTGTACGAGACGTCCACCAGTGTGTACGAGACGTCCACCAGTGTGTACGAGACGTCCACCAGTGTGTACGTGACGTCCACCAGTGTGTACGAGACGTCCACCAGTGTGTACGAGACGTCCACCAGTGTGTACGAGACATCCACCAGTGTGTACGAGACGTCCACCAGTATGTACGAGACGTCCACCAGTGTGTACGAGACGTCCACCAGTGTGTACGAGACGTCCACCAGTGTGTACGAGCTGTCTGCAAGGGTGTCAAGATGTCCACCAGTGTGTACGAGATGTCCATCAGTGTGTACGAGATGTCCACCAGTGTTTACGATATGTCCACCAGTGTGTACGAGACGTCCACCAGTGTGTACGAGACATCCACCAGTGTGTACGAGACGTCCACCAGTATGTACGAGACGTCCACCAGTGTGTACGAGACGTCCACCAGTGTGTACGAGACGTCCACCAGTGTGTACGAGACATCCACCAGTGTGTACGAGACGTCCACCAGTGTGTACGAGACGTCCGCCTGTGTGTACGAGCCTTCCGCCTGTGTGTACGAGCTGTCCGCCAGTGTGTACGAGCTGCCTGCAAGGGTGTCAAGATGTCCACCAGTGTGTACGAGATGTCCATCAGTGTGTACGAGATGTCCACCAGTGTTTGCGATATGTCCACCAGTGTGTACCAGATGTCCACCAGGGTGTAGGAGATGTCCACTAGTAATTACAAGACTTTCACTAGCAATTACAGGTCGTTCACAAGTAATTACAAGATATTCACTAGTAATTACAAGATGTTCACTAGCAGTCGTTTACTAGTAATACCAAGATATTCACTAGTAATTACAAAACGTTCACTAGCAATTACAGGTCGTTTACTAGCAATTACGAGCAACTACAAAAGTAATGTGTGCCACTCTGGAATTGATGTTTATGATCGTTGAGAAAATTTACACCCATTTGAAATTTTTTTACCATTTGTATTAAATAGGTCTGATTTATATATGTCTGCTTTACACAGAACATTTGCTCAGGTCAGACAATGTTGTAGGTTCATTACAAGACATAATTTATCCAGAGGTGCAAGTTAATTTCTGCATGGGTTCATATTAATTTCCATAGGGGTCCAAAATTAAGTTTTACATGTGTGAAAAATAATTTCCACATGCATGTTAATAAATGCTAACACAGATGGTAGCTAATTTAGGCATGGCTGTCGGAAATATATCCACATGGGTATAAATTGTCAATTTCAAAACCAAAAAAAAAGAAATACAGCAAATTATTAAAAAGGCTAATTATGCTCTCTTTGAGTGACTTAATATTATCATTACAATCAGTGCCTATGAAAAAAAGTTTTTATTTTCAAATTTGAAACCTCATGCCACTTCAACGCCAATAAAAAGGTGCCCTTTTAATATTTTGTTAAATAGCATTCTCTATCCTTCTGAAAACATTACACTGAAGTAACAAAGAAGATCAGTTCATGATATTTATTGTTTGTCAGTTCATATAGTATTAGAGATTTGTATAATTCAGATGAACAAATGAATGAAGCCGAGGACAATATTACTCTACCACCAAAGAAAATAGATATATATATATTTATGACACCAATCAATGAGCGGAGCCTACAAGAAAAACTGCTTTAAAAAGTTCCCTGCAGCACCTAGCTTTGGTAGGGTTCAATGTTGTGAGACAGCTCAGTGGATTGATTACTAGAATTTCTACCCAGCACTCTCCTAATTTGACGACTTAAATAATCTATTCAAGAAAAACCTGAATCAATTCTAAACAACTGTTTTTTTTTTATCAATCCTGAAGTTTACTTTTATTTTTACCAAATGTATTTAAACGATTAGAGACCAGGCAAAATTTATTTTGGGACGGGACCGGTTTTTTTAAGAAGGGACCAGGAGTTTTTTCACACATTTTATACTTCAGAGAGCATTTCAGCGAACGTTACAAGATGTCCACCAGTGTGTACGAGATGTCCACCAGTGTGTACGGGATGTCCACCAGTGTGTATGGGATGTCCACCAGTGTGTACGGGATGTCCACCAGTGTGTACGGGATGTCCACCAGTGTGTACGAGATGTCCACCAGTATGTACAAGATGTCCACTAGTATGTACAAGATGTCCGGTATGTACGAGATGTCCACCAGTATGTACAAGATGTCCAGTATGTACAAGATGTCCACCAGTGTGTACGAGATGTCCACCAGTATGTAAGAGATGTCCACCAGTATGTATGAGATGTCCAGTATGTATGAGATGTCCACTAGTATGTACAAGATGTCCACCAGTGTGTAGGAGATGTCCAGTATGTACAAGATGTCCACCAGTATGTACGAGATGTCCACCAGTGTGTACGAGATGTCCACCAGTATGTACGAGCTGTCCACCAGTGTGTATGAGATGTCCAGTATGTATGAGATGTCCACTAGTATGTACGTGATGTCCACCAGTATGTACGTGATGTCCACCAGTATGAACAAGATGTCCACCAGTGTGTAGGAGATGTCCAGTATGTACAAGATGTCCACCAGTATGTATGAGATGTCTACCAGTGTGTACAAGATGTCCACCAGTATGTATGAGATGTCTACCAGTGTGTACAAGATGTCCACCAGTATGTATGAGATGTCCAGTATGTATGAGATGTCCACTAGTATGTACAAGATGTCCACCAGTGTGTACGAGATGTCCACCAGTATGTACGAGATGTCCACCAGTGTGTAGGAGATGTCCACCAGTATGTACGAGATGTCCACCAGTATGTACGAGACGTGCACCAGTATGTACAAGACATCCTCCAGTGTGTACGAGACGTCCACCAGTGTGTACGAGACGTCCACCAGTGTGTACGAGACGTCCACCAGTGTGTACGAGACGTCCACCAGTGTGTACGAGACGTCCACCAGTGTGTACGAGACGTCCACCAGTGTGTACGAGACGTCCACCAGTGTGTACGAGACGTCCACCAGTTTGTACGAGACGTCCACCAGTGTGTACTGGACGTCCACCAGTGTGTACGAGACATCCACCAGTGTGTACGAGACGTCCACCAGTATGTACGAGACGTCCACCAGTGTGTACGAGACGTCCACCAGTGTGTACGAGACGTCCACCAGTGTGTAGGAGACGTCCACCAGTATGTACGAGATGTCCACCAGTGTGTACGAGACGTCCACCAGTGTGTACGAGACGTCCACCAGTGTGTACGAGACGTCCACCAGTGTGTACGAGCTGTCTGCAAGGGTGTCAAGATGTCCACCAGTGTGTACGAGATGTCCATCAGTGTGTACGAGATGTCCACCAGTGTTTACGATATGTCCACCAGTGTGTACGAGATGTCCACCAGGGTGTAGGAGATGTCCACTAGTAATTACAAGACTTTCACTAGCAATTACAGGTCGTTCACTAGTAATTACAAGATATTTACTAGTAATTACAAGATGTTCACTAGCAGTCGTTTACTAGTAATACCAAGATATTCACTAGTAATTACAAGACGTTCACTAGCAATTACAGGTCGTTTACTAGCAATTACGAGCAACTACAAAAGTAATGTGTACCACTCTGGAATTGATGTTTATGATCCTTGAGAAAATTTACACCCATTTGAAATTTTTTTTACCATTTGTATTAAATAGGTCTGATTTATATATGTCTGCTTTACACAGAACATTTGCTCAAGTCAGACAATGTTGTAGGTTCATTACAAGACATAATTTATCCAGAGGTGCAAGTTAATTTCTGCATGGGTTCATATTAATTTCCATAGGGGTCCAAAATTAAGTTTTACATGTGTGAAAAATAATTTCCACATGCATGTTAATAAATGCTAACACAGATGGTAGCTAATTTAGGCATGGCTGCCGGAAATATATCCACATGGGTATAAATTGTCAATTTCAAAACCAAAAAAAAAGAAATACAGCAAATTATTAAAAAGGCTAATTATGCTCTCTTTGAGTGACTTAATATTATCATTACAATCAGTGCCTATGAAAAAAAGTTTTTATTTTCAAATTTGAAACCTCATGCCACTTCAACGCCAATAAAAAGGTGCCCTTTTAATATTTTGTTAAATAGCATTCTCTCTCCTTCTGAAAACATTACACTGAAGTAACAAAGAAGATCAGTTCATGATATTTATTGTTTGTCAGTTCATATAGTATTAGAGATTTGTATAATTCAGATGAACAAATGAATGAAGCCGAGGACAATATTACTCTACCACCAAAGAAAATAGATATATATATATTTATGACACCAATCAATGAGCGGAGCCTACAAGAAAAACTGCTTTAAAAAGTTCCCTGCAGCACCTAGCTTTGGTAGGGTTCAATGTTGTGAGACAGCTTAGAGGATTGATTACTAGAATCTCTACCCAGCACTCTCCTAATTTGACGACTTAAATAATCTATTCAAGAAAAACCTGAATCAATTCTAAACAACTGTTTTTTTTTTATCAATCCTGAAGTTTACTTTATTTTTACCAAATGTATTTAAGCGATTAGAGACCAGGCAAAATTTATTTTGGGACGGGACCGGTTTTTTTAAGAAGGGACCAGGAGTTTTTTTCACACATTTTATACTTCAGAGAGCATTTCAGCGAACGTTACAAGATGTCCACCAGTGTGTACGAGATGTCCACCAGTGTGTACGGGATGTCCACCAGTGTGTATGGGATGTCCACCAGTGTGTACGGGATGTCCACCAGTGTGTACGGGATGTCCACCAGTGTGTACGGGATGTCCACCAGTGTGTACGAGATGTCCACCAGTATGTACAAGATGTCCACTAGTATGTACAAGATGTCCGGTATGTACGAGATGTCCACCAGTATGTACAAGATGTCCACCAGTGTGTAGGAGATGTCCAGTATGTACAAGATGTCCACCAGTGTGTACGAGATGTCCACCAGTATGTACGAGATGTCCACCAGTATGTATGAGATGTCCAGTATGTATGAGATGTCCACTAGTATGTACAAGATGTCCACCAGTGTGTAGGAGATGTCCAGTATGTACAAGATGTCCACCAGTATGTACGAGATGTCCGCCAGTGTGTACGAGATGTCCACCAGTGTGTAGGAGATGTCCACCAGTATGTACGAGATGTCCACCAGTGTTTACGAGATGTCCACCAGTATGTATGAGATGTCCACTAGTGTGTACGTGATGTCCACCAGTATGTATGAGATGTCCACCAGTGTGTACGAGTTGTCCACCAGTATGTACGTGATGTCCACCAGTATGAACAAGATGTCCACCAGTGTGTACGAGATGTCCAGTATGTACAAGATGTCCACCAGTATGTATGAGATGTCTACCAGTGTGTACAAGATGTCCACCAGTATGTATGAGATGTCCAGTATGTATGAGATGTCCACTAGTATGTACAAGATGTCCACCAGTGTGTACGAGATGTCCACCAGTATGTACGAGATGTCCACCAGTGTGTATGAGATGTCCACCAGTATGTATGAGATGTCCACCAGTATGTACGAGACGTGCACCAGTATGTACAAGACATCCTCCAGTATGTACGAGACGTCCACCAGTGTGTACGAGACGTCCACCAGTGTGTACGAGACGTCCACCAGTGTGTACGAGACGTCCACCAGTGTGTACGAGACGTCCACCAGTGTGTACGAGACGTCCACCAGTGTGTACGAGACGTCCACCAGTGTGTACGAGACGTCCACCAGTGTGTACGAGACGTCCACCAGTGTGTACGAGACGTCCACCAGTGTGTACGAGACGTCCACCAGTGTGTACGAGACGTCCACCAGTGTGTACGAGACGTCCACCAGTTTGTACGAGACGTCCACCAGTGTGTACGAGACGTCCACCAGTGTGTACGAGACATCCACCAGTGTGTACGAGACTTCCACCAGTATGTACGAGACGTCCACCAGTGTGTACGAGACGTCCACCAGTGTGTACGAGACGTCCACCAGTGTGTACGAGACATCCACCAGTGTGTACGAGACGTCCACCAGTGTGTACGAGACGTCCGCCTGTGTGTACGAGCCTTCCGCCTGTGTGTACGAGCTGTCCGCCAGTGTGTACGAGCTGTCTGCAAGGGTGTCAAGATGTCCACCAGTGTGTACGAGATGTCCATCAGTGTGTACGAGATGTCCACCAGTGTTTGCGATATGTCCACCAGTGTGTACCAGATGTCCACCAGGGTGTAGGAGATGTCCACTAGTAATTACAAGACTTTCACTAGCAATTACAGGTCGTTCACTAGTAATTACAAGATATTCACTAGTAATTACAAGATGTTCACTAGCAGTCGTTTACTAGTAATACCAAGATATTCACTAGTAATTACAAGACGTTCACTAGCAATTACAGGTCGTTTACTAGCAATTACGAGCAACTACAAAAGTAATGTGTACCACTCTGGAATTGATGTTTATGATCCTTGAGAAAATTTACACCCATTTGAAATGTTTTTACCATTTGTATTAAATAGGTCTGATTTATATTTGTCTGCTTTACACAGAACATTTGCTGAAGTCAGACAATGTTGTAGGTTCATTACAAGACATAATTTCTCCAGAGGTGCAAGTTAATTTCTGCATGGGTTCATATTAATTTCCATAGGGGTCCAAAATTAAGTTTTACATGTGTGAAAAATAATTTCCACATGCATGTTAATAAATGCTAACACAGATGGTAGCTAATTTAGGCATGGCTGCCGGAAATATATCCACATGGGTATAAATTGTCAATTTCAAAACCAAAAAAAAAGAAATACAGCAAATTATTAAAAAGGCTAATTATGCTCTCTTTGAGTGACTTAATATTATCATTACAATCAGTGCCTATGAAAAAAGTTTTTATTTTCAAATTTGAAACCTCATGCCACTTCAACGCCAATAAAAAGGTGCCCTTTTAATATTTTGTTAAATAGCATTCTCTATCCTTCTGAAAACATTACACTGAAGTAACAAAGAAGATCAGTTCAAGATATTTATTGTTTGTCAGTTCATATAGTATTAGAGATTTGTATAATTCAGATGAACAAATGAATGAAGCCGAGGACAATATTACTCTACCACCAAAGAAAATAGATATATATATATATTTATGACACCAATCAATGAGCGGAGCCTACAAGAAAAACTGCTTTAAAAAGTTCCCTGCAGCACCTAGCTTTGGTAGGGTTCAATGTTGTGAGACAGCTCAGTGGATTGATTACTAGAATTTCTACCCAGCACTCTCCTAATTTGACGACTTAAATAATCTATTCAAGAAAAACCTGAATCAATTCTAAACAACTGTTTTTTTTTATCAATCCTGAAGTTTACTTTTATTTTTACCAAATGTATTTAAGCGATTAGAGACCAGGCAAAATTTATTTTGGGACGGGACCGGTTTTTTTAAGAAGGGACCAGGAGTTTTTTCACACATTTTATACAGGGTTCAAACTTTTTTTAAGGTTATGAACGAGACAAATTTTTTTATGGTTAATAGAAATTTTGGCCATTAAATGTTAATCTCTGACTAAACACTATTTTCTTAAACATTTACCATAATCAAATTAAATGTAAACCAGGGCCATCCCAACATATCCTTCAGTGACTCATCCAGCTTATGATAATTTGAAATGAGTGACATATAGGTAAAGCTCTGTTTCACTATATCATTTAAGTAAAACGCTCTATTTGGTTTAACAGTTAGATGTTAAATTCATTGCATGAGTGTACAGTATTTAGCACATTTTTCCACAAATAGTTTTGGGTGGGTTATTCCATTGCATGATGGTCATTGACAATCTGGAAACCCCATTTTTCTATAGGTAACATTGGGATAGGCACACATTTTTTGAATTCCTTCATTTGGTTGTTCTTGGTACGTCTAAGAATCCCCAAATCTCAATCAGAAATAACATAGAAGATAAACACACTCAATTCAAGTATAACTTTAGCTTTATTGCTCCATATAAAATTTAATTTCGCACTGTTCTCAAAGAACTTATTTGTCTTGAACGCCATCAATTCGTTGATAGCTATATTGGACACCCTACTGGAGATACTGAATACAAGTATAGGCCTACATGTATGCCCCCCGCATCAAAACCCCCAGCACAAATCCATGTTCTAATAGGCTCATTGTTCATGGGGATTTCAGGGATAAATGCAGCATGGTTACAGTTTTGCGCAATATGATTGGTACAATCCAGGAAATATTTTTGCAAAATAGCTCAGCCTCTCCAACATAGTTATTTGTTTCTGTCCAAAACTTTTTTTTCAACAGGAACCCATCAACATCTTTATGGACATCCTTCAACAAAAAAAAAATAAAAAGAGGATTTATTGACTCTTTAAATAAATTCATAGCATAGGTTAGAGGAAGAAAAACTAAGGACAAGTAAGCATTATTCCACATCAAACAGTAGTGCATCTGTCCTGTATCATTGTGATGGGGGCTAGAGAGCCCAGTTGGTTAGAGCGATCTGTCCAAGACAGGCCTTCCATCGATGTGGCACAGGTTCGAATCCCACCCAGGGCAAATAAACAATGACAAATTTCTGATTAGACTTTTCACTCGATCGCCATTTGTAAAACAAGTTGCCCGGTGCCCCCGGGCAAATAGCCTGGTTTCCTCACCCACTTATCCTGGCTATGCCCCCATATAAGTGAAATAATCTTTCAAGAGTGCAGCACAAAACATCAATCAATCATAGTGTTAACTAGTTCGCAATATGTTAAGAGGAATGGAGTTATTCTGATACGCTCGCACAGGCTTTTTCAATACCACCATAACGTATTGGTGGTATTGAAGAAGCCCGTGTGAGCTTATCAGAATAACTTTAATCCACTTAACATATTACGGACTATGTGTTATCAGTTAACCTAATGGGTATAAAATATTGGTGAAAAAAGGAACGAAATTTTTCACTTTAAATACAAGAGCAGAAATGGTGATTGGTCAAACATGTTCGATAAGCTATTAGTTTTGGCGTTTTTTGGTTTAGCTTTCTCATTTTGATTATTTTCAAATATGAGGATAAATCTGAAAATTAAATTGAAGACAGGTGACGAGTTGTAATGGTAGACTACTTCACTAAAGTGAAAATCTTACTCCGTTATTTGATAATTCTGACATCGATCTATGGTCGTCGACCTGGTACCGACCAATAAATATCCAAACATAAATAACTAGGTACCTGTAGTGTAGGCATTTAATATTATTGAATTAGTAATGGTCTACTTAAACAATTTCCACTTATTCGATTCTCATATTTTACTGACTGAATACATTACAAATACACCATGTAGGGACATTTTTATTAATACAGGATAGGCTTACTTGTAAATAAAGTGAGTATTTACTTACCAATAGACCTACCTTCAAGCTTCACATTTCATCACTCACTTATAATATTCATAATCGTAGCAGTTGCTTTGTCCCAAAATTATGGCAAAAAGCTGTTTCATGGTCAGCAGTCACACTTAACGTGTTACACTTTACAACTTTATTGGCCACCACAACATCAACATACATGTAGGCCTGCTTAGGTGATAGAGTTTGGATATTTCCAGCTTAGGTTGTTGTTGTTTTAACTTTCGATATACAGATGACAGTCCCACTTTGCGGGAGAAATCACACACATCAAATACATATGTAAGACTCGCTTTCATTGGTTCCAGAGCAACGTAGCAAGATTGTTTCCGGTTGTTCGTTCTATTTAAATTTCCCGCGCATATAGGCCTATGTGATTGGTCAACTAACACAATTCGTCTAACAAGACGTTTCCGGTTTTCATACTACATGTAGTGTGGTTTTCATACTACATGTAGTCCTAAGGATCTGCGTTGCTCTGAGCAATTTCCCGCGCATATAGGCCTATGTGATTGGTCAACTAACACAATTCGTCTAACAAGACGTTTCCGGTTTTCATACTACATGTAGTGGTTTTCATACTACATGTAGTCCCAAGGATCTGCGTTGCTCTGAGCAACGTGACGAACCTGGTTCACGCTAGATTACATGTTCTAAGTTTTCGGCGCAACGTAAATTGGTTTAAAAGTAAAAATAAAGCACTTTGATTGGACGATTCATATACTCACGTTGCGTCGTGTTTCGACATGTTGTGTTTTGAGAGCAACGTAATACGTTGCTATTTATGGCGCGTTTGGCCTTTCATACACATATACCGAACGAGTTCGAAGTAATCACGAACGACTTGTAGTGTGACCGCGCCTTAATATACCAAACACGTATATGTATTTTTCTTGTTGAAAAAGAAAAGGAATAATAAATTAGCGATTATTAATTGACTGTGCAAGTTTTTACCCGAATACGACCTTCGCATCTGAGTAATATCAGTAGACGATTCAAGTTCGTATTAGTCGTAGGGCTGTATTGGCCGAGTTCAAGTCATATTGGCCAATTTGATTGATTAACTGTTTGGTGTTTTACGCCGCGCTCAAGATTATTTCAGTTATATGGCGGCGTTGCCAGTTTTATTGTGGGAGGAAACCGGGGTCTATGCCCGGAGGAAACCCACGACCTTCTGTTGGTAAATGACAACCGTCCCACATAGGTCGTTCCAGTGAAAACCCAGAAAGAAAATTTTCCATTTTTTGTGGACCGAGTGGGATTCGAACCAGCGACCCATTGGCGGAGGCTGTTCGGATTGAGCGTCCAACGCTCTACCTACTGAGCCATGGGACCCCCCAAACCATGTTAAAGATCAGTTGGAGATTTTCTTCCAGGTTGGTGATTAAATCCGTCATATCTTGTTGATGATTAGCCTTCCCGGGTGTACACATAGATTCAAGGCTAGTCCGTGCAGTATCCGGGTCTTTGTCCTTAGGTTTTGGGTTCGATTGCATCCATCTGGTTTTGAAATTCATGGTTTGTCGCGACATTTTATAAAATGTTTGTATCTCAGTTCATAATAGTAGTGACAATGTCCTCGTATTATTGAAACCATAATTATTTAGGCCTGAGACTTCAAATAACATTCCCTAAATCAAATTGATTAGCGCTCAGTTTCGGTTCCTCCATTTTGACAGTTTTAGGCTTACGTATTCTTAGCCAAACTGTGGTATTTTCAAAATGGGTTAAATATAAAAAAACACAGATGTATGTACAGTAGACCTGCCTTAGTTTCAATGCACTATTAAAATAACGCAGATACAAAACTATCGCTATGTAAACCACTTCCTAACCGAGATCAATTTCCATTGGCTGAAAAAAAAAACCCAACAGAAACTGGGTGTTGTGACCTTGAAGGCCCATTCACCGCTTAAATTAGGAAATAACATTGTATTTACAAAATACACCGGCCTTTAGTATTTTCCTAAGACAGAAAAAGTTATAATTTTATTTTCAAAAATTCAAATAATTGGTAGGCCTATGATGTTATATTTTTCAGACCCATATTGTCTGCCGATAAATTAGAGACTGTAGAAGAAGACGACATAAATTGAGTGTATGGTCGTCCAACATAACAATAAGCCCCTTTCGGGTTTGGCGGAAGTCCCACGAGATCACTCGAGACCCGTGTTTAGGGGTATAACTTTCACCGATCGGCTGTCCGATTAGCATTAGTGCTTATGGAGATCGGTTGTAACCCTGTTGTTATTTCTGTGATTCTCAACTTACAATCTATACTTTTTACAAAAGTCTTTTTGTGAGACATATCAAGATATATACAAAGCCATTAGATACTTCTTTTTGACGGACAAAAAAATAATATTATTTCTTACACAAAAATAACACGTCGTAGTTCTGTTTTCACCGTTGGTTTTTGACAACTTCGAAGGGTATCCACGCGATATAAATATTTTTACTGACAGTCAACTGATAGCTTCTGGTGTGTTTCACCCAAAAAATTGGATTAAAGAAATGATTTAGGAATAAAGAATCAAAGACAAAACCACACGATAACCGTCGATCACCATAGACGCTAATGTTAAATGAACGGCTGGTCAGTGAGAGTTATACCCCTAAACTCATTTCTCGCGTGATCTCAGCCAAACTCGAAAGAGGCTTATTACACTGGTGCCCGGATCTCATTTATAGTCAAAGTTTTTATCAACTGGAACAATGTTCATTCAGAGTCTCCATTTGTTATATCATAATTCCACGTTGTACTATAAGTGTGAACATATCCCCATTTGTTAAAGGATTGATTGGGGATTAACGTCGCACTCAACAGCTAAGATTATATGGCGACAAAAGTACCAACCGACCCATCACCACCCACACCCCCTAGCCCACCCAGATCTAAATTTTGACATTAGGCTCCACAGACTATAGCACGTCAGAAAGGCTAGTGTATGTGGCATACCTTGCTGGGTCAGCGTACATTGCTCCAGCCCGAGGGCTCCCCATCTGTTAAAAAATACAGTAACTTTGAATTTTCAAGGATCATTTTTTTCAAATGCTTTATAAAGAGTTTTGACTGATGACTTCAAACATGGAATATTTCCGGGTTACAGTGAGAGCAATGGGTAAGGAATATATTGATGGTGAGTCGGCAAGAAGACTCGAGTAGCCAGTATAATAAACCAGGATTCTATCTAATCAGTTAAACTCAGTGAAATTCCGGGTTGTTTCCGATAATCAACTGCAGTAAGTCACCCTTTCTAGAAACGTTTCCATAGATATTTAAAATCACGTCAATAGAAGTAAAAGACAATATTTATTTTTCAGTATTCCTCTTTTCCGAGTTAAAGTATCTTGGGTCGAAATTGCAATGTGCGTTTGGTTAGGTTTTGTTATAGCGTGTAGCGTTTTGAAACAGACCTGATAAGTTTTGTGTTCAGGTACATAGAATAAACATGTGTCTTAACAGTGAATTCTGTCCACTTGGTAGTTTATTGTCGCATGCTATGCAAATATACAGACGGAATTATTCAAAACAGTACTTGTCTGCCAAATTTGATCTGGCAAAGAAAGTAAGTGAATATTCCCAAACCCATACAAGTACGCGTGACGATAATAATCAAATTGCTCGTCGGTTATTGGACATGATTTGTGACACAAAATACATGGTTTTGTGAATTTCTACAGAATGTTTGTTTTCTAACTGTATCCTCCACACCAATATATTTACACGTTACATACGTTTTCTAACTGTATCTCCCACACCAATATATTTACACATGCTACACGCTACTTGTGTACTATGTCACGCTACTTGTGTACTTGGTCAAACTTATCAGTGGTACAAATGGATACAAGGTCCTTGCAACCCATCATAATAGGGTTATGGATTAAAAATAAAGTCAAACCTTTCTGTATCTTTTTTTTTTGTCTTGGTGATATCTACCTGCATTTCTGTTTTGTTAGGTAATCACTCCCTTGTTTATGCTTGGCCATTGCCTGGGAGTGTTGTTTATTTAGCTAATGAGAGATTATGAAAGATAAAACCTGAGTCAGTAAAAACAAATCTATGTTGGCCTTTGGGAGTTCTGTTAACGTTCTGCGTAGATAGCACAGAGTGTCTATTATTTCACGTATTGGGAGGCTACCCAACGGGCAAATTTATTCAACGTTATGATAAAATGAAATCAAAACACACTCATAGAAAACTTGTTATTCCAGGCTAACTATGAAGCCTGTATTACACGATAGTGAATGAATAGTTTAACATTTGTTGATAGTTATAAAAGTAAACGTTAAGATTATCCCCAACAATTAGTTTGCTATTTGTTTGCTATTTGATAAAAGGGTTCGTGTTATAATCATGTTCTCCGCTAATTTTGGTTGTATTACATTATAGATAATCACTTTGAATATTTTAATATTGAGTCAGTATTTATAATTAGTTATGTATGGCCCCTATCAATATATTATATATTATATGTATATTAATTGTGGTCCATACATTTAAATGCTTAAGTGGGAAATACGTATTAACATTTCAATCCTTCATGGGGAAATACGTATTAACTTTTCAATCTTTTAGTGGTAATTACGTATAAACATTTCAATGCTTTAGTGGGAAATACGTATTAAGATGTCAATACTTTAGTGGTAAATACGTATTACTTTTCAATCTTTTAGTGGGAAATACTTATTAACATTTCAATCCTTTAATGGGAAATACGTATTAACATTCCAATCTTTTAGTGGTAAATATGTATAAACATTTGAATCCTTTAGTGGGAAATACGTATTAACATTTCAATACTTTAGTGGGAAATACGTAGTAACATTTCAATACTTTAGTGGGAAATACGTAGTAACATTTTAATGCTTTAGTGGGAAATACGTATAAACATTTCAATCCTTTAATGGAAAATGCGTAGTAAATTTCAATCCTTTAGTGGGAAATACTTATTAAAATTTCAATCTTTTAGTGGGAAATGCGTATTAATGTTGGTTTATACATTTCAATCCTGTACTTATATATTTGCTAAATTGGAAGAGAGGTTTGATACAAAATAAATTAGTGGAAGATAAGGCCCTTTACAAACTATAATGCTTTTTTCATTTTGTCAAAACACCAAAACAATCAGTCGATCTATTGAAAGCTATCAAACTTATTCTATTTAGTCAGTCTACGCGTTTCGCTGTATTTGTTTCCCTTTTACATCAGTCTAAGTTTTTGTTATTGATCATTTATACCAATCATGAGAGGGATTGTGGCCTACAATTTGGCGCATACGTCGTTGTTTTTTGTGTAATGTGTTTGATGGTGTGTACAGACGATCCGTCCGTTAGAAGGATTTAGGTGTTGTGTACAGACGATCCGTCCGTTAGAAGGATTTAGGTGGTGTGTACAGACGATCCGTCCGTTAGAAGGATTTAGGTGGTGTGTACAGACGATCCGTCCGTTAGAAGGATTTAGGTGGTGTGTACAGACGATCCGTCCGTTAGAAAGATTTAGCCGGTGTGTACAGACGATCCGTCCGTTAGAAGGATTTAGGTGGTGTGTACAGATAAATCTGTCCGTTAGAAGGATTTAGGTGGTGTGTACAGACGATCCGTCCGTTAGAAGGATTTAGGTGGTGTGTACAGACGATCCGTCCGTTAGAAGGATTTAGGTGGTGTGTACAGACGATCCGTCCGTTAGAAGGATTTAGGTGTTGTGTACAGACGATCCGTACGTTAGAAGGATTTAGGTGTTGTGTACAGACGATCCGTCCGTTAGAAGGATTTAGGTGGTGTGTACAGACGATCCGTCCGTTAGAAGGATTTAGCTGTTCTTTTAGTATTGAAATAAACTGTATCAATAAACTGTAAACTGAAATATCAAAGGTTCTTAGCACATGTAACAAGAACGCTGCACAATGGGGATGATTTTACGCCTGGTTAAAAAAAATAATCTTCTGTAGAGGAAAAAAGTAAATTTATGTTTGGTGTTTTATGGATCATTTCACCTTAAATACTTTCTAGAGCTTTTTAATGTAAATCTGTACTCAAACGACGACATCGAGAACATAGAGTACGCGATAGATTGACGACTATCAACTCGGAAATGACCCACCGTAGATGTTATATTAAGCCTGGATACTAAGCAATCAACTGAAATCAATATACTCAGGAAATCCATCCAGTCTTCCGGAAATACAGTCCAACGAAGGTGAGTTGTTGCTAATAAATCAGTTGTAACAGTAAATCATTTCTCGAAAAGTTCCACGGGATATTTGTGATCAGACGGTAGGTCTATAATCCAATATCTAACATTTCCACACTATTTAAATCCTGATGACCTATTTCTGGTCATTGTTGGATCGGATCGTTTTTTTCTCTCATAGTCTTCTTAGTATGATACAGCAGCCTTTCAATTTTATCACAAATATTCAACGTAAGCAGACATTATATTGTCACTGTCCACCCCCCCCCCCCCTTCCCTCACTATCTTTTATACCTTTTAATAGAAGAGAGTCACTATTGCACACTATGTATCAGCGTGTTGTCTTTTGTACGCTTTTCCCAAACTAATTAATTTTTCGATTAACTTTGAATCCTATTTTGTCTTGGCAATTACAATTAAAGTGGCATGAGCGGCCGAAATTCACACTTTTTTCATAATTTCTGATCGTCACGACAGTAAGACGCTTTGAAGGCCATCGAAAAACTAAATGATTGGCGTTGGAATGAGTAAAATCCATGCAGTGTTTGACCTATACGACCCGAAAACGTGTTCGAAAGTAAACAAAATGTAAATAACCGGGACGACCATTCATTCATTCTAAGCCATAGTTTGTTCAAAACAAGACTTTATCGTACATTCTCGAGACTAGAAGCCCTAAAAAGCTTCTGAATTATGCGTCTTGAGAAAAATGGAAAATAATTTCAACATTCTGTTTCAACGTAAAAAATATCAACATTTTAGCAGCTCATGTCCCTTTAAAGAAGAAAATAGGCATTTCGGCCGTTCAAGCTACATTACAGAATATGATCGATATACTTTGACTTTATACACCAAACTATCGCACATAAAGCTAGAGTTTACTTGCAGGAATAAATATGTCTACTAAAATGTTCTTGGTTTATTGACCGATGTGTCCCATGTTTTTACCCATTATCAACAGAACTGTATTAAACTCATTAGCAGTGGTCAGCTCGTGGCTAGTATAATTATCATCGCTTTTATTTATGTTCGATTCGTAGCAAGAACACTCCATTACTTCTAGAGCTTGTCGAACAATTTCCAGGATGCTTTAGTATATTCTGCCTTAGTCGGATAGTCTAGGTTAATGAGATAGACATAGGATGCCTCTTTATATACTTTTGTGCTTCAATCAACTAAGAAAAGAGTTGTAGAACGGAAAATTTCTCTTAATTCCTTCTGTGGTAATCCGACATCAAATGAAGCGAGTCGTGAAAGAACTTGAAGCTAACTGACTGGATATACCATTAAACTCTAACGTTACAGACCGTAGGGTATTGAATACACATCCAGTACGAGTGTTGTCCGGCTTCATTCAATTACATGTAGCTGAATGCATGCTCATTCATTTTAGCAGACGATGTTTATGATTTTGACTAAAAATAACTACATACTTTTTTCTATTCACACTTTGTTCTATGAGAAAATAACACAAATAATACATTAGATTGTTTAGAAAGTTTTGTTGTGGACCGTTCAATGATTGTCAGCTTGATAAAAAACGCTATTGTTGAATAACTCTTACATTGAATGGTTAGTTGACCAGGGCCTAAAACTGTCTTATCTAAGATTATACGGAGTCATAATAGGCACTATAATATTGCATATAGTTATTAAGCTGAGAATGTATTCCCGGGGCAAGTGTCACTGTCATCGGATGCGAGGGGAGAATGTATTCCCGGGGCCAGTGTCACTGCCATCGGATGCGGGGGAGAATGCATTCCCGGGGCCAGTGTCACTGGCATCGGATGCGGGGGAGAATGTATTCCCGGGGCCAATGTCACTGCCATCGGATGCGGGGGGAGAATGTATTCCCGGGGCCAGTGTCACTGCCATCGGATGCGAGGGGAGAATGTATTCCCGGGGCCAGTGTCACTGTCATCGGATGCGAGGGGAGAATGTATTCCCGGGGCCAGTGTCACTGCCATCGGATGCGAGGGGAGAATGTATTCCCGGGGCCAGTGTCACTGTCATCGGATGCGGGAGAGAATGTATTCCCGGGGCCAGTGTCACTGCCATCGGATGCGAGGGGAGATTGTATTCCCGGGGCCAGTGTCACTGCCATCGGATGCGAGGGGAGAATGTATTCCCGGGGCCAGTGTCACTGCCATCGGATGCGAGGGGAGAATGTATTCCCGGGGCCAATGTCACTGCCATCGGATGCGAGGGGAGAATGTATTCCCGGGGCCAGTGTCACTGCCATCGGATGCGAGGGAAGAATGTATTGCCGGGGCCAGTGTCACTGCCATCGGATGCGGGGGGGAGAATGTATTCCCGGGGCCAATGTCACTGCCATCGGATGCGAGGGGAGAATGTATTCCCGGGGCCAGTGTCACTGCCATCGGATGCGAGGGGAGAATGTATTCCCGGGGCCAGTGTCACTGCCATCGGATGCGAGGGGAGAATGTATTCCCGGGGCCAGTGTCACTGTCATCGGATGCGGGAGAGAATGTATTCCCGGGGCCAGTGTCACTGCCATCGGATGCGGGGGAGAATGTATTCCCGGGGCCAGTGTCACTGCCATCGGATGCGAGGGGAGAATGTATTCCCGGGGCCAGTGTCACTGCCATCGGATGCGAGGGGAGAATGTATTCCCGGGGCCAGTGTCACTGTCATCGGATGCGGGAGAGAATGTATTCCCGGGGCCAGTGTCACTGCCATCGGATGCGAGGGGAGATTGTATTCCCGGGGCCAGTGTCACTGCCATCGGATGCGAGGGGAGAATGTATTCCCGGGGCCAGTGTCACTGCCATCGGATGCGGGGGGAGAATGTATTCCCGCGGCCAGTGTCACTGCCATCGGATGCGGGGGGAGAATGTATTCCCGGGGCCAGTGTCACTGTCATCGGATGCGAGGGGAGAATGTATTCCCGGGGCCAGGGTCACTGGCATCGGATGCGGGGGAGAATGCATTCCCGGGGCCAGGGTCACTGCCATAGGATGCGGGGGGAGAATGTATTCCCGGGGCCAGTGTCACTGCCATGGGATGCGGGGGAGAATGTATTCCCGGGGCCAGTGTCACTGCCATCGGATGCGGGGGGAGAATGTATTCCCGGGGCCAGTGTCACTGCCATGGGGTGCGGGGGGAGAATGTATTCCCGGGGCCAGTGTCACTGCCATCGGATGCGGGGGAGAATGTATTCCCGGGGCCAGTGTCACTGTCATCGGCTGCGAGGGGAGAATGTATTCCCAGGGCCAGTGTCACTGCCATCGGATGCGAGGGGAGAATGTATTCCCGGGGCCAGTGTCACTGCCATCGGATGCGAGGGGAGAATGTATTCCCGGGGCCAGTGTCACTGCCATCGGATGCGAGGGGAGAATGTATTCCCGGGGCCAGGGTCACTGCCATCGGATGCGGGGGGAGAATGTATTCCCGGGGCCAGTGTCACTGTCATCGGATGCGAGGGGAGAATGTATTCCCGGGGCCAGTGTCACTGCCATCGGATGCGGGGGGAGAATGTATTCCCGGGACCAGGGTCACTGCCATCGGATGCGAGGGGAGAATGTATTCCCGGGGCCAGAGTCACTGCCATCGGATGCGAGGGGAGAATGTATTCCCGGGGCCAGTGTCACTGCCATCGGATGCGGGGGAGAATGTATTCCCGGGGCCAATGTCACTGCCATCGGATGCGGGGGGAGAATGTATTCCCGGGGCCAGTGTCACTGCCATCGGATGCGAGGGGAGAATGTATTCCCGGGGCCAGTGTCACTGCCATCGGATGCGAGGGGAGAATGTATTCCCGGGGCCAGTGTCACTGTCATCGGATGCGGGAGAGAATGTATTCCCGGGACCAGTGTCACTGCCATCGGATGCGAGGGGAGATTGTATTCCCGGGGCCAGTGTCACTGCCATCGGATGCGAGGGGAGAATGTATTCCCGGGGCCAGTGTCACTGCCATCGGATGCGGGGGGAGAATGTATTCCCGCGGCCAGTGTCACTGCCATCGGATGCGGGGGGAGAATGTATTCCCGGGGCCAGTGTCACTGTCATCGGATGCGAGGGGAGAATGTATTCCCGGGGCCAGGGTCACTGGCATCGGATGCGGGGGAGAATGCATTCCCGGGGCCAGGGTCACTGCCATAGGATGCGGGGGGAGAATGTATTCCCGGGGCCAGTGTCACTGCCATGGGATGCGGGGGAGAATGTATTCCCGGGGCCAGTGTCACTGCCATCGGATGCGGGGGGAGAATGTATTCCCGGGGCCAGTGTCACTGCCATGGGGTGCGGGGGGAGAATGTATTCCCGGGGCCAGTGTCACTGCCATCGGATGCGGGGGAGAATGTATTCCCGGGGCCAGTGTCACTGCCATCGGATGCGGGGGAGAATGTATTCCCGGGGCCAGTGTCACTGTCATCGGATGCGAGGGGAGAATGTATTCCCAGGGCCAGTGTCACTGCCATCGGATGCGAGGGGAGAATGTATTCCCGGGGCCAGTGTCACTGCCATCGGATGCGAGGGGAGAATGTATTCCCGGGGCCAGTGTCACTGCCATCGGATGCGAGGGGAGAATGTATTCCCGGGGCCAGGGTCACTGCCATAGGATGCGGGGGAGAATGTATTCCCGGGGCCAGGGTCACTGCCATCGGATGCGGGGGAAGAATGTATTCCCGGGGCCAGTGTCACTGCCATCGGATGCGAGGGGAGAATGTATTCCCGGGGCCAGTGTCACTGCCATCGGATGCGAGGGGAGAATGTATTCCCGGGGCCAGTGTCACTGCCATCGGATGCGAGGGGAGAATGTATTCCCGGGGCCAGTGTCACTGCCATCGGATGCGAGGGGAGAATGTATTCCCGGGGCCAGGGTCACTGCCATCGGATGCGGGGGGAGAATGTATTCCCGGGGCCAGTGTCACTGTCATCGGATGCGAGGGGAGAATGTATTCCCGGGGCCAGTGTCACTGCCATCGGATGCGGGGGGAGAATGTATTCCCGGGACCAGGGTCACTGCCATCGGATGCGAGGGGAGAATGTATTCCCGGGGCCAGAGTCACTGCCATCGGATGCGAGGGGAGAATGTATTCCCGGGGCCAGTGTCACTGCCATCGGATGCGGGGGAGAATGTATTCCCGGGGCCAATGTCACTGCCATCGGATGCGGGGGGAGAATGTATTCCCGGGGCCAGTGTCACTGCCATCGGATGCGAGGGGAGAATGTATTCCCGGGGCCAGTGTCACTGCCATCGGATGCGAGGGGAGAATGTATTCCCGGGGCCAGTGTCACTGTCATCGGATGCGGGAGAGAATGTATTCCCGGGACCAGTGTCACTGCCATCGGATGCGAGGGGAGATTGTATTCCCGGGGCCAGTGTCACTGCCATCGGATGCGAGGGGAGAATGTATTCCCGGGGCCAGTGTCACTGCCATCGGATGCGGGGGGAGAATGTATTCCCGCGGCCAGTGTCACTGCCATCGGATGCGGGGGGAGAATGTATTCCCGGGGCCAGTGTCACTGTCATCGGATGCGAGGGGAGAATGTATTCCCGGGGCCAGGGTCACTGGCATCGGATGCGGGGGAGAATGCATTCCCGGGGCCAGGGTCACTGCCATAGGATGCGGGGGGAGAATGTATTCCCGGGGCCAGTGTCACTGCCATGGGATGCGGGGGAGAATGTATTCCCGGGGCCAGTGTCACTGCCATCGGATGCGGGGGGAGAATGTATTCCCGGGGCCAGTGTCACTGCCATGGGGTGCGGGGGGAGAATGTATTCCCGGGGCCAGTGTCACTGCCATCGGATGCGGGGGAGAATGTATTCCCGGGGCCAGTGTCACTGCCATCGGATGCGGGGGAGAATGTATTCCCGGGGCCAGTGTCACTGTCATCGGATGCGAGGGGAGAATGTATTCCCAGGGCCAGTGTCACTGCCATCGGATGCGAGGGGAGAATGTATTCCCGGGGCCAGTGTCACTGCCATCGGATGCGAGGGGAGAATGTATTCCCGGGGCCAGTGTCACTGCCATCGGATGCGAGGGGAGAATGTATTCCCGGGGCCAGGGTCACTGCCATAGGATGCGGGGGAGAATGTATTCCCGGGGCCAGGGTCACTGCCATCGGATGCGGGGGAAGAATGTATTCCCGGGGCCAGTGTCACTGCCATCGGATGCGAGGGGAGAATGTATTCCCGGGGCCAGTGTCACTGCCATCGGATGCGAGGGGAGAATGTATTCCCGGGGCCAGTGTCACTGCCATGGGATGCGGGGGAGAATGTATTCCCGGGGCCAGTGTCACTGCCATCGGATGCGGGGGAGAATGTATTCCCGGGGCCAGTGTCACTGCCATCGGATGCGAGGGGAGAATGTATTCCCGGGGCCAGTGTCACTGCCATCGGATGCGAGGGGAGAATGTATTCCCGGGGCCAGTGTCACTGCCATCGGATGCGGGGGAGAATGTATTCCCGGGGCCAGGGTCACTGCCATCGGATGCGGGGGAGAATGTATTCCCGGGGCCAGTGTCACTGTCATCGGATGCGAGGGGAGAATGTATTCCCGGGGCCAGTGTCACTGCCATGGGATGCGGGGGAGAATGTATTCCCGGGGCCAGTGTCACTGCCATCGGATGCGGGGGAGAATGTATTCCCGGGGCCAGTGTCACTGCCATCGGATGCGAGGGGAGAATGTATTCCCGGGGCCAGTGTCACTGCCATCGGATGCGAGGGGAGAATGTATTCCCGGGGCCAGTGTCACTGCCATCGGATGCGGGGGAGAATGTATTCCCGGGGCCAGGGTCACTGCCATCGGATGCGAGGGGAGAATGTATTCCCGGGGCCAGTGTCACTGCCATCGGATGCGAGGGGAGAATGTGTTCCCGTGGCCAGGGTCACTGCCATCGGATGCGGGGGGAGAATGTATTCCCGGGGCCAGTGTCACTGTCATCGGATGCGAGGGGAGAATGTATTCCCGGGGCCAGTGTCACTGCCATCGGATGCGGGGGGAGAATGTATTCCCGGGACCAGGGTCACTGCCATCGGATGCGAGGGGAGAATGTATTCCCGGGGCCAGAGTCACTGCCATCGGATGCGAGGGGAGAATGTATTCCCGGGGCCAGTGTCACTGCCATCGGATGCGTGGGAGAATGTATTCCCGGGGCCAATGTCACTGCCATCGGATGCGGGGGGAGAATGTATTCCCGGGGCCAGTGTCACTGGCATCGGATGCGGGGGAGAATGTATTCCCGGGGCCAGTGTCACTGCCATCGGATGCGAGGGGAGAATGTATTCCCGGGGCCAGGGTCACTGGCATCGGATGCGGGGACCGGAGAAGTGGCCACCGTCTGACCACCAAAGCACATATAAGCGTTTGAAAGATCAAATATTACCAAAAACTGGTAGATCGGTGTACTTAAAATATGTTTTCGGATGATTCTGAAATCCAACCGAATTTTTCATTTTCCTTGAACTCTATTGTCCGTTCGTCTATTGTCTGTTCGCCGGCTCACATCGACGGCTTTTTACAATTAGCCTTTGTATTACTGAAGTCAAGGAACTTTCTCGAACCTTGAATATGACAAGTCTTTAGATATTCAAATTGATCTATAAAAGACGCTTTGTTTTATTATTAGTCAGTCAGTTTCCAACAGCACTGAGTGGGATATTAACCGGTGTATTATTTGGAATGCTATTCGGCCTGCTTATTTATCAGTGATATTTGATTTGTGAGCTCTCCCAAGATTATATTCTGTGGATTTCCCAGTGTGTTTTCAAGATTTCATTCTGGGGATTTCTCAGTGTGTTTTCAAGATTTCATTCTGGGGATTTCTCAGTGTGTTTTCAAGATTTTATTCTGTGGATTTCTCAGTATGTTTTCAAGATTTCATTCTGGGGATTTCTCAGTGTGTTTTCAAGATTTCATTATGTGGATTTCCCAGTGTGTTTTCAAGATTTTATTCTGTGGATGTATATTTCGTGATCATTGTATCTAAACGGATATACCTGGAAACGTTGTGTTCTCGATCGGATTACAGATTTCAGATTTCGGAATTCTATATCGGAAATTGTCAGTTCTTAGTTTGTAAAAGTAAGGCATTGTCACTGCTTGCGTAAAATATTAAACTATGCCTGTACATATTTTGTTTTATTTTAAATATAAATCAAAGTTTGTGCATCAAATCTGTTGGTCTGTTGTTACTTTTTATCATTTTGTTTTGTAACAAAATCGGGGGCTTTATCCGGGAATATTTCGTAATTGATTGAACGAGATTGTGCTCGGGGAAATTCTAAATTTCAAATTCATAACTTAATTCAACTGCACATTTAATCTTTGTTACATGAGAAGATATAATCTACCATGTCTGAGTTTAATCCATACGATTTCAGGCAAACGCCCCATCAGGATATTTTTGCTTATTTAAGTAGGAACGATATGGTTTTATTAGGCGAAGGTTTAGGGCTAATCTTCTAGTAAACAAATATTACAACATGACATTGCTCAAAATTTAGATAAGAGCGAAGCGTTTGACGAAAGGGAATATTTACCTGAACTAGATAAATCATAGTACAAGAAGAAAAACTTAAAGTGGCATAAGCTGCCAAAATTCACACTGTTTCATAATTTCTGATCGTCACGACAGTAAGAGGCCGTGTAGGCCATCGAAAAACTAAATGATTGGCGTTAGAATGAGGAAAATCCATACAGTATGTGGCCTGTACGACGTGTTATAAAAGTAAACAAAATTTAAATAACCGGGACGACCATTCATTTATTCTAAGCCAAAGTTAGTTCGAAACATTAGTGTATCGTACATTTTCGAGACTAGAAGCACTAAAAAGCTTCTGAATTATACGTCTTGAGAAAAATAGCCAATAATTTCAACATTCTTTTTCAACCTCAAAATATCAACATTTTGGCAGCTTATGCCACTTTAAAATGGATAAAGAAATAGAAATGCAGAAAATACTAAACGAGTAAGAAAACGAAAGAGAAAAATTGCAATTTGAAAAACTGGAAAAGAGGAAGGACTGCAAATGAAAGAGAGACAACTTAAGAATGATAGGGAAATGGGAAAAATAAGAATTGACCAAGGTCGGAAAGGAACTTTAAATTTAATTTAGCCCATACTATTAGATCAATTCCACCATTCCGTGAGAAAGACGTTAAATAATATTTATATCATTGGAAAAAGCGGCACAAAATTTAAACTGGCCTATAGAATTTTGGACTATGCTTTTATAAAGCGTACTTGTCTGTAAAGCTATGGATGTACTTAGCGCCATTAAAAACGCACGGTTGAATTTTATGTTTCTACCCCAGTAAGGCTATTGGCCATTTGCGTTTTGTTGTTTATTGTTAGTTCGAGTTGAGTTGCAATAACTGGATAACCTGTGGTGTTCCCGACGCGCCTGTCGTGAACATTACGCAATATTTCCTAATAACGTCCATTGTGTGTCTCACCGTCACTGAGAACAGCTTTCAGGGCTCATTTGTCGTGGGTTCAACACTTTACACGAAGCTCAGCATAAAGACGAAAAAAAAAAATCATCAGAAAACGTTACCTAGCCCCGACTTACGACACAACAAAGGGACCGTGCCATTGGCATGTTACAGGCGGGTCTCAGTTGTGCAGCCGTAGGACGTCACATGCAGTGTCATCCCTCCACAATTAGTCGCCTCAGAATCAGGGAACATGAAACTGGCAATGTTGCCGACCGACCACGCCCTGGTCGGCCAAGAGTCACTACAGCCCGCCAGGATCGTTACATCGGTTTGTTGCACATACGTGACCGAATTCGCACCGCGACACAGACTGCTCGTGAGACTTGGAAGGCCCAGGGTAAGCCTCAGCACCATCCGACGCCGTCTCCAACAGATACAGATGCGTCGTAGATATACTGCTTTGTAGAAGCCAATTGTGTCGCAACGGCGACCAAAATATGGGTACAAGAGGCCAATTATGTCGCAATACATTATAATATGATACATAGTTGAAAAACCATGTAGATCGACTAGTAATCGTATTTGAAGACTTAAGAAAGTATACACATTTTCCGAATGTTTTTCTTTAAAATTCATTTTCTTTTTTCTTATTTCAAAGCTTTGAATAGTCGATCCATGTCGCTCCTGTAAACGAATTTAAATGATTATGTCGTAGAAATCATAATCGTTCCATAAGTCTGTCACTATTGATGAAATAGCAGAATAAGTCACCGAATTTATTCAATGCTATTATACTCAGGCCTACAATGTTGTGTTTGTGAAATAACAATCAATCAATTATGAAAGAAAGTAGGATGTTATGAAAACACTACCACCACTTAAATATTGTTATAAAATTTAGCCGATTTACCTTTTGTAACCATAAAAATTTACTGAAAACAATAAAAGCAGCCTTTTGGAGACATTAATACGTTTTTAGACTACCATGATCTCATTTTGTTTTTCTTCTTTTTATCACTTTTCTCTCTTGTGATTGCTATTCCAAGTAAACTGCTGGTCGGATCTTCTTTAAATTTCACACGCACGTTCCCCCCTATGGTCTAGCTATACAAAATATATTCCTTTGCTCATTTGCATATTAAAATGGCCGCTGGCAACCATTTTGTTTTTATCACTTTTCTCCTAAAATAATGAAAGAATTTTCATATTAACCCTCTCGTCTCACTTTGCACTATGCACTTTTTTGCTCATTTGCATATTCAAAATGGCGGCCGCTGGCCATTTTATTTTTCTTCTTTTTGTCAATGTTCTCATAAAGCAGGGAAAGTATCTTCGTAAATTGTTGGTACGCATGTTAACCCATGTATACTATATCAGAATTCAAACCGAAGCATTCTTCGGTTGACGGGGCCTCCGGGGCTCAGTAGAGTGTTGGACGCTCAATCGGAACAGCTTTCCACCAATTGGTTGCGGGTTCGAATCCCACGCAGCCCCCCCCCCCCAAAAAAAAAAAAACAAAAAAAAAATGTGTTTCTACTCGAACGACCTATGTGGGATGGTTGCCAGATGCCACCGGAAAGTCGTGGGTTTACTCCGGGCAACATATATATATGTATATGTTTCATATAAGGGAAATAATCTTGGGCGCGACGTAAAACACTAAACAATCAATCAATCAAAAAATCCAACTTTTGGCCATACCACGCATATGGATATCGACTTCTTCATTTATTAGTTAGCAACGTTTCTGTCTTGATACTTAGACCGTTTTCAATATAGCTTGAAAACGGTCTAAGTATCAAAACCGAAATGTTGCTAACTAATCAATGAAGAAGGTAATATTTATACGCAAGCCTTCCCGTTGTAATTATTCCAGCTAAATGTCACTCAAACAACTTATCTTGCCAAACATTTAGGAAAGTTGGTTTGGAGTTTTCGGGGTACAGCCACTTTCTACCAGAGAAACTTTGTCCTTGTCCAGCCAGTCACCTATTGAAGAAATCACTTTCACAAATCAAGTTTGCGATCCATTTACAAGCAGTCTCACTTTCTGAAAGTGTTCTATCAGTTTACTGATCTCTTGTTTACGGGTAAATGGCTAATGAGTGTAGACCCTATTTCATCTATAAGTCTCTATGTATTCTATTAATAATTCTGGTCGTGATATAATCTTCTGGCTAGCAGAACTATTTATGTTCCAAAAAGAACTAAATTTTGACTCACATACCTCACATGCTGGTAAAATATATTGGATATATTCACACATGAAGACAAAAAAGCAAAAAATACAGCATTACATTTTTTTCCTTGGTTGTCTCGTCTTGACAAAGTCGTTGCATTTTAACAAAATAACTCCAATTATGTCGCAACAGCAACTTGTGTCGCAATTCTCATATATGCCTTAAAAGTATGGTGTTAAGAGAAACATAACAAAACAAAAACGTTTGGCGAATGTTATTTATTCACTTTTAACAACATTTCTTATCTCCTTTGAGATTTCGTTTGCAATATACGACATCATTGCTTAGTTTTGGTTTTTCTAGCCGTCAATTAGCTTAGGACGATGTAATAATTGTCAATTGTGTCGCAATACCTAAACGTGTCTTGAAAGTATCTCATACGTGCAGAAGAAAAACGTTTGGTGAATTATTTGTTCTGATTTTTTATTATCTCGCAACGGCCAATTTCGTCACAATACTTATACATGCCTTGGACGTATACTGCATGTGTAAAATACAACAAAACAAAACAAAATAACGTTTGAATGAACGTCATGTTTCTTGTTTTGACAACATTTCTCATCTATTTGATGATTTGCTTGGCATTTGGTTTTATACCTTATCATTTCATTGTTGCGACACAATTGGTCAACTCTGGTAGCCAATTATGTCGCAACGGCCAATTGTGTCGCAATACGTATAAATGCCTTGAAAGTTTATATTTTGTGTAAAACAAAACAAAATAACGTTTGAATGAACGTCATGTTTCTTGTTTTGACAACATTTCTCATCTATTTGATGATTTGCTTGGCATTTGGTTTTATACCTTATCATATCATGGTCAACTCTGGTAGCCAACTATGTCGCAGCGGCCAATTTTGTCACGCTCAACCTAGCAGTATTTCAGTAGATTTAAATTAAAATCCAATGCTAACTTATCTATAGGATAAACCAAAGAAATATAATCTAACTTGTCGGTGTTTTGTGTTGTTTTTAATTTCAATCTACTAAAATACTGATAGGTTAAGTCATATTAATCATATTATCATGTAATTGTTGCGACACAATTGGTCACCTCTGGTAGCCAATTGTGTCGCAACAATTACATGATAATATGATTAACAATAACAATACTAAGAGGATGACCACCGACTCTCAATATGCGGGAGGTTTATCCAAAAGCACAACATTGACCTGGTTTAAGCAATGCAACAGTGTTGACGTAGTGCGACTATGTTTTAACAATGCGACATCAGCCTATTATTTTGACCTTCTTCTGGGTACAGTTTTATCGTTCGGCTTACAAATAGAAGTATTCGATAGTCTCGAATACATATGACAGGGAAAAAAAATGAACTTCAAGTTAACTGACACTCAATAATACTTCCTGAACCAGAATTTATCACAGAATTTCTCTCGTGTCTCTCTTGAAAGCTGATATTAGATTAAATGGAATTTCATCTGGGTGAAAAATACTAACTGCAGACTGAAAAAAATTAAAGCCAAAACAAACCAAAAATATTCGAACAAAATAAAAACTAAACAGATAAAAACTTATCCCCCTCTCAGAAAGAAAAAATCAAGATGATTTCGTTCATTTGACAGCGTTATCAGATTTTTCGGTGACGAAAACCGTGACATTAAATTTCAAGAGGAAAATCCCATTTCATAGACCTATACACTTGGCAAGAAGCTCAATTAATTGAATTCCGTCAAAAGTTATCATATCCCTTTTCTTTTAACAAGTCTAAGGTGGATTCGAACTTGGGCCCAATTGGTAGAAGTCGAAGTTGAGGAAAACGTTAAATATAGTCTGCACCCGTCACTGGACATACGGTGAATAGCGCGTGTTGATAAACTGCAAACAACCGTAAGAATTTGTGTGCGACACAACTGGCCGTTGCGACATAATTGGCTGTGAGAGAAAGCCAATTGTGTAGCAACGATATATTACTCATAATAAAACTAAGAAATAAAAATGAAATGGATCGATATCAATGCACAAATTTGTACAAAAGTTTTTTAGGTTAACAACTTCAGGAATAAACGCACGATAATAAACAAAGCAGTAGTTTCAGGACGGGGAATTTACCTGAAGGAGGAAAATTTCGCCCACGTCGGGGTAAAATGCATCAGCAGTGTTCTAATGTGATGTTGGATCAAAATAAACGTATGTCAGTAAAAATACAGGAAAAAAGTTTGTATCAAAATATCGACAACAGAGGCCAATTATGTCGCAATTCCCGTTGCGACACAATTGGTCAACAGTAGAGGCCAATTATGTCGCATTGCGACACAATTGGCCGTTGCGACACAATTGGCTTCTACACAAAGAAGGTCACCTCTGGTAGCCAATTGTGTCGCAACAATTACATGATAATATGATTAACAATAACAATACTAAGAGGATGACCACCGACTCGCAATATGCGGGAGGTTTATCCAAAAGCACAACATTGACCTGGTTTAAGCAATGCAACAGTGTTGACGTAGTGCGACTATGTTTTAACAATGCGACATCAGCCTATTATTTTGACCTTCTTCTGGGTACAGTTTTATCGTTCGGCTTACAAATAGAAGTATTCGATAGTCTCGAATACATATGACAGGGAAAAAAAATGAACTTCAAGTTAACTGACACTCAATAATACTTCCTGAACCAGAATTTATCACAGAATTTCTCTCGTGTCTCTCTTGAAAGCTGATATTAGATTAAATGGAATTTCATCTGGGTGAAAAATACTAACTGCAGACTGAAAAAAATTAAAGCCAAAACAAACCAAAAATATTCGAACAAAATAAAAACTAAACAGATAAAAACTTATCCCCCTCTCAGAAAGAAAAAATCAAGATGATTTCGTTCATTTGACAGCGTTATCAGATTTTTCGGTGACGAAAACCGTGACATTAAATTTCAAGAGGAAAATCCCATTTCATAGACCTATACACTTGGCAAGAAGCTCAATTAATTGAATTCCGTCAAAAGTTATCATATCCCTTTTCTTTTAACAAGTCTAAGGTGGATTCGAACTTGGACCCAATTGGTAGAAGTCGAAGTTGAGGAAAACGTTAAATATAGTCTGCACCCGTCACTGGACATACGGTGAATAGCGCGTGTTGATAAACTGCAAACAACCGTAAGAATTTGTGTGCGACACAACTGGCCGTTGCGACATAATTGGCTGTGAGAGAAAGCCAATTGTGTAGCAACGATATATTACTCATAATAAAACTAAGAAATAAAAATGAAATGGATCGATATCAATGCACAAATTTGTACAAAAGTTTTTTAGGTTAACAACTTCAGGAATAAACGCACGATAATAAACAAAGCAGTAGTTTCAGGACGGGGAATTTACCTGAAGGAGGAAAATTTCGCCCACGTCGGGGTAAAATGCATCAGCAGTGTTCTAATGTGATGTTGGATCAAAATAAACGTATGTCAGTAAAAATACAGGAAAAAAGTTTGTATCAAAATATCGACAACAGAGGCCAATTATGTCGCAATTCCCGTTGCGACACAATTGGTCAACAGTAGAGGCCAATTATGTCGCATTGCGACACAATTGGCCGTTGCGACACAATTGGCTTCTACACTGCTTGCGTTGATGCCCGGGGTGGACATACCCATTATTGAATGACGATACCTTCAATTTCTGTATTAACGATTTGTTTGCAAGGAAAAAGTCACCAGGGTTTCACATATTGTCAATTCTTTGTCTCATTGTGACCAATGTCTTGTTCTTCAATTTAAGAGTACTTACAATATTTTACATTTTACATTTGTCGAAATATTTTACATTCTTTGGGTCGTGCGTTTTTAATGGGGCTAAGTATACATCATTACCTGTAGAGCAGTTCAAAAGTTTTGAAACAGCCAACATGCTATATTTACACGCCTAAAATCTCTCAGGCGTATCGTTAAAAGTTTCGTAATAGTAAAAAAAGATGAGACATACACTGAATTTGCTAGGAAAATGGACCAATTGTTGGATAGATGGTCTTTCTAAAGAGGTAAACAGAGATAACAACAACCTTAAAGAAATGTTTGAAACTCTCTTTAAACGTGGGTTCCATACTAATGATAAAAAATTAAAGACATCACCACGTCCTCAGTTGTTTTTAACAACACGAGCTTTCGGCACCTGTGCCGGTGCCTTCGTCAAGTGTAACTGAATTTAATGTTTCAAAATATTGACATATATACAAAAGAAAAGAACAAATGTGTTAAGTGGCCAATCAAGGAATTGTTTGCAGCAGTTACTATGTTAGCAATATTCTGACGTCGGAAACAACAAAATGACGTCATCAAGAATGACGTAAATCTTTAACGTTATAATACAAAATGACGTTATAACCTAACGCTATAATACAAAATGACATAATAAGTTAACGTTACAATTCAATGCATCATAATAAACAAGCTAAATAAAAAATCAATATAGATAATAAGTTTTTACATAAAAGTTGTTACATGTATTTTACAAATTTATTCCATATTTTACTTCGAAGCCCTATCAAAAGCATTACATAAACCTAAGTTGTGGCTCAGATACGTAGATGATACCTTTGTTATTTGGAATCAAAATAAGCACGAACTGAACTTATTTCTGCAACATCTTAATTCGCTACACCCCTCAATCCAGTTCACCATGGAGATAGAAGACAACAACAAGTTACCGTTTTTGGATGTTTTAGTTGAAAAGGTTGGTGAAACAAAGTCAAACATCAGGACTTCAGTGTATCGAAAACCAACCCACACAGATTTATATATTCACAGTTCATCAGGCAATTCAAGAGACACTAAACTCGGTACGTTGCGATGTTTAGTAAAACGAGCGATAAATGTGTGTGATGAACAATGTCTAAAAGCAGAACTGGATCACTTAACCAAAGTATTCGTCGATCATGGATATAAAAAGACTACAGTTAGTAAAGTTATTAATCAATCAATGAAAGATAAATGCAAACACAGCTCTTCAGATAACAGGACAGAAAAATCAGGAACCATTACACTACCATATTTACCGGGTTTAAGTGAAAAGTTGAGACGTATTTTAAGAAAAGAAAACCTCCGAGTTGTTTTTTTCTAATAACAGAAATCTTGGTAATTTATTGACTGATGTTAAAGACAAAGAGCCCCATTGCTGTAAAAAGTATAGTGTTTATAATGTAAACTGTGAATGTGGTGAAAGCTATATTGGTGAAACAGGTAGACCGTTAGTCCTTAGAATAAATGAACATAAGAAGGCTGTTCAAACTGGTGACATTAACAAATCTGCGATAGCAGAACACAAGTTTAAATGTACTAAACGTATTAAATGGGAAGAGGTAAAAACTTTATCTTCAGATAAACACTGGAGGAAAAGAAAAATTAAAGAAGCTTTTTTCATTAAAAAACATAACCCTTCATTAAATAGAGATTGTGGTATACAGATAAGTAAAATATGGAATAAATTTGTAAAATACATGTAACAACTTTTATGTAAAAACTTATTATCTATATTGATTTTTTATTTAGCTTGTTTATTATGATGCATTGAATTGTAACGTTAACTTATTATGTCATTTTGTATTATAGCGTTAGGTTATAACGTCATTTTGTATTATAACGTTAAAGATTTACGTCATTCTTGATGATGTCATTTTGTAGTTTCCGACGTCAGAATATTGCTAACATAGTAACTGCTGCAAACAATTCCTTGATTGGCCACTTAACACATTTGTTCTTTTCTTTTGTATATATGTCAATATTTTGAAACATTAAATTCAGTTACACTTGACGAAGGCACCGGCACAGGTGCCGAAAGCTCGTGTTGTTAAAAACAACTGAGGACGTGGTGATGTCTTTAATTTTTTATCATTAACCTAAAAGACTAATGATAAAAAATTAAGACATCACCACGTCGTCAGTTGTTTTTTAACAACACGAGCTTTCGACACCTGTTTCGGTGTCTTCGTCAAGTGTAACACAGGTGTCGAAAGGTCGTGTTGTTAAAAAACAACTGACTTAATTTTTTATCATTAGTATGGAACCCACGTTTAAAGAGAGTTTCAAACATTTCTTAAACCTAAAATACATTGTTTTAATTGAATAATTTAAACGTTGTGTCCACAGTGACATTAGGACATACCCCAGGAGAAGAGGGTGGGTAATTCAGTCAGCCACAACCGCAGCTGACAATTACGTGGCTACTTCAACTTCAATTCGTCACCATGCTAGTTAAATAATTTTCATTTCAAGATCCTTAACCCCTTGTCAAAATAAAATCTTACAATCTTCAATTTAAAATCCAATCAAGATCCCAAAATACTGGTAATACTGGTAATCATGTCAATACCGGAAATAAAAAAAGAGATCAAAATAGCAGACGATGTCGTAGGTTTACATGTAACTATTGTAAAAAGCCTGATGTCTGATCGTTTTCAAGTAAAACGGCATAAAATCGTCATACTGATTTTTCTAAACCAACTGCATTGTGTCTTTTTGATATCGAAAATACTTGTGTACAATCTCTGCCAAAAAGAACAGTATAAAACAGAGTTATACACTTACACATTATAAATTCTCAGTAGATTTCTTACTGTTCACTACGCGCGAAAATGAAGGGCGACGGCTCTTGAGCCATGGCTTGTGTTGAAGATCTCGTAGAATACCACGAGATCTCGATTGGACCTCGGCGAGTACTTGGCAACTCTTCCACATATCAGGATTTTGGAACACCAAAGTTGGAGTCCAAACTACAGAACTGACATTCTTAAAAAACATTTCCATAAAACTGTGTCCCTTGTAACCTTATCAACAGCTCAATATTTGATCTCTCGCTTTTCACATTTCTTTTCTGACGTTCTATCTAGAACTGGTGTTATTTTTCATGTTGTTTACGCTGAAAATTCTTCGCTCGTAAAAGAGTTCGTGAAGCCAAGTAGACTATCAATCTTGCAAAAGATCATTTACCTCCGCTAAAGGTTAACCTGATTTCAAATTGAATGTGTCTGATTGTAAAAGACAACTGAAACGCTTTTTGAGTATCGCTTGATATTATAGAAAGTTTTGTCAAAATTTCTCTTTACTTTCTGATCCAATTGAGTGTAAAATTTATTTGGTCTGATAAATGTCACGCAGCTTTTGAAAACATTTACGCCATACTCAGTATCGATCCAGGTATGTTAGCACTCGACTTTTCAAAGCCATTTAATTTAGCCTGTTATGCCAGAGACACTGTTGCTGGTGCAGTTTTATTACAAAAAGACAATTCTGGCATCGATCATCCAATTTTTATTTTTCACGCAAATTTGAAACTGTGTCTGTCTTCGATTGCGTTGCACAATAGTGGTTTACCGGACTAAGTGACATAAATAAACAACTAGCATTACAGACGATTTTGGCGTTCGATTAATTAACAATTATTTTTATTTTCGTTTGTAGTAAAAGCTTTTGATATATACTACCTGTCGCCATTTGTATTCAGCCCAGAATAGTCATTTATCGCATAAAAACGCAGACTGTCCGAGGCTGACCTAAGTATGGGGTTTTACGGATTTGAAATACCTGATGGACTGTAGGTCATTTTTAATGTGGTGACTAAAATGGTAACACTTTCTGTATTCTTTTTTTAGTGTCCCACTGATAAAACAAGGGACAGGAACAGTTCTGTTTGTTACCTTTCAGCCTCAATCAGTTATAATTGAAGCATTGTACTTCCCGTCCCCATTTGTATTCAATCTAAAAAAACGCAATTTACCGTACAAAAAGCGCAGACTGCCCGAGGCATGCCAAAGAGAAGACAGCCGAAGTTTATTCCAAATGTGTCTGAGGACACATTTGCGGGGATTCTGCGGGGATTTACATACGTGAAATGTCCTCTGATAGACTGCAGGTCATTTTGAATGTGGCAAACAAAAAGTAGCCGTGAGACGCAACAGTTAACTTTCAGCCTCAATCAGTTAAATAACTGAAGCATTGGGGGATTCCAGATATGTACCGGAACTGCGTCTGTCTTTTTAGTGTTACAAATTATGTGGTTTACCGGGCTACATAACACGTATACCTATAAACAGATATTTACTGTATGATAAGTGCAGACTTATGGAGGTATGTCAAAGCCGATCGGTAGTGAGCGAAGACAGTCGAAGTTTCCGAATTGTCTCTCAAGTGTCGTCTGAATCGAGCCAAGTAATCAAATGACGTGTTGCTGGCGTTGTTCACAAACAGCTAACTACGTGGTGATGGATTTATTTTTCTCATTAGGAATCAAATGACTTCATAAAGTTTGCCCCAGAGCGTCATAGCTCTACGATTATTCTAAATAAACTCACCCTAATTTATACCAGAAAATGGCTTCTTGCTATTCAAGCTATCCAAGTTAGGAAAAATCGATTTGTCTCTCGACCGAGGGCATCACATCCTGGGACATTTAGTTTGGATTACGTTTCAAGCATCATCTATGGTAGTAAGTATCAGATCACTGCATTGGAACGACCTCCCGTAATTAGAACTTGGATAACCAAGATACAACACTCATTGGCTTATTGAAAAAAGCGTTCAAATTGAAATTAAACTACTTACTTATTCGAAGCATTAGAAGTTTGAATAACAAGGCTTTTGTTTCTTCTAAACACTACCTTAACGTGCATTAAACTACTATATTAGAACGTCCTAGTAACAGTATGGCCGATTCCGTTTTAATAAAAACAAAACGAGATCAGTGAACTGATCTTGGCGACCACCATAGAACACTTTCAGAAAGTGAGGCTGTTTGTGAATGAATCGCACACTTGATTTGTGAAAGTGATTTCTTCGGTCGGTGGCTGGCTGGACAAGGACAGAGTTTATCTGGTAGACAGTGGCTGTACTCCGAAAACTCCAAAACCAACTTTCCTAATTTTTTGGTGAAGAGTTTGATTGATTGATTGTTTAGTGTTTTATATGGCGCCCAAGATTATTTAACTTATATGAAAAATATATTTTAACACTATAACACACGGGCACAGGGAAAATCTTCCTGTCTTAAATAACCACGGAGACAAGTTTCTTATTGTGTTAAAAAGGGGCATATCATTTAGACGTTTATACCCCATCATAAGTTATTATGATAACCCACAACCCATGATATTTCATTTGGTTGACGACAGGCAGGAATTTGCCTTTCAGTCAGCAGAATTTTCTGGAAAAGATAATTTGGCAACAAATCATCAGTAATTTTGGTAAAGCTAACATGTCGATTTGATATAGGTTTTAGATAGTAAATATGCATGTATTTTTCTTGTGTTGAACCCCCAAACGGTGCGTAAATAAGCCACCGTAGAAGAGTCATTCATTTATTTCTGCTATAGTTTATAAGAGTACCACTGCGTAGTGCAGCGTATTCTGCTTGTCACCTGATTGTTCATCTTAATGATAAATGTACTTGCCTTCAACTAATTGGAGAAGTTACCAATAGTGTCTAATCATGCTACTCCCAGACGTGAGCAAAGGAGACATATATATTATGCACGGATAATTCCGAGTAATTCTATCTTGGTATAGAATGATATCTTGGCCGATTCGTCGCGAATTTCAATATACATATATTGGGTATAGAATATCAATAAATTTAAAAATTGTGAGTTTTCCTACTATAACTACTGAAAGAGCTAAGTTTGAATATTGATTTGACAAAATATCGATGTGCTGTTGAAAGTTTGAGACATTTGTGTGAATAAATACGATCAAGAGCCTGATTCACAAAGCGGCGTTGTGTAAGTTTTTACTGCTATAGCAACGTATCTCTACGGTATGGGTTTCTATGGCAGTTACGTCAAAACTTACGCTACGCCCCTTTGAGAAACAGACTCCTGGATCCTTAACCAAAACTTCATGAGACACAACCAATGAACTATATACGTGGAATGGACCCGTCTCAATGGCCGCCATTGTTGAGTGAAGAGCGCCTGCAGGACCCATCTAGATCGATATTGCACCATCTCCTAGTAATGGTGGCGTTCGATGCACGTGACTTCTATTCCACGTATATAGCTCCGTGGTATTTTAGACAAGAAGATTTTTCCTGTGCCCGTGTGTTTTAGTGTTCATACATATATATAGTTCATTGGACACAACGTTGTGTTGTTGTTGCATCAGAAAGTGTTCAATACGGAAATAATAGAGGATAGCAATGCTAATTGTATATATTTAACTTACAATATTCCCGGCAGTCTTCACTGTGTGTTTCTTAACTGGATACATCTCGTTACTGAAGAGAAAAGTGATTACATCAAGTTCTCTGGAATCAAAGTCTGTCCAATTCTCACCCGAGAATGATCAGTATGCCTAACTTGTTTCAGTAAACAAAATTCCAGATCGGAAACCGGACTAATAAATACTAAAATAATCTTATTTTTATCTGTAAAAACTCCAATCGCCACTCTTATATACGAGAATACACATTGGAAACAAAACAAGTTACGATTTTGCTCGAAAAACTAATCAAACTAAGTCTGTCACACTTTTATTTTGATAGATAAAACAAAAAATCATTGAGTCGATACAAAAATGAAGAAATATTAAGATACCTCAAAGACGAAAATAAAAAATCGGGGTAAGAACGGGAGTGTCAGGTATTAATTTTGGACAGAGATGTCGATTTCCTTCGCCAAGAAACTGAAAATATGGCAATCCTATTTTGAAGATTTTATATCTTTAATTATGTCTGATGTCCAGACATGGCCATATGAAACATTGTTTAATTCGCGGTTCTTATTTTGTAATAAGGGTTATTATTAATAGAATTTGATTAATTGTAATATAGATGGTTAGATGTTATTGCACTAAAACATAAATCGATCCAAATATTAAACAGCAATGGATTTAACAAATTGTCCGATGTTTGTGGATAACAATTTTGTATCCTCGTTAATTTTCTGATAAACATAAAATTGATTGTGTAGACATATACTTATTGTCTTCAGCTTCTTTGTTCTGTGAATTTTGTGAATAGAGTTTAGGTTGATGGATTGGTTGATTGATGTTTTACGTCGCTTTGAAGATTATTTCATTTATTGCGGTTATTGGGAAGGAAATCGGATTCACTGAATTAGAAAAATAATCGACACTGATTGACCCGGAAAAAAATCCAGGCCAGGATGAGAATCGAACTCACGACTTAGGGTTACCGTTCCACCGCTCTGCCCACTGAGCTGAACTTTTCAATGCCAGAAATGACGTAGATGGAACGCATCGCCGGCAATCTCGAACCTTGCTGAGGGAGAGTACACCTATTATCTGAAAGCCTTGAACGTTTTTAGGGTGCGTACTTTATCTACAACGTCAGTTGTTACAGATCCCTAAAATATCCAGCGCAATGGCCTTTAACATGCTTTTTTCTTCCAAAGTAAGTAGATTTCCGAGTAAAAAATCTTTACATCAAATTTCACCTGTTGGGTCTTGAAAATGGCCCAGAACGCATGTATGGCATTCTCCTGTTTCTAGGCGGCCCCTGGACCCCCGCCTGTTGTGCTGGGATACTTGACCTCAACAATATCAAAAACGTTCCGCCGCCCCTGCTGTTAAATCTTTCAAACTTAGCCTTCTTGATGTTCTATGGACATTGTGTTTGGAAAGAAAAAAATGTGAATTTGAGTTTTAGTCGAAGGGACTGACCGGGAGAGGCACGACAAACCCCACTCGTATCCATTCCGTCAAATTCCCTTGGGCAGGCCGTTTTGTATGTGGCGGCCAATGCTGTTGCCGCTTTGGAGTTCAATAAAAGCTCCCCAGTGTTATTAAAAGGAGTTGAAACACTCTTATTCTTAATCAGTTATAATGTATTCTTAATCAGTTATAACTAGTTAAAACTAATACTTGAAAAATCGAAACTCTGTCTGCCTCCGTTTGTGTTACACAATGTGTTAAACAGGACTAGATAAGTAGGCCTATACACGCAATAAACTTTCAGTTTTCATTGGTTTATACTTAGTTTGTCAGTGTTAAAAATATGTATTTTCTGGTGCTATTTATATTCAGCTGACAATACGATGTCTTGCAACATTACAAGTGCAGATTAGGATTCGGAGAAAACCTGAGCTGTCTCCGCTCGTTTCCGGTCGGATTGGACATATCTGATACAGTCCGCACCTTTAAAACGGAAAACCGTCGTATTTTGAGTTGAATACGAATAACGCCAGAATTCTCTTCTCCAAATGTTTTACAACAGAACAAAATAGAAAAATACAAATAATGGTAAATTATTCAAATGTTCAAATAATCTATAACGTTATTTGCTTCCTGGTGCTACATGTATCACTGGGACACATTTGTTCGGCTGCCAAGAGGAAATGAAAGATGTCCGTTTCGCGGCTATCTTTTGGTCGCCACATTGAAAATGATCTGCAGCCTGTCACAGGGCATTATTTTGACAAGCCTAAATCCCCGAGGATATCCGGGTGTGCCCGAGACATGTCGAAGACGTCTGGAACACCACTGTGGTTTGTTTCAAATGGGACAAACTACAGCTAAACGCTATTCACTGATTATCAATCTTTGTTAAATACTGACATAAAAATCCTGTTAATGTTTCCTGGAAAAAGAGTACTCAAAAACATAATTCTAATCAATAGAAAATTGTACACATGTTCCTCCAATAAACAACTAAATGAAAAAAAACTGTGGATTGATTGATTGTTTGGTGTTTTACGCCGTGCTCAGGCTTATTTCGCTTATATGGTGACGTTGTCAGTTTTATTGTGGGAGGTAACCGGCCTCTATGCCCGGAGGAAACCCACGACCTTCCGGTGGTAACTTGTAACTATCCCACATAGGTCGTTCAATGAAAACTTAGTCAGGAAATTTTTCAATTTTTCAAAACTATGGAAGGCGAACTTTTATTGAGCTCATTAACTAGAGCAAAAACGTTATTTTTTATGTTAAAAGTCATAGGTTTTCAGCTTTTTGTACCAAAGATAAACGACGAAGAATTGATAATCAATCAATTGATCGATCTCAACGGTACTTACTTTAATATTGACGTTGATTCTAACATTTTATTTACGAAAACCTATAACACAGGGATCTCAGAAGCATTTAATTATTGCCCTATGATTCGGGAAATTGTGTTGCACAAAAGGTTTTCACTCTACAGAAATTACACGTGTGTAAACTATGCAATAAAACCCACTATTTGCCCTCAGACAGTTTAACATTGATTGATAATGGCAAGTGGATGTTTGCAGAAAAGCGCCTGTTTACCTCAGCTGTTTTATTTCCAAGTTCACTTTCACTGATACATCAAAACGCAGTGGAAAGTTTTGACTGTGATATCTTAGATATGGGGATAGTTTACAGATTGTCCAGTTTATCATTAAAGTGGACCTTATTGTCAAGGTCGTATTATGTAATGGGACGATATATTCCACTGGTTGGTGTATGTGAACTAGGAAACAAAGCTGTTACGTTATTGGCCAACGGCCGCTCGATTTTAACTCATTCTACAATACTACATTAAGGGGCTTTCACAATTGAGACTTTCGCCGCACGGTCAAAATACTGAAATCGACCGCACGGTGGAGATAAAATTTTTCGGGCCGCAGTAGAATCGGAAAAATTACCGCAAGAAAATAATCCATTTTAGGATTGGCCGGGGCATCGTAAAGACGTGGCAAGGTTCCCGCACGTTTTAATCCACGAATCTCTTGGGGCGAACCGCGCGAGTGACGCAAGCAACGCACGTCTAGCGCACGTGATCCGTGAGACAGTTGCGCGGAGGTGCTACGTGATTGGTTGGAACGTGCGGCGTGCCGCAAGATGCATCGTGCGTCATTGTTTTTCGCCGCGCACCAATGAGCGGGCGTCTTACGGCGTTTTGTCAAATCGTGCGGCGATTTTGGGCTCCGCAGACGTAATTGCAGTATAAAAAGGCGCATAGATAAAAAACCGTTAGAAAAAGAACGTCAATCCATTGAGGAAGATCACCACGATGCCCGCCAAGAAGCAGACCAAGACAAAAGCTTCAACTGTTGTGAGATAAAATGAAGCACCCAAAAATATATACCTGTAGCACACCTGAGGGTATTTTTCGCCCGGTGAACGCAAGGCGATGCAAGACCGAGACGGCGAATCGTGCAACGGTTTACGACTACCGTAAGGTTGGCGGAACAAGAAATCTCTCCGTACGGAGCATCTTATGACACAAAAAAATCGTGCAACAACCGCGCGTCAAGATACAACGGTTTACGGTGAACGTACTGGCGCCCGCACGGATCAGAGGTAATAAAAAAATTCGCACGGCCGAAAATTGGATTCCATGTGCACACCAAACTTTTCCGCGGCTCTTGCGGCACAAAAATTCCGCGCGGTAGGGCGCGGTTGCCCGCAAGAAAGGCTGCGGTCCATCGTACGGAAGGCCAAAATTCATGACCACAAGAGCCGTAAACCCGCCGTATCTCAATTGTGAAAGGGGCTTTATCAGTTGAAAATGTTATTACATTATCAGGCTTTTTTTCTACTACAATATCGGTTCGGTGTTACATGATTGATTACTGTTACAGTATCACTTGTTTTTTATGGATAGTTGATGACCATAGCCTTAAGTATAATTTAATCAAAATGTTTGAAAGTCAGACGAGGAACGATCTTAACTTGATAATTCCATTATAATTTGTGAGAAAACAAACCAGAATTGATTAAATGATACATTCCATAAATGTTGTAAAAACCCGTACAGTGTACAGATATAACCAGTTAAGCAAATCTCTATGTATATTGGGTGCATATTGGAGATATTGACTGGAGTTTTACACGGCGTATATTTGTGTGAAGGTAGATAGGAATCCTTCTTGTCTTTTTGTGTAGCCTTGAAAGGAAACTTGGGAACAGAACAGGTGAGAGAACACAATCAGGGCTGTAAACATCAAAATACGACCATCAATCAGTGTGTGAGAGTCAGAAGACAAATAACGGGGTTTAATATTGCTCAGTTTACACACGTGTAATTTCTGTTTGGCCAGTAATTGATATATACAAGAACTAACCATAGGCCAGAGGTGAATTATTTCATGTTACTTAATAGATCAGATCAGTGTTTGTAACACAGCAGCAGAAGTAAAGGGTTTTGGATTGATTGATTGATTGCTCTACCTACTGAGCCACGGAGGCCCCAAAGGGTTTTGGAGAAATACCATTTAAGTAAGAAATTCTTCTGACAGATCATCTTAAAAAAACTATACATTCGATCAACCATTAAAACAGCAGAAAACTTTCTTTTCAAAAGTCAACAATTGTCCATTCTAATGATTGTTCTACCTGTTGCTTTTCTTTTTTCTTTTTTTTTTATGTGGCGGGGGGCGGGTAACTGAAGGGATGTGTGGGGGGGGGGGGGGGTGTAGGGGGTAATACCATAAGCTTTTGGATCTACCAATTGATATTGAATGTCTATAGAACTGTTTTACGGAAAAGATGTATTTCTTGTATTATGTAATTTATTTCTTTTTTATTCGGGAAGGTCACCGTAGGTAAATCTATACATCTCATTCGGGAAGGCCACCGTAGGTAAATCTACACATCTCATTCGGGAAGGTCACCGTAGGTAATTCTACACATCTCATTCGGGAAGGCCACCGTAGGTAAATCTACACATCTCATTCGTGAAGGCCACCGTAGGTAAATCTATACATCTCATTCGGGAAGACCGCCGTAGGTAAATCTATACAGCTCATTCGGGAAGACCACCGTAGGTAAATCTATTCATCTCATTCGGGAAGGCCACCGTAGGTAAATCTATACAGCTCATTCGGGAAGACCACCGTAGGTAAATCTATACAGCTCATTCGGGAAGACCACCGTAGGTAAATCTATACAGCTCATTCGGGAGAACCACCGTAGGTAAATCTATACAGCTTATTCGGGAAGACCACCGTAGGTAAATCTACACATCTCATTCGGGAAGACCGCCGTAGGTAAATCTATACAGCTCATTCGGGAAGACCACCGTAGGTAAATCTATACAGCTCATTCGGGAAGACCACCGTAGGTAAATCTATACAGCTCATTCGAGAAGACCACTGGAGGTAAATCTATACAGCTTATTCGGGAAGACCACCGTAGGTAAATCTACACATCTCATTCGGGAAGACCACCGTAGGTAAATCTATACAGCTCATTCGGGAAGACCACCGTAGGTAAATCTATACAGCTTATTCGGGAAGACCACCGTAGGTAAATCTACACATCTTATTCGGGAAGACCACCGTATGTAAATCTATACAGCTCATTCGGGAAGACCACCGTAGGTAAATCTATACAGCTTATTCGGGAAGACCACCGTAGGTAAATCTACACATCTCATTCGGGAAGACCGCCGTAGGTAAATCTATACAGCTCATTCGGGAAGACCACCGTAGGTAAATCTATACAGCTCATTCGGGAAGACCACCGTAGGTAAATCTATACAGCTCATTCGGGAAGACCACCGTAGGTAAATCTATACAGCTCATTCGGGAAGACCGCCGTAGGTAAATCTACACATCTCATTCGGGAAGACCACCGTAGGTAAATCTATACAGCTCATTCGGGAGAACCACCGTAGATAAATATATACAGCTTATTCGGGAAGACCACCGTAGGTAAATCTATACAGCTCATTCGGGAAGACCATCGTAGGTAAATCTATACATCCCATTCGGGAAGACCACCGTAGATAAATATATACAGCTTATTCGGGAAGACCACCGTAGGTAAATCTATACAGCTCATTCGGGAGAACCACCGTAGGTAAATCTATACAGCTTTTTCGGGAAGACCACCGTAGGTAAATCTACACATCTCATTCGGGAAGACCGCCGTAGGTAAATCTATACAGCTCATTCGGGAAGACCACCGTAGGTAAATCTATACAGCTCATTCGGGAAGACCACCGTAGGTAAATCTATACAGCTCATTCGAGAAGACCACTGGAGGTAAATCTATACAGCTTATTCGGGAAGACCACCGTAGGTAAATCTACACATCTCATTCGGGAAGACCACCGTAGGTAAATCTATACAGCTCATTCGGGAAGACCCCCGTAGGTAAATCTATACAGCTTATTCGGGAAGACCACCGTAGGTAAATCTACACATCTTATTCGGGAAGACCACCGTATGTAAATCTATACAGCTCATTCGGGAAGACCACCGTAGGTAAATCTATACAGCTTATTCGGGAAGACCACCGTAGGTAAATCTACACATCTCATTCGGGAAGACCGCCGTAGGTAAATCTATACATCCCATTCGGGAAGGCCACCGTAGATAAATATATACAGCTCATACGGGAAGGTCACTAAAGGTGAATATATACATCTCATTCGGGAAGACCACCGTAGGTAAATCTATACATCTCATTCGGGAAGAGCACCGTAGGTAAATCTATACATCCCATTCGGGAAGGCCACCGTAGATAAATATATACAGCTCATACGGGAAGGTCACTAAAGGTAAATATATACATCTCATTCGGGAAGGTCACTGAAGTTAAATCTATACATCTCATTCGGGAAGACCACCGTAGGTAAATCTATACATCTCATTCGGGAAGAGCACCGTAGGTAAATCTATACATCTCATTCGGGAAGACCACCGTAGGTAAATCTATACATCTCATTCGGGAAGGCCACCGTAGGTAAATCAATACAGCTCATTCAGGAAGGCCTCTATAGATAAATCTATACAGCTCATTCGGGAAGGTCACCGTATGTAAATGTATACATCTCATTCGGGAAGGCCACCGTAAGTAAATCTATACATCTTATTCGGGAAAGCCACCGTAGATAAATATATACAGCTCATTCGGGAAGATCACTTAAGGTAAATCTATACAGCTCATTCGGGAAGGCCACCGTAGATAAATATATACAGCTTATTCGGGAAGGCCACCGTAGGTAAATCTATACAGCTTATTCGGGAAGGCCACCGTAGATAAATATATACAGCTTATTCGGGAAGGTCACCGTAGGTAAATCTATTCATCTCATTCGGGAAGACCACCGTAGGTAAATCTATACATCTCATTCGGGAAGGCCACCGTAGGTAAATCTATGCAGCTCATTCGAGAAGACCACCGTAGATAAATCTACACAGCTCATTCGGGAAGGCCACCGTAGATAAATCTATACATCTCATTCGGGAAGACCACCGTAGGTAAATATATACAGCTCATTCGGGAAGGCCACCGTAGGTAAATCTATACAGCTCATTCGGGAAGGCCACCGTAGGTAAATCTATACATCTCATTCGGGAAGACCACCGTAGGTAAATCTATACATCTCATTCGGGAAGGTCACCGTAGGTAAATATATACAGCTCATTCGGGAAGGCCACCGTAGGTAAATCTATACAGCTCATTCGGGAAGGCCACCGTAGATAAATCTATACATCTCATTCGGGAAGGCCACCGTAGGTAAATATATACAGCTCATTCGGGAAGGCCACCGTAGGTAAATCTATACAGCTCATTCGGGAAGGCCACCGTAGGTAAATCTATACATCTCATTCGGGAAGGCCACCGTAGATAAATATATACAGCTCATTCGGGAAGGCCACCGTAGGTAAATATATACAACTCATTCGGGAAGGTCACCGTAGGTAAATATATACAGCTCATTCGGGAAGGCCACCGTAGGTAAATCTATACAGCTCATTCGGGAAGGCCACCGTAGATAAATCTATACATCTCATTCGGAAAAGTCACTAAAGGTAAATCTATACATCTCATTCGGAAAGGTCACTAAAGGTAAATCTATACAGCTCATTCGGGAAGGCCACCGTAGGTAAATCTATACATCTCATTCGGGAAGGCCACCGTAGATAAATATATACAGCTCATTCGGGAAGGCCACCGTAGGTAAATATATACAACTCATTCGGGAAGGTCACCGTAGGTAAATATATACAGCTCATTCGGGAAGGCCACCGTAGGTAAATCTATACAGCTCATTCGGGAAGGCCACCGTAGATAAATCTATACATCTCATTCGGAAAAGTCACTAAAGGTAAATCTATACATCTCATTCGGAAAGGTCACTAAAGGTAAATCTATACAGCTCATTCGGGAAGGCCACCGTAGGTAAATCTATACAGCTCATTCGGGAAGACCACCGTAGGTAAATCTATACAGCTCATTCGGGAAGGCCACCGTAGGTAAATCTATACATCTCATTCGGAAAGGTCACTAAAGGTAAATCTATACATCTCATTCGGGAAGACCACCGTAGGTAAATCTATACAGCTCATTCGGGAAGACCACCGTAAGTAAATCTATACATCTCATTCGGAAAAGTCACTAAAGGTAAATCTATACATCTCATTCGGAAAGGTCACTAAAGGTAAATCTATACATCTCATTCGGAAAGGTCACTAAAGGTAAATCTATACATCTCATTCGGGAAGGCCACCGTAGGTAAATATATACATCTCATTCGGGAAGGCCACTAAAGGTAAATCTATACATCTCATTCGGAAAGGTCACTAAAGGTAAATCTATACATCTCATTCGGGAAGACCACCGTAGGTAAATCTATACATCTCATTCGGAAAGGTCACTAAAGGTAAATCTATACATCTCATTCGGAAAGGTCACTAAAGGTAAATCTATACATCTCATTCGGGAAGACCACCGTAGGTAAATCTATACAGCTCATTCGGGAAGGCCACCGTAGGTAAATCTATACAGCTCATTCGGGAAGGCCACCGTAGGTAAATCTATACATCTCATTCGGAAAGGTCACTAAAGGTAAATCTATACATCTCATTCGGGAAGGCCACCTTTGGTAATCTATACAGCTCATTCGGGAAGGCCACCGTAGATAATCTAAGCCATAAATCCCGACCATTTTTGTTGTTTAAATACCTGATATCTTATCTGACATTCTAAAATATGAATGAATCCTAGATCGACGGGATGTTCAGTTTTGGGGTTCAGTTGCTTATAAAACTAAATAAACAAGATTGATATCAACAAAAGCTCTTACACGAGATAAAAATGATCACAAGTTAGCTTATTCTGTTTCATCGAAATCTCCTCTTTATTTGGCACATCACGCCCCTAAAAACACTTAAGTCAGTTATTCAAAAATCGTAATTTACAAGAAAATGTGACGTTGTTTGTCGTGAAATATACCATGGTTAACCGTCGTATACTGCTGATAAACTATTGTTATGTACGTATAATCATAGTACAGGTCATCTCTAAAAAATCTGCAAAATTCGTACGAATAAACTGCACACTTCTATCAAAAGATATTAGGCTGCTCTATTTAATGAATGTACACGTTTGGCTGGATTTTCTTTCCTTTTAAGAGAAGGGAATGTTTCGTAAGTTAATAAGTTAAGTCATCACCTGCAGAAATAGGCACAATTGTATTGCCGTAAACGGGATCAATATGTAATCTATACGTTTGACGTGAAACCTCTATATTAACCCATGTCCTCTTATAGACAGACTTAATTAGAATATTATGTAGAGTACTAATTGACAAGTACTAAGTTTCACGTAAGAGAACGTTTGAATTTCGATAATATCGATTTTTTTGTAAGAAAGCAATCTAATTAGACCAAAACTGGGAAACGCGAAAGGATTTCTTAATTATTTTTCCAATTTCCTTTTTTGCTTCGACATAGAAGACAAGCATCAGATTAAATTAAGTTCACATTCTTTAACAATTGTATTTGCCTAGCAGCGACAAAAACGTTGTCATGTAGAGCATCGCAGTACATTTTTACATGTTTTGTTCACAAAAACACAGCAGCAATTACGAAAAGACTTTTTATCCATTGACTCATTTTACATTGTCCTTATTTACACTGGATGCACTCTCTTTACTAAAGACAATTCACATACATGTATGCCTAATGTTTACAACTTTTACCCACCATCAAACGCTTTCTAGTTAACCTGATATCAAACAGTAAACATTAGGTCAATAAACATGTATTCTGTGGCTTTATGTTTCAGAATGTCAGTGACGATGTTTTAGGATGTCAGTGACGATGTTTTAGAATGTCAGTGACGATCTTTTAGAATCAGTGACGATGTTTTAGAATGTCAGTGACGATCTTTTAGAATGTCAGTGACAATGTTTCAGAATGTCAGTGACGATGTTTTAGAATGTCAGTGACGATGTTTTAGAATGTCAGTGACGATGTTTTAGAATGCCAGTGACGATGTTTTAGAATGTCAGTGACGATGTTTTAGAATGGCAGTGACGATGTTTTAGAATGTCAGTGACGATGTTTTAGAATGTCAGTGACGATCTTTTACAATGTCAGTGACAATGTTTTAGAATGTCAGTGACGATGTTTTAGAATGTCAGTGACGATGTTTTAGAATGTCAGTGACAATGTTTTAGAATGTCAGTGACGATGTTTTAGAATGTCAGTGACGATGTTTTAGAATGTCAGTGACGATGTTTTAGAATGTCAGTGACGATGTTTTAGAATGTCAGTGACGATGTTTTAGAATGTCAGTGACGATGTTTTAGAATGTCAGTGACGATGTTTTAGAATGTCAGTGACGATGTTTTAGAATGTCAGTGGCGATGTTTTAGAATGTTAGTGACGATGTATTAGAATGTCAGGCACGGTGTTTTAGAATGTCAGTGACGATGTTTTAGAATGCCAGGGACGATGTTTTAGAATGTCAGTGACGATCTTTTAGAATGTCAGTGGCGATGTTTTAGAATGTTAGTGACGATGTATTAGAATATCAGGCACGATGTTTTAGAATGTCAGTGACGATGTTTTAGAATGCCAGGGACGATGTTTTAGAATGTCATGGACGATGTTTTAGAATTGCAAGGACGATGTTTTAGAATGTCAGGCACGATGTTTTAGAATGTCAGTGACGATGTTTTAGAATGCCAGGGACGATGTTTTAGAATGTCATGGACGATGTTTTAGAATAACAGGGACTTCAGCTCAGTCAACTAGATAGCTGATTTGTCACATAACCATCAGTGTATTTAAATTGTAGGGATTTGTTCTTTGTATACCGGACCGGTTTGTATAACTGACCGATTTGAATAACTGACCGGTTTGTATAACTGACTGTGAACACAGAGACTAACTCTAATCAAATTAAGTCTATGGCACGATTACAAGATATTCAAACCTAATTGGCAAATGTATCATTGTAAGGTAGTTACACAGTTTGTACAAGGCAATATGCCATATAGTTTAACACACAAAGAAACAGCTCTATAGATTTCTTTACTGTGGAAAATATTACATAACCCTACTCATACATGTAATCCCAATGAAAGGTAAAAGAAAAGAAATAAATAAAACTTCAAGCAAATTCTTTTTTTTCAAGCAAAATTTTTTTAGATATGTTGATGTTATATGGTTGTCACGCCTTAAGGTTAAAGACACCTTCAAGGGAGTCGCACATTTGTGACTCTAGTACTGCGGTGACTTTTTGCTGGGGAGCCACACATAGTATACCACCTTGATATGTCCGTGAAGCTGTCACCCATTACCCATTACCCAGTTCCCGATTCAAAACTAGGTCAATGTAGAGGATTAGTCCATTTGAAAATAGGGGTGAGATTAAAAACACACGACATCATACATAAACCGCAATACAGCCTCAGACAAAACAGACGCAGATCAATTAGGTAATGGGTAACAGTCGAATTGGGTAATGGGCTACACAACGCCTACAAAGCGATGATATGCGAGCAGGGAAATGGGGGAGGGACGAACTGGGTAATGGGTGACAGACAGAGGCGAATTGGGTAATGGGTAACAGTCGAATTGGGTAATGGGCTACACAAAGCCTCCAAAGCGATAATACGCGATCAGGGAAATGGGGGATGGATGAACTGGGTAATGGGTGATATGCAGGGGCGAATTGGGTAATGGGTAATGGGTGACAACCGAATTGGGTAATGAGATACACAACGCCTCCAAAGCGATAATACGCGATCAGGGAAATGGGGGATGGATGAACTGGGTAATGGGTGACAGACAGGTGCGAATTGGGTAATGGGTAATGGGTAACAGTCGAATTGGGTAATGGGCTACACAAAGCCTCCAAAGCGATAATACGCAAACAGGGAATAGGAAATTGACGAACTGGGTAATGGGTGACAGGCAGGGGCGAATTGGGTAATGGGTAATGGGTGACAACCGAATTGGGTAATGAGCTACACAACGCCTCCAAAGCGATAATACGCGATCAGGGAAATGGGGGATGGATGAACTGGGTAATGGGTGACAGACAGGGGCGAATTGGGTAATGGGTAATGGGTAACAGTCGAATTGGGTAATGGGCTACACAAAGCCTCCAAAGCGATAATACGCAATCAGGGAATAGGAAATTGACAAACTGGCTAATGGGTGACAGGCAGGGGCGAATTGGGTAATGGGTAATGGGTGGCAAGCGAATTGGGTAATGAGCTACACAACGCCTCCAAATCGATCATACGCGAACCGGGAAATGGGGATGGATGAACTGGGTAATGGGTGACAGACAGGGGCGAATTGGGTAATGGGTAACAGTCGAATTGGGTAATGGGCTACACAAAGCCTCCAAATCGATAATACGCAAACAGGGAATAGGAAATTGACGAACTGGGTAATGGGTGATAGGCAGTGGCGAATTGGGTAATGGGTAATGGGTGACAACCGAATTGGGTAATGAGCTACACAAAGCCTCCAAAGCGATAATACGCAAACAGGGAATAGGAAATTGACGAACTGGGTAATGGGTGATAGGCAGTGGCGAATTGGGTAATGGGTAATGGGTGACAACCGAATTGGGTAATGAGCTACACAACGCCTCCAAAGCGATAATACGCGAACAGGGAAACGGGGGATGGATGAACTGGGTAATGGGTGACAGACAGGGGCGAATTGGGTAATGGGTAACAGTCGAATCGGGTAATGGGCTACACAAAGCCTCCAAAGCGAAAATACGCAAACAGGGAACAGGAAATTGACAAACTGGCTAATGGGTGACAGACAGGGGCGAATTGGGTAATGGGCTACACAACGCCTTCAAAGCGATAATACGCAGACATATAAATTATAGCTTCCACAAAACAAATCCAATTTGATTTGAAAAGGCTCCATTTGTCTGTTTGGTCGTTTCCATCAAATAAACAAGATTTATCTTTCAAAGGTCAAAGGTAAAGGTCGCCAAACTTAGTATACATATGATACACCGCGCTACACCACCAACACACTCATACCATAAGTTCCACATTTGGTTACAAGGGGCCGGGCTAGTTGTTAACTTGCAGCCAGCCCTTAATACTCGACTTACCTATTTTGTGGTACCCTGTACATATAAGTGTATAGATATTTAATTGATAACTTGGGTACATGTGTGATTCTTATTGTGGAACGCACTTCAGATATGCATGCATAGGTAGGCTATTGAGCTTAGCTAATTAATTTATTAAATTAGTATGTATTTACAGGCATGTAGGCCTACATGGTAGTGTTAAATCATATTCATGGACCCTGCTAAAACTATTGTATTATTAGCTTTATCTATATTATTGTATCTATATTATTGTACTTATTTTGTAATAACCTACATTATTATTATAAATATTATTATTCTTGTTGTTGTTGTTGCTGTCACCCATTACCCAGTTCATCCATCCGCCATTTCCCTGTTCGCGTATTATCGCTTTGGAGGCGTTGTGTAGCTCATTACCCAATTCGCTTGTCACCCATTACCCATTACCCAATTCGCCCCTGCCTGTCACCCATTAGCCAGTTTGTCAATTTCCTATTTCCTGATTGCGTATTATCGCTTTGGAGGCTTTGTGTAGACCATTATCCAATTCGAATGTTACCCATTACCCAATTCGCCCCGGTCTGTCACCCATTACCCAGTTCATCCATCCCCCATTTCCCTTTTTGCGTATTATCGCTTTGGAGACGTTGTGTAGCTCATTACCCAATTCGCTTGTAACCCATTACCCATTACCCAATTCGCCCCTGCCTGTCACTCATTACCCAGTTCGTCTATTTCCTATTCCCTGTTTGCGTATTATCGCTTTGGAGGCTTTGTGTAGCCCATTACCCAATTCGACTGTTACCCATTACCCAATTCGCCCCTGTCTGTCACCCATTACCCAGTTCATCCATCCCCCGTTTCCCTGATCGCGTATTATCGCTTTGGAGGCGTTGTGTAGCTCATTACCCAATTCGCTTGTCACCCATTACCCATTACCCAATTCGCCCCTGCCTATCACCCATTACCCAGTTCGTCAATTTCCTATTCGCTGTTTGCGTATTATCGCTTTGGAGACTTTGTGTAGCCCAATTCGACTGTTACCCATTACCCAATACGCCCCCGTCTGTCACCCATTACCCAGTTCATCCATCCCCCATTTCCCTGTTCGCGTATTATCGCTTTGGAGGCGTTGTGTAGCTCATTACCCAATTCGCTTGTCACCCATTACCCATTACCCAATTCGCCCCTGCCTGTCACCCATTAGCCAGTTTGTCAATTTCCTATTCCCTGATTGCGTATTATCGCTTTGGAGGCTTGTGTAGCCCATTATCCAATTCGACTGTTACCCATTACCCAATTCGCCCCGGTCTGTCACCCATTACCCAGTTCATCCATCCCCCATTTCCCTTTTCGCGTATTATCGCTTTGGAGGCGTTGTGTAGCTCATTACCCAATTCGTTTGTCACCCATTACCCATTACCCAATTCGCCTCTGCCTGTCACCCATTACTCAGTTCGTCTATTTCCTATTCCCTGTTTGCGTATTATCGCTTTGGAGGCTTTGTGTGGCCCATTACCCAATTCGACTGTTACCCATTACCCAATTCGCCCCTGTCTGTCACCCATTACCCAGTTCATCCATCCCCCGTTTCCCTGATCGCGTATTATCGCTTTGGATGCGTTGTGTAGCTCATTACCCAATTCGGTTGTCACCCATTACCCATTACCCAATTCGCCCCTGCCTATCACCCATTACCCAGTTCGTCAATTTCCTATTCGCTGTTTGCGTATTATCGCTTTGGAGACTTTGTGTAGCCCATTACCCAATTCGACTGTTACCCATTACCCAATTCGCCCCTGTCTGTCACCCATTACCCAGTTCATCCATCCCCCATTTCCCTGTTCGCGTATTATCGCTTTGGAGGCGTTCTGTAGCTCATTACCCAATTCGCTTGTCACCCATTACCCAATTCGCCCCCTGTCTCTCACACATTACCCAGTTCGTCCATCCCCCATTTCCCTGTTCGCGTGTTATCGCTTTGGAGGCGTTGTGTAGCCCATTACCCTATTCGACTGTTACCCATTACCCAATTCGGCCCTGTCTGTCACCCATTACCCAGTTCGTCCATCCCCCATTTCCCTGTTCGCGTATTATCGCTTTGGAGGCGTTGCGTAGCTCATTACCCAAATTCGCTTGTCACCCATTACCCAATTCGCCCCCTGTCTCTCACACATTACCCAGTTCGTCCATCCCCCATTTCCCTGTTCGCGTATTATCGCTTTGGAGGCGTTGTGTAGCCCATTACCCTATTCGACTGTTACCCATTACCCATTACCCAATCCGGCCCTGTCTGTCATCCATTACCCAGTTCATCCATCTCCCATTTCCCTGTTCGCGTATCATCGCTTTGGAGGCGTTGTGTAGCTCATTACCCAATTCGGTTGTCACCCATTACCGATTACCCAATTCGCCCCTGCCTGTCACCCATTAGCCAGTTTGTCAATTTCCTATTCCCTGATTGCGTATTATCGCTTTGGAGGCTTTGTGTAGCCCATTACACAATTCGACTGTTACCCATTACCCAATTCGCCCCTGTCTGTCACCCATTACCCAGTTCATCCATCCCCCATTTCCCTTTTCGCGTATTATCGCTTTGGAGGCGTTGTGTAGCTCATTACCCAATTCGCTTGTCACCCAATACACATTACCCAATTCGCACCTGCCTGTCACCCATTACCCAGTTCGTCTATTTCCTATTCCCTGTTTGCGTATTATCGCTTTGGAGGCTTTGTGTAGCCCATTACCCAATTCGACTGTTACCCATTACCCAATACGCCCCCGTCTGTCACCCATTACCCAGTTCATCCATCCCCCATTTCCCTGTTCGCGTATTATCGCTTTGGAGGCGTTGTGTAGCTCATTACCCAATTCGCTTGTCACCCATTACCCATTACCCAATTCGCCCCTGCCTGTCACCCATTAGCCAGTTTGTCAATTTCCTATTCCCTGATTGCGTATTATCGCTTTGGAGGCTTGTGTAGCCCATTATCCAATTCGACTGTTACCCATTACCCAATTCGCCCCGGTCTGTCACCCATTACCCAGTTCATCCATCCCCCATTTCCCTTTTCGCGTATTATCGCTTTGGAGGCGTTGTGTAGCTCATTACCCAATTCGCTTGTCACCCATTACCCATTACCCAATTCGCCTCTGCCTGTCACCCATTACTCAGTTCGTCTATTTCCTATTCCCTGTTTGCGTATTATCGCTTTGGAGGCTTTGTGTAGCCCATTACCCAATTCGACTGTTACCCATTACCCAATTCGCCCCTGTCTGTCACCCATTACCCAGTTCATCCATCCCCCGTTTCCCTGATCGCGTATTATCGCTTTGGATGCGTTGTGTAGCTCATTACCCAATTCGGTTGTCACCCATTACCCATTACCCAATTCGCCCCTGCCTATCACCCATTACCCAGTTCGTCAATTTCCTATTCGCTGTTTGCGTATTATCGCTTTGGAGACTTTGTGTAGCCCATTACCCAATTCGACTGTTACCCATTACCCAATTCGCCCCTGTCTGTCACCCATTACCCAGTTCATCCATCCCCCATTTCCCTGTTCGCGTATTATCGCTTTGGAGGCGTTCTGTAGCTCATTACCCAATTCGCTTGTCACCCATTACCCAATTCGCCCCCTGTCTCTCACACATTACCCAGTTCGTCCATCCCCCCATTTCCCTGTTCGCGTGTTATCGCTTTGGAGGCGTTGTGTAGCCCATTACCCTATTCGACTGTTACCCATTACCCAATTCGGCCCTGTCTGTCACCCATTACCCAGTTCGTCCATCCCCCATTTCCCTGTTCGCGTATTATCGCTTTGGAGGCGTTGCGTAGCTCATTACCCAAATTCGCTTGTCACCCATTACCCAATTCGCCCCCTGTCTCTCACACATTACCCAGTTCGTCCATCCCCCATTTCCCTGTTCGCGTATTATCGCTTTGGAGGCGTTGTGTAGCCCATTACCCTATTCGACTGTTACCCATTACCCATTACCCAATCCGGCCCTGTCTGTCATCCATTACCCAGTTCATCCATCTCCCATTTCCCTGTTCGCGTATCATCGCTTTGGAGGCGTTGTGTAGCTCATTACCCAATTCGGTTGTCACCCATTACCGATTACCCAATTCGCCCCTGCCTGTCACCCATTAGCCAGTTTGTCAATTTCCTATTCCCTGATTGCGTATTATCGCTTTGGAGGCTTTGTGTAGCCCATTACACAATTCGACTGTTACCCATTACCCAATTCGCCCCTGTCTGTCACCCATTACCCAGTTCATCCATCCCCCATTTCCCTTTTCGCGTATTATCGCTTTGGAGGCGTTGTGTAGCTCATTACCCAATTCGCTTGTCACCCAATACACATTACCCAATTCGCACCTGCCTGTCACCCATTACCCAGTTCGTCTATTTCCTATTCCCTGTTTGCGTATTATCGCTTTGGAGGCTTTGTGTAGCCCATTACCCAATTCGACTGTTACCCATTACCGAATTCGCCCCTGTCTGTCACCCATTACCCAGTTCGTCCATCCCCCATTTCCCTGCTCGCGTATTATCGCTTTGTAGGCGTTGTGTAGCCCATTACCCAATTCGACTGTTACCCATTACTCTGTTTTGTCTGAGGCTGTATTGCAATTTATGTATGATGTCGAGTGTTTTTCCTCTCACCCCTATTTTCAAATGGACTAATCCTCTACATTGACCTAGTTTGGAATCGGGAACTGGGTAATGGGTGACAGCTTCACGGACATCCACCTTGATTTGGGTTGGTTACAAATTGAGGGCCACCCCTCTTGGAAGCAGAACATACATATGCAGCTTAAAGCTGTTAATTTGCAGGCGCACATAAACTTTATCGCTACGTTCAAAATAAAATGTATGCGACGAAATTCAAGTTAGGGAAGTTAAGACAACTCTGAGTAGTTTCAACATGGCGACAGTTTACAAATCAACGGTGATTTCTACAAACTGGGATTTACAATAACATCATATCAAATGCTTAAACATGACATAGGGGAGTTCAGATTGTGTGTGGCGTTACTATGCGAAAGGTCACTGAATTTTATACACGTTTTAATGAGGTTGAAATCAGACAGACGCACTATTGAGTGTTCCTTACATGGACGATGGACAACAATTGACTTTTGAAAATGGAAAGTGTTAACCTTTACTGCTGTGGTTCAATCATCGAACTAATATTATACAAAGAAAGCTCTGATCTAAGTAACATGAAATAATTCACCATTAGTCATGGTTAGTTCTTGTTTAGACATAGCTTGTTTAATTTGATGACAACAGGCATTACACCTATGTAAGCTGAAAAATATAACCCGTTATTCGTCCTCTGACACTCGGTCAGTCATTGATTGGGGTATTTTGATGTATGCAGCAGGGATTTTGTTTCCATCACCTATTCTACTCCCACTTTCAAGGCTATACGATCATATATATATACATATATATACTGTTTTGAAGTTGTCTTACATGACGAACTTGCCGGCCTGAGGGTGGCCGTAGTTTTTTACAGTTGTTTTGTTCTTCCAACTCTAACATCCTGTCAATAAAACCTTGTACAATGCGCTCTGGTGTAGACATTTTGATATCAACATCTGCCGTCTGCTTCTGTCAAACTCTGGGACGTCACATGTTGTGTCTTTCAGTGGCACTCCGTGAACTCGGCTAATATAGCTTCAACTCGGCCGATGATAATCCTACCTGGCCCATAAGACTGTGTGGCTTAATGGGATATGAGCTAATGAGAATTGATTTATGTATCACCGCGAAGTAAGTTGTTTGTGATGCACTAATCACAAACATTTCTTACATCGAACTTATGGGATACGAGCTACCAAAATTCATATTTTTACAGGATACACAAAATTCTGAGTGTATTTTTAATTTGATCGCCTTGTGCAGAAGAGTTGCCATGTACTCGACAAAGATCGGTGGTTTCCCCCCCGAACAAAACTTTAATCAATCAATTAAAAATTTTAAGGTACTCATTACACAACCCTATCAAAATCTTTAAGAGTTCTTCTTTTGTACTTTTTGATCAAAATTAAGAACAATTAGCTTAGTTCTGAAGCTAATTGTTCTTAATTTTGATCAAAAAGTACAAAAGAAGAACTCTTAAAGATTTTGATAGGGTTGTGTAATTGTGTCCTTTGTTAGCACACAATTTCGGTTCGTACGGGGAACTGGCTTTGCCGTCAGCGTCAACCTCTTGATTTTTTAAGGTACTCAATTTTATGAGGGAAAAAAATTCTGGCATTTTCAATGTATGCAGCCATTCGGTAATAAACAATCTAGCGTAAAATTGGTCATGAATAGTAAAATGTGTTTTAAAATCCCTATAAAATGGAATATGATAAATTTGTTATTTAGCCCTTATATAGTCCGCAATATGTTGAGTGGATTTAAGTTATTCTGATACGCCCGCAATGGCTTCTTCAATACCACGTCAACACAGGGTGCATTTGAAAAATCTAAGAGTTGCTCTCGGAATTTAAAAAAAATGATAACTCGCAATTTTTAAACATTACTCACCTAAAATTTTGTCAGAAAGCTTCTTTGATAATATCTTCCTGAGTGGGATTTGACCCCGTACCGCATCGATGGAAGGTCTGTACGGAACCGATGCCCCTGGTACTTTTTTGTAAATACAACGAACTTATTTTATTTTAACGAAACTTTCTCTATATTTCGCAGCTCGTACATGAACACTTGTGGTTTCAATCTTAATTATTTACTTTTTTCTTTTCTTCTGTTATCAAAGTGTCCCTAAACCTAATGGTACTTTATAACATAGAGTATAAAGATATTTTCAATGTAAGGTCAGTCCCTAATAGTTAGTTTGCGTGCGGGCATAACACATAGTTAAACCTGTGGTTATTACAGCAACGTTATTATCAAGAAATGATCACTTCATTGAACTTGTGACAAGCGTTTGTTATTCAAAGTTTTCGGTTGCATAAAAATGTTTTATTAGAAAAGAAGTCTTAGTTGAAATATTTGCCAAACCTAATACGATTGATTGATTGATTGATTGTTTGTTGTTTTACGCCGCGCTCAAGATTATTTCACTTATATTGTGGGAGGAAACCAGACTCTATATCCGGATGAACCATCCTACATAGCTCGTTTGAGTAAAGACCCAGTCAGAAAATTGTCCAAAAACAAATATCATTTTTGCAATCTATTTGTTTAATTCTTAATTCTTTTATCACTTATATGGCGGCGTTGCCATGTTCAGTGGGGGAGGAAACCGGGTTCCCAAAGTTGTGTACTTACGTCTGCTGTACAACAACAAGAGTAGATAGGATTTCGAAAGGTATATAAAGACTTTTCAGTCATATTTATCATTTAAGTCGCATGAGCTGCCAAAATGTTGATATCTTGACGTTGAAACAGAATGCTGAAATGATCGGCTATTTTTCTCAAGACGTATAATTCGGAAGTTTTTTAGTGCTTCTAGTCTTGAGAATGTACGATAAAGTATTGTTTTGAACTGACTTAAGCTTAGAATGAATGAATGGTCGTCTAGGTTATTTTAATTTTGTTTACTTTTCGAACATTATTCCGGTTCGTATAGGCCATATAATGTATGGATTCTCCTCATACTAACGCCAATCACTTAGTTTTTCGACGACCTTTAAATCCTCTTACTCTCGTGATGATCAGAAATTATGAAAAAATGTGAATTTTGGCAGCTCAACATGCTACAAATGAAAACACTAGACTGATTCAATAGAGGATCGGCTTACCACTTTAAATCAAAGCGATGAGACAAAAATTTCATTATCGATCGTTTGTTGACAGCGTTGTGTGACCAGCATCATGTTGGAGAATCAGATTACTGCGTGTAACAAGTAACTGTAATTGCCATTTAATGACCCGGTAAAACAATGGAAATTAATTTCATGGATAAAACTGGTGTCTGGTGCGCTGCAGAGTTAAAATCCATGGAGATCGATTTAATTTTTTTTACATGAAATATCGTGAAAATGGTCATAAATCTAGCCGTTGACAATCACGTGAGAAGAACAGACAAGCCGTTGTTTCATTGGTCAGCGATATGTATTCTTATGTTTAGTTTGTTGATATTTTATTTTTATATTTGGTAAATTTAAACTTAATAAACTATCCCGAACCTAAAACATGAAGGTATAAATATTAAACAGAATATAGTCGCGTCTCATTGGTTATTCTCCGTTTCTCATTCGAAAAAATATAAGTGCTATTCAGACACAACTGTTCAATATCCTCTATATACTGACACGGGCCATACTCTGATAGCAAAGAGCATTTATCAGCTGATATTATCACAGCTTAATCTTGATCCGATGATCAAGTTGATCTTCATGTCATGACATAATCAGCTTGAACTGATGATAAAATCGTCTTAATCTGATGACAAGTTGATCCTGATCTGATGACAAGTTGAACCTGATCTGATGCCAAATTGATCCTGATCTGATGCCAAATTGATCCTGATCTGATGCCAAATTGATCCTGATCTGATGACAAATTGATCCTGATCTGATGCCAAATTGATCCTGATCTGATGACAAATTGATCCTGATCTGATGACAAATTGATCCTGATCTGATGCCAAATTGATCCTGATCTGATGCCAAATTGATCCTGATCTGATGACAAATTGACCCTGATCTGATGACAAATTGACCCTGATCTGATGACAAATTGATCCTGATCTGATGACAAATTGACCCTGATCTGATGACAAATTGATCCTGATCTGATGCCAAATTGATCCTGATCTGATGACAAATTGATCTTCATCTGATGACAAATTGATCCTGATCTGAAGACAACTTGATCCTGATCTGATGACAAATTGACCCTGATCTGATGACAAGTTGATCCTGATCTGATGCCAAATTGATCCTGATCTGATGACAAATTGATCCTGATCTGATGCCAAATTGATCCTGATCTGATGACAAATTGATCCTGATCTGATGACAAATTGATCCTGATCTGATGCCAAATTGATCCTGATCTGATGCCAAATTGATCCTGATCTGATGACAAATTGACCCTGATCTGATGACAAATTGACCCTGATCTGATGACAAATTGATCCTGATCTGATGACAAATTGACCCTGATCTGATGACAAATTGATCCTGATCTGATGCCAAATTGATCCTGATCTGATGACAAATTGATCTTCATCTGATGACAAATTGATCCTGATCTGAAGACAACTTGATCCTGATCTGATGACAAATTGACCCTGATCTGATGACAAATTGATCTTCATCTGATGACAAATTGATCCTGATCTGATGACAAATTGACCCTGATCTGATGACATTGATCCTGATCTGATGACAAATTGATCCTGATCTGATGACAAGTTGATCCTGATCTGATGACAAATTGATCTTCATCTGATGACAAATTGATCCTGATCTGATGACAAGTTGATCCTGATCTGATGACAAATTGACCCTGATCTGATGACAAATTGATCTTCATCTGATGACAAGTTAATCCTGATCTGATGACAAATTGATCCTGATCTGATGACAAATTGATCTTCATCTGATGACAAGTTGATCCTGATCTGATGACAAATTGACCCTGATCTGATGACAAATTGATCTTCATCTGATGACAAATTGATCCTGATCTGATGACAAATTGACCCTGATCTGATGACAAATTGACCCTGATCTGATGACAAATTGACCCTGATATGATGACAAGTTGATCCTGATCTGATGACAAACTGATCTTCATCTGATGACAAATTGATCCTGATCTGATGACAAATTGACCCTGATCTGATGACAAGTTGATCCTGATCTGATGACAAATTGACCCTGATCTGATGACAAGTTGATCCTGATCTGATGACAAATTGACCCTGATCTGATGACAAGTTGATCCTGATCTGATGACAAATTGATCCTGATCTGATGACAAATTGATCTCCATCTATTGACAAATTGACCCTGATCTGATGACAAGTTGATCCTGATCTGATGACAAGTTGATCCTGATCTGATGACAAATTGATCTCCATCTGATGACAAATTGACCCTGATCTGATGACAAATTGATCTTGATCTGATGACAAGTTGATCCTGATCTGAAGACAAATTGATCTCCATCTGATGACAAATTGACCCTGATCTGATGACAAGTTGATCCTGATCTGATGACAAATTTATCTTCATCTGATGACAAATTGATCTCCATCTGATGACAAATTGAACCTGATCTGATGCCAAATTGACCCTGATCTGATGACAAATTGACCCTGATCTGATGCCAAATAGACTATTTGCCAGTTTCGCGCGCAACAATGAAATGACGTCGTGGCATCAATCTTACACCGGACAAGCCACTTAGTCATCTTGACTATTGCCATATTCGGTCAAAATCCCTTTTCATCCACGATTTTTTCACATTTCTAGATTCATTCGGATATAAACTGTGCGAATATAGGTTTTCATGTTTTATATCTGTTGTAAAATACCGAAAACTTGAAGTTAAAAACAGACAGATCCTTTGTCCGGTCTACTACTTGGAGCAGTAATTGTGACGTCGCCAAATTACGTCATTTGAAAGTAATTGGCAAATCACCTATTGACCCTGATCTGATGACAAATTGACACTGATCTGACGACAAATTGACCCTGATCTGATGACAAATTGACCCTGATCTGATGCCAAATTGACCCTGATCTAATGCCAAATTGACCCTGATCTGATGACAAATTGATCCTGATCTGATGCCAAATTGATCCTGATCTGATGACAAATTGATCTCCATCTGATGACAAATTGACCGTGATCTGATGCCAAATTGACCCTGATCTGATGACAAATTGACCGTGATCTGATGACAAATTGACCCTGAACTGATGACAAATTGATCTTGATCTGATGACATATTGATCTTCATCTGATGACAAGTTGATCCTGATCTGATGACAAATTGACCCTGATCTGATGACAAATTGATCCTGATCTGATGACAAATTGATCCTGATCTGATGACAAATTTACCCTGATCTAATGACAAATTGATCTCCATCTGATGAAAAGTTGATCCTGATCTGATGACAAATTGACCCTGATCTGATGCCAAATTGACCCTGATCTGATGACAAATTGATCCTGATCTGATGACAAATTGACCCTGATCTGATGACAAATTGATCCTGATCTGATGACAAATTGATCCTGCCCTGATGACAAGTTGATCCTGATCTGATGACAAATTGATCCTGATCTGATGACAAATTGATCCTCATCTGATGCCAAATTGACCCTGATCTGATGATAAATTGATCCTGATCTGATGACAAATTGATCCTGATCTGATGACAAGTTGATCCTGATCTGATGCCAAATTGACCCTGATCTGATGACAAATTGACCCTGATCTGATGACAAATTGACCCTGATCTGATGACAAATTGACCCTGATCTGATGACAAATTAATCTCCATCTGATGACAAATTGACCTTGATCTGATGCCAAATTGACCCTGATCTGATGACAAATTGACCCTGATCTGATGACAAATTGATCCTGATCTGATGACAAGTTGATCCTGATCTGATGACAAATTGACCCTGATCTGATGACAAATTGATCCTGATCTGATGCCAAATTGATCCTGATCTGATGACAAATTGATCTTCATCTGATGACAAATTGATCCTGATCTGATGACAAGTTGATCCTGATCTGATGACAAATTGACCCTGATCTGATGACAAATTGATCTTCATCTGATGACAAATTGATCCTGATCTGATGACAAATTGACCCTGATCTGATGACAAATTGATCCTGATCTGATGACAAATTGATCCTGATCTGATGACAAGTTGATCCTGATCTGATGACAAATTGATCTTCATCTGATGACAAATTGATCCTGATCTGATGACAAGTTGATCCTGATCTGATGACAAATTGACCCTGATCTGATGACAAATTGATCTTCATCTGATGACAAGTTGATCCTGATCTGATGACAAATTGACCCTGATCTGATGACAAATTGATCTTCATCTGATGACAAATTGATCCTGATCTGATGACAAATTGACCCTGATCTGATGACAAATTGACCCTGATCTGATGACAAATTGACCCTGATATGATGACAAGTTGATCCTGATCTGATGACAAACTGATCTTCATCTGATGACAAATTGATCCTGATCTGATGACAAATTGACCCTGATCTGATGACAAGTTGATCCTGATCTGATGACAAATTGACCCTGATCTGATGACAAGTTGATCCTGATCTGATGACAAATTGACCCTGATCTGATGACAAGTTGATCCTGATCTGATGACAAATTGATCCTGATCTGATGACAAAATTGATCTCCATCTATTGACAAATTGAACCTGATCTGATGACAAGTTGATCCTGATCTGATGACAAGTTGATCCTGATCTGATGACAAATTGATCTCCATCTCATGACAAATTGACCCTGATCTGATGACAAATTGATCTTGATCTGATGACAAGTTGATCCTGATCTGAAGACAAATTGATCTCCATCTGATGACAAATTGACCCTGATCTGATGACAAGTTGATCCTGATCTGATGACAAATTTATCTTCATCTGATGACAAATTGATCTCCATCTGATGACAAATTGACCCTGATCTGATGCCAAATTGACCCTGATCTGATGACAAATTGACCCTGATCTGATGCCAAATTGACCCTGATCTGATGACAAATTGACCCTGATCTGATGACAAATTGACCCTGATCTGATGACAAATTGACCCTGATCTGATGCCAAATTGACCCTGATCTAATGCCAAATTGACCCTGATCTGATGACAAATTGATCCTGATCTGATGCCAAATTGATCCTGATCTGATGACAAATTGATCTCCATCTGATGACAAATTGACCCTGATCTGATGACAAATTGACCCTGATCTGATGACAAATTGATCCTGATCTGATGACAAATTGATCCTGATCTGATGACAAATTGACCCTGATCTGATGACAAATTGATCCTGCCCTGATGACAAGTTGATCCTGATCTGATGACAAATTGATCCTGATCTGATGACAAATTGATCCTCATCTGATGCCAAATTGACCCTGATCTGATGATAAATTGATCCTGATCTGATGACAAATTGATCCTGATCTGATGACAAATTGATCCTGATCTGATGACAAATTGATCCTGATCTGATGACAAATTGACCCTGATCTGATGACAAATTGATCCTGATCTGATGACAAATTGACCCTGATCTGATGACAAATTGATCCTGATCTGATGACAAATTGATCCTGCCCTGATGACAAGTTGATCCTGATCTGATGACAAATTGATCCTGATCTGATGACAAATTGATCCTCATCTGATGCCAAATTGACCCTGATCTGATGATAAATTGATCCTGATCTGATGACAAATTGATCCTGATCTGATCACAAGTTGATCCTGATCTGATGCCAAATTGACCCTGATCTGATGACAAATTGACCCTGATCTGATGCCAAATGGACCCTGATCTGATGCCAAATTGACCCTGATCTGATGACAAATTGATCCTGATCTGATGCCAAATTGATCCTGATCTAATGACAAATTGATCTCCATCTGATGACAAATTGACCCTGATCTGATGACAAGTTGATCCTGATCTGATGACAAATTGACCCTGATCTGATGACAAATTGATCTCCATCTGATGACAAATTGACCCTGATCTGATGACAAGTTGATCCTGATCTGATGACAAATTGACCCTGATCTGATGACAAATTGACCCTGATCTGATGCCAAATTGACCCTGATCTGATGACAAATTGACCCTGATCTGATGACAAAATGATCCTGATCTGATGACAAATTGATCCTGATCTGATGACAAATTGATCCTGATCTGATGCCAAATTGACCCTGATCTGATGACAAATTGATCCTGAACTGATGACAAATTGACCCTGATCTGATGACAAATTGATCCCGATCTGATGACAAATTGATCCTGATCTGATGACAAGTTGATCCTGATCTGATGCCAAATTGACCCTGATCTGATGACAAATTGACCCTGATCTGATGACAAATTGACCCTGATCTGATCACAAATTGATCCTTATCTGATGACAAATTGACCCTGATCTGATGACAAATTGATCCTGATCTGATGCCAAATTGACCCTGATCTGATGACAAATTGATCCTGATCTGATGACAAATTGACCCTGATCTGATGACAAATTGATCCCGATCTGATGACAAATTGATCCTGATCTGATGACAAGTTGATCCTGATCTGATGAAAAATTGATCCTGATGTGATAAAAAAATTATCCTGATCTGATGCCAAATTGATCCTGATCTGATGACAAATTGATCTTCATCTGATGACAAATTAACCCTGATCTGATGACAAATTGATCCTGATCTAATGACAAATTGATCCTGATCTAATGCCAAATTGATCCTCATCTGATGACAAATTAACCCTGATCTGATGACAAATTGATCCTGATCTGAAGACAAATTGATCTTCATCTGATGACCAATTGACCCTGATCTGATGACAAATTGATCCTGATCTGATGACAAATTGATCCTGATCTAATGCCAAATTGATCTTCATCTGATGACAAATTGATCTTGATCTGAAGACAAATTGACCCTGATCTAATGACAAATTGATCTTGATCTGATGACAAAAAAACCCTGATCTGATGCCAAATTAACCCTGATCTGATGACAAATTGATCCTGATCTGATGACAAATTGATCCTGATCTGAAGACAAATTGACCCTGATCTAATGCCAAATTAATCTTGATCTGATGACAAATTGATCTTGATCTGATGACAAATTCATCCTGATCTAATGACAAATTGATCCTGATCTGATGACAAATTGACTCTGATCTGATGACAAATTGATCTTGATCTGATGACAAATTGATCCTGATCTGATGCTAAATTGATCTTGATCTGATGACAAATTGATCTTGATCTGATGACAAATTGATCCTGATCTAATGACAAATTGATCCTGATCTGATGCTAAATTGATCCTGATCTGATGACAAATTAACCCTGATCTGATGCCAAATTGACCCTGATCTGAAGACAAATTGATTCTGATCTAATGCCAAATTAATCCTGATCTGATGACAAATTGACCCTGATCTGATGACAAATTGACCCTGATCTGATGCCAAATTGACCCTGATCTGAAGACAAATTGATTCTGATCTAATGCCAAATTAATCCTGATCTGATGCCAAATTGACCCTGATCTAATGCCAAATTGATCCTGATCTGATGACAAATTAATCCTGATCTAATGCCAAATTGATCCTGATCTGATGACAAATTGACCCTGATCTGATGGCAAATTGACCCTGATCTGATGACAAATTGATCCTGATCTGATGACAAATTAATCCTGATCTAATGCCAAATTGACCCTGATCTGATGAATAATTGATCCTGATCTGATGACAAATTGATTCTGATCTAATGCCAAATTAATCCTGATCTGATGCCAAATTGACCCTGATCTGATGCCAAATTGATCCTGATCTGATGACAAATTGACCCTGATCTGAAGACAAATTGATTCTGATCTAATGCCAAATTAATCCTGATCTGATGACAAATTGATCCTGATCTGATGAAAAATTGACCCTGATCTGATGACAAATTGATCTTGATCTAATGACAAATTAACCCTGATCTGATGCCAAATTGATCCTGATCTGATGACAAATTGACCCTGATCTGATGCCAAATTGATCCTGATCTGATGCCAAATTGATCCTGATCTGATGAAAAATTGACCCTGATCTGATGACAAATTGATCCTGATCTGATGACCAATTGATCTTCATCTGATGACAAATTGATCTTGATCTGATGACAAATTGATCTTGATCTCAAAACAATTTGATCTTCATCTGATAACAAATTGATCTTGATCTGAAGACAAATTGACCCTGATCTAATGACAAATTGATCTTGATCTGATGACAAATTGACCCTGATCTGATGACAAATTGATCCTGATCTGATGACAAGTTGACCCTGATCTGATGACAAGTTGATCCTGAACTGATGACAAGTTGACCCTGATCTGATGACAAATTGATCCTGAACTGATCACAAGTTGATCCTGATCTGATGACAAGTTGATCCTGATCTGATGACAAATTGATCCTGATCTGATGACAAGTTGACCCTGATCTGATGACAAATTGACCCTGATCTGATGACAAATTGACCCTGATCTGATGACAAGTTGATCCTGATCTGATGACAAATTGATCCTGATCTGATGACAAATTGACCCTGATCTGATGACAAGTTGATCCTGATCTGATGACAAATTGATCTTGATCTGTTAACAAGTTGATCCTGATCTGATGACAAGTTGATGCTGATCTGATGACGAAGTGATCTTTTGCTGATAACAAATTGATCTTGATCTGATAATAAATTGATCTTGATCTGATGACAAATTGACCCTGATCTGATGACAAGTTGACCCTGATCTGATGACAAATTGACCCTGATCTGATGACAAATTGACCCTGATCTGTTAACAAATTGACCTTGATCTGATGACAAGTTGATCCTGATCTGATGACAAATTGATCCTGATCTGATGACAAATTGATCCTGATCTGATGACAAATTGACCCTGATCTGATGACAAATTGACCCTGATCTGATGACAAATTGACCCGGATCTGTTAACAAATTGACCCTGATCTGATGACAAGTTGATCCTGATCTGATGACAAGTTGACCCTGATCTGATGACAAATTGATCCTGATCTGATGACAAATTGACCCTGATCTGATGCCAAATTGATCCTGATCTGATGACAAATTGATTCTGATCTGATGCCAAATTGATCTTGATCTGATGCCAAATTAATCTTGATCTGATAACAAATTGACCCTGATCTGATGACAAATTGACCCTGATCTGATGACAAATTAATCTTGATCTGATGACAAATTGATCCTGATCTGATGACAAATTGACCCTGATCTGATGACAAATTGACCCTGATCTGATGGCAAATTGACCTTGATCTGTTAACAAATTGACCCTGATCTGATGACAAGTTGATCCTGATCTGATGACAAGTTGACCCTGATCTGATGACAAATTGATCCTGATCTGATGCCAAATTGACCCTGATCTGATGACAAATTGACCCTGATCTGATGACAAATTGATCCTAATCTGATGACCAATTGATCTTCATCTGATCACAAATTGACCCTGATCTGATGACAAATTGACCCTGATCTGATGACAAATTGACCCTGATCTGTTAACAAGTTGATCCTGATCTGATGACAAGTTGATGCTGATCTGATGACGAAGTGATCTTTTGCTGATAACAAATTGATCTTGATCTGATAATAAATTGATCTTGATCTGATGACAAATTGACCCTGATCTGATGACAAATTGACCCTGATCTGTTAACAAGTTGATCCTGATCTGATGACAAGTTGATCCTGATCTGATGACAAATTGATCCTGATCTGATGACAAGTTGATCCTGATCTGATGACAAGTTGACCCTGATCTGATGACAAATTGATCCTGATCTGATGACAAATTGACCCTGATCTGATGACAAATTGACCCTGATCTGATGACAAGTTGATGCTGATCTGATGACGAAGTGATCTTTTGCTGATAACAAATTGATCTTGATCTGATAATAAATTGATCTTGATCTGATGACAAATTGACCCTGATCTGATGACAAATTGACCCTGATCTGTTAACAAGTTGATCCTGATCTGATGACAAGTTGATCCTGATCTGATGACAAGTTGATCCTGATCTGATGACGAAGTGATCTTTTGCTGATAACAAATTGATCTTGATCTGATAATAAATTGATCTTCATCTGATAGCAAATTGATCTTCATCTGATGACAAATTGATCTTCATCTGATGACAAATTGATCCTGATCTGATGACAAATTGATCTTTATCTGATGACAAATTGATCCTGATCTGATGACAAATTGATCTTCATCTGATGACAAATTGATCCTGATCTGATGACAAATTGATCCAGATCTAATGACAAATTGATCTTAATCTGATGACAAATGGATCCTGATCTGATGACAAATTGACCCTGATCTGATGACAAATTGACCCTGATCTGATGACAAATTGATCTTGATCTGATGACAAATTGACCCTGATCTGATGACAAATTGACCCTGATCTGATGACAAATTGACCCTGATCTGATGCCAAATTGACCCTGATCTGATGACAAATTGATCCTGATCTGATGACAAATTGATCCTGATCTGATGACAAATTGATCCTGATCTGATGACAAATTGATCTTCATCTGATGACAAGTTGATCCTGATCTGTTAACAAATTGATCCTGATCTGATGACAAATTGATCCTGATCTGATGACAAATTGATCTTCATCTGATGACAAATTGACCCTGATCTGATGACAAATTGAACCTGATCTGATGACAAATTGATCCTGATCTGATGACAAGTTGATCCTGATCTGATGACAAGTTGACCCTGATCTGATGACAAATTGACCCTGATCTGATGACAAATTGACCCTGATCTGTTAACAAATTGACCCTGATCTGATGACAAGTTGATCCTGAACTGATGACAAGTTGACCCTGATCTGATGACAAATTGATCTTGATCTGATGACAAATTGACCCTGATCTGATGACAAGTTGACCCTGATCTGATGACAAATTGACCCTGATCTGATGCCAAATTGACCCTGCCCTGATGACAAGTTGACCCTGATCTGATGACAAATTGACCCTGATCTGATGACAAATTGACCCTGATCTGTTAACAAGTTGATCCTGATCTGATGACAAGTTGATGCTGATCTGATGACGAAGTGATCTTTTGCTGATAACAAATTGATCTTGATCTGATAATAAATTGATCTTGATCTGATGACAAATTGACCCTGATCTGATGACAAATTGACCCTGATCCGTTAACAAGTTGATCCTGATCTGATGACAAGTTGATCCTGATCTGATGACGAAGTGATCTTTTGCTGATAACAAATTGATCTTGATCTGATAATAAATTGATCTTCATCTGATAGCAAATTGATCTTCATCTGATGACAAATTGATCTTCATCTGATGACAAATTGATCCTGATCTGATGACAAATTGATCTTTATCTGATGACAAATTGATCCTGATCTGATGACAAATTGATCTTCATCTGATGACAAATTGATCTTCATCTGATGACAAATTGATCTTCATCTGATGACAAATTGATCCTGATCTGATGACAAATGGATCTTCGTCTGATGACAAATTGATCCTGATCTGATGACAAACTGATCTTCATCTGATGACAAATTGATCTTCATCGGATGACAAATTGATCCTGATCTGATGACAAATTGACCCTGATCTGATGTCAAATTGACCCTGATCTGATGACAAATTGATCTTCATCGGATGACAAATTGATCCTGCCCTGATGACAAATTGACCCTGATCTGATGACAAATTGACCCTGATCTGATGACAAATTGATCCTGATCTGATGACAAGTTGATCCTGATCTGATGACAAATTGACCCTGATCTGATGCCAAATTGACCCTGATCTGATGACAAATTGATCCTGATCTGATGACAAATTGATCCTGATCTGATGACAAATTGATCCTGATCTGATGACAAATTGACCCTGATCTGATGACAAATTGACCCTGATCTGATGACAAATTGACCCTGATCTGATGACAAATTGACCCTGATCTGATGACAAATTGACCCTGATCTGTTAACAAATTGACCCTGATCTGATGACAAGTTGATCCTGAACTGATGACAAGTTGACCCTGATCTGATGACAAATTGATCTTGATCTGATGACAAATTGACCCTGATCTGATGACAAGTTGACCCTGATCTGATGACAAATTGACCCTGATCTGATGCCAAATTGACCCTGCCCTGATGACAAGTTGACCCTGATCTGATGACAAATTGACCCTGATCTGATGACAAATTGACCCTGATCTGTTAACAAGTTGATCCTGATCTGATGACAAGTTGATGCTGATCTGATGACGAAGTGATCTTTTGCTGATAACAAATTGATCTTGATCTGATAATAAATTGATCTTGATCTGATGACAAATTGACCCTGATCTGATGACAAATTGACCCTGATCCGTTAACAAGTTGATCCTGATCTGATGACAAGTTGATCCTGATCTGATGACGAAGTGATCTTTTGCTGATAACAAATTGATCTTGATCTGATAATAAATTGATCTTCATCTGATAGCAAATTGATCTTCATCTGATGACAAATTGATCTTCATCTGATGACAAATTGATCCTGATCTGATGACAAATTGATCTTTATCTGATGACAAATTGATCCTGATCTGATGACAAATTGATCTTCATCTGATGACAAATTGATCTTCATCTGATGACAAATTGATCTTCATCTGATGACAAATTGATCCTGATCTGATGACAAATGGATCTTCGTCTGATGACAAATTGATCCTGATCTGATGACAAACTGATCTTCATCTGATGACAAATTGATCTTCATCGGATGACAAATTGATCCTGATCTGATGACAAATTGACCCTGATCTGATGTCAAATTGACCCTGATCTGATGACAAATTGATCTTCATCGGATGACAAATTGATCCTGCCCTGATGACAAATTGACCCTGATCTGATGACAAATTGACCCTGATCTGATGACAAATTGATCCTGATCTGATGACAAGTTGATCCTGATCTGATGACAAATTGACCCTGATCTGATGCCAAATTGACCCTGATCTGATGACAAATTGATCCTGATCTGATGACAAATTGATCCTGATCTGATGACAAATTGATCCTGATCTGATGACAAATTGACCCTGATCTGATGACAAATTGACCCTGATCTGATGACAAATTGACCCTGATCTGATGACAAATTGACCCTGATCTGATGACAAATTGATCCTGATCTGATGACAAATTGATCCTGATCTGATGACAAATTGACCCTGATCTGATGACAAATTGATCCTGATCTGATGACAAATTGACCCTAATCTGATGACAAATTGATCCTGATCTGATGACAAATTGACCCTGATCTGATGACAAATTGATCCTGATCTGATGACAAATTGATCTTGATCTGATGCCAAATTGATCTTGATCTGATGCCAAATTGACCCTGATCTGATGACAAATTGACCCTGATCTGATGACAAATTGATCCTGATCTGATGACAAATTGATCCTGATCTGATGACAAATTGATCCTGATCTGATGACAAATTGATCCTGATCTGATGACAAATTGATCCTGATCTGATGACAAATTGATCCTGATCTGATCACAAATTGATCTTGATTAGATGACAAATTGATCTTGATCTGATGACAAATTGATCTTCATCTGATAGCAAATTGATCAAAGATCTCAAAACAAATTGATCTTCATCTGATGACAAATTGATCTTCATCTGATGACAAATTGATCTTCATCTGATGAAAAATTGACCCTGATCTGATGACAAATTTATCCGGATATGATATCAAGTTGATCCTGATTTGATAAGTTGATCCTGATTTGATATCAAGTTGATCCTGATTTGATATCAAGTTGATCCGGATCTGATAACACGTTGATGCTGATCTGATAACACGTTCATCCTGATCTGATAACACGTTGATCCTGATCTGATAACACGTTCATCCTGATCTGATAACACGTTCATCCTGATCTGATAACACGTTCATCCTGATCTGATAACACGTTCATCCTGATCTGATAACACGTTCATCCTGATCTGATAACACGTTCATCCTGATCTGATAACACGTTCATCCTGATCTGATAACACGTTCATCCTGATCTGATAACACGTTCATCCTGATCTGATGACGAAGTGATTTTGATCTGATCTGAGACTAGTAGTTGACACCAAGTTCCTCTTTCGCCGCCATATAAGTGAAATAATCTTGAGCGCGGCGTAAAACTCCAATCAATCAATCAATCAAGTTCCTCTTTGATCGAGAACTGTATCATCGGTAAAATACAAAAGGCCATCAGAACGTAGGAAATGAAGCCCCCATTGTCTGTCTGTTTAGAAAGTATTTACTACTGTATGAGGGCGGATACAGTTTTTAAACTGATTATGAGTGTATATAGTATCCGTATAGAAAATACAGTGAGTAAAATAACTGACATTTGGACTGTGACAAATATGAGACTATTTGAACAGTTTGTTTTTTTTGTCTCGAGGAGAAATACAAATACATGTATATGTTAGGTATTAAATAATCAGCTAGCTTATTTTTAGTGTTTTATGGGAAAACGGCAGGAGACTACTATGGTTTATGTCACCAAATAGGGGAGACCGGGGCGCATTGGGCCACTTTGCAAACTTTTGAAGTCTGACAGAAAAATGATGCACATAAAACTAAAAGAAAACATTTATATGAAACACAATGTCAATCTGATTAATATCCTTGCTTCATTTTTGCTATTTTATGTATATTTACGAGGACATAGGCATTTACATTTTTTCAAAAAAGTGTCCCAATTTACCCCTTGGGTGGGGTAAATTGGGATTGTCTATGGGGTATATTGGGACAGTGTCAACGTTAAAGTAAAAATGAAATTAACTGATTGCTTGAAGGAATTTTGCTTCTTTATTGTTTTAACAAAGGAATAATAGCCTACAAACGGTGTCTGTCAACGATAAAGTTGAATACAAGCGATTAGACAAAATGGCCCTTAAAAGAATTTTAGTTGGCACTATAAGAGCATGGGACTGATCAAAATATAGCTTTATTAAAATGCTGCTTGAAAAATCACATGCAACTGAAAGAATGGTTGTACTAGACTTACTCATTGAAATATAGGGGAAAATCAACATTATAGTTGTATTGTGGTGGAAATGTAAGCATTATGATACCGTTATCCTATGGCCCAATGGACCCCGACAGTTATGTCCCAATATACCCCGAATGACCCCCTTAGCAATTTTGTTTCTCATGGTAAAAGTAGTGCAGGTAGGTTCATTCAAAAACTTTAAGACAGAAACTATGGTTTTACCACATTATGATAAAATAGACACATAGAAACTATGGCATATAGCAATGCTAGAAATTGAAAAAATATTTCACCAGTAAAAATTTACATTTAGTCTGAAAAAACAAAAATGTTACCCCTAAAACTTTCCTGTGCTTCTTAAATCGGTCTACAACAGAATGTCACATCGCAAAAGAGGTTTGCCCTCATCTGATGATGTCACTTTAAGTATCCTGATATAAAAATAGCCTATAGAGAGCTTGTCTCACTGTACCCCATGTCCCAGTGCGCCCCGGTCTCCCCTACTGTACTTAGATAGCTCTGGGTTTCTTTCATATGGTTAAAGGATTTAAAGGATAAAAAATCTCTGTAGCTCGTAGGTCAGGGTGCAGCTTGTGTGATATAAACTTGGTTCAACCGAATGGATTATTCAACGATACATGTTTCATATTTCCCGGTGATTATACCGGTGAAGATAGACATTAACAGAATAAGTAGAGTGTATTCTACAAAACTTCCCCCAGACATGATGTAAATGTTAGTTATGGGATAAACACACATTGCGGAGAAACTCACTACATGTATATGCAAAAATGATTTCACAAACAATCGATCAATCGATAGAACTTCTGTCATGAACAGTTATTAAGGGAGATACACGAACTTAGAGAATCAAAGACAATTAAAGCCTGGTTGTTAAAAGATATGACAATAGCATACTAGCAGACAATTTCACTTGTTTTTAGATCCTAGAAAGTTAAATATTTCGGTTATTTAGACGCTTATACTCAGAATGCAACCCCAACTTTACCGATATTTTTTTAAACCAAAGTTTATAGAAAGTGGATGACTTCAAGTAATTGAACTCTGAGAGACAAAATACAGCCCCTACTTCCTGACACAAGTTTAGATACGTCGGGTCTATCAGTCCATATTGGTCTAAACGACAAAGATTGAATCAACCCATTTTATCTCTCTTCTTTGGAAAATAGCCAATATTTTCTTGAGTTTGGTTAAAGGAACAAATGCCGACTCATGTCAATTTTATCTAGCTTTATGAGCTGATGTAGTATTGGAAATCGCACAGGAGTGGGGTTGTTTGTCTCCCCATGTGATGTCCAGATGATTGCAGGAAACAGAATAGATTCTCCAATCGGCGTAGAATTGCCCCTTGAATTAAGGCAAGTCTTAAAGAACTCTTGACGCTCAGTGGTTGATTAGTGGAAGGAATTCCTGCCTCAACCAATCACATGTCGGTGTATTTTATAGCAAATACACTTATAAGAGACACATCTCTTAAGTCTGACATAAGGTGTGAAGTTTTCCCTCGGACAGCAGTGTGTTGGTCTCTTATCGTCTCTACACAGTCACCGTGGATGGAGTTATAGCCGGTGTGTCCAAGGTCGGTCAACTCTACACAGTCACCGTGGATGGAGTTATAGCCGGTGTGTCCAAAGTCGGTCAACTCTACGTGGTCATCGTAGAAATACGGATATCAGTAAACCACTATTTAGTTCCTTCGCTCCAGACCAATTTATTCATAAAACGGCTCTCATCCAATACGTCTGTTTGATTCTCCCTGGCTACTATGAAATTCAGTCTCTGATATTTGACTTTTTTTTTCAATTTAGGGAAATAATACTTTGTGTTTTAGTAAATTCATTATTGAACGCAACTCTGAGGTCGAGAGGGGATCCCATTGTGTGTTCCGTTTAGAATCTAACGACTGGGATATCCACTGTTACTTAAAATAAATCCACAGTTGTCTTGGAAAGAATACACTGGTTTGGTTGAATTCAGTGATTTGACGGTGAATGCCTACGAAATATATTAAAGAAAAAGTAATTATAATTACTTTAAATTGCTGGGGGTTAACTGGAATACTGTATATTGAAGAGATTCACTTAACAGCTGTCAACTGGAATACTGTATATTGAAGAGATTCACTTAACAGCTGAGCTTTGGCATCGGATTTTAGGATATTTCGTGGATGCCTTCAGCCTTTAGATTTAGTCTGAAGTAACAAATATGGTCAAACCGTTTGGATGTCTTTTTCACAGGAGAGTAATGTTATATTAGAGGTTTAATTGTCAGCTATTGGTATTGATTAGACGTAATTACTTTGAGGAAATCTATAAAGTCTTCCGGATACATCAATCAGGTAAGTCGTTTCTATATGATCAATTCCATCCACAGAATATTGGTGATTAATACACCGCATGCATACGTGAATTTATCGTTATAAAGGGGTTGTAAGTAACTTGTGGTTAAGGAGCAATATCATTCATTTAATACACCAGCATTCTCAATTGAATTATGTGGCATGTTAAAATTTCCAATAGAAAAGGTATATCCACTTTCTTCTTGAAAGTGCCTTAATTTTAATTCCCAATGTCTTTAGTATTTCATATTATTGATGGACTCTTTCTCAATGATGAACAAAGGGATGCAGAAAACGGTCCGTGGAGACATTGTATATATTTGATATACGGAAACTGATTGATACCCCGTCTGGGTTTTCACTAGCCTAAACTCGACACAAAGTCGTGATTCTAGATCTCAGTGAGCCAACGACTGACAGGCAGGATTCGTTATTATATCTATTCTCATAATGGACAGGTTTAGTTATTGTATCTATTCTCATAATGGACAGGTTTAGTTACTGTATCTATTCTCATAATGGACAGGTTTAAATAGTTATGGACTGGCAATCCGTAACCGTTCATCTTAAATTGACGGCGTTTTTTTACTCCAGTGATCAATTTATATGAATTAGAGTGGATCTTAGTCGATAACATTGGAATCAGTAGGCCTATACGCGGTTTGATATTCGTCCGAAACATAATTGATTGATGTTTTCGCCGCCTTCAATCAATTCACTTATATGGCGACTAACATCACATCTTTCTAGAACAAAATTGTGCAAGTACAATTAGGCAATGTATGAAAAAGAAATGATTATATACTATGTGTAATTTTCTCAGAACAAATTATTGAGATGTCATAGCTTAGATAACACTAGTATGATAAGATGGACGTTTTGAGGTTAGTGTCAAAAACTTCCAGAGTAGATTGGTTTAGATTGATTGATTGATGTTTTACGTCACACGTTGCCCAGAGGAAACCCCCGACTTTCGGCGAGTATCTGGTAACTCTTCCACATACGGCGCACTCAGAAACTTTTACATTTTTATTTGGTCTGAGTGGGATTTGATATGGCGCTGCATATATGGACGGTTTGTGTGGGACTGAGGGACGATCACTCTAACCCATTGGACCACCGAGGCCCCAGTGAGTGGTTTAGATAAATAAGAAATAATGATGAGTAATAGAGAATGCATATGGTACCCCATTTTCTCCGACATCATAAAATACCCCGAGATAAGAAGGCTGATTACACGGGTTAACCTGGACTGTTTAAAATACCCCACCGCACATACATGTAAGAATATAAATCTATCAAACTGTTAGTTTTTATATTTGATGAGGGGATGTGGAGATACTGTTACTAAAGGATGGAAAATAAATAATGTTTTCTTTACATTTATCGGACCAATTAACCACAAGTGCATTATAAAGCAAAATTGTGTTTATTACTATTGATTTTTATGGTGAGAGCCAATTGTTTGACAAAAATTGCAAACGGTTAAAAAAAGGACTGAGCAATATAAAAACCTTATTCCAAAATTGTGCAGTTAAACACAAAACATTTAACACAATGTACAAGACGCGTTAACGATATTAGGGAATAAATGTAGGTTTGCACACGTTTGAAAGAGAGGCAAACAATGAACTGGGGATCAAATGTACATGTGTACACAGTATAGAGTACAATCACATGTACATGTGTACTCAGTATAGAGTACAATCACATGTACATGTGTTCACAGTATAGAGTACAATCACATGTACATGTGTACACAGTATAGAGTACAATCACATGTACATGTGTACACAGTATAGAGTACAATCAAATGTACATGTGTACACAGTATAGAGTACAATCAAATGTACATGTGTACACAGTATAGAGTACAATCACATGTACATGTGTACATAGTATAGAGTACAATCACATGTACATGTGTACACAGTATATAGTACAATCAAATGTACATGTGTACACAGTATAGAGTACAATCAAATGTACATGTGTACACAGTATAGAGTACAATCACATGTACATGTGTTCACAGTATATAGTACAATCAAATGTACATGTGTACACAGTATAGAATACAATCACATGTACATGTATACACAGTATAGAGTACAATAAAATGTACATGTGTACACAGTATAGAGTACAATCAAATGTACATGTGTACACAGTATAGAATACAATCAAATGTACATGTGTTCACAGTATAGAGTACAATCACATGTACATGTGTACACAGTATAGAGTACAATCACATGTACATGTGTACACAGTATAGAGTACAATCAAATGTACATGTGTACACAGTATAGAATACAATCACATGTACATGTATACACAGTATAGAGTACAATAAAATGTACATGTGTACACAGTATAGAGTACAATCAAATGTACATGTGTTCACAGTATAGAGTACAATCAAATGTACATGTGTTCACAGTATAGAGTACAATCACATGTACATGTGTTCACAGTATAGAGTACAATCAAATGTACATGTGTACACAGTATAGAGTACAATCAAATGTACATGTGTACACAGTATAGAGTACAATCAAATGTACATGTGTACACAGTATAGAGTACAATCAAATGTGTACACAGTATAGAGTACAATCAAATGTACATGTGTACATAGTATAGAGTACAATCACATGTACATGTGTACACAGTATATAGTACAATCAAATGTACATGTGTACACAGTATAGAGTACAATCAAATGTACATGTGTACACAGTATAGAGTACAATCACATGTACATGTGTTCACAGTATAGAGTACAATCAAATGTACATGTGTACACAGTATAGAATACAATCACATGTACATGTATACACAGTATAGAGTACAATAAAATGTACATGTGTACACAGTATAGAGTACAATCAAATGTACATGTGTACACAGTATAGAATACAATCAAATGTACATGTGTTCACAGTATAGAGTACAATCACATGTACATGTGTACACAGTATAGAGTACAATCACATGTACATGTGTACACAGTATAGAGTACAATCAAATGTACATGTGTACACAGTATAGAGTACAATCAAATGTACATGTGTACACAGTATAGAGTACAATCAAATGTACATGTGTACACAGTATAGAATACAATCACATGTACATGTATACACAGTATAGAATGTACAATCAACAGTATAGAGTACAATCAAATGTACATGTGTTCACAGTATAGAGTACAATCGAATGTACATGTGTACACAGTATAGAGTACAATCAAATGTGTACACAGTATAGAGTACAATCAAATGTACATGTGTACACAGTATAGAGTACAATCAGATGAACATGTGTACACAGTATAGAGTACAATCACATGTACATGTGTACACAGTATAGAGTACAATCAAATGTACATGTGTACACAGTATAGAGTACAATCAGATGAACATGTGTACACAGTATAGAGTACAATCAAATGTACGTGTGTACACAGTATAGAGTACAATCACATGTACATGTGTACACAGTATAGAGTACAATCACATGTACATGTGTACACAGTATAGAGTACAATCAAATGTACATGTGTACATAGTATAGAGTACATTCAAATGTACATGTGTTCACAGTATAGAGTACAATCAAATGTACATGTGTACACAGTATAGAGTACAATCAAATGTGTACACAGTATAGAGTACAATCAAATGTACATGTGTACATAGTATAGAGTACAATCAAATGTACATGTGTACATAGTATAGAGTACAATCAAATGTGTACACAGTATATAGTACAATCAAATGTACATGTGTACATAGTATAGAGTACAATCAAATGTACATGTGTACACAGTATAGAGTACAATCAAATGTACATGTGTACACAGTATAGAGTACAATCAAATGTGTACACAGTATAGAGTACAATCACATGTGCATGTGTACACAGTATAGAGTACAATCAAATGTACATGTGTACACAGTATAGAGTACAATCAGATGAACATGTGTACACAGTATAGAGTACAATCACATGTACATGTGTACACAGTATAGAGTACAATCAAATGTACATGTGTACACAGTATAGAGTACAATCAGATGAACATGTGTACATAGTATAGAGTACAATCAAATGTACATGTGTACACAGTATAGAGTACAATCACATGTACATGTGTACACAGTATATCGTACAACCACATGTACATGTGTTCACAGTATAGAGTACAATCAAATGTACATGTGTACACAGTATAGAGTACAATCAAATGTACATGTGTACACAGTATAGAGTACAATCAAATGTGCATGTGTACACAGTATAGAGTACAATCAAATGTACATGTGTACATAGTATAGAGTACATTCAAATGTACATGTGTTCACAGTATAGAGTACAATCAAATGTGTACACAGTATAGAGTACAATCACATGTACATGTGTACACAGTATAGAGTACATTCAAATGTACATGTGTACACAGTATAGAGTACAATCACATGTACATGTGTACACAGTATAGAGTACATTCAAATGTACATGTGTACACAGTATAGAGTACAATCACATGTACATGTGTACACAGTATAGAGTACATTCAAATGTACATGTGTACACAGTATAGAGTACAATCAAATGTACATGTGTACATAGTATAGAGTACAATCAAATGTACATGTGTACACAGTATAGAGTACAATCAAATGTACATGTGTACATAGTATAGAGTACAATCACATGTACATGTGTACACAGTATAGAGTACAACAAAATGTACATGTGTACATAGTATAGAGTACAATCAAATGTACATGTGTACATAGTATAGAGTACAATCACATGTACATGTGTACACAGTATAGAGTACAACAAAATGTACATGTGTACATAGTATAGAGTACAATCAAATGTACATGTGTACACAGTATAGAGTACAATCAAATGTACATGTGTACACAGTATAGAGTACAATCAAATGTACATGTGTACACAGTATAGAGTACAATCACATGTACATGTGTTCACAGTATAGAGTACATTCAAATGTACATGTGTACACAGTATAGAGTACACTCAAATGTACATGTGTACATAGTATAGAGTACAATCAAATGTACATGTGTACACAGTATAGAGTACAATCAAATGTGTACACAGTATAGAGTACAATCACATGTACATGTGTACACAGTATAGAGTACATCCAAATGTACATGTGTACACAGTATAGAGTACACTCAAATGTACATGTGTACATAGTATAGAGTACAATCAAATGTACGTGTGTACACAGTATAGAGTACAATCAAATGTACATGTGTACACAGTATAGAGTACAATCAAATGTACATGTGTACATAGTATAGAGTACAATCACATGTACATGTGTACACAGTATAGAGTACAATCAAATGTACATGTGTACACAGTATAGAGTACAATCACATGTACATGTGTACACAGTATAGAGTACAATCAAATGTACATGTGTTCACAGTATAGAGTACAATCAAATGTACATGTGTACACAGTATAGAGTACAATCAAATGTACATGTGTACATAGTATAGAGTACAATCAAATGTACATGTGTACACAGTATAGAGTACAATCAAATGTACATGTGTACATAGTATAGAGTACAATCACATGTACATATGTACACAGTATAGAGTACAACAAAATGTACATGTGTACATAGTATAGAGTACAATCAAATGTACATGTGTACACAGTATAGAGTACAATCAAATGTATATGTGTACACAGTATAGAGTACAATCACATGTACATGTGTACACAGTATAGCGTGCAATCAAATATACATGTGTTCACAGTATAGAGTACAATCACATGTACATGTGTTCACAGTATAGAGTACAATCAAATGTACATGTGTACTTAGTATAGAGTACAATCAAATGTACATGTGTACACAGTATAGAGTATAATCACATGTACATGTGTACATAGTATAGAGTACAATCAAATGTACATGTGTACATAGTATAGAGTACAATCAAATGTACTTGTGTACTTAGTATAGAGTACAATCACATGTACATGTGTACATAGTATAGAGTACAATCAAATGTACATGTGTACACAGTATAGAGTACAATCAAATGTGTACACAGTATAGAGTACAATCAAATGTACATAGAGTACAATCACATGTGCATGTGTACACATTATAGAGTACAATCAAATGTACATGTGTACTTAGTATAGAGTACAATCACATGTGCATGTGTACATAGTATAGAATACAATCAAATGTACATGTGTACACAGTATAAGGTATAATCACATGTACATGTGTACACAGTATAGAGTACAATCAAATGTACATGTGTACTCAGTATAGAGTACAATCACATGTACATGTGTACATAGTAAAGAGTACAATCAAATGTACATGTGTACACAGTATAGAGCATAATCACATGTACATGTGTACATAGTATAGAGTACAATCAATGTACATGTGTACACAGTATAGAGTACAATCAAATGTGAGGAAACCAGACTCTATGTCCGCAGGACACCCACGACCTTCCGGTGGTAACTGGCAACCATCCTACATAGCTCGTTCGAGTAAAAACCCAGTCAGAAAATTGTCCAAAAACAAATATCATTTTGCAATCTATTTGTTTAATTCTTAATTCTTTTATCACTTATATGGCGGCGTTGCCATGTTCAGTGGGGGAGGAAACCGGGTTACCGAAGTTGTGTACTTACGTCTGCTGTACAACAACAACAGTAGATAGGATTTCGAAAGGTATATAAAGCCTTTTCAGTCATATTTATCATTTAAGTCGCATGAGCTGCCAACATGTTGATATCTTGACGTTGAAACAGAATGTTGAAATTATCGACTATTTTAAGTTTTTAGTGCTTATAGTCTTGAGAATGTACGATAAAGTATTGTTTTGAACTGACTGCTTAGAATGAATGAATGGTCGTCCCGGTTATTTTAATTTTGTTTACTTTTCGAACCTTATTCCGGTTCGTATAGGCCACATACTGTATGGATTTTCCTCATTCTAACGCCAATCACTTAGTTTTTCGACGATCCTCAAAGTCTTTTGCTCTCGTGACGATCAGAAATTATGAAAAAATGTGAATTTTGGCAGCTCAACATGCTACAAATGAAAATACTAGACTGATTCAATAGAGGATCGGCTTACCACTTTAAATCAAAGCGATGAGACAAAAATGTCATTATCGATCGTTTGTTGACAGTGTTACGTCTCGTCCTTAATACTTTACTTAGGAGAGATTAACGAATTAAATCAGCCAACACACTGTGTCCGTTTTATGCACTTTACTGTAACTAGCAGATGATCTTCTACATCCGTCACGTGATTACAAATGACGTAATAAAGTATGGGAGGACAGACTCACCATAAATACAGAATACGACATCCCTCTTTTTCTTAAGAAACAAGAGAACTCTAACATTTAAACTAAGTCAGATGAAATGCAATCTGCATTAACTTATTCACGAGGAGACATTAAATTTAACTAACCAACAGTTAACCTGAATACCAAGTAGCATGTTAAACACTATCATTTCAAACTCTTAAAACTTAAACTTAAACGTCCTCCAGTGAATATTTCTGAATCTTGAAAAGTAATGATACAATTGAAAATAGAAAGTTTTTTTCGTGTTTGTTAATAAAGTGATTCAAGTCAATGTCATTTCCATTCTGTAACAAAGTCAGAGAATTTGTTAGGCACTTTGGTTTGCCTCTTAGCTCTGGGTGAAAATGAAGTGTCGGCCTTTATGTTAATTGTTGCCGGCTCCTCAGGTTCCAATGAAAGTTCGGGGATATTAGTATGTGTGATTTGTTGTACACCCGATTGATCAGGCTGCTTTTCAGCTTCATTATACTTTTTTACAAATGACGTGTTTCTGGAATAATGCGTCCCATCAGGTGACTGAACAACTACACTGTTACCATTCCTGTTGACAATGGTATAAGGAATAGGGTTGAATGGTGTTGTAAACTTGTTCACTTTTTCTTGTTTGATCAAAACCTGATCGCCAACTTCAACCTCAGATGGACGCGCATCACGACGTCTGTCAGCGTAGAGTTTGTATTTTCCTTTTTGTTCCGAGTCCCTGTCCCGAACCTCTAAATCGTTAAAGCCTGTCTCATCTGTATCAGGTAGCTTACCTCTCATTTTACGATTAAACAAAAGTTCTGCGGGACTTTTCCCAGTTGTTGGATGGTTGAGAGCTCTGTAAGCAGAAACATACTTTCTCAACTCTTTTTTCCAATCTAATCCAACTGACTGTGCAATTCGAATTCTCTTCATCAGCGAGGAGTTTTGCCTTTCTACCTCGCCGTTGGCTTGCGCCCATTTAGGTGTTGTTTTTACATGGCGTATTCCATTAGAATCACAAAACACACGAAAGTCATCCGATATGAATTGCGGACCATTGTCCGACCTTATAGAAATGGAAAGTCCATGACGACTAAATACAGTTTCTAAAATATCTATAACCTTATCGGCTGTAGTAGATGTCATAATTTCGTACTCATAATATCTGCTATAGTAATCTACAACTACTAGAATAGAATGACCTGACGGTAACGGACCTAATAAATCTACGGCAAGATCCTTCCATGGGCCATCTGGAAGTGTCGACACCCTTAAAGGTTCGGGTGCATCCGGCTTGGCAACAATTTGGCAACCATGGCAAGTCTTACAATGTTTTTCCGCGGCTTTGTCGATACCGGGCCACCATACTTTCGTTCTGAGATTTTGCTTTGTGCCAGTTATGCCCAAATGACCTTCATGGGCTAAATTAAGTGCTCTAGTTCTTAACGATTCTGGCAACACTATACGTGTGCCTCGCAAAACGAGATACCCTATAGCACATAGCTCGTTTGCGATTGGAGCATACGCTTTACAATTTTCAAAACGCCCTGTTTCAATTGCCTCTCTTACGTGCCTTAATTCCAAATCATTGGCCGATGCCTCTTCTATTTCGCGAGTGTTGAGTGCTCTCGGCGTTGCGCTCACGGCTACAAATCGCACGTATTCATCAGATTCATGATAATGTTTTTCCCGTTAAGCATTTTCTCCGAAAAGACGCGAAAGTGGGTCGGCAATGTTGTATTTGCCGGCTATATGTACTACCTTAAAATCGTAAGGCTGAAGGCGTAATACCCAGCGCTCGATACGCGCACAAGGTTTTGATCGTGGGCTGTATATTGTCTCCAATGGTTTATGGTCTGTGACCAAATCAAATTTCATGCCATACAAATATGGATGAAGCTTCTCGCAGGCCCACACTAAGCCTAATGCCTCGCGCTCCGTTTGCGAATACCGGCGCTCACAGTCAGTTAATGCTCTACTGACGTAACATACGGGAACCATCGTTCCGCCTTGATTTTGTATCAAAACCGCTCCAAGTCCAACGGGACTAGCGTCCGCGATTACCTGGGTAGGCGCGTCTTTGTTAAAATACGCTAATATGCCTGCGTCGGCTAAACTTTCTTTAAGCTTTTGGAATGCTTTCTTTTGCTCCGGTCCAAATTCAAAAGGTGTGTCATTCCGAGTCAATCTACGTAACGGCTCAGAAATTGTAGCAAACTGCGGGATGAACCTGCTACTATAGCCTACTAAGCCTAGAAAGCTTTTTACCTCCGAGGGGTTTTCCGGCTCCCTCGTTTCCAGAACAGCGCGTACTCTCTCAGTCGTAGGACCGATGCCTTTCTCAGTCAATAAAATGCCCATAAAAACTAGTTTGTTAATATTGAAGTGACACTTCTCAGCGTTGAGAGTTAAACCACAGTCTTCTAACCGTTTCATCACCGCGTGTAAACGCTTGTCATGAGTTTCTTTGTCTGGGGCATGTACTATGATATCGTCGGAGATGTTTTCCACCCCAGGTATACCGGCTAACGCTGTGGCGATTTCGTGTTGATATTGCTCACTTGCCGATGAAACGCCGAACAGTAATCGTTTGTAACGGTATAACCCATTGTGAGTTGCAAAAGTTGTTATACCACGTGACTCGGGGGTTAATTCAAGTTGGTGGTAGCCCCACTTCAAATCCAATTTGCTAAATACGGTTGACCCATTCATTCCCTGTAACAATTCGTCGACCGTCGGTATTGGGTACCTACCACGAATTACGGCTTCGTTTGCTAAGCGCATGTCCAAACATAACCTGATGTCACCTTTAGGCTTTGGTACGACAACAACCTGGTTAACCCACGGCGTTGGACCATCTACACGCTCGATTATATCTGCGGTTAATAATTCATTAATTTTGGCCTCAACGGCGTTCCGTAGATTAAACGGTATGCGACGCAACGGTTGAGCTACGGGCTCTACATCTTTGTTTATGTGGATTGATACTTGCTTTGTTTTCAATTTGCCTACACCGGAAAACACTTTTGGAAATTGGCGCTCTAAACACGTTTTCAGGTCTGTTACGGCTGCGACACCTACCCCTACTTTTAGAACACCTAATTTACATGCAGTTTCCCTTCCTAATAGTGGAACTCCAGACCCCTTGATAACTAGAAATTCGGCCTGTTGTCTGTTTTGCCCAGCTACTACCTCACAATTAAATACACCCTTAACAGATAATGGTTGACATGATGCATATGAATACAATTTTCTCTCAACTTTAGGGACATGTGTTTGACACTTAATATTCTGGGATTTTAACTGTTCCCATGTTTGTTCATCTATGATATTACTAGTTGCCCCTGAATCTATTAATACTGCCAAAGTTACTCCCCCAACAGAAATATTGAGTTTATCAGAACTGTTATTTTTCGTTACCACAAAAGCGAAGTCAACTTGTTCCTCCACTGAATGTACAGTTAATTTAGTTTTGCATTGAGAAGAATAATGATCCTTCCCGGAACATTTATGACAAATTTGACCCCTGGCAGCACATTTCGGGTCACGGCCATAGTGACCGATAATCCCACAACGGTAACATTTCCTATCAGATTTATTCTTGGGTACTTCATTTTTATTTTGTCGGTGATTTTGCCTAAATTTCTTTGCCGTGTACTGGACCCTTCCTTTATTTGTTACCCTGTTCACAGTTTCTGGCTCCCCTGGCTGTTTTGGTGGTTCACTTCTACTGACTGACAACGCAGTCATTTGTTCTTCTATTCTCTCACATTGCGAAGCGATTTCCAATGTTCGGGTGAGTGTTAGACCACGCCCTTCCTCCAGAAGTTTCCTCCGGACATACAACGATGTGCATTTACTCAGGATAGCGTCTCTTATTTGATTGTCTGTGTCTGCAGCAAATTCACAATCTTTAGCTGCCTTCCTCAGACGTGTAGCAAATTGTTGCACTGTTTCGCCCTGAGTTTGACCTACTTTCCGAAAAGTTTGACGGGCGAACGCCGCATCCACTTGTGGTACAAAATATTCATTCAGAGCTGTTTTTGCTCTGGTATAGTCAGTCACAGAACCAGTATTACTGAGGGTTGAAAATATATCTTGTAGATCAGGACCCGCTAGATGAAGCAACAATGCTCTTCTTCTTTGTTTTATGTTATTTTCAGTGGTTTCATTAATGATAAGCCCTTTCCCATCTGCGTACAGTTCGAAAGAATTCAGCCATCTTGTCCACCTCGGACCTAGCGTGGCTGGATCGTTGTAGCAGTCGAAGTTTTGCAAGGTGTTTTTCTCCATATTTAAATGTTTGTTTGATCTCTAAGTTACCTTGAGAATGGACGATTGTTAATTATCCTCGTCGCCAGTGTTACGTCTCGTCCTTAATACTTTACTTAGGAGAGATTAACGAATTAAATCAGCCAACACACTGTGTCCGTTTTATGCACTTTACTGTAACTAGCAGATGATCTTCTACATCCGTCACGTGATTACAAATGACGTAATAAAGTATGGGAGGACAGACTCACCATGAATACAGAATACGACAGACAGCGTTGTGTGATCAGCATCATGTCGGAGAATCAGATTACTGCGTGTAACTAGTAACTGCAATTGCCATTTAATGACCCGGTAAAACAATGAAAAGTAATTTCATGGATAATTTTTTTTATCCCGGTGTCTGGTGCGCTGCAGAGTTAAAATCCATGGAGATCGATTTAATTCCTTTTTACATAAAATATCGTGAAAATGGTCATAAATCTGGCCGTTGACAGTCACGTGAGAAGAACAGACAAGCCGTTGTTTCATTGGTCAGCGATATGTATTCTTATGTTTAGTTTGTTGATATTTTATTTTTATATTTGGTAAATTTAAACTCAATAAACTATCCCCAACCTAAGACATGAAGGTATGAATATTAAACAGAATATAGTCGCGTCTCATTGGTTATTCTCCGTTTATCACTCGAAAAAATATAAGTGCTATTCAGACATAACTGCTAAATATCCTCTATATACTGACACGGGCCATACTCTGATAGCAAAGAGCATTTATCAGCTGATCTTATCCCAGCTTAATCTTGATCCGATGATCAAGTTGATTTTCATGTAATGACATAATCATCTTTAACTGTTGATAAAATCATCTTAATCTGATCTGATGACAAATTGATCTTCATCTGATGACAAATTGATCTTCATCTGATGACAAATTGATCCTGATCTGATGACAAATTGATCTCCATCTGATGCCAAATTGACCCTGATTTTATAACAAATTGACCCTGATCTGATGCCAAATTGACCCTGATCTGATGACAAGTTGACCCTGATCTGATGACAAATTGATCTTCATCTGATGACAAATTGATCCTGATCTGATGACAAATTGATCTTGATCTGATGACAAATTTACCCTGATCTGATGACAAATTGATCTTCATCTGATGACAAATTGATCCTGATCTGATGACAAATTGACCCTGATCTGATGACAAATTGATCCTGATCTGATGACAAGTTGATCTTGATCTGATGACAAGTTGATCCTGATCTGATGACAAGTTGATCCTGATCTGATGACAAATTGACCCTGATCTGATGACAAATTGACCCTGATCTGATGACAAATTGATCCTGATCTGATGACAAGTTGATCTTGATCTGATGACAAGTTGACCCTGATCTGATGACAAGTTGATCCTGATCTGATGACAAATTGATCCTGATCTGATGACAAGTTGATCCTGATCTGATGACAAATTGATCCTGATCTGATGACAAGTTGATCCTGATCTGATGACAAATTGATCCTGATCTGATGACCAATTGATCCTGATCTGATGACAAATTGACCCTGATCTGATGCCAAATTGATCTCCATCTGATGACAAATTGACCCTGATCTGATGACAAATTGACCCTGATCTGATGACAAGTTGATCTTGATCTGATGCCAAATTGACCCTGATCTGATGACAAGTTGATCCTGATCTGATGCCAAATTGATCCTGATCTGATGACAAGTTGATCCTGATCTGATGACAAATTGATCCTGATCTGATGACAAGTTGATCTTGATCTGATGACAAATTGACCCTGATCTGATGACAAGTTGATCCTGATCTGATGACAAATTGATCCTAATCTGATGACAAATTGATCTTGATCTGATGACAAATTGACCCTGATCTGATGACAAATTGACCCTGATCTGATGACAAATTGATCCTGATCTGATGACAAGTTGATCCTGCCCTGATGACAAATTGACCCTGATCTAATGCCCAATTGATCCTGATCTGATGCCAAATTGACCCTGATCTGATGACAAATTGACCCTGCCCTGATGACAAATTGATCTTCATCTGATGACAAATTGATCTTCATCTGATGACAAATTGATCTTGATCTGATGCCAAATTGATCCTGATCTGATGCCAAATTGACCCTGATCTAATGACAAATTGATCTTCATCTGATGACAAATTGATCTTGATCTGATGACAAATTGATCTTGATCTGATGCCAAATTGATCTTGATCTGATGACAAATTGACCCTGATCTGATGCCAAATTGATCTTGATCTGATGACAAATTGACCCTGATCTAATGCCAAATTGACCCTGATCTAATGCCAAATTGATCTTGATTTGATGACAAATTGATCCTGATGTGATGCCAAATTGACCCTGATCTGAAGACAACTTGATCCTGATCTGATGACAAATTGATCTTGATCTGATGCCAAATTGATCTTGATCTGATGCCAAATTGATCTTGATCTGATGACAAATTGACCCTGATCTGATGCCAAATTGATCTTGATCTGATGACAAATTGACCCTGATCTAATGCCAAATTGACCCTGATCTAATGCCAAATTGATCTTGATTTGATGACAAATTGATCCTGATCTGATGACAAATTGATCCTGATCTGATGCCAAATTGATCTTCATCTGATGACAAATTGATCCTGATCTGATGCCAAATTGACCCTGATCTGATGACAAATTGATCTTGATCTAATGACAAATTGATCTTCATCTGATTACAAATTGATCTTGATTTGATGACAAATTGACCCTGATCTAATGCCAAATTGATCTTCATCTGATGACAAATTGACCCTGATCTGATGACAAGTTGACCCTGATCTGAAGACAAATTGATCCTGATCTTATGACAAATTGATCCTGATCTGATGACCAATTGATCTTGATCTGATGACAAATTGATCCTGATCTGATGCCAAATTGACCCTGATCTGATGACAAATTGACCCTGATCTAATGACAAATTAATCTTGATCTGAAGACAAATTGACCCTGATCTAATGCCAAATTAATCTTGATCTGATGACCAATTGATCTTCATCTGATGACAAATTGATCCTGATCTGATGACAAATTGATCCTGATCTGATGCCAAATTGACCCTGATCTGATGACAAATTAATCCTGATCTGATGACAAGTTGATCCTGATCTGATGACCAATTGATCTTCATCTGATGACAAATTGATCCTGATCTGATGACCAATTGATCTTCATCTGATGACAAATTGATCTTCATCTGATGACAAATTGATCCTGATCTGATGACAAATTAACCCTGATCTGATGCCAAATTAACCCTGATCTAATGCCAAATTAACCCTGATCTGATGACAAATTGATCCTGATCTGAAGACAAATTGACCCTGATCTGATGCCAAATTGATCTTCATCTGATGACAAATTGATCCTATCTGATGACAAATTGATCCTGATCTGATGCCAAATTGACCCTGATCTGATGACAAATTAACCCTGATCTGATGACAAATTGATCCTGATCTGATGACAAATTGATCTTGATCTGATGACAAGTTGATCTTGATCTGATGCCAAATTGACCCTGATCTGATGCCAAATTGACTCTGATCTGATGACAAATTGATCTTGATCTGATGACAAATTGATCTTCATCTGATGACAAATTGATCTTGATTTGATGACAAATTGACCCTGATCTAATGCCAAATTGACCCTGATCTGATGCCAAATTGACCCTGATCTGATGACAAATTGATTTTCATCTGATGACAAATTGATCTTGATTTGATGACAAATTGATCCTGATCTAATGACAAATTGATCTTCATCTGATAGCGAATTGATCCTGATCTGATGACAAATTGACCCTGATCTGATGCCAAATTGACCCTGGTCGGAAGACAAATTGACCCTGATCTGATGCAAAATTGATCCTGATCTGATGACAAATTGACCCTGATCTGATGACAACTTGATCCTGATCTGATGACAAATTGATCTCCATCTGATGACAAATTGACCCTGATCTGATGACAAATTGACCTTGATCTGATGATAGATTGACCCTGATCTGATGCCAAATTGATCTTGATCTGATGACAAATTGATCCTGATCTCAAAACAAATTGATCTTCATCTGATGACAAATTGATCTTGATCTGATGACCAATTGATCTTCATCTGATGACAAAGTGACCCTGATCTGATGACAAATTGGTCCTGATCTGATGACAAATTGACCCTGATCTGATGACAAATTGATCCTGATCTGATGCCAAATTGACCCTGGTCTGAAGACAAATTTACCCTGATCTGATGCCAAATTGATCCTGATCTGATGACAAATTGACCCTGATCTGATGACAACTTGATCCTGATCTGATGACAAATTGATCTCCATCTGATGACAAATTGACCCTGATCTGATGACAAATTGACCTTGATCTGATGATAAATTGACCCTGATCTGATGCCAAATTGATCTTGATCTGATGACAAATTGATCCTGATCTTAAAACAAATTGATCTTCATCTGATGACAAATTGATCTTGATCTGATGACCAATAGATCTTCATCTGATGACAAATTGACCCTGATCTGATGACAAATTGATCCTGATCTGATGCCAACTTGATCCTGATCTAATGACAAATTGATCTTGATCTGATGACAAATTGATCTTCATCTGATGACAAATTGATCTTGATCTGATGACAAATTGATCTTCATCTGATCACAAATTGATCTTCATCTGATGACAAATTGACCTTGATCTGATATCAAGTTGATCCGGATATGATATCAAGTTGATCCTGATTTGATAAGTTGATCCTGATGTGATATCAAGTTGATCCGGATTTAATAACAAGTTGATCCTGATTTGATAAGTTGATCCTGATGTGATATCAAGTTGATCCGGATTTAATAACAAGTTGATCCTGATTTGATAACAAGTTGATCCTGATGTGATATCAAGTTGATCCGGATTTAATAACAAGTTGATCCGGATTTAATAACAAGTTGATCCTGATTTGATAACAAGTTGATCCTGATTTGATAACAAGTTGATCCGGATTTAATAACAAGTTGATCCTGATTTGATAACAAATTGATCCGGATTTAATAACAAGTTGATCCTGATTTGATAACAAGTTGATCCGGATTTGATAACACGTTCATCCTGATTTGATGACGAAGTGATTTTGATCTGATCTGAGACTAGTAGTTGACACCATATTCTTCAAGTTCCTCTTTCGCCGCCATATAAGTGAAATAATCTTGAGCGCGGCGTAAAACTCCAATCAATCAATCAATCAATCAAGTTCCTCTTTGATCGAGAACTGTATCATCGGTAAAATACAAAAGGCCATCAGAACGTAAAAAATATTGCCCCCATTGTCTGTCTGTTTAGAAAGTATTTACTACTGTATGAGGGCGGATACAGTTTTTAAACTGATTATGAGTGTATATAGTATCCGTATAGAAAATACCGTGAGTAAAATAACTGACATTTGGACTGTTACAAATATGAGACTATTTGAACAGTTTGTTTTTTTTGTTTCGAGGAGAAATACAAATATATGTTAGGTATTAAATAAACATCTAGCTTATTTTTAGTGTTTTATTGGGAAACAGCAGGAGACTACTATGTTTTATGTCACCAAATACTTAGATAGCTCTCTGTTTTTTCATATGGTTAAAGGATTTAAAGGATAAAAAATCCCTGTAGCTCGTAGGTCAGGGTGCAGCTTCTGTGATATAAACTTGGTTCAACTGAATGGATTATTCAACGATACATGTTTCATATTTCCCAGTGTGATTAAGATTATACCGTTTAAGATAGACATTAACAGAATAAGTAGACTGTATTCTACAAAACTTCCCCCAGACATGATGTAAATGTTAGTTATGGGATAAACACACATTGTGAAGAAACTCACTATATGCATATGCAAGAATTATTTCACAAACAATCGATCAATCGATAGGACTTCTGTCATGAACAGTTATTAAGGGAGATACACGAACTTAGAGAATCAAAGACAATTAAAGCCTGGTTGTTAAAAGATATGACAATAGCATACTAGCAGACAATTTCACTTGTTTTTAGATCCTAGAAAGTTAAATATTTCGGTTATTTAGACGCTTATACTCAGAATGCAACCCCAACTTTACCGATATTTTTTTTCAATCAAAGTTTATAGAATGGAAGACTTCAAGTAATTACACTCTGAGAGACAAAATACAGCCCCTACTTCCTGACACAAGTTTAGATACGTCGGGTCTATCAGTCCATATTGGTCTAAACGACAAAGATTGAATCAACCCATTTTATCTCTCTTCTTTGGAAAATAGCCAATATTTTCTTGAGTTTGGCTAAAGGAACAAATGCCGACTCATGTCAATTTTATCTAGCTTTATGAGCTGATGTAGTATTGGAAATCTCACAGGAGTGGGGTTGTTTGTCTCCCCATGTGATCGCACAGGAGTGGGGTTGTTTGTCTCCCCATGTGATGTCCAGATGATTGCAGGAAACAGAATAGATTCTCCAATCGGCGTAGAATTGCCCCTTGAATTAAGGCAAGTCTTAAAGAACTCTTGACGCTCAGTGGTTGATTAGTGGAAGGAATTCCTGCCTGGACCAATCACATGTCGGTGTATTTTATAACAAATACACTTATAAGAGACACATCTCTTAAGTCTGACATAAGGTGTGAAGTTTTCCCTCGGACAGCAGTGTGTTGGTCTCTTATCGTCTCTACACAGTCACCGTGGATGGAGTTATAGCCGGTGTGTCCAAGGTCGGTCAACTCTACACAGTCATCGTGGATGGAGTTATAGCCGGTGTGTCCAAGGTCGGTCAACTCTACACAGTCACCGTGGATGGAGTTATAGCCGGTGTGTCCAAGGTCGGTCAACTCTACACAGTCACCGTGGATGGAGTTATAGCCGGTGTGTCCAAGGTCGGTCAACTCTACACAGTCACCGTGGATGGAGTTATAGCCGGTGTGTCCAAGGTCGGTCAACTCTACACAGTCACCGTGGAAATACGGATATCAGTAAAGCACTACTTAGTTTCTTCGCTCCAGACCAATTTATTCATAAAACGGCTCTCATCCAATACGTCTGTTTGATTCTCCCTGGCTACTATGAAATTCAGTCTCTGATATTTGACTTTTTTTTTCAATTTAGGGAAATAATACTTTGTGTTTTAGTAAATTCATTATTGAACGCAACTCTGATGTCGAGAGGGGATCCCATTGTGTGTTCCGTGTAGAATCTAACGACTGGGATATCCACTGTTACTTAAAATAAATCCACAGTTGTCTTGGAAAGAATACACTGGTTTGGTTGAATTCAGTGATTTGACGGTGAATGCCTACGAAATCTATTAAAGAAAAATAATTATAATTACTTTAAATTGCTGGAGGTCAACTGGAATACTGTATATTGAAGAGATTCACTTAACAGCTGAGCTTTGACATCTGATTTTAGCCTGGAGTAACAAATATGGTCAAACCGCTTGGATGTCTTTTTCACAGGAGAGTAATGTTATATTAGAGGTTTAATTGTCAGCTATTGGTATTGATTAGACGTAATTACTTTGAGGAAATCTATAAAGTCTTCCGGATACATCAATCAGGTAAGTCGTTTCTATATGATCAATTCCATCCACAGAATATTGGTGATTAATACACCGCATGCATACGTGAATTTATCGTTATAAAGGGGTTGTAAGTAACTTGTGGTTAAGGAGCAATATCATTCATTTAATACACCAGCATTCTCAATTGAATTATGTGGCATGTTAAAATTTCCAATAGAAAAGGTATATCCACTTTCTTCTTGAAAGTGCCTTAATTTTAATTCCCAATGTCTTTAGTATTTCATATTATTGATGGACTCTTTCTCAATGATGAACAAAGGGATGCAGAAAACGGTCCGTGGAGACATTGTATATATTTGATATACGGAAACTGATTGATACCCCGTCTGGGTTTTCACTAGCCTAAACTCGACACAAAGTCGTGATTCTAGATCTCAGTGAGCCAACGACTGACAGACCGGATTAGTTATTGTATCTATTCTCATAATGGACAGGTTTAAATAGTTATGGACTGGCAATCCGTAACCGTATGAGTTACTGTATCTATTCTCATAATGGACAGGTTTAAATAGTTATGTACTGGCAATCCGTAACCGTATGAGTTACTGTATCTATTCTCATAATGGACAGGTTTAAATAGTTATGTACTGGCAATCCGTAACCGTTCATCTTAAATTGACGGCGTTTTTTTACTCCAGTGATCAATTTATATGAATTAGAGTGGATCTTAGTCGATAACATTGGAATCAGTAGGCCTATACGCGGTTTGATATTCGTCCGAAACATAATTGATTGATGTTTTCGCCGCCTTCAATCATTTCACTTATATGGCGACTAACATCACATCTTTCTAGAACAAAATTGTGCAAGTACAATTAGGCAATGTATGAAATAAAAAATAAGCTTAAAGGCTATGTGTAATTTTCTCAGAACAAATTATTGAGATGTCATGGCTTAGGTAACACTAGTATGATAAGATGGACGTTTGGATGTTAGTGTCAAAAACTTCCAGAGTAGATTGGTTTAGATTGATTGATTGGTGTTATACGTCACACGTTGCCCAGAGGAAACCCCCGACTTTCGGCGAGTATCTGGTAACTCTTCCACATACGGCGCACTCAGAAACTTTTCAATTTGTATTTGGTCTGAGTGGGATTTGATATGGCGCTACATATATGGACGGTTAGAGTGGGACTGAGGGACGATCACTCTAACCCATTGGACCACCGAGGTACCAGTGAGTGGTTTAGGTAAATAAGAAATAATGATGAGTAATAGAGAATGCATATGGTGCCCCATTTTCTCCGACATCATAAAATGCCCCGAGATAAGAAGGTTGATTACACGGGTTAACCTGGACTGTTTAAAATACCCCACCGCACATACATGTAAGAATATAAATCTATCAAACTGTTAGTTTTTATATTTGATGAGGGGATGTGGAGATACTGTTACAAAAGGATGGAAAAAAAATCATGTTTTCTTTACATTTATCGGACCAATTAACCACAAGTGCATTATAAAGCAAAATTGTGTTTATTACTATTGATTTTTATGGTGAGAGCCAATTGTTTGACAAAAATTGCAAACGGTTAAAAAAAGGACTGACCAATATAAAAACCGTATTCCAAAATTGTGCAGTTAAACACAAAACCTTTAACACAATGTACAAGACGCGTTAACGATATTAGGGAATAAATGTAGGTTTGCACACGTTTGAAAGAGAGGCAAACAATGGACTGGGGATCAAATGTACATGTGTACACAGTATAGAGTACAATCAAATGTGTACACAGTATAGAGTACAATCAAATGTACATGTGTACACAGTATAGAGTACAATCACATGTACATGTGTACACAGTATAGAGTACAATCACATGTACATGTGTACACAGTATAGAGTACAATCAAATGTACATGTGTACACAGTGTAGAGTACAACCACATGTACATGTGTACATAGTATAGAGTACAATCAAATGTGTACACAGTATAGAGTACAATCAAATGTGTACACAGTATAGAGTACAATCAAATGTACATGTGTACATAGTATAGAGTACAATCAAATGTACATGTGTACACAGTATAGAGTACAATCAAATGTGTACACAGTATAGAGTACAATCAAATGTACATGTGTTCACAGTATACAGTACAATCAAATGTGTACACAGTATAGAGTACAATCAAATGTACATGTGTACACAGTATAGAGTACAATCACATGTACATGTGTACACAGTATAGAGTACAATCACATGTACATGTGTACACAGTATAGAGTACAATCAAATGTACATGTGTACACAGTATAGAGTACAATCAAATGTACATGTGTACACAGTATAGAGTACAATCAAATGTACATGTGTACATAGTATAGAGTACAATCAAATGTACATGTGTACACAGTATAGAGTACAATCAAATGTACGTGTGTACACAGTAAAGAGTACAATCAAATGTACATGTGTACACAGTATAGAGTACAATCAAATGTACATGTGTACATAGTATAGAGTACAATCAAATGTACATGTGTACACAGTATAGAGTACAATCAAATGTGTACACAGTATAGAGCACAATCAAATGTACATGTGTTCACAGTATAGAGTACAATCAAATGTGTACACAGTATAGAGTACAATCAAATGTACATGTGTACACAGTATAGAGTACAATCACATGAACATGTGTACACAGTGTAGAGTACAACCACATGTACATGTGTACACAGTATAGAGTACAATCACATGTACATGTGTACACAGTATAGAGTACAATCAAATGTACATGTGTACACAGTATAGAGTACAATCAAATGTACATGTGTACATAGTATAGAGTACAATCAAATGTACATGTGTACACAGTATAGAGTACAATCAAATGTACATGTGTACACAGTATAGAGTTCAATCAAATGTACATGTGTACATAGTATAGAGTACAATCAAATGTACATGTGTACACAGTATAGAGTACAATCAAATGTACATGTGTACACAGTATAGAGTACAATCACATGTACATGTGTACACAGTATAGAGTACAATCAAATGTACACGTGTACACAGTATAGAGTACAATCAAATGTACATGTGTACATAGTATAGAGTACAATCAAATGTACATGTGTACATAGTATAGAGTACAATCAAATGTACATGTGTACACTGTATAGAGTACAATCAAATGTACATGTGTACATAGTATAGAGTACAATCAAATGTACATGTGTACACAGTATAGAGTACAATCACATGTACATGTGTACACAGTATATCGTACAATCAAATGTACATGTGTACATAGTATAGAGTACAATCAAATGTACATGTGTACACACTATAGAGTACAATCAAATGTACATGTGTACACAGTATAGAGTACAATCAAATGTACATGTGTACACAGTATAGAGTACAATCAAATGTACATGTGTACATAGTATAGAGTACAATCAAATGTACATGTGTACACAGTATAGAGTACAATCAAATGTACATGTGTACACAGTATAGAGTACAATCAAATGTGCATGTGTACACAGTATAGAGTACAATCAAATGTACATGTGTACATAGTATAAAGTACAATCAAATGTACATGTGTACACAGTATAGAGTACAATCAAATGTACATGTGTACATAGTATAGAGTACAATCACATGTACATGTGTACACAGTATAGAGTACAACCAAATGTACATGTGTGCATAGTATAGAGTACAATCAAATGTACATGTGTACACAGTATAGAGTACAATCAAATGTACATGTGTACACAGTATAGAGTACAATCACATGTACATGTGTACACAGTATAGAGTACAATCAAATGTACATGTGTACATAGAATAGAGTACAATCAAATGTACATGTGTACATAGAATAGAGTACAATCAAATGTACATGTGTACATAGTATAGAGTACAATCAAATGTACATGTGTACACAGTATAGAGTACAATCAAATGTACATGTGTACACAGTATATCGTACAATCACATGTACATGTGTACACAGTATAGAGTACAATAAAATGTACATGTGTACTCAGTATAGAGTACAATCCCATGTACATGTGTACACAGTATAGAGTACAATCAAATGTACATGTGTACACAGTATAGAGTACAATCAAATGTACATGTGTACATAGTATAGAGAACAATCAAATGTACATGTGTACACAGTATAGAGTACAATCAAAGGTACATGTGTACACAGTATAGAGTACAACCAAATGTACATGTGTACACAGTATAGAGTACAATCACATGTACATGTGTACACAGTAAAGAGTACAATCAAATGTACAAGTGTACACAGTATAGAGTACAATCAAATGTACATGTGTACATAGTATACAGTACAATCAAATGTACATGTGTACACAGTATAGAGTACAATCAAATGTACATGTGTACATAGTATAGAGTACAATCAAATGTACATGTGTACACAGTATAGAGTACAACCAAATGTACATGTGTGCATAGTATAGAGTACAATCAAATGTACATGTGTACACAGTATAGAGTACAATCAAATGTACATGTGTACACAGTATAGAGTACAATCACATGTACATGTGTACACAGTATAGAGTACAATCAAATGTACATGTGTACATAGAATAGAGTACAATCAAATGTACATGTGTACATAGAATAGAGTAGAATCAAATGTACATGTGTACATAGTATAGAGTACAATCAAATGTACATGTGTACACAGTATAGAGTACAATCAAATGTACATGTGTACATAGTATAGAGTACAATCACATGTACATGTGTACACAGTATATCGTACAATCACATGTACATGTGTACACAGTATAGAGTACAATCAAATGTACATGTGTACTCAGTATAGAGTACAATCCCATGTACATGTGTACACAGTATAGAGTACAATCAAATGTACATGTGTACACAGTATAGAGTACAATCAAATGTACATGTGTACATAGTATAGAGTACAATCAAATGTACATGTGTACATAGTATAGAGTACAATCAAATGTACATGTGTACACAGTATAGAGTACAATCACATGTACATGTGTACACAGTATATCGTACAATCAAATGTACATGTGTACACAGTATAGAGTACAATCAAATGTACATGTGTACACAGTATAGAGTACAATCAAATGTACATGTGTACACAGTATAGAGTACAATCAAATGCACATGTGTACACAGTATAGAGTACAATCAAATGTACATGTGTACATAGTATAGAGTACAATCAAATGTACATGTGTACACAGTATAGAGTACAATCAAATGTACATGTGTACACAGTATAGAGTACAATCAAATGTGCATGTGTACACAGTATAGAGTACAATCAAATGTACATGTGTACATAGTATAGAGTACATTCAAATGTACATGTGTACACAGTATAGAGTACAATCAAATGTACATGTGTACACAGTATAGAGTACAATCAAATGTACATGTGTACATAGTATAGAGTACAATCAAATGTACATGTGTACACAGTATAGAGTACAATCAAATGTACATGTGTACACAGTAAAGAGTACAATCAAATGTACATGTGTACACAGTATAGAGTACAATCAAATGTACATGTGTACATAGTATAGAGTACAATCAAATGTACATGTGTACACAGTATAGAGTACAATCAAATGTGTACACAGTATAGAGCACAATCAAATGTACATGTGTTCACAGTATAGAGTACAATCAAATGTGTACACAGTATAGAGTACAATCAAATGTACATGTGTACACAGTATAGAGTACAATCACATGAACATGTGTACACAGTGTAGAGTACAAACACATGTACATGTGTACACAGTATAGAGTACAATCACATGTACATGTGTACACAGTATAGAGTACAATCAAATGTACATGTGTACACAGTATAGAGTACAATCAAATGTACATGTGTACATAGTATAGAGTACAATCAAATGTACATGTGTACACAGTATAGAGTACAATCAAATGTACATGTGTACACAGTATAGAGTTCAATCAAATGTACATGTGTACATAGTATAGAGTACAATCAAATGTACATGTGTACACAGTATAGAGTACAATCAAATGTACATGTGTACACATTATAGAGTACAATCACATGTACATGTGTACACAGTATAGAGTACAATCAAATGTACACGTGTACACAGTATAGAGTACAATCAAATGTACATGTGTACATAGTATAGAGTACAATCAAATGTACATGTGTACATAGTATAGAGTACAATCAAATGTACATGTGTACACTGTATAGAGTACAATCAAACGTACATGTGTACATAGTAGAGAGTACAATCAAATGTACATGTGTACACAGTATAGAGTACAATCACATGTACATGTGTACACAGTATAGAGTACAATCAAATGTACATGTGTACATAGTATAGAGTACAATCAAATGTACATGTGTACACAGTATAGAGTACAATCAAATGTACATGTGTACACAGTATAGAGTACAATCAAATGTGCATGTGTACACAGTATAGAGTACAATCAAATGTACATGTGTACATAGTATAGAGTACATTCAAATGTACATGTGTACACAGTATAGAGTACAATCAAATGTACATGTGTACATAGTATAGAGTACAATCAAATGTACATGTGTACACAGTATAGAGTACAATCAAATGTACATGTGTACATAGTATAGAGTACAATCACATGTACATGTGTACACAGTATAGAGTACAACCAAATGTACATGTGTGCATAGTATAGAGTACAATCAAATGTACATGTGTACACAGTATAGAGTACAATCAAATGTACATGTGTACACAGTATAGAGTACAATCACATGTACATGTGTACACAGTATAGAGTACAATCAAATGTACATGTGTACATAGAATAGAGTACAATCAAATGTACATGTGTACATAGAATAGAGTACAATCAAATGTACATGTGTACATAGTATAGAGTACAATCAAATGTACATGTGTACATAGTATAGAGTACAATCACATGTACATGTGTACACAGTATATCGTACAATCACATGTACATGTGTACATAGTATAGAGTACAATCAAATGTACATGTGTACACTGTATAGAGTACAATCAAATGTACATGTGTACATAGTATAGAGTACAATCAAATGTACATGTGTACACAGTATAGAGTACAATCACATGTACATGTGTACACAGTATATCGTACAATCAAATGTACATGTGTACATAGTATAGAGTACAATCAAATGTACATGTGTACACACTATAGAGTACAATCAAATGTACATGTGTACACAGTATAGAGTACAATCAAATGTACATGTGTACACAGTATAGAGTACAATCAAATGTACATGTGTACATAGTATAGAGTACAATCAAATGTACATGTGTACACAGTATAGAGTACAATCAAATGTACATGTGTACACAGTATAGAGTACAATCAAATGTGCATGTGTACACAGTATAGAGTACAATCAAATGTACATGTGTACATTCAAATGTACATGTGTACACAGTATAGAGTACAATCAAATGTACATGTGTACATAGTATAGAGTACAATCAAATGTACATGTGTACACAGTATAGAGTACAATCAAATGTACATGTGTACATAGTATAGAGTACAATCACATGTACATGTGTACACAGTATAGAGTACAACCAAATGTACATGTGTGCATAGTATAGAGTACAATCAAATGTACATGTGTACACAGTATAGAGTACAATCACATGTACATGTGTACACAGTATAGAGTACAATCAAATGTACATGTGTACATAGAATAGAGTACAATCAAATGTACATGTGTACATAGAATAGAGTACAATCAAATGTACATGTGTACATAGTATAGAGTACAATCAAATGTACATGTGTACACAGTATAGAGTACAATCAAATGTACATGTGTACATAGTATAGAGTACAATCACATGTACATGTGTACACAGTATATCGTACAATCACATGTACATGTGTACACAGGATAGAGTACAATAAAATGTACATGTGTACTCAGTATAGAGTACAATCCCATGTACATGTGTACACAGTATAGAGTACAATCAAATGTACATGTGTACACAGTATAGAGTACAATCAAATGTACATGTGTACATAGTATAGAGTACAATCAAATGTACATGTGTACACAGTATAGAGTACAATCAAAGGTACATGTGTACACAGTATAGGGTACAATCAAATGTGCATGTGTACACAGTATAGAGTACAATCAAATGTACATGTGTACATAGTATAGAGTACATTCAAATGTACATGTGTACACAGTATAGAGTACAATCAAATGTACATGTGTACATATTATAGAGTACAATCAAATGTACATGTGTACACAGTATAGAGTACAATCAAATGTACATGTGTACATAGTATAGAGTACAATCACATGTACATGTGTACACAGTATAGAGTACAACCAAATGTACATGTGTACACAGTATAGAGTACAATCAAATGTGCATGTGTACACAGTATAGAGTACAATCAAATGTACATGTGTACACAGTATAGAGTACAATCAAATGTACATGTGTGCATAGTATAGAGTACAATCAAATGTACATGTGTACACAGTATAGAGTACAATCAAATGTACATGTGTACACAGTATAGAGTACAATCACATGTACATGTGTACACAGTATAGAGTACAATCAAATGTACATGTGTACATAGAATAGAGTACAATCAAATGTACATGTGTACATAGAATAGAGTAGAATCAAATGTACATGTGTACATAGTATAGAGTACAATCAAATGTACATGTGTACACAGTATAGAGTACAATCAAATGTACATGTGTACATAGTATAGAGTACAATCACATGTACATGTGTACACAGTATATCGTACAATCACATGTACATGTGTACACAGTATAGAGTACAATCAAATGTACATGTGTACTCAGTATAGAGTACAATCCCATGTACATGTGTACACAGTATAGAGTACAATCAAATGTACATGTGTACACAGTATAGAGTACAATCAAATGTACATGTGTACATAGTATAGAGTACAATCAAATGTACATGTGTACATAGTATAGAGTACAATCAAATGTACATTTGTACATAGTATAGAGTACAATCAAATGCACATGTGTACACAGTATAGAGTACAATCACATGTACATGTGTACACAGTATAGAGTACAATCACATGTACATGTGTACACAGTATAGAGTACAATCAAATGTGCATGTGTACACAGTATAGCGTACAATCAAATGTACATGTGTACATAGTATAGAGTACATTCAAATGTACATGTGTACACAGTATAGAGTACAATCAAATGCACATGTGTACATAGTATAGAGTACAATCAAATGTACATGTGTACACAGTATAGAGTACAACCAAATGTACATGTGTGCATAGTATAGAGTACAATCAAATGTACATGTGTACACAGTATAGAGTACAATCAAATGTACATGTGTACACAGTATAGAGTACAATCACATGTACATGTGTACACAGTATAGAGTACAATCAAATGTGTACACAGTATAGAGTACAATCAAATGTACATGTGTACACAGTATAGAGTACAATCAAATGTACATGTGTACATAGTATAGAGTACAATCACATGTACATGTGTACACAGTATAGAGTACAATCAAATGTACATGTGTACACAGTATAGAGTACAATCAAATGTACATGTGTACACAGTATAGAGTACAATCAAATGCACATGTGTACACAGTATAGAGTACAATCAAATGTACATGTGTACATAGTATAGAGTACAATCAAATGTACATGTGTACACAGTATAGAGTACAATCAAATGTACATGTGTACACAGTATAGAGTACAATCACATGTACATGTGTACATAGTATAGAGTACAATCAAATGTACATGTGTACACAGTATAGAGTACAATCACATGTACATGTGTACATAGTATAGAGTACAATCACATGTACATGTGTACACAATATAGAGTACAACAAAATGTACATGTGTACATAGTATAGAGTACAATCAAATGTTCATGTGTACACAGTATAGAGTACAATAAAATGTACATGTGTACACAGTATAGAGTACAATCACATGTACATGTGTACACAGTATAGAGTACAATCAAATGTACATGTGTACACAGTATAGAGTACATTCAAATGTACATGTGTACACAGTATAGAGTACAATCAAATGTACATGTGTACATAGTATAGAGTACAATCAAATGTACATGTGTACACAATATAGAGTACAATCAAATGTACATGTGTACATAGTATAGAGTACAATCACATGTACATGTGTACACAGTATAGAGTACAACAAAATGTACATGTGTACATAGTATAGAGTACAATCAAATGTACATGTGTACACAGTATAGAGTACAATCAAATGTATATGTGTACACAGTATAGAGTACAATCACATGTACATGTGTACACAGTATAGCGTGCAATCAAATATACATGTGTTCACAGTATAGAGTACAATCACATGTACATGTGTTCACAGTATAGAGTACAATCAAATGTACATGTGTACACAGTATAGAGTACAATCACATGTACATGTGTACACATTATAGAGTACAATCACATGTACATGTGTACATAGTATAGAGTACAATCAAATGTACATGTGTACACTGTATAGAGTACAATCAAATGTGTACACAGGATAGAGTACAATCAAATGTACATGTGTTCACAGTATATAGTACAATCAAATGTGTTCACAGTATAGAGTACAATCAAATGTACATGTGTTCACAGTATAGAGTACAATCACATGTACATGTATACACAGTATAGAGTACAATCACATGTACATGTATACACAGTATAGAGTACAATCACATGTACATGTGTACACAGTATAGAGTACAATCAAATGTACATGTGTACACAGTATAGAGTACAATCACATGTACATGTATACACAGTATAGAGTACAATCACATGTACATGTGTACACAGTATAGAGTACAATCACATGTACATGTGTACACAGTATAGAGTACAATCAAATGTACATGTGTACACAGTATAGAGTACAATCACATGTACATGTATACACAGTATAGAGTACAATCACATGTACATGTGTACACAGTATAGAGTACAATCAAATGTACATGTGTACACAGTATAGAGTACAATCAAGTGTGTACACAGTATAGAGTACAATCACATGTGTACACAGTATAGAGTACAATCACATGTACATGTGTACACAGTATAGAGTACAATCAAATGTACATGTGTACACAGTATAGAGTACAATCACATGTACATGTGTACACAGTATAGAGTACAATCAAATGTACATGTGTACACAGTATAGAGTACAATCAAATGTGTACACAGTATAGAGTACAATCAAATGTACATGTGTTCACAGTATATAGTACAATCAAATGTGTACACAGTATAGAGTACAATCAAATGTACATGTGTACACAGTATAGAGTACAATCAGATGAACATGTGTACACAGTATAGAGTACAATCACATGTACATGTGTACACAGTATAGAGTACAATCATATGTACATGTGTACACAGTATAGAGTACAATCAGATGAACATGTGTACACAGTATAGAGTACAATCAAATGTACATGTGTACACATTATAGAGTACAATCAAATGTACATGTGTACATAGTATAGAGTACAATCAAATGTGTACACAGTATAGAGTACAATCAAATGTACATGTGTTCACAGTATATAGTACAATCAAATGTGTACACAGTATAGAGTACAATCAAATGTACATGTGTACATAGTATAGAGTACAATCAAATGTACATGTGTACACAGTATAGAGTACAATCACATGTACATGTGTACACAGTATATCGTACAACCACATGTACATGTGTTCACAGTATAGAGTACAATCAAATGTACATGTGTACACAGTATAGAGTACAATCAAATGTACATATGTACACGTATAGAGTACAATCAAATGTGCATGTGTACACAGTATAGAGTACAATCAAATGTACATGTGTACACAGTATAGAGTACATTCAAATGTACATGTGTACACAGTATAGAGTACAATCAAATGTACATGTGTACATAGTATAGAGTACAATCAAATGTACATTTGTACATAGTATACAGTACAATCAAATGTACATGTGTACACAGTATAGAGTACAATCACATGTACATGTGTACACAGTATATCGTACAACCACATGTACATGTGTTTACAGTATAGAGTACAATCAAATGTACATGTGTACACAGTATAGAGTACAATCAAATGTACATGTGTACACAGTATAGAGTACAATCAAATGTGCATGTGTACACAGTGTAGAGTACAAACAAATGTACATGTGTACACAGTATAGAGTACATTCAAATGTACATGTGTACACAGTATAGAGTACAATCAAATGTGCATGTGTACACAGTATAGAGTACAATCAAATGTACATGTGTACACAGTATAGAGTACAATCAAATGTACATGTGTACATAGTTTAGAGTACAATCAAATGTACATGTGTACACCGTGTATAGTACAATCAAATGTGTACACAGTATAGAGTACAATCAAATGTACATGTGTACACAGTATAGAGTACAATCACATGAACATGTGTACACAGTATAGAGTACAATCACATGAACATGTGTACACAGTATAGAGTACAATCACATGTACATGTGTACACAGTATAGAGTACAATCACATGTACATGTGTACACAGTATAGAGTACAATCAAATGTACATTTGTACATATTATAGAGTACATTCAAATGTACATGTGTACACAGTATAGAGTACAATCAAATGTACATGTGTACATAGAATAGAGTACAATCAAATGTACATTTGTACATAGTATAGAGTACAATCAAATGTACATGTGTACACAGTATAGAGTACAATCACATGTACATGTGTACACAGTATATCGTACAACCACATGTACATGTGTTCACAGTATAGAGTACAATCAAATGTACATGTGTACACAGTATAGAGTACAATCAAATATACATGTGTACACAGTATAGAGTACATTTGAATGTACATGTGTACACAGTATAGAGTACAATCAAATGTGCATGTGTACACAGTATAGAGTACAATCAAATGTAGATGTGTACACAGTATAGAGTACATTTAAATGTGCATGTGTACACAGTATAGAGTACAATCAAATGTACATGTGTACATAGTATAGAGTACAGTATATAGTACAATCAAATGTGTACACAGTATAGAGTACAATCAAATGTACATGTGTACACAGTATAGAGTACAATCACATGAACATGTGTACACAGTATAGACTACAATCACATGTACATGTGTACACAGTATAGAGTACAATCACATGTACATGTGTACACAGTGTAGAGTACAATCAAATGTACATGTGTACACAGTATAGAGTACAATCAAATGTACATGTGTACATAGTATAGAGTACAATAAAATGTACATGTGTACATAGTATAGACTACAATCAAATGTACATGTGTACATAGTATAGAGTACAATCAAATGTACATGTGTACACAGTATAGAGTACAATCACATGTACATGTGTACACAGTATATCGTACAACCACATGTACATGTGTTCACAGTATAGAGTACAATCAAATGTACATGTGTACACAGTATAGAGTACAATCAAATGTACATGTGTACACAGTATAGAGTACAATCAAATGTACATGTGTACACAGTATAGAGTACAATCAAATGTACATGTGTACATAGTATAGAGTACAATCAAATGTACATGTGTACACAGTATAGAGTACAATCAAATGTGTACACAGTATAGAGTACAATCAAATGTACATGTGTACATAGTATAGAGTACAATCAAATGTGCATGTGCACACAGTATAGAGTACAATCAAATGTACATGTGTACATAGTATAGAGTACATTCAAATGCACATGTGTACACAGTATAGAGTACAATCAAATGTACATGTGTACATAGTATAGAGTACAATCAAATGTACATGTGTACATAGTATAGAGTACAATCAAATGTACATGTGTACACAGTATAGAGTACAATCAAATGTACATGTGTACATAGTATAGAGTACAATCACATGTACATGTGTACACAGTATAGAGTACAACCAAATGTACATGTGTGCATAGTATAGAGTACAATCAAATGTACATGTGTACACAGTATAGAGTACAATCAAATGTACATGTGTACACAGTATAGAGTACAATCACATGTACATGTGTACACAGTATAGAGTACAATCAAATGTACATGTGTACATAGAATAGAGTACAATCAAATGTACATGTGTACATAGAATAGAGTACAATCAAATGTACATGTGTACATAGTATAGAGTACAATCAAATGTACATGTGTACACAGTATAGAGTACAATCAAATGTACATGTGTACATAGTATAGAGTACAATCACATGTACATGTGTACACAGTATATCGTACAATCACATGTACATGTGTACACAGTATAGAGTACAATCAAATGTACATGTGTACTCAGTATAGAGTACAATCAAATGTACATGTGTACACAGTATATAGTACAATCAAATGTACATGTGTACACAGTATAGAGTACAATCAAATGTACATGTGTACACAGTATAGAGTACAATCAAATGTACATGTGTACACAGTATATAGTACAATCACATGTACATGTGTACACAGTATATCGTACAATCAAATGTACATGTGTACACAGTATAGAGTACAATCAAATGTACATGTGTACACAGTATAGAGTACAATTAAATGTACATGTGTACACAGTATAGAGTACAATCACATGTACATGTGTACACAGTATATCGTACAATCAAATGTACATGTGTACATAATATAGAGTACAATCAAATGTACATATGTACACAGTATAGAGTACAATCAAATGTACATGTGTACACAGTATAGAGTACAATCAAATGTACATGTGTACACAGTATAGAGTACAATCAAATGTACATGTGTACATAGTATAGAGTACAATCAAATGTACATGTGTACACAGTATAGAGTACAATCAAATGTACATGTGTACACAGTATAGAGTACAATCAAATGTGCATGTGTACACAGTACAGAGTACAATCAAATGTACATGTGTACATAGTATAGAGTACATTCAAATGTACATGTGTACACAGTATAGAGTACAATCAAATGTACATGTGTACATAGTATAGAGTACAATCAAATGTACATGTGTACACAGTATAGAGTACAATCAAATGTACATGTGTACATAGTATAGAGTACAATCACATGTACATGTGTACACAGTATAGAGTACAACCAAATGTACATGTGTGCATAGTATAGAGTACAATCAAATGTACATGTGTACACCGTATAGAGTACAATCAAATGTACATGTGTACACAGTATAGAGTACAATCACATGTACATGTGTTCACAGTATAGAGTACAATCAAATGTGTACACAGTATAGAGTACAATCAAATGTACATGTGTTCACAGTATAGAGTACAATCACATGTACATGTGTTCACAGTATAGAGTACAATCAAATGTGTTCACAGTATAGAGTGCAATCACATGTACATGTGTACACAGTATAGAGTACAATCACATGTACATGTGTTCACAGTATAGAGTACAATCAAATGTACATGTGTACACAGTGTAGAGTACAATCAAATGTACATGTGTACACAGTATAGAGTACAATCAAATGTACATGTGTACACAGTATAGAGTACAATCAAATGTGTACACAGTATAGAGTACAATCAAATGTACATGTGTACACAGTATAGAGTACAATCAAATGTACATGTGTTCACATTATAGAGTACAATCACATGTACATGTGTTCACAGTATAGAGTACAATCAAATGTACATGTGTTCACAGTATATCGTACAATCACATGTACATGTGTACACAGTATAGAGTACAATCACATGTACATGTATACACAGTATAGAGTACAATCAAATGTGTACACAGTATAGAGTACAATCACATGTACATGTGTACACAGTATAGAGTGCAATCACATGTACATGTGTACACAGTATAGAGTACAATCAAATGTACATGTGTACACAGTATAGAGTACAACCACATGTACATGTGTACACAGTATATAATACAATCAAACGTACATGTGTACACAGTATAGAGTACAATCACATGTACATGTGTTCACAGTATAGAGTACAATCACATGTACATGTGTTCACAGTATAGAGTACAATCAAATGTACATGTGTTCACAGTATAGCGTACAATCGCATGTACATTTGTACACAGTATAGAGTACAATCAAACGTACATGTGTACACAGTATAGAGTACAATCAAATGTACATGTGTACACAGTATAGAGTACAATCAAATGTACATGTGTACACAGTATAGAGTACAATCAAAGGTACATGTGTACACAGTATAGAGTACAATCACATGTACATGTGTACATAGTATAGAGTACAATCAAATGTACATGTGTACACAGTATAGAGTACAATCAAATGTACATGTGTACACAGTATAGAGTACAATCAAACGTACATGTGTACATAGTATAGAGTACAATCAAATGTACATGTGTACACAGTATAGAGTACAATTAAATGTACATGTGTACACACTATAGAGTACAATCACATGTACATGTGTACACAGTATAGAGTACAATCAAATGTACATGTGTTTACAGTATATCGTACAATCGCATGTACATGTGTACACAGTATATCGTACAATCGCATGTACATGTGTACACAGTATAGAGTACAATCAAATGTACATGTGTACATAGTATAGAGTACAATCAAACGTACATGTGTACATAGTATAGAGTACAATCACATGTACATGTGTACACAGTATAGAGTACAATCACATGTACATGTGTACACAGTATAGAGTACAATCAAATGTACATGTGTACATAGTATAGAGTACAATCACATGTACATGTGTACACAGTATAGAGTACAATCAAATGTACATGTGTACATAGTATAGAGTACAATCAAACGTACATGTGTACACAGTATAGAGTACAATCACATGTACATGTGTACACAGTATAGAGTACAATCACATGTACATGTGTACACAGTATAGAGTACAATCACATGTACATGTGTACACAGTATAGAGTACAATCAAATGTACATGTGTACATAGTATAGAGTACAATCAAACGTACATGTGTACACAGTATAGAGTACAATCACATGTACATGTGTACATAGTATAGAGTACAATCAATCTATACAGTTGATCGTTGGACAATTATTTCTCCAAGACATAAACCTAAACACTCACCAGTAAAAACACTTACAAACATAGCAACCACCATCAAACAATTGACCTCTGACCTGTGCTTATTTCCCTTTTAATCAAACGGACATTACATGTGTATCAACTGAGAAATAATGTCCACGGCTTAGCCCCTAACACTGATTGATGCTGGTATTTTGATGTTTCCCTCACCTGTTCCATTCCCAAGTTTTCTTTCGATAATACAAGGCGGCAAATAGTTTTACTTGATTTCTAAGTTTGTATTACACATTTTGATGTAAAACTAGCTCAGCGCTGACTGCAAAGAATCACTTTAAGGTTGCATGAGCTGCAAAGTTTAGATTTCTCAGTTAAAACAGAATTTCAAAATTATTGGTTATTTTTCCCAAACAGCACAATTAAAGCGCTTTTTGTTGATATCGACATTGGTATTAAACTTTAAAAAATCGCTGAGAAATATCATACACAATTAAATACAAGTTTGATATTCAAAAACAAAGGATTGCCAGTTACCAACAGGAGGTCGTGGGTTTCCTCCGGGCATAGATTCCCGTTTCCTCCCACAATAAAACTGGCAAAGTCGCCATATAAGTGAAATAATCTTGAGCACGGCGTAAAACACCAAACAATCAATCAAAAACACGACAGTAAGAGGATTTGAAGACTATCGAAAAACTAAATGATTGGCGTTGGAATGAGGAAAATCCATACAGTACGAACCGAAAACGTGTTCGAAAGGTAAACAAAATTTAAATAACCGGGACGACCATTTATTCATTCTAAGCCAAAGTTAGTTCAAAACAATACTTTATAGTACATTTTCGAGACTAGAAGCACTAGAAAGCTTCTGAATTATACGTCTTGAGAAAAATAACCAATAATTTCAACATTCTGTTTTAAGTCAAAATATCAACATTTTGGCAGCTCATGCCCTTTTTAGCAAATCAGATTCAGTCAATGCTTTAAGGACAGTATGAAATGCCGAGTAAATCGTCCAGAAAGTACATTCTTGTGGCGGCCTCTGGGGCAAGATACTGTCATCTGCATGGCCCGGTACCTACGAGGCAAAATGACCAGCATTATTTCAGTTTGAAACAAACAGCGATATATTTCTTCGAGGTTATAGCATTAGATAATTTTTGTTCATTTTTCGATGAGCTGCAAATACCCGCTTTCTTTTGAAGATCTGAATTCGTGAAAATACCTTAATTTTTGCTGTACGTGTATTTTCGGTTTCAATTATGATCATACAAATAGCTGATACAAAACCACTCAAGGCTGAATGCAGCTTTATGACACAAGGTATAATGAAATCCCAAAGGTTGGCACCTATATAATAGTTAGCTCGCGTGCAGGAATTCAAACTTCTTAAGTGAATCTCAAGTAGAAAACCAATTTTGCTGTAATTATGCCGCAACTGTAGAATTGATATCACAAAAGGTCCTCAATTAAACTGATGTTTTAAACCCTTTACATGGAGTGCATAATTAAGTAGACTGCCGTGGTTGAATACTGTTAGTTACAATAAGGTGGAGAATTACTTATGGATAACAACTTCTTGGTTTATCAATGTTAGTTACAGATATCTGTTGTTGGTCGATTTGCTTTTTCGTTCAAATCCTCTTGAGATATCTGTCAATCAAAAGAAATAACACAGCGTTCCTAAAATAGCCAATGAATATCACTGATAATAAGTATACTGAAAAATACTGAAACGAATCTTAAAATCTTAAAAAACTATACCCCCCCCCCCCCCCCCCCCTGGAAAGTCTGCACCGGCCGATAAAATCATTGGTGTAGGGAGATCGTAGTGACCATATCATAAAGGGCAACATACTGGTGATAAGAAATCACCATTAATGGCAATAAGCTATACAATTTATTCAGGTTATCGTTAGCCAAATCAAAAGTGCATTTTAACAAAATAAAAAGATGCTTGTAATAATGAAACGTCAGAGTCCATTTGGCTTCACGGGGCGAACATATTGAAGCAAAATATCACTTTTAGCGTGTAGAGCACAGCCCTCGAGCAGAAGGTCGATAGCGCGTATAGCCTCCATTAGCTTCCACCTGCGTTTCATCCCTCCGGTGAGACGTCGGATCTGTTGGAGGGGTAACTGTGCGGATTTGAATCATTTAGAGCACATTTGGGATAGGATGGGCAGAAACATTCAAGCCCTAGAGCCTCCTGTACAAAATCTGCAGGAATTGGAAGCTGCATTACATCGGTATTGACGGCAGTTACCCCTTGAACAGATTCGACGTCTCACTGGAGGGGTGAGACGCAGGTTGGAAGCTAATGGAGGCTATAGTGAGTAATCTGAATCATTAATGAAATAAATGAGATGTGAAATCCTTCTGGTTCTCTGATAGCATCGGGAAACTTCGGTTCTACAAACTGAATTATAAACTACGCTGTTAGATAATCATTATTCCATTTAAACAATGTCTGAATCTATTGATTGTTGATGAGAGATTGTGAAACGGAACGACTAAGATAACAAATCCGATCGCTATAAGGGACGTTTTAATGTATTTTCTCTACTAGAATCCGTCAATATGATATAAAAATGATGATACCCGAAAGCGCATTTGTCCTTAACCAAAGTTAATCAAGAGGTAGATAACATGTATCAAACTCAAACATACGTAAATTGTTTACTCAAACCTATCCTTTTTTAAAGTATTTAAGCTATCCAAAATCTGTTGAGAGATAATGAAGAGATTGTCTTGCTTCCATGCCAGCTGGCATACTTTCCTGGAAAATAAAACAAAAACATTTAGGTAAATTAATCGATGTCTTGTCATGTAGAGGCATCGTCAACAGTGTCAATACTTCCCTGGTTGTATGTCACAGGGATTAAGATAAATCTAAAATATTGTTTCTGGATAAGCCTAAGAAAAAGTGATTATGTCGCTTAATATCTGATATTGCTGTTTAATCTGACGGTAATCGGCTGTAGAATTTCCCTTCCCATAAAGCACGTGTAAAAACACTGGGTGTTCAGTCAAAGGAAATCCTTTAAGAGCTACAGACATCCGAGGCTATTTTACAGCGAATACACTTTAATGGGCTCTTCAGCCAAGTCTGGGAAAATCGGTTGAATCGCTCTGGCACGAGTAGACTATGAATTTGCCGTTTGCCATAATGTTAATGTTTGACAAGTCACATTGTTGTCATCGGCCAAATCACCTCCTCGCCAGACAGCTCAATCCGCCACTTTCATTCAATCTTCATCTTTCCTATATATGTTTAAAGCAAACTACTACTGTATTGAGTCACATCGATACCCCCAAAAAGTATCCCCAGCTTATGGGAAGTTCCACCATAATCTATCACCCGATGAAGCTAGAGGTAATTCTAGCTAAACTTGGTGAGAAAGAAGTAGTTATCCAGAAAGCTTCTCCCTACTTCCCCTACTTTCAAAGGTTAAATCTATGAAATTGACTATTCCGAACTGTGTACTTGGTCCTGTTCTCAGACGGGAAGTATATACATAACGAGTTGTCGGTAAACTCTATACCCAATCTCTATGGAAATATTGTAACGATTACACGGCTTGTCTGTTTCCTCACTTGAGATCAATTTATCCATCATCTGAACACCAGTCGTCTCTCAGTCTGTCCATCCTGTCATTAAGAAGTCATGATGTCTGAAGCGTCAAAATAATGCTCAAAATCGACTATTGTTCTCCTCTCAGAGATGTCACTTTATTTAGTTAGTCTTTTAAAATGCAAATTCCAGTATATTGACTGTACCATATATTGTCAGCGTGTTTCTATTAACATGACAGAAACTTGTCTTCATGGTTATCTTAGATAAGAAGATTCTCCCAGTGCCCGTGTGTTAAAACATAAGTAGACCTACATGTGCACCAATGAAGTAATGTAATCGTGTTACGGTACATGTACATCAATGGAATAATGTAATCGTGTTACGGTTTATCCTGGTTTTATAACAGAAATTGTTCCCATAACAGCAGCGTGTGTTTTTAATACACCTGAAATGATGAACGTCAATTAGCAGGTAAAATCAGAGGCTTATCAAAATTAAACATTTTATATTTAACGACAATACTTACTTCAATGGACAGTCAAGGTACTGCTAGCTTGCCAAACATTGTTAATGACCATGGCGTTTGTAGTTAAGTTGAGACCTTTGAGACTATGGCTTCCATCTAATCAAGTCTTCAGGATATATTCCATCATAAAGTTAAGTAGTTTTTTAACACCTCCTCTATAACAACTCCTTTATAACTCCTTTATAACAATGGTCATAAAGGCTTGTAGTACTGTCACATTCTCCTCATTTACAAATGTTATGTTCTTCATTGGAGTTTCCCCATAGAGCTTGCGACAAGGTTGTGCACCTAGTCCTTTTTCCCCTTTTTATTGATGAAATAAGTACAGATGTAACGAACTGCACAAAGATGGCGTACAAGTACATTTTGTATCTCCTGATTTTTCAGAGATATTATTTTTTTCCAGACGACGTATCTTCTTATTCTTACACTATCTCTGCTCCACAGAGGCAGTTTGATTTTCGCCACCCAAACAGTGGTTATAATTGTAACCTTATCTACATGTATGGCCAAGGTAATTGTGTTTAGAAAAAAGGTTGAGAAGTAACGAAAGCGAATTATAACTGATAGGATGAGAAATCCAATAAATAGTTGCCAACTATAAATATTTAGGTTAGATATTTCTACAAAGCTCTGTATAAAAAGTGAGGTCACCCAGTACCCAGCCCAGGACAATCGTGCACTGAGATTTTGAGAATATTGTGATGCATAGGTGAGTTGGACCCCAATTCAGAACATTTTTATGAATAAGTGAGGGCGAGTCCAATTCAGAACATTTTTATGAATAAGTGAGGTGAACCCCAATTTAGAGCATTTTTATGAATAAGTGAGGTGGACCCCAATTCAGAGCATTATGATGAATAAGCGAGGTCGTGTCCAATTCAGAACATTATGATGAATAAGTGAGGTGAACCCCAATTCAGAACATTATGATGAATAAGTGAGGTCGAGTCCAATTCAGAACATTATGATGAATAAGTGAGGTCGAGTCCAATTCAGAACATTATGATGAATAAGCGAGGTCGAGTCCAATTCAGAACATTATGATGAATAAGCGAGGTCGTGTCCAATTCAGAACATTATGATGAATAAGTGATGTCGAGTCCAATTCGGAACATTTTTATGAATAAGTGAGGTCGAGACCAATTTAGAACATTTTGATGAATAAGTGAGGTCGAGTCCAATTCATTTTTAATTGGATTTCAAAGTTTAATCTTTTCTCTTACATGAATCAGAGTTATGACGGTGTCAGAAATATGGATCAGAGTTATGGGGTTGTCAGACATATGGATCAGAGTTATGGGGTTGTCAGACATATGGATCAGAGTTATGGCGGTGTCAGAAATATGGATCAGAGTTATGGGGTTGCCAGAAATATGGATCAGAGTTATGGCGGTGTCAGAAATATGGATCAGAGTTATGGGGTTGTCAGACATATGGATCAGAGTTATGGGGTTGTCAGACATATGGATCAGAGTTATGGCGGTGTCAGAAATATGGATCAGAGTTATGGCGGTGTCAGAAATATGGATCAGAGTTATGGGGTTGTCAGACATATGGATCAGAGTTATGGCGGTGTCAGAAATATGGATCAGAGTTATGGGTTTGTCAGAAATATGGATCAGAGTTATGGGGTTGTCAGACATATGGATCAGAGTAATGGCGGTGTCAGAAATATGAATCGGAGTTATGGGTTTGTCAGAGATATGGATCAGAGTAATGGGGTTGTCAGACATGGATCAGAGTAATGGCGGTGTCAGAAATATGAATCGGAGTTATGGGGTTGTCAGACATATGGATCAGAGTTACAGTGGTGTCAGACATATGGATCAGAGTTACGGTGGTGTCAGACATATGGATCAGAGTTACAGTGGTGTCAGAAATATGGATCAGAGTTACGGTGGTGTCAGACATATGGATCAGAGTTATGGCGGTGTCAGAAATATGAATCGGAGTTATGGATTTGTCAGAGATATGGATCAGAGTAATGGGGTTGTCAGACATATGGATCAGAGTAATGGCGGTGTCAGAAATATGAATCGGAGTTATGGGTTTGTCAGAGATATGGATCAGAGTTATGGGGTTGTCAGACATATGGATCAGAGTAATGGCGGTGTCAGAAATATGAATCGGAGTTATGGGGTTGTCAGAAATATGGATCAGAGTTACGGTGGTGTCAGAGATATGGATCAGAGTTACGGTGGTGTCAGAAATATGGATCAGAGTTACGGTGGTGTCAGAAATATGGATCAGAGTTACGGTGGTGTCAGAAATGTGGATCAGAGTTATGGCGGTGTCAGAAATGTGGATCAAAGCTACGGTGGTGTCAAAGTTAATATGAATCTGTTAAAAAAAATCAGAGTAAGTATTTGATCAAAGACGGGTTGAAGACTTCGACGAGTGTTAGTACCCCCAAATATTATGATTTGAAAGAGTGTGACCGTCATTAAAGTTTTCTAATATGCACAAAGACGTTTAAAACACAGTCTCTCACGTTATTGCACTTGGGCTACAAAAAGTAAGGAATTTCCAAAGGGACAACTTGTTTAAATTTTCTCAGAATGTTTCTACTAATTGGTAAAATAAGAGTGATTTATTTTGTGGTGAATGGTGGTTGGTCGTTTTCAGAGAAAATTTTTAAAATTTATGGGAATTCCATGTTACATTGTCTATTGTCTGACAGGCGGTTTCGGGCGGATGTAAAAAGAGATCCTAGATGGGTGAACCCTACTGCAGTAAAAGTATAACCAATATTTAGGTATCTGATACATTGTGAAGTGGTCACCTTCTTTAGTTTATTTCCACGTTATTGAATCGGGAAAAAACACAAAAAGTCAGTAGAAGACGAAATGACCGGCCAGTCTGTAAGCGTTCGACGGCCGGCTCTGGGGTCTCTGTTAGTAGAAGACGAAATGACCGGCCAGTCTGTAAGCGTTCGACGGCCGGCTCTGGGGTCTCTGTTAGTAGACGACGAAATGACCGGCCATTCTGTTAGCGTTCGACGGCCGGCTCTGGGGTCTCTGTTAGTAGAAGACGAAATGACCGGTCATTCTGTAAAGGGGCTTTCACAATTGAGACTTTCGCCTCACGGTCAAAATACTGAAACTGATCGCACGGTGGAGATAAAATTTTTCGGGCCGCAGTAGAATCGGAAAAATTACCGCAAGAAAATAATCCATTTTACGATTGTCCGGGGCATCGTGAGGGCGTGGCAAGGTTTCCGCACGTTTACTCCACGAATCTCTTGCGGCGAACCGCGCGGAGTGACGCAAGCAACGCACGTCTAGCGCACGTGATCCGTGAGACATTTGCGTGGAGGTGCTACGTGATTGTTGGAACGTGCGGCGTGCTGCAAGATGCATCGTGCGTCATTGTTTTTCGCCGCGCACCAATGAGCGGGCGCCTTACGGCGTTTTGTCAAATCGTGCGGCGATTTTGGGCTCCGCAGACGTAATTGCAGTATAAATAGGCGCAGAGATAAAAAAGACCGTTAGAAAAAGCACACCTGGGCCCTGTCTTACGAAGCTGGCGTAAAGTTGAGCATAGGCCTACAACATGGGCCAGTTGCGACTAGGGCGTAAGTTCCTATAGCTTTAACACTGATTTACGTCCGACGCAACTTACGCCAGTTTTGTAAGACAGGGCCCTGAGGGTATTTTTTGCACGGTGAACGCAAGGCGGTGCAAGACCGAGACGGCGAATCGTTCAACGGTTTACGACTGCCGCAAGGTTGGCGGAACAAGAAATTTCACCGTACGGAGCATCTTACGATACAAAAAAATCGTGCATCAACCGCGCGTCAAGATACAACGGTTTACGGTGAACATACTAGCACCCGCACGGATCAGAGGTAATAAGAAAATTCGCACGGCCGAAAATTGGATTCCATGTGCACACCAAACTTTTCTGCGGCTCTTGCGGCACAAAAATTCCTCGCGGTAAGGTGCGGTTGCCCGCAAGGAAGGCTGCGGTCCATCGTACGGAAGGCCAAAAATCATGACCGCAAGAGCCGTAAACCCGCCGTATCTCAATTGTGAAAGGGGCTTAAGCGTTCAACGGCCGGCTCTGGGGTCAGTAGAAGACGAAATGACCGGCCAGTCTGTAAGCGTTCGACGGCCGGCTCTGGGGTCTCTGTTAGTAGAAGACGAAATGACCGGTCATTCTGTAAGCGTTCAACGGCCGGCTCTGGGGTCTCTGTTTGTAGACGACGAAATGACCGGCCAGTCTGTAAGCGTTCGACGGCAGGCTCTAAGGTCTCTGTTAGTAGAAGACGAAATGACCTGTCATTCTGTAAGCGTTCAACGGCCGGCTCTGGGGTCAGTAGAAGACGAAATGACCGGTCATTCTGTAAGCGTTCAACGGCCGGCTCTGGGGTCAGTAGAAGACGAAATGACCGGTCATTCTGTAAGCGTTCAACGGCCGGCTCTGGGGTCAGTAGGAGACGAAATGACCGGCCATTCTGTAAGCGTTCAAAGGCCGGCTCTGGGGTCTCTGTTAATAGCTCCGGTCTGGTTGAAACTGGTAGTTAACAAACCAGCTGCAATGAAATACAAAATTCGTATTAGACTCGCCCTTAAAAGGTCTATACGGGGAACGAAGACTACTTTACCAGTGACCATCACAACCTTCTCAATCTGTGTCCGACATTAAAATGTGGGATTTTTTATCTGTAATTTGCTAAATTACAGTCTGGCGTCTGGCTAGTTTATGTGTGTGTATGTCAGACTGTTTACAAATCAATCCAAACATTTTCTGTAAACAGCGCTTGCTAGATAATTTTCAGCAACAGTGAAGAGAGAAAATATCAGAAAACAATTGCTATTATCTCTACCGATCGTTTAAGTTGGATATTGTTATAGATGATTATTTACATGTATTTTACAAATTTGTATACATGTATACTTCAAATCATGCGAAAATGTATTTTGTTTGGGTCAAATTCTATTTAAGATTTGTTATTATATATCCTGTGTAAGTATTTCTGTAAGAAGTATTTCTCAAAGAAACCAATTTATTATGTACCTTTTATTGTCACACAGAAATGAGTTTAACCAAGTTTTGTTTTCCAGTGTTTCAGTCAAGATCTAAGCCATATCACACAAATATGTACTTAGGCCTCTGACGTATATATTGTTAATAAAGCATCACCATAGCTCTCTGAAAAAAAAAGAAAAATAATTGAATTGAATTACATTTGGTAAAGACAAAGCATAGCTGTCGAAAGTTCGTGTTATTCACAAAACTTTACTACATGGTGATCCATAATAATTATGTTAGAACAGTTTAAGCCTGTACGTCTTTATCTAGCACTTATTGTTTCGAGGTTACAAGGAACAGTTAATCAATGCAATATATTGATTTATCTACGAACTCGTATTAAATTGGTCACCTTTTTTCCAATTTCTGTAAATTATACAGACGCAGTTTTGATGAAGAAAAAAACTTTGCATATTGACAAAGTTCAAATTTTCCATTCCATTTTCCAAATGGAAATCGTATCCGTGCTTTCTACGCAATATTAGGTAACATATCAAATAGGGACAATTGTTTGACCAGAAAAGAGCTCGAAAATGGTTGGTAAAGGCCTAAATTTAAACAAATGTTCTGCTTATCTGTTGGTTTTTTTCTTGAAAAAGATATGATTTCGACCATATTGATGTCTTGGTAGTCTTTAAGAAAAAATGTAACCGGACGCAATGTCCTTAAGGAATACCGATATCATGTAGGTATCTGACCGCCATTCAACAGTAAGTTTTTCCCCTGTTAAGAGGTTTCAACCAAAGGTTCATTGAAAAAAAAGCGGTTTCAGAAGAAGCGTCCATAGCCCTGCCTCTAGACCCTTTTGTCCCATCAAGTAATGGAATTGATACAACCATTTTTAGTTGGTGAAATGCACTTGGAAAAGAGACTTTAATGAAGCCGGGTTGTACTGACAGCAGACCAATTTATGTATAAAATCTGGCCCCGAAAACGCAATCAAGCCAGATAACTGTCTGTATAGAACACACATGGAATACATAGCGATCCGAGTTGAATTGTATGAAGATCATTATGAATCTATGGGGGATTGTGACTCCACAGAGACGGACATTTAAACGGTCTAGGGATCACAGCGGAGTAAATAAAATCACTGATTGTCTGCTACAGAACAGTTTTATTGAACTTTGATTTAAAAACCAGCAATAAAGAGCGAATTCAAAACACTTTATCAACTTTTCTACCTAGTGGGTTATATACAATTTGGACAACGGACGATTTATGAAAAAAGATTGAAAAGAGGTATGGAGACATTTAAAAGGGACGGACTATTACCCTCCTAATCGCGCTTATGTCACAATTAAATAACAAGCATCATCAGGGAAATTACTAGTAAATAACTGATACCAAAGGAACCGGACAAAATGTTAATTATTGACAATAAAGAAGTCATTTCCAATTACTTTGTGATATGGAGGTTGAATATTAGGAGGTGTGTTTCTCTCTCGATGGTGTAATCTAGACACAGAAGTAGGGTTTGAGGTTAAGTATTTAGAGAAGTGTAATCTAGACACAAAAGTAGGGTTTGAGGTTAAGTATTTAGATAAGTGTGTTTCTCACTCGATGGTGTAATCTAGACACAAAAGTAGGGTTTGAGGTTGAGTATTTAGAGAAGTGTGTTTCTCACTCGATGGTGTAATCTAGACACATTAGTAGGGTTTGAGCTTAAGTATTTAGAGAAGTGTGTTTCTCACTCGATGGTGTAATCTAGACACAATAGTAGGGTTTGAGCTTAAGTATTTAGAGAAGTGTGTTTCTCACTCGATGGTGTAATCTAGACACAATAGTAGGGTTTGAGCTTAAGTATTTATAGAAGTGTGTTTGTCTCTCGATGGTGTAATCTGGACACAAAGGTAGGGTTTGAGGTTAAGTATTTAGAGAAGCGTGTTTCTCACTCGATGGTGTAATCTAGACACAAAAGTAGGGTTTGAGGTTGAGTATTTAGAGAAGTGTGTTTCTCACTCGATGGTGTAATCTAGACACAATAGTAGGGTTTGAGCTTAAGTATTTAGAGGAGTGTGTTTCTCACTCGATGATGTAATCTAGACACAAAAGTAGGGTTTGAGGTTGAGTATTTAGAGAAGCGTGTTTCTCTCTCGATGGTGTAATCTGGACACAAAGGTAGGGTTTGAGGTTAAGTATTTAGAGAAGCGTGTTTCTCACTCGATGGTATAATCTAGACACAAACGTAGGGTTTGAGGTTGAGTATTTAGAGAAGTGTGTTTCTCACTCGATGGTGTAATCTGGACACAAAGGTAGGGTTTGAGGTTAAGTATTTAGAGAAGCGTGTTTCTCACTCGATGGTGTAATCTAGACACAAAAGTAGGGTTTGAGGTTGAGTATTTAGAGAAGTGTGTTTCCTACTCGATGGTGTAATCTAGACACAAAGGTAGGGTTTGAGCTTAAGTATTTAGAGAAGCGTGTTTCTCACTCGATGGTGTAATCTAGACACAAAGGTAGAGTTTGAGGTTGAGTATTTAGAGAAGCGTGTTTCTCACTCGATGATGTAATCTAGACACAAAAGTAGGGTTTGAGGTTGAGTATTTAGAGAAGCGTGTTTTTCACTCGATGATGTAATCTAGACACAAAAGTAGGGTTTGAGCTTAAGTATTTAGAGAAGGGTGTTTCTCACTCGATGGTATAATCTAGACACAATAGTAGGGTTTGAGGTTAAGTATTTAGAGAAGCGTGTTTCTCACTCGATGGTGTAATCTAGACACAAACGTAGGGTTTGAGGTTGAGTATTTAGAGAAGCGTGTTTCTCACTCGATGATGTAAACTAGACACATTAGTAGGGTTTGAGGTTGAGTATTTAGAGAAGCGTGTTTCTCACTCGATGGTGTAAACTAGACACATTAGTAGGGTTTGAGGTTGAGTATTTAGAGAAGTGTGTTTTATCACTCGATGGTGTAATCTGGACACAAAGGTAGGGTTTGAGGTTAAGTATTTAGAGAAGCGTGTTTCTCACTCGATGGTGTAATCTAGACACAAACGTAGGGTTTGAGGTTGAGTATTTAGAGAAGCGTGTTTCTCACTTTGAGGTTGAGTATTTAGAGAAGCGTGTTTCTCACTCGATGATGTAATCTAGACACAAAAGTAGGGTTTGAGGTTGAGTATTTAGAGAAGCGTGTTTTTCACTCGATGATGTAATCTAGACACAAAAGTAGGGTTTGAGCTTAAGTATTTAGAGAAGGGTGTTTCTCACTCGATGGTATAATCTAGACACAATAGTAGGGTTTGAGGTTGAGTATTTAGAGAAGCGTGTTTCTCACTCGATGATGTAATCTACACACAAAAGTAGGGTTTGAGGTTGAGTATTTAGAGAAGCGTGTTTCTCACTCGATGGTGTAATCTAGATACAAAAGTAGGGTTTGAGGTTGAGTATTTAGAGAAGCGTGTTTCTCACTCGATGGTGTAATCTAGACACAAAAGTAGAGTTTGAGGTTGAGTATTTAGAGAAGCGTGTTTCTCACTCGATGATGTAATCTACACACAAAAGTAGGGTTTGAGGTTGAGTATTTAGAGAAGCGTGTTTCTCACTCGATGGTGTAATCTAGATACAAAAGTAGGGTTTGAGGTTGAGTATTTAGAGAAGCGTGTTTCTCACTCGATGGTGTAATCTAGACACAAAAGTAGAGTTTGAGGTTGAGTATTTAGAGAAGCGTGTTTCTCACTCGATGATGTAATCTACACACAAAAGTAGGGTTTGAGGTTGAGTATTTAGAGAAGCGTGTTTCTCACTCGATGGTGTAATCTAGACACAAAAGTAGAGTTTGAGGTTGAGTATTTAGAGAAGCGTGTTTCTCACTCGATGATGTAATCTAGACACAAAAGTAGAGTTTGAGGTTGAGTATTTAGAGAAGCGTGTTTCTCACTCGATGGTGTAATCTAGACACAATAGTAGGGTTTGAGGTTGAGTATTTAGAGAAGCGTGTTTCTCACTCGATGGTGTAATCTAGACACAAAAGTAGAGTTTGAGGTTGAGTATTTAGAGAAGCGTGTTTCTCACTCGATGGTGTAATCTAGACACAAAAGTAGAGTTTGAGGTTGAGTATTTAGAGAAGCGTGTTTCTCACTCGATGATGTAATCTAGACACAAAAGTAGGGTTTGAGGTTGAGTATTTAGAGAAGCGTGTTTCTCACTCGATGGTGTAATCTAGACACAATAGTAGGGTTTGAGGTTGAGTATTTAGAGAAGCGTGTTTCTCACTCGATGATGTAATCTAGACACAAAAGTAGGGTTTGAGCTTAAGTATTTAGTGAAGCGTGTTTCTCACTCGATGGTGTAATCTAGATACAAAAGTAGAGTTTGATCTTAAGTATTTAGAGAAGCGTGTTTCTCACATAGGGTCATGTGGCATTTTGGTCAGAATCGTAGTTTAGAAGCAATGTACTGAACTATCAGTTCTAATACAACAACTGGTCACAATAAATCGCCCATTTAATGAGCTTTTATATCTTGTTCGTTTTGAAATCTAGCGTTAAACGTTTTTTTGCATAATTAAATTACGTCTAAATCATATGATAATGAGGGCGTGGCTAAGACAAGATGTGGTTAATTAGACTCCTACATATCCAGTTACCAATTAAAATTAAATAATATACTGTCATTCTGCTTAAAATAGATCTGAATTCATCCTAACTGTCCGTTCTTCAAACGGTGTCTTATTTTCAACACTTTCGCGTATTATGAAAAAGTTATTTTTTAACAAGCAAACCCGCCAAGATGTAACGCTTTCGAGATCTCACGTGAGTTTGTTTTAATAGGTGCGTTATATTTCAAGATGTAGGCCTATTTGTGTTTCTTGGGTTACAGCTGAAAGTACCATCTTGGTTCAAAAGTTATGTTTTGTCCTATGTGACTTCTGTTGAAGGGTTTCCTACTTTCCATGCAACCAGAAATGAGCATTTGTTTGACGATATAGTTTTATAGGTTTATACGATTGACGCGGAGTAATATTTATCGGCAATAACTTCACCCCATAAACTCGTCTACAGAGGAAATACTGAAATAAGGCAGCCACCTCACCCAAAAATAACCTTTTGGAGAACCAATCAACCCATCAGTAAAGCCCATTTCTCTGGTGTAGATCTCATATAATGTCTGTAACACGGGTATCATTGAAGGTGCTTGTTCAGGGGGGTTTAGATTTATATTCCCGATAATATCAAGATTGAGACCACAGCAGTCATTTCGCCTGGTCTCGAAGAGGTAATTGTCAAAAACAGTTGATACAACTGGAACAGCCAGATGGACGTAAACACAGATTAGGAATTCTGATATCGCCATAAATAATTTATTCTACTTTCTACCGCTTTGTGCTGTAAAAAACTGATGATCTTTATTATCTTTATTGGCGAATCTTATTAACATTTATAACACAGACAAACCTTCCGATGGAAACATTAAAAGGAACCATATAGACAGATGAGTGGGCAGCTCATAGGAACGTTAAGGTTTCCTATTTTTGGATGAAAGCACAGTTTACATTTTAATTGATTTTGTTTTCATACTTTTTTTTATTTCAACGCCAATGAGAGAGGTTAAAGTCATGGAAAACTAAACTATTGACGTTGGAATGATGAAAATACATACAATATGAGATCTGCACGAGCAGAATTAGTGGAGGAAATGTTAACACAATTTAAATAACCAAGACGAACGTACATTAACTCCAGTTCTAAGTTTGTTCAAATCACTTGATTAGCGTTATTTCTTGAGACTGGTAGCACTAAAAGCTTATGAAATGTAGTTCTTGGGAAAAACAGTCGATAATTACACAGATATGTATTCATATAAAAAACATCACTTTTTTGGAAGCTCATGTCACAAAACAAAAATGGTGTAAAACATTAGTCTATTATTCATCTCAGGGTTTAAGGTATATGGATCAGCAGGCCACAATTTATTTTGCCACTTTGGGTAATGCTAGTGTTTTGACTCACCACAGATTTCTTAACTTCCACTTGGGCATATCATTCGATAGTTGAGTTTCTGTCTGAAATGGGGCTGCTCAAGAACAGTCTATTGGGTGTATTTTGAGCACAATTAGGTATAAATTTTTCACGATTATTAGTAACAGCTGACAGGAGTGAATTTGCTCATTGTTCACCGGATGTTAACAGACACTACCAGATCTCAATCCACCTAAACTGATCTCATCCCACTCCTTAAATCAGTTGCAGGCAGAAACTCAACCCCTGTCGAACAAAATTGTCCAGAAAAAGAAAATGCAGTCCCTACCAATTTCCAGACAGGAAGAGTAATGGCGGTTTGAGTCTTCAAAGGACTCGCTGGATCAATGTTGATATGGGGAATTATGTTAACATGATGTGTGATAAAGCATCTACTTTTGTCATTATACCCAGTAGTGATTGCACAATTTGTGTTTTTTTATATTATATTTCACTATGTCAAACATGTTGACAAGATAAAGACCGGTACTTATGTCCCATCAGATCTAAAAAACAAACCAAATCTAGCGACATTATAGATAATTGAGGGTGCCTAAGACAAGTAGAAGCTTACTATTCCTTATGAGCATTAAAGAGCGAAACAGAATGATTAGGAAATTGAAAACCAATCGATTCATCTGCCACTCAACGTCCAGATATAATTCCTTCTCCTGCACTTAGCTCACATTTCCACATCGTCACTTTTCGTGTAGTGCTTCTTGAAGATAACCAGGTGTGCCTATCTGTACAGGTGTACACCATTTAGATTTTATCCGACAGTAAGACAGGCTCAGCTATAATCATAAAACCAATGTCGGACGGAGAGATATTTGTTTTCCAAATCAAACAGCCCGCCATAGCAATCTCTAATTTTTTGTTGAAAAACGGACCTTTCAATTAGTTATCATCGATAAAAATTACTTCTAGTTGCTCTGTAGATTTCAATGCGGGAAACTGAATAGAGATTTACATGTCAGTTCTAGCTTTGAAATGCCACCGTTGATACAAAGTTCTAAATTGTGATTTGCCAATAAAATAGAAGCTGTGGTGAATTGTGGCTGTACTTCCACCTGTCATTCAAGGCTTTTCAAGTCGTCCGTTATATTTCTACAGGACAATTGAATTGAGACAACTGTTGCCTGACTGTCAGTTTGAGGGTGCCCAGGTTAGTATTCCTCCTCAACATATCGCTGTCTGATTTTGTGATGTTTATTGAAATAAATCATTCGTTTTTCTACCTTAAGTTAATTCGATCTTAGTATGAACATGTCCCAATTTGTTACCAGCGAAATAGTTTGGTAACCATTTTATCCCATAAATGAACCATTTTTGGTGTAATAAAGCTAGTGCATAAATTTTCGATATGCCCCACGGGCAATAAATATCCTGGGAATTTGATTGGTCCGGCAAAACTCATTCATCGCGATTAGCCAATGAAAAGGTACAGACCCAAAGCCGGACTACTTTTTTGACAGCTGTCAAAGTCGTCTGCTTTTTTCACTGTGGCAAAATTCAATGTTTCATCATGGCAGACTTACAGATTGGCGACGTTGTAAAAGTGGACAAAAAAGGAGCTGGGCGAGTGAAAGAATTTACAGATAACCATTTAGTTAAAGTTCAAATAATCGGTATAGATTTTGACATAGAACTGTCGCCACGAAGATTGACAAGAATACCATCAACGGTTACATTGGCGTCCGACATCGGTCAAGGTAAGCCTATGGAATTATTTAAGTAACTTAGGTGCCCAGGTTAGTATTCCTCCTCAACATATCGTTGTCTGATTTTGTGATGTTTATTAAAATAAATCATTCGTTTTTCTACCTTAAGTTAATTCGATCTTAGTATGAACATGTCCCAATTTGTTACCAGCGAAATAGTTTGGTAACCATTTTACGTCATTTTCATAACTATATCACTTTCGTGCCAAATCATATAGAGGTCAAGAGAAGCAAATTATCCTCAAAACGTTTATATAGAAAGATGTTATCAAAGTCTACTTACATAAGTTTTAACGATTTCATTTAACTTTTTGCCATGTTTCAAAAAGAGCAGTATTTACCGGATGTGTGAATTGAACAGAGATAGGCCTCTATTTATGATCGTGTTAAAGTCTGATAGAAAAATAGGCTTCATATAGCCTATATTCATATACGTCATGTACGTATATACGGATTATACGTAAACGGATCCATATACGTATAAAATTATATGTTTCAAGTAAATCTTCTTAAAGTGGCATGAGCTGCCAAAATTCACACTTTTGTCATAATTTCTGATCGTCGCGACAGTAAGAGGCGTTGAAGGCCACCGAAAAACTAAATGATTAGCGTTGGAATGCGGAAAATCCATACAGTATGTGGACTATACCAACCGGAATTGTGTTCGAAAAGTAAACAAAATTTAAATAACCGGGACGACCATTCATTCATTCTAAGACAAAGTTAGTTCAAAACAATACTTTATCGAACATTCTCGAGACTAGAAGCACTAAAAAGCTTCTTAATTATATGTCTTAAGAAAAATAGCCGATAATTTCAACATTCTGTTTTTACGCCAAAATATCAACATTTTGGCAGCTCATGCCACTTTAAATTATAATAATTTGACATAAGTTTTATTACAATATGCGGTTTTAGTTAAGGTCAAAGGTCAGCTTTGCCATATCTTATACTGACAGCTTACAGATACCTCTTCACGGGAAACAGTGGACATGAAATATGTTATTTTTCTGCAGACTTTGTAAACACACTTTACGATGAATTGCCTAAAGAGCCCGGGTCGGGTCGTTTATTTTAAATCAATCGATGATAGCGACTCCATAAAGACGGCGACTTAAATGTCCAGGAATACCAATGGAGTAAATGGTCACTGATTGCCAACTGTGGAACATTTATCTTTGACTTAGCCAGCAATAAATACCGAACTTCAATTCTGTTTTTCTACAAAGTATGGGTTATATATATTTTATCTGGTAAACTGGATTAAATTATCCCAAATGACAAAGCGTTGTGAGACGGATACATTACAAAGCGGTTGGAGATTAACTTTAAATCACAGCTAGTTAAAACTCAAATTGGGTTAGAATGGATAAGTTTGTTGGTTTATTGAGAGAATACATTCCGATGTAACTCAAAGACAAAACGCGGTATTTCAACAAACCAAGAAATTGATATCCATTAGTAATGTCAAACTCCGTTAAATCAGCAATCTGGCATTACGAGCAATGAGCTATGTTGCAGAATTTCCGACCACATGAGATGACGGCAATCTGTGTGGTGAAGTGATTTAAATACTATGTAGTGTCCCACTGGCCCCAGCTTATTGGTTCTTCTGGCAATCTGGATATATCTCAGTAGATCCATGTAAACCAGACACTGGCAGACGCCATCAGTTATTTTAACCATTGTTTTACTTTGACAGGTGGATGAACTTACATGAATGAGTTTAATTAATTAGTGTCGGTTGGCTGAATGGATAAGGTAGCCGGTATTTAGTGCTGGCGATAGGTGCCATACTTTGGAACCTGGGCTCGATTCCCGTTTCGGGCGTCACCCAAAAATCGGTAGAGGAATTTCTACCATATTTCCAAGAAAGTGTAATCCCAAAATAACGAGAATAGTCTTATATGAATACCCTATAAAATATTATTAACCTTGTACTACCTCCCAAAGGAATAGCCCATTGGTCTGTTGTACTACCTCCCAAAGGAATAGCCCATTGGTCTGTTGTACTACCTACCAAAGGAATAGCCCATTGGTCTGTTGTACTACTTCCCAAAGGAATAGCCCATTGGTCTGTTGTACTACCTCCCAAAGGAATAGCCCATTGGTCTGTTGTATTACCTCCCAAAGGAATAGCCCATTGGCCTGTTGTACTACCTCCCAAAGGAATAGCCCATTGGTCTGTTGTACTACTTCCCAAAGGAATAGCCCATTGGTCTGTTGTACAGCCTCCCAAAGGAATAGCCCATTGGTCTGTTGTACTACCTCCCATTGGTCTGTTGTACTACCTCCCAAAGGAATAGCCCATTGGTCTGTTGTACTACCTCCCAAAGGAATAGCCCATTGGTCTGTTGTACTACCTCCCAAAGGAATAGCCCATTGGTCTGTTGTACTACCTCCCAAAGGAATAGCCCATTGGTCTGTTGTACTACCTCCCAAAGGAATAGCCCATTGGTCTGTTGTACTACCTCCCAAAGGAATAGCCCATTGGTCTGTTGTACTACCTCCCAAAGGAATAGCCCATTGGTATGTTGTACTACCTCCCAAAGGAATAGACCATTGGTTTGTTGTACTACCTCCCAAAGGAATAGCCCATTGGTTTGTTGTACTACCTCCCAAAGGAATAGCCCATTGGTCTGTTGTACTACCTCCCAAAGGAATAGCCCACTGGTCTGTTGTACTACCTACCAAAGAAATAGCCCATTGGTCTGTTGTACTACCTCCCAAAGGAATAGCCCATTGGTTTGTTGTACTACCTCTCAAAGGAATAGCCCATTGGTCTGTTGTACTACCGCCCAAAGGAATAGCCCATTGGTCTGTTGTACTACCTCCCAAAGGAATAGCTCATTGGTCTGTTGTACTACCCCCCAAAGGAATAGCTCATTGGTCTGTTGTACTACCCCCCAAAGGAATAACCCATTGGTCTGTTGTACTACCTCCCAAAGGAATAGCCCATTGGTCTGTTGTACTACCTCCCAAAGGAATAGCCCATTGGTCTGTTGTACTACCTCCCAAAGGAATAGCCCATTGGTCTGTTGTACTACCTCCCAAAGGAATAGCCCATTGGTATGTTGTACTACCTCCCAAAGGAATAGCCCATTGGTCTGTTGAATTACCTCCCAAAGGAATAGCCCATTGGTTTGTTGTACTACCTCCCAAAGGAATAGCCCATTGGTCTGTTGTACTACCACCCAAAGGAATAGCCCATTGGTCTGTTGTACTACCTCCCAAAGGAATAGCCCATTGGTCTGTTGTACTACCTCCCAAAGGAATAGCCCATTGGTCTGTTGAATTACCTCCCAAAGGAATAGCCCATTGGTTTGTTGTACTACCTCCCAAAGGAATAGCCCATTGGTCTGTTGTACTACCTCCCAAAGGAATAGCCCATTGGTCTGTTGTACTACCTCCCAAAGGAATAGCCCATTGGTCTGTTGTACTACCTCCCAAAGGAATAGCCCATTGGTCTGTTGTACTACCTCCCAAAGGAATAGCCCATTGGTCTGTTGAATTACCTCCCAAAGGAATAGCCCATTGGTATGTTGTACTACCTCCCAAAGGAATAGCCCATTGGTCTGTTGTACTACCTCCCAAAGGAATAGCCCATTGGTATGTTGTACTACCTCACAAAGGAATAGCTCATTGGTCTGTTGTACTACCTCCCAAAGGAATAGCCCATTGGTCTGTTGTACTACCTCCCAAAGGAATAGCCCATTGGTTTGTTGTACTACCTCCCAAAGGAATAGCCCATTGGTCTGTTGTACTACCTCCCAAAGGAATAGCCCATTGGTCTGTCGTACTACCTCCCAAAGGAATAGCACATTGGTCTGTTGTACTACCTCCCAAAGGAATAGCCCATTGGTCTGTTGTGCTACCTCCCAAAGGAATAGCCCATTGGTATGTTGTACTACCTCCCAAAGGAATAGCCCATTGGTCTGTTGTACTACCTCCCAAAGGAATAGCCCATTGGTCTGTTGTACTACCTCCCAAAGGAATAGCCCGTTGGTATGTTGTACTACCTCCCAAAGGAATAGCCCATTGGTCTGTTGTACTACCTCCCAAAGGAATAGCCCATTGGTATGTTGTACTACCTCCCAAAGGAATAGCCCATTGGTCTGTTGTACTATCGCCCAAAGGAATAGCCCATTGGTCTGTTGTACTACCGCCCAAAGGATTAGCCTATTGGTATGTTGTACTACCTCCCAAAGGAATAGCCCATTGGTCTGTTGTACTACCTCCCAAAGGAATAGCCCATTGGTCTGTTGTACTACCTCCCAAAGGAATAGCCCATTGGTCTGTTGTACTACCTCCCAAAGGAATAGCCCATTGGTCTGTTGTACTACCTCCCAAAGGAATAGCCCATTGATTTGTTGTACTACCTCCCAAAGGAATAGCCCATTGGTCTGTTGTACTACCTCCCAAAGGAATAGCCCATTGGTCTGTTGTACTACCTCCCAAAGGAATAGCCCATTGGTCTGTTGTACTACCTCCCATATGAATAGCCCATTGGTCTGTTGTACTACCTTCCAAAGGAATATCACATTGGTCTGCTGTACTACCTCCCAAAGGAATAGCCCATTGGTTTGTTGTTACCCATTGTCCTTCGGTATACTTATCTTTGGTCATAATCCATTTTTAAACGGGGTTGAAAAGGTACCAAGCTTTTCTTTGTTAAAGTCACATTGGGTCTGGTTATCGCTTGTTGATAATGTTAGAATATGAGCTTTTTGATTAGAATTTTTCCTTAGAGTAGACATAGAGCACTATACCAAAACACACAGAGTTAATTCCCTATCTTCCTTAGAGTAGACATAGAGCACTATACCAAAACACACAGAGTTAATTCCCTATCTTTCTTATAAGTCTCTCATTAGACTTACAATTAACAGAGCCTAACTGTACGTATGTCTTTTGGTAAATAAGGGGAAACTATTCCATGTAAAAACTTTTTCTACAACAATAAACTCTGGTTTTAAATTGATCAGTAATTGAACAATGCTTCTCCAATATTTTATGTCACACGGAATGCTTCCCTAAATCGTTCATATTTCCCCAGTCAGTCAATATCTACTGTGTATCAACACTGTCCGGGGTTGAATCACATAAGGGTTCATTGCTATATTTGTGAGGAACAGCTGGCAAAAAACACTCAGACCTATCCATTCTTCAATTAAAGTAGAATTTTAATAAACAGCATCCTAAAAAAGGCAACTAAGACAAGACATTTTATGCAACAGAAACCACCCATTTAGATTTATATTTATGAACACTAAAACACAGGGAAAATCTTCTTGTCTAAAATAACCATGGAGACAGGCCTCTAATTGTGTCAAAAAAGGTATATCATCCAGACCCCCGTATCCCATCATAAATTGTTGTAATAAAGTAAACCTTTGACACTTCACTAGGTTGACGACCGACGTTCAACATATCAAGATTTTACCAACTCAATTATTCCATGGTCCAGCCGATATTATTATTATTAATTCAAAGTCAATCATTAAATATTTTGATTAAGTTCGATTGCTGGTATTCCATTCACACCCAGAAGCCATGTACAGACTCCAAACTTTGTCAGCTTATGTCAGGTTTAAGAAACCATTTTCGCAATAAAGCATTTCTGAACATATTAGTTTCAATATGCAAATGTATTTTTGTAATGGTCACATTGTCTGACAAGGTACGAGTTTTAATTCATTGTACGAATGCATGGACCAAATCAACCTGAAAAACTGTTCTCGGATATAAAAAAAACATTAGATGCAGACACTGGTTTCAGTTGATTGGGATGTGGATCACAAGGTGATCATTTCATTGTGAGCCGATACGTGGTAGTGACTCCATAGTTGATTGTAATGTGGATCACAAGGTGACCGTTTCATTGTGAGCCGATATGTGGTAGTGACTCCACGGAGACGGTGAAAACTCGTCACGGGAAACAGTGGAATAAATAGAGTTAGTGATTGCCAACTGTAGAATAGTTTTATTGATCTTTGACTTAACAGCCTATAATAAAGACCAAATTTAAAACTCCCGGTTCAAATTGAGATGAGCTCTCTACAAATAGAGGTTATAGATTTAATCAAGATGGAACTTTCTGAAATGACAGAGATTGAGGAGAATGAGAATAGCTGACAAAAATTGGGATATCAATCTTCAAATCTCCCGTTTTCTACAACAATAACCTCTCGTTTTAAATTGATCAGTAATTGAACAATGCTTCTCTTATATTTTGTGTCACACGGAATGCTTCCCTAAAGCCTCAAAGCCCTCAAAGCCTTTGTGAGATTTGTAAAGAAAGCAAATTATACGAGCTTGGTAATAGAAAAATCACTAAAATTAAATCTGAGAATCATAAAAGTAACCCAGTTATGTTTCAAATGTCTACATTGAAGTAGAAAGGCGCTAGGACTGAAGTCCACACGTCAATCAAAAACTAGTTGGAGTATGCTAATTTTGGAACTTTCTGCTTTTAATTTACTGTCTCAAATTTATCGCACGGCCTTTCGGTGTCTCTAAAAACGTTCAATTCTGCAAATTGGACCAAATACCAGCTGTCAGAAATCCAGTAATTTAAGACATCGCGGATATTGAACAGATATGTTTGAACAGCACATATTTTTATCGAGTGAAGGACTGCTTCGCGTCGTGTGGGTTATCCATCCACCTTTGAAGAAAAACAATATAAATGTTATTCACACGCAGCTGAACAATATTGCCTTTATTATTTATATTGCAATCCAAGCTTTACGTTTGAACTTGTTTATTAAGCAAAAATTACAACAATAAAAACAATTTCCACAAACTTATGACGGGTCGTTTATTTTGAACCAATCGATGGTAGCGACTCCATAAAGACGGCGACTTAAATGTTCAGGAATACCAATGGAGTAAATGGTCAGTGATTGCCAACTGTGGAACATTTATCTTTGACTTAGCCAGCAATAAATACCGAACTTCAATTTTCTTTTTCTACAAAGTATGGGTTATATATATTTTATTTGGTAAAGTGGATTGAATTATCCCAAATGACAATGCGTTGCGAGACGGTACATTACAAAGCCGTTAAAGACTAACTTTAAATCACAGCTAGTTAAAACTCAAATTGGGTTAGAATGGATAAGTTTGTTGGTTTATTGAGAGAATACATTCCGATGTAACTCAAAGACAAAGCGAGGTATTTCAACAAACCAAGAAATTGATATCCATTAGTAATGTCAAACTCCGTGAAATCAGCAATCTGACATTGCGAGCAATGAGCTATGTTGCAGAATTTCCGACCACATGAGATGACGGCAATCTGTGTGGTGAAGTGATTGAAATACTATGTAGTGTCCCACTGGTCCCAGCTCATTGGTTCCTCTGGCAATCTGGATATATCTCAGTAGATCTATGTAAACCGGACACTGGCAGACGCCATCAGTTATTTTAACCATTGTTTTACTTTGACATAATTAATTAGTGTCGGTTGGCTGAATGGATAAGGTAGCCGGTATTTAGTGCTGGCGATAGGTGCCATACCTGAGTTCGATTCCCGTGTCGGGCGTCACCAATAATCGTGAGAGGAATTTCTACCATATTTTCAAGAAAGCGTAATCCCAAAATAACGGGATTACTCTTATATGAATGCCCTATACAATATTATAAACCTTGTACTACCTCCCAAAGGAATAGCCCATTGGTCTGTTGTACTACCTCCCAAAGGAATAGCCCATTGGTCTGTTGTACTACCTCCCAAAGGAATAGCCCATTGGTCTGTTGTACTACCTCCCAAAGGAATAGGCCATTGGTCTGTTGTACTACCTCCCAAAGGAATAGCCCATTGGTCTGTTGTACTACCTCCCAAAGGAATAGCCCATTGGTCTGTTGTACTACCTCCCAAAGGAATAGCCCATTGGTATGTTGTACTACCTCCCAAAGGAATAGGCCATTGGTCTGTTGTACTACCTCCCAAAGGAATAGCCCATTGGTCTGTTGTACTACCTCCCAAAGGAATAGCCCATTGGTCTGTTGTACTACCTCCCAAAGGAATAGCCCATTGGTATGTTGTACTACCTCCCAAAGGAATAGGCCATTGGTCTGTTGTACTACCTCCCAAAGGAATAGCCCATTGGTCTGTTGTACTACCTACCAAAGGAATAGCCCATTGGTTTGTTGTACTACCTCCCAAAGGAATAGCCCATTGGTCTGTTGTACTACCTACCAAAGGAATAGCACATTGGTCTGTTGTACTACCTCCCAAAGGAATAGACCATTGATCTGTTGTACTACCTCCCAAAGGAATACCCCATTGGTCTGTTGTACTACCTCTCAAAGGAATAGCCCATTGGTCTGTTGTACCACCTCCCAAAGGAATAGCCCATTGGTCTGTTGTACTACCTTCCAAAGGAATAGGCCATTGGTCTGTTGTACTACCTCCCAAAGAAATAGCCCATTGGTCTGTTGTACTACCTCCCAAAGGAATAGCCCATTGGTCTGTTGTACCACCTCCCAAAGGAATAGCCCACTGGTATATTGCACTACCTCCCAAAGGAATAGCCCATTGGTCTGTTGTACCACCTCCCAAAGGAATAGCACATTGGTCTGTTGTACTACCTCCCAAAGGAATAACCCATTGGTCTATTGTACTACCTCCCAAAGGAATAGCCCATTGGTATGTTGTACTACCTCCCAAAGGAATAACTCATTGGTATGTTGTACTACCTACCAAAGGAATAGCCCATTGGTATGTTGTACTACCTCCCAAAGGAATAGCCCATTGGTATGTTGTACTACCTCCCAAAGGAATAGCCCATTGGTCTGTTGTACTACCTCCCAAAGGAATAGCCCATTGGTCTGTTGTACTACCTCCCAAAGGAATAGCCCATAGGTCTGTTGTACTACCTTCCAAAGGAATAGCCCATTGGTATGTTGTACTACCTCCCAAAGGAATATCACATTGGTCTGTTGTACTACCTCCCAAAGGGATAGCCCATTGGTCTGTTGTACTACCTCCCAAAGGAATACCCCATTGGTCTGTTGTACTACCTCCCAAAGGAATAGACCATTGGTCTGTTGTACTACCTACCAAAGGAATAGCCCACTGGTCTGTTGTACTACCTCCCAAAGGAATAGCCCATTGGTCTGTTGTACTACCTACCAAAGGAATAGCCCATTGGTATGTTGTTACCCATTGTCCTTCAGTATACTTATCTTTGGTCATAACCCATTTTTCAACGGGGTTGAAAAGGTACCAAGCTTTTCTTTGTTAGTCCCATTCGGTCTGGTTTTAGGTTCTTTGATAATGTTAGAATCAGAGCTTTTTGATTATAATTTCCTCTTAGAGTAGACATAGAGCACTATACCAAAACACACAGAGTTAATTCCCTATCTTCCTTAGAGTAGACATAGAGCACTATACCAAAACACACATAGTTAATTCCCCATCTTCCTTAGAGTAGACATAGAGCACTATACCAAAACACACATAGTTAATTCCCTATCTTCCTTAGAGTAGACATAGAGCACTATACCAAAACACACAGAGTTAATTCCCTATCTTCCTTAGAGTAGACATAGAGCACTATACCAAAACACACAGAGTTAATTCCCTATCTTTCTTATAAGTCTCTCATTAGACTTACAATTAACAGAGCCTAACTGTACGTATGTCTTTTGGCGAATAAGGGGAAACTATTCCACGTAAAAACGTTATTTCAACAATAAACTCTGGTTTTAAATTGATCAGTAATTGAACAATGCTTCTCCAATAGTTTATGTCACACGGAATGCTTCCCTAAATCGTTCATATTTCCCCAGTCAGTCAATATCTACTGTGTATCAACACTGTCCGGGGTTGAATCACATAAGGGTTCATTGTTATATTTGTGAGGAACAGCAGTCAAAAAACACTTAATTCTCTACGTACCAAGAAGAGTCCATCAGACCTATACATTCTTCAATTAAAGTAGCATCCTAAGAAAGGCAACTAAGAGGAGACATTTTATGCAACAGAAATTCCCACCCATTTAGATTTATGTTCGACATAACATCAAGATTTTAACTACTCAATTATTCCATGGTCCAGCCGATATTATTATTATTTCATAGTCAATCCTTAAATCTTGTAATTTAGTTCGATTGCTGGTATTCCACTCACACCCAGAAGCCATGTACAGACTCCAAACTTTGTCAGCTTACATGTGTACGTGAGGTTTAAGGAACCATTATCACAATAAAGAATGTCTGAACATATTAGTTTCAATATGCAAATGTATTATTGTAATGGTCACATTGTCTGACAAGGTACGAGTTTTAATTCATTGTACGAATGCATGGACCAAATCAACCTGAAAAAACTGTTCTCGGATATAAAAAACATTAGATGCAGACACTGGTTTCATTTGATTGGAATGTGGATCACATGGTGACCGTTTCATTGTGAGCCGATACGTGATAATGACTCCATAGAGACGGTGAAAACTCGTCACGGGAAACAGTGGAATAAATAGAGTTAGTGATTGCCAACTGTAGAATAGTTTTATTGATCTTTGACTTAACAGCCTATAATAAAGACCAAATTTAAAACTCCCGGTTCAAATTGAGATGAGCTCTCTACAAATAGGGGTTATAGATTTAATCAAGATGGAACTTTCGGAAATGACAGAGATTGAAGAGAATGAGAGTAGCTGGCAACAATCTTCCAATCTCCCGTTTTCTACAACAATAAACTCTGGTTTTAAATTGATCAGTAATTGAACAATGCTTCTCCAATATTTTATGTCACACAGAATGCTTCCCTCAATCGTTCATATTTCCCCAGTCAGTCAATATCTACTGTGTATCAACACTGTCCGGGGTTGAATCGCATTATGGTCCATTTCTATATTTTTGGGGAACAGCAGTCCAAATATTCCTTTTTAATTCCTAATAAATGTAGTTTAAAGGCACAGTAGCCGTCAAAGCCTTTGTGAGATTTGTAAAGAGAGCAAATTATACGAGCTTGGTAATAGAAAAATCACTAAAATTAAATATGAGAATCATAAAATTAACCCAGCTATGTTTCAAATGTCTACATTGAAGTAGAAAGGCGCTAGGACTCAAGTCCACACGTCAATCAAAAACTAGAGCTTTCTGCTTTTAATTTACGGCCTTCCGTTGCCTGTAAAAACGTTCATTTGTATATCTCATGAGAGTTCTGCAAATTGGACCAAATATCAGCTGTCAGAAATCCAGTAATTTAAGACATCGCGGATATTGAACAGATATGTTTGAATAGCACATATTTTTATCGCGTGAAGGACTGCTTCGCGTCTCGTGGGTTATCCATCCACCTTTCAAGAAAAACAATATAAATGTTATTCACACACAGCTGAACAATATTGCCTTTATTATTTATATTGCAATCCAAGCTTTACGTTTGAGCTTGTTTATTAAGCAAAAATTACAACAATAAAAACAATTCCGACAAACGTATGACGGATTTGTGGGCATGTCCATTTTCTCGCGTTATTTCATGTGAAAACAAATTTGATCGACCGTAATGGATTTTAACTGTACACCAGTCAGCAGGGTGGAATAATGATCATAGAATTCCCCTTTCACTGTTTTACCGGGCCGTTGAATGGCAATTACAGTTAGTAGTTACATGTAGTGATCCGATTATCCAAGACAACACAGACAATGGTTCACACAACACTATCAACAGACGATGAAAAATGAAGTTATGTTTTAGAGCTTTGGTTTCAAGTGGCAACCCTATCTCCATTGGAACAATCTAGCGTCTTTAGTTTTGAATTAATTGCCTTAAAGCTAAATATGGCTGAAAAGGCTTCATATCCCCACCAAAATTGCATTATTGTTGTCGCTGTAGAACAGACGTATGTACACAAAATAGAAGTTGGTCCGACCACGTTATTGACTGCATTCACATTCATGAAGAATATGCAGGTTTACAGAAAACAATTTTCTATACGTTAACTAGTCGCGTGCAGTTACAATGTAAATAACAAAAAGTGTTATTGCACTGCAGTGTATTATGATTTTTTGAGTGAAAGAAAATTTTCACTTTTGCATAATGGTAAACTTATGTACATGATAGGTCATAACTTCTTTTACCTTGGAAAAATATTTTTTTAATTTATACAGTTTTCTGTATTTTCACGGTGAATATGTCATTAACATTTGGTATATAACTAAAATAATCTAATGCGTAACGAAAAAAAGCAGATTACGTAAATATACATGTATCATAATGATTTCACTCGGTGTGCCTACGTATGTCTGCTTAGTTTAATGGCATAGTTACCGATTTTTAATTATTTTCTTAGATAAAATGTCTGAAATTAGATCCTTACACAGATAACGCACTGACGTTGGGCCAACGTCAGCCAGCCAACCATACCACCGTTGGGCCAACGTTGGCTCAAGGGCTGTTTGCTTGTTGGGCTAAAGAAAACTATAAGATAAGATGATATTTTATTTAGAGTCGAGGTTTGCATATATAACAAAAAACACTAGCTTGCAAGAAGCTATTATTGCCGACTACATGCAAGGAGCAACAAAATATACGAATGATGGTGCGATTAAATAACAGTGAGGTTATTAATTAAAATGCATGTACATAGGATAAAATTATAGTAAAATAAAACATTCGTAAAGTGTATATTGGTGGATTTTTTGTATTTTTTTTTTATGTTTGATAATATGCATGTAAAACGTATGTGACAAAACAGTTATAAATTGCAAATATTATTGAATAAATAAACAAATATACATTTATATTTTGACTGTCATCATCTATATTTTAATAAAAATCACAGAACATGATGTTAATACTGATAACATATAAGATTAAATAAAAAAAGCTAGATAAATTGGGTGATTTAAATGATTAATCTTTACAATTATTTATCTTGTTTTTAAAGCATATTAGGTCTGGGGACATTTTTATTTCATTTGGTAGGCTATTCCACAATGTGGATCCCATGTAAACAAAAGAATTGAGACCAAATTTGGTAGTTTTGTATTTACGCAGAGAATAAGACGTATTTTTCTATATATTTCCATACAAAGCTTTGTAAATTTCGATGGCAAGAAGCCTTTTCCTCTTTAAGTGTAAACTAGGCATCATAGACTTTTATAATAGGTATTCATACGGACTTCTGAAGTCCATGTACACAATTCTAAGGCTCGTCTCCAGTAGTTTTTCTAATCTGTTTATGTTCGTAACTTTTGTAGGGTACCACACAAGTGGACAATATTCTAAAATAGATCTTATATAGCATCTAAGGGCTGCTAGTTTGACATTTATATTCAGATTTCTGGACAGTCTAGATAAAGCGTTCAACTGCCGACCTGCTTTTTCACAAACAGTATTGATGTGACTGGTAAAATTCAGGTCATTATCAAAAGTTACTCCGAGAAGTTTAACGTTTTCGTTTGATTCTACAAGACTTTCAATTGCAGTTTAATTTTCTCCTTGCATCCCAGCGCCATAAGCTGGAATTTGCTTGCATTTTGTTGTTGTTAAACCATTTTAGACAGTTACCTGTTGCATTTGATAAAAATTGTAGTGAAATGGATAGACTTTGATTAGATGAGCTAAGCGAGTTATCATCAGCATAGTTAAGCAGTGAAACATTGTGAATACAGTAAGTAATGTCATTTATAAAATATATAAACAAAACAGGACCTAAAACAGACCCTTGGGGCACTCCCCTTTCTTAGTATCTAAAAGCGCTCTTGATTTCTCCGAGTTTAACACGTTGGCATCTGTGCCTTAAATATGAACATAGCAATAAGTCAGATTTCTTGGATATACCGTATGCGTTAAGTTTTGCAAGTAATAAATCATGTGGGAGACAATCAAAAGCTTTCGACAAATCCATTTGTAGAGAGGTAACTTTTTCACCTTTATCTAGAGATCTGCGCCATTCTTCAGTGATTCGCAATAAAGCATATTGACAACTGCAACCTTTTCTGTAAGGAAAGGAGATAATGTATCGTTCGTAAATACTTTAGAGAGACTTGTCTACACACTAACAGGGCGATAGTTTGATTTCTGCAGGCAATCACCTTTCTTAAAAATTGGATTTACCTCAGCAACTTTAAGCTGCGATGGGAAAACACAGCTATGAATGCATTTATTAATGATGTTAGAGATGGGTAGACATAAAGCTTTAGAGCTATCGACAAGCAGTCGTGGTGATATCTGATCGATACCGGCTGCCTTATTTGAGAAGAATGCTTTGGAAATATCTTTGGATAAATCATAATGAAGTAATACAGCTCACAAAAGGATATGTCTGGACCAATTGCTTGTTGATAATTGGCCTGGTTCTTAAAGAAGTTCAAATGAAAGTCACCATTTTGTCTGTTGGATTTGACCTGTTGACGCAATGATAGAAATCAGTCTCTATACAGTTTCACGCTCATGTTCAGATATTCAAGACAAATGTATACTAAATAAACTTGACAGTGTTCAAATTGGATCACGGAAAGCTCTGTAGTTTGAAGTTAACCTTATCTCAGACTAACGTAGACGTTAGAGAACAATTGGAAATCGCCCATCGAATCAATATGTATGCTAAAGAAGAAATACTAGATCTTCCCCCGCTCTTTGGGTCATCCCTGTTAAACAATGGGGTGATACTATAAATCTTGATACATGATTATCAAAATGCAAACCGACAAACAAGATCAAATAGTTTCTACCTAGTCATCGACATTCTAAACGTTTGGTAATTGTTTTTTTTTCTCTCAATTAAACATTACTTTAAAGAATTGTTTTGGTTTTATACCATTATATTAGTTTATGACTGACGTTTTTCATAAAAAAAAAACCTTACTGTTATTTCAGGACAAGGGAACTGCATACACATTTAAGACGCTTGGTACAGACCATCCTTATGTTGGCTGCGATATGAATCCATGTGTGACTCGTTAGAGACGGAGCTGTAAAGTGTCCAACAGTGGAATAAATAAAGTCCAGATTGCCAACTGTAGAACAGTTTTATTGATCTTTAACTCACAAAATGGCAATCAAGACCAAACATAAAACGTATCTGTCGAATTTAGATGAGTTTTCTACAAATTGGGGTAATCTATTTAATCAAGATGGGGCTGTAAGTCGTCAGAGATTGAAAAGTGAAACACTGGTTAGAGCTTAACCTTAACTTCTCAACCTCTCTAATGACAATAAAACTTCATTTGATAATGGGTGCTCAGTGCTTTACGTGTCCTGAACTATTAATTGTTTAAACCATGTTCAATACTCCCAGTTCTATCAAACCATTGACGCAGTAATCCAACAAACGTTCCGGTGTTTCTTTTAGTTGAAAGTATCTTGCCTGTTAAGGATTGTTTGAACGCCGCGATATAGGGAAACAATTTTGAGTGTGTCACAAATGAATTACGGGGAGATCTGGGACATCGCAAAATGTCAATTTATTTTAGCGTTTAATGTGAGGCCTACGCAATTATGGAGATTTTTCAAAGCCGAATAAACCTAATGAAATTTGAATTCGTGAAGGTTCTGGTTGGTAGCTGAGTTTATCTTTCACAAGCTGAGATGTTGCAGAAAAGAGAATTGACCCGGCAAGGCAATCTGAATGGTTGATTGGAAATAATGGATGAGTTGCCAGGATCTTCAGTAACACTATCTCTTTGATCTTTCACTATGCGATACTATTTGGCATATAGATATATCTAAATAAGGACGTAGCCGACAAACACGATCAGTTATTACCTCCATTCTTTTCATTTGACAGATTGAGGAATGAGGGATTTTCGGTAGCCTTTTGACAATCCGTTACCGTAGGTATTGATTTATATGCTTGGTTTTAATAGCTGACATATTAAAATAACTCCAAGCCAATTGTTTAGTGGATTTCTGGACAGAACATAAAGCTGGTTTGTGTGTGTTGATGGACTAAATGTTTATTTGAAAAGCATTAATTGAAATCAAACTACCTTTGCGTTTATTCCCTGGTAGTTAAAAAAAGAGTCAGCATGAAATACGCCTATTTTTTCGTAACTTATCGGAAAACTCATCACAAGGAGCGTCGTATACGACCTTCAATGAGAACACACTGTCCTCAAGACAAAGTATATGCTGTGTCAGAAATGTTTTTTTTAATCAGACTTGCAATATTTTTATGCTGCAAAAAAGTTTAATGCTGAAAAACTATACAAACAAATATACAGACATCTTACTGGCATTAACACAGTCTCATGTTTCATTATACGCACGGTTACAGCAACCTGTATGCGGCCTAGATTTATCATCAACGAGAATCCGAGAGAATAACTCATGCCAAACGGTTTCTGGACAAATCAGAATTTACGTGACTTTAATTTGCTTTCGTTTAAATTCCGATTTTGGAGAAACCATGTCCAGTCAAACACCCTGGAAAGATAAAGGGCAAGTTTTGAAACTTACAGAAAGGTTGTGTTTCGATGTATTTATGATTGTTATGAGGCGATGAATCCAGCCATCTGTGCTAAACATTTGTGATTTACCGGCAGATCGGCTTCCATTAATCCCCGTCTTCAAGAGCAGAATTATGAATCGCTTTCCTTTCGGTTTTCATTGCACTCCGTTTATTGACTTAACTACAAACTAATTCTTCGTGGATTTTTTCTGTAAAACGTCTTAATGCCAAAGCTTCGTGCAGCTGATGGATGAAACACCAACTGTTCTGTAAAAAGCGAATGGTAAAAGAGATATTTGTTATATAACATGCTACCTTTTCTCAAACTGCTAGATATTTTGCAAGCATTGAACCGGCTAAGCAATTTTCCGATTTCTGTATGTAGTTTAAATAATGGCGAGATAATTCCAATTTTCGTGGAAATATTTGCAGAACGAAGAGTGATGATAAAATCTGAATTGTCCAATACCCCATTAGTTACTATTGAATCACTGATTAATACTATTGATGTTTTTTTGTATGAGATGTTCACTTACATGATGCATTTCATTCTGATGAAACTTCAAGTCTATACTAATGGAACAATAGAAAGATGATTGATCGATTGCCAGGTTGAGTGGGACAGGAAACCGTGTTCATTGCCCGGAGGAAACTTCCGACCTTTGGCGAGTACCACATCGGCCTACTCTTCGGCGAGTACACAATTCTTCCACATACGGCAACCGAGTAAAAAAAAATTTAGGAGTTTTTTTGATCTGAGTGTGATGCGAACCCGCGCCACATCGACGGAAAGTCTGTGCTCTTTTTCGTTGGAAATGTATTGATGGTTTATACACTTAGTACAATACACACGGCCTAGAATTAAAACGTCCCAAATGACAATGCGTTGTGAGACGGATACATTACAAAGCCGTTAGAGATTAACTTTGAATCACAGCTAGTTAAAACTCAAATTGGGTTAGAATGGATAAGTTTATTGAGAGAATACATTCCGATGTAACTCAAAGACGAAACGCGGTATTTCAACAAACCAAGAAATTGATATCCATTAGTAATGTCAAACTCCGTTAAATCAGCAATCTGGCTTTACGAGCAATGAGCTATGTTGCAGAATTTCCGACCACATGAGATGACGGCAATCTGTGAGGTGAAGTGATTGAAATACTATGTAGTGTCCCACTGGCCCCAGCTCATTGGTTCTTCTGGCAATCTGGATATATCTCAGTAGATCCATGTAAACCGGACACTGGCAGACGCCATCAGTTATTTTAACCATGGTTTTACTTTGACAGGTGGATGAACTTACATGAATGAGTTTAATTAATTAGTGTCGGTTGGCTGAATGGATAAGGTAGCCGGTATTTAGTGCTGGCGATAGGTGCCATACTCTGGGACCTGGGTTCGATTCCCGTTTCGGGCGTCACCAATAATCGTGAGAGGAATTTCTACCATATTTTCAAGAAAGTGTAATCCCAAAATAATTGGTCTGTTGTACTACCTCCCAAAGGAATAGCCCATTGGTCTGTTGTACTACCTCTCAAAGGAATAGCCCATTGGTATGTTGTAATACCTCCCAAAGGATTAGCCCATTGGTCTGTTGTACTACCTCCCAAAGGAATAGCCCATTGGTATGTTGTACTACCTCCCAAAGGAATAGCCCATTGGTCTGTTGTACTACCTCCCAAAGGAATAGCGCATTGGCCTGTTGTACTACCTCCCAAAGGAATAGCCCATTGGTCTGATGTACTACCTCCCAAAGGAATAGCCCATTGGTCTGTTGTACAACCTCCCAAAGGAATAGCCCATTGGTATGTTGTACTACATCCGAAAGGAATAGCCCATTGGTCTGTTGTACTACCTCCCAAAGGAATAGCCCATTGGTCTGTTGTACTACCTCCCAAAGGAATAGCCCATTGGTCTGTTGTACTACCTCCCAAAGGAATAGCCCATTGGTCTGTTGTACTACCTCCCAAAGGAATATCCCATTGATCTGTTGTACTACCTCCCAAAGGAATATCCCATTGGTCTGTTGTACTACCTCCCAAAGGAATAACTCATTGGTCTGTTGTACTACCTCCCAAAGGAATAGCCCATTGGTCTGTTGTACTACCTCCCAAAGGAATAGCCCATTGGTCTGTTGTACTACCTCCCAAAGGAATAGCCCATTGGTCTGTTGTACTACCTCCCAAAGGAATAGCCCATTGGCCTGTTGTACTACCTCCCAAAGGAATAGCCCATTGGTCTGATGTACTACCTCCCAAAGGTATAGCACATTGGTCTGTTGTACTACCTCCCAAAGGAATAGCCCATTGGTATGTTGTACTACCTCGCAAAGGAATAGCTCATTGGAATGTTGTACTACCTCCCAAAGGAATAGCCCATTGGTATGTTGTACTACCTCCCAAAGGAATAGCTCATTGGTATGTTGTACTACCTCCCAAAGGAATAACCCATTGATATGTTGTACTACCTCCCAAAGGAATATCCCATTGGTCTGTTGTGCTACCTCCCAAAGGAATAGCCCATTGGTCTGTTGTGCTACCTCCCAAAGGAATAGCCCATTGGTCTGTTGTGCTACCTCCCAAAGGAATAGCCCATTGGTCTGTTATACTACCTCCCAAAGGAATAGCCCATTGATATGTTGTGCTACCTCCCAAAGGAATAGCCCATTGGTCTGTTGTACTACCTTCCAAAGGAATAGCCCATTGGTCTGTTGTACTACCTCCCAAAGGAGTAGCCCATTGGTCTGTTGTACTACCTCCCAAAGGAATAGCCCATTGGTCTGTTGTACTACCTCTCAAAGGAATAGCCCATTGGTATGTTGTACTACCTCCCAAAGGCATAGCCCATTGGTCTGTTGTACTACCTCCCAAAGGAATACCCCATTGGTCTGTTGTACTACCTCCCAAAGGAATAGCCCATTGGTCTGTTGTACTACCTCCCAAAGGAATAGCCCATTGGTCTGTTGTACTACCTCCCAAAGGAATAGCCCATTGGTCTGATGTACTACCTCCCAAAGGAATATCCCATTGGTCTGTTGTACTACCTCCCAAAGGAATAGCCCATTGATCTGTTGTACTACCTCCCAAAGGAATAGCCCATTGGTATGTTGTAATACCTCCCAAAGGAATATCCCATTGGTCTGTTGTACTACCTCCCAAAGGAATAGCCCATTGGTATGTTGTACTACCTCCCAAAGGAATAGCCCATTGGTCTGTTGTACTACCTCCCAAAGGAATAGCTCATTTGTATGTTGTACTACCTCCCAAAGGAATAGCCCATTGGTCTGTTGTACTACCTCCCAAAGGAATAGCCCATTGGTCTGTTGTACTACCTCCCAAAGGAATAGCCCATTGGTCTGTTGTACTACCTCCCAAAGGAATAGCCCATTGGTCTGTTGTACTACCTCCCAAAGGAATAGCCCATTGGTATGTTGTACTACCTCCCAAAGGAATAGCCCATTGGTCTGTTGTACTACCTCCCAAAGGAATAGCCCATTGGTATGTTGTACTACCTCCCAAAGGAATAGCCCATTGGTCTGTTGTACTACCTCCCAAAGGAATAGCTCATTTGTATGTTGTACTACCTCCCAAAGGAATAGCCCATTGGTCTGTTGTACTACCTCCCAAAGGTATAGCCCATTGTTCTGTTGTACTACCTCCCAGAGGAATAGCCCATTGGTCTGTTGTACTACCTCCCAAAGGAATAGCCCATTGGTCTGTTGTACTACCTCCCAGAGGAATAGCCCATTGGTCTGTTGTACTACCTCCCAAAGGAAAAGCCCATTGGTATGTTGTACTACGTCCCAAAGGAATATCCCATTGGTCTGTTGTACTACCTCCCAAAGGAATAGCCCATTGGTCTGTTGTACTACCTCCCAAAGGAATAGCCCATTGGTATGTTGTACTACGTCCCAAAGGAATATCCCATTGGTCTGTTGTACTACCTCCCAGAGGAATAGCCCATTGGTCTGTTGTACTACCTCCCAAAGGAATAGCCCATTGGTATGTTGTACTACCTCCCAAAGGAATAGCCCATTGGTATGTTGTACTACCTCCCAAAGGAATAGCCCATTGGTCTGTTGTACTAGCTCCCAAAGGAATAGCCCATTGGTATGTTGTACTACCTCCCAAAGGAATAGCCCATTGGTATGTTGTACTACCTCCCAAAGGAATAGCCCATTGGTATGTTGTACTACCTCCCAAAGGAATAGCCCATTGGTCTGTTGTACTACCTCCCAAAGGAATAGCCCATTGGTATGTTGTACTACCTCCCAAAGGAATATCCCATTGGTCTGTTGTACTACCTCCCAAAGGAATAGCCCATTGGTATGTTGTACTACCTCCCAAAGGAGTAGCCCATTAGTCTGTTGTACTACCTCCGAAAGGAATAGCCCATTGGTCTGTTGTACTACCTCCCAAAGGAATAGCCCATTGGTCTGTTGTACTACCTCCCAAAGGAATAGCCCATTGGTATGTTGTACTACCTCCCAAAGGAATAGCCCATTGGTCTGTTGTACTACCTCCCAAAGGAATAGCCCATTGGTATGTTGTACTACCTCCCAAAGGAATAGCCCATTGGTCTGTTGTACTACCTCCCAAAGGAATAGCTCATTTGTATGTTGTACTACCTCCCAAAGGAATAGCCCATTGGTCTGTTGTACTACCTCCCAAAGGAATAGCCCATTGGTATGTTGTAAAACCTCCCAAAGGAATAGCCCATTGGTCTGTTGTACTACCTCCCAAAGGAATAGCCCATTGGTCTGTTGTACTACCTCCCAAAGGAATAGCCCATTGGTCTGTTGTACTACCTCTCAAAGGAATAGCCCATTGGTATGTTGTACTACCTCCCAAAGGAATAGCCCATTTGTCTGTTGTACTACCTCCCAAAGGAATAGCTCATTTGTATGTTGTACTACCTCCCAAAGGAATAGCCCATTGGTCTGTTGTACTACCTCCCAAAGGTATAGCCCATTGGTCTGTTGTACTACCTCCTAAAGGAATAGCCCATTGGTCTGCTGTACTACCTCCCAAAGGAATAGCCCATTGGTCTGTTGTACTACCTCCCAAAGGAATAGCCCATTGGTCTGTTGTACTACCTCCCAAAGGAATAGCCCATTGGTCTGTTGTACTACCTCCCAAGGTAATAGCCCATTGGTATGTTGTACTACCTCCCAAAGGAATAGCCCATTGGTTTGTTGTACTACCTCCTAAAGGAATAACCCATTGTTCTGTTGTACTACCTCCTAAAGGAATAGCCCATTGGTCTGTTGCACTACCTCCCAAAGGAATAGCCCATTGGTATGTTGTTACCCATCGTCCTTCAGTATACTTATCTTTGGTCATAACCCATTTTTAAACGGGGTTGAAAAGGTACCAAGCTTTTCTTTGTTAAAGTCACATTGGGTCTGGTTTTAGGTTCCTTGATAATGTTAGAATCAGAGCTTTTTGATTAGAATTTTTCCTTAGAGTAGACATAGAGCACTATACCAAAACACACATAGTTAATTCCCTATCTTTCTTATAAGTCTCTCATTAGACTTACAATTAACAGAGCCTAACTGTACGTATGTCTTTTGGTGAATAAGGGGAAACTATTCCATGTAAAAACTGTTTCTACAACAATAAACTCTGGTTTTAAATTGATCAGTAATTGAACAATGCTTCTCCAATATTTTATGTCACACGGAATGCTTCCCTAAATCGTTCATATTTCCCCAGTCAGTCAATATCTACTGGGTATCAACACTGTACGGGGTTGAATCACATAAGGGTTCATTGTTATATCTGTGAGGAACAGCAGTCAAAAAACACTTAATTCTCTACGTAACAAGAAGAGTCCATCAGACCTATCCATTCTTCAATTAAAGTAGAATTTTAATAAACAGCATCCTTAAAAAGGCAACTAAGACTAGACATTTTATGCAACAGAAACTCCCACCCATTTAGATTTATGTTCGACATAACATCAAGATTTTAACAACTCAATTATTCCATGGTCCAGCCGATATTATTATTATTTCAAAGTCAATCAGTAAATCTTGTAATTAAGTTCGATTGCTGGTATTCCATTCACACCCAGAAGCCATGTACAGACTCCAAACTTTGTCAGGTTTAAGAAACCATTATCACAATAAAGAATGTCTGAACATATTAGTTTCAATATGCAAATGTATTATTGTAATGGTCACATTGTCTGACAAGGTACGAGTTTTAATTCATTGTACGAATGCATGGACCAAATCAACCTGAAAAACTGTTCTCGGATATAAAAAAAACATTAGATGCAGACACTGTTTTCCGTTGATTGGAATGTGGATCATAAGGTGACCGTTTCATTGTGAGCCGATACGTGATAATGACTCCATAGAGACGGTGAAAACTCGTCATGGGAAACAGTGGAATAAATAGAGTTAGTGATTGCCAACTGTAGAATAGTTTTATTGATCTTTGACTTAACAGCCTGTAATAAAGACCAAATTTAAAACTCCCGGTTCAAATTGAGATGAGTTCTCTACAAATAGGGGTTATAGATTTAATCAAGATGGAACTTTCTGAAATGACAGAGATTGAAGAGAATGAGAGTAGCTGACAATAATCTTCAAATCTCCTATTTTCTACAACAATAAACTCTCGTTTTAAATTGATCAGTAATTGAACAATGCTTCTCCAATATTTTATGTCACACGGAATGCTTCCCTAAATCGTTCATATTTCCCCAGTCAGTCAATATCTACTGTGTATCAAAACTGTCCGGGGTTGAATCGCATTAGGGTCCATTTCTATCTTTTTTTGCGAACAGCAGTCCAAATATTCCTTTTTCAATTCCTAATAAATGTAGTTTAAAGGCACAGTAGCCGTCAAAGCCTTTGTGAGATTTGTAAAAACTGTGAAAGCAAATTATACGAGCTTGGTAATAGAAAAATCACTAACATAAAATCTGAGAATCATAAAATTAACCCAGCTATGTTTCAAATGTCTACATTGAAGTAGAAAGGCGCTAGGACTGAAGTCCACACGTCAATCAAAAACTAGTTGGATTATGCTAATTTTGGAACTTTCTGCTTTTAATTTACGGTCTCAAATTTATCGCACGGCCTTTCGGTGCCTCTAAAAACGTTCATTTGTATATCTCATGAGAGTTTTGCAAATTGGGCCAAATACCAGCTGTCAGAAATCCAGTAATTTAAGACATTGCGGATATTGAACAGATATGTTTAAATAGCACCTATTTTTATCGAGTGGAGGACTGCTTCGCGTCTTGTGGGTTATCCATCCACCTTTCAAGAAAAACAATATAAATGTTATTCACACACAGCTGAACAATATTGCCTTTATTATTTATATTGCCATCCAAGCTTTACGTTTGAACTTGTTTATTAAGCCAAAATTACAACAATAAAAACAATTTCCACAAACTTATGGCGGATTTGTGGGCATGTCCATTCTCTCGCGTTATTTCATGTGAAAACAAATTAGATCGACCGTAATGGATTTTAACTGTACACCAGTCAGCAGGGTGGAATTATGATCATAGAATTCCCCTTTCACTGTTTTACCGGGCCGTTGAATGGCAATTACAGTTAGTCGTTACATGTAGTGATCCGATTGTCCAAGACAACACAGACAACGGTTCACACAACACTATCAACAGACGATGAAAAATGAAGTTATGTTTCAGAGCTTTGGTTTCAAGTGGCAACCCTATCTCCATTGGAACAATCTAGCGTCTTTAGTTTTGAATTAATTGCCTTAAAGCTAAATATGGCTGAAAAGGCTTCATATCCCCACCAAAATCGTATTATTGTTGTCGCTGTAGAACAGACGTACGTACAAAAAATAGAAGTTGGTCCGACGACGTTATTGACTGTATTCGCATTCATGAAGTATAAGCAGGTTTACAGAAAAACCTTTTCTGTACGTTAATGAGTCGCGTGCAGTTACAATGTAAATAACAAAAAGTGTTATTGCACTGTAGTGTATTATGAGTGTATTTTTTGAGTGAAAGAAAATTTTCACTTTTGTATAATGTTAAACTTATGTACATGATAGGTCCTAACTTCTTTTACCTGGGAAAAATATTGTTTTAATTTAAACAGTTTTCTGTATTTTCTCGGCGAATATGTCATTAACATCTGGTATGTAACTAAAATAATCTAATGCGTAACGAAAAAAGCAGATTACGTAAATATACATGTATCATAATGATTTCACTCGGTGTACCTACGTATGCCTGCTTAGTTTAATGGCATAGTTACCGATTTTTAATTATTTTCTTAGATAAAATATCTGAAATTAGATCCTTACACAGATAACGCACTGACGTTGGGCCAACGTCAGCCAGCCAACCATACCACCGTTGGGCCAACGTTGGCTCAAGGGCTGTTTGCTCGTTGGGCTAAAGAAAACTATAAGATAAGATGATATTTTATTTAGAGTCGGGGTTTACATATATAACAAAAACACTAGCTTGCAAGAAGCTATTATTGCCGACTACATACAAGGAGCAACAAAATATACAAATGGTGGTGCAATTAAGTAACAGTGAGGTTATTAAATAAAATGTATTTACATAGGATAAAATTATAGTAAAATAAAACATTTGTACATGTATATGTGTATATTGGTGGATTTTTTGTATTTTTTGTTTTGTTTGATAATATGCATATAAAATTTATGTGACAAAACAGTTATAAATTGCAAATATTATTGAATAAATAAATATACATTTATATGGACATTGATGAAAACGCTCATAGACAGGGACTGGCCTCTGTATATTGTTAGGTTTTTGTACTTCTGGTTTTCCAAACAGAAATTTGTTGTAAAGTGGGGCACAGCACAGTTTACACTTTTTAGTATGTCCAATGGTGTAAGACAAGGTGGAGTAGCCTCGAGTTATTTGTTTTCTTTGTATCTACATGATCTCGATGTTGCTTTAACCAATTCCAATGTGGGATGTAACATAGCTGATGTATTTATGAACCACTTGATTTATGCAGATGATCTCTGTCTAATCTGTCCCTCGGCTAAATCTTTACAAACTCTGTTAAATGTATGTAATTCTTTCGCCACTTCCCATTACTTCATTTATAATTCCAAAAAGACTGTTTGTTTGTATGTTAAACCTAAGTCTTATAGACAGCATGTCCATTGCAATGTAACACTAAATGGTCTATCTCTACATTTTGCCGATACATGTAAGTACTTAGGCCATATTCTGTCTAACGATCTCTGTGACAATTTTGATATCGAGGCTCAAAAGAGAAAATTATGTGTTAGGGCTAACATTCTCTTACGTAAATTTCGATCCTGCTCGAATGTTATAAAGAAAGCGTTATTCCGGTCGTATTGTACCAACATTTATTGCTTGTCCATGTGGACCACTTATGGAAAAGGGATATTTAACAGCATACGTACTATGTATAACAATTCTTTTAGATGGCTGTTACATTATAGAAGGGATTGTAGTACCAGCCAAATGTTTGTAAACAACGGAGTAGTTTCTTTTCCTGAACTTATTCGCAGATCAGCGTATAGTTTGATGTCACGAATTGAAACCTCTGACAACAAAATTTTGTGTGCTTTAAATAATTCAGATGTTAGCTTGTTTTCAAAGTTAAGAACTCACTGGAGGCAAATACTTCTAAAGTGAAGTATCATCCCGCTTATAGCGACTAATTGTATATTTGTGTATCCACCTATATGGACTCTTTTTTGTCTGAAATAAAACATTATTATTATATTTTGACTGTCATCATCTATATTGTAATAAAAATCACAGAACATGATGTTAATACTGATAACATATAAGATTAAATAAAAAAGCTAGATAAATTGGGTGATTTAAATGATTAATCTTTACAATTATTTATCTTGTTTTTAAAGCATATTAGGTCTGGGGACATTTTTATTTCATTTGGTAGGCTATTCCACAATGTGGATCCCATGTAAACAAAAGAATTGAGACCAAATTTGGTAGTTTTTGTAAGTGGTACAACTAGATTTTTGTATTTACGCAGAGAATAAGACGTATTTTTCTATATATTTCCATACAAAGCTTTGTAAATTTCGATGGCAAGAAGCCTTTTCCTCTTGAAGTGTAAACTAGGCATCATAGACTTTTATAATAGGTATTCATACGGACTTCTGAAGTCCATGTACACAATTCTAAGGCTCGTCTCCAGTAGTTTTTCTTATCTGTTTATGTTCGTAACTTTTGTAGGGTACCACACAAGTGGACAATATTCTAAAATAGATCTTATATAGCATCTAAGGGCTGCTAGTTTGACATTTATATTCAGATTTCTGGACAGTCTAGATAAAGCGTTCAATTGCCGACCTGCTTTTTCACAAACAGTATTGATGTGACTGGTAAAATTCAGGTCATTATCAAAAGTTACTCCGAGAAGTTTAACGTTTTCGTTTGATTCTACAAGACTGTCTTTCAATTGGAGTTTAATTGTATCCTTGCATCCCAGCGCCATAAGCTGGAATTTGCTTGCATTTTGTTGTTGTTAAACCATTTTAGACAGTTACCTGTTGCATTTGATAAAAATTGTAGTGAAATGGATAGACTTTGATTAGATGAGCTAAGCGAGTTATCATCAGCATAGTTAAGCAGTGAAACATTGTGAATACAGTAAGTAATGCCATTTATAAAATAATTAAACAAAACAGAACCTAAAGCAGACCCTTGGGGCACTCTCCTTTCTAAGTATCTAAAAGCGCTTTTGATTTCTCCGAGTTTAACACGTTGGCATCTGTGCCTTAAATATGAACATAGCAATAAGACAGATTTCTTGGATATACCGTATGCGTTAAGTTTTGCAAGTAATAAATCGTGTGGGAGACAATCAAAAGCTTTCGACAAATCCATTTGTAGAGAGGTGATTTTTTCACCTTTATCAAGAGATCTGCGCCATTCTTCAATGATTCGCAATAAAGCATATTGACAACTGTAACCTTTTCTGTAAGCTGATATAAAAGGAGATAATGTATCGTTTGTAAATTCTGATAATTGATTATTGAAACATTTTCAAATACTTTAGAGAGACTTGTCAACACACTTACAGGGCGATAGTTTGATTTCTGCAGGCAATCACCTTTCTTAAAAATTGGATTTACCTCAGTAAAGTTATTAAAGCTGAGCTGGGAAAACACAGCTATGAATGCATTTATTAATGATGTTAGAGATGGGTAGACATAAAGCTTTAGAGCTATCGACAAGCAGTCGTGGTGATATTTGATCGATACCGGCTGCCTTATTCTAGAAGAATGCTTTGGAAATATCTTTGGATAAATCATAATGAAGTAATTCAGCTCACAAAAGGATATGTCTGGACCAATTGCTTGTTGATAATTGGCCTGGTTCTTAAAGAAGTTCAAATGAAAGTCCCCATTTTGTCTGTTGGATTTGAACTGTTGACGCAATGATAGAAATCAGTCTCTATACAGTTTCACGCTCATGTTCAGATATTCAAGACAAATGTATTCTAAATAAACTTGACAGTGTTCAAATTGGATCACGGAAAGCTCTGTAGTTTGAAGTTAACCTTATCTCAGACTAACGTAGACGTTAGAGAACAATTGGAAATCGCCCATCGAATCAATATGTATGCTAAAGATGAAATACTAGATCTTCCCCCGTGTAAGACCTCTTTGGGTCATCCCCGTTAAACAATGGGGTGATACTATAAATCTTGATACATGATTATCAAAATGCAAACCGACAAACACGATCAAATAGTTTGCACCTAGTCATCGACATTCTAAACGTTTGGTAATTTGTTTTTTTTTCTCAAATAAACATTACGTTAAAGAATTGTTTTGGTTTTATACCATTATACGTTTTTCATAAAAAACCTTACTGTTATTTCAAAACAGAACAAGGGAACTGTATACACATTTAAGACGCTTGGTACAGACCATCCTTATGTTGGCTGCGAGCTTGGTACAGACCATCCTTATGTTGGCTGCGAGCTTGGTACAGACCATCCTTATGTTGGCTGCGAGCTTGGTACAGACCATCCTTATGTTGGCTGCGAGCTTGGTACAGACCATCCTTATGTTGGCTGCGAGCTTGGTACAGACCATCCTTATGTTGGCTGCGAGCTCGGTACAGACCATCCTTTTGTTGGCTGCGAGCTCGGTACAGACCATCCTTATGTTGGCTGCGAGCTCGGTACAGACCATCCTTATGTTGGCTGCGAGCTCGGTACAGACCATCCTTATGTTGGCTGCGAGCTCGGTACAGACCATCCTTATGTTGGCTGCGAGCTTGGTACAGACCATCCTTATGTTGGCTGCGAGCTTGGTACAGACCATCCTTATGTTGGCTGCGATATGAATCAATGTGTGACTCGTTAGAGACGGCGCAGTAAAGTGTCCAACAGTGGAATAAATAAAGTCCAGATTGCCAACTGTAGAACAGTTTTATTGATCTTTAACTCACAAAATGGCAATCAAGACCAAACATAAAACGTCTCTGTCGAATTTAGATGAGTTTTCTACAAATTGGGGTAATCTATTTAATCAAGATGGGGCTGTAAGTCGTCAGAGAAAGTGAAACACTGGTTAGAGCTTAACCTTAACTTCTCAACCTCTCTAATGACAATAAAACTTCATGTCATTTGATAATGGGTGCTTAGTGCTTTACGTGTCCTGAACTATTAATTGGTTAAACCATGTTCAATACTCCCAGTTCTATCAAACCATTGACGCAGAAATCCAACAAACGTTCCGGTGTTTCTTTTAGTTGAAAGTATCTTGTCTGTTAAGGATTGTTTAAACGCCGCGATATAGGGAAACAATTTTGAGTGTGTCACAAATGAATTACGGGGAGATCTGGGACATCGCAACATGTCAATTTATTTTAGCTTTTAATGTGAGGCCTACGCAATTATGGAGATTTTTCAAAGCCGAATAAACCTAATGAAATTTGAATTCGTGAAGGTTCTGGTTGGTAGCTGAGTTTATCTTTCACAAGCTGAGATGTTGCAGAAAAGAGAATTGACCCGGCAAGGCAATCTGAATGGTTGATTGGAAATAATGGATGAGTTGCCAGGATCTTCAGTAATACTATCTCTTTGATCTTTCACTATGCGATACTATTTGGCATATAGATATATCTAAATACGGACGTAGCCGACAAACACGATCAGTTATTACCTCCATTCTTTTCATTTGACAGATTGAGGAATGAGGGATTTTCGGTAGCCTTTTGACAATCCGTTACCGTAGGTATTGATTTATATGCTTGGTTTTAATAGCTGACATATTAAAATAACTCCAAGCCAATTGTTTAGTGGATTTCTGGACAGAACATAAAGCTGGTTTGTGTGTGTTGATGGACTAAATGTTTATTTGAAAAGCATTAATTGAAATCAAACTACCTTTGCCTGTCAGCATGAAATACGCCTATTTTTTCGTAACTTATCGGAAAACTCATCACAAGGAGCGTCGTATACGACCTTCAATGAGAACACACTGTCCTCAAGACAAAGTATATGCTGTGTCAGAAATGTTTTTTTTAATCAGACTTGCAATATTTTTATGCTGCAAAAAAGTTTAATGCTGAAAAACTATACAAAAAAATATACAGACATCTTACTGGCATCAACACAGTCTCTTGTTTCATTATATGCAAGGTTACAGCAACCTGTATGCGGCCTAGATTTATCATCAACGAGAATCCGAGAGAATAACTCATGCCAAACGGTTTCTGGACAAATCAGAATTTACGTGACTTTAATTTGCTTTCGTTTTAATTCCGATTTTGAAGAAACCATGTCCAGTCAAACACCCTGGAAAGATAAAGGGCAAGTTTTGAAACTTACAGAAAGGGTGTGTTTAGATGTATTTATGATTGTTATGAGGCGATGAATCCAGCCATCTGTGCTAAACATTTGTGATTTACCGGCAGATCGGCTTCCATTAATCCCCGTCTTCAAGAGCAGAATTATGAATCGCTTTCCTTTCGGTTTTCATTGCACTCCGTTTATTGACTTAACTACAAACTAATTCTTCGTGGATTTTTTTCTGTAAAACGTCTTAATGCCAAAGCTTCGTGCAGCTGATGGATGAAACACCAACTGTTCTGTAAAAAAAGAATGGTAAAAGAGATATTTGTTATATAACATGCTACCTTTACTCAAACTGCTAGATATTTTGCTAGCATTGAACCGGGTAAGCAATTTTCCGATTTCTGTATGTAGTTTCAATAATGGCGAGATAATTCCAATTTTCGTGGAAATATTTGCAGAACGAAGAGTGGTGATAAAATCTGAATTGTCCAATACCCCATTAGTTACTATTGAATCACTGATTAATACTATTGATGTTTTTTTGTATGAGATGTTCACTTACATGATGCATTTCATTCTGATGAAACTTCAAGTCTATACTAATGGAACAATAGAAAGATGATTGACTGATTGATCGATTGCCAGGTTGAGTGGGGGCAGGAAACCGTGTCCATTGCCCGGAGGAAACTTCCGACCTTTGGCGAGTACCACATCGGCCTACTCTTCGGCGAGTACACAATTCTTCCACATACGACAACCGAGGAAAAAAAAAATTTATTTTTTTATCTAAGTGTGATTCGAACCCGCGCCACATCGACGGAAAGTCTGTGCTCTTTTTCGTTGGAAATGTATTGATCATCACAATGGTTTATACACTTAGTACAATACACACGGCCTAGAATTGAAATGTCTTATCACAATGGGTCGTTAAGGCACGTATGAGGAATCATGTAATAAATGATATTGAGCATGTATAGCCTCATGTTCAGAGCTCAATTTTGTAAGCATACAAGCGGGTTATTAACAACACATTGCTTGCTCTTACCCACTGGACCACCGAGGCCCCTAATAGACATATGACTGAAAGCTTAAATTTCTTTAAAAAGTAGAATTATAGCTGTGAAATAATTCTAAGTCAGTTTATACACAGTGGTGTTTTCCACTTACTCTGATAGAGAAATATAAAACATTATTTCAAGTCGGGAAGCCGTGATTTATCAACCCTCTAGTGGTTATAGATTCCGTCAATTACTGTCAGGGGGGATATATATCAAATTACCATAGAAGAGACAATCAATTGGTCTGAATCTGTGCCAGTAATGAAAACCAGAAGTAATTGGTCTATGTATTCTCCAGTATCTGATTTGAGGAAACAACCCATCTCATTTCTGACAAAATAAATAATTATTTTACTTCTTTTGAGAAGATCAAGGCCCATCCATCGTGTCAATCTCGATTGTCCGCAAGATGGAATATATTTGATTTATATCTTCAACAGTAGCAAATAACAAGGCAACCACAATTACTGGCCGTGTTTATTTAAATATTCGACCAAATCAAGAGTTTTGCTTAGTATTTTAGACATTGAAAGATAAATGGCAAGTTTAAAACAATACATTCTATTGTGTAATCAATTTGTTTAAAAACACGTAATGAGCACGCTCGACCAAACCTACAAATTTCAAGGCATTCTTTTTTCTCTATTCGACCACTACGATAATCAATTAGCTTGTCATAGCTAGTTGGCATAATTGATATGTACATCATCATTGTTGTGACGTCATACACGACCGACGTTGAGTCAGCGCGTCTTTGTGATTGGCTGAAATACGACGAAAGCTTTCGAAGTCAAGTATGGTGTGAAATACGAAGATATTTCCGATTTGTGACGGAAGGTATGCATATTTTCAATCACCTTTTCTTTGATGCCTTAGAACCTTACGGGAAGTTTGTGTTGTTTCAGCATTTTTTTAAATACATATTTAGTCAATTTATTGTTATAAATGCCCGTTAGGTGGTCAGAAAGAACTTGACATTTATCCTTTAGACGAAATGTCAACACGATAATTAGTTCATGGTTTTCTGCATGTGTGTCCAAACATTTGAAAATATAATTTGCAGTTACTGTTAGGCCTACAAACGGTAACATTTTGTTGTTGGCAGTTTTGTTCAGTTAATGTTGGTGAATTTGGGAATAATAGTCAAACCGCTTTTGTTCATGCTGGGTACTTTACTGGTTATTTGACACATTGATGAAAATTACAAGGTAAATTTGAAACAACAAGGTATGTCATGTTTAAGTGCAGTAATGTTAGTTTAACCTTTCTTTTGTCTTATATGATAAACATTTTTGCTGACATTTCTTTGTTAAAGTGGCATGAGCTGCCAAAATATTTTAATAACAGAATGTTGAAATTATTGGCTATTTTTCTCAAGGCGTATAATTTAGAAGCTTTTTAGTGCTTCTAGTCTCGAAAATGTACGATAAAGTATTGTTTTGAATGAATGGTCGTACCGGTTATTTAAATTTTGTTTACTTTTCGAACACGTTTTCGGTTCGTATAGGCCACATACTGTATTTATTTTCCTCATTCCAACGCCAATCATTTAGTTTTTCGATGGCCTTCAAAACCATTTACTGTCGTGACGATCAGAGATTATGAAAAAGTGTGAATTTTGGCAGCTCGTGCCACTTTAACATTCAATCAAGCAACCAAAAGATAACGGTCATGGACTCGTATCATTGTATTGTAATTAGAAACAGTTATCATTTGCTGATATTACTAAGCCGGCAACGAGGTACATGTTGTGTAATTCTATTCAGGCTGCGGTTTACCACTAATCGGCTTCCATAGCTTCTGGTCGTATCAGTAAAGTCCGACCGTAGTTACTGGGCATCATACAAATTGGGATTAATTAATTGAACAATAGTGAAACAATCCTAAAACATGATGTCGGTTTCATTTAGAAACGGGTCCCCAATCCTTCAGAAACTGGCAAGAAGAAGGCTATATGTTCCGTGAGATATGTTCCAATCTTCCCGTCATCCATCTATTGTTTTATCATCCTATAATAACGTTGACTAATTCCACTCATGTTTACATTATATTGCTTATGACATAATACAACCTCAGGCTGCAGGTACTTTAATCGATCTTCTAAGGCCTTGTATTTCTAAATCGTCTTTAATATTTAAATTATTTTCCAGGAAACATTGAGCGAATAAATTGAAAATAACAAATTGTCTTTGTACACCGACAATACGCTACCTGAAAAAATGGGAACGGAGATATTCAGAAAAAATAAACTGGCAGGAGGTAATCGCTTTCCATGGAATTATCTTCAGTTTAATATCGAACCTAACGTGCAAGTGTTTATTAAATATCATACATCTTTGTTGTTAAATCACGGCGCTACGAACACATTCTATCCCAGGGCATTTCCACTTTTTCATTCGTCCATCTGCATTGTTGTACCAACAAGCATTACTTCATATTAAACATTAGAAGGGAGTTGTTTTTTTCTGTACGTTAAGTACGTGACATTAGGCGGTTATAACATGCTGGTTGAATTCATTCATCGCGAAAACTTCCTAAACAAAAATCATTTAGAACATCAATCACGTAACTTCCCCAGAAGAAATTCCTTTGTCAATTTACAACGTTCATCCCATTGTATGCCATCTACTTAATCAACAAACGAGTTTTTTGTCATCAAACACAGCCTATCCACTGCAACCTGAATGTCAAATGCGTCAGCTAACAGCAATCTCACCATGTGACTCGTGGATTGAAAATATGATAAAAAGAAGTTTCAAGTAGAGATACAGGAATGCAGTTAGTCGGAAAACTCTTTGATAACTGATGAGAGAACACTGGCTTCAGTCTGGATGAATTAGCTTGGGACATAACTTCCAATTATCATTGTCTTCTTTTTTGGATTGTTTGATGTTCTGTACCGCATTGAACATTATTTGACTCAAATATAGCGCTGTGTTATTTTGGCGGGGAAATCGTGTGTTATACCCAGATGAAAACTTGGCCTCATACTGGTGACAACCATACCATATCGATCGATGAAATTGAAGCTTAGTTGACACATTTACAATTTTATTCTAATCTGTCTGATTCGAACCCGCTGTTGGTTCGTGAAATCCCTATAGCAGGCTTCTTTCTACAAGTATTTCTCAGGTTAAACCTGTTTTATAGAGAACACAGTATTATTAAATGTTATAGGTATATATCTAGGATCCTACGACTTCGTGAAGGGACAACATTTATCTCTTATCAGGAACTTTAGCTGTGTTTCATCAATTATGTTACCACGTCACTGATATTTAATTGTAAAAGAGATGTCATTTTCATTTCTTTATTCCTGAGTCAATAAGCCGAAAGAGAGAACGAGATACAATCATACAAACATGCACACAATATTACAACAAATACACGGATAGGCCTGTAACTTTTGCATATATAAATATTTATGAACACTAAAATACACGGACACAGGGAAAATATTCTTGTCTAAAATAACCATGGAGACAAGTTTCTAATTGTGTTAAAAAGAGGTATATCATTTAGACCTTTATACCCCATAAATTTTTGTAATAAACTAAACCTATGATATTTCATTAGGTTGACGACTGACAGAAGCTTAGCCTTGGTGAGTAGAATTTTCTGGAATCCTTTTGTAATACATTGAGAATGAGTACGCAAATACATGTACATTAATGTTCAGGGCTTATTTGGTGAACTGATTAAGACATAATTCTGAACGATACAAATTTCACATAACATATTTCTCAATGTCCATTGCTCTGGTTAACCTCGAGAGACATTCTACTCACGTCTTCAGCAAAATATCTCCTATAAAATATTACTTTATAATTGAATATATAATATTAAACACTAAAGAAGGAAAGTTAAACGTAAAAGTCAACCCAAAGACAAAATTAATTTAAATGGTATTATATGAAGAAGGTATGGAAGATAAACTGACGTTTGATTAAGAATTTCTCGAAAAATAGGACACGAGATTCTTGATATAGTCCCGTCATGTTCACAGGGGTTAACCAAATGTTTTCCTGGAATTTATTTTTAATAATCCTAATAGAAATTGCACGTGAGGGAAATATATCAGAACAAGAAATAATTCAGTCTTTAATTTAAAACACAAAATGATGTAAGTATCAATTAGGATTCAGGAAAAGAATCCCGCTAAAGGCTGTAGTGTGTTTAATTATGACATACATAGTACTAGTAGTTTTACAGAACCCGAGGGCTGCTGCTTTTCACCTTAAGGTATCATTAGGTGGAGAGTTAGTTTATCTTGAAATAAATTGACGCAATCAATTTCAATAATTAAAACCGTCAAGCTCCAAACGTCTTCAAATGGAAAATGCGTTTAACTGTTAATTGTTAATGTGATTTGTTAGAAATTGTGTCTTCTAATTTTTCCCAGGTGGTTACAATTTAAGACATCCGTTAGATACTAAAAAGTGCAGTAAATATCTTTAATAGACAGTCGTTTATTTACCCAAAAGTGCAGTAACCAATTTAAGACGCTCGTTGGATACTCAAAAGTAGGGCCTACAGTAACTAACCTAATACTCTAGTTAGATACTCAATATTATAGTCTTCAAGAGTGCTATTATTAAGTAAAAAAAACGTATTATTAATGCAAAAAACACTCATTGATACTTTGTTCATCTTCTCAGAAATTTGACAATTTTATTGTAATATTTATAATACAAGTATAAGGCTGTGTGACAGTGGTGAGAACTATTAACAACACCCTCTCATAGATTGAGGTTTTTTGTACTCCCCAAAGTATATATACAATCATACAAAAAATAGACAAATCTTTCATAGGGTTTTAGAAGTTGAATGGGGTACATTGAAGGTGAAGGCTTACTTCTGAATAACAACTCCATGGTTTATTGGGTGACGACGTCACATGTACTTCTCACTTCTCTAAGTAAATATAACATTTTCACCCATTTAACCAAGACAGTAATAGTCATAACTAATTCTTTAGTTGGAACACTGGGAAGACTAAAACGAAATAATGACATCAAAAGTACGTCTGTCTCTATAATAGGGTCATGCGCTAAATATCGTTTAAATGTAGCCTTTTTTGGGATTTATGCATTATTAGCATTCCCCTTAAATTGTTAAGAACTTCTTTAAGTTTCTCGAGCTGCCAAATATAGGAAACGTTTATTTAAAACAGCTGCTTGTCGTCAACCTAATGAAATATCATGGGTTGTGGTTTATTATAACAACTTATTTGACTTATTTGACTTAAATTTATTCGGAGTTACCTTGCTACTGCATAACAACTTATGATTGGGTATAAACGTCTAAATGATATGCCCCTTTTTAACACAATTCGTATGCAGGAGTTATGAAGTCTCAGCGATAGCACGAAGTTGGCCTTGTCTGGCTTCCATAGAGTTACTATCGATATTTCTTTTTCAATTTCAATCATTTAGTTTTTTTTAAGGTAATCACAGTGCGTAGTTTGGTCGTAAAATCTGACCAATCGAATGACTGAAGTAACCGCTGGCCATCCGACAGGAGACCTCGGACAGAAGTTTGCTGAGGCTAGTATAAAGACATCTATTTGTTTCCATTGAGCGGTAAAATAGTCAACACTCACCTCAGGGCTGCGGGTAAGAGGACCCGAAGACCACCCAAGCGTCCTAAAACTTTACAGACAATCGCAAATGACTACTCTGGATTGGCGTACACATGGATGGAACTTGGGATCTCGGAAAAAAAGTCCACTGGTCCGACAAGAGCAGATTTCTCTGCATGCTGTTGATGACAGAATAAGAATTTGCAGGCCCTGGTACAGCTTGTGCAGCAAGAAACATCATGTCAACTGTATCATATGGTGGTGGGCCTGTGGGGGTATGCACATGATTGTAAGCTGGACATGGTAACAATACAAGACAATCTGACAGGGGCTCGCTGCTTCCAGGAAGGACTCGATCCAGTTGTCCTCCCACATTTTAATTATCTTACTTTAGCCAACAGACCACTATTTATTGATGATAACGCTCGGCCAAATCGTTGTAGAGATGTGACCAAGTTTGTGCAAAACAATATTACCCATGGCCAGATCTTTCTAAGAGAGGCTCCAGAACGGGCCGTTGAACAATTTAAGCCTGTCCGATCGTTCGTCGTCGTCTGACTTTTTAGCCATGATCCAATAATGTATTAATAAACAAAACATGTTCGGCACTTCACAGTTTATCAGAATGATAAATATTACCAACACTTTCCAGACTCACTACAGTATAGGGTTCACCCATGGAGGACCTATGCTTACATTTACCAGAAACCGTCTGTCAAACATTAAACGATGTACAACGGTTGAAAATCGACCTACCACCTATAATCCAAATTCAAGTCACCCTAATTTTCAAATTAGCAGAAATATTATGAAAAATGCGAACATTAATCTACTGTTTTACACTATAGTCTAGTGAAAGGATATGGGGATGAAGCACCTTTTGGCTTTGTATATATACATTTCTTGTGCACCTCTTCATGCAAAATCCATTGGAACCAATATCAAATCTTAGTGTCATTTTTCTAGAATAAAGTCAGATAAGGACATGTTAGTGGGAATTCTGGTCAAAGGATTCCGCGTCTTGTGACATATTTTAATCAAAGAATTTGTTGCCGCTGGTGACGTTCTCGAAATATGTTATTTCTCCAGCTTAATCCCCACCTTTGATATCTTTACCTTTGATAAAGTATTAAAGCCAGTGTTTGTTATATTTTGAACATTATAACACACGGGCACAGGGAACATCTTCTTGTCTAAAATAACCACGGAGACAAGTTTCTTATTGTGTTAGGAAGGTTTTATAGATGCCCAAGGTTGTCTTATCTCATTAAAGTTTAACCGGAAACCTGACGTTAGCAAAATGATGATATATTTTTTTCCTACTGACTATTTTTCAAATTCATTTTTTTCTGTAATGACGGTTTGAGGAAATATTTTGACAAATCAACTATTATAGTGACGGGTACAAACACGAAACGACTTTTACTTTTCGCTTTGCTAATATTTTTCTATCGGTTAATAAAGTTATTGGTTGACCTCGTCTCTGGTGTCAACAATAAACAGACAGCAGGTATTGGTTGACCTGGTCTCTGGTGTCAACAATAAACAGACAGCAGGTATTGGTTGACCTCGTCTCTGGTGTCAACAATAAACAGACAGCAGGTATTGGTTGACCTCGTCTCTGGTGTCAACAATAAACAGACAGCAGGTATTGGTTGACCTGGTCTCTGGTGTCAACAATAAACAGAAAGCAGGTATTGGTTGACCTCGTCTCTGGTGTCAACAATAAACAGACAGCAGGTATTGGTTGACCTGGTCTCTGGTGTCAACAATAAACAGACAGCAGGTATTGGTTGACCTCGTCTCTGGTCTCAACAGTAAACAGACAGCAGGTATTGGTTGTCCTCGTCTCTGGTGTCAACAATAAACAGACAGCAGGTATTGGTTGACCTCGTCTCTGGTGTCAACAATAAACAGACAGCAGGTATTGGTTGACCTCGTCTCTGGTCTCAACAGTAAACAGACAGCAGGTATTGGTTGACCTCGTCTCTGGTGTCAACAATAAACAGACAGCAGGCATTGGTTGACCTCGTCTCTGGTCTCAACAGTAAACAGACAGCAGGTATTGGTTGACCTCGTCTCTGGTCTCAACAGTAAACAGACAGCAGGTATTGGTTGACCTCGTCTCTGGTCTCAACAGTAAACAGACAGCAGGTATTGGTTGACCTCGTCTCTGGTCTCAACAGTAAACAGACAGCAGGTATTGGTTGTCCTCGTCTCTGGTCTCAACAGTAAACAGACAGCAGGTATTGGTTGACCTCGTCTCTGGTCTCAACAGTAAACAGACAGCAGGTATTGGTTGACCTCGTCTCTGGTCTCAACAGTAAACAGACAGCAGGTATTGGTTGTCCTCGTCTCTGGTCTCAACAGTAAACAGACAGCAGGTATTGGTTGTCCTCGTCTCTGGTTTCAACAGTAAACAGACAGCAGATATTGGTTGTCCTCGTCTCTGGTCTCAACAATAAACAGACAGCAGGTATTGGTTGTCCTCGTCTCTGGTGTCAACAGTAAACAGACAGCAGGTATTGGTTGTCCTCGTCTCTGGTCTCAACAGTAAACAGACAGCAGGTATTGGTTGTCCTCGTCTCTGGTGTCAACAGTAAACAGACAGCAGATATTGGTTGTCCTCGTCTCTGGTTTCAACAGTAAACAGACAGCAGGTATTGGTTGTCCTCGTCTCTGGTCTCAACAGTAAACAGACAGCAGGTATTTGTTGACCTCGTCTCTGGTCTCAACAGTAAACAGACAGCAGGTATTGGTTGTCCTCGTCTCTGGTCTCAACAGTAAACAGACAACAGGTATTGGTTGACCTCGTCTCTGGTCTCAACAGTAAACAGACAACAGGTATTGGTTGACCTCGTCTCTGGTCTCAACAGTAAACAGACAACAGGTATTGGTTGACCTCGTCTCTGGTCTCAACAGTAAACAGACAACAGGTATTGGTTGTCCTCGTCTCTGGTCTCAACAGTAAACAGACAACAGGTATTGGTTGACCTCGTCTCTGGTCTCAACAGTAAACAGACAGCAGGTATTGGTTGTCCTCGTCTCTGGTATTAACAGTAAACAGACAACAGGTATTGGTTGTCGTCGTCTCTGGTCTCAACAGTAAACAGACAACAGGTATTGGTTGTCCTCGTCTCTGGTCTCAACAGTAAACAGACAACAGGTATTGATTAACCTCGTCTCTGGTCTCAACAGTAAACAGACAGCAGGTATTGATTAACCTCGTCTCTGGTCTCAACAGTAAACAGACAGCAGGTATTGGTTGACCTCGTCTCTGGTCTCAACAGTAAACAAACAGCAGGTATTGGTTGTCCTCGTCTCTGGTCTCAACAGTAAACAGACAGCAGGTACTGGTTGTCGTCGTCTCTGGTCTCAACAGTAAACAGACAGCAGGTATTGGTTGTCCTCGTCTCTGGTCTCAACAGTAAACAGACAACAGGTATTGGTTGTCCTCGTCTCTGGTCTCAACAGTAAACAGACAGCAGGTATTGGTTGTCCTCGTCTCTGGTCTCAACAGTAAACAGACAGCAGGTATTGGTTGACCTCGTCTCTGGTCTCAACAGTAAACAGACAGCAGGTATTGGTTGTCCTCGTCTCTGGTCTCAACAGTAAACAGACAGTAGGTATTGGTTGTCCTCGTCTCTGGTCTCAACAGTAAACAGACAACAGGTATTGATTAACCTCGTCTCTGGTCTCAACAGTAAACAGACAGCAGGTATTGGTTGTCCTCGTCTCTGGTCTCAACAGTAAACAGACAGCAGGTATTGGTTGTCCTCGTCTCTGGTCTCAACAGTAAACAGACAGCAGGTATTGGTTGTCCTCGTCTCTGGTCTCAACAGTAAACAGACAACAGGTATTGGTTGTCCTCGTCTCTGGTCTCAACAGTAAACAGACAGCAGGTATTGGTTGACCTCGTCTCTGGTCTCAACAGTAAACAAACAGCAGGTATTGGTTGTCCTCGTCTCTGGTCTCAACAGTAAACAGACAGCAGGTATTGGTTGTCGTCGTCTCTGGTCTCAACAGTAAACAGACAGCAGGTATTGGTTGTCCTCGTCTCTGGTCTCAACAGTAAACAGACAACAGGTATTGGTTGTCCTCGTCTCTGGTCTCAACAGTAAACAGACAACAGGTATTGATTAACCTCGTCTCTGGTCTCAACAGTAAACAGACAGCAGGTATTGATTAACCTCGTCTCTGGTCTCAACAGTAAACAGACAGCAGGTATTGGTTGTCCTCGTCTCTGGTCTCAACAGTAAACAGACAGCAGGTATTGGTTGTCCTCGTCTCTGGTCTCAACAGTAAACAGACAACAGGTATTGGTTGTCCTCGTCTCTGGTCTCAACAGTAAACAGACAGCAGGTATTGGTTGTCCTCGTCTCTGGTCTCAACAGTAAACAGACAGCAGGTATTGGTTGTCCTCGTCTCTGGTCTCAACAGTAAACAGACAGCAGGTATTGGTTGTCCTCGTCTCTGGTCTCAACAGTAAACAGACAGCAGGTATTGGTTGACCTCGTCTCTGGTCTCAACAGTAAACAGACAGCAGGTATTGGTTGTCCTCGTCTCTGGTCTCAACAGTAAACAGACAGCAGGTATTGGTTGACCTCGTCTCTGGTCTCAACAGTAAACAGACAGCAGGTATTGGTTGTCCTCGTCTCTGGTCTCAACAGTAAACAGACAGCAGGTATTTGTTGTCCTCGTCTCTGGTCTCAACAGTAAACAGACAGCAGGTATTTGTTGTCCTCGTCTCTGGTCTCAACAGTAAACAGACAGCAGGTACTGGTTGTCCTCGTCTCTGGTCTCAACAGTAAACAGACAGCAGGTACTGGTTGTCCTCGTCTCTGGTCTCAACAGTAAACAGACAGCAGGTATTGGTTGTCCTCGTCTCTGGTCTCAACAGTAAACAGACAGCAGGTATTGGTTGTCCTCGTCTCCGGTCTCAACAGTAAACAGACAGCAGGTATTGGTTGTCCTCGTCTCTGGTCTCAACAGTAAACAGACAGCAGGTATTGGTTGTCCTCGTCTCTGGTCTCAACAGTAAACAGACAACAGGTATTGGTTGTCGTCGTCTCTGGTCTCAACAGTAAACAGACAACAGGTATTGGTTGTCCTCGTCTCTGGTCTCAACAGTAAACAGACAACAGGTATTGGTTGACCTCGTCTCTGGTCTCAACAGTAAACAGACAGCAGGTATTGGTTGTCCTCGTCTCTGGTCTCAACAGTAAACAGACAGCAGGTATTGATTGACCTTGTCTGTGGTCTCAACAGTAAACAGACAGCAGGTATTGGTTGTCCTCGTCTCTGGTCTCAATAGGAAACAGACAGCAGGTATAGGTTGACCTCGTCTCTGGTCTCAACAGTAAACAGACAGTAGGTATTGGTTAACCTCATCTCTGGTCTCAACAGTAAACAGACAGCAGGTATTGGTTGTCCTCGTCTCTGGTCTCAACAGTAAACAGACAGCAGGTATTGGTTGTCCTCGTCTCTGGTCTCAACAGTAAACAGACAGCAGGTATTGGTTGTCCTCGTCTCTGGTCTCAACAGTAAACAGACAACAGGTATAGGTTGTCCTCGTCTCTGGTCTCAACAGTAAACAGACAGCAGGTATTGGTTGACGTCGTCTCTGGTCTCAACAGTAAACAGACAACAGGTATAGGTTGTCCTCGTCTCTGGTCTCAACAGTAAACAGACAGCAGGTATTGGTTAACCTCGTCTCTGGTCTCAACAGTAAACAGACAGCAGGTATTGGTTGTCCTCGTCTCTGGTCTCAACAGTAAACAGACAGCAGGTATTGGTTGTCCTCGTCTCTGGTTTCAACAGTAAACAGACAGCAGGTATTGGTTGTCCTCGTCTCTGGTCTCAACAGTAAACAAACAGCAGGTATTGGTTAACCTCGTCTCTGGTCTCAACAGTAAACAGACAGCAGGTATTGGTTGACCTCGTCTCTGGTCTCAACAGTAAACAGACAGCAGGTATTGATTAACCTCGTCTCTGGTCTCAACAGTAAACAGACAACAGGTATTGGTTGACCTCGTCTCTGGTCTCAACAGTAAACAGACAGCAGGTATTGGTTGTCCTCGTCTCTGGTCTCAACAGTAAACAGACAGCGGGTATTGGTTGTCCTCGTCTCTGGTCTCAACAGTAAACAGACAGCAGGTATTGGTTGTCCTCGTCTCTGGTCTCAACAGTAAACAGACAACAGGTATTGGTTGTCTTCGTCTCTGGTCTCAAGAGTAAACAGACAGCAGGTATTGGTTGACCTCGTCTCTGGTCTCAACAGTAAACAGACAGCAGGTATTGGTTAACCTCGTCTCTGGTCTCAACAGTAAACAGACAGCAGGTATTGGTTGACCTCGTCTCTGGTCTCAACAGTAAACAGACAGCAGGTATTGGTTGTCGTCGTCTCTGGTCTCAACAGTAAACAGACAGCAGGTATTGGTTGTCCTCGTCTCTGGTCTCAACAGTAAACAGACAGCAGGTATTGGTTGACCTCGTCTCTGGTCTCAACAGTAAACAGACAGCAGGTATTGGTTGTCCTCGTCTCTGGTCTCAACAGTAAACAGACAACAGGTATTGGTTGACCTCGTCTCTGGTCTCAACAGTAAACAGACAACAGGTATTGGTTGTCCTCGTCTCTGGTCTCAACAGTAAACAGACAGCAGGTATTGGTTGTCGTCGTCTCTGGTCTCAACAGTAAACAGACAGCAGGTATTGGTTGTCCTCGTCTCTGGTCTCAACAGTAAACAGACAGCAGGTATTGGTTGTCCTCGTCTCTGGTCTCAACAGTAAACAGACAGCAGGTATTGTTTGTCCTCGTCTCTGGTCTCAACAGTAAACAGACAGCAGGTATTGGTTGACCTCGTCTCTGGTCTCAACAGTAAACAGACAGCAGGTATTGGTTGTCCTCGTCTCTGGTCTCAACAGTAAACAGACAGCAGGTATTGGTTAACCTCGTCTCTGGTCTCAACAGTAAACAGACAGCAGGTATTGGTTGACCTCGTCTCTGGTCTCAACAGTAAACAGACAGCAGGTATTGGTTAACCTCGTCTCTGGTCTCAACAGTAAACAGACAGCAGGTATTGGTTGACCTCGTCTCTGGTCTCAACAGTAAACAGACAACAGGTATTGGTTGACCTCGTCTCTGGTCTCAACAGTAAACAGACAGCAGGTATTGGTTGTCCTCGTCTCTGGTCTCAACAGTAAACAGACAACAGGTATTGGTTGACCTCGTCTCTGGTCTCAACAGTAAACAGACAACAGGTATTGGTTGTCCTCGTCTCTGGTCTCAACAGTAAACAGACAGCAGGTACATGTATTGGTTAACCTCGTCTCTGGTCTCAACAGTAAACAGACAGCAGGTATTGGTTGACCTCGTCTCTGGTCTCAACAGTAAACAGACAACAGGTATTGGTTGACCTCGTCTCTGGTCTCAACAGTAAACAGACAGCAGGTATTGGTTGTCCTCGTCTCTGGTCTCAACAGTAAACAGACAACAGGTATTGGTTGACCTCGTCTCTGGTCTCAACAGTAAACAGACAACAGGTATTGGTTGACCTCGTCTCTGGTCTCAACAGTAAACAGACAACAGGTATTGGTTGACCTCGTCTCTGGTCTCAACAGTAAACAGACAACAGGTATTGGTTGTCCTCGTCTCTGGTCTCAACAGTAAACAGACAACAGGTATTGGTTGACCTCGTCTCTGGTCTCAATAGTAAACAGACAGCAGGTATTGGTTGTCCTCGTCTCTGGTCTCAACAGTAAACAGACAGCAGGTATTGGTTGACCTCGTCTCTGGTATTAACAGTAAACAGACAGCAGGTATTGGTTGTCCTCGTCTCTGGTCTCAACAGTAAACAGACAGCAGGTATTGGTTGACCTCGTCTCTGGTCTCAACAGTAAACAGACAACAGGTATTGGTTGACCTCGTCTCTGGTCTCAACAGTAAACAGACAGCAGGTATTGGTTGTCCTCGTCTCTGGTCTCAACAGTAAACAGACAGCAGGTATTGGTTGTCCTCGTCTCTGGTATTAACAGTAAACAGACAACAGGTATTGGTTGTCGTCGTCTCTGGTCTCAACAGTAAACAGACAACAGGTATTGGTTGTCCTCGTCTCTGGTCTCAACAGTAAACAGACAACAGGTATTGATTAACCTCGTCTCTGGTCTCAACAGTAAACAGACAGCAGGTATTGATTAACCTCGTCTCTGGTCTCAACAGTAAACAGACAGCAGGTATTGGTTGACCTCGTCTCTGGTCTCAACAGTAAACAAACAGCAGGTATTGGTTGTCCTCGTCTCTGGTCTCAACAGTAAACAGACAGCAGGTATTGGTTGTCGTCGTCTCTGGTCTCAACAGTAAACAGACAGCAGGTATTGGTTGTCCTCGTCTCTGGTCTCAACAGTAAACAGACAACAGGTATTGGTTGTCCTCGTCTCTGGTCTCAACAGTAAACAGACAGCAGGTATTGGTTGTCCTCGTCTCTGGTCTCAACAGTAAACAGACAGCAGGTATTGGTTGACCTCGTCTCTGGTCTCAACAGTAAACAGACAGCAGGTATTGGTTGTCCTCGTCTCTGGTCTCAACAGTAAACAGACAGTAGGTATTGGTTGTCCTCGTCTCTGGTCTCAACAGTAAACAGACAACAGGTATTGATTAACCTCGTCTCTGGTCTCAACAGTAAACAGACAGCAGGTATTGGTTGTCCTCGTCTCTGGTCTCAACAGTAAACAGACAGCAGGTATTGGTTGTCCTCGTCTCTGGTCTCAACAGTAAACAGACAGCAGGTATTGGTTGTCCTCGTCTCTGGTCTCAACAGTAAACAGACAACAGGTATTGGTTGTCCTCGTCTCTGGTCTCAACAGTAAACAGACAGCAGGTATTGGTTGACCTCGTCTCTGGTCTCAACAGTAAACAAACAGCAGGTATTGGTTGACCTCGTCTCTGGTCTCAACAGTAAACAGACAGCTGGTATAGGTTGTCCTCGTCTCTGGTCTCAACAGTAAACAGACAGCAGGTATTGGTTGTCCTCGTCTCTGGTCTCAACAGTAAACAGACAGCAGGTATTGGTTGTCCTCGTCTCTGGTCTCAACAGTAAACAGACAACAGGTATTGGTTGTCCTCGTCTCTGGTCTCAACAGTAAACAGACAGCAGGTATTGGTTGTCCTCGTCTCTGGTCTCAACAGTAAACAGACAGCAGGTATTGGTTGTCCTCGTCTCTGGTCTCAACAGTAAACAGACAGCAGGTATTGGTTGTCGTCGTCTCTGGTCTCAACAGTAAACAGACAGCAGGTATTGGTTGTCCTCGTCTCTGGTCTCAACAGTAAACAGACAACAGGTATTGGTTGTCCTCGTCTCTGGTCTCAACAGTAAACAGACAACAGGTATTGATTAACCTCGTCTCTGGTCTCAACAGTAAACAGACAGCAGGTATTGATTAACCTCGTCTCTGGTCTCAACAGTAAACAGACAGCAGGTATTGGTTGACCTCGTCTCTGGTCTCAACAGTAAACAGACAACAGGTATTGGTTGACCTCGTCTCTGGTCTCAACAGTAAACAGACAGCAGGTATTGGTTGTCCTCGTCTCTGGTCTCAACAGTAAACAGACAACAGGTATTGGTTGACCTCGTCTCTGGTCTCAACAGTAAACAGACAACAGGTATTGGTTGTCCTCGTCTCTGGTCTCAACAGTAAACAGACAGCAGGTATTGGTTGACCTCGTCTCTGGTCTCAACAGTAAACAGACAACAGGTATTGGTTGACCTCGTCTCTGGTCTCAACAGTAAACAGACAACAGGTATTGGTTGTCCTCGTCTCTGGTCTCAAGAGTAAACAGACAGCAGGTATTGGTTAACCTCGTCTCTGGTCTCAACAGTAAACAGACAGCAGGTATTGGTTGACCTCGTCTCTGGTCTCAACAGTAAACAGAGAACAGGTATTGATTAACCTCGTCTCTGGTCTCAACAGTAAACAGACAGCAGGTATTGGTTGTCCTCGTCTCTGGTCTCAACAGTAAACAGACAGCAGGTATTGGTTAACCTCGTCTCTGGTCTCAACAGTAAACAGACAGCAGGTATTGGTTGACCTCGTCTCTGGTCTCAACAGTAAACAGAGAACAGGTATTGGTTGACCTCGTCTCTGGTCTCAACAGTAAACAGACAGCAGGTATTGGTTGTCCTCGTCTCTGGTCTCAACAGTAAACAGACAGCAGGTATTGGTTGTCCTCGTCTCTGGTCTCAACAGTAAACAGACAGCAGGTATTGGTTAACCTCGTCTCTGGTCTCAACAGTAAACAGACAGCAGGTATTGGTTGTCCTCGTCTCTGGTCTCAACAGTAAACAGACAGCAGGTATTGGTTGTCCTCGTCTCTGGTCTCAACAGTAAACAGACAGCAGGTATTGGTTGTCCTCGTCTCTGGTCTCAACAGTAAACAGACAGCAGCTATTGGTTGTCCTCGTCTCTGGTCTCAACAGTAAACAGACAGCAGGTATTGGTTGTCCTCGTCTCTGGTCTCAACAGTAAACAGACAGCAGGTATTGGTTGTCCTCGTCTCTGGTCTCAACAGTAAACAGACAGCAGTTATTGGTTGTCCTCGTCTCTGGTCTCAACAGTAAACAGACAGCAGGTATTGGTTGTCCTCGTCTCTGGTCTCAACAGTAAACAGACAGCAGTTATTGGTTGTCCTCGTCTCTGGTCTCAACAGTAAACAGACAGCAGGTATTGGTTGACCTCGTCTCTGGTCTCAACAGTAAACAGACAACAGGTATTGGTTAACCTCGTCTATGGTCTCAACAGTAAACAGACAGCAGGTATTGGTTGACCTCGTCTCTGGTCTCAACAGTAAACAGACAACAGGTATTGGTTAACCTCGTCTATGGTCTCAACAGTAAACAGACAGCAGGTATTGGTTGTCCTCGTCTCTGGTCTCAACAGTAAACAGACAGCAGGTATTGGTTAACCTCGTCTCTGGTCTCAACAGTAAACAGACAGCAGGTATTGGTTGTCCTCGTCTCTGGTCTCAACAGTAAACAGACAGCAGGTATTGGTTAACCTCGTCTATGGTCTCAACAGTAAACAGACAGCAGGTATTGGTTGACCTCGTCTCTGGTCTCAACAGTAAACAGACAACAGGTATTGGTTAACCTCGTCTATGGTCTCAACAGTAAACAGACAGCAGGTATTGGTTGTCCTCGTCTCTGGTCTCAACAGTAAACAGACAGCAGGTATTGGTTGTCCTCGTCTCTGGTCTCAACAGTAAACAGACAGCAGGTATTGGTTAACCTCGTCTCTGGTCTCAACAGTAAACAGACAGCAGGTATTGGTTAACCTCGTCTCTGGTCTCAACAGTAAACAGACAGCAGGTATTGGTTGTCCTCGTCTCTGGTCTCAACAGTAAACAGACAGCAGGTATTGGTTGTCCTCGTCTCTGGTCTCAACAGTAAACAGACAGCAGGTATTGGTTGTCCTCGTCTCTGGTCTCAACAGTAAACAGACAGCAGCTATTGGTTGTCCTCGTCTCTGGTCTCAACAGTAAACAGACAGCAGGTATTGGTTGTCCTCGTCTCTGGTCTCAACAGTAAACAGACAGCAGGTATTGGTTGTCCTCGTCTCTGGTCTCAACAGTAAACAGACAGCAGTTATTGGTTGTCCTCGTCTCTGGTCTCAACAGTAAACAGACAGCAGGTATTGGTTGTCCTCGTCTCTGGTCTCAACAGTAAACAGACAGCAGTTATTGGTTGTCCTCGTCTCTGGTCTCAACAGTAAACAGACAGCAGGTATTGGTTGTCCTCGTCTCTGGTCTCAACAGTAAACAGACAGCAGGTAGTGGTTGTCCTCGTCTCTGGTCTCAACAGTAAACAGACAGCAGGTATTGGTTAACCTCGTCTCTGGTCTCAACAGTAAACAGACAGCAGGTATTGGTTGTCCTCGTCTCTGGTCTCAACAGTAAACAGACAGCAGGTATTGGTTAACCTCGTCTATGGTCTCAACAGTAAACAGACAGCAGGTATTGGTTGACCTCGTCTCTGGTCTCAACAGTAAACAGACAACAGGTATTGGTTAACCTCGTCTATGGTCTCAACAGTAAACAGACAGCAGGTATTGGTTGTCCTCGTCTCTGGTCTCAACAGTAAACAGACAGCAGGTATTGGTTGTCCTCGTCTATGGTCTCAACAATAAACAGACAGCAGGTATTGGTTGTCCTCGTCTCTGGTCTCAACAGTAAACAGACAGCAGGTATTGGTTAACCTCGTCTATGGTCTCAACAGTAAACAGACAGCAGGTATTGGTTGTCCTCGTCTCTGGTCTCAACAGTAAACAGACAGCAGGTAGTGGTTGTCCTCGTCTCTGGTCTCAACAGCAAACAGACAGCAGGTATTGGTTGTCCTCGTCTCTGGTCTCAACAGTAAACAGACAGCAGGTATTGGTTGTCCTCGTCTCTGGTCTCAACAGTAAACAGACAGCAGGTATTGGTTGACCTCGTCTCTGGTCTCAACAGTAAACAGACAACAGGTATTGGTTTTACTTTTTTTAACTCTAAAAGAAAAGCAGCGGATATACGAATGTATGCACCGAGAAAGCAAAATCTTTTTTTCTAATCGTTAAAAGAATAATCCGGATAAGAACTATCTCTTATTGATATGATAATAAAACTTGTTATCAGAACATGTGTGTGTAATTAATATGTAAAAGAGCAATACGACATGCAAATTATATACAACAGTTTTGGTGGATACAAAAACCATGCCCATGTGAAATCCCGTGGTCATCTTCAAAATCAATTTGGATTTCTAAAAACTTGCTTACGCTAAATATCAAACCATATATTAACATACATCTATCATAAATGCCATGTGGCTGCAAAACTGAAATATACCTAGACAAATTGATGTGAATAGACAGTACAGGGTGAAAGTTGACTAGGTATGTATCACACTCTCGGGGATATCGTTACGGTTTAACCATATGTTGTATGATGTCTAAGCGAAAGTTCGTTAGATTAGATACACTCGTTGGCTTGGAAAAGGCAGTGTATGATTTTAACTCGTAAATTGTATGTTTTTCATTCTAGGCTGGACATGTGAGTCTGACAAAACATCGGAAGATTTAATTATTTTCTTCCAGAAATACATTGAGCTGGTTTGTCAGTTAAAGCCTTAGTTTTCAGGATCTCAGGTCAAATACGGTATAACTAACATAAAATGAGACGTTGGCATGACATTAGGCAATCATGACCTTAATACACAAGTAGTGATAACCCGGAAAACGAGAGTTTCATGACGAATCAATATGTCGGCATTTATTATACCATTTTAATTACTACCCCAACAAGGTAAAAACGAAATTGTTAGATATAGAATTACCAGTGCTTTTGATTGGTCATTTTTGTTGTTCCATACTGTCCGTACTTCACTTGAAAAGGGGGAGCAATTAGAGGATTTGACGGAGAGGGTCGACTCCAAATACTAAGGAACAATCGATAGAGAATCATTCTATAAAAAATAATCAGGTACCTAACGATAGTTGTTCAATCTTCTGGCGCTCTAGCGAATTGGTCATCAATGGAGTGTCTCTAGCGGTAAGTGGCAAAACCAACACCAGGCACTGAAGTAGACCAACCTACAATTTTGGCCACATTTATTGGCTAAGAATCGAGAAAGACGTTGATATTAAAGATTGATTGAAGTCACGGAATAATAAGTTTTGATGAGTTGGCGAGCTTACGGTCTGATTTTCTTACTTATTTACATGATTTGTTACTAACTGTAGGAATTATACGTTCATAACTTATGGTGATAAATTGACATTGGTTTTGTCGGAAGTATAAATGTCGAACAATTTCCTGTAGCCAAGAGTTCCATCGTCAATTTTACCCGTATTGATCGTCATGGTAATAAGATATAGTCCTTGTAAATACCCCGAGATTAGATGAATAACTGCATGGCATTACAACTACATATAAATAACCTAACCGTCACCTGATTTCTAAGTTTCGAGCTTAATTCAACTAATATCTTAGCTAAACCCAGGTAGAAAAGTGTCAGTTTTTGCATTAAGGAATGTTTTCATAGTAATTTAAGTGGTTAAACCTGACTAGTGCTTTGGGGAATGGGGTGGGCTTAAAACAGCATAAGTATATTAGGTTTTAACATTGACCTTGTTTAAGAGGCATATAGAAGTTGAAAGGATAATGAAATGAAATTACTATGGATAAACAACTCCTTGAACTAATTTAGTTACGACGTTTCGATGCTTATCCTAACATCGTTTTCAAGTAAATGATAACGGTACAATTGATAAGGTTAAAGGCCCACTTGCCGCCGTAGCCTGTTTAAATGTGCTAAGAAAACCAATTTACATGAGCTTACTACGACTAATACAACTAAACTTAAACATAGGACACATAAAACATGTCTAGCTAGCTTTAGAATGTAGAAATGGGGTGAAAAACAAACGAAGAGACGACCAGAGACAGAGTACAACAACAACAATCAGTGTCAGTCAACTTTTGTGTTGGATTACCCTCATTTCAGGCCTTTTTATCTGTGGTTTACACTCAAACAATTATCAGCAGGCTTTTCCAATCGCTGTTAACCGATCGTCAGTCTGTATTTCTCAGATAAATAGGCCTACGTAAAATTACACTGTGCCGTTAGTTCACTCACTCGACTGAAACATAAAATCGCCAATAGGGGGCAGGTTGGTTTGTTTACGTTACGGGCACCTAACAATTCAAATTTTCAAATTCAAATTAAAAATACAAAGTGACGTCCAGACTTTTAAATTTTGGTAAAAATAGAAAGTTCCTAACGTATATTGTCTGGGGAAAAAACAGAAAACGGACTTTCTTTTTTAATGTAAACAATATTCCTGATTTTCGCGGCAAGTGTGCCTTTAAACGAAACAGCGTTATAAAGCAGATACGTCATAAGAATAGTACAAGTTAATAACGTAATGGAGATGACGTAATGGAATAATTATAGAAAATTGTGTATCTATGGTTACATAAACAAATACGTAACAAAATAGATAATAGAATGATATGTATCTAAGGTTACATAAAAAACAAATATTACATAACTACACCAGTTGTGCTTTAAAAATCTAAAAAATTATTACAGAGTATACATTTGGAATAAAGAAGTTAGTATGATTTTAAAATCTAAATAATTATTTCAGAGTATGCATTTGGAATAAAGAAACCTTGGTCTCTGTTCATTCTTGGCTTAAAGCGTCTAATATTTATAGCTTCTGCGAATTTTCTAGACGTCATGTGAGAAATGTTTGTGTTTAGAATTTTAACATTTTCCCAGTCGATAACATGATTTGGATTAGCCTGTATATGATCAGAAATGGCTGATTTGGAATCTAATGTTTCAGTTGATTGTTTGTGTTCATTGAGTCGTCTATTTAGTGGTCTACAGGTTTCACCAATGTTTTTAGCATTACAAGAACAACTAATGGTATAAACGCAATTTTTATTTAATTATCCATTATGTTACGTATTTGTTTATGTAACCATAGATACAGAATTTTCTATAATTGCATTACGTCATCTCCATTACGTTATTAACTTGTACTATTCTTATGACGTATCTGCTTTATAACGCTGTTTCGTTTAACCTTATCAATTTCTGACGTTCATCTAAAGATGACGTCAACTTATTAAGTAAGAACGCATATTATGTTATTTGTAACCGCTATCTATTGTACCGTTTTCATTTACTTGAAAACGATGTTAGGATAAACATCGAAACGTCGTAACTAAATTTGTTCAAGGAGTTGTTTATCCATAGTAATTTCATTTCATTAGATAAGTTAATAACGTGGTTATCGTACTTTCTATTTTCACAGAGTGACAGAATATCTTGAGCCGGTATCGAGTTTCCTTCATTATCTATTATTAACTTGTATTCTTCATCAGGTTACTGCATACATCCCACAGTGTGTATTTATAATACCAATTAGTGTGGTAATAGAGTAGAGTGATAGACTAATACTAGTTTTTAATACCATAATATAAAATATGACGACAGTAGCGCCAATTGGAAGATGGATGTTAGGTCAGGCAAACCATGTAAGGATCTGGCATCCTGACAAAATCAATGTGTAAAAACGATAAATCAAACCAAAAAGCATGCACAATAGTTGACGTTTTGTAAGTGTTTTTAGTGTGTTTTTTTCTTCTTTTAGACTCTACATGATCGTGTTTGTCTTCCATTAAATACAGATCTCTGTTTTTTTTTTAAAAGATAGAGACTAAGTACTTGGTATCAGATATATTTGCATGTAAAGCTTTTCAAATGTTGAAATTGTCCTAGATACAACATGAACACGTGAAGTTGACATTTTAAGAACTACTTGTGTTTAACTTTGTTCGGATTTATTGATTTTTTTAGCATTTGTGGTATCCACGGTTTCTTTAAGGAGCCCATAGAGCGGTTGCCGTCCATTGCTGCGTGCAACGTCTTTGTTGTCACGGCAACATGCGGAAGGCAATGCAAACGGAACATAATAGTGATAAATTAATATTTAAACTTCTTGTAATTGCGAATAATTAACGATGACAAAAATTCATTTCATAAAACATCTGTTAAAAATGCTCGTGGGCGTATAGTCGATATTCGACTGTAATTATTAAAAACTGCCACATATATTAAATTATAATATTTGATTTGTTTATTAAAGTTCACGATTGGTTACTGAATTGGAGCACTTCTAGGCATTCAGAACACTTGATTAAAACATTTAACATCGAATAACTTTCGGCTCGTTAAAGTTTATATTCTATCCACTTGTAAATTCAGTACATCATCCTACACAGGAACTTATGTAAAGGTTACTTTACCAAACCTGTACAACTTCTGCCATTTAAATCGACATGCAATCTTCATCGGGCAGGTCGTTTTTTACAAATACTGATACTTCATGTTGCTCTTTGCAAATATCTCAGGGGTTACAGATTTGGATGTTGTTTTATGATAAGAGTTAAATCTGTCATAGATATTAACTCCAAACAGCCAACATGTTAAACAGACAGACATGCCAGATTTTCTTGTGATTGTTGAACTTAGTTCAGTCCTTGTCCCAAGCTTACATAGATACATACACTAGACATGTTAAGATCAACAGCGATTTTTAAAAAATTCACAGAGGTCTTTAAACAAATGGTACACGGCCAGAATAAGCAGACTGTAGTGGTTATGTTGGCACTAATAGACAACTAGCCAGTTTTTTGCGCAGCAATGACACGACGTCGAGGCACCAATCTTAGACTGGACAAGCCCAGCTTCAAATTAGACCTCAGCTATATTCATTCGAGATCCCGTTTTATGGACGATTGTTTCGCATTACCTGATTATTTAAGACATTTACTGTCACATTATCGGGTTTCTTTCCTAATATATGGGGTAAAAATGCTGACAATTTTAACTTAAAAACAGACAGATGCTTTGTCCGGTCTCCAACTTAGGCCCGCAAATTGTGACGTCGCTAAATTACGTCATTTGAAAGTAACTGGCAAATTACCTATTGATTGGCATTACGTCATTTGCACTCGATTGACATTGCGTCATTTGCAAGCCATTGGCATTATATCATTTGCAAGCCATTGACATTATATCATTTGCAAGCCATTGGCATTATGCCAATTGCAAGCCATTGACATTATGTCATTTGCAAGTCATTGGCATTATGTCCCTTGCAAGCCATTGGCATTATGTCATTTGCAAGCCATTGGCATTATGTCATTTGCAAGCCATTGACATTATGTCATTTGCAAGCCATTGGCATTATGCCATTTGCAAGCCATTGGCATTATGTCATTTGCAAGCCATTGGCATTATGTCATTTGTAAGCCATTGGCATTATGTTATTTGCAAGCCATTGACATTATGTCATTTGCAAGTCATTGGCATTATGTCCCTTGCAAGCCATTGGCATTATGTCATTTGCAAGCCATTGGCATTATGTCATTTGCAAACCATTGGCATTATGTCATTTGCAAGCCATTGGCATTATGTCATTTACAAGCCAATGGCATTATATCATTTGCAGCCATTGGCATATCATCATTTGCAGCCATTGACATTATATCATTTGCAGCCATTGACATTATATCATTTGCAGCCATTGACATTATATCATTTGCAGCCATTGACATTATATCATTTGCAGCCATTGGCATTATATCATTTGCAGCCATTGGCATTATATCATTTGCAGCCATTGACATTATATCATTTGCAGCCATTGGCATTATATCATTTGCAGCCATTGACATTATATCATTTGCAGCCATTGACATTATATCATTTGCAGCCATTGACATTATATCATTTGCAGCCATTGACATTATATCATTTGCAGCCATTGACATTATATCATTTGCAGCCATTGACATTATATCATTTACAGCCATTGACATTATATCATTTACAGCCATTGACATTATATCATTTGCAGCCATTGACATTATATCATTTGCAGTCATTGACATTATATCATTTACAGCCATTGGCATTATATCATTGGCAGCCATTGGCAAATCACCTATTAATTCAGGCTATTCACTAAGAACTTCTAGTTTGATAGATTGTGGAGTTTTCCAGACTGCCTTGCAAATTGGTCTTCGTGTTTGTCAACTATATTTTAGTAACTAGTTGTTATAATAATATCAGCAAAACTCAAATATGTTTTATAGTCAACGAAAATTGGCTGTAGTACACAAAATGGGAATACTTTTTTTATCTTGTTGTAGATCGGATTGGTTTTGTCTTACAATGACTAATGACGCTATACCATCACAATGAAGTAGCATGATTACAACCGAGATCAATGTTTACAGACATCAAGACGGACGTATAACTATCAAACAATTCCCATTATCAAAAAGTCCCATCGTCAATTTCACCCTTAATGATTGACATTACTTATGGGAATGCGATGTATCTTGGCCATCTCTACAATAAGTCGAAGTTTATGGATTTACGTTCAATTGCCACATATATAGTTTAACACAGAAATATAAATGCCTAGTTCTAACTGTGATTTGTAAGGTAAATTAACAAATTATGTATTAAAAAAAATAGGAAAAAAACAAGCTTCTTGTTACCGGTATATATTTGGGCGCCAAACAAAAGGCTGTCGACATATGCATATTTTCCGTCACCACTCAGAGATATCTTCGTGTTTGACGTCATCCTTGAATTTAGAACGCTTATGTCGTCATTTCAACCAGTCGCGTAGACGTTAGTCGTGTATGGGGTCACTATACTGGAAATGTACAAATCAGGGGCCTACGCCGCTTTGTGAAACAGGCCCCTGATGTCAACTTTGACGTCAGGACATTAAGCTTATTACCGTCAATATATATGTCCAGTTATCTTTTAATTGTCTAAATGGGGATGTAAAAGCAGGTTGAATGGAAGCCCGAAAACAACAACAACGACCAGCAACTGGTAAACAACAACAACGACCAGCAACTGGTAAACTTGAGTGTTGGATTACCCTAATTTCAGGTCATTTTGTCTGTACTTTACAATCCCAATTTTTTTCTTCACCCTCAAACCACATCCTTTGTCTGTATTTCTCTAAATATTGTATACACTTATGTAGCACATACGGTTCAAATTCGGACGTTTGTGTGCATGCCAGGGTTCAGAGTTTGTTTGCATTACGGGTACGAAAGAAATGATTTTTTCAATTTCAAATTACCATACGAAATGATGCCGACACATTACATTTTTGGCAAACGGAAACAGTATTCTGCCTTTTACAGTGTTACAGGGTGGTCTTTCTGAGGGTAATATGTACATAAGCACTTAGCACTAGGGGATAATTCCGTATAATCCAATAAAAATCCAATTACAATGTTCTTGACCATGCCAAGTTAGTGACTAATTTCACATTGTTCTATGTAGTATACAAGACGGATGTGAAATGAGACCAAACACGAACCGTTTTACCAGCCCGCTAAAACACACGCCAAAGAACTATAAATCAAGCCGTCAATCCGCCAAATATATTTTTGTCTGGCAATTTGTATTCTCCTCTGTATTCTAGGTGAGAAATTGGACTGATTAGTCATTCAGAATAGATAACAAACCATCCAGTTAGTTTCAGAGCAATTACAATATAGAGACCAAATCTTCCCAGTGTTATCCTCATAAAGACGTTTTCTTGGATGCAACAATCACACTTGAAATTCTTAGAGCCATATCTTGATAACTTACGTTAGTTTTAAATCATTTTCTGACATTTTCTGATTTTTCTATTTGCTTAGCTCTAGAAAACGTTTTTGTTCCTCAGTTCAATGAGCTCCATAAAGCTTTTCAAATCCCAGATATTTGCAGTGCTTTATAACCATGACAATACAGCGCGAAATTATGCAAATGTAGAACAACAGAAATATATATTTAAAATCCTCTCAAATCCCCCCTCTCCCGCCAAAAAATTAATATGCAACAATACTCTTTGTCTGTAAATGATAACATTTAATGCTCGATGCTTATTCAGTGCCTCAAAATATGACTATTTTCTGATTGAATGGTTTTATTGATGTATACGGAATTGCTGTATATAGTATTATGTACCATTTGAAGATAAGTGAACTGCACCAACTTGAGGTCAATTTATCTTCATGGTCAATCAATCTATCAATCGATAGATCAACAATATCAGAATGTATAGGTTAATTCATCCTCGAATGCCCAGGGTTAAATTCTCAGCAAGCTCACCTTTTACAGCTTGTAAAGTTAGCGTGAGGGTAAGTTTTAATCGTGGTTTCCGACGATGAGGTTAACTTGTTGATCCACTGAATAGCTTCGCATAATGCAGTAGCAAGGTAACTCCGAATAAATTTAACAAACGCATATTGACGATTTCAATATTTCGACAAAGATATATTTGTCATCTTCAGGAAAATGACAAATATATCTTTGTCGAAATATTGAAATCGACAATGAGGTTAATTAAGGTATACGTACTCTTATACTCAATATTGTCGGCTCAGCAAACTATCAGGCTATTTTCACGAATTTCTGAAAGTGGCTGAAACTTTGACGGAAACATGCAGTGAACAAAACATAAATTTACCTGAGAACATTATATATTCGGAGATTTCTGTCAATGAAAAAGATTAATAGTTTGTAGTTCTGGAGACAAATAGCAAGCAATTGAGATATTTAGGAATCTCCAAATGGGTAAATCGACTGACCTAAGGGGTGGATTTTACCGTATAAAGGATCTAATGTACTTTGACACAGTCTAATTAATCACTCGATGGTGATCAAAGTTCATTAACATCTTATATATCTGGCTTAATATAAGATTATTACATATCTCACATTCGTGGACAATGGGTAATTGATATCGTCACGATGTCGTAAGATTTTCAACAAATACATTACAGAGGACAAAGATACCAGTCGACTTGTAATGAAGCGCAATCGAAAGGGCGAGAACAATTGATAGTTTCATATTTATCAATCAATCAATCTCCTTTAGACGTGGCTAAGATAGACATCGTACGCCTTTACCGGACATAGCGCAGGGATTTTCGCTTGCCATCTAGGGTAACATTTTTAAAAGCTATTAAAAATGTAACAACCCTGACTTTATATAAGTATATACTTTGAATTAAAGAAAACGTTAAACTAGTAAAGAAAACGTACAGTCAATTTCACGAAATAGTCCCGTTTTGACGAAACCCCGAAAGATGGCGACTTTCCTGTTGACCCGACTCTTTTTTAACTGGCGACTGGCATAGGTTCCACGGGGCGTTTCCAATAGTTGCTAGTGTTTGAAATGTTCGATGTAACTTACGATATATCTAGCCGAGTGTAAGAGAATAATAGAAAAGCGGGTAAATGCAAGCAAAGGCCAGGTTGAATTTCAAAATGTTGATGGCTTTGTCGAATGCTTAAAAGTCTCATGATCAGTTGACCTCCTAAAAGAACTCTCTAACCCCAGTCCAATGGATTTTTCCAAGAAAAATGGCAACTATAGGCCTTAGAGATTAAACCTGGACTAGTGTAACTTCTAATTTTAGATTTATTAATATGACTCAATGCCTACATTCCTGTCAGTGGAAATAAAGAAACATTTCAGAAAATGTCTGTATTTGAATAAGACAATTCAACTTTATACAGTGAGTGGATTTCTCTCTAAATAACCCTGTCAATTCACAAACACTTACATACACGAAGTCCGTGGTTTGCTGGAAATGTGGTATTTGGCAGATATTTAGAAAAAAAATGTGTGCCTAGAAAGGGGCTGTAACAATATTCTCTTCAATTCTAGGGTAATAATTTTCCTATCAGTGGCGTTTCTAAGTTAGACAACCTGTAACAATACACCAAATCTTGTTTATCCTAGATTTGATTACATGCGACAGATACCCTTATAAAATCAATACCATCAAACCTGGCACATTCAGGAAACTTATTGTATTTTGCATCGCCGCCTAGTCTTTTAGCGGAGGCCTTGTTTATCAAATCGGATTATTGTCCAATGAAAAGGCGCTTGTAGACAGCGTCTGTCAGTCCTTCCTATTTACAGACTCCTCACTTCCGTTCTATCCAATATGACGTCATTGAATACTTCTCTTCTGGAAACACTGTGAGTGGATTTCTCCCTGAATAACCTTGTCAAGACAGGTTAATTTGTCCCTGTAAGTGAGACACAAACACTGACATACACGTATACTGAGCTATAGTCTGTCGATATTCTTACCATAGCTTAAGATACGTAAGCATTGTCAATGTAATACAAAGTGTTCCAGAAAAAATTCTACTGACTAAGGCCAAGCTCCTGTCAGTCATGAACCTAATGAAATATCATAGGTGTACTTTATTACAACAATTTATGATGGGGTATAAAGGTCTAAATGATATACCTCTTTTTAACACAATTAGAAACTTGTCTCCGTGGTTATTTTAGACAAAAAATTGTCCCTGTGCCCGTGTGTTTTAGTGTTCTTAAATATACTAAGCTTTAATCTACTAATACTTTTTTGTAGGTGAAAGTAAAACTCTTTTAATAAAATGTCAACGGCGACTTCGTTGTTTATACTAAAGCCGCCCTTTTTGTGTCGCCTGAAAGGGGGCACTTAGGGATCACTTTGACGGCGTAGTCTGGCGTCGGCGTCGGCGGCGTCGGCGTCGGCGTCGATGTCGGCGTCGGCGTCGGCGTCCGGATTGGTTTCCGTGCAATATCTTGAAAACCACTGGCTTAATTTTTTTCAAATTTAAATGGGAAGTTTAATACCTTAATACCCCGCTCAAGTTCGACTTTCGCTAAAATCCGCGCATATTTAATTATTGTACAGGCTTTTGATTGGCTGATACAAATAACTTGGTTTCCGTGCAATATCTTGAAAACCACTGGCTTAATTTTTTTCAAATTTAAATGAGAAGTTTAATACCTTAATACCCCGCTCAAGTTCGACTTTCGCTAAAATCCGCGCATATTTAATTATTGTACAGGCTTTTGATTGGCTGATACAAATAACTTGGTTTCCGTGCAATATCTTGAAAACCACTGGCTTAATTTTTTTCAAATTTAAATGAGAAGTTTAATACCTTAATACCCCGTTCAAGTTCGACTTTCGCTAAAATCCGCGCATATTTAATTATTGTACAGGCTTTTGATTGGCTGATACAAATAACTTGGTTTCCGTGCAATATCTTGAAAACCACTGGCTTAATTTTTTTCAAATTTAAATGGGAAGTTTATTACCTTAATACCCCGCTCAAGTTCGACTTTCGCTTAAATCCGCGCATATTTAATTATTGTACAGGCTTTTGATTGGCTGATACAAATAACTTGGTTTCCGTGCAATATCTTGAAAACCACTGGCTTAATTTTTTTCAAATTTAAATGGGAACTTTATTACCTTAATACCCCGCTCAAGTTCGACTTTCGCTTAAATCCGCGCATATTTAATTATTGTACAGGCTTTTGATTGGCTGATACAAATAACTTGGTTTCCGTGCAATATCTTGAAAACCACTGTCTTAATTTTTTTCAAATTTAAATGGGAAGTTTAATACCTTAATACCCCCCTCAAGTTCGACTTTCGCTAAAATCCGCGCATATTTAATTATTGTTTTTGATTGGCTGATACAAATAACTTGGTTTCCCTGCAATATCTTGAAAACCACTGGCTTAATTTTTTTCAAACTTAAATGGAAAGTTTAATACCTTAATACCCCGCTCAAGTTCGATTTTTATCTGACGCAGATTATTATTTAATATCTCATATTCAGGTAACATCTTACACAGCATGATATACATATATTCACAAATAAAGTACAACAGTGAATTTTTTTGTGAAAGGTGATGTACCTTCTCCTTGTATATTTATCCTGCCAGGCGACACTTCTACTTCAGTTGAATTCTAGTCTTTAAACCCACTAGACAGGATTTTCAAACCAAATTGTACCTGAAAACATATTCATACTGTTACCGTGTTTCCTGGGGCAAAATCACAAACACACTTTCACTTACTGTTAAATAGGGTTTAATTTGTTTCCCAACTTCTTATCTCGGGAATCATTGCCGTTTATTATATTGTTGTTGTTGTTGTTTTCAGCATCTCGTGTAAGAACATGTCCACAATGAACCGCGAGGATTACCGGGAGCTCCAGAATCGATCTTTGTTTGAAGCCAGAGCCAAATGTATAGACAGATTGGATGAAGAACCCGAGGTCTATGGTAAGGGGGTTTGGTCATTGCAGAAAATTTAACCGCATAAAAGTAGCAGGTACTTGCGGAATCCGAAGTTACGGGGAAACTATTGTCATCACAATCATGTTTCAGAATATTTGGCTGGAAAACGCTGATGCGTTAAGGTTGTCTTGAACTTTGGAGTCAATACCACAAATCTAGGCCTGTTCTCTTATCCTAACATAAACTATATAAGACTGTAACAAAATAAGAATGAGAGACCCTGAGAATAGCTGTTGGTTAGTTTAAAAACAGTAGAAGGTGTAGTGTAACGGGGTTGAGCGTCATCTAAGTTCATCTTATCTTCGTGTAACAAAAAGAAACACACACTATGTAAGACCATAACCTTATCAAAGCTTAAAGGGGCATGAGCTGCCAAAATGTTGATATTTTGACGTTAACACAGAATGTTGAAATTATTGGCTATTTTTCTCAAAACATGTAATTCAGAAGCTTTTTAGTGCTTCTAGTCTCGAAATGTACGATAAAGTTTAGTATTAAACTAACTTTGGCTTAGAATGAATGAATGGTCGTCCCCGTTATTTTAATTTTGTTTACTTTTCGAACACGTTTTCGGTTTGTACATGCCACATACTGTATGGATTTTCCTCATTCCAACGCCAATCATTTAGTTTTTCGATGGCCTTGAAAGTCTCTTACTGTCGCGACGATCAGAAATTTTAAAGTGGCATGAGCTGCCGAAATTCACACTTTTTTCAAAATTTCTGATCGTCACGACAGTGAGAAGCCTTGAAGGCCATCGAAAAACTAAATGATTGGCGTTGGAATGAGAAAATCCATAAAGTATGTCGCCTGTACCAACCGAAAACGTGTTCGAAAAGTAAACAAAATTTAAATAACCGGGACGACCATTCATTCATTCTAAGCCAAAGTTAGTTCAAAACAATACTTTATCGAACATTTTCGAGACTAGAAGCACTAAAAAGCTTCTGAATTATACGTCTTGAGAAAAATAGCCAATAATTTCAACATTCTGTTTTAACGTCAAAATATCAACATTTTAGCAGCTCATGCCCCTTTAAACGCTTGTTATAATATACCGATATCGCACTCTACCGATTCAAAACTTATATACATAGTTTAATGACAGTCTCAGCGTCAAGACTGGAACCTTGATAACATAAAGAAACTGTTATCCTTATACGCAAACCTTCCTTCTATATATCGCTACTTTAACATTTTGTATCAATAAGCAAACCTTCCTTCCTCACATCCCAACTTCTAAGTGTAATATTTATGATCACTAAAACACACGGGCACAGGGAAAATCTGCTTGTCTAAAATAACCATAGAGACACTCATATCCAACTTCATTCCCTTTAGAAGATAAACTCTATCGCATTGTGTGTTTTAAATAGATGATGAGTTTTGTCCCGGTGTTTGGGACAACATTATGTGTTGGGGAAACACGCCGTCCGGAACAGTGGCCAAACAACCGTGTCCAGAATATATCCTCAATTTTAATCACTCGGGTGAGTTTTCACTTGTATTTCTCCTTTTTACAGAATCAGATGCTTTGGTTTACATAAAAAACTATGTTTTGGTTTAAATGAGATTGATTGTTTGGCGTTACCAGTTTTATTGTGGGATGAAACCGGGCTCTATGCCCGGAGGAAAGCCACGACCTTCCGGCGGTAACTGGCAACCATCCCACATAAGTCGTTCGAGTGAAAACCAATGCCTCAGAAAAATTGCCATTTTTTTTTTTTTTACTTAAATGGGAATCGAGCTCTCTACACATGGGTAGAAGCCCCGGCTGGTGGACTGTGCAGGTTAATACAAGCTGTACTTTTGAAGTATGTAAATTGTCAGATATCTGTAATACAAGATCCCATAAGCTTTGGAATCAATTATTAGAATAACCAGCTAATCAATCCAAAAGTCTAATAATAGGATTTTAATGTTTTCTCTCACCAATCTGCCTTGTCTATTCAGCATATGTTTTTAAGGATTTTTTTCTAACGGATCGTGGTACCACAAACCTTCTGTCTTGTCTATTCAGCGTATGCTTTTAAGGAATGTCTAACAGATCCTGGCACCACAAACCTTCTGTCTTGTCTATTCAGCGTATGCTTTTAAGGAATGTCTAACGGATCGTGGTATCACAAACCTTCGGTCATGTCTATTCAGCATATGCTTTTAAGGAATTTTTTCTAACGGATCATGATAAAATTATTTGTCTTGTCTATTCAGCATATGCTTTTAAGGAATGTCTAACAGATCCTGGCACCACAAACCTTCTGCCGTGTCTATTCAGCGTATGCTTTTAAGGAATGTCTATCGGACCGTGGTATCACAAACCTTCTGTCTTGTCTATTCAGCATATGCTTTTAAGGAATTTTGTCTAAAGGATCGTGGTATCACAAACCTTCTGTCTTGTCTATTCAGCATATGCTTTTAAGGAATATTTGTCTAAAGGATCGTGGTACCACAAACCTTCTGTCATGTCTATTCAGCATATGCTTTTAAGGAATGTTTGTCTAACGGATCGTGGTATCACAAACCTCCTGTCTTGTCTATTCAGCATATGCTTTTAAGGAATTTTGTCTAAAGGATCGTGGTATCACAAACCTTCTGTCTTGTCTATTCAGCATATGCTTTTAAGGAATTTTGTCTAAAGGATCGTGGTATCACAAACCTTCTGTCTTGTCTATTGAGCATATGCTTTTAAGGAATTTTGTCTAAAGGATCGTGGTATCACAAACCTTCTGTCTTGTATATTCAGCATATGCTTTTAAGGAATTTTGTCTAAAGGATCGTGGTATCACAAACCTTCTGTCATGTCTATTCAGCGTATGCTTTTAAGGAATTTTGTCTAAAGGATCGTGGTATCACAAACCTTCTGTCATGTCTATTCAGCGTATGCTTTTAAGGAATTTTGTCTAACGGATCGTGGTACCACAAACCTTCTGTCTTGTCTATTCAGCATATGCTTTTAAGGAATATTTGTCTAAAGGATCGTGGTACCACAAACCCTCTGTCATGTCTATTCAGCATATGCTTTTAAGGAATGTTTGTCTAACGGATCGTGGTATCACAAACCTCCTGTCTTGTCTATTCAGCATATGCTTTTAAGGAATTTTGTCTAAAGGATCGTGGTATCACAAACCTTCTGTCTTGTCTATTGAGCATATGCTTTTAAGGAATTTTGTCTAAAGGATCGTGGTATCACAAACCTTCTGTCTTGTATATTCAGCATATGCTTTTAAGGAATTTTGTCTAAAGGATCGTGGTATCACAAACCTTCTGTCATGTCTAGTCAGCGTATGCTTTTAAGGAATGTTTGTCTAACGGATCGTGGTATCACAAACCTCCTGTCTTGTATATTCAGCGTATGCTTTTAAGGAATGTCTAACGGATCGTGGTATCACAAACCTTCTGTCTTGTCTATTCAGCATATGCTTTTAAGGAATATTTGTCTAAAGGATCGTGGTACCACAAACCTTCTGTCATGTCTATTCAGCGTATGCTTTTAAGGAATGTTTGTCTAACGGATCGTGGTATCACAAACCTTCTGTCTTGTCTATTCAGCGTATGCTTTTAAGGAATTTTGTCTAAAGGATCGTGGTATCACAAACCTTCTGTCATGTCTATTCAGCGTATGCTTTTAAGGAATTTCGTCTAAAGGATCGTGGTACCACAAACCTTTTGTCTTGTCTATTCAGCATATGCTTTTAAGGAATATTTGTCTAAAGGATCGTGGTACCACAAACCTTCTGTCATGTCTATTCAGCATACGCTTTTAAGGAATGTTTGTCTAACGGATCGTGGTATCACAAACCTCCTGTCTTGTCTATTCAGCATATGCTTTTAAGGAATTTTATCTAAAGCATCGTGGTATCACAAACCTTCTGTCTTGTCTATTGAGCATATGCTTTTAGGGAATTTTGTCTAAAGGATCGTGGTATCACAAACCTTCTGTCTTTTCTATTCAGCATATGCTTTTAAGGAATTTCGTCTAAAGGATCGTGGTATCACAAACCTTCTGTCATGTCTAATCTGCGTATGTGCTTAAGGAATGTTTGTCTAACGGATCGTGGTATCACAAACCTCCTGTCTTGTATATTCAGCGTATGCTTTTAAGGAATGTCTAACGGATCGTGGTATCACAAACCTTCTGTCTTGTCTATTCAGCATATGCTTTTAAGGAATATTTGTCTAAAGGATCGTGGTACCACAAACCTTCTGTCATGTCTATTCAGCATATGCTTTTAAGGAATGTTTGTCTAACGGATCGTGGTATCACAAACCTCCTGTCTTGTATATTCAGCGTATGCTTTTAAGGAATGTCTAACGGATCGTGGTATCACAAACCTTCTGTCATGTCTATTCAGCATATGCTTTTAAGGAATATTTGTCTAACGGATCGTGGTATCACAAACCTCCTGTCTTGTCTATTCAGCATATGCTTTTAAGGAATTTTGTCTAAAGGATCGTGGTATCACAAACCTTCTGTCTTGTCTATTGAGCATATGCTTTTAAGGAATTTTGTCTAAAGGATCGTGGTATCACAAACCTTCTGTCTTGTATATTCAGCATATGCTTTTAAGGAATTTTGTCTAAAGGATCGTGGTATCACAAACCTTCTGTCATGTCTAGTCAGCGTATGCTTTTAAGGAATGTTTGTCTAACGGATCGTGGTATCACAAACCTCCTGTCTTGTATATTCAGCGTATGCTTTTAAGGAATGTCTAACGGATCGTGGTATCACAAACCTTCTGTCTTGTCTATTCAGCATATGCTTTTAAGGAATATTTGTCTAAAGGATCGTGGTACCACAAACCTTCTGTCATGTCTATTCAGCGTATGCTTTTAAGGAATGTTTGTCTAACGGATCGTGGTATCACAAACCTTCTGTCTTGTCTATTCAGCGTATGCTTTTAAGGAATTTTGTCTAAAGGATCGTGGTATCACAAACCTTCTGTCATGTCTATTCAGCGTATGCTTTTAAGGAATTTCGTCTAAAGGATCGTGGTACCACAAACCTTTTGTCTTGTCTATTCAGCATATGCTTTTAAGGAATATTTGTCTAAAGGATCGTGGTACCACAAACCTTCTGTCATGTCTATTCAGCATACGCTTTTAAGGAATGTTTGTCTAACGGATCGTGGTATCACAAACCTCCTGTCTTGTCTATTCAGCATATGCTTTTAAGGAATTTTATCTAAAGCATCGTGGTATCACAAACCTTCTGTCTTGTCTATTGAGCATATGCTTTTAGGGAATTTTGTCTAAAGGATCGTGGTATCACAAACCTTCTGTCTTTTCTATTCAGCATATGCTTTTAAGGAATTTCGTCTAAAGGATCGTGGTATCACAAACCTTCTGTCATGTCTAATCTGCGTATGTGCTTAAGGAATGTTTGTCTAACGGATCGTGGTATCACAAACCTCCTGTCTTGTATATTCAGCGTATGCTTTTAAGGAATGTCTAACGGATCGTGGTATCACAAACCTTCTGTCTTGTCTATTCAGCATATGCTTTTAAGGAATATTTGTCTAAAGGATCGTGGTACCACAAACCTTCTGTCATGTCTATTCAGCATATGCTTTTAAGGAATGTTTGTCTAACGGATCGTGGTATCACAAACCTCCTGTCTTGTATATTCAGCGTATGCTTTTAAGGAATGTCTAACGGATCGTGGTATCACAAACCTTCTGTCATGTCTATTCAGCATATGCTTTTAAGGAATATTTGTCTAACGGATCGTGGTATCACAAACCTCCTGTCTTGTATATTCAGCGTATGCTTTTAAGGAATATTTGTCTAACGGATCGTGGTACCACAAACCTTCTGTCTTGTCTATTCAGCATATGCCTTTAAGGAATGTTTGTCTAACGGATCGTGGTATCACAAACCTCCTGTCTTGTATATTCAGCGTATACTTTTAAGGAATGTCTAACGGATCGTGGTATCACAAACCTTCTGTCTTGTCTATTCAGCATATGCTTTTAAGGAATATTTGTCTAAAGGATCGTGGTATCACAAACCTTCTGTCATGTCTATTCAGCATATGCTTTTTAAGGAATTTTGTCTAACGGATCATGATAAAATTATTTGTCTTGTCTATTCAGCGTATGCTTTTAAGGAATGTTTGTCTAACGGATCGTGGTACCACAAACCTTTAACAGATCATCCATTCACCAATTACACACTGTGTGTTCTTCCATCCGACTTTGCAGACAATAGGGTAAGTTTCTTTACACTTTTAAAGGGTTACTGTTTTAACATTTCCAAAATATGGTATTATGTAAAATGAGTACTTGACTGTTTAACGGTTTTTGACTCTTATCTGGAAAACATATCTATTATTTTTATCGGCTGTTAATAATATTCTTTTGTTTTAAGAAAGGCTTTTCATGGATTTGGAAATCAGGTTGATAAAACTTGTTTGGGAAAGGTGTCTTCTAATTTACAACATGTATTGTGAATTTCGCTTGGCTCTCTTGGTTGATTTTTAGTAATTGTTATCACAAAAGAAATCACACTTTGCTGACAATGTTATTGAGACAATTCCGATTGTGATATAGACTCAATTGTAGTTTACAATCAAACAAAAGTGGCAATTAGAGCTAAGCTGTTAGTCGAGCTGATAGTGGATACGTATAATGAATCATTGAGTAGCAAATGTTGTGGGGAAAGAGAGCTTAAAGTTATAATGTCGATTTTTGAAACAATCAAAATTTATTAAAATTATTGTGTCTTATATATTAAAAACCGTTATAAAACTATTGGTTTTTATTTGTTCGTCTTCACAGAAACACATGTCTCGTATACGGCTGATGTATCAAATTGGATATGGGATCTCGTTAACAACTCTGTGTATAGCTCTTCTCATTATGCTCTTCTGTAGGTAAGCGTCCATATTTTATATCTCGTATGCAGCGGTTACATCGACACAGTGTCGTCTCAACCAATGGCTGGTTTGGATCTGACTTTGTAAAATGTGCCGCCATTGACAGTTGATAAGCGCGTGCAGAACAGATCTGGATGGACGCTCCACTATCTCCTGGTACCTCCGTTCCACGCATATAGTTCATTGGTCTCAGCCATCTCACCTTATACAAGAATGATAGCTATATTTTGTGCCAATAAACCCTTAGGGAACCCAAGTCACGTGTGAATTCCACATATTTCCTGTCACCGGCACTGCATTGCGCAAGTGACAGCGTTTTTCGTTCCAACATGATATTTAAATCTAACGTTATGGAGCAAAATACGTCAAATGGAATTGCAACGTAATTAATAACGTTCTTAATGGCGTCATCTGTCACCGGATATCACAAAATCTCGTAATAATTCTTATGAGACTTGCGCTCCCTATTGCTAAATTATGTGACTGAGGTACGAATTGAGGGGTCAAGATGGCCGACAGAAAGTATCATAATATTATAGGTGCTTGAAACTGTCATGCCTGTGCTACTAGGACTAGTAACAAAGTGGTTACTTCAATCCAAAGCCATATTATATCCCAGAATTTTTGTTATAGATTTATAGACTCGTTTTTGCTTTCTTGCTACCGAAGCCTTTAAGTGGCATTATCTTCATCGGGACCATTCGTAACACTAATGATTGGTTGATTTAAGTCGCACTCAAGATTATTTCCCTTTGACCTATTTGATGACGTTGACGAGATAAGTGATGGAGGATAATCGAAATCAGCCGGGAGGAAATCTCTAGGCATCAACAGGTGCCTGCATGGCAGCTCTCTCACGGAGTGAGATCGAGGTGGTGTGGGGGGGGGGGGGGGGGGGGGGGGCACTCAGAAATCACTATGCAACTTGAATACCTGATTTACGGTGTTTTGAAGAGAACCCAATCGTAAAGTGAACTTCAGTATAAACTTATAACCCTGATCACACAATTATTTCCGTATTTTGGCTGAATAACCAGCTCAAATATTCAAGTCTCGCATTATTAGTAAAGATAATAGTAAAATGATAAAAATTATCTTCAACTTTAAGGGCCTCATTTCAAATCTATCTCTAAGTCGATTTGCTTTATTTCAGAGGTTTACACAGTAAAATCAATAAACTCCACACGAATCTATTCTTATCGTTGACATTAAAAGCCATAGTGACCTTTCTGAAGGAGTATTTATTTGTGGCCAGTTTGGGATTACCTATGGATATCACGTTCACCAATGCAGGCAGACTCATCTTTAAGGCGGAAGGAACGGTAAGTTACCGTCTCCATTAACTGTCTTATCTGTCTTTACATGGTCCTGATGCCTGTGGCTAAAGACAAATGGAGAGACTCCGTCATTTTGAGTGAATATTTCAATAAATAATGAGCATTTTATTACCATCAGTGTGTTTTATCCAACATATGTTTTGTCCGAATACATGTAATAACTGTCATGTCTATTCTCGTTTTTTGGGGACTGCACTTTCCTGAAAAATGGCAGAAATACTTTATTGGGTGAAACGGAAATCGAACCCGGACACCAGAGTATGGTACCTATCGCAACGCACTTGATTTCGGTTGTCTTATCCAGTCTGCAAAATTGGCCTCCTCTAAAAAAAGGAGATCGGGGCCTCGGTGGTTCAGTGGGGTAGAATGATCATCCCTCAGTACCCCGCAGACCTTTTATAGATGCGGCGCGGGTTCGAATCACATTCAACCCAAATAAAATTTGAAACATTTCTGAGTGGATTGTTCACTCGGTTGTCGTATGGGAAAGAGCTTCCCGGTACTCGCCAATGGACAATGAGCCAAGTTCCCTCCCCCACTAAACCTGTCAACGCCGCCATATATAAGTGAAATAATCTTGAGTGCGGCGTAAAACATCACAAAATCTGAAAAAGGCGATAGATGGCTTGTGAATACTACAGCGGACATTTGGTACCCCTCTGGTCATCTTGCAAATTGTGCCAGGCTAGAAAAATCGCGCTGGTTGTCACAAATAGTATGTTTGTTTTGTTGTGTCGCCTGAAAGGGGGCACTTAGGGATCACTTTGACGGCGTAGTCTGGCGTCGGCGTCGGCGGCGTCGTCGGCGTCCGGATTGGTTTCCGTGCAATATCTTGAAAACCACTGGCTTAATTTTTTTCAAATTTAAATGGGAAGTTTAATACCTTAATACCCCGCTCAAGTTCGACTTTCGCTAAAATCCGCGCATATTTAATTATTGTACAGGCTTTTGATTGGCTGATGCAAATAACTTGGTTTCCGTGCAATATCTTGAAAACCACTGGCTTAATTTTTTTCAAATTTAAATGAGAAGTTTAATACCTTAATACCCCGCTCAAGTTCGATTTTCGCTAAAATCCGCGCATATTTAATTATTGTTTTTGATTGGCTGATACAAATAACTTGGTTTCCCTGCAATATCTTGAAAACCACTGGCTTAACTTTTTTCAAATTTAAATGGGAAGTTTATTACTTTAATACCCCGCTCAAGTTCGACTTTCGCTTAAATCCGCGCATATTTAATTATTGTACAGGCTTTTGATTGGCTGATACAAATAACTTGGTTTCCGTGCAATATCTTGAAAACCACTGTCTTAATTTTTTTCAAATTTAATTGGGAAGTTTAATACCTTAATACCCCCCTCAAGTTCGACTTTCGCTAAAATCCGCGCATATTTAATTATTGTTTTTGATTGGCTGGTACAAATAACTTGGTTTCCCTGCAATATCTTGAAAACCACTGGCTTAACTTTTTTCAAATTTAAATGGGAAGTTTAATACCTTAATACCCCCCTCAAGTTCGACTTTCGCTAAAATCCGCGCATATTTAATTATTGTTTTTGATTGGCTGATACAAATAACTTGGTTTCCCTGCAATATCTTGAAAACCACTGGCTTAACTTTTTTCAAATTTAAATGGGAAGTTTATTACTTTAATACCGCGCTCAAGTTCGACTTTCGCTTAAATCCGCGCATATTTAATTATTGTACAGGCTTTTGATTGGCTGATACAAATAACTTGGTTTCCGTGCAATATCTTGAAAACCACTGTCTTAATTTTTTTCAAATTTAATTGGGAAGTTTAATACCTTAATACCCCCCTCAAGTTCGACTTTCGCTAAAATCCGCGCATATTTAATTATTGTTTTTGATTGGCTGATACAAATAACTTGGTTTCCCTGCAATATCTTGAAAACCACTGGCTTAACTTTTTTCAAATTTAAATGGGAAGTTTATTACTTTAATACCCCGCTCAAGTAAGACTTTCGCTTAAATCCGCGCATATTTAATTATTGTACAGGCTTTTGATTGGCTGATACAAATAACTTGGTTTCCGTGCAATATCTTGAAAACCACTGTCTTAATTTTTTTCAAATTTAATTGGGAAGTTTAATACCTTAATACCCCCCTCAAGTTCGACTTTCGCTAAAATCCGCGCATATTTAATTATTGTTTTTGATTGGCTGATACAAATAACTTGGTTTCCCTGCAATATCTTGAAAACCACTGGCTTAACTTTTTTCAAATTTAAATGGGAAGTTTAATACCTTAATATCCCGCTCAAGTTCGATTTTCGCTCAAATCCGCGCATATTTAATTATTGTACAGGCTTTTGATTGGCTGATACAAATAACTTGGTTTCCGTGCAATATCTTGAAAACCACTGGCTTAATTTTTTTCAAATTTAAATGGGAAGTTTATTACCTTAATACCCCGCTCAAGTTCGACTTTCGCTTAAATCCGCGCATATTTAATTATTGTACAGGCTTTTGATTGGCTGATACAAATAACTTGGTTTCCGTGCAATATCTTGAAAACCACTGTCTTAATTTTTTTCAAATTTAAATGGGAAGTTTAATACCTTAATACCCCCCTCAAGTTCGACTTTCGCTAAAATCCGCGCATATTTAATTATTGTTTTTGATTGGCTGATACAAATAACTTGGTTTCCCTGCAATATCTTGAAAACCACTGGCTTAACTTTTTTCAAATTTAAATGGGAAGTTTAATACCTTAATATCCCGCTCAAGTTCGATTTTCGCTAAAATCCGCGCATATTTAATTATTGTACAGGCTTTTGATTGGCTGATACAAATAACTTGGTTTCCGTGCAATATCTTGAAAACCATTGGCTTAATTTTTTTCAAATTTAAATGGGAAGTTTATTACCTTAATACCCCGCTCAAGTTCGACTTTCGCTAACATCCGCGAATATTTAATTACTGTACAGGCTTTTGATTGGCTGATACAAATAACTTGGTTTCCGTGCAATATCTTGAAAACCACTGGCTTAATTTTTTTCAAATTTAAATGGAAAGTTTAATACCTTAATACCCCGCTCAAGTTCGATACATATTTCGCATGTTTTAAGTTAATTGATTTTACTCTTTAGACAACCAATAATGAAACCATTCATTCAGTCAAGCTTCCATTTGCAGGGGAGCCTCCGTAGCTCAGCTAGTAAAGCTTTTTACTCGCGTCAACATAAGCCTTCCACCAATACCGCATGGGTAGGATCCTTGTCAGGCCAAAATTTCATACTGGATTTTTTCGCAAAAGATGAAGGTATATGTGGGATGGTCGCTCGGAGTCAATGAAATGTTGGGGATTTCTTATAAATGTGTAATCTGACGCAGATTATTATTTAATATCTCATATTCAGGTAACATCTTACACAGCATGATATACATATATTCACAAATAAAGTACAACAGTGAATTTTTTTGTGAAAGGTGATGTACCTTCTCCTTGTATATTTATCCTGCCAGGCGACACTTCTACTTCAGTTGAATTCTAGTTTTTATTCAGTGTTTTCTTTTTTAATAACCTTTATAAATAGATACCCGTCCCTCTATTCTGTTACATATAACGTAAGAATTAAAATACACGTATGTTTTACTTACTACTGAGAAAACTTAATACGGACAATGCATACAAAATTAGTCCATTGATATGCGGGCCTGGTGAATCTCTGACGCCCTGTCCCTTATAGACAGTAAACATGTCCTTACAGTAAAACATCCCTGAGGAAACTGCGGCTGAGAACAAAGTGTCCTAGGAATGATATCATACATTCAGCCATTGATACTGATAGACTATATGTTTAGTTTTGGTACATAGATAAACATAGCTCCTCTGTTTTACCTTGTTGACATTGAATTGGTTTTTTTCGGATAAACGTAAAAGATTTTGTGACCTTGTAATATGGCACGGGGAGAGTTAGAACTTAAAATAGATTCTACCAATACATTGATTTGAACATTTGTCTAAATCTTACTACATGGTTTCAATTAACATAGAGAATGTAATCATTTCCAGCATTGGCAGTGTAAACTATTGGTAACGGTATGGATGTACAGTATTGCCACCGTCTACACCTGGATACTGGTGGAGGGAGTGTACCTGACGAACTTAGTACATAGAACTCTATCGACAGACAGAAGTGGAGTGAAGTATTACATCGTGTTTGGTTGGAGTAAGTTCATATCAATAGACTATATGTGCAGTGTTGTTTGTTGATTGAATTAGTGAAGCTATTATTGGGGATATCATATCAACAGACTATATGTGAAGTGTTGTTTGTTGATTGAATTAGTGAAGCTATTATTGGGGATATCATATCAACAGACTATATGTGCAGTGTTGTTTGTTGATTGAATTAGTGAAGCTATTATTGGGGATATCATATCAACAGACTATATGTGCAGTGTTGTTTGTTGATTGAATTAGTGAAGCTATTATTGGGGATATCATATCAACAGACTATATGTGCAGTGTTGTTTGTTGATTGAATTAGTGAAGCTATTATTGGGGATATCATATCAACAGACTATATGTGTAGTGTTGTTTGTTGATTGAATTAGTGAAGCTATTATTGGGGATATCATATCAACAGACTATATGTGCAGTGTTGTTTGTTGATTGAATTAGTGAAGCTATTATTGGGGATATCATATCAACAGACTATATGTGCAGTGTTGTTTGTTGATTGAATTAGTGAAGCTATTATTGGAGATATCATATCAACAGACTATATGTGTAGTCCTGTTGGTTGATTGAATTAGTGAAACTATTACTGGGGATATTTTCGCTCTAAGGGGATGATACAGAAGACCCCTAAATGCCATTTATTTTGACAAACTACATAAACAAATCAAGACGAGGATTACTTATGTACTTCCAACTTCTAAATGCCACTGAAAGATTTGAAACTACATACACGATTCCCGCGTGTAACATCCTTAAATGATGTTTTTTTTTTCACGAACGATCGGCTTGTCAAGATCAGAACCTACCCTTAAAGAAAAATACTTCTGGGTTGGGGCATTAAGGTACGAGAAGAATGACTTGACGTTAGCAAAATAATTGTTCACAACCAGATTGTCTCTACTGCCGTATTATAAATTTTGTCATCTATTTCAGAATGGGATATTCATACGAATATAAAAGAAAGATTGAACATGAAAAAAACATAACTAAATAAATAAAAATAAAAAAGCTAATGTTTTTGTATGTTCTTTATGACAAGGATTCAAATAGGACAGGATATTAAAATTGTTTAATTCTATTTTAATTTGTTTTTTGAAAAACACAATATATATGACGGCTATATCCATTTTTGTTATGGGGCCAATGTTCATCCCCTTCTTAGGGTAAATCACGGCTTTCTAAGAAATGCTTGAATCTGTCTTTTAACGAGAGTTCCATCTAAATGAGAAATAATTAAGGTATCATTGCAAGGTAAGTTGTTGATAGCTTTCCACACCTGGGCCCGGCTCTATCAATTTTAATTGCACGTCGGCACAGATGTCGAAAGCTCACTCGGGTTGATCACAAAAACTGATGAGGCCTTAATTATGTTATATAGTCATAAAGTTTTCTCGTATTTCAGGTTTCCCATTCACGTACCTTATACCCTGGGTTCTGGTTCGAATATTCAAAGATGATTTACAGTAAGTCATTTCTTTGAATCTCGTCCATTTTCAAAATGTCCACCTTAACCGTGGCTGATTTTAATTTACTAGTTATACATGTACCTCAATGCTTACTTAATAATTTCAGTCTTCTGTCTTGCATGTAGGGCCTATTGGCCTAGCGATGTTCCCAAAATCTGTGCCTTAAAGTGGTATGAGCTGCCAAAATTTGCACTTTTTTCATAATTTCTGACCGTCACGACAGTAAGAGGCTTTCAAGGCCATCGAAAAACTAAATCATTGGCATTGGAATGAGACAAATCTATACGGTATGTGATCTGTACGAACAGAAAACGAGTTCGAAAAGTAAACAAAATTTAAATAACCGGGATGACCATTCATTCATTCTAAGCCAAAGTTATTTCAAAACGATACTTTATCGTACATTTTCGATACTAGAAGCACTAAAAAGGTTCTGAATTATACGTCTGGAGAAAAAAAGCCAATAATTTCAACATTCTCTTTTAACGTTCAAATATCAACATTTTGGCAGCTCATGCCACTTTAAGTGAATTGCATTCATTGGCCCGGGCTAGTACCGACTATATCGTATAGTCAGATATGGAGGCCGCCGTCCTAGGCTCCATGTGTTATTATATTTGTCCGTTGCAAAAAAAATGTTCTTATTACACACATATTTCGTCGAACTGAAGGCATATTATATTTTCTCTTCATTTTAGCTGCTGGAATACGTATAAAAACCGTATATTCTATTGGGTGTTCAATGGTCCAATATTCGCTTCTGTCATCGTAAGTATTCTAAGCACGCTGCATTTATGCCATAGACCCTTCGGTTTAAGCCTCGTTGTAGGGCAAAATGACACTCAATTGAGTTTTTAGATCAATCTGACGTCAGAATCGTGTTCATTTCGTCTATGACGTAATGCAAAAGAAGCGTGTCACAGCGACGGCAACAGAGAGATGACGTCAATGCCATACAATTCGAACAACGTCATAAACACGTCGTTCTAAGCCGAAAGGGTCTATTAATTTGTATAAATAAGAAGAGCCTCTGTAGCTCAATTGACAGAGCAACAGTCCCTCAGTCCGAAACAGCCCTTCCATCAATGAGGTCGGGGGTTCGAATCCCCCTCAGACCAAACAAAATTTAGTGGATTTTGGCTCGATCGCCGGACGTATATATGGAAGAGTTGCTAGTAAGTCGCTGAGGGTCGGGTGTCCCCCCCCCCACCCCCCAAAGGGTAGGCTTTACCGACCCCCCCCCCCCCCACTAAACCTGGCAAGGCAGTCATATAGGTGAAATAATCACGATGGCGGCGAAAACAGCAATCAATCAATAGTATAGAATCGGATTAAATGTCCAATCCAGCAACTATAATCTATGGTATTTGTTGACAATGGATTAAAATCTCACAATTAAAAATTTCCTAAACACAGTGTACTTCATCCTTCATGTAGAAATCCTTAAAACGGATAAACGGAACTGGCTGGGTTTGATTTATGTTCATTGTTGGCAAGCCATTGGTTATGGCCACTGGTCTGCATAGATTGAAACCAAATTTGATTGTGTTTATTATGTATATAATACCGTTATATGCAATTCATAGGATGTATTATTGTTCTGTTATAACCAGGTGACATTCATATTATTTTTGATAATCCTTCGAGCCTTGTGTTCACGTGTTGCTATGGCAGAGAGACACGCCAATCAGAAGTACAGGTAACCACACAGCATTATGTCCGCTAGTATTTTATAGTCCTTATGAAGATGATTTGAATGGGCGTTAGAAAAACACAAATATAATGTAACTTTACTGATAACTTTCTCTGAAACAAATATATTTTTTGCTTCAAATGCTAAATGGAAATGTTTCCATCTCGGTGTACAGGCAACCCGAAAAGGGAAGAGGAAGATAAGATAGCATTGAATTCACGTGATATAAAGTGAAATTTAAATAAAATTAAATTTTCTAGAGATATGATATGGTTCATCTTCTCCAGCCAAGATAAAACCTAAACGTCTTCATACCGTGTTTTACACAAACACGGAATGGGGACATGCAGATTTTAACTTGGCTTGCGAAGATGGTCTAGAAAGAACTAAAGATGTTCTTTGGCTTATTTCTAAATGTTCCATTCTTTTCACCCCAGGAAATTGGCTAAATTCTCGTTGGCTTTGATGTTGGCTTTTGGAGTCCACTTTGCTGTATTTCTCATAATACCAGAGGATCTAATGATTCCACGATTGTACGCCGACATGTTCAGTAACGCTTTCCAGGTAAACAATGTAAAATTACCACGATTATACGCCGACATATTTAGTAACGCTTTCCAAGTAAACAATGTAAAATTACCACGATTGTACGCCGACATGTTTAGTGGCGCCTTCTAGGTAAACAATGTAAAACTACCATGATTGTACGCCGACATGTTCAGTAACCCTTTCCATGTAAACAATGTAAAATTACCACGATTGTACGCCGACATGATCAGTAACGCTTTCCATGTAAACAATGTAAAATTACCATGATTGTACGCCGACATGTTCAGTAACCCTTTCCATGTAAACAATGTAAAATTACCACGATTGTACACCGACATGTTCAGTAACGCTTTCCAGGTAAACAATGTAAAATTACCATGATTGTACGCCGACATGTTCAGTAACGCTTTCCAGGTAAACAATGTAAAATTACCACGATTATACGCCGACATGTTCAGTAACGCTTTCCAGGTAAACAGTGTAAAATTACCACGATTATACGCCGACATGTTCAGTAACCCTTTCCATGTAAACAATGTAAAACTACCATGATTGTACGCCGACATGTTTACTAACACTTTCCAGGTAAACAATGTAAAATTACCACGATTATACGCTGACATGTTCAGTAACGCTTTCCAAGTAAACAATGTAAAATTACCACGATTGTACGCCGACATGTTCGGTAACGCTTTCCAGGTAAACAATGTAAAATTACCACGATTGTACGCCGACATGATCAGTAACGCTTTCCAGGTAAACAATGTAAAATTACCACGATTGTACGCCGACATGTTCAGTAACGCTTTCCAGGTAAACAATGTAAAATTACCACGATTGTACGCCGACATGATCAGAAACGCTTTCCAGGTAAACAATGTAAAATTACCACGATTGTACGCCGACATGATCAGTAACGCTTTCCAGGTAAACAATGTAAAATTACCACGATTGTACGCCGACATGTTCAGTAACGCTTTCCAGGTAAACAATGTAAAATTACCACGATTGTACGCCGACATGATCAGAAACGCTTTCCAGGTAAACAATGTAAAATTACCACGATTGTACGCCGACATGATCAGTAACGCTTTCCAGGTAAACATTGTAAAATTACCACGATTGTACGCCGACATGTTCAGTAACGCTTTCCAGGTAAACAATGTCAAATTACCACGATTGTACGCCGACATGATCAGTAACGCTTTCCAGGTAAACAATGTCAAATTACCACGATTGTACGCCGACATGATCAGTAACGCTTTCCAGGTAAACAATGTCAAATTACCACGATTGTACGCCGACATGATCAGTAACGCTTTCCAGGTAAACAATGTAAAATTACCACGATTGTACGCCGACATGATCAGTAACGCTTTCCAGGTAAACAATGTCAAATTACCACGATTGTACGCCGACATGTTCAGTAACGCTTTCCAGGTAAACAATGTAAAATTACCATGATTGTACACCGACATGATCAGTAACGCTTTCCAGGTAAACAATGTAAAATTACCACGATTGTACGCCGACATGATCAGTAACGCTTTCCAGGTAAACAATGTAAAATTACCACGATTGTACGCCGACATGTTCAGTAACGCTTTCCAGGTAAACAATGTAAAATTACCACGATTGTACGCCGACATGATCAGAAACGCTTTCCAGGTAAACAATGTAAAATTACCACGATTGTACGCCGACATGATCAGTAACGCTTTCCAGGTAAACATTGTAAAATTACCACGATTGTACGCCGACATGTTCAGTAACGCTTTCCAGGTAAACAATGTCAAATTACCACGATTGTACGCCGACATGATCAGTAACGCTTTCCAGGTAAACAATGTCAAATTACCACGATTGTACGCCGACATGATCAGTAACGCTTTCCAGGTAAACAATGTAAAATTACCACGATTGTACGCCGACATGATCAGTAACGCTTTCCAGGTAAACAATGTAAAATTACCACGATTGTACGCCGACATGATCAGTAACGCTTTCCAGGTAAACAATGTCAAATTACCACGATTGTACGCCGACATGTTCAGTAACGCTTTCCATGTAAACAATGTAAAATTACCATGATTGTACGCCGACATGTTTAGTAACGCTTTCCAGGTAAACAATGTAAAATTACCATGATTGTACACCGACATGATCAGTAACGCTTTCCAGGTAAACAATGTAAAATTACCACGATTGTACGCCGACATGATCAGTAACGCTTTCCAGGTAAACAATGTAAAATTACCACGATTGTACGCCGACATGTTCAGTAACGCTTTCCAGGTAAACAATGTAAAATTACCACGATTGTACGCCGACATGATCAGTAACGCTTTCCAGGTAAACATTGTAAAATTACCACGATTGTACGCCGACATGTTCAGTAACGCTTTCCAGGTAAACAATGTCAAATTACCACGATTGTACGCCGACATGATCAGTAACGCTTTCCAGGTAAACAATGTCAAATTACCACGATTGTACGCCGACATGATCAGTAACGCTTTCCAGGTAAACAATGTAAAATTACCACGATTGTACGCCGACATGATCAGTAACGCTTTCCAGGTAAACAATGTAAAATTACCACGATTGTACGCCGACATGATCAGTAACGCTTTCCAGGTAAACAATGTCAAATTACCACGATTGTACGCCGACATGATCAGTAACGCTTTCCAGGTAAACAATGTCAAATTACCACGATTGTACGCCGACATGTTTAGTAACGCTTTCCAGGTAAACAATGTAAAATTACCATGATTGTACACCGACATGATCAGTAACGCTTTCCAGGTAAACAATGTCAAATTACCACGATTGTACGCCGACATGTTCAGTAACCCTTTCCATGTAAACAATGTAAAATTACCACGATTGTACGCCGACATGTTCAGTAACCCTTTCCATGTAAACAATGTAAAACTACCATGATTGTACGCCGACATGTATATTAACGCTTTCCAGGTAAACAATGTAAAATTACCACGATTGTACGCCGACATGTTCAGTAACGCTTTCCAGGTAAACAATGTAAAATTACCACGATTGTACGCCGACATGTTCAGTAACGCTTTCCAGGTAAACAATGTAAAATTACCATGATTGTACGCCGACATGTTCAATAACGCTTTTCAGGTAAACAATGTAAAATTACCACGATTGTACGCCGACATGATCAGTAACGCTTTCCAGGTAAACAATGTAAAATTACCACGATTGTACACCGACATGTTCAGTAACCCTTTCCATGTAAACAATGTAAAACTACCATGATTGTACGCCGACATGTATATTAACGCTTCCCAGGTAAAAAATGTAAAATTATCACGTTTGTACACCGACATGTTCAGTTACGCTTTCCATATAAAACATTGTAAAATTACCACGATTATACGCCGACATGTTTAGTAACGCTTCCCAGGTTAATAATGTAAAATTACCCCGATTGTACGCCGACATGTTTAGTAACGCTTCCCAGGTTAATAATGTAAAATTACCACGATTGTACGCCGACATGTTTAGTAACGCTTTCCAGGTAAACACTGTAAAATTACCACGATTGTACAGTCACGCTTTCTTGGTAAAACATAGTTTAATTACCACAGTTATATACCAACATGTTCAGTAACGCTTCCTGTGCAAAACATTGTTAAATTACCTCGGCTATACGGTAACCGGTTCAATAACGTTTCCCGTTTAAAACAGCCAAATTATATATAAAACCGTATAGCTAGGAGTCGAACGCTTGTGACAATCAGAAACTTTGCCTTTTTATATAAGGGAACAATCACATATGTTTTGCTTTAAGAATAAATAAATTTACTTTGATTGTTATAAAACTATATTTATCTGAATTTAATAATCAATATTTTTGTTTCACAGGGATTTTTCGTGTCTCTGTTTTTCTGTTTTCTGAACGAAGAGGTGAGTGTATTACTTCATCGCCCAGGGTCCTATATTAGAAACTCTAGCCTGGCTGAAACTTAAAGTAAACTTATCAGCTGCAAATGATTTCAAAAATTGTAGCGAACTCATTTCTATCAGCGGAAAGAAGTTTACAAGTGATCATCCCAACACCTTCCCAATACGTGTTCGACAATAAAATGTCGGAATGTTTGGGATCTTTAATTTGCCTCATACCCACAGTGCCATTTTAGTGCCATTTCTCACCTTTGTGTCTGGAAATAAAAACTAACAAACCGATTTTTTTCTTGTCTAGGTACTTCATGCTATTCGTCGAGGCTGGAACCGGTTTATGGCCCGACGTCGAAGTCGACGTCAGTTGAGTGAGACGTTACGTCTTCATCACAGTCAACGCTCAGATCCAGGACTAAAATTATACGCCGATTTACGTTCACCCACATGCGGCTTCTGGCGTCGCTCGAAACCAACGCAGGAAACTACCTTTAGTTCTAACGTTCGTAGAATGCATCCTAAGACGTCAAACCGTGATACACAACAGGGTTATATTCGTCCTACTGACCCGTCCTGGCAATCACAGGAGAAAAACATTGATTCTGGTGTTCACAGTACATGACTCAGAAGAGATTGCTGAATTTGGTATGCTTCACGCCACGTGTAAGGTTATTTGATTAACATTTTGCCTCGGCCCTAAGGACAACATAGCAGAGGGAAGATAGGAGCCACTAGAACATGGCGTCCAGATGACGCATTAAATTTTCAACTGCTTGAATGTTACCGGTACAAGGAAGTAACAGTAGAATTTGTACCAAAAACTGGTTAGTTTTTTATATCAAACTTGAATGTCAGAACTTTTCAGATCGCCGCATTAATTGAAAAATCCTGCTTTTTTCTCTACGTATTTTCAGCCAAAAAATGTGCCTTTGAATAAAACAATTATTTGTTGTCTGTACTCGGGTCTTGTCCTTTGGGTTACACAAATTGCTGTAGTATATTGACGCTTAAAAGGAGACATCGCTTAAGTTAACTGTTGAAAGCAGACCAACGCACAGCCACAAACGGCTCTACTGCGCACTCGATTCTTTTGGCCACAACAAAGCATTGGAATCCTCAAATAAAACTCCATATCCTATGGCCCCATCCGAAAACCTCATCTTTATTAAAACAAAGGTAGGATAGCACACATTTTAACTAAATTCGTTCCGGTCACGTCCCTTTCAGCTCTGTAAAAGATATATTGTGCGAGAAAAAACAAACAATATCAGCTTCGTCCAAGGGTCTTTGAATGTGGTCAAAACGTTGACAGTCACGCGTCATAACTCTTGACGGACCAATAGCTAGTGAAACATTGACAGTCACACGTCATAACTCTTAACGGACCAATAGCTAGTGAAACGTTGATAGTCACACGTCATAACTCTTGACGGACCAATAGCTAGTGAAACGTTGAGAGTCACACGTCATAACTCTTGACGGACCAATAGCTAGTGAAACGTTGAGTCACATGTCATAACTCTTGACGGACCAATAGCTAGTGAAACGTTGAGAGTCACACGTCATAACTCTTGACGGACCAATAGCTAGTGAAACATTGAGAGTCACACGTCATAACTCTTGACGGACCAATAGCTAGTGAAACGTTGAGAGTCACACGTCATAACTCTTGACGGACCAATAGCTAGTGAAACATTGAGAGTCACACGTCATAACTCTTGACGGACCAATAGCTAGTGAAACGTTGAGAGTCACACGTCATAACTCTTGACGGACCAATAGCTAGTGAAACATTGAGAGTCACACGTCATAACTCTTGACGGACCAATAGCTAGTGAAACGTTGACAGTCACACGTCATAACTCTTGGCAGACCAATAGCTAGTGAAACGTTGACAGTCCGGGTCATAACTCCTGGCAGACCAATAGCTAGTGAAACGTTGATAGTCACATGTCATAACTCTTGGCGGACAAATAGCTAGTGAAACGTTGACAGTCACATGTCATAACTCTTGAGGGACCAATAGCTAGTGAAACGTTGACAGTCACATGTCATAACTCTTGAGGGACCAATAGCTAGTGAAACGTTGATAGTCAAAAGTCCTAACTCTTGGCAGACCAATAGCTAGTGAAACGTTGACAGTCACACGTCATAACTCTTGAGGGACCAATAGCTAGTGAAACGTTGATAGTCACAAGTCATAACTCTTGACAGACCCATAGCTAGTGAAACGTTGACAGTCACACCTCATAACTCTTGGCGGACCCATAGCTAGTGAAACGTTGACAGTCACACGTCATAACTCTTGGCGGACCAATAGCTAGTGAAACGTTCACAGTCACACGTCATAACTCTTGGCGGACCCATAGCTAGTGAAACGTTGACAGTCACACGTCATAACTCTTGGCGGACCAATAGCTAGTGAAACGTTCACAGTCACACGTCATAACTCTTGGCGGACCAATAGCTAGTGAAACGTTGACAGTCACATGTCATAACTCTTGAGGGACCAATAGCTAGTGAAACGTTGATAGTCACAAGTCATAACTCTTGGCAGACCAATAGCTAGTGAAACGTTGACAGTCACACGTCATAACTCTTGAGGGACCAAAAGCTAGTGAAACGTTGATAGTCACAAGTCATAACTCTTGACAGACCCATAGCTAGTGAAACGTTGACAGTCACACGTCATAAATCTTGGCGGACCCATAGCTAGTGAAACGTTGACAGTCACACGTCATAACTCTTGGCGGACCAATAGCTAGTGAAACGTTGACAGTCACATGTCATAACTCTTGACGGACCAAAAACTAGTGAAACGTTGAGAGTCACACGTCATAACTCTTGACGGACCAATAGCTAGTGAAACGTTGACAGTCACACGTCATAAATCTTGGCGGACCCATAGCTAGTGAAACGTTGACAGTCACACATCATAACTTTTGACGGACCAATAGCTAGTGAAACGTTGACAGTCACATGTCATAACTCTTGACGGACCCATAGCTAGTAAATCGTTCACAGTCACAAGTCATAACTCTTGGCGGACCAATAGCTAGTGAAACGTTGATAGTCACACGTCATAACTCTTGACGGACCAATAGCTAGTGAAACGTTGACAGTCACATGTCATAACTCTTGAGGGACTTACAGCTAGTGAAACGTTCACAGTCACAAGTCATAATTCTTGGCGGATCCATAGCTAGTGAAACGTTGACAGTCACACGTAATAACTCTTGACGGACCAATAGCCAGTGAAACGTTGACAGTCACACGTCATAACTTTTGACGGACCAATAGCTAGTGAAACGTTGACAGTCACACGTCATAACTCTTGACGGACCAATAGCTAGTGAAACGTTGATAGTCACACGTCATAACTCTTGACGGACCCATAGCTAGTGAAACGTTGACAGTCACACGTCATAACTCTTGACGGACCAATAGCTAGTGAAACGTTGATAGTCACACGTCATAACTCTTGACGGACCCATAGCTAGTGAAACGTTGATAGTCACACGTCATTATTCTTGACGGAAACAGTAACTAGTGAAACGTTAGCAGTCACACGACACAACTCTTGGCGGATCCATAGCTAGTGAAACGTTGACAGTCACAAGTCATAACTCTTGGCGGATCCATAGCTAGTGAAACGTTGACAGTCACACGTCATAACTCTTGAGGGACCAATAGCTAGTGAAACGTTGACAGTCACATGTCATAACTCTTGACGGGCCAATAACTAGTGAAACGTTGACAGTCACACGTCATAACTCTTGACGGACCAATAGCTAGTGAAACGTTGACAGTCACACGTCATAACCCTTGACGGACCAATAGCTAGTGAAACGTTGAAAGTCACACGTCCTAACTCTTGACGGACCAATTGCTAGTGAAACGTTGACAGTCACACGTCATAACTCTTGACGGACCCATAGCTAGTGAAACGTTGACAGTCACACGTCATAACTCTTGACGGACCAGTAGCTAGTGAAACGTTTGCAGTCACACGTCATAACTTTTGACGGACCAATAGCTAGTGAAACGTTGACAGTCACACGTCATAACTCTTGACGGACCTATAGCTAGTGAAACGTTGACAGTCACACGTCATAACTCTTGGCGGACCAATAGCTAGTGAAACGTTCACAGTCACACGTCATAACTCTTGGCGGACCAATAGCTAGTGAAACGTTGACAGTCACATGTCATAACTCTTGAGGGACCAATAGCTAGTGAAACGTTGATAGTCACAAGTCATAACTCTTGGCAGACCAATAGCTAGTGAAACGTTGACAGTCACACGTCATAACTCTTGAGGGACCAAAAGCTAGTGAAACGTTGATAGTCACAAGTCATAACTCTTGACAGACCCATAGCTAGTGAAACGTTGACAGTCACACGTCATAAATCTTGGCGGACCCATAGCTAGTGAAACGTTGACAGTCACACGTCATAACTCTTGGCGGACCAATAGCTAGTGAAACGTTGACAGTCACATGTCATAACTCTTGACGGACCAAAAACTAGTGAAACGTTGAGAGTCACACGTCATAACTCTTGACGGACCAATAGCTAGTGAAACGTTGACAGTCACACGTCATAAATCTTGGCGGACCCATAGCTAGTGAAACGTTGACAGTCACACATCATAACTTTTGACGGACCAATAGCTAGTGAAACGTTGACAGTCACATGTCATAACTCTTGACGGACCCATAGCTAGTAAATCGTTCACAGTCACAAGTCATAACTCTTGGCGGACCAATAGCTAGTGAAACGTTGATAGTCACACGTCATAACTCTTGACGGACCAATAGCTAGTGAAACGTTGACAGTCACATGTCATAACTCTTGAGGGACTTACAGCTAGTGAAACGTTCACAGTCACAAGTCATAATTCTTGGCGGATCCATAGCTAGTGAAACGTTGACAGTCACACGTAATAACTCTTGACGGACCAATAGCCAGTGAAACGTTGACAGTCACACGTCATAACTTTTGACGGACCAATAGCTAGTGAAACGTTGACAGTCACACGTCATAACTCTTGACGGACCAATAGCTAGTGAAACGTTGATAGTCACACGTCATAACTCTTGACGGACCCATAGCTAGTGAAACGTTGACAGTCACACGTCATAACTCTTGACGGACCAATAGCTAGTGAAACGTTGATAGTCACACGTCATAACTCTTGACGGACCCATAGCTAGTGAAACGTTGATAGTCACACGTCATTATTCTTGACGGAAACAGTAACTAGTGAAACGTTAGCAGTCACACGACACAACTCTTGGCGGATCCATAGCTAGTGAAACGTTGACAGTCACAAGTCATAACTCTTGGCGGATCCATAGCTAGTGAAACGTTGACAGTCACACGTCATAACTCTTGAGGGACCAATAGCTAGTGAAACGTTGACAGTCACATGTCATAACTCTTGACGGGCCAATAACTAGTGAAACGTTGACAGTCACACGTCATAACTCTTGACGGACCAATAGCTAGTGAAACGTTGACAGTCACACGTCATAACCCTTGACGGACCAATAGCTAGTGAAACGTTGAAAGTCACACGTCCTAACTCTTGACGGACCAATTGCTAGTGAAACGTTGACAGTCACACGTCATAACTCTTGACGGACCCATAGCTAGTGAAACGTTGACAGTCACACGTCATAACTCTTGACGGACCAGTAGCTAGTGAAACGTTTGCAGTCACACGTCATAACTTTTGACGGACCAATAGCTAGTGAAACGTTGACAGTCACACGTCATAACTCTTGACGGACCTATAGCTAGTGAAACGTTAGCAGTCACACGTCATAACTCTTGAGGGACCAATAGCTAGTGAAACGTTGACAGTCACACGTCATAACTCTTGACGGACCCATAGCTAGTGAAACGTTAGCAGTCACACGTCATAACTCTTGAGGGACCAATAGCTAGTGAAACGTTCACAGTCACACGTCATAATTCTTGACGGATCAATAGCTAGTGAAACGTTGACAGTCGCAAGTCATAACTCTTGGCGGATCCATAGCTAGTGAAACATTGACAGTCACGCGTCATAATTCTTGGCGCATCCATAGCTAGTGAAACGTTGACAGTCACAAGTCATAACTCTTGGCGGATCCATAGCTAGTGAAACGTTTACAGTCACATGTCATAACTCTTGAGGGACCAACAGCTAGTGAAACGTTGATAGTCACACGTCATAACTCTTGAGGGACCAATAGCTAGTGAAACGTTTACAGTCACATGTCATAACTCTTGAGGGACCAATAGCTAGTGAAACGTTGATAGTCACATGTCATAACTCTTGACGGACCAACAGCTAGTGAAACGTTGATAGTCACACGTCATAACTCTTGACGGACCAATAGCTAGTGAAACGTTGACAGTCACACGTCATAACTCTTTACGGATCAATAGTCAGTGAAACGTTGAGAGTCACACGTCATAACTCTTGACGGACCAATAGCTAGTGAGACGTTGAGAGTCACACGTCATAACTCTTGACGGACCAATAGGGAGCGGGAGTCACGTGACAATTCCACAAATTTCCTGTCACCGGCGTTGTCATTACGCATGTGGGAAGCCTTTTGTCGTTCGAATATGACGCTCATTTCTGACGTTTTGGAACAAAAAACGCCAATCGAACTGAAAACGTCATTAAAAAACGTCACCTGTCACCGGATATCGCGAAATCTCTCGGTAGACTCCCAGGCCCTATAGCTAGTGAAACGTTGAGAGTCACATGTCATAACTCTTGACGGACCAACAGCTAGTGAAACGTTGACAGTCACACGTCATAACTCTTGAGGGACCAACAGCTAGTGAGACGTTGACAGTCACACGTCATAACTCTTGACGGACCAATAGCTAGTGAAACGTTGACAGTCACACGTCATAACTCTTGGCGGACCAATAGCTAGTGAAACGTTGAGAGTCACACGTCATAACTCTTGACGGACCAATAGCTAGTGAAACGTTGACAGTCACACGTCATAACTCTTGACGGATCCATATCTAATGAAACGTTGACAATCACACGTCATAACTCTTGAGGGAACAGTAACTAGTGAAACCCAATGGTGATGACAGAGTTCATTCTTTGGAAGCCTTACTTGCCGCCTTCTCACCAACCAATCTCGTTTCTTAAGAGCAACAAGTCGAGTTTATCATTGGGTATTGTCCGTATTGACACCCTCTCCAAATTTCGCACATGCAAACCATATTTGAATCTTTCAATAAGATTCTACATGATCTCATGTTTTATCTCTCACCTAAATTTGCCGAAGTTCCGTCCATCTGGAATCTCACCTTGCTGTAAAGACCAACTGCTAACCAAGTTCATATGGAGCACCCTAAATGTTATGTACATTAACTTGACTTATATCGATAACGTCTTGTAATACGAGCTTAATTGGACGTATGTCAAAATGTAACATATGGGTTGAGACATAAAGGCCGGTATAATGAGCAATCAAAAAAAGTAAAATGTATTTATGTACAACATAGCGATTGGAATTGTTTGGTTATTAAGAGTTACCCTTCACATGATACATCTCATATCAACCCCTGTCAGAATAAAGACCGGTTTAAACCCTCAATAAACATGATTATACCACACATGATACATCTCAGATCAACCCCTGCCAGAATAAAGACCGGTTTCCTCCCTCAATAAACATGATTATACCACAAATGTTACATCTCAGATCAACCCCTGTCAGAATAAAGACCGGTTTAAACCCTCAATAAACATGATTATATCACACATGATACATCTCAGATCAACCCCTGCCAGAATAAAGACCGGTTTCCTCCCTCAATAAACATGATTATATCACACATGATACATCTCAGATCAACCCCTGTCAGAATAAAGACCGGTTTAAACCCTCAATAAACATGATTATATCACACATGATACATCTCAGATCAACCCCTGCCAGAATAAAGACCGGTTTCCTCCCTCAATAAACATGATTATACCACACATGATACATCTCAGATCAACCCCTGCCAGAATAAAGACCGGTTTCCTCCCTCAATAAACATGATTATATCACACATGATACATCTCAGATCAACCCCTGTCAGAATAAAGACCGGTTTAAACCCTCAATAAACATGATTATATCACACATGATACATCTCAGATCAACCCCTGTCAGAATAAAGACCGGTTTCCTCCCTCAATAAACATGATTATAACACACATGTTACATCTCAGATCAACCCCTGTCAGAATAAAGACCGGTTTCCTCCCTCAATAAACATGATTATATCACACATGATACATCTCAGATCAACCCCTGTCAGAATAAAGACCGGTTTAAACCCTCAATAAACATGATTAAATCACACATGATACATCTCAGATCAACCTCTGCCAGAATAAAGACCGGTTTCCACCCTCAATAAACATGATTATATCACTCATGTTACATCTCAGATCAACCCCTGTCAGAATAAAGACCGGTTTCCTCCCTCAATAAACATGATTATACCACACATGATACATCTCAGATCAACCCCTGCCAGAATAAAGACCGGTTTCCTCCCTCAATAAACATGATTATACCACACATGATACATCTCAGATCAACCCCTGCCAGAATAAAGACCGGTTTCCTCCCTCAATAAACATGATTATATCACACATGTTACATCTCAGATCAACCCCTTCCAGGATAAAGACCGGTTTCCTCCCTCAATAAACATGATTATATCACACATGTTACATCTCAGATCAACCCCTTCCAGGATAAAGACCGGTTTCCTCCCTCAATAAACATGATTATATCACTCATTTTACATCTCAGATCAACCCCTGCCAGGAGAAAGACTGGTTTCCTCCCTCAATAAACATGATTATACCAGACATGTTACATCTCAGATCAACCCCTGCCAGAATAAAGACCGGTTTCCTCCCTCAATAAACATGATTATATCACTCATGTTACATCTCAGATCAACCCCTGCCAGAATAAAGACCGGTTTCCTCCCTCAATAAACATGATTATATCACTCATGTTACATGTCAGATCAACCCCTGCGAGAATAAAGACCGGTTTCCTCCCTCAATAAACATGATTATATCAGACATGTTACATCTCAGATCAACCTCTGCCAGAATAAAGACCTGTTTCCTCCCTCAATAAACATGATTATACCACTCATGTTACATCTCAGATCAACCCCTGCCAGAATAAAGACCGGTTTCCACCCTCAATAAACATGATTATATCACACATGATACATCTCAGATCAACCCCTGTCAGAATAAAGACCGGTTTAAACCCTCAATAAATATGATTATACCACACATGATACATCTCAGATCAACCCCTGTCAGAATAAAGACCGGTTTCCTCCCTCAATAAACATGATTATATCACACATGTTACATCTCAGATCAACCCCTGCCAGAATAAAGACCGGTTTCCTCCCTCAATAAACATGATTATACCACACATGATACATCTCAGATCAACCCCTGCCAGAATAAAGACCGGTTTCCTCCCTCAATAAACATGATTATATCACACATGTTACATCTCAGATCAACCCCTGCCAGAATAAAGACCGGTTTCCTCCCTCAATAAACATGATTATACCACACATGTTACATCTCAGATCAACCCCTGCCAGAATAAAGACCGGTTTCCTCCCTCAATAAACATGATTATACCACACATGATACATCTCAGATCAACCCCTGCCAGAATAAAGACCGGTTTCCTCCCTCAATAAACATAATTATAACACACATGTTACATCTCAGATCAACCCCTGCCAGAATAAAGACCGGTTTCCACCCTCAATAAACATGATTATACCACACATGTTACATCTCACATCAACCCCTGCCAGAATAAAGACCGGTTTCCTCCCTCAATAAACATGATTATGCCACACATGTTACATCTCAGATCAACCCCTGCCAGAATAAAGACCGGTTTCCTCCCTCAATAAACATGATTATACCACACATGATACATCTCAGATCAACCCCTGCCAGAATAAAGACCGGTTTCCTCCCACAATAAACATGATTATAACACACATGATACATCTCAGATCAACCCCTGCCAGAATAAAGACCGGTTTCCTCCCTCAATAAACATGATTATGCCACACATGTTACATCTCAGATCAACCCCTGCCAGAATAAAGACCGGTTTAAACCCTCAATAAATATGATTATACCACACATGATCTGGACGAGGATGATCCGAACCATCGTATGAGTTAAATTATATTATGTACTGCGTAAACCACAGAGCACAAGTACCCGATCAACTCCAGTATGACTCAAACACACAAGACATCGATGGAAGACCAGTTGCCTGTTTCACAAAGGCTTTAAGTAACTGCCATAGCAACCCATACTGTAGAGATATGTTGCTATGAAAGTTACGCCAAAAAATACTTCTACGCCGCTTTGTGAAACAGGCACCCAAAATTAGTGTATGCAACACGCTCTACCATAACCATAGGCTCTGATATACCTGACGTTCAGGAACAGTTGTGTAGCCACCACCCCTTACGTCTGTAGCTCTCCTCTCCCTTCGTCTGTAGCTCTCCTCCCCCTACGTCTCTAGCTCTCCTCCCGATTATTCCACCACCCCCTACGTCTGTAGCTCTCCTCCCGATTATTCCACCTCCCCCTACGTCTGTAGCTCTCCTCCCCCTACGTCTGTAGCTCTCCTCCCCCTACGTCTGTAGCTCTCCTCCCCCTACGTCTGTAGCTCTCCTCCCCCTACGTCTGTAGCTCTCCTCCCCCTACGTCTGTAGCTCTCCTCCCCCTACGTCTGTAGCTCTCCTCCCCCTACGTCTGTAGCTCTCCTCCCCCTTCTGTTGCTCTCCTCTCGATTATTCCACACAATTAGCAGCATCTGTTGCCAAATCTAACATCCGTAAAAACATCAATATAGCAACAGACCACTGCACCATAAAATATTAGAAAGATTAGAAAAAAAACTTCCAATAACCTTAATATTGCCGACCGGACAAACTATTATCATGCATTGCCCTTTTCTAAAGAATAGTAAGAAAGAAGGTGGTCGTTTTATTTAGGAGAAATATCAGCGCTCTTTAATTAACAAATGGTATAGAGAAAATTGTAAGTTGTAGAGTAAATTAAGAATTACACGGGACTAAGATTCAGGCATGAAATCTGTACTTTATCTGTGGATTTCTTTACTGCTGTCGTTATTTATACGTGACGTGGAAGCCAACATCTTTGCCTCTACTGTAAAGATCAAGCAATTACCATACAGGGAAATGGTAATGTTGAATGCCTTAGAGAAATTCCTGTTCGGTGCTACACGAGAGAATGATATTAACAGGGAAACGTTGTGGAGGTAAGACAGTGTTCATTCACTCCACCAACTACCGTGTTCATTCACTCCACCAACACCAATTTGGTCATCTTTTTTTTTTCTTCAAAAAAGATTAAAACCGTAAATGGTTACTGTCGTAATTAAAAACTGGTCATTCTCTGACGGGCTCCCAAACTAAGTGTGGTCCTAACCGGGTACAAGTGCCAGGTCAAGAGATTCTTCGGAGGAAAAAAATCCGATTTCAAGACATTTTGCAAAAATGTTTTGACATCTCCGAAACAAATGTTTGTGTTCACATTGGTTTGCGACGATACCAATAGTGGTATCTGGTGTTCTTTTTTCTGACATCTTACATTATTTTCTTTGACGACCAGATTTTTACAAAACTCCAGTCGGGATAATCGCATAGCTAAAGAAGACGAGGCTTTTCTTGAACGACCGACGAATGCTTTCTATCTTGTAAAGAGAATGGCCAGTGACTGGAGGGATATTAGTAAGCTTATTTGTGAGAATGAAATTGACGCATCACAGAGAAAAATTGGTACGTAGCCCTTGTGGATTTATAACGGAATAAAAGCAATTTTCTATCTGGGTATGGGTTGAAAGAAATCTCAAATTCAACCTAGGGGATGTTCTCGTCAAACTTATGGGTTCCTGTGGGTGGAGGAGGGGGTCCTGTGGGTGGAGGAGGGGTTCCTGTGGGTGGAGGAGGGGGTCATGTGGGTGGAGGAGGGGGTCCTGTGGGTGGAGGAGGGGGTCCTGTGGGTGGAGGAGGGGGTCCTGTGGGTGGAGGAGGGGGTCCTGTGGGTGGAGGAGGGGGGTCCTGTGGGTGGAGGAGGGGGAGGGGGTAAGTATGTTTTCTCATTGACCTATCTAAGTACCATTGCCATCAATTTACTGGTTTAAGGCCATCTTTCACTAAGTTACTTAAATAATAACCCATTTGTAAATATCAGCCGTTGACAAAAATGTTTGTGAAACTATCTTACAGAATATTGTGCTAGTTTTGAGGCTGAAAGTATAACCTATTGGCCAACTGATGACGACTTGAAAGGAGCAGCGTTAGCAATGATTAGGCTGGTCGACTTCTATCAGTTAGACCCAATAGAACTAGCAAATGGGAGAATATACGGTGTTGAGATGCAGCCGTTGGACGTTGAGGACTTCTGGCTGATTGCACAAGTAGCCGTTGATGACAATCAGGATCTATTAGCATCACAGTGGTACCAGAATACAGTTACTGTAGTAGACAAATTACAACCTGAGAACGTGGAGATGAAGACTCGGTTGAGGAGACGATTGGCTCAGATATATTACAAGGTAGGTTTGGAAACTACCTATAAAGAACTACAACAATTTATGGGGTATAAAGGTCTAAATGATATACCTCTTTTTAACACAATTAGAAACTTGTCTCCATGGTTACTATCGACAAGAACATTTTCCCTGTACCCGTGTGTTTTAGTGATCATAAATATGTAAAGAACTAAGGGGAGGTCATTTGTTTTTTATCACACATTTTTTTAGTAGGTGATGGTAAAAAAGAGTCTGCATAGAGTCCGTATTAGATTGTAAAGCCGCTCCACGGTCCGATTGAGTTTTCAACTTTTGAATAAAAAGCGAAATGTGGATTGTCTGTAGCTTATATATTATTTGTAATAAAAAAAACATGGGACATATTATAGCTCTTCACAAAGCAGACCCATTTGTATTTTACCTCTTTGTGATTTAATCAATTGAAAGGTCAGCCCAACTCCAATAACCTCGATACCTTCATATAGATACCATCGGTTAAGACCAACTCGTCATGTGCGTGTATGTTGGAGGGTGTGTGGGGAGAACTGCTGCGTGTGAGGGGGTGTGTGCTGTGGGTGAGCGACGACTGTAGGATTTTTTATGTACTTCGTTCTTCTCTTAGGGATGATATAAAACTCTACAAACTGTTTTATTTTTACCAAGATAGAATTCGATGATCTGTAAAGCAGTAGATGTTCTGAAGAAAGCTCATCGAGAAGGTATGTTGTAATAGGGGATTGACACTCTTGATAATGATTTGACATTTGAAATGTACAATTATAACAATTAATCTTTGTATTTATATGAAATTGCTTACATGGTTTATCTGAGAGAATCGGAAAATAAGTTTGTTTAAAGTGGCATGAGCTGCCAAAATTCACATTTTTTTTCTGAATTTATTATCGTTACGACAGTAAATGATTGGTGTTGGAATGAGGAAAATCCAAACAGTATATGGCCTGTACGAACCGAAAATGTATTCGAAAAGTAAACAAAATTTAAATAACCGGGAAAACCATTCATTCATTCTAAGCCAAATTTAGTTCAAAAATACTTTATCGTGCATTCTCGACACTAGAAACACCAAAAACCTTCTGAAGTATACGTCTTGAGAAAAATAGCCGATAATTTCAACATTCTGCTTTTACGCCAAAATATCAATATTTTGGCAGCTCATGCCACTTTAAGCAAAACACAACCTATGAGATCTCGTTACGACAATAAGCCAGTCTGAAATACTCCTACAAACTAAATCATTGTCGTTGAAATAAGGAAAATCCGTCGCTGGTAGGCATGAACCAGAATAATGTTTGAAAGGTAAACAAACGCTAAATAAACGGAACAGACTTTCATTTTAACCAATAATGTCAACATTCTGTTTTAACGTCAAAATATCAACATTTTATTAGCTCATGCAACTTTAAAGAAGGTTATTATTATAAATATATGTAATTATTTCAGTGTAAACAAGGGAATTTAACTGACTGTGTTTCAGACCCAGACCACAAGGGACTCCAGAGAGATATGGAACTGTACAAATCTCGGTGTGATCGAGGACAGATATCCGACCAGGGACAGACAATAGCCCGACCCGATTTCTTTATCTCCAACGACATTCTTACCACTTATAGAGACTTATGTCGCCGGGATCTAAAGGTAGTCCATTAATTAGCATTCACAATTAATCGCTGGATATTTAACAAACTATAACATAACCTCTTTAGTTTCATTCTGACTAAAATAGTTTCTATTTTTCTTTTAATAAATACTGGCTGAATGGAAGTTTGGCAAAATTTGCATTATTTCATTATGCGGTATTTTCGCAGTTTCCGCACATGTTTACAAACTTTAACATTGCACAAACATAAATCTATATTTTAAAAAAATATCGGATTAACACAATACAAATTGATGATAATACAACTGCATTGGTAAGTTAGAATATATCACAACATTTAACACGTACCTTAAATATATCACTTGCTTTTAAGTTATAGTTTGAATGTCGCAATCAATGGTTTGCTATATCGTTGAGAAAACTTTCTAAACGGGAAATGTTTTTTTTCTACAGAAGTGTTAATAATAATTATTTTAAACCCAAATAGAAGCAGTATGTTCTTGGTTGCTATTTCAGTCACAGAATCTGCCCGCAAGTCAATACCTGTAAATTGACTGAATATCGATCAATCTGTGCATATGCCATTATAATTACCAAATCCCACAACACATAATTAAAAGTCAATTTGAAACCAATCCAATATGCACTATTATCGACTTTAGGTTAGAGTGAACGCTGCTATAGACCATAACCCAGTATCTCTTTACAAATATATTGACGTCTTTCTAAAACTCCTTCTGCTGTGCTACATGGTTGCTGTTACATGAGTTAGTCAGAGCATTTATTATTTAAATGTTGCTGTCACATCTGAACATTTATTCTTTAAACGTTGCTGTCACATCTGAACATTTATTATTTAAATGTTGCTGTCACATCTGAACATTTATTCTTTTAAATGCTGCTGTCACATCTGAACATTTATTCTTTTAAATGTTGCTGTCACATCTGAACATTTATTATTTAAATGTTGCTGTCACATCTGAACATTTATTCTTTGAAATGTTGCTGTCACATCTGAACATTTATTATTTAAATGTTGCTGTCACATCTGAACATTTATTATTTAAATGTTGCTGTCACATCTGAACATTTATTCTTTTAAATGTTGCTGTCACATCTGAACATTTATTATTTAAATGTTGCTGTCACATCTGAACATTTATTATTTAAATGTTGCTATTACAGCGGAACATTTATTCCTTAAATGTTGCTATTACAGCGGAACATTTATTCCTTAAATGTTGCTATTACAGCGGAACATTTATTCCTTAAATGTTGCTATTACATGCGTGTATACGAACATTAATTCTTTAAAGGTACAGACTTGTTTTAAAAACGTGCATTTAATAAAACAAATAGATTTTGACTTGAAACGTAACAATAAAAAGTAAAACATTTCATTCATGGGTCATCCATGAAATTGACTGTCTTCTCTTTTTTCTATTACAGACGGCTGTGGAAAAGTCCAAGTTGTTTTGCTCCTTCCGCCCTACCATAGTTCCGTTCATTTTCTCTAAACTAGAATACGCTCACCTGGACCCCCCTATTGTCATCTTCCACGGTATTATTACGGAGAAGGAAATACGTCGTGCTAAAGAGATGGCCATGGAAAACGTACAGTTATTATGTGAAACTGAGTATTGCTTTCGTTATTAGCGCTTTAAGTTATTACAAAAAGGTTAGGCATAATTATAGTTTGTTCATCAGTAACTGGTATTATTGGGGATTGTAAACTCTAATAAACTGGACACAATGCTATGCTGCTGAAGCTCGTTGTACTTAAATAGCTGGTGAAAAGTTACAGATAGTTTTACAGCAAGTTCCTATAATTTAACACGCGTTTGCGACTGGCACAACTTGCGCCAGCTTAATAGAACGAGAACCGACGATTTCCTACACTCAATGCTATATTAAAGGTACAAGGTATATTACCTATATAAAATCAATAATAATTGCAATTATTTTAACCTTACACCTAATACGTCTATCTAGATTTAGTAGGGGAAATGAATTTTGCCAAATATGCAACCCTCGTTAGTGTGCTACTGATATCGTCTAACAGATGTAAACAACAGCCAAGAATACACCACACGCGCAGCGAGAGAACTTGTCGCAAGCTAAGCTAAACCACATCAATTCTGATACGGACAACGATAATGACAACAGGGTTTTCCCACATAAAACTCATTATCCAGCGGTGCAAAGGTGCTAGGAAAGTTACCGATGGTCACATGATCTCGTTTTACAGTTTAACAATCTTCTTTTTGGTCGCTCTGTGTATTCCCTTTAAAGCTTCCAAATATGCTTACAAAATTCAATATATGGAATAAATGCAGAATTGATGATATCAAAAATGAAAGACATATTTATAACGTAAAATCCAAAAACCTTTTAAACGATTGTTTTCATTTACAAGTCATTTACAGATGCTGGTATTACCTCATTGAGATCCGTCTCTTTGAGTTAGGGTCTGAAATATTCATACGACCATTATTTCTCCTAACATCATTACCTCTCAATTCCAGTTACATCGTTCTTCGACCGGAAGTGCCGCAGACATGTCTGAAGTAAGAGTCAGCCAAACGTAAGCAGCATTATGTTCGGATTTTACGTAAAAAAAATATGGTCCACTCCCGACAATTACCGGTTTTAAGAAACAGAAGCAGTATAAACACTAGTAAAGATTTAAGTGTCATGAGCTGCAAAAATTCTGATTTTGTTTATAATTTCTGATTGTCAAGAGAAGTTGAGCGTTTGAAGTACCGGTAACTTGAAGCTCAAAAGGAATCGGGGTTGAAATAAAAAACATCGGAAAGGCAGCAACCTATACAAGCCCAACATGTGTACTAATAACGGAAAAGTTGAAAAAGCCGAGATGTATGAGTGCATTTGGGAGGTTTATATTGCTTATAAAACTACACTGTACCTTAACGACATACCAAAGTTGAATAGCAGGAGAAAGCCTTTAATTTGTACTTCTTGATTAAACAACAATTAGTCAAATTTGTTTCAACGAAATTTTGACTATTTTTGTCAGCTAATGCCACTGTAAAGGAGAGAGTATGTTCATTATGATATATGTATATAACCGATACATATCTATTGTGACAAGTTAATGGATCCATGCCATGAACGTTACAGATTCATGTTTGAAAACTTTGTAAATTTTCAAGCAAATTGCTTTATTTTACTTGGACTTCTACAAGCATCATATGTAGATATTAAAGTGGCATGAGCTGCCAAAATTGACACTTTTTTCATAATGTCTGATCGTCGCGACAGTAAGAGGCTTTGAAGGCCACCGAAAAACTAAATGATTGGTGCTGGAATGAGGAAATTCCATACAGTATGCGGTCTATACGAACCGGAAGAGTGTTCGAAAAGTTAACAAAATTTAAATAACCGGCACGACCATTCATTCATTCTAAGCCAAAGTTAGTTCAAAGCAATACTTTATCGTACATTCTCGAGGCTAGATGCACTAAAAAGCTTCTGAATTATACGTCTTGAAAACTAGCCGATAATTTCAACATTCTGTTTTTACGTCAAAATATCAACATTTTGGCAGCTCATGCCACTTTAATATGCAATTATTTATCAAACATTCAGAGCTGTAAAGAATTAGCGTTATTTTTTTTAATTTTTGAGTATTTCATCGTTATGACAACTGAATGAAAGTGGAAACATAGGTGTGAAGTTGGAATAACATTATCTGTCCTGATAGGTTTGACCTTTTCTGTTATTAAAGGGGCATGAGCTGCCAAAATGTTGATATTTTGACGTAAACACAGAATGTTGAAATTATCGACTATTTTTCTCAAGACGTATAATTCAGAAGCTTTTAAATGCGTCTAGTCCCGAAAATGTACGATAAAGTATTGTTTTGAACTAACTTTGGCTTAGAATGAATGAATGGTCGTCCCGGTTATTTAAATTTTGCTACTTTTCGAACACGTTTTCGGTTAGTACAGGGCACATACTGTATGGATTTTCCTCATTCCAACGCCAATCATTTAGTTTTTCGATGGCCTTCAAAGCCTCTTACTGTCGTGACGATCAGAAATTATGAAAAAAGTGTGAATTTCGGCAGCTCATGCCACTTTAAGTGCAGTTGGAATAACATTATCTGTCCTGATAGGCTTGACCTTTTCTGTTATTAAGTGCAGTTGGAATAACATTATCTGTCCTGATAGGTTTGACCTTTTCTGTTATTAAGTGCAGTTGGAATAACATTATCTGTCCTGGTAGGTTTGACCTTTTCTGTTATTAAGTGCAGTTGGAATAACATTATCTGTCCTGATAGGTTTGACCTTTTCTGTTATTAAGTGAAGTTGGAATAACATTATCTGTCCTGATAGGCTTGATCTTTTCTGTTATTAAGTGCAGTTGGAATAACATTATCTGTCCTGGTAGGTTTGACCTTTTCTGTTATTAAGTGCTTGGTTAGACGATGACATTATCTGTCCTGATAGGTTTGACCTTTTTCTGTTATTAAGTGCAGTTGGAATAACATTATCTGTCCTGGTAGGTTTGACCTTTTCTGTTATTAAGTGCAGTTGGAATAACATTATCTGTCCTGATAGGTTTGACCTTTTCTGTTATTAAGTGCAGTTGGAATAACATTATCTGTCCTGGTAGGTTTGACCTTTTCTGTTATTAAGTGCAGTTGGAATAACATTATCTGTCCTGATAGGCTTGACCTTTTCTGTTATTAAGTGAAGTTGGAATAACATTATCTGTCCTGATAGGCTTGACCTTTTCTGTTATTAAGTGAAGTTGGAATAACATTATCTGTCCTGGTAGGTTTGACCTTTTCTGTTATTAAGTGAAGTTGGAATAACATTATCTGTCCTGATATGTTTGACCTTTTTCTGTTATTAAGTGAAGTTGGAATAACATTATCTGTCCTGGTAGGTTTGACCTTTTCTGTTATTAAGTGCAGTTGGAATAACATTATCTGTCCTGATAGGCTTGACCTTTTCTGTTATTAAGTGAGGTTGGAATAACATTATCTGTCCTGATAGGCTTGACCTTTTCTGTTATTAAGTGAAGTTGGAATAACATTATCTGTCCTGATAGGTTTGACCTTTTCTGTTATTAAGTGAAGTTGGAATAACATTTTCTGTCCTGGTAGGTTTGACCTTTTCTGTTATTAAGTGAAGTTGGAATAACATTATCTGTCCTGATATGTTTGACCTTTTTCTGTTATTAAGTGAAGTTGGAATAACATTATCTGTCCTGATAGGTTTGACCTTTTCTGTTATTAAGTGCAGTTGGAATAACATTATCTGTCCTGATAGGCTTGACCTTTTCTGTTATTAAGTGAAGTTGGAATAACATTATCTGTCCTGATAGGTTTGACCTTTTCTGTTATTAAGTGCAGTTGGAATAACATTATCTGTCCTGGTAGGTTTGACCTTTTCTGTTATTAAGTGCTTGGTTAGACGATGGTGATGAAATCATGGCGGGTTTAACACGGAAGGTGGAACTCCATACTGGTTATAAAGCCATGTTCTCCGTAACCTACAGCCAGGCAGAAAAATGGCAGGTCAGAGTATAAAAGCATATGATAATACCTTATGGTGAGGGGTACCATTGAAACACCAGAAACTTCGCAAATCATGAATATCTTTTGGTAGATGAAGCCTGGCAACAATGTCCCAATACTGGTTCATTTAAAATCCTTTGCACAAGTTGATTGATTAATTGTTTGGTGTTTTACGCCGGGCTCAAGGTTATTTCACTTACATGGCGGCGCTGCCAGTTTTATTGTGGGAGAAACCAGGCTACCTACTGAGCCACAGAGGCCCTTCTTTGCACAAGTAAACCAGGCCTAGAACTAGAATGTAGATCTTATACATGTATCTACAGGTGTATTTTTATTGGGTTTTTTTTCTGTTATTTCCAGATCCTGAACTACGGTATGGGGGGATTATATGTGCCACATGATGACACTGTGGTGAGTTCAGATTGAATACGTTTTTATAGCCTAATATAGTTTTGACAGAGATTGATTGATATTTTACAAGGTACTCAAGATTATTTCGCTCACATAGTGGCGTTGTTGAGGTTAGTCGGCAGGAGACCGGGTTCTTTAGTCTGAGGAAACCCCCGACCTTCGGCGAGTGCCTGGTGGAAACCGCACTTGGAAATGATTCAATTTTTTCTTTGAACTAAGTAGGGTTCGAACCCACAACATTTCGATACAAGGCTTGTGGAAAACTAAAAGACGTGCTCTGCCGTTGAGCCATTATCACAGAGGTCCTGTTTGGGAATAATTACATAATTACCTCAAACTTTGTATAAAAACTTTTAGTTTTAACTACAGTTGTATCACGTGCTTTCGCCGACATTGTAAGTTTCGAATTTGATAAATTCTGGTACTGGACAACCAGCAATTGACTCACTTCTATCAATTATCACTTCAGTGGAGAGTTAACCAATCAAATGTTATCAGCTGCAATTGTTAACCGCTAAATCCATTGTTATTACAGCAAGATATTGTACAAACCGGCCCGGAGTGGGAGAAAGATATGTCACTCAGGTTCTCCGGCGATAGAATGGCCACTTTTCTATTTTATGTAAGTAATGATGTCATCCGAAAACATTTAATAACAAAACTATGATATTAAATGGCTCTTTTTACGTTTTGGTTTAACATAGTTGGTTATGTATTACTTCATTAGGAGATATACCATAGGTAAGTCACGTGGGGTTCAATATTCCTATTTTGCCAACAAATTTCAACAAATTAGAAGACCTGCTTGGAATTAACTTTCTGGCAAATGTACGGGGAAACTTCTTTAGAATTTTATTTAATATATTAAAACCAACATTCTAAGATGCTGGACAGCATAGAAAGAAATACTCTTCCATACTCAGGCCAGAAAACCGGGTTTCAAGGTTTTGGTTCTTCTTTTATAGCCAAAAACAAACATGAACGGAACTAAACTGTTCCTCTTTTGTCTGCAGTCAGTGTATTGATGTACAAGTGCAATATGTTACCATGCTCCTGTTTGACAATTTGCTTTAATTCCATGTTTTACCATGTTAACCTCTGTCAATAATTGTATTTCGTATACTTCAACGTAATTCCATTTTGAGAAACAAAGTACCTTTTCTTCCAAATGTTGCATTTATTTGTTTGTACATGTGTTTCTCTTTAGAAACAAAGTACCTTTACTTCCAAATGTTGCATTTATTTGCATCTACATGTGTTTCTCTTTAGAAACAAAGTACCTTTACTTCCAAATGTTGCATTTATTTGCATCTACATGTGTTTCTCTTGTTTCTTGCGAACAGCTGAATGACGTCATTGCCGGTGGTTCCACGGTATATCCCAGACTGAAAACAAGAGTCACAGTAGTTAAGGTTCGTCAACAGTTTTTATACTTGGAAAATTAAAAAGCTCCAAACAAAACACCTCCTATTGCCTAAATTAACAATTATAAAAGTTATCGTTTTTATACGCCCGGCTTGAAAAGCGGGCTGTATTATGGTATCATCTCCGTCCGTCCGGCAGGACGGCAGTCCGGCAGTCCGGAAGTCCGGCAGTCCGGCAGTCCGGAAGTCCGGCAGTCCGGCAGTCCGGGCGTCCGCTTTCCCTTCCGCTCCATAACTTCTAAAGTTTTGATTCCATCTGCACAATTTTTTCTAAGTATATACCTTATGGGTAGAAGGTGTGTCGCAAACTATTTTTAACATCACTGGTTACATAATATGGGAGTTATATTGGATTATGTAATATTCCCTTCCGCTCCATAACTTCCAAAGTTTTGATTCCATCTGCAAAATTTTTTCTGAGTATATACCTTATGGGTGGAAGGTGTGTCGCGAACTATTTTTGACATCATACATTGCGTAATATGGCAGCCATATTGGGTTATGTAATATTTACTTTTTCTCTCCATAACTTTAACAAATATGATCCGATGTTTTCAAATCTTTCATGTTACATACCATATTAACAGACAGTGTGTAAAAAAATTGTTTATGATATCAACTATTGCAAATTATTGGATTATGTACATTCCCTTTTATTCTTACTTTCATTTTCATGAAAATAACCTTTAAAGGGGCATGAGCTGCCAAAATTCACACTTTTTTCATAATTTCTGATCGTCACGACAGTAAGAGGCTTTGTAGGCCATCAAAAAACTAAATGATTGGCTTTGGAATGAGGAAAATCCATACAGTATGTGGCCTGTACGAACCGAAAACGTGTTCGAAAAGTAAACAAAATTTAAATAACCGGGACGACCATTCATTCATTCTAAGCCAAAGTTAGTTCAAAACAATACTTTATCGTACATTTTAGAGACCAGAAGCACTAAAAAGCTTATGAATTGTACGTCATGAGAAAAATAGCCAATAATTTCAACATTCTGTTTAAACCTCAAAATATCAACATTTTGGCAGCTCATGCCCCTTTAAATTATAAAATGGCTTCTACTTTTCCGATTCTCATCAAAAAAGGATTTTTTCAAATTGCAATAATGTTTCTAAATTGATTAAAACTATTCTTAAATCAATATATAACGTTTTAATCAAATGAAAAATGCATATAAGGATTAAAGTTTTATCTACAGACAAAGAGATAAGTAACCCAGCCTTGTTCTATTTACATAGTTATACTCTATTTAAACAAACTCTAAAGCTCTGTCTCCTATCTCTTATCTACAAGTGTTGACAGTTTTATGGTCCAGACTCTTCACTCGGATACCACATGGCCATGCCATGCTCAACTGTTTTTTTTTTGTAGCCAAACAATATAGAAAAATGATATTATGAGAAAAATTTTCAAATCTACTTGAATTGGTGTGAGCTGCAAAATTGCCAATTAATTGCATTTGTTTAAGTATGATTAGTAAATTATAAACTACTCTTCTAAAAAATTGAAACATTTTAGTCCAAACTATATTGACAACAAGCAATGTTTAACATCACGATTTAACAAGCAGCGAGAATTGATGACTTGTACCGAGTACAAATCTTGTTAATAATCTTTGATGCAAATAGCCCATTTTAAATTTGATACAGATGGATTTTAAAGGTTTTAGTGGTAACATTTCATTTTGTTGACATTACATCACCTTTTACCAAGCTTCAACTTCCTTCCTCTGAATTTTGAAAATTAAATTTAAATAAATATGGAAGGATTTGTTTTGGTATGGCTGCAGTTACTGTGCCTTTCCGGGCGTATTTTGGGTTTCCCGAAACTCTTGTTACCTTTGTGGACAAGCTATTGTTGAATTTAGAGCAACACCATGATCTATACAAATGTGCAAAAAGGCATGCAGACATAGGCTAAAATCCATTACACTAAACATACTTGGAAGGAAGTCCGGATACCATGGTGATCATGTCATATTAAAGATCATTCCACTGATATCGACGTCTTTATCAGGATTATTACAGAGGATGGTGTTGCGTAGATCGACGGAGTGATTATTATGAACTCATGGTACAAAGACAGCCAGCTGAAGTTCTGCTGGCAAAGACAGGGGCGCCCCCTAGTGGGCTTACTCTACATTGTATATCACGTAACAGACGTTCTGGATACCATGTATTAGGAAACACTATAATCTATAGGCCTACTCAATTCGCCGTACTAATACTCAATTCGCCATACTAATACTCAATTCGCCATACTAATACTCAATTCGCCATACTAATACTCAATCCTTGCAGCAATGTCCATTTGTCTGTTAATGTAATACTTAGAGGTTTATTTATTGACAGGGCAGCGCTGTACTATGGCATAACGTGATGTTAAGTGGTGCCCCGGATCGTCGAGTTCTACATGCCGGGTGTCCAGTACTCATTGGTTCTAAATGGGGTAAGATATTGTTTGTTTGGTTCATCAACAAGATATGTTCGAGCTGTAAGAAAATCCCTTCACCAACAACCATATAAATTCTCTGCTGTTTAGTTGATTGGTCACATTTGGTTGAAAACGGCATAAGTATCTATACCGAAACGTACCATCATAAATAAATAAGAAGTTGTTATCCATAAATCTCTTCTTTTGTGTTACTATTACCGACTTCTAAATGCATCTCAAACAACTTATGTTCGAGCTGTCTAAAAAAAAAGATCGAAGGTAAACCATGAGAAACTAAATAATTGACATAAGGAAAGACCATACAGGTCTGTGGACGTATGAACCGAAATACTAGTTGTGCTCGAAAAGTAAACAAAATGTTAATAACGATCGTCCATTCATTGAATACCTACTTCCAAACACTACTTTAACATTCTCGAAACTAGTTAGACTGAAACTAAAAAGCTTCTAGTTTGTAATTCTTGAGAAAAACGGGAAAATATGCACATTTTAGCTGGCCATTTTCCTATAAAGAAAAACACTCTCAGTTTTCACTAGAAGAACAGTCACTCTTTTACAAATACCTCGAAGCGTGTTGGTCGACCAAGCCTATTTTGTTGTGTTCCCAACACATTCCAATTATCTTCGCTAAGACAATAAACGTTTTTTTTTTTCTTTTGTTTATTTTTCAGTTGCCAACAAATGGATTCGAGAAATTGGCCAGACATTTACAAGAAAATGTGCCTTAGATCCTAAACTATGACCGAAATATTAGTTTTATTTTAAATGAATTAGGGATCGTAATCATTTGTTTCAGCTTCCATACTTTTGAAATGCATTTAAAGTCGATGATGGGGAATATATCCCGTTGAGATTTACACAAAATTCAAGATTATTTGACTCCACCCCGTTGAAAGAAATGGTCCAACTTTTACGACCCACTCCCAATTATTTCGTTTATAGCTTCGTTGTCAGGTTCCGGAAGGAAACCGGACTCTTTGCCAGAAGGAAACTTTCGACCTTCGGCGAGTACATGTACCTTGCATTTCTCCCTCGTACAACGATCGAGGGAAAATCCACTTAGATTTTTTTTTAAAAATGTCTTTCCAATGAATACGACTCGAACCATTAACCCATCGATGTAAGATGGAAGAGATGGCGGACTGCGCTACCGAGGTGTCGGTTTATAATGAAGAAGTGTTGTGTCCCGAGTTTCAATCATTTTGCAACCACACGCCTGGAGGCTCATGACGTCCATCGAAAACGGCGAATTGCATTGTGAGATGTAAAGTTTTATCGGTCTTTTGTTAACAAATACCTTGAGCAGGAGTTAAGTTTTATGGCTTGTTTATTTAGCGCAAGGAACCATTATCCTGTTGGGGGGAAAAACAGAACTTAGAAGTTTTTACGCGAGTTATGAAAAAAGTAAAACGCCTGTCATGTATAACAATTAGTGTCTGTTTTATGTCGAGTATCCAATTCCTGTGCCTGTAATGTTTGTATAGTAGAGGTTTTGTAGAGTAGATATTTTCTTTACTCATTTCAATTTGTAATTTAAATAAAACTAAATGTAACTTTCTTACGTGTTTTATACCTTATTGAACATTATGCGCAGATAGTTTGACAACCTAATGGCTTCACTCATTGGTAATCCGACTGGATGATAATGTGAACGGCCGTTCAATTGGCTGACGGAAGACTTAACCCACTGCAAACCTGACCCAGTGAAAACCTAACCCACTGATAACTTGACTAACTGATAACTTGACACACTGATAACTTGACTCACTGATAACTTGAAACACTGATAGCCTCACTCTTTAATTACTTGAATAACTGGATTGACTGATAACGGGGCTGTTTGATAACTGGACTGATTGATAAGTGGACTGATTGAAATTTGACTGACAACTTAACTCGACTCACTGATAACTTAATCCACTGATAACTTGACTCACTGATAACTTGACTAGCTGATAACTGGACTAACTGATAACTGGACTCACTGATAACTTGACTCACTGATAACTCAACTCACTGACAACTTTATAATCCACTGATAACTTGACTCACTGATAACTTAATCCACTGATAACTCGACTCACTGATAACTTAATCCACTGATAACTTGACTCACTGATAACTTGACTAGCTGATAACTGGACTAACTGATAACTGGACTCACTGATAACTTGACTCACTGATAACTTGACTCACTGATAACTTGACCCTTGAATAACTGGATTGACCGATACCGGGGCTGGCTAATAACGGGACTAACTGATATCTCGACTAACTGATAACTTGACTCACTGATAACTTGACTCACTGATAACTTGACTCACTGATAACTTGACTGACTGATAACTTGACTCACTGATAACTTGACTCACTGATAACTTGACTCACTGACAACTTGACTCACTGACAACTTGACTCACTGACAACTTGACTTACTGATAACTTGACTTGCTGACAACTTGATTCACTGATAACTTGATTCACTAATAACTTGATTCACAAATAACTTGATTCACTGACAACTTGACTCACTGACGACCTGACTAACTGATAACTTGACGCACACCTAACTTGACTCAGTGATAACTCGAGTAACTGATAAGCTGACTCGCTGATAACGGGAACAAGTTGGTCTTGTAAAATGTACAAACGTAATGAAGCGGGCAAGAGCCAGGCAAACCAAAGAAATGTTTTTAATTTGGCCTACTTACTCCTAATTATGAGATAGCCCCTAATTTGGAGATACCAACCTCTAATTTGGAGATACTAACCCCTAATTTGGAGATACTAACCCCTAATTTGGAGATACCGACCCCTAATTTGTAGATACTAACCTCTAATTTGGAGATACCGACCCCTAATTTGGAGATACTAATCCCTAATTTGGAGATACCGACCCCTAATTTGGAGATACTAACCCCTAATTTGGAGATACTAACCCCTAATTTGTAGATACTAACCCCTAATTTGTAGATACTAACCCGTAATTTGGAGATACCGACCCCTAATTTGTAGATACTAACCCCTAATTTGTAGATACTAACCCGTAATTTGTAGATACTAACCCCTAATTTGTACAAACTAACCCTAATTTGGAGATACTAACCCCTTATTTGGAGATACTAACCCCTAATTTGTAGATACTAACCCCTAATTTGGAGATACTAACCCCTAATTTGGAGATACTAACCCCTAATTTGTAGATACTAACCCTTAATTTGGAGATACTAACCCCTAATTTGGAGATACTAACCTCTAATTTGGAGACACTAAACCCTAATTTGGAGATACTAACCCCTAATTTGGAGATACTAACCCCTAATTTGGAGATACTAACCCCTAATTTGTAGATACCGACCCCTAATTTGTAGATACTAACCCGTAATTTGGAGATACCGACCCCTAATTTGTAGATACTAACCCGTAATTTGTAGATACTAACCCCTAATTTGTACAAACTAACCCTAATTTGGAGATACTAACCTTTAATTTGGAGATACTAATCCCTAATTTGGAGACACTAACCTCTAATTTGGAGATACTAATCCCCAATTTGGAGATACTAACCTCTAATTTGGAGATACTAACCTCTAATTTGTAGATACTAACCCCTAATTTGGAGATACTAACCATTAATTTGGAGATACTAACCATTAATTTGGAGATACTAACCCCTAATTTGGAGATACTAACCCCTAATTTGTAGATACTAACCCTTAATTTGGAGATACTAACCCCTAATTTGGAGATACTAACCTCTAATTTGGAGACACTAAACCCTAATTTGGAGATACTAACCCCTAATTTGGAGATACTAACCCCTAATTTGGAGATACTAATCCTAATTTGGAGATACTTTTCCCTAATTTGGAGATACTAACCCCTAATTTGGAGAAACTAACCCTTAATTTGGAGATACTAACCCCTAATTTGGAGATACTAACCCCTAATTTGGAGATAATAACCCCTAATTTGGAGATACTAGCCCCTAATTTGGAGATACTAACCCCTAATTTGGAGACACTAACCCTTAATTTGGAGATACTAACCCTTAATTTGGAGATACTAACCCCTAATTTGGAGATACTAACCCTTAATTTGGAGATACTAACCCCTAATTTGGAGATACTAACCCCTAATTTGGAGATACTAACCTCTAATTTGGAGATACTAACCTCTAATTTGGAGATACTAAGCCCTAATTTGGAGACGCTAACCCTTAATTTGGAGATACTAACCCCTAATTTGGAGATACTAACCCCTAATTTGGAGATACTAACCCCTAATTTGGAGATACTAACCCCTAATTTGGAGATACTAAGCCCTAATTTGGAGATACTAAACCCTAATTTGGAGATACTAAGCCCTAATTTGGAGATACTAACCCCTAATTTGGACCCCTAATTTGGAGATACTAACCCCTAATTTGGAGATACTAAGCCCTAATTTGGAGATACTAACCCCTAATTTGTAGATACTAACCCCTAATTTGGAGATACTAACCCCTAATTTGGACCCCTAATTTGGAGATACTTACCCCTAATTTGGAGATACTAAGCCCTAATTTGGAGATACTAAACCCTAATTTGGAGACACTAACCCTAATTTGGAGATACTAACCCCCAATTTGGAGATACTAACCTCTAATTTGGAGACACTAAGCCCTAATTATGAGATAACAGCCCCTAATTTGGAGATACTAACCTCTAATTTGGAGACACTAAGCCCTAATTATGAGATAACAGCCCCTAATTTGGAGATAATAACCTCTAATTTGGAGACACTAAGCCCTAATTATGAGATAACAGCCCCTAATTTGGAGATACTAACCTCTAATTTGGAGACACTAAGCCCTGATTATGAGATAACAGCCCCTAATTTGGAGATACTAACCCTAATTTGGAGATACTAAGCCCTAATTTGGAGATACTAACCCTAATTTGGAGATACTAATCCTAATTTGGAGATACCAACCCCTAATTTGGAGATACCAACCTAGGATTCAATAATTATAAAAAAATCTATAATTCTGAGACGGTCTCAAAAACAGAAGTATCTCCAAATTAGGAGCCAGTAACTCAGAACCATAGTCTAAGAAAAGTTAGCCTGGCGGGCAGCCCTTAAACGCTTTCATACAAAACCTAAGAGGCAATCTACCAAAATGTTGAGATATTTTCAGTTTTTTTTTGTTGTTTTTTTTCAATTATCAGCTATTTTTCTAAAAAAAAAAGTACAAATTAAAAGCAATTGAAAGTGGTAGGTATAGGCTCGTTAAAGTAGTATTTTTTAACGAACTAAGGTTTAAAACGTTCGTCCCGGTTATTTAAATTATATGTTTACTTCACTAGGTATTTTTTCGATTGCTACTGTAGGCCTACATACGGAAACCCATGAGTGGCAAGGTTAAGAATATTAATTTAAAACAAAATTTAATGTTTTAATTTTGTTTCTTGTTTCAAAAGCTTGTAATTAGGCCTACGAGAAAAAAAATCGCAGGCTACCGGTAGGCTAGGGCCTACTTACGAGTTTCTTGAAAAAAACCGAAAATTAGATGAAGGTTACAAACTGGTAGTCCCATGGATTTTTAATAGGCCTATACTTATTCCAACATCAATCATTTGGTATTTCGATTATATATTAAAATCATAATGTATTAAAATAAGTGTGGATTATGGAAGCTCATATGTCAGTCGCATAAGCTGCCAAAATTCACACTTTTTCCATAATTTCTGATCGCTACAACAGTAAGAGGCTTTGAGGGCCATCGAAAAACTAAATGATTGGCGTTGGAATGAGGAAAATCCATACAGTACGGTATCATGAGTAGGCCCTATGTTTCCTGTACGAACCGAAAACGGTTCGAAAAGTAAAAAATAGCCAATAATTTCAACATTCTCTTTTAACGTCAAAATATCAACATTTTGGCAGCTCATGCCACTTTAAATAACCAGCATACAAGTCATTCATAAGTTCTTTAACCAAAAACTATCAGCACTTTTGGCACTTTTTTGAAACTTTTTTTTTTATCATAAGCCAGAAGTTTACATGCTAGGCTATTCCGTGGGCCTGGGGTTAAAATTGACTCGGGAGTGCACCGTTTGATAAGGATGTTAGGATCGACATCTGATCGAAACGTCACCAGAAATAAAATTAAGAAGTTGTTATCCATAAGTAACTCGTTGGTTTGTTTGTTTTTATTGCCTCTGTTGTATCAAAGAGAGTAGTTGTGGCGCGTAAAGCGGATAATGTTGTGACGAGCAGAACACACACGTTTGGGTTTGTTTATTTATTTATTTATCAGCTGTTTATGGGACTTAATTTGTACTGGCGTACAGTTGTTTATGGTAATTTTCGTGGTTTTTACTTGTTTTAAATCCATCAATATAAGATAATGAAGATAGTTCCAAGTTTCTCTTGTCAATGACCGGATGACTTGATCGACAAGCATCGAATATTGGCCACCCAATGGACCATTATATAGTTGGAGAGTTGACATTTCTGAAAAACTGAAATGCGTACGATGACTGAAAGTATACTTGTACAGGATTCTGAAATTTTTCCGGACTTAGAGTCATATCCGGATATACGCTAAATGTGAGTATTTATATGACTCTTTTGGTGTGGGCGACAAATTAAAGGATCGATTGAGTTGCACTGAAAATTTCTAGCCATCTAGGGGTGTGTGACACAAAGGAAGAGATTTCTGGATAACAACTTCTTATTTATTGATGTTGGTACGTTTCGGTATAGATACTAATACCGTTTTCAACCAATTTGGGTGTGTGGCTTGAACTAGGAGAAAATCTGAGAAAAAATTGTTCTGAGGCACACTTTTGAATGCGTTACATTTTCCAACTCTATTGACCAGCACAACATTAATATACTTTTGCCATAGAGTTTGAATTCATTGATTGTTTGGTGTTTTACGCCCGCACTCAAGATTATTTCTCTTAAATGGCGGCGTTGCCATTTCTATTGTGGGAGGAAACTGGGCTCTATGCCCGGAGGAAACCCACGACCTTCCAGTGGTAACTGGCAACCATCCCACATATGTCGTTCGTGTGACAACCCAGTCAGAAAACCCAACATAAAAAAGTATTACCCTTAGTTTGGATATAAGTAGGCTACTTCATAAAGTTCTTACTCTGATATTTTATCGTTTCTGACATTCGTTGATGGTCAGAAAAAGGATGAAATATGTAAATTCTTCGTTAATGAGTGATCTGATATCAAGAGAGATCATGTTTCAATTTCAGATCATTATGGGAAAAGTGAAAAAAGGAAGGAGGAAACTTCACCATGTGGCACCGAAGGGCTCATCAAAAGGGGAGATAAAAAATGAGGACACTGAAATGACTCTGGAACCAGAAGAGACGGTATATAGTCAATTGTGTGAAATAAAAATCACCCTGAAATAATCAATTGTTTATTTCCTTCAAGTTCAAATTGAAATCAACATTATATTAAATAGCAAAAATCACCTATCCCAGGCCTGTGCTGTAAGATTTTCCGGGATAACCTGAAAAGAGGTCCTCTTAATTTACTTTAGATAACCTGAAAACGGGTTATGCTGTCGCGCAATTTAGATAACCTGTGTTCCTCCTAGGATAACCTGTAAACTTCTTGCCATTTTAAAAATAATTTTCACTTTTGTAAGTTGCTTAAAATGGTTACTCTGAATGAGAATTGCATAAAACCAGAAGTACTTGGATAAAACCCAAGTAAGACTAAGAACCTAAAACGTCAAAGCAAATACTTTTATTTTTCTTAAATGTGAATAGTGTGGTACAAGAAAAAATACTATGACTAGTTTAGTTTCACACTTTCACAAAAATTGAGGAAAATTTAAAAAAAAAAAATTCGCAAAAGTGTTACCTGAAACAAAGAATTTTTTAGTTATGCCTAAATACAAATGTTTAAGCTACGGCTTAGGCTTACGGTTACCTTCTGAAAATATCAACACTTTTATAAATGATCACTTTGTCAATTCGTTTTATGGTAGACTCAACAACTTATGAAGATTCAATTTCAATATCTGACTGGGAATTCGACACGCGCGGGACAAATGCCGTTCGCGATGTGACCGGTGTCCATACCGTATAGACGTTGTTAACTGCACCTCAACCTCCACAAATTCCCAGTTTTGACTACACGCCATGCAAATTACGTTCTCGACTTTTACATTGTCGTTTGTTTCGTGGGAAAACTGACCCCAGAACGGCCAACTCTTTAACGGTTTTTTCTGTTACAGTTTCTTTCGGTTTGCGTGCGACAGACATGGAGTCGGGCGCCGTGTTCAGTCAACGACGCACCACGTGGGAAAGCGAGACAATGTCCGTAAGCCTATTTCGAATCGGAACTATCAAGAAAGTTGATAGTGACATTAATTAAAAGGATTAATTCTTCTTCGCTGTAGGTTAAATTTTGATTTAAAAAAAACTCAAATGGCCGGAAGTTGAATGCCGTGATAACAAAACAAAGTCATCCATTGGGCTACAGTCCAGCCAAATATCAACGTCACACTCGCGGCAACTGAGCCAAGGCGAAGCCTGAAGGTTAGAGGTATAGCGAGATTAAAGTTTACTTGTTTTCGATTCGCTTTTTTGACGTATTTTCGATTACTTTATTTATTTTCTTTTACTCTTTTGAGCTGATCATAAAAAATATTCGGAAGGTAAAAATTTTAGACGAGCGGTCGCAGGATTTTGGATAACCGATAAACCGGTCGTCTTAAATTGTGTTCAGACGAGCGCGAGACGAACGCGTTCGGTCCGTTCGTCCCAACAGCACAGGCCTGCTATCCCCAACACTAAATTGACGTGATTGTCTGATCCGTTCTTTACCCAAAATCATTAGAAGAATTTCTCATTTATCAACAAAGTGTAACCCCAAAAAATATTCAGACGATTTTTTGATCATGATCTGCAAAATGAAACTATCACGAATGTGTGGGTTGCAATACATATTGACATCAAACACAATATACTGATACTATTTTGGCCATATTACATTTTTTGTTTTAAATTTTGGGTCATAAATAGACAATATACTGAATGATTTTGTGAAAAGGTCTACTTTTTTTATTTTAGACTCCCTCGTTACCACCGCCGGATTCAATAGCAGGAGAAGATAACCCATTCAGTTGTATCCGAATCAGTAAAGACCTGATGTTTCAAAAGTTACCCGACTTTGATGCCCGGAGTACAATCACCAGCAAATCATTTAAGGGGATGGGATTGAAAAAGAAAGAAAAGCAGAAATTGCGTCATCAAATGTGGATGGAAAGTAAGATAGCAAAAACAAATTTATCATGATAACAAATCCTGTTTGTTCTTCATCTAAAAATCATCTGAGATACCTATTGGAATGCATTTCTGACAATCTTTGCGACTGTCGCCTCAGTGGAATTGTTTTATGCTATTCTGCCCCCAGAACATCTCATTTCTGTTTGTTCTTTATGTGAGAGACTCTTTTTACTTTTAATTTTAGCTTCCATTGCAATCACTATGGGTTGTGAAAAAAATAAACATTACATTTGTCAGAATTTTTACCTATTGGGATGTATGTATTTCTGACAATCTTTGCGACCTCAGCAGAATTGTTTTAAGCTATTCTTCCTCCAGATACCTCCAGATGTCATTTCAAACAAAATTGGTTGTGATCTCCCCCCCCCCCCCCCCCCCCTCAAATGTCTTCCCAGCCAGCCATCTTATTTTAGAAAATCTGCAAAATATCTACAATTACAATATTGATGCCACATTGATGCCACAACTGACAATGTTCATGTCTTCTGATCTCATCTGACTATTTTGAATTCTTTTCAACACCAGAAATGAATGCAGTTGAAGCTGATCAGAAGCGTAAAAAAGAACGTAAAAGAAAAAGTAAGACAGCCATTGTTGGTGATTTAACAGATCTACAGGAAACTCTGCCTACCCTCGAACTACTGTTAAAGAAAACTTCTAAAGAAAGGTAATCAATTTCACCTCTTCTTCGCAGGATGGGGGGGGGGGGGGCTCCGTGGCTCAGTAGGTAGAGCGTTGGACGCTCAATCCGAACAGCCTTCCACCAATGGGTCGCGGGTTCAAATCCCACTCAGTCCAAAAATTGGAAAATTTTCTGACTGGGTTTTCACTCGAACGACCAATGTGGGATGGTTGCCAGTTACCATCTTGAGCGCGGCTTAAAACACCAAACAATCAATCAATCAATCTTTGCAGGATGAAGTTGAAATAAACACTGACAAAAGCACCTTTTCTTGACAGGAGAAAGCTGAAATAAACACTGACAAAAGCACCTTTTCTTGACAGGAGAAAGCTGAAATAAACATGGACAAAAGCATTTCTTCTTGACAGGATAAAGCTGAAATAAACACGGACAAAAGCACCTCTTCTTGACAGGATAAAGCTGAAATAAACACTGACAAAAGCACCTCTTCTTGACAGGATAAAGCTGAAATAAACACGGACAAAAGCAGCTCTTCTTGACAGGATAAAGCTGAAATAAACACGGACAAAAGCACCTCTTCTTGACAGGATAAAGCTGAAATAAACACGGACAAAAGCACGTCTTCTTGACAGGCTAAAGCTGAAATAAACACGGACAAAAGCACCTCTTCTTGACAGGATAAAGCTGAAATAAACACGGACAAAAGCACCTCTTCTTGACAGGATAAAGCTGAAATAAACACCTCTTCTTGACAGGATAAAGCTGAATAAATAGGACAAATGCAGCTCTTCTTGACAGGATAAAGCTGAAATAAACACTGACAAAAGCACCTCTTCTTGACAGGATAAAGCTGAAATAAACACTGACAAAAGCACCTCTTCTTGACAGGATAAAGCTGAAATAAACACTGACAAAAGCACCTCTTCTTGACAGGATAAAGCTGAAATAAACACTGACAAAAGCACCTCTTCTTGACAGGATAAAGCTGAAATAAACACTGACAAAAGCATCTCTTCTTGACAGGATAAAGCTGAAATAAACACTGACAAAAGCACCTCTTCTGGACAGGAGAAAGCTGAAATAAACACTGACAAAAGCACCTCTTCTTGACAGGATAAAGCTGAAATAAACACTGACAAAAGCACCTCTTCTTGACAGGATAAAGCTGAAATAAACACTGACAAAAGCACCTCTTCTTGACAGGATAAAGCTGAAATAAACACTGACAAAAGCACCTCTTCTTGACAGGATAAAGCTGAAATAAACACGGACAAAAGCACCTCTCCTTGACAGGATAAAGCTGAAATAAACACTGATAAAAGCACCTCTTCTTGACAGGATAAAGCTGAAATAAACACTGATAAAAGCACCTCTTCTTGACAGGATAAAGCTGAAATAAACACGGACAAAAGCACCTCTTCTTGACAGGATAAAGCTGAAATAAACACGGACAAAAGCACCTCTTCTTGACAGGATAAAGCTGAAATAAACACTGATAAAAGCACCTCTTCTTGACAGGATAAAGCTGAAATAAACACGGACAAAAGCACCTCTTCTTGACAGGATAAAGCTGAAATAAACACTGACAAAAGCAACTCTTCTTGACAGGATAAAGCTGAAATAAACACTGACAAAAGCACCTCTTCTTGACAGGATAAAGCTGAAATAAACACTGACAAAAGCACCTCTTCTTGACAGGATAAAGCTGAAATAAACACGGACAAAAGCACCTCTTCTTGACAGGATAAAGCTGAAATAAACACGGACAAAAGCACCTCTTCTTGACAGGATAAAGCTGAAATAAACACCGACAAAAGCACCTCTTCTTGACAGGATAAAGCTGATTAAACACGGACAATACTTTGTAAATACCTCGACTTCACATATAAGAACTATTATTAAATAACTATAACAAAGGAACATGTAGTAATTTGTTTATTTTATGGGAATTGTTTTAATGTTTGGATATGATAATGGAAATTGCTCATTTGTATCTGTTTACTTTTGAAATTAGTCAATATCTATGGTAATAGACTATTAAGTGATATGTTTCAATATTTTTTATGCGATTTCGTAACGTAATTAACTAAATATAAATTAGAGATTTCTGTTTTTTACCTGTGATGTTTAGCCGATCATCCAAACCTTCCAAACCTAAAGGAATCCAGAAAGAATCCCAGAGAAGAAAAGGATTGTAAGTAAAACATTGTCTTCTTCGGATTAATTGATTGATTGATTGATTGATTGATTGATTGATTGATTGACTATATGATTGTTTGATTCGTGTTTTATACCACACTCAAGATTATTTCCCTTATATGGCGATGTTGCCAGGTTTAGTGGAAGAGAAAACCGTGCTCATTGCCTGGAGGAAACCTGCGACCTTCGGCGAGTACCTGGTAACTTTTCCACTTTCCACCTGGCAATGCCCCCATGCTGAACGTTGGGAGTTTCCCGTATTTTCCACCTGGCAATGCCCCCATGCTGAACGTTGGGAGTTTCCCGTATTTTCCACCTGGCAATGCCCCCATGCTGAACGTTGGGAGTTTCCCGTATTTTCCACCTGGCAATGCCCCCATGCTGAACGTTGGGAGTTTCCCGTATTTTCCACCTGGCAATGCCCCCATGCTGAACGTTGGGAGTTTCCCGTATTTTCCACCTGGCAATGCCCCCATGCTGAACGTTGGGAGTTTCCCGTATTTTCCACCTGGCAATGCCCCTATGCTGAACGTTGGGAGTTTCCCGTATTTTCCACCTGGCAATGCCCCCATGCTGAACGTTGGGAGTTTCCCGTATTTTCCACCTGGCAATGCCCCCATGCTGAACGTTGGGAGTTTCCCGTATTTTCCACCTGGCAATGCCCCCATGCTGAACGTTGGGAGTTTCCCGTATTTTCCACCTGGCAATGCCCCCATGCTGAACGTTGGGAGTTTCCCGTATTTTCCAACTGGCAAAGCCCCCATGCTGAACGTTGGGAGTTTCCCGTATTTTCCAACTGGCAAAGCCCCCATGCTGAACGTTGGGAGTTTCCAGTATTTTCCAACTGGCAAAGCCCCCATATCAAACCTTCGAAGTTTCCTGCACTTCCACTTGGCAACGCTCACATATACATGTATGTGTATAGCAACGCCCCCATGCAATCAATTAATCAATGATTCATAACATTTTACTAAAACTAAAAATAAATACAAAAGTTTATTTGAAAACGTGACTTGCATGTATAGATTAAGAATGTATAAAAGAATCTTTTAAAACAATTCTATTTTTCTTCTGTTTTCAGCCTGAATGATATAGCCGTGTTTAAACAAGTTTTAAACCACCCAGCTTATAAAGAAAACCCCTGTGATACAATCAGTTTACATCTTAAAAACAAAATGCAGCAGAGTGAAGAAAACTCCTGACAGGAAAGAAATAATGATGGGAACAGAGATTTGTCTATGACATGCGTACCTGACAGCAGATTTGTTTTTGCCTATGTTATTTGATCAAAGGAATCGGTTGTTATCTTTTGTTTAGTGAAGGAAAATTCACTAAAAGTTTATTTCAGTGGAAGAAGTAAAATAAAGTCTCATTTTGTCTGTATTTCTTCGAATCAGATTTTATTTTTGTTGGCATCAGCTGCAAAAGTTCGAACTTCTTTCAAAAATTCTGATTGTCACACAGTAAGAAACTTTGAAAGTCGTTGAAAAACTAAATGATTTATGGTGGAATGAAGATAACTCGTACCATCTTTGTGCTATATGAACTGAAATAGTGTCCGTAAAGTAAACCTAATTCAAATAACCGAGATGAACATTCATTCTCTCTTAGCTTAAGTTAGTTTAAAACACTACTTTACCATCTCAGGATTAATAACCATAACAAGTTTCTGAAGTGTACGTCTTGAGATAAATAACCAATATTTGCAAAATTCTGTTTTACGTGCAAACACGCAGCAGTACACATGTTATAACCTACAGTAAATTATATTGTGGAGTTGTTTAACTGAAGCCACATTACATAGGACATTTGTATTATAATGTACATTATGATGATTGATTGATTGATGTTTTACGCCGCACTCAAGATTCTTTCACTTATATGGCGGCGCTGCCAGGCTCTGTGTGGGAGGAAACCAGATTCATTGCCCGGAGGAAACACCGACCTTTGGTGAGCACCTGGCAACTTTTCCACATACGGCGACCGACCGAATGAAAAATCCACTTCCAATTTTTATTTGGTCCTAGTGTCATTCGAACCCGCGCCGCATCGATGGAAGGTCTCTGTGGGACTGAGGGACGATCACTCCGACCCACTGAACCACCGAGGTCTCTGTGGGACTGAGGGACGATCACTCCGACCCACTGAACCACCCGAGGTCTCTGTGGGACTGAGGGACGATCACTCCGACCCACTGAACCACCCAGGTCTCTGTGGGACTGAGGGACGATCACTCCGACCCACTGAACCACCGAGGTCTCTGTGGGACTGAGGGACGATCACTCCGACCCACTGAACCACCGAGGTCTCTGTGGGACTGAGGGACGATCACTCCGACCCACTGAACCACCGAGGTCTGTGTGGGACTGAGGGACGATCACTCCGACCCACTGAACCACGGAGGTCTCTGTGGGACTGAGGGACGATCACTCCGACCCACTGAACCACCGAGGTCTGTGTGGGACTGAGGGACGATCACTCCGACCCACTGAACCACGATGAGATTTCTCGAGTAGCTAGTGTTATCAGAAATTACAACACACAATAATCTAAAATACAGGATTATAAAACTCAACCTAATAGCCTATGACCCCCGCCGCCACCACGTCAACGTTGCCGTTTTCCCCTGTTTGTTTATTTCATATTCATCCCAGGTTTAACTCTTGGATATGTAGACCACATCCCGGGTAAATAAAGCCTGCCAAAACATTTAATAGTTGAATTTGAGGAAGATCCACAAACTAGCAGGTGCTTGGCTGTGAAGATATCGGTTATGACAAATAAATGCGGCTTTTGTCAGGAGTGAAAATTAATGTTAAATCATTTACTCATCCGATTATAGAAATTCGCCAACGTAATTGCCATGTCAATCATGTGTTTGGAAAGTGGGCAGAAATATCTTGGCCGCCGCCGCTGCATATGTAGGTGACACCGTATGACAAGTGTTTGAAATCCCTGATTTTAGGAATATAATTATTCGTTTGTTCATGCATGGCACAAGAGGGCGTCGAACAATCAATCGATTTATACCACTCCCGAAAAGCAGCAAAATGAAATGCTACTAACTGTTTTCTCTGTGGGAGAAATACAGAAAACCACCTGCTTTTTTTCAGAGTTTTTTCAGCGTCAGTAGAGATGTAAGCCTAATTTAGGCAGCTGCACGGACAAAATCTTTAAACAGAAGACGGACAATTAGAGGCAATGAATCTTGATCATTTAATGATAATGAGAACAATTAGCTACTGTCTGTAGTTCGTTAACATTCAAGCCCTATTAATTTGAATATTGGGTGCACATGTCGTGGTGTATATTGTCTGTCGATAAATAGATCAAGTGTCGGTACAGTGACGTAAGCCGTGACCCTGTAAGTCAAACAATATCTACCTCTGGGGAAATAATCATATAAATCACGAATAAATTTATTATAAATATAACCTCTTGAATCCAGAGGTGTTCTAAACAGAGAGTTTGGATGGAACGATTGACGTCATGGGACAAAGGTGAAGGTCACTCAATGTGAAGTATCTCGTTGTTCTTATCACCTCTAGACAAACGGGGTTATATGTATGTCACAGAAACAACCCAAGTAATATATATAGTACAAGCACATTTATTTAAATTTAACTGTTATATTATATGTTTAGTTATAGCTGCCCTAAAATAAAGCATTGAAATGCTCTATGTACAATGTTTATAATCACATGTTGATTGATTGATTGATGTTTTACATTGCACTCAAAATTATTTCACTTACATGGTGGCGTTACCAGGTTTAGTGGGGGAGGAAACCGGGCTCATTGCCCAGAGGAAACCCCCGACCTTCGGCGAGTACCTGACAACTCTTCCACGTACGGCGACCGAGTGTATATTCAAATGTATCTGCGGTCTTTTCTTCGCCCCTCTGTCCCCTTGACTTGGTCGGTCAAAGCGATGGACGGTAAATCAGACTCTATCCATTCATCGGTGGATTGCTGGTTCGAATCCCATCTCTCAGGAAGAAAAGCAAGAGGATTTTTTTGTAAAATATAGATGTACGCCCTTAGACTCCCTCTATGTATAAACTATATAGTTTGCCAAGTGGAAAGTACAGGAAAACTCCCAACGTTCAACATGGGGGAAATTGTTAAATTCTTAAAACAACATCTAAACTTAACAAATTATGATTGGTTGATTAATTAATGTCTTTCGCCGCGTTGAAGATTGTTTAACTTATAGGACCTGCACCGGACTCTCTGCCTGTATGAAATCCCCGGGGAGTACCTGGTGACACATCCACAAAAGGCGAGGGAAACATTTACTAAGAAATTGTTCATTTTTATTCGAACCCCCGTCTCATCGATGGATGGCCGGACTGGACTACCATCACTCTGCCGACTGCATTAGCCACCGAAGCCACCGACATAATATGAAGCGGACGGGGATAATATAAAATTGAGGGGATCTCATTACTTTGAGTAATAGTTTGCGACAACAATGAAAACGCTCCAAGATGCAGCAAAATACTGCCACTCAAATAACGAAAGGAAATATTTACACATATTACATAATTCAAAATGGCCGCCATATTTTGTAATATATGATCAAAAAGGCGACACATCTATTACTCTACAAACAGTGTCAAGTTATGTATTGCTCTCTACTTCATACTGGAGATCGTGTCACTTAGATATCGTTTAAAAAGGTTAGTTAAACCGTGACTAATCGATGCAAAGCATATGTCAGACTGAGAAACTATATAGTTCTGCTGGGTGTACCACCAAGTCCACGGCATTGGATCAAAATTATGAAGCGGAAGGAAACATTACATTATTTAATATGGCCACCTGTTTATGTAACCGGCTATGACAAAAATAATACGCAACACCCTATCTGATCATAATGTAGGCATATATGCCTACCCTAAAAACGATTGTTTACAAAGTGAAAAGAAATATTTAATCATATAACATAATTCAATCTGTTCGTCTGATTACGTAAAATACACTGGACAAGGCCGAGAAGATTAGAATCAGGGACACATTGGTGGAAGGTTTTATGAATTGAGAAAGATTAGAATCAGGGACACATTGGTGGAAGGTTTTATGAATTGAGAAAGATTAGAATCAGGGACACATTGGTGGAAGGTTTTATGAGTTGAGAAAGATTAGAATCAGGGACACATTGGTGGAAGGTTTTATGAATTGAGAAAGATTAGAATCAGGGACACATTGGTGGAAGGTTTTATGAATTGAGAAAGATTAGAATCAGGGACACATTGGTGGAAGGTTTTATGAATTGAGAAAGATTAGAAGCAGGGACACATTGGTGGAAGGTTTTATGAATTGAGAAAGATTAGAATCAGGGACACATGGGTGGAAGGTTTTATGAATTGAGAAAGATTAGAATCAGGGACACATTGGTAGAAGGTTTTATGAATTGAGAAAGATTAGAATCAGGGACACATTGGTGGAAGGTTTTATGAATTGAGAAAGATTAGAATCAGGGACACATTGGTGGAAGGTTTTATGAATTGAGAAAGATTAGAATCAGGGACACATTGGTGGAAGGTTTTATGAATTGAGAAAGATTAGAATCAGGGACACATTGGTGGAAGGTTTTATCGGTTGAGAACGATTAGAATCAGGGACACATTGGAGGAAGGTTTTATGAATTGAGAAAGATTAGAATCAGGGACACATTGGTAGAAGGTTTTATGGGTTGAGAACGATTAGAATCAGGGACACATTGGTAGAAGGTTTTATGAATTGAGAACGATTAGAATCAGGGACACATTGGTAGAAGGTTTTATGAATTGAGAAAGATTAGAATCAGGGACACATTGGTAGAAGGTTTTATGGGTTGAGAACGATTAGAATCAGGGACACATTGGTGGAAGGTTTTATGAATTGAGTAAGATTAGAAGCAGGGACACATTGGTAGAAGGTTTTATGGGTTGAGAAAGATTAGAATCAGGGACACATTGGTAGAAGGTTTTATGAGTTGAGAAAGATTAGAAGCAGGGACACATTGGTAGAAGGTTTTATGAATTGAGAAAGATTAGAATCAGGGACACATTGGTGGAAGGTTTTATGAATTGAGAAAGATTAGAATCAGGGACACATTGGTGGAAGGTTTTATGAATTGAGGAAGATTAGAAGCAGGGACACATTGGTGGAAGGTTTTATGAATTGAGAAAGATTAGAATCAGGGACACATTGGTGGAAGGTTTTATGAATTGAGAAAGATTAGAATCAGGGACACATTGGTGGAAGGTTTTATGAATTGAGAAAGATTAGAATCAGGGACACATTGGTGGAAGGTTTTATGAATTGAGAAAGATTAGAAGCAGGGACACATTGGTAGAAGGCTTTATGAATTGAGAAAGATTAGAATCAGGGACACATTGGTGGAAGGTTTTATGAATTCAGAAAGATTAGAATCAGGGACACATTGGTGGAAGGTTTTATGAATTGAGAAAGATTAGAAGCAGGGACACATTGGTAGAAGGTTTTATGAATTGAGAAAGATTAGAAGCAGGGACACATTGGTGGAAGGTTTTATGAATTGAGAAAGATTAGAATCAGGGACACATTGGTGGAAGGTTTTATGAATTGAGAAAGATTAGAATCAGGGACTCATTGGTGGAAGGTTTTATGAATTGAGAACGATTAGAATCAGGGACACATTGGTGGAAGGTTTTATGAATTGAGAAAGATTAGAATCAGGGACACATTGGTGGAAGGTTTTATGAATTGAGAAAGATTAGAATCAGGGACACATTGGTGGAAGGTTTTATGAATTGAGAAAGATTAGAATCAGGGACACATTGGTGGAAGGTTTTATGAATTCAGAAAGATTAGAATCAGGGACACATTGGTGGAAGGTTTTATGAATTCAGAAAGATTAGAACCAGGGACACATTGGTGGAAGGTTTTATGAATTGAGAAAGATTAGAATCAGGGACACATTGGTGGAAGGTTTTATGAATTCAGAAAGATTAGAACCAGGGACACATTGGTGGAAGGTTTTATGAATTGAGAAAGATTAGAATCAGGGACACATTGGTGGAAGGTTTTATGAATTGAGAAAGATTAGAATCAGGGACACATTGGTGGAAGGTTTTATGAATTCAGAAAGATTAGAACCAGGGACACATTGGTGGAAGGTTTTATGAATTGAGAAAGATTAGAATCAGGGACACATTGGTGGAAGGTTTTATGAATTCAGAAAGATTAGAACCAGGGACACATTGGTGGAAGGTTTTATGAATTGAGAAAGATTAGAATCAGGGACACATTGGTGGAAGGTTTTATGAATTCAGAAAGATTAGAACCAGGGACACATTGGTGGAAGGTTTTATGAATTGAGAAAGATTAGAATCAGGGACACATTGGTGGAAGGTTTTATGAATTCAGAAAGATTAGAACCAGGGACACATTGGTGGAAGGTTTTATGAATTGAGAAAGATTAGAATCAGGGACACATTGGTAGAAGGTTTTATGAATTGAGAAAGATAAGAATCAGGGACACAATTGGTAGAAGGTTTTATGAATTGAGAAAGATAAGAATCAGGGACACATTGGTGGAAGGTTTTAGGAATTGAGAAAGATTAGAATCAGGGACACAATTGGTAGAAGGTTTTATGAATTGAGAAAGATAAGAATCAGGGACACATTGGTGGAAGGTTTTAGGAATTGAGAAAGATAAGAATCAGGGACACAATTGGTAGAAGGTTTTATGAATTGAGAAAGATAAGAATCAGGGACACATTGGTGGAAGGTTTTATGAATTGAGTAAGATTAGAATCAGGAATTCATTGGTGGAAGGTTTTATGAATTGAGAAAGATTAGAACCAGGAATTCATTGGTGGAAGGTTTTATGAATTGAGAAAGATTAGAATCAGGAATTCATTGGTGGAAGGTTTTATGAATTGAGAAAGCTTAGAACCAGGGACACATTGGTGGAAGGTTTTATGAATTGAGTAAGATTAGAATCAGGAATTCATTGGTGGAAGGTTTTATGAATTGAGAAAGATTAGAACCAGGGACACATTGGTAGAAGGTTTTATGAGTTGAGAAAGATTAGAACCAGGGACACATTGGTGGAAGGTTTTATGAGTTGAGAAAGATTAGAACCAGGGACACATTGGTGGAAGGTTTTATGAGTTGAGAAAGATTAGAAGCAGGGACACATTGGTGGAAGGTTTTATGAGTTGAGAAAGATTAGAAGCAGGGACACATTGGTGGAAGGTTTTATGAATTGAGAAAGATTAGAATCAGGGACACATTGGTGGAAGGTTTTATGAATTGAGAAAGATTAGAATCAGGGACACATTGGTGGAAGGTTTTATGAATTGAGAAAGATTAGAATCAGGGACACATTGGTGGAAGGTTTTATGAATTGAGAACGATTAGAATCAGGGACACATTGGTGGAAGGTTTTATGAATTGAGAAAGATTAGAATCAGGGACACATGGGTGGAAGGTTTTATGAATTGAGAACGATTAGAATCAGGGACACATTGTTGGAAGGTTTTATGAATTGAGAAAGATTAGAACCAGGGACACATTGGTAGAAGGTTTTATGAATTGAGAACGATTAGAATCAGGGACACATTGGTGGAAGGTTTTATGAATTGAGAAAGATTAGAATCAGGGACACATGGGTGGAAGGTTTTATGAATTGAGAAAGGTTAGAATCAGGTACACATGGGTGGAAGGTTTTATGAATTGAGAAAGATTAGAATCAGGGACACATTGGTAGAAGGTTTTATGAATTGAGAAAGATTAGAATCAGGGACACATTGGTGGAAGGTTTTATGAATTGAGAAAGATTAGAATCAGGGACACATTCGTGAAAGGTTTTATGAATTGAGAAAGATTAGAATCAGGGACACATGGGTGGAAGGTTTTATGAATTGAGAAAGGTTAGAATCAGGTACACATGGGTGGAAGGTTTTATGAATTGAGAAAGATTAGAAGCAGGGACACATTGGTAGAAGGTTTTATGAATTGAGAAAAATTTGAATCAGGGACACATTGGTGGAAGGTTTTATGAATTGAGCAAGATTAGAATTAGGGACACGTTGGTGGAAGGTTTTATGAATTGAGAAAGATTAGAATCAGGGACACATTCGTGGAAGGTTTTATGAATTGAGAAAGATTAGAATCAGGGACACATTGGTGGAAGGTTTTATGAATTGAGAAAGATTAGAATCAGGGACACATTGGTGGAAGGTTTTATGAATTGAGAAAGATTAGAATCAGGGACACATTGGTGGAAGGTTTTATGAATTGAGAAAGCTTAGAATCAGGGACACATTGGTGGAAGGTTTTATGAATTGAGTAAGATTAGAATCAGGGACGCATTGGTGGAAGGTTTTATGAATTGAGAAAGATTAGAATCAGGGACACATTGGTGGAAGGTTTTATGAATTGAGAAAGATTAGAATCAGGGACACATTGGTAGAAGGTTTTATGAATTGAGAAAGATTAGAATCAGGGACACATTGGTAGAAGGTTTTATGAATTGAGAAAGATTAGAATCAGGGACACATTGGTGGAAGGTTTTATGAATTGAGAAAGATTAGAATCAGGGACATATGGATGGAAGATTTTATGAATTGAGAAAGATTAGAATCAGGGACACATTGGTAGAAGGTTTCATGAATTGAGAAAGATTAGAATCAGGGACATATGGATGGAAGATTTTATGAATTGAGAAAGATTAGAATCAGGGACACATGGGTGGAAGGTTTTATGAATTGAGAACGATTAGAATCAGGGACACATTGGTGGAAGGTTTTATGAATTGAGAAAGATTAGAATCAGGGACACATTGGTGGAAGGTTTTATGAATTGAGAAAGATTAGAATCAGGGACACATTGGTGGAAGGTTTTATGAATTGAGAAAGATTAGAACCAGGGACACATTGGTGGAAGGTTTTATGAATTGAGAAAGATTAGAACCAGGGACACATGGGTGGAAGGTTTTATGAATTGAGAAAGATTAGAACCAGGGACACATTGGTGGAAGGTTTTATGAATTGAGTAAGATTAGAATCAGGGACACATGGGTGGAAGGTTTTATGAATTGAGAAAGATTAGAATCAGGGACACATTGGTGGAAGGTTTTATGAATTGAGAAAGATTAGAATCAGGGACACATTGGTGGAAGGTTTTATGAATTGAGAAAGATTAGAAGCAGGGACACATTGGTGGAAGGTTTTATGAATTGAGAAAGATTAGAATCAGGGACACATTGGTGGAAGGTTTTATGAATTCAGAAAGATTAGAATCAGGGACACATTGGTGGAAGGTTTTATGAATTGAGAAAGCTTAGAATCAGGGACACATTGGTGGAAGGTTTTATGAATTGAGAAAGATTAGAATCAGGGACATATGGATGGAAGATTTTATGAATTGAGAAAGATTAGAATCAGGGACACATTGGTAGAAGGTTTCATGAATTGAGAAAGATTAGAATCAGGGACATATGGATGGAAGATTTTATGAATTGAGAAAGATTAGAATCAGGGACACATGGGTGGAAGGTTTTATGAATTGAGAACGATTAGAATCAGGGACACATTGGTGGAAGGTTTTATGAATTGAGAAAGATTAGAAGCAGGGATACATTGGTGGAAGGTTTAATGGGTTGAGAAAGATTAGAATCAGGGACACATTGGTGGAAGGTTTTATGAATTGAGAAAGATTAGAAGCAGGGACACATTGGTGGAAGGTTTTATGAATTGAGAAAGATTAGAATCAGGTACACATGGGTGGAAGGTTTTATGAATTGAGAAAGATTAGAATCAGGGACACATTGGTGGAAGGTTTTATGAATTGAGAAAGATTAGAATCAGGGACACATTGGTGGAAGGTTTTATGAATTGAGAAAGATTAGAATCAGGGACACATTGGTGGAAGGTTTTATGAATTGAGAAAGATTAGAATCAGGGACACATTGGTGGAAGGTTTTATAAATTGAGAAAGATTAGAACCAGGGACACATTGGTGGAAGGTTTTATGAATTGAGAAAGATTAGAATCAGGGACACATTGGTGGAAGGTTTTATGAGTTGAGAAAGATTAAAATCAGGGACACATTGGTGGAAGGTTTTATGAATTGAGAAAGATTAGAAGCAGGGACACATTGGTAGAAGGTTTTATGAATTGAGAAAGATTAGAATCAGGGACACATTGGTGGAAGGTTTTATGAATTGAGAAAGATTAGAATCAGGGACACATTGGTGGAAGGTTTTATGAATTGAGAAAGATTAGAAGCAGGGACACATTCGTGGAAGGTTTTATGAATTGAGAAAGATTAGAATCAGGGACACATTGGTGGAAGGTTTTATGAATTGAGAAAGATTAGAAGCAGGGACACATTGGTGGAAGGTTTTATGAATTGAGAAAGATTAGAATCAGGGACGCATTGGTGGAAGGTTTTATGAATTGAGGAAGATTAGAAGCAGGGACACATTGGTAGAAGGTTTTATGAATTGAGAAAGATTAGAATCAGGAATTCATTGGTGGAAGGTTTTATGAATTGAGAAAGATTAGAATCAGGAATTCATTGGTGGAAGGTTTTATGAATTGAGAAAGATTAGAATCAGGGACACATTGGTGGAAGGTTTTATGAATTGAGAACGATTAGAATCAGGGACACATTGGTGGAAGGTTTTATGAATTGAGAAAGATTAGAATCAGGGACACATTGGTAGAAGGTTTTATGAATTGAGAAAGATTAGAATCAGGGACACATTGGTGGAAGGTTTTATGAATTGAGAAAGATTAGAAGCAGGGACACATTGGTGGAAGGTTTTATGAATTGAGAAAGATTAGAATCAGGGACACATTGGTGGAAGGTTTTATGAATTGAGAAAGATTAGAATCAGGGACACATTGGTGGAAGGTTTTATGAATTCAGAAAGATTAGAAGCAGGGACACATTGGTGGAAGGTTTTATGAATTCAGAAAGATTAGAATCAGGGACACATTGGTGGAAGGTTTTATGAATTGAGAAAGCTTAGAATCAGGGACACATTGGAGGAAGGTTTTATGAATTGAGAAAGATTAGAATCAGGGACACATTGGAGGAAGGTTTTATGAATTGAGAAAGATTAGAATCAGGGACACATTGGTGGAAGGTTTTATGAATTGAGAAAGATTAGAATCAGGGACACATTGGTGGAAGGTTTTATGAATTGAGAACGATTAGAATCAGGGACACATTGGAGGAAGGTTTTATGAATTGAGAACGATTAGAATCAGGGACACATTGGAGGAAGGTTTTATGAATTGAGAACGATTAGAATCAGGGACACATTGGAGGAAGGTTTTATGAATTGAGAAAGATTAGAATCAGGGACACATTGGAGGAAGGTTTTATGAATTGAGAAAGATTAGAATCAGGGACACATTGGAGGAAGGTTTTATGAATTGAGAAAGATTAGAATCAGGGACACATTGGAGGAAGGTTTTATAAATTGAGAAAGATTAGAATCACAGACACATTGGTGGAAGGTTTTATGAATTGAGAACGATTAGAATCAGGGACACATTGGAGGAAGGTTTTATGAATTGAGAACGATTAGAATCAGGGACACATTGGAGGAAGGTTTTATGAATTGAGAACGATTAGAATCAGGGACACATTGGAGGAAGGTTTTATGAATTGAGAAAGATTGGAATCAGGGACACATTGGTGGAAGGTTTTATGAATTGAGAAAGATTAGAATCAGGGACACATTGGTAGAAGGTTTTATGAATTGAGAAAGATTAGAATCAGGGACACATTGGTGGAAGGTTTTATGAATTGAGAAAGATTAGAATCAGGGACACATTGGTGGAAGGTTTTATGAATTGAGAAAGATTAGAAGCAGGGACACATTGGTGGAAGGTTTTATGAATTGAGAAAGATTAGAAGCAGGGACACATTGGTGGAAGGTTTTATGAATTGAGAAAGATTAGAATCAGGGACACATTGGTGGAAGGTTTTATGAATTGAGAAAGATTAGAATCAGGGACACATGGGTGGAAGGTTTTATGAATTGAGAAAGGTTAGAATCAGGTACACATGGGTGGAAGGTTTTATGAATTGAGAAAGATTAGAAGCAGGGACACATTGGTAGAAGGTTTTATGAATTGAGAAAGATTGGAATCAGGGACACATTGGTGGAAGGTTTTATGAATTGAGAAAGATTAGAATCAGGGACACATTGGTGGAAGGTTTTATGAATTGAGAAAGATTAGAATCAGGGACACATTGGTGGAAGGTTTTATGAATTCAGAAAGATTAGAATCAGGGACACATTGGTGGAAGGTTTTATGAATTAAGAACGATTAGAATCAGGGACACATTGGTGGAAGGTTTTATGGGTTGAGAAAGATTAGAACCAGGGACACATTGGTGGAAGGTTTTATGAATTGAGAAAGATTAGAATCAGGGACACATTGGTGGAAGGTTTTATGAATTGAGAAAGATTAGAATCAGGGACACATGGGTGGAAGGTTTTATGAATTGAGAAAGGTTAGAATCAGGTACACATGGGTGGAAGGTTTTATGAATTGAGAAAGATTAGAAGCAGGGACACATTGGTAGAAGGTTTTATGAATTGAGAAAGATTGGAATCAGGGACACATTGGTGGAAGGTTTTATGAATTGAGAAAGATTAGAATCAGGGACACATTGGTGGAAGGTTTTATGAATTGAGAAAGATTAGAATCAGGGACACATTGGTGGAAGGTTTTATGAATTCAGAAAGATTAGAATCAGGGACACATTGGTGGAAGGTTTTATGAATTAAGAACGATTAGAATCAGGGACACATTGGTGGAAGGTTTTATCGGTTGAGAAAGATAAGAATAAGGGATTCATTGGTGGAAGGTTTTATGGGTTGAGTAAGATTAGAATCAGGGACACATTGGTGGAAGGTTTTATGAATTGAGGAAGATTAGAATCAGGGACACAGTGGTGGAAGGTTTTATCGGTTGAGAATGATTAGAATCAGGGACACATTGGTAGAAGGTTTTATGGGTTGAGAAAGATTAGAATAAGGGATTCATTGGTGGAAGGTTTTATGGGTTGAGAAAGATTAGAACCAGGGACACATTGGTAGAAGGTTTTATGAATTGAGAAAGATTAGAATCAGGGACACATTGTTGGAAGGTTTTATGAATTGAGAAAGATAAGAATCAGGGACACATTGGTGGAAGGTTTTATGAATTGAGAAAGATTAGAATCAGGGACACATTGGTGGAAGGTTTTATGAATTGAGAAAGATAAGAATCAGGGACACATTGGTGGAAGGTTTTATGAATTCAGTAAGATTAGAATCAGGGACACCTTGGTAGAAGGTTTTATAAACTTTCTATAGTGGTCGTAGCTTCGATGATCCCAATGATTTATTGATTAATGTTTTGAGCCGCACCAAAGCTTAAATTGTCTTAGTATAAAACTGTTTGAAGCCTACCTGGAAACTATTCCATTTCACGTGATCTAGCGAAAGCCATGCTTGTGACAGGAAGGTGGAGGGGGTCTAGCCCCCAATTTCAAGGAAGCCGGACGCTAGACCACTATCAAAAGTTAATATAAAAGAAAACTTTAAAATTTGGGAAAAACGTCTGCTCGAAAAATGACAGAAAACCTCCTGTGAAGTCGACGGGAAGTGCTTCCTTAAACAGACCGAGTTTAGGTCGCGGATTTCTGAATTTAACACGCCATGGGAAGTAAATACTTTATCTTTAGACCGCATGTTATAAATCTGACAAATTAACTTCCAAATTAGGCTGAGTTTTGGACTGGACCTTGAGTAAAAACGTGATATTCTCAGACCCTGGATGATCAAACAAGACGCACGACGGTTTGTATAAGGAGGCTCATTGACATGCGCAGTTATATATTTTACGCTGTCAGTTGTAAATTTTCAAACTTAATCCAATTGATAACATTAATAAAGGGCGTTGCTACAAGAAACCGGTTGTAGTTAACAGCGTGGTTCATTACTCTCTGACGTATATTTGGTCAGGTATATTTACCTATTTAATAGCTGGTAGACATGATTGAGATTTGCAGAGCAGATTAAACTCACTATTTGTGATCAGTTCCCGTAATTGTATCGATTAGCGATTCCCGTGATAACGGTAAGTAGACTTATAAACTTTCTTCGCCAAAAGTTCAAACAATAACTTAAATACAGCCCTAGTTTTGACTTCCTAAAATAGCATATTTATCAGATGTTAAACTTAAAAATAAGTAAAACATTTTCGGAAAACGAATATTTTGTATTTTTTTTAAATACCGGCACAATATTTTGTCACAAACAATCCTCCAAAGCAATCGTTTCAAACAGTAAAAAAACAGTTGGTGTTAAATTGACGAGCTAATTAACTCTATTGATTACCTTACGTTTTAAGGCAAACTAAAAATTAATTGCCAAGTTTATAATAAGTTTTCTTTTCCAACAAAAACTCTTCTCGAAACCGCCTTACATCGAAAACTATCTAAAGATCGGCAAACTAAAGGTAACGAAGCTTTGTCATGCACGTGAACAGTTTAGAGAAAATGCACACGTTAGTGTTACAATGTTTGTCCTTTTAACTTATCTGGGTTATAATAAATTTATGAATGTTCGCCCCTAAGGTTATATTAGTATGTTATATAAGTACATATCTACAATCTTAGCCTATTTTCTCCTTGGTTTTCTTTTTAGCACCAATTAACTGAATAATTGAAATCGTTTACACTTCACTGTACTTGGCGATTTAGTCCGCATTTCGTAAGAAACAGTTATACGCTACAGAAAAAATATGTTCAAACCCTTACAAGCCTTGGAAGTTAGAAGTAGATCTATAATATTGGTTTGAGCTGCTGGAATCGCATTTTTTATAAATTTTGCTCGTCAATTAGACTATGAAGAGGTCTAAAGTTCAGCGAAAAACAATTAATGATTGACTTGGTATAAGGGCAATCCATACAATATGTGATTTGTAAGCCTACGAACCAAAATAGTATACAAAATTTAAAATCCCCGGGACGAACTGTTATTTTACACATATGCAAGTAGTGTTATTCCGATAAACCAATACTTCATACTGACTCAATATTTCCACTTTTATTCATCGAAATATTTATTGGAGTGTGTTCATCTATTTCTGTGAACAATGTCTTCTAAAAAGAAGGAATTACTGTTCGTCCGTCATTGATGTATCATATCGCATAGTGGCATATAATGTGAAATATAATATAATTCAAGATAACCAATGTCTGGATATTAAAGGGGCATGAGCTGCCAAAATTCGCAGTTTTTTCATAACTTCTGATCGTCACGACAGTAAGTGGCTTTGGAGGCTTTCGAAAAACTAAATGATTGGCGTTGAAATGAGAAAAATCCATACAGTATGTGGCCTGTATGAACCGAAAACGTGTTCAAAAGTAAACAAAATTTAAATAACCGGGACGACCATTCATTCTTTCTAAACCAAAGTTAGTTCAAAACAGTACTTTATCGTACATTTTCGAGACTAGAACCGTTAAAAAGCTTCTGAATTATACGTTGTGGCGGTGTTTACCACATGAAAGAAAACCCCGGATTAAAGAAGACTTGAAACACTCAAATTGAAAAATCAAATTATTGTCCATAAAAACCGAAGGAAAGGCACAGTAGTTGACACAAATCACAAATTCACTGAGAGTAATAATACATGTAGTTCTGAGATATAGGGATAGGCTTAGTTCTGAATTTACTAGTTTGTAGATCTGATTACTAAAGCTGAGTAACCTATCCCATTGAAAACCTGTTCTAGCAGTGAGCACATGTTCAACCCAAGCTATCTTTTATGCTGAATTTGAACCAAAGGGAGATGACTGCTATAGTCACATGATGTAAGGGAGGGCAATACTAATTTGACATTTAATGTTAATTCAGTTACCAGGTTATTTCTGAGCTGGTTATCAAACAAAATATTAGAAAAAATCAAGAGCATTTGTATAAATCACCTCAACCAATGGCATAAAAATAGATGGCATGAATAATAAATGGCATGAATAATAAATGGCATGAATAATAAATGGCAATTTTTAATCTAAAAAATAAAAAGTTCATTTTTAAGTTAAAGTTCTTGATCTTCGTGATCTTCACGACACTCCCACACGCCAGTTACTGTAAACACTCAGCAATGAGTTTACGAGCCTTTAAAGATGCCAACCTCTTAGGTTTCGTTGCGGGCAACTCTGCTTCAAACGAACTAGTGGATTCACAGTTTTCAGTTCCTGAACATTCAATAGGGTAAAGAAGGGAAAGTGACCTATTAATAGTTCTTTTTGATGAAAGAATGACTTCTGCTGATCGGATGTCCCCATTCTTTCCTTGAAACAAACAACGTATTTTGCCCAATTTCCATGATGCTCGAGGGAGATTGTCTTTAACGAGCACGACGTCTCCAATATGGGGTACTAATGGAGATTGAATCCTAGGACTCTTTAAGTGTGTCTGAGTACGTTCTCGCAAACTAAGCAAATATTCATCCCTCCAACATTTCCAAAAGTTGTCCAGATGTTTATGGCCGGTTTTCCACATATCAACTATTTTATCTGCAGAACTTGGTTCCAGTCGAAATTCAGTGTCTGATGAATCGGTACTGATAGGTGGAATAGCTAGTCTGGGATTCAAAGTTAGAAAATGTGCAGGGGTTATAGCTATGTTGGAATTGATGTCATCATCTACGTACACTAAAGGTCTTGAATTAATGACAGTTTGAGCTTCTTGGAGGAAAGTTAATAGTTGATCTGTAGTAAGCAATTTCTTTCCGATGGTCTTGCGTAAACATTTTTTGACAAGACCTACCATACGTTCATATAACCCTCCCATCCAAGGGGACAGTTCAGTAATGAAGCTCCACTTAATTCCATTTTCTGCTGAAAAATGTTTTATTTCAGGAGAGAGTAAAGTTTCTTTCCATAATTTATCCAATGCAGTTTTTGCCAACTTAAACTGTGGTGCATTGTCCGAGAGAATTTCAGTAGGTACTCCATATCTAGCTATAAATCTACGTATACAAAGTAGAAATGATGATGTAGACATATCCTTCACAAGTTCTAGGTGGACCGCTCGAACTGCCATACAGGTATATAAACAAACCCATACCTTAATGACGGATGTATTGTCCAGTACATACATAGGACCCAGGTAATCTAGACCCGTATAGGTGAACGGAATCGATCTGGTTACCCGTTGTTTTGGAAGTGGTGGCATGGCGGGCATTCTGTAAGGTCCACCATCTACTCTGTGGCAGGTAAGGCATTTCTTTAGGCAACTTTTAACAACAGTCCGACCTCTGGGTAACCAATATTCGTGTCTAAGTTGAGACAACGTCTGTGAAGCACCTGAGTGGAGTAAACTGACATGAACATAATTAACCACAAGGTAAGTAAAAGGATGATGTTTGGGTAATAAGATGGGTGCAATTGTTCCACAGGTAAGGTCCGCATTTGATAATCTACCATGACAGCGTAGTATTCCTTCTTCGTCGAGTTCCAACCCTAGTTGTTTTTGAATGGTATTTCTGGTTTTGGATAGAATGTCATGTATTACTTTGGAAAATGCTGTTTTTTGTACTTCTTTAATCCAGAGTTTTTTGGCATGTTTCAGTTCATCAGCTGTTAATGGTCCATTTTGATTGGTTTGTTTCTTAAGTTTTCCTATAAATCTTAATATCCAGGCAGTTACTCGCAGCAATTTTGTGAGAGACGAAAAATTACTTGGTATTAGTCCGAACAGAGTAGTGCTAATTGTATGATTTTGAACTGATAACTTCGCTTGATGTAATATCTGTCGGCTTTTTTCTGTTGAAAGTGACTGAAAGTTTTCCTCTGTAACTGGTGGAACGTCCCAAGTTTTCCAGCAATCAACATGCTGCTGTAACCAGGGATGACCTTTCCACCATGCATGAAGTTCATTTTCTGTTAGTTCTTTACCTCTTGTACCTAAATCTGCTGGGTTTGAATCAGTAGAAATGTATCGAAATTGTATATCTGTATGAGTTTTAATTTCCTTTAATCTATTTTCCACAAACACTGGTTGTTGCTTAACAGATTTTAGCCAGCATAAAACACACTGAGAGTCAGTCCATAATACTTTTTCTTGAATGCTTATATGCAAATGTCGTTCTACAAATGACAAGGCTCGTGTACCGATGAGAACAGCTAACAGCTCAAGACGTGGAATGGTAAGTGTTTTTTGAGGGGCTAGTCTAGTTTTGGCATATATTAGATTGACTGTGGAGTTACCAGGTTTGAGTGAAATTACTTTCAGGTAAACGAGAGCACAATAGGCTTGAGCGGAAGAGTCACAGAAACAGAGTAATTGATAGGTTGGTGTAACATTAGTTAGGTTTAGTCCCACAAACCTTACAATAGGTGTTTCACGTATTTGTTTCATTTTCTGGAGAATTGTGTTCCATTTTCGTTGCTTTTCGTCAGGTAATATTTCATCCCATTCAAACTTCTCTTTCCACAAGTCCTGAAGAAAAAGTTTTGCTGCCAAGGTAATATAACTGCAATAACCAAGAGGATCAAATACAGAGGCAAGAACTTGTAAAACTATTCGTTTTGTATGTAGTGTTGAAGATTCTATTTCTGTTTTGGGGAAATCCACAAAGATATTGTCATCCTTTAGATGCCATGATAATCCCAATACATGTATTTGTACACGTTCGTCACGATCATTGGGGGATATGTGCTTTATAAAGTCCTCTGAATTGGTAGCCCATTCTCTAAGATTCATAGAGGCTTGGTCAAAAATGTTTTTACTTTCTGTGTAAATTTGGCAAGCTTCTTTTATTGTATCACAACCAGAAACAACATTGTCAACATATAAATTGTCTTTAATCTTTTTGGCTGTGGGGGTTCCTATTTTTTCTAGATGAAATGATAAAGTAGCTGCCAACAAAAATGGACTTGATATTACACCAAATGGTACTCGACAGAAGCGATAAATTTGAAGATTGTTATCTAGCTTTGGAGTATTTGGATTTTGTAGCCACATAAATCTGGTTACATCTCTGTCAGGGGACTGTAACCCAACTTGAAGAAAGGCTTTTTCAATGTCAGCTATAAATGCTATTTTAAATGTCCGAAATCTCATTAAAAGTCCACACAGATCCTGCAGAAGAACAGGTCCTCTATAAAGACATTCGTTTAAGGATAAATTGTCTTTCTTGAATTTTGCAGAGGCATCATACACTACTCTCACTTTGGTTGTTACTTTTGTTGGTGTAATTACTGGGTGATGGGGTATATAATGTTTCATTTCCCCTTCAGGCATGTTTGGCTTCACTTTCTCGATTATTCCCTTTTTCTCTTGGTCAAGAATAATATCATTGTATTTGTTGAGGAGTTCTTGGTTTCTGCTGAGTCGTTGCATTAAAGATTTAAATCTACCCAATGCTAGTCCATAATTTTCAGGTAATTCTGGGTTAGAACCTTTCCAAGGCCATGTTACGTAATAACGTTTATCTTTATAATCAACAGTCTCGTTAAAGGTTTTCAAGGCTTGGTCGTCATTAGTTTCATTTGCTGGGTCTTTGATTCCTATGGTCTCAAGGTTCCAAAAATTCTCTAAATTTGGCAGAATGTTTAGAGATTTATCTGTAGGTGTAAATATATGGTGTCTGGTTTTCATGTCCTGTCCAAATGTAAGAAGCATTAGGTTTGGTTCAGTTGACATGTTTAGTTCTGAATTTGCGCGGCCAGCCAGAATCCAGCCAAGGCGTGAACCGATCATGTAAAGTCCAGGAGAGACTTCAACCTTTTGTGGGAGAATCAAATCTAAGTAATAGTCGTTTCCTATAAGTAATTCTAAACTTGAACTTTCACAGTGGGTAGGTAGATTATCAGCCAATGTCATGTCTTTCCATAAGAAATTCCAGTTTTCACAGAACTCTAAATTCACTGGTAATCTGTAAATTGTTCCAGTTATTGTTGGAACCACATTAGCTTTAATTGATAAGAATGTTCCATCCTTTAGTTTAAGATCTAGCGTTGTTGTTGAAGTTTTAATTTTTTGAGGATTACTTGAGCCAAATGTTACAACTGATATTTCGTCTTTTACTTTAGCAATGTCCAAATTTAGCTTGCTAGCCAGTTCTTCCGTTATATAAGATCTTTGACTACCGCAGTCTAGTAATATCCGAGTTTCAATTGAATTGGTTTGTTCTGGTGCTTTAATTTCTGTGGTTGCTGTTTGCATTAGGACATAGTCATTTGAATTTGATTTCGACTCAACTGGGGTTTTAGAAACTTGAGAAAAACAGTTGGTAGCTAGATAAGATTGGTGTCCTTGAAATTTCTTAGGGCATAAACTACGATGATGGTTGTTCTTTTGATTACAGTGATAGCATGGTCTCTCAATTCGACAATCTTTTACCTGGTGCCCTTTTCGGAGGCAAATGTAGCAGTTACCTTTGATACGTTGCTTACGTTCATCCAACGTTGAGAAATTGGGACATTCATCAGACCAGTGACGTTTTCCACAAAATGCACATCCTCCAGTAGGTTGCTGGTTCGAATATGACTTTTCTCCCGCCATCAACGTTTCGGCTGTGAAGGGATAGAACCTGTAACTGGAAGAGCTAGATTTAGAATTGTCTTTACATTTGAGTGAATGATTTGATTGACGTTCAGCAGACTCTCTTGACATTACGTAAGCTTTGAACAATTCTCTTAGATTTTGAACCGTCCAAATTTTACTGTAACCCTTTTGTAATTCAAGTTGTAGAAGAACATAACAAGGTAATTTGGATGTAATTAAGGAAATGAATACACCTTGGTCAATATTCTGTCCAAATGATTGTAAACTACGTAGATGTTTCTCAATATTGTCCAAAAGAGATCTCAGTTTAACAGTATGGTTTGTGGCTATGGGCAGTTCCATTAATCTGGTGTAATGAGCATTAATTAGAGTCTGTTCGTTATCATATCTTTCAAAAAGCAATTTTAAGGCCACATCATAACCTTCATTTGTTTTGGGTATCCCATTTATTGTATCCGCTGCTTCGCCCGAAAGTTTAGATTTTAAATAGGTAAGTTTTTCAACAGGTGAGAGAGTCTTATTTTTATGAACAGAAGTCTCGAAACAATCCCAGAATTCTTTCCAGTGGAGAATATTTCCCGAAAATGAAGTTAGTTCCAACTTAGGTAATCTGACGGAATTATTGAGCGAAACATTACCTCTAACCATACTGTGGGGTTCTTGTTGTGAGTTTAACTCCAGATTTCTTAATTGGACTTGCTGTGCCTCTACCAGTTGTTGTGTCTGTTGTTGTAAAGCTAACTGGAGATTAGCCATTTTGGATAATTGATCTTCAAAAATGGGAGAACTAGTTGCCGACATTTCCTTTTTACGTTCTTGAAGAAATTGCTCGTGTGAAGTAAGATCAGAAATAGCATCGAAAATTTCACTCAAAAAATGAATGATATCGGTTTCTTCCTCTTGTAATATAACAAGTTCTTTTGGGTCACTACTTTCAACCAGACAGGCAAACCGTTCATTTGCATCTTCATATTTAGTTTGAAAGTCTTTTAGTTTATAAATTAAGGAGGTTACCTTCTTCAGTTCTGTCTCCAAATTGTCCTCTTTGATATCCTGTGATAGAAGGGGGCCAACTTTCTGTAATTCCCTTGAAAGTAAATTCCGGTAACGAGTTCGTAAACCTTTTTGATAGGATAGTGACATAATTGTATAGCAAGTGAGTCCCGGGTTTCGGCACCAACAATGTGGCGGTGTTTACCACATGAAAGAAAACCCCGGATTAAAGAACACTTGAAACACTCAAATTGAAAAATCAAATTATTGTCCATAAAAACCGAAGGAAAGGCACAGTAGTTGACACAAATCACAAATTCACTGAGAGTAATAATACATGTAGTTCTGAGATATAGGGATAGGCTAAGTTCTGAATTTACTAGTTTGTAGATCTGATTACTAAAGCTGAGTAACCTATCCCATTGAAAACCTGTTCTAGCAGTGAGCACATGTTCAACCCAAGCTATCTTTTATGCTGAATTTGAACCAAAGGGAGATGACTGCTATAGTCACATGATGTAAGGGAGGGCAATACTAATTTGACATTTAATGTTAATTCAGTTACCAGGTTATTTCTGAGCTGGTTATCAAACAAAATATTAGAAAAAATCAAGAGCATTTGTATAAATCACCTCAACCAATGGCATAAAAATAGATGGCATGAATAATAAATGGCATGAATAATAAATGGCATGAATAATAAATGGCAATTTTTAATCTAAAAAATAAAAAGTTCATTTTTAAGTTAAAGTTCTTGATCTTCGTGATCTTCACGACATACGTCTTGAGAAAAATAGCCAATAATTTCAGTATTCGGTTTTAACGTCAAAATATCAACATTTTGGCAGCTCATGCCCCTTTAATAATCTATATTGATACCACACATGTTTTTACTGTAATTATATATTTATGAACACTAAAACACACGGGCACAGGGAAAATCTTCTTGTCTAAAATAACCATGGAGACAAGTTTCTTATTGTGTTAAAAAGAGGTAAATCATTTAGACCTTTACATCCAATAATTTTTTGTAATAAACTAAACCTATGATATTTCATTAGGTTGACGACCGACAGGAGCTTAGCCTTGGTCAGAAAAATTTTCTGGAATCCTTTTGTAATACATTGACAATGGTTACGCATCTTAACTATGGCAAAACATCGGTAGACTGAGATTGAACCCCATAAATTTTGCTCCCCCCCCTCCCCTCCGGTACAGAAAAACCTATGTAATATGGGCCTATTATTTTTAACTACAGAAATGTTTTTCTGATAATTAAACACATTTATATTTATGTATATTTTCAGAGCACGTGACGAAATGGCCGTGAGTACTCATTTGGAATCCAAATGGCGGAACGTTTTCCGGTTCCGTGATACCACCGGTGATAAGTCTCTATCAGTGGATGATTGTGAACTGGTTGCTAGGCGACTGGTTGATAAATACGGATTGGCTGGCCCAAAGGCTCAGGAAGTTAAGGATCGTTTAGCGGCTGGATGGAAGGACTACTATGAATTTTTTGGAGGGAATAAAGCAGAACTAAGTGAAGACGATTTTCTGACCGCCAGTAAAGAAATGTACAGAAACCGAGCTGACGTTTGGCGCCAGGCAATCAAAACGTACGCTGCAGGCTGCTTTGACGTTATCGACGTCGATTCAGATGGCGTCATGACGGTGGATGAACTTGACGCTTATTACCAATCTTACGACGTCAAAAACAGGAAGTTTGTAGAAGAGGTTTTTCGTCAAATTGACGCTGACGGAAGTGGCAGTATCAGCAAAGATGAATTTGTAAACGCTCACGTGAATTATTTCTTTGACACGTCATCAGGCAAAGATATTCCAATGTTATTTGATGTGGATAAAGCCAGGGCGTAGGCCTGATACTTACCACATAATATACCATGAAGTTATGTACATATAAATTTTTTCCTGCAAAAAATCGGTATTAAATTAGACTGAAAATAAAACTAAAAAATAGAGGGCGCGTATGGAAGCCATGGAACCGATGTCACCTTTTCCTTCAGTGTATCTGTTTGTATATAGCATATCGTATTGTCTTGTCTACATTTTTGTATCGTACCTTTTCGGATTACAGACAATTGTACTACGGCTAAAGTAAATGATTTCAGTTGGAGTAATTTAGTTTTCTGCAATTTGGGCTAATTTGATCTTTTGTAAATAACAAAACAAGACATCGAGAAGTTTAATCAGAGAGTAAAATAAACAGGATTTATGTAAATTAGCTTATAAATAGCATGTTGATTTTTCTTATGTTTTACATTAACACGACACATGGTATTACAATATTCTCGTTATAGTACTGCGACGTACTGGTTATCGCACTGCAATGTACTGGTTACCGAACTGCAATGTAGCCTACTGGTTATCGTACTGTAATGTACTGGTTACCGAACTGCAATGTACTGGTTACCGAACTGCAATGTACTAGTTATCGTACTGCAATGTACTGGTTATCGTACTGTAATGTACTAGTTATCGTACTGCAATGTACTGGTTACCGAACTGCAATGTACTGGTTACCGAACTGCAATGTACTGGTTACCGAACTGCAATGTACTAGTTATCGTACTGTAATGTACTGGTTATCGTACTGCAATGTACTGGTCATCGTACTGCAATGTACTGGTTATCGTACTGCAATGTACTGGTTATCGTACTGCAATGTACTAGTTATCATACTGCAATGTACTGGTTATCGCACGGCTATATACTGCATATAGCAATCCAATGTACTGGTTATCGTACTGCAATGTACTAGTTATCGTACTGCAATGTACTGGTTATCGCACGGCTATATACTGCAATCCAACGTACCGGTTATCGCAATGCAATGTACTGGTTATCGTACTGCAATGTGCTGGTTATATTTTTTTCAAGTGGATATTTATATTTTATTTTTGTTACACGAAATAAATTTATATAATTCAGCTCTTGTTTTCTTGTCTGACATTATGCCACAGTTTTTATCCATAAGTAATTCTTCACATTATACCACACTAATTCAATTTTTTAATTCAATTCAAGATTTATTTCAATAAGAAGAAGAGTACATAGACATTTTCTTAAAATAAAGGCGGGAATAAAACCCATTTGGGCTTGCTTTATCCCTTGAGTTATATAAAACAGATCAACAAGAGAAATATAATAAAGATAAATACAAACAACAATACGATAACGAAAAAAAAGTAAGTAATTGGTATGCATTTGCCAAATTTAACAGCTTTCAACAACCAATTATGTCTCACAAAACATGAAAACATAACAGGTCACAGTTAGCTATTCCGCCCGTCTCTCGATCAAATGTCTTTTGAGATGTGCCTTAAAACAAGATATAGATACTATGTTCTTCAGGTTACAGGGGAGTCTGTTGCAGAGATTTCGGCTATTAATTTTAGTAACAGTTTTATAATTAGAATATCTTTATTGAAAAAAAAAATGTTGCAAAATACTTTAAGCGCAGAGTAACCCGTTTCCAATAAGTTGGTCGGAAATAAAACTGATGCTGTAGGTAGTAAACCTATGCTATATCTTACGAACAAAATCACGATACAAGTTTGGTCCGGACATTTTTCTGGGTCAATTAGTGTCGGTTATTCACTAATTCAGTAAGTTTGTGTTAATTGGTTAATCTCACGCTCAGACAGTTTTCATATGACAAAGTATAGGTATGTTTAGCGAAGAATCCTCACGATCAAATTTGGATGTTTTTCTTTTTGGACTGAGTGGGATTTGAACCCGCGACCCTTTGGTGGAAGGTTGTTCGGAATAAGCGTCCAACGCTCTACCTACTGGGCCACGAAGGCCCCTCCAATTGCTATTCAGGATCCAATCGTCGGCCTGTTGATTCTGACTAAGTTTTCACTCGAATGACCTACGTGGGATGGTTGCCAGTTACCAACGGAAGGTCGTGGGTTTCCCCCAGGCATAGAGCCCGGTTTCCTCCCACAATAAAACTGGCAACGCCGCCATATAAGTGAAATAATCTTGAGCGTGGCGTAAAACACCAATCAGTCAATCAATCGGCCTGTTGATAATGGAAGCCCGTAAGAAAAGTTCTACTGAAACAAATGTTTATTTTTAGCCAGATTAATATATCATAAAACGTGGTGCATCCGATCACCATGTAGGTTTTTCAACTCTGAAATCAGGAAAGGGGGAGGGGGCTGTGAATAGCTTGACATAGTGAGAAGTAGGACCCCATAAAAAAGAGGAGGAAGGGGGGGGGGGGTCGGATAATTGGGACTTCACAAAGGGAATAATCACGTTTTCACTAGGAGACAACTATTTCTGCATTAAGGATTGAACATCTATACAGTTTAACCTTCCCTGAAACTCACTCTCGGAGCAACAGATTTACCAAAAACCTAATTCTGCAAAAATAGCAACATATTATTACATCTCTATGCTTCAGTTAATTTGTATAGAATTGCATGGAATTACTCCTCCTGACCTATGTTGTAACGCACATTTGTTACTGGCACAAGGTACACCAGCTTTGTAAGACCGAACCTCTGAAGGTTATAGAGCCATCCTACGTCATAATTTCACCAGACTGTAGGCCCAAACATCTAGCATTGCAAGCATTACCATATACCGCAGGCGTAGAGCGACTTAGTATATATACTAAGTCGTTCTACGCCTGCGGTATATGGTAATGCTTGGAATGCTACTAAACATCAACTTATTTAAAGGTCGTTGTAGAAAACCCCGGTTTGGTAAGCCGGTAAGCATTAATTAAAAAAAAAAAACGTTAGTTGTATTTTAGCTTAAGTGTTCACTTTAACTTCCTTTTGTGTTAACCCTATTGGAGAAATGATCAGACTTATTTCATTTGTTAAAGCCATCCCGCGTTCTTACATTTATCCGGTTTTATCAGATATTGGAGATACCTTTTCTTAGATACCTTATCATTGAAACTTACTTTAAAGCAGACAGTCTAGTTTAATACATTGAACTGTGCTGTAGACCATGACTGTCTGCAATCAATGGTAAGATATTACTGTCAATTGCAATCGATTTCAAAGTAGAAAGTTACACGCGGTTAATTCCGCGTGCCCGACACGTGTTGCCAAATCGACGGCGGGACAGCTGTTCGCACATGCGCACTCAATATTTCTCTTTAGGTTTCTATGTTTTGAGAGATAATAATATCGCGATATATTTAACTGATTAGGCAAAATGTTGCCCAAAATGGCGCCCCAAGCTATAATTGGGGGATTTATAACTTTATTAGTTGTGTTTATCGGACTTCCAGCAGGAAAATGCCACACGTTTTTGGCAGACGCAAATTTGGAGAAGTTGTTAGCTATGGAAAATGATTTAATACAACTTTCTGACTACTTGATCAAACAGGAATCATTTTTACACGGTGAAGACGAGGACGTTCATGATATGTCTCACGTTAACAGGTAAATCGACTTTCTCTTATTATAAAGTAAACTAGATTATGAATACAGGCCTATACCTTAAACCTGAAGAAGGCCTCCATAAAGCCTCTGATGAAAACTCATGGTCAGGTTGGTTTTTATTTTTCGACTCTGAACACTGCGCTCAATACTTGCTCATTTAAATTAGTTTTAGTAATAACCAGCTTTACTATCGTAATTCTGATGTCATTTATAAGCTTTGCAATTGCAATCACAATCAAAAATTTCTAACCCTCCACAGTTGTTTGTAGAGTAAAACATTGACCGCCTATTTCTTGGCGAAAACTCTACAACCTTTTTTTCTCATAAAATAACGTGACTTAAGTTCCTGCCTTCCCTATATAGCGTATTGGTCACACTCTCACATATCTGATACACTCGTACACAACACTTTGTACGAAACATACTTCATAATGTACACACTGTCTGGACAGCGATCGGTTTTGACACATGTTGTTGAAATCGATTTTGATTTTAAATTCTTACTTTACATCAAAGGTATTTCATTTCAGATCGATTAAAATTCATACAAGTTTTAGCCTATCAAATTTTACAAAACTGATTGAAACCAATACATAAATGAGTGGTTAAAGGGATACATTGCTTAAGTTTGTTGTGATTCTCCGTTGACCTTCGGGATTAGTATATAATTGAGAATTGATTAATCTCGGATGAAAGTCTGCAAGTCGACTTTCAGCCAAAAATGTTCATTTAACGAGATTAGAGAATTCCATGCTGCTATTGTTTTCTTGAGTCCCGAATCCCCATTTAATAATCCGAATCCAGTGGTCCGTGGATGCTAGGAAAGTTTCCAATGGCCATCTGGGAACATCATCTTTATATAAACAACAGTCGAATAGCACACATTTTATTGTTCTTTGTTTCGCTGGTGCCCGGCATATCTCTCTATCTATATCTCTATATCTTTGGGCACAAAAATTCAGTAGCTTGGCTTAAAGTGTTAACCATCAACGAACGTGGACTTTTCAATTTGTGAACAACTTAGAAATATGGGTAGATTGTTTTTACTGACAAAGTAATAAACTTAAATCTATACACGTACAAGTCTTAGTTACAGTTTAAAAAACGCGTATATAAAATTAATGAAAAGTCGGTACAGATATAGGCTTACTTTTTTTCCCTAGAACAGACGAGTTCGAAACTCAAAAAGTGCAAAGTTATTGTGCTAAATTAACTGATTGATTGATTGATGTCTTGGGCTTAATGTCGCACTCAACTGCCAAGCTTATATGGCGACAAAAGTACCAAAGATCACCTCGACATCACCTAAACCTTAATGTGGACATTAGGCTCCGCAGACCATAGAATGTCAGGACGGCTTATGTATTTGGCATACTAAATGTTCCTCCTTGCTAGGTCAGCATACATGGCTAAAGCACAGCCACAATGGGGCCGAGGGCTATTCCACCAGAAGTTATTAAGATTACACATTAAGAAAGTGGTTTCGATTTAGTATGTTTTAAATAGCAAGACAAAAACAAAAGCGTGTCTATACGTTTTTCACAGATTGTCAAAAAGATGTATAAGTGTAGATGTCTATATTATATGTCTACATTAGAACTTTCTTCTGTTTTCAGTACAATGGAGGAGACAAAGGCTGTGCATACAAAAATCGCCCGTAAAACAATGCAATATTTATCGCAACCTTTCAACGTGTATCGATTGATGAAGAGGCTCAATGAACAATGGAGGGATGCTGTACAGGCTATACGTGATCATGACTTCTGTAAAGATGGTAAGAACAGGCTATACGTGATCATGACTTCTGTAAAGATGGTAAGAACAGGCTATACGTGATCATGACTTCTGTAAAGATGGTAAGAACAGGCTATACTTCACCATGACTTCTGTAAAGATGGTAAGAACAGGCTATACGTGATCATGACTTCTGTAAAGATGGTAAGAACAGGCTATACGTGATCATGACTTCTGTAAAGATGGTAAGAACAGGCTATACTTCACCATGACTTCTGTAAAGATGGTAAGAACAGGCTATACGTGATCATGACTTCTGTAAAGATGGTAAGAACAGGCTATACGTGATCATGACTTCTGTAAAGATGGTAAGAACAGGCTATACTTCACCATGACTTCTGTAAAGATGGTAAGAACAGGCTATACGTGATCATGACTTCTGTAAAGATGGTAAGAACAGGCTATACTTCACCATGACTTCTGTAAAGATGGTAAGAACAGGCTATACGTGATCATGACTTCTGTAAAGATGGTAAGAACAGGCTATACGTGATCATGATTTCTGTAAAGATGGTAAGAACAGGCTATACGTGATCATGACTTCTGTAAAGATGGTAAGAACAGGCTATACGTGATCATGACTTCTGTAAAGATGGTAAGAACAGGCTATACGTGATCATGACTTCTGTAAAGATGGTAAGAACAGGCTATACGTGATCATGACTTCTGTAAAGATGGTAAGAACAGGCTATACGTCATCATGACTTCTGTAAAGATGGTAAGAACAGGCTATACGTCATGATGACTTCTGTAAAGATGGTAAGAACAGGCTATACGTGATCATGACTTCTGTAAAGATGGTAAGAACAGGCTATACGTGATCATGACTTCTGTAAAGATGGTAAGAACAGGCTATACGTCATCATGACTTCTGTAAAGATGGTAAGAACAGGCTATACGTCATCATGACTTCTGTAAAGACGGTAAGAACAGGCTATACGTGATCATGACTTCTGTAAAGATGGTAAGAACAGGCTATACTTCACCATGACTTCTGTAAAGATGGTAAGAACAGGCTATACGTCATCATGACTTCTGTAAAGATGGTAAGAACAGGCTATACGCCATCATGACTTCTGTAAAGATGGTAAGAACAGGCTATACGTCATCATGACTTCTGTAAAGATGGTAAGAACAGGCTATACGTCATCATGACTTCTGTAAAGATGGTAAGAACAAAATATCAGGGAATAGGCTATACGTCATCATGACTTCTGTAAAGATGGTAAAAACAGGCTATACGTCATCATGACTTCTGTAAAGATGGTAAGAACAAAATATCAGAGAATAGGCTATACGTCATCGTGACTTCTGTAAAGATGGTAAGAACAGGCTATACGTCAGCATGACTTCTGTAGAGATGGTAAGAACAGGCTATATGTCACCATGACTTCTGTAAAGATGGTAAGAACAGGCTATACGTCATCATGACTTCAAGTACTCAAAACATTACGAAAGCACTCTAAAACTTTGAAACTTTTCGTTGGGTGTCTCACCTCCTGCATGGAGCGACCGATAATCCTATCGAGCAATCGCCTATTGTTGTTGTTTTAGACCAAACATAGCAGAAAGCACTCTAATGATTTGTTATCTTCCCATTGCTCGTCCTTGAATTAGCGGAGTTCTTACCGTAATCTAGACAATATAATGTATATACTATATATGGATTGCCCGTCACCTATTGACCGAGATACTGGACTCTCACACCGTTCTGAAGGTATTGGTAGCTGCACATTGACAGTTACACTTTGTTCAAGCTTGTCAAGTTAAAGTATTCCGTATACTGGCAGGTGTTAGGAGTTATGGTGTTCATGTGTGGTTGACAAAATTCTGCCAAATCTCCAAAATTCAGTTTTAATCAAAATAGTTTAAATAGTTTTAATCAAACTAAAATGCTTTCATTTAGCCTTGTGAAAGCCATTAAGGGGTGTGAAAAACAAGAGTTAGTGACATTTAAAATGGCACGACCGGGAAAATATAGGAACCATTTCGATGAAACTGCATCAACTAATTGTTCGACACTTTTATTAAGGAGTACAAAATAAGAGCTTTCTGTTTTAGTCAGATGTACGCTTAAATTGTTTGAGAGGCATTTAGAAGTCGGTAATAGTAACACAAAAGAATAGATTTTTTGTTAACAACATGTTTATTAAGCAGTTTTGGTTTTAAATTCTTACTGTACCTCGTAAGGTATTTAATTCCAGCTCGATTCAAACTTTCTTCGAACGCCGAACTTATAATAGACCCATAGGATGAAGTCAATGCAACGCAACACACAAATTGAAAAACATTAATCTACACATGTGGAGGTCTTAGTTACAGCTTTAAATAACGCGTCTATAAAAGTCAGGAAAAGTTGGCACACGTAGGCCAACTCTTTTTCCTATAAAGCAAATTAGTTCCAGACTCAAAGAGTAGAAAGTTATTCCACCAGAAGTTACAATTCCTCAACCATTATTTCTTTTTAAAATCATGCTTTGTTTTAATTTTCTTCAGCCCTGGAGACGCGACTGGAGAATGTATTTCAAAATATCCCAAGTGACAGCCAAGTAATAGCTACAGCAAAAGCAATTGTTAAATTGCAATACTTCCACGACCTTGACATTGATAAGTTGGTTAGGGGCGAGGTCAAGGGAACAGAACCACTCGAACCCGTGACCGCCGACGAGATTTTCGATATTGGCCAAGCGGCTTACGAGGATGAAGATTATTTTAACGCTATTCCATGGCTTCAGAAAGCAACGGAACTATTTGAGAACATGTCCCCAGAAACAAAACAGGAAGTCAGTTTTAACAAAACAAACACCTTGAGTTTATTGGCGTCGTGTTATTATAAGGTACGAACAAATTCACTTGTTATATTACAATACTCCATACACAATGCAGTAGTAGTTTGATATTATATTACAATACTCCATACACAATGCAGTAGTAGTTTGATATTATATTACAATACTCCATACACAATGCAGTAGTAGTTTGATATTATATTACAATACTCCATACACAATGCAGTAGTAGTTTGATATTATATTACAATACTCCATACACAATGCAGAAGTAGTTTGATATTATATTACAATACTCCATACACAATGCAGAAGTAGTTTGATATTATATTACAATACTCCATACACAATGCAGAAGTAGTTTGATATTATATTACAATACTCCCTACACAATGCAGTAGTAGTTTGATTATTTGTACCGCTGTTGTTTTGAAGGACAGTCACACAGATGCGTGTTTATTTTGAAGGACAGTCACACAGATGCGTGTTTATTTTGAAGGACAGTCACACAGATGCGTGTTTATACCAAATAAGTTTTAAAAATCAATAAGAAAAAACGAGATGTCATTAAACCAGTTTCTTTCAGTTTTACCGATAAAATTATGGAACCTTTGATTGTAATCAGAAACGATTGACACTATGACCAATCTATCAATGACATAAGAAAACATCATTCATAGATAAAAGAAATACGATTCTAGTTTATTCAAATAAAAATATATTAATCGCGTCCCATCTATATGTAGCTCTATAAAAATCTCTGTAATTTAATAGCGTATCAAAACATAGGGGTTTGGTTCAGTATTTGTCACAAATTTGACGCCAAATTACTTGAAATGGTATTATGGTATTAATGGTATTGAAAAAAGTCTAACAATGGTGTTATGATATTGAAAAAGGACAAACAATGGTATAATGACTTTGAAAAAAGTCAAACAATGGTATTATGATATTGAAAAAGGACAAACCATGGTATTATGACATTGAAAAAAAGTCAAACAATGGTATTATTATATTGAAAAAGGACAAACAATGGTATAATGACTTTGAAAAAAGTCAAACAATGGTATTATGATATTGAAAAAAGTCAAACAATGGTATTGTGATATTGAAAAAAGTCAAACAATGGTATTATGATATTGAAAAGGGAAAACAATGGTGTTATGCTATTTAAAAAGGACAAACAATGGTATTATGATATTGAAAAAGGAAAAACAATGGTGTTATGATATTGAAAAGGGACTAACAATGGTATTATGGTATTGAAAAAAGTCAAACAATGGTATAATGAAATCTTTCAGTGGCATTTAGAAGTTGGAAGTACAAATGAAGACGAGGATTACTTATGGATAAACAGCTTCTTAATATCACCCAATAAATTAAGAAGTTGTTTATCCATAAGTAATCCTCGTCTTCATCAATGGTATAATGACATTGAAAAAAGTCAAACAACGGTATTATGATATTGAAAAGGGACAAACAGTGGTATTATGATATTGAAAAAGGACAAACAATGGTATAATGACATTGAAAAAAGTCAAACAACGGTATTATGATATTGAAAAGGGACAAACAATGGTATTATGACATTGAAAAAAGTCAAACAATGGTATTATGATATTTAAAAAGGAAAACAATGGTGTTATGATATTAAAAAAGGACAAACAATGGTATTATGATATTGAAAAAGGAAAAACAATGGTGTTATGATATTGAAAAAGGACAAACAATGGTATTATGATATTGAAAAAAGTCAAACAATGGTATTATAACATTCAAAAAAGTCAAACAATGGTATTATGATATTGAAAAGGACAAACAATGGTATTATGGTTTTGAGAAACGACAAACAATTGTATTATGATATTGAAAAAGGACAAACAATGGTATTATTATATTGAAAAAAAGCCAAAACAATGGAATCAATATTTCATCGCCTAACTTTTTGTTGATTTTAGTTAAGAAGATTATCAAAAGCAGTCGACATTTTGGATCAGCTGGAGAAACTAGGTGAGTTTTATATTTTTTTCTTTTTCGCCTTTTGTTTCTTTTTCGCTGTATACAAGTGTAATAAAACCAGTTGTTTCAAAATTATCTGGGTCCTGTCGGTTAGAGTGATCGTCCCTCAGTGCCGCGCAGACCTTCCATCAATGCGGCGCGATTTAGAATTACACTCAGACCAAATAAAAATTGAATTTCCGAGTGGATTTTTCACTCGGTCGCCGTATGTGGAAGAGTTGCCAGGTACTCCTCGAAGGTCGGGGGCATTGAGGCCGGTTTCTTTTCCCACTAAACCTGGCAACGCCGCCCTATAAGTGAAACAAGCGGCGTAAAACACCAATCAATCAATCCATCAATCAAAATGAAACTGACATCGCACTGTACGAGATCTTTATTCTTCCAGAGCCATCTAATACGAGGATACGACAGACGAAGGCGTATTACCAAGAGCGTATTGCTCAATATGGAGATGTCACCGGGCCCCCAAAGAGGCCTCTGTCAAAAGACAGGGATTATAGAACATACGAGAGGCTCTGCAGGGGAGAAAACTTAAAGGTATGACAATTTCTCTTTCATTAGATTGTAATCAGTCTAAAGGCAGAAAACTGAACGAGATAAGATTGTACCAATTCTCTGATGGAGACGAACGAACAGAATATATTTATGAATAACCTTGCGGAATATTTTACCAATTTACGTTAAGTGTGTTATAAAACATGTACGTTACTAGCCTGACAAAAAAGAACATGATATATGAGGATATAAAAAATTCAATTCTACGTTTACCTATCTACGATGGCTACGAAAATGAATTAGATCAGGGTCATATGATGTCAAACACGAAAACACCGGCCCTACTCTCAGATTTATGACACCAAACACGATCTCTGTGGTGTCAGTGCGTCTTCATAGCAGTTTGAATGAGATTCGAACCCGCAAAGCATCAATGTAAGGTCTGTGTGGCACTGAGGGACGATCAAACTGCTATGAAGACGCACTGACCCCCCCCCCCCCCCTGGTAACCGCCGCCATGTAAGTGAAATACGCGGCGTTAAACACCAATCAATCAATCAATCAACCAATCGTTGAGATTCCTTTATATACATAAATTATTCTGTAAGATTTTGCTCAGTTTTGAAGATTTTGACAATATTATCCACCATTGGTGAACAAAGGAAATCCAGTTATTTTCTTGTTCAGCAAAAAACGGAATTCTGTATTTAATATTTCATTCTTGTTTTTATCTCAGTCCCTAGCTAAAGAGGCGAAGTTAAAATGTTTTTATCATCCTACAACGAAAAGATTCCTCCGAGTTAAAGCCGAGGAGATGAATAAAAACCCTTTAGTGTTAGTACTACATGATGTGGCGGATGAAGATACAACGGCGGCAATTCGCCACATGGGATACAGACAGGTGAGGGCTGTGACGTCATGTCAGATCATACTCGGGGGATTTACTTTAAAATGACGTAAAAGCCGACCTGTGACGAAAACACCCGAGGATTTAGGCTAACACGAAGATATGGTCAATACAACTATAGGCTAATTGCATTTAAGATTTATGAGGTGTTCGCTTAAAAATTCGACTGCTTTAAACTTAGTACATAATTATTGAACTTATTTCAGTTCCTTTAACAACTGCCATTTTGGTTTGACCAATGAAATAATGTTACCCCCCCCCCCCCCCCCCCTGTAAATGATATTGAAATGCAAGATGAAGAAATTTGAAACGTTCCTAGAACTACGGCACCCTTGTGATAAATTATAAACTAATATTGTCTATCATACCTTATCCAAACCAACTCGTTTAATTACATGATTGATGTATTTGTATTCTGTTGTTTCCAATAGATGGCGGATATAGCGCTCTCTGATACTTTTCGTCATTCATTTCCAAGGTACGGGGTTTATTGCTTACAGTTCTCAACATGTTTCTACTAATTTGAAAAAGAAGACCGTTTTAACTTTGGGTGAACGGTAGTAGTACTAAACGCAGTGGGGGTTGAATGCCATACCAGCTATACACTATTCATATGGATAGGGTCATAGATGAAATGTGAATCTCTGTAGGCGGGGATGAGATCCGAGTTTTCTTAACACATTGACATTTTATGCAAACGTTGAAATCTTTCAGTGTCACAGTGACAGACCGTACAACCTGGGGGTGGTTAGACCGTGTACAGAACCGATATGAAGAACTCGATGGTCTTTTATACCCACCCATGCAATACAGCCAATTTGAGGTAACATCTATTTTATTTACACAGTCATAGGATAATCTAAGAGTAGGGATTGGTTCATCCATGTTTTACGTCATACTTAAGATTATCTCAGTAACATGGTGGCGTTGTCAGGTTTATTGGGGAGGAAACCCCCGGCCTTGGGCGATTACCTGGCAACTCTTCCACATATGAATATTGAGTGAAAAGGCAATCCAGAATCTAAGGGCGAGTTGAGGCTTTCACTTTCTAGCAATGGAATCAAAATAAAATAGAAGACTTCTACGATGTTTTAAAAACTTTCTGCAGATCCATGTAAGCAGTGTAAATAAATGTAACTCATAAAATCAAATGTAAAAAAAACACATCACTTTAAACCCCTCTGGTGTCCCTTTAAACACAGAAGATGACCCCTATGTAATCCCAATAATAACGAGACCACCATTTACGTCTAATTGGATTTCTGATTTATTTTCTTATTTTTGTTTTAGGTTCGTAATTTTGGTATGTCAGGAACAATGGAACCCCCTAAAAAGGTGAGAAAATTAACTTTAAATAACAGTCACGTAACTGTCTTACATGCCATCATGTTAAGTGATTGAGAGTACTAAATCTTTCAATGGCATTTAGAAGTTGGAAGGTTACAATAAGGTGAAGAATTACTTGGTTTATTGGGCGAGGACGTGCCGATGTAGTTCTTACATGGTTATCAAAGTCAATGACAAATTGAGAGTACTAGTTACGTTTCTCAAGGTGCTTGTACCCATTGTAAGTCGTTCTCAAGGTGCTTGTACCCATTGTAAGTCGTTCTCAAGGTGCTTGTACCCATTGTAAGTCGTTCTCAAGGTGCTTGTACCCATTGTAAGTCGTTCTCAAGGTGCTTGTACCCATTGTAAGTCGTTCTCAAGGTGCTTGTACCCATTGTAAGTCGTTCTCAAGGTGCTTGTACCCATTGTAAGTCGTTCTCAAGGTGCTTGTACCCATTGTAAGTCGTTCTCAAGGTGCTTGTACCCATTGTAAGTCGTTCTCAAGGTGCTTGTACCCATTGTAAGTCGTTCTCAAGGTGCTTGTACCCATTGTAAGTCGTTCTCAAGGTGCTTGTACCCATTGTAAGTCGATCTAAGGATATATAAAGTCAGGCTGACACAGAGACATAAAGATTGATTGATTGATTGATGTTTTACGCCGCGCTCAAGATTATTTAACTTATATAACGGCGTTGCTAGTTTTATTCTGGGAGGAAACTGAGTTCTAAGACCGGAGGAAACCCACGACCTTCTGCTGGTAACTGGCAACCATCCCACATAGGTCGTTTGAGTGAAAACCCAGTCAGAAAATTTTCCATTTTTTTTTTTGGGACTGAGTGGGATTCGAACCTGCGACCCATTGGTGGAAGAGACATATGGAAGAATCTACTAGAAAACCTGTATGCGCTATAGGAATACCTCGCTGAACACATATGAATAGTATTCTATTCTATTGTATAGACTATAGTATTCTATCCTAAATACGATCTAAAAATTGGAATAATAATGATGAATTTTTCATTGGTCATATATTGCTTTCCTTTCTACAGTCGTTGGAGAAATACAGTCAAGGTGGTGAAGTTGGCAACTTTGTCTTATTTGTAAGTATATTTATTGTAGTCATTGGATCTGTAAAGTTTGGTAAAGTATTAAAGTTTATTTCTAACCTTTATTGTAAATCATCTTCTGACACTAGAATAATCTGCTAAAGTCTCCACTAAGCCTCGCCGTGCTATAATTTGTTGGTGTTGGCCTACCGGTACTTTCTCTTACCGGTCTTTGATTGGCCTCCCACCATATTCCCAAAACAAAGCTAAGTACCTGTACCTCAAAGGCATATCAAACAAGACAGGTAAAACCTGATCGAAAGGAAAAAAACTTCAAATCTAAAATATGTTAAGTTGAAGATATTAAATAAAATATAAATTTCATATTTTTTTTACGTTTTTTTTTTAGTTGAAAGACGTTAAAGTAGGAGGGGAGATAATTCTTCCCAGATCAAAAACAAGAATTACACCTGAGAAGGTAAGTCAATGACACGGTTTGTACAAAACACACAACTTTCCTCTATACATTCAGGTGCAGAACGAGGGATACATTCTCACCTAATTTATCTCATGGTTTGGTAACCAACGTCATTTCTGTAGATTGATTGATTGAAGTTTTACGCCACACTCGAGATTATTTCACTTTTTAGACGGCTATGATGGATTTGGTGATTGACGAAACCAGATTCTTTGTCCAGAGGAAACCCACAACCTTCAGCGGTCACCACACACCCTTCAGCGGTCACCACACACCTTTGTATCCGATTCAGCTACGTGTGCACGTGCTTTTAAAATTACCATTTAGGCCTACATATGATTTGTCTCCTCGTCGCTTCTGGAGAAATCAACAAAGTCTCTCCCACTTTAAACAGCACATATCATTCTTCAACTTTTCTTCAGGGAGCCGCCGTGTTTTTCTACGCTACTCAAGATTATGTGGGAGTTTGTCCGACTTTATTTGGAACACAATGGGGTAAGTCAGCTGATACATCCCATAAAATAGTGTCAATTGTATTCAAAGGTTTGATTTCTAGGCTTGCGCACTAAATGATAATAGCTCTGGTACAATAGCGGTTTACTCAGGACATGACATAACCCAGACATCGCTTAACCCAGACATCGCTTAACCCAGACATCCCTTAACACAGACATCGCTTAACCCAGACATCCCTTAACACAGACATCCCTTAACACAGACATCCCTTAACACAGACATCGCTTAACCCAGACATCCCTTAACACAGACATCCCTTAACTCAGGCATCCCTTAACACGGACATCGCTTAACACAGACATCGCTTAACACAGACATCCCTTAACACAGACATCCCTTAACACAGACATCCCTTAACACAGACATCCCTTAACACAGACATCCCTTAACTCAGACATCCCTAAACACGGACATCGCTTAACCCAGACATCGCTTAACACAGACATCCCTTAACACAGACATCCCTTAACACGGACATCCCTTAACCCAGACATCCCTTAACCCAGACATCCCTTAACACAGGCATCCCTTAACACAGACATCGCTTAACCCAGACATCCCTTAACACAGACATCGCTTAACCCAGACATCCCTTAACACAGACATCCCTTAACACAGACATCCCTTAACACAGACATCGCTTAACCCAGACATCCCTTAACACAGACATCCCTTAACTCAGGCATCCCTTAACACGGACATCGCTTAACACAGACATCGCTTAACACAGACATCCCTTAACACAGACATCCCTTAACACAGACATCCCTTAACACAGACATCCCTTAACACAGACATCCCTTAACTCAGACATCCCTAAACACGGACATCGCTTAACCCAGACATCGCTTAACACAGACATCCCTTAACACAGACATCCCTTAACACGGACATCCCTTAACCCAGACATCCCTTAACCCAGACATCCCTTAACACAGGCATCCCTTAACACAGACATCCCTTAACCCAGACATCCCTTAACCCAGACATCGCTTAACCAAGACATCCCTTTACACAGACATCCCTTAACACAGACATCCCTTAACACAGACATCCCTAAACACAGACATCCCTTAACCCAGACATCGCTTAACCCAGACATCGCTTAACCCAGAAATCCCTTAACACGGACATCCCTTAACACAGACATCCCTTAACCCAGACATCCCTTAACCCAGACATCCCTTAACACGGACATCGCTTAACCAAGACATCCCTTTACACAGACATCCCTTAACACAGACATCCCTTAACACAGACATCCCTAAACACAGACATCCCTTAACCCAGACATCGCTTAACCCAGACATCGCTTAACCCAGAAATCCCTTAACACAGACATAACTTAACCCAGACATCCCTTAACACAGACATCCCTTAACACAGATATCCCTTAACACAGACATCGCTTAACCCAGACATCGCTTAACCCAGACATCCCTTAACCCAGACATCCCTTAACACAGACATCCCTTAACACAGACATCTCTTAACACAGACATCCCTTAACACAGACATCGCTTAACACAGACATCCCTTAACACAGACATCCCTTAACCCAGACATCCCTTAACACAGACATCGCTTAACACAGCCATCCTTTAACACAGACATCCCTTAACACAGACATCACTTAACCCAGACATCCCTTAACACAGACATCCCTTAACCCAGACATCCCTTAACACAGACATCCCTTAACACAGACATCCCTTAACACAGACATCCCTTAACCCAGACATCGCTTAACCCAGACATCGCTTAACCCAGACATCGCTTAACCCAGACATCGCTCAACCCAGACATCCCTCAACCCAGACATCCCTTAACACAGACATCCCTTAACACAGACATCCCTTAACCCAGACATCCCTTAACCGAGACATCCCTTAAAACAGACATCGCTTAACTCAGACATCGCTTAACCCAGACATCCCTTAACCCAGGCATCGCTTAACCCAGACATCCCTTAACACGGACATCGCTTAACACAGACATCCCTTAACCCAGACATCCCTTAACACAGACATCCCTTAACCCAGACATCCCTTAACCCAGACATCCCTTAACACGGACATCGCTTAACCCAGACATCCCTTAACACAGACATCCCTTAGCACAGACATCCCTTAACCCAGACATCCCTTAACACGGACATCGCTTAACCCAGACATCGCTTAACCCAGACATGGCTTAACCCAGACATCCCTTAACACAGACATCCCTTAACACAGACATCGCTTAACACAGACATCCCTTAACCCAGACATCCTTAACACAGGCATCCCTTAACCCAGACATCCCTTAACCAGACATCCCTTAACACAGACATCCCTTAACCCAGACATCCCTTAACCCAGACATCGCTTAACCCAGACATCCCTTAACACAGACATCCCTTAACCCAGACATCCCTTAACCCAGGCATCCCTTAACACAGACATCGCTTAACTCAGACATCGCTTAACCCAGACATCCCTTAACACAGACATCCCTTAACACAGACATCCCTTAACCCAGACATCCCTTAACCCCGACATCCCTTAACACAGACATCCCTTAACACAGACATCCCTTAACACAGACATCCCTTAACACGGACATCCCTTAACCCAGACATCCCTTAACCCAGACATCCCTTAACACAGACATCGCTTAACCCAGACATCCCTTAACACATACATCGCTTAACCCAGACATCCCTTAACCCAGACATCCCTTAACACAGACATCGCTTAACACAGACATCCCTTAACCCAGACATCGCTTAACCCAGACATCCCTTAACCCAGACATCCCTTAACACAGACATCGCTTAACCCAGACATCCCTTAACACAGACATCCCTTAACACAGACATGGCTTAACCCAGAAATCCCTTAACACAGACATCCCTTAACACAGACATCCCTTAACCCAAACATCCCTTAACACAGACATCCCTTAACACAGACATCCCTTAACCCAGACATCCCTTAACCCAGACATCCCTTAACACAGACATCGCTTAACCCAGACATCCCTTAACACATACATCGCTTAACCCAGACATCCCTTAACACAGATATCCCTTAACACAGCCATCCCTTAACACAGACATCGCTTAACCCAGACATCCCTTAACCCAGACATCCCTTAACCCAGACATCCCTTAACCCAGACATCCCTTAACACAGACATCCCTTAACACAGACATCCCTTAACCCAGACATCGCTTAACCCAGACATCCCTTAACACAGACATCGCTTAACCCAGACATCCCTTAACCCAGACATCCCTTAACACAGACATCGCTTAACCCAGACATCCCTTAACACAGACATCCCTTAACACAGACATCCCTTAACCCAGACATCCCTTAACACAGACATCCCTTAACACAGACATCCCTTAACACAGACATCGCTTAACACAGACATCGCTTAACCCAGACATCGCTTAACACAGACATCCCTTAACCCAGACATCCCTTAACCCAGACATCCCTTAACACAGACATCCCTTAACCCAGACATCCCTTAACCCAGACATCGCTTAAGCCAGACATCCCTTAACCCAGACATCCCTTAACACAGACATCCCTTAACCCAGACATCCCTTAACCCAGACATCCCTTAACACAGACATCGCTTAACCCAGACATCGCTTAACCCAGACATCGCTTAACACGGACATCGCTTAACACGGACATCACAATTGTTCATTTCGTAACACTTTTGTTCTTTACAGTATCATGGAAGACGTATTATGAAAGAAAAGCCAAATATTGCAGACCGATGGAGGCCAGAAAACATAAAACTGATTATTGAGACAATGATGAGAGGGAACTGTTTTAACCACTGATAGTAAAACACGCTAACAATGACGTCATCTGAATTCTTCACCTTGAGAATCTACCGTTCTAGCATAAAGATATAAGTTCCATGGGGTACATCCCTACATCATACCTATATAATTGTTATGTCTGTTTTGGTGTGTATTATGTGCCTTCCGCCAAAGGTTTTTTCCAATGAACACAAATTATCAGCCAGATAGAATTCGGCTGTTAACACAGGTCTAAGATTTCATCTAAATGTATATGTAATTATCGTTTGTGCTTTATTTAAGAATTGTTGTGAACATGATGATAGAGAGAAGGAGATGTACTTACAAATTATATAAATATTGATATAAACCTAGAGAAATGTATATCAAAAAAGTTGGAGTTCTTTGTTTTATTTTAGGGCCTACTTAAATAAACACTAAAACATACGGCACAAGGAAAATCTTCTTGACTAAAATAACCATGGACACAATTGGTATCCCTCTTATATAAACTCGATGGCAGACTAAACCAACCTTAGCAGTATAAGACCTAATAGACTGATTGATTGATTGATTGGCGTTTACGCCGTGTTCAAAAATATTTCGTTGCCAGTTTAATTGTGAGAGGCTATCAGCTGGGGTAAATTCCTCTCGGGGTCAGTGTACTCATAGTGTTCGGGGTGTTTTACTGATTGATTGATTAATTGATTTTTTTGGTGCTTTACGCCGCGCTCAAGATTATTTCACTTATATGGCGGCGTTGCCAGTTTTATTGTGGGAGGAAACCGGGCTCTGTGCCCGGAGGAAACCCACGACCTTCCGCTGGTAACTGGCAACCATCCCACATAGGTCGTTCGAGTGAAAACCCAGTCAGAAAATTTTCCAATTTTTGGACTGAGTGGGATTTAACCCCGCGAGCCATTGGTGGAAGGCTGTTTGGATTGAGCGTCCAACGCTCTACCTACTGAGCGACGGAGGCCCCCCAAAACTTCGGGAGGCTTACAGCTGAGGATATTTCTTCTAGTGACGTCTACGGCAGATTTAAGTGATAACAACTGTGACATATATTCAAATTGCAGTTCACCAGGTTTATTGTTTGGTATAATTTCACTTATTCTTGTTTCCGAAGGAAGTGGGACAGGGTGAGCCGGAGACAAAGTTGCGAATTATTGGTGGATAGCTGTTCGAATTGTGCGCTTATCGCTCTATCGTTGATGAGGCACTTCGACCCAAGCGTGCCGTCCAGCTGTCCACGAGTTCCTTTCATGAAATAAGATAGGCATACAATTTTTAGTTAATATCTGATCAAAAAGGAGCCGTTAACTAATATGGCAATAAACAGATACAAAATTTTGAGATTTTGTTTCTCATGGTCAGTGAAATTCAAACTTCGTTGATCTTACACTCCATATTAACCGCAATCGTGTCTCTTTCCTGTGTTACTTGCTTGCCGGTCAGGAAGTGTCCCTAAATGTCTCTGTAAAAGTATTTCAAGACCTCAGTGGACTTCTAACGGGAGTTGTGAAGAACTGATTGATACAAGATTATATTGTTGATTTATAAGACTTGTTGTGGAACTAGTTGTCTGCCAAAAGGAAGGCCTCCGCCTTCAGCTAGGGTAGGCCTACAATTTCTAGTTAATAGGGCCTGGGAGTTTCTCTAGAGATTTCGCGATATCCGGTGACAGATGACGTTTTTGGATGACGTTGTCAGTTCGATTGACGTTTTTTGTTCTACAACGTCAGAACTGAGCGTCATATTCGAACGTTAGTCTCCACTGGTACACTTGCGTATTGACAACGCCGGTGACAGGAAATTTGTGGAATTGTTAAGTTACTCCCGCTCCCTGTATCTGATCAAAACGAGCCGTTAACTACCATGACAATATCCCCATACAAAATGTTTAGGTTTGAAGCTAACATCCCTTATCATTTTTAATATGTTCAAAATAATTCAGTTTTTCTTTACATTTATGGGATAGAATAGAAATAATGGATTGATTCTCTGCGTATACGCTGTGATAACTGCAAGAAAAAAAGGCAAATTTCTTAAATATAAAGTAAAAAAAAAAAATTTCTTCACGTATACCTTTATTGAAAAAAAAAAACTTTCATGAAAGTCATTAAAAAGCTCAAAATAATATATTTAGTTGAAATACTGTTACTGAAAATAAAGAAATGACCAAAAATTCAGAAAATATCAATTTTTGTGGAAATTGATAAATTGCATGAATAATCAATCAATTAATAGAGTTCTCATTAAATACACATAATATACAAAGTCAGTAGTTTATATACTGATTAATAACTACATGGCGGATTGTCCAATATCACATTGATACAAATTATAGTTTGTTAGTAAAGAAAGCCATTAGTACAACCTCAGTTCACCGCACATATGTTAAATTCATAGCAGTCAAACTTTGATCATCTTGCAGGTTGACATTAGTGGGTTAACATGGCCGACGTATAGTCTCTGCCCAACATCTTTTAAATTCATTCAATCCCTTTGATCGTCTTCCAGGTTGACAAACGTGGGTAAACATCGCCAGCTACAAGGGCTCGTAACGAAGTGGTCCGTTAAAAAAACCCTCAGAAATACCATAAATTTTTCCCGTGATGTGATTAAACTGCAGTTAAATTACCCCCAGAGAGTGTGTTTAAAGTGATTCACTTATCAATGTGTAACCAATATACATTTACTATTATCCATTAGTTCCACTGATTAGTTTAACGTAATACACAAGTAGTGGAAATTTGAAAAACTACAGTTTCATATTGACTCAATATTTTATCCTAATCAGTAATGATGGTATAATAATGCCGAAATATTGAATCAATATACAACTGTTACCACTACTTGTGTATTACATACACTATTATAAAGTACATTGTCAACATGGGTTGTTCTCTCACATAACAATCAGTTTCCTTCGGATTCAGAATTATCCTTAATTCCACATTTCTCATTTAGACAGCTTCAGAAGTCCATCTTGCAATCGTTCTGGTTGTCTTCGTTGAAAAGTTTCTGTTATTCCCTTTTGTCATGTGACTACTCCAACAGTTCAGACACTCAGATATACGATTCCGTGTAAATCTAGAGGCAAGTTCATTTTTTTAAAAGTTGTCTATATTGCTACCTCTTGGCATAGAGTTGTATGTATTCTTTGACCTTTGACCTGAAGGAATCCTGGAAGAAAACAGAAAAATTCATTCATTGGATGTCATATTCTAGATCGCTTCAATAGCTACAATCTTTATTGGAGTATTGAAGGCTGGAGGAAACCTCTTACTATTAGACCTGGAGGAAACCTTTAACTATTAGACCTGGAGGAAACCTCTTACTATTAGACCTGGAGGAAACCTCTTACAATTAGACCTGGAGGAAACCTCTTACTATTGGACCTGGAGGAAACCTCTTACTATTAGACCTGGAGAAAACCTCTTACTATTAGACCTGGAGGAAACCTCTTACTATTAGACCTGGAGGAAACCTCTTACTATTAGACCTGGAGGAAACCTATGACATTTAGACCTGGAGGAAACCTCTTACTATTACGCCTGGAGGAAACCTTTTACTATTAGACCTGGAGAAAACATCTTACTATTAGACCTGTAGGCACCCTTTAACTATTAGACCTGGAGGAAACCTCTTACTATTAAACCTGGAGGAAACCTCTTACTATTAGACCTGGAGGAAACCTATGACATTTAGACCTGGAGGAAAACTCTTACTATTAGACCTGGAGGAAACCTCTTACTATTAGACCTGGTGGAAACCTCTTACTATTAGACCTGGAGGAAACCTCTTACTATTAGACCTGGAGGAAACCTCTTACTATTAGACCTGGAGGAAACCTCTTACTATTAGACCTGGAGGAAACCTCTTACAATTAGACCTGGAGGAAACCTCTTACTATTAGACCTGGAGGAAACCTCTTACTATTAGACCTGGAGGAAACCTCTTACTATTAGACCTGGAGGAAACCTATGACATTTAGACCTGGAGGAAACCTCTTACTATTAGGCCTGGAGGAAACCTTTTACTATTAGACCTGGAGGAAACATCTTACTATTAGACCTGTAGGAAACCTTTAACTATTAGACCTGGAGGAAACCTCTTACTATTAAACCTGGACGAAACCTCTTACTATTAGACCTGGAGGAAACCTCTTACTATTAGACCTGGAGGAAACCTTTTACTATTAAACCTGGAGGAAACCTGTGACATTTACATTTATGCCCAGAGGAAACCTCTTACTATTAGACCTGGAGGAAACCTCTTACTATTAGACCTGGAGGAAACTTCTTACTATTAGACCTGGAGGAAAACTGTGACATTTACATTTATGCCCAGAGGAAACCTCTTACTATTAGACCTGGAGAAAACCTCTTACTTTTAGACCTGGAGGAAACCTCTTACTATTAGACCTGGAGGAAACCTCTTACTATAAGTACTGGGGGAAACCTGTGACAATTATGGCTGGAGGAAACCTCTTACTATAAGCCCTGGAGAAAACCTGTGACATTTAGGCCTGGAGGAAACCTCTAACTATTAGAGCTGGAGGAAATCTCTTACTATTAGAGCTGGAGGAAATCTCTTACTATTAGACCTGGAGGAAACCTCTTACTGGTGAAAACCTCTTACTGGTGAAAACCTCTTACTGGTGAAAACCTCTTACTGGTGAAAACCTCTTACTGGTGAAAACCTCTTACTGGTGAAAACCTCTTACTGGTGAAAACCTCTTACTGGTGAAAACCTCTTACTGGTGAAAACCTCTTACTGGTGAAAACCTCTTACTGGTGAAAACCTCTTACTGGTGGAAACCTCTTACTGGTGGAAACCTCTTACTGGTGAAAACCTCTTACTGGTGAAAACCTCTTACTGGTGAAAACCTCTTACTGGTGGAAACCTCTTACTGGTGAAAACCTCTTACTGGTGGAAACCTCTTACTGGTGGAAACCTCTTACTGGTGAAAACCTCTTACTGGTGGAAACCTCTTACTGGTGGAAACCTCTTACTGGTGAAAACCTCTTACTGGTGAAAACCTCTTACTGGTGAAAACCTCTTACTGGTGAAAACCTCTTACTGGTGAAAACCTCTTACTGGTGGAAACCTCTTACTGGTGGAAACCTCTTACTGGTGGAAACCTCTTACTGGTGGAAACCTCTTACTGGTGAAAACCTCTTACTGGTGGAAACCTCTTACTGGTGAAAACCTCTTACTGGTGAAAACCTCTTACTGGTGGAAACCTCTTACTGGTGGAAACCTCTTACTGGTGAAAACCTCTTACTGGTGAAAACCTCTTACTGGTGGAAACCTCTTACTGGTGGAAACCTCTTACTGGTGGAAACCTCTTACTGGTGGAAACCTCTTACTGGTGGAAACCTCTTACTGGTGGAAACCTCTTACTGGTGAAAACCTCTTACTGGTGGAAACCTCTTACTGGTGAAAACCTCTTACTGGTGAAAACCTCTTACTGGTGAAAACCTCTTACTGGTGGAAACCTCTTACTGGTGAAAACCTCTTACTGGTGAAAACCTCTTACTGGTGGAAACCTCTTACTGGTGAAAACCTCTTACTGGTGAAAACCTCTTACTGGTGAAAACCTCTTACTGGTGAAAACCTCTTACTGGTGAAAACCTCTTACTGGTGGAAACCTCTTACTGGTGGAAACCTCTTACTGGTGAAAACCTCTTACTGGTGGAAACCTCTTACTGGTGGAAACCTCTTACTGGTGAAAACCTCTTACTGGTGAAAACCTCTTACTGGTGAAAACCTCTTACTGGTGAAAACCTCTTACTGGTGGAAACCTCTTACTGGTGGAAACCTCTTACTGGTGGAAACCTCTTACTGGTGAAAACCTCTTACTGGTGGAAACCTCTTACTGGTGGAAACCTCTTACTGGTGGAAACCTCTTACTGGTGGAAACCTCTTACTGGTGAAAACCTCTTACTGGTGGAAACCTCTTACTGGTGGAAACCTCTTACTGGTGGAAACCTCTTACTGGTGAAAACCTCTTACTGGTGAAAACCTCTTACTGGTGGAAACCTCTTACTGGTGGAAACCTCTTACTGGTGGAAACCTCTTACTGGTGAAAACCTCTTACTGGTGGAAACCTCTTACTGGTGGAAACCTCTTACTGGTGAAAACCTCTTACTGGTGGAAACCTCTTACTGGTGAAAACCTCTTATTGGTGAAAACCTCTTACTGGTGAAAACCTCTTACTGGTGAAAACCTCTTACTGGTGAAAACCTCTTACTGGTGGAAACCTCTTACTGGTGAAAACCTCTTACTGGTGAAAACCTCTTACTGGTGGAAACCTCTTACTGGTGGAAACCTCTTACTGGTGAAAACCTCTTACTGGTGGAAACCTCTTACTGGTGAAAACCTCTTACTGGTGAAAACCTCTTACTGGTGAAAACCTCTTACTGGTGAAAACCTCTTACTGGTGAAAACCTCCTACTGGTGAAAACCTCCTACTGGTGAAAACCTCTTACTGGTGAAAACCTCTTACTGGTGAAAACCTCTTACTGGTGAAAACCTCTTACTGGTGAAAACCTCTTACTGGTGAAAACCTCTTACTGGTGAAAACCTCTTACTGGTGAAAACCTCTTACTGGTGAAAACCTCTTACTGGTGAAAACCTCTTACTGGTGAAAACCTCTTACTGGTGAAAACCTCTTACTGGTGAAAACCTCTTACTGGTGAAAACCTCTTACTGGTGAAAACCTCTTACTGGTGAAAACCTCTTACTGGTGAAAACCTCTTACTGGTGGAAACCTCTTACTGGTGAAAACCTCTTACTATTAGGACTGAAAAAAACCTCTTGCTATTAGTCCTGGATGAAACCTGTGGCATTTATAAAGCCTTTATATATGGAGGAATCCTCAATATTTATCTGAAAAAGACCTTTCCCCCACCCGCCCACCATAAATGTAAAAAAAACACTTAGAATTGCTTTCATTTTCCTTTGGACTGACTGTGATTCGATCCATCGCCCACTAAGATTTGTAGAATTACCTTATCTCTGTTGTAATGATCTGCAGCCTCCACATTTAAAGGGTCATCAAAATTTAAAAGGTCCTTCAAAGAAAAAGGAGACAATGTGAATGACATAATGAGTGGGTGAAAATATTTAACCTCGCTTTCTACATTATTTCAGTCTTATCACGAGACTGGTAGTTTTCTTGGAATTAAGGTAACAAAAAAAATATATATCACCCCCTGGCAGCCATATTGAATATGCAAATGAGATGAAAATGTAGGCTACAATGTACAGCTAAACCATAAGGTGATGATGTATGTTGAGTTTGATTAAGATTGGACTGATAGTTTTCTTGGAATAAAGGTAACAAGCGAAAGTTTTCTTGCAATAAACGTAACAAAGAAAAACAACTTCGCCCCCTGGCGAATATTTAACCTCGCTTTCTACATTATTTCAGTCTTATCACGAGATAATAAATGATAAAATGAATGTAAAACTTATCATATCTGATATCAATATGTACTCAACAGAAATCAAGGTTGGATAAATAAACAACAGATCCCTTAAAAGGATCTTAACGCCCGCGTTCATCTATTCATATTAAATTGATCGATTGATTGTTTGGTGTTTTACGCTGCGCTCAAGATTATTTCACTTATATGGTGGCGTTGCCAGTTTTATTGTGGGAGGAAACCGGGCTCTATGCCCGGAGGAAACCCACGAACCATCCCACATAGGTCGTCTATTCATATTAAAGATTGTTACAGCAATAACTGGATATAGGAATTGGGGCCTACATAAAAAAATCTTATTCCAGGGAGATAACTATTGTTGAGGAAAATTAAATTGTGAATTGCAAAGTAAGCTCCCCGTGAAATTTTGGTTGAAAACAACATTGCCACCTGGTAGCAATCTTCAATATGCTAATTAGATGATAATATACGGTGCACAGCTAGAACTTAGGGGGACGATGTGTGTCATGTTTGGCTAAGATCAGGTCAGTAGTTTTCTTGGAATAATGATAATAAGTTGCATTTTCAAATTTGGTTCAAAAACCACATTGCTTCCTGGCGGCCATATTTAATAAGCAAACGAGATGAAATTGTAGGGTGCACAACTAGATCATAGGGAGATAATGTGGGCCAAGTTTGGTCAAAATCAGACCAGTACATTGTAGTTTTCTTGGAATAAAAGTATTCAATATGGCGGCCATATTGAATATGCAAATGAGATGGAAATGAACAGTGCATAACTAGACCATAGGGTGATAATGTATGTAAAGTTTGATTAATGTTAGACAGGTCGTTTTCTTGGAATAAAGGTAACAAAGAAAAACAACATCGCCCCCTGGCGGCCATATTGAATATGCAAATCAGATGAAAATGTACAGTACACAACAAGGTTATAGGGAGATAATGTGAGTCAAGTTTGGTGAAAATCAGACATGTAGTTTTCTTGGAATAAAATAATCAAAAAAAATATATCGCTCCCTGACAGCCATATTGAATATGCAAATGAGATAAAAATGTACGGTGCACAACTAGACCATAGGGTGATGATGTCTGTTGAGTTTGATTAAGATTGGACTGACAGTTTTATTGGAATAAAGGTAACAAAGGAAAACAACATCGCCCCCTGGCCGCCATATTGAACATGCAAATGAGATGAAAATGTACAGTACACAACAAAGCTATAGGGAGATAATGTGAGCCAAGTTTGGTGAGTATCAGACTGGTAGTTTTCTTGGAATTAAGGTAACAAAAAAATATATATCGTCGCATGGCGGCCATATTGAATATGCAAATGAGATGAAAATGTACGATGTACAACTAAACCATAAGGTGATGATGTATGTTGAGTTTGATTAAGATTGGACTGATAGTTTTCTTGGAATAAAGGTAACAAGCGAAAGTTTTCTTGCAATAAACGTAACAAAGAAAAACAACATCGCCCCCTGGCGGCCATATTGAATAAGCAAATGAGGTGAAAATGTGTGATGCACAACTTGACCATCGGGTGATGATGTATGTTGAGTTTGATTAAGATTGGACTGATAGTTTTATTGGAATAAAGGTAACAAAGAAAAACAACATCGCCCCCTGGCGGCCATATTGAATATGCAAATTAGTTGAAAATGTACAGTACACAACAAAGCTATAGGGAGATAATGTTAGCCAAGTTTGGTAAATATCAGACTGGTAGTTTTCTTTGAATTAAAGTAACAAAAAAATATATATCACCCCCTGGCAGCCATATTGAATATGCAAATGAGATGAAAATGTAGGCTACGATGTACAGCTTAACCATAAGGTGATGATGTATGTTGAGTTTGATTAAGATTGGACTGATAGTTTTCTTGGAATAAAGGTAACAAGCGAAAGTTTTCTTGCAATAAACGTAACAAAGAAAAACAACTTCGCCCCCTGGCAGCCATATTGAATATGCAAATGAGGTGAAAATGTACGATGCACAACTTGACCATCGGGTGATGATGAAATTGAATATGCAAATGAGATGAAAATGTACAGTGCACAACTAGACCATAGGGTAATGATGTATGTTAAGTTTGATTAAGATTGCACAGGTAGTTTTCTTGGAATAAAGGTAACAAAGAAAAACAACATCGCCCCCTGGCGGCCATATTGAATATGCAAATGAGATGAAAATGTACGATGCACAACTGGACTATATGGAGAAAATGTGAGCCAAGTTTGGTGAAAATCGGACATGTAGTTTTCTTCGAAAAAAGGTAACAAAAAAAAACAATATCGCCCCCTGGTGGCCATATAGAATATGCAAATGAGATGAAAATGTACGGTCCACAACTAGACCATTAGGTGATGATGTATGTTAAGTTTGATTAAGATTGGACTGGTAGTTTTCTTGGAATAAAGGTAACAAGCAAAAAGTTAACGGTAGGACGACGGACCACGGAAAAGCGATTTGAATAGCCCTCCATCAGGATGATGGCCAGCTAATAAAAAGCTACATGAAAATACATGTGTAACATATTTTTATCATTGACCAAGTAAACAGATGCCTTGATTGGTAACGACACACTAAAATGGCGACAAAGTGACTTTTAGTGGGGGATAAAACAGGAGTTTCTGGGGTAAAGATGTGACTTTCCAAGAAATACTTACTGAAAAAAGTGAATTTAATCCCCAAACAACATCTTTTAATTGCCTAGTAGGAAACCAGCCTATTATGTGAGGAAATAAAAAGCACATGTTAAATCTATCAGAATGTAAATAATTGATTGATTGGTGTTTTATACACCACTCAAGATCACTGCCTGGTTTAGAGTGGGTGAAAGTCTAGGGCCTTAGATTGGAATGTTCTGTCAACTTGATAAATTATGCGGCAAAGGGTGTTTTATTTGCTCTGAGACCTCGATATTGCTTGACAAGGATCTCTCTGAGACTTGTGTGAAGTTTAATGTACAAAGGAGATATTTTTAAGAAATTCTGACGGGTTTTGCTGGAGGCAGTCAGAATAAGTGTTTCCTGCCTTGTCCTGATTCTAAACAAATCTGCACTTATAACAGTTAGCAACTGTGGACTGATTCATTTTCTAATTACAATGGGCAGTTTTCTGTATTTTTCCAAGACTTAAACTAAAAGATAGAAAGTTTTGGCATCATTTAGTATTTTTAATTTGAAATTGAAAATTAGATTTATCAAGTACCCGCAATATAAACAAACCCTGAACCTGAGTTTTGACGTAATAAACTGTATATAACATACATGTACTGTCATGGCAGTTTTGATGTAATAAACTGTATATAACATACCTGTCCCGTCGAGGGAGTTTTGATGTAATAAACTGTATATAACATACCTGTCCCGTCGAGGGAGTTTTGATGTAATAAACTGTATATAACATACCTGTACTGTCGAGGGAGTTTTGACGTAATAAACTGTATATAACATACCTGTACTGTCATGGGAGTTTTGATGTAATAAACTGTATATAACATACCTGTACTGTCATGGGAGTTTTGACGTAATAAACTGTATATAACATACCTGTCCCGTCGAGGGAGTTTTGATGTAATAAACTGTATATAACATACCTGTACTGTCATGGGAGTTTTGATGTAATAAACTGTATATAACATACCTGTACTGTCATGGGAGTTTTGATGTAATAAACTGTATATAACATACCTGTCCCGTCGAGGGAGTTTTGATGTAATAAACTGTATATAACATACCTGTACTGTCGAGGGAGTTTTGATGTAATAAACTGTATATAACATACCTGTACTGTCATGGGAGTTTTGATGTAATAAACTGTATATAACATACCTGTACTGTCATGGGAGTTTTGATGTAATAAACTGTATATAACATACCTGTACTGTCATGGGAGTTTTGATGTAATAAACTGTATATAACATACATGTACTGTCGAGGGAGTTTTGATGTAATAAACTGTATATAACATACCTGTACTGTCAAGGCAGTTTTGATGTAATAAACTGTGTATAACATACCTGTACTGTCATGGGAGTTTTGATGTAATAAACTGTATATAACATACCTGTACTGTCATGGGAGTTTTGATGTAATAAACTGTATATAACATACCTGTACTGTCAAGGGAGTTTTGATGTAATAAACTGTATATAACATACCTGTCCCGTCGAGGGAGTTTTGATGTAATAAACTGTATATAACATACCTGTACTGTCAAGGGTGTTTTGATGTAATAAACTGTATATAACATATCTGTACTGTCATGGGAGTTTTGATGTAATAAACTGTATATAACATACCTGTACTGTCATGGGAGTTTTGATGTAATAAACTGTATATAACATATCTGTACTGTCATGGGAGTTTTGATGTAATAAACTGTATATAACATACATGTACTGTCATGGGAGTTTTGATGTAATAAACTGTATATAACATACCTGTACTGTCATGGGAGTTTTGATGTAATAAACTGTATATAACATACCTGTCATGGGAGTTTTGATGTAATAAACTGTATATAACATACCTGTACTGTCATGGGAGTTTTGATGTAATAAACTGTATATAACATACCTGTACTGTCATGGGAGTTTTGATGTAATAAACTGTATATAACATACCTGTACTGTCAAGGAAGTTTTGATGTAATAAACTGTATATAACATATCTGTACTGTCATGGGAGTTTTGATGTAATAAACTGTATATAACATACCTGTACTGTCAAGGCAGTTTTGATGTAATAAACTGTATATAACATACCTGTACTGTCATGGGAGTTTTGATGTAATAAACTGTATATAACATATCTGTACTGTCAAGGGAGTTTTGATGTAATAAACTGTAAATAACATACCTGTACTGTCGAGGGAGTTTTGATGTAATAAACTGTATATAACATACCTGTACTGTCAAGGGAGTTTTGATGTAATAAACTGTATATAACATACCTGTACTGTCATGGGAGTTTTGATGTAATAAACTGTATATAACATACCTGTCGAGGGAGTTTTGATGTAATAAACTGTATATAACATACCTGTACTGTCATGGGAGTTTTGATGTAATAAACTGTATATAACATACCTGTACTGTCATGGGAGTTTTGATGTAATAAACTGTATATAACATACCTGTACTGTCAAGGCAGTTTTGATGTAATAAACTGTATATAACATACCTGTACTGTCATGGGAGTTTTGATGTAATAAACTGTATATAACATACCTGTACTGTCATGGGAGTTTTGATGTAATAAACTGTATATAACATAGCTGTACTGTCATGGGAGTTTTGATGTAATAAACTGTATATAACATACCTGTACTGTCAAGGGAGTTTTGATGTAATAAACTGTATATAACATACATGTACTGTCATGGGAGTTTTGATGTAATAAACTGTATATAACATACCTGTACTGTCATGGGAGTTTTGATGTAATAAACTGTATATAACATACCTGTACTGTCATGGGAGTTTTGATGTAATAAACTGTATATAACATACCTGTACTGTCAAGGCAGTTTTGATGTAATAAACTGTATATAACATACCTGTACTGTCATGGGAGTTTTGATGTAATAAACTGTATATAACATACCTGTACTGTCATGGGAGTTTTGATGTAATAAACTGTAAATAACATACCTGTACTGTCATGGGAGTTTTGATGTAATAAACTGTATATAACATACCTGTACTGTCAAGGCAGTTTTGATGTAATAAACTGTATATAACATACCTGTACTGTCATGGGAGTTTTGATGTAATAAACTGTATATAACATAGCTGTACTGTCATGGGAGTTTTGATGTAATAAACTGTATATAACATACCTGTACTGTCAAGGGAGTTTTGATGTAATAAACTGTATATAACATACCTGTACTGTCATGGGAGTTTTGATGTAATAAACTGTATATAACATACCTGTACTGTCAAGGCAGTTTTGATGTAATAAACTGTATATAACATACCTGTACTGTCATGGGAGTTTTGATGTAATAAACTGTATATAACATACCTGTACTGTCGAGGGAGTTTTGATGTAATAAACTGTATATAACATCCCTGTACTGTCGAGGGAGTTTTGATGTAATAAACTGTATATAACATCCCTGTACTGTCTAGGGAGTTTTGATGTAATAAACTGTATATAACATACCTGTACTGTCATGGGAGTTTTGATGTAATAAACTGTATATAACATACCTGTACTGTCATGGGAGTTTTGATGTAATAAACTGTATATAACATACCTGTACTGTCATGGGAGTTTTGATGTAATAAACTGTATATAAGGGAGCGTAGCCAATTATCGCGATCACTTCAATCGTGAAATTGACGTCTGCTTCACGATGATTTCGCGATTTACCCCACCCCACTAAAGCACCACGCTGTGTTTCTCGCGATTGGTAGCTGGTCTATTGTTTCGTCAGCTAACGAGACATGCCTCCTCTCGAGCAGTAATCCACAGACACTTGCTGTGAACGGCTGCGTCATAGCCAAGCTTAGCCGCATTACTCACCGACCCATGCAAAACAGACTAACTTACGCTGCAGGATGTAGTTGTAGTTAGTGAATTTTTCTCGCACCTTTATCAGCTACAGTCCCACTCATTTAAGCTGGCAAATTTTCAGATGACCAATGCCCAAACTAGTATTCGCCAGCATGATTGTTAGCATGGCGGATTTCGCTGCAGAATATAATTCCTCACAATTATTCATTTTACGGACATGGTTTGAATTCATTTTTGCTGAAAACGATTTATGTTTTCCTTTTTAGATTTGGTAACTTATAATTGGATCGGATGATTAATGTATGTGTTTGTTTAATTGGAATCCGTCGGAAACACGTACGGTTTACTAATAGTAATAGACAGACTTTTTAGAGTGGGTTTGTGGATTACGACACCGACTGTTAATTCCACCTGATTGTTTGGTAGGGGTTGATTATTGTTCAGCACTACCCAGACCCTGCTTCTTCCACAAATGAAGACGCCAATCAAGCAAAGGTGGTTATAGAAAGGCTGCTGGTTATGTATAATTACCATAACTAACATCAACAGAGTGTTGATCTTTAGATTTTGCTTTACTGTTCCCCAATCAACCTCCTGTAGTTTGAGCTCAGACCGTGAACATTTGTTATATTGACACTCAAAGTCTTGTTTTTCTTTTGGTTTGGTTTTTAAATGCATGGATATAAAATAAAAGCATAGGATTATATTTAGACAACTCAACGAGTCAATCGATGAATTTTTAGCAATGTGTATAGGACAATGTGAAAATAAAAAATATATATTTTCTTTCCGTTTAGTCTTTAAATTATCATTTACCTAAAAAGTTGTTGTAGAAACAAACTGCACAGGAATGGTTACTCAGAGTTTATGGTAGGCGTTCGCCACCTAGCTGTTGAGACGTACAGACGTAAACGAAACATCTCTGCTGGTATTTCTATAACAACTGTTTTAGCGTATACATCTTTTCATTCGAGGCCTTCTTCCGAATTTAAATTCTAGTTTTGGCGAACCAGAAAGTATATAAACACAGCATTTATTTCAAGAGTCAATTACGATAAACTTAAGTGGAAGGAATCCGGGAGAAAGTTGATGTAAAAGTTTCGAATCTTTCAAATAACCCATGTGAAGTTAAACGTCAGAAAATCAAATGATAATCTTTTGTGTTTTTCTCAACAGGTTGTGTTTATCAAGAAGCAGCTCAATAATTAATCCAGAGTTATTCTCACGGGACAGCAGCTTAATCTAAAGCCTCAACAGCGTATACCTACCATAATTCTTTCTTCTTCATATAGCATTCTTTTCACTGAAGTTGTTGATTTTCTTCTATGCTTTTCACATCAAATCAAAATACTTACTGTTCCTGGATTCTTCATTGTTACAAGGTCGGCATTTAATATACGCCACGCCTCGTAATGTATATATATATATATATTTATTTGATAAAACACTAGCATGTACATAGTCTTTAAATGTTTATTTAATTTAAGTTTATATCAATAAACAACAGATACAAAAATCTTGCTGTTATATTTGGTTTAAATCCAGACTCTTTTCCATAGCTGGCCACAACAATCGTTACAGCTTCTACAATCTGCAAGTTTAGACTCCTCCAGAGGTACGTATTTCAAGAATTAGTTGCTCCTGTTTGTCTTCCATGAGGACACGGACTGGAAATACAACCAAATATTGTTAAATTGCAGAAGATTAAATGGAAAATACGGAACAAACAAACGAAAGGTCAATATGTCAGCACTCCTGCTCCTGCCCAGGATATTTTGGTACACTTCCGAGTCCATCATTCCCATAAAATTTCATATCTGCGTAGCACCATGCAAGATATGTCACCTCAGAAATTGACCTAAGAAAAACAAAGCAAATAAAAAGAAATGAATAAATTAGAACACGTCGCCTTCTTGCGAGTTGACTTTTTAGAGAATTACTCACTGAATGCCGAAAATATGAAACCATAACCAAAGTTAGCGTCCGGATTAGTCCCTTGAATACGTTTACAGGCCCAGACCACTTAAGGCGTTAAAAAATGTAAAAGACCATACTATAGACTTGTTACTTATTTCAAAATGATGAATATTAATTGTCCAAATGTAAACTAAGGCTTGACAATATCCGACGTAAATTCTTTGAATCCACATGTACGAAATGAGAAAGCCGATTTTAACGAAAAAGGCAAACTCTTAAATATAGATTAATCATAAAAGTATACATTTGTTTCAAACCTTGCGTGGTTTGATAACACGAAACTACCTGCATAGTTGTACACAACTGATAACCAGGAAATGTTGCCCGCAACTCGGACGGAAGTAAAGCCCGGCCTGAATAAATATAAGGAATCCTCATGGAAAGTAACACACCGTCGAACGGATATTGAAATACATTTAATATTATAAGGATCATTTTTTAGATTGAAGGAATAAAATATATCCCCCAAAACCCAATCCGTCATATTCATTTCGGAATGAGAAAACACACGTGCTTACATACGGTACTATTCTGTAGTCGTGCAATAAATTGTTAGCTTACGGGGGAATATTTCCATACATCTCAGGTCTGTAATTTTACTCAAAACAAAATAAAACTTTTCTGGTCATATAAAATGATCGTATGTATAATTTACAGCGATAAGATAAGAACGGCAATTCATTAAACGGGTTAGTCTAAACAGTAGGCCTTAGAAGCAAACAATCGGCGATCGCATGACGTCAACTTTTAACCACCGAAGCGGAAAGAGACACAGTTCATTGTTGTTGTTGTTCCTCGATAAATGAGTACTTCCTCGAAGATATTAAGAATTGACTGAAACACGTAGAAACATTATAACGAAAGCATATAAGACCTCTATAAATGTAAAGTCCTCCTAAATAATGTATCTATACAATAGACACAGCTTTCAACTCGCGCGAGACTCCCCGTGAAGTCCGTCAGCACTACTTTTTATCTCATTCACGAACGGTTTTGCGATTGCAGTCAACCCTCCACGGGGTCCCCATTCATAATCGTGAATGATCGCGAATTTATGGGGAGTGAGGGGAGAACAAAAGAATACTTAAATCGCGAAATTTTCAATTCACGAACGATTGATTCGCGAACGATAATTGGCTACGCTCCCTAACATACATGTACTGTCATGGGAGTTTTGATGTAATAAACTGTATATAACATCCCTGTACTGTCAAGGCAGTTTTGATGTAATAAACTATATATAACATACCTGTACTGTCATGGGAGTTTTGATGTAATAAACTGTATATAACATACCTGTACTGTCATGGGAGTTTTGATGTAATAAACTGTATATAACATACCTGTCCCGTCGAGAAGTTTTGATGTAATAAACTGTATATAACATACATGTACTGTCATGGCAGTTTTGATGTAATAAACTGTATATAACATACCTGTCGAGGGAGTTTTGATGTAATAAACTGTATATAACATACCTGTCGAGGGAGTTTTGATGTAATAAACTGTATATAACATACCTGTACTGTCATGGGAGTTTTGATGTAATAAACTGTATATAACATACCTGTACTGTCAAGGCAGTTTTGATGTAATAAACTGTATATAACATACCTGTACTGTCATGGGAGTTTTGATGTAATAAACTGTATATAACATACCTGTACTGTCATGGGAGTTTTGATGTAATAAACTGTATATAACATACCTGTACTGTCATGGGAGTTTTGATGTAATAAACTGTATATAACATACCTGTACTGTCATGGGAGTTTTGATGTAATAAACTGTATATAACATACCTGTCCCGTCGAGGGAGTTTTGATGTAATAAACTGTATATAACATACCTGTACTGTCATGGGAGTTTTGATGTAATAAACTGTATATAACATACCTGTACTGTCAAGGGAGTTTTGATGTAATAAACTGTATATAACATACCTGTACTGTCGAGGGAGTTTTGACGTAATAAACTGTATATAACATACCTGTACTGTCAAGGGAGTTTTGATGTAATAAACTGTATATAACATACCTGTACTGTCATGGGAGTTTTGATGTAATAAACTGTATATAACATACCTGTCCCGTCGAGGGAGTTTTGATGTAATAAACTGTATATAACATACCTGTCGAGGGAGTTTTGATGTAATAAACTGTATATAACATACCTGTCGAGGGAGTTTTGATGTAATAAACTGTATATAACATACCTGTCGAGGGAGTTTTGATGTAATAAACTGTATATAACATACCTGTACTGTCGAGGGAGTTTTGATGTAATAAACTGTATATAACATACCTGTACTGTCGAGGGAGTTTTGATGTAATAAACTGTATATAACATACCTGTACTGTCGAGGGAGTTTTGATGTAATAAACTGTAAATAACATACCTGTACTGCCGAGGGAGTTTTGATGTAATAAACTGTATATAACATACCTGTCCCGTCGAGGGAGTTTTGATGTAATAAACTGTATATAACATACCTGTACTGTCATGGGAGTTTTGATGTAATAAACTGTATATAACATACCTGTCCCGTCGAGGGAGTTTTGATGTAATAAACTGTATATAACATACCTGTCGAGGGAGTTTTGATGTAATAAACTGTATATAACATACCTGTCGAGGGAGTTTTGATGTAATAAACTGTATATAACATACCTGTACTGTCATGGGAGTTTTGATGTAATAAACTGTATATAACATACCTGTACTGTCATGAGAGTTTTGAAGTAAAAAACTGTATATAACATAGCTGTACTGTCATGGGAGTTTTGATGTAATAAACTGTATATAACATATCTGTACTGTCATGGGAGTTTTGATGTAATAAACTGTATATAACATACCTGTACTGTCAAGGGAGTTTGATGTAATAAACTGTATATAACATACCTGTACTGTCATGGGAGTTTTTATGTAATAAACTGTATATAACATACCTGTACTGTCATGGGAGTTTTGATGTAATAAACTGTATATAACATACCTGTACAGCTAGGCAGTTTTGATGTAATAAACTGTATATAACATACCTGTACTGTCATGGGAGTTTTGATGTAATAAACTGTATATAACATACCTGTACAGTCAGGCAGTTTTGATGTTATAAACTGTACATAACATACCTGTACTGTCAAGGGAGTTTTGATGTAATAAACTGTATATAACATACCTGTACTGTCGAGGGAGTTTTGATGTAATAAACTGTATATAACATACCTGTACTGTCGAGGGAGTTTTGATGTAATAAACTGTATATAACATACCTGTACTGTCGAGGGAGTTTTGATGTAATAAACTGTATATAACATACCTGTACTGTCATGGGAGTTTTGATGTAATAAACTGTATATAACATACCTGTACTGTCGAGGGAGTTTTGATGTAATAAACTGTATATAACATACCTGTACTGTCATGGGAGTTTTGATGTAATAAACTGTATATAACATACCTGTACAGTCAGGCAGTTTTGATGTAATAAACTGTATATAACATACCTGTACTGTCAAGGAAGTTTTGATGTAATAAACTGTATATAACATACCTGTACTGTCGAGGGAGTTTTGATGTAATAAACTGTATATAACATACCTGTACTGTCATGGGAGTTTTGATGTAATAAACTGTATATAACATACATGTACTGTCATGGGAGTTTTGATGTAATAAACTGTATATAACATACCTGTACTGTCATGGGAGTTTTGATGTAATAAACTGTATATAACATACATGTACTGTCATGGGAGTTTTGATGTAATAAACTGTATATAACATACCTGTACTGTCAAGGGAGTTTTGATGTAATAAACTGTATATAACATACCTGTCATGGGAGTTTTGATGTAATAAACTGTACATAACATACCTGTACTGTCATGGGAGTTTTGATGTAATAAACTGTATATAACATACCTGTACTGTCATGGGAGTTTTGATGTAATAAACTGTATATAACATACCTGTACTGTCATGGGAGTTTTGATGTAATAAACTGTATATAACATACCTGTACTGTCATGGGAGTTTTGATGTAATAAACTGTATATAACATACCTGTACTGTCATGGGAGTTTTGATGTAATAAACTGTATATAACATACCTGTACTGTCAAGGGAGTTTTGATGTAATAAACTGTATATAACATACCTGTACTGTCAAGGGAGTTTTGACGTAATAAACTGTATATAACATACCTGTACTGTCATGGGAGTTTTGATGTAATAAACTGTAAATAACATACATGTACTGTCATGGTAGTTTTGATGTAATAAACTGTATATAACATACCTGTACTGTCAAGGGAGTTTTGATGTAATAAACTGTATATAACATACCTGTCATGGGAGTTTTGATGTAATAAACTGTATATAACATACCTGTACTGTCATGGGAGTTTTGATGTAATAAACTGTAAATAACATACCTGTACTGTCAAGGCAGTTTTGATGTAATAAACTGTAAATAACATACATGTACTGTCATGGGAGTTTTGATGTAATAAACTGTATATAACATACCTGTACTGTCATGGGAGTTTTGATGTAATAAACTGTATATAACATACCTGTACTGTGAAGGGAGTTTTGATGTAATAAACTGTATATAACATACCTGTACTGTCATGGGAGTTTTGATGTAATAAACTGTATATAACATACCTGTCAAGGGGGTTTTGATGTAATAAACTGTATATAACATACCTGTACTGTCAAGGGAGTTTTGATGTAATAAACTGTATATAACATACCTGTACTGTCATGGGAGTTTTGATGTAATAAACTGTATATAACATACCTGTACTGTCAAGGGAGTTTTGATGTAATAAACTGTAAATAACATACATGTACTGTCATGGGAGTTTTGATGTAATAAACTGTATATAACATACCTGTACTGTCATGGGAGTTTTGATGTAATAAACTGTAAATAACATACATGTACTGTCATGGGAGTTTTGATGTAATAAACTGTATATAACATACCTGTACTGTCATGGGAGTTTTGATGTAATAAACTGTATATAACATACCTGTACTGTCATGGGAGTTTTGATGTAATAAACTGTATATAACATACCTGTACTGTCAAGGGAGTTTTGATGTAATAAACTGTATATAACATACCTGTACTGTCATGGGAGTTTTGATGTAATAAACTGTATATAACATACCTGTCAAGGGGGTTTTGATGTAATAAACTGTATATAACATACCTGTACTGTCAAGGGAGTTTTGATGTAATAAACTGTATATAACATACCTGTACTGTCATGGGAGTTTTGATGTAATAAACTGTATATAACATACCTGTCAAGGGGGTTTTGATGTAATAAACTGTATATAACATACCTGTACTGTCAAGGGAGTTTTGATGTAATAAACTGTATATAACATACCTGTACTGTCATGGGAGTTTTGATGTAATAAACTGTATATAACATACCTGTACTGTCAAGGGAGTTTTGATGTAATAAACTGTATATAACATACCTGTACTGTCGAGGGAGTTTTGATGTAATAAACTGTATATAACATACCTGTACTGTCAAGGGAGTTTTGATGTAATAAACTGTATATAACATACCTGTACTGTCGAGGGAGTTTTGATGTAATAAACTGTATATAACATACCTGTACTGTCAAGGGAGTTTTGATGTAATAAACTGTATATAACATACCTGTACTGTCATGGGAGTTTTGATGTAATAAACTGTATATAACATACCTGTACTGTCAAGGGAGTTTTGATGTAATAAACTGTATATAACATACCTGTACTGTCATGGGAGTTTTGATGTAATAAACTGTATATAACATACCTGTACTGTCATGGGAGTTTTGACGTAATAAACTGTATATAACATACCTGTACTGTCGAGGGAGTTTTGACGTAATAAGCTCAGACAGACTTCACCATTTTCATCTATGTTGGGATGCCAAATTCGAGTCAAACAAAACACACTAGGGGGCTGAAAAAATATTTTTAAAATATGAATGTTAACAGATTTTAAAACAGTTGAATATTTCCTAGTGCAGATGAATGTAAATAAAATTAAATAGGAGGTACACATAAAATGATAGAATTGTCATACAGGAAACAGACTGTATCTGAATAGAGTTATAAAGATGGACACGAGAGCAGCCAACCCAAACAGCTCATAAAGGAAAACTGACATAAACTATCGGGACCAATCCAACCATTTAAAAGATCAACGTTGGAGGTTTTGTAACACCATAAATGAGCTAACAAAGGCATAAATTATCAGAACAGAACACAACTTTACCAATACTGACACCATACACTGTTACATCACACACATACTGGTACAATATATTTTTACTCTCAACAGTAAATATCAAACTTCTAACAGAAATTCAACACATGTATAGATGTTCTTGCCATAGTTAAGATGCGTAACCATTGTCAATGTGTTACAAAAGGATTCCAGAAATTCTACTGACCAAGGCTAAGCTCTTGTCAGTTGTCAACCTAATGAAATATCATAGGTTTGGTTTGTTACAACAATTTATGGGGTGTAAAGGTCTAAATGATATACCTCTTTTTAACACAATTAGAAACTTGTCTCCATGGTTATTTTAGACAAGAAGATTTTCCCTGCGCCCATGTGTTTTAGTGTTCATAAATATATACAGAGTACAGAAGCCAGCTTACCACAATATTATATTCTTCTGGAACATCTATGAGAAATTTAAATCGTCCCCCTTCCCAGAATCCATCTTCAGGGGAGATAATTAAATGAAACTTGCACAATTGATCCCCATCATCAAATTTTAACCGACATGTTCTGGGTAGATTATCTTGCATTTCTTGAACCTCTGTGAAAAAAATTGAAAATTGTAAAATTACACATGAACATTTTCTCTTTCGGACACTAGGACAACACGCGTTATCTAAAGATAAGTCATAAAGTTGTGGGGTGTTCTTCCCACATCCGAGGTAGGCGATTTCCTCTATACAAAGAGCTTGATATCTTCTCACACTGAAGCCATATAAGTGAAATAATCTTGAGTGTGACGTAAAACAGCAATCAAGCAATCTCTGGAGAAAATAACATACGACTAGGAATTACGTTTTGCTTTCAATCTTATCCTTAAGGACAATCAACAATTTCTTATCATCTTTGGAGGGACCTCGGTGGCTCAAAATAAAGTACCGGTAACCTAAATTTCAACTCTTATCTTTACCTTTAACTAATAATTTATCTCGAACTGAAATTCTTTTGGATTCTGGTTCGGGTTCTTTGTGAGGAGGTCCCGTTCCTTTCTGTTTCAACATCTTATGTAATGAGATCATCTCTGAAAACACAAATATTTGAATTAGGGATTAAAAATTGATGTATCATAATAAGTTCTTATTACGGATGTTTTACAAATACTGAAAACAGCCCATCCAGTTTGGTCCTATATTCTAACGTGTGACAACCAGCTAATTCTCCAATGAATTAAGCTTAAGTATCCTCCAATACTTAAGAAACTGCAACATTTCTCAGAGACTAGTTTATCCTTTGCAAATCGTAAAATAAAAAACAAAAAGTTAAAGGCATATTTTACGAAATTCTGGTAAAATAGATATTTGATATCTCCAAAATTTCACAAATTTGTTGCTCCACAACAATATATTCATGATCACTTAAACACACGGGCACAGCAAAAATTTTCTTACTGTAAAATATTTGCCTGGCCAAAATTTCTGGCAAAACTAATATCAATGTTTATATTTGAGGGACACACCTGAGTAACCGAAACAGAGATTGTTAACATGTGTACTATTAGACATAAAGAGTTTTCCAGATGGCCGTTGGTAACTGTCCTAGCTCCATGGACTACTGGTTAGGAAGTTTTATTTGGGGATGGCCGTTGGTAACTGTCCTAGCTCCATGGACTACTGGTTAGGAAGTTTTATTTGGGGATGGCCGTTGGTAACTGTCCTAGCTCCATGGACTACTGGTTAGGAAGTTTTATTTGGGGATGGCCGTTGGTAACTGTCCTAGCTCCATGGACTACTGGTTAGGAAGTTTTATTTGGGGATGGCCGTTGGTAACTGTCCTAGCTCCATGGACTACTGGTTAGGAAGTTTTATTTGGGGATGGCCGTTGGTAACTGTCCTAGCTCCATGGACTACTGGTTAGGAAGTTTTATTTGGGGATGGCCGTTGGTAACTGTCCTAGCTCCATGGACTACTGGTTAGGAAGTTTTATTTGGGGATGGCCGTTGGTAACTGTCCTAGCTCCATGGACTACTGGTTAGGAAGTTTTATTTGGGGATGGCCGTTGGTAACTGTCCTAGCTCCATGGACTACTGGTTAGGAAGTTTTATTTGGGGATGGCCGTTGGTAACTGTCCTAGCTCCATGGACTACTGGTTAGGAAGTTTTATTTGGGGATGGCCGTTGGTAACTGTCCTAGCTCCATGGACTACTGGTTAGGAAGTTTTATTTGGGGATGGCCGTTGGTAACTGTCCTAGCTCCATGGACTACTGGTTAGGAAGTTTTATTTGGGGATGGCCGTTGGTAACTGTCCTAGCTCCATGGACTACTGGTTAGGAAGTTTTATTTGGGGATGGCCGTTGGTAACTGTCCTAGCTCCATGGACTACTGGTTAGGAAGTTTTATTTGGGGATGGCCGTTGGTAACTGTCCTAGCTCCATGGACTACTGGTTAGGAAGTTTTATTTGGGGATGGCCGTTGGTAACTGTCCTAGCTCCATGGACTACTGGTTAGGAAGTTTTATTTGGGGATGGCCGTTGGTAACTGTCCTAGCTCCATGGACTACTGGTTAGGAAGTTTTATTTGGGGATGGCCGTTGGTAACTGTCCTAGCTCCATGGACTACTGGTTAGGAAGTTTTATTTGGGGATGGCCGTTGGTAACTGTCCTAGCTCCATGGACTACTGGTTAGGAAGTTTTATTTGGGGATGGCCGTTGGTAACTGTCCTAGCTCCATGGACTACTGGTTAGGAAGTTTTATTTGGGGATGGCCGTTGGTAACTGTCCTAGCTCCATGGACTACTGGTTAGGAAGTTTTATTTGGGGATGGCCGTTGGTAACTGTCCTAGCTCCATGGACTACTGGTTAGGAAGTTTTATTTGGGGATGGCCGTTGGTAACTGTCCTAGCTCCATGGACTACTGGTTAGGAAGTTTTATTTGGGGATGGCCGTTGGTAACTGTCCTAGCTCCATGGACTACTGGTTAGGAATTTTTATTTGGGGATGCCTGTGCCTTGGGTTAGCTGTGAAACACAGTCTGTTTGAAGCTGCCCAAGTGGGTGATTCTCGGCTGTTTGTTTACTGTTAGACAGAAAGCTATAGCAGCAGGGAATTTCCTAAGTAGGTCTTAAATGTACTTTTTTGGCAGAATGTTGACTCCAAAATTGTTCACTTCTTATTTACCCTACTAATCTCAAGGTCAATGGAAAAGCCTAGCAACATGGGACATGTGTCCTTTAGAACTGTTTGACCTCTTATAGAAATTAATTTCCTCTGTTAAAGTGGCATGAGCTGCCAAAATTCGGACTATTTTCATAGATTCTGATCGTCACGACAGTAAGAGGCTTTGAAGGCCATCGAAAAACTAAATGATTGGCGTTGGAATGAGGAAAATCCATACAGTATGTGGCCTGTACGAACCGAAATAGTGTTCGAAAAGTAAACAAAATTTAAATAACAGGGACTATCATTCATTCATTCTAAGCCTAAATTAGTTGAAAACAATGCTTTATAGTACATTCTCGGGACTATAAGTGCTAAAAAGCTTCTGAATCGTACGTCTTGAGAAAAATAACAGATAATTTTAACATTCTGCTATAACGGCAAAATATTTCAATTTTAGCAGCTCATGCCACTTTAAGTCAGGGCCATGATAACTACAAGGAGTAGTAGCTGACAGGAGATAAATAAACAATCCACCTTGGTAGCGAGGATTGTAGAAAAGTCCCAATCAAATATTTGTGCACTTGAGCTTTCAAGGCCAAGCCATCCTTTTATGACTTATTGTCTTTTATCCATACTGTATCAAGCGGTGACTGGAATACTTTGCCGCAAACAGGGAAGCCATTCTTTCTTGTCTAACGTGTTTTCACTTTGTACAAATTCAGCATATTTTGAATTAGTTTGTTCCCAAAGTGTTCAATCCTCATAGTAATGTTGAATGCTACTGTCGCTACATGCCGCAGTTAACATGAAATATGCATAGTTTAGACTTTTCCTTAACTGAACACAGAATTAGGAATAAAACTAATCCTAGGCATATATGGTCTCCCTCACTTGTCACCTTATTGTGCACCTAAATGTAAGCCCTTTGAACATGCCTTTGTCTAGTCTTTATCTGATTGACCGAGAGGTTACCATTAATGGCTTAGCATTGTTTGATTGGTCCTAAACAGCTCTCGGAAGTCAACAATGAAGGCAGGTTTTCTTATGGCACACAGCTACTGAAATGGCAAAGTATGAGGGCTGAGTTTTTAGAATCTGGTCGTTTGATACAGGTTTGAAAGTTTTATGTGAACAACTGAGGTTATATCTATTGCCTAAACTTAAAAGAGCCTTCAATCTTTAAAATTAAAAATTTGATACTACATCCTTACTAATCCAAATTATCAAACTTTATTATTTTTTTCTAGAAAATATTTATTAAATAAACTAATAGCTTGCTACGTCTGACTTTGTGAACATTTCATAGAACCATATATCCTGGAAATCTGAATCGGATATTGGCAGGTTGGGAAATATGTGAATAGACGAACTATCCGTGAATCGACGGACTATCCGTGAATCGACAGACTATCCCTGAATAGACGGACAGTTTTGTCACAGAACGACGGATAGGCACCTGTCAAAAACGATCAAAGTTCTCAGTCTTTCAATTTTTACGAAGACGTCAAGTTTTGCAGTTCAACAGCAACAGAGCAGCTCTCAAGCTTTCCATTCACACTCTTACTTCGGGCTAAGCTTCAATATTTTTTTTGCGCTGAAGCCGTTGACACAAACTATCAAAAAGCATTTCGCCGTTTTGGCTAAATAATTTCGAAAAGAAAATAAACATTTGTGCAGCAATTCACGTATAGTCCATCTATTCACAGATATCCGTCTATTCACGGATAGTCCGTCTATTCACGGATAGTCCGTCTATTCACGGATAGTCCGTCTATTCACGGATAGTCCGTCTATTCACGGATAGTCCGTCTATTCACGGATAGTCCGTCTATTCACGGATATGCCTCTATTCACGGATAGTCCGTCTATTCACGGATAGTCCGTCTATTCACGGATAGTCCGTCTATTCACGGATAGTCCGTCTATTCACGGATAGTCCGTCTATTCACGGATATGCCTCTATTCACGGATAGTCCGTCTATTCACGGATAGTCCGTCTATTCACGTATTTCCCCAACCTGACTGGTGGTTAAAAGATTAGGCAATCAGGAAATTGTAACACTGTGGTACCATTCAGCATCCAGATTTCGATACCATTTTGTTACAGAAAGAAATCCCAAAATAACGCACATATAGATATTCTTCATATAAGCCACCGGGACAAAGAAAGCACTGACTTATGTAGATCTAATATGTCACGTTTAGGTTTAAAAAATCCTCAAAATAGTTACCTGTGTTAATGGTATCTCTTAAAACCAAAACAATAAATATTTCTACGAAACGTCAAGGCGCATACATCAATAGAAAAGTCTATACGATCCCTTTGTTTACATCGTCTGCAGGCCAAAAACACAAACAATCTTCAAACAATTAATTAAATGTATGTCTTGATGTCATTATAAATCGTATTAGGCCGAATTCGTCTTGTTTTGGAAATAATTCGATGTTTTTATTAGTGTATGGGGCTTGACTGGTATTTTTCTTTGTGCTCGAAACTTTTCTCCACCCACTGAAATGAGGAGGCTGTATACTTGGGTCTTTTCAGAGTAATCTACCCTCTTTGGTCCAGAAAGCAGCCCAGAATGATTTGGCCTCATTTTGGGGTCCTGTGGGGCATGAAGATCTCATCAGTGGATTGTTTACTACAGATAAGAATTTATCTATGGGGTCTTGACAGAGGTCAATATAACAAACAAAAAAAAAAAAAACAATTAAAGAAAGCCATGCCAGCTAACCTAAATTTAAAGTGAACATCATGTTCATTTTAAAGATAACATCCTGCTATTTTGTATAAAGCTTTTGATTCTTTTATGCTATTTTTCTTTAAAAAAGTTACGACTAAACACGTATTTACATGTAGGCCCTATATGGACACGTATTTAATGATGACGTCGGGTAGCTGTTAATAACATTATCAGGTAGACATAAAGGACCTTTTGTTGAAATTTTCTCTGGATAGTTACAGTTTACGTTTTCCTTAAGTCTCAATCGCCACAGCTAAATTACAACAAACAAACAAAAATTCTGCAATAATAACCATACAGTCTCAAATCTCTACACTTCAGTAGGTTATCGACGAGCAACCCGACTTCGTAATTTCGCCTGATATTAAGAAATCAAAGCTAGATATAAAGAAATTGAGAACAATTATCCAGAAAAAGAGTGATGTACTTAAAATTAAACTTTGTTAACTTTAATTATAAGTCTCCTTGTTTTGATCTAACCCCTTATGGCCTGTACATGGTCCTGTTGATTTAGGCCTAGGTGTTTCCCTGTCGACTCGTTTTTCTGTTTAGCTATAGTGATAATCGCCTTATTATAATATATATATTTTTTTAATTAAACATTTTTTGGACTTTAAGATCAACCAAGGCCTGTCCACAGCCATTTTCATAAAGACAACTACCACAGGTCCATATATCCACATCAACAGTTATGAGCCATGGAAGATGGAAATAGCCTGGGTTAGAGCCTTAGTGACGAGTGCATATAAGATATACAGTTCTCTTGGTCTACTCAACGAAGAATTAAATAATATTCGGAAGTTTCTTTCTTGGAACGGTTTCCCTAAATCTCTTTCAACCAAACTCATAAATCAATTTAAAGCATCATGGTGTACCCAAAAACACAAATGCGATTAAAACATTCCAAAAATCTGGCTTGTATATTGAATTCATTCGGAGTTACTTTTCTGTTGCATTTAGTAAATACGTCGCCAATCTTTCCAATATTTTTTCTCTTTTTATTAAGGGGCGTTGGCAAAGTTTAAAACATTCAACTCTTGTAATGTTCAGAATTATGTCACAAAAGTTTCATTTCTGACCTGATTTCTATTTTGTTTACGCGGCAACATTATCACACGGATGTGGAATCCAGGATTGTGATGCGGTATACAGGTGAGGGGCATTAGTTCATCTTAAGTTAGTACGGTCTACTGACTTTCCCAATATATTTTTTTAGAGTCAATCGTTTTGTTTTTCAAAGTACTTCAAACAATAAACATCTCTTGACAATCAGAATTTAGGAAAGAAATCAGAATTTCTACAGCTCATGTCACTTTAATGAGAATACACAAGGTGCGATGGAGTGTTTATTAACAGCTGATAATACCTGGTTTTACAGCCTGCTGTTGGTACTTCATCCAGAGTGGTTTATTACTTTTTGAATCAAAACGGCAATAAAAATGACAATTCATGTTAGAGCTGGTATTTGCACAGGAGATACGTAACGTTTCAAAATAGAACCTTAAGATTAAAACAAGGCACATATCCAAGTATTGCTCGTTGATGGAGTAATATCTCGAAGAACATTCCTGGCTATAACAATTGTAATATCCTCACGTGATCAAGTTGGAACGCCATCGGTTTCTCGTGCAATCTGGTTAGTTATTTGCCAGGTACAACGGTCGGGGTAATGAGCCCGGTCCCCCCTCTCCCCTCAATACTATACCCGACAACGTCGCCATATGAGTGAAACAATCTTGAGTGTCGCGTAAAACGGCAAGCAATCTGGTAATTTATCTTAAGTAAACCTGGCAACATCGTACCTACTACCATATAAGTAAAATCATTTTGAGTATGGCGTACCGGAGTGTCTCATCCAGTCAAACAGCAAGGTTATTCCTCTAAGTAAACCTGGTAATGCCACAATATTAGTGAAATACTCTTGAGTACGGCGTGTCGGGGGTTTCTCAAGCAGCTAGACAGTGTGTTTAGTTCTCTAAGTAAACCTGATAATACCACCACATAAGTGAAATAATCTTGAGTACGCCGTGAAACAAACAATAGTAAATATATACGGATCTGTGAACCAATGTCTGAATGGGCCTACCCAAAATATCCCAACCGTATGTTCGGGTTTCACTTTGAATTCAACATTATACCATCTATTTGCCAGCTTGGCTGAAATTGTCCACAGATCTGTGCCTCTAAGAGTACAATAAGTCAGAAAATCGTCTCTATGTGAGCTGATCTGAACTTGCGACCGGCGAAGGGTAATCGCTTCGCAAAAAAGCAATTTGGTTTTTAACGGGAGACAATGAGATTTGCCGTCTTATAGTTTTAAGGAAGTTTCAAGTTCCCGTCAATTTTAAGAGGCATCCTGACAAATTTCGTTGAAACAGAATTAGCTAAATGTTCGATATTTTTATCAAAAAGTACAAAATAAGAGCTTTCCGTCAATGTTCACCAATATAGTTTTTAAAGCATTGAACACCCGACAAGGGTCAATTTTTTGTCCTTTATTAGCACATATCTAGGGCTCATACCGGCTACTATAGCTTTATTGATAATTTTTATTTTCCAAGATGCTTCAAACGCTCGACTTCAAACTTTAAATTACCTGACAATCTAACCATATAAAGCATCCAAACTTCATAGGCCCAACCTTACGTCAGTTTTATTGAGTGCTTGGTTATATCGGATTTTTCCAATAATCAGAGCAGTTGGTCGTCACTTAGAAAAGCTATAAATTTTCTAAATTTCCAAGCCAACGCAATTCGCTTAAAGGTTGTAAAATTGTTACTGTTTGGGTACAGTGGTACTGCGGTTAATCGTGCCTGGTCCATCAGTTAAAACAAGCACTTGCTTAATGTGAAACAACAAAATACAACTTGTTGTATCGACAAGCGGAATGGAAGCACACGTCAGGTAAGACAGCTATATATTATATGTCAACTAACCCGTCTAATGCACGGTGTATGTATGCAGGCAAAGAGGAAGGGTTGTTCATATAGCAGAAAAGGCTATAGGCCTGCAGTATATACTAATACATTGTCGCATCGCCCACGGCTTCAAATTCTTTAAATCTCTGGAAGATCGTCTAAAAACGCATGGATTTCTACTTTTTAAACTCGTATTAACCTATGTAGAAAGAAGGATTAACCTATGAGTTATTACGGTAAAAATGACCCGCTGAATACATGGGCTTAAATTGTTTGATGGATGTTTTACTGGCTTTCATTTGTAGTAATTAGGCCTACTTTTCCAGAATATTTCATTAGTAAATAATTCTTGAGAATATTTCATAAGTAAATAATTCTTGAGAATATTTCATAAGTAAATAATTCTTGAGAATATTTCATTAGTAAATAATTCTTGAGAATATTTCATTAGTAAATAATTCTTGATACTAATAATAAATCCTATGTTTGCTCATTGTATTATTTACCATTGCAGAGGTCGCACTTACAGATGGAAAACCAGCCAAGTGTTTTGGGCGCGAGAATTTGAAAACTTGACAGTTTTCCGATCAGAATCATGTACCCGACCATTCCGGAATGAACTGGCTAAGGACATGAACTCCACACAAGCTGTTAGAATTCTCCAATCAGTTGTCTCCCCGCTTCTTCTGTTTGTCGGTCTCCTAGGTAACTGCATCTCACTCTTAATGATGCGCAGACGAAACTTACGAGGACTAACTACATGTTTTTATTTATTCTGTTTGTCTGCTGCCGATCTATGTTGTGTGTGCTTCGGTTTGTTTCCGGTGTTTTTATTCAGTGTAACTTCTGGGGATATCAATGCGCGATGGTGGCTTGACTGTAAGCTAATGGACTTTTGCACGTATCTCAGTACAGACGTCTCAATATGGATCGTGGTTGTCATGACAATTGATAGATACATCGCCACGTGCCAGCCCGTGCTGTCAATCAAAGTTTGCAATAGACGCGTTGCCAAAAGACTAGTATTCGCAATAGTCGTTGCAATGCTTTGCGTCAATGGACATTTGGCAATATTTTACAAATATGGCCTGGAACCGAATTCCACAAATTCACAACAGGATTGCGTACCGAGTGACAATTCAGCGAACTTTTTTCATAAGATTTGGCCGTGGATGGATTTTTCAGTGTACGCGTTGGTTCCCGATACAATTATTTTTACTTTTAACGCCATTATAATACGGTCCATTATGATTAAACATAGGCGATCACTGAATACAACAACAGCTAATTTCCGACGCCAAACGTTTAAAATGACGAAGGTGCTATTGGTCGTTTCATCCGTGACGTTGTTGTGTACGGCTCCCATCACAATCATACAGATAGTGGAGGAATATGACAGCCGTGACCGCGTGGAATGGTCCTCGTGGAATTTAGCCTTCGCCATCGGGAATCTGCTGATGTACACAAACCATTGTATCAACTTTATCTTGTTCTGTCTGACAGGAAGCAGATTCCGGAGAGAGTTGTCGTTAATGATGGGCATGCGCAGTAATATCATTCATACCAGTACGGGAATTTCTTTACAAGAACGCGCCTTGGAGGAAACCATACACTGACTCCATCGATTTAACGTATCATATGAAACAGCTTAAAGGCTATACCCCATTACCTAGAAATATACAGCAGAGGCAAATACAATATATTTAGAGAAAGGGAACATAAGACTTCAGACTTTTACCTTTCAAACGCCATATGGTTAAGCCAAACTCCAAACAGACCTGAAGACCTGCAAACTGCAAAGTGGGCCATCATTTGTTGTAATCGGTGGTTGCGTTACGACACAAAGAGAGTCCATGGACCTTTGAATGTTGGATAGGCGACGGTGCAATAAGTACAGGGCGTCAATTTGACCAAGCAGCTTATAGTATTGATACGTCACTATCTTCTTATCCCACAGAAATCCACCCTGGGCGAACTCACCAATAATTGCCACTATCGGCAAAACTATGATCGTGGTCCAGGGGGCTACCATGGCTCTGAAGCCCTGAAACCTTCGATTAACTTGCGTTTGTTCTCAAGAATAAAGCATGCCAGATAAATGAGTATAGATCTACATTCAAATTGACATAGGCCTATATGGTGGACTAGGTTTAGATACCAACATCAGACAGCACATCATAAAAATATTCTATATTATAATATTTGAGAAATGTTTAGCCAACATGGTCAATGTTTAGACTTGATGGGATATACGTTGAGGGCCATTACATTAATTTCTCACACTACACCCCCATAATTTCACTCTCAGGCAGTGTGTTATTTTTGTCATAATCAACTAGTGAAATTATGGCCCAACTTACTGCTGATTGGTTAACAAACATGATTTTCCAAGTTCAACTAATCAAAACACAAGCTTGCATTCTCAGCGTAGGGATGTTTCCTGTTATGTAATAACTGTCGAGTTCGATAATGCATTCGGCGTACGCGGAAGACGGGAAACTGTAAATCGAACGACTTTCTCCGGCTGCTAATTTGTGTATCACGTGACCGATTTATCCGCGCCGCGTTATCCCCAAGTAGGCAGGGTGCACTCGGATTTCAAGATGGCGCCCATGTTATCCATATGCAGATAAACAAGTTGTCATGGCAACCATGACGTTTCTTACTTCCGTTAGTGCCTGCACGTTCGATTTTAACACTGAAGACCAAACTGATTTTGCTTACGTCAGTTAACCTCTATATATTCAACCCGTTGCCTGGGCAGCCAAAAAATATACCATTTGCCAGTTTTTCGCGCAACAATGAATGGCAACAATGAATGACGTCGTGGCACCGAGACAAACTTGAGACAAACCCAGCTTCCAATAAGACTTTAGCTATATTCATTTGAGCTCCCGTTTCATGTAAGATTGTTTCGCATTACTTGACTATTTCAGACATATACTGTCACAATGAGGGATTTCCGTCCTAAAATATGTTGTAAAATTGCTGAAAATGTTGAGTTTAAAACAGACGGATGCTTTGTCCGGCCTCCCACATATGGCCGTCATTTTCCAGTAACTGGCAAATTACCTGATAAGCAGCATCGAAAACACGAACGATTAAGATAATCCGGTCACTAGCCTATTCTAAAATGTACAAAATGTTCCTTGTTGAGATTTTGACTGGGAAATACTTGCTTCGCCTTGCCATCTAATTCACACGTCCGTTTAAAACATTCTGATTTTTTTCCTACTTTTTTCATAATCGCAACAGTTAATGGCATAGCGTAATTGTGTCTAATGCAGATCACGTTTGGTCCATGCAAGCTTCGGTATATGGACGTAAAAATGTTGGGCAAACATCTTGCCGTCATATTGTTCCAATACTCGCCAAGCTGGAGCAAGTTGATCCCACAAAGTTGGGATCCGATTAGAAGCTCATAAAGACGGTGGGCCCTCCGTGGCTCAGTAGGTATAGAGCGTTGGACGCTCAATCTGAACAACCTTCCAATAATGGGTCGCGGGTTCGAATCCCACTCAGTCCAAACATTTGAAAATTTTCTGACTTGGTTTTCACTTGAACGACCTATGTGGGATGGTTGCCAGTTACCAAGTCGTGGGTTTCCTCCGGCACTGAGCCCGCTTTCCTTCCACAATAAAACTGGCAACGCCGCCATATAAGTGGAATCATCTTGAGCGCGGCGTAAAACACCAAACAATCAATTAATCAATCAATCAATCAATCAATCAGTCAATCATAAAGACGGTTATTGTCAGCGCCTTGACTTGAACAAGACATTTTCCCGACTTTAAATTGGCTGCCAAATTTAGGGTAAATAAAATATAATTGGGACTAGTTCAATACTTGTTTAAAGAATTGTGAATTAAAGACTTTCCAATGATCGATATACATGCAACAATGTAAGCCTATATAGCTCAAAGGGAAGCCTATACGGTTAAGTAGCATGAGCTGCCAAAATGTTGATATTTTGACGTTGAAACAGATTGTTAAAATTATCAGCCATTTTTCTCAAGACGTATAATTCAGAAGCTTTTTAGTCTCGAGAATGCATTGTTTTGAACTAACATTGGCTTAGAATGAATGAATGTTCGTCACGGTTATTTAAATTTTGTTTACTTTTCGTACACTATTTCGGTTCTTATATGTGCCATATACTGCGGGAACTGCTCACTAGTCCGAAGGTTCACCGGTCCGAAGGTCCACTAGTCCGAATGTTCACTGGTCCGAAGGTTCAATGGTCCGAAGGTTCACTAGTCCGAAGGTTCACTAGCCCGAATGTCCACAAGTCCGAAGGTCCACTAGTCCGAAGGTCCACAAGTCCGAAGGTCCACTAGTCCGAAGGTCCACTAGTCCGAAAGTCCACTAGTCCGAAGGTCCACTAGTCCGAAGGTCCACTAGTCCGAAGGTCCTTAGGCCTTATATTCTCTGCTACTGACTTGCAGCGTAGATTAACATTGAGGCACATTGTAGCAAAATCAAGGTGAGCAGCTCAGGAAAGCGAGTTGCATTTGTGAGAAAAGAATATTCATCGCAAAATCAAGACGAAAAACTTCCGTTTGTGCCTCGCACCCATCTCACATAAGTAGGGGCAATGTCTTTTCTACCTGACATTCCACTATTTCCAATAGCCTAAACCCAGTCTAACCACGAATTAGACCAGACACAGCTTATTTGCCAGGGGCCTTGAGAAGGTTGGATTTTCTCTGCATGCATATCCGGCCGTCTTTCTAATCGGGAAAAGTAGTTGATGGGGAGGGTAGAATAGTCCGGGAACCCGTTAAAGGTCGTTGTTTTCTTCTAGACAAAAAGAGCGGTAAACTATGTCTTATTGTGGTTTGGAGGATGATATCGGTACTGTTCTTCGGACTAGGGAACCATAACTATGTCTTATTGTTGTTTGGAGGATGATATCCGTACCGCTCTTTGGACTAGGGAACCATAAAGTTCTTATTGTCGTTTGACGGATGATATCGGTAGGCCTACCGCTCTTCGGGCTATTAAACCTTCGCACTAGTGAATCTTCGAACCAGTGATGCGTCCCATTCGAACTAGTGAGCCTTCGGAGTAGTGAACCATTCTCCATACTGCATGGATTTTCCTCATTCCAACGCCAACCATTAAGTTTTGTGATGGCCTTCAAAGCCTCTTACTGTTGTGGCGATCAGAAATTATGAAAAAAGTGTGAATTTTGGTGCCTCTTTACGGTTTTTCTTTTTTTTAACATAGACTACAGATTGGAAGCATCCCGAGCTTAATTTTATTCCCCAATTAATTATTTTCTTCTTCCTTTGCTTTTTCGGTACCGGTACTAAAAAACAACAAAATTACAAGTAGGCTAAAGTCTACTCTACACGGACGTATCGAGACTAATTCAATAGTATTAAATGTCTACAGGTACCTCGTTATTTATGTTTTGGTATTTATTGGTTGGTAGGCCTACCTGGTCGATAACCAATAAGTGTTAGAAACTTGAAAATACCGGTAACGGGTTTATACCTTTCGGCCTACTTTAGGTGAAGTTGTATGTACCGCGACAAGATTTCAAGTAGGCCTAGGTGGCCTACACTTTGTGACAAGAGTCTCACTGAAGTCTACATTTATCTTCCATTAAAGTGGCATGAGCTGCCGAAATTCCCACTTTTTTCATAATTTCTGATGGTCACGACAGTAAGAGGCTTTGAAGGCCATCGAAAAACTAAATGATTGGCGTTGGAATGAGGAAAATCCATACAGTATGTGCCCTGTACGAACCAAAAATGTGTTCCAAAAGTAGCAAAATTTAAATAACCGGGACGACCATTCATTCATTCTAAGCCAAAGTTAGTTCAAAACAATACTTTATCGTACATTTTCGAGACTAGAAGCACTAAAAAGCTTCTGAATTATACGTCTTGAGAAAAATAGCCGATAATTTCAACATTCTGTGTTTACGTCAAAATATCAACATTTTGGCAGCTCATGCCCCTTTAAAGTGGCATGAGCTGCCGAAATTCACACTTTTTTCATAATTTTTGATCGTCACGACAGCAGGAGGCTTTGAAGGCCATCAGAAAACTAAATGATTGGCGTTGGAATGAGGAAAATCCATACAGTATGTGGCCTCTACGAACCGAAAACGTGTTCGAAAAGTAAACAAAATTTAAATAACCGGGACGACCATTCATTCATTCTAGGCCAAAGCTAGTTCAAACTAATACTTTATCGTACATTTTCGAGACTAAAAGCAATAAAAAGCTTCTGAATTAGGCTATACGTCTTGAGAAAAATAGCCAATAATTTCAACATTCTGTTGTAGGCCTAACGTCAAAATATCAACATTTTGGCAGCTCATGCCACTTTAATCAGCTAAATTAAGGCTACCGAAGTCTACCGTGGCGAACGTGTATGGACTGATGTTGATAATATTGGATTTTTTTGCACAGTTAATTCGTTACTTGCGAGCATTTCAGAGTTTTTTGGTTGGGCCAGTTTTGTGACGTTATCACCTCCGGACAGTGGTTTGGAAAAAGCTTGTATCAAGTCACATATTGGTGCACTCGTACATTTTTCTGATACTATGGCTAACTTCAGTTGGCCCTGGCAGTATGAATTCCCACCGTTTTTCACGTAAGTAGTCGCTCACAGATGTTCTTTTTTTATTTCTTGTTCGCTATGGACAACATTGTAAACGCTGACTTATTATGCGATCACACTTTTTAAGCCTCAGATGAAAGTGAAAACAGCCCCTGTATGCATGTCGATAATTGGCCGCTCTATAATACCTTCCTCATTAATAATGACATCCTGTACTCCCGAGTCCTGTAGTGTAGGCAGGGCATAATCCACCATTTTTGGGAAGGGGCCCATGGCTGGTCCATTGGGAAAATTAAACGTCGGTGCAAAATAGATTTGGGAAAAAGAAGTTACATCATATAAACAATATCTTGTTCTTTTCTGCCTGGTTCATCGGATATCCTCATACCATTTAAATTAATTGGTGGAAAAAAAAAACACTTTGTTTTGCAATAAATCAACCAAAATGTTTTATTTAAGACTGTGTACACGCCCGAAACTATCAACACTGAGAGCCAGTAGTTGGGACAGCTGTAAGGTGGACAATTTATATAATTGCCCAAATATGCCTTGGTGGGTTCACACTTGGGGACATAGTACTTTCCATTATGACTTGACATCGCCAGTGAGTCTGAAAACAATAAAAATATAATTATAAGTGACTTAGTCTAGGTACATTCTCTCATTCAGCACCAGTTGGAAGTTTTCTCTGAAATAATTCCTTTAATAATTCTGATAAATTCATAATTAAAAAATAAACCCTTATCTATTGTCTTACCATTTTCTTTTAAACTAGAGAGTTTCTGCAAAAATCAGGAATTTAGTTGTTGAATGGTTAGCGTTAGAAATAGGAATTTTAAATAGCAAAACTTCCAATAAAAGTTAATATTATTAAATTCCTATACATTTTGCACAGCCACGCCATGGTCACACAAAGGTACATGTACATGACTTGAAATGAATTAGATCTATTTAAATATTTAGCAATATTCCAATAATATGACCGAAAATAAACATAGAAAAAATTGCTATGTCCTACAAACGAAGTTAAATAATTTAGGCAGATTAATCAAACTAAACAAAAAAAAATTATTGAAATAAAAATATAAGTTAATCAATTCACGTGTTACATAGAATTCCATCAAATGACCTCCTTTTATAAAACAATTTGACCTGCGTTCACGCTTTGACTTTTGGCAACACAAACTGCGACAGCTATAACTTATAAGTTCAATAACATACTTCAACGTCAGAAAAAAAAAACGTTTACAAGCTTTGTTATTCTTTATTTTTGAGCTAATTATCTTCCACTATCGCTTGGAATAAGTTTTTCAACGGCTACATTAAAAACAAACAGATTACTTACGTGAATGGGCTTGAAATCAACCGGAAAAATTACTTCTCCAGCATGAGCAGGATACAGGAAGTCACAAGGTCCACCATTTTCGCGCGGAATACAAGGTCAACGATTGGATGAAAACAAAAACAACCGCCAATGAAAATAGCGCTCTTTCCGACTTCAACTACTCACTTCCTGTTCGCGAACACGGTGACAGTCATTCCCTTAAATTTACAGTATATTTTCCTGCGGTAATTCAAGTTGTATCTGAATAGGCTTTAGCGATTGACTATTTTTACGGCAAATAAATTGGGAACTTGCAGGCTTTTGGGAAATTCGTTTACCAGTTTTGGGAAAAAGGTCTTTGGGAATGGGGCCGAATATCGGCCCCTACAACATAGGTGGATTATGCCCTGGTAGGCCAACTGTCCCAACATGAAAGTCTCCCAGTCGCACTGACAATCACACCCGTACCACTTATCAATCGCCGACATGTACATTTCAATTTCAGTTGTCCTAAGTTCCGTCTTAATTTTAAAATAAATTATTTAAAGTGGCATGAGCTGCCAAAATGTTGATATTTTGACTTTAAAACAGAATGTTGAAATTATTGGCTATTTTTCTCAAGACGCATAATTCAGAAGCTTTTTAGTGCTTCTAGTCTCGAGAATGTACGATAAAGCATTGTTTTGAACTAACTTTGGCTTTAATAGAATGAATGAATGGTCGTCCCGGTTATTTAAATTGTGTTTACTTTTCGAACACGTTTTCGGTTGATACAGGCCACATACTGTATGGATTTTCCTCATTCCAACGCCAATCATTTTGTTTTTCGATGGCCTTCAAAGCCTCTTACTGTCGTGACGATCAGAAATTATGAAAAAAGTGTGAATTTCGGCAGCTCATGCCAGTTTAATAATAAAAGTAATTGTGACTGTAGTCTGTACTACAAATTCAAATTAAATTTATCATAATTCAGATTTAACAAAATAAAACAAAAACTTGGTATCAGTTGCACTGTAGCCATTGTTGGCCTATATTGATGATATTAATTATTGTTAAGGGATGTCCTACTCTGACAAACAAACTATGTTATTTTCTTGTAATAATTATATCTCCTACTACTTGTACTAGTCCGGGTTTCTGATTCCAAAATTACTATTTTTATATACTGACGGCCGTATTTTGGAGTCAGGGTTCACTGCAAATAATAGTCTACTATTGTAATTGTATGTATGTAATCAGGAGAGGCATTTATATAGGCTTGCCCTGTTTGCCAATCCTAAATAAATATTGTTTAAACCACTGCAATTAAAAAGCCGGAGTTGACTGCTCGCTCAGAAGCGGGCAGTAAGTGGTCTGATTTAGATAAAGAAATCGCACTATAACCTACTCAGATCGTGTCTAAACGGTTATAATCACGTTCATGGATAATTTCGCTACCTACCAGTGCCTGATATGGACGAGCAGGATCGGCCAGAAAACATAATTCATCCTCTGAATTCACTTTTGCCTTCTCCAAATCTCAAACTCTCCGACATTGATGACGTAATGTTGTTTAGCAGTTTTTCAGTTTTTAAATGTTAAATTCACTTTAAAAAATGCTCAATTATTAATGAATGTCGTACTGACACTATTTGAGTTAGTTATGTTGTTATTTACTATCTAAATCTGATTGCAATGAGCCCTGACTCCAAAATACGACCGTCAGTATAAAAAAAATAGTGATTTTGGAGTCAGAAGCCCGGACTAATCTCCAACTGGATTATTTTCCATTTAACATTTTCACTATAAAATTGAATACCTTTTATTTTTGTTTAGGATTCAGCCAAACCGTGACACAAGGAAGAAACAGCTGGAAGCTTGGCGTGAATTAATACTGAATTACCACAAACAGAACAAAGTTTACAGACTTGATGTCAACGAAGCTCTCAATTCTCCGTTATTCTGCAACAAGAAAATTGATCGTATCCTTTTTATTCCTGAAGACCTGACCTGATTAATTGTTATTCCTGAAGACCTGACCTGATTAATTGTTATTCCTGAAGACCTGACCTGATAAATTGTTATTCCTGAAGACCTGACCTGATTAATTGTTATTCCTGAAGACCTGACCTGATAAATTGTTATTCCTGAATACCTGACCTGATTAATTGTTATTCCTGAAGACCTGACCTGATAAATTGTTATTCCTGAAGACCTGACCTGATTAATTGTTATTCCTGAAGACCTGACCTGATAAATTGTTATTCCTGAAGACCTGACCTGATTAATTGTTATTCCTGAAGACCTGACCTGATAAATTGTTATTCCTGAATACCTGACCTGATTAATTGTTATTCCTGAAGACCTGACCTGATAAATTGTTATTCCTGAAGACCTGACCTGATTAATTGATATTCCTGAAGACCTGACCTGATAAATTGATTGCTTGATGTTTTATTCCTGAAGACCTGACCTGATTAATTGATTGCTTGATGTTTTACTACATCAGCTATTTGATTTCTTAGGGAATCAAGTCAACGTCTATAGATCTGTATGCTTGAAGAAAACCTCTGACCACTGCCTACTGCCACTGGTGCTTGTGTTTGGAAAAACCATTTCCTTTAGATAAATGCTACCAACAACTTAGTTTAGACTTTACTGTAATGTCTACACACTGTTGTCCTTAACGGTTGTGTTTCCAGGTAAACTCTCAGCAGATGATGTCTACACTGTCTTAGATGAATTAACTAAATCAGGTGCAGAGATATAGTTTTTTTATATACATGTACTTCACTTTTATATACTTCACTTTTATATACTTTAAAATTTGTTGTTCAGCGTGTTGACTCCTAATTACAATTTATGTTGTATTAATTATGGGTTTTTAACCAATTATGGGTTTTCTTGTGAGCAAAATATCTACATTGAAGTAGGGCAGGCAAAGAATTCATATGTTAAACTTGAAAGTTGAACACGATATTTCACATAGAAGTATCAAAGTGTGCGTCTGGAAAATGGAAATCTAAAATGACTTGTACATTTCTGGCATGCTATTTGATTTGACTAGGCTATGACAGTCATATTCATGGAGTTTGTTTTTTTCTAATTCAGAAAATTCATAGTAATCCATTTTATTTTTCGCTTAATTTTACTGTACACGGGAATCTGCATATTGAACTATTATTGTTTGTCCTAATATATTCAAAGGCTTTGCTTGTAATTTACCATCATTTCATTTCACATTTGAAATTTAGATTTTTATGAGAATTGCTATCAGGATTTTGTGAGGCCTCTTTGGCTCAGTCAAACACAGGCCTTCCATCAAGGGGCCCTCGGGCTGGAGCATTGTGACTCTGCTTTAGCCATGTATGCTGACCCAGCAAGGGGGGTTGCACTTTTTGTTGCCATATAACCTAAGCTGTTGAGTGTGACGTTAAGCCCCAATCAATCAATCAATCCATCTATTGGAGGCAGGTTCAAATCCCACTCAGATCAAATAAGAATTGATAAATTTCTGAATGGATCGTCATATGTGGAAGAGTTGCCAGACACTCATACTAAACCAGGCAAAGGCTAAGGGGCGCCAAATTAGTGGAATAATCTTGCCGTAAAACACGAATTACTCAATCCGGATTCTGATCTAAAAACTTGACCATATTTCCCATCATGACATTTACATTATCTTTGTATCAATGATTTACAATGTTTAGGTAATTTGGAATGGCAAGATAAAACTCGTAAACAATGTTTGATAATGTGGAGATCACCTGAAGAATGGGGAGATCTGATTTATAAATGGGTAGGTTTTCACGTCTTTCTTTTATTTTGGAATGGGTCGCGGGTTCGAATCACACTCAGTCCAAAAATTGGAAAATTTTCTGACTGGGTTTTCACTCGAACGACCTATGTGGGATAGTTGCCAGTTACCAGCGGAAGGCCGTGGGTTTCCTCCGGGCACAGAGGCTGGTTTCCTCCCACAATAAAACTGGCAACGCCGCCATATAAGTGAAATAATCTTGAGCGCGGCGTAAAACACCAAACAATCAATCAATCTTTTATTTTGGTTATTTCTTTTAGATACTAAAATTAAATACAAAAGTGCTTCTTGTGAAATATTTTTAACCCCATCATTTTTTCTAAATTCAAACTTCACTTCAGAGTTTTTCTCATTCCAATCATTTCTGGTTGATTCCCCAGGCATCTGATAATAACATGATAGGCTCAGTTTGTACTTTATATGAACTCACACAGGGAGATGACTCTGTTAGTCAAGGTAAGCTTTAGTTATCTCCCCTTTGTTTAACCTTTCTGCTTCAGCCTGTTGGAATGGAACTTTCTCAGGCTTCGAGAAATTTGAGTAGATCGCTCCCCTTACATGTGACGTAATCTTTAGTGTGGCGTAAAGTATCAAACAATACAGTGATTTAGTGTTAAAGTTTAAGAAATGTAATCTTTATCAGGCACACTTTGTATTTAGCTTTAATTTCCACATGCATGCTCTTAACCCCCTCCGAGTCCCCCCAAATTCAATTCAACTTAATTTTTACAACAGGTTGTATTTTCCATGTATTTCAGAATTCCATGGGCTAGAGAACTGGCTGTTAACCAGAGCTTTGAAAACTTTAGAATTGAATCGAAAAGCTGAAATAATGAAATTTGATGGGAACGAAGGTGTCAAGTTTTTTTAATTGTTTTACTGTAATTATGTTAACTGATCAAAGATATGCTAAAATGGCTGCTTATATTCTCATGAAAACATCAAACAGACAGATACAGATAGAATGTAGTAAATCTGACATGAATTTATTTGAATTCAAAACTACAAACATTAGGGTTAGGCTTTTTAAGATGTGTGTTTATGTACCAATGTATAACATTAATTTATGCCGGATTAAAAATGTTACTTTTTGTATTTTTGTTAAATACTTGTAAATATATCTTGTATATATTATCCTCGTGCTGTTTATGATGAATTTTACATCCTGACCATTTCTCTCATGCTCACAGCATATTAAATAACTATTTCAGATGTACCAAAGTATTGCTTCAATTTGTTACACATAATCCTATATTATGTTTTGACTAAGGTTGTGGGATTTCCAGACAAAGGGCCTCATTTCCTCTCGCACTTAGCCTGGCAACGCCGCTAATAACTGAAATAATCATGTGTGGAGTAAAGCATTAATCAATTACATCCAGCATTCAAATTACCGCTGAGCCTGATGACGTCACATAGATTTATGCAAAGCCTTCTGGGTAAAATGTACCTCAGATCGCCATTTTGTTTATTGGTTTATAGCAAGATGTCACTTTTTGGAAAACATTGATGACACAGCCTGTTTTTATCCACACATTTTTTCTGGTAACTTTACGCCTTTTACGTCTTCTTCTCGATGCAGTATTATTTCTCCCGCCATATTTTAAAATTATGTTTAGATCCCTCAATCCCCCGAAATGCTTTGCGCGTATATTCCAAGTGACGTCATCAAGCAATCGGTCAATTGATACATTAGTTTTCACTCGGTCGCCGTGTGTGGAAGATTTGCCAGGTACTCGCCGAAGGTCGGTTTCCTCCGGGCAATGAGCCCGGTTTCCTCCCCCACTAAACCTGGCAACGCTGCTAATAAGTGAAGTAATCATGAGTGTGGCGTAAAACATCAATAACACCCAGCATTCAAATTGTGACGTCACAAGCTTCGTCAGTATAGTCGTCGAAAGCTCGTGTTGTTCACAAACAACTACGGTATTGTCTGAGTCAATTCGAGGACGGGCGGTGACAAAATACTCGATTTGGGACAGGTAAATCACGCCAGTCTGCACTGCTGGCGCAAAGTGTGGTTTTAACAGCTTTCAGGCGTCCGCTGTGATAAGTTGTCACTGCATGAGAGTAACACCGCATGAGGTTAAACTGTTTGACACTCAAGCATTGTCTATCTGATTAACTACAAAAAAAATGTAATGAGTAGGGAAGGCTAAGTCGATATTTACATGTAACGGTTATCGATTGCCTGCTCCGTATTCAATGTCTAGTTGCTAATAAAATTACACAGTGTACCTTGAATGGCGTTTAGCCTATTTCTTGTTTCCCCTTTAAAACAGTTTTCCAGAAAAAGGGAAAGTTTTAGGCATGCGTAAACTTTCTCTGCATTTACATGGAGCGCAACTTGAACAAAGTCACGGGCGCAGATCTCCAGGAAAATATTTCTTTTAAACTGAGGACTGAAGCAGCCGATACTCGCAGTATTATATTATAATAGTGATCATGGTTCCGTTATTAAATATAGTTTACCGCACAGTTAAAAGTAGCAATTATCAACGTATTTCTTACGTGGAATTAACCAAATACTTTACCTAAATATCCTCACTGGATTCAGCGATATGCTGTAGATGTATTTATCTGTTTCTTTTAGTTCATAAACATATTTATGCATCGTACTAAAATGTAGGCCATGTTCTAAGTTGGTCTTGTCGTTCCTATTTTGACCTTTAATAGCCTAATAGCCTTTGACCTCAAATTCATGACAAAGTTTAAAGGTTACCGATTTTTAATACGTGCCATCTCCGGTTATTGAAAGATGGGATTTGGCCTATCATTATTGAGCGAATGATTAAATAAGGACGAAACCTATATAGAACAACAAATCCCATCTCATAAATACGGCGATTGTACACGATTTAAAACAAGTTGAGAATGTCTTACAAACAAAAAGAAGGCAGGTTGTTTTAATTTCACTGTTGGAAGATGTTTATCGTATATTTGCGAATGGAATAAATCAACTGGCAGGGAGAAATGGCATAACAAGATTTATAAATAGCCTACAATTCTGTAAAAATTTTCAGGAATTAGACTTGTTCACTTCCTCTAACATCTTTTTAAGCTTTCCAATGTACTTTCGTGTTCCGGAAAAAGAATATGAACATGGAATTTCGAGACCTCCTTTTGCTATCATCGACCGCTTTTTCTGCGTTGATGTTACTTTACAGGTTATTTTCCCACCATTCTTAATGAAGAACCAGGCGATTCTGGAGATCTCTCTCGGCATATGACCCACAGTAATACCATTTCTTCGTACCGCTACTGCAAATATATCGTGGCGGTTAGAGATGTCTCTGTATGTCTGCATCTCTTCACCTAACACTGGTTCCCAAAAAAAACGATAGACGTGGAACCCACGAACGACAGAAGGGAAGTCATATTTTCTGCTCATCTCGAAGTTAAAATAATATTTTGAATGGATCGTAAGACTATAGCTTTCTTTATATATACAGCGACAACCTCCAAATAAAATACTGGATTTGGGCTCTCTGCAGGTTTCTCCATCGTTAGTACTTTCCGATGGCAAAATAAAGAGCCCACTTGGAAAAGCCTGTCAACAGAATTGGTGGCGAAGAGCTTTCGGGTAACTGGCATTTCTACTAGTCCCACTGAAGAGACCTTCGAAACCGACAGTGAGGATGAATATGAGGGCTTTGTGCCAGAAGATCTCGGACCCGATTACGGAACTGATCCCTTCACTGAGTAAACTTCCAGGGAACTAGAATGTTGTACATACAGTATGCTGTCCGAGATGGATATTTTGTCAGAACTTTAATCGCTTTTATTAATTTTTGTCCTTAACTTTATTTTCTTTGTAATGTACTTTCGTGTTCCGAAAAAAGATTTATCAATTCAAAATCAAAATCTAATAAATGTGAAACTTGATGTACAAATCTCACTTCATAAATTTGAATTTCGTCACTATTATACTACCGGTTATGATTTTGTTATAAACGCGCGTCAGACCAACTGCACACTCATTTCGTGGAGTACGTTGGTGCTTTGAAAGGTGCTGTCTTGGCTATTAAAAGTGTATGTTGGAGGCCCGAAATAAACCCTGACTTTCTTGTAAGACCCATCCGCCTCCCGTGTCGGTCAGACTATGATTTCTTCAGCAAGTTAGAGCAAAATGTCCTCTTATATCAACACAACTAATATCCTTTTCTTTACCTTTCTTAACTGATTCCGACCTTCAAGAAGTTTGTTTTTTTTCAATAAAACGAATTTAAAGAACTTTAAATCTGGATTTGGGATAGTAAAAAACTATGTAAGAATAACCGGCTGTAGGCCCTTCTGCTCTCGGTAGCACCAGTAGGTCCTACGCTGTTGAAGTCATTTGACTTTTCTAATCCTGCCGCTTTTCAATAAATCAGCATGATCTCCCGTCGATAGTCCACAATTGCCACTTTAGTTCATCTGTCACCTAAAACAAATCTTGATCAAAGCTCACAATATCCATGTCGTCAATCTCGTCATTCGCCATCTTTATATTCGCCTGAAAAAGGTAGATAACTCTGACCGTTACAGGCGTGCTCTTACCGTAGCTTCCGTTGGTCTGTTGCATGATGGAAATTCACGTCTTACTTTTATAAATTTATCAAAAAATTACTTATTAATGAGATTAGTAGTAGTTCTTTGTGGCCTTTTTTTCTGTGACGATACCCAACATACAGCCCCTGGCTTTGACCGACAGCAGTTTATAAAACAATTGTATTGACGACAGCCAAGTGATAAGAAGTTAAAACAACAACAGCGATCACTGAATGGGATTAACCACTCACTGAATCAACGCTATGGGGGGGTATATTCGCCCAAGCCTTTGCCTCGAAATATGACAGGCATGAACTCGATTTAAAGCAGGTAACGAGGCTCCTCGAATTTTTTTCCAATACTCGAATTGACTCAGACAATACCGTACATGGTGATGTCTTAATTTTTTATCATTAACATGTTGAGCGGATTCCAGAGAATATGTAAGGGATATTGGAGGGTGGGCGAGTCCACATTTCTCAACGACGTGATTCTATCAGGGTAAAACTGACTGGCGTTGTCAATCAAATATTTCGGATCTTGTTTACCTCTGAAGAATTTTGTTGTGACTTACTAAATGTTGATATTTATACATGAAAACAAAATTGTGTAATTACTGCCCAGGTTTCTCCAGAAGTACCTATAAGCAGTTATATAAGCGGTTATCGCTATTAGGTTTGAGGATGTACCTATAAGCGGTTATATAAGCGGTTATCGCTATTAGGTTTGAGGATGTACCTATAAGCGGTTATATAAGCGGTTATCGCTATTAGGTTTGAGGATGTACCTATAAGCGGTTATATAAGCGGTTATCGCTATTAGGTTTGAGGATTACCTACATGTAGATGTTGCGTTTTGAACAAACGAATTCCAGACATGATTGAATCCACAATATCCATTTGTACCGCTGATAAGTTTAGCATAGAACACAAGTAGCGTAACTCCGAAAAACGTAAGACCCATATTTGACTCGGCATCATGATGATGGCGATTTAAAGTGCCGAAATATTGAGTCAAATATGGGTCTTACGTTGTGTAACTCGAAAAACGTGTGTACTATTGAATCAACAATTGTACTGGTTATTTACTCTTTTTTTTGTACTTTTCGGTCGCTATTTCGGTTCGTACAGGCCACAGACTGTATTGGTTTTTCCTCAAACCAACACCAATCAATGTTCATTTTTGGCAGCTCATGCCACTGTAAAAGAGGTCATTTAATGCAAGCAGTTTCAAAAATTGCCCTATGAAATTCTTCGGCTTTGTCTTTTTATTGCTCAAATCAGTCTTTGTTGCCCAAGATCGTAAGGGCCTAACATGTATGTTGCCCAAGATAGTAAGGGCCTAGCATGTACGCTGTCTGGACATCACATGTCTCTGATGGCCATCGAAAGTTGGAAGCAAAACTGTGCAGATTTCAACATGCTGAGATTTACCACGCTTAAGCTCTGTTCATTTGTATTCGACCCTCGGCAAAGGAAAAAAACACTACAGCCATGATAAAAGAGGTAGCTTAGTGTCCTTATTGGGTCTCCTGCCCTAAAGTAAAAGCTAGGCCTGAACCTGTTATAGTCTGTAGCGTCAAGTATGTTTTCGGACCGGCGAGTAAGTATAACAGGATGAGACACAGGAGTGCGGGTCATACTCTGACTGAATAACAAGCCGGAGAAGCAGTTACACCTTTTCGTCAAAGGACTGCAAATAAAATTTTGGATATGAACGAGATTGAAACTTAGCAGAAAACGTGTAGGAATGATTGATACACAGTACTCAAGATTATATCACTTTTATGGCGGCGTTGCCAGGTTTAATGGGGGAGGAAACCAGGCCCATTGCCCCCGGAGGAAACCCCCGACCATCGCTAGTACCTGGCAATTCTTCCATATACGACGACTGTGAAAGTCTCTGGTTGAGGGACTGTCTTTCTACCTGGCCGAGCCACAGAGGCCCAATTGGAGTGTGAAGAAGAAAGTCAACAAGCCAATCAATTGATGTGCGACTGGTGGTAACATAATGTTGAAAGTATAACAGAGAAAAAAACAACTTAATTGAAGATTAATGGTTTATTTGGAAACAGCAATATCCCAATTGGCCGTCTTTATATGGAGGGTTGCATTGATAATGTACATTTGCTACTAGACTCTATAATACCAGGTTTACATATAATGTTAGATACTATTTACAAATGAGGTAGAGATTGTATAGCACACACCGAAGGTTAATAATAACGTGTCCACATCAAAAGAAGGGATAATTTCAAAACATAACACAGACGATCGTCACCGGTTTTAAAAAAGGGAAAACAATTAATCACAAATTTGACACCGAGGGCGCATGGCAGAAAATAAGTAAAACCTTTGTTAAAGATGGATCGATGGAGGACTCCGTTGTTTGGGTCGAATACAAAATAAGATCATTCACATCACGGAGCAGTCCCACTTTTGCTTAGGAAACTTACTCGGATGTTCTCAATCAAGATCAGTTCACTTATATGGCGGCGTTGTCATATTTAGTTGGGGTCTGAAACCCTAACCACATAGGGCACCGATTGTTTGAAGTCTGTTAGCTTAAAGTGAACACTATATGTAAAGTATAACGTATTTTACCTAAAGACAATATCTACCTGGTCCCAAAACATGGTTTATTTCACTTTCCTCCAAGTGCTATGGTTAATTATTCTCAGATGCCAAGTGACTGGATGTCACTGAAACATGTGCATACCTGGTATGCTGAACTGCTATTGGTGTATTTAGGTCAAATAAACCAATCATATTGCCAGTTGTAAGGTGTGCACATGTTTAAGTGACAGTCATTTGACATCTGAGAATAATTAACTATAGCCTCTTGTAGGAAATTCATAAAAAATAAATAAATCATGTTTTGGGACCAGGTAGATATTTTATTTTACCTTAGGGGTTCACCTCAACCTAGAGACAGCCAAAGAGAACCGAACCACCGGTTAATTGGACGAGTAGACACATCTCAGCTTAACTAGGTCTTCAATGACGTGACATAGGAAACGGATCCACCATGACGCCGTGTCCCTCCGTTAAGCCAACGTCAATTGGACAACCGGTCCCAAAGAAATATTTTTTGTCTTTTTTTTACTCAAAATCTCGATTGAAAGTTTGTTTTCTTATTTGCTGTCATCCACATCATATAACCCAATAGCGCTATTCCAGAACATTTGAAAAGCACTCCGTCGTTTGAGACATAACATTAAACACATAAAAAAACTACCAAATCCCAGTTTCTAACAAAAACAAAATTCCTATAACATTGTTATACTATCAGTCATCTAAATTATAAATTCTAATTGAAGTCAATAAATCTACCCTACATATGACACTACAAATGTTCACAAATTTCTGTTGATTTCACAAAATTCTACGTCAGGCCACTGGAAGGCCAGGATTCTAATTCATCTACAAAGTTACGCATAAAAATTACCGGAACGTAAAAAAACCGTCAAGCATTCTTTTTCTTTGGACTCTTTTTAAAACCTACAATTTTGAGCTTATAATTTCGGTTCACAACAATAAGTTAATATCACTTTAATTTGTGTAATTTTTATGCCTCCTTTTTTCCTTATCACGATATAAATAGATGTAATTTTCTCCCGTCATTAACGATTGAGCTGCATTCGTATCACTTAGATAATATCACTATCTGGTGTTTTGGAAACTTCTCATTTCACACGATGTAATAGTGTTACACTGCAATATATTAATACATGTATACACAATAAAGGGCATTATGCTTTGGGATAATAAACTCCTAATTAAAGGGAGCTAACTCTATAGTAAAGTCCTTTGTACCCGATATTTGGTTTTGATAATCTCCCTTGAAAGACTTGGCTTGGGAATGTATTTTAGCGTTGAAAAAATCGCCCCATAAAATTGGGGTTTGATTTAACTCATGGTGGATTTCTAGATTTTCAACAGTTTGACCAGACTATAAAATAATAAGTTCTGACGGATAATTGCAGTAAACTTTAAAAATAAGTTCGAACCAATCAAACTCAGCCCTGATGATAAATGCTTATGTGGATTGGTAGGCTAACCTACATGGCACGTGGTTTGTATTTAAAGTAAAAAACATCTACCGGGTATTTGATATTTGACTTTCGAGAAAAACATAAAAAAAATCAAAATGAGAAAAACATGGCTTCAGTATACAATCAAGGAATATTGCGAAAAAGACTTCCAAAACCGCATTATTGTATCAGAGATTTAAGTGTCTTTGTATCTCCGACCTTTCCCTAGGGAACAATAACAAACTCTGGTATATTGTCAATTAATTTCCATAAAACAAAAACAATCTCTAGGGAAGTATGACAACAAGGGTTAATTTTGTCCAGACAAATGATCAACAGTTTTTGATTCTGTTCACGATAATGGAGGTCAAAATTAAGGATTAGAAAATGTCGAATTTGCTAATGAGCATCTATAGACGGAAAAAATGATTTAATTTTAATTATGACAAAATATACAAATTGGTTTTGGTATAATTAATTATGTCACGATGGTATAATCTGTTATGTAACTATGGCAGAATTAATTATGTCACGATGGTATGATCAGTTATGTAACAATGGCAGAATTAATTATGTCACGATGGTATGATCAGTTATGTAACTATGGCAGAATTAATTATGTCACGATGGTATATTTATTTAAGTCACAATGGTATAAATAGTTATGTAACTATGGCAGAATTAATTATGTCACGATGGTATAATCAATTATGTGACGATGATAAGATCAGTTATGTAACTATGGTAGAATTAATTATGTCACGATGGTATAATCAATTATGTGACGATGGTAAGATCAGTTATGTAACTATGGCAGAATTAATTATGTCACGGTGGTATAATCAATTATGTCACGATGGTATAAATAGTTATGTCACGGTGGCAGAATTAATTATGCCATGATAGTATAATTAATTATGTCATGATAGTATAATTAGTTATGTCATGATAGTATAATTAATTATGCCATGGTAGTATAATTAATTATGTCCCGATGGTATAAATAGTTATGTCACGATGGTATAATTAATTATGTCCCGATGGTATAAATAGTTATGTCACGGTGGCAGAATTAATTATACCATGATAGTATAATTAATTATGTCCCGATGGTATAAATAGTTATGTCACGGTGGCAGAATTAATTATACCATGATAGTATAATTAATTATGTCCCGATGGTATAAATAGTTATGTCACGATGATATAATTAATTATGTCACGAAGGTATAACATCTCTTTAAAGCACTTGACAAAATATAGTTCTTAGAATTTGTTTTTTCTCAGGAAATACAGAAAAACATATCTAATCCTTTTGAATGTTACAAATTTTGGTCAATTATCATTCGGACGAAACCCCTACTGAGAATATCATTGGTAGTTATATCGATATACCTGCTTTCAACTGTATGTAGGTTAGTCAGATATTCGTTTCTAGACTTTCCTTGATTCCCACCGTGATTTATTCCACGTACATTGGTCTATCATCTCTGTCACCGGCCTCGCTGGACGAACCACTGTCTGAATTCTCGTTAAACATTTCCAGGAAAAGCGGCGGAATTTCTCCCGAAGAGTCCAAGCGAATACACAACACTCGCTCAGCATACCGAGTGCTAATAGAGCGCAGGTCCGTTACCTTCATCAGAATTTTTGCCCAATGAACGGGCTGCAGAGGGCGCTTTTCTGCAATGTATCGTTTGTAAGCACCCAATATGGCATCTTGTATCTTCTCTACGGCCTCTGGTTCACTTAGACCAGAACGATCTGAAACACAATTTGAAGACATGCATTATATTATTGGACAAACAAGCCGAGGACAATTTAAATGGAGTGAAACAGTAAGACCTACAGTGGTAAATGCCGACGAAGGGTTTCCGATGGGCAAACGGTACAAGTCAAATGTTTTACCCAATTAAAGCGAGTGAGTGAGTGATTGGGGTTTTACGTCCTGCTCAACAGTATTTCGGTTATATGAAGACGTTGTCTCCTCGTTCAGGTGCTGTCTCACCGAGACGACTTGCCGAAGACAACCAGCAAGCCCCCTCACCCAGTCACAGTATCCTGACACCGGGCCAACCAGTCGCTGCTCTAACTCCTATTGCTGAGCGCCAAGCGAAGCAGTAACAGCTACCACTGTTAAAGTCTTTGGTCTGACTCGACCCGGGCTTGAACCCGGATCTCCCAGGCCTGAAGCGGACGCTCTACCGACTGAGCTATCGGGGCTGGTCCAATTAAAGCGAAGATTCTGGACAAACGATAAGCTTAAGAATCTAACGTTGGATACAAGAACATCCCATTGGTTCTCATGGCATTGAGATTTAGTGTTTATTTTTAATGAAATTGCTAGAATTGATAACTGGCCTATATCTATAAGCCTATTTTAACCATAGATTCACAGTCGCACAGTCAACGAGGAAAAGCCATCGGTTTTTATTTAGAGTTCTTACTTGGCCTAATTACTATTTTATGTAGGGGAGGATATTTAACTTACCGGACTGCATTAGAAGTACTGAAGCTAGTAAGGCCAGTTCTGTACTGTCCAGTTGAAGTTTGGACAAACCGACCGCGAATTCAAAAATAGGCTCTACAAGAACTCCGAGGCTACCTCTGACGAGTTGTGCACGTGGCAGTTTAAGGCCGTTATGTAGAGTCAGTAGCTGTGAATCGGGATCGTACCGACACGCAGCCCGTAAACACATGATCTCCATACAGCAAGACTTGAGCAACAGAATTTGATCGTCGACATTTAACTGAAAACAAAATATGCAAATATATATATTTATGATCACTAAAACACACGGGCACAGGGAAAATCTTCTTGTCTAAAATAACCATGGAGACAAGTTTCTAACGGTGTTAAAAAGAGGTATATTATTTAGACCTTTATACCCGATAAATTGTTGTAACAAACCATAGGCAAATATATAAATATGTTAAAACAAACATGTAACTTCATTTGTCAAAATGTATTGTTTAATTTGTGGATGATATAAATTCGTGTAATTTTGTTTTTGGACGAGACATTGGATTAGGGAATAGAATTGGTCGATTAAATTTAAGCAAAACGAGCTGTAAAAATTAAAAATATTAAAGTTACGTGTACAATATTTTGGTTGCTTGATTGATGTTTTACGCCGCACTCAAGATTATTTCGCTTATAAGGCGGCCTACAATATATTGGAATAAAATATTTTAGAATAGAATTAAGAAACTATTTGAAATATTTCTAAAGAGGTTCTAATGAGTAATCTTTCGTTGATAGCACTCTCCAAGGTCAACAATTTACCACACATCATTATTTGTGAATGATTTAGTTTTTGGACAAATGTCGGGTCATTCTATAAATAAATGAGCAAAGTCTGAATTGAGGCAGCTTACTTGCAGACAACCCGACAATGTAATTATATGCCTTATTAATTGTTTTTTACCTGAACGAACCCTGGAACACCTTTGGCAAATTCCACCACTTTGACGATAGAGGGCGTCATCACTTCCGCCAATTGTTGCCATAGCTCGGGATCCGCTTGGCGGAGTTTTTCGTCACTCGTGTCACAAACAGGCTGCAGGAAAGAAAAAAAATCGTTTTATTTGATTTTCTTAAATAAAGAAAAACTAGAATAAGAAGATTATGTCATCCTAATTCACATGGTTATTGAATATGTGGATACATAAGACGTTTAAAAAGACAGTTGTGACTAAAACAAAACCCTGGGATTCGAACCCGTGACCCATTGGTGGGAAGCTGTTCGGATTGAGTTATAGAAACCTTGACAATATTGCTATAGAAACCCACTTCGTATTATATTCGCTGGAACATATATTGACTTACTATTTCATATCCGTTAGTTATTTTGGCACTCGTGTATTCGTATGCAGTGATAATATCACTGATGAGGGACCGGTCATTGTCAGTCATTCCTTCGGGAATCGGAAGGTTGTCGGGTTTTTCCGGAGAGTCCGATTCCATTGGCGGTTCCAAATGCTCACTTCGGCGCCGGGCTCGGTTCTCTTCTATTAACTTCCTTTTGGCCACTCGCTGTTTTTCGTTTAAAACCACTGATAAATAAGAGGAGAATGTATTTAAACGACGTGACCAAAAATATAAAAAAAATTTAAAATGGCATGAGCTGCCAAAATGTTGATATTTTGACGTTAAAACAGAATGTTGAAATTATTGGCTATTTTTTTCAAGACGTAAAATTCAGAAGCTTTTAAGTGCTTATAGTCTCGAAAATGTACGATAAAGTATTGTTTTGAACTAAATTTGGCTTAGAATGAATGAATGGTCGTCTCGGTTATTTAAATTTTGTTTACTTTTCGAACACGTTTTCGGTTCGTACAGGCCACACACTGTATGGATTTTCCTCATTCCAACGTCAATCATTTACTTTTTAGGTGGCCTTCAAAGCCTCTTACTGTCGTGACGATCAGAGATTATGAAAAAAGTGTGAATTTTGGCAGCTCATGCTCTCTTCAAGAAATGGCAATAACTGAAAACACAATGGCCACAGAATCAAATAAAAAAACTCAAAACTTTGAATAATTACTTACAATCCGTGGCCATGCCAACAGCTATACACTTATGGAATCGACATTCTTGGCACTGGTTTCTCGTTGTTTTGTCGATCACACAGGTTCGGTTCCATTTACAATGATATCTTAAGTTTTTCTGAATCGTTCGCCGGAAAAATCCCTACAAAGATAAACATACAAGCTGATAAAACAGAATAACTGATAGGTCCAGAATTCCATCGAGGGACCAGTTTCTTATTAAATAATCACAAGGATTAAGCACATATTGTTTCTTACTCTTTCCACATATACGTTGCGTAAAAAGCACTACGGGGGTATTTTTGGTTTCATTTACTTCCTAGATATTCAACCCGTATTACAAAATATCCTGAATTTAACTGAAGGTAGTTTAAAAAATTGTTGAAGGTTTATTAATTTTGAATATTGACAGATTCCTGAAAATTTAAATTTTAAACGACTGCACCGAGTTTCCTCCAAATAATTTGGTGGTAAAAATTACAAAATCCAACATGGCGGCTGACATACCTTACATCCTTCACACGTCATACATCGATAATGATATCCCGTGGCGGCATCACTGCACACAACACAAGGTTCAGGGCCGTTAGACAAGTCCATATAACTGGGGATGTATGGCACGCCTAATGAATGTGAAAAAAGGAAATTAATTTATAATGATGACAGAAAACTCAATTGAATTAATAATGTAAAATGATGAAATTGGCTGTTGGAAAGTCTGGTGAAAACAATGCAAATTAAAATATGAAAATCTAATTCAGAGTGGCGCAGGGAAAAAAATTAAAATTTAAGGTGAAAACGGAATGAACATTTTTTAGATTTTTTGTTCTTGATTTTTTTTTATTTATTTTTTTTATTTTTTTAGATTTCCCACAAGTTACAGCAAGTCTCGTGGAATTGATTTTGATTTATCGATCCATTGAAATGACGTTTAAGTAACAGACATTTTCATTGTTACGTTGTTATCTGACCAGTGCTGTTTATACCGGCCCGTTGGCATAAAATTTACATGAATTAAGCCGCTACAATGCTTCTCATTCAGACGGGATAAATGTTAACTGGCGCCCAGGGTAATGCCAATTCTGTCACGGGCCTTTGCTATGTTAGGTGAATGCCACGCAAGTGTAGCACGGTCACATGACACCTTCTGCAAACAGCTGTTTCGGATAAGGTCAAAATATTGCATAACCCCTGACCTCTGACCCGTTTGTGTCAGCTACCCTGGCCTAACATTGGTCTAATTTATTCCTAGGTACATTTGCCCCACACTGTGCCCGCTTGACCGTGACGAGATAAAAATTGACTATATCAAGGTCATAAATATTACAAGAAAACGGAAAATAACGAAGGGTAATGTATGTATTTGACAAACGATATGTAGGTCCGTTGCATAAACGAAGGAAAAATATATTAAAAGTGAGAATTCCCTTGCGAATAATATCCAGACATTCTAACAAATAAAAAGACTTGTTTAAGTGGAATTTAGTAGTTGAGCATAATAAAAAAGACAGCAATAACTTATTTTAGTTTTAACTTTTTCGTAGTTTCGTTTGGTTCCACTATTAGATTAAAACTTTGTTGATCATGTATGTTTCGGCTCCCAAAAATAGAAGTGATTTTTTTTTATCATTTCATCTGCTCTATTCGAATTTACTTACGGAATATCCAGGTTTATGATATATATTTAGGGCACAGATTTGTTTTTTTCTATAGTGTCTGTGTTAAGTTATGTGTCCCAACCCTTTCATCTTGTCAACTTCCAACGCCAATAATATGTTAACACTTTCAATGCCGCACAGCAAATATAGCCCTAGGGAATATCGCCGAAGAAGGTTACCATGGTAACAGAAGGGTTAATCTGGAAAACCTCACGCAGGTCACTTAATTGCTACCTCATAAGGGGAGGCCTCGGGACGCCAAGGTAAAGCTTTCTGTAGGGGTGAAGGGGGGGGGGGGGGGTTATTGGGTGGTGGCAGAGAAAGTGGGAACGCTATTCGGGGGGGGGGGGGGGCAGTTTTAGGGTAAGGTGTGGGAGGGGGTATCTATGGTGACATCTGTAGGCATGGTGGTAGGGAGTACTCAGATCTAGGGGGAGGGGCACGGTTAAAGGGAATACAGAGCTCCAGTCTATTGTAGGAAGAGATTGCTGGGAGAAGTGGGGAGGGGGGGGAGTAGATTGAGGGTGGCGTTAGCCATAGCTGACCATTCACACAACGTCCTTGACCCTGGCTGATCAGATTCAATCCGTCCTAATCCCAGAGTGACCACTCTGCCTATCTGAGAACTAACACTGACCACATTGACCACGCACAATCAACCTGCATGTTACCAGTAAGACGGGGTTTCGGGATTCATACGGACTTTTCGGGATCATTCTAAATGCGCATCCACTCAGTACAACGCTTGCCTCATTAAGGAGAATTGATAAATAGACAATTGCATAATAAACACATCTTTTCTACAGCATTAGCAATTTTTGATCGACAAAGAAAGAAAAGCTTTATCAAACGATCTTTAGCATATTAAAATCTCTGGGTTACAAAAAATAAAGCTTGAAAATGAGAATAAAGAAGAGATTCACCTCCCACCCGGCCCCTATCCGAACAGAAATATTTCTTTTTGTTTAATGAAAAAGAAAAACTCTCACTTATGTTTCAAATCGAAGTCGAATAATTAAACAGGTATGCATTGCATGGTAGATGTAATCCAAAGACGACAAAGTCTGGCTAGCTGTCTCGAGTATCCCGGTCATCCTGCATGCGCTAAGTTTGGGAAAACTGATATCATAACAAAAGGAAGATGTCTACACACCCAGATAAAATGTGTTTGATTCCGAGTAGACAGTTTCGTGTCGTTTGACACAACGCTTCTGTATGGCATTTTCCACAGGGTATCATCAAATAATTTAAACATGTCCGTGGAATGGATTTTACAAACAGAATAGCTTAGTAATTTTGAAAATAATAATCAAGGTAAAAAAGACCAAATAACGAAGAAAGTTATTGTAATAAATGAATGACACATATTGTAATTTTACAATATGTTGTAATTTTACAATATGTTGACGTAAAGGTGTTAAAATAAAGTCAGCCGGGGTCACAGCATATTCCAGTCCACAGACTTGTTTCCTTCTGTTGTCATAGGGACACATTGGCATTACGCAAGGTTGATCGCTCAGTCCAAGTCTGTTCACACACTCTGGTTGCAATTAGAACGTTATTACGTAAGTTGGTCACCGGGATAAAGCTTGGAGACGACCTTGTCAGACCATTAATCAATACTCTAGTCTATTATAACGTAAACTGCCAGAGACGGGTCAAGGCTTTCCCAAACTCGGCTAAAATAAATTGCCCCTTGAAAAATAGTCAGCTAAAAGAAACATTCCGTTCAATCAGAGTTTGCTCATCGTTCGTCATTTTTATCCAAATGTACAAAATAAGAGCTCTCACTGGATACCAATATTGGAGCATCAACTTTCAGCATCTCGGCTATTTGAATTTAGTCCGTTCTTAGCACATATCTCGGCTTTACCGGTATTATTCAACATCAATCCTTTAGTTTATCCAGGTACTCAAAACGCTGATTTTCTCTTGATAATCAGAATTTATATGGAAAAATAATTCGAATGTCGCCAGCTCATGGTAACTTTAAGGCTTAATACCTTAAAAGATAAACTCATATACGAACGTTGCCACTTTACCTTTTTATAAGCTGCCTAATAATATTGAATAAATAAGGATTACATACGAAATATTTCGATTTTGGCTTATATCTGAATTTACTTCCGTATGTGGAAGAGCTGCCAGGTACTCGCCGGGGGTTTCGACAATGAGCCCGGTTTCCTGCACCACTAAACCTAGCAACGCCGCCATATAAGTGACATACTCTTGAGTGCGGCGTAACACACCAATCATTCAATTTAATTGAATACAGCGAGTAATAAAGCAGCATTAAACAGTATATTCACCTGAACTAAATTTGGTCTAAATGGATTCATCTCAAGTTTGAGTTTTCATTATCTTACACTTCGCTTTATTTTGGAAATTCAAATATCATTATTATTCTGTTGTTGTTTTTTTTTGTTATTTTTTTTAAGAAGGAGCTGGTGTTTATATGGTGAATAGGAAAAGCTTAGTGTAAATAGTTACCTTTTCGGCGTTGCTGTTGTAACATTGGATTGGATGGACTGGTGGGCGGATTCTGGCCGGACATAAACCCATCTTGGGAAGTGGAACTTGATGGCGAGGCCATGTTGTTGTTGTCAGTGTCTTGGGGAAATTCTCTCTCCTGTGACCAAGCGAATACCCCGTAATCTTTCATTCAGCTGATGGGGTTAAGACGAATAATTTCTACAAAGTCTAAATAACACCCAGAGAAAACACCTCAAATGTTTCCAGCCATATCGTTTTACTTTTCTTTATCTCATTCCCTTGTTTTCTTTGGTGAAAATAATTTCCTCGCATTGGCTTTCAAGTACTTTTAGACAAATCAACGGTATTTTGTCTTACATCATAAAACACTTTAAATACGGATTCAGAAAAGTCCAGAAAAACAGAGCGTTTTAGTCAAAAAACTTTCCTTGTTGGCCATGTGAAAATCGGTATACATTGCTTATTGATAGAGTCAGTGCGGCCTTAAGCCAAGCCCTGACCCTCCTACGTTCAGGCCAATGACTAAGCTTCCACTGCCAGTTGACTGACCACTGGCCTTCAGCCGCTCGGACAATGATGTAAGACCAGACCGATGTAAGACCAGGGTTCATTACATTATACGTCTAAAGGGGTGGAAGGATACACTGACCACTCGCCATAAGTTACATCGGCGTGACACATTTCATGCGCGACCAATTTCTCCAACCCATGAAATAAAAATTTAAGAATTAAGGATTTAAGAAAAAAAGAGGAAAAAATCAAAGCAGACGACACAGAGATATTAACCATGAACAATACAAGATTTATTAAAGAAATCTAACAATTAAAATTATTTCAATATCCAGTATAGTTCCACTGATTAGTTTAACGTAGTACACAAGTATAGTGTTATTGCGAAAAACGAAAAGTAAAAGTCCAAATATTGAGTCAGTATGGAGTTTTCGTTTTTCGGAATTAAACTACTTGTGAAATTATTTCTGTTTGAAAAAAAAACACGCTTCTTGTCGTTCTAAGCTGGAGATTCTAAACAAACGAAATTTCGTCAAGATGATGCCGTCAGCTGCTTTCTTCCTCTAGGTTTATTTGTATTTTTCTCTTTAGTAAATATAATACACATTTTGTGGAAGGGAAATTCTCCCCATACTTATTAGTGTGAGTAATTCTGCAAAATAATTATATTAATATGAATTCGCCTATTTTTCCATCGACAGTAAATGTTTTTTTCGAAACGCGACATTCTTCTCTCTTCTTTTTCTCTTTTTCGATTGAATATGAGTTAATAATGTACTGCAACCCCTCAAAGCGCAAGTGGGTAGGTCCAACTAAGGACAGCGCATCGAGACAGTGTTCTAAACTGCACGAGGTATTAGCATAATCGACTGACCTCAAGGCTGATAATTGGTCCTCACTTGTTTGAGGTCAAATGGGCGGGGCATAAGGCTCGTGATTGGCAGTTGAGAATTGCGTAATATGACGTCATGTGTCCACTGCACAAAGCCGCAATGCCTGTACGGACATCTCAGCAACTAGAACCCCATAAATAACTCGCCTAAGCTCCGCATATATTCGACATGTCTGTAATCCTTTACATGACTTTCTAAAACCATCCATTTCATTTGACAGGAGCGAATTTAAGAGGGTGGTTTGAACCGTAATAGTAAATACAGTTATGGTTGATTTGATTCAGTGAATACCACACTCGGTTTGTGTGGCTTTATTTTTGACAATATCTGGGCCAACTCAAGCGAGGACTGGGTCTCGGAATATAAATAGCTGTGGTAGACAAAAAGACGCATAACTTTATGGGACTATGCTAAAATCGAAAACGAGCACACAATTATATATTTATTTGTTTTTAAAAAAGCAGGAACATACTTAATATTTTTATTTTCACACAACTAAGGTTTTCACTTAAAAACCCGATATAATTAACATTGAGGTATACATTAACTAGTTCACCGTATGCTCCATGTGAGTAAAAAGTTATAAAGATCTTCTTTTTAAGGTTCTGTAGAACACTTTCATTTCTTTTTCTACCATAGTTTGTAGGGTTAGTCTTTTTTCTTCCCTTAGTGGCCTTCCATCTGTCAAACTGCTTTCTCATTGGTCAATTCCCTGTGTAACCTCTGTCAATTTCACTGTTTTTAATAACCTCTGCTGCATTTAAGTTTATCTCTTCTGTCTGATTTGTACTTTTGCTGATTTATTTGGACACATTAATTGTACCTTTCATAAAAACAAACCATTGGAATACTTGATTTTTTGACATGACAAAAATTGTCTTGAAGATGTAACCTAAAACCTCGTTCCTTTTGGCAAAGATAATTTTGTGGTTGACCTCAGTCAGCATGGCCACGAAGTCGTCCGTTGTATCGATCGTCGGCTTTGGTCTGGGCTGTACTCAGGTGAAAGCTGTCGGGCTCAGTGAGGGGGTTTGCATTCACGGGATATATTCATCTCCAATAAACAGATGCATTGAATGGAGAAACTTAAGTATTTTTTTTTAAATTTCATCAATAAATCAATCAAGGGGCATAGAATGCTGACATTATGCTGACAATCTCTTTTCATGACAAAAATACGAATGTTGGCTGCTCGTACATTTTACTTAAAAAAAACAAGTAGGATTTAACATTTGGTTTAGTTTGGCGAAAATCTGATTTGAATTAATCGCTAATTTATGTCGGGAAATTATAAATTCAAATCGTATATTTCTCCTATATAGACGTTGTTTCTGAAAATTGCTGTCTATTTTCAGCACAAAAACTAAATCGTTTAAATTGCCCCAAAATAAATTCCAACATGGTTATTTTATGCTCTATTTATCCCACACTATTACTTTCTGGGCCCTATTTAAAAACACGATTTATCAACTGGAACGGTATATAAACACGTTTCAACAATCAGGTACTTAAGTGACCAATAAACTAGAACGGTAAGGTGGGAGAGTTTTCAAACATGTTCAAATCGAGAAATAATCTTTAGAAGGTAATACACCTGTGCTTCCAGTCTGGTTTAACCTTTGACACGTCCGGGGTCACACGAGACAAGTTTCCATAACCTTTGCCCTTTGCCCTCTGTGGGAGCTAATGGTCAGTTGCTGAGGTTCTTGTGAGATACAGTTTATTTAGAATTCCCCATCGGTCAGAGAGCAGAACATAGCTAAGGAATGGACTACAGCAGAAACTATCTTTTCCTGATAGATGTTTAAAGTCACATTGACACACATACGTTGTAAAAAAAATTCATTTTCCCAAGAAACAGTTTCCTGAAATGTTACATTTGGCCAAACCATCATTGACCCACGCACCCTTTAATATGTCAGTGTTTAATTTCGGACCAGATTCAATTCAGGTCTTTGGTATCCATATTTTTATATTAAATTGTATTAAACTTTTTTAAATTGAATTTTTATACGTACACAAGTCTGAAGTGCTTTATTTCGGTGCTTCCATTATTCCTCCAACACAATTCATCAGGTTCGTGTTGAATTCTGAGAAAAAATTATGTTCTCTTGTCGGCGGTATATTAATCATAATTTTCCAGAATCTGTTTTAGTATAGCCTTCAGGGTGAGACAACACAGTGGGGAGGGGGGTGGAGTTAGTGTTTCTTACTCCGTATAACCCTAAACTCACAGCCGGCCTTAGAACAGTTACTCACATCTCTTTTCAAACTGACCAGTGTAACATGAGTGTGACGTCAATATGCCTTACTTTATTGATTGCCGCAGACTGCCCGTCCAGATACTGCTACAATGTACATCAGCCAGACAGCGGATAAGCGCGGAAGGCTGCGAAAGCAGAGCAAATGTTGCTGGGTCACGCTGACCTTCCGTCGACCTGATGACTGACCCTGGATCGAGGTAATATCCTCTCCGGTGATGTCCAGCCGGGTGTTTTACTGGTAAAGCTTCCCTAGAAAAGCCTTTGTGTGACTTCATATCTCTGGGAGCGATGCGGGGTTGGGGGGATAGGGGAGGGGGGACTGTGATACTATCTCCATGCACAGTCCAATACAGGGAGAAAATACAACTGCTCAAAGCACTAATGAAAAAAAAACGCCAAACAGGGAAACATCCTTTTCAAGGCTAAAATTAGAACACACAATTTGTCTTTTAGGAGAGGTTGTCCATGACTTAATCAAGCAATAATTCAATAGAAATATACAGATTTTTTGGCGAAACTCTTCTCCATAGTTATTTTAAAATCCAGTGGGTTCACTGATTGATTTAATTTCATATATCCTAACCCGAAAAAAACGATAGTTTCATATCACCAAGGGTGAATGAAGGAGGTGAGATGAATGCTGAAATATTGAGTCAAGATGAATTGGTGATTTGTCGGGCTAACTTGTGTATTGGTTCTTTTAGTCCAGTGGGTATTCCCTGTGTCAACGTATTTTAATCAGGAAACTATAATGCCCGTCATAAACAAAACATGTTATATCTAGGATAAACAACGAATGAGCTGGGACGTGGAAAAATAATTAGCGATCGTTGATTGATTTAGCTGAATCATTTCTTATATGGTTTATTTATCGTTTATAAATCATTTCTTATATGGTTTATTTATCGTTTATAAATCATTTCTTATGTGGTTTATTTATCGTTTATAAATCATTTCTTATATGGTTTATTTATCGTTTATAAATCATTTCTTATGTGGTTTATTTATCGTTTATAAATCATTTCTTATGTGGTTTATTTATCGTTTATAAATCATTTCTTATGTGGTTTATTTATCGTTTATAAATCATTTCTTATGTGGTTTATTTATCGTTTATAAATCATTTCTTACGTGGTTTATTTACCGTTTATAAATCATTTCTTATGTGGTTTTTATCGGTTAAAACACCCGAGTGTCTGGTTTGTATTGTATTACGGTCATGTCCCTTGATATAAAATTATCCTCATTAATACATCTGGAATGATTTACCTCTTTTTAACACAATTAGAAACTTGTCCCCGTGGTTATTTTAGACAAGAAGATTTTCCCTGTGCCCGTGTGTTTTAGTGATCATAAATATATCTGGAAAATAAATCACACTGGGTCAGTAATTTTATAAACATTGTCTTTTGACTTCAGATCAAACTACTTAATACGATGGTTGTTTCTTTCTTTGTTCACGATGAATAGGGATTTACAAAACAGATAAAAGACATTGGATAAGAAACTTTAGTCGTACTCTTAGTCGTATTTTCCTTTCTTGTGATTAAATGCTTTGTATTAATGCCCGTATTGTGGTGGAATGAATTCTATACATTTCTGGTAACCTTGGTTACCCTGGTAACCGTTTTAGATGAAGTTAATCAGACATATGTTTACGGAAACAACCTATAAATCCAACTAGCGTCAACTGCAAAAGGCTTTTAGGGACTTAAAAGTCATAATATAAAGTTGATAGTTATTTTCTATCGTGCAGAATGTATTCTCTCTGTCAGTGTGTTTGAAATCAGAAATATAAAGTACCTATACTTTATAATTAACTGTTTCGTTCTTATCGAAAACATTTCCAATGATTCATTCGCAATATACACCCAAAGACTAATCATGACATCCGGAACCAGCGAACTGCATTCTGGGTTTTTTTTCTTTACAGTCGCTACCTTACAAGCCATGCTAATTACGCCTTATAACGTACCCGAAAACGACATCATGTAATCGGTCTCTAAGGGGAAAAGGGTTCATTTCTTATCTTCGTCACAGGCGTGAAACACCAAGTAATCAACCATAATTTTTAGGATTTTTTTTTAAACGCCAACATTAATCTTTCATTTTTTTTGTAATGGGGTGGGGCTCGGTGGTCCAGTGGGTTGGAGTGACACAGACCTTCCATTGATGGAGTGCGGATTCGAATCACACTCAGACCAAATAAAACAATTGCAAATTTTCTGAGTGGATTTTTCACTCGATCGACGCATGCATGGGGAAGAGTTGCCAGGTACTCGGCGATGGTCACGGTTTTCCTCCGGGCAATGAGTCCGGTTTACTCCTCCACTAAACCTGGCAACGCCGCGCCATATCTAAGTGAAATAATCTTGAGTTCCGCGTAAAAACATCAATCAATCAATCAATCCAATTTTGATTCAAACTCAAACCCGGTTTAAAGGCAATATCGCATATGACAACCATGGCAATTATGCATATGAGAAGCATTTTTCATCAAGTCCTCTGATTACTGCATTGTTCAATGGTCTGACAAACGCTGATAGCACGTGCTTCAACATCAGTGTATTTCGGATTATCAGAGCTAATAAGCTTATGGATAATCCACTTTCAACGTGCAGAAAGAACATCGATCAATTACATCCAACCTAAGGGATTAGTTGATTTCATTTCTATCAACTTCCTGACCATTTTCTACCATCGGGTGTGTTAATAAGAATCCATGACATCCAATTTCGGGTCGTATTTACCTTATTATCTGAACAAAGCGAGAAAATTGACAAGGCCTGTTTAAGTTCAAGAGCATATCAGCTTTAACATGTCGCCAAAATCTACAGACAATAGTGAAATGTAAACGAAAAGGGAGAGGGGTACGCGTGCACTTGAATACCGGGCGGCGGTCGTCTGCTTCTGTCACCCACTGGTCACTTCTCCAACAGGACAGCGTATTTGAATCGAAGAAAAGAAAACATGGATTTGTTAAACTGGGCCATGAATGCTCCTGTCCTAATTTCTACCCTTTAAACTTCAGCTGAGTAAACAGACGGATTCTAAAAATTAATTTTGCTTTCAGCAGATCGGTGCCGAGGTCTGGATGACATGAATCTTTCGTCTAAGTGGCATGAGTAGTTAAAATTTGTCCATTTTTTCTAAATTCTGATTGTTAAGATGATGAGGGTTGAACACAAGTAATGTTATTCCGAAAAAAGAAAACTTCATATTGACTCAATATGAAGTCAATATGAAGTTTTCGTTTTTCGGAATAACACTAGTTTGTGTAGGCCTACTACGTTAAACTAATCAGTGAAACCAAGGCATTGTTATCCATTAGTAATTCGCCACCTTATTGCATTCAGTGTGTGTGTTGTACGAGCCGAAATAGCATCCGAAAGGAAAGCAAAATTCAAATAAACAAGCCATTTTAAGGCCTAAGTTTTTTTCAAAACAGTACTTTAAAGTATATTTTTTAAAATGCGAAATGGCGACAAATACCTTTCAATGGGGAATGCGGACACTTTGGACAAATGATCCTATATCCTCCTCCACTAACACCGCCATTATATACTTCCAGGAAAAAAAAGAATTCTGAGATTGACATAAAACATCAATCATGTAAACCGCATCCCCTTGATCTTAAGCCAGTGTCATTTATCCATCGAATATATATGATAAGGGGTTATGTATATTCGATGGGGACTTGACAGATATATATGGGGCAAACAGATTGGCGTGCAGGAATGACTTTTCTGTTAATCGAGAAAATATCGTTGAAATATAACATTTATTGATTCGGATTTCTCCCTATCTAAGTGTATCCAATCGGCCGATAAGTTATGATGGTGCCCAAATTTCCCCAACCCCACACCCCGACATCACGCCCCACCCCCTACGCCCCAAATTCAACGCTCTAAACCCCAACCTTCATTTATAGAAATACTGAAGACACAAAAATAAACTCATGTATCTTGTTGATCCACTGAAGAGTTTAGTATAATAGCGAAGTAACTCCGAATGAATTTAACAAACGCATATTGACAATCTCAAAAAACATTTGAACATTTCCTGTGTTAAACTGAAAGATATGAGTAAATAAGAAGAAAAATTGAGACATTCCTGACTCGCATTAAAGAAAATCTTTAATTTGCAATTATTTATAAATTTAATTTAACACGAGTAAATATTTAACAGGCTATGTCACTTTATATGTCAAATCCGAATTTTCTCCCTAAAATGTTTTCTTTTTGAAAAATAAAATACGCACATCATCAACACAATCTGTCGCTGTTTGATTGAAATGTAACTGTCTAAGATGCTGGTCAGAGATATTCATCTGCGGGTATATTAACGTTTGAAATGTTATCTTGCACAAATCTAACCACCAAGTGATAACATCTGCTTAATAATATATTATAATACCTGCCATTTTCTAAAATATGTGAGATGAAAATCTGAGGGCGAAATTAAAGAAATCTGCTTCGGGGATCTATGATCGCGGTCAACAGGCGAGAAAAACAAACAACCGCCCGGTCATAAACACTGAGGAACTGGACAGCATGACGTCACTCTGTTCGACATCCAAGGCTCGCATCTGATGACTGGTCACTTTATAGTAGTGACCTTTTACTTGGTACGTGAACTTAAAACTGGACAATGGGCAATGCTGTTGTTTTTTTAGTTCCGTTTTTCCAGAAACAAGATGTTTTCACAGTATCTCTTACTCGTTCCTCTAGAAAAGATTTTTGGTACAAAAATAATGCTTTAAATATATATTCAGCGAATCATAGATTTCTTCCGACTTTTTAAAAGATCTCAACGATGAAACGCATGAATGCTACATTAATTCCCATGATGATTATTAATTTTTGTAAGACGTATGTTATGTGGCATAGTCAGATTCATATATATCTGGTTGCAAAAAAGTGGATCGAAAACAGAGCATTTCTGTCTAAAAAAATTACAAGAGGCTGGGGTTTGAGGTTGGCCTAAACTCAAAATAGGTTTCCATTATTAATTCAAACCAACGACATATTGGCGCGATTGATGAAATGGTATATCTGATAAGTGTCAATAAAAAACTACACCATGTCGGGGATGCCAGACAATGTCTCTTTTTGGGACTGTATATTAATGATGCATAAATGTCCATATGATTGGTACTGAAGTCCCTAGAAACCCCGATTGTATGACGCCGTTAGACAGACTGGACCAAAAAAAAACTGTAGATGATACCTTGCACGAACGTATGCGCATGCGCCATAAGCGAAAAGAGTGATTTGATAGGAATACTAAATACTTATGATCAGATGGACGGTCATACAACATTGTGAAACCTTTAGCCTCGGGATCAGTCGGAACACACTTCGGCTATCTTCGCTAGCTACATGTCGGCTTTCAATCTGAAACTTCGGGGATTTACGTACGTGAAATACCAAAGCCGACCGTTAGCGTGCGAAGATAGCCGAAGGAAGTTACGACTAGTCGGATTTAACACATATTTCACGTACGGAAATCCCCGAAGTTTCAGAGTGCCTCGCGATATGCCGAAGGCACGATTAGAATGCGTCTCCATATTAACTCTTGTATCAGGGGCAATACGATTTTTTCGACGCAGGTATTGGCATTATGGACTATATATTTGTCAAAAATATTTGACAATTGTCTTAGAAAGGGTCAAAATACAATAAAATAATTTTTATACAGATGATGTTCTTGCACGCGCCGAAGAGTTTATACAAAATTGCAGACTTTATTCCTTTGTTGAAAATTGTGATTCAAAATTTCAACAAAGAATGGTGTATATAGTCTACAGTCGATGACGGACAATCTGAGAACACGCTGAAAATTCAGATGTGATAATCATTGTACGTCAACCCAGTTACATATCCTGTCCTCTTTTATTTTTACTTCAGGTTTTTCACCGAATGTTTGGTACGCTCTTATGTCCTTCCACCAAGGGGTCCCGGGTTCGAATCCCGCTCAGTCCCAAAAAAAAACACTGGAGAATTTTCTGACTGGGTTTTTACTTGAACGACCTAGGCGGGATGGTTGCTCGTTACCACCGAGAGGTCGTGGATTTCCTCCGGGCATAGAGCCCGCGGTTTCCTCCCACAATAAAACTTGTAACGCCGCCATAAGTGAAATAACCTTGAGCGAGGTGCAAAACACCAAACAACCAGCCAGTCTTTTACATTTTTTACTAATATCTCCATTTGCAAACAACGGTACCTTAATACAGAGCTGTGACAAGGATTCGTTATAAATGTAGGTACCAGCATCTAATATCAAGCTGAATATGTAAGTGATATGTGTAACAATGACATCAGCCGGTTACCATGGTAACGAGAGTGACCAGAGAATCACACATATGATGTTGTAAACAAACACATAGTGTTACAGCCTGGGAATCAAAAACATAGGTCTGTATATGATTTGTCCTTGAATTCAAATCCCCAGTAAGCTAGTTATATCATCGAATCCGACCCAAATACCAAACAAAATACACCATAAACCCGGCGATATACCACTTTTTAACACAATTAGAAACTTTTCTCCATGGTTATTTTAGACAAGAAGATTTAACCTGTGCCTGTGCGTGTTCATGAATATAAATTGTGAGAAATACATTAAAGGATTTGAAGATTTCCAAACATTTGGTCCCGGCTGGAATTAAGACGTGTTCTTTGGAGAGTGATTGAGAGGAGAAGGGGCTTATAGAATTGATCTGCATTTTCTACATTAAAATACAACTTCATTTCACAGAACTTCACAGAGGCCAGTCATAGATTTAGTTTTTATAAAATTGCTAGCATGTACCTCCTGAACACATGCACAGATTAGCGGAATTTGTTTATGTTAAATTTGAATTGTTATAATTGTGTAACCGTTTTTTTCGGTTTAAAATTGTTCTAATACATGTAGAAGGTTGTAAATGAGGGGGATTTTGTTTACATGAATTCTCATAAATTAACCGACTTTTGGCTTGTTGTTGAACATTCTCGTCGAGATGACCACTGGTTAAGGTCAGGTCGTCAGTTGTTTACAACATCATAGATGTGATTCTCGGGTCACTCTCGTTACCATGGTCACAGATAAACTGACCGGCTGATGGGGGAAGTCCCGGAATCTGAGACAAGCTGACCTTAACACGCGCTTCTATGGAAACAGAATGTTGATCAAAATGACGTCACTGATTCAGAATCTTAGGATAAATCATGGATCATATTCAAACTAGATGCTGATGTGTTATCTTATTAATTCCATAGCGACAGGAGAAGCAAAAAGTACTGCTAAAATGATCGGGTTGGGCAATCTAAGTGATAGCAAATGGCTAGTTGTTTACAACTCAATTCAGTAGGTTGATAATATGGTACCTACATATATCATGGATCAATAGATTTATTATTAGGCATTTTTCATTCAAACCCATTTTTCTACACCAATTAACCATGTAAATCCTTTAACCTTTCATTTGTAACCAGAACAATATATCCCATAACGAGGATTTGTTTTTAACCAGTGTCCTCAGTGACTCGGTCGGCAGAATGATAGTCTCCCAGTCCAACACACTGGTATCCCACAAAATTGAAAATTTTTGGGTGTTTTTTTCACTAGATCTCCCAATGTGGAAAAACTGCCGTACCCGTCAAAGGTCAATGGGTTTCCTCCGGACAAAGAACCGGGTTTTCTCCCCAGCTATTAGCATAACAACGCCGCCATAAAGGTGAAATAAGTTTGAGTGCAGTGCGAATATCAATCAGTCAATTGAATGTTAACACCGCATAATGAACCGATATATGTCAACATTTCCATGGTTATCATTATATATGGGAGAAGAAACAGGGCTATAATCCGACCATGGCTATCATTATATATGGGAGAAGAAACAGTGTTATAATCCGACCACGGTTATCATTATATATGGGAGAACAAACAGTGTTATAATCAGACCATGGTTATCATTATATATGGGAGAAGAAACAGTGCTATAATCCGCCCTTGGTTATTATTATATATGGGAGAAGAAACAGTGTTATAATCCGACCATGGTTATCATTATATATGGGAGAAGAAACAGTGTTATAATCCGACCATGGTTATCATTATATATGGGAGAACAAACAGTGTTATAATCCGACCATGGTTATCATTATATATGGGAGAAGAAACAGGGCTATAATCCGACCATGGCTATCATTATATATGGGAGAAGAAACAGTGTTATAATCCGACCACGGTTATCATTATATATGGGAGAAGAAACAGTGCTATAATCCGACCTTGGTTATTATTATATATGGGAGAAGAAACAGTGTTATAATCCGACCATGGTTATCATTATATATGGGAGAAGAAACAGTGGTATAATCCGACCATGGTTATCATTATATAATGGGAGAAGAAACAGTGTTATAATCCGACCATGGTTATCATTATATATGGGAGAAGAAACAGTGTTATAATCCGACCATGGTTATCATTATATATGGGAGAAGAAACAGTGTTATAATCCGACCATGGCTTATTCATAATAAATTATATATGGGAGAAGAAACAGTGTTATAATCCGACCATGGTTATCATTATATATGGGAGAAGAAACAGTCCTATAATCCGACCATGGTTATCATTATATATGGGAGAAGAAACAGTGTTATAATCCGACCATGGTTATCATTATATATGGGAGAAGAAACAGTGCTATAATCCAACCATGGCTATCATTATATATGGGATAAGAAACAGTGTTATAATCCGACCATGGTTATCATTATATATGGGAGAAGAAACAGTGTTATAATCCGACCATGGTTATCATTATATATGGGAGAAGAAACAGTGTTATAATCCGACCATGGTTATCATTATATATGGGAGAAGAAACAGTGTTATAATCCGACCATGGTTATCATTATATATGGGAGAAGAAACAGTGTTATAATCCGACCATGGTTATCATTATATATGGGAGAAGAAACAGTGTTATAATCCGACCATGGTTATCATTATATATGGGAGAAGAAACAGTGTTATAATCCGACCATGGTTATCATTATATATGGGAGAAGAAACCGTGCTATAATCCGAGCATGGTTATCATTATATATGGGAGAAGAAACAGTGTTATAATCCGACCATGGTTATCATTATATATGGGAGAAGAAACAGTGTTATAATCCGACCATGGTTATCATTATATATGAGAGAAGAAACCGTGCTATAATCCGACCATGGTTATCATTATATATGGGAGAAGAAACAGTGTTATAATCCGACCATGGTTATCATTATATATGGGAGAAGAAACAGTGTTATAATCCGACCATGGTTATCATTATATATGGGATAAGAAACAGTGTTATAATCCGACCATGGTTATCATTATATATGGGAGAAGAAACAGTGTTATAATCCGACCATGGTTATCATTATATATGGGAGAAGAAACAGTGTTATAATCCGACCATGGTTATCATTATATATGGGAGAAGAAACAGGGCTATAATCCGAGCATGGTTATCATTATATATGGGAGAAGAAACAGTGTTATAATCCGACCATGGTTATCATTATATATGGGAGAAGAAACAGTGTTATAATCCGACCATGGTTATCATTATATATGAGAGAAGAAACCGTGCTATAATCCGACCATGGTTATCATTATATATGGGAGAAGAAACAGTGTTATAATCCGACCATGGTTATCATTATATATGGGAGAAGAAACAGTGTTATAATCCGACCATGGTTATCATTATATATGAGAGAAGAAACCGTGCTATAATCCGACCATGGTTATCATTATATATGGGAGAAGAAACAGTGTTATAATCCGACCATGGTTATCATTATATATGAGAGAAGAAACCGTGCTATAATCCGACCATGGTTATCATTATATATGGGAGAAGAAACAGTGTTATAATCCGACCATGGTTATCATTATATATGGGAGAAGAAACAGTGTTATAATCCGACCATGGTTATCATTATATATGGGAGAAGAAACAGTGGTATAACCCGACCATGGTTATCATTATATATGGGAGAAGAAACAGTGCTATAATCCGACCATGGTTATCATTATATATGGGAGAAGAAACAGGGCTATAATCCGACCATGGTTATCATTATATATGGGAGAAGAAACAGTGTTATAATCCGACCATGGTTATCATTATATATGGGAGAAGAAACAGTGTTATAATCCGACCATGGTTATCATTATATATGGGAGAAGAAACAGTGCTATAATCCGACCATGGCTATCATTATATATGGGAGAAGAAACAGTGTTATAATCCGACCATGGTTATCATTATATATGAGAGAAGAAACAGTGCTATAATCCGACCATGGTTATCATTATATATGAGAGAAGAAACAGTGTTATAATCCGACCATGGTTATCATTATATATGGGATAAGAAACAGGGCTATAATCCGACCATGGTTATCATTATATATGGGATAAGAAACAGGGCTATAATCCGACCATGGCTATCATTATATATGGGAGAAGAAACAGTGCTATAATCCGACCATGGTTATCATTACATATGGGAGAAGAAACAGTGTTATAATCCGACCATGGTTATCATTATATATGGGAGAAGAAACCGTGCTATAATCCGACCATGGTTATCATTATATATGTGAGAAGAAACAGTGTTATAATCCGACCATGGTTATCATTATATATGGGAGAAGAAACAGTGCTATAATCCGACCATGATTATCATTATATATGGGAGAAGAAACAGTGTTATAATCCGACCATGGTTATCATTATATATGGGAGAAGAAACAGTGTTATAATCCGACCATGGTTATCATTATATATGGGAGAAGAAGCAGTGCTATAATCCGACCTTGGTTATCATTATATATGGGAGAAGAAACAGTGTTATAATCCGACCATGGTTATCATTATATATGGGAGAAGAAACCGTGCTATAATCCGACCATGGTTATCATTATATATGGGAGAAGAAACAGGGCTATAATCCGACCATGGTTATCATTATATATGGGAGAAGAAACAGTGTTATAATCCGACCACGGTTATCATTATATATGGGAGAAGAAACAGTGTTATAATCCGACCACGGTTATCATTATATATGGGAGAAGAAACAGTGTTATAATCCGACCACGGTTATCATTATATATGGGAGAAGAAACAGTGTTATAATCCGACCATGGTTATCATTATATATGGGAGAAGAAACAGTGTTATAATCCGACCACGGTTATCATTATATATGGGATAAGAAACAGTGCTATAATCCGACCATGGTTATCATTATATATGGGAGAAGAAACAGTGTTATAATCCGACCATGGTTATCATTATATATGGGAGAAGAAACAGTGCTATAATCCGACCATTGTTATCATTATATATGGGAGAAGAAACAGGGCCATAATCCGACCATGGCTATCATTATATATGGGAGAAGAAACAGTGTTATAATCCGACCACGGTTATCATTATATATGGGAGAAGAAACAGTGTTATAATCCGACCATGGTTATCATTATATATGGGAGAAGAAACAGGGCTATAATCCGACCATGGTTATCATTATATATGGGAGAAGAAACAGTGTTATAATCCGACCACGGTTATCATTATATATGGGAGAAGAAACAGTGTTATAATCCGACCATGGTTATCATTATATATGGGAGAAGAAACAGGGCTATAATCCGACCATGGTTATCATTATATATGGGAGAAGAAACAGGGCTATAATTTGACCATGGTTATCATTATATATGGGAGAAGAAACAGTGTTATAATCCGACCACGGTTATCATTATATATGGGAGAAGAAACAGTGTTATAATCCGACCATGGTTATCATTATATATGGGAGAAGAAACAGGGCTATAATCCGACCATTGTTATCATTATATATGGGAGAAGAAACAGTGTTATAATCCGACCACGGTTATCATTATATATGGGAGAAGAAACAGTGTTATAATCCGACCATGGTTATCATTATATATGGGAGAAGAAACAGGGCTATAATCCGACCATGGTTATCATTATATATGGGAGAAGAAACAGGGCTATAATCCGACCATGGTTATCATTATATATGGGAGAAGAAACAGGGCTATAATCCGACCATGGTTATCATTATATATGGGAGAAGAAACAGTGTTATAATCCGACCATGGTTATCATTATATATGGGAGAAGAAACAGTGTTATAATCCGACCATGGTTATCATTATATATGGGAGAAGAAATAGTGCTATAATCCGACCATGGCTATCATTATATATGGGAGAAGAAACAGGGCCATAATCCGACCATGGCTATCATTATATATGGGAGAAGAAACAGGGCTATAATCCGACCATGGTTATCATTATATATGGGAGAAGAAACAGTGTTATAATCCGACCATGGTTATCATTATACAAGGGAGAAGAAACAGGGCTATAACCCGACCATGGTTATCATTATATATGGGATAAGAAACAGTGCTATAATCCGACCATGGTTATCATTATATATGGGAGAAGAAACAGTGTTATAATCCGACCATGGTTATCATTATATATGGGAGAAGAAACAGGGCCATAATCCGACCATGGTTATCATTATATATGGGATAAGAAACAGTGCTATAATCCGACATGGTTATCATTATATATGGGAGAAGAAACAGTGTTATAATCCGACCATGGTTATCATTATATATGGGAGAAGAAACAGTGCTATAATCCGACCATGGTTATCATTATATATGGGAGAAGAAACAGTGTTATAATCCGACCATGGTTATCATTATATATGGGAGAAGAAACAGTGTTATAATCCGACCATGGTCATCATTATATATGGGATAAGAAACAGTGTTATAATCCGACCATGGTTATCATTATATATGGGAGAAGAAACAGTGTTGTAATCCGACCATGGTTATCATTATATATGGGAGAAGAAACAGTGCTATAATCCGACCATGGTTATCATTATATATGGGATAAGAAACAGGGCCATAATCCGACCATGGCTATCATTATATATGGGATAAGAAACAGTGCTATAATCCGACCATGGTTATCATTATATATGGGAGAAGAAACAGGGCTATAATCCGACCATGGTTATCATTATATATGGGAGAAGAAACAGTGCTATAATCCGACCATGGTTATCATTATATATGGGAGAAGAAACAGTGTTATAATCCGACCATGGTTATCATTATATATGGGAGAAGAAACAGTGCTATAATCCGACCATGGTTATCATTATATATGGGAGAAGAAACAGTGTTATAATCCGACCATGGTTATCATTATATATGGGAGAAGAAACAGTGCTATAATCCGACCATGGTTATCATTATATATGGGAGAAGAAACAGTGTTATAATCCGACCATGGTTATCATTATATATGGGAGAAGAAACAGTGCTATAATCCGACCATGGTTATCATTATATATGGGAGAAGAAACAGTGTTATAATCCGACCATGGTTATCATTATATATGGGAGAAGAAACAGTGCTATAATCCGACCATGGTTATCATTATATATGGGAGAAGAAACAGTGTTATAATCCGACCATGGTTATCATTATATATGGGAGAAGAAACAGTGCTATAATCCGACCATGGTTATCATTATATATGGGAGAAGAAACAGTGTTATAATCCGACCATTGTTATCATTATATATGGGAGAAGAAACAGTGCTATAATCCGACCATGGTTATCATTATATATGGGAGAAGAAACAGGGCTATAATCCGACCATGGTTATCATTATATATGGGAGAAGAAACAGTGCTATAATCCGACCATGGTTATCATTATATATGGGAGAAGAAACAGTGTTATAATCCGACCATGGTTATCATTATATATGGGAGAAGAAACAGTGCTATAATCCAACCATGGTTATCATTATATATGGGAGAAGAAACAGTGCTATAATCCGACCTTGGTTATCATTATATATGGGAGAAGAAACAGTGTTATAATCCGACCATGGTTATCATTATATATGGGAGAACAAACAGTGTTATAATCCGACCATGGTTATCATTATATATGGGAGAAGAAACAGTGTTATAATCTGACCCTGGTTATCATTATATATGGGAGAAGAAACAGTGGTATAATCCGACCGTGGTCATCATTATATATGGGAGAAGAAACAGTGTTATAATCCGACCATGGTTATCATTATATATGGGAGAAGAAACAGTGTTATAATCCGACCATGGTTATCATTATATATGGGAGAAGAAACAGGGCCATAATCCAACCATGGTTATCATTATATTTGGGATAAGAAACAGTGCTATAATCCGACCATGGTTATCATTATATATGGGATAAGAAACAGGGCCATAATCCGACCGTGGTTATCATTATATAATACGACCATGGTTATCATTATATATGGGAGAAGAAACAGGGCCATAATCCGACCATGGTTATCATTATATATGGGATAAGAAACAGTGCTATAATCCGACCATGGTTATCATTATATATGGGATAAGAAACAGGGCCATAATCCGACCATGGCTATCATTATATATGGGATAAGAAACAGTGCTATAATCCGACCATGGTTATCATTATATATGGGAGAAGAAACAGTGTTATAATCAGACCATGGTTATCATTATATATGGGAGAAGAAACAGTGTTATAATCCGACCATGGTTATCATTATATATGGGAGAAGAAACAGTGTTATAATCCGACCATGGTTATCATTATATATGGGAGAAGAAACAGTGTTATAATCCGACCATGGTTATCATTATATATGGGAGAAGAAACAGTGTTATAATCCGACCATGGTTATCATTATATATGGGAGAAGAAACAGTCCTATAATCCGACCATGGTTATCATTATATATGGGAGAAGAAACAGTGTTATAATCCGACCATGGTTATCATTATATATGGGAGAAGAAACAGTGTTATAATCCGAGCATGGTTATCATTATATATGGGAGAAGAAACAGTGTTATAATCCGACCATGGTTATCATTATATATGGGAGAAGAAACAGTGTTATAATCCGACCGTGGTTATCATTATATATGGGAGAAGAAACAGTGTTATAATCCGACCATGGTTATCATTATATATGGGAGAAGAAACAGTGCTATAATCCGACCTTGAATGACCTTTAATTGAACTAAAGTTGCAACTCTTACTCTCTTTTTGAGTGAACGCTCGGAATGAATTCTCGGAGCGGTCGAACCCTGGTGTTTCATCAAAGATTTGTAAACATGTATCCACATTGACTTATGTTGACTCCGTAAGGCTAAACGGTCATACAAGGTGAAGTCAGGTTAAGATAGGTATTGATCAGTGTTTGGCAGATTTATTTTATTTCATTTAACTTTAACAGACTTCAGCGAACCTCATCAGACTTCCTCGTTAGATTGCTCGTTATATGATCTTATACACACAAAGTTTTTCTCTCGATCGCCATTTGTGAAAGAGGGTCCATTTACTCACTGAAGGTCAGATGTTTCGACAGGGCAAAATACCCCGGTTTCTCCCCCACTAAACCTGATAACGCCTCCATATACTTGCGCTGTATTACACCAATCAACAACCAATGTGTAATCCTTATGTTTCTAGCATTGAGGATAAGACACCATGATAATAGTTAAAATGTACGAGTGAATACGAGAGTGAAAACCAATTATAAATCATCTACGAGAGAGAGCAGAAGATAGTAATTCAATGTACCAGTCGGGTGTAAAATCATCGAATTAAAAGCAATTAAAGTAATGGCTGCTCGGCAGACGCTCTCCAGGGACTTCCGGTCATTCAGATTGACTAAGGCAAAGAGAAGAAGCGTTGTGGAAGTTACTAATTTCATATCATTAAGATGACACGAGCTGCCAAAATGTGGAATTTTATGAATTCCGATTGGTCGGAAAATCACCCCTCATTAAAAGGAGAAAATTGATTCACGTTAAAATGATATACATTTTTTCTCAGTCCGAGTAAAAATCTTAATTTCAAATTATTTGGTTATTTGATGGCTTAATGTTTTCCATGGTGTTCTGATTAAATATCCAAAGATCTCAGTTTTTTTTATAGAAATACGGGTAAACGAGATTCTCGTGTCCGCGCGATATTTGCATTATGGACTGTAATTCATAATAGTAGCCTATAAAAAGGTATATGATAGAAAAGATCAGAGGTCATACAATACTTCAAGCTTTTACGAGTATTGTATTGGAGAAAAAATTGAAAAATATCTGAAGATTTTTACCAACATGGTTTCGTGCATGTTATCATTGTTGTGATGTCTAAATGGTTACAGAGTGGAAATAGCGGTGGTAAGAAGGTATTTATAAAGCCAGGAATGTGGTGGGAATCGTTCTACTAAGCTTCAACTTACACCCAATTCTGAAATCCTGGAGGAGTTACTAGTTACCACCAGAAGTTCAGCCGGGGGGAGGGGGGGGGGGGGGGGTCCGGCCACAGAGCCCGGTACATATTCCCTGTAAATCTGTGAACGCCATAAAAAGTTAAATAATCTTGAGTGCAGCTTAAACCAATTAGCTAATTAATTGACTCAGAGCCTTATGCCTTGCGTAGAATTATAGAAAGAGTATTTATTGGTACGAGTCAGCTTCTTGCAGCACCGCATGTTGGCGTATAAATAATAATTCAGGGACTAGGACCACGATCCCATTCAAACAAAGCCAACCAATATAGGATAGCCCCGAAGGATTAAAACCAATCACAGGTAAAATCGATTTCAAATAATCAATTGTTTAATCCAGATAAATGTTGGTCGATCCGAATTCTCCGGCGAACTATGCTGTGGGGAATTCATTTTGTGCCCAGCCATATGGGGCTTACGACAACAGTATGCAGAGCTTATCGGGGCGGTATAAGTACCCTTGTGAGACACGTTGGTGTTGGATCGATAGAACTGCAGGTAGACACCGGGCCATTGTTACAGATGAGTGTTACCAAATTACACCGTGGTCTCACAGTGCTCTACACCAGCAGCATGGGAAAGCCTTGGGGACTATTTTTTTTGAATGAGCACAGCTGGAGCTGTATGTCGATTAGGGGGACTCTGCTGGTGACATACGCTCAAATGTTACCACTAGCAACACGTGGTCATTCATCAATATCGGTTAATCAAGGTAACACTTGTAGAAGGTGAATATATTAAACCACAGTGAAATTGAGGATTTTTAGATTAATATAAGCCATTTCACATAAACCGCTTATGTTTCTGAATAAAAGACGTTCGCGTGTTTGTATTAACTCTGCTAGCTTCAGATTAAATCAACCAAAACTTGATGGACAGAAAACCAAATGATGTATTCCGTTCTTAAAAGGTTACACGTCAAGAGAGTTTACAGTTTGAATGAATGGAGAGAAAAAAAAGAACCGAACCAAACCAAAAACCCTGGAAGAAAGCTAAACAATAAAAGGTCGAAAAAAAAGAAACAAAAAGTCAGTCTCCAAAATCATCAGCACGGACCGTTTGTGCGTTACCTTTACCTGTTTGTAGCCCTACCGACTGTAGTGGCGTGTTATTTGTCAAATCGGTTGGCACCATGTCTGATATTCGAAGATTTCTCAAATCGATACCTGTTGTAGAAGGTGAGTACCAAGAATAGGGCCTACAACTGGGCTCCTAATGTTTATTGAAGTCAATCTTACGCTAGAACAATCTTGGGCGATAAATTGCCAGCATTGTACCAATAGAACAGATATGTTGGTCTCGAAAGACTTCTTGTACCGACTGCCATGATTTTTGCAAGAGCGGACTGTGTTATATCCAAGCTAGCCGAGAAATCTGGGCTCTGTCGATTTTTTTTTCTCTCCGTGTTCGTCATAAAGACACATTAGCAGCCATATAATACCAGTCGCCGTAAGACCGATAATCCGGGCTATATCCAAGCGTGTGTTCTCCGTGGGTCAATCGCCAGAAATTTGAACCCAAAACACCGTAGCAAGCCTTCCGGCAAAAAAGTCGCCGGTTAGACTCCAACATCAGATCATGAAGGAAATCGAAAACTATTTATTTGATTAATAATTAGGACCCATTCTTTTCTTGTCATTTATTGAAAACACTAAGTTACATATCCTAAACGAATGAATGGTAAATGTTGAAGTATTTCTACCACGAGTTGTAATTCCCGCTAGTATATATGGGCTAGAATTTGGGAATAAAGGGATATGACAATTCCCATCAATACACAAGGCCACGACAGTACCTCGAAAATAGTGATTAGTTAGAGCAGAAGTCTATCAAGGGGAAGTATGTAACTAGCCACCCCTAAATCTGTACACAGGTTGCTCAATGTTTCACAGGAAACAGCTTAGAACGCTTCTACGGCGATCTAGGACCCCGTAGCTTCCGGGGCATAGGCGGCCCCTGGACCCTCGCCTAAAGTCCTATGATAGTCGACCCCCCCCCCCCCCCCCCCCTCCATAATTCCTGGCGACGCCCATGTAACTTACTCAGTAAAGTGACAGACTTGCTCAGTAAAGTCACGTATTTGCTCAGTGACGCTATACTAACCTATTCAATAGCATTACTAACTTGCTCAGTAACGTTACTATTAAACTTACTCAGTGAAGTGACAAACTTGCTCAGTAAAGTCACGTATTTGCTCAGTGACGCTATACTAACCTATTCAGTAGCATTACTAACTAACTTGCTCAGTAACGTTATTAGCGTACCCATTAACGCTGGGCATCATTCCATTGGATAAAACTTTTGGTTGTATGCATACATATTGTATCCTTAATAATTTACTCTTTTCTCAAAATATCTTTTAAATATATGATATAGTTTTAAAAACAACACTAACTGAAAATTTCGTTTAAAACCTGGGCATATTAAGTTGTATTTCAAATCTCTTGTTTTACATTCACGAGACCCATAAGCATAATTAACACGATCAATCCCCCCCCCCCCCCCCCCCCCCCAAAAAAAAAAAAATAATTCCATCAAGTTATCATATTATACTAGCCATTGTCCAATACAACACGGTCCATAACCTTTGACCTGTCTGTCTCAATTCTACCTCAATCATAATATAAGGCGTTTTCAGAGCTTGGCTGATCCATGGTGGGAAAATGTCTTTTCACAGACTGGTACCATTGACGTGTTCTCTATGTGGAATAAAAGACCAGCTTAGACGAGAATGCTTAAACAGAAATTACATAACAGAGCAGACCCTTGAAATCTAGGTCGTTAACTAGGTCACTGGACTTGCGTGCTGCACACTTAGGCCTGACTTGGACCTTTTCCACGATGGATAGCAAGCTAGTCAAATTCTGAAGCCAAGACACATAGGACAACCCGTACTCTGTTGTACACGATGGTGTACTTTAGTGAGTAGCTTCGATCATCAGATATTACAACACATCACTATCTGAAGATGAGAGTAGCTACATGTACTCTCGAAACTCATAAATATAGGCCTACCCCATCATGTAAAATATAGTTCAAGTTGTCCGATGTGTTTCGGCTTTAGTAAAACAACTCCATACTAGAATTGGTCAAATTCTATGCTGTACACGTCGTGTCTACATAATTCACTCATTTTACGCCGTTTTCGGTATATAATGTATTAAAGCATGAACATCTTCTCAAATACTGAATTATAATACTTAATTTTAAATATCATAATTTTCAAAATAAATATTTCTTGAAATGTGAATAATTAATAATGGCGCACTCGTCTAAGCCCTTCTGACATCTGGGGAAAATGAGAGTGAATACCAAAGGGGTAGGGACACCATCATTTCCTCCGTAATTTAATATTTTTTTTTAAATTTATTAGACTAGGTACCGACCAGTAAATATCCAAACATAATATTGTTGAATTACATGAACAAGTGCTAGGAGTAGGCCCTAAAGGATTGAATACGTCCGGGTAAGACAGTCTCGTGCAGATGTTCCCAGTGTCCTTATCTCAATGTTTAATAACGTAAAACATTTCTAAAAACGTTGAGCTTTTCCTTTCTATTTGTTTTTACCATGTGATAGGTATGCAAAATGTTTTCTTTAAACATTTTGTTGACTGTTTCAATATAAAGTTTCTTCCTCATGCCAAAACCGTATTTTATTTAATTTTACCCAAACAGTCGAGTCATGTCTTTTGACAAAATATTATATTCTCGATACTTATTCTTGATTGTCAAGAATTCCAAAACACATTTTTCTGTCCTTTTTGAAGCGACCAGATTTGCAGAAATAGTGGTTATAAGTGGGTTTTTCAATGAACTATATACGCGGAATGGAGGTCACGTGGTATTTGATTTACATCGAATGCCGCCATTACTAGGAGATGGTGCAATTTCGACCCAGATCTGTTATGCACGCGCTCTTCAACTATCAATGGCGGCACATTTTACAATGTCAGACACAAACCAGCAAATGGGACGTGTTCATTCCACGCATATAGTTCATTGGGTTTGATGGCCCATTTAACTGGCGTTGGGGAAATTAGACGAATAGGCCTATGCAATTTTCGGACTTAAATTATTCCTGGCGACGCCCTACGTACCTGAATCCAAACTGCCACGTTGAAAACGAAGTGAAAACGTTATGAAAATTACATAATAATCTTTCAATACACGTTTTATCTTCCGCCACATACATCTCAACAGTGCCCTGTCCGTATGGTCTAAGTGCAATGAACTCTACATTTCCGAATTTCAGCTTCAGCGGCATAGATACTGAAGGAACGGCTCGCATCCCATCTCAAGCGAACAAAACCTTGGCAACTCCTACATGTAGGCCTATATACATCTTCGCAAGCCAAGTTAAAATCGTCATGCCCCCATGGTTACATGAAGATTTTAACTTGGCTAGAGAAGATGGCCTATATAGGGTCTTGGATTATGGCGCTTTCGTGCTCGGACGAAAAAAAACGTACGCTATACAAGTCCTGTTTGGCATTATCATTTGTTTTCCACTCCGTCATTATTTGGGTCGCATATCACCTATAGGTTCTTACACATTTCTGGCTCATCAAAATGAGTCTTTTTATTTAAAAAATCGTTCTGATATCAGGAACATTTAACATGTATCCTCTATCCCAGAAATTTCCCGACTGGAATATCTTTGGGCTATCCGAGAACGATCAAATGGATCAGTTAAATTAGCATTATTTTAGATATTGTCCTGAAATGCTCAAAACTTCAAAAGTTCCACTGCACGCTTACCAGCGGAAAATACAAAAGATTTCTTGATTTGGTTTCTGAAGTTTCCTCTTTCATTTTTCAGGACCAGTTGACGCCCTTTGGGTAATAATTGAACCCCAGCATGCACCTATAAAGGTCGATAAAAGTACCTTGTTGGACGAGACTAATACATGTGTATTAGGTCTTTTTAGTTTACAATCTAAATTTGTCGGTTGGCATTTTTGTGTCCCTCAAATGTTTTGTTTTGAATGTAAACAGTAGGGATTCAAGCGTGTATACTATATCCATTTGTGTCTATTACAGATAACTGTCAGTTTTAACCTTCATATATTTTAATGGGGTATAAAGGTCTAAATGATATACCTCTTTTTAACACAATTAGAAACTTGTCTCCGTCGTTATTTTAGACAAGAAGATTTTCCCTGTGCCCGTGTGTTTTAGTGTTCATAAATATAATAACCTATATAATTATCAGCTTAATTTTATAGGTAGTATGAAATTCGACAATTCAAAAAGAGAGAACCATTTGTTTTTTAACCAGGCCCCATAAACCGAAAAACACAGTTGTTGATCGATACTTACGTTCAAATGAACAGGGCCGAGATGATTTTTGGGGCACGCGCGAGACACGCGTTTTAAAGATATCTGTGTTATATCCGAGGGTCTATCGCGGCATTTGTCGTCTCTATTTCTTTGTCACCAGTAGAATTTATCTGGATTTGCTGTCGCTTATGTGAGAAGCCAGAACGCTATACAGAAGAATCTTACTTGAATACTTTCAATGGCCCGGACATCAAATCTAGTTCGCTCATTATTTCCTCAACTAAAATAACAATCTACACTGACATATAATAAATGGCGTAGATTTTTACCGGAACATTCTCTCTCTCTAAATACCATATTCCTCAGTCGCGGATATGTGTCTATAATTCACATATTTCATATTTTTCCACGAGTCAATTTTATCACAATTTGAGATTTTTACTATTCACCTTATTCTCTTGTGTTTTTTTTTTAGATTTAAAAAAAAAAACAATTTTGAAATTTTGCAAATATAACGAACCCTCGTTAGAGTACATCCAAAATAGAGATCGTGTTATCCTTTTGGGTAACAATTAAAATTGAGTTTATTTTGCCGCTTTAAATATAGTGGTCAATGGCTGGACCACCGGGTGTTTAGGAGTGGCTGGTCCGAGGAAATCATACATAGACCGGGTTCTGGTATTGTTCTTTGTTGAATGGAGTTGAACTGGACAGCTGCAAGTCGAGTTTGAAACCTCAACTGACCGCATCTGTAATTAGAACTCTTCCACTTCAAAGAAAATTGAACAAAGCTTTTAAAAAACCATTGCGGTTACCTGAAAAATGTTGATAATCAAAGTTAAGGTCGCTGCTGATCGATCTCAATATATGCAAGGAAGTTGGAGGAACAATGGCGCCATGCTTAAAGAAGATCGAACAAAAGCACGCGACCGACGAGGTCAGAGTTCGAAGAGTGTCCTCACGCGGGCACCATTAATGAGTTCCTATGGTACAGACGACAAGGTGATAATCAGGGGAAACATAACAATGCTTAAAAACGGAAGTAAAACCGCAAAGGAATCACTACAGCTTTAAACTCTTTATGTCCGATAAAAAATTCTAGAAGTAAACAAACGCCTTTTGAATAGAGAGAGTTTACTGGGTGACTGTATAGGAACAATGACATCCTGGCCGAAATAATTGTTTACAAAGACTTGTTTCCAATACAATAGATTTCGCCCACATGGTAATATACACAAGTAAAATGAATTCAGGGAGATTTCAAAAAGGCACTTAAACCAGGAAAGGATAACTATGATTTTGAAATTTTGGATTTTTTAATAGAATAACATGATCATGAGAGCCACACACGTGCGGCAGACAGGAAACACAAATCGTTTACGTTATCGGCGCGAATTTTATAAAGCATAGTTATGATTGTGATAATTGAACAGGTAGGCGTTGTCTGTATCAATATTATTTGTGTTTGAAATATGTCATCTTGGTTCATTTTATAAATTTCACTAACACTTTCAAAAATTGCAATAAATAAAATTTAAAAAAAAAAGCCGAGAAAGGTAGTCATTTCGCCTTATAACTAAAGTAAGATGTTTAGAGTTATAGACCTATGCATTTACGCCTTACAAACAGGGAGTAACGACCCTCTTGACAAGAACTTGTATGTTGACAAGGTAAAGTGGCATGAGTGGGCACATGTAAGGAAAATTTCGTTCAAACAAAATAATCTTACTGTCCGTCAATTTGATAAGAAGTGTCAATTGAGAGGTTTGTGCTGATAGTACATGTCTAATCTTGGGTATGTAGGCCTACGTTTAGTTTGTTTTATAAGAACCAAGATCACCAAAAAAACGTCCCGGCTAATTGAATGTTATCCATAATAAGCACACATCTTCGGTTCGTATGGGTTACTGGTTTCACCGATTTTTATTTTAACGTAAATCCTTACGTTTTCCAAGGTGTTTAAACCCCTCAACGTTTCTGGACAATCAGAATTTATGTGAGAAAAAAAAATTTGGCAACTCACATCAATTAAAAAAACGAAAAAAGAATTTACTAAAAAAATAATGAAAGTCTTCATGTAATATCATAAGGTTTTACATTAAAGGCCTCATATTGTTATGTTTGAAAAAATCAACACAACCGCTGTTTTCAAAATAACACTTTTGGCCACATTGGCGCGAATCATTCTTGTAGAATGGAGTCGCCAATCAAATTTTATAAGAAGAAGAACACTTTTGGTCACCCCCGCACTCGCCTGCATATCTTTGCCATCAAACGTGATTTTTGTCTCTCATAGCGAAATACCCATGACGTCAGAGGGTAAATCTTTCATGCTATTGTTGACGGAAACAAACACTATGTGTTGACGAGGAGACCAGCGAGTCTTGAGCGTTATACACTCAACAAACATGTCAAATGTTTCTATTATACCGGATATTTATTTTCACACTTCTTTATAAACTTTTTTGGCCATAAAAATCGATCATGAGCTGTCCAAATATTTTTTTCTCCTATAAAACAAAATTTTTAAACTATGGGCTATTTTTATCAAAAGGTACAAATTAGAAGCTAGTCTAGAGAGCGAACGTTAAAGTTTGGTGATTTGAGCTAAAATGATGATGTTAAAGACAAAGAGTCCCATTGCTGTAAAAAGTATAGTGTTTATAATGTAACATGTTAATGTGGTGAAAACTATATTGGTGAAACAGGTAGACCGTTAGTCCTTAGAATAAATGGACATAAGAAGGCTGTTCAAACTGGTGACATTAACAAATCTGCGATAGCAGAACACAAGTTTAAATGTACTAAACGTATTAAATGGGAAGAGGTAAAAACTTTATCTTCAGATAAACACTGGAGTGTGAATTATGGCAGGTTTAAAGTGACATGAGCTGCCCAAAATTGGATTTTTTTCATTAATTCCGATTAATGTTTGAATTAAAGACGAAAATCTGTACAGTCTATGTGATGTGCGAATCGAAATAGTGCCAAAAAAGTAAGCGAAATTTAAATGACCCTAAAAGAGCATTCATTCATTCTAAGCCTAAGTTAGTTCCAAACACTACTTTAGTGTACGAGTTATCAAGACGTGTCTTTAAAAACTTTTTGAATTGTACGTCTTGGTAAAATTAGCCGTCAATTTCCACATTCTGTTTCATGGGGAAAATATCAACATTTTGGCAGCTTTGACCACTTTAAATGGGACGGATCAAAGGGAAATAAGCACGGCGATCGAGAGCATTAGAGTAGCTTCCCTTAGAATACCCAATGCCTTGTTCATAAAAGTAGGGAATTCTCCCAATTGTAAGAAATGTTTTTTATCAAGTGCAGTCTATCAATGGAACTTTGTGCTTATTACAGAATAAAGTTTTAAACACTAATGAGTGAATTATTGACTTTGGTGGGGGAGGGGGAGGGGGGGGGGTGGTATAATAGAAGTTATCTGCATGTATATAGGCTACAGTTTTGTATTGTCTTAAACAAAGTAAAACAGTTCCGTGTTTGCGATGGAAACATATTAGAAGAAGATTTAAAAGAGTTAAAATCTAGATATTAAAGTGCCAAGAGCTGCCAAAATTAACTCTGCTTTTTTAAATCTGTTGAAGGGGTAACTGGGCGGATTTGAATCCTTAATTTAAGACACATTTGGGATAGGATGGCGAGAAACATTCAAGCCCTTGAGCCGCCTGTACAAAATCTGCAGGAATTGGAAGCCGCATTACATCGGTTGCTTTTAAAACTATTTAAACATATGCAAGGTTGGTTTCACCTGAAATTGTTATTTTGTGTTTATATATTGACTAACATGATGAGCATTTTGCCCAGTCTAACTAAATGCCAGCTCAGGCCACTTTAAGATTAGGGCTGGTTGAAAGAGAGGACCCCCGACAACGGATCAACTGAATAGGTCTATCATAGCTAGGCCTATGGTTCGTTACAACCATTTATGGGGTATAAAGGTCTTAATGATATACCTCTTTTTAACACACTTAGAAACTTGTCTCCATGGTAATTTTAGACAAGAAGATTTTTTACTGTGCCCGTGTGTTTTATATAGTGATCATAAAGATATATATATATATGAAAGTTATAGAATATCAGAGCTAATTGATTACTATCTAAAACCTATAGCGAATCGGCATCCTAGCTTTATCAAAAACACGGATGATTTATTGGCCAAATTGTCTGAGAAATCCATCCCACAAGATGTGATTTTGGTCACTCTGGATGTGGAGTCTATGTATACAAACATTGACATAGATTTGGGGCTTAAATCCATAAAATCAGCATTCCAAAGATATCCTGACCACCGTCGTCCGGATAAAGACATTTTAGAATTGCTGGAACTTAGCTTAAAAGGTAACGATTTTGAATTCAATGGGGAGATCTTTCAGCAAATTAAAGGGTGTGATATGGGGAAACGTTTTAGTCCTAACTTTGCCTCTATTTTTATGGCTGAGTGGGAGAGTGATATTCTTCACAAATGTCACAAACAACCTTTTATTTACCTTCGGTATCTTTTATCATTTGGCAGCATACGTTGGAAGACCTTCATATTTTCATTGATACTCTTAATTCTCACGACTCAAGCATTAAGTTACAGCCTACTAATGATCACAATTCTGTGGATTTTTTGGATGTAACTATTTACAAGGGTCATACATATCATACTACTGGGCATCTAGATTACAAAGTATTCTTCAAACCTACTGACACGCATCAGGTGCTACATGCTGGGTCATACCATCCTCCTCACACTTTCAAGGGAGTCATTAAGTCTTAGATTTTTAGATTCTATAGAAACTGTAGTTCTTCAGATTTCTTTAACCTGGCTTGTTCTGTTCTTTTTAAAGCTCTCCTCCCTAGGAGGTATTCTTTTAGATTACTTCGAAGGATCAAATCTAACACAGTAAGACAAATCATGTTTCCCCCTTCAGCCCCCGAAACGCTTACCTCCCCTTCACGGGTGTACCATTGCCGTCGAACATTTCTCTCAGGTATATCAATGAAATGCCTTAAGACGCGATGCAAACTCGATATATACGTACCCGATCGCGGAACCTTTTTCGGAGAACAATCTCGCGACAAATATCAAATGGCAGAGAATCTTAATTGCGACTCCTCTAATATCGTGTATGTTATCACATGTAAAAAATGTCGCAAACAGTATGTCGGAGAAACTCAGAATTCTCTACGACAAAGAGCAGCCAACCATTTATCTAGTATTAGACTTAAACATGATGTACCTGTGGCACAACATTTCAATACTCTAGGTCATTCGGTCAAGGACCATTTTGAAATCATGCCTATTGAGAAAATCCCTTTTCTCACTTCCGCTGCAGATACCAAGCACAAACGTTTGGAAAGGGAAAGTTTTTGGATTCAAACATTACAAACTATTTATCCTTTGGGTTTGAACTTGGACCCAGGAAGATGTGAAAAAACTATAATACCATTTGTCTTGCAGTATAAAAAAGCTAGCATCGCTATGGCCAAGATTATAGTAGAAGAATACAAACTACTTCAAAGTAAACTTGCTCGACCTCTGACCCAAAGGCCAGTCATTGCTTATAAAAAGAACAAGAGTTTGAAAGACATACTGGTCAGGGCTAAACTCCCCTGTCTGCCTTCTACCTAGGTTTTTCTGGGTAAGGGGTGGGTGTGGGTGGGGGGGGGGGGGCAAATTTTCACTGTCTTTTCCCATGACCCTATAATATATAGTCTGACGATATTCTTACCATAGCTTAAGATACGTAAGCATTGTCAATGTAATACAAAGTGTTCCAGAAAATTCTACTGACTAAGACCAAGCTCCTGTCAGTCGTCAACCTAATGAAATATCATAGGTGTACTTTATTACAAAAATTTATGATTGGGTATAAAGGTCTAAATGATATACCTCTTTTTAACACAATTAGAAACTTGTCTCCATGGTTATTTTAGACAAGAAGATTTTCCCTGTGTCCGTGTGTTTTAGTGTCTATAAATATATATAAGACTGGAGAGGATAAGTGCGTTGAGGAAGACCGTGCCCATCTCCAGTCATCTGAAGGCTGGGATCGAGCTCCCCGAGCCTTTGCGTCCCCCAGACCCTGGTCTGCTATAGCTATATCTTGCTGACCCACAACAAATGCAGTATGTAATGAAAATATAGGAATCTAAGTATAACGGAACAACAGACCGATAGCCTACACATAACCTATAAAAGATTTTACCAATAAACTCTAAAAAAAAAAACCAGAAAATTCCGCGAACGATTTTGAGTTAACTAAGGGACTAATACGGATTAGTTTTATATTACCCGTCTTAACAGTTTATGATAACAGTTCACTCTTCAAATAAAAACTAAAAATTGACTTAACCACAGCTCTTTAGTTGAGTTACACAACGACTCTATTTATTACTTTGCCAATACTTCTATAAATAGGTTAAATTATTGTTTCTACACCTGTATCAACAAAAGAACTATTATATCTTTTTTGGGATAGAACAAGCCCCTTGGAGTTTTATTCCCGTCAGAACAATAATTATATTACCCATTTGTACTTATTATTATTTTTTCTGGTGAATAAAAAATCCAATCAAAAAAAAAATCAAAAGGGCACCGCCTGTGTGAGGATAATTACAGATTTAAATTCGCACATTTTTCTATCGAACACGTATAGGGAAAGCGTGAAGATAACTTTCTTCGTTTTCCTGCTGATTTAATAACTTTTAATTTGGGCTATAGACGGCACACTGTAAAATGTAACCCGTAAATTTTACGGTAGAATACTGGCAGCTGGGCTGCCAACTTTCTACCGTAAAAATAAGGGTAGACCGTAAAATCAACTAGCCACATTCCTAATCAGTGAATGTGAAAAAACATTATGAAATCAGCAGGCTAAGAAATACAGGACTTTAAATCGTCAACCCCAGCATGGATCTGTTAATGTAGATTTTCAAATGTTATTTACCCCCAACGAAATAGTAAAACTGACTACTTCTGAAAGTTGACAAACATATATTTAAATCTTTCAATGGCATTTAGAAGTTGGAAGGTTACAATAAGGTCAAGAATTACTTATGGATAACAACTTCTTAGTTAATTGGGTGACGACGTTTCGATGTAGTTCTTACATCGTTATCAAAGTCAATGACAAACAACAAAAAATATTCATTTATATAGCAGATGAGAGAGTTACAAGTTGGAACAGGTGCGTAATAGTATAAATTAATTAAGAAAAGTAACAATAGATATAAGTATGGTGAGTTAAGATCGTTGAAGGTTGTCTTGGAGGATCAAAAGGTCATAGCAGTTGGGGATATATAATCCTTGGTCTCTGTTCATGCTGGGCTTGGTTTTTCTGATTTGGATGGCTTCCTGTAGTTTTCTCTTCTTCCAATGGTGCTGGTTGACAGAAAGTGTTGTAGTGGTTTCCCATTTGATGTGGTGAGTAGGGTTGGAAATTATGTGTTCAGAAATGGCAGATTTGTAATCAAGTTTATTAACAGATGTTTGGTGTTCTTTTAGTCTAATGTTGAGGGGTCTGCATGTTTCTCCTATGTAATGAGCATTACAACTACAATTAATTCTGTACACTACTCCTTTAGGTTCTGCTCTTGTTGATGATATTCCTTTTCCTGTGGCTTGCATATGTGTTTTAAGTGTTTTGGTTGATTTGAATGTAGTATTAATACCTGTTTTCGTTTTAATCAGACGAGCAATTTTATGACTGGCTGGTCCAATGTATGGTATGCTGATTCTAATATTAGGGCCTTCTTCTCGTGGTCTGGGTTGTTTATCTGAAGTGTTATTAAGTGTTTGTTTGATAATTGAGTCAACTAATTTGGTTGGATAGCCATTTTGGGTGGTGAAGACGGTTTTGATATGATGGATTTCTTTGTCAAGGTCTGTGCTGCAGATGGCTTTAGCTCTTCTTGTTAGTGTAGCTATGGTACCTGTCTTAATGTGTGGTGGATGGTTAGATTGGTAGTGAATGTACTGATCTGAGTGAGTGGGTTTGCGATACACTGTAGTCTGTGGTCCATGTTCAGTTTGGTGGATGAGTACATCTAAGAACGGGAGTTGATGATTGTGTTCTTCTTCCATGGTGAATTTTATCCTAGGGTGTTGTGTGTTTAAGTGGTCTAAAAGTGTTTTGGCAGAGTGTGTGTCTTTGAGAGCGACGAATGTGTCATCGACTTTCCTAATCCAGAAGAAGGGCTGAATGGGAGAGGCTGCTAATGCTGAGTTTTCAAGTTCAGTGATGTAAATTTCAGAAATTATAGGTGAAAGAGGTGATCCCATGGGTAGTCCGTGGATTTGTTCATATGTATTGTTTTGCCATGTGAAGTATGTAGAGGAGATGCAGATATGTAAAAGCTTAAGTATGCTTGCAGTTGTTAGGTCGGAGATGTGTGGAGATGATTCAAGTTTGGATTTAATTACTTGCATGGCTTCAGGTGTTGGTACATTTGTGAATAAATCTACAATGTCATAACTGACATAATGGCAAGGTTCCTTATGTGCTGCTAGTCTATCACAAAAGTGTTTGGAGTCTTTAATGTATGATTTGGCTGTGTTAGACCATGTGGATAGGGTTTTAGCTATAAGTTTGGAGGTGTTGTCATAGGACAAATCTATTGTGATTGCACCAGCAGACAAAGGCAAAGCAACAGCTATTCTAGACACAACACATTTTGATCAACTAGTAAATAACCTTCTCGACGACAAAACCACATACAAAACACTTGTGAAAGACCCAACCAACAAATATGACAAACAACATAGAGCTATCCTCAACGAACTGAAAACCAATGGAGAAATCAACCAAGACAAATACAAACAACTTATCATTCAACACCCAAGACCCCCATACGCTAGAGCTACAATCAAACTACATAAGGACCCTGTTAAAGCTAGGGTATTAGTCTGTTCACAAGGCACAGTATTTTACAACACCTCCAAACTTATAGCTAAAACCCTATCCACATGGTCTAACACAGCCAAATCATACATTAAAGACTCCAAACACTTTTGTGATAGACTAGCAGCACATAAGGAACCTTGCCATTATGTCAGTTATGACATTGTAGATTTATTCACAAATGTACCAACACCTGAAGCCATGCAAGTAATTAAATCCAAACTTGAATCATCTCCACACATCTCCGACCTAACAACTGCAAGCATACTTAAGCTTTTACATATCTGCATCTCCTCTACATACTTCACATGGCAAAACAATACATATGAACAAATCCACGGACTACCCATGGGATCACCTCTTTCACCTATAATTTCTGAAATTTACATCACTGAACTTGAAAACTCAGCATTAGCAGCCTCTCCCATTCAGCCCTTCTTCTGGATTAGGAAAGTCGATGACACATTCGTCGCTCTCAAAGACACACACTCTGCCAAAACACTTTTAGACCACTTAAACACACAACACCCTAGGATAAAATTCACCATGGAAGAAGAACACAATCATCAACTCCCGTTCTTAGATGTACTCATCCACCAAACTGAACATGGACCACAGACTACAGTGTATCGCAAACCCACTCACTCAGATCAGTACATTCACTACCAATCTAACCATCCACCACACGTTAAGACAGGTACCATAGCTACACTAACAAGAAGAGCTAAAGCCATCTGCAGCACAGACCTTGACAAAGAAATCCATCATATCAAAACCGTCTTCACCACCCAAAATGGCTATCCAACCAAATTAGTTGACTCAATTATCAAACAAACACTTAATAACACTTCAGATAAACAACCCAGACCACGAGAAGAAGGCCCTAACATTAGAATCAGCATACCATACATTGGACCAGCCAGTCATAAAATTGCTCGTCTGATTAAAACGAAAACAGGTATTAATACTACATTCAAATCAACCAAAACACTTAAAACACATATGCAAGCCACAGGAAAAGGAATATCATCAACAAGAGCAGAACCTAAAGGAGTAGTGTACAGAATTAATTGTAGTTGTAATGCTCATTACATAGGAGAAACATGCAGACCCCTCAACATTAGACTAAAAGAACACCAAACATCTGTTAATAAACTTGATTACAAATCTGCCATTTCTGAACACATAATTTCCAACCCTACTCACCACATCAAATGGGAAACCACTACAACACTTTCTGTCAACCAGCACCATTGGAAGAAGAGAAAACTACAGGAAGCCATCCAAATCAGAAAAACCAAGCCCAGCATGAACAGAGACCAAGGATTATATATCCCCAACTGCTATGACCTTTTGATCCTCCAAGACAACCTTCAACGATCTTAACTCACCATACTTATATCTATTGTTACTTTTCTTAATTAATTTATACTATTACGCACCTGTTCCAACTTGTAACTCTCTCATCTGCTATATAAATGAATATTTTTTGTTGTTTGTCATTGACTTTGATAACGATGTAAGAACTACATCGAAACGTCGTCACCCAATTAACTAAGAAGTTGTTATCCATAAGTAATTCTTGACCTTATTGTAAACATATATTTATTTGAAAAAATTTGAAAATTCTCACTTAGGGCAGGTATCTCAATCTACGCTTTCAAATACAGCTATGTTAAATTAACTATCTAAGCCTATAATGACAAATATTTCTTATATTAAATCGCCTACGGCGGGATTCGAACCTCTAACCTCCCATACAGGAGCTGCGCAGAACTACATGCGCACTAGCCATAACCGTAGCCTTTAACCACTACACTATCTACAAATATAAAGATATGATGGCCACATTTCCATGCCTTACTAGCGCTTCGGTGTGCGCATGCGCACTTCCGTTTTTTTCGCACCCTTTGATCCGCAATGACGTATTTCGGACGAATCCTTCACGGAAACAACCGAGGAGATCAGATCTCGTTAGCTTGGAAACGACAACTCTGTCTCCAAGTTATTTTACGGTACACGACCGTCAAGCTTCCACTGAAGTATACAACGGCAATTTACCGTTAATTTTAAAATATTCTACTGTAGAATTGACGGTAAACGGTTACAGTGCAGTTTCTTACTGTAACCGAGGCCCCAGAGCGGACCGATGAACGATTGGGACATCGTTTCGTCGTCTTCTGACTTTTTCGAGGCTTTTTTTTCCTGTTTATATATTTATGATCACTATAACATACGGAGCTGTTTATATAATGTATAAAAACTAGCTGACTCCTGGTTTACAGTTTATCAAAGAAAGAAATATTAGTAACGCTTTCACAATTACTCTCTAAAGTTAGCGTTCATTCATATATATATATAAGAACACTAAAGCACACGGGCACGGGGAAAATCTTCTTGTCTAAAATAACCATGGAGACAAGTTTTTAATTGTGTTAAAAAAAGGTATATCATTTAGATCTCATCATAAATTCTTGTAATAAACTGAACCTATGGTATTTCGTTAGGTTGACCACTGACATGAACTTGGTCTTAGTCAGTAGAATTTTCTGGAACACTTTGTAATACATTGACAATGCTTACGTACGCGTCTTCAGCTCTGGCAAGAATATCGGCAGACTGAGATTGAGCCCCATATAGGATCATGGGAAAAGTCAGTACAAATTTTGCCCAATCAATCAATCAATCGATTGTGTGAACAACAACTTCCTATAACTTAAATGACGTTAGATACACTTATGTGTTGTATAATGAATTCAGAATTGAATTTAAGATTTTTCAATTATATGGCAACGTTGTTAGGTTTGGGGACATCATTCTTTGACTATAGAGGAAACCAAGGAACCTCTGCGTTCACCCACTATAAGTTTTCCACATAGCCTACTTGTGTTGGACAATCGCCAGCAATATTTATTTTTTTAATTTTTTAACCTTGGGCTGGGCAATTTTATTTCTTTAACTAGCCATGATTTTCCAAACATTTTAATATTATTCTACATGGTTAGGGTTTCAGGTTACCACAGCACGTTGATTATTAATGAATTTCATATCTTTTAACAGGTTTTTTTTTTGTTCATTACATTTAAATTTTTTTCATTGTATTACTATACAAAGTAATCTGCTAATTACAAAATCTACCATTATGAAGAAGCCAATTAATAATATATCCACAGAACAATCCAATGCTAAGAACCACTCCAATGTGCACATCCGTAAAAAAAAGGTCCAGCCCCTCCCCCCCCCCCCCCACACCTCGCGCTCTAATTTGGAATTGGTATTTATGAATTAAAACAAAATAAGATTTTCATCTGACCCTAATAAGCTTCCGTACATGATATCTTACACATTACAGATACACCTGTTTAAAAAACCTTCCCAAAATCTGCGCCACTGTGGCATGGTTTATTATTGTTTTTTGTTAAATATATTTTCATATCGGACTATACCTTATTGTTAACTTAGCTATATAGTTTTCAAACGAGTTGTCTACATTAAACAGAGAGATCGCCCATGCCTGGTAAAAAAATATATATATGAAATAATTATATATCAATTGCAAAGGATCTTCTAATCTAAGACTTAAAATGGCATTAGCTGCCAAAATGTTGATATTTTGACGTTGAAACAGAATGTTGAAATTATCGGCTATTTTTCTCGACGTATAATTCAGAAGCTTTTTAGTGCTTCTAGTCTCGAGAATATACGATAAAGTATTGTTTTGAACTAACTTTGGCTTCGAATGAATGAATGCTCGTCCCGGTTATTATTTAAAATTTGTTTAGGCTACTTTCCGAACACTATTCCGGTTCGTATAGGCCACATACTGAATGGATTTTCCTCATTCCAACGCCAATCATTTAGTATTTCGATGGCCTTCAAAGCCTCTTACTGTCGTGACGATCAGAAATTATGAAAAAAGTGTGAATTTTGGCAGCTCATGCCACTTTAAACGCATTCAAGTATTAAACGGAATCCGAAGGACATCCATCGGAGCCCCATAAACAACCGCAAAAGCGCCACCTACTGCTCGCATTCCAAGCTTGACCTATTTTTCTATAATTATTGTGTCACCTCTATCCTTACGCAATATTTAGTACGGACTATTTATTAGAATTTCTGCAAATCTTTTGGATTATTTGATCAAGACAAGCTTTGCACATTTTCTGAATGATTTTCTTAGTAATTTTAGATAGGTAAATTAATAGAACGCCGTTTTCGTGTAGGTTTGAAGACTGTTAGTAATCGGTTGAGTGTAGGACTATGTTTTGAATTCACAGCGGAAGTCACCATGTGGTGAGACACAGTATTTCCGCCAAAGTGCAGACAGGTTCTTTGCTTTGCTTTCGTCATTTAGCATCGACGAAAAAAAAAGTGTCAAACTCACTGATTCACTTAAATCAAGTTTTTCTCATCGGGGCTGAAAGCGTTCTAGCAAATTCTAACGACTGGACTCTACTGCGCAGTGTTCGACCTTGGTAAACGAAGGTAGGTTATGCAGACTTTTATGGTCGGATGACGTCGGGCGTGTTGTTGTTGTGTTTACGCAAGTGACATTCAGTCATACTTCATCGTCCAGTCTTTCTTCCTGTTACATAATAAGTTTGACACAGTCTTATGATGTACATAAGCAGTGTCAGTCAGTTGAAATGTCAAAGATGGTAGGGAACATTAGTCAGATACCAAGTTAGCTCCACCCACTTTTACAATAGAGTAATTTACTCAAGTAAACATCAGGGATCATAGAAATTAGAATCTAACTTTGAATCTTCCAGATTAAATGGTCTTTAAAGTTTATACAATTGACCTGACCGCATTTGTTCGTATTAAAGTTGCAGAAAATTGCCAGTCTGCAGGTCGTCTACCGAGAATAGACCCTGCCGATTGATGGGTAACGTTCGGACAAAAATGACAAATTTCCTATCAATCTGCCCTCTCTAGCGTTTTCACTGAACTATCGAGCTCTATGACAGCAGTGCATGCAAGTTACAAGCTTGTTGCAAATGACTAGTTCCACCGGTGACAGGTCATTTCGTCCAAGACATTTCGTCGATAGATTCAAGTCATTTCGTCCATGAATTTAGGTCATTTCGTCCATAACATAATCCAAGGGAAATTTAGCAGCAGCGTTGACTCTGGTCAGGAATAAAATGTCTCTTTGACAACTTCATTTAATAAGTACCGGTATTTGTATTTGTCCTGGTCCTCTTTATTGTATATCCCGTCGATATTTGGCAAAACAAATTAAACACCGAAACCCAAGGAAAAAGACAAATAAAAAAAATTGTTGTACCGTAAATGGGCGGTGCATATTTAACAACAATAGTGTGTGTAAAATAGAATTTGTGAAAAAAATACTACGCGACAAGTTGGACACTGCCAAACATTATTTACATAACTTGGTTTGTAACAAGTTATATTGATTGATTGGTTGTTTGGTGTTTTACGCCGCGCTCAAGATTATTTCACTTATATGGAGGCGTTGCCAGTTTTATTGTGGGAGAAAACCGGGCTCTATGCCCGGAGGAAACCCACGACCTTCCGTTGGTAACTGGCAACCATCCCACATAGGTCGTTCGAGTGAAAACCCAGTGAGATGTAACATGTTATAGGCGGACATATATTGAGCCAAAGTCTTGGTAAAGTAGGCCTAATCCCGCGGTCCATTTGTCTTGTATAAACAAAGGTTTGAAACTATCCTCAAAACTGATTAGAAGAAAATCACTGAAACCACTCTCTATATGGGTCTCGGCTTTCTTTGACACGTTAACAGTGTTCACGACGACACTTGAGTAAACCCATATAGCTTTTTGCGTGTATATGTATTTGTCTGTTTACGGTCTTTTACAATAATTTACAATCAATGTACTGTCGCTAAATAAATTCAGTTTCTCACTTGGTTGATTTTGTTTTTTAGTGAAAACTCTATACTATTATTACTTTTTTCATTTGGAAATAAAAAACGCAGGACATGTTGCGTAAGGGAGGCAATTCGTATTACTTCCTGGTTAAGATCGGCCACAAAAATAACTACTGGAATCATAAACTCATGGACTTCTTCCGTGTTAATACTGTCCTATAACTTTTAACCATTGGATCTCTTTAAAAGAAATGGACATTCCTTTGTTTTACGGCTTTAACCTATCGTCTAAGATCTCAAAAATGGTTATGGACGAAATGACCTATATTCATGGACGAAATGACCTAAATCTATCGACGAAGTGTCTTGGACGAAAAGGTTTATGGACGAAATGTCCTGTATTCGTTCCACCTTGGCTTGAAACTATGAAAGTCAACTCGTGCGTTGAATATCTACACCTATCCGCATGTAACACAATCATAGTATCAAACCCTGCTAAAAGACTTTTCTCCATCATGTGGAGGAACTAATTTTCGTCTTTAGTCAAATATTTAGTACAGTCCTTTTGCAATATTTACTTCATGTTGCCATCTGCATTCAGCCCCAAAATACAGTGATTTACTGTATAATTATAAAAAGCACAGATTGTCCGTGGCTTGTCAAAGCTGACCAATAGCGAGCAAAGAGAGCCGAAGGATGTTCCGAGTGCTCTTAGTGTATGTCTACAACATGGAACTTAAGAGTGCTCGTATACTTTCCATGTTATAGAGATATGCTATACAGTGATTTACTGTATAAAAAGGACAGATGGTCCGTGGCTTTTCAAAGCTGACAAATAGCGAGCCAAAGGATGTTCCGTACGAGAATCAAATTCACTTCACGAGAGAGAAGTACAGCTACATATACATGTATAGAGTCCTTGACTTTCTTGGAAACAAGAATTCAATACAAACAATGGAGTGGTTTCTTAAATATTAAATATATCTTGTACAAGAACTGAAGGAACGATGGGTGCACATTATCTTTGTGTGTAATATTTTCTAAATTAAACTGGCATTAGGTGCTTAGTTGGAGCCCTTCATAAGTTCAGATTTTTAGACCACCATGATCTCATGGTGGTCTTATCAAATCGCTTTTTGTCCGTGGTCCGTCGTCCGTCGTCCGGTGTCTGTAAACTTTTCTTGTGATCGCGATTCCAAGAGAACTACTGGTCGGATTTTCATCAAATTTTACAGACATGTTCCCCTTATGGTCTAGTTGTGCAACATCTATTTTGTTTGCTTATTTGCATATTAAAATGGCCGCTGGCGGCCATTTTGTGATTTTTACCTACATAGTTTGTGATCGCAGAATCTAGAAAACCACCAGGCCGATCTTGATGAAATGTTTTTGTATTGGTTCCCCATATGGTCTAGTTGTGCAACATCTATTTTTCTGAGCTCATTTGCATATTAACATGGCCGCTAGGCGACCATTTTGTTTTTCTATTTTTTATCACTTTTCTCTCTTGTGACCGCGATTCCAAGAGAAGTCCTAGTCGGATCTTCTTTAAATTTCACACGCACGTTCCTCCTATGGTCTAGTTGTGCAACATTTATTTCTTTTGCTCATTTGCATATCAAAATGGCCGCTAGGCGACCATTTTGTTTTTCTATTTTTTATCTTCGTAAAACTTTGTACGCAGATTAACCCTATGGCCTCGTTGCGTACTATGTACTTTTTTGCTCATTTGCATATTAAAATGGCCGCTGGACGACCATTTTGTTTTTCTTCTTTTTGTCACTTTTCTCCTAAAGTAAAGAAAGGCTAGGATTTTCGTAAACTTATTTACGCATGTTAGCCCTATGGTCTCGTTGCGCACTATGCACTTTTTGCTCATTTGCATATTCAAAATGGCGGCCACTGGCCATTATTTTTTTTATCACTGTTCTAAAGTAATGAAAGGATGTTCGTATAATGTTATACGCAGTTTAACCCTATGGCCTTGTTATGCACTCGCTGCTCATTTGCATATTCAAAACGGCGGCCGGTAGCTTTTTCTGTGATTTCTATCTACATAGTTTGTGATCGCGGACTCAACAAAACTACCAGGCGGATCTTGATGAAGTGCTAGCCTTCTTCATTACCGAAGACATCGTATGGCGACGGCAAAAAAGTCGGCTAAAACCCCACTGACGCCGTATGGTTATTTTTTCTTACAACTTCAACTGATTTTGAAAATGCACAAATAAAATCACATGTTGCATCTGTTGGTTGCTTTGTGTTTTGTTTTGTCAATCTTCGAAAACGGTTAAAGAGGTTTAATTTACTTTAACGGACGCGCAATTCACTGATAACCTCCAACTTGATTAAAAAGTGCTAAAATCGGGTGGTGAAATTAGTTCGCTAGTGCCAGTTCCCGCTGTCAATCATATGGCCCCTACCAGGCATTTTAAAAGCATGACCCAGTTAAAGACAAATAAGCTATTTTTGGCACTGAGGACGTTATTTTGGAATTTCCTAGTCCAGAGTAGTGGAAAAAAGGCATTTATCGGAGCTTTATTAAACCTCAGAGTGAAATTGCAATCCTCGGGTCATTTTAAAACGTATCAAAATCGACTCCTTTCAGATTTCCAAAGGCGACTATAAGAAACTGTCTATCTATGCATGTTGCCGGCCGCCACGGCTTGTTCGAAGTCGGTAAAATGGCCTTCTCGAATTTGGATTTTAAACGCCTAAATGCTTTCAAAAAATGTAACAATAATAAATATTTTTAAAGGACAGTGTTCCCTAAGACACTTAAGAAGATCCATATTGTATTTTTCGGAGTTTGAAAGGAAGGAATATTTCAAAATGAAATGAAATACACGGCAACGTACAATCACTATTTTGCCGATCGAATTTGCATTCAGGCAGCTATGTACCGCAACTGACTTCGCAATTGTAAATGCTATTTACCAATGAAGTAACTTAAATGTTTTATTCAATCATATATTTATATCAAATCGTGCATGAAGATTTTTTTATAAGAGTGTACTAATTTCTGAACGAATCGGGACATTTTTTGCCATTAATTTTTAAACTGACTTTCGTCATGTTTAAATTTGTACTCATCAGACGAGTGATACGTCGCCCATTCTTCACTTTTCACAGGCTATTTTTGACAGATATACATTATCTTTTGATTTGTAGTAAACAAACACTAAATGCATCTTGGTAACATGTGTACATTCGTTTTGGATTTTGTAAATTTTAATTGTGTACAGGACTCAAACAAGCGATATCACTGACTGGCCTGTGTGCAAGTACATATAGCTCCGGTAAGTAGCGTTAATGTGTGGCCTCCTTGAAGAAAGTTGGTTTTGAGTTTTCAGATAACAGCCACTATCTACCGAAGAAACTTTGTTCGTGTCCAGCCAGCCACCAACTGAAGAAATAAATTTCACATATCAAATTTGCGATCCGTTTATAAGCAGCCTCACTTTCTGATAGTGTTCTATGGTGGGCTAAGATCAGTTCACTGATCTCTTGTCTTTAGGATAATAGGGTTTGAAATTCATCGAATGATATTAAAATATATGTATTTGTAGTTTAACTGTCACTTGTGAGTTTATCTTTTAAACTGTATAATATCGCTTTCATAAAGCAAGAACAGAATTCAACAGATACATGGTGTTAGATTTCAGATGTACTTTAAGAATTTAACCAGATTCAAATGATAACAAGATATCAAGGCCATTTGAGAGAGAATTCAAGTTAGGTTAGGTATGTTGATATATCAAGGCTTTGTGAAGAGCATTGTTTATTGATCCAACCCTTGTTGATATATCAAGGCTTTGTGATGAGCATTGTTTATTTATCCATCCCTTGTTGATATATCAAGGCTTTGTGAAGAGCATTGTTTATTGATCCATCCCTTGTTGATATATCAAGGCTTTGTGAAGAACATTGTTTATTGATCCATCCCTTGTTGATATATCAAGGCTTTGTGGATAACATTTTTTATTGATCCATCCCTTGTTGATATATCAAGGCTTTGTGGATAACATTGTTTATTGATCCATCCCTTGTTGATATATCAAGGCTTTGTGAAGAGCATTGTTTATTGATCCATCCCTTGTTGATATATCAAGGCTTTGTGAAGAGCATTGTTTATTGATCCATCACTTGTTGGTATATCAAGGCTTTGTGGATAACATTGTTTATTGATCCATCCCTTGTTGATATATCAAGGCTTTGTGAAGAGCATTGTTTATTGATCCATCCCTTGTTGATATATCAAGGCTTTGTGAAGAACATTGTTTATTGATCCATCCCTTGTTGATATATCAAGGCTTTGTGGATAACATTGTTTATTGATCCATCCCTTGTTGATATATCAAGGCTTTGTGGATAACATTGTTTATTGATCCATCCCCTGTTGATATATCAAGACTTTGTCGAGAGCATTGTTTATTGATCCATCCCTTGTTGATATATCAAGGCTTTGTGGATAACATTGTTTATTGGTCCATCTCTAGTTGATATATCAAGGCTTTTTGAAGAGCATTGTTTATTTATCCATCCCTTGTTGATATATCAAGGCTTTGTGAAGAGCATTGTTTATTTATCCATCCCTTGTTGATATATCAAGGCTTTGTGGAGAGCATTGTTTATTGATCCATCCCTTGTTGATATATCAAGGCTTTGTGGAGAGCATTGTTTATTGATCCATCCCTTGTTGATATATCAAGGCTGTGTGAAGAGCATTGCTTATTGATCCATCCCTTGTTGATATATCAAGGCTTTGTGAAGAGCATTGTTTATTGATCCACCCCTTGTTGATATATCAAGGCTTTGTGGAGAGCATTGTTTATTGATCCATCCCTTGTTGATATATCAAGGCTTTGTGATGAACATTGTTTATTGATCCATCCCTTGTTGATATATCAAGGTTTTATGACGAGCAATGTTTATTGATCCATCCCTTGTTGATATATCAAGGCTGTGTGAAGAGCATTGCTTATTGATCCATCCCTTGTTGATATATCAAGGCTTTGTGAAGAGCATTGTTTATTGATCCATCCCTTGTTGATATATCAAGGCTTTGTGGAGAGCATTGTTTATTGATCCATCCCTTGTGGATATATCAAGGCTTTGTTGTCAGCATTGTTTATTGATCCATCCCTTGTTGATATATCAAAGCTTTGTGGATAACATTGTTTATTGATCCATCCCTTGTTGATATATCAAGGCTTTGTGGATAACATTGTTTATTGATCCATCCCTTGTTGATATATCAAGGCTTTATGGATAACATTGTTTATTGATCCATCCCCTGTTGATATATCAAGGTTTTGTGGATAACATTGTTTATTGATCCATCCTTTGTTGATATATCAAGGCTTTGTGGATAACATTGTTTATTGATCCATCCCCTGTTGATATATCAAGGTTTTGTGGATAACATTGTTTATTGATCCATCCCTTGTTGATATATCAAGGCTTTGTGAAGAGCATTGTTTATTGATCCATCCCTTGTTGATATATCAAGGCTTTGTTGATAACATTGTTTATTGATCCATCCCTTGTTGATATATCAAGGCTTTGTGGATAACATTGTTTATTGATCCATCCCCTGTTGATATATCAAGGCTTTGTGGATAACATTGTTTATTGATCCATCCCTTGTTGATATATCAAGGCTTTGTGGATAACATTGTTTATTGATCCATCCCTTGTTGATGTATCAAGGCTTTATGGATAACATTGTTTATTGATCCATCCCTTGTTGATATATCAAAGCTTTGTGGATAACATTGTTTATTGATCCATCCCTTGTTGATATATCAAAGCTTTGTGGATAACATTGTTTATTGATCCATCCCTTGTTGATATATCAAGGCTTTGTGAAGAGCATTGTTTATTGATCCATCCCCTGTTGATATATCAAGGCTTTGTGGATAACATTGTTTATTGATCCATCTCTTGTTGATATATCAAGGCTTTATGGATAACATTGTTTATTGATCCATCTCTTGTTGATATATCAAGGCTTTGTGGATAACATTGTTTATTGATCCATCTCTTGTTGATATATCAAGGCTTTGTGAAGAGCATTGTTTATTGATCCATCCCTTGTTGATATATCAAGGCTTTGTGAAGAGCATTGTTTTTTTATCCATCCCTTGTTGACATATCAAGGCTTTATGGATAACATTGTTTATTGATCCATCTCTTGTTGATATATCAAGGCTTTGTGGATAACATTGTTTATTGATCCATCTCTTGTTGATATATCAAGGCTTTGTGAAGAGCATTGTTTATTGATCCATCCCTTGTTGATATATCAAGGCTTTGTGGATAGCATTGTTTATTGATCCATCCCTTGTTGATATATCAAGGCTTTTTGGATAACATTGTTTATTGATCCATCCCTTGTTGATATATCTAGGCTTTGTGGATAACATTGTTTATTGATCCATCCCTTGTTGATATATCAAGGCTTTGTGGATAACATTGTTTATTGATTCATCCCCTGTTGATATATCAAGGCTTTGTGAAGAGCATTGTTTATTGATCCATCTCTTGCTGATATATCAAGGCTTTGTGAAGAGGATTGTTTATTGATCCATCCCTTGTTGATATATCAAGGCTGTGTGATGAGCATTGTTTATTGATCCATCCCCTGTTGGAGCAACAATCACAATAATTTTTTCTCTTTCTTTTGGGCACCCAAAAGTTTTTGACACCTCTTTTCTAGAATGTTTTGGCAAAAAGCCTGTATAGTAATTAAATATACTGTATGTATAACAGTGAACCAATTTCTGTTCACCCTGAGGCCCTAGAGGAAGGTTGTCAACATTTGACTATAACCGTGGGTATCAGGGCCAAATGGGCACTGACCTGGAGGGGGACTTTCTATCATTTGATGTGCTTGGGCTCTACTGTAGGTATCAGTCCTTTACTTTGCCCCAATCATCAGGTTCAATGAGGGTGGCTCAGTCGGCTGAGCGATAGTCTCTCCGTCCGAAATAGGTCTTCCATGATGGGTCGCTGCTCGCTGGTTCAAATCCAACTCAAACCAAATCACTTGCTGGCCCCTTTGTGAAGAGTTGCGAGGTACTTTTTGAAGGTACATGTAAAGGTTTTCCTCTGGCCATAGAGACTGGTTTTCTCTACACTCCTCCCCCCACTACACACACTAAAGGATGATTGAATTCTTGGTTGCAACTGAAAACTTGAATTTGATTTTCAAATTGAATTTATTTTAAAGCCCAGGCAAACACAGACAAAACAATGAGTCTCTGAGGTGTGGGCATTAATTAGGGTAAATGGGCACTGGCCTCCCTGAAATTGATTGTCTTTAAATCGCGGAGAGCCCATCAAACACTACTGGCACACCCGATTCCATCAAACACTATTGTCACACCTGATTCCATCAAACACTATTGTCACACCTGATTCCATCAAACACTATTGTCACACCTGATTCCATCAAACACTACTGTCACACCTGATTCCATCAAACACTACTGTCACACCTGATTCCATCAAACACTACTGTCACACCTGATTCCATCAAACACTATTGTCACACCTGATTCCATCAAACACTATTGTCACACCTGATTCCATCAAACACTATTGTCACACCTGATTCCATCAAACACTACTGTCACACCTGATTCCATCAAACACTACTGTCACACCTGATTCCATCAAACACTACTGTCACACCTGATTCCATCAAACACTACTGTCACACCTGATTCCATCAAACACTACTGTCACACCTGATTCCATCAAACACTACTGTCACACCTGATTCCATCAAACACTACTGTCACACCTGATTCCATCAAACACTACTGTCACACCTGATTCCATCAAACACTACTGTCACACCTGATTCCATCAAACACTACTGTCACACCTGATTCCATTCTAAAGGGAGGATACAAAGTACAATGGGTTGAACCCTAAGTAAGTCAAATGAAAAAAAATATCACGCATAACGCATCTATTTCATTTTATTGGGGAACAAGTTAATTAATTACTTTCAACAATATTTTATATATTTGCAGTCCAGTCACATCGAACCTATTTTAATAAATGTGCTAATCAGTTTTCTATGAGATGATATGATAGGACATTACTCAGTGAATCAGACTCTATGAGATGATATGATAGGACACTGCTCAGTGAATCAGACTCTTTGATTCACCTATAAACATCTTATCTGATATCTATCTTTATGTCATCATAACCTGTCATAAGTCATTTATCACAACAGGTTTCTTTCTCGCAGACACCTGTACTTTTTTACCTGTCCTTAATTAAGACTACAGGTGCGTTACCATGGCATAGTTGCAAGTCTAGTCAAGTGTTGAAGTTGCAGGGCTACTTTTGTCTTGTGATTTTTCTGAAACTTTTTTTTCTGCACTAAACTTACATAGTTGTTGTTGTTTTTCTAAAGATTGAACGTTGAGTCCATCAGCAGTTCTTAATTATATTTTTTTGTCTTCCCCAAAGTTCTTACAATTGAGTTATTGTGAATGAAACCAGTTGACACTCTACTGTTTTAAGATATACCACAATGTTTATAATGTTAGGTTAGGGTTTTCAGAGCAAATAGTCGTGCTTCCTGCACCCACTAATTTGGAGACCCGACAATTAGGGACCAATGGTTCCTCGTTTACAATACATATTTCAAGGAGTCAATTTAAGGGGCAGCAGCTATTCTCTCATTCTTCAACTGCATCAATTTTCTGACTGGGGTTTCGCTCAAACAACCTACAGTGTACATGTATGTGGGATGGTTGCCAGTTACCACCGGAAGGTTGTGGGTTTTCTCCGGGCAGAAGGCTCGGTTTCCTCCCACAATAAAACTGGCAACGCGCCATATACATGTAAGTGAAATAATCTCGAGCGCAGTGTAAAACACCAAACAATCACTCAATCAATCCAACTACATCAATTTAGAAAAAAAAGGTTTGGTTGTAGCAAAAGTACATGTATGGTAACTGTTTTTTTCTCTCGCAAATTTACCACTTTGGTCTTTTTTTAAAAAAACTATTCAATTGAATAAAGACCTACAGACTAATTGAAACTGAAATAATCTTTGTTCCTCGAAAATAGAAATATTTTCATAATAAAATGTATCAAGAAACTAAATGTAATTCTCACATAAATTCGAGGCCCGTATAAACAAGAGTGCCATATTTAAATTTGAAAGAATTAGATTTCAAAAGGGGAAATTTTAATGGTGCATGTTATGATGTATATATTTTGTCCAAAACAAAAATTGATGAAAACGCAAAGAAAACAGTTCTTGCAATTCACCATGGTAATTGAGAATGATTGCCGCTGTAAAATTGAATTTCCCTGGAAAATATATCGCTGCTGGTCCTGTGGTGTTTTAATTTCTTTACAATGTATATAATCTTTACAATCAATATATATTTTATTTATGAACACTAAAACACATACAATGAAATATCATAGGTTTGGTTTGTTACACAGTTAGAAACTTGTCTCCATGGTTATTTTAGACGAGAAGATTTTCCCTGTGCCTGTGTGTTTTAGTGATCATAAATACAAATACCCAAGTGAATCAAGATAACCTGCCACTCTTCATCAGTATCATACAGACTTGAACAAAGAGATTAAGTCCTCAATAAATAGCACATCTTTGTCTACTTATCAACCTAATTTAATTTTCCTTGACTCATTTTATTTAATGATATATTTGTTATTGTCTCAGAGTGTTAGATCTGTCAAGTACATGCCAATGAACGCCCTATCATAACAACTCATGCGTAACTTATGCGTAAAAGGACATTGATAGTGTCATAATGAATTAACATACACTAACAACATGTACATGTATTGAATGTATTCAGTAACAGAAAATATTTTAAAAATATCTGTCTGAGTGTAAAACTCATTTCTTTTATAGCTCCAACTGTTGTTGCTGGCCAGTGTTGGTCAGAAACATTAAATCGGTTCCATACAGTATATATATTGAAATGTTGGTAACTGATCGGGTACCGATGCTAGTTCCGTTCTACATGGTACCAAATACTGGCAGTGGCTTTCATGATGGGTAACAGATTTTTGACAACAGTAACAACTTGTGACTGGGTCAAAAACTATTGCCATCAAGTGAAAAACTATTGCCATCAAGTGAAAAACTATTGCCATCAAGTCAAAAGTTGTTGCCATCATCAAGTCAAAACCTATTGCGATCAAGTCAAAAACTATTGCCATCAACCCAAAAACTATTGCCATCAAGTCAAAAACTGTTGCCATCAAGTCAAAAACTGTTGCCATCAAGTCAAAAAATGTTGCCATCAAGTCAGAAACTATTGCCATCAAGTCAAAAGTTGTTGCCATCATCAAGTCAAAACCTATTGTGATCAAGTCAAAAACTATTGCCATCAACCCAAAAACTATTGCCATCAAGTCAAAAACTATTGCCATCAAGTCAAAAAAGTGTTGCCATCAATTCAAAAATTGTTGCCATCAAGTCAAAAACTATTGCCATCAAGTCAAAAACTATTGCCATCAAGTCAAAATATATTGCCATCAAGTCAAAAGTTGTTGCCATCATCAAGTCAAAACCTATTGTGATCAAGTCAAAAACTATTGCCATCAACCCAAAAACTATTGCCATCAAGTCAAAAACTATTGCCATCAAGTCAAAAAAGTGTTGCCATCAATTCAAAATATATTGCCATCAAGTCAAAAACTGTTGGCATCAAGTCAAAAACTATATCAATCAATCCATCAACCAACATGACACTTCTACATTTGAGCATACATGTAGATAGATTTAAATAGATTATAGATTTAGACTTAAACTACATGTATGATAGAATTCTTTAACGACCGTAATTTATAGGTTTTAAAACAGACAAAGAAAAAACTTGTTTTCTGAGGATCAGTATATTTGCACCTGAGCCAAACCTGGGCTATATGTTGTTGTTATTAGCCCAGACAAGAGGTATTTACCTGGGGGCTATAAGAAGACATATCATTAACTTGCATGGGAGAAACACCATGCTTCAGTGATTTCCGACTGTTCTGACTTCTGTGTATATCTTAAGCAATTTTACATTCAGTTTTCTTGCCAGTGATAAATCTTACACTTACAGGCCCTTGAAGGCACACAGTGCTAAAAATGAAAAAAAAAACTTTCTATTTCTACTAAAATTTAAAAGAGTTTTTCAGAAGGAGTAATTGAGTTTTCACAAAAACTTACTGACCATTTTAGGGTAAAAGTTGAGTTAAAATTTATGTTTCAAACCAGTTTAATGTTTCCTTTTTCCTGAAAGGTATGAATTCCAAAAAGTTTGACAAAAAAAACCTAATAATAATAATATGTACATGTAATGTCAAACCTAGATCAAGTTAAAGTTATCCTTACTGTCTTCATGTGCAATTTTAAATAAAAAAATGCACAATGATTTTTGTTAAAAATGAAATGAATTATTTGCTGACTATGATTCAGGGAAGGTAACAATAACTTATTATGTCCTGGTACTAGTCCTAGTAACTAGTGCAGGGATTTACCGACTCCATGACATTATCCCCCAGCGACATTTTCCCCCACGACATTTCCCCCCGCGACATTTTCCCCCACGACATTTTCCCCTGGAGACATTTTCCCCCGGAGACATTTCCCCCCGGCGACATTTTCCCCTATTTGACAAATACGGCATTCTACCTTACTTTTTCCCCTTTTTTCTGCAAAACCTCGCGGCCGATAAACAATGGAACGTATAAATCACTTTCGATTTGCCGTTGAGTTCGGCTTTTACAATGAAATTTTAATTGTCCCAGCATATATCGATAACAGAGCAATTCTTAATCGTAGGCCTTCCAGATGGACATTCCAAGTTAACATTTTGAAAATCCGATGATCGGCGTGATAACTTCATAAGTCACTAAAACCAACAATCTCGGATAATTTCAGACCACGTAATCTAGAGAACAGTCGTGTTAAAAAAAACCCAAATCAGGGCAGGGGGCTAAGCCATCTTGAGCATGGTGTAAAACCCCAAGCAAACTAGTCTCTGATGGGTGGGTGAGAGCATGCGTCAGGGGGGGGGGGGGGGGACAACCCCTCTCCATTTATCAGTGATTGTTGACGGATTTTTAAAATGTTAACTTGGAATGTCCAATTGGAAGGTCTACGTTTAAGAATTGCTCTGTTATCGCTCACTAACATTCAAATCGAAATATGCTGGGACAATTAAAATCTGATTATAAAAGCCGAACTCAACGGCAAATCGAAAGTGATTGAGGCTCCACTGTTTAAGGGAAGTTTTTCAGAAAAAAGTAAGGTAAGCTGTCGTATTGTCCGAGTACACTCATTAAGTTAGCGGGGGAAAATGTCGCCGGGGGAAAATGTCTCCGGGGGGAAATGTCGTGGGGGAAAATGTCGCGGGGGAAAATGTCGCTGGGGGAAAATGTCGCTGGGGGATAATGTCGGCACACCGGATTTACCGGACCCTTAAAACCTGCATCTCTGACAGGGGTAATGATACACATTGTTTTAGATGAATCTGTTGATGTTTGGGTTTCATTTTTATTCCGCTATTTTGACATAAATTTATGAGATATCATATGTATATAACTGGACATGTGTACTGTATGATGTGTGTCAAGTTCTGTTTAAATTCTTTTTCTTCCCACAAAATGTCAGAAAGGCTATGGTGGGGAAAGTGCCATTAAAATTCACCAGGTTTCGGTTAATGCTACAAGTACATGTTGGTTTTGATTTCTATGATAGTTCTGTTGAAGTACAAGCTACATTTATGTATATCATAGGTCTACTTTATTACAACAATTTATTATGGGGTATAAAGGTCTAAATGATATACCTCTTTTTAACAATTAGAAACTTGTCTCAGTGGTTATTTTAGACAAGGAGATTTCCCCCTGTGCCCGTGTGTTTTAGTGTTCATAAATATGTATATCAGATTGTTTTCCATCAGAATGACCTGGCCAGGCAAAACAAGTGTAGCCTTTCGTAAATAAAAAAAAAAGTTATTCTCTATTTTAAAAATGAAACTTTGGTCTGGAAAATGTTCTCGGTTAAAGTACATGTACATCTATTTTAAGATTATGAGAAAAAAAGGCTTAAGATCTGACGGGACTTGATCATTAGAGGTCGTTGTCGTGGTTAGAGGTACTTGAGAACTCAGCCTATTTAAAACTTCAATAACAATGGCTTTAAAATAAACAAACTGTTTAAATCCTCTACACTGAATGTTAAATTTGTTTCTAAATATATCAGGAGATTACCTGTGATTCTAAATATAGCAGTATTACTACATGATGATCATGTTTTATCCATGCACTCCACCATGTCATCTGATTATTGATATTAGAATATTTATGAGATATAACCAATGTAAGGGCTCATATAACCTTCTGTATTCACTAGATCCCAGGCTATATGGTTATATGGTTACCACCCCCCCCCCCCCCCCACCCCCCCCCCCCCCCCTCCTCCTTAACTGAACATATGATTAAAGGAGTTTTTAGTATAAAAAAAATATCCGTCAATTTATCGCTATATTTTCGGATGTTAAAAACGATAATTTCATATGAACTAGCCTTTTTCTGGGCGCAGTTGATCAATATAAATTATTGCAAGTGTATTTTCTGGCAGTCGCTGGGTAAATATTTAAAGCATGTTTCCACTGAAGAACACAGCTTTATGTGGGTTGACAATTAAAGGTTTAGTAAAACAGGGTTTTATTTACTAGCTTGCTGGAAGGTCATGGGTTTTCTCCGGGCATAGAGCCCGGTTTCCTCCCACAATAAAACTGGCAACTCCGCCATATAAGTTAAATAATCAGGAGTGCGGCTTAAAACACCAAACAATCAATGAATTAATTGGCTTGTAGCGTTTTTGATTCTTTCTGTATTGCAGCTTGCTAAAATTTGCAAGACAAATTGTACTTTCTCTCTGTATGAAAATGGAGAGAAAAAAAATATGTTAGGAAAAGCAAATAGTTTTGATGATATTTCATGGTTGAGTGATTGCACTATAGTGGAGACCCTCTCCTCTGGAGCCTCCTCTACTGTAGTGGCTGGTCAGGTTGACCTAGAGGAGTAGAGCATACTGCCTGAGCATGAAGTACAAGTGTTAACCGACACAGATCTGAAGTAAGTAATCCTATGTCATATGTGGCAGTTATTGTCCCCAGTGCATATGGATTAAGATTAGGGATTAAAAGTGATCGGTGCATCTGTAAACAAAAGTGACAGAATGATTGGTGAGTGAACTAGGTCAACAAACTCACAGCTTCATCCAGCAAAGTTACATGTAACTAGTTGTAACTAGTATGTAAGTAAGTAAGGTTTGATGTACATAGTCAGATATGGAACAGGACTTATTGCTTTAAGTGCAAATTGATTACTTTATATCTGGTGACAGATCAGATCAGTGACAGTTGCATCTGTAAACGAATGTGACAGACGTAATAATTGGTGAGTTAACCACATGTAGTACAGAATAGCAACTCCCAGCTTACTTGTCAATCAGTAATGATAACTGGTTGTAACTCACAAGTATACCATATGTGTGAGTAAGTTTTGATCTACATAATTGTATAGCATGATTTATTGCTTTAAGTGCATATTGGTTTAATAGTTTATATTGAGTAAGGAATCAGAAGTGACAATAGGCCTGTTTTGAGTTTGGCTAAAATCACAGAGTTCACTCAACGCCGGAGGTTTATAGGAATATAACTTTTACTGACCAGCCATTTATTTACATGTAGCACTAATGTTTATGATGATTGGTGGCTACGATGTCGTTTTGTCTTTGATTTTTTATTTCTAAATCATTTCTTTGAACACACTATCCCTGCAGCTATCGGTTGTGATTTTGTTAGTTGATTGTCAATATAAATATGTACACTGTGTGTCTCAGAATAGACCGTCGTGAAGATTATTGATCGCCAGCTGAAAATCACATCAAATAACTGGGTTATGATAGACCGTTCTCTGAAGTATCGGACAGCCGGGCGATGAAAGTTATACGCTACACCCCTAAATACATGTACTGGTCTCACATGATCTCGTGAGACTTCGACCAAACTCTAAAGACTCTGTAAACAAAAGTAATAGACTGAATAAGTGATGGTCGTATCAAGAAGTATTCAATCGTATTATGTAATATGTATTACAATACAAAGTGTTCCAGAAAATTCTACTGACTAAGGCCAATCTCCTGTCAGTCGCCAACCTAATGAAATATCAGAGGTTTAGTTTATTACAACAATTTATGATAGTGTATAAAGGTTGAAATGATGTACCTCTTTTTAACACAATAAGAAATTTGTCTCCATGGTTATTTTAGACTAGAAGATTTTCCCTGTGGTATGTATAATAAGTTCTTGGTCCATATGGATTAGGATTACGGAAAATTGCAGGCGGTGGTTCAAACATACAATCTGCTTTTCTTCTTGTCTAAAATAACCATGGAAACAATTTTCTAACGAGTTTAATTAGTTAGTATGAAAACTACAGTACATCCTGGCTCATTTGTTTATTTACAATAAAATGTTTATGAATATTTCAATTCATTGTTACATGATTAAGAGAAAAAGTTATCCAGCCAAGAGGAATTTGTAGCCAAGATTTAGAAATTATAATTTGACGAAAAGGTTTGAACAAATAGTGAAATATGTACGGTAAGAATTCCGCTAATTCAAGGACGAGCAATGTGAAGACTATAAGACTGCTTTCTGCCATGTTTGGTCTAAAACAACAACAATAGTGATTGCTCGATAGGATTATCGGTCACTCCATGCAGCAGGTAAGACACCCAACGAAAAGTCTCAAACTTTTTGAGTGCTTTTCGTAATGTTTTGAGTACTTGAATTAGCGGAATTGACACCGTAACCGAAGACTTAGAAAAATAAGATTGTACATTGAACTGAACTCAAAATACATGGCACATCAACACAGACCAAGCCATGACACATCGATACAGACCAAGCTATGGGACATCAATACAGACCAAGCCATGGTACATCAATACAGACCAAGCTGTGGGACATCAATACAGACCAAGCCATGGCACATCAACACAGACCAAGCTGTGGTGCATCAATACAGACCAAGCTATGGGACATCAATACAGACCAAGCTGTGGGACATCAATACAGACCAAGCCATGGGACATCAATACAGACCAAGCTGTGGCACATCAATACAGACCAAGCTGTGGCACATCAATACAGACCAAGCCGTGGCCCATCAATACAGACCAAGCCGTGGCCCATCAATACTGACCAAGCCATGGCACATCAATACAGACCAAGCCATGGCACATCAATACAGACCAAGCCGTGGCACAACAATACAGACCAAGCCATGGCACATCAATACAGACCAATCTGTGGGACATCAATACAAACCAAGCCGTGACACATCAATACAGACCAAGCTGTGGGACATCAATACAGACCAAGCTGTGGCACATCAATACAGACCAAGCTGTGGCACATCAATACAGACCAAGCTGTGGCCCATCAATACAGACCAAGCCATGGGACATCAATACAGACCAAGCTGTGGCCCATCAATACAGACCAAGCTGTGGGACATCAATACAGACCAAGCTGTGGCCCATCAATACAGACCAAGCCATGGGACATCAATACAGACCAAGCTGTGGCACATCAATACAGACCAAGTCATGGCACATCAATACAGACCAAGGTGTGGGACATCAATACAGACCAAGCTATGGGACATCAATACAGACCAAGCTGTGGCCCATCAATACAGACCAAGCCATGGCACATCAATACAGACCAAGCTGTGGGACATCAATACAGACCAAGCCATGGCCCATTAATACAGACCAAGCTATGGGACATCAATACAGACCAAGCTGTGGCCCACCAATACAGACCAAGCTGTGGCACATCAATACAGACCAAGCTGTGGCCCATCAATACAGACCAAGCTGTGGCCCATCAATACAGACCAAGCTGTGGGACAACAATACAGACCAAGCCATCGTCCATCAATACAGACCATGCTGTGGGGCATCAATACAGACCAAGCTGTGGCCCATCAATACAGACCAAGCCATCGTCCATCAATACAGACCATGCTGTGGGGCATCAATACAGACCAAGCCATGGGACATCAATACAGACCAAGCCATGACCCATCAATACAGACCAAGCCATGACCCATCAATACAGACCAAGCCATGGGACACCAATACAGACCAAGCCATGGGACATCAATACAGACCAAGCCATGGTACATCAATACAGACCAAGCTGTGGGACATCAATACAGACCAAGCCATGGCCCGTCAAAACAGACCAAGCCATGGCACATCAATACAGACCAAGCTGTGGCCCATCAATACAGACCAAGCTGTGGGACATCAATACAGACCAAGCTATGGGACATCAATACAGACCAAGCTGTGGCACATCAATACAGACCAAGTCATGGCACATCAATACAGACCAAGTCATGGCACATCAATACAGACCAAGCTGTGGCACATCAATACAGACCAAGCCATGGGACATCAATACAGACCAAGCCATGGCACATCAATACAGACCAAGCTGTGGGACATCAATACAGACCAAGCCATGGCACATCAATACAGACCAAGCTGTGGGACATCAATACAGACCAAACTGTGGCCCATCAATACAGACCAAGCCGTGGGACATCAATACAGACCAAGCTGTGGGACATCAATACAGATCAAGCCATGGCACATCAATACAGACCAAGCCATGGCACATCAATACAGACCAAGCCATGGGACATCAATACAGACCAAGCCATGGCCCATTAATACAGACCAAGCCATTGCACATCAATACAGACCAAGCTGTAGCACATCAATACAGACCAAGCCATGGGACATCAATACAGACCAAGCTGTGGCCCATCAATACAGACCAAGCCATGGCACATCAATACAGACCAAGCTGTAGCACATCAATACAGACCAAGCTGTGGCCCATCAATACAGACCAAGCCATGGGACATCAATACAGACCAAGCTGTGGCACATCAATACAGACCAAGCCGTGGTGCATCAATACAGACCAAGCCGTGGCCCATCAATACAGACCAAGCTGTGGGACATCAATACAGACCAAGGTGTGGGACATCAATACAGACCAAGCCATGGCACATCAATACAGACCAAGCTATGGGACATCAATACAGACCAAGCTGTGGCCCATCAATACAGACCAAGCCATGGCACATCAATACAGACCAAGCTGTGGGACATCAATACAGACCAAGCCATGGCCCATTAATACAGACCAAGCTATGGGACATCAATACAGACCAAGCTGTGGCCCACCAATACAGACCAAGCTGTGGCACATCAATACAGACCAAGCTGTGGCCCATCAATACAGACCAAGCTGTGGCCCATCAATACAGACCAAGCTGTGGGACAACAATACAGACCAAGCCATCGTCCATCAATACAGACCATGCTGTGGGGCATCAATACAGACCAAGCTGTGGCCCATCAATACAGACCAAGCCATCGTCCATCAATACAGACCATGCTGTGGGGCATCAATACAGACCAAGCCATGGGACATCAATACAGACCAAGCCATGACCCATCAATACAGACCAAGCCATGACCCATCAATACAGACCAAGCCATGGGACACCAATACAGACCAAGCCATGGGACATCAATACAGACCAAGCCATGGTACATCAATACAGACCAAGCTGTGGGACATCAATACAGACCAAGCCATGGCCCGTCAAAACAGACCAAGCCATGGCACATCAATACAGACCAAGCTGTGGCCCATCAATACAGACCAAGCCATGGCACATCAATACAGACCAAGCTGTGGCCCATCAATACAGACCAAGCCATGGCACATCAATACAGACCAAGCTGTGGGACATCAATACAGACCAAGCTATGGGACATCAATACAGACCAAGCTGTGGCACACTAATACAGACCAAGTCATGGCACATCAATACAGACCAAGTCATGGCACATCAATACAGACCAAGTCATGGCACATCAATACAGACCAAGCTGTGGCACATTAATACAGACCAAGCCATGGGACATCAATACAGACCAAGCCATGGCACATCAATACAGACCAAGCTGTGGGACATCAATACAGACCAAGCCATGGCACATCAATACAGACCAAGCTGTGGGACATCAATACAGACCAAACTGTGGCCCATCAATACAGACCAAGCCGTGGGACATCAATACAGACCAAGCTGTGGGACATCAATACAGACCAAGCCATGGCACATCAATACAGACCAAGCCATGGCACATCAATACAGACCAAGCCATGGGACATCAATACAGACCAAGCCATGGCCCATTAATACAGACCAAGCCATTGCACATCAATACAGACCAAGCTGTAGCACATCAATACAGACCAAGCCATGGGACATCAATACAGACCAAGCTGTGGCCCATCAATACAGACCAAGCCATGGCACATCAATACAGACCAAGCTGTAGCACATCAATACAGACCAAGCTGTGGCCCATCAATACAGACCAAGCCATGGGACATCAATACAGACCAAGCTGTGGCACATCAATACAGACCAAGCCGTGGTGCATCAATACAGACCAAGCCGTGGCCCATCAATACAGACCAAGCCATGGGACATCAATACAGACCAAACTGTGGGACATCAATACAGACCAAGCTGTGGGACATCAATACAGACCAAACTGTGGGACATCAATACAGACCAAGCTGTGGCCCATCAATACAGACCAAGCTGTGGCACATCAATACAGACCAAGCTGTGGCACATCAATACAGACCAAGCTGTGGCCCATCAATACAGACCAAGCCATGGCACATCAATACAGACCAAGCTGTGGCCCATCAATACAGACCAAGCCATGGCACATCAATACAGACCAAGCTGTGGGACATCAATACAGACCAAGCTATGGGACATCAATACAGACCAAGCTGTGGCACATCAATACAGACCAAGTCATGGCACATCAATACAGACCAAGTCATGGCACATCAATACAGACCAAGTCATGGCACATCAATACAGACCAAGCTGTGGCACATCAATACAGACCAAGCCATGGGACATCAATACAGACCAAGCCATGGCACATCAATACAGACCAAGCTGTGGGACATCAATACAGACCAAGCCATGGCACATCAATACAGACCAAGCTGTGGGACATCAATACAGACCAAACTGTGGCCCATCAATACAGACCAAGCCGTGGGACATCAATACAGACCAAGCTGTGGGACATCAATACAGACCAAGCCATGGCACATCAATACAGACCAAGCCATGGCACATCAATACAGACCAAGCCATGGGACATCAATACAGACCAAGCCATGGCCCATTAATACAGACCAAGCCATGGCCCATTAATACAGACCAAGCCATTGCACATCAATACAGACCAAGCTGTAGCACATCAATACAGACCAAGCCATGGGACATCAATACAGACCAAGCTGTGGCCCATCAATACAGACCAAGCCATGGCACATCAATACAGACCAAGCTGTAGCACATCAATACAGACCAAGCTGTGGCCCATCAATACAGACCAAGCCATGGGACATCAATACAGACCAAGCTGTGGCACATCAATACAGACCAAGCCGTGGTGCATCAATACAGACCAAGCCGTGGCCCATCAATACAGACCAAGCCATGGGACATCAATACAGACCAAACTGTCGGACATCAATACAGACCAAGCTGTGGGACATCAATACAGACCAAACTGTGGGACATCAATACAGACCAAGCTGTGGCCCATCAATACAGACCAAGCTGTGGCACATCAATACAGACCAAGCTATGGGACATCAATACAGACCAAGCTGTGGCACATCAATACAGACCAAGTCATGGCACATCAATACAGACCAAGCTGTGGGACATCAATACAGACCAAGTCATGGCACATCAATACAGACCAAGCTGTGGCACATCAATACAGACCAAGCCATGGGACATCAATACAGACCAAGCCATGGCACATCAATACAGACCAAGCTATGGGACATCAATACAGACCAAGTCATGGGACATCAATACAGACCAAGCTGTGGCACATCAATACAGACCAAGCTGTGGCCCATCAATACAGACCAAGCTGTGGCACATCAATACAGACCAAGCCATGGGACATCAATACAGACCAAGCCGTGGCCCATCAATACAGACCAAGCTGTGGCCCATCAATACAGACCAAGCTGTGGCACATCAATACAGACCAAGCCATGGCACATCAATACAGACCAAGATTTGGCACATCAACACAGACCAAGCTGTGGGACATCAATACAGACCAAGATTTGGCACACCAATACAGACCAAGATTTGGCACATCAACACAGACCAAGCTGTGGGACATCAATACAGACCAAGCTGTGGCACATCAATACAGACCAAGCCGTGGCCCATCAATACAGACCAAGCTGTGGCCCATCAATACAGACCAAGCTGTGGCACATCAATACAGACCAAGCCATGGCACATCAATACAGACCAAGATTTGGCACATCAACACAGACCAAGCTGTGGGACATCAATACAGACCAAGTCATGGCACATCAATACAGACCAAGTCATGGGACATCAATACAGACCAAGCCATGGTGCATCAATACAGACCACCATGGCACATCAATACAGACCAAGCCATGGCACATCAATACAGACCAAGCTGTGGGACATCAATACAGACCAAGCCGTGGCCCATCAATACAGACCAAGCCATGGCACATCAATACAGACCAAGCCATGGCACATCAATACAAACCAAGTCATGGCACATCAATACAGACCAAGCCAAGGCACATCAATACAGACCAAGCTGTGGCCCATCAATACAGACCAAGCTGTGGCCCATCAATACAGACCAAGCCATGGCAAATCAATACAGACCAAGCCATGGCACATCAATACAGACCAAGCCATGGCACATCAATACAGACCAAGCCGTGGCACATCAATACAGACCAAGCCGTGGCACATCAATACAGACCAAGCCGTGGCAAATCAATATAGAACAAGCTGTGGCATTGATACAGACCAAGCCATGGCACATCAATACAGACCAAGCCATGGCACATCAATACAGACCAAGCCGTGGCACATCAATACAGACCAAGTCGTGGTGCATCAATACAGACCAAGCCATGGCACATCAATACAGACCAAGCCGGGGCACATCAATATAGAACAAGCTGTGGCATCGATACAGACCAAGCTTTGGGGCCAATTCATGTTGTGTGGTTTCCATTTGCATAAATTGATTAAATTCCGCACAGCCTTAAAAAAACGTCATGATTTTCTTGCGTTTTGGGGTCTGTCTTGTATTACCAAAAGTCATGATTTCCTTGCCCACTATACAGTGTACCTTACAACGCCACCATATGAGTGACATAATCTTGGGTGTGGTTCACCAATCAATCTACCCAGACAAATGCTCTTGGTAAATGTTTAAAATAGTTTAATGTATTCAGACTGACCTGAGTGTGTTTTGATCTATGGCCTGTCACAAAAAAACATTCACGTTTAAATCTTGTTATGTAACTGACAAAGCTACACTTGACTGGTTGAGTAGAGCACTATCATTATAACCAGATGGCTCTCTATGAAGTCACTTTGTGCTCTTATTGTTACAAACTTATGTCACTTTGACATTTATGGATATTCAGATTCAGATCTATTAAGTTGTTTAATTTTTGTGAACACTAAAATACACAGGCACGGGGAAAATCTTCTTGTCTAAAATAACCTTGGGTTGTTTAATAAAAGTCTGTGCACATCACATGGGATTCTGATGGTGATGGCTTGTGAATTCTTTGCTTCGTTTTCAGTTTCGATTTAGATGCAACCCAAAAGAATCTTGACAGATTGCATATACACTGTAGGACAGAACTGAAGCAGTTATGTAGGGAATGGTTGTTGAGTTTCCAGGTGTAAATCTATCTACTGATCATTACATGTCAATCAGGTTCTATTGGGGGATGAACTAAACTGGATGGCTCGGTCTGAAGGAAAACAGCAGACTTTCTGGTTTTATACAATGTACCTCAATCACAAAAAGTCTGAATGTTTGATGGTTTGTCTGGAACCCACATCAGATTGGTTGAAGACTTGAGGCCAGCATTTTTTTTCTGATGAATAAGAAATATTTGGAAAAAAAAATATTCAAAATTTATAAAAAGATATTTCATTCTTAAACACACAAGCTGCCAAAATATTGATATTTTTCTGTTAAAAACGGAGTGTGAAAATTGTCTATTTTTCATGTACAATTCAGAAGCTTTTTAGCACTTTTGGTTTCGAGAATGTACGATAAAATATTGTTTGAACTACATGTAACTTAGGTTAAGAATGACTGAACGTTCATCCTGGTTGTTTACATTTTTTCAGATCAAGCAAAAAATTGGACACATTTACCGTGAATTTGAGAGAAAAGCACACTGTCACAGCTCTGGGTTTGGATTGGTAGGTAGAATTTAATTTCTACATGTACATGTACTTGCACCTCAGTTTTTCTGGGGGGAACTAAAATTATTTAGTTTCTTTCCCCATGATCCTATGGGAGTCTTTCTCAGTCCACTGATATTCTTGCCATAGCTGAAGATGCGTAAGCATTGTCAATGTAATACAAAGGGTTCCAGAAAATTCTACAGACAAAGGCCAAGCTCCAGTCAGTCGTCAACCTAATAAAATATCATGGGTTTTGGTTTATTACAACTTAAGATGGGATATAGAGGTCTAAATTATATACCTCTTTTTAACACAATAAGAAACTTGTCTCCATGGTTATTTTAGTCCAGAAGATTTTCCCTGTACCTTTGTGTTTTAGTGTTTACAAATATCTAGCTATATACAGCAGCCCAATAAAGTGAGTTGTGTCTGACATAATTGCTTTCCTGCTACTAAAAGTAAAATGATCTTGTTTACTCGTAAATCTTGGTGAACGATAACAGATAATCACATGTTCCCTGCCACCCATAAGTGACGATGATTTAATATTTGAACTTTCCTAATGTCATACTTTTAATGCATCTTCCATTTTGATCGGACATGACTTTCCGTTCCTGAATGCTGCCCGTTAACCAATAAAAATCATTGAAATTTACGACTTTCCCATTTGAGAGCTATTTTGTTGTAAAAGGCTATTTTTGCTGTAAAGAAGATGCTTTTTGGAAATCATTATTTATTGGTCGTTAAATAAAAAGCCATGTTATGTTTCACTATGAGAGATCAATCATTGTTCAGATATTGACTGGGTTGACTGTAGAGGTTATGGCAAAGTACCTGTGATGGGATGGTTTCTGGAGGTCTCTAGATGAGGGTGGGTGTGTTGTCTATAAATCTGTCAGAGCTTAAACTCTGTTACATCCTACATGACATTAGTCTCTGTTATTCTGATGTGAGAAGTCTTCATAAATCTTCTTTCAAACTATTATTATTGTGGCAGAGGCCGCTCTCAGTGGCAATCTCCCAACAGATTTATGTCTTCTTTTTTATATAAAATAGCTAACAGGTGCCCTGGCAGAGATTGTTTCCTTCACTACTGTTTCTAGCTGGGATTCCAATAGGGTGATATTGGGTTACAGGTAATGGGGTGTGGGAAATCTGCCTCACCTGTCCAAATCTGCCCACTATCAGGGATAGCTTTACCTAAAAGGGTAACATCAGTTCACTTAGGGAGAAAATCCTTTAGTTACAAACCCTTCATAAAGCATATATATTTATGAACACTAAAACACACGGGCACAGGGAAAATCTTCTTGTCTAAAATAACCATGGAGACAAGTTTCTAATTATGTTAAAAAGAGGTATATCATTTAGACCTTTATACCCCATAAATTGTTGTAATAAACTAAACCTATGATATTTCATTAGGTTGACAACTGACAGGAGCTTAGCCTTGGTCAGTAGAATGTCTGGAATCCTTTTGTAACACATTGACAATGGTTACACATCTTAACTATGGCAAGAACATCAGTGGACTGAGATTGAACTACATAAATTTTGGTCTCCCAAGCATATATATTATTCAATATTGAGTTCATAAATTATATATATGTACATGTATATTGTGGTTATTTTAGACAAAAAGATTTTCCTTGTATGTTTCAGTGTTTATAAACTAATATTATTGAGGCTGTGCCTGTGTGTTTTAGTGTTCATAAATATATATTATTGAGGCTGTGCCTGTGTGTTTTAGTGTTCATAAATGTATATTATTGAGGCTAGTAGTAGCAATGTAAGCGGCTAGAGGTAGAACGTCAACAATTTCTCAATTCAGAACATCTGAAACAGTGAAATCATCTTTGTTTGTGGTATGAAACCCGAGGCAAGTAATTTAACAATGTCCTGTAATTTGACTGAAAGCTAGCTACTGACATGGTCAAGTTACAATGTGCTCTAAATCTTAAATAGAAGAATTCAATACATGTATCCAGAAAATTCTACTGACCAAGGCTGAGCTCCAGTCAGTTGTCAACCTAATGAAATATGATTACAACAATTTATGGGGTATCAATGATATACCTCTTTTGAAACTAATTAGAAACTTGTCTCCATGGTTATTTTAGACAAGAAGATTCTTGGTGTAAAATAAAACAACAACAATCAATCAATATTATTCATTCTGCATTTGTGAGGAAGTCAATAGGGAGTGCAAGTCTCGTTAGAATTCCACAAATTTCCTGGCACCGGCCCTATCAGGGCACAATTCTGTAGGTCTGCATTTTTCATCCTTAAATGACGCTTACCTCTTTAAATACGCTTTGAAACAAAATGCCTCAAATGGAATGGTAACGTGACCATAACATTCTTAATAACGTCCTGTCACCGGATATCACAAAATCCTACAGGTAACATACATGTACAAGCTCTATAACGTATATTCAACTGAATGCAGGGAAATAATAAATTGTAAGTTTATATTGTAAGATGAGGCTTCCTCTTTCCATTTCTCTGACCATTTAACAAGGAGAATTAAAGCCTGTGTGTTCTATTGCAGGAAGGAAACCAAAATATAACAAGTTAATTTCTGATCAATACCTCTTAGGCTGAATGCTGTACACTTCCATTTTTCTCCATTCAATGACAATGTTATTTGGTTTGATTAGAAGATATCCTTTCAAAATGTTTATTTGTCGGTCTGTGTATTGTAATTAATTATCACGGACACTAACAGGAAAATAGATTTTATGCCAGCAGAAACGAAACAGTTCCTTTTCCTGTATTAATAGTCATTTCATCAAGTCTCATTGTCTATTACAACAGAAATATATCATTGAGAGTGTATATGATTAGATTTCAGGTACATATCTGATAAAATGAGCGGATTTCTAAACGGGAGCCTGTAAGTGTTTCACAAATTGGCGCATCCCTAGCAACGTATCTATAGTATGGGTTGCCATAGCAGTTACATAAAAACTTACTTTTGGTTTATACATGTACACTTACTAAATGTTTATTTGAAAAACATGAGTTGAAACAACACAACCTTCGCACTAGTTCCCTGGTTTTCAAAAAGGCACAATAAACGTCATATACCACTGTGTGGATTAATTTTCCTAAGCATTGTAGTGGAAGCTAGTTACGGTAGTACATGTACCTGAGTTAATTAGAGGACTATGCATGTTGCTAAATCCTCAATAACAAAAAGGTTCTGAATGAGATTTAAACTTTCAACACATCTCAGTCCAGGGAGATGATTGACCAGCAGTTAATCCTTGAATGTTTTACAAGCTCTCTCTCTTGAATTAAGATGAGAATTTGCACTCTTCTACTTTTTTCCAGCAATTGAATTAACTCAGACATTACCGTATACCTCATACTGGCTTTCATGATGGCTAACAGATTTTCATTTCCTTATTTTTAGAACAGTAAAAAATTATAGTGAAATCCTAAGTTCTATAGTACTCACCCACCTTATAATTAAAGCATTGTCAATGTAATACAAAGTGTTCCAGAAAATTCTACTGAATAAGGTCAAGCTCTTGTCTGTCGTCAACCTAATGAAATATCATAGGTTTACTTTATTACAACAAATTATGAAGGGGTATAAAGGTCTAAATGATATACCTCTTTTTAACACAAATAGAAACTTGTCTCCGTGGTTATTTTAGACAAGAAGATATTCCTTGTGCCCGATTGTTTTAGTGTTCTTAAAGGCACACTTGCCGCGAAAATCAGGAATATTGTTTACATTAAAAAAGAAAGACCGTATTCTGTATTTTTCCCAGACAATATAAGTTAGGAACTTTCTATTTTTACCAAAATTTAAAAGTTTGGACGTCACTTTGTATTTTTAATTTGAATTTGAAAATTTGAATTGTTACGTACCCGGAACGTAAACAAACCGATCTGCCTATTGGCGATTTTATGTTTCAGTCGAGTGAGTGAACTAACGGCACAGTGTAATTTTACGTAGGCCTATTTATCTGAGAAATACAGACTGACGATCGGTTAACAGCGACTGGAAAAGCCTGTTTGAGTGTAAACCACAGATACAAAGACCTGAAATGAGGGTAATCCAACACGAAAGTTGACCGACACTGATCGTTGTTGTTGTAATCAGGCTTCGATTCTTCGTTTGTTTTTCACCCCATTTTTACAGTCTAAAGCTAACTAGACATGTTTTATGTGTCCTATGTTTAAGTTAAGTGGTATTAGTCGTAGTAAGCTCATGTAAATTGGTTTTCTTAGCAAATTTAAACAGGCTACGGCGGCAAGTGTGCCTTTAAATTGATCATTTAAGTTACTTAAATGTACAACTTTGTACATTGAAACCGTGTTCTTCTCTTGAGACTACAGCTTTTATTGTTTGTACATAAATGTTAACGTAAAAAAGGTAGAAAATAAAGCTGTTACAGGTACAAAATGAACTAAGTGTGTTAGGTGGATAGATTGATTGAACTTCAATTTTATGGCGGCATTGCCAGGTTTAGTGGGGGAGGTAACCAGGCTCATTGCCCAGCGGAAACCCGACCATTGGAGAGTACCTGACAACTCTTCCACATACGGCAACTACATGTACATGTAAGCGAACAATCCACTCAGAAATTTTAAAATTATTATTTTGTTTGTCGCCAGCCTAACTGTGATGGTCACAAGACATCAAATTTTCTTTAATTTCTGACACCATCAGAACAAGTTCAGACATTTCATTGTTGAAGTGGCATTCAGCTCTTAAGTTTATACTTTTTTCCCCATAAATTTTGATTGTCAAGAGGCCAGCACTTGAAGTACCCAGACAGATTATAGAAATGACATTGAAATATATTAAAATAAAGAAATATCATAGGTTTTGGCATATTATAACAACTTATGATTGTATATAATGATCTAAATGGCCTTATTACCAAAAGACTTTCACTGTGTCCGTGTGACTGTGTTTTAGTGTTCATAAATTAAAAAAATGTTTAAAGCTGTCCATTTTTCATCCTACGTTATATTATTGTAATGTTAACTATTAGTCTGGTTTCCCACTGATAATGTTGCAATAAAACTCAGACCAGTACACTCTGTTTTTTGTGAAACGGCTACGTAATAAAACACTCCTATTTTGTTCAAAGCCGAGCTCTGGTTACACAAATCATTGGTTTTATGTTTAATGATTACCCAAGTCAGTGGTTTGAGTGTAAAGAGTGAGGTATCAAATAGGGTGATTTATGGATGGGGATAAAAAAGAATTACTGGTACATTTTCACGGAGGGATTGTCACTTTGTAAAAAGACTAACGACCTGTAACTGAATACGCCAACGGTAACAATAGTATATGTGGCAGCTGATAAATCTATTCAAAATAACAAGTTGAGGTAATCTTAGTACTTGTTGACTACCTGAATGGGTAAATGAGCCTTCTGTCCCTTTTTACTGGGCTGTAAAATTATAGAGGTATGTATGGGGGCACAGAAGAACCATAATATTCTGTCCCTTTTTACTAGGGTGTAAAATTATAGAGGTATATATGGAGGCACAGAAGAACCATAATATTCTGTCCCTTTTTACTAGGGTGTAAAATTATAGAGGTATATATGGAGGCACAGAAGAACCATAATATTCTGTCCCTTTTTATTGAGGTATAAAATTATAGAGGTATATATGGAGGCACAGAAGAACCACAATATTCCGTCCCTTTTTATTGAGGTATAAAATTATAGAGGTATATATGGAGGCACAGAAGAACCACAATATTCCGTCCCTTTTTATTGAGGTATAAAATTATAGAGGTATATATGGGGGCACAGAAGAACCATAATATTCCGTCCCTTTTTATTGAGGTATAAAATTATAGAGGTGTGTATGGGGGCACAGGTTGAACCATAATGTTCTGTCCCTTTTTACTGGGGTATAAAATTATAGGGGTATGTATGGGGGCACAGAAGGGCCATAATATACCGTCCTTTTTTACTGGGGTGTCGCCATATAAGAGAAATAATCTTGATTGTGGCGTAAAACATCAATCAATCAAAGTGAACAGCTTCAAGTGCCATTGTTTTGCGCTTGACTATACATGTAGTTGCATGAACTGATGTGATACGATAATCTATCAGAAAATGGTCTAAAGTCAATTTTGTTCAGTATATTTTACTTAGCCTTTCTTGCTTTTAACATTTGTTTTATTTTTAAAAAAAAATTTTGGGACAAAAAATAAGACCTGTGTCAGTATACACAGGTTTCACTGTACAATTTTTGAGAATATTGAATTTAATCTGCTTCAAAAAAATTGAACACAAACCGGTTAAAACAGAATTTCTGTAATTTAAAAATAGGATTACCTAGAAGTGGTTTATTAAGTACATGTACAAGTTGGATGATTCCGTTGTATGTATTCTTAAGGCTACATCTTTTATTACATTTTTGATAATCCATGAAAATTTCAAAACAAATTACCGTATTCACCCAAGTATAATACGCATCTATGTATAATGCGCACCCCAAACTATCGAACTCAATCGCCGAAAAAACGTCTACAGCCGTGTATAACACGCATTAGCAAGATAAGATTATGCAACGGCTCACGTGGGAACACAGCTGACTGGAGCCGGGAAGCCTAGTAAAGCAGACAGCCGGCAACCTATGAACAAATCACGCTGAGTTGAGTAGTCTGATCATTTCTAGTCATTAATAGATATCTTATGACCGTTGTATATACAGTGGTTGTTTTTTAATATAAACCTTTGGAATGGCTTGTTTTGCTAATAAGCAAAATGTATGATTTAATACCTATGTTTTGGAGTCAATGAGATTTCTTTCGTAATTTCTGCTAGCATCAGTCAGTGAAGTATTAAAAAATGAAGCCCTTTTACAGCCGGGGACTACATTTATAAAGGCTAAATTCCATAATACTTTCAATATTTTTTTAATTCTGTAATCACGGTCTAACATACACCTCAATGTCACGACACCACAAGTTTACAGCTAAAGAAAAACTACCGTAAAAGTTGTCCGCGGCCCATGGCCGTCAATACATCACTTCAGAATTTACTTCTGGTATTTTGTATAAGGCGGAGTCTGAAACGTCACTCACTGTCATTGAACAGTCATTACAGCGAATCAGATTAGCTGCCTTGTACAATAATCATTGCAATGTTTATTAAGTGGCTGGCCTTCAACCAATCTACAGCCGTTCTGCTATCTGTCAATGAAATGTACTCAGCCGACTGGCGCCATACTGTTAGTGTCAGCAATATGAAAACGATTTGCCGTTTATAAGAGCATGTCTAAAAGAAATACAAGAAATTGCCATCAAAACTGAAATGGTTGAATATTTCTGGAAAGTTAATTTCGTTGAAAGTTTTATTTAGCGGACCAAGTTTAACTTTGAGGCCGTATGTAGGTTACCACATGTCCAACTTCGCTCAGTTCATTATTTCGAGAACAACAACAACAACAAAAAAACTGCGATAGTCTACGCTCGTGTATAATGCGCAGGTCTTATTTTTACCCGGTTTTCCGTGAAAAAAACTGCGTATTATACATGGGTGTATACGGTATATAACCAAATTTTGGCAACCTGTATAAAAATAATACTCTGGTCTTCATCAGAATCCTTCACATGTTTTATGGTTTGTAATGATCAGACCCCTAGCTAGGATTTGGGAGGGGCAGGGTGCTGTCCAAAAAAAAAGGGCACTTTAAGAGAAAAAGGGGCACCTGATTGTCGATTACTTCATTTGGTCTGAGCGTCTCACTGAACGTCTTAATTTATATGGTAGTGAAATTGCAAAACTGATAGCCACTTACATGCAGATTGATTCTTATTCAATTTTACTTTTAGGAAAGAAAAAAAAAATACGTTGGTAGTTTTTTCATTAGGTTCAATGTTTTGGTCTAACTATGATACCTTAAACTTCTTAAGCCATTTCTGCTGGGATAATAACAAGAGTGGGGAATGTATGGCAATAGGCAAATTGTGTAATTCACTTTATGAAATTAAAAATGCAGGGAAAGTCCATTTTTTAAATCTATTTAATTTTTATAGGCATAATTCTAGTAGGGTATTTTTTGCAATGTATCATTAATGCTAAGTTGCCTTGGGGTGTTTTTATCAGAAAACACTCTTAACAAATTATTAGTACAAATTAAAGTTTTAAATGAAGTTTGACACTGCGAATGTGACATTGACTGGCTGTAGACAGTGTTTGCTGAACTTGGCGGTGTAACAATCCAATAAAAAAAATCCAAAACTAATTGCTATGAAACTGTCAAATTTCTTTCAAAATGTCCCAAACTATCCTCTATTTCTAGTATTTTGTACAATTTCTAATGTGTTTGTGTGTCTCTTTTTCGTTTGCCTTAAACTCCAACTGTAACACGATTTCATTTGATAAAGAGGATCGTGTTGTTGTTGTTGTTGTACAATCGATTCAACTGAATACCTTTGGCAATGGCAGCTTTCTGTGTCCAGGCAGGGGGCTAAATTCTATTATTAACTTCTTTTATTTGAGTGAATTCTATCCACCATTTGAAGACTGTGCAGTGCTTGATGTTAGGCACTTTCCCCTGGTAAATTATTACGGTGAACGAGGTCACTATTTTCAGACATGTTGAAGTGATGCAATACCCGCCACAACAAGTGGCCCATGGGAATGAGGTTGACTCTCCGTAGCATATGTCTGTTTTTCTCTAAGGTTTCATAACACGTATGTCTGCAAGGAGAGCATCAATGACTGATGCATTGTGGGAAGCTGAATTTCCGGAATAATTGACCTGAATGGAAGTGTGTAATGTGTTGGTGTTGTACACGTTTTTGACAGCAGTTAAATAAATTTTGGTCAGGGAAGGACTGATGTGGAGACAGTGGGTAGTCATACTTGGTCTTTGGGGCACAAAGGGCGCAATGAAAGGGCACAGGGGCGGGAGAAATAAGGGGCAGGGCGCTGCGCCCCTCTAAAAACGCCTAGCGAGGGGTCTGATGATGAAGGCTACAGGAGGGCTGTCTGTGATGATATATGTAGTGTTTTACTGTGTATACAACACAGTTTTATGGCTCTTTAATCTGTTCCAGTCTGCTATCTGACAAATTGCACTGGTCATTTTTCTTTTCTATCCTCTATCAATTTTGACATGCATCCATTTTGAAGAGCTGCCTTGCTCTGACTGACCCATGTTACCCACACACCCTGTTCCCTCTCTCTCTCTCTCACCATGAATCCCACATACATGTACCCTCAATTTACTACATGGAAAAACTTTATTGCTGCCTCAGACCCCCCCCCCCCTCCCCTGCCCCCTACACACACATCACTTGTGTATCTGTTTAATTTCACCTCTACACTCTTTTTCTCTTATTTTGACGCATTGTATATTATCTCTGCCACCTACACCCCCACCCTACACCATACACACACGCACTCCTTTCGCAACCCCCTTCCCTTGCCCTTTCATTTAGCCCCCCCCCCCCCCCCATTTGCTGTATGGTGAACCCACCCCCTTGATTCAAATCAAATTTCTCTACCCCAACCCCATTTTATTGGAGCCCCCCTCTCTCTACTATTTTCTTCATGATAAACTCTCTGTGCAGTCTTGGTATTGCCCCCTCCCACACATCAACAAGAGAGCCACACTGTGTATTGCAGATGGTAGTTTTCCTGATGAAGCTATTGGAAGTCTTCAGTGAGTAATGCACTCATTCCCACTGACAAGCAATCAACTCTGACCACAGCAGAATGTCAGAAATGTTTGAACGTAGATTAGGTCAGTATCAGTCTGACCAATGAATAGCCAGTACTGTATTATATAACACTCAATATCGGCCCTGCTTACAACCAATCCCACAAGATGTTATATAATATTCATATCAGCCCTGTTAGTCGACCAATCAAATTACAGGTCATTCAGAAGATGTTACATAATTGGTTGTTGAGTTGACCTGATTTACACTTTACAGGGCCATATTGTCCAGTTTAGTTTGCTTAGGGACACCATCGTCCAGCTGGACTTTCTTTCTCTGAAGTTGAAACTGGGTCAACTCTCACTAAATCTTTAGTCCCTTTCCCTTAACAATGGGCTGTGAGTAATACCAATGGGAAGAAACCCAGGCTGAATATGCTCTCTCAGAAACCCTCCACTGGTCAGTCAGAGGAAGTTTACACAGATGGCTTCGGTCACTTGTAAGGTCTGACCAGCTCCTGCCTACTGACCACTGGTGAGATAAGGCTGTGTGAGATTTGCCTTCAACCAGTAGCCATTAATAGTTTTCCCTGAATCTTGTGAACAGACTTTTTACGACTTTATTCCTCAGGACAAATCTACTTGTGAGCCTAAGCACTTAATTAGCCACTGGATTTGTTTACAAAGATGCTCGCAAAGTAATTTACATGTAAGAATAAGCTCTATTTTTCAGTATTAATCATTCGTTTTTGCTTTATTTTAAATGAGGGACTTTATTTCAGGTTATTTTTGGCTACCGATTCTTACATTGTGTATTACTGGAGATTTGCCAGTGGGTATTTTTTTATGTTCTAAAATAGTGTACGCTTTTTTATAAATCAGTGACAGGTTACATAATACACATTAGCTTTGGTACCAGACTACAACTTTTGGATTATTTTTCGGTGATGGAATAATTCTGTTTCTTTTATCTATCGTTTCCAGTTTAGCCATTGCTTGCTAAACTTTTAGAGTTTAGTTTAAAGAAAAATTTTACCAGTTTTGCCTTTAAAAAAAACTTGGGAGTCTTTACCAATTTTTTAAGGGCAATTCTTCTGAAGGATTCCTTTCACTGTATATGGAAGAGTTGCCAGGTACTCGTCGAAGGTGTGGGTTTTCCTCCGGCAAATGGCCTGGTTTCCTCCCTCACTAAACCTGGCAACGACGGTATTTTAGGGAAATAATCTTGAGGGTGGTGTAAAACATGAATTTATCATTCAATTTCAAGGATTCTTTATGTTGGAAAGTTGTAAGTATGTAGCTACATTTGTACTCGTGAAGGATAGGATAGGAATAAGTCGTAAAATCTGAATCTCCTGGTGACGTGAGAGCGACTGTACTTGTGGTACTTGTAAGGGTCACACATCAGAAGCATATATTTGCAATTTAACCCTGATCGTCACATTTGGAATTGTTGAATCTTGTGAGTGACGAATCACCCCCATTTTACTGACCTGTGGCTGTCATCTTAGATTGGTGTCACATTTGGTTGTTTTTTGAATATCCAGGCTGACTTTTACATGCCTATTTTGGACATAATCTTTCTTGAACAACATTTCTGCCTCTGGTCATTTGTGAACAGACACCTAACTTTGAGAACATTTGTGTCTTTGATAAACTGTGAACAGACACTACAGGACATGTAACTCTTATATGGATGTTTTGAACACACTTTTTATTTATGACATTTCTCTTGTATGGGTATTTTGGACGCATCATTTCTATAGGACATTTCTGTCTTTGATTAGCTGTGACAAATTGAAGCATTACTTGGGTGTTCCCACACCATTTGGGCTCCGAGGGGGACAGATGTTTGACCAGTGGGTAAGACCAATGACCTCATTTTATATCCTCATTCATTTTAATACAAGCATTTTATATTGACATATATTCCATACATGTTTTCGTAACTTCAGGGTTTTATCTGGGAAAAAAAGCCTGCTTTCTTCCACACTAAACCTGACAAGTAGTGTTATTCCGAAAAACAAAAACTTCATATTTACGACTTTTATTCAGCCATCATCAGGAGACAACGTCGCCATACAGTTGAAATAATCTTGAATGTTGCCTACATGTAAAACATCAATCAGTTAAAAAAAAAACCTTACAGGCATATTTTTAGTTTAACAAGGGGCAAATCAAGTTAATTGATAAGAGGAAACATTGAAATAATAAAATATTGTGATGGATTTTTTAATGTAACTATCAATTTGATTTTGACCTTGAAATGTGCACATCTGTCTGAACTGCCTGGAGATAATTGTCCATACTGATACATGTTGCTATATTGTATTCTTGTTGTCAAGTGACTTACCCTGGTAATCTTTGTATCCAATACAAAAGCTTTCTTCAATGATTTATCTAAGTTGTTCTCCTTTAGGCTTCTATTTGTTTCCAGACAATAGACTTTTGACATAATTAGAAACTTGTCTCCGTGGTTATTTTAGACAAGAAGATTTTCCCTGTGCCAGTGTGTTTTAGTGTTCAAAAAATATTATACATGTATAATGGCTAAGCTCCTGTCTGTCATCAACCTAATGACCTATCATAGGTTTAGTCTATTACAACAGCTTATGATGGGGTATAAAGCTTTAAATGATATAACTCTTTTAAAGGGGCATGAGCTGCCAAAATGTTGATATTTTGACATTACAACATACTGTTGAAATTATTGGCTATTTTTCTCAAGACATATAGTTAAGAAGCTTTTTAGTGCTTCTAGTCTCGAAAATGTACGATAATGTATTGTTTTGAACTAATTTTGACTTACAATGAATGAATGGTCGTCCCTGTTATTTAAATTTTGTTTACATTTCGAACACGTTTTCGGTTCGTACAGCCCACATACTGTATGGATTTTCCTCATTCCAACGCCAATCATTTAGTTTTTTGATGGCCTCTTACTGTCGTGACGTCAGAAACGATGACAAAAGTGTGAATTTTGGCAGCTCATGCCACTTTAACAATTAGAAACTTGTCTCCATGGTTATCTTAGACAAGAAGATTTTCCCTGTGCCCCTTTGTTTGTGTGTTCATAGATATAGACTATCTGATAATCATAAAGTAAGAGACTAACAGTCTGCTGATATCCCCTGAGTATACAAGAGATGACTTAATGAATATAACCTTTTTTTATAAAAAATTTGATAGAGGAATTTCTGGTATTTTTCAAGAAAGTTTTATCCCAAAAAAAACCAACACTATTAAGCAAACACCAAACTAAGAGTTACATAAATTTATTCTTATGAAATCTGAAACTCTCAGCGCTCCGTGTATTCTATGGAAAATAGTGAATCACTATAAACCATCTGCACCCCAAAAAACTGTTAAAATTTGTTATATTTTCATGTTTATGGGATGGTGTGTTATAGATTTAAATTGTAACCGTGAAAAATGTTTTATTTGTCCCTTAGAGGCCGTACTTAACGACAGCAGGAAGTGGCCTCTAATAGGCCAAACCACAGTGTAACTTAAGTCCCGGTTATATTAATGTAAATACCCATACAGTTGTTTATCATTGATAAAAAATTCTATTTACTGCATTCATAATCAATAGAGGCTCTATACACGGGGGTTTCACATACGTGAAAAGGCTGGTAGGGATAATTCAAACTTTCAGATTAGAACTAAACAGAATGAATGAACATATGGATTTACTTCAAAGAATTACCATCATTTGTTATCTTTTCTTGTTCAATTTTTCTCGTGAAAAGCATTGTTTTGAAAGCTTGTATCATAAATTCCGGTTATATTTTGATAATACAGTTATATTTGTAATAATGTACATGTACATTTTTTTTTTATTTTTTATATTATTATTTATTCACCAATGATTGTTTGTATTACAAATATACATTGAAATTAGGGTATAGTTTGGCGGGAATAAAGTCCCATAAGGACTTGTTCTATCCCAGATAAATTTGAAGAATTTTGTATAATGCTGCAGATAGGTTTCTTAGTAGAATGGTGTGGATATATTTTCACATACTATAACATATTTACAGGGTTGTTTACAGTTATATTTTTAATAAAACAGCTCTATTTTTAATAATAGAACCTTTGCAATATTGTGTTTGTACAGGACTGCACGAAATTGATCTTATCAATAAAACCATTTCATTAAATTTAATGTAATATCATACACCTAACTTAGATATTGTTTTTCACAAACTTATAAAACACATTGAGTAGATTCTATTCTGTACAATTATACACTTACATGTAGAATACCATTTTAAACTTTAAATTGCTGTTTTATTCTGTTTATAAATAAATGGGCATCATCTCGTTTTACATGTATAAACACAGGAGATAAATGGGTCCATTAAAACAATGACAAAGTAAATATCTTCCTATATAATCGTAGTTCAACATTTCAACATTTCCGGTCATGGTTTCAGTTTTAGAAACACATTTATTTGGAAGCTAGAAGATACATGTCATAGACTGATCCAGAGACATTTTGATACCTGTATACAGGTATGGGCGCTCAAACTCACAAGCAAAAAATCCGCCCAAATTCCTAAAACCAACAGATTTTACAGTCAAAATAGCATTTAATGTTGAATTTTGGGCCAGAGATGTTGTTTTCGTCTTATTGTTGGAACATTTTGAACCGAAATGGTATGCCCAAATTTTCCCTGGATCAGTCCCTGCATGTATCAAGTGCCTTAAATTTTGTCTTTTTGATCAATAGAATGGAGAACTTGCATAAATATATTAAGCTGTTTTGCTCAAGTTATCTTCAAAATTTTCAACTACATGTACACAAGCTTGGTGTGAACAGCAATTATCCACTTCTACAATCTAGACGTAAAAAAGGCTTCACCAGATTTTCTCCTTAATGTTAATTTTTGTATTCCAAAATTTATAAAACAACAACCTGGAATTCACCATGAACTTTTCTTGACTGGGCAAAAGTTCATCTGACATAGTATGTTTCATTTCTTGACGTAAAAATGATAGATTTTGGTGTAGTATGTCGTGAAAACTCTAGCTGGGAAGTTGAGTGTATATTGTTTGTGTGTGAGTAAGGTTGTGCCCGTCATAACAACATGAACCTTGACCCTCAACTTGACCTCAATGATTGTCTCTTTAATCGAGGGTCGGATGTCAAAGGTCCCATATCTGGTGACATCTAATATGATATTTTTCTAAATTTTTCCTCTGCCAGTATAGGGATTAAAGTGTAATGTTATTACATTAAAATGGCATGAGCTGCCAAAATGTTGATATTTTGACGTTAAAACAGAATGTTGAAATTATTGGCTATTTTTCTCAAGACATATAATTCAGAAGCTTTTTAGTGCTTCTAGTCTCGAAAATGTACGATAAAACATTGTTTTGAACTAACTTTGGCTTAGAATGAATGAATGGTTGTCCCGGTTATTTAAATTTTGTTTACTTTCCGAACACGTTTTCGGTTCGTATAGGCCACATACTGTATGGATTTTCCTCATTCCAACGCCAATCATTAAGTTTTTTGATCACCTTCAAAGCCTCTTACTATCGTGACAATCAGAATCTATGAAAATAGTCCGAATTTTGGCAGCTCATGCCACTTTAATTTATGTACTGTAATCCACAGGACCATGTCTCCATTCATCACTTGTCGTTATAACTTTTTGATTAACATGACTTAATCACTCAATGTTTTTCCTTCCATAGTGTTTTGTTTGCCCTCCCCCCACTCAACACACCTTCTCTAAAACAAGAAAAAAATTCTTATGATAAAAAAAGTAAGACATCACCAGAAAAGAAGAAAATATTTTATGTCACATGCATTCTTTACTTATTCAGAACCTGAAGTGGATCTGTGTTGTAATTGATCGCAAAAACTTGCATGGCCAGAGCTGTCCTACCGATTTTTATTCTTTATTAAACTTAAAAATCTGTTATTTCCCAAGAACAGCAAATTAAAACTTAAAGCCTTCAACTTTTTGTTTGACCAGTGCTCTTTTAATTGCTTGACTTACCAACACTGATTATGTTTACCGCAATCAATTACGGTAAGAATTCTGCTAATTCAAGGACGAGCAATGTGAAGGTAACAAATTATTAGACTGCTTTCTGCCATGTTTGGTCTAAAACAACAACAATAGCGATTGCTCGATAGGATTATCGGTCACTCCATGCAGGAGGTAAGACACCCAATGAAAAGACTCAAACTTTTAGAGTGCTTTTCGTAATGTTTTGAGTACTTGAATTAGCGGAATTCTTACCGTAGTTTGTTAATAGGCCCAAATTGTAACCGTGCATGTGTCCCATAAATCTACATTAAGTCATCGTAGTACATTTGATTGGTCATTGTTGCTAGTACCAATAAGTTTAATTCTACGTTATATAATTTAATTTCCAGTGCGTTTACATGGAATATTGCAATTTGATTGGCTAATTTGCTTTCGTTCATAATCCTATGAACGAACCAGCTTTGGACTATTTTTGACGACGATATACGTGAATTACTTACGAAACACCAATAGGCCTACAGCTATTTATTGAAACGGAGAATGCAATTAGTTTTAAAATATGTCTAATGAATATCTGCTCATATTTATTTTTCATTCCGATACGATTTCAAAGAAATGAAGAAGACCTTATTATGTTGGCATACGGAAATGTTTGTACTCATGTCAGCACAGCTGTATTGGTAGACTCAACACTATGACGTGAGATGACGTCATGTACAATCATCTTTGCCTGTGATTGTGACGTCACTTGGGAGACAACTTTGTCATTATGTGTAGCTTACGTGTTTTGATTCTTAGAAATAAAATATATCACTTCTTTTGGATATTTTTTATTGTTTTACGTAATATACATGTATGTAATAGTAATTAAATTATAAGGATTGACATCAATGTTTCTTCGGTTCATCGAGTTATGAACAAACTGGCTCCTCTGCAAAAATTTTTCATAATCCGCTTTGCGGATTTATTTAGTTTGCACAGGGGCAAGTTCGTTCATAACTTGATGCACCGATTGAAGTCAATCCTTACGTAATCCTAAAATGCTGGAACATTAACACATTTATATGACAATCATTTTAGACAAGAAGTTTTTCCCTGTTCCCATGTGTTTTAGTGATCATAAATAGATACATGTATGACAATCAACAAAACATTATATACTGTATGACAGAAAGAAAATAACAACTAGATTTAGATTTTGCAAGGGATTTTCAATTCCTGTGGTTCCTTGTTTAATTCAATCCCTGTAGATGCTACATGGTTTATATAGAGAGTTGATGTACATGTAACAGTGTCTGTCAGACTCCTGCGTACACAGTGACCTCCCTTGGCAGGGATATAATTAATGCCTACCAGATGTTGCTTAGAACCAGTATTTTCACTGAAGTGGGAGGTACAAAATAATGTTTGTTGTGTAAGGTTATAGTCTATAGCTAGGTCGTCCTGACCTATTGTTACACCCTCCTTATAAGCTCACTGTTGTCTACCACTGATTGTCATAGCTGATCAATTGACAATACTCACTGTTGTCTACCACTGATTGTCATAGCTGATCAATTGACAATACTCACTGTTGTCTACCATTGATTGTCATAGCTGATCAATTGACAATACTCACTGTTGTCTACCACTGATTGTCATAGCTGATCAATTGACAATGATCAACATGTAATATTAATTACAAATTGACTCGTCTATTCATCATCACTCTCTAGTTAACAGGTACCCGCCTACGGTTATTTTGGGAAATAATCTTGATTGCATAAAAACCTCAATCAATCGATCACTGCTGTGTGTATTCTGTAGATTGATAGATATATATTTATGATCACTGAAACACACGGGCACAGGGAAAATCTTCTTGTCTAAAATAACAATGGAGACAAGCTTCTAATTGTGTTAAAAAATTGATCTATACCTTTTTAACACAATAAGAAACTTGTCTCCGTGGTTATTTTAGACAAGAAGATTTTCCCTGTGCTCGTGTGTTACAGTGTTCAAAAATATATATTCTTTTACATTCCTACATCCTGACTTTGAATTTCATCCTTTATTAGCACACATTTTCAGTTTGTACAGGATGGTGGCTTTACCAATAATTTCCACTCTAACGTCAATGAGTTTAATTAATTAGTGTCTTTTAGAAAGTGGGTATAACATTATTCTTGTTATTTTGGGATTACACTTTCTTGAAAATATGGTAGAAATTCTTCTACCGATTTTTGGGTGACGCCCCGAAACGGGAATCGAACCCAGGTCTCAGAGTATGGCACCTATCGCCAGCACTAAATGCCGGCTGCCTTATCCATTCGGTTGGAGGCCGGTTGGCTGAATGGATAAGGCAGCCGGCATTTAGTGCTGGCGATAGGTGCCATACTCTGGGACCTGGGTTCTAACGTCAATCCGTTAGTCTTTCAAGATACTTCAAATGCTCAACTTTTGTTGACAATCCAAATTTATGAAGAGTTCAAATTTTGGCAGATTAAAGTACTGAAGTGTATGCATGGACATAACAGTAGAACTTAGTTGTTTCAGATTACTCTAATGTCAATCCATTAGTCTTTGGTTTAGACAATATTTATTTGGCTATAAAACCAAAGTGGATGAGCGAACGGGCTAGACGCCTATATCAACAGGCTAGACGCCTATATCAACGGGCTAGACGCCTATATCAACGGGCTAGACGCCTATATCATCGAGCTAGACGCCTATATCATCGGGCTAGACGCCTATATCAACGGGCTAGACGCCTATATCAACGGGCTAGACGCCTATATCAACGGGCTAGACGCCTATATCAACGGGCTAGACGCCTATATCAACGGGCTAGACGCCTATATCAACGGGCTAGACGCCTATATCAACGCTTCTCCGAATGCTTCAAATGCTCAACTTTTCTTGACAATTTATGAAGTGTATGCATGGAGATATCAATATAACTTATAATAGAACTTATTTGTTTATAACTTACAATATAATAAAACTTATTTGTTTATAACTTACAGTATAATAGAACTTATTTGTTTATAACTTACAGTATAATAAAACTTATTTGTTTATAACTTACAGTATAATAAAACTTATTTGTTTATAACTTACAGTATAATAAAACTTATTTGTTTATAACTTACAATATAATAAAACTTATTTGTTTATAACTTACAGTATAATAAAACTTATTTGTTTCAGGTTACACTGAATGATGAGAGAATGTCTACTGATGGTCTGTAAATTCCTCGTGTGAAATCTGTCCATTGGAAAGTTTTCTATTCAAGGTAAGGTTAGATCTGATATATTTGGTTGAGATTCGTCCTTCAGGGGAGGGAGGGGGGTGGGGGGCTCCATTTATCCCAGCACAGGCCTTTTACATGTCTCTTGCAAAATATAATTCGACATTTTTTTTCTTATAATTTTTTTTATAACTGAATGATATTAGTTTTGATATTGTATAAGTCATATTTGTTAAGTCTTTCATCCCAGCACAGGCCTTCTACATGTATCTTGTAAAATATAATTCGACATTTTGTTTTATAGCTGATACTAGTTTCTATATTGCATAAGTCTAATTTGTTAAAAGAAGAAATTACAGGGTTGCAAATAATGCCTGTAAAAATAGACATTGATTCCCAAATATACCTTCCTACTCCCAAGAATACAATATTTCCTTTTAAACAGATCGCTGTATTTAGTAGTCTGAATGAGAGTAGGTGTACTTTAACCAATTTCAAAGACTGCAGCTGTGTAATAAGCCTCTTTCGAGTTTGGCTAAAACCCTGCGAGATCACGCGAGAAATGAGTTTAGGGGTATAACTCTCACTGACCAGCGGTTCATTAGCGTCAATGGTGATCGACGGTTATTGTGTGGTTTTGTCTTTGATTCTTTATTTCTAAATCATTTCTTTAATCCAAATTTTTTTGTGAAGCACACCAGAAGCTATCATTTGCGTTTTTGTCAGTTGACTGTCAGTAAAAATATTTATGTGGCGTGGGTACGCTTCGAAATTGTCAAAAACTGACAGTGAAAACACAACTACGACTTTTTATTTTTCTGTCAGAAATAATATTATTTTTCTGTCCGTCAAAAAGAAGTATCTAATGGCTTTGTATATATCTTGATATGTCTCAGAAAAAGTCTGTTGTAAAAAGTATAGATTGTAAGCTGAGAATCACAGAATTAACAACAGGGTTACAGCCAATCGGTGAAAGTTATACCCCTAAACACGGGTCTCGCATGATCTCGTGGGATTTCCACCAAACCCGAAAGGGGCTTATTATATTTAATCTTGATGCTAGGTTTTATAAATCCTTGAAAACTCCGAGAATTTTTTTCAATTGTTGGTCGTCTGCACCGTGGATATATAGATTGTAATATGTATGCTTATCTCATATTATCTCTGACACCTTATCTTATTCCATGTTGAATCTAAAAACCTAGATTCCTCTTATCTTTATGAACACTAAAACAGACAGGCAAAATCTTCTTGTCTAAAATAACCACGGAGACAAGTTTCTTATTGTGTTAAAAAGAGGTATATCGATTTATACACATTCGTTCAGAGAAGTATCTCAGACAGTTCTACACAATCATAAGTTGTTGTACCCAATCATAAGTAGTTGTACCCAATCATAAGTTGTTGTAATAAACCAAAACCCAGGATATTTTATTAGTCTGAATACCGACAGGTGGCTTTAATCAGTAGAATATATTTAAGTATTTGACAAGGTTGTTTGGATCAAAACATGTAGGTAAACGATTAAACCAAATATGATCATGGGAAAAGAAAGTAAAAAAATATTAGTTCCATGAGAAATACCTAGGTACATGTACAAGACAGGGAATTTAGCCCTGACAAAAGAGTTTAACCGTAACCAGGGTGTTTAACCGTAACGAGGGAGTTAAGCCCTGGCCAGGGAGTTAAGCTGTAGCAAGGTATTTTAGCCCTGACAAGTACATGTTGATCTTATAGATGTAGATTTGTCACCAGTTTAACAAAATAACTACACTTGAATCATGTGGGTTGATTTTCACCGTCTCCATTTTAGTAACCTCATAAAAGATTTAATAGATTTATTGGATCTATTTAGTTTATCGTACAATGAAATATTTATTATAGTTGCAGGAACATCCACTATCTGATCATTTATTCTATAGCTCTTCTTGTTGCAATGAGGGGACAATAGTTGATACATGTGTTTACTTTGTGAGTCATTGAAACCCACTCAACCAAAGAATTGATTACTCTGAACCAAAGACGATTTTCTATTCACACTGGACACAAAGGCCTTGACCATAAGCTTGGGCTGGATTTCATCTGGTCAATATTGTAGAAATATAAATCTCCAGGGGGTTTCAGTTGAAGTGCTTCAGTCTACAGCTTAATCTGCTCACCCTAAACGGACATTTATCCCATATAATACTGACCGTGTCTCAGTGTGTTTTAGTGTCCATAATTATAATACTGATGTTTTCAATGATTCTTATTGTGTCTGGTTGTTTAACGTTATTTTTCTTGTTGGTTTTACTTTCCAGTGTTGCGAAGTTAATGTGAAAAGTCACCGTTACGAATAAAAGGCATATTTCTCTTCTTTATTTATTTTTTTTCTTTCAAGAGAGATATAGGTTATTTTGTTTCAACTTATGATTTTCAAATATAAGTAAACATAATAAACTCAAACCTGATTCAGGTCCTGTTCATAAAACCTTTAAAAGGCTCAGTGGAAAATAAATGGAATAATAAATTCGTATATTTTTCTCAAGCAGTGTAAATTATTTCTTGTTTTTTTAATTGATCATAATCTCATCTCTCAGATCTTTGATAATAGTGGGAGGATAGAAAGTTCCTCAGTGACTTCCAATGGCTGGGAAAGTTTCTGTTCTAACCCTGTTTGCAGTTAGGTTACCGTAGGTGGGGAGGTAGCCTGAAGAACCAGTCCCTATGGTACGGTGAACCAAATATACATAACATTTCCTGATCATGTTTGCACCTTATACAACTTCAGAAAAAATATATAAAATCTGGCACAGCCCAGATTTCTCACTTTGTTTGGATAATGTTTCCTCTGGGCAGAAAGCCTGGTTACCTCCCCAACTGGCAGTCTTTAGTGCAGCGCATCAATCAATCATTCAATCTATATAATTCCAATCAAGCTCCTGTCAGTCGTCAGCCTAATGAAATATCATAGGTTTAGTTAATTACAACAATTTATAATGGGGTATAAAGGTCTAAATGATTGATATACCTCTTTTTAACACAATTAGAAACTTGTCTCTATGGTTATTTTAGACAAGAAGATTTTCCCTGTGCCTTTGTGTTTTAGTGTTTAAAAATATATAATTGCAAGAGCTGAGAAAATTTGAATTTTAGTCTCTATTGCATTAGGGTTGCCAGTAGTTCAATTTACCGAACTTATGGTGATATTACATATACCAACGTTCAGTCTACGAATCCTGAAATGCTGGTCGGTAAAGTCCGACGCAATTTTGTCGGAAATTACAAGCCATGAAAATAATATTGTAACTGCTCTGTATGGAAAATTCCTACCCCAGACTTCTTTAGAACCCATAAAAGATTATTCTTGTCCTCTTTTATTTATTAGCCCGCCATCATTCTGATGGTGGGGTATTCAAATCGCTTTTCCGTGGTCCGTGGTCCGTCGTCAGTCGTCCGTCGTCCGTCGTCCGTCCGTTAACTTTTTGCTTGTTACCTTTATTCCAAGAAAACTACCAGTCCAATCTTAATCAAACTTAACATACAACATCACCCTATGGTTTAGTTGTGCACCGTACGTTTTCATCTCATTTGCATATTCAATGTGGCCACCAGGGGGCGATATTGTTTTTTTTTGTTACCTTTATTCCAAGAAAACTACCTGTCCGATTTTCACCAAACTTGGCTGACATTATCTCCATATAGTCTAGTTGTGCATCCTACATTTTCATCTCATTTGCATATTCAATATGGCCGCCAGGGGGCGATGTTGTTTTTTCTTTGTTACCTTTATTTCAAGAAAACTACCTGTCCAATCTTTATCAAACTTAACATACATCATCACCCTATGGTCTAGTTGTGCACCGTACATTTTCATCTCATTTGCATAAACAATATGGCCGCCAGGGGGAGATGTTTTTTTTCTTTGTTATGTTTATTGCAAGAAAACTTTCGGTAGTTACCTTTATTCCAAGAAAACTATTAGTCCAATCTTAATCAAACTCAACATGCATCATCACTCTACGGTCTAGTTGTACACCGTACATTTTCATCTCATTTGCATATTCAATATGGCCACCAGGGGGTGATATTGTTTTTTTTTTGTTACCTTTATTCCAAGGAAACTACTAGTCCGATTTTCATCAAACTTGGCTGACATTATCTCCATATAGTCTAGTTGTGCATCGTACAGTTTCATCTCATTTGCATATTCAATATGGCCACCAGGGGGCGATGTTGTTCTTCTTAGTTACCTTTATTCCAAGAAAACTACATGTCAAATCTTAATCAAACTTAACATACATCATCACCCTGTGGTCTAGTTGTGCATCGTACATTTTCATCTCATTTGCATAATCAATATGGCCGCCAGGGGGAGATGTTGTTTTTCTTTGTTACGTTTATTGCAAGAAAACTTTCGCTTGTTACCTTTATTCCAAGAAAACTATCAGTCCAATCTTAATCAAACTCAACGTACATCATCACCCTACGGTCTAGTTGTGCACCGTACATTTTCATCTCATTTTGCATATTCAATATGGCCACCAGGGGGCGATATTGTTTTTTTTTGTTACCTTTATTTCAAGGAAACTACTTGTCCGATTTTCGCCAAACTTGGCTGACATTATCTCCATATAATCTAGTTGTGCATCCTACAGTTTCATCTCATTTGCATATTCAATATGGCCACCAGGGGGCGATGTTGTTTTTTTTTTGTTACCTTTATTCCAAGAAAACTACCTGTCCAATCCTAATCAAACTTAACATACATCATCTCACCCTTTGGTCTAGTTGTGCACCGTACATTTTCATCTCATTTGCATATTCAATATGGCCGCCAGGGGGAGATGGTTTTTTTTGTTACTTTTTTCCAAGAAAACTACCAATCCGATTTTCACCAAACTTGGCTCACATTATCTCCCTATAGCCATGTTGTGTACTGTACATTTTCATCTCATTTGCATATTCAATATGGCCGCCAGGGGGCGATGTTTTTTTTCTTTATCTTTGTTCCAAGAAAACTATCTGTCCAATCTTAATCAAACTTAACATACATCATCTCACCCTATGGTGTAGTTGTGTGCCGTACATTTTCATCTCATTTGCATATTCAATATGGCCGCCAGGGGAAGATGTTTTTTTTTTCGTTTATTGCAAGAAAACTTTTGCTTGTTACCTTTATTCCAATAAAACTATCAGTCCAATCTTAATCAAACTGAACATACATCACCCTATGGTCTAGTTGTGCACCATACATTTTCATCTTATTTGCATATTCAATATGGCTGTCAGGGGCAATATATTTTTTTTTGTTACTTTTTTCCAAGAAAACTACCAATCCGATTTTCACCAAACTTGGCTCACATTATCTCCCTATAGCCATGTTGTGTACTGTACATTTTCATCTCATTTGCATATTCAATATGGCCGCCAGGGTGCGATGATTTTTTTCTTTATCTTTGTTCCAAGAAAACTACCTGACATTAATCAAAATCAACATACATTATCACCCTATGGTCTAGTTATGCACCGTTCATTTTGATCTCATTAGCATATTCAATATGGCCGCCAGGAGGGCGATATTGTTTTTTCGTTACTTCTATTCCAAGAAAATACTGGTCTGATTTTGACCAAACTTGGCCGACATTATCTCCCTCTGATCTAGTTGTGCACCCTACATTTTCATCTCATTTGCTTTTTAAATATGGCCGCCAGGAAGCAATGTTGTTTTTTAACCAAATTTGAAAATGAAACTTATTATCATTATTCCAAGAAAACTACTGACCTGATCTTAACCAAACATGACACACATCATCCCTCTAAGTTCTAGCTGTGCACCGTACATTATCATTTCATTAGAATATTGAAGATGGCTTCCAGGTGGCAATGTTGTTTTCAACCAAAATTTCAAGGGGAGCTTAATTTTGCAATTCACAATTTAATTTTCCTCAACAATAGTTATCTCCCTGTAATAAGATTTTTTATTTAGGCCCCAATTCCTATATCCAGTTATTGCTGTAAGTGAAATAATCTTGAGCGCAGCGTAAAACACCAAACAATCAATCAATCAATTTAATATGAATAGATGAACGCGGGCGTTAAGATCCCTTTAAGGGATCTCTTGTTTTTATTTATTTGGCATGCATCGTTTGGCCCAGTTCGAAGGTCATGCAAAATGGCGGCAAAGTCTCCAAGAAATGACAGTTTGTTAATGTTTAAGACCAGGTGTACGCCCTTTGGAATAGCTACATGTAATAAAAGCGGGCAAGAATAATCTTTTAAGAGTTTTAAAGAACTCTGAAGTAGGAATCATCCATATCGAGGAGTTACAATAATATTTTCATGGCTTGTAATTTAAGCATCATTTCCACCTTGTATTTCAAATTCGTATACTGAACGTTGGTATATGTAATATCACCATAAGTTCGGTAAATTGAACTAGGTTGCCAGGTACTTCAGGGTGGTGTGGGGTGTGGGCATCGGTCATGGTTTCCTCCCTTACTAAATCTGTAGAAATAAGCTAAGGAACCCATTGCCACACTGTACTGTATTGAACGTCCTTAGATATGAAACTATTTTTTGCCTGGTATTTCTTGATAATGTTTTTTTCACATCTGGGTTCTTAGTGTGAGTAGATTGTAGGATTGGGGTACCATTGATCTGTCTAATCTCCCTGGAGTGTTTACTGATGGATTAACACAGGTCAACATAAGTGGTACAAGTAAAGACAGGGGAAGAAAAGTCACTGTCATTGAGAGACCACCAACATTCACTGCAGCAATTCACATCGTTAAATCCAAATTCAAAAATTAAAGCAGAGCACCTGTCCAAATCTTCTGAGAATCGTTTACGGGCCGTTGAAAACATTTTAGTCTGAACTAATCTGTGTATACAATTATGATTTGTGTGGGTATAACGTCTACCCTAAGGGCATGTCCTTAACTTCATCTAGATCAAAATTTACCCACCAACAATTTGAAAAATTTTCTATGTAGATGTTTAATGCACACTTGTGATACATTATGCTGTTTTGATACATTTATTTTTATTCTGAGGAAAATCTGTTTTTTTTTTACGTCTCTGGCTCTTTACGATACTCACTGGTGATAAAACTAGCAACAATGTGTGAGATTTAAAAAATAACACCAAAACACATAGGACAACTTGTACTACTTTGTTTATTACAAATCATTACAACCCCATTATTACTAAGTAGTGCAAGTTGTCATATGTGTTTTGGTTTTAGTAAAACCGCTCCATAGAAGAATCTATTTAAAAAATAACATCAAGTATCTATACAAACTGAGTCTATACACAAAGATATTATCTGTGGGTAATTATGTCTCAGATTATTACACAAATGGACATTTCAAACAAGTGACATTGAAGCATTGGAGCATGTTTTGACAGGTCAACCTTTTTTGTCTTGGAGGGGTCTAGAGAGAGCAGACTTGCCTAAAATGTTTTTCTTTGGTTTTCACAGAGGTCAAGTTTATGATGTCACTGAAATCTGTGCACATCTCAGCAAGGATTATGATTGGTTTATGTGATATTATTACCAAGTGAAATATTGCATATGATTTTTATTATACTTATTTCTTATTATATATTTTAACCTTAGTTTAATCTATAGTATTAGAATAATATATGTCCAGCTAAATTGTTAGTGGATGACATAAGTCTAGACATGTGTTGTCCTGCTGTGTGTCCAAGCTGACATAATGACCATATGAATTACTAGACAATAGACTAGTTATCAAGCCAGAACCTGGCTTCTGCTATGTTCAGACTAGTTTAATGTTTATAGTAACAGCCAGCACCTATATGTATATAAGTTAAACATTTTAATTAGGAAGGTAGAGGAGGCTTGGGACAGCCAAGAGAAGGACATGTACATGAACTGCATGGTCACCAGCTTTCTGGTGACACAGTGTTACTATTGTATATATTACTGACTGTATACATGTTTATTAGTTTGCCTTTGGTTGCCTGTTTGGCTACTAAATAAACAATCATGTCCTTATAAAGAACAAGTCTTCCAAGTCTTCATCTTCATTGTGATGACCAGTTTAGGATCAGTTATGGTGACTGTGACCCAGGTCATAGTTGGAGAATCGACCCTGGTCATAATATAAAAACAACCAATAAGACTCCAGTTTTCCAGTTGTGCACAGGTTTCTGTGACATTTCAATATAGGACCTCAGTTTTCCAGTTGTGCACAGGTTTCTGTGACATTTCAATATAGGACCTCAGTTTTCCAGTTGTGCACAGGTTTCTGTGACATTTCAATATAAGACCTCTGCATCCCAAAAAAATAATAAAAACTTGTTTCAAAACCAGATGAAAATTATTTTTTAAAAAGAAGTATATATAATATATTTTTGCCAAAATATCCACATGAATTTTTATCAACCTCAGTATACATACTGTACATGTATATTGCTTTCTAAGGCCAAACTCCTGCCTGTCGTCAACCTAATGTTGTGGTTTATCACAACAACTTATGATTGGGTGTAAAGCCAAGGTTTAAATGATATTCCCCTTTTTAACACAATAAGAAACTTGTCTCCGTGGTTATTTTAGACAAGAAGATTTTCCCTGTGCGCGTGTGTTCTAGTGTTAAAAAAATATATTGCTTTCCTGCAATTGCCACAAGCTTATTGATAGGTTTGCAAGTAACTGCAATGCTATGAAGCTCTCTCTGCTTTTATAAATTAGTTTACTTTCCTGTGTGAAAATTTGAGGTCTGCAGCAATAAAACCTGGGGTTTTCTTCACACTTCATTCACCTGATACTGTACAATTACAGGTCATCTCAGTGCAAACAACTCAACCAAAGGGAGATAATTAAGTACTTCCTCTCCTCAGGTCAATACCACTGTTACTCAGTGTGTTGATATATACCACAGTCAGTGAGAACAAGCCAAGGCGCCGTTGTTCAGAAGTGTTTCTGGCTTAAACCAGCTTCTTTGTAACATGAATATTGTTGTATTCTTAATGGATCGGCTCCTATACAATGATTGATTGATGTTCACACTCAAGATTATTTTACTTACATGGCGGCGTTGCCAAGGTTTAGTGGCGGAGGAAACCAGGCTCATAGCCCGGAGGAAAGCCTGACGTTCGTCGAGTACCTGGCAACTCTTCCACATATGTACCTCCTTTTTTAGAGGAGGCCGGTTGGCTGAATAGATAAGGAAGACAGCCGGCATTTAGTGCTGGCGGTTGGTGCCCTATACTGGGACATGGGTTCCATATCCGTTTTGGGCATCACCCCAAAAACTTGATTAAATACGCTGAATGTATGCTTATTGAAAGCCCTGGGTGTGAAATAAAACTCCATTGAATCCGTGCTGGTAAATTACAATAGGGAGCGAGAGTAACGTGACCATTCCACAAATTTCCTGTCACCGGCGTTGTCATTACGCATGTGAGGAGCCTTTATCGTTCGAACATGACGCTCATTTATGACGTTTTCAAACAAAAAACGTCAATCTAACCGATGACGTCATGAATAAACGTCATCTGTCACCGGATATCGCGAAATCTCTCGGTAGACTCCCAGACCCTATTGGCAGAAGATTGCGTTCTCATAAAACAGTCACTGCCATACAGTCAAACCTATCTAAACTGAAGAGGAAGGAAAGAGAAATAAATCGTCAATGAATCTTTTGATATTAAATTTTTTTTAATTTATGAAAATGCCGGAACTAAAAATTTAATAAATTAAGCGCTTCACACAAAAAATAACTGATTATATTGATTTTATTATAAGAGAATAATATACTTCAGTTCATATATATAGAAATATTTTTTTGTTTAGAAAATAAGCTTTCAATCAGTTAAAAGGAAATGCCAGTTTGATATAGTATAATGCAGCTTCAGTGTTCAGGGAAGGCTATGAAACATATAGTGTTAGATATATCCATTAGTTGTATTCACTGACCAGTCAGTTATTGGAAATCTGCCACCATTGTAACCTACAACTGTTATGTAATAAAACCATTGGCAAGCTGTAGCTTTAAACTAGGCCAAGGTGAAATCTTTCTTTGCTGAGGGTTACTGCTCTTACACTGTGGGATGGTTGCCAGTTATCCCAGGAAGGTTGTGGTTTTCCTCCTGGCATAGATCCTGGTTTCCTCCCACAATAAAACTGGCAACGCTACCACATAAATAAAATAATCTTGAACGCGGCGTAAAACATCAATCAATCAATCTGCTTTTACAGAAGCAGATTTCAGATTTTATAATTTAAGCTTTTGTATTTTAAACTTGACTTCATAATTTTCTGTCAGACTTTGTGAGAATGTGGGACTCAAGGTTTTGTTACTAATTGATGTCCCTTATGAAATGAAGCGTATTATTGTTATTCGTTTGTCTTGTAAACCCAGTTACAAAAACAAAACTGTCCATCACCCATGCAATATGGTTTATGATTTAATTTTAAAATCAAAATTTTATTTATAAAATACAGAAAATCATCTTTTTATTTTGAATATTTTTTTTTTTTTACATTAATGCAACGAGTTAGCATTTAAAACAGAGGAACAACAAACAGGTTGAAAACAAACTTTTTTGTAAAGTTGGCCTAGCTGTCATTCAGCTGTGGTCAGCTAACATATAAACCTATTATAATAGATCCACATACATAGTACATATATAGAGTACAAAGGTCAAGTGAAATGTTTATGGCATAAGATATGTCTATAGAAAGTGACCAGAGCTAGGTTATTATCTGACCATTATAAACCAATGTCCAGTTGTTAGATGACCTTTTACTGGCTTAGGTCTCCTTAGTTCACCTTTTCACCTGGACCAGGTAGATAAACGACCAGGTAAGGGTTATATACACTATCACTAATCACCTACTTATTTGGAAATAGACAAGCTGCTGGTGTTGATTGCAGCTATTTTTGTTGATTTACTTGAAGGTGTTCAGATCATATTGTACATTATTTTTGCATTCTAACTATTTAGTATTTATTTTTTTTATTTATATTTTTTTTTGTCTTTAGACTTTGGATTGAAAAAAAAATGTGATGATTATTTATTGTAAATTTCAAAACCAGCTTATAGCAACCCTGACTACTTTCCCTATTCACATCAAATAGATCACAATCTACCATTTGACAATTCTGAGTGGATTTTTCACTTGGTCGTCGTACTGTACGTGGAAGAGTTGCCAGGAACACGCCGAAGATCGGGGTTTCCCTCCGACCAATGAGCCCTGTTTCCTCACCCACTAAACCTGGCAACGCTGCCATATAAGTGAAATAATCTTGAGTGCGGCGTAAAACATCAATCAATCAATCAATCAATCAACCAAAAAAACAGAAGTTTTTCCACAAATCCTGTTTTAATGAGTAATGAGAAGCTTTTTTGAATTATATTGACTTTTTAATATTTATGAACACTAAAAACACACGGGCAGAGGAGACTTTTTAATATATATCTTTGAATAGATTATCAGTTTTTTATTCTGAAAAAAAAAACTAGTTAGAAGGAACTTTAAACAACTTTTTACTCAGAAATAAACAAACTTTTTTTTTTTTCATCAGAAATCCCATTTGATACTATGTATAGTTTTGGTGTCCAGCAAATAACTAAGCAGGACTCTGTAGCTAATTGTACATCCACTTAGTCTGTGCATTGAGAAAGCTTTGTCCAAATTTGTTCACAGATTTAACCCTTCCTAGACCAAAATAGAAAATTGAAATTCTGCTCCATAGATATTTAAGGACAGTTTAACTCATTTTCAACACTTACATGCACATCGGGTGATAACGACGTATGGTAAGAATTCCGCTAATTCAAGGACGAGCAATGTGAAGATAACAAATTATTAGACTGCTTTCTAGCGATTGCTCGATAGGATTATCGGTCGCTCCATGCAGGAGGTAAGACACCCAAGGAAAAGTCTCAAACTTTTAGAGTGCTTTTCGTAATGTTTTGAGTACTTGAAGTAGCGGAATTCTTACGTACAGAATGTTTTCAATTTGTGTGTGGATGGCCTGGGATTCAAATCAGTGACCCATTAATGGAAGGCTTGCTTTGGACTAATTAGCGTGAAAAGCACATTGAAATCTTAATTTTGGACATGCTTACTTATTGTAACTTCTAGGGGCCTCGGTGGCTCAGTTGGTTAGACGGATAGTCACTTGCTCCGACAGGCCTCCCATCGATGCATCAAAAACTCAGGCCAAATAAAAATTGGTAAGTCTCTGAGTGTATTTTTCACTTGATGGCCGTATGTGGAAGAGTTGTCAGGTACTCTCCAAGGGTCAGGGGTGTCTTCCAGGCAATGAACCTGGTGCCCTCACCCACTAAACCTGGCAACGCAACCATATCAATGAAATAATATTGCGTGCCGGGTAAAACATCAATCAATCAACAACTCTAACTTCTGGTCAGAGATTGTGTGTGGTTCATGAAGGGTTAATCAGTGGACATCCAGTTTATGTACACAGTCCAGTTTGGCCTTAATTCATTATCTCACTGACCATAGGTAAATAAACTCAGGTATTTTTCCACAGGTGTGCCTGGCATTTCTGATCTACACCCCCTGTCATTTGACCTCAAATACCCTGTAATTAAACTATAAAGATTGAAGTTAAGAAAAGCATTTTGTAAATCCTGAATGATGCCCATGTTGTTATCCAGCTGTTTTATTGGGGCTGAAATACACCTGGGGGCTGTTTCTAGACACCAACGTAATTTTGGCCCTGGTCGTGACGTCATGGCAACATATAGGTTCAACATTACGTTAAGACCAGGCGCAAAGTTACGCCGGACGTACATGTGTTGAGAAAACAGCCCCCTGATATCCTAGAACTAGTTGTATTTAGTACAACTGTACTCTAGCTATTCTTATGACAGTCTTTTTTTTATTATTCATCATAAAGAGATTTCCTACCTAATTTGTTTTATATTCTGAAGATTCAAGAGAAGCCCCCGAATTCTGCTTTTCTGGAAAATGTCTGTTTTTGTTCCAATTGTCTCAGTCTTAAGCGTAAATCCCTGCTGTTTTGGGATAAGCAACTTTACATGAAGCTATTCAGGTTGCATGATAATGGATGGTGAATTTCTGTCAACGTCATGATAGAAAAGTAGTAGAAGAAAAAACAAGGAGAAGGGACTAAGATAAGACGTTCAGCCTCCGACCCCCACCCCCTCTCCACCCCCCTCCCCCAGCCCCTCCCCCACCCCCTCTCCACCCCCCCCCCTCCCCCAGCCCCCCCACCCCCTCTCCACCCCCCCCCCCCCCCCTCCCCCAGCCCCTCCCCCACCCCCTCTCCACCCCTCTCCACCCCCTCCTCCAGCCACCCAATAAAAATAAATAGAATGCACCCTGTTTTTTTTTTGCAACAGTATAAATAAAATGGTGTTGACTGTACTGTGATAAAAAAGCTGTCCATCAATTTTTGTATTAATGGAATTATAACAAAATGACTATTTTCTAAATTTCATTCAAAGATTTTTCGTCTCTCTTTGTAGTGGTGTGTAATAAGTGATGGATGAGTTAAGATTCCCTCCTTCAGATCTGGTCAACACGTGACCTATGTCTTTTATCACAGTTATTCCCCTTTGAAAACACTCTCCAGTGAATGTGAAACAAAGGTAAGACATTCTAATGGATACTTTTAATGAGCTTCAAATCGGGACCGGTTACTATAGCAACCATTTAGGGGTTTTGAATAACAGTCTCTCTTAGAAAAAAAAATGTAACAATAGTTTCTTTAGGAAAATATAACCGTTAGTTTAATGCCTTGAATTTCTGAAAATGAAGGGCACCCAATTTCATATCCAGTTGGCTTAATTATGTAATTATGCCTTGCTTAGATGTAATAACACCATCAATGGACGACAGAAGAGGGTTGGTATTAAGGCCATATTGATAGTGACCTTGATGTAATAACACAAGCAATGGACGACAGAAGAGGGTTGGTATTAAGGCCATATTGATAGTGACCTCGATGTAATAACACAAGCAATGGACGACAGAAGAGGGTTGGTATTAAGGCCATATTGATAGTGACCTCGATGTAATAACACAAACAATGGACCACAGAAGGGGGTTGGTATTAAGGCCATATTGATATTGACCTCGATGTAATAACACAAACAATGGACCACAGAAGAGGGTTGGTATTAAGGACATATTGATAGTGACCTCGATGTAATAACACAAGCAATGGACGACAGAAGAGGGTTGGTATTAAGGCCATATTGATATTGACCTCGATGTAATAACACAAACAATGGACCACAGAAGAGGGTTGGTATTAAGGCCATATTGATATTGACCTCGATGTAATAACACAAGCAATGGACGACAGAAGAGGGTTGGTATTAAGGCCATATTGATATTGACCTCGATGTAATAACACAAACAATGGACCACAGAAGAGGGTTGGTATTAAGGCCATATTGATATTGACCTCGATGTAATAACACAAACAATGGACCACAGAAGAGGGTTGGTATTAAGGACATATTGATAGTGACCTCGATGTAATAACACAAACAATGGACCACAGAAGAGGGTTGGTATTAAGGCCATATTGATAGTGACCTCGATGTAATAACACCACCAACGGACCACAGAAGAGGGTTGGTATTAAGGCCATATTGATAGTGACCTCGATGTAATAACACAAACAATGGACCACAGAAGAGGGTTGGTATTAAGGCCATATTGATAGTGACCTCGATGTAATAACACAAACAACGGACCACAGAAGAGGGTTGGTATTAAGGACATATTGATAGTGACCTCGATGTAATAACACCACCAACGGACCACAGAAGAGGGTTGGTATTAAGGCCATATTGATAGTGACCTCGATGTAATAACACAAACAATGGACCACAGAAGAGGGTTGGTATTAAGGACATATTGATAGTGACCTCGATGTAATAACACCATCAATGGACCACAGAAGAGGGTTGGTATTAAGGCCATATTGATAGTGACCTCGATGTAATAACACAAACAATGGACCACAGAAGGGGGTTGGTATTAAGGACATATTGATATTGACCTCGATGTAATAACACCACCAACGGACCACAGAAGGGGGTTGGTATTAAGGCCATATTGATAGTGACCTCGATGTAATAACACCATCAATGGACCACAGAAGGGGGTTGGTATTAAGGCCATATTGATAGTGACCTCGATGTAATAACACCACCAACGGACCACAGAAGGGGGTTGGTATTAAGGCCATATTGATAGTGACCTCGATGTAATAACACCATCAACGGACCACAGAAGGGGGTTGGTATTAAGGCCATATTGATAGTGACCTCGATGTAATAACACCATCAATGGACCACAGAAGGGGGTTGGTATTAAGGCCATATTGATAGTGACCTCGATGTAATAACACCACCAACGGACCACAGAAGGGGGTTGGTATTAAGGCCATATTGATAGTGACCTCGATGTAATAACACAAGCAATGGACGACAGAAGGGGGTTGGTATTAAGGCCATATTGATAGTGACCTCGATGTAATAACACAAACAATGGACCACAGAAGGGGGTTGGTATTAAGGCCATATTGATAGTGACCTCGATGTAATAACACCATCAATGGACCACAGAAGGGGGTTGGTATTAAGGCCATATTGATAGTGACCTCGATGTAATAACACAAACAACGGACCACAGAAGGGGGTTGGTATTAAGGCCATATTGATAGTGACCTCGATGTAATAACACCACCAACGGACCACAGAAGGGGGTTGGTATTAAGGCCATATTGATATTGACCTCGATGTAATAACACCATCAATGGACCACAGAAGGGGGTTGGTATTAAGGCCATATTGATAGTGACCTCGATGTAATAACACCACCAACGGACCACAGAAGAGGGTTGGTATTAAGGCCATATTGATAGTGACCTCGATGTAATAACACAAACAACGGACCACAGAAGAGGGTTGGTATTAAGGCCATATTGATAGTGACCTCGATGTAATAACACAAACAACGGACCACAGAAGAGGGTTGGTATTAAGGCCATATTGATAGTGACCTCGATGTAATAACACAAACAACGGACCACAGAAGAGGGTTGGTATTAAGGCCATATTGATAGTGACCTCGATGTAATAACACAAACAATGGACCGCAGAAGAGGGTTGGTATTAAGGACATATTGATAGTGACCTCGATGTAATAACACCATCAATGGACCACAGAAGAGGGTTGGTATTAAGGACATATTGATAGTGACCTCGATGTAATAACACAAACAATGGACGACAGAAGAGGGTTGGTATTAAGGACATATTGATAGTGACCTCGATGTAATAACACCATCAATGGACCACAGAAGAGGGTTGGTATTAAGGACATATTGATAGTGACCTCGATGTAATAACACAAACAATGGACCACAGAAGGGGGTTGGTATTAAGGACATATTGATAGTGACCTCGATGTAATAACACAAACAATGGACCGCAGAAGGGGGTTGGTATTAAGGACATATTGATAGTGACCTCGAACCAATGGGTCGCGGGTTCGAGTCCCACTCAGTCCAAAAATTGGAAAATTTTCTGATTGGGTTTTCACTCGAACGACCTATGTGGGATGGTTGCCAGTTACCAACGGAAGGTCGTGGGTTTCCTCCGGGCATAGAGCCCGGTTTCCTCCCACAATAAAACTGGCAACGCCGCCATATAAGTGAAATAATCTTGAGCGCGGCGTAAAACACCAAACAATCAATCGATAGTGACCTCGATGTAATAACACCATCAATGGACCACAGAAGGGGGTTGGTATTAAGGCCATATTGATAGTGACCTCGATGTAATAACACAAACAATGGACCACAGAAGGGGGTTGGTATTAAGGACATATTGATAGTGACCTCGATGTAATAACACAAACAATGGACCGCAGAAGAGGGTTGGTATTAAGGCCATATTGATAGTGACCTCGATGTAATAACACCATCAATGGACCACAGAAGAGGGTTGGTATTAAGGCCATATTGATAGTGACCTCGATGTAATAACACAAACAATGGACCACAGAAGGGGGTTGGTATTAAGGACATATTGATAGTGACCTCGATGTAATAACACAAACAATGGACCGCAGAAGAGGGTTGGTATTACGGCCATATTGATATTGACCTCCGTGACATTCGTTTCCCTGAATAGACCCTTTTGGCTTAGGTATTGGCGCTTTCGTAGAAGCCTCGGTGTATGGCAAAATGACGCTACATTGAGTGTTTAGATCAATCTGATGTCTGAATCGTCCTCAGTTTGTCTATGACGCAATGCAGTAGAGGCGTGTCACAGCGACTGCAGTAACCGAGAAATAATTCAAATGCCATACAACGTCATTCTAAGCCGAAAGGGTCTATTAGGCTGAAAGCTTAATGTAATCACTTTGAGAATTATGGTATGGAAGGGGGATTTGAAGTGACTGTTGGATCAAGCCCTTTATAGTGACACACGTGACTTCACTCCTTGTCAGTGCAGATTGATTTCCATACCCCTCCTTTGACGTCACTAAACGATCAATCTATTCTCGACTAACTTTTGATTTCTGTACCAAATGTCGGAAATCTCCAGGAACGGCCATTTATCAACTTTGTAATGATAACCAATGAAATAGAAACACCGAGGGATTGCTGACTGATTATCTGATATCCAAGTACTCTACCTGACCTATTGATGAACTCGTTTTCACAAGGTATACCTGTAATTAACAGGTGTTAAAATCTGATCACAGGTAAACGTGTAATGGAGATATATTTATAACTGTGATCATCACCTGGGTTGACCTTCAGTGTGGCGTTAAACTGGAATCAATGTAGAGGTACCCTCAGACTGGGTGCCCTAAATTATCCCAGTGTGGTGTTTATCAACAAAACTCTTACAAATTCTCCGACACAGATCTAACTCATGTGGTGCTCGAAAACTTTCTGAATGTGTTTCTCACTTGATCACATGTGGTAGAATCGCCAGGTACGGAAGGTCGGGAGGGTCCTCTGGTCAAAGAGCTCAATTTCTTCCCCTACTAAACCTGGCAACATTGCCATATATACAGTGTAACTGATATGATCTCGAGTGTAGCGTAAAACATCCATCAGTCCATACTTTGTATTCCAGTGCATTACAGTAAAAGCAAAGCTGTGCCAAATAAACTGTCAACTAAATGTACTTATAATTTGAGTTTATCTAAAGGCCCGTTCTCACTGTGCGATTTGTCGTACCGACTCGTAGGATGCGATTAAAATGGATGCTTTTAATCGGTCAATATTTTTTATCAACCAATTAAATGCATCCATTTTAATCGCATCCTGCACAGTGAGAACGGACCTTAATGGTGATACAATATATAGCTTTGTTATTGTTACTCATGGTAGACCATTCCCTGATCCAGTGTAATTGTGAGAGATATACAGCCAGGATGTCAGGCCTCAAATTAAACCAAGGCCTGCATTGACCACCTTCTTGGTAAGGAGTCATATGAAATAACCTGAAGAGAATAAAAAGCAACAGGAGTCTCTTTCACAAAGCGTCGTAGCGTAAGTTTTTATCTAACTGTCATGTCAACCCATACTGTAGGGATACATTGTTATGAAAGTTACGCAAAAAAAAAACTGCGGCGTTTTGTAAAACAGGCTCCAGGGCTAAAGCAAAAGTGGGCACTCCGGCATTTGGGTCTTGGTATGATCAGATGTCTGTGACCGACCAGGGGAGATAACCACTGTACTTCTTGCTGCAGGATAAAGTGTGTGTTGGAAGAGAGAGGGTTAAAATAGTTCTGATGAAGCCTATTGTTATGAATCCGGCCATGGGCTCTGAACCTCAGAATGAAGAGAAAAGGGTTAAGTTGAAGGATGATAAGAAAAATACAGGTAGATTGATATACATTACCTGCTGCTGTAAAGGCTTATTACACCATTGCTACAGCTGTAATATGTGCTTGTCTTAGGCTTGTATAATGCTTATTACACTCTTGCTACAGCTGTAATATGTGCTTGTCTTAGGCTTGTATAATGCTTATTACACTCTTGCTACAGCTGTAATATGTGCTTGTCTTAGGCTTGTATAATGCTTATTACACTCTTGCTACAGCTGTAATATGGGCTTGTCTTAGGCTTGTATAATGCTTATTACACCTTGCTACAGCTGTAATTTGGGCTTGTCTTAGGCTTGTATAATGCTTATTACACTCTTGCTACAGCTGTAATTTGGGCTTGTCTTAGGCTTGTATAATGCTTATTACATTATTGTTACAGCTGCAATATGTGCTTGTCTTAGGCTTGTATAATGCTTATTACATTATTGTTACAGCTGTAATATGTGCTTGTCTTAGGCTTGTATAATGCTTATTACATTAATGTTACAGCTGTAATATGTGCTTGTCTTAGGCTTGTATAATGCTTATTACATTATTGTTACAGCTGTAATATGTGCTTGTCTTAGGCTTGTATAATGTTTATTACACTCTTGCTACAGCTGTAATATGGGCTTGTCTTAGGCTTGTATAATGCTTATTACATTATTGCTACAGCTGTAATATGGGCTTGTCTTAGGCTTGTATAATGCTTATTACACTCTTGCTACAGCTGTAATATGGGCTTGTCTTAGGCTTGTATAATGCTTATTACACTCTTGCTACAGCTGTAATATGGGCTTGTCTTAGGCTTGTATAATTCTTATTACACTCTTGCTACAGTTGTAATATGGGCTTGTCTTAGGCTTGTATAATGCTTATTACACTCTTGCTACAGCTGTAATATGGGCTTGTCTTAGGCTTGTATAATGCTTATTACACTCTTGCTACAGTTGTAATATGGGCTTGTCTTAGGCTTGTATAATGCTTATTACACTCTTGCTACAGCTGTAATATGGGCTTGTCTTAGGCTTGTATAATGCTTATTACACTCTTGCTACAGTTGTAATATGGGCTTGTCTTAGGCTTGTATAATGCTTATTACACTCTTGCTACAGCTGTAATATGGGCTTGTCTTAGGCTTGTATAATGCTTATTACACTCTTGCTACAGTTGTAATATGGGCTTGTCTTAGGCTTGTATAATGCTTATTACAATCTTGCTACAGCTGTAATATGGGCTTGTCTTAGGCTTGTATAATGCTTATTACACTATTGCTACAGTTGTAATAGGGGCTTGTCTTAGGCTTGCCTTATGCTTATTACACTCTTGGTACAGCTGTATTTTGGGCTTGTCTTATGCTTATTACACTATTGCTACAGCTGTAATATGGCTTGTCTTATGCATATTACACTCTACGACAGCTACAGCTTATGCATATTTCACTCTTGGGATTGTCTTAGGCTTGTATAATGCTTATTACACTTGCTACAGCTGTAATATGGGCTTGTCTTAGGCTTGTATAATGCTTATTACACTATTACTACAGCTGTAATTTGGGCTTGTCCTATGCATCTTACCTACTGCTATGGCTGTTACATGTACATGCATATGGACTTTTCTTATGCACTCTGTATAACATGCTTAATATGTGATGCAGTTTTGGATACTATAGTTGCTTGTAATGCAGTAATTGTCTGTTAAAATGCCTTTTTGTCTTACTCGCTGCTTATATATGTATATATATATGATTGTATAAATGTGCTTCAGCTAGTTTACTTCACCAATAATGGATTTCCTCCAAATATATGGGGCCTCCGTAGCTCAGTAGGTAGAGCATTGGACGCTCAATCCGAACAGCCTTCGATCAATGGGTCGCGGGTTCGAATCCCACTCAGTCCAAAAAAAATTGGAAAATTTTCTGACTGGGTTTTCATTATTGTTATTATTATTATTATATAAGTGAAATAATCTTGAGCGCGGCGTAAAACATCAAACAATCAATCAATCAACCTCCAAATATACAACTCTCGGACCTCAGTCAGCAGAGCGATATTCTGGGAGTCCCAACACAAAGCTTGAATCTCACTCAGTCCCAAAGACAAAAGTTAATAAATTTATGAGTGGGATATTCACATGATTACCCTATGTAGTAAAGTTGCCAGATACTTTCTGAAGGTCAAGCCCATTCCCTTCCCCGCCTAACCTCGGGGGAAATAATCTTTTTGGTGTGTCGTTAAAAACGGCCATCAATCCATTTTGGAAGATGCCAATAAAGTTATACACACTGCTTTTATCTGATTCAGCCTGCTTATTATTCCATAGCTTCATTTTAGTTTATACCAGGAATGTATATTCAAATTTCACATTTAATAAGCATGAGATTTCCAAACTATATTGTCTATGGATTAGGAATTTGCTTGTATAAAATCTATTCACTTTAAGTTTAACATAATTAGCCCCTTACATGTAGTTGTGTTGATTGAAATACTCTTGTAAACCCATGTACAAACAACATGTTCAGTCATACATGTACATGTTATTGTTTATTCATACCAAATCTGTATCTATATTATTCATTCGTACTATGTTTTGTGGTAAAACAGTGATGACGTGTGGAGTATTCGTGTTGGCTTAAGCTGATAACATTGGAGCTTTTGTGGCTTTCTGCTTATAAATATAGTTACAGAATTTTACACTTTTATGACAAACAGTTATAAAATACATTGTCGATTTGTGTCACAAATTTTTTTTGGGGGAAGTATCTACATGACGCTGATGATGGGGGTCAATATAATTCGAAAAATAATGACGATCTCAAAATTCAAAATTTCTTTAAATATTTTGGAACATTTTCATAATTTCTCCTGTATTTACCATTACAAACTAATCAATCAATCAACCCTAGCTATGAGTGAAGCTTTATTTAATTTACACACTGTATTGCTTCACTATATTTGCCAACTTTAAACTGCTTATTTGCTTGCAATCTCTGGTGCTCTGCTTATCATTTTACTTAAATTAATCCTCTGTGGAGAGAGCATAATGCAGGGAAAACATATTTCTGTGGGGAATTTGTTTTTTTAGGTTTATGTAAGGGGCGTGGCTGGGAGAACTTCTACATGTTTTTATAACAAAAAATTACTTGAAAGTTTGATAAATTAAATAAAGCTCTGATAAATTAAATAAAGCTCTTAAAAAAGTGTTTAGTGAACAGACATTTTTTGGAAGCATCAACATTTGTAAATTAAGGTGAAGAATTACTTATGGACATTGTTATCAAAGTCAATGACTTTATCATAATGTTATCCATAAGTAATTCTTCACCTTATTGTAACCTTTCAACTTGTAAATGCCATTGAAAGATTTTACATTTGTACTTGTCTGTTTCAGAAATGGAGATGCCCGCTATAACGGACTCATCATACAATATGGGTCAAACTACGTTTACAAATCCGGAACAGGAGGCGTACGATAATTATGTTTATACGATGACTTACCTGTCACAGCAAGGCGACCCTCAAAGTAAGGATATCATCTTATTAGAATTTACCTGATTTCTCCAGGTATATATCCGAAATAACAAACAGTGGGACAGTTTTTTTTTTACCAAAGTCACTCAACCCATAGATACATGTATTACTACAAAATATTTGATACATGTGCTCGCACTGCAGGATATTTTTCTTTAGATGGATTGATTGTTTTATGCTGAACCCCCGCGCGTTGCTTGGTTTAGTGCGAGAGGAAACCGGGCTCCTTCCCCAGAAGAGACGTAGACATTGCAGTTGGTAAAAGAAAATTAAATAAAAAGTTTTAGACCTTTAGATCTTTAGACCCTGTGGCATTGGCTGCCCAAATTCAAACTTTTTTCATAAATTCTGATTGCCAAAAGAAGTTGAATGTTTGAAGGATTGGCTTTGAAATGATAAACATTGATAAAGTCAGTAAATGATATACCTCTTTTTAACACAATTAGAAACTTGTCTCCATGGTTATTTTAGACAAGAAGATTTTACCTGTGCCCGTGTTTTAGTGTTCATAATATATAAAGTCAATAACCTTTATGAACCTAAGATATGTATTTAAAATGGACAACATTCAAATAGCTGTGATGTATGAGTTTAGATTAGGGTATTTGTTGCCTTTAGAAACTACCTTAACATGCATATCCAAGATTGATATCAGCGGAAAGCTTTTATTTTATACTTATTGATAAATATAACAAACAATTAGTTTATTCTGTTTCAACAGCATAATTGTCTCCATATTAGATATCTCCTGTCACAGAAACATCTTTATTTTTGTGGGGAGAGAACTTGAGCTTGTGAATGACAGCCTGAAAATGGGTCAATTGATTTGAAATGGAGCAGCACTTGACAATATCATGTTTATAATTCCTGTATTTCTCTGGCTCTTTAATTACTTTTTGCACTCGGAGGATTCTAAAATCTATATTGTTTACATTAGTGCGTACAAACCAAAAACTTGCATACTTCTTATAAGCTCTGTCAAGTATGTATGACTTGTGAAAACAGGAAAAAGTTTAAAATGTTTGTCAAGCTGTGCAAAAAATCTGGGTAATTGAAGATGGGATAGAGGGGGTTGGGGGGGGGGGGACTGAATTCGAAAGAATTGTGTTCTAAAAGTAAACAAAATTTAAATAACAGGAAGAAACGTTTATTCATTCTAAGCAATACTTTATTGTATGTTCTCGAGACTAGACATTTTTTAACATTCTGTTTGAACGGCAAAATATCCACATTTTGGCAGCTCATTCCAGGGTCTTATTTTATTGAACTTTAAAAGAAATAATGAAAATCAAGACTTCAATCAATCAATTCCGTTTCTTAGAACACCGGTTTCAATATTTGACAAATAAATCCTGACAGGTGAAGAAATAATAGTGTGAATATTGTTTTTGTCTTTTAATCTCTCAACAATGACAGATATAAACACCTCGTCAAAGATTTTGATTAAAAAAGGCATGTGTGGAAATAAAAGTGGATGTATCAATATCAGTTAGCACTAAATATAAGATTTTCTTAGAAGACCTAACTGGTCATATTGACAATTGAACCTAGTGCCATCACACTGAAATCTAATGTAAAGAGATGAAATATGTAGATTGCTCTGTAAGTAACTTTCTTCCCAGGTCAGTCTCCTGGTCCAACACGGGCCTTCCATCAATGCTGTGCAGGATGGAAGACCGCTTAAACCAAATAAAAATCGAAAAAACAAATTTGACTAGATTTTTCATTAGATTGTCGTGTGTTAAAGAATTAACAGGTACTTGCCGAAGGTCCTGGGTTTCCTTCTGGTAAAGAGCTTGGTTTCTTACCCCACTAAACCTGACAACGCCGCCATATAAAGGAGATAATCTTGAGTGCGGCGTAAAACAATCAATCAATCTTCCAAGGTGCCAACACACTGAAATCAAATATATTTTATCATGCAAACTGTCAGAAATGCTATCAAATTCTAAGACTGTCCTGTTTTTTAAAAGGCTAACATGCGCTGGGTAATATATCATATAACGTTATATTATGATATTACATTATCTTTTAAAGAGATATTTAGTTTGTAACTTCTTTATGGTCACATCATATGTGTTTTTCAGAGAGTAAACCAAGGGTAAATTGGTTACATTGTCGTATGGCTTAAACATTAACATTTCGGTAGAAAGGTCTACAATTAAGTTCTGTGTTTTTCAGGACGTATGTACGAACAGGGGATGTATGGTTTGGATCTTCAGAGTCCGACTACCATGTCAGAGCCAAACCAGTCGCCCTCACCACCCCCACCCCCGAGGGTGTACAAACCCTGTGTCGTCTGTAATGATAAGTCGTCAGGATTTCATTATGGTGTCAGCTCCTGTGAAGGGTGTAAGGTAAGGATAATTTACTGTTATTCTGACGTGTGTGCCTGTAATGGTTGCAAGGTACCACAGGGTTGTTAGATCAGGGTACAGCCTGGTTTACTGCCCCATGGAATTCTGCTCCACTAGTCTGGAGTGTGGCTTCAAACGCCAACCAATCAATCATTCCAATTTTTATCCTCCCACAATAAAACTGGCAACACCGCCATATAAGTGAAACAATCTTGAGAGCGGCGTAAAACACCAAACAATCGATCGTCCATTGTTTTTTTTTCTTTTTTAGGGTTTTTTCCGACGCAGTGTACAGAAAAATATGCAATATACATGTCATAAAGACAAGAACTGTCCCATAAATAAAGTCACCCGGAACAGATGTCAGTTCTGTCGTCTCCAAAAATGTTTCTCCGCAGGGATGTCCAAAGAAGGTGAGTTTCCAGTGACTAGCAGAAGGTTAGAGAGTTGCCAAAGCTCAGGGCAATGTCACCCAAAGCTCAGGGCAATGTCACCCAAAGCTCAGAGCTATGTCACCCAAAGCTCAGGGCAATGTCACCCAAAGCTCAGGGCAATGTCACCCAAAGCTCAGAGCAATGTCACCCAAAGCTCAGAGCAATGTCACCCAAAGCTCAGAGCAATGTCACCCAAAGCTCAGAGCAATGTCACCCAAAGCTCAGAGCTATGTCACCCAAAGCTCAGAGCAATGTCACCCAAAGCTCAGAGCAATGTCACCCAAAGCTCAGAGCAATGTCACCCAAAGCTCAGAGCAATGTCACCCAAAGCTCAGAGCAATGTCACCCAAAGCTCAGAGCAATGTCACCCAAAGCTCAGAGCAATGTCACCCAAAGCTCAGAGCTATGTCACCCAAAGCTCAGAGCAATGTCACCCAAAGCTCAGAGCAATGTCACCAGATAACTGAAATAGTCTTGAGTGCATTGAAAAACATCAGTCAATCAACCAATAAAGTTGCAAACCTTTTCACATGGTTAGAATTAGTCTTTGAAACAATTTTCTATTTCTGATTGTACAGCTGTTCGGAATGACAGAAACAAGAAGAAAAAAGCGAAACAGGAAGCCAATTGTGGGTCTTCGTCTTCATCAACGTGTTCACAGCAGTCGGAGGATTTGACGGTGACGGACACTAATCTTATCCAAGATATCCTGGAGGCACATCAGACAACGTTTCCCCGCGGTGACTTAACAGAAGAAGATGTAGAAGATGATAGAAAAATGGTGGTACGTCTTCTTGTCATCCAATATTCATCTTACTTGTTGATACTCTAATGGTGATATTTAAGTGGCATGAGCTGCCAAAATGTTGATATTTTGACGTTAAAACAGAATGTTTAAATTATTGGCTATTTTTGGCTTAGAATAAATGAATGGTCATCCTGGTTATATAAATTTTGTCAACTTTTCTATTACGTTTTTGGTTCGCATAGGCCACATACTGTATGGATTTTCCTCATTCCAACGCCAATCATTTAGTTTTTTGATGGCCTTCAAAGCCTCTTACTGTTGTGAGGATCAGAAGCTATGAAAAAATTGGGAATTTTGGCAGCTAATGCCACTTTAAGCTTACATCAGGGATTCATAGAAGTCCAAAATTTACAAACCGAAATTGAAAAATTCAGTTTTTTAGAAGGTGAAATTCAGTTTTTTTTAAATTTACCGACCATTTTAGGGTTAAAATTGAGTTAAAATCTATGTTACAAACCAGTTCCAATTTAATATTTCTTTTTTCATGAAAGTATGAATTCCAAGAAAAAAAACAGGTTTGACAAAAAACTAATGATAATAATATATATGTAATGTCAAACCTAGATCAAAGTTATCCCTTCTTCATGTGTAACAATAAGAAAATACACAATGATTTACTTGACAAATGAATGGAACTATTTGAGAACTATGGTTCAGGGGAGGTAACTAACATATTTCATGTTGTAAGACATTAAAAAAAAAAAAAAAAAAAAAAAAAGTTGTCTCCCCTTTAATTTTCTATACGGCCAAAAACAGCTGAATAAATATAACAAGTCTCGAATTATTCTCATTATTGTGGGTAATACTCCCCAAAATTTCTCAGTTCATCACAATAAGCTTAGTTTAGAAATGTTTAGGTAATCAAAAAGACTTTCAAAGTGCACAATAAGCCATGTTGTGGAGACACTGATTTCTCAGTATTTAAACAACAACAACAAGAGAATGACGGCCATGGTCGTTTGACGGCGGTTTCTAAATAAACTTTTCCCTTGAACTTGGATTTTTTCATCATAAACAGTGGATATCAATCAAGCAATATTCAGTTTTTCACGCCCAAATTGAGTTTGGAAATTTTAGTTTTCAAAAGGAAATTTAAAACTGAAAATATTGAGTTTTTCAACACCAAATTCAGTTTTAAACTCAATTTTACGAACCGAATATCGGTAAGTAAATTGGACGTGTATGAATCCCTGTACATGTATGTGATAATGAAAACTATTAATAGATGTGATTTCATACTGTGAACTTTAAGCAATTCAGTTTGTTTTAGACACCCTGCCAAAGTCTGTCAATGCCATCATTATAAGTGAAATAAATCAATGTTATTTCAGGAATCTTTAAAACAGCCTGAGGGTCCAAGCTCCATGTTGTGGGAAAGAGTCACAGAATTATCCTCAAAAGGAATTATCAAAATAGTGGAATTTTCAAAGAAGATTCCCGGATTTATGAATTTAACAACCTCCGACCAAATTACACTGCTTAAAGCAGCTTGTCTTGAAATAATGGTAAAAACATTATTTTTCTTTTTTATATGCTCCTAATCGTTAATTTTATTTTTGTACAAAATTTTGGGGGAAATCTTGGAAAAACATTGTTTATTAGTAGGGGGTGTGTTTCATTTGCAGAATTAAAAAAAATAAATTCAAATTTTATGGAATTTAAGAGAAAACTTTTCTACAATTTAACTACTTTCCAATTATTTTTAAATATTACAATTTGTGTAAATTTTGGTATTCACACTGTTTTTTATTTCCCCCCCTGTTAACATTGTAGATCTTACGGTTATGTCTGCGATATACATTAGACAGAGACGTAATGATGTTTGCAAACGGCTTGGAGTTAACGAGGAATGAACTACAAGCAGGAGGTTTCGGCTCTCTCACGGATACAATCTTTAATTTCGCTGCCTCTTTAAAAAGAATGGATGTAGATGAATCCGAGTTCGCTATTCTCTCAGCAATATGTTTAATAAGTGGCGGTAAGTCAGTCGCTAGGGGCGGTAAGTCAGTTGCTAGGGGCGTGGTTTGGGAAGAAGTGGACTAGTTCGCTATTCTCTCAGCAATATGTTTAATAAGTGGCGGTAAGTCAGTTGCTAGGGGCGTAGTTTGGGAAGAAGTGGACTAGTTCGCTATTCTCTCAGCAATATGTTTAATAAGTGGCGGTAAGTCAGTTGCTAGGGGCGTGGTTTGGGAAGAAGTGGACTAGTTCGCTATTCTCTCAGCAATATGTTTAATAAGTGGCGGTAAGTCAGTCGCTAGGGGCGTTGTTTGGGAAGAAGTGGACTAGTTCGCTATTCTCTCAGCAATATGTTTAATAAGTGGCGGTAAGTCAGTCGCTAGGGGCGCTGTTTGGGAAGAAGTGGACTAGTTCGCTATTCTCTCAGCAATATGTTTAATAAGTGGCGGTAAGTCAGTTGCTAGGGGCGCTGTTTGGGAAGAAGTGGACTAGTTCGCTATTCTCTCAGCAATATGTTTAATAAGTGGCGGTAAGTCAGTTGCTAGGGGCGCTGTTTGGGAAGGAGTGGACTAGTTCGCTATTCTCTCAGCAATATGTTTAATAAGTGGCGGTAAGTCAGTTGCTAGGGGCGTAGTTTGGGAAGAAGTGGACTAGTTCGCTATTCTCTCAGCAATATGTTTAATAAGTGGCGGTAAGTCAGTTGCTAGGGGCGTAGTTTGGGAAGAAGTGGACTAGTTCGCTATTCTCTCAGCAATATGTTTAATAAGTGGCGGTAAGTCAGTTGCTAGGGGCGTAGTTTGGGAAGAAGTGGACTAGTTCGCTATTCTCTCAGCAATATGTTTAATAAGTGGCGGTAAGTCAGTTGCTAGGGGCGTAGTTTGGGAAGAAGTGGACTAGTTCGCTATTCTCTCAGCAATATGTTTAATAAGTGGCGGTAAGTCAGTTGCTAGGGGCGTAGTTTGGGAAGAAGTGGACTAGTTCGCTATTCTCTCAGCAATATGTTTAATAAGTGGCGGTAAGTCAGTTGCTAGGGGCGTAGTTTGGGAAGAAGTGGACTAGTTCGCTATTCTCTCAGCAATATGTTTAATAAGTGGCGGTAAGTCAGTTGCTAGGGGCGTAGTTTGGGAAGAAGTGGACTAGTTCGCTATTCTCTCAGCAATATGTTTAATAAGTGGCGGTAAGTCAGTTGCTAGGGGCGTAGTTTGGGAAGAAGTGGACTAGTTCGCTATTCTCTCAGCAATATGTTTAATAAGTGGCGGTAAGTCAGTTGCTAGGGGCGTAGTTTGGGAAGAAGTGGACTAGTTCGCTATTCTCTCAGCAATATGTTTAATAAGTGGCGGTAAGTCAGTCGCTAGGGGCGTAGTTTGGGAAGAAGTGGACTAGTTCGCTATTCTCTCATCAATATGTTTAATAAGTGGCGGTAAGTCAGTTGCTAGGGGCGTAATTTGGGAAGAAGTGGACTAGTTCGCTATTCTCTCAGCAATATGTTTAATAAGTGGCGGTAAGTCAGTTGCTAGGGGCGTAGTTTGGGAAGAAGTGGACTAGTTCGCTATTCTCTCAGCAATATGTTTAATAAGTGGCGGTAAGTCAGTTGCTAGGGGCGTAGTTTGGGAAGAAGTGGACTAGTTCGCTATTCTCTCAGCAATATGTTTAATAAGTGGCGGTAAGTCAGTTGCTAGGGGCGTAGTTTGGGAAGAAGTGGACTAGTTCGCTATTCTCTCAGCAATATGTTTAATAAGTGGCGGTAAGTCAGTTGCTAGGGGCGTAGTTTGGGAAGAAGTGGACTAGTTCGCTATTCTCTCAGCAATATGTTTAATAAGTGGCGGTAAGTCAGTTGCTAGGGGCGTAGTTTGGGAAGAAGTGGACTAGTTCGCTATTCTCTCAGCAATATGTTTAATAAGTGGCGGTAAGTCAGTTGCTAGGGGCGTAGTTTGGGAAGAAGTGGACTAGTTCGCTATTCTCTCAGCAATATGTTTAATAAGTGGCGGTAAGTCAGTTGCTAGGGGCGTAGTTTGGGAAGAAGTGGACTAGTTCGCTATTCTCTCAGCAATATGTTTAATAAGTGGCGGTAAGTCAGTTGCTAGGGGCGTAATTTGGGAAGGAGTGGACTAATTATGTGACAATAAGTTTGTTTCTTAGGGGCAGAGATTGGGAAGGAGTGGACTAATTATGTGACAATAAGTTTGTTTCTTAGGGGCAGAGATTGGGAAGGAGTGGACTAATTATGTGACAATAAGTTTGTTTCTTAGGGGCAGAGATTGGGAAGGAGTGGACTAACTATGTGACGATAAGTTTGTTTCTTAGGGGCAGAGATTGGGAAGGAGTGGACTAAATAAGTGACGATAAGTTTGTTTCTTAGGGGCAGAGATTGGGAAGGAGTGGACTAATTATGTGACAATAAGTTTGTTTCTTAGGGGCAGAGATTGGGAAGGAGTAGACTAACTATGTGACGATAAGTTTGTTTCTTAGGGGCAGAGATTGGAAAGGAGTGGACTAACTACGTGACGACGAGTTGGGTTCTTAAGGGTAGAGTTAGGGCAATATGTGACAGACTAATTTTATTTAAAAACAAACTGTTTGTTCGTATTTTGACATTGTTGATCCCTGTGCTTTTCCTGACTTTTTTTAAGGTGAGATTGAACACCAAAAAAACCCCTTAATCTTGCATAGATATCCTGTAATATTGGATATTTAATTTCATCATTTTTCATCCTGTCTAAAACCACGGTTGCACTACAAGTTGTTTGTGGCTGCTTTGAACTTGTTTCCTTAAAACATGAGCAGTCACACTAAACGTTATTCAAACTAGTTTGATTGAAACATTTTAAGAGTTAAAAAGATTGTCTTTAGTGTGACCAGAGCAGGCGTTGCTTTGAAGCGGACTATAAAACATCAATTAAAAGTAACAGTTTTTCTTGAATTTCAGATCGTTCTGGTCTGGAAGACCCGGAGCGTGTAGAACATATGCAGGAGCCAATACTAGAAGCTCTCAAACATTATATCCGTTCCCGACAACCCAATCAGCCACACATCTTCGCCAAACTCCTTATGAAGCTTACAGATTTACGCAGTCTTAGCGTGAAAGGTAACCTCCCTTTCTTCTCTCAAAATGGAGGAAAATTGGACAAGTATTCCAAATGAGGTTTTCACACAAGCTCGGTGCCCCCCCCCCCTCTCCCTCTCTCTCTCCCCACCAAACCTTGACCTTTCTATTTAACCTCTGGTCATTCTCAGTGTTCTGTAGACACACCTTTCTCACCTGTATCCACTCCTATTACCTGTCTCTGTTCTGCTAATGTCGTCCTCAAAGTAAATCTGTGTCAAACACATAGTTATCAGGTGTCTCAAATCTGTTGAGGGGTCTGTGGCTCAGTAGGTAGAGCGATGGATGCTCAATCCGAACAGCCTTCCACCTATGGGTCGCGGGTTCGAATTCCACTCCGTCCAAAAAAAAATGGAAAATTTTCTGACTGGGTTTTCACTCGAACGACCTATGTGGGATGGTTGCCAGTTACCAAGTCGTGTGTTTCCTCTGGGCATAGAGCCCGGTTTCCTACCACAATAAAACTGGCAACGCCACCATATAAGTGAAATAATTTTGAGCGCGGCGTAAAACCCCAAACAATCAATCAATCAATCAAATCTGTTGAGCTTAGTGACTGACTTGTACTGTCATAGGTTCTACTACTTATGTACTTTTCCACCTGACACTCTGTTCCAAATGTATATAGAACCAAGAAAGTTTAGCAGTTTCTTGCTGAGACACAGCCAAGGGTAATTTTTTCTCAAAATAGTTATGCCCAATGTAATTTTGCGATTGGTTTTATGTAATGGTTATTTTGGGTACATTTTTCAATGACAGTTGGGCCTTGCAGTCTAGATTCAAATCCTTTGAAAAAATGGACACCTAGCTTCTCCCCCAATCAACAACAGTGTTCTTTAATACACCTAGACATCGCAGTATAATACACAAGTAGTGTTATTCCAAATAACATGTGGTTGCCAGTTACCCCTGGAAGGTCGTGGTTTTCCTCCGGGCATAGAGCTGTTTCCTCCCACAATAAAACTGGCAACGCGGCCATATAAGTGAAATAATCTTGAACGTGATGTAAAACATCAAACAATCAATCAATCAACCGAATTACATGAGATGTTTTGATATGATGATAATTCCTGATAATGACTTAATTAACAGTCTAAATATTAAAAATGCATTTCACTTTTTTTTTTTTTTTTTTTTAAACAGTATTTATTGAGATTTCTCAAAAAAACACAATATTATCTTGCATTTGCATAGTCATAAGTACAATGTTTTCAACAATTCACACGAGATAACACCTATTTTTAAACCACTACAAAAGTTCTACAGATTCACATTGAAATTCTCTAGAGGTTTCACTTAATTTTTCTGCCACTACTGATGTATAATATGAAACCCATCAGTGTGACTAATCTGTTTTCACTCTACTTTTACTGTCGTAAATTTGACTTTTTTCAAACTATAACAATGACTTTTGTTGACCAGGTGAAAAGCAGACGTTTAAACGGTTACGCATGGCGCTGACATCTTACCTTTCTGGGGAAAAGCTCTCCCCTGTTCTGACCTGTCCGTCGGAGCTTCAAGCACTCCTCAAAATGCACCCACACTAAAAACTTCTATCTCTTTAGTTTAAATGTTGAGATTGCCCCAAAACAATCAGATTTGGCTGAGCTTCCATACATTTAGACCTCTATTTGATTAACCTGTATTTCTAACACAATACTGTCATATGATACCTGTCTAAAGTTCACAATTAACTTTTACTCAATATTTTGATGATTTATGACAAGTTTACTCTCTTGGCAGACCTGAGATTATTTTGAGCTGGAAGTTAAAGATTTCTGAAATTAAGTTTTTTTATTCGTGTTCTTTTAAAAGGCCATGGCCTTGATATTAAGAAATAAATCACAAATTATTTAATTTATCCTTGCACTTAAAACTACCCACATTCCTGAGTTTATAATGCATGGATTATCTGCCCCTTGGTGAGTCCCTCGTTGAGTTGTGCCATTTGTTATTGTTTTATTATCGTTCGTTTTGTTTCATACTAACTCCGATTTCACAATAACTTTTATATCCCACTCACTCCCCAAAAATTGGAAATTTTCTGACTGGGTTTTCACTTGAATGACATAGTGTATGTGGGATGGTTGCCAGTTACCAACGGAAGGTCGTGAGTTTTCTCCGGGCATAGAGCCCGGTTTCCTCCCACAATAAAACTGGCAACGCGCCATATAAGTGAAATAATCTTGAGCGCGCCGTAAAACACCAAACAATCAATCATGTATACTGTGGGGGCCTGATCGGTCAAAGTTATAGTCCGACATATGCCTTCCATGTACGCCCTTTTGAATCCCACTCAGACCAAATAAACATTGAAATATTTCTGATTGGATTTTCACTTGATTGATTCACTTGATTGTATGTGTAGAAGAGTGGCCAAGTACTGGGGCGAAGGTTTTACTCGGGCCAAAGATCCCCCCACTAAACCTTGCAACGCCACCATATACATGTAAGTGAAGTAATCTTGAGTGCATCGAGCAATGCTCGCCTATTAGTGAAATAATCTTGAGTGCGGCGTAAAACATCAATCATGTACTGTCATATATACTGAAACATATTGTTTAAAAGTTGTTCTCAAATTTTTCGTGTTATTTCCGTTGAATTGAATTGATCCTTTTGTTCGGAGTTCTCTTTCTTCCGAGCTGATTTGAAATGTTTTCAATTTGCCCAAATCAGTTTTTCACATCCGAGTTCTTTTGTTTAAAGAATTTTATCTAATAATGCGTAAAGAAATTTACCGTACATTTAAGTAAACTATCTGTATCATTTTAGTTTAGTAAAAAAAAAAAAATTAATATTTGAAAGATATGCAATTGCTTCTGAAGTCACACCCTAAGAGCAATGGAGACCCACTTGTATATGTTCAAAGAATTTCCAATTAAAAAGGGTTACAGTTTATTCACATTGTGAACTACATACCCTCTAAATGCTGGGGGGTTTCCATCAAGCCTGGTTTCTGTGCCCGTTAAACTTGGTGCTAGACTCGGCCTAAACCATTAGTCAATCAAACAAAATGTGTAATCTACTTTTAATTGTACACTACATACTATATGTGAATCAAACAACTTGATGTTCTTTATCTGGTGTGTGTGTTAACTCTATCACCGTGTGTGTAATAACTAGAAGTTTGCTCTGGAGGAACCTGTTTCACTTAGCAGCGTAGCGTAAGTTTTCGCGTAACTGCAATGGCAACCCATACTGTAGATACGTTAGTATGAAAGTTATGCAAAAAATACATCTACGCTGCTTTGTGAAACAGGCCCCTGGCAGCTAAATTTGGTGGTTCCCTTGATATTAGTCAAATAATATGTAGTGTAATCGATCAGTTTTATCAATCAATCAATATTTATTCTAGGAGTTTAATACTCAAATAGATGGTGAATCCATGCACTAAGTTTTTGGGTTAAATCAAACATTTTTGTCTTCTATTTTTCAGGTGCTGAAAAAGTTCTTCATTTACGGCTGGAAATGCCAGGAGCATTACCTCCCTTGATAATTGAAATGTTGGACCGCGATGAGAATGTGTGCATTCCATAGTACAAAGTATATGTGGCAGAGACTATTTTCTGTGTTGTTGTTGACTTTTTGGGGAAACCATTTGACACTAGACTGTTGGAGAGTACAGAGTAACGAATGTGCCGGTGATATTAGATTGGGTCGTCCCAGCCACGTTTTGTGATGCAATTTTTTGAAGAAAATGAAAAACTCTTGTTTAATATTATGGTGATATGAAAACTAGAATTAGAAATAATTGAGTGTGTATAAACCGGTTCCATTGTTATGGTAGAAATAATTGCCTGATTTGGCAGCTTTGGACATTTAATCTTCTTTTCCTCGTCTATTTCTTTGATTATTATTATTTTTCTTGACGTTTTTGTTTTGTTGACTGTTTCTAATATGTCATGTATGATTAGACTGCTTTAAGTAAAAACGTCCAGTACTATATTGTCATCCTCGTATATGTTAGAACTACATTTAACAACATCTTACAATCACACACTGAATGCTGAACTTTCAGAGCTTAGCAACCTACCAATGAGAGCTTAGCAACCTACCAATGAGAGCTTAGCAACCTACCAATGAGAGCTTAGCAACCTACCAATGAGAGCTTAGCAACCTACCAATGAGAGCTTAGCAACCTACCAATGAGAGCTTAGCAACCTACCAATGAGAGCTTAGCAACCTTCCGAATTTCTTCAGTTTTTTAAAGGCTGGTCAACAACCTCTACCTTTTCATGAAAAGCAGATGTTTCAACTTTGAGAAGAGATATTGCTAAAGTTTAGTTGGGGTTTTGTTGACCTTCAGATTTCTTAAAAAATAATAAATCATTCTTAGAGAAAGGACCACAAGTCGATTTTTCCCCCAAAAAGTACATTAAAAGTTATGTCTGACAGATACAATAAACAACCATGACTAGATTTTACGATCCCAGACAATCCCAGCTAAACTACATGTAGGTTAATCCCCATAGCAATAACGCTGAAGAAATTCCCAATTTTAATTTAAGTCTTTTTCGCTAACAATTCATGGTCCTCCAAAAACTTTATACAAACAACAGGATACTGTTTCACAAAACGACACAACCTAAGTTTTTACATAACTACCATAGCAATGTATCTCTACAGTATGGGTTGCTATGACACTATGAAAAAACTTATGCTACGCCTCCGTGTGAAACAGGCTTCAGTGATCGAACACACAACCTAACATGTCCCTATAATGCTTACATAACTCATTTGTGGACGAATCTTTGTTCAACTTGCACAAAACATTATCCAGCTTGCATTTAACCTAAGAAGGCATTTTTCTGTCTAATAAGATTTCAAGTTTTTCTCTCCGATAAAGTCCATAGTTCTGTAGCTGAATTGTTGTTCTTTTTGTCCTTTAAATTTCTAAAATTCTTGTCTATCGTTTTGACTAACGTGAAGTAGTTATTTTTTTTTTAATGAATTCCTTTTTAATATTATATCATTTAAACTTTGCATAAAAACTAATAAATTTCTCTATTAGTGAACTATTTGTATATAAGTTTGGTTGTTTTGGGAAATCCTTTTTGTAAATGTAGCTAATTTAATTCTCATTTTTCTTCATGATTTAGATTTTCCTTTAATTAAATAAAATAGTATTCTCTCTTCAATGATGAATCCAAAATATAATATTTTTTTTAATTTAAAATTTTTGTCAGAAGTTGTTTTATGCGAGTCTTTTGTTTAGAAACAAGGAATAATAATACAACTACCCACCCCCTTTTTAAAGGAAAACCCAAAATCCGGTTAAGCTATCAGTTTATTTTCTCGTGGCCTTTGAATACATAATCAGGTAAATACAAACAGGGCTTCCTACAACTCAGGATGATATTACTAGTATTTTAAAGATAATTTTGAAGAGATGCATGTGAATTCGACAGACTTTGAATGACATCAAAAATCCTCATGTTCCATACCTTGTTAAGATCGGCTCTGATGAATTTCATCATAATTTTGTCCTAATTAGCATTAATTGCATGTTGTTAATTGTATCATTATAAATTACACATTAATTAAAAGTAGTTATTACTCATGACCCATTTATTTTTCATCTGACAGAATAGATGGTTTTATTTTAATTAAAACTTCCTCAAACATTTCTCAGTACTAAACTATCCTGTAGGTGTTCTTTGCAGGACAGTCTATAATTGTATGTGTTATTACCTCCCCTTCTAAGTTCAAGTGCTGTGTTTGAAAAGATAAGTGCTAAGCTGTTGTACAAATGTTTGCGTTGGGTTAAATACATACATGTACCCTGGTCCATTTCATTTACTGTGGTTTAATACAAAGATTTCAATTGTTTAGCTGTCCTGATTTAAAACATATCATTATATTGTAAACTTAATCTGTCCAACATTTCTAAAACTCCAGTTTCATTTTGACTTTTTGTCTTTGTTTAAATCTTGGTATCAACTTTTGTGCAAAACGCATGATTTTTCTGCCTAAAGGCCCGTTCTCACTGTTCGATTTGTTGCACAACTTGTAGCATGCGATTAAAAAGGATGCATTTGATTGGTTGACAAATCTTATCGACCAATGAAAAGCATCCATTTTAGTTGCATCTTACAAGTCCGTACAACAAATCGCACAGTGAAAACGAGCCTTTAGCTAACTGGGACATGAGCTGCCAAATTTCAATTTTTTCGAATGTATTCTGGTTGTCAAAAGAATTGTCCAATGTAAATAACATAATTGTAATTGAAGAGATATCAGCATATTGGCAGACTGTGTCATATAAAGCTCTGTAGATCCTTTAGGCTTAAGGATGGACACTTGCGCAGAAGTCTACCTGTATGGCAAAATGACGCTTAATTGAGTTTTTGGATCCATCTGACCTACTCGTGTTCATTTCGTCTATGAAGCAATGCAAAAGACAAGTGTACAGCGGCCGCAACAGAGAAATGACATCAATGCCATGCAAATCAAACAACGTCATAAACACGCCATTCAAAGCCGAAAGGGTCTATTAGATAGATAGATATATTATCTTTATTTTCAAACTCGATAACTGCAATAGGCAAAAGCTTCTTTTCCTACAGGTTGAGTCAATTCTTGTTAGTTGAAGTATGAATTCCAATCAACATGCAAACTGCTGTACAGTTTATTGTTTTATCTGTTTCTCTGTGTGTATTGTCATGACAGACTATATCTCGCAGTATCCAAACGCTTATTGCCAAATACTTGTATATCTGCTCTGATTATCACATGTAACTGGAAAGACCACGTGACAGGAAACCTCCTGGATTGTGTTACCTGTTAAATGTTATTGGACATTTTCACACCTTCCTTTAATTATACTTGGAGGAATTTATTCATGAAGAACAACTCCTTTGTGTAACCACCCCCCCCCCCCTCCCGGGCCTCCCCTAAAAAAAAACAAAAATAAAGAAATAATTTTAGATTAAAACAGTATTGCCATGCTGGCCAACACTTGTTACGTAAACATATTCCTGCCTTAACGTGTTATTACAATAAACCACTGCATTAGTAAAAAAATAACATCGTCTCCGTTTCCAACCCAGGAGGGGCCTCGGTGGTTCAGTGGGTTATAGTAGTCGTCCCTCAGTCCCACACAGACCTCGGTGGTCCAGTGGGTTATAGTAGTCGTCCCTCAGTCCCACACAGACCTCGGTGGTTCAGTGGGTTATAGTAGTCGTCCCTCAGTCCCCCACAAACCTACAATCGATGCAACCATGTTCAAATCAAACTCAAACCAAATAAAAAGTGAACAATTTCTGAGTGGATTTAAATTCACTTGATCGGCGTATGTGGAAGAGTTGCTAGGTACTCGCCGAAGGTCAAGGGTTTCCTTTGGGCAATGAGCCTGGTTTTCTGCCCCACTAAACCTGGAACTGTGAAATAAACTTGAGGGCGGCTTAAAACCTGAATCAATTAATCAATCCAGGATTCCTCATGATTTAAATTACTGAAAAGAAATCCTGTTTAATAATTAGGGAGAAAAGTCATCTACGATAAGAATTCCGCTAATTCAAGTACTCTAAAAAAATTCATGAGCCAGAAAACATTTAGAAAAGTACACTTAAAATTCAAGTCTTTTAGTTGAGAGTCTTACCTCCTGGAGTGAGCGATCAGATAATCCTATTGAACGGTCGCTGCTGTTGTTTTTATAGACCAAATAGCAATGTAATAATTTGTTATTTTCACATTGCTGGTCCTTGAATTAGCAGAATTCTTACTGTAGTATTGATTACCATTAATTACCCCTGGTCATTCCCAGTGGTAGAAACTTCATCTATTTGAAATCCAATACAAAGGTGTTGTTCTGATGAGTTAATTCCAACATGTCTGATTGATAGATAATAATGGTTTACAAACTTTCACAAAGCACTTGTTTAAGGTTTCATTGTACAGTGTTCTTTTTAAATTTGCAGCTATATTTTGTGCACAGTTATTTTTTGGTAACCGTTGCTGTAATCAATTCAGGTTAAGTTAGGAGGAGAAATGTTTATTAAAAATGAACAGGTTTTGTTTGTATGTAAGTAATGAAATGATCTATGGTAAGAATTCCGCTAATTCAAGGACGAGCAATGTGAAGATAACAAATTATTAGACTGCTTTATGACATGTTTGGTCTAAAACAACAACAATAGCGATTGCTCCATAGGATTATCGGTAGATCCATGCAGAAGGTATAACATCCAAGGGAAAGTCTCAAACTTTTTCATAATTTTTTGAGTACTTGAATTAGCGGAATTCTTACTGTATTACAATTTTCTGTCAGGCTGGTGAGTGACAACTTATAAGTAATAACTGAAAAGTTCATTAGCGATGTCATTCAGTTTTTTTTACTTATATATGTTTACTGAAATAGATTTGCAGCAAGAAACCATGTTGGAAACACTTGACTCAAAGTTCCTCGCTGAAAAGGGCCGTGTTGACATTTGGATGATATTTGTAACTTGGCTTGTTCTTACTATGCCATTCCTACCTGGCCTGAATGTGGTGTTGAACACCAATCAAAATCAGGATTTAAATTTTTGTCTCCGTTTTTGTTAAAATGAAATGAAACCAAATACAAATTTTCTTATGCATTCATCAAAAATTATTTTGAGCTGATCCTGTTTAAAACAAATCACGCAGATTCTGTTGTCACAAAGGGAGAAAACTCCTGCGATCCTATTCCAAAGATTGTATTTTGATTGTCATCATATTTATAGTTACCTTTACATTTCAATTTGGTGTCTCCTAACATGAAGTATACACCATGTTAAATGACAATGTCAATCAAATAATTGCATGCAGGTTGTTTATGTATAGCAAAACAGTTACATACCAGTTATACGGAAACCTATTTATCTCAGGCCAGGTTAAATATATCACTTTCTTGTAAAATCGGATTGAAAGTCGATCGTGAAAGTTGAGGGTTGTCTGCAGAAATACGACCTGATTTTCTTTCTAAATAACCAAGACAATGCAGCCGTAAAAGTTAAATAAACCTGGGGACTGTTTCTCAACACACTTACGCCTGACGTAAGTCCAATGCAAGACCTGTCATGGCAACATATACCTTCAACATTACATATAACCAGGGCGCCGTTTCACAAAGCCATTACAAAGTACGATCAATCGCTGTTGTTGTGACATCGTTTCTCCACGCTATAGTGTCTATTGGCAACCAGGTATTGACTGCTTTGTGAAACAAGCCTCAAACGCAAAGTTACGTCGGTTTTGAGAAACAACCCCCTGGATGGTATGTAAAGAATCCATCTATGTGAAATTATTATCATTGATATTTGACGTTAAAACCTGGCCTGAGTTGAATACAATTTGAGCTGGTCCATAATCTGTGCTTATCTCAGGGAAAGACAACTCTGCATGCAACTTCTCTGCTGTCTCTGATTAAACTCTTGTTTTTATCAACTTTATTTGTTCTAATTTCATTGTCTTTAAGTTTTGACTTGACGTTGGACGTTGAACAACAGAAATTTAGTCTCCTTGTTACTTTGTGGGGATTTTTGTATATTTTAACCACAATTATCGTTGAGTTTGACACTCACTCCTAAATCAATGCCCAGATAATCAGCCTGAAAGATAATTAAATGTTTAAACTTGCATCTCTCTATCCATTCATTTTGAAGTTCTTCGATCTAGTATTTTTTTTTTCCTTAAAAAAAAACAAAAAATCTACCCAAATCTACAGTTTTAGAGCAACGTAAGCACTGCGAGGAGCGATCTAATAAACCAAAAATATTAAGTTAAAGGGAAAGGAAATCTAAGCTTTAGACTAGTTTAGATGGATGCGTTATAGAGTAATCATGTGATGCAATTTACCCAATGGCTGGCTAAGCAATGGCGTGTGGTTGCATACTGACCTATATATTCGGAGAAATTCTTCCCACTTCAAGTTTGTCGCCATGTTTTTTTGGACCTAAATCTACCATTGTACATTAGAGAGCGGTAAAAACACGTCATTATTGATCTAAAAATAGCTACACCAACATCACGTCATCCTAATACGGAAAAATGGCTACACAGATAAGCCACTGAAAGGACATACTTCTGTCTGTTTTTATTAGCTTGAGGGTCACTGGAGGTAATTGCCGTGAAATGTTTTAAGCACTTTGAAGGTTGTTAGCGACGATAATCCCTATTTCTGGAGATTTACCCTCCTTTAAACAAGAAGTCTTTGTCATTCCTCGGATTGCTTACGTTGCTCTATTACGCTAGACTAATCAGTGGGAATTTCAATATCTACAGTCTCCTCCAATGAGTTCTGCCCGACGTAGATCGTGTGTCACCTTCAACACTACCCTTAATTCCAGTCACAAAGTTGTATTTGGTGTAAATTGTTTTTAGAAGCAGTCCCCCGACCCTAGTAAAGAGAATATTCTATTCTTTGATATTTTTTGTTAAATTGTTGCTTGAGTTTTTTCAGTAAGTTTTGTTTGAATAAAGAGAATTTTCGAATTTAATAATTATGAAATAAATGCGCACATTAGAAAAGTAAACCTTAACATTGTAAGTATTAAAAAGTGATGTTGTGACGTGTTCCATTTTCTATGCATGAAAAACGCACAAAATTAACGGGTATTTATCTAATTGCTGTTTACGGACCAGTCTTAACGAACTTCAAAGGAAAGTCGTTAACATTCAACCACCAAATATGCAGAATTCCTCCAGTATTATAATACCATGAATCAAATTCAAAAGTTTCTTTTTTATCCAAAAATCCTGTACAAAGTTTTGATCAATTGATTTGATACCTTTGTGTCCCACCATTGCACATGTCATTCTGTTTTTTTTAAGCTGGGGCTTCAAAATAACGCAGTTTAAAGCTTCCTTGAGCTTAAAATTTCCCAATACTAAACGTTTGATATATTTACTTGGGAAAAACATTACGGTAGAATAGGGTGGTATCTCAGGTTGCTGAAGTCAGACCTTTCTAAAAGATGAAAATTATTTTCCACTTTGCCCACGTCTGATAGAATAGAAGTTAATAAATTTGCTAGTTGTTTGAAACTTTGTAGCCATTGCTCAGTCATTAAGTTTCACAGCACCTTGACAAACCAAAGAGGTTGGGGAGGGTTTACCAATGGAAATGACCCACTGTTAGTGTACTGATGAAGTCAGAATAGCCACGACACAGTTATTGTTACCCTGTGAAAGGACGAACCCTTACGGTTTATATAGTACTTCAGTAGCCAAAGCTCAGCTGTTAAACTTGACCGCTCTTTGTCCAACCGGGTATTACATGTTACACTGTTAAAGGACGGTTAAGTAAGGCCACGCCTCAGTCACTGTTATGCTTAACGGCACGTTGACCAACCAGAGGGTTAGATTACCAGGCTGTTAATGGACTGTAAGGTTCTTTAGTGGACACGACCCAGTCATTAAGTTCAACACATTGACCAACCATGGCCCTGTCTTACCAAGCCGGCGTAAGTTACGTCAGACGTCAACCAGTGTTAAAACTACAGTAGCTTGTGCCCTGTTAATTGTAGAAAACAATGGTGACCTTCGGTCCTCACATTAACGCTACATACCGGAGCTAGTGCCCTGGACGCAATCGGTCCATGTTGTAGTCTCGAATTTACTCCAGCTTTGTAGGACAGGCTTCGATTGCCAGGCTGTAAATTGATTGTTATTGTAAAGCTTGATGCTCCCTTGAACGAAGACGTGTTTTATTATGTAACTTAACTAACGTATTTAAGGTTCTTTAGTGGCCACTTCCCAGTTATTGTTATATCTTAATCTAACCCTCGGGTTGGTCAAGCTGCTGTTAACCGCTTGTGAATGGACGTTAAAAGTTTTTTTTAGTGGCTAGGGCCCTGTTTCACAAAGCGGCGGGAATGCATTTTTTGCGTAACTTTCTTACTAACATATCTCTACAATATGGGTTGCTATGGCAGTTACGAGAAAACTTACGCTACGCCGCTTTGTGAAACAGGGTTCAGGGCCCAGTAATGTTTTATCTAAATCTAACTCTGTTCAGGTACATTAACGACTATGTATGGGCCACCTCATGTCTCGTCTTTGTACATTAACGACTCTATGAATGTCTGTTATCTCTCGTCTATATGCATTGTACATTAACGACTCTATGAATGTCTGTACATTATGTCTCATTGTAAATATTCCATGTCATTTTGAACAGGATATCCCTGTTACCATTCAGTTCAACAATAATAAAGTGGATTATGTCAACAATACCACATTCTCGTCGGGTTTTCCTATCTGTTTGGAGCTGCCAGAGTGTGCAGGGTTTCTCTCCATTTAATCAAAATATATGCCATTACATTATCTGTCGAACTAAGTGACTACATGTATCATTAATCTGTTAAGTGCTAAGGGCCTCGGCTCAGTTGTTGAGTGCTAGGGGCCTAGACTCAGTTGACAAAGGTCATATGGCAAGAATAGTACCTATCGTAAAGTTGCAGACTTATGGTATGAAAGTGATCGTGTGACTGAAAAGTATGGAATTTAGTTTAGAGAACTAATTTTATTTTTAACCCCTGCCATTCAAGGCTGAACTAAAATGTGGTCTTTTGATTGGACGAAACTTTTTGTGAATTAAAGGTACACTTGCCGCGAAAATCAGGAATATTGCTTACATTAAAAAAGAAAGACCATTTTCTGTATTTTTCCCAGACAATATAAGTTAGGAACTTTCTATTTTTACCAAATTTTAAAAGATTGGACGTCACTTTGTATTTTTAATATGAATTTGAAAATTTGAATTGTTAGGTGCCCTTAATGTAAACAAAACAAACTGCTCGCAGCGGCGATTTTATGTTTCAGTCGAGTGAGTGAACTAACGGCACAGTGTAATTTTACATAGGCCTATTTATCTGAGAAATACAGACTGACAATCGGTTAACAGCGACTGGAAAAGCCTGCTGATAATTGTTTGAGTGTAAACCACAGATAAAAAGGCCTGAAATGAGGGTAACCAACACAAAAGTTGAGACACTGATCGATGTTGTTGTAATCAGGCTTCGATTGTTTTTCACCCCATTTCTACATTCTAAAGCTAACTAGACATGGTTTATGTGTCCTATGTTTAAGTTTAGTTGTATTAGTCGCAGTAAACTCATGTAAATTGGTTTTCTTAGCAAATTTAAACAGGCTACGGCGGCAAGTGGGCCTTTAACTCTGGAGCCAAGAACAAAACCTAAGCTGTATTCACCACCAATCACAAAACTCATTAAAATCTTTCCATTAGTTTATTGGGTTAACGGTCGTAACAAATCACAATTTTATATTCCATTTGTGTTACATAGTGAAGATTGATTGATTTATGATTGATGTTTTACACCACATTCAAGGTTATTTCACTTATATGGCGGCGTTCCAGGTTTAGTGGGGGAGGAAACCGACCTTTGGCGAGAACTTGGCAACTCTTCCACACCTGGCAGTGTAGGTTGAACCCAGGTTGACACAATAATTCTCCACTGAGCCATCTTATATATCACATTTTATCTTTTATAATAAAGATGGTAGAACCAGTCACAAAATGTCTGATTAAGAATGAGATCCCTTTGATCGAAGGGAAAAAAATGAACACCTGAACATAGTTAGAAAGAGAAATAAATATAATTTTATACAAGACTCCTCTGTACAGATAAAGTACTTAATCTACCAGAACCTTTTTAATCCCAATTACAATGTATTCCAAAATATCCTCTTTGCTGATGAATTCCACACATAATAAAAATGATACTTTGTTATTAGCTTGTCTTAAACCTTGTGTACAATTAGAGGAACCAAAAAGCTTTTCCTACTTATCGCACAGACAAAAAGTTCGTCAAATTGACATCTGCCCTTTTTCTTTGTACACAGGCAACCAGACTTGTTGAATTTTCTGGTATACCTAATTTTTCAATCTGTCCAATAACAACTCTGTAATGTTCTAAAGGACACACCCAAGGCATGTGTTATTACAAATATCACATCCTACTTGTGTGATATAAGAAATAATCTTTAAATCTGTATTCAAGCCAAAGTTTGTAGAAAATGTACTGCATGATGTAACAACAAAAGTCAATGGTTAGTAATTTTTAATTGTGACAGTTAAACTGCATGCAATGTGGAAATATTTTTACAATTTATTACTTAATTAAAAGGCAGTTGATATTCATTTATTCAAATAGTCTTTTAAAACTGTTATTTCTGGAATGTATCATAATAACTAAATGTCTTCACTTTGATGATTAGTTTGAAGTTGTATCCCTGGTTACAACACTTACTGGAGGGTACGGTACATAAACTATGCCAGTGTTGTCAATGGCAACCAGAACCAGTGTCTAGATGATGTCCACCTTTCTTGGTTGATTGATGTTTTACGCCACTTACATGGCACCATTGCCAAGCTTAGAGGAGGAGGAAATCTGACAAGTAGGAACTCTGAACATATGGCTAAGTGAGTGACTGAGGCCCAGCCTTTCCAGAACAAATCGATTGATTGATTGAAACCAACTTTATGTAAACAGGCTTAACATGCTAACAAGCAAACTCATTTGATAATCACCTGAAGTCCGATCTTAAAAAAAACAGCTGACATCTTTTATTGAGGTTTGAAAGCTGTCATTGATCTCCGATATTGAAAGTATTCTTAAAACAGATTAAACATTTATAAATTTTGATATCGTCAACAAATATAATTTGTAAAGAATAATTTGTCCAGCTTTAAACAGAAACACTAGATCATCTTGAAGCTGTTTTGATCGCCAAAGCCCGGCTTTACCAAGTGGGTGCGAAGATGGCCATATACACATGTACGTCGACATGGACCAGTTGTAACAGGTTCCTATAGTTTGAACACAGTAACTTACATCAGTTTTATAAGACAGGGCCTAGAGCTTTTACAACTTCATTCAGGTTTATAAGACAGGGCCTAGAGCTTTTACAATGTCATTCAGGTGAAATTATTAAGATAATGAGCTATATTACAATGTAATGGTAACTGGTAACAAGGTAGAATGACTACAGAAACACATTATAAACATTACATGCACTTTACATTGTCATTACATTTGTGGCCCATGGACCAATCACTTATCCCCGTAGTTTGATTGACACATCATCACCTCATGCAATTGATGACTTTACATATACCATTCAAATCTTTTGAGCAGGTTCATACATTCAGCGATTTGACCTCTATGTAAGCATGACATGTTCAAACATCCATACAGGTCAGACACACCTCAGGTAATTGATGTCTTCACCAATACATATACCATGTTAGACAAGAAGATTTTCCCCGTGCCCGTGTGTTTTAGTGTTCATAAAAATACATATACCATACAAATCCTTTGAACAGGTTCATACATTCAGCGAATTGACGTCTACGCCAGCGCCACGAGTTCAGTTCATACTGTAGGTTAGACTCTGTAACGCTCGAGAGAGTTGGGTTTGATCAGCTCACTGCAGAAGGCAATTTTGCTGATGTTCAGGAAACAGGGCCCTTTGTCAAAGGTCATGACCTTGAGAGCGTTCAGAAAGGCGTAAAAAACACTGAACTTCTTGTTTACTAGGATTGTTTTAACATGAATTATTACTGTGTAGACCAATGTGTGAGAGAGAAACACCCAACTGAATGAAACACGATGTAAACATTAGCTCTGCTCCTGTACAACAGTTTACATATATACAGTATACATAATTGTATTTCAGTACAACTTTATATTGGTTAAGTATGCTTGTTAAAAAGTAAATCTGCAAAAGAAAAAAGGGGGAGAAAAATGCACCCTCCTTACAATGTCTGTCTGATATTGACTGTCAAAATGAACATTGGAAATTGTTTATTCACAAGTATTCCCACTTGTGATGTCTGATTATTAGAACTAGATCAGGAGGCTGGTGTACCATTTACTGTCTCTGTTACTGATCTCTCCAATTCTGTTTTTGTCCCTGTTTTTGATGAGGTGTTATCCACACTAAGATCTATCAAAGGCTGTACTGTGGCGCCCCCTACATTAGGAGATCCAGCAGGGGGAGTAACTCCACTATTTGCTTGTGTAAAGTTAGGTACAGATGTTGGTATTTGAAAAGGCAAAGTAGACATAGGCAGATTTCCAGGCATGGGCAGATTTCCAGGCATGGGCAGATTTCCAGGCATTTGTAGGTTTCCAGGCATTTGTAGGTTTGCAGGCATCGTAAAACCTCCTGGTAACGGGTCACCTATGCAAATAAACAAAAGACGAGATTAAAACTGTTGATCTATTTGTACGAGTAAAACTTTTCATTTCAGAACGCTTGATTGCCCATCTATACCTTTCAGAATTTTGTTGCTTTCCAATGATCTCCTAACATCCCAATAACATCATTAAGCAATAAGCCTCTTTCGAGTTTGGTTTCGCGAGAAATGAGTTTAGGGGTATAACTTTCACTGACCAGCCGTTCATTTAACATAAGCGTCTATGGTGATCGACGGTTATCGTGTGGTTTTGTCTATGATTCTTTATTTCTAAATCATTTCTTTAATCCAGTTTATTTTGTGAAGCACACCAGAAGCTATCAGTTGCGTTTTTGTCAGTTGACTGTCAATACAAATTTTTTTATCGCTTAAATACGCTTCGAAGTTGTCAAAAACCAACGGTGAAAACACAACTACGAAGTTTTATTTTTGTGTTAGAACTAATATTATTTTTTTGTCCGCCAAAAAGAAGTATCTAATGGCTTTGTATATATCTCGATATGTCTCAGAAAAAGATTTTTGGAAAAAGTATGGATTGTAAGCTGAGAATCACAGACATAACAACAGGGCTACAGCCGATCTCCATAAGCACTAATGTTAATCGGAAAAAAATCGGTGAAAGTTATACCTCTAAACACAGGTCTTGCGTGATCTCGTGGGACTTCCGCCAAACCCGAAAGGGGCTTATTGGCCTATTGAAGGTGAGATTTATGGATGATTGATTGATTGATGTTTTAAATCACACTCACGATCAGAAATTGACCATAACTTTAACATCAGGTGAATGAGATTTGAGGCCCATGGATGGAAAGCCTGTGACACGTCTCTGTTGACTGAGCCACCCTCATGTCAATACTGAACACGTTTGGATGAAATTCAGGTGTAAGATAGTAATAAAAAGTCTGTACCTGGTTTTCCGGGCATGGTTGATAAAGATGGCATGGTGATCGGAGGCAACCCTGCTATAGAGATGGGGGCCGGAAGGGGAGGTAAGTTAGCCATACCGGGTATATTAGGTAAGTTTGTTGGAGGTGGCAGACCTGTCAATAAAACACAAAAGAAATATTTCAAGTAAGACAATCTAGACAATAATCGCTTCCAGCTTTCTAGTTGACACACAGCCAGTAAAGGGATTTGTGTCAGTAAAAACCAAACCAAACATTTTAAATCTATTATCTTATTCTAAATCTTAAGCAGGTATAGTATGGAGACAACGATGTTTTACGGCCTGTTTCCTGACTGCTTACCTTGCACTGTGACCACGCCCCCTGGTACTGATGTAGGTAACACTGGTATAGTTGGACTGCCTGAAACATAGAACATAAGGAATTCACAGTTAAGACGTGTTCTTATTTGGCTCAGTCGACAGTGTTTCCGGCAGTTGGCTCATTCTGCAGTCGACAGTGCTTCTGGCAGTTGGCTCAGTCGACAGTGTTTCCGGCAGTTGGCTCATTCTGCAGTCGACAGTGCTTCTGGCAGTTGGCTCAGTCGACAGTGCTTCTGGCAGTTGGCTCAGTCGACAGTGTTTCCGGCAGTTGGCTCATTCTGCAGTCGACAGTGCTTCTGGCAGTTGGCTCAGTCGACAGTGCTTCTGGCAGTTGGCTCAGTCGACAGTGTTTCCGGCAGTTGGCTCATTCTGCAGTCGACAGTGCTTCTGGCAGTTGGCTCATTCTGCAGTCAACAGTACTTCTGGCAGTTGGCTCAGTCGACAGTGTTTCCGGCAGTTGGCTCATTCTGCAGTCGACAGTGCTTCTGGCAGTTGGCTCATTCTGCAGTCGACAGTGCTTCTGGCAGTTGGCTCAGTCGACAGTGTTTCCGGCAGTTGGCTCATTCTGCAGTCGACAGTGCTTCTGGCAGTTGGCTCAGTCGACAGTGCTTCTGGCAGTTGGCTCAGTCGACAGTGTTTCCGGCAGTTGGCTCATTCTGCAGACGATAGGGCTTCTGGCAGTTGACTCATTCTGCAGTCGACAGTACTTCTGGCAGTTGGCTCAGTCGACAGTGTTTCCGGCAGTTGGCTCATTCTGCAGTCGACAGTGCTTCTGGCAGTTGGCTCATTCTGCAGTCGACAGTGCTTCTGGCAGTTGGCTCAGTCGACAGTGTTTCCGGCAGTTGGCTCATTCTGCAGTCGACAGTGCTTCTGGCAGTTGGCTCAGTCGACAGTGCTTCTGGCAGTTGGCTCAGTCGACAGTGTTTCCGGCAGTTGGCTCATTCTGCAGTCGACAGTGCTTCTGGCAGTTGGCTCATTCTGCAGTCGACAGTACTTCTGGCAGTTGGCTCAGTCGACAGTGTTTCCGGCAGTTGGCTCATTCTGCAGTCGACAGTGCTTCTGGCAGTTGGTTCATTCTGCAGTCGACAGTGCTTCTGGCAGTTGGCTCAGTCGACAGTGTTTCCGGCAGTTGGCTCATTCTGCAGTCGACAGTGCTTCTGGCAGTTGGCTCAGTCGACAGTGCTTCTGGCAGTTGGCTCAGTCGACAGTGTTTCCGGCAGTTGGCTCATTCTGCAGACGATAGGGCTTCTGGCAGTTGACAGCGTTTCCTCCCCCCAATAAACCTGGCAACGCCCCCCTGTATGAGTGAAATAGTCTTGGAAGAGGTGTAAAACATCCAGCGACTATTTGATGAACAAACACGGAAAAAATAACTTTTTTTATAGTTCAAAAAAGTTTGACCAGCCCAGCAAAATATCTCTGTCAGCACTCTGGGTTTGTCTAACTGGGAGGTCTTTCCTGTCGCATGTGGAGAGCCTTTATCCTTCGACTCTCAGTAGAACCAAAACGTCAATCCAACTGATGTCATAAAAAAAACACCTTATTTGTCAGAAAATATGGCAAACTATCTGGGGAAACTCCCAGGCTGTGTGGACTTTTAGGCCTTATATCTCGGATTGTTAAATTCCCCAAAATGGTTGCAAGGAACAACCGGATGTTCAGACTATTCTTACAAGCCAGAGCCCTGTTTCCTTCCCCATCCAGATTTGAGTGCCAATATGTTACATACTTTATATGGAAAACATGAATGCAAAGCAAACAACTGTACCTGTATTTAAAGCTGGGTTAAGTGAGATATTTCCTATTCCTTGTGTTATGGGAGAGGTATTGCTTAGCGGAACCTGGGGAAAAAAATAGAAATTAAAGGATGAAAACTACGAAAACAGTGTGGAGAAATTAGGTTAGTTTATGAAACGCCCATTGAACAATGCTTTTGTGATTGTCAAAACAGGTTTATAAAAATATTTTCTCTCAGGAAATAATAAAACAATTGTCACGTACCTCTGAGAATCCATCAACGGGTTTATTAAGATTGTTCAGTGTATTGGCTGGGGGAGCTGAGGGTAATGATGTGGGGAACTGTCTGGCTGGAATACGATGAAGGTAACCATACCCTATTCCACAACCCATACTGAAAGTAAACACAGAAAAGTCAACCCATACTGAAAGTAAACACAGAAAAGTCAACTCCATTCTGAAAGTAAAGAAAGAAAAGTCAATCCATACTAAAAGTAAGCAAATAACAGTCAACCCTATACTGAAAGTAAACACAGAAAAGTCAACCCATACTGAAAGTAAACACAAAAAAGTCAACCCATACTGAAAGTAAACACACACAGTAGCAGTCAACCCCATTCTGAAAGTAAACACAGAAAAGTCAACCCCATTCTGAAAGTAAAGAAAGAAAAGTCAATCCATACTAAAAGTAAGCAAATAACAGTCAACCCTATACTGAAAGTAAACACAGAAAAGTCAACCCATACTGAAAGTAAACACAGAAAAGTCAACCCATACTGAAAATAAACACATGACAGTCAAACCTATACTGAATATAAACACATGGCAGTCAAACCTATACTGAAATTAAACACATGGCAGTCAAACCTATACTGAAAGTAAACACATAACGGTCAAGCCTATACTGAAAATAAAAACAAAACCAAACTCATCCTGAAAATAAACACAAAACAACCAAACTCATACTGAAAATAAATAAACAGTCAAACCTATACTGAAAATAAAAACAAAACAGTCAAGCCTATACTGAATATATACACATGACAGTCAAACCTATACTGAATATAAACACATGGCAGTCAAACCTATACTGAAAATAAACACATAGAAGTCAAACCCCTACTCAATGTAAACACATAACATAAGCCTCTGTACAGATACTTTCCAGAGAAACAGAATTATTTTGTAAATTCAAATGGAACTCTTGTGAAAGTTGAAGCTAATTGAGTAGGTGCAGACTTACCTCCCCTCTCCTCCCCATGCACCATTAGGTGTAATAGTCACTTCTCTACAGGAATCTGTGTCAGAGTTGTATACATATAACTTTAACGGTTTTCCTTCATGTGATTCTATCAGTGTAAATAAATCTTCTGACTGGAATAAAACAGACAGATACAATTAGACAGACAGTAAATAACATAAGTTCTTAATATTATACCTTACTTTTGAGAGGGATTGTTATACTGTTTGCAGTTTTAAGAAAAGAGGGGGGGGGGAGAGAGAGAACAAGGAGTTTTGGCTTGAGGAAAACCTTCGTACTAGAGAGCACCATTCTACAAAACATGATCAGTTTATTTCAAGCCTGATCCTATTTTAAGGATTGAGTGTCCAATGCTCTGGTGTCTGAACGATGGATGTCCCACCCACTTGCCCCTCACACCTCTCCACGGAGCCACTAACTCCCTAAGAGGGCCACAGATCAGGGATCACATGGACACTTGCCTGATCCATTGACACTCCAGACCGAGCCATGCTCACTCAACTGACACACTGGACACACTTGGCTTATGCTGTAACTTATGTTTAAAGGGGCATGAGCTGCCAAAATTCATAATTTCTGAACATCACGACAGTATGAGGCTTTGGAGGCTATCGAAAAAACTAAATGATTGGTGTTGGAATGAGGAAAATCCATACAGTATGTGGCCTGTACAAACCGAAAAACGCTTTCGAAAAGTAAACAAAATTTAAATAACCGGGACGTTCTAAGCCAAAGTTAGTTCAAAGCAATACTTTATCGTACATTTGAGACTAGAAGCACTAGAAAGCTTCTGAATCTTGAGAAAAATGGGCCAATAATTTCAACATTCTGTTTTATCGTCAAAATATCAACATTTTGGCAGCTCATGCCACTTTAAATCATTAAAGAGTAAAAGACACCTTGACAGAGCCTCGTGTACGGTTGAATTGCCAAAGAACGGAGCTTTGTGCCAGTAGAAAAATGCTGTGGTAATTATACATACAGGAAAACTTGTGATAAATGAACATACCTCATGTAAAACAGAATCTGCACCAATGATATAGTCTGAGTTAGCTTTCAATCCAGCCAGATCAGCTGGGGAATTGGGGTTGATATCCTGGAAAAAAGAATAAAAACTTTGTTTAAATTTCAGTTCAATACCTTTGGTGTAGCCTGTATAGACAGACAGAATTCAATAAGTGATGCTCCACTACACTTTTAATATTTCTGCATTTCACAGTATATGGCAAGAGTGGCCACTGTGCTATTTCACTGATGATATTAAGATGAGGTTTGCGGATAAGCAGTGGTAACTTTCCAAACTGCAATGTTAACTTTTAGAATTCCTTATTCTTCTTTGTTTCTGTTATGAGGATTGACCCCCATGTAGTTGTGTAGCATCATGCACTGACTGCAAGAAGGGTGATAATGCATTCACAGCTTTTACATTTTTTACTAATCTAAAAGTCAACGAAAACAAAATGTTTAAATGATATTATTTCACAACAAATTCAATTGCATTTGAGGTTTACCCTTTGAATAATGCCATGCTATATTCAGGAACATCACTAGGTCTTTATCTGATGTGAGACAAACGTTTTAATTTTCCTAGCATTTAGAATTTTATCCATTCATTCCTCTGATCAGATTTGCATAATACACCAGTAGCGTCACTCCGCAAAACATAAACCCATGTTAACTCAATATTTTGGCACTTTTCTTGTATCATTTGCCAGGATTATTTGTGAAAGGATTAAGTTTGAAAAGCATCCCAATTTGAGAGGTAGGGAAAGATACTTACTAACACATGCCAGACATTCTCATTGGCACCTTCAAATGAACAAAACCTGTTGGAGAGAAACAAAAAAAACGAAGTGTTGAGAAACGTTAGGCTCATGGTAAAACAAAATTCACATATAACTCGTCTTTCTAAACTAGGTAGATTCCGAATGTACACGGATTATCAAGGCTCTCATCACCTCAAACATTCATCTAGTACCTGCCAACCCTTCTACAAATAGCAATCAAGTGAAAACCCAATGAGAAATTTTTCAATTTTACACTGAGCGAACTTCTAGCTTGTGACCCATTGATGGGAAGCTTGTGTGAGAGACCATCATTCTACGATTGAGCCTGTGAGATCTGGGGGAGAGAGCTTCGTACCTAATGCTGACCCCAAGTAACCCCTGACCTCCCCATATCACTCTACAGATTGAGAGGGCCCTGTGAGATCTGGGGGAGAGAACTTCCTACCTAATGCTGACCCCAAGTAACCCCTGACCTCCCCATATCACTCTACAGATTGGGAGGGCTCTGTGAGATCTGGGGGAGAGAGCTTCGTACCTAATGCTGACCCCAAGTAACCCCTGACCTCCCCATATCACTCTACAGATTGAGAGGGCCCTGTGAGATCTGGGGGAGAGAACTTCCTACCTAATGCTGACCCCAAGTAAGCCCTGACCTCCCCATATCACTCTACAGATTGAGAGGGCTCTGTGAGATCTGGGGGAGAGAACTTCCTACCTAATGCTGACCCCAAGTAACCCCTGACCTCCCCATATCACTCTACAGATTGGGAGGGCTCTGTGAGATCTGGGGGAGAGAGCTTCCTACCTAATGCTGACCCCAAGTAACCCCTGACCTCCCCATATCACTCTACAGATTGAGAGGACTCTGTGAGATCTGGGGGAGAGAGCTTCCTACCTAATGCTGACCCCAAGTAACCCCTGACCTCCCCATATCACTCTACAGATTGAGAGGGCCCTGTGAGATCTGGGGTAGAGAACTTCCTACCTAATGCTGACCCCAAGTAACCCCTGACCTCCCCATATCACTCTACAGATTGAGAGGGCCCTGTGAGATCTGGGGGAGAGAACTTCCTACCTAATGTTGACCCCAAGTAACCCCTGACCTCCCCATATCACTCTACAGATAGAGAGGACTCTGTGAGATCTGGGGGAGAGAGATTCCTACCTAATGTTGACCACAAGTAACCCCTGACCTCCCCATATCACTCTATGGATTGAGAGGGCCCTGTGAGATCTGGGGGAGAGAACTTCCTACCTAATGTTGACCACAAGTAACCCCTGACCTCCCCATATCACTCTATGGATTGAGAGGGCCCTGTGAGATCTGGGGGAGAGAGCTTCCTACCTAATGCTGACCCCAAGTAACCCCTGACCTCCCCATATCACTCTACAGATTGAGAGGGCTCTGTGAGATCTGGGGGAGAGAACTTCCTACCTAATGCTGACCCCAAGTAACCCCTGACCTCCCCATATCACTCTATGGATTGAGAGGGCCCTGTGAGATCTGGGGGAGAGAGCTTCCTACCTAATGCTGACCCCAAGTAACCCCTGACCTCCCCATATCACTACAGATTGAGAGGGCCCTGTGAGATCTGGGGGAGAGAGCTTCCTACCTAATGCTGACCCCAAGTAACCCCTGACCTCCCCATATCACTACAGATTGAGAGGGCCCTGTGAGATCTGGGGGAGAGAGATTCCTACCTAATGCTGACCCCAAGTAACCCCTGACCTCCCCATATCTACAGATTGAGAGGGCCCTGTGAGATCTGGGGGAGAGAGATTCCTACCTAATGCTGACCCCAAGTAACCCCTGACCTCCCCATATCACTCTACAGATTGAGAGGGCTCTGTGAGATCTGGGGTAGAGAACTTCCTACCTAATGCTGACCCCAAGTAACCCCTGACCTCCCCATATCACTCTACAGATTGAGAGGGCTCTGTGAGATCTGGGGTAGAGAACTTCCTACCTAATGCTGACCCCAAGTAAGCCCTGACCTCCCCATATCACTCTACAGATTGAGAGGGCTCTGTGAGATCTGGGGGAGAGAGCTCCCTACCTAATGCTGACCCCAAGTAACCCCTGACCTCCCCATATCTACAGATTGAGAGGGCCCTGTGAGATCTGGGGGAGAGAGATTCCTACCTAATGCTGACCCCAAGTAACCCCTGACCTCCCCATATCACTCTACAGATTGAGAGGGCTCTGTGAGATCTGGGGTAGAGAACTTCCTACCTAATGCTGACCCCAAGTAAGCCCTGACCTCCCCATATCACTCTACAGATTGAGAGGGCCCTGTGAGATCTGGGGGAGAGAGATTCCTACCTAATGCTGACCCCAAGTAACCCCTGACCTCCCCATATCACTACGGATTGAGAGGGCTCTGTGAGATCTGGGGGAGAGAGCTTCCTACCTAATGCTGACCCCAAGTAACCCCTGACCTCCCCTTATCACTCTACAGATTGAGAGGGCCCTGTGAGATCTGGGGGAGAGAGATTCCTACCTAATGTTGACCCCAAGTAACCCCTGACCTCCCCATATCTACGGATTGAGAGGGCCCTGTGAGATCTGGGGGAGAGAGATTCCTACCTAATGTTGACCCCAAGTAACCCCTGACCTCCCCATATCACTCTACGGATTGAGAGGGCCCTGTGATATCTGGGGGAGAGAGATTCCTACCTAATGTTGACCCCAAGTAACCCCTGACCTCCCCATATCACTCTACGGATTGAGAGGGCCCTGTGAGATCTGGGGGAGAGAGATTCCTACCTAATGCTGACCCCAAGTAACCCCTGACCTCCCCATATCTACGGATTGAGAGGGCCCTGTGAGATCTGGGGGAGAGAGATTCCTACCTAATGTTGACCCCAAGTAACCCCTGACCTCCCCTTATCACTCTACAGATTGAGAGGGCTCTGTGAGATATGGGGGAGAGAGATTCCTACCTAATGCTGACCCCAAGTAACCCCTGACCTCCCCATATCTACGGATTGAGAGGGCCCTGTGATATCTGGGGGAGAGAACCTCCTACCTAATGTTGACCCCAAGTAACCCCTGACCTCCCCATATCACTCTACAGATTGAGAGGACTCTGTGAGATCTGGGGTAGAGAACTTCCTACCTAATGCTGACCCCAAGTAACCCCTGACCTCCCCATATCACTCTACGGATTGAGAGGGCCCTGTGAGATCTGGGGTAGAGAACTTCCTACCTAATGCTGACCCCAAGTAACCCCTGACCTCCCCATATCACTCTACGGATTGAGAGGGCCCTGTGAGATCTGGGGGAGAGAACCTCCTACCTAATGCTGACCCCAAGTAACCCCTGACCTCCCCATATCACTCTACGGATTGAGAGGGCCCTGTGAGATCTGGGGTAGAGAACTTCCTACCTAATGCTGACCCCAAGTAACCCCTGACCTCCCCATATCACTCTACGGATTGAGAGGGCCCTGTGAGATCTGGGGGAGAGAACCTCCTACCTAATGCTGACCCCAAGTAACCCCTGACCTCCCCTTATCACTCTACAGATTGAGAGGGCTCTGTGAGATCTGGGGGAGAGAACTTCCTACCTAATGCTGACCCCAAGTAACCCCTGACCTCCCCATATCTACAGATTGAGAGGGCCCTGTGAGATCTGGGGGAGAGAACTTCCTACCTAATGTTGACCCCAAGTAACCCCTGACCTCCCCATATCACTCTACAGATTGAGAGGGCCCTGTGAGATCTGGGGGAGAGAACCTCCTACCTAATGCTGACCCCAAGTAACCCCTGACCTCCCCATATCACTATACAGATTGAGAGGGCTCTGTGAGATCTGGGGGAGAGAGATTCCTACCTAATGTTGACCCCAAGTAACCCCTGACCTCCCCATATCTACAGATTGAGAGGGCCCTGTGAGATCTGGGGGAGAGAGATTCCTACCTAATGTTGACCCCAAGTAACCCCTGACCTCCGCATATCTATGGATTGAGAGGGCTCTGTGAGATCTGGGGGAGAGAACTTCCTACCTAATGCTGACCCCAAGTAACCCCTGACCTCCCCATATCACTCTACAGATTGAGAGGGCTCTGTGAGATCTGGGGGAGAGAGATTCCTACCTAATGCTGACCCCAAGTAACCCCTGACCTCCCCATATCACTCTACAGATTGAGAGGGCCCTGTGAGATCTGGGGGAGAGAGATTCCTACCTAATGCTGACCCCAAGTAACCCCTGACCTCCCCTTATCACTCTACAGATTGAGAGGGCTCTGTGAGATCTGGGGGAGAGAGATTCCTACCTAATGTTGACCCCAAGTAACCCCTGACCTCCCCATATCACTCTACAGATTGAGAGGGCCCTGTGAGATCTGGGGGAGAGAGATTCCTACCTAATGCTGACCCCAAGTAACCCCTGACCTCCCCTTATCACTCTACAGATTGAGAGGGCTCTGTGAGATCTGGGGGAGAGAGATTCCTACCTAATGCTGACCCCAAGTAACCCCTGACCTCCCCATATCTACAGATTGAGAGGGCTCTGTGAGATCTGGGGTAGAGAACTTCCTACCTAATGCTGACCCCAAGTAACCCCTGACCTCCCCATATCACTCTACGGATTGAGAGGGCCCTGTGAGATCTGGGGTAGAGAACTTCCTACCTAATGCTGACCCCAAGTAACCCCTGACCTCCCCATATCACTCTACGGATTGAGAGGGCCCTGTGAGATCTGGGGTAGAGAACTTCCTACCTAATGCTGACCCCAAGTAACCCCTGACCTCCCCATATCACTCTACAGATAGAGAGGGCCCTGTGAGATCTGGGGAGAGAACATCGTACCTAATGCTGACCCCAAGTAAGCCCTGACCTTCCCATATCACTCTACGGATTGAGAGGGCTCTGTGAGATCTGGGGGAGAGAGCTTCCTACCTAATGCTGACCCCAAGTAACCCCTGACCTCCGCATATCTATGGATTGAGAGGGCCCTGTGAGATCTGGGGGAGAGAGCTTCCTACCTAATGCTGACCCCAAGTAACCCCTGACCTCCCCATATCACTCTACGGATTGAGAGGGCTCTGTGAGATCTGGGGGAGAGAGATTCCTACCTAATGCTGACCCCAAGTAACCCCTGACCTCCCCTTATCACTCTACAGATTGAGAGGGCTCTGTGAGATATGGGGGAGAGAGATTCCTACCTAATGCTGACCCCAAGTAACCCCTGACCTCCCCATATCTACGGATTGAGAGGGCCCTGTGATATCTGGGGGAGAGAGATTCCTACCTAATGTTGACCCCAAGTAACCCCTGACCTCCCCTTATCACTCTACAGATTGAGAGGGCTCTGTGAGATCTGGGGGAGAGAACTTCCTACCTAATGTTGACCCCAAGTAACCCCTGACCTCCCCATATCACTCTACAGATTGAGAGGACTCTGTGAGATCTGGGGTAGAGAACTTCCTACCTAATGCTGACCCCAAGTAACCCCTGACCTCCCCATATCACTCTACGGATTGAGAGGGCCCTGTGAGATCTGGGGTAGAGAACTTCCTACCTAATGCTGACCCCAAGTAACCCCTGACCTCCCCATATCACTCTACGGATTGAGAGGGCCCTGTGAGATCTGGGGGAGAGAACCTCCTACCTAATGCTGACCCCAAGTAACCCCTGACCTCCCCTTATCACTCTACAGATTGAGAGGGCTCTGTGAGATCTGGGGGAGAGAACTTCCTACCTAATGCTGACCCCAAGTAACCCCTGACCTCCCCATATCTACAGATTGAGAGGGCCCTGTGAGATCTGGGGGAGAGAACTTCCTACCTAATGTTGACCCCAAGTAACCCCTGACCTCCCCATATCACTCTACAGATTGAGAGGGCCCTGTGAGATCTGGGGGAGAGAACCTCCTACCTAATGCTGACCCCAAGTAACCCCTGACCTCCCCATATCACTATACAGATTGAGAGGGCTCTGTGAGATCTGGGGGAGAGAGATTCCTACCTAATGTTGACCCCAAGTAACCCCTGACCTCCCCATATCTACAGATTGAGAGGGCCCTGTGAGATCTGGGGGAGAGAGATTCCTACCTAATGTTGACCCCAAGTAACCCCTGACCTCCGCATATCTATGGATTGAGAGGGCTCTGTGAGATCTGGGGGAGAGAACTTCCTACCTAATGCTGACCCCAAGTAACCCCTGACCTCCCCATATCACTCTACAGATTGAGAGGGCTCTGTGAGATCTGGGGGAGAGAGATTCCTACCTAATGCTGACCCCAAGTAACCCCTGACCTCCCCATATCACTCTACAGATTGAGAGGGCCCTGTGAGATCTGGGGGAGAGAGATTCCTACCTAATGCTGACCCCAAGTAACCCCTGACCTCCCCTTATCACTCTACAGATTGAGAGGGCTCTGTGAGATCTGGGGGAGAGAGATTCCTACCTAATGTTGACCCCAAGTAACCCCTGACCTCCCCATATCACTCTACAGATTGAGAGGGCCCTGTGAGATCTGGGGGAGAGAGATTCCTACCTAATGCTGACCCCAAGTAACCCCTGACCTCCCCTTATCACTCTACAGATTGAGAGGGCTCTGTGAGATCTGGGGGAGAGAGATTCCTACCTAATGCTGACCCCAAGTAACCCCTGACCTCCCCATATCTACAGATTGAGAGGGCTCTGTGAGATCTGGGGTAGAGAACTTCCTACCTAATGCTGACCCCAAGTAACCCCTGACCTCCCCATATCACTCTACGGATTGAGAGGGCCCTGTGAGATCTGGGGTAGAGAACTTCCTACCTAATGCTGACCCCAAGTAACCCCTGACCTCCCCATATCACTCTACGGATTGAGAGGGCCCTGTGAGATCTGGGGTAGAGAACTTCCTACCTAATGCTGACCCCAAGTAACCCCTGACCTCCCCATATCACTCTACGGATTGAGAGGGCCCTGTGAGATCTGGGGTAGAGAACTTCCTACCTAATGCTGACCCCAAGTAACCCCTGACCTCCCCATATCACTCTACAGATAGAGAGGGCCCTGTGAGATCTGGGGAGAGAACATCGTACCTAATGCTGACCCCAAGTAAGCCCTGACCTCCCCATATCACTCTACGGATTGAGAGGGCTCTGTGAGATCTGGGGGAGAGAGCTTCCTACCTAATGCTGACCCCAAGTAACCCCTGACCTCCGCATATCTATGGATTGAGAGGGCCCTGTGAGATCTGGGGGAGAGAGCTTCCTACCTAATGCTGACCCCAAGTAACCCCTGACCTCCCCATATCACTCTACGGATTGAGAGGGCTCTGTGAGATCTGGGGGAGAGAGATTCCTACCTAATGCTGACCCCAAGTAACCCCTGACCTCCCCATATCACTCTACAGATTGAGAGGGCTCTGTGAGATCTGGGGGAGAGAGCCTCCTACCTAATGCTGACCCCAAGTAAGCCCTGACCTCCCCATATCACTCTACGGATTGAGAGGGCCCTGTGAGATCTGGGGGAGAGAACTTCCTACCTAATGCTGACCCCAAGTAACCCCTGACCTCCCCATATCACTCTACGGATTGAGAGGGCTCTGTGAGATCTGGGGGAGAGAGCTTCCTACCTAATGCTGACCCCAAGTAAGCCCTGACCTCCCCACTTCTGACTGGGGGTTATGGCCACTTCACGAACACCTTGGGTTTTACTACTGTACACTGTCATTTGAACTGGCCTCTCTAAATTGTTCTTCAGCTGTTCTTTCAGATTATCATTGTCTTGATTCTAAAAAACAAAAAAACAAAAGGAAATAATAATAACACTTTATTTACCAAGGGAGATCGATTAGTTACAAAAAACAATCCTCCTTGAGTCCCTCCAACACATTCACACAAAAGCACACACAAAATTATAAAGAAATTTCAAATGACGTCAGTGAGGTCAAATGAGGTTAGATGATAAAATAAGATCTTATGATTTTAGATATGTAATATAGAAACTAACGATCAGCTCAAATGAGTAGATTATTTTTCAAAAAGCTGTGAACGATAATTAATTGAGGTTTTGCTCCGCAATCAAGATAATTACACTCATAGTTGTTATGGACACTAAAAATGGATCTTTAAACGCCTGGGCCCACTTGCACAAAGCGTTCTTAACTTAAGAGAACTCTTAACATATCTCTCGACATGGAAAGTTTACGAGCGCTCTGAAGTCCCATGTTGTAGACATTCACTAAGAGTACTCTTAGTTTTGTGCAAGTGGGCCCAGGATCTTTAAATAACTGCACAGGGAAAATCTTCCTTTCTAAAATAACCATGGAGACAAGTGGCAGTTTTGCTAAGGTTATTTGGGGAAGAAAACAAGCTTTTAAATACCCTTTGGGAAATACCTGAAAACTGATTGTTATTACCTAAAGTTGACATAAAAATCACAAATTTGACTACAATATATTTATATGCCTAAAAAAGATATAGAAGTAGTAGAAATTGGCATCATTTTCATCCTATTCTAAAACCTATCACTTACATTCAGGCTCAAGGTTTCCCCTCATCAAATAAAACAGTCTTCTACATAAATTAGGCGGGTCCTATTTATATGCATTTTAGTCTAATTTTTTCCCCTTTTTGGTTTGAAGCCACGCATGAGAAAAATGTGAGTTCAATTATCACTGTGGCTCGGAAATTTTTTCCCGTCATCGATGTTGGTTTGCTAATTCGCTACTCATTGAATGATCACGCATGAAAACCTGTGCTGATTCATCCATATTGATATATAGTTCACTCTGGTCAAAGGGAGATAATTCTCTGACCAGCTAAGTAACAAATGTTTACATTCTCCAATTGTTTGCTACACTGTACATTGTTGCCAACAAAGCAAAAATGCCATGATTGATTAATTGATTGATTGTTTGGCGTTTTACGCCGCGCTCAAGATTATTTCACTTATATTATGGCGGCGTTGCCAGTTTTATTGTGGGAGGAAACCGGGCTCTATGCCCGGAGGAAACCCACGACCTTCCGTTGGTAACTGGCAACCATCCCACATAGGTTTTTTGGACTGAGTGGGAATCGACCCCCCGACCCATTGGTGCAAAATGCCATGTACATGTACATATACACCCTACTCAAGTGGGACAGTATATAATTGGCACTGTAATGGAAAACCATTATCTACAATGTATATAAATAAACACCTGTGCACTTCTACAAGCTTAACAAAAATAATTACTTCAAAGAAAATGAGTTTTAAATAGATAATTTTGTCTTGTCCAATAGCAATACTTACTAATCTGTTGTTACCAATGGCAACAATGAAATCAAAAAAAGCCTCCAGTCCAGCTTTATGTCCTGGGGAGCCATCTTGTACCTGAAATAAACAAAACAGAAACAATGATAGCATTTTTTTCTTTTAATTTAAAAAAAAAAGTTGTAGCAGTTTAATTTAATTTATATATAAATATATATCATATATATATAAGGACCATATATATCATAAATATATATATATATATATATATAACATTGCCTCCTCCATTTTAACTAAATCAGGGGAGATATAATTAAATGTCAAATATGGGTTCCATTTAATAAGAATAATTGATAGGACCTGGGAGTCTGACAGATGACGTTTTTTCATGACGTTATCAGTTGGATTGACGTTTTTCGTTCTAAAACGTCATAAATGAGCGTCATATTCGAACGATAAAGGCTCCTCAAATGCGTAATGACAACGCCGGTGACAGGAAATTTGTGGAATGGTCACGTTACTCTCGCTCCCTAATGGAAGTCATCACGTCGACTATATTCAACCTTTTCTCTTGCCTCAACATATTTTACACAAAATATGCCCTAACGTCAATTAACGGAACCCCTGGTCATATCTTGTTTACCCGTCAGTTCACAAGAGCCTTAGTACCCCTACATCAAAGTGATGCAGGCTGTCAGTGTTAACCAGAGAGGCTACGCCACAGCGATTACCTTTGCGCATGTAGCTCTCTCTGTAGTTCTCGGAAATTAACTTACAAGTGATGAGTTTAGATGGAGCCATTTAGTAGCCATTCGCAACAAGTTCAGAACACGCATGAACCTTTCCTAGAATCTATAGTACGCCAAAAACGCATAAGTGGGCAAAATGTTGGGGTTCTTTGGACCCCATCAGTTAAACATAAGGGTCCCATATACATTAGGCAGGGTCCAATTAGTGTTCAGATATGCATTATTGTATAAAATTTTCCTATTTATTTGCATCCCATGGGACCCTTATTACAATTTTGGGGTCCAAGTGAGAAAATGAGGGTCAGAGATGCAGGTTTTAAGGGTCCGGTAAATCCCGGATTCACCAATTTGTACCAACGTTAACCCAGCAATCGCCTGGATCTTTAAAATACTGTTAAGCAGTGTACCAGCTGTTTATCCACCAACCAGTAGAAAAACCACCGATTAGTGGATGACTGCCCCCACCTGGGAGTTGCTAAGGAATTTATCTGTGCAAAGTTTCTAAGGCTCATTTGGGAGTGTAAGACTTTACACCAGTATTTGTTTTAACAAGAAATTTCACAGAAATAAAGCTGGTCTCAGTCTATACAATTATAACTATAATTCAGCTTGGCTGAAACACACATAAGATTAAGTGTGTCATGTTGCATGTTGTTGTTGTCATCGCTTGCTACGTTACAGACTTCTAAAATTGACTAGTGTGCTTCTGGAAAATGACACTCTGTGGGTGATAATTTAGGCACTTACTCGAAGGACATGATAACCCTCCGTGCCTCCGCCGGGCACTTCAACGCTCTGAGACCCTCCCATGGTTTTAAAAAAACGATCGCAGATTTATTGGGCGATGCCAAAACAACACGTCTCAGCAAGATACAATATGGCCGCTTACGTGGCAGAACAATGCATTATGGGTAAAGCGTAACAGCCCGGTTTCCGGTCGTCTGCTCCAGCTAAAAACGTGAGTTTGATTTTTTAGCTCAATGTTTTTTTTTTATTCTCGACATTTTCGCGCTATAAACGATAAATTTCTTCTCTGTTCGGTAGTTGGCAGGGGTCTTTTTGGACTGGATACAAGATTTATGTCATTGCATCTGTGAATTGCAATTTTAAATATTTTTTATTAAAGTGGCATGAGCTGCCAAAATGTTGATATTTTGACGTTGGAACAGAATGTTAAAATTATCGGCTATTTTTCTCAAGATGTGTAATTCAGAAGCTTTTTAGTGCATCTTGTCTCGAGAATGTACGATAAAGTGTTGTTTTGAACTAACTTTGGCTTAGAATGAATGAATGGTCGTCCCAGTTATTTAAATTTTGTTTACTTTCGAACACTATTCCAGTTCGTATAGGCCACATACTGTATGAATTTTCCTCGCTCCAAAGCCAATCATTTAGTCTTACGATGGCCTTCAAAGCCTCTCACTGTCGTGATGATCAGAAATTATGAAAAAAGTGTGAATTTTGGCAGCTCATGCCACTTTAAGTAGACCCTGTCGCCAGTGTTGGTCGGTGGGTAACATTTGGACAAAAAATGAAAATGACAATTTCCTCTCTGTCTGCCATCAGTTCAGTTGCATTTTTGCCGAAATATCTAGTTCTACGACAACAGTGCACGTTCCAATCCAAGCTTGTTGCAAATGGCTAGTTCTACCTTGAAACCCGCTGCTTGCGTTGAAGTGGCTGAAATTTTTTTCTTAAAGTGTCAAACATTTTAAGCATGTGTTTTGTCTTTTGAAATAAACCGAAATATCTACTTACATGTTTTCAAAGCACTACATGTACTTTATCGCACATTCTTGAGGCAGCCGGTGGTACTAAAAAGCTTCTGAATTGAGAAAAATAGCCCATGATATCCACATTCTGTTTAGTTGGAGATCTCCAAACTCAGTGGTCAAAGTATATATAATATAATGATGGGTGACCAACAGAGTTGGAGAATTAGCCATCTTGGAAAATGTTGATTTACCGAAACAACACTATTTTGCAAAATTTCTCCTAATTTTAAACAACGCAACCGGCCCAAACTTTACACACATTCAATTCGATCTTTTAGATGCGCTGTTTTACCGAAAAAAAAGCGTTCAAACACTCACACTTGTATTGTATCATCGTTGTTTTCCCAAGGACAGCCCGAATCTCCCACTCGCCTCCTTGTTTACTTCAAGTTAATTTGATACAAATTTAGTTTATAGTCATTCATTTTATTGAATCTTTTTTCTGTTTAGAATTTGAATTACCTAGTCTATATTGTAGGTTTAGATTTGAGGACATTGACAATGATGGGATCAAGGTGGAAGTGACTCTTCAGCGACGATGACATTGAGGATGAAATCACTGATGATGACTGGGGGTGATGATGATAACAATGGTTATGTTGAATGATGGTGATGATGATATTGAGGATGAAATCACTGATGATGACTGGTGGTGATGATGATAACAATGGTTATGTTGAATGATGGTGACGATGACATTGAGGATGAAATCACTGGTGATGACTCTGGTGGTGATGATGATATCAATGGTTATGTTGAATGATGGTGACGATGACATTGAGGATGAAATCACTGATGATGACTGGTGGTGATGATGATAATGGTTATGTTGAATGATGGTGACGATGACATTGAGGATGAAATCACTGATGATGACTGGTGGTGATGATGATAACAATGATTATGTTGAATGATGGTGACGATGACATTGAGGATGAAATCACTGATGATGACTGGTGGTGATGATGATAACAATGGTTATGTTGAATGATGGTGACGATGACATTGAGGATGAAATCACTGATGATGACTCTGGTGGTGATGATGATAACAATGATTATGTTGAATGATGATGACGATGACATTGAGGATAAAATCACCGATGATGACTCTGGTGGTGATGATGATAACAATGATTATGTTGAATGATGGTGACGATGACATTGAGGATGAAATCACTGATGATGACTCTGGTGATGATGATGATAACAATGGTTATGTTGAATGATGGTGACGATGACATTGAGGATGAAATCACTGATGACTCTGGTGGTGATGATGATAACAATGATTATGTTGAATGATGGGGATGATGACATTGAGGATGAAATCACTGATGATGACTGGTGGTGATGATGATAACAATGGTTATGTTGAATGATGGTGACGATGACATTGAGGATGAAATCACTGATGACTCTGGTGGTGATGATGATAACAATGATTATGTTGAATGATGGTGACGATGACATTGAGGATGAAATCACTGATGATGACTGGTGGTGATGATGATAACAATGGTTATGTTGAATGATGGTGACGATGACATTGAGGATGAAATCACTGATGATGACTCTGGTGGTGATGATGATAACAATGGTTATGTTAAATGATGGTGAAGATGACATTGAGGATGAAATCACTGATGATGACTGGTGGTGATGATGATAACAATGGTTATGTTAAATGATGGTGACGATGACATTGAGGATGAAATCACTGATGATGACTGGTGATGATGATGATAACAATGGTTATGTTGAATGATGGTGACGATGACATTGAGGATGAAATCACTGATGATGACTCTGGTGATGATGATGATAACAATGGTTATGTTGAATGATGGTGACGATGACATTGAGGATGAAATCACTGATGATGACTCTGGTGGTGATGATGATAACAATGGTTATGTTAAATGATGGTGAAGATGACATTGAGGATGAAATCACTGATGATGACTGGTGATGATGATGATAACAATGGTTATGTTAAATGATGGTGAAGATGACATTGAGGATGAAATCACTGATGATGACCGGTGGTGATGATGATAACAATGATTATGTTGAATGATGGTGACGATGACATTGAGGATGAAATCACTGATGATGACTCTGGTGGTGATGATGATAACAATGGTTATGTTGAATGATGGTGACGATGACATTGAGGATGAAATTACTGATGATGACCGGTGGTGATGATGATAACAATGGTTAAGTTGAATGATGGTGATGATGACATTGAGGATGAAATCACTGATGATGACCGGTGGTGATGATGATAACAATGAGTATGTTGGATGATGGTGACGATGACATTGAGGATGAAATCACCGATGATGACTGGTGGTGATGATGATAACAATGATTATGTTGAATGATGGTGACGATGACATTGAGGATGAAATCACTGATGATGACTGGTGGTGATGATGATAACAATGGTTATGTTGAATGATGGTGAAGATGACATTGAGGATGAAATCACTGATGATGACTGGTGGTGATGATGATAACAATGATCATGTTGAATGATGATGACGATGACATTGAGGATGAAAGCACTGATGATGACTGGTGGTGATGATGATAACAATGATTATGTTGAATGATGGTGACGATGACATTGAGGATGAAATCACCGATGATGACTGGTGGTGATGATGATAACAATGATTATGTTGAATGATGGTGACGATGACATTGAGGATGAAATCACCGATGATGACTGGTGGTGATGATGATAACAATGATTATGTTGAATGATGGTGACGATGACATTGAGGATGAAATCACTGATGATGACTGGTGGTGATGATGATAACAATGGTTATGTTGAATGATGGTGACGATGACATTGAGGATGAAATCACTGATGATGACTGGTGGTGATGATGATAACAATGGTTATGTTGAATGATGGTGACGATGACATTGAGGATGAAATCACTGGTGATGACTCTGGTGATGATGATGATAACAATGATTATGTTGGATGATGGTGACGATGACATTGAGGATGAAATCACTGATGATGACTGGTGGTGATGATGATAACAATGGTTATGTTGAATGATGGTGACGATGACATTGAGGATGAAATCACTGATGATGACTGGTGGTGATGATGATAACAATGGTTATGTTGAATGATGGTGACGATGACATTGAGGATGAAATCACTGATGATGACTGGTGGTGATGATGATAACAATGGTTATGTTGAATGATGGTGACGATGACATTGAGGATGAAATCACTGATGATGACTGGTGGTGATGATGATAACAATGATTATATTGAATGATGATGACGATGACATTGAGGATAAAATCACCGATGATGACTCTGGTGGTGATGATGATAACAATGATTATGTTGAATGATGGTGACGATGACATTGAGGATGAAATCACTGATGATGACTGGTGGTGATGACAGTGGTTATGTTGAATGATGGTGACGATGACATTGGGGATGAAATCACTGATGACTGGTGGTGATGATGATAACAATGGTTATGTTGAATGATGATGACGATGACATTGAGAATGAAATCACTGATGATGACTGGTGGTGATGATGATAACAATGGTTATGTTGAATGATGGTGATGATGACATTGAGAATGAAATCACTGATGATGACTGGTGGTGATGATGATAACAATGGTTATGTTGAATGATGGTGACGATAACATTGAGGATGAAATCACTGGTGATGACTCTGGTGGTGATGATGATAACAATGATTATGTTGAATGATGGTGATGATGACATTGAGGATGAAATCACTGATGATGACTGGTGGTGATGATGATAACAATGATTATGTTGAATGGTGGTGACGATGACATTGAGGATGAAATCACTGATGATGACTCTGGTGGTGATGATGATAACAATGGTTATGTTGAATGATGGTGACGATGACATTGAGGATGAAATCACTGATGATGACCGGTGGTGATGATGATAACAATGATTATGTTGAATGATGGTGACGATGACATTGAGGATGAAATCACTGATGATGACTGGTGGTGATGATGATAACAATGAATATGTTAAATGATGGTGACGATGACATTGAGGATGAAATCACTGATGATGACTCTGGTGGTGATGATGATAACAATGGTTATGTTGAATGATGGTGACGATGACATTGAGGATGAAATCACTGATGATGACTGGTGGTGATGATGATAACAATGGTTATGTTGAATGATGGTGACGATGACATTGAGGATGAAATCACTGATGATGACTCTGGTGGTGATGATAACAATGGTTATGTTGAATGATGGTGACGATGACATTGAGGATGAAATCACTGATGATGACTGGTGGTGATGATGATAACAATGGTTATGTTGAATGATGGTGACGATGACATTGAGGATGAAATCACTGATGATGACTCTGGTGGTGATGATGATAACAATGGTTATGTTGAATTATGGGGACGATGACATTGAGGATGAAATCACTGATGATGACTCTGGTGGTGATGATAACAATGGTTATGTTGAATTATGGTGACGATGACATTGAGGATGAAATCACTGATGATGACTGGTGGTGATGATGATAACAATGGTTATGTTGAATGATGGTGACAATGACATTGAGGATGAAATCACTGATGATGACTCTGGTGGTGATGATGATAACAATGGTTATGTTGAATTATGGGGACGATGACATTGAGGATGAAATCACTGATGATGACTCTGGTGGTGATGATGATAACAATGATTATGTTGAATGATGGTGACGATGACATTGAGGATGAAATCACTGATGATGACTGGTGATGATGATAACAATGATTATGTTGAATGATGGTGACGATGACATTGATGATGAAATCACTGATGATGACTCCGGTGGTGATGATGATAACAATGGTTATGTTGAATGATGGTGACGATGACATTGAGGATGAAATCACTGATGATGACTGGTGGTGATGATGATAACAATGTTGAATGATGGTGACGATGACATTGAGGATGAAATCACTGATGATGACTGGTGATGATGATAACAATGGTTATGTTGAATGATGGTGACGATGACATTGAGGATGAAATCACTGATGACTCTGGTGGTGATGATGATAACAATGGTTATGTTGAATGATGATGACGATGACATTGAGGATGAAATCACTGATGATGACTCTGGTGATGATGATGATGATTATGTTGAATGCTGCTCACTGGTGAATGATGTTGAGGATGAAATCGATGGTGCCCCCAGTGGCGATGATGATATAACGATGTTTACATCATAATTTAGATGACGATTGTGTTGAAACTGTCGACTTCAAAAATGATTCGCATTTAAGGTAAGTTATTTGGTAAAATTTTGTTTAAATCTTTCTAAAATTAACGTCCTATGAAGTGCTCCAGTATTAAACTCCAATATATTTTTGTCCCCAGACAGTGAGACTTACTGTATAATCTTGTACCAAAATCATCGTACATGTAACTGTAGGCAATATTGGATTTTTATGGTACCCAAGTTTGAAAATTGGTGTTTAGTCATTTGAGTATTATGTAGGTGGTCGAATTTCATTATTTTTCTCACACTACACCCCCTATATTTCCACTCCCAGGCAGTGTGTTATTTATTTGATTATCAACGTTAGAAATTGGGCCCCAAAAAACTTAATGACCTCAATAAAGAGCTGTCAAAACCGACGTCACAAAATAATGACGTCATTATTGATTATGGGACTGGGACGCTGTAGGTGGTGACGTCATTTCTTCCATTACAATGCCCATATCGCGTCTTTCTTCAGACGGGCATTCTTGAAAATAAAGCAACGTCGTCTCACATTTTTTTAAGTAGAGCTGCATTTTATAATAAACTCTTTAATTTTTGTTATCCAACTTGAGCCAGAGTGTTATGATGAATATCACTCTCGTTTTTATTAACTTCCAAAGCCATTGCTAGAGGCTTGTGACTGAAAATTAATGGACTCATAGAGTGATGTTCAGCGTAACACACTGGTTCTTGTTAGATAACCTCTACAGTCATATACATTAATGATCATTTTGAACACTATAACACACGGGCACAGGGAAAATCTTCTTGTCTAAAATAACCACGGAGACAAGTTTCTTATTGTGTTAAAAAGGGGCATATCATTTAAACGTTTATACCCAATCATAAGTTGTTATAATAAACCACAACCCATGACATTTCATTTCATTAGGTTGATGATGATGAGGAGTTTGGCTTTAGTCAGTAGAATTTTCTGGTCGCGTGCCGTATGTATCATCATTTACAATGTATACGCTGTAGTTTATTATGCTCCCTTAAACATTCATTTAATTACTAAATGTTCTTTTATTAACAATAATTCCTGTGTGTAAAAAGATAACGTAAAGATTTCTTGAAAATTGAATTACCTCCCTTTGTCAATCCCATGTTGTTGCTTTTAAACATGTGTCTTTTTTTTCTGGTCACGCTTATTTTCAAAGTTCTAAGTATTCCTAGGTTTACATGTGTTGTTAAACAAGCACCTGCTCCTATTTTCAGTTCAGATTTATCTCCCTTTAGCTGGTCTCAGCTGTGGCAGGCCAATTCTTATATAAACTGACTGGCCATCACGTTGCAGCCTAAGCATGACAGTTTTCTCCCACCTCCTTACAACTGAGTCTCGTCCCCTTCTGTTTGAAGGACTGTGAAATGAGTCTGGTTTGTGGGCAGCCAGCATTCTTTGACAACTGATATCAGTACACAATTCAAAATAATCACAATTTTTCAGACTTTAATGACAACAATTGGCATTAATTTCTGTCAGCTTTGTGTGGGTTTACAACTTTCTGTTATGAGATTTGAAGTGTGGGAGGCATATACATGTATACATTTACTACTCGTAGTAGAATTTGAAAACCGCTAATTTACTATTTTGCTCCTACAGTATTTATTTTTTTCGTCGGTGAATTATGAAAATTCTGAGTCGACTACATGTATGGAAATGTACTCTTCCACATAATAAAACATGTCCACCATTCATATCGATCTTTTATTTCTTTCAATGTTTTTTTTTGGCAACTATGCATCAAGGAATTCAAATTGTTTTAATAAGTAAATGGGGGGTTTCGCACTTGTTTATTTGTGTTTCCCTATATCCCGCAGTCACTAAAACTCCCACATCACTTTCACTAAAACCCCCAACCCCCGTTCACTAAAACACCACCTCCCGTTCACTAAAACCCCCACCTCCCGTTCACTTAAACCCCCACCTCTCGTTCACTTAAACCTCCACCTCTCGTTCACTTAAACCTCCACCTCCGGTTCACTTAAACCTCCACCTCTCGTTCACTTAAACCCCCACCTCCCTTTCACTTAAACCTCCACCTCCCGTTCACTTAAACCTCCACCTCCCGTTCACTTAAACCTCCACCTCCCTTTCACTTAAACCCCCACCTCTCGTTCACTTAAACCTCCACCTCCCGTTCACTTAAACTTCCACCTCCAGTTCACTAAAACCCTTATCTCCCATTTACATATATTAAAACAGCCACCTCCCGTTCACTACCCACCCAATAACCCAAAGCGGCAAGCCCCTCCTCCCTTTCAGTAAAACTTCCAACCTCCCATTCAGTAAAACTTCCAACCTCCCATTCACTAAAACTTCCATCTCCCATTTACTATAACCCAACCGCCCATTCAGTAAAACTTCCAACCTCCCATTTACTAAAACTTCCAACCTCCCATTTACTAAAACTTCCAACCTCCGGGTCCCATTTACTAAAACTTCCAACCTCTCATTTACTAAAACTTCCAACCTCCCATTTACTAAAACTTCCAACCTCCCATTTACTATAACCCAACCTCCCATTCACTATCTACCCATTCACCTAAAACCCCTCCTCCCTTTCAATAAAACCCCCATCTCCCGTTCATTAACCCCTCCCTTTCAATAAAACCCCCATCTCCCGTTGATAAAACCCTCCCCCCTCCCCTATTTACTCATAATAGCCCCTCCTCCCATTCACTAAAACTTCCAACCTCCCATTTACTATAACCCTACATCCCATTCACTACCCCCTCAATTAAAAAAAATATAATATTATTTTTGGGGATAGTCTGGCTAAGCCATCATTGTTTCATTTTGTTGTATACATGTATTATGTATATAGTGTTATGTCATTTATTCTCACGAGGTCTTTGACAATGACATTGAAATGTTAACAGGGGACACAGGTGTGCTTCGCTCGTCTTAGATTTACAGTGTAGGCAGGTTTCATGTTTGGCAGTCAGTATTGTTATCCAAGAACGAGAAAAAATAACAGACTCTGACTGCTAACTGTCCATATATATAAAGACCAGGTGATATGGAAAATGAAGAAGATATTAAAGTTGATTAAGGTCAATATCAACTGTCGTAGGCAGATATGGACAGGATTACCTTATTTGGAAATAACCACCTTGTTTACCATCACTGAGAGGAGGTAGGCCGATCATTTCTAATCTGACCATTCCCAGACATGCTTTTCACGGCTTATACAACCGGCCGAATTTATCGTCCGCACATGTGTTCATCTATCACCATTTATATACAATTACATGTACACTATTACACGTTTTTGTAAAAATCCTTAAAAACCTTCCCAAAATCTGTTATTTTATTTTTTATCACTAAATGTAGGCGTCAGATTTGTCCTTACACGTGTTGTAAATTCCAGTTTTTATCGCCCTATTGTGTATCAATTCACCTCGTCAAGGAAATTAAATAGAATTTATTTTCAGGTTCTTGTGTAGAGACTAAAAGAGTGCTTTTGATGCATAGACTGATCCAGAGACATTTTGATACCTGTATACAGATATGGGCGCCCAAACTCACAAGCAAAAAATCCGCCCAAATTCTTCAAACCAACTGATTTTATTGTCAAAATAGCATTTAATGTTGAATTTTGGGCCAGAGATGTTGTTTTTGTCTTATTGTTGGAACATTTTGAACCGAAATGGTATGCCCAAATTTTCCCTGGTTCAGTCCCTGTGATGATTGAAAAATTAATGCTTACAGATTAACTGTTAATATTTTCGTTTTACTTATCGTCATCCCCTACCAGCTGATTGAGTTGCGTCCGTCCGTGTGTCAGTGAGTGCGTAAATCAGCTTTCCAACTTTATTTCTCTAAACACTTTCAGATACTGCGCTGAAATGTTATATGTTAATCTACCCTGACGAGATATACATGTTGTAGAGCTCAAGTTTAATTTTGTTTGGTGGCTTAATTTTTTTTACAGCTTTTGAACTTTAAAATGTTCATGAAAATCATAACGTGCATTTGTGAATTATGTAATTCACTCAAATATACTCAAAAAGTTATAATTTCATGTTCAGTTATGGAAAGTAAAAGCGTCAGAAGTACCTTAAAAACTAAAGGATTAATGATTGAAGAAAAAAAAAAACTAATTAGTGCAGTCAATAACCTGTGCGAATCGAACATACATGTACATGTATGTTGGCCTACTAATAGCGAGCGGAATTAAAATAGCCGAGATGTACAGTATGAGCTCATTTTTGGGGAGGTTGTTGCTAGCTTATAAAACTACGTGTACCTTAGCGTACATTTACATCTGCAAGATTGGTGTCAGTGGAAAGCTCTTAGTTTCAACTTCTTCATAATATCAACAATTGGCTAATTCAGTTTCAACAAAATTTTCCCTCTTTTTGGAAACTCTTGCCACTTCCCTGCTGCTGTAGCAGTACTTTGAAATTATACTCATGGATTTAGTTCATTGAAAATTATGGTCATGAATGAAATTTCAAAAGTGCATTGTAATGGGATTATTTCTATGCATAGAGATTAATTTCTACCACTTCCAGATTATTTCAATTTTTTATTTTATTTGAATTTAATCATTGAAGTTTAAAGTGACATGAGTTACCAAAATGTTTATGTTTTATCCCTAAAACAAAATGAGGAAATACATTGTATATGGCTATAGAGATCAGTGAAGCCAAATGTCCAAGTTTAAATGTGTGTGGGTGGGAGGACCTCTTATACGTGTTGTTTGGTACATGTAGGCCTACTTTAGTCGTCATGTGACCTTACCTGTTGAGTGGGTCGTTAAGCTCTGATCAATCAAAGTAATCAATTAACTCTCTTCATTCATTTTCTTTTATCCCTTAATTTTCTGTTTTACCTTACATCGTAGGTTGGCTAAAAGTCATAGAAGTAAAATGACCTCACATGATCTCATGACAGTTTTTTGCAAAAGACGTTTCATTTCAAAAGGTAACTTTTTCTTCTTTTCAGGTAAATTCATAATTTTCAATTTTCATATTTAGTCAAAAATTGTCATATATAAACCTACTAAAGTTTCTGGGTTAAAAATCATAGATCATAGAAGAGTGTTGTACTGTAGTTTTCAAATCTATTCATGTTCTCAGTTTCTCATTTTTCACTCGGTTGTCGTATGTGGAAGAGTTGCCAGGTACTAACCGCAGGTCAGGGGTTTTCTCCCGGCAAAGAGCCCAGTTTCATCCCTCTGTAAACCTGGCAACGCTGCCATATAAGTGAAATAATCTAGAGTGCGGCGTAAAACATCAATGAATCGATCAATCTTAAGTTTCTAACTCTAACTTGTTATTCCTCTGGGCAAAGAGCGCAGTTTCATACCTCTCTAAACCTAGCGCCATATATACGTGAAATAATCTTGAGTGTGGCATCAAACATCAAGCAATCAATCTAACTGGTTACCTTATTTTGAAAATGGTTGAGCCTACATGTACATGTAGCAAAGGTAAAGTAAATGTTCTTTGAGAGAAGAAACCTTTGTCTTCATCCAATACAGAATGAACCCTGCCTTCAAAGTTAGATAATCGTTGGTGTCAATTGCTGAGAGTAGGGGAGGTGTGTGGGTGCAGGCTTTACTCTGCCTCAATTGAGAAGTGAGTGGGCCTGACCAGGTAGGAACAAATAACCTAAATGTTTCACATTTGTTTCAAAATGTTCATTTAGTCTACGATCTTTTCTCTATTTACAATTTTCATAGATCTACATGTACCGAAGGAGAGAGGATGATAACGACCAGTCTCACAGTAAGTTCTGATTTGTATCTTTTGGGATTTTGAGTTTCTCAAACTCTTGTTTATCGTTAAAATAGAATTAAGAATTTGTTGAGAGCTCTTAACAAGCGTTTTCTTTATACAGCAACAGCGCTCACGATACAGTGTATATCTATAAAACTAAATCCATGTTTTCTTTGGGCAATCAAAATTATTGTACATGTATAGCCTCCTCGTGTCACTTTAACCATTTTTACCCCTCGGGCAAATTTTGCCCGAAGGGTATTGTCGTTGCCCCCGTTGTCCCTGCCCATTGGTCCTTGTAAACACATTATCACACATTTGTTTAATACAGCAAGTACAAGAAGCCTTTTTAAAATCAACGCGCTCAGATGTTTTTTTCAAGAGTTATGCCCCTTACATTACCGCTGCTATAAAAGCCTTGTAAACACATTATCTAAAAAAATCTTTAACTTACAACTTTGAAACTTCACACATTTGTTTAACACAGCAAGTACAAGAAGCCCATTTAAAATCGACGCGCTCGGACGTGTGTTTCAAGAGTTATGCCCCTTACATGACTGTCCGGCAAAAACCTCCTTGTAAATGTGATGCATGTACATGTATGTGGAGTAGTTTTTAACTCGCAACAAATTGTCTGGAAAATAAATATATCTTCGGTTTCTTTGGCCCAGACCTGAGGGGTCCTGATGGTGACAGCCACTTATTAAATGAAATATTATGCTCAGTTATGCTTAGTTACATGTGCCTTGAAAAGTTATTATTATGAATTTATAGTTCCAATGTAAAATTATTCTCATGAATTTAGTTACATGTACCGAAAAGTGATTCTCAGGAATTTATAGTTCTAGTGAAAATTATTCTCAGGAATTTATAGTTCCAATGTAAAGTTATTCTCATGAATTTATAGTTCAGTATAAAATTATTCTCAGGAATTTATAGTTCCAGCGTAAAATTATTCTCAGGAATTTATAATTCCAGTATAAAATTATTCTCATGAATTTATAGTTCAGTGTAAAATTATTCTCAAGAATTTATAGTTCCAATGTAAATGTAACGGTAAACAAACAAACTAAAGCGGTTCAATGTTTCCAGGTTTATTATGGGATGGCGGTAGAATTCGGTAGGCAGAAACAGAAGATTTGTTGATTTGATTGACTGAAATAAACAGAAAATAACTGGGATAAGCGCCAAATGGTAACGGTAATATAGTGGCTATGAGAGAGGAACTGTATTCATTTAATTAATGGTGATACAAACGTACGAGGACGGTAAGGTGGTTGCTGGCCGACCAGAGTCACTGACCAGGTTAAGCCCGGGTGACCGAAAGCCTGATACACTGCGACCAAAACCACATGAGTAGGCTAGATACCGTTTCAAGCACAAAAAAACCTATTCACTTCTACATTCCATTATGACCCTAACAGCATAAAAGTATTTGGTGTAAATTAGGAGCTAAACATACCGTTTTGTAGACTTATTCTGGCTTGAGCAACATTAGGTGTTGAGCGGTCAGCTGTCATGAACCAGAGTGCCCAAAACCGGTTATTAGCCAGTACAAGAAAACAAAGACGATCTGAATTATCTCCCTTAGAAACTAAGAAAAGAGACCTTCATGGTAACTTATAGCAAATAAATAAATACATGTTTTTTTATCGTAACAGTAAAGTTATTCTCATGAATTTATAGTTCCAATGTAAAGTTATTCTCAGGAATTTATAGTTCCAGTATAAAATTATTCTCATGAATTTATAGTTCCAATGTAAAATTATTCTCAGGAATTTATAGTTCCAATGTAAAGTTATTCTCATGAATTTATAGTTCCAGTGTAAAATTATTCTCATGAATTTCATTACATGTTCGTCGAAAAGTTATTCTCATGAATTTAATTATGTGTGTGGTGAAAAGTTAATTTCATGAATTTATTTACATGTGTGTTGAAAAGTTTTTCTCATGAATTTAATTACATGTGTGTTGAAAAGTTATTCTCATGAATTAAATTACATGTGTGTTGAAAAGTTATTCTCATGAATTTAATTACATGTGTGTTGAAAAGTTATTCTCATGAATTTAACTAGCCCACATGTGTGTTGAAAAGTTATTCTCAGGAATTTAGTTACAAGTGCTTTGAAAAGTTATTGTCATGAATTTAATTACATGTGTGTTGAAAAGTTATTCTCAGGAATTTAATTACATGTGTGTTGAAAAGTTATTTCCATGAATTTATGGTTCTGGTGTAAAATAATTCTCAGGAATTTAGTTACATGTGCTTTGAAAAGTTATTCTCATTAATTTATTGTTCTAATGTGAAAAAATTTTACCCATGAATTTACATTCCACATTTATTTAACCACTTTTTATACGCCCGCTTGAAAAGCGGGCTGTATTATGGTATCATCTCCGGCAGTCCGGCAGTCCGGCTGTCCGGCAGTCCGGCTGTCCGGCGTCCGCTTTCCCTTCCGCTCCATAACTTTTAAAGTTTTGATTCCATCTGCACAATTTTTTCTGAGTATATACCTTATGGGTAGAAGGTGTGTCGCGAACTATTTTTAACATCACTGGTTACATCATATGGGAGTTATATTGGATTATGTAATATTCCCTTCTGCTCCATAACTTCTAAAGTTTTGATTCCATCTGCACAATTTTTTCTGAGTATATACCTTATGGGTAGAAGGTGTGTCGCAAACTATTTTTAACATCACTGGTTACATAATATGGGAGTTATATTGGATTATGTAATATTCCCTTCCGCTCCATAACTTTCAAAGTTTTGATTCCATCTGGACAATTTTTTCTGAGGATATACCTTATGGGAAGAAGGTATGTCGCAAACTATTTTTAACATCACTGGTTACATAATATGGGAGCTATATTGGATTATGTAATATTCCCTTCTGCTCCATAACTTCTAAAGTTTTGATCCCATCTGCACAATTTTTACTGAGTATATACCTTATGGGTAGAAGGTTTGTCGCGAACTATTTTTAACATCACTGGTTACATAATATGGGAGTTATATTGGATTATGTAATATTCCCTTCTGCTCCATAACTTTCAAAGTTTTGATTCCATCTAGACAATTTTTTCTGAGTATATACCTTATGGGTAGAAGGTGTGTCGCAAACTATTTTTAACATCACTGGTTACATAATATGGGAGTAATATTGGATTATGTAATATTCCCTTCCGCTCCATAACTTTCAAAGTTTTGATTCCATCTGGACAATTTTTTCTGAGGATATACCTTATGGGAAGAAGGTATGTCGCAAACTATTTTTAAAATCACTGGTTACATAATATGGGAGTTATATTGGATTATGTAATATTCCCTTCTGCTCCATAACTTCTAAAGTTTTGATCCCATCTGCACAATTTTTACTGAGTATATACCTTATGGGTAGAAGGTTTGTCGCGAACTATTTTTAACATCACTGGTTACATAATATGGGAGTTATATTGGATTATGTAATATTCCCTTCTGCTCCATAACTTTCAAAGTTTTGATTCCATCTGGACAATTTTTTCTGAGGATATACCTTATGGGTAGAAGGTGTGTCGCGAACTATTTTTAACATCGCTGGTTACATAATATGGGAGTTATATTGGATTATGTAATATTCCCTTCTGCTCCATAACTTCTAAAGTTTTGATTCCATCTGCACAACTTTTTCTGAGTATATACCTTATGGGTAGAAGGTGTGTCGCGAACTATTTTTAACATCACTGGTTACATAATATGGGAGTTATATTGGATTATGTAATATTCCCTTCCGCTCCATAACTTTCAAAGTTTTGATTCCATCTGGACAATTTTTTCTGAGGATATAGCTTATGGGCAGAAGGTGTGTCCTTGGATAATTTAGTGATAGCTACATGTATGGTGGCCAAAACCTAAAAAGTTAAGAATTATAATTATTTCTCTGTTTTAAAGGCTCTTCAATTCAGTTTTATTACCCATATGGTAAAGCAAATATAGCTGCTTTGACAATATTCATAAACCTGGTTGTAAGTGTAAACAGATAAGACTTGTATATTTACACACCATTGACATCTCAGAGATTAGGCTCTGTTCAAATATACCTATATAAAATGTAGCAAACATCCTGACCAGTGATGTCTTGAGCAAGTGATTGAACCCACTGACCAGTCCGAATTAGCTGGACTCCAAGCTGAAGACCTGGACATTTAACACCAGATGAGATTTAATATTTGAAGGACCCGTTGCATATATTCAAAAATATATATATGAAAGGATTTGTTTTGGTATGGCTGCAGTGACTGTGCCTTTCCGGGCGTATTTTGGGTTTCCCGAAACTCTTGTTTGTTGTTTATTTCACCGTTTTAAATGAAATAAGATTAAAATATGACAAATAAACATAATATGAAATAAACTAAAAAAGACTTGCCCGTAACCAGCTAAATGGAGATGGCAAAATATGTTTATATAAAGATGAGGTTTCCAGATAACCATTGGTAATTTTCCCAGCTCCCAGTCAGACCGCTGGATTGGGAGTTTTATTAGGGTATTCCTTTCTCATCAGTAGTGCTATCTCTTGATAACAATCTCACAGATGTATGTTATGGTAGATTTTTGAGCAGCAAAGTGTACTTGTTTCTTGGTTATTTAAACTTTGTCCATTATTTGCATACATCTTTGGTTGGTATGGGTTACTGGCTTTGCCAAACATTTTTTGTTTCTACGCCGATCCGTTAGTTTTTCAAGGTACATTGCACTTTAAACGCTCAACCTTTCATGACAATCAGAATTTATCACAAAAGTTCAAAATTAATAAAAAATACCGTATTTAAAAGTGACAAAATTTAATTCCTGCAATTTCATTGTTTGAATTTTGTTAAACACCTTTTTAAATACACAAAGTCATACAAGTTGTTGATCACAGAGTTTTCTTATTCCAACGTTAATCAACCAATACTGGTGCCAGTTACCAACAGAAGGTCGTGGGTTTCCTCCGGGCATAGAGCCCGGTTTCCTCCCACAATAAAACTGGCAACGCTGCCATATAAGTGAAATAATCTTGAGCGCGGCGTAAAACACCAAACAATCAATCAATCCAACGTTAATCGTTCTGTAGAGTTTCTCTCCATACACAATGTACTTATGTGGAAGAGATGCCAGGTACTCACCGAAGGTTGGGTGTTTTTTTCCGAGCAAAGGGCCTGGTTTCCTTCCTGGCAACGCCGCATATAAATGAATTAGTTTTGAATGTGGCGTAAAACACCAATCAATCAATGCTGTGACAACACTGTCGTAATTAGAAAATCATTCCGAAAGTGAACTCTAGCAAAATTATCAAAAACAATTTTCACAAGGCCATAAAAATATTGATGGTTAATTTTGTAGTGTATCTCTCACTTTTCAAAAACACATTGTTGACAGAATAAACTGTGTACAATCATAATTCTGTCTGAGAATCTGTGTGTGTTATTACTGGATCAATTTCCAACTATTTGTTATCCTCTCACCTGATGGTCATTAGCTATGTACATATATAACAGCAATTTGTACAGGGTAATAGTGACTGACGTAGCCAATAGGCTATTTTAGCCATCAGTTGAATCTGCTGAGCAAATTACCTATATCTATTTCTGTGAATTATGTTTGTTGTTATCGAGTTAAAGACAAGGTTTTTACTGGATTGTTTCCTACTGACTGTCATTAACCAATTCAGTTTTTTAGATAAGTGGTTAATTTTATGGTACGTTATATATAATATTTAATATTAAAAACAACACATTAACAAAATATAGCTGTTAAAAAATAAAAATAACACTCGATAGTCCTCACCATGATACAATAGACCCAATTTGAATTTTAAAATTTTGTGATAATGCTGTTTACTGAGTCGTTTTATCTTTCATATTATCCTATTTTTGAGTGGAATATGAGCTGCTAAAAAATCTGGATAATTTTCAATTGTTAAGGATAAGGAGAAATAATTTTCCATTTATTTGTACGTATACCCAAAAAGTACCAAATGTGTGCTTTTGATTGATACCTGCGAAATTTATTTTGATATGTGTTTAAGTGACATATGCCAAATTACGTAAAAAGAAACAGAAAAAGAAAATGTGAATTTTATTGTATATTTATATAACTTTTCAACTTAGCATTATGTGTGAAAACAGTTTTTAATAGTAAGAAAGACATCCTTGTATAGATCTGTTATTTGACATTTTCTTGACTGTCAAATCTGTTTAAAAATGGTAACTCGTGCCACGTTAAAGTAGCATGAGCTGCCAAAATTCACACTTTTTTCATAATTTCTGATCGTCACGACAGTAACAGGCTTTGAAGGCCATCGGAAAACTTAATGATTGACGTTGGAATTAATGAGGGAAATCCATAAAGTCCAAAAAGTAAACAAAATTTAAATAACCAGGACAACCATTCATTCATTCTAAGCCAAAGTTAGTTTAAAACAATACTTTATCGTACATTCTCGAGACTAGAAGCACTAAACAGCTTCTGAATTATACGTTTTGAGAAAAATAGCCAATAATTTCAACATTCTGTTTAACGTCAAAATATCAACATTTTGGCAGCTCATGTCCCTTTAAAGTAGTGTTTATTTTCTAATTTAAAATGCCCTTTCACAGGGAATACTCTTAACATTAAAATTACCAGGAATACAGGCTTCTTAAAAAATGTGATTAAAAAGGGGCAAGTCACTCTTAAACGTCTATCCCCCCCCCCCCCCCCCCCTCAGGTCCCCTCTCCCCACCAAAAGAATTCTTTGCAGTAAGTAGCCAATAACTTAAGGAAGGCAGAATCCAAAATACATATATTAGTATTAGGTACTCCACACACTAATTATCCTGTTATGTTACAACATATACAGTGTATCATTAAACAAACTCTTTCTGGATTTACAACTTCTGTTATATTTAGGCGCAACGTTTCAATGTCTATTCGGACATCGTTTTCAAGCATATGAAGTTGTAAATCCAGAAAGAGTTTGTTTAATGTTATACTTCCAACTTCTATATGCCCCTCAAACAAGATATACAGTGTATGTCTTGTATAGAATTGTATGATGGAGGAAACCTGTCAATCATGGAATGACAGATAGATTTGATTGGTTGGGGGCGTGGCCTGACCATACACTGACCTGAAACTGAGTTCATTCTTGGGCTAACTAGGTCAATGTGCAAGTAGAACAGTTATCTACGTCAGCGTACGTCAATGCAGCCCCACTACGCGACTCAGTAAGCAGTACGATTCACCCTTCACTATTCACATATTCCTTTACACTGTTTGATGTAACAACAAGAACTGGAAGTGGAAAAAAAATAGATCTTTGTACAGTTGCAGCACCATGTGCAGTTCTCAGTCCGTAATGAATGACTAAATCTGGTAACACTCATAGACTGATCCAGAGACATTTTGATACCTGTATACAGGTATGGGCGCCCAAACTCACAAGCAAAAAATCCGCCCAAATTCTTAAAACCAACAGATTTTAATGTCAAAATAGCATTTAATGTTGAATTTTGGGCCAGAGTTGTTGTTTTTGTCTTATTGTTGGAACATTTTTAACCGAAATGGTATGCCCAAATTTTCCCTGGATCAGTCCCTGACACTGCCATGCATATACATGTAAGGGAAATAATCATGAGTGCAGCTTATAACATCAATCAATCAATCCATTCGGAATAAGGTTCTGTATAAAGTTACCTGTCATGACTTATGGACATTTTCTTCTTGAATGGGCGCTTGACCAAACTTATGGTAGTCATATTACATATATATACGTTGATATATACCTCTTTTTAACACAAATAGAAACTTGTCTCCATGGTTATTTTAGACTAGAAGATGTTTCCTGTGCATGTGTTTTTAGTGTTCATACATGTAAATACATATATATACTTTACTTTACTTTACTTTATTACAACAATTTATGATGGGGTATAAAGGTCTAAATGATATACCTCTTTTTAACACAATTAGAAACTTGTCTTCATGGTTATTTTAGACAAGAAGATTTTCCCTGTGCCCGTGTGTTTGTGTGTTCATATAGGGTCCTACATGATGCTACATCTGTAATTTGAACTAACTGATGGGACAGTCTCTCTATTTATCTAATAACATTGTACATTGTATCAACTATCCTATAATATATACATTTTATATATTTATGTAATATTTATGTAATATTTATTTATTCTGCTATTTTGTGATTTGAATTTGTTCACATAAATGAGTTCTTTTCTCCTTTTGACGGCTCTAGTTATAAAACTTCATATTTTCCCTGTAATTGAAAATTTTAATCAAAATCCACCCGAGTATGTAAAATTTCTCAAAATTAATCTTTAATGTAGGCATATCGCCAGAATTCTACAAAATTCCTGTCAAATGGGTTATTTGTCATTGTGTATTAACTGTGAGGAAACCAGGCTCTTTGCCCAAAGGAAAAATAGGCATAATGAGGTGATAAAATATATCCATTTTTCTTTTCTTTTTTTTTAAAGTAGTTTGACAAGCATGAAAATTACTGCAAAGGGTGAGATGGATTATGAAAACATAAGTGATTGTTTTCAGATCCTCGCTAAATTAAACAAAAAACAAGCCCTAGAAAATATTTAGTTTGGTGTAATTAAACAAATATCGAAGCTGTTGATTTATACGAAATTTTGAATTTTTCACTTTGAAAATATTGGCAAAGCCTCACATAAATTAGTTCTTAAAACGTATAATGAAACTCAGCTACAATTTATATACATGTAAAATATAATTGCAAATTTAGCTACAATTTACACATAAAATATGATTCCAAATTTAGCTACAATTTACCCATAAAATATATTTCCAAATTTAGCTACAATTTACCCATAAAATATAATTCCAAATTTACCTACAATTTACCCATAAAATATTATGCCAAATTTATTTTCAATTTACCCGTAAAATATAATGCCAAATTTAGCTACATTTTACCCATAAAATATAATGCCAAATTTAGCTACATTTTACCCATAAAATATAATGCCAAATTTAGCTACATTTTACCCATAAAATATAATGCCAAATTTAGCTACAATTTACCCATAAAATATAATGCCAAATTTAGCTACATATTACACAGAAAATATAATGAAAAAAAACTAGAAAACATAAAACCTTGGAACTATTACATCATCTGCAACATTCCTTTGTAGTTTTCTATAATTGTAGCCTACTGCTGCTAAACGTTTTTCGTAATGCCAAATGATTCCGCGACCGTATTGCATCAAATGTCAAATCCAGTTTTTGTTGCTGTTACACATCCATTGCATGTTCTTGTTTAGTAATATAACATTTGTGAGCGTTTCCCATACAACTTACACAGCAAAATAATGTAGAAAAAGAAATCATTCTAGACAAAAAACAGAAGGAGTATAAAATGCCTGTGGGATAACCACCATCTGTGCTACATTCCGTTGTTGTTTTCATTCAAGCTGACTGAACGGCTGATACACATTTTTCGTAACCGTTAAATAGACAGCATTGCATCCAAAGGCAAGCTTACATATACATAATACCATGGTTATTTTGGTTCAGAACGTATTCACTATACCCTGATTTTGTTGATCTTGTGTGTGTAGGCCTAAACCCAGTACAGCTTTGGATCTTCTTCTGTTATGTAACGCTCATGAAGACTAACAGACATTCTGTTCCAAATTTACCACCGCACCACCCCCCCACCCCCCCCCCCCCCCACACCCCCAGTTCCTCTACCCTCCCATATATTTATGAACACTCAAACACACAGGCAACATGAAAATCTTCTAGTCTAAAATAACCATGGAGAGAAGTTTCTAATTGTGTTTAAAAAGAGGTACTGTATATCATTTAGACCTTAATTAATTCATAATTTATCCAATGTTCCACCGATTAGTTTAGCATAATTCACAAGAAAGCACTTGGTAACCTTAAAAACGACAGTTTCATATTGATAAAATATTTTGGCATTTGCTTATATTCCATCATCCGGAGTGAGCTATTACATTTGTAAATTGTACCTCACTTTTGACTGTTTTGTATTAATTAAAACACCTGGGATAAATGCTCACCTGTATTGTTGATAATTTTTTAATTTCTGTAACCTTAATCCACCATTATCGCAACATTTGGAAAATAAAAAGTGTAGCCAGAGGTTTATTGCGGTGTAAGAAGTTATTAATTTTACGATTAGAAATGATTAAAACATTACCAGCCTGTAAATTTGTGAGAAAAAAAAAACGACTTTAGACATTACTAGTCTACTGGTGTCTGCATTAAGTGAAATATATTAAGTATGTCATGTAACGGTTCGTTAAACTCAGACTTGACCTCATTTCTGTGACCCTAGTATGGAGATATTGTCGAAATCATCTAGAAATGCTTCACGATTACATGACTAAGTGAATACACAATGTTTTCAATTCTCCAAGCTGTTGCACATGTTGTGCGTAATGCAATATAATATCCATTCGCTTCATTTTTGTTGTTGATACTGTTTCTTAACGTTTTGGTAAGTAATTTTTAGTTTTAAAGAATATGTATTTTATAATTAATTTAATCCGTTACGATTTATGTTGCAAGCATTGTCACTCGCCATTTTACTTCGCCATACTTTAGTCACGTCAATTCAGATTTTCACAGCGACCAACAAATTGCTGCAGACTGCGCACAGCCAAAAGGATTATCTGTGCATTTTTAGATAATGAACATAGCCATTGTTCAAATTGTCTGCGGAATTTTGTACCCCACGGTCGAATTTGCCCTCAGGGTATTGTTGCATCCGTTGTCCGTCTGTTCTTGGTCTGCCCATTGTACCTTGTAAACGCATTGTCTCAAACAGTCTTTCACTCACAACTTTGAAACTTCACACAGTTGTTCAATAGGGCAAACACATGAAGCCTATTTTAAATTGGCGTGATCAGATGTTTTTTCAAGAGTTATGCCCCTTAAATTACCGTCAGCTAAAAATGTCCTTGTGTCTTAAAAAAATCTTTCACTGACATTTTTTAAACTTCACACAGTTGTTAAATCTATGATTGGATGTTTTTTTCTGGGGCCTGCAAATACAGTCTTTCATTTACAGCTCATTCACAACTTCAAACAGTTTTATTTTATTTTTTATTTCGGCGTCATCGCCACTAGGTTCATTCTTCTCTTAAAAATTTTGAATTTGTACATACATGTACTTGGACCTATTTTCCATCATCAGTTTACAGAACTGTATATCTTAAGGTTCTTTGATCAATAGTGTATTTCTTATTTCAGATTATTTCACTTATATGTTGCCATAGATTACTAGGCTTATAATGTACCATTGAAGCAGCCTCTTTGATAAATATATTTTAAAGTGGAATTGGCGGTCAAAAATGTTGGGCTTTCTTGTGACAGCCAGGTTTTGCTGTGACAATCACAAGTTGCTAGTGATAATCTCAAGTTGCTAGTGACAATCACAGTTTTTGTTGTGACATACCCAGGTTTTGTTTTGGCAATCACAGGTTTTGTTGTGACAATCTCAGTTTTTGTTATGACAATCACATGGTTTGATGTGAAAATCTCAGTTTTTGTGGGGGCAATCCTAGGTTTTGTTGTGACCACCTCAAGTTGTGTTTTGGCAATCCTAGGTTTTGTTGTGGTAATCACAGGTTTTATTGTGACATACCCAGGTTTTGTTTTGGCAATTTCAGGTTTTGTTGTGACAATCTCAGGTTTTGATGTGAAAATCTCGTTTTGTTGTGACAATTTCAGGTTTGGTTGTGACCATCTCAAGTTTTCTTGTGGTAATCGCAGGTTCTGTTATGACAATCACAGGTTTTGTCGTGACAATCCCAGGTTTTGTTTTTTCAATTTCAGGTTTTGATGTGACAATCAAAGTTTTTGTTATGACAATCCCAGGTTTGTAGTGACAATCAAGTTTTATTGGGGAAATCATATGTTTTGTTATGACAGTCTCAGTTGTGACGATTTCAAGGTTTGATGTGGCAATCGTGCATGTGCATGTAGGTTATGGTTGGAAATAATTATTTCAATGACTAGAATAAAATCATCATGGATGGAAAAAATTATGTCAGTGGTCAGAAAAAAATCGACATGGATGGAAAAACTTATGTCACAAAAACTGTCTTACACAAATTTGTGAAATAGAAATTGATTGAAATATGTGTGTTTTGGGAAATCGTTTAGCAAAGAAAACAGAATAAAGAAGCCATCAAAACAGACAAAGGACACCCCCCCCCCCCCCCTCCCCTCTTAAAATAATTAAGAACTAATTCCAGAAGACTTTCTGAACTAGCAATGAAGCTTACATTTAATAAAAAAGGAAACAGTTTTTTTAACAATCCCAGTGAAAAAGTTCTTAGTTACATAAGCTACATGTATTTGTGTAATATTGCTTTTTAAATTATTTGTGGCTTTGCACGTTGTCCTGTTGTTATCTTTGCCAATTCATTCTTATACTTGAATCTACAACACACAAATTTGGATCTTTCTTTCTACTTTCATTTAACTTTTTTTCTTCAATTTTCTATACATGTTTTTGTATTGTGTGTATTAGATAAAATTTCATTCCAGAAGTCGTATAATACTTGCATTTGAAATAACTAGAGCGTGACAAACTGCTTGGTAATGTATTCACACATTTTAGTTTGATTGTTTTCACGGATGAATTTTCGTTCCGCAGGCTAGAACGAGGTCACCTGTAAAGTTTTGTAATGTTAATGGATTAGCCGCATCTTTTTCTTTTTATTATTTTTAAGACATAATTCAAAATGTTAAAATATTTAGGTCTGACCTAGTGATCTCTTAAAATAAATAGACCGTGTCGACCTGGTAAATCGTTAACACCTAAGTTACTTTCATCTTTCAAGGAACAGGTTTTAAGCTTATAGTTAATTTCAACTCTGGTTTATTATTACATATATGTTTTATTCCTAGTGTGATAGAGTTGTTGATCTATTTATTGCAGATGCCCAAAATGTGAAATTTTCTACTTTTAATTAAAAATTTGATGCAATGATTATGAAAAAGCTTTTATGTCGTTGGTAAATGAAGAGGTGTTGCTTTGAAGAGACTTCTTGGTTACAACCCCTTGTAGCGACATGCACCTTACTGCAAGAGTTCACTCATTTTGGATAACGCCCATGACCGTTAAAAAAATAATTTTTTTTTTGCCTCAACCTGTCAGTGTTACAGCTTATCTTGTGCCCTTAATCCTTGTGATCTTAATAAAAAAATGTCTGTGGCTTTTCTTGTGCCCATGATCTTTGATATAAAATGTTGCCTGTCACTTTTACGGCTTATCTTGTGCCCCTGACCTTGAATATATAGAGGATATTGAACAGCTGAGTTTGAATAGCACTTATATTTTTTCGAGTGAAAGTCGGAGAATAACTCACGAGACGCGAAGCGTCGAGTGGGTTATCCCTCCGCCTTTCAAGAGAAAAAATATAAATGCTTTTCAAACACAGCTGGTCAATATTCTGTTTATTATTTATACTATCATGTTTTATTCTGGGGATTGTTTATTAAGTATGAATTTATCAATTATAAAAAAGAAAATATCAACAAACTTATGACGGATTAGGTTTTTAGCAAACGTAGGAATATATATCGCTGACCAATGAAACAACAGCATGTCTGTTCTTCTCACGTGACTGTCAACTGTCAGATTTGTGGTAATTTGAATTGCCATTTTCTCCCTGAAGTTTTTCGCGATATTTCGTGTAAAAAGAAATTAAATCGATCAACATGGATTTTAACTCTGCAGCGCACCAGTCACAAGGATAAAAAATGATCTATGAAACTACTTAACATCGTTTTACCGCGTCATTGAACGGCAATTACAGTTTCTCGTTACGATTCTCCGAAGCCATGACGATGCAGGCCACACAACGCTGCCAACTGACGATCCGTAATGAAGTTTTGTTTTATCGCTTTGATTTAAAGTGGTAAGCCAATCCTCTATTGAATCAATTTAGTGTTTTCAGTTGTAAATTATTTATCTTAATGCTAAATTGACTGAAAAGGATTCATTTAGCCTATCCAAATCATATGTACTGTTGTTGTTGTACAGCAGACGTCAGTACACAAGAAAGAAGTAGGCCCGACGACGTCATCGGCTTCGACGCGTGCATTAAATAACAAAAATTGTTATTGCACTGCAGTGAATTATTACATTTCTGAGTGAAGGAAATCCCTAGTTTTCACTTATGTATAAATAATAAAACATGTTGCCTGTCACTTTTACGGCTTATCTTGTGCCCCTGACCTTGAATATAACATGTTGCCTGTCACTTTTACGGCTTGTCTTGTGCCCCTGACCTTGAATATAACATGTTGCCTGTCACTTTTACGGCTTATCTTGTGCCCCTGACCTTGAATATAACATGTTGCCTGTCACTTTTACGGCTTATCTTGTGCCCCTGACCTTGAATATAACATGTTGCCTGTCACTTTTACCGCTTATCTTGTGCCCCTGACCTTGAATATAACATGTTGCCTGTCACTTTTACGGCTTATCTTGTGCCCCTGACCTTGAATATAACATGTTGCCTGTCACTTTTACGGCTTATCTTGTGCCCCTGACCATGAATATAAAATTTTGCCTGTCACTTTTACGGCTTGTCTTGTGCCCCTGGCCTTGAATATAAAATGTTGCCTATCACTTATACGGGTAATCTTTTGCCCATGAAGTAAATAAAGAACGTTGCCTGTCACTTTTACGGGTCATCTTTTGCCCATGAAGTAAATAAAGAACGTTGCCTGTCACTTTTACGGGTCATCTTTTGCCCATGAAGTTAATAAAGAACGTTGCCTGTCACCTGTACGGCTTATCTTGTGCTTTTCAAATAAACATTTAGTTCCACAGACCAGCTTCTAGCCGTGTTCATAAACCCTTTGACCTGGTTTGAAACACATTGTTTTCTGTTGCTTCTCCTATGTGATCAGTTTTAATCCGACATTTTAATATTACGTTATTTATAAAGAATATCTGAGTCATCAGAAGCAATGACTTATGCTCCATGTAATTTACAATCATATTTAAAACATTTTACATGCTATATCATTCTGTTGTTTGAGAGGCATTTAGAAGTTAGGTAATAGTAACACAAAAGAAGAGATTTATTGATAACAACTTCTGATTTATTTATGATGGTACTTTTCGATATCTAAATACTAATATCGTTTTCAACACACAAAAGAGATTTATGGATAACAACATCTTATTTATTTTGTGTTATATAATTCTGGACAAAGACTCCAAGCTGAGATGTTTTTCTTCACATTCTGAATAAACTGTTTGTACTGGATACATTATCTCACATAGGTGAATCATCAATTTAGCATATTTAGTTTATGTTTCACAGATTGATATTATGCAAATTACAGCATTTAAAACACATTGTACATGTTATATAATTCTCTAAAAGTTTTAGTGCTTTGTCTTTATATTACAAAGTGTTCCAGAAAATTCTACTGGCTAAAGTCAAACTCCTGACTGTATTCATGCAACTCAGTGAAATATCAAGGGTATTAGTTTATTTCTTCTAAAGATTCAGCCACTTTTTTGCTCATAAGGATTCTGCCATTAGAAAAGAAATATGCTAAATGTGGCCAGAACAATTTGCCCATTAGGGGGAATTTAAGGCAATACGACCTGTCGATGGAGTGTGTGAAAATGGTTATCCTTAAACACAACTCCATGTCTCGGCCAATATGATTTAGTCTTTGCTTTAGGATTGATTGATGTATTACGTCGCACATATGGCAGCATTGCTAGGTTTAGGGAGGGAGGATACTCAGCTCCTTGGCCCTAGGAAAGCCTGCAGATCTTAACTGGCAACTCTTCCATATAGAGCGGGGGCGCCTCCGGGGCTCAGTAGGTAGAGCGTTGGACGCTCAATCCGAACAGCCTTCCACCAATGGGTCGAGGGTTCGAATCCCACTCAGTCCAAACATTTTCTGACTGGGTTTTCACTCGAACGACCTATGATGGTTGCCAGTTACCAACGAAAGGTCGTGGGTTTCCTCCGGGCATAGAGCCCGGTTTCCTCCCAAAATAAAACAATCACACCATACAATCAATCAATCAATCCATATAGAGCAACAAGTGAAAACCCAACTTTTCTTTTCAACTTTTCTGTTGAGCATGACATTAAAGCCCTTTGTGAAATCTCTTATTGTTTATTTTGTATGCTATTCGTACTAGCCCTATAGCCTTAAGGCTCACTTTTGGAACTTGCCACCCACTATCAACTTTGGTATTCACCTGTTTTTGTGTTGATATTTTCACAGAATAGTTAAAAGGTCTCTTTCATGGAAATATGTTTACAGCGAGAAGAAAACAAAACATTAGTGCATATGGTCGAGCAATTTGATTGGATGGAGGATTTGCGTGCGTCAAATCTTCTTCTAGAGTACCACTAGTTATATCGCAGTCTTGAGATTCGAAGGCAATCATGTCAAGCCAGATTATAGCCAGGGGTTATTTGATTCATTCATGGTTGCCTGTCATAAAAGGGGAAAACCCCACGACCAATAATGGAGAATGGCAGGAATGAAGCCCTCAAAGAGACGCTGCTAAATTCTCTGCTAATCAACTACCCAACTACAATCTCCGCTTCTAAAAACTGAACTCTGTGACGTGTGGAGATTCTGACATTTCCCCAGACCAATAGAATCTCGTTGCCGTTAATTGTTGTTACTGTAACCACTCACCACAAACATTATGACCTTTGTCTTAAGTCCATATCACTTGTCTAATCTAATAAATTCTTCTGATCAGGTAAATATCCCACGGCTGTGAACATACAAGCTAACCCCCCACACACTAATGTTTACTTTTTTCTGTTAGGGTTCTAGATAACCTAACAACCCCCCCCCCCCCCCCCCTGCTCCTCCCCCTTCAATTTCAAAGCTCCATATTTTTGGGCTGAACCATTGGGTAACGGTTCTAGATAACCTAACACCCCCCCCCCCCCCCCACCCCCCCAATTAATTTCTCCTCCTCCCTCATCAATTTCAAAGTTCCACGCTTTTGAGCTGCGCCATACACATGCAAATTTAAGTTTTAAAACCTGTTGTGTTTTGTTTTTTTTTTTTTCGGGGGGGGGGGGGGGGGCAGGTTTAATACAGCTTTAAATTTTGAAAAAAATCCAACATACTTTACAAAAAGATTTAGGCCCAAGGCCATGCATGATATTGTGAATAAACTTTAAAATTGAAAATGATATCATTAGTGCGTTTAGATATGTTAGTTGTCATTGTTTATAGTAATAAAATACTGGGTTAATCTTTTTGCTAAAGCTCATAAAAAAATTTAGTAATTACTTTTAAATTGTAAGAAATGTTTGAAACTCTCTTTAAATGTGGGCTCCATACTTATGATAAAAAATTAAAGACATCACCACGTCCTCAGTTGTTTTTTAACAACACAAGCTTTCGGCACCTGTGCGAATCTGACGAAGGCACCGGCACAGGTGCCAAAAGCTTGTGTTGTTAAAAAACAACTGAGGACGTGGTGATGTCTTCAATTTTTTACCATTACTTTTAAATTGTTTAGTATTCTTTCTGCTTTTGTGATTTTAACTTGCAACATAAAATACATACACCTTGAAACTAACAGCATTTCATCATAAATATTTTACAGAAAATTGGAATTTGTTCTAATGTATTTGCTCTGATCTATGGAAATGTTATCCTATCTTAAAGTTTATTATAAAATACACCATTTAAATTAAAATTTGATAAAAGGAAAACGTTAGCATATTTTAGGAAACCTTCAGTTATCAAGCTGCCAGTTTAAGGGATGGATTGATTGATGTGTTATGTGACACCAAAAGGTGTAACAATCAGAACTTACTCTGCTTTGGTCTATGGAAATATTATCATATCATTATTGTTAAATACACCATTTGAATTAAGATTTGATTAAATAATACGTTAACATGTGAGAAACTTCATATTTGCAAAACCGTCAATTATCAGGCTGCCAGTTTAAGTGATTGATTGATTGATTGATGTGTTATATGACAGCAAAAGGTGTAACAATCAGAACTTACTCTGCTTTGGTCTATGGAAATATTACCATATCATTATTGTAAAATACACCATTTGAGTTAAGATTTGATTAAATAAAACGTTAACATGTAGGAAACTTCATATTTGCAAAACCGTCAATTATCAGGCTGCCAGTTTGACTGATTGATTGACTGATTGATGTGTTAATTTATGTGACAGCAAAATGTGTAACAATCAGAACTTACTCTGCTTTGGCCTATGGAAATATCATCATATCATTATTGTAAAATACACCATTTAGGAAACTTCATATTTGCAAAACCGTCAATTATCAGGCTGCCAGTTTGAATGATTGATTGATTGACTGATTGATGTGTTATGTGACAGTGAGGATTCCAGCCAGCCATAAAGGAAGGATCATGAATGAAGTTAGATTTAATGAGTTTAACAAGAAGAGACTGCATGTATGTTGACTATATATTACATTATGTCAGTATTAGTTATATTATTTGACCCTTAGTCTGTCCGTGTACGTCATTGAGTTTGTAAAGACTCAGGAGAGAATACACGGGAGCCTTTGTTCCTGTGATCAGTTCGGAGCAGGCTGTTATCGTTAAAGCAGCATATCATTCTTACCGGCCGGCTGTTTTACTATGTAAAGACTGTAGTTCTAGACTACGTCAGTAGATCTGCAGATGACGTAAACTGTCGCTTCCACAATCGCTTTAACCACTTCTCCTGATCTTCATTCAACAGTAAGAATCGATATCAGGCTAAATATGGGCCAGTTAAAAATAGACTACATGCTAGAGTCTCGACTATAGGCTGCTTATAAAAACTAGGTCATCGCAGCCTCATTTTTTTTTCGTCATCAATCCAGCACAAGGCAAGCTGCAGAATCTGGCTCTTCTACAAGATCTTTTAAATTCAGAAGTCAAAGCCGTCCATAACTGTAGCAGACTTGTCTATAAAGACAGTTTTCCTCGATACCTGTGAACGTTGATTCCGTCCATTGATGAATTCTGCACTTTATTCTTAGATAAGCTCCATCAATCCATATCACTGGTACAAATCTGGAGGCTCTATATTGAGGGGGTGGGGGGTCTCAGCTGGCATAATCACTATACAGTATTTACCTTTCAAATACAGCACAACATAAGTTTATATAACTTAAGCCCCACTCATAGGTGTGCTTTCATAATGTTCTTTTATCACATGTTGATTGTTTTGTGTTTAACGCCACACTCATCAATATTTTTGTTTTTCTAATATGTTGATGTTTACCATTTTTTGTCGTAAATTTGAAACCTCAAAAATCTCGAATTTCGAAAACCTCAAGTTCACTGAACCCCAAAAAAGCATTGATTGATCGTTTGGTGTTTTATGCCAAGCTCAAGATTATTTCACTTAGACCTATATGCCGGCGTTGCCAGTTTTATTGTGGGAGGAAACCAGGCTCTTATGCCCAGAAGAAACCCATGACATTCAGGTGGTAACTGGCAACCATCCCACATAGGTCGCCAAAAAAGTATTGAGAAGGGCCATCTATGAATGCAAAATCATTAGTTTGACCCCACATATATAATATATTCATATTGGCCTGTGGAACCCTACTGTATTTCTGATAGAGGTCCACAGAACCCAAACATGTATGTTGGAAGCTAGGGAAAACCCTGTTCAACATTTTTGGTTGGTGTTTTGGATACAGCAATGATATAACTTTGTGACGTACATATACCATCATGCAGCGTCACACAGTCCCACTCAACAGGGCATTTATTCATTTGACCCTCCCATATTCAGTAAGACTCTATTCTGTTCAACAGTTTACCAATCTCTAGATTTACTTGTATTTACTTTATATCAATTCTCCTTTGTATTTTCTGCTATTTATTCCTAAAACTAAAGTTTAAATCTCAGACCACATAAGACATTTCTGAGTGTGGTTTTTGCCTTACGTGGAAGAGTTACAGGTACTCGTCGAAGGCCAGGTGTTTCCTCCGGGCAGAGAACCCGATTTCCTCCCCCAATAAAGTTGGCAACTCCGCCATATACCATTAACTGGGATAACTTTGAACGGCGGGGTATCTTTGAACAGTCAAAGATGAAAATCTATATTTTCGCTATTTTGTGACAAATACTAAGAAAAGTGGTAATAATTATTTTTTTAGCTTGTTCACTATCAATAATTATTACCATCTCTGACTGTTCAAAGATACCCCAGTTTACGGTAACTGAAATTGAGTGCGACATGAAACGTCGATTAAAGTTAAGTTTTAAAAAGTCAGTCCATACAGGTATTTTTTTAATATCTTCCGAATCCCGAGACAGTAAATGTAATGTCATTTTTAGATATCTTGCAAATCCACAAATCCTTCATTTTAAAACTTTCTTTACCAACCACACATTTTAATGGTTTAGTGGGGTAGGAAAACTGGGCCCATTGCCTGGAGGAAACCCCGACCTTTTGCAAGTACCTGGCAACTCTTCCACATACGCCGACCAAGTGAAAAATCCACGTTTTATTTGGACTGAGTGTGATTCGAACCGATGGAAGGTCTGTGTGGGACTGAGAGACGATCACTCTAACCCACTAGACCACCGAGGCCTGTGTGGGACTGAGGGACGATCACTCTAACCCATAACTAGACCATCGAAGTCACACCCTAGCAAAGATGGGTATCGAGTGTGCTGTTTAGCATTTATTTCATTCATTTAATTCTACCAGAAGTCTATGAATGGTGCATTGTGAAATGTCCCATTACACAATATTCAGGGTATTGATGCCTTTTGACCCAAAGGGTTAGTCAAAAACCCAGACCTTTCTTCGCTTCATGATATGAACTATTATGGGATGCATTAGAAAAAATCATGGGGAGCGTTTTAGATTTGACAACAGTGCTTGATGGAGCAAAAGTTAAAGTTTCCGAAGAACTTCATGTAGTTGAAAATGAGACAAGGAGCCTTGTTTGGAACGATTTGAATTGAAAGTACACGTCATCGGTAAGGAGTTTATAAGGACCAATGCATTCTTCGAACTGTGGTAGTTCCCTGTATTTGGTGTAATGCGACCTTTGACACGTCCTCATTCATAGACATCTGTTTCTATATGTAGGCCGACATAATTTAATATTATTAAAATGGATCTCTTAGTATTTTTGAAGTGACATATGTATATGGACAATTTTAAATTTCACGTCTAAACATCATTAGATGTCCAGGGATTAGCAAATTTACAAAAAAGCTTTCCTTAATTTAGCTCAGTAACGTAATGCTTGACTGTTTTTGGCTTTATTTTTCTATTTTAATACACTTACATATTTATTTGGGAAAATATATATTTTATTTTAACGCAGGTAAATAACTAGATTTATAACCATGCTATAAATGTTCTGTAGTGTTGACGTTAAGGCTTAATGATATATTTTTAACTCCACGTCAGATTGAGGCCTGATCGTTTACAGGAGGACAAGGGGAATGGAAATAAATGTTGGAAGTCGGCTGAAAAACACATACTGTGTTGTCTACAATCAAATACCTAGTAATAAGCCTAAACATATTCAAATATTATAAGCATGCTATTTGACGTCATTAGGCTGACGAAATCAATATCAGCAACGACGACTACCACTGTGTTCGATACTGCCTCCAGTATGGAATACATATGAGAGACATACAGCTGTGACATTTTACCCTAAAGACAAAGTTAACAATTTGCATGCTTGGTTTCCTCGTCACATTGTAATTGGAATTGTCTTTAAGACGTCATCACTTGTGAATTAAAGAAACTGTCATACCGTCAATTCGCAATTATCTGTGTGTTCTTTATTACGTACTACATAAAGTACGTAAATTTGAATATATATTACTATGGATTGGTCTAATTTCTAATTGCTAAAATACTCTCCCTCGGTAATTTTTCTCAGAAAAAAAAGACAAAACTTTTGTTTGTATTTTTTTGTAAGTTTTATTTTAAGACGCTAATGACAGTTTTCATCAAAATAGTTTTCCAATATCCGTTTTGTTAATTTTTTGTTGACATAATGACGTAAATTCCGATTTTCATGTCATTTTAAGAAAAGTTTCTCAAATAGAAATAACAAGAAAGGTCCTATTTTTGATATTTAATAGTGCAACGGGTATTTTTGACCGATATATCTTGACTGAATTTAAAACAAACAATTTTATTAATGATAAAGAAATTAAGACATCACCACATAGTTAGTTGTTTTTGAACAACACAAGCTTTCGACACCTATACGTTTGTCTTCGTGTAACTGACAAATTTTATTGTGTTAGTGGTCTTATTTTTCAAAAGTTTGAATATTTCTTCCAATGGTAGTCAAGTTGATCAGTAAGTTTAAAATCCAAAAGTTCATTGAAAAATCAAACTTCACCTGGCTTTTTAAAATGAATTTGCATTTAAATAACTAAAAGGCAGACTTGTTGCTGTAGCATTTCTGAAATCGGTTAAGAAACGTAAACTTATTATATGACCTTACTACAAAACCACTAAAATTAAACATTGGTCACGTTATTTATGTCAAGTTATCTAGAAAATGTCAAAATAGTGGTGTGTTAAACCATGTAGGTAGCATTGCAACAAAGACGTGAAACTTCTGTATTACGGTAAGAATTCCGTTAATTCGAGGACGAGCAATGTGAAGATCTAAAATAACAACAATACACCCCTAGCGATTGCTCGATAGGATTATCGGTCGCTCCATGCAGGAAGTAAGACACCCAACGAAAAGTCTCAAACTTTTAGAATGCTTTTTGTAATGTTTTGAGTACTTGAATTAGCGGAATTCTTACCGTACTCTTTGTTTCAGGAGCCTGTTTCACAAAACGGCGTAGATGTATTTGTGCGTGTCACTTCCATAGCAACGTATCTGTACAGTATGGGTTGCCATGACAGTTACGTAAAGACGTTACCCCGCTTTGTGAAACAAGCTCCAGGTCTTTTTCTTTGTACTTAGAATTTTAATTTGATCTACAGGGTTTTTGTGTTCCTCAAACTAGATCCTTAGAAACCTTAATACTGTAATAGAATACTGTACCCATAGATTAGCTATTTCTCTGAAAAAGTACAAATCAGAAGCTCTTTAGTACAAACTGGGAGAATGTACTATTTAGTGGTGTTTGAACTGTCTTATCCCCGAAATGAATGAACGTTCGTCCTGGTTATTGAAATTGTGTACAAGTTTTTTGTGTCAAGAGTAAAATCCATTCAGGTCATTATTCAGATCTTGTCTCCCAGCAAAAAGGCCTCTCTTTTTTTCCCCACTCAACCTGTCAACGCCACTTTATAAGTAACAGGATTTCAAAGGATTTCTGAACAAGGCTTTAAGCGTGTTTATGTTTGTTTATGGACCAAAGGTATATTTGAAAAACATCAGTTGAAACAAAACAACCTGGTAGTCAAAAAGGAGCGAGGAGAAAATATGCATATTTTTTTTTTCTTAACTTCTTTATTTTTCATCAAACGTTATGTTATAGGAAGTCTTTCTGGTTTTACAAATTGCCACGAAAACGTACTGACACAACAGAGATTGTGTATTTCATGTCCCCACTGTGAGGCCACGTACACAGGGGATGGGCGTGTTCATAACCATTAAAGAGCTCCAAATGTAGCAGTAAATGTTGTATTTTCTGAGACCAAATTTTTTTTAAAATTTAAGGTCAGTCTTGAATTGTGCAATATTGCCAATATTGAAAATGTTCGTTTGTACTTAAAGGAGATATGAACAAGATTTAAAGCTGGTTTGTGCTTGTTTATTGACTAAATATATATTTGAAAATTATCAGTTGAAACGAAACAACCTTCGCGTTAGTTCCCTGGTAGTCAAAAAACGAGCGGGGAGGAAATATGCATATTTTCCGTCACTGCTCGGAAAAATGACGTCATACACGACCTTCGATGTGTACAAACTGCTACGAAGACGTTCGGAGACAGCAGAAATCGTTTATTACGTCATCGCTGTGAGGGTACGTACACAACGGAGGTCGTGTTTGACGTCATAAGTCTCTGAGATAATTAACTTTCGTAAGCATTGTAGATCGGTAAAAGTAGCTTGAATTTTGTATGTGCTGCGACCGAAATTTAATTTTCTTTTTGGTCAGCCTTTGAAAGTACATGTTCTACAACACAACTATTGCAAATTAGAGAATATTTCCAAAAGCTGTTCATAAATCCTTTAAAACTTTTTTTAGTGCAACATCAATCACTCAACTAAAGAGTAAATACCTACCACCCCACTCCCCGTCCCTTCCCAAAGCTGCCATATAATTGCATTGTATCTAAATTTGATATAAATCACATGAATCTGACCCCTTTACGTGTTAGAGGATATGTCACACCTTGATTATACAACAGATTCTTGTCCAAATCTCACTCAATTAAAAAAATGAATTTTTTTGTTTCAATATCAGACAACGAGGTTTTCATTTGTGCAGAAAGTGTGATTTCCACCCCACAAATAATTCTGCTTGTATCCCGTCAATAATTTTTAGTGTGGCGTCTAACACTACACCTGAAAATATTCCAGAAAGACTTTTTTTCCTTATTCCGATATACACTCCCTCTTTAGCCTACTCAGAAACACATGTAGGATAAATTATTGTAGTTTACATAAACTTGTGATATATTATCCACTGATAGCCCCCTCCTGTGGAACCTCACTTATATTAAGCCCACTCAGTCGGTGTACAAGTTCAAGTCCATTCTGATATAGCATTGCCTCAGCTGTGGCTCATGAATATTCAGATGGAGATAGATAAATGAATATTCATAAGTGGGCGGAGTCTAGGGCAGAGTTGTGGGCGGAACTTGAACTCATGAATGAAATATTGTGTAGTGTAGCACATGGAGTTATTAGGCTGAAGTACATCAATGAATGAATGGCTAGTTGGATGGCTCTACGGACACTCCGTTCCTTCTTGTTGTAGGTAAGATTCCCTCCATAGCTTACTCTACAGAGTACCTGCCATTCAACAGCTTTTACATTTACTAAATTCCTTGGATTATTGCAATGGCAGCTCTCTGAGGTTGTATTCTGTGGTTTTAATTGTAAGTAAAATCGGATTTTTTATTTCTGATACAGTCAATTTTGATCAGCATGAACTGTAAGTTTTACTTAAATTAAAACTTTTATAGGTGATATATTTGTTTTGTAGCGCTAGATCCAGACAGATTTTGTCTTCCTAATACATGAATGTACCTTGAAGTTTTTGACGTATTGACAACACTTACATGTACATGTAAAGCATGTATGGTGCACATGGTTATTATTGGAATACAACTTGACTCGGTTTCAAGTTATTTCTTCATTTTGATCAGAGTTATATTAAAATTTTAAGTTTTTGAGAGGTCTTTGTTGGTCTTTAGATATTGGTAGATTTGCCATTTTCCTAATGCGTTTAAGTTTTATTGTGTTGACAGTAAATTAATTTAATTTACAGTAAAACTTTATCTCAGTAATATCTTGTTCCGAATAATGTCTGTTTTCAAATTTTCGGCCTTTTAAGAGGGGATCTGAGTTTATTGGCATATTACCTTACATCTATATACAAGTATGATACACTCACATTTTACAGTTTCAAAATGACTTAAATTTGTAATGTTCGGTGAGATTTTATGAGGTTATAAAGTTCTATATGCAGAAGTAAAAAAAGTGAACATAAACGGTAAGTCAACTTATTTCTTTTCTCAATACCTTGAAGCTTTACCTGCAGGTCATTTAATTTCAGTGTTGCCCAGAAACCTTGAAAGGTTTCCGTTTATTGAAATGCTGAAACCCACCAGTACCGATGCTAGTTTCATTATACTTTATACCACATACTGACTTTCATGTTGGGTAACAGATTTTCGTTTCCGTAGTTTTAGAACAACAGTAACAACAGGTTGTTACCATGGTAACTAGTCATATGTTAGTTTAATTTGAATTGTAGGTAAAACTTGTATACCAATACCAATGATTAAGCCTTACTTTGAGGATAGAATCTGTTTGTTCATTTGTCATAATTGTAAATGTTATCCGTACTTGCTTAAAAGCGTTTTCCATTTGTATTTGCAGTATAACCAATAGACATCTTGGACAACTTTTACTATTGGTACATGGTGGCATTTAAAATAGCTTATATTAATAACCCCCATGTAGTGTAAAAGTTGCCCTATGCGTTTTAGTAAAGACGCTCCATAGTAGAATTTATAATTATTTGGATAGGTAACTCATCCTGACCTCTTTAATGTTCGAATGTGACGTTCAGTTCTGACGTTGTAGAATAAAAAACGTCAATCGAACTGACAACGTCATCAAAAAACTAGGGAGTGGGAGTATCGTAATAATTCCACTAGTTTCCTTTCACCGGCGCTCTCATTGCACCTGTGGGGGGCCTTTAATGTTCGAATGTGATGCTCAGTTCTGACGTTGTAGAATAAAAACGCCAATCCAACTGACAACGTCATCTGTCACCGGATATTGCGAAATTTCTCTGAATTGTCACTGAAACATGTAAGGCCATTAGGTTAATTTTGCCCATTTGAACCATCATAAAGCAACATCTTACATAACCTGTGTTTCACTCGGTCGCCATATGTAGAAGAGTTATCCCCCCCCCCCCCACTAAACCTGCCAAAGCCATCATATAATATATAATATTGAACATCAATCCATCAACATTAGCCTTTGTTGGTTCACCTTGACTTGGTAAACCTGTCAATGACTAATACTGTAGTTTTATTGCAGTATCAGTATCAATTTGATTAAATTTGATATTTAAGTCCCTGCACCCTCTAGTATTGTGAAATGATAATCAATAACTGGGCATGATCTACCCCCACCCACCCTCCACAAATCCCTGGTTACATAACTTCTGGTATATTTTTTATGATTTTTTAATAATTGACAGACTTACAGTTGTACCAATGTGGTAAATGTTTGTTGATTCAGTATCTGTATGTATTATAACAACTTATGATTGGGTATAAACATCTAAATGATATGCCCCTTTTTAACACAATACGAAACTTGTCTCCGTTTTTATCTTAGACAAGAAGATTTTCCCTGTGCCCGTGTGTTTTAGTGTTAAAAAATATATGCACATGTAGATCTATCAACAGATGACATGTTTTTCTGACAATATTAACTCACTGCTGCTCTACAACTACAAAGTCAGGGAAAATTAACTTAAGCGAGGCAAAGCTAGTCATGGCAACTCTCTGCCCCACAAAACCGATTGTTCGCTCTTGCTTTTAAAAGGAAACGCCGTCTAAGTTTGTTGCTGTTTCCTAGTGACCCTCAAATCAGTACAAATACAAGTATTTCACAATGACCAATCGGTATCGCTTGTTTTGCTGTAAGCATTGGACTTTTGGGGTCTGTTGGGATAAGAATGGGTTCTTAAAGTTTGAAATTTTGTTTATTGAATTTGCATTGTATTACATAGAAGGATTTGATCAAGTGTTTGGGCTTTGGGTTTTGTTTGTTTCATAAATCGCTTTCTTAAATTTGTGTAATCAGCTTTTTTTTTTTACTAAAGTTGAATAATATTTCATTTGGTTATATTTGATTTGGTTTTGATGAATTCCTTGGTGGTTTTGTAAATTAAAATGGCTTTTAACCAATCTAGGGTCAATTCCATTACATATGGATTAGTTTAACCTTCTACTGCAAACTGAAGCCCTCCTGAAACATTAGGACATATCGAGAAGGTGGTCATTTCACAGAAATTTTAATTACCAAAGTTTTTCACTCATTTCAAAGAAAAGTGTTTCACTTCAAAAAAATTTTACAGCAAAAATATTCAAACCTAATGGCATATAAAGGTACAAAAATTACATCTTTCAATACCTGGTCATTTTTACCTGTGCTAAAAATTTGGTAAAAAATCCAGTAGTACACAAGTAGTGTTAATCCGAAAAACGAAAACTTCATACTGACTCAATATTCGACTTTTATTCAGTCATCATCAGGAGTATCCTGCTGAGTAACCTATACATTATGTGGTCAAATTTTGTCTTACATGTGATACTCTAGGGTAGACTTCGCTCTTCGTTTTAATGTAGGGGCCTGTGTGGTCCAGTGGGTTAGAGTGATCGTCCCTCAGTCCCACACAGTCCTCGGTGGTCCAGTGGGTTAGAGTGATCGTCCCTCAGTCCCACACAGGCCTCGGTGGTCCAGTGGGTTAGAGTGATCGTCCCTCAGTCCCACACAGACCTCAGTGGTCCAGTGGGTTAGAGTGATCGTCCCTCAGTCCCACACAGACCTCGGTGGTCCAGTGGGTTAGAGTGATCGTCCCTCAGTCCCACACAGGCCTCGGTGATCCAGTGGGTTAGAGTGATCGTCCCTCAGTCCCACACAGACCTCAGTGGTCCAGTGGGTTAGAGTGATCGTCCCTCAGTCCCACACAGACCTCGGTGGTCCAGTGGGTTAGAGTGATCGTCCCTCAGTCCCACACAGATCTTCCATCGATGCGGAGTGGGTTCGAATCCCACTCAGATCAAACAAAATTCAACAATTTCTGAGTGGATTTTTCACTTGGTTGGCGTATGTTGAAGAGTTTTCAGGTACTCACTGAAGGTTTGGGGTTTCCTGACAACACCGCCTTGAATAATCTTGAATGCGGCATTTCACAAAGGAATACTATTTTTAATGTTCAGATCTGAATAGAATGCTCATAATGCTTTTGTTCTTGACCAAATTGTACTAAAACAGACAGTTGTTAAAAAGTAGAACATTCTGGTACATGTTATATATATTTGTATTGTGGGAGGGTAAAAATCAATGAACTTCAATGGTCTTAATGATTCCCCAGACACACGTAAGAAAAATAGATACGTCTTGAGTTCATTACATCTATTATAATGTGGGATGATCAGGGTGGCAGGATTTATAAATTCTGTTTTTTTTTTTCAAGAGAAGTTGAGCACTTGCAAAGGATTTCTTTTAAAATAAAAACATTCAGTAAAGCCAGTAACCTGTACAAACTGATCATGTGGGCTAATAATTGACAAAATTAGAATAGCCAGGAATGAATTCATTTTAGAGTTCATTTGCTTATAAAAATAACTACAAACTTTTACCTTTCTGAGATTAAGGGTTGAAAGCTCTTAGTTAGAACGTGTACGTCTTGATAAAAATGGGAAACAATTAGCTCATCATATAATTTCCCTTATAGTCGATAGCTTATGTCACAATCTGTCTACGACGTCATGGAAACTATGATTGATTGCACTGTGTGATGGCTTCGTGAAACGGCCCCCTGATACAAACGGATGGTCGACGGTTTCCTTCAATTATAAGATACTCCCTTATTACCCCCCTACCTCCAAAACACTTAAAAAAATAAATCTGACAACGCAACCATGTAGAGAAAACAATATTGAGTGCTATCACTTCAAGAATGTTTCTTATGGACATGTAAAGAAGTTTACTATAAAGGCCTGATATTTGGAATAAACATGTGGGTTTGTTAAAGTAAATGTGTGCAGTTTTCTACCACATTGATAGTTGTGTGGAAATCATTTTGAAGTGAAAAGGTGCTGAGGTTGGCATATAACACCAATCAAATACATGTACATAATACAGGGCCAAGTTGGTTCTCTTCCAAACAACTTTGGCTTACATGTATTTTTGATTATAATTTTATCTCAATTTTTGTGAAATATTTACAGTTTTTGTGCTAAGTAAAGGAGTCTTTTTTTTCTTTTTAATTTAGTCGTCTGACCTTAAAGGCCCACTTGCCGCCGTAGCCTGTTTGGCATTTGTTAACAAAACCAATTTGCACGAGCTTACTACAGCTAAAACCACTAAAGTTAAACATAGTACACATAAATCATGTCCAATTAGGTTTAGAATGTATAAATGAGGGTGAAAAACAAACGAAGAATCGAAGCTCGATTACAACAACAACACTGATCAGTGTTGGTTAACTTAAGTGTTCGATTGAACTCATTCAAGCGTTTTTGTCTGTGGTTTGCACTCGGCAGGCTTTTGTAGTCCCTCTTACTCGATCGTTAGTATGTATTTATTAGATAAAGTTCGTAAAATTATACTGTGTCGTTAGATCGCTCAAACGACTCAAACCATTACAGCACTTTTGCACTTTTTAATGTAAACAGTCTTCTGGATTTTCCCGGCAAGTGTGCCTAGTTTTTATCTAGAATTTTATTTAATGAAATTAGTTTTAATGACGAAGAAACTTTATTAATTCTTTGATACTTTCTATCTGTTTTCCAGTGATTCCTGCTTGTACAAGACCAAGTTCACCATCAATTTAAAGGTCGTCTTTCAACTAAATGAAATCAAAAATTGAAAAATCTGGAAAGTAGGCCTACAAGGAAAAAAGCTGAGTTGAAACAGGAATAAAAGCTTATGCTATCTTAGTGGCTTTTGTCAAAAAACATATTACGTATAAGAATGCTTCTCATGCGAAAACCATGTCTTCGTATAAACAATGATTAACGCCGAGACCAATCAGTAAACAGTTATCTCCCCTGAGCCTAAAGCCATCTCTATATCCGGGCAACGACCAAAGTGAGGCTGGAATTTTCACGGTGTCAGGTCTGGTCCTCAACCACACAACAAGGTCAGTTTGAATTTACTTTTTTTGATTTCTCGATAGGTTGCACATGTTTTTTTTTTGTTTTAATATATTTGCTTTTCCTCATGATTCAGTTGATTTTGTTTTTGCAAAAAACCTGTATATGAAATGTTTTTATAATTACATAGAATTCTTCTTTTGGGATGACCGATACAGCACCGGTTCAAATTACACTCCGACCAAATCAAAATTGAAAAATTTCTGAGTGGATTTTAACTCAAACGCCATGTGCGGAAGAGTTACCAGGTCCTCGTCGAAGGCCAGGTTTCTTCAGGTCAATGAGGCCGATTTGCTCACCCACTAAGCCTGTCAACGGCGCCATAAAAGTGATATAACCTTGAGTGTCACATAAAACATCAATCAATCAATATATTTGTATTTTCGTTTTCATACCATTGATTTTCTTTAACAGATAATTATCTTATTTACCACTCCTAAATTCAATTTTTAAAATGTTGGCTTTTTGACACCATTTTTTAAATGCACGCATGTTCTTAAAAATACAGGCGTGACTCCAAATGTCTGAGAATGCAACCATGTTGACTAACTACATATAAGTTGTGACAGTAATGACATATTTAAGTGTAAGCCGTTACATGTATCTGAGATGAAACAATATTCATCTTAGCCAGCTGAGGCTGTTAATGGTTTAATTTTCTTTGAATAGTCTGAGGAAATAACTGACAACTATACCTGTCACTAAAAATGGTAAAAACCATATGTACCTGATACCTAACAAGTGTTACTTTAAACTAAAATGTCTGGCCACAGGTAAATTAAGTTATTATATGGGTAGAAGGCCAATGATGAATGCTGACCCAACATGCAAGAACTTAATAAACCTTTAAACTACTTAAGTATATAACAGACTAGATTGGTTTGTAATTTAAGTGCCAGACACAGCTTTTGTTTCCGTAAGTAACAGATCTTGGAAATGTTTTATCACCATGCAAGCCTTTGAATAAACATTGTAAAGAGGTGGGGAATTTTTAATTACTTTTCTTGACATGCCATTATAACTAAAGTAACTCTTTTAGAAAAGGCTTCTCGTTGAAACTGAGGCAGTCACCATTCTCTCCTGGGGTGAAGGGGAGTGGGTAGGTCCTGATAGACTGGGGTATGAACTCCACACCATTCTCTCCTGGGGGTGAAGGGGAGTGGGTAGGTCCTGATAGACTGGGGTATGAACTCCACACCATTCTCTCCTGGGGGTGAAGGGGAGTGGGTAGGTCCTGATAGACTGGGGTATGAACTCCACACCATTCTCTCCTGGGGATGAAGGGGAGTGGGTAGGTCCTGATAGACTGGGGTATGAACTCCACACCATTCTCTCCTGGGGATGAAGGGGAGTGGGTAGGTCCTGATAGACTGGGGTATGAACTCCACACCATTCTCCCCTGGGGATGAAGGGGAGTGGGTAGGTCCTGATAGACTGGGGTATGAACTCCACACCATTCTCTCCTGGGGATGAAGGGGAGTGGGTAGGTTCTGATAGACTGGGGTATGAACTCCACACCATTCTCTCCTGAGGATGAAGGGGAGTGAGTAGGTCCTGGTAGACTGGGGTATGAACTCCACACCATTCTCCCCTGGGGATGAAGGGGAGTGGGTAGGTCCTGATAGACTGGGGTATGAACTCCACACCATTCTCTCCTGAAGATGAAGGGGAGCGGGTAGGTCCTGATAGACTGGGGTATGAACTCCACACCATTCTCTCCTGGGGATGAAGGGGAGTGGGTAGGTCCTGATAGACTGGGGTATGAACTCCACACCATTCTCTCCTGGGGATGAAGGGGAGTGGGTAGGTTCTGATAGACTGGGGTATGAACTCCACACCATTCTCTCCTGAGGATGAAGGGGAGTGAGTAGGTCCTGGTAGACTTGGGTATGAACTCCACACCATTCTCCCCTGGGGATGAAGGGGAGTGGGTAGGTTCTGATAGACTGGGGTATGAACTCCACACCATTCTCTCCTGAAGATGAAGGGGAGTGGGTAGGTCCTGATAGACTGGGGTATGAACTCCACACCATTCTCTCCTGGGGATGAAGGGGAGTGGGTAGGTCCTGATAGACTGGGGTATGAACTCCACACCATTCTCCCCTGGGGATGAAGGGGAGTGGGTAGGTCCTGATAGACTGGGGTATGAACTCCACACCATTCTCTCCTGGGGATGAAGGGGAGTGGGTAGGTTCTGATAGACTGGGGTATGAACTCCACACCATTCTCTCCTGAGGATGAAGGGGAGTGAGTAGGTCCTGGTAGACTGGGGTATGAACTCCACACCATTCTCCCCTGGGGATGAAGGGGAGTGGGTAGGTCCTGATAGACTGGGGTATGAACTCCACACCATTCTCTCCTGGGGATGAAGGGGAGTGGGTAGGTCCTGATAGACTGGGGTATGAACTCCACACCATTCTCTCCTGGGGGTGAAGTGGAGTGGGTAGGTCCTGATAGACTGGGGTATGAACTCCACACCATTCTCTCCTGAGGATGAAGGGGAGTGAGTAGGTCCTGATAGACTGGGGTATGAACTCCACACCATTCTCTCCTGAGGATGAATGGGGAGTGGGTAGGTCCTGATAGACTGGGGTATGAACTCCACACCATTCTCTCCTGGGGGCGAAGGGGAGTGGGTAGGTCCTGATAGACTGGGGTATGAACTCCACACCATTCTCTCCTGAAGATGAAGGGGAGTGGGTAGGTCCTGATAGACTGGGGTATGAACTCCACACCATTCTCTCCTGGGGATGAAGGGGAGTGGGTAGGTCCTGATAGACTGGGGTATGAACTCCACACCATTCTCTCCTGGGGGTGAAGGGGAGTGGGTAGGTCCTGATAGACTGGGGTATGAACTCCACACCATTCTCTCCTGCTGCTGAAGGGAAGTGGGTAGGTCCTGATAGACTGGGGTATGAACTCCACACCATTCTCTCCTGGGGATGAAGGGGAGTGGGTAGGGGAGTGGGTAGGTCCTGGTAGACTGGGGTATGAACTCCACACCATTCTCTCCTGGGGATGAAGGGGAGTGGGTAGGTCCTGATAGACTGGGGTATGTACTCCACACCATTCTCTCCTGAGGATGAAGGGGAATGGGTAGGTCCTGATAGACTGGGGTATGAACTCCACACTATTCTCTCTTGGGGGTGAAGGGGAGTGGGTAGGTCCTGATAGACTGGGGTATGAACTCCACACCATTCTCTCCTGGGGATGAAGGGCAGTGGGTAGGTCCTGATAGACTGGGGTATGAACTCCACACCATTCTCTCCTGGGTATGAAGGGGAGTGGGTAGGTCCTGATAGACTGGGGTATGAACTCCACACCATTCTCTCCTGGGGATGAAGGGGAATGGGTAGGTCCTGATAGACTGGGGTATGAACTCCACACTATTCTCTCCTGAAGATGAAGGGGAGTGGGTAGGTCCTGATAGACTGGGGTATGAACTCCACACTATTCTCTCCTGGGGATGAAGGGGAGTGGGTAGGTCCTGATAGACTGGGGTATGAACTCCACACCATTCTCTCCTGGGGATGAAGGGGAATGGGTAGGTCCTGATAGACTGGGGTATGAACTCCACACTATTCTCTCCTGGGGGTGAAGGGGAGTGGGTAGGTCCTGATAGACTCGGGTATGAACTCCACACCATTCTCTCCTGGGGATGAAGGGGAGTGGGTAGGTCCTGATAGACTGGGGTATGAACTCCACACCATTCTCTCCTGAGGATGAAAGGAAGTGGAAAGGATATACATTTTAATTTATCATTTACATTTCTGACTTTGTTGACAATAACGGAGTATTTCTAGATTTTTTTTGTTGCTGGAATTTCATTTTTGGGGAGTTACCCTGAGGGAAAAGTCATTTAAAATTAACTTTTTGTCCATCAAGACAAGTTGTCTAAAATCTTTTTTTGATTTGATTTGCTACTGGTATAATTCACATAAGGGTGGAAAGAAATTTAAAAACTAAAAATGTCCTAAGGACCAAGCGTATTTTTAAAAAACGGTGAGGGAAAAACAACATTTGGGTGCTATAACAGTGCTTGAATGATTTTTAACTTGCCTTGGTAAATTACATTCAAAGACATTTGTCAATTTAAAAAAAAACATTTTTTTCACAAGCACAACACCCTAATGTTCTGGTTTTGGATAAAACCATTTTTTGAAAAGTTATATTTTTGGACAATTGATTTCAAATTACCTGAAGGTTTTTTATTTACTTTAAATGAAAACGGAGAATAGATTTTTGTTCAAGAAATCACTTTAAGAGATCAAGAGATCTCTACTCTAAGTCGTTTTAGGGCTTTAACGAAAAATCTTCCTCACAATGCAGCACGAATGCTACATGTATATTTATTTAAAATTTTAGTAGCCTAAAATAATTTTACTTTAATTTTATACATTTATTCTAAGAAAACAACATCTTTAAATGTTTGTCTGGGAATGTAAATTAAAATTTGTTTAACTGCATCAGAAGCTATATTTGTGAACAAATTATGCACCACCTAAATGTTTTTTTGTTTACCGTTTACAGTTGTTTTTTTGTTTACCATTTACAGTTGTTTTTCTTTTTGCCTGTTTTTGTTCATTTAACATGGTCAATTGACTTGCCACCATTGACTGGTTCAGGGACTTGTATAACGGCTGACTTTCACTGGTTCACTTTATCACGACCTTGAATGTTCCCTTAACAAGCTTAAATGAAAACATTTAGAGCAATTCAAGATACTTTACGTTTGATAATGATAGGTGTTATTTTGGTGCTTAATGTTTCTGGGATAAGTAATAGTATTATCATTTCAGTAAATACCATGACAAGAAAAAAATGATACTCAAATTTAGTTGCTTGCGTAAGTGTTGCCGTAGAATCTGTGTATTTATTTCCAGATTGAGATTGGCTTTTCCCCTTATTTCTGTTATGTTATTGTATCAATTTCGGAAAATGATGTCTTTTTCTAACTTTTGACCTTTCATTACACGGTATTGGGCCATATTTTAGTAAATTGAAGCCGTGTGTATTTTTCACTCTCATACATGTATGCACAATTGCACTCTTTGATAAAAATGGCAAAAATTAGCTACATGTAATTTTGGTTTAACAATATTTTCATTTTATTGCATAGCTCATGTCAAGTTATTGAAAGTTTAAAAAAACATACTGCATTTGGAGTAGTGGAATAAATGTAGCACACATTTTAAATACTCTGTAGCCACTTTTGGGTCGCTCTGAGCATACAATGTATCTCTATAAATGACAAGCAGAAAGAATGGTTGGAACTGAAACCAAACAAGATTTTAATTGTTTTAATGAAATGTACACACTCATAAATTTCAGTTGAGATTTTTGTTCGTGTCAATGGGATTAGAACCCACAGACCACTGGTGGAAGGTGAAAGTCAGCTTTAAAATTGGTGACAAACACTTATTTAGGTGAGATGGTTTGGCTTATTCCCAGAGTTCTAAATTCACCCCGGCACTAGGTCAAATAAGTGAGTGTGAAATAGTGCAGGAATATTGTGAAGTGTCACTTATTTTACTGAGTACTTTTCACCAATATTCACCAAGGGCCTCTTGAAAACGTAGTGCCATTTTCCTGAAATATCTCATTACCGAGAAATGCTATACGTGCTGTCTGTAAAATAACGTTAGCAAACGCTGCAAATTGCATGTCAGCTAGGAGTGGCTGCAATTAATTTACATGTACATGATGTTCAACATTTCTGCTGTAAACGATTGCTACGAACTTTATATAACCGTGTCATTCAGTTCATTTAGAGGAAACTATTTTTAAACTTAACCAATGACAATTTACGCTTAGAAATTTATGTTTCTTATGATTACAATCAAGTTCAAAATCATAAACTTCAATTAAACTTTTAAACTTTAAAGGTTGTTTAAAACCTAATTTGAAAATAATAGAAATTGTGACAGGGCTGCTATCTGAATGGCTGAATGAAATACTAAGCTTACAATTGCAACAGTCCCAAAAGGTCTTTAACTAAGCATAAGCTGCCAAAAGTGACACTTTTCTTAGGAATTCTGATTGTAAATCATCTCCAACTCTCCAAAAATGAAAATTTCTAAGTAAGGTTTTCACTAGATCGCCTTGTTTGTGGAGAGGTGCCAGGTACTTGCTCAATGTTTTGGGTTTCCTCAGGGCAAAGATCCTGGTTTCCTCCACAGTGTGACATAAAACATCACTCAATTTATAAAACAAATTTCTATCAGCTGCCTTTTGACTTGTAACTTTTTTCATGATTTGCATGATTTAGGTTTCATCCTAAAAATTCTTTCTTTGTCGGGGGCCTCGTCAGCTCAGGCGGTTAGAGTGATCGTCCTTCAGGCCTTCCATTGATGTGGCGTGGAATCGAATCTCACGATCTGACTAAATAAAAATTTAGTGGATTTTTCACTTAATCGCCATATACAGAAGAGTTGCCAACTACCTGCCGAAACCAGGCAAATGGGCCCGGTTTCCTCCCCCACTAAACCTTTAAGGGAAATAAAGTTGAGTGCGGTTTAAAAACATCAATTAATCTTTCTTTGTGGCTTTCATATTAAATTTCTACATCCACGTCTACAGATGATTATTATTTTCACATACATGAATACACCTAATGACATCTGATCCAATCGTAGTGGGAAAATCATGACGTTTTTGTAGCTGTCAGTCTAAGTGCAGTTTTTTTTGTAATAAAGCTTACATTGTAAAACTCATCAGTTAATCTTCTCATTTGTCAAAAGTGATAAAATAAAACAATAGAAATTGTGTGGGCGGTTGTTTCATTATTTTCTCAAGCAAGTTGACATGTCTCATTAGAAATTTAAATAAATTAAATTTTCCTATTATCAAATGATCTACATGCTCTACTTTTTTGGTTTCACGTTCAATTTGGCAGGAACACCTTATCACCTTGAAATGTCAAAAGTTATAAAATTGTGCTTACGAAGTTCATAACTCTCACTTATATTAAAGTGGCATGAGCTGCCAAAATTCTCAATTTTTTCATAATTTCTGATCGTCACGACAGTAAGAGGCTTTGTAGGCCATCGAAAAATGAAATGATTGGCGTTGGAATGAGGAAAATCCATACAGTATGTGGCCTATACAAACCGAAATAGTGTTAAAAAAGTAAACAAAATTTAAATAACTGTGAGGACCATTCATTCATTCTAAGCCAAAGTTAGTTCAAAACAATACTTTATCGTGCATTCTCAAGACTAGAAGCACTAAAAAGCTTCTGAATTATAGGATAATTTCAACATTCTGTTTTTACGTCAAACAATCAACATTTTGGCAGCTCATGCCACTTTAAAATAGCCAACTGGCCTGTTTACTTGAATGGGGCACCTAGTAGCTCAGTCAACAGAGACAGTCTCTCAGTCCGGCATCAAAGGCTAGTGGATTCTTCTCCCACTTAGAACAATTTCTGAGTGAGTTTATCACTTGATCCCTCTATTTGGAAGAGTTGTCAGTTGGGGGTTGCCCTCCCTCAGAAAATCTAGCAACGGGAAGATAATCGTGAGTGTGCCCTAAAATATTAATTTTATATGAAATGATGTAATAATAATTAAAACCAAAACACATAGGACAAATCGTACTATATTGACATGATGGTGTATATTTATATTTAGTACAATATAGTACAAGTAAGAAATGTCTGAAACTCTCTTTAAACATGGGTTCCATACTAATGATAACAAATTAAGACATCGCCACGTCTTCAGTTGACGAAGACACCGGCACAGGTGTCGAAAGCTCGTGTTGTTCAAAAACAACTGAGGACGTGGTGATGTCTTAATTTGTTATCAATAGTACAAGTAGTTGTCCTATATGTTATCAAAACCACTCCAAAGTAAAAATAATTATATCATATTTTGCCAGCTCATACCTTTAGGGGAAAATGAACCTATTGACAGGAAAGCTGATAAACTAAACTGTCAAATTGAGCGGGAAATCTTAATGAACACAGACCTAACAGTAATCAGTTGTAACGATTGCATAGCTTCTTAATTGTCAAAACTGATAGGATTAAAGAATAACCTTGTTATGGGTCTACTTGTTGTATTTTCCTCAATGTGTCAATGTGGATACATTTTGACGTGTCTCAACATTTCCCTTGAAAATGACAACAACAAAAATTGCACCTCTCATCGATGAGTTGCAAGCTTAAATTTGACACGAAAACTTGACAAAAAATGGTGTTTTCTAAATTCATTTCCAGGTAGAATGAGAATTATGTCATTAGATTATCTGGGATTATCATCTGGGACAGGTATTACTGGTTGTTAACATCTCCAGTGCAGTAATTCACTGATAAAACATGTTCTAGTTTCCAATTGTTAAAGCTCAACTATTTGATAACCTGCTAGGTTTTGTTGATATAAGTTGAGAGATAAAACCTTGTTGTTGTCATCATGTTATACCCTGCTGAGGATATAAAGGTCAAAACTGATAATATCCACTCTAATCGACTTACTGGATTAGTTAATCGTAAATAAACATGGGAAAAAAATGTATCATCTTAAACAAAACAGTACAAGTTAGCTTGTGTGAGTTTACAGATTGAAATTGATATCAATTAGACCCAACTCGAGTTGCCCTGGTGGTGACAGCAAATTGTTGTAAGCCCAACCAGTGGGGTCCTGATGGCGACAGTAAGTTGTGGGCCCCACCAGAGGGGTCCTGATGGCGACAGCAAGTTGTTGTAGGCGCAGTCCGTGCGGGCCTGATGGTGACAGCAGATTGTTGTAGGCCCCGCAGAGGGGTCCTGATGGCGACAGTAAGTTAAAGGCCCCACCAGAGGGGTCCTGATGGCGACAGTAAGTTGTAGGCCCCACCAGAGAGGTAATGATGGCGACAGCAAGCTGTTGTAGGCCCAACCCGAGGGGTCCTGATGGTGACAGCAAGTTGTTGTGGGCCTCACCAGAGGGGTCCTGATGGCGACAGCAAGTTGTTGTAGGCCCAACCAGAGGGGTCCTGATGGTGACAGTAAGTTGTAGGCCCAACCAGAGGGGTCCTGGTGGTGACAGCAAGTTGTTGTAGGCCCATCTCGAGGGGGCCTGAAGGCGTCAGCAAATTATTATATGCCCACCCTAGGCGGCCTGATGTCTACAGCCTACTTTTATTAAAGTTAATACAACACTTGTCGATGCATGAGAAGATATGAGTATGTTGTTCAATAAATCATGGTAAAACCTGTCAAAGGACAACAAACTTTGATCATAAATTATGGGCAAATTCTTTAATTTTAATTACCAGGTCGTGATTAAGTGCCCTGTAACAGCTCTGACATAAGTGAAAAAAAAACCACCTTGACCTAATTCTGACAATCTCAGGCAGGTATTTATACAATCTGTACTATGTGAACTTTGATGACCCAGTAAAGCAGGCTCCTCTTGAGTAATCCAACAACTTTCCATATCATTTTATCCTCGGGGCATAAACCTGGGTTTGTTTTTAAATCCTGGAATAGTTGCCATGGGGGTTTTGATGGCTCGATGCACACATTTTTGGGGGTGTTTCATCATCCAGTCATACATGTAATTTGATTGGTTGCTAGTTATATGCCATGGTTAGTGGTTTCCTTGATGGTTTCTTTAGGCCAAATTGTGCTCTGATGGGCAAGCAGACAAAGGGTTAATGGACAGAAATTGAGGATATATTTAATCTAGTTTGTTTGGTTTTTTTTGGGAAAGTTTATTACAAAGGATCTTTGAAGATGATATCTGTTTAATTTGTAGTGCTTTCAATTTAAAATTGATAGAGTCAGTGGGTCGTCTATGCCCAAAGATTTTGGTTGCTACATCTTACAAGCAACCAAAAAAATTCAGAAAATTGTCTGCCAATATACATGTTCTTAATACAGCAAGAGCTACCAAATACAGGTAAAATTTTGTTACAACGTTTAAAATAGCATGAGCTGTCAAAGTTCAAATTTTTGTCATAAACTCACATTGAAAACTAAAGGAATAACAATGAAATAAAAAGATATTGATACAGCTACATGTTAGTAACTCATATGAACCAAGAATGTGTGTCTAATATAATGGACAAATTCATATAGGCAGGATTTAGGAGTACATTTAAGGTGTTTTGCTGCTTTTAAAAACTTCCTGAACGTATACATCCAATTTACTGACAGCAGTACAAAGTTACTTGGCATATTTTTTCTATCGAAAATTTTCAACTAATATCATTTTAGTGTTGTTTAATGGCTCTTACATCCATTATGGGGAAGGCATTGGAGACCAGTTCCATCTATGAGAATAAGTCTTTTAAGAGACATTCCCGTAATGATTATTGTTAAAATATGTGCTATTCTATATATATATTTATATGAAGATGAGGTTTGCAGATGGCCATTGGTAACTTTCTCAACTCCCACGGACCACTGGATAGAGAGTTTTATTTGAGGATTCTAATGTCTGTTTGCTTACTGACTGTCAGACACAAAACAGTAGCAAGATAGGATTCGCTAAATAACTCGTTAAATGTACATTTTTCAGGGAAAGTTGACTTGCAGCCTATATCCGAGATTAATCATTTTTCTAATAATCTGAACGTCAACGGAGAACTACAACAAACTTAAGCGATGTTTCCTTACATGTAACTGTTGTGCTAAACACAAAACAATCAATGCATTTTAGTCCTTGTAATAAATGATTCATTTTTTGTCCAGTCCATGTTAGTTTTAGCAAAACTTGACAGAACAGAAAAGTTCATTTACATATATGTCAAACAATTTAAAAGAAGCGTATTCTTTAAAGAGAGTCCCACATAGCAAATCTTAAGAAAAGTTTGATTGATTGATTGTATGGTGTTTATCGCCGCGCTCAAGATTTTTTCACTTATGTGGAGGCGTAGTCAGTTTTATTGTAGGAGGAAACCGGGCGCTACGCCCGGAGGAAACCAACGACCTTCTGGTGGTAACGGGCAACCATCTCACATAGTTTGCTCGAGTGAAACCCAGTCACAAAATTTTTGGGGGTTCTGAGTGGGATTTTCAACCCTCGACCCATTGGTGGAAGGCTGTTTGGATTGAGTGTCCATTGCTCTACCTACTGAGCCACGGAGGCTCTCAGAAAAGTTTGAATGTGGGTTCCATACTAATGAGAAATGATTAAGGCATCACCATGAAGTAAGTTGTTTGTGAACACACATATACTGGTGTCTTCATCAAGTGTAACTAAGAGCGACTTAGTAACTCTATAGTTTTCATGTTTCACTTGATAAAGACATCGGTATAGGTGTCGAAAGCTGGTGTTGTTCACAAACAACTGACTCCGATGATGATGGGGGCCTCCGTGGCTCAGTAGGTAGAGCGTTGGACGCTCAATCCAAACAGCCTTCCACCAATGGGTCGCGGGTTCGAATCCCACTCAGTCCAAAAAATTGGAAAATTTTCTGACTGGGTTTTCACTCGAACGACCTATGTGGGATGGTTGCCAGTTACCAACGGAAGGTCGTGGTTTTCTCCGGGCATAGAGCCCGGTTTCCTCCCACAATAAAACTGGCAACGCCGCCATATAAGTGAAATAATCTTGAGCGCGGCGTAAAACACCAAACAATCAATCAACCGATGATGATGCCATAATCATTTCTCATTTAAAGCAAATCTTTGTTTCCTGATTAACTTAATTTTACAATAATTGAACTAATTCTCATTTTCATAAAGTTCTCAGGATTTGTTTCAGTTTATTTATAGCTTTTAAAAATGAGTTGCTTATGTAGAGCGTGACTTTCTATCCAAACTGGCTCAGATTTTTATTGTATAATTCTGAATTGTTGTGAAAGGAACAATGCTTCATGGTTACTCAGAACTTCAAAATGTCAAAAATAATTGGGGGGGGGGGGGGGGGGGGGTGGGGGGCTACATATATGTACATGTAACTAGCACAAGTCAATATTCTGTGAATTTAAAAAAAAAAGTATTTTGACTTTGATAAGTTTTGTGTCTGTCTAATCATTGGAAGATGTAAAAGTGACACGAGCTGCCAAAATGTTAACATTTGTCCCCTTAAAAACAGAATTTGGAAATTATCTACTATTTCTCATCTAAGTACAAATCAGAAACCTTTAATGGTACTAGTGACAGTCTCTAGCCCTTGTACCTGTTGTAAAGTTTTAAAACTATTAAACTTAATGGTTAATGAATGTTACATTCGATTATTTAAATCTGTTGACTTTTTCAAACACTACATGGATCAGGTCACATCACACTTTTATGGATTTTGCTTATTCCAATGTCAACCATAACGTTTTTCGATAAACTTCAAATCCTCTTGTTCACGGGTTCGAATCCCACTCAGTCCAAACAAAATTGGAACATTTTCTGACTGGGTTTTCACTCGAACAACCTATGTGGGATGGTTGCCAGTCACCAACGGAAGGTCGTGGGTTTCCTCCGAGCGTAGAGCCCGGTTTCCTCCCACAATAAAACTGGCAACACCGACATATAAGGGAAATAATCTTGAGCGCGGCGTAAAACACCAAACAATCAATCAATCCATCAAATCCTCTTATTGCCTTGATAATCAGAATTTCTTTAATAAGCTCATTACCCTTGGAAATGTTGTGTGATTTTAAATTTGTTTGGTCTTCTAAATCAGATGATATACAGCACAGTTTCTATGTTAATTAAATCATGTTTTATATAACAGAATGTGACATTACACCGTTCTTCATTGCATATAACTGCTTTATGCCCAAAATTAACCATTTCATTGATCATTGAATGTTAAATTAACTTTTCACTTCGGGCAAATTTGAATTAATTAAAAGTTTAAGTTCTTCCTGCAGCATGTTTTGTTAAAATGGTGAGATTTTCACTTCCAGACTGATGATTTAAACTAATCCTATTACTATAATGCAGGGCACTTGTAGTTCCTGTTTAACCTCAGTCCATCTATTCTAGAGCACAGGGTACTTGTAGTTCCTGTTTAACCTCAGTCCATCTATTCTAGAGCACAGGGTACTTGTAGTTCCTGTTTAACCTCAGTCCATCTATTCTAGACCACGGGGTACTTGTAGTTCCTGTTTAACCTCAGTCCATCTATTCTAGACCACAGGGTACTTGTAGTTCCTGTTTAACCTCAGTCCATCTATTCTAGACCACAGGGTACTTGTAGTTCCTGTTTAACCTCAGTCCATCTATTCTAGACCAGAGGGTACTTGTAGTTCCTGTTTAACCTCAGTCCATCTATTCTAGACCACAGGGTACTTGTAGTTCCTGTTTAACCTCAGTCCATCTATTCTAGACCACAGGGTACTTGTAGTTCCTGTTTAACCTCAGTCCATCTATTCTAGACCACAGGGTACCTGTAGTTCCTGTTTAACCTCAGTCCATCTATTCTAGACCACAGGATACTTGTACATGTAGTTCCTGTTTAACATCAGTCCATCTATTCTAGACCACAGGGTACTTGTAGTTCCTGTTTAACCTCAGTCCATCTATTCTAGACCACAGTGTACTTGTAGTTCCTGTTTAACCTCAGTCCATCTATTCTAGACCACAGGGTACTTGTAGTTCCTGTTTTACCTCAGTTCATCTATTCTAGACCACAGTGTACTTGTAGTTCCTGTTTAACCTCAGTCCATCTATTCTAGACCACAGGGTACTTGTAGTTCCTGTTTTACCTCAGTCCATCTATTCTAGACCACAGGGTACCTGTAGTTCCTGTTTTACCTCATTCCATCTATTCCCTCACTAAACCTGACAACGCCATGATATAATTGAATAATCTTGAGTGCTGCGTAAAATATCGATCAATCCATCTATTCTGGACCACAGGGTGCTTGTAATTGTTTTTTGTAACTTAAGTTTTCTGAATGATTTAGGAGATTTAATCTTTTCATTTTTTGATGTTTTAGACAGTAGAAATGTCAGTTTTCTTAATAGTTTCCATTGATATTAAATGATTGGTAAAAGATCATGTATGAATTAAGTGCAGAAGAAGGGTGGTCCTGACTGAATCTGTGTTTCCCTTTGGGTGTGTCCAGACTATGGACCGACTCTCAATGCTGAGGAGAGGAAGTATTGAATGAATGGAAGCTATAGGCTGGTCTACTAAGCGGTTATGTTAGAGGACTGTTAACCTGACATAAAACCTGTTTATAAGTAGGTCAGATATCTGTCTCAGTATGTCAGTAGGCCAGAACCTCAATTATCCGTTATTTATAGACTCGTTGAACGTACTTCTCTCTAGTTTTTTGTAAGGCTGAGTTGGCGGAGGACTTGAAGTGAGGGAGTTTGATGTAACAGATGTATTGGACGACGACCACGGCTTGCTGTGGAATTTCATGTCTTTTTGTGTATTTTCTAATACGTTTTTAGGAAAAACTTTTTGAGTGTGAGCGTGGATTATGTAATGTCTTCACTGCTAACTTGTACACAGATGTCAGTGATTGGCTAAGGCATGGTACAGAATTAGATGTTCACTTATGTAATTTCCACGACTTTCGCAGCTAAACTTTTTTGGAGTCAGCCACTGATTATGTAATGACGTTCAGAACCAACTTTTCCTCGCTTAGTTCTCAATTCTTCTAAGCAAAGCCGTCTGATCTAGGAACGTTTTTCCAGTAGCTTAAACAGGTCTTCGACCTTTCATCAAAGGAAAGTCCGCAGGATTGGTTTAAAAAGCGGTTCGCACAAAGCTCATTGGGTGAACTTTTCCTAGAAATCCGTTCTGCATCAATGTGAATTCAGGCTGGTTTACTCCAGATTTACATCATCAACCATGTGACTAACTATTCAACTTTCCCTCTGATTTTAAAAAGATATTGAATTAATCAGTGAGTAACACAGGATTTATAACTGTAACTGTTCTCCGCAACAAATCAGTGAAACTAGCCATGTGTATAGAAAAGATGTTCAACTGAACTGTTTGATCAAAGCCGTCCACTATTCTCAGAGTTTTGTCACCGTGAAGGGATGTCCTACAGGCTCTACAACTCAGGTAATAACTGTAATTCATAGACCCTGTCGGCTTAGAATAGGTTTTTCATGACGTTGGAATTGTATGCCATTGACATAATTTCTTTGTTTCAGGTGCTGCGACGCGCCTCTGTCGCTTTGCGTCATAGACAAATTGAGCATTGTGTCATTGTGCCATAGACAGAGACTACTGTGCAAACGTCAATTATTCAGCCGAAAGGGTCTAATACCTTTTAGTACCTTTATGAAACAGGCCAGGAGCCTGTATCTTAAAGTGGCATGAGCTGCCAAAATATTGATATTTTGACGTTAAAACAGAATGTTGGAATTATTGGCTATTTTTTCTCAAGACGTACAATTCAGAAGTTTTTTAGTGCTTCTTGTCTCGATAATGTATGATAAAGTATTGTTTTTAGCTATTTTTGGCTAAGAATGAATGAATGGTTGTCCCGGTTATTTAAATTTTGTTTACTTTTTGAAAACGTTTTCCGTTGTACAGGCCACATACTGTATGGAGTTTCCTCATTCCAACGCCAATCATTTAGTTTTTCGATGGCCTTCAAAGCCTCTTACCGTCGAGACGATCAGAAATTATGAAAAAAATTTGAATTTTGGCAGCTATAAGTATTCTAAAAGTTATTCATTTGTATGAACTCAATTTACATACACACACTGTATCTTTGGTACATTGTACTTTATGGCTTGGTATCAACTTAACATGGTAAATATGAACTTCTATATTCCTCTCCCATTTAATCTGGACGTCCAGCAAAATAGGTGAACAAAAAGATATTTATCATGAAATTATTAGATTTCGAAAGTTCTGGTTTGAATCCTGACCCAGTCATTATTTATGATAAAATTACTGGCATTTTCATGATTTTGTATATCCTAACAACAACAACGTCAGCTAACGATTACCTCACACCTGTCTTTAAATTCTATTACATTGCTTTTTATAGCTATTGGTAATGTTCTATAAATGTTTATCTATAGCTTTATTTGTGAAATAATGTTTAGTAATGGGCTAGTCACAAATCAGTTGCGATGCGTCGGCGATGGGTAAAACCAGGGAAATTTTAACAAAATCTTGAGACAGATCTCACCTCTTGTCGCAGATTTTTTAGGCATCGCCACAGCCGTTGCGGTCCCCAACTTTGAACTTAAAATTTTAAGATTGCTCGCAAGATTTTTCACCCATTTTGGCCATCCCAGACACAATCTCCGATGACCTACGATGCCCTCCGCTTAATCGGAGGCGTCCTTCGAAAAATCTGAGACTAGTCGCAAGATTCTGTGTGGGATTGGAAATTCAGGTTGAGATTAAATGTTAAATGCGACGATTCGTACGCTTTCTGTGATCGTCTCCGACGAATCGTACGGTGGAATCGTAGTAAATCGCCCTCCTTTTCCCCCACATGTGGGGGGAAAATTAAAAGAAAAAACCCTCGCAGATATTGTCTCCCAATCGCCTCTGATTATTTCGGAGGCTAATCCCACGATTTTTCGACAAAACCGGGTCAAAATCCTTGAAAAAATCTTAGACAATGTGACTGCTCCACTTTTATTAGGATTATTGATAGGATTGTTCAAGGATTCTTTATTTTCTACGACGACCCCCGGCCAAAACTAATTCCGGACAGATCGCCAACATTGTGACTGGGCCATAACTTTCAGTCAAAAAAAATTCTAGATTAAAGTCTATTTAAAATGTTATTTCCAACTTGGTATATATCCACATCCTTCTTTTTAGTTAAACAGTTAACAATATTTGTGCTTTAACAGTTTTGAGAAATTCCATTGTGTTATACTTATATGTATCTGTTCCCATGACAACACATGTCTTAATTTGAAAATAAATAGGGCTTAGAAAACGTTTTTAAATGGACAAGAGCTACCTAAAATTAGGTACAACAAAATGTGATTGACAACAAGGATCTAAGCTGTTGTTATTGGGTTTTTTATGGCAAATTAAACCATTTAGTTTGAAATTGAAATAAAAAGAAATTGATTGCGTTTGACTTTGACTTTCTGATAGGTTGAAACATTACACTGTCACTGAGTCACTGTATATCACGAAATCTCGTAGGCAACATGCAAACCTTATACACTGTAGGCCTACTTGCATGTATCCATATTTTCTTTAGTTCATAAAATCATTTTTTAAAATAAATTTATATTATCCATCAGTTTTTTTTTTCTTTTCACGAAGTCAAGTATACTGTAGGCCTAAAAGTACATGATCAAGACAAGTTTCACAAATATGGTCACCATTGAAATATGCAGAAACAGTAGAAATAAGGCCTATATACTGTAAATCTAGGTTTCCTCCATACACAGCTCTGGATACTGTGATTTTAGCACAAATTGAAAACTATTCTAACATTATACATTTAGGCCAACATGTATTACCCTAGTAAGAATGTGCTATTGACCAAACCATCTCTCTAAAGTTAGAGAAATCAAGCATTTTTGTTCATATATTTTTTAAACATATATATTTTGAATCTAATTTGTTCAATTTTAACAGCTGAATGCTTTGAGTAAAAAGGATTACTTTATCACCTTCCTTCTGCAATAGAAATTTATAATAAGGGCTAAGTAGGGCATGACGTGTTGCAATTCAGATATTCATCAAAGCCAATTAAAATTGTATCGCCATGATTTAATAAGCTGAATAAGATGATCAGCTTCGGTGTGATGTTATTATCTGTGTTCTATGATGTAGGATGTAATTGACTCTGGAGGAGAGGGGGGGAGGGATGGGGGATTACTCAATGCTCAAGTTATTTAACATCAGTTGAAAACTCATGTGACTCAGAGAAAAGGGAAATGCTGGTAGCTGATTTAGACATTTATTCTTTGTTTAATTTTAGTTCTATTATGTAATTGTTTTGCTGTGTTACACAATTTTTTTTTTCTCTTACATGTACATAATTTTTCAGTAAGGATCAAGCTAATTCACAATAAATTAGAAAGAACAGGCATTGGTTGCAGTAATTGATTTATGGTTCCCTATGTAGAAAGTACCTCATATAGGCCTACATAAATTTTGATGAAGGGGTTGAACGGGTTTGTTGGATCATACGGGTCCTTTAGATTTTAAATTCTGTATGATCCGTTAGTCAGCTATCAGTATTGTTCCAACTACAAATTCTACTGCCCATTGGGTCCAATATTACAAATTCTGTATGATCCATCAGTCAGCTATCAGTATTGTTCCAACTACAAATTCTACTGCCCATTGGGTCCAATATTACAAATTCTGTATGATCCATCAGTCAGCTATCAGTATTGTTCCAACTACAAATTCTACTGCCCATTGGTTCTGATATTACAAATTCTGTATGATCCATTATCAAGTTATCAGTATTTTTCTGGTAGCCCACTGCAAATTCTACTGGCCATTGAAGAGTGAATTAAAACCACAATCTCAAATTTTCAACTTCATTTTTTTATTGAAATTGATGGGATTTAAAATTGCAACTGACTTCATCATTAGAATGGTTGCCAGGTACCCGTCAAAGATCAGGTGTTCCCCGCGGGCAAACAGCCTAGTTTTATCCCCCACTAAACCTTCAAACACTGCCATAAATATATAAGGCAATAATCCTGAGTACAACTTAAACCATTCATTTCAATGAATCCAAATTTTCAGCAGTGTTAAAATGAATTTGTTTTAAAAACTTGGTCAGAAAGTATTTTAAAAAACATTTGCTCTCAATGAAAGGGCAAGCAGCTGGATTGATTGATTGATTGAGTGATTGATTGATGTTTTAAACCGCCCTCAAGATTATTTCACTTATATGGCTGCATTGCCAGGTTTAGTGTGGGAGGAAACCAGGCTCATTGCCGGGAGGAACCCTTCGACAAGTACATGGCAACCCTTTCACATACGGCAACCGAGTGAAAAATGCAAGCAGTGAGACACCCTTGTTTTAATACCCTCATTGATGTACTTAGTTACGCCCTGCAAAGCCAGTTTATAACATGTATGATAAACATTTTCTAGCCGTTCCATGAAACTAAGTTTGTGTTGCACTTAGATTTTTGGGGTTATCATATTTATATTTTGAAGGGCAGGTGCACTCTGACTTATCAATGATATATCCTGATAGTCAGGGGGTCAAAGTCCTTTGTAATGATTGTTATGGTTATGTAATCGGTTGAAATACCATCACAAATTAAGTTATCTGTGAATAACTGATCAAAGTATTTACGATAATCGTCCTCTCAAAAACCTGCACTTAGTGTTACATTGATCCCATTTTCTGTTGAATTTATTTGCACTTTCATCTTATAGCGGTATGGTATTTTTCCTGTTTATAATTATACATTTACTTTATGGTCATGATTTTTTGTCATGATGATTTTCTTTGACCTTTGTTCATTTGTTGGGGGGGGGGGGGAGGTTTCATGGTTCAGCCGTTTATTGCTCAAGTGGACTGTCCACATTAGCCTTCCATAGATGGTGCACGGGGGGGGGGGGGGGGGGGGGGGGAGGTTTCATGGGTCAGCCTTTTATTGCTCAAGTGGACTGTCCACATTAGCCTTCCATAGATGGTGCACGGGGGGGGGGGGGGGGGGGAGGTTTCATGGGTCAGCCTTTTATTGCTCAAGTGGACTGTCCACATTAGCCTTCCATAGATGGTGCACGGGGGGGGGGGGGAGGTTTCATGGGTCAGCCTTTTATTGCTCAAGTGGACTGTCCACATTAGCCTTCCATAGTTGGTGCACGGGGGGGGGGGGGGGGAGGTTTCATGGGTCAGCCGTTTATTGCTCAAAGGGACTGTCCACATTAGCCTTCCATAGATGGTGCACAGATTTATATGTCCCAAAAAATCCTAAAATATTTGGGAAACATTTCTGCATTAAAGTGGCATGAGCTGCCAAAATGTTGATATTTTGACGCTAAAACAGAATGTTGAAATTATTGATTATTTTTCTCAAGTTGCATAATTCTTTTTAGTTCTTCTAGTCTCGAAAATGTATGATAAAGTATTGTTTTGAACGAACTTTGGCTTAGAATGAATGGATGGTCGTCCCGGTTATTTAAATTTTGTGTACTTTTCGAACACGTTTTCGGTTCGTACAGGCCACATACTGTATTGATTTTCCTCATTCCAACGCCAATCGTTTAGTTTTTCGATGGCTTTTAAAGCCTCTTACTGTTGTGACGATCAGAAATTATGAGAAAAGTGTGAATTTTGGCAGCTCATGCCACTTTAAGTATTATTGGAAGGTAAGGACCAGATGTCAGTTTCCTCCTTATTAAACTGACAATGTCGCTATTTTAAGTGACATGAATCGTCAAAGGGAGACTATAAGTGACATGAGTCATCAAAGAGAGACTATAAGTGACATGAGTCGTCAAAGAGAGACTATAAGTGACATGAGTCATCAAAGAGAGACTATAAGTGACATGAGTCGTCAAAGAGAGACTATAAGTGACATGAGTCGTCAAAGAGAGACTATAAGTGACATGAGTCGTCAAAGTGAGACTGTAAGTGACATGGGTCGTCAAAGAGAGACTATAAGTGACATGAGTCGTCAAAGGGAGACTATAAGTGTGATGAGTCGTCAAAGAGAGACTATAAGTGACATGAGTCGTCAAAGAGAGACTATAAGTGACATGAGTCGTCAAAGAGAGACTATAAGTGACATGAGTCGTCAAAGTGAGACTGTAAGTGACATGAGCCGTCAAAGAGAGACTATAAGTGACATGCGTCGTCAAAGGGAGACTATAAGTGACATGAGTCGTCAAAGAGAGACTATAGCTCCACCGTCACTGGGTCACAGAGACCCTTATTGACTTTAAATCAAGAATTTATTACTTTATTTGACTCAATGATGTTGATCAGTTAACTAATATTTCATGTGAAATATAGCCTAATATTTTATCACTGATCAATATTAATACACAAGCTATAAATACATGTACATGGCTCCAGTCAGTCGTCAACCTAATGAAATATCATATGTTTGTTTTGTTACAACAATTTATGGGGTATAAAAGTCTAAATGATATACCTCTTTTTAACACAATTAGAAACTTGTCTCCATGGTTATTTTAGACAAAAAGATTTCCCCTGTGCCCGTGTGTTTAGGGATCATAAATATATATAAAATTTTATGATTGCGATATATGTCTAAATGATATGCCCCTTTTTAACACTATAAGAAACTTGTCTCCATGGTTATTTTAGACAAGAAGATTTCCCCTGTTCCCGTGTGTTTTAGTGATCATAAATATATATTAAATTTTATGATTAGGATAAATGTCTAAATGATATGCCCCTTTTTAACACTACAAGAAACTTGTCTCCACCGTTATTTTAGACGAGAAGATTTTCCCTGTGTGTGTGTGTTTTAGTGATCATAAATATATTAAATAGTTTTTGTCTCCTTGAACTTTACTTTGATACTTATTTAACTAACCAAATTGAAATGGATAATGAAATAAGAGTTGTCTTCTTCACCCTGACTCAGTGACGAGTCAAGGAGAAAATATTTGAAATTTCAATGTGGTGTTAAGAGTAAGTGGTTTAGAAGCTGTTGGATTGAGATGCTTAACTTGGATTGACGTCATGCCTTTATGTAGACAATGGTACATTCAGTTCACTCACTCATCTTTAACAGGGCAATATGGGCTATTATTACCCTCTTGTCTACATGCACTGTGACGTCATTGGTTGTTAGCTTTATGGTGGGCGGGGCCAAAAATATCTCCTTGGTGAACTCAAGGTGCAAACTCTATAGTATTGCATCATGCAGCTTTGGCAAAGCACATGTGCGACAGATATTCCTGAAATATTTTGCTTCCATGTTCAATGTACATTGTAGAATATTTGTTTCTTAGAGTTTTTAATTTTTACTCATAATTCAGTCAAATCGTTTTATTTTTTATCTCTTTTTTAAACAAAGTTTAAAGGACATTTTAACAATTTTAGCCTTTCACACCTGTCATGCATTTGTTATCCTTGTTTGTCTGGCTTATAAAGATTTATAAAGAATAAAGAGATTTAAATATATTCAGTAGTTTCATAGAAAAACACCATATTTAACCAAGCTTGTACATCTCTCTACAAATAATGTTAAAGAACTTATCCGTAGGGAAATATTTTAGTTTGGCCACCAGAATACGTACATGTAATGCCAGAAGTACATATAAGTTTCATGTACTTCTGTTGATATTTTGACGTTAAAACACAAGTTGAAATTATCGGCTATTTTTCCCAAGACGTATAATTCAGAAGCTTTTTATTGCTTCTAGTTTCGAGAATGTACGATAAAGTATTGTTTTGAACTAACTTTGGCTTAGAATGAATGAATGGTCGTCCCGGTTATTTAAATTTTGTTTACATTTCGAACACATTTTCGGTTCATATAGGCCACATACTGTATGGATTTTTCTCATTCCAACGCTAATCATTTAGTTTTTCGATGGCCTTCAAAGCCTCTTACTGTCGTGACAATCAGAAATTATGAAAGCCTCTGTGAATTTGGGCAGCTCATGCCACTTTAACGTTTAAAACTAGGCTGGAGTACATGCACACTAGATCAATGGAAACTAACTTCAATCTTGCCACTATGCCTGTTTTTGTATTGGATGACTACACCTGCATACTTAAAAAGACAATTTTCTTTTAATTGTCACTATGTAAAAAAATCTCTTTGAATATACATCTATATATATATATATTTTTACTTTGCATGTGCAAGTTCAGTTCACTAGGACATCCTATCACTATTTGTAAACGTTTTTTTAAAACATTTTTTTTTTTCACATGAGAGGTTTCTATTGTGTAACTTAATATTAAATATATGTCCACGTCCTTCTTTCATAGCATAGTACTTCAATTATTTTTATATTTGTTTTTCAATGTGTGACTACATCATTATGTACATGTACAGGTATGTGTTTAAAGTTCTATTTAAGGTTGCAAAAACTGCAAAAATTGAAACTTTTTTTGGGATATATTCTGATTGTGACGTCAGTAAGGTTGATTGATGATTTACGCCACGCTCAAGATTATTTCACTTAAATGATGGCGCTGCTAGGTTTAGTGGAACAGGAAAGCCGGCTCACCTAGGTCGCCATGCCAGCTTTGAAAGTCATCATGAAATTTAATGACTGATGCTGGAATGAGGAAGATCCATAATTTAAATAACCGAAAGGAACGTTCATTCATTGAGAGTGTGTTCAAAACACTACTTTAACATACATTGTGTAGATTAGTATACAATTGGAGGTACATGTAATGAAATAGTACAAGAAGTGTTTTTGTAATAGTAAAATAAATCAACAAAAAACACCTAATATATAATTATAATGCCTGTTCTACATGTATGAAGTTACATATGTATTGAGGTTTGTGCCTTTTGGGCTTTTGTTTAGATTTATTATGTACATTGAAATTTTTCTTTTAATGATTCAACGGGCAGATTTTTTAGATGGACTGGCAAAGCATTTCATAGTTTTGCTTCATTATATCTGAGGCCTTTCTTAGCATATTTTGAGTAACGGTGCACTGGGTACAGCTTAAAGCTTTGGTTGCAACTGCACAAAGCACTATTTTGCCCCCCTTTCATAAACCATTGGCTCTCCGTGTATATGATGTAAAAGCTTAGATTGCTATTGCCATAAAACCTAGTTTTGTATTGGTCATTTCATAGACATATCACTGGTACAAGATTGCTGTTGCCATAAAACCTCATTTTGTATTGGTCATTTCAGAGGTATCACTGGTACAAGATTGCTATTGCCATAAAACCTCATTTTCTATTGGTCATTTCAGAGGTATCACTGGTACAAGATTGCTATTGCCATAAAACCTCATTTTCTATTGGTCATTTCAGAGGTATCACTGGTACAAGATTGCTATTGTCATAAAACCTCATTTTGTATTGGTCATTTCATAGACATATCACTGGTACAAGATTGCTATTGCCATAAAACCTCATTTTGTATTGGTCATTTCAGAGGTATCACTGGTACAAGATTGCTATTGCCATAAAACCTCATTTTGTATTGGTCATTTCAGAGGTATCACTGGTACAAGATTGCTATTGTCATAAAACCTCATTTTGTATTGGTCATTTCATAGACATATCACTGGTACAAGATTGCTATTGCCATAAAACCTAATTTTGTATTGGTCATTTCAGAGGTATCACTGGTACAAGATTGCTATTGCCATAAAACCTCATTTTGTATTTGTCATTTCAGAGGTATCACTGGTACAAGATTGCTGTTGCCATAAAACCTCATTTTGTATTGTTCATTTCAGAGGTACCACTGGTACAAGATTGCTATTGCCATAAAACCTCATTTTGTATTGGTCATTTCAGGGGTATCACTGGTACAAGATTGCTATTGCCATAAAACCTCATTTTGTATTGGTCATTTCAGAGGTATCACTGGTACAAGATTGCTATTGTCATAAAACCTCATTTTGTATTGGTCATTTCAGAGGTATCACTGGTACAAGATTGCTGTTGCCATAAAACCTCATTTTGTATTGGTCATTTCAGAGGTATCACTGGTACAAGATTGCTATTGCCATAAAACCTCATTTTGTATTGGTCATTTCAGAGGTATCACTGGTACAAGATTGCTATTGCCATAAAACCTCATTTTGTATTGGTCATTTCAGAGGTATCACTGGTACAAGATTGCTATTGTCATAAAACCTCATTTTGTATTGGTCATTTCAGAGGTATCACTGGTACAAGATTGCTATTGTCATAAAACCTCATTTTGTATTGGTCATTTCAGAGGTATCACTGGTACAGCCTCTGGTTGAGGACCTGGCCCTCTACCCCAGCCTGTGTTTTTATGGAGGGATGGCCGAAGAATCGTTATTTAAAAGACAACAGCCTGAACTTTTATCTGACATGCCTGAGTCCATGGGGGGAAGAACACGAGCAGAAGCTTTATCTGAAATACCGGACCTGATGACAAGAAGACAACGACCAGAATCTCTCTCAGTCATGCCTGACGCTTTGACAAAGAGGCCCCAACCAAAAACTTTGCGGGAGTCCATGTCTCGGAGACAAAGTTCAGAAGCTATTTCTGATATGCCTGGTTCAATGCCACGGAGACATCTACCAGAGGCTCTTTTGGACAAACCAGACTCCATGATAGGAAGACGCCGACCAGAAATGCTTTCTGATTTACCCGACTCGATGGTGGGTAGTTCCAGTTCGTATGATCAGGGATCGCCGACCAGTTTCTGCAGTGATAGCTCCTCAGATGACAAGGTAGGGAAGAGGCGACCAAATTGAAATCCAAATTTTTGAAACCGTAAACTCAAGTATTGAGTTAGTTCAAATTTGATTTGACTACAATGTATTTTAGTTGTCAGGAACCTAATATTTCCTTGGTAAAGTAACTGCAATTCATTTGCAGCGAATTCAGTTTTTTTTTCCATTTTGAGGCAGATATTAGACTTCAAAACTTGATCTCCAGTCTGGGAGAAAGGCCTTAATCATGTTCTGTAGCCAAGTTAAAATCTCCATCACCCCATTCCGTGTTTTACCTTGGCTGACTACTCCACTGCACTCTTGCCTTGCGAAGATGGGCCCTAATAAGCAACTTACAAATGCATGCCATATTCTGACATTCATCAGTTCTGATTGTCAAGAAACACAAAATGATTAAAATAGAAATATTAGTTGAGCTAGTAATCACAATGTATCAATAAAGAGCTCCTAGTTTTGCACTTCTTGGGGGTTCCTTCAGTTTCAAGCCCAAGAAATTCTAAATTGGGCAGCTCATGCGACAAAAATCTACGTTTATAACTTTTTAAATTTCTCGTCATTGACAGATAGTCAATTTACGGGGTAGCACATGGTACTTGGTATGAACACAAATATTTAATTACGGTAATACCTGAGTTAATTAAAGGACTAAACATGTTGCTAAATCCTCAATAACAAAAGGTTCTGAATGAGATTTAAACTTTCAACACATCTCAGTCCAGGGAGATGATTGACCAGCAGTTTAATAATCCTTGAATGTTTTACAAGCTCTCTCTTGAATTAAGATGAGAATTTGCACTCTTCTACTTTTTTCCAGCACTTGAATTAACTCAGACATTACCGTTTGTATAAGTGAAATAGCCTTGTATGTCCCAAACTTATGTTCCTACTTTCATTTTTAGCCGTGTGGTAAACAGAACTACACAATGGAACTAGATGTAATGTGTCGGATATGTGGAGATCGTGCCTCAGGTTTCCACTATGGAGTACATTCATGTGAAGGGTGTAAGGTAGGTTGTATCATAGGCTACCATGCCAAAACTACTCTGAAGGACATGGGGGGAAAATCAAGGCTGTAGGGTCCTTCTTATAAAACTGAAATCCCGAACTCGCAAAACTTATGGGACGTTTGAGGAGTGCTGTTTGAAGCAACAGCGTCTTTATTATCCCTTGGACGACTACACACCTACTGTACAAGATTCAAGATTTTATTGTACAAAACGTCACATTAACTTCGCGACAGAGTACAGAAACTGGGATGTAAAACCAACAAGGAAAAAAAACAAACAAAAAAACGTTAAACAAATAGACATAATCAAGGTCGTTTAAAGATGACCATACAATAGACTGTTAAAGTCTATAAAGATTAAATGAATAAAATTATTATTAACAATTTTAGAAAGTTTAAGTAGGCCTATGTTGACCAGTCGAACAATGACTTTGAGATCAAATAGATAAGGTCAGACTCCTTATTACTTAGGATAAATATAAATTTGCATAAAGCAGACAATGAAGAAAATGTTGGAAATAGCGTTCTTATTTTATCAAATAAAACTAATCTGCTGTCATTGTATCGTGAACACTCCATTACAAAGTGAAACTCATCTTCTATTAAGTTACATACAGAACAGAGACGATCATTGGTTGGTATAGGGGGTTTATGATGGCGTCCTGTTTCAATTTTTAGTTTATGGTCGCTTAAACGAAGTTTAGTAAAAAATCTGCATATAGATACATTTTTGCACATATCTAGGTAGGGTTCAAATTTGTATATGCTTTTTGTTCCAGGGGCTCAAAATAACCATTGTTTTAAAACAAAAAACTATCAATTTTCCCTGTGCCCATGTGTTTTAGTGTTCATAAATATATGCTTTTCGTTTATGAGAATACTGTACTTCCCATTTTTCATGCTGATCCCTCAGTTTGCACCCCAATGACATCGGAATGAGTGAGAAAAGATTTAACGTCGCTCGTAATAATATTGAAAGGGATGTTAAATCTTGTCTTACTTTGATGACGTCATTCAGTATGTTGGCCTGGGAAATAGAGTTCCATCCTGGGTTTTTCCCTTGATTTCACTTGATCTGGAAGGCTTATACTCACTGAAGGTTGTTTCCTTTTGGAAAGAGCATTGCTTGCTCTTTAATTGACACACAATGTGACCTTGCCACTGCTCGTAACATAATGTTGAAGGTTTATGTTGCCATGAAAGTTAGGAAATTTTGCATTGGACTCAGGTTTGGCCCCTTGAGCCTATGTACCAGTAAAGAATTAGAGTTTCTCCTAGCAAACTCATTTTCCAGTTAATTTCCAAGGGTTGTCGGTTTCCTCTAAGCATTGACACAGGTTTTACTCCGGACTAAACCTGGCAACGGCGCCATTTAAGTGAAACAATCTTGAGCGCAGTGTAAAACATTTATCAATATACGATAAGAATTCCGCTAATTCAAGGACGAGCAATGTGAAGATAACAAATTATTAGACTGCTTTCTGCCATGTTTGGTCTAAAACAATAGCAATTGCTTGATAGGATTAACGGTCGCTCCATGCAGGAGGTAAGACACCCAACGAAAAGTCTCAAACTTTTAGAGAGCTTTTCGTAATGTTTTGAGTACTTGAATTAGCGGAATTCTTACCGTAGCAAAATTTCCTCCCAAGATAAAGTACCAGAAAGAAGTTTTACATGTATGTCCAGAAAAAGAAAAAAGGCTGAAGAATCTGTTTATTGAGAAGAAAATCAGGTTTTAACAATATTGTAAACTTTTATATTTCTTTGTCAGGGTTTTTTTCGTCGAACATTAAGGAAGCGACTTGTTTACAAACCATGTATGAGAGGAGGACGATGTAAAATAGAGCCGGGAACCAGAAACAAATGCCAGTATTGTCGATTCCAGAAATGTATGGAAGCTGGAATGTCACATGATGGTAAAAAAAACTTTTTTGTAATTTTCGTGATTTTTACTTCAGCTGTGAATAGTTGAAAGTTTTCTCATTTGTAATTTGTTAAATGTTTTGGATTTCACATTTAAGTAATAGCTTGTAGAAACTGTTGTTTATTCACCACTTGGTCATTTAGAATTAAAAAGTAATCAATTCAAATAAAATAAAAAAAACATCAATTTAGCTACTCGGTCAGGAATAGCAACTCACTAACCTCATAGTATTATGGCTTTTACTAACAGACTGAGGATGAAACTTATAATTGTATTGTTCTATCGTTCATGTATTTAGTTTCTTGCCAGAAAATAGTCTACCCTGTACCATTTAAGGACTTTTCATGTAAACTTTTCAACTGCAAGTTTAAAAAATTTCCCGACTTCTTTTTTTAGCGGTAAGATTTGGACGTATGCCAAAGACGGAACGAGAGAAACTGCTAATGGATAAAGAAGAAATGCAATCAACTTGTTCAGAACGTGTCTTAGAACTACGGTCTTTAGCTGACACAGTAAAAAGTGCATTCCGCGATCATTTCACCAGTTTTTCCAGCATGGTTCCGGAACCAGTTGTAACGAAACAAGAACCAATGGATTACTGTGAAGAAAGTCAACAAGCTTCAACATCGTCTGATCTGTCCCCTCATCAAGTAAAGTTTCTTTTTGTTTTTATCCTTTCTTATCATCGTATGTGAAAGAGTCCGGTCTGGAGTTTCTTCCAGGCAATGACTGTGGTTTCCTCTCCCACTAAACCTGGCAACTCATTAAGCGTGGTGTAAAACATCAATCAATCAACCCAAGCATTTTTTCGATCACTGTATGTTAAATAGTCAGGCCTACGCTTTTTTCCGGGCAATGAGCCCGGTTTCCTCCCCCAATAAACCTCGCAAAGCAGCCATATAAGTGATACAATCTTGATTGTGGCGTAAAACATCAATCAAGCAATCAATCCATCCAATCATTTTTTCACATTGTGAACGAGTTGCCATGTACTTACTGTACCGAAGTTGATGGTTAACTGTGGGTAAAGAAATGAGTCTCCCTGGCAACCCCGCCATACATGTACAAATGTACATTTATAAATGAAAAATGTTCAGTGTGGAATAAAGCATACATGTATAATCAATCAATCAATATGTCACCACTAGTTGCAAAAACTGTCACTGATCAAGCTTGGTGGGGAATCTCCGTGGTCTAGTGGGTTAGAGTGATCCTCTCTCAGTCCCATACAGACCTTCCGATGTGGTGCAGGTTCAAATCCCACTCAGACCAAATAAAAAGTGAAAAATTTCTGAGTGTATTTTTCACTCAATCAAGCTTGGAGGATTGCACTATGTTTAGTGGAAATAAAAATTCATAATAAATCAGTTCATTCAAAAGCCAGTCATGTAAAACTAAAATCTGATGTCTGTTCTGTTGCAGTCATTTTATCGTCACCCCCATCTGCCCAGTCCCGAAGGTTCTCAGTACATTGGATGGATGGACACCACCATGTTTGAACAACTAGAGATTTTTAAACATTTCCAAGAAATGATGATACCGTCTATCGAAGCAACGGCCAAATTTGGGAAAAAGATACCTGGATTTGCGGACCTTTGTATGAACGATCAAATATTGTTGTTAAAACATGCCGGGTTTGAAATCGGAATAGTCATGGTAAGACATTTTCTTTCCATTTAATATCATAATGTAAATCAGTTATTATTTTATATCTATGTTTGGATTTTTCGGATGCAATCAATAACTATATTGATATATGATATTATGTAATTCTCGCACAGGAAGGGTTGCCTATTACTCTCCAGAGGTTTAGGGTTTCTTCCAGGGACTGAGTCTGGTCCCCCCCCCCCCTCTCCCCCTCCATACAGGCCACCATATAAGTGAAATAATACTGTGTTAAACACCAAATAATTTCCAAATGCAACCTCCTTTAAAACGCTAAAGTCAATTTACACATAGGATTGTAAAGTTGTGCCTCCGAAGTTGAACTGGCCAAGCGATTGGGTGTATAACATGTACTTTATGACCAAATGCAGGCTGAAGATTGATTCATTTTATTATACGCCCGGCTTGAAAAGCGGGCTGTATTATGGTATCATTTCCGTCTGTCCGGCGTCCGCTTTCCCTTCCGCTCCATAACTTCTAAAGTTTTGATTCCATCTGCACAATTTTTTCTAAGTATATACCTTATGGGTAGAAGGTGTGTCGCAAACTATTTTTAACATCACTGGTTACATAATATGGGAGTTATATTGGATTATGTAATATTCCCTTCCGCTCCATAACTTCCAAAGTTTTGATTCCATCTGCACAATTTTTTCTGAGTATATACCTTATGGGTGGAAGGTGTGTCGCGAACTATTTTTGACATCATACATTGCGTAATATGGCAGCCATATTGGGTTATGTAATATTTACTTTTTCTCTCCATAACTTTAACAAATATGATCCGATGTTTTCAAATCTTTCATGTTACATACCATATTAACAGACAGTGTGTAAAAAAATTGTTTATGATATCAACTATTGCAAATTATTGGATTATGTACATTCCCTTTTATTCTTACTTTCATTTTCTTGAAAATAACCTTTAAATTATAAAATGGCTTCTACTTTTCCGATTCTCATCAAAAAAGGATTTTTTCAAATTGCAATAATGTTTCTAAATTGATTAAAACTATTCTTAAATCAATATATAACGTTTTGATCAAATGAAAAATACATATAAGGATTAAAGTTTTATCTACAGACAAAGAGATGAGTAACCCAGCCTTGTTCTATTTACATACCGGTACTATTTAAACATACTCTAAAGCTGTGTCTCTTATCTCTTATCTACAAGTGTTGACAGTTATATGGTCCTGACTCCTCTATACCACATGGCCATGCCATGCTCAACTGTTTTTTTTTTTGTAGCCAAATAATATAGAAAAATGATATTATGAGAAAAATTTTCAAATCTACTTGAATTGGTGTGAGCTGCAAAATTGCCAATTAATTGCCTTTGTTTAAGTATGATTAGTAAATTATAAACTACTCTTCTAAAAAATTGAAACATTTTAGTCCAAACTATATTGACAACAAGCAATGTTTAACATCACGATTTAACAGCAGCGAGAATTGATGACTTGTACCGAGTACAAATCTTGTTAATAATCTTTGATCCAAATAGCCCATTTTAAATTTGATACAGATGGATTTTCAAGGTTTTAGTGGTAAGATTTCATTTTGAGATCACCTTTTACCAAACTTCAACTTCCTTCCTCTGAATTTTGAAAATTAAATTTAAATAAATATGGAAGGATTTGTTTTGGTATGGCCGCAGTTACTGTGCCTTTCCGGGCGTATTTTGGGTTTCCCGAAACTCTTGTTACACTTATTGTAGTGCCAACTGTATTGTTTGAGGAAACCGTTTGATTTGCTCACTCTTGTAATGAACCTGAATCTCCTCCCCAAATAATTACAAAAAATGGAGGAAATTTCTATCTGTGACGTAGTTTTCACCGGGTAATTCTATCTTGTACCAGTGGAAGGTCGAGGCTTTTACTTTTCTCCCAGTTTGGCCTGGCAATATACCACCATTTAAGTTATATCAATCAATTGTATCCCATCATTTTCTTCTTCTTCCCTAGCTATATTCCCACACAGACCGCCATGGTTTATTGTTACCCGTTTCCTCAAAAGGGCACCAGGTATTAGTAATGAGATCTGCCATAGCATCATGTCAGGAAGCCAGACTACTCCTAGAAACACCCCTCAGTGTCGTAGACAAGCTATTTCAAATGGAACTGCTTAATCGAGAAATAGCTCTGTTTTGTGCCATCTTACTTATAACTACAGGTAAGTTAATTAGCAGTCAAACCTCAGGTAAATCAACGATCAGATGGCTGCAGGAATCTTGAGTTTTAACCGGCTTTCGCTACTGAAATGCGATAACTATTTACGTTAACAAAAGAAGGCGCTTTTAGTTTTTTTCTTAGACAGAACAAATGAGATGAATTCCATTTTTGCTGGAATTTAATTGTTTTTGGTTTATTTTGAATTAAAATTAAAAATCTTATTTGCGACCAAACAATCAGTCGTTATATTTGGAACTCTATACAAGATTTGTTTTCATTTTCAGATCGTGAAGGTTTAGAAAACCCTGCCAAAGTGGAAACGATCCAGAATCAGCTAGTAGACGCTTTGCGCTTAGAGTTAAAACGCAACCACTCAAAGAGACCTTTGTTGTTTGGAAAATTGTTACTCCTTATACCAGATCTACGACAAATAGCACATGAATTCTCTCAACATGTCCACCAGCAAAAATTTGACCGATCCGAGAAATTTTCAAGTGTTTTACCGTTATTTCGAGAGATTTTAGACTTAGAATGACCCCTTCTTAGCAATAGGTTTATAGCAGTTGATTTAAATTCAAAGTTTCTATCTAATATTGTTATTATATTTTTCTTCAGTCTAAATTATTTTTTGCATACTCATTGGCTTATATTTAAATTATAATTCTTTAAATACAATGCTTTTGATTGTTGTATAAGGTATGCTTTTTCTGCAATTGTATATTTTTGTGAGTTTGTGATAGAAGTATCGGGTGGTTGCAATAGACCCTTTCGGCTTAGTATGACGTTTTTATAACGTTCGAATTGTGTAGCATTGATGTCATTTCTCTGTTGCAGTCGCTGTGACACGCCTCTTTTTGCATTGCGTCAGAGACGAAATGAACACGATTCTGACATCAGATTGATCTAAAAACTCAATTGTGCGTCATTTTGCCATACAGCGAGGCTTCTGCGTGAGCGTCAATCCTTAAGCCGTAAGGGTCTATTGGAGGTCAATAATCTTAACTACGACATAAATAACATTCAACAATCAAAGAAAAAATCTAGCAATGTGTTTGATATCTTTAAATGACATCCAGGGGGCTGTTTCTCAACACACTTACGCCTGACGTAAGTCCAATCCAAGGCCTAACTGTCATGGCAACATCTACTGTACCTTCAACATTACGTTACGACCAGGCGCAAAGTTACGTTGGTCGTAAATGAGTTGAGAAACAACCCCCGGAGGTCCAGTCAATTCTCACGCCTTATTGTGATCAGAAAACTAGACTAAAAGACTAGTGAAATGCTGGGTCAGGCCATAGGATTTCACAGTAACCATCGGTTCCAGTAGCCTGTTGTTCTAAAACTACAGAAACGAAAATCTGTTACCCATCATGAAAGCCAGTATGTGGTATGATATATAACAAAACTAGCATCGGTACTGGTTGGTTCCCAGCGTTTCAACATATGGAACCGATTTAATGTTTCCGACTGAAATTATATGGCCTGTGGGTGTACATGTGCCTCCCTCTCTGAGAAACCAAATCTATTCCAGCCAGCCTTGAATCATAAGTGATTTACACCCTGTGTCTGGAACATGCTTTGAGCATTGACGTATAAACCGTTTCTAATATCAGTTGAACTGCATGTCACAACTCGTCTTTTTTCGTAGTATTGTGATCATATAGGTGTGGGAATCTAAGGGCAGGGCAGAGGGGACACCCCCCCCCCCCCCTAACTTCTCCGTTAGAAAAACTACATTGAAAGTTAAAACTTGAAATATACTGTATAATTTTGATATTGTAAACAGTATTTGTTGCTTATTCAAACTTATTAGTGCTATGTACGTAACAGTATTTCGTTTTCAGCTGAAAGTTTTTGCAAGATGTTTTATTGTTCTTTTTATTGCTATATGCATATACATGTGTATTTAAAACTGGTGACTTTATTTTCAAAAAAATATATTTAAAACTGGTTTTAATGATGGTGCGTTGAATGTGTATGAAATAAGAAGTGCTAACTTATGTACTATAACCAGCCATTCCATTGTGTGGACACAGAAAGTATTTATTTTTAATCCATTGGATTATGTCGTAATGTATGATGATTCATGACATACGTCTTCTGATTTGTAAAGGACGTTCATTTTGACGTTGTAAGATTTTTGAAATTGTAAAAGCAAAAGTAGCAATTTAACATCACTTTAAAAGTACATGTATTCTACTTTAGGTTTTTGTTCTATCATCTTCATTGTTTTTCATTTATAAACAAAACCTTCTGTCTCATTCATAGTATATACAGAATGACAATTTTGTGTTTTTCATATATATAGACATGAAGATTTTCCCAGTGCCATGTGTTTTAGTGTTCAAAAATATATTGATATTGTTTCTATACCTTGTTGATCCACTGAATAGCTTCGCATAATGCAGTAGCAAGGTAACTCTGAATAAATTTAACCAACGCATATTGACAAGTTTCTATACCTTCCTTGCCTATCTTTTGTTGGGTCAATTATTTAAAATGACATAAGCTGCCGAAATTCAGGATTTTTCCACAAAATTTTTTTGTCAGGAGAATTTGTGCGATTGAAGTACAATAAAAAAGTAAAAGTCAGTTCATACATGTATCTGTGTGAAAACGTGCTTTAAGTATGAAGTATAAAATTCAAATCTGAGAAGTATGAGGACATTTTCAAGTTTCTGTTGTTTTTATAAAAAAACTACCTTAACCTGTCTCCTGTGTGGTCACAGGCACACAGAGTGCTCTCCCCTTACTCCTCTATCTAATACATATAATGTATATAATACATTATGTATAATGTTACATGCATTATGTATAATGTATATAATCCATTACATATAATGTATTAGATAGAGGGGTAAGGGGAGAGCACTCTGTGTGCCTGTGGTGGAGTTCATAGTTGTTCCAACCACAAAAACTTTAATTCATGGCCATGATCCAAATTACTGACGACTGTTCAAGAACTGAGGCTTTGGTTATTTCCGTAAATGTAAAAAGCCCAGTCACAAGTTCACCGAATATCATATTTTGTTATCCCATCTCTATCATCTTACTTTATTACCTGATGTGTAATATTTTGCAGTTTTTATACATTGTTCACATTTTGACATTATTGGTTTTATTTTATTTTTCCATGATAGTGTTTGGTTAGATTTTTCGACTCCCCTGTTATAGGGTTTGAAGTAGCACATTCTCTAGTAATTGACGTTTACTCTCTGATCGACTCTATCTACTGACTTTTCCAGTTTTAAAACCCCTTAGAAAACACTGTCTTAAGTACAAAAAATGTTGAAACTGAAAAAATTGATACAAACTTTGATGTTCTCAGTAAGTCACTACTTGAATCAAAACTGGCTTCAAAATTTGTTAAAATATGATATTCTAAAGGATTTCATTAAAACATCAATCAATTTAACCAACTGCACTATAAGGTTAGACACACACAGCCATATAACTCTGTGATGTCATGATATTTAGAACCTTGTGATGCCATGATATTTATAACCTCACATTACCAACCTTATGGGCTTGTCAAACTTTTATGAACGTTTAATCAAAACATGTGGCTCTGGTGGACAGGTTGATCTCCTCAAAAAGTCAGAAGTTATAGTAGTTTAGAGAGTATTATCGACGTGTGCCTTTTTTTAAAGGGTACAAGAAGTTTTCAATGGAGTTTGTCAGAATCAACAGTTAAATATATCTATTTTATAAACTCTTTGTTTTTGGATTGTTGACATTTTTTGTTGATATTTGTTTGCTATAAAATTGTTATTGTTTTTTTTTTGTATCAATATTATTGTTATTACTATTTTATTTTTTGATATGTACCGGTGACTTAATATGCTGACTTTGTTTAAATCATCAAATTGTCTCTAAAAACGTTTTATGTTCACTCTGAAATAATTTTCATTCTAAATTTAAATATATTCAGAAATAGAAGTGGGTCACGTGCAAAAGATGAGTGCCTCAGTATATTTGAAGTATTTTGAGCAAACAACTGTCTTTGGCATAATTCTGATTTTACAAAGTCGGATTTATTTATGTTGCAGAACAAGCCTTTTTTACGTAAGTCCATAAAATAGAAATTCGATAAAATTTTCTTGGTAAAACAAAAGAACCAATTTTACTTGACAGATATACCAGATTGAGACAGAAAACGTCTTTGATCCATGCACCTGACTCAAAGATATACAAAAAAACGTAGTCTCAATGATGCTTTGATGACATCAATTGTTTTTAGAATTATACCAAATATTTACAATGTATGCATTTATTGTCTGAGCACAGAGTAGCTCCGGTATATAGCGTTATTGTGACGCCTGAAGGGGTCACCGCTCCCAGCTTGTTAGACCATTGTTTTCTACAACTAAGCACAGGGGTACAATGTCATTTAGTATAAGGCTAGGATAAATCGGCTACCTGTTATAAGAGAATATTTTATGACATTCATTCAATTTACAGATGTGAACATCAACATCAACATATTTATGGACACTTTATTTGAAACCCACAATTGACAATGTTACAAATCATTGGGTTGTGTAGGCTTAGTTGTTATCAATACCGGTATTTTCAAATCAAAGCACCGTATATACTTTTTATTATACGTTCATGTCTTGACCGGCAAAGTAAGTAAACCAGGATAGAGACACACGAGTGCGGCTAGTCTTGAGAGGGCCTCGGTGGCTCACTCACCACAGTGATAGTCCATCGATGCTGCTTGGTTTTTGAATCAGACTCAAACTAAATAAAATTGAAAAAAAAAAAAGTTCTGAGTGGAATTTTCACCCGATCGCAGTATGTGGATGAGCTACCAGCTACTCGTGGAAGGTCGAGTATTTCTTTCGGGTAAAGCCCATTAGACCTGGCTACATCGCCTTTATTGGTAAATAATCCCGAGTGCATCCTTATTCAAAATTAATCAATCATGTTTTGAACTTGCCGGCTGTTAGCCGCACACGCGTGTCTCGTCCTGCATGTTCTACTTACTTGCCGGTCAGGAAGATAGCTGGTTTTTCACTTATATTACTTGCTGGATTGTAGATCTTATTTTCTATTTTGAATTGTTAAAGCTTGTTTATTTAAATTCTTACCACTTTCAAAGTCGTCCGTATGTATGGTACCACTCCCTTTAGTTTTACTGCCTGTGCCAAGGGAGGTAACTCTAAAACGAAACCCATGAGAGTCACTTCCCTTGAACTAGAAACCACAGTCGGCAACTTTATAACATATGAACCAGAAGTCTGATGAACATAATCACTCTTTCTCTTAAATTCTTTATTTAACCTTTAAAACTGAACACACTAGTCCATTTATTTTGCAGTATTTGTACCCTTTTAAAAAAATGTATTGTTTTTCAGTTGTGAAATAATATATTTAGATTACCTCGTTATATCCCTGATTATTTTAGTCCAAAAGTATTCCGTGCGCCAGTGTAGACATTTGCGGATCGAATGGCGGACAGTTGTTGGATCCGCTTGGCTCTCACTGGGAAGACCATCGCCGCCAGATGATCATTTATCTTACACATTCACAATCTAAAATAGGGATTGATCCTACTGCCATTCGTTGAGATATCAACCATGTCTCGTGTTGAAGATCTCGTAGAATGTCACGAGATCTTGATTGAGACATTCAGTACAATGTTACCGATCAATTAATTCATCGTTATGCTCATTCAAGTTTATATGTGACCATTTTCATACTTTATTCCCACACGTCTGTTTGGTTTGCGAATTTCAGTGGTTTACAAATATGACGTGTTGATGAGTTGTGAATACCATTGTCCTTTATTGTGCCTTTTTGACGTTTTGATTTTACAAAATCAAACTTTTCCGGTGAATTAATTGTATTGTAAAAAACATACCATCTATGTTGTTAAACAAAGTTTTATTTATGTTGGCATAGATGTAAAAATGTATAACGAAATGTTGTTTTGGCAAACAACCATTGAAAGATTACATTAGTTTTGAATTTGATTATACCGGGCATGCTAAAATAAAAGTTTTTCCTGCAAAAAAAAAAGCTTTCAACTATTTTTTTGTTGCTTTGAGAGGTAAGTTTCAAAGACTGGCTTACACGAAGCTCTGTTAAATAACCAGTCCGACACAGGCCTTCCGTCGATCCGGCGTTGGATCAAGTCGCACTTTTAGAAGAAGAAAAAAACGACGATTTTCTTATTTGGAGTTGTCCGATAGAATGTAAAAATTTCTTCAACAGGTCACGTTCTAAAGACAAGCTCGATACCGTAGCCTCCCAGACATTTTTTAATGATTGATTGTTTGGTGTTTTACGCCGCGCTCAAGATTATTTCACGTATATGGCGGCGTTGCCAGTTTTATTGCAGTTTTTGGATTGAGTGGGATTCGAACCCGCGACCCATTGGTCGAAGGCAGTTCGGATTGAGCGTCCACGGCTCTACCTACTGAGCCACAGAGGCCCCCGACATTTTTTTTTTTTAAAGTAACGGAAATTACACAAGCTTACTCTTAGTATTGCCAATTTTTTTCCACACAATCACCATTTGGGGAAGAGTTGCCATGTACTTACCGAAAGTCGGGTTTCCTCTTGGCAACCAACGCGGTTTTCTCGCTCGCTAAACATGGCAACGCTATTATTTAAGTGAAATAATCTTGAGTACGGTGCAAAACATTAACCAGTCAATCAATCTCTTAGCTATATGTTGCAGATATCTTTGTGAAAACTAGCTGCTTGATCAACGTCATTTAAACCTCACAAATGAAATGATCTATGACCCCCACTCCCGACGACCTTTATTGTTAACGAATGATTACTTCACGCGCTGCTGCCAGGTACTCGCATAGCCTCCCTGACATTTTTTAAAGTAACTGAAATTACACAAGCTTTCTCTTAGTATTAGATCACTAAAATTTAACAAGGGGTACACTATATACATCCAATTATATGTTTACAATGTCTAAATATTGGTTTACACCCGACGATCTTCCAGAAATGCATGCAGTTTGTTAAAGGGACTATTTGTGCAGAATTCTTTACATTTTCCTGAAACTTCTGCTAAATAAGATTTGATTGACTTTGGATGAAAGGTAGTAGGTCGATTTTCAGCGAAAAATGTACAATTACGAGCAATTTTTACGAATTTGGTGTGGCATTATTTTGACAGACGGTTCGGATTAATGTAAACAGAGGTCCTTCCCAATATGTGTACGACAGTAAAATGTCTGAATTTTTTTACATTCAATTTGCCTCATAAGCACGGTGTCCTTTTTACGTCCAGGGTACCTTCAAATGTCCCTAACACGATGGAAATGTAACAAAAATGGAATGTTTCTAACTTTTTTTATACGGGAAAAACACAGAAAATAGTTTTCTGTATAGGTCTATATAGCGGCGACTGTATCTTTTAAGGGACATTTTGACCAGTATTGTTGACATTTTTCGGTATATATCTATCAAATAGAAAAATAGGAATAAACTGACTTTGGATGAAAGACGGAAAGTCTATTTTCAGTAAAAACAAAATATAAAATTAACGAACAATTCATTGGAATTTTGCGGTTCTTTGTTCTTGTCTGATGAACGCTTACAGGTGTCCTGCATGGTCAAACGGTAGTCTAGGTAGTCAGTTGCACATGGAAGTGTTATTAGGCTATTTCTCTGTGTTAAATTGTGGCCCGCGCGCCTCCAGTTTATTTTTATATTACATATTATCAAGATAAAGAACCCCGAAAAACGTCCAGCAGGCTGAAAGTGTTCATCTGGGGCTTCTGTTAGAAACCACATGCACAAAACCGTTCAAAACGCGCCATTGGTCTGTTATAGGAAAGAAATCGCCTGCGATCATTCTAGCACCTTTCCATGTTATACTTTATGTGTAAAGACAGTAAAATGTGAGAAAATATGTGATTTCCGTCAGGTGGATCAGTGTCACTATCGCCTAATGTAGCCCCACACATGTGTTTTACTTACTTACCGCTCGCTTATGTTGTAATAGGAGGACTTCATGCATGTCGATCTCTCTCAGTAAAAATGCACGCTCTATTAAAATACCCTTTCTTAGATGAGTCGTCGGCTTCAAATCCTTCTAAAGCCTACCTATAGCAATCAGTCAGGTTTCCTCCCCCACTACATCTGACAACGCCGTATATACCGTAAGTATATACCGATATAGGCCTACCGTAAGTGAAACAATCTTGAGTGCGGCGTCAATCGCCAATCATCAACCAATCATCTTTTGGTGTTCTGGGTCACATTCAAGGTTATTTCACTTAAATGACAGCACATACAATGGAGTTTATTGCGTGAGGAAATTCAACGATTCACGTAGGTTGATCGGATAAAAATAAAATCCAATCAGAGAACTTTTCTAACTTTTATTTTCCTTTTTGTAATTTGCACTCAATGGAAGTCGAACCACAGTCGCATTGGTGGAAGGTCAATTGGGGCGTATATCGATCTTTCTCTTTGGCCACACTTCGTTTTCTTGTGCTTCTCATCGCTTTGTTTTTCTTCGGAGAGCGATCTGTCAGATTAGGGAATTCCCTTGTATGACGTCATTTAGGGGTTGCCCCGGAAGTTCCCCATCTTAAAATATGGCTGACGATTTATTCTTGGACGATATCGGGTGATCGAAAACAGAATTTTCCTTAAATTACCCGAAATAATCACCAATATTCAACATGATTGCAAAAAGAGAAGAGGCTAAACTATAGGTAGAGGTAAATAAGCAGGTATGGAAGGGTATCACTGAGTTATTAGCAATTTAGCATGACCAACGAACAGTTCACTGGTCATTTTGATTTTGTTCAGAATCTGAGCACTGTTGTCGTTGAGCACTGTGCGTGGTCACATTGTCGCTCCTGTAGTTTCCAGGTTGATTGACAGGCTAATTTACATCAGTGTCAATATTCTCATCAAATTCTTTTAAAACGAGATTTTAATATTATCTGTTAATGTTTAAATGGCATTCACTTCAGACATGCTGCTCATTTGACATTGACTGCCATTAGGCATTAGACAGGATCATGACTTACATGTTGTAAACAATCCTGCCTAGGTGAAGACAATGAAGTAATTGTGGTAGTTATCAACAGAACTATTAGATCTAACACGATCACAAGGAAGCCAAACCAACTTATGTATGACGATGACTTAAAGGATTTACGAACAACCTTTGGAAATATTTTCTAATTTATGTTAAGTTTGTTGTAGAACATGTACTTTTAAAGTCTGACCAAAATGAAAGAAATTTAAATTTCGGTCGCAGCACATACAAAATTCAAGCTGCGTTTGCCGATCTACAATGCTTACGAAAGTTATTTTATCTCAGAGACGTTTGACGTCAAACACTACCTCTGTTGTGTACGTACCACAACGATGCCGTAATAAATGATTTCTGCTGTCTCAGTACGTCTTCGTGGCAGTTTGTACACATCGAAGATCATGTGTGACGTTGTTTTTCGGAGAAGTTACGAAAAATACGGAAAATATGCATATTTCCTCCCCGTTTGTTTTTTTTACTACCTGGTACCAGGCAACTAACGCGAAGGTTGTTTTGTTTCAACTGATGTTATTCAAATATACATTTAGTCTATAAACAAACACAAACCAGCTTTAAATCCTGTTCATAAACCCTTTTAATGTCCACCATTACAACTATGACTCGTAATCTACGAGTGCCGGGTTTCAAAGGTGACATACAGTACCTGGAGATATCCAAACTCTGTGGCCGAAGTATTTTGATCATGTGTGGCGAACAAAGATGGAGGATGTGCATTATTGAAACATGTAACTCTTTAGAATCACCCCATTTTTCTCTGATTTTCTCCTAATTAAAGCAACGCAATCGGCCCAAACTTTACACACTTGCGATCCTTCAGTTTGCAGTTCAACTTGAGTTGCATTCTCTTGAAATTGGGCCCATGTGAAATTTTCTTTATACTCACAAAAGTAAGTTTTTGATATTTTCTTTTGGGTGGTGGAGCGTCGAACCAAAGGATCGTATTGGATGTGTGTAAAGTTTGATCAGTTGCGTTGCTTAAATTAGGAATAGGAGAAAATCAGAGAAAAATGAGGTGACTCTAAACTAAAGACTTGTAAACATGTTTCAATATGGCACGTTCTGTAGCTCTGTTGGCCACATATCATTAATATACTTTGATAACTTTGTAGTTTGGATATCTCCAGCTAAAAGGGGACAGTGACTGAGTCTGTAATTATTTTGAGTTATCTTTTCATTCTATAGAAATTCTCCATGTTTTCCAATGGCTAGTTACAAGTACTGTAGCGTCTTATTGCAAAATTAAAATGTACATGGATCTGTTGCAACAGCTATGTTACATGTACCAATCTGGTTGGAGACATCTTTGAAATTGTAGAAAAACATTCCTCATATGAGATTCTCGGCAGTGAGGAGTGGGTTAGCCACATACCTGCCCACCCGTCCAAGTGGACAGGCGATTAAGTAAGGCACAGTATTTAGGATGAGTCCAAAAATAAATAAATGAAGACAGTCACAACAACTAAAAACAACTAAAGTAAGTAGGGCGCAAGCACGGTCAGACAAAAGCTCTCCATTGTATTGTCTCTCAGTCAGACACAAACTCTCCATCGCAATCGCATTGTCTCTTCATCAATCAACCAATCAGTCAATCAATCATATAATGACTCAATGCTTTATCCATCAATCAATCCTATAATGACTAATGCTTCATCAATCAATCAATCCTATAATGACTCAATGCTTCATCAATCAATCAATCCTATAATGACTCAATGCTTCATCAATCAATCAATCCTATAATGACTCAATGCTTCATCAATCAATCAATCCTATAATGACTCATTGCTTCATCAATCAATCAATCCTATAATGACTCAATGCTTCATCGATCAATCAATCCTATAATGACTCAATGCTCCATCAATCAATCAATCCTATAATGACTCAATCCTTCATCAATCAATCAATCCTATAATGACTCAATACTCCATCAATCAATCAATCCTATAATGACTCAATGCTTCATCAATCAATTAATCCAATAATGACTCAATCCTTCATCAATCAATCAATCATATAATGACTCAATACTTCATCAATCAATCAATCAATCCTATAAATGACTCAATACTTCATCAACCAATCAATCCTATAATGACTCAATGCTTCATCAATCAATCCTATATTGACTCAATGCTTCATCAATCAATCAATCCTATAATGACTCAATGCTTCATCAATCAATCAATCATATTATGACTCAATGCTCCATCAATCAATCAATCCTATAATGACTCAATGCTCCATCAATCAATCAATCCTATAATGACTCAATGCTTCATCAATTAATCAATCCTATAATGACTCAATGCTCCATCAATCAATCAATCCTATAATGACTCAATGCTCCATCAATCAATCAATCCTATAATGACTCAATGCTTCATCAATTAATCAATCCTATAATGACTCAATGCTTCATCAATCAATCAATCCTATAATGACTCAATGCTTCATCAATTAATCAATCCTATAATGACTCAATGCTTCATCAATTAATCAATCCTATAATGACTCAATGCTTCATCAATCAATCAATCCTATTATGACTCAATGCTTCATCAATTAATCAATCCTATAATGACTCAATGCTTCATCAATCAATCAATCCTTGTATGACTCAATGCTTCATCAATCAATCAATCAATCCTATAATGACTCAATGCTCCATCAAGCAATCAATCCTTGTATGACTCAATGCTTTACCAATCAATCAATCCTATATTGACTCAATGTTTCATCAATCAATCAATCCTATAATGACTCAATGCTTCATCAATCAATTAATCCTATAATGACTCAATGCTTCATCAATCAATCCTATATTGACTCAATGCCTCATCAATCAATCAATCCTATAATGACTCAATGCTTCATCAATCAATCAATCATATTATGACTCAATGCTCCATCAATCAATCAATCCTATAATGACTCAATGCTCCATCAATCAATCAATCCTATAATGACTCAATGCTTCATCAATTAATCAATCCTATAATGACTCAATGCTTCATCAATCAATCAATCCTATAATGACTCAATGCTTCATCAATTAATCAATCCTATAATGACTCAATGCTTCATCAATTAATCAATCCTATAATGACTCAATGCTTCATCAATCAATCAATCCTATTATGACTCAATGCTTCATCAATTAATCAATCCTATAATGACTCAATGCTTCATCAATCAATCAATCCTTGTATGACTCAATGCTTCATCAATCAATCAATCAATCCTATAATGACTCAATGCTCCATCAAGCAATCAATCCTTGTATGACTCAATGCTTTACCAATCAATCAATCCTATATTGACTCAATGTTTCATCAATCAATCAATCCTATAATGACTCAATGCTTCATCAATCAATCAATCCTATAATGACTCAATGTTTCATCAATCAATCAATCCTATAATGACTCAATGCTTCATCAATCAATTAATCCTATAATGACTCAATGCTTCATCAATCAATCAATCCTATAATGACTCAATGCTTCATCAATCAATCAATCCTATAATGACTCAATGCTTCATCAATCAATTAATCCTATAATGACTCAATGCTTCATCAATCAATCAATCCTATAATGACTCAATGCTTCATCAATCAATCAATCATATAATGACTCAATGCTTCATCAATCAATCAATCCTATAATGACTCAATGCTTCATCAATCAATCAATCAATCCTATAATGACTCAATGCTTCATCAATCAATCAATCATATAATGACTCAATGCTTCATCAATCAATCAATCCTATAATGACTCAATGCTTCATCAATCAATCAATCAATCCTATAATGACTCAATGCTTCATCAATCAATCAATCCTATAGTGACTCAATGCTCCATCAATCAATCAATCAATCCTATAATGACTCAATGCTCCATCAATCAATCAATCCTATAATGACTCAATGCCTCATCAATCAATCAATCCCATAATGACTCAATACTACATCAATCAATCAATCAATCCTATAATGACTCAATGCTCCATCAATCAATCAATCCTATAATGACTCAATCCTTCATCAATCAATCCTATAATGACTCAATGCTTCATCAATCAATCAATCATATAATGACTCAATCCTTCATCAATCAATCAATCCTATAATGACTCAATCCTTCATCAATCAATCCTATAATGACTCAATCCTTCATCAATCAATCAATCCTATAATGACTCAATGCTTCATCAATCAATCAATCAATCCTATAATGACTCAATGCTTTATCAATCAATCAATCCTATAATGACTCAATGCTTCATCAATCAATCAATCCTATAATGACTCAATGCTTCATCAATCAATTAATCCTATAATGACTCAATGCTTCATCAATCAATCAATCCTATAATGACTCAATACTTTATCAATCAATCAATCCTATAATGACTCAATGCTTCATCAATCAATCAGTCCTATAATGACTCAATGCTTCATCAATCAATCAATCCTATAATGACTCAATGCTTCATCAATCAATTAATCCTATAATGACTCAATGCTTCATCAATCAATCAATCCTATAATGACTCAATACTTTATCAATCAATCAATCCTATAATGACTCAATGCTTCATCAATCAATTAATCCAATAATGACTCAATGCTTCATCAATCAATCAATCCTATAATGACTCAATGCTTCATCAATCAATCAATCCTATAATGACTCAATACTACATCAATCAATCAATCAATCCTATAATGACTCAATGCTTCATCAATCAATCAATCCCATAATGACTCAATACTACATCAATCAATCAATCAATCCTATAATGACTCAATCCTTCATCAATCAATCCTATAATGACTCAATACTTTATCAATCAATCAATCCTATAATGACTCAATGCTTCATCAATCAATCAATCCTATAATGACTCAATGCTTCATCAATCAATCAATCCTATAATGACTCAATACTACATCAATCAATCAATCAATCCTATAATGACTCAATGCTTCATCAATCAATCAATCCCATAATGACTCAATACTACATCAATCAATCAATCAATCCTATAGTGACTCAATGCTTCATCAATCAATCAATCCTATAATGACTCAATGTTCCATCAATCAATCAATCCTATAGTGACTCAATCCTTCATCAATCAATCAATCCCATAATGACTCAATGCTTCATCAATCAATTAATCCAATAATGACTCAATGCTTCATCAATCAATCAATCCTATAATGACTCAATACTACATCAATCAATCAATCAATCCCATAATGACTCAATACTACATCAATCAATCAATCAATCCTATAAATGACTCAATGCTTCATCAATTAATCAATCAATCCTATAATGACTCAATGCTTCATCAATTAATCAATCAATCCTATAATGACTCAATGCTTCATCAATCAATCAATCCTATAATGACTCAATGCTTCATCAATCAATCAATCATATAATGACTCAATGCTTCAATCAATCAATCAATCCTATAATGACTCAATGCTTCATCAATTAATCAATCAATCCTATAATGACTCAATGCTTCATCAATCAATCAATCCTATAATGACTCATTGCTTCATCAATCAAACAATCCTATAATGACTCAATGCTTCATCAATCAATCAATCCTATTATGACTCAATGTTCCATCAATCAATCAATCAATCCTATAATGCTTCATCAACCAATCAATCCTATAGTGACTCAATGCTTCATCAATCAATCAATCCTATAATGACTCAATGCTTCATCAATCAATCAATCAAACCTATAATGACTCAATGCTTCATCAATCAATCAATCCTATAATGACTCAATGCTCCATCAATCAATCAATCCTATAATGACTCAATGCTTCATCAATCAATCAATCCTATAATGACTCAATGCTCCATCAATCAATCAATCAATCCTATAATGACTCAATACTACATCAATCAATCAATCAATCCTATAATGACTCAATGCTCCATCAATCAATCAATCAATCCTATAATGACTCAATGTCTCATTAATCAATCAATCCTATAATGACTCAATGCTCCATCAATCAATCAATCAATCCTATAATGACTCAATACTACATCAATCAATCAATCAATCCTATAATGACTCAATGCTCCATCAATCAATCAATCAATCCTATAATGACTCAATGCTTCATCAATCAATCAATCCTATAATGACTCAATGCTTCATCAATCAATCAATCCTATAATGACTCAATGCTTCATCAATCAATCAATCATATAATGACTCAATGTTCCATCAATCAATCAATCCTATAATGACTCAATGCTTCATCAATCAATCAATCCTATAAATGACTCAATACTTCATCAATCAATCAATCCTATAATGACTCAATACTTCATCAATCAATCAATCATATAATGACTCAATGTTCCATCAATCAATCAATCCTATAATGACTCAATGCTTCATCAATCAATCAATCCTATAAATGACTCAATACTTCATCAATCAATCAATCCTATAATGACTCAATACTTCTTCAATCAATCAATCAATCCTATAATGACTGAATGCTTCACCAATCAATCAATCCTATAATGACTCAATACTTCATCAATCAATCAATCCCATAATGTCTCAATGCTTCATCAATCAATCAATCCTATAATGACTCAATGTTTCATCAATCAATCAATCAAGCCTATAATGACTCAATGCTTCATCAATCAATCAATCCTATAATGACTCAATGCTTCATCAATCAATCAATCCTATAATGACTCAATGTTTCATCAATCAATCAATCCTATAATGACTCAATGCTTCATCAATCAATCGATCCTATATTGACTCAATGCTTCATCAATCAATCAATCCTATAATGACTCAATGCTTCATCAATCAATCGATCCTATATTGACTCAATACTTCATCAATCAATCAATCCTATAATGACTCATTGCTTTACCAATCAATCAATCCTATAATGACTGAATGCTTCATCAATCAATCATATAATGACTCAATGCTTCATCAATCAACCAATCCTATAATGACTCATTGCTTTACCAATCAATCAATCCTATAGTGACTCAATGCTTCATCAATCAATCATATAATGACTCAATGCTTCATCAATCAACCAATCCTATAATGACTCATTGCTTTACCAATCAATCAATCCTATAATGACTCAATACTTCATCAATCAATCCTATAATGACTCAATGCTTCATCAATCAACCAATCCTATAATGACTCATTGCTTTACCAATCAATCAATCCTATAATGACTCAATACTTCATCAATCAATCATATAATGACTCAATGCTTCATCAATCAATCAATCCTATAATGACTGAATGCTTCATCAATCAATCAATCCTATAATGACTCAATGCTTCATCAATCAATCAATCCTATAATGACTGAATGCTTCATCAATCAATCAATCCTATAATGACTCAATGCTTCATCAATCAACCAATCCTATAATGACTCATTGCTTTACCAATCAATCAATCCTATAGTGACTCAATGCTTCATCAATCAATCAATCAATCCTATAATGACTCAATGCTTCATCAATCAATCAATCCTATAATGACTCAATGCTCCATCAAGCAATCAATCAATCCTATAATGACTCAATGCTTCATCAATCAATCAATCAATCCTATAATGACTCAATACTTCATCAATCAATCATATAATGACTCAATGCTTCATCAATCAATCAATCCTATAATGACTGAATGCTTCATCAATCAATCAATCCTATAATGACTCAATGCTTCATCAATCAATCAATCCTATAATGACTGAATGCTTCATCAATCAATCAATCCTATAATGACTGAATGCTTTACCAATCAATCAATCCTATAATGACTCAATGCTTCATCAATCAATCAATGCTATAATGACTCAATGCTTCATCAATCAATCAATCCTATTATGACTGAATGCTTCACCAATCAATCAATCAATCCTATAATGACTGAATGCTTCACCAATCAATCAATCAATCCTATAATGACTCAATACTTCATCAATCAATCAATCCTATAATGACTCAATGCTTCATCAATCAATCAATCCTATAATGACTCAATGCTTCATCAATCAATCAATCCTATAATCACTCAATGCTTCATCAATCAATCAATCCTATAATGACTGAATGCTTCATCAATCAATCAATCCTATAATGACTCAATGCTTCATCAATCAACCAATCCTATAATGACTCATTGCTTTACCAATCAATCAATCCTATAGTGACTCAATGCTTCATCAATCAATCATATAATGACTCAATGCTTCATCAATCAACCAATCCTATAATGACTCATTGCTTTACCAATCAATCAATCCTATAATGACTCAATACTTCATCAATCAATCATATAATGACTCAATGCTTCATCAATCAATCAATCCTATAATGACTGAATGCTTCATCAATCAATCAATCCTATAATGACTCAATGCTTCATCAATCAATCAATCCTATAATGACTGAATGCTTCATCAATCAATCAATCCTATAATGACTCAATGCTTCATCAATCAACCAATCCTATAATGACTCATTGCTTTACCAATCAATCAATCCTATAGTGACTCAATGCTTCATCAATCAATCAATCAATCCTATAATGACTCAATGCTTCATCAATCAATCAATCCTATAATGACTCAATGCTCCATCAAGCAATCAATCAATCCTATAATGACTCAATGCTTCATCAATCAATCAATCAATCCTATAATGACTCAATGCTCCATCAATCAATCAATCCTATAATGACTCAATACTTCATCAATCAATCATATAATGACTCAATGCTTCATCAATCAATCAATCCTATAATGACTGAATGCTTCATCAATCAATCAATCCTATAATGACTCAATGCTTCATCAATCAATCAATCCTATAATGACTGAATGCTTCATCAATCAATCAATCCTATAATGACTGAATGCTTTACCAATCAATCAATCCTATAATGACTCAATGCTTCATCAATCAATCAATCTTATAATGACTCAATGCTTCATCAATCAATCAATCCTATAATGACTCAATACTTCATCAATCAATCAATCATATAATGACTCAATGCTCCATCAATCAATCAATCAATCATATAATGACTCAATGCTTCATCAATCAATCAATCCTATAATGACTCAATGCTCCATCAAGCAATCAATCTTATTATACTAAAGTACAAATTAGAAGCCTGCTATTAACTATCGGTCCAATAACTATAGTTACATATACCCCTTAATATATATATATTTTTTTGGCTTAAATTTTGTTGAAAATTTAGTTTTTGTTTTATTTCAATTGTCCACTTGTTTATGTTTCAGGAGTGTAATTAATCAACAACAACAAAGATGTCACAATCCAGTCAACCTGCTGAGAGATTGAAGACCTTTCTACGCAGTAATTCCAAAGGGTCGCAGATCTTGCGTGTCCCAGAGGGCTCTTTCAAAGGATGGATTCCGAAGGTTCTGTATTCCATGGAACTGGAAGAGCTATACTTACCCTTCATGAAGTTGATGTCATTTCCTGTTGGAGGAACGGCTCTCGGAAGTTTGGCCAGCATGCAGATCTTCGACGCCTCAGGAAATAATTTAAACAGACTTCCGAATTCCTTTGCCAACTGCACTGAGCTTCGTAAACTTAACTTGACCTTCAACTGTTTAGAGCAAATTCCTTTATCTGTCTTTCGTCTGACTCAGTTGGTTGAATTAGACATCAGTGACAATGATCTGACGGATGTCGCTCCTGATATCGGCGATCTGGTCAATCTACGTTACCTCAACTTAAGTGGCAATAATCTAAGTAGTCTACCAAAAGAACTCTCTTCATGTCAGAAGCTTCAACGTCTGAATATCTCTGGTAAGTGGTATCCTCGTAACCAGGGCCTTACTAATGTTCCTGAAGCGGTTTGTCAGCTATCGGAACTGGTAGAACTTGACCTTAGCTGGCAATTGATCGAAGACATTCCTGATGGCATAGGAGATTTAGCGAAGTTAACAAAACTCAACCTGAAAGGGAACATGTTAAAATATATTTCACCCGAGATCTCCAAATGCTACAGACTTACGACTCTGAACCTTACTGGTGCGATGAAACTACTGTCCGTTATCCCTCCTGGACTCTTCTTGTTAAAAGAGCTACGGGTGCTGGACATGAGTGACAATTACTTCACAGAAATCCCCAATGGCGTCAGTAAGCTGTTGAAGTTAAAAGTCTTTGTTATGCAGCGTAACGCCTTGCTGAACCTGCCAGAGGAATTCTTTGCCTTAAAACAGTTAGAGAACTTAGATCTCAGTGAGAATTATCTGAGAGGTATACCTGGGAGTATACGCCGTCTTCAGAACCTAAGAACTCTTATGATACAGCGGAACGAACTTGAGGATCTGCCCAAGGAACTGTGTGATTGTCAGTCACTAACTACTCTTTCTCTGAGCTACAACAAGCTCACTTCTATCCCTAACAAGATTTACAAGTTGAAGAATTTAGAAGAATTAAACTTACAGTGTAACCAGCTCAAAACTATACCATTGTTGATGGATCGATTGGAAAAACTGAAAGAGACACAGAGGTTATATCTTGAAGGGAACCTGTTGGCCAAACCACCGCAGGAAATCTGTGACCAAGGTGCCTTGGGCTTGTACCCTTATCTGAAGGAACTGAGGGTTAGGGAAGCAGAACATCGACGTAAAATGATACTCATTGGCAGCAGTAAGGCTGGAAAGACGAGTTTGAGAAATGCATTACTTTTGGGTTACTCCAAGTTGACAGCGGAGCACGAGAGGACATGGGTACTGGAACGTCATCTCTGGGAGCCTCAATCTGATGTCAGAGTTCAAGTTTTGGATTTCGGAGGTCACCATATCTACTCGGCAGCTCATCACATGTTCCTTACACCTGAAGCTCTTCATCTTGTTGTCTTTGATTATTCCAAATTTTCACCTGAACAATATGATGATCGTGTTGGGAACTGGATTGACGCCGTGACTGATCGGGCGCCAGGCGCTTCCGTAATGGTCGTTGGAACTCATGCCGATCTCTGCACAGAGGAGAATATTCAGTTTATGACGGATTATATTTTAAAGCGAATGCACGACGAAGAAAATGAGAAACTGAGCGGGATGAGGGCGGAGTTACAAAGATGTGAAGATATTCTGAAACATCCTGAAGTCAAGGAGAATTATTCTGGCCGTTTCACCAATATAGATGTGGAACGTACCCAGGAAAAAGTTCGACATCTTCAGCGAATGCTACACACGCGGATTCGACTGCCAAATAAAATCTACACCGTGAGCTGTGCTGAAGACTTTCAAGGTGTAGAACATTTTAGAGAAGAACTTTTAATCAAACTGAAGAGCTTTGATTCACGAGCTCTCCCTGCATCATGGGCCACTTTCCTCTCCACAATTCAGAAAAAGTCAGACAAAATTCTGAACTGGGAACAAACAATGGAGATTTTCCAGCAGGTAATGTCTGACATGAACCAATCAATGATGGCCATAAGTGGGTCAGCCGAGGCGAGTTTGGAGACGATTCTAAAATATCTTCATGCTACAGGAGAAATTGTGTGGTATCACGAAAACAACAAACTTCGGAGAATTGTTTTTCACAGGCCCGAGACCTTGGTGGAAATGTTAAGAGCCATTTTCAGACATGATTTCCGTGAAGTTGTACGATACGAAAGCACATTCGGTAAAATAGTCAATCTTACCCAACATCGATTTTCATTAGCAATGGACGACTTTCTGAACAAAGGTATGATGTGCTTACAGCTGCTTGAATTTTGTCTTCATCAATTCCGATTGTCTGTAAACGCTCTTGAGACTTTCGTTTCCTTAATGCTAATGTTTGACCTTTGTTACGAAGTTCCTGACCCAATAACGTCATCGAAAGCTCTACACTTCCCATGGTTCCTATCAGAAGATGAACCCCAGAGTCTGGAAAAGCTCTGGCCGAAACAGACACCAGCTAATATTGTGGAGTTTAGAATTGTCGCAAAATTTGACAGAAAAGGACCTCCAAACTTTTTTGAGAAATTTTCTGTGCGCTTACAAAAGCATGTTATGAATCGTATTGATTGGAAAAATGGTATTTTTGCTCGAAAGAATCGTTCAAAACTGCTGGCAACAAGAGTTAAAACAGATGAGTGTTTCTCCGTCACTTTGTCCGTGCGAGGGACAGACCTGCAAGAGTTATGGGCCTTAATTCTGGAACCTCGACGAGACATGTTGACCCTGTTAACGGAGTGGCCGTGCACCCGGGTGGAGTTCCTGTATATTTGTCCTCACTGTATTATATCTGGTATTGATCCACCACACTTGTTCCCCAGCGAAGTCTTAGAGGCTCGCTGTCCAAAGGGCTTGTATTACCTCCAATGTCCAAAGGATGACGAAGAATCAATCCCAGCATGCTTCATTTTCTCATTGGATCAAGGTACGTCAAATTTAAAAAAAAAATGATTATCTTATAATTTATGATAATGACTCATTAAATAAAATTGACTAATACCCAAACATTATATGTACGTGTATATGTGCCTCTTTTTAGCACAGAGTTGAATGTTTGTATTGAAATGTTGTGGTGACGACGACCTGCCTCAACAGAGAAAGTACACATCAGATCATTCAACTATTATCTCATGTCACTATTAAGCTTATTCATTTCTGGAGAGGTCATAATTGAAAATGTCCTGATTTTTGTAGGTTTTGCCCCGGGAAGTGCTTTTTTTTTTTGGGGGGGGGGGACACTTTTTTTTGCAGTTATCACAGCGTATATGCAAATAATAAATGCATTATTTCTATCACTACTCCTGGTGTAAAAAGCTATGCAAGTGGTATATTTTCTATGATATTTTCTAGATTAAAACACTGTGACACAGAGAGTACCTCTTGGACTATCATAACTAGGGATTCTTGACCAGGTGTTTCTATTGTATTTGATATTCAAACATCTTTTTTACCCCCCATTAGATTTCCAAGATGATATAAATGATCACATTAGAACTGTCACTGAATTCCTGAACAAGGTCCACACACCAGACCATACTGGTGAGTATATTAATAAGAAATGTTTGAAACTCTCTTTAAACGTGGATACGAATGATAAAAAAAAATCACACTTGACGAAGACACCGGTATAGGTGTCGAAAGCTTGTGTTGTTCAAAACAACTTACTACGTAAATTTTTTTAAAGTATATTATTGTTTCTAAAACTCTCAGTGGGTGTGGGGGAGGGGGGGGGGGCTCTTTGGTTCACGCAGTAGAGCGATATTATTTCAATGGTTCCGACCGATCTAAAATTAGATGTTACTCTATTCCTAAAGTCCAGATTTAACCTCTCAGGCCAAAAGTCGCCATTTTTATTGAGAAATCCATTGGTATGAGGTTGGAGAGTTGACCTCCAGTCCTAAAGTCCAGATTTAACCTCTAATATCAAAAGTCGCCATTTTTATTGAGAAAATCCATTGGTATGAGGTTGGAGAGTTGACCTCCAGTCCTAAAGTCCAGATTTAACCTCTAAGGCCAAAAGTCGCCATTTTTATCGCGAAAATCCATTGGTATGAGGTTGGAGAGTTGACCTCCAGTCCTAAAGTCCAGATTTAACCTCTAAGGTCAAAAGTCGCCATTTTTATTGAGAAAATCCATTGGTATGAGGTTGGAGAGTTGACCTCCAGTCCTAAAGTGCAGATTTAACCTCTAAGGCCAAAAGTCGCCATTTTTATCGAGAAAATCCATTGGTATGAGGTTGGAGGGTTCACCTAGGAGGTCAATCAATCGTGTGACTTTTAATCATTTGTTTGTGATAGCTACATTGTATCTGATTATTTGTGTGTTTTATTGCAGGGTTGCTTAGTGACCAGGGCCTGTCTTATGTGGCTGCTAACCTCAGTGAGGAGTGGGAAAGACTCCTACTGGAACTTGGTGTCCCACAGCCAAAACTCAACCAGTTAAAGATGCAGTTTGTACAGAACATACACCAACAGATTTTCAACTCTCTGCTGGAATGGCGGGACTCTAATACGACAAGTATTCAAAACAGGGGAGATAACACAGACGACGCCTCAAGTCAAGACCAAGCGGAGCAGATTCTAAACGCACTTCAGCTTATAGAGCGGACGGATTTGGCGGACACTTTACGAGAGCGTTATCAAATGGCAGTTAGCAATTCATAGAGGTAGGTGTTTGGGTCATTGTACAAACAACGGACACTTTACGAGAGCGTTATCAAATGGCAGTTAGCAATTCATAGAGGTAGGTGTTTGGGTCATTGTACAAACAACGGACACTTTACGAGAGCGTTATCAAATGGCAGTTAGCAATTCATAGAGGTAGGTGTTTGGGTCATTGTACAAACAACGGACACTTTACGAGAGCGTTATCAAATGGCAGTTAGCAATTCATAGAGGTAGGTGTTTGGGTCATTGTACAAACAACGGACACTTTACGAGAGCGTTATCAAATGGCAGTTAGCAATTCATAGAGGTAGGTGTTTGGGTCATTGTACAAACAACGGACACTTTACGAGAGCGTTATCAAATGGCAGTTAGCAATTCATAGAGGTAGGTGTTTGGGTCATTGTACAAACAACGGACACTTTACGAGAGCGTTATCAAATGACAGTTAGCAATTCATAGAGGTAGGTGTTTGGGTCATTGTACAAACAACGGACACTTTACGAGAGCGTTATCAAATGGCAGTTAGCAATTCATAGAGGTAGGTGTTTGGGTCATTGTACAAACAACGGACACTTTACGAGAGCGTTATCAAATGACAGTTAGCAATTCATAGAGGTAGGTGTTTGGGTTAAAGTCATTGTACAAACAACGGACACTTTACGAGAGCGTTATCAAATGGCAGTTAGCAATTCATAGAGGTAGGTGTTTGGGTCATTGTACAAACAACGGACACTTTACGAGAGCGTTATCAAATGGCAGTTAGCAATTCATAGAGGTAGGTGTTTGGGTCATTGTACAAACAACGGACACTTTACGAGAGCGTTATCAAATGGCAGTTAGCAATTCATAGAGGTAGGTGTTTGGGTCATTGTACAAACAACGGACACTTTACGAGAGCGTTATCAAATGGCAGTTAGCAATTCATAGAGGTAGGTGTTTGGGTTAAAGTCATTGTACAAACAACGGACACTTTACGAGAGCGTTATCAAATGGCAGTTAGCAATTCATAGAGGTAGGTGTTTGGGTTATTGTACAAACAACGGACACTTTACGAGAGCGTTATCAAATGACAGTTAGCAATTCATAGAGGTAGGTGTTTGGGTTAAAGTCATTGTACAAACAACGGACACTTTACAAGAGCGTTATCAAATGGCAGTTAGCAATTCATAGAGGTAGGTGTTTGGGTTAAAGTCATTGTACAAACAACGGACACTTTACGAGAGCGTTATCAAATGACAGTTAGCAATTCATAGAGGTAGGTGTTTGGGTTAAAGTCATTGTACAAACAACGGACACTTTACGAGAGCGTTATCAAATGGCAGTTAGCAATTCATAGAGGTAGGTGTTTGGGTTAAAGTCATTGTACAAACAACGGACACTTTACAAGAGCGTTATCAAATGGCAGTTAGCAATTCATAGAGGTAGGTGTTTGGGTTAAAGTCATTGTACAAACAACGGACACTTTACGAGAGCGTTATCAAATGGCAGTTAGCAATTCATAGAGGTAGGTGTTTGGGTCATTGTACAAACAACGGACACTTTACGAGAGCGTTATCAAATGGCAGTTAGCAATTCATAGAGGTAGGTGTTTGGGTTAAAGTCATTGTACAAACAACGGACACTTTACGAGAGCGTTATCAAATGGCAGTTAGCAATTCATAGAGGTAGGTGTTTGGGTCATTGTACAAACAACGGACACTTTACGAGAGCGTTATCAAATGGCAGTTAGCAATTCATAGAGGTAGGTGTTTGGGTCATTGTACAAACAACGGACACTTTACGAGAGCGTTATCAAATGACAGTTAGCAATTCATAGAGGTAGGTGTTTGGGTTAAAGTCATTGTACAAACAACGGACACTTTACGAGAGCGTTATCAAATGGCAGTTAGCAATTCATAGAGGTAGGTGTTTGGGTCATTGTACAAACAACGGACACTTTACGAGAGCGTTATCAAATGGCAGTTAGCAATTCATAGAGGTAGGTGTTTGGGTCATTGTACAAACAACGGACACTTTACGAGAGCGTTATCAAATGGCAGTTAGCAATTCATAGAGGTAGGTGTTTGGGTTAAAGTCATTGTACAAACAACGGACACTTTACGAGAGCGTTATCAAATGGCAGTTAGCAATTCATAGAGGTAGGTGTTTGAGTCATTGTACAAACAACGGACACTTTACGAGAGCGTTATCAAATGACAGTTAGCAATTCATAGAGGTAGGTGTTTGGGTTAAAGTCATTGTACAAACAACGGACACTTTACGAGAGCGTTATCAAATGGCAGTTAGCAATTCATAGAGGTAGGTGTTTGGGTCATTGTACAAACAACGGACACTTTACGAGAGCGTTATCAAATGGCAGTTAGCAATTCATAGAGGTAGGTGTTTGGGTTAAAGTCATTGTACAAACAACGGACACTTTACGAGAGCGTTATCAAATGGCAGTTAGCAATTCATAGAGGTAGGTGTTTGGGTCATTGTACAAACAACGGACACTTTACGAGAGCGTTATCAAATGGCAGTTAGCAATTCATAGAGGTAGGTGTTTGAGTCATTGTACAAACAATGGACACTTTACGAGAGCGTTATCAAATGACAGTTAGCAATTCATAGAGGTAGGTGTTTGGGTCATTGTACAAACAACGGACACTTTACGAGAGCGTTATCAAATGGCAGTTAGCAATTCATAGAGGTAGGTGTTTGGGTTAAAGTCATTGTACAAACAACGGACACTTTACGAGAGTGTTATCAAATGGCAGTTAGCAATTCATAGAGGTAGGTGTTTGGGTCATTGTACAAACAACGGACACTTTACGAGAGCGTTATCAAATGGCAGTTAGCAATTCATAGAGGTAGGTGTTTGGCTTAAAGTCCTTGTACAAACAATGGACACTTTACGAGAGCGTTATCAAATGGCAGTTAGCAATTCATAGAGGTAGGTGTTTGGGTCATTGTACAAACAATGGACACTTTACGAGAGCGTTATCAAATGGCAGTTAGCAATTCATAGAGGTAGGTATTTGGGTCATTGTACAAACAACAGACACTTTACGAGAGCGTTATCAAATGGCAGTTAGCAATTCATAGAGGTAGGTGTTTGGGTCATTGTACAAACAACGGACACTTTACGAGAGCGTTATCAAATGGCAGTTAGCAATTCATAGAGGTAGGTGTTTGGGTTAAAGTCATTGTACAAACAACGGACACTTTACGAGAGCGTTATCAAATGGCAGTTAGCAATTCATAGAGGTAGGTGTTTGGCTTAAAGTCATTGTACAAACAACGGACACTTTACGAGAGCGTTATCAAATGGCAGTTAGCAATTCATAGAGGTAGGTGTTTGGGTCATTGTACAAACAACGGACACTTTACGAGAGCGTTATCAAATGGCAGTTAGCAATTCATAGAGGTAGGTGTTTGGGTTAAAGTCATTGTACAAACAACGGACACTTTACGAGAGCGTTATCAAATGGCAGTTAGCAATTCATAGAGGTAGGTGTTTGGCTTAAAGTCCTTGTACAAACAACGGACACTTTACGAGAGCGTTATCAAATGGCAGTTAGCAATTCATAGAGGTAGGTGTTTGGGTTAAAGTCATTGTACGAACAACGGACACTTTACGAGAGCGTTATCAAATGGCAGTTAGCAATTCATAGAGGTAGGTGTTTGGGTCATTGTACAACCAACGGACACTTTACGAGAGCGTTATCAAATGGCAGTTAGCAATTCATAGAGGTAGGTGTTTGGGTTAAAGTCATTGTACAACCAACGGACACTTTACGAGAGCGTTATCAAATGGCAGTTAGCAATTCATAGAGGTAGGTGTTTGGGTTAAAGTCATTGTACGAACAACGGACACTTTACGAGAGCGTTATCAAATGGCAGTTAGCAATTCATAGAGGTAGGTGTTTGGCTTAAAGTCATTGTACAAACAACGGACACTTTACGAGAGCGTTATCAAATGGCAGTTAGCAATTCATAGAGGTAGGTGTTTGGCTTAAAGTCCTTGTACAAACAACGGACACTTTACGAGAGCGTTATCAAATGGCAGTTAGCAATTCATAGAGGTAGGTGTTTGGCTTAAAGTCCTTGTACAAACAACGGACACTTTACGAGAGCGTTATCAAATGGCAGTTAGCAATTCATAGAGGTAGGTGTTTGGGTCATTGTACAAACAACGGACACTTTACGAGAGCGTTATCAAATGGCAGTTAGCAATTCATAGAGGTAGGTGTTTGGGTCATTGTACAAACAACGGACACTTTACGAGAGCGTTATCAAATGGCAGTTAGCAATTCATAGAGGTAGGTGTTTGGGTCATTGTACAAACAACGGACACTTTACGAGAGCGTTATCAAATGGCAGTTAGCAATTCATAGAGGTAGGTGTTTGGGTCATTGTACAAACAACGGACACTTTACGAGAGCGTTATCAAATGGCAGTTAGCAATTCATAGAGGTAGGTGTTTGGCTTAAAGTCATTGTACAAACAACGGACACTTTACGAGAGCGTTATCAAATGGCAGTTAGCAATTCATAGAGGTAGGTGTTTGGCTTAAAGTCATTGTACAAACAACGGACACTTTACGAGAGCGTTATCAAATGGCAGTTAGCAATTCATAGAGGTAGGTGTTTGGGTTATTGTACAAACAACGGACACTTTACGAGAGCGTTATCAAATGGCAGTTAGCAATTCATAGAGGTAGGTGTTTGGCTTAAAGTCATTGTACAAACAACGGACACTTTACGAGAGCGTTATCAAATGGCAGTTAGCAATTCATAGAGGTAGGTGTTTGGCTTAAAGTCATTGTACAAACAACGGACACTTTACGAGAGCGTTATCAAATGGCAGTTAGCAATTCATAGAGGTAGGTGTTTGGCTTAAAGTCATTGTACAAACAACGGACACTTTACGAGAGCGTTATCAAATGGCAGTTAGCAATTCATAGAGGTAGGTGTTTGGGTTATTGTACAAACAACGGACACTTTACGAGAGCGTTATCAAATGGCAGTTAGCAATTCATAGAGGTAGGTGTTTGGCTTAAAGTCATTGTACAAACAACGGACACTTTACGAGAGCGTTATCAAATGGCAGTTAGCAATTCATAGAGGTAGGTGTTTGGCTTAAAGTCATTGTACAAACAACGGAAGAGTATCTCCTTTAAACTTATATTTATGAACACTAAAACACACGAGCACAGGGAAAATCTTCTTGTCTAAAATAACCATGTAGACAAGTTTCTAATTGTGTTAGATCTTTTATACTTACCATCCGTTCCCATCACAGTCATCCATTTTGACAGTTATGTGTAAACAATGCAAGCTACTTGTTTGAGTAGTTGGTATGCAGACAGCATAAACAAGATTAGGTTGCATATATATTGGAGGGGATCACTCCATGGACCTTTTGATATCCAATCTACATTGTTTATGTTTTAAATCTCCATAACTAGCTGATAGAAAACTATCCTCAGTAGGTTTTCTTACTGTTTGATTTATCCCTTAATTAAATCTTGGCAATGTTACCATTTAAATGAAATAATCTTGTGTTCTACCTAAAACATCAATCAATCAACCTTGGGGTTAGCAAAATGTGTTAAGATTAAATAATAAGTTTTATTGTCACTTCTGTGCAAAGAACTTGGTTTCCTCCCCGGCGAAATTTGTCAATGTCACAACGTGAATTAATCCTATGTCAAGCATACAGCATCAATCAATCAATCAATCATGTTTATGATGTCTATGCATTGTAAATCCATTTACTTTTGTTTCAGATTTATTTATTTCAGATCCTTTTCCCCTTCCATAGATTAAAGGTAGGGTCTAACTTCCATGGGTTGTCTACGGAGAGGTCACAAGTATTTAAGTATGGCAGACAGGGAGAAGTTATTGACTCGATTTGAAAGACGTCATGTATATACAATTTATCTTCAATATTATTGGATAAATATTGGCAATTTCTAATTTGTAATTTGTTTAGAAAAAGGTAGATTTTGATGAGTGGCAATGTTCTTTGCAGTGAGAACAAAAGGAAAAAAACAATTATTGAGAAGCTTATTGTTGTCTATTTTGATATCCTTAATGCTATCCTCGATATCCTTGTCATTAATTATCAAATTATCTTGATAGAAGAGGTCACCAGTTATCAGTGGAAGGTATTGTCTCCTGACATACAGCCTGTCGCATATCAAACAAACCCCCATATAAGTGAAATAATTTTGAGTTTGGCGTAAAATATCAATCAATCAATCTATATGTATATAGGAAACCACAAACATTAGTTCGTGAATGTGTTTTTTATTGTTGTGTGGACAAATGGAAAAATAATGTTTTGAATGAAGGCTTAGTGTTTATATTGTATTACAGTAATAATAAACACAGTCTAAAGCAAGGAGATGCAGGAGTGAACTGCCCCTACCCTGCTATCTGATATAGGTTAAAGGGAGAGCATTCAGTGTGCCTATAGCTGTGGCTGGCTGAACACATTGTCCTTCTGGGGCCGGTTGTTCAAAAGAAATTAGCTTAACGGCAGGTTAAATGACGTGACCTAACAAAGAAATTCCTTTGTGACGCGACGTCATCTAACCTGCCGTTAAGCTAACATCGCTTTGAACAACCCACCCCAGATAACCATAGTGCACGTCTCAGAATTCCACAAATGTCTTATTACCTGTGCTGTTATTGCCCATGAGCCTTTTAGGACCACGACGTTTTGAAACCAAATATGTCAGATGGAATTTGCAAGGTCACCTAAACAATCTAAACATCGTCATCCATCACAAAATCTCTTTGGTAGCCTAACGGACAAAACCTTATAGACCGAAAGCGTTACGACGTCATTGGAGAAGATTTTGGGACGAAATGGCTATCTTTTTTGACTTGTTAAGCGCTTTGTGGAGACACTCATTGCTGGGCAGCTTCTGTGAAGACTAATGCTGTGTGTCACCTATACCTCCTATGATGTCATAAGGCTTTCTGTCTATTATGGTAACCTTCACCTTAAAGACCTAGAGCCTGTTTCACAAAGCGGCGTAGCGTAAGTTTTTACGTAACTGCCTTAGCAACCCATACTGTAGAGATACGTTAGTATGAAAGTTAAGCAAAAAAATCCACACCGCTTTGTGAAACCGGCTCCTGGTGACTATGAAAGGCACCAATGAAACCTCAGTGTTTACCTGTATGTATAGAGATTGCCTTTCTTCCGTTTATAAACCTAATGAGAACAAATTAAGGTATGGCCACATAGTTAGTTGTGAATAGGCCTAACACCTATATTCACAACTAACTACGTGGTGATGCCTCAATTTTTTCTCATCAGTATGGAACCCACGTTTACAGAGAGTTTCAAACATTTGTTAATAAACCTGCCAATGCTGAGTCAGAGTGTGCAGTTAAAACCTCCATCCATCAATCAATCTTTGGCACTCAGGTATAACTAAACAAGATTTGATAATGAGAAATTCACCACAAAACGATCCGTCAATCACAAACTGTGTAATTTTAAAAGCATGCTCTGAAAGGTATTGAAATTCAGTGAATCCCTGTTTTTGTGGAATAAATCTTTTAACTTACTTCCTTCATTCGATTTTCCTATGAATGAGTTGGAGGGACATTGGCTCAATAAAGGCAAGGTCATAATAGGTAGACTTTAATACACACAGTTATTTCTTAGGATTCTGGGGCCAGTTTCATAAAGCGATCTTAGCTTAAGGTGATCTTAATTACCAATGGCAACGTATACCTCTAGCATTGGTTGCCATGGTAGTTTAGATCACACTTAGCTAAGATCGCTTTGTGAAACTAGGCCCAGGGGCCGGTTGCACAAAGCTGTATTAAGCTTAAGTCTAACTTATCTAGACAACGTCGCAATCAAATTCCTTTGTGATGTGACGTATTTAAGCCAGACTTCCCATTAATACAGCTTTGTGCAACCGGCCGCGGTTCTGATTAAGGTCTAAGACATTCCTGTTGACTTACACACAATTTTGTACCTTGGATAAATGATCAATTTAAAATTGTAAATATTTAGTTTGATACAAATTTGAATATCCTTTTCTTCAGTTTATGTGAGAGAAAGAGATATATTTAGTTGGATTGTCCGAATGAGACCTGATGACTTTTTTTGTCCAAAATTTCCTTGAAGTAAGTTTGAAAAAAAATGTAACCTTTTAGTGTTTATTGACATGGTATCTGTGAACAAGTCCCAACAATATTCTAAACATTTTATTGCATTTCAATTTATTTTAAGTCTCGGATGGTCAGCCTTAGCATTAAATGGCAAATGTTTTCTCTGTGCATAGAGCTGGTATCATTGCCTGGATGTGTAAATCTATACACACGGAAATGAAATAATTGTCATTTTGGCTGGAATTACCTAGAAACTTATACAGGTAGATCATAGACCAACCAAAACAATTAAGTATAGATATTTTTAGGTGATACTAAAAATGTAATTTTGTTTTGTAGTTTCAGTATTTTTTCCACAGTTTTCAGATGTATATTTAGGAATTATGCAATCATTGTACCAGAATTTGTTTTGAGAAAAGCTTTATTTTTGGTTTTCTGTTTATAGCCTATATTTTGTCACTTATTTCGGTTCCAAAGAAATTTTTTTTTTGTATGTTTTTTATTTTACTATGAATATCTTTAAGTAGCCTCATTTATATATATATGGAAACTACGTACTCTCTGACGAATTTTGTTATGGTCAGTTTGTCCTTAGTAGATGTGGCCCCAGGGGCCTGTGGGCCTCACTGGGTAAAATATTACGTTGGACACTGAGGAATCCACCAACAAATGAGTTACCGGTTTGGAATTTGTTTGCCTTTAACAGAATCAAAAACCCGGTGGTCACTTAGTGCTATAATTTTTATTATGGATTCTGGCTAGTCAAAAACAATTCGCCATAATTGTAAAACTTTTTGTCACAACTATTTTTACTGCAAATTGAATTTTGCTTCATTTACTCTAACCTCTTTATAATGTTTGCCTCTCATAATAATATCATTGGTCCTACAATCTAGGTTTTCCAAGTCTTTTTGGGGAGGGCGTCGGTGCCTGACAGTTGGCAGAGCGACAGTTTCTCTGTCACACACCGGCCTTTCATTGACAGGTCGCAGGTTTGAATCCCTCTCAATCGAATGACAAAAAAAAATTTTTAGTTGACTTTTTACTCAATTGACCTACATGTATGTTGAAGAGCAATCTAAAATAGAGATTGATCCTTCTGCCATTCGTTGAGATATCAACTCTAAAATGATTGAGTGACATGTTGCTTTAACACAAAGGGAGACCACTGCTGTCCACGTCCTTAAAATTGTAAACAACGACACGTGACACTGATAGTTGGCTTGGTTGTGTAGAGAGATATTCGATATAATTCTGGTAGGTAACGTTTAAGCCGCCGACAACCTGTTTTGTTATATTGATTGCTACTCTCCTAATACATATAATATACCATGAAATACCTTGAAGTCCATATCATATTTTGCCTTGACATCCATGGGCGCTGCCATCTTGTTTTAGAATGTATTGAAGAGCTGATGTAGTGCCGATTATATTTTTGATTTTTAACAAGTATTTCTGCCCTAAGAACCTGCAATTCAGCATATTATGATAGGGCTACATGTTTGCGAACAGAATAGAACAGAGAAAGAAATAGTATATAGATTAAAAATTCTCAGTAGATTTCTTGCAGTTAACTATGCGCAAAATGGAGTGCGACGGCTCTCGAGCCATGTCTCGAGTTGAAGATCTCGTAGAATGGCACGAGATCTCGATTGGTTGAAGAGTTGCCAAGTATTCAACCTGGCGAATTGAAATAGTCCAACTTAAGACATCTATCAATAATGATTAGATATCATTACAAGAAATTAGACTGTAATTCTTGTCTTTTGTCTATAATTTACCTACTGTATTGTTTAGATGTTTGTTTACATTTGCGGAATATAAGTTTTATATTTTATTTTCCACAAAGGACGTTTCTGTGGCCTGGCAACTTAAGCCCCTTTCTTGGTTATCCTGTTTAATTCACTACATGAATTACTCCGTTTATCTGTAACTAGATGTCTGTGACATCAAACACTTGCTAAAAGACTTGACTTCAGGTGTTATTCGTTTGTATAATTTTCAAATTGTGCTATTTTTCTCACCCTGCATTATGTGTTTGATTATAATTTTGTATTTGTAATCCGTAGATAACGAAGCCGGAGGTTTGCTAGTAGGGGTCTATTAAGGTCTGAATTGTTCATTCAAACGGTGTTGACATTAAAATATCAGAGTTTCGTCTGTTAATATTGCTGTGCAAAATCCATTTGTTATTTCTTTATTTCAATTCATGTATGTAAGATATTTTACGGCTTAACTAAGGTAAGTATTATAATGACTTTCCAAACTGTATCCCCACAATAAAACTGGCAACGCCAACATATAAGTGAAATAATCCTGAGCGCGGCGTAAAACACTAAACAATATATCAATCAACCAAACGATATTTATCACAAGCCAGAGATCAATGATCTTATGTGAGCCTCGGAATCGGATATTTTCATCGGTTGTTGCTTGTTTTCAAGGTATCTCCAGAAGCACTGGGCGGAATTTGATGAAATTTTAATTACAGCTTATTGGCGAGGACGTTCAGAGTTGATAATGTTTTTGGCGCCTGTATGCCCGTCCGATCTTCTGTGGGCCTCCGTCAGACAGGGATTCATAGAATTCCAAAGTTTACTAACCCAAAATGAAGTTTTTTGTGAGGCCAAATTGAAAAAAATTACCGGCCATTTTAGAGCCATATTTGAATGTACCTTTCATCATTATGTACGTCACTGCGGGGGAGACATGTTTTGATCTCAAAACCTTCTAGTTTGAGCAGAATTTGATACAAGTGTTTTCCACTACTTTACTGATTTGATCAGGCCGAGGGCTGAGTGAAAATGACACGATTGGTGGGGGTTAAACTTCTGGTGATGATCGGGCCAGACTGATAGTCCCTCACACGACACTGGCCCACCGTCGATGCGTCGCTGGTTCGAATCCCACTCAGACCTATAAATGTGGAATTTTCACTCGATTGCCGTATGTGGAAGTCTCCAGGTACTCGACGACAGCCTGTTTTTCCTACGAGTAACCCCCACCCCCTTATAAACCTGGCAAATAATCTGGAGCAGGGACAGGAAGGTTGGGTAAAGGATAACCAGAATTGATGTGTACCGTCATTGTGCCAGCCCATGTAAACAAATGTAAGCGACGTCAAATCTTCTGTCACCCACTCGCCCTGAACACTTTGAAAACAAGCTGTAAGCATATTTAACCTTGTTAGATTTGCCAGATACCAATTTGTGACGTCCTTAATTAGATCATTCTCTCAGGCATCACAGACCATACTACAGTTTTACAGCACGTGTAATTCTGACGTAACTGGCCGCCTTCCATCCCCTTGGGTATGTAACACTGACCTAATTTAGACTTGATGAATTACATAGAGTTATTGACAAAGCTAGCGTATATATAATACCACTCTCATTACTCGATCCCGGGGTGTTTTTGTTCTATCGATCTTAATACGGGCATTTTGACGTAGAAAGGTCAATGGTCGTTTGCGTATATGCATCACTGCAAGTAACTACTAATGGATTGGAGTCTATATTAATCGGCATTAGGCTATATTTATATATGAGAGTAGTCTATGCAGTCCATGTATTATATACGTACACATTTAGCCTTCCATCAACGTGTCGCACGCTCGATTCTCACCCTGTTTCCCAAAGCGGCGTAGATGCATTTTTTGCGTAACTTTCATACTAACGTACCTCTACTTTATGGGTTGCTATTGCAGTTAGGTGAAAACTTACGCTACGCCGCTTTGTGAAACCGGGTCGACAACACACTTTGGACTTTCTGTTTCACTCAATTGTCCTTTGTGGAATGTTTGCCTAATCAGAAAGTCCAAAGTGGTTCCTGTGGACAACGTGTGGGGTTTCCCGTCCCTAATAGCACTATAGAAGGATATGTGTAAGTTATCACATCACGGCGGCACAGTGTTAAGCATCTTCTCCTCCCAAGTTCAAACCCCCATGGCCCCATTCCGTGAAGATTCTAACTTGGCCCGAGAAGAGGAGTGTTAAGAGGCGTGAGCTGCCAAATATAGCAAAAATCATTGAATCACGGCGTCAATGTGTTAAGTATCTCCTCCCAAGTTCAAACCCCCATGGCCCCATTCCGTGGAGATTCTAACTTGGCTCGAGAAGATGAGCGTCGTGAGCTGTGGAATATAGCAAAAATCATTGAAACAGAATCAACTTATTGTTGATCATTTAAAAAAAATTACTGTAAAAGTGTATAACGATATAACTATATATGAAGTTTACAAACTAAATGTTTTACAAAATAAAAGGCATTCCCTTGACCCCAAACGTTTCATAAACATCCCGCCACCCTCCCCAAAATGAACTCCATCCCGCCACCATCCCCAAAATGAACACCATCCCGCCATCCTCCCCAAAATGAACACCATCCCGCCATCCTCCCCAAAATGAACACCATCCCGCCATCCTCCCCATAATGAACACCATCCCGCCACCCTCCCCATAATGAACTCCATCCCGCCACCCTCCCCAAAATGAACTCCATCCCGCCACCCTCCCCATAATGAACTCTATACCGCCACCCTTCCCAAAATGAACAACATCCCGCCACCCTCCTCAAAATGAACTCCATCCCGCCACCCTCCCCAAAATGAACTCCATCCCGCCACCCTCCCCAAAATGAACTCCATCCCGCCACCCTCCCCAAAATGAACTCCATCCCGCCACCCTCCCCAAAATGAACTCCACCCCGCCACCCTCCCCAAAATGAACTCCACCCCGCCACCCTCCCTAAAATGAACAACATCCCGCCATCCTCCCCAAAATGAACACCATCCCGCCACCCTCCCCAAAATGAACACCATCCCGCCATCCTCCCCAAAATGAACTCCATCCCGCCACCATCCCCAAAATGAACACCATCCCGCCATCCTCCCCAAAATGAACTCCATCCCGCCACCCTTCCCAAAATGAACAACATCCCGCCACCCTCCCCAAAATGAACTCCATCCCGCCACCCTCCCCAAAATGAACTCCATCCCGCCACCTTCCCCAAAATGAACTCCATCCCACCACCCTCCCCAAAATGAACTCCATCCCGCCACCCTCCCCAAAATGAACTCCATCCCGCCACCCTCCCCAAAATAAACAACATCCCGCCACCCTCCCCAAAATAAACAACATCCCGCCACCCTCCCCAAAATGAACAACATCTCGCCAGCCTCCCCAAAATGAACACCATCCCGCCACCCTTCCCAAAATGAACAACATCCCGCCACCCTCCCCAAAATGAACTCCATCCCGCCACCGTCCCCAAAATGAACACCATCCCGCCACCCTCCCCAAAATACACTCCATCCCGCCACCCTCCCCAAAATGAACAACATCTCGCCACCCTCCCCAAAATGAACACCATCCCCCCACCCTCCCCAAAATGAACTCCATCCCCCCCACCGTCCCCAAAATAAACACCATCCCGCCACCGTCCCCAAAATGAACAACATCCCGCCACCCTCCCCAAAATGAACTCCATCCCGCCACCCTCCCCAAAATGAACTCCATCCCGCCACCCTCCTCTAAATGAACTCCATCCCGCCACCCTCCCCAAAATGAACAACATCCCGCCACCATCCCCAAAATGAACAACATCCCGCCACCCTCCCCAAAATGAACTCCATCCCACCACCCTCCCCAAAATGAACTCCATCCCGCCACCCTCCCCAAAATGAACTCCATCTGGCCACCCTCCCCAAAATGAACTCCATCCCACCACCCTCCCCAAAATGAACTCCATCCCGCCACCCTCCCCAAAATGAACTCCTACATCACAGCTAATTTTTCTTTATTAATACGCATCTTAGGTTCGCATAGGGGACTGACTTTTTATTTCAGCGTCAATGTTTTCGTTTCCCAAGGTACTTCAAATGTAGCATTGCAAGCATTAACATATACCGCAGGCGATACTAAGTCGCTGTACGCCTGCGGTATATGGTAATGCTTGCAATGCTACTTCAAATGCTGGACAATCAGAATTTATGTAAAAAAAATGTAAGAATTTTGGCAGCTTATGCCGCTTTAAACAAGTGTCCTAAATGAATGGTCACTCCATTGTCGTCAAATTTATTTCTTAGTTAAAAGTTGGGAAATCTCTAGAAATACATACGGTTTAAGTTCGATAACTACATGTACCATCAAAGCACTTAAACACCCCACGTTAATTACCGTCAGTGTCCCTCAAGCTGATAAAAAGACGTTGAAATGTTACCATTAACCTTGACGTGGTGACTTCCATTCAATGCCTATAATGAGATGACCAAGTCCTGGGGTCGTTTCACAAAGCATGACAAATTAAGCCTATATATTGATACCATAGTGAAGAGATACAACGTCAGACTCACGGCTTTGTGAAACGCTCGTTCATTCATTCTAAGCCTAAGTTAGTTCAAAACTCAAATTGGGCATGTATTCTCGCATCTTCTCTAGCCAAGATAAAATCTGCATGTCCCCATTCCGTGTTTTACCTTGGCTTCTGAATTTTACGTCTTGAGAAAATTAGCCGATAATTTCAACATTCTGTTTTTACTTCTGTAAGAGGCATTTATAGAAGTTGAGGTAACAATATTAACTCACGGTGTTTATTGTCCAATGAAAAATGAGTAAATTTATTTAAAAACAATTTCTGTTTGGCTATGTATAAATTTCCATGTTACTTGTTGAATGTTCATTATGCTTGATAACGTTACTAGAATCTGTACTAAAGCGTCGATCCATAAACCTCTTGAGTTACGTCTGTTTTAATGGTGAAATATCAACATTTTGTCAGCTCATGCCACTTTAATGTATTTGTATAGGCTAAAACAGATACTTTTCACGATAATTTGAACTTTTTTACGACGTAGTTTTCGAATGTGAGCTTGTCAGTTTCTACTAAAGATGCAATCAAATTTCACAGCCCGTTGCTCATGGATAATTTATGAGTCACGTGACACAAAGAAACTGTTAAAGTGGCTCTCGTCGAGGTTAAAAAGCAGAATGACGTGCCCTCACTTTTTCAAAATCTTTTCTAGATAATGAATGCCCCTCAAAATATTTTTTTAAAGGCACACTTGCCGCGAAAATCAGGAATATTGTTTACATTAAAAAGAAAGACCGTTTTCTGTATTTTTCCCAGACAATGTAAGTTTAGGAACTTTCTATTTTTACCAATTTTTAAAAGTTTGGACGTCACTTTGTATTTTTAATTTGAATTTGAACGTAACGTAAACAAACCAAACTGCTCGCAGGGGCGATTTTATGTTTCAGTCGAGTGAGTGAACTAACGGCACAGTGTAATTTTACGTAGGCCTATTTATCTGAGAAATACAGACTGACGATCGGTTAACAGCGACTGGAAAAGCCTGCTGATAATTGTTTGAGTGTAAACCACAGATAAAAAGGCCTGAAATGAGGGTAATCCAACACGAAAGTTGACCGACACTGATCGTTGTTATTGTAATCAGGCTTCGATTCTTCGTTTGTTTTTCACCCCATTTCTACATTCTAAAGCTAAAGGTCCGTTCTCACTGTACGATTTGTCGTACCGACTTGTAGGATGCGATTAAAATGGATGCTTTTCATTGGTCAATATGATTTATTAACCAATCAAATGCATCCATTTTAATCGCATCCTATAAGTCGGTACGACAAATCGCACAGTGAGATCGAGTCTTTACTAGACATGTTTTATGTGTCCTATGTTTAAGTTTAGTGGTATTAGTCGTAGTAAGCTCATGTAAATTGGTTTTCTTAGCAAATTTAAACAGGCTACGGCGGCAAGTGGGCCTTAAATGTGTTTTTGAGAACGTGGATATCCCTCGTGGATAGGCGGAGGTATTTTGGGACTGTGCTTTCTAGAGATGAAAATTTCACGAGATGGAAACCAAATTCTGGTCTAAATTTAAGGATCTATAACTCCTCTATCAATCATATAGATTAAATAGAAGGGGCTGTAGGCAGACTGCACATCGATATACATTATACAACATTGTACCATAAGATGCAATTAACCCAGAAACGAATATTCCTTAAAATGTCCCATGTCAGTACCTTTTCTAAAATGTCCCATGTCAGTACCTTTTCTAAAATGTCCCATGTCAGTGCCTTTCCTAAAATGTCCCATGTCAGTGCCTTTTCTAAAACGTCCCATGTCAGTGTCTTTTCTAAAATGGCCCATGTCAGTACCTTTTCTAAAATGTCCCATGTCAGTGCCTTTTCTAAAATGTCTCGTGTCAGTACCTTTTCTAAAATGTCCCATGTCAGTGCCTTTTCTAAAATGTCCCATGTCAGTGCCTTTTCTAAAATGTCACATGTCAGTGTCTTTTCTAAAATGTTCCATGTCAGTACCTTTTCTAAAATGTCCCATGTCAGTGCCTTTTCTAAAATGTCCCATGTCAGTGCCTTTTCTAAAATGTCCCATGTCAGTGCCTTTTCTAAAATGTCCCATGTCAGTGCCTTTTCTAAAATGTCCCATGTCAGTGCCTTTTCTAAAATGTCCCATGTCAGTGCCTTTTCTAAAATGTCCCATGTCAGTTTCTTTTTAAAATGTCCCATGTCAGTACCTTTTCTAAAATGTACCATGTCAGTTTCTTTTTAAAATGTCCCATGTCAGTACCTTTTCTAAAATGTCCCATGTCAGTACTTTTTCTAAAATGTCCCATGTCAGTACCTTTTCTAAAATGTCCCATGTCAGTGCCTTTTCTAAAATGTCCCATGTCAGTACCTTTTCTAAAATGTCCCATGTCAGTTTCTTTTTAAAATGTCCCATGTCAGTACCTTTTCTAAAATGTCCCATGTCAGTTTCTTTTTAAAATGTCCCATGTCAGTACCTTTTCTAAAATGTACCATGTCAGTTTCTTTTTAAAATGTCTCATGTCAGTACCTTTTCTAAAATGTCCCATGTCAGTTTCTTTTTAAAATGTCCCATGTCAGTACCTTTTCTAAAATGTCCCATGTCAGTGCCTTTTTTAAATGTCCCATGTCAGTGCCTTTTCTAAAATGTCCCATGTCAGTACCTTTTCTAAAATGTCCCATGTCAGTACCTTTTCTAAAATGTCCGATGTCATCGCCTTTTCTAAAATGTCCCATGTCAGTGCCTTTTCTAAAATGTCCCATGTCAGTGCCTTTTCTAAAATGTCCCATGTCAGTAACTTTTCTAAAATGTCCCATGTCAGTAACTTTTCTAAAATGTCCCATACCAGTACCTTTTCTAAAATGTCCCATGTCAGTGCCTTTTCTAAAATATCCCATGTCAGTACCTTTTCTAAAATGTCCCATGTCAGTACCTTTTCTAAAATGTCCCATGTCAGTACCTTTTCTAAAATGTCCCATGTCAGTGCCTTTTCTAAAATGTCCCATGTCAGTGCCTTTTCTAAAATGTCCCATGTCAGTGCCTTTTCTAAAATGTCCCATGTCAGTGCCTTTTCTAAAATGTCCCATGTCAGTACCTTTTCTAAAATGTCCCATGTCAGTACCTTTTCTAAAATGTCCCTTGTCAGTGCCTTTTCTAAAATGTCACATGTCAGTGCCTTTTCTAAAATGTCCCATGTCAGTGCCTTTTCTAAAATGTCCCTTGTCAGTGCCTTTTCTAAAATGTCCCATGTCAGTGCCTTTTCTAAAATGTCCCATGTGAGTGTCTTTGCTTAAATGTGACATGTCAGTGCCTTTTCTAAAATGTCCCATGTCAGTGCCTTTTTTAAAATGTCCCATGTCAGTACCTTTTCTAAAATGTCCCATGTCAGTGCCTTTTTTAAAATGTCCCATGTCAGTACCTTTTCTAAAATGGTCCATGTCAGTACCTTTGCTAAAATGTCCTATGTCAGTGCCTTTTCTAAAATGTCCCATGTCAGTGCCTTTTCTAAAATGTCCCATGTCAGTGCCTTTTCTAAAATGTCCCATGTCAGTGCCTTTTCTAAAATGTCCCATGTCAGTGCCTTTTCTAAAATGTCACATGTCAGTACCTTTTCTAAAATGTCCCATGTCAGTGCCTTTTCTAAAATGTCACATGTCAGTGCCTTTTCTAAAATGTCCCATGTCAGTGCCTTTTCTAAAATGTCACATGTCAGTGCCTTTTCTAAAATGTCCCATGTCAGTGCCTTTTCTAAAATGTCCCATGTCAGTGCCTTTTCTAAAATGTCCCATGTCAGTGCCTTTTCTAAAATGTCCCATGTCAGTGCCTTTTCTAAAATGTCCCATGTCAGTGCCTTTTCTAAAATGTCCCATGTCAGTACCTTTTCTAAAATGTCCCATGTCAGTGCCTTTACTAAAATGTCCCATGTCAGCACCTTTTCTAAAATGTCCCGTGTCAGTACCTTTTCTAAAATGTCCCGTGTCAGTACCTTTTCTAAAATGTCCCATGTCAGTACCTTTTCTAAAATATCCCATGTCAGTACCTTTTCTAAAGTGTCCCATGTCAGTGCCTTTTCTAAAATGTCCCATGTCAGCACCTTTTCTAAAATGTCCCATGTCAGTGCCTTTTCTAAAATGTCCCATGTCAGTGCCTTTTCTAAAATGTCCCATGTCAGTGCCTTTTCTAAAATGTCCCATGTCAGTACCTTTTCTAAAATGTCACATGTCAGTGCCTTTTCTAAAATGTCCCATGTTAGTGCCTTTTCTAAAATGTCCCATGTCAGTGCTTTTTCTAAAATGTCCCATGTCAGCACCTTTTCTAAAATGTCCCGTGTCAGTACCTTTTCTAAAATGCCCCGTGTCAGTACCTTTTCTAAAATGTCCCTTGTCAGTACCTTTTCTAAAATGTCCTATGTCAGTACCTTTTCTAAAATGTCCCATGTCAGTGCCTTTTCTAAAATGTCCCATGTCAGTGCCTTTTCTAAAATGTCCCATGTTAGTACCTTTTCTAAAATGTCCCATGTCAGTGCCTTTTCTAAAATGTCCCATGTTAGTACCTTTTCTAAAATGTCCCATGTCAGTACCTTTTCTAAAATGTCCCATGTCAGTGCCTTTTCTAAAATGTCCCATGTCAGTGCCTTTTCTAAAATGTCCCATGTCAGTGCCTTTTCTAAAATGTCCCATGTCAGTGCCTTTTCTAAAATGTCCCATGTCAGTGCCTTTTCTAAAATGTCCCATGTCAGTACCTTTTCTAAAATGTCCCATGTCAGTACCTTTTCTAAAATGTCCCATGTCAGTGCCTTTTCTAAAATGTCCCATGTCAGTGCCTTTTCTAAAATGTCCCATGTCAGTACCTTTTCTAAAATGTCTCATGTCAGTGCCTTTTCTAAAATGTCACATGTCAGTGCCTTTTCTAAAATGTCCCATGTCCGTACCTTTTCTAAAATGTCCCATGTCAGTACCTTTTCTAAAATGTCCCATGTCAGTACCTTTTCTAAAATGTCACATGTCAGTGCCTTTTCTAAAATGTCCCATGTCAGTGCCTAATAGTTATTAAAGAAATGCCAATAGGGAGCGCAAGTCACGTGTGAATTCCACATATTTCCTGTCACCGGCAGTGCATTGCGCATGTGACTGAGCGTTTTTCGTTCCAATATGACGTTTAAATCTGACGTTATGGAACAAAATACGTCAAATGGAATTGCAACGTCATCAAAAACGTTCTTAATGGCGTCATCTGTCACCGGATATCACAAAATCTCGTAATAATTCTTTTGAGACATGCGCTACCTATGGAAACTTGTGTACTGTTTTTGCTGCGTGCCACCAAAGTCGTTATAGCCGCTCTCCGGTAGATAACTTGAACTGAGACAATGATCCAATCCCATACTAACTCCATTGTATGTAATGCCATCGTTATTTCTTTAAAATGTTCCAAACCGTTGATTGTAGAAATGTTGTACCAAGTGGCGTTTTAAGAAATCCTTGATTTAATTCTGCGATTCGGTGCATTTGCTTATCATGGTTGATGGTAAACATCTGTAGTACGTCCCTTATATCTCCAAATTATCAAATTGTTTCCGTGCCAAAATTGTTCATTAATCGTTGCACGGTTGAGAAGCTCTCGAGTAGTTTCTAGGAGATCAAGTTGGCGAGCTATTTTAAGACCTTCAGTGAAAGTAGCAAACTCTTCAGGCAAAATATTCCGTGTTTAAGACTGTACTGTCTATAGTCCCTCCTCTCCTCGTAGTAGTCAGACGTCCAACATGGGTTAGCGGCGTTCAAAAGACTTTCCGAACTTGTCTCTCCGATTGCATCGGTTAACGGATATACGCTGTGTCACTATTCTACATATTCCACAATTGTTGTTATGGGCGAGACAATATTTTGTCCTTATTACACGTCTGCAAGTCCGGGCTACATTCATGCATCGTTGTATGTTTCCATTTCGTTGAACCAAGCCTGTCAGCGCTGCAGCACTTAGCTGGATTATTTTTAACGAAGCTTTGAGTCGGAGTAAAGTGACTAGTTACCTTTGAGCCTGTCGGTGCATAGTTGAAGTTATCTGTTGGGAACACGAAGGCTGATTTATCGAAACATACAGCGACTCTTGTGGCTAGGGTTACGGGCTTAATGTACACCTCTGTACGTTTACACTTTCTGGGTTGGCGATGAGCTACCATTTTTCATAAGGCCGCACCATATAGTACCCTCCGTTAGAATATATACTACCAATGTGGCTACTTCTTCGAGACATTGTTTTCTGGGTCATTTCTACATAGTACCATCTCTGGAATCTTTACCTGCCTCAAAATATTTCATGTGCCAAGTTTGGTGAAGGTCTTAAAATCTTCATAGGATTTACCTGGGATATTTGTTTATGAACTTTTCGGAGATGCTAATAGCTCGAGAAAGGGAGCCGGACACATATGGCAGTTTTGGCCACAAATGGAGGACACATATGGTTATTACGAAACCTGTAACCATAGAAATCCAAATTATCTTCAGACACCTGAAAAGTATTATTTTGCATTTTAATTTGACCAAACTGCGATCAGCCAGATAAATTGTACCACATCTTTTGCAAGGAAAATCACACTTAAACGATAGACCTACGATCGCCTTTGTGGGTCGGACTTGTGAGCCTCGAAAAACTGGGTCACATAAAACTCCTGTCAGTAATGAAAAAGTAAAATCAGAACCTCTGCAACACTTTTGAATTTATAACTAGGTCTGATTGAAATTCAAAAACTAAATTAAAGATAAAAAGATCACAGTAAAATTTGCGTTTGGCATCCAAAGCATGAACGATTAGAGTTCGGCTTCCACTAAAACCAGTTCTCCGTCAATATGTCGTGGGATTGAGTCACACTAGAACCATTAAATGCATCTTCAAACTAAAGGTTACAAACTCGAGGTACATAAAAAAGTTGACGTACATAAATCTTAAATAATAAAACAAAGAAATAAAGCCAGACTTACATATTAAAAACTACATCTTCCCGTTTTTATTCCATACTCATACAAAACGATAAGCCAATTTTCCACTCCTTTTTCCCACGAAATGCTGTCTTTAATTGGAGACAATTTGTAAAACTATTCATGTGTAAAGCTATAGACATTTAACGGTCCGATAGCTTATATATTTAGCCTCAAGTGAGACCAACACATACTTGTATTATTATTGTCTAAATGTGCCATTTAATGAAATAGCGGAACCTAATTCGGTTGAAAATTAGCATTACACTATTGAATTAAATTTGCGTCACTCACAAGTGAAAGATGCCATACTGATAATTAACAATACTTCTTTGGATACAATTGAAAGTCTTGAAAACAATACGTATAAAAGTATATAGCAATACTTAAACAACAACGTAGTACAACTATCTGGTCGTTATTAGATGAAAAAGTAATAACTTTACTTAACTTTTATCGATATATTTTGGTATTTTGTATTGCCAGATCTTAACATTTATCCGAAAGCTAAGAAAATTCAAGTAGGATGCTAAAACTGCATGAAATCAGATATAAACAAAAACTACGGTAAACTTCAGTCATTAAAGTGGCATGAGCTGCCAAAATTCACACTTTTTTCATAATTTCTGATGGGCACAATAGTAAGAGGCTTTGACGGCCATTGAAAAACTAAATGATTGGCGTGGGAATAAGGAAAATCCATACAGTATGTGGCCTGTACTTACCGAAAACGTGTTCGAAAAGTAAACAAAATTTAAATAACCGGGACGACCATTCATTCATTCTAACACAAAGTTAGTTCAAAACAATACTTTATTGTATATTTTCGAGATTAGAAGCACTTAAAAGGTTCTTAATTATAAGTCTTGAGAAAAATAACCAATAATTTCAAGATTCTGTTTTAACGTCAAAATATCAACATTTTGGAAGCTCATGCCACTTTTAAGACTTTTATATTAAGCAAAAACATAACGCAGGAGTATATATTAAAAAAACTAGATTTTCTAAATATTTGAGGGGCCTCCGTAGCTCAGTAGGTAGAGCGTTGGACGCTCAATCAGAACAGCTTTCCATCGATGGGTCGCGGGTTCGAATCCCACTCAGTCCAAAAAATTGGAAAATTTTCTGACTGGGTTTTCACTCGAACGAATGGTTGCCAGTTACCAACGGAAGGTCGTGGGTTTCCTCCGGGCATAGAGCCCGGTTTCCTCCCACAATAAAACTGGCAACGCCGCCATATAAGTGAAATAATCTTGAGCGCGGCGTAAAACACCAAACAATCAATCAATCAATCTAAATATTTGAAATAAAAATAAAAAGCAGAAAAATCTTTGCAGTTAAATATCCAATAGTGAGCAGCCCTAAAAGTAAAAGACTATCTCAGGTGTACTAAGATATTATGCGCTTGTAAAAGTAGCGCTTTAGAAATTCCGTCCCCTAAGAAACTGGTATCTAATAAATTGGCCCTGTATGTAATGTACTACACTGTATATGTTGCCTGATTATAAAAGAAATGAAAAGAAACCAACCATTTCCATCTGAGGCAAAACGGACCAATATTGACTTCAAAACTGAAAATTCACGAATTCTCAAAAAATACCAAATCCGTGTCTTTTCAGAGCAACTAGCCTATAATTGCCCTCAAATGTCCTCAGATACCTTGAAATGTCCATCGAAAGCGAAAAAACCCGAAATTGAACCATTACCATATGTGTCCCAACGGCCTGTCTCCGTTAGGAGAAAGCCGTTTGTGGCCAGACCGGACACATATGGTGGACACTTTTGGCACTTTTATGAAATTTAAATTTTTGTCATTTCCAAATGAAAGACCAGCTTAAATCATGTTAAAAGCCACTTTCACTTTTTCCATGAGGTTTTTAGAAATATCAAAAAAAATATTTTTAAATATTTCTCGTCAGTATCCGAAACCCCCTCCGAAAGACCCTCATTCAAAACTAAACAAATTTAAGGATTTTCGCTGCTTTAAGAGCTACAAATACTGGAACATGAGTAATACAACACATACCGAGGATAATTTGGAAGTTTTGAAGCCGAAAAAGTAATTAAATATCATCAAATGTCGGAAAGCTAATAGTTCATATCAGGATGTACCTGTAGAAGAATATCGTTTCTGCCCTACTCAACTACGATCTAATAGAATATACGTCATTAATTGAACCGAATGTGTTTCCTGTTGATGGAAAATGCAAAGAAACCAAGAATTTCAATCTACCCTCTACTTTGAAAGAAAAAAGACCAATATTGACTTCAAAACTGAAAATTCACGAATTCTCAAAAAATACCAAATCCGTGTCTTTTCAGAGCAACTAGCCTATAATTGCCCTCAAATGTCCTCATATACCTTGAAATGTCCATCGAAAGCGAAAAAACCCGAAATTGAACCATTACCATATGTGTCCCAACGGCCTGTCTCCGTTAGGAGAAAGCCGTTTGTGGCCAGACCGGACACATATGGTGGACACTTTTGGCACTTTTATGAAATTTAAATTTTTGTCATTTCCAAATAAAAGACCAGCCTAAATCATGTTAAAAACCACTTTCACTTTTTCCATGAGGTTTTTAGAAATATCAAAAAATATATTTTTAAATATTTCTCGTCAGTATCCGAAACCCCCTCCGAAAGACCCTCATTCAAAACTTAACAAATTACAGGATTTTCGCTGCATTTAAAGCTACAAATACTGGCACATGAGTAGTAGAACACATGCCGAAGATATTTAAACAGTTTTAAAGTGGAAAAAGTAATTAAATATCGTCAAATGTCGGAAAGCTAACAGTTCATATCAGGATGTACGTGTAGAAGTATATGGTTTCTGCCATACTGCACTACTGTCTAATAGATTATGCGCCATGTACTGAACCGAAGGTGTTTCTTGTTGCTGAAAAATGCCCAAAAAAAACAAAAATTTCAATCTTCTCTCTAATCTGAAAGAAAAAAATCGAATATTGACTTCAAAACTGAAAATTCACGAATTCTCAAAAAATACCAAATCCGTGTCTTTTCAGAGCAACTAGCCTATAATTGCCCTCAAATGTCCCCAGATACCTTGAAATGTCCATCGAAAGCGAAAAAAAACGAAATTGAACCATTACCATATGTGTCCCAACGGCCTGTCTCCGTTAGGAGAAAGCCGTTTGTGGCCAGACCGGACACATATGGTGGACACTTTTGGCACTTTTATGAAATTTAAATTTTTGTCATTTTCAAATGAAAGACCAGCTTAAATCATGTTAAAAACCACTTTCACTTTTTCCATGAGGTTTTTAGAAATATCAAAAAAATTATTTTTAAATATTTCTCGTCAGTATCCGAAACCCCCTCCGAAAGACCCTCATTCAAAACTAAACAAATTTAAGGAATTTCGCTGCTTTAAAGGCTACAAATACTGGCACATGAGTAGTACAACACATGCCGAAGATATTTAAACAGTTTTAAAGTCGAAAAAGTAATTAAATATCGTCAAATGTCGGAAAGCTAACAGTTCATATCAGGATGTACGTGTAGAAGTATATGGTTTCTGCCATACTGCACTACTGTCTAATAGATTATGCGCCATGTACTGAACCGAAGGTGTTTCTTGTTGCTGAAAAATGCCCCAAAAAACAAAAATTTCAATCTTCTCTCTACTCTGAAAGAAAAAAATAGAATATTGACTTCAAAACTGAAAATTCACGAATTCTCAAAAAATACCAAATCCGTGTCTTTTCAGAGCAACTAGCCTATAATTGCCCTCAAATGTCCTCTGATACCTTGAAATGTCCATCGAAAGCGAAAAACCCCGAAATTGAACCATTACCATATGTGTCCCAACGGCCTGTCTCCGTTAGGAGAAAGCCGTTTGTGGCCAGACCGGACACATATGGTGGACACTTTTGGCACTTTTATGAAATTTAAATTTTTGTCATTTCCAAACGAAAGACCAGCCTAAATCATGTTAAAAACCACTTTCACTTTTTCCATGAGGTTTTTAGAAATATCTAAAAATATATTTTTAAATATTTCTTGTCAGTATCCGAAACCCCCTCCGTAAGACCCTCATTCAAAACTAAACAAATTTAAGGATTTTCGCTGCTTTAACAGCTACAAATACTGGCACATGAGTAATACAACACATACCGAAGATAATTTAGAAGTTTTGAAGCCGAAAAAGTAATTAAATATCGTCAAATGTCGGAAAGCTAATAGTTCATATCAGGATGTACGTGTAGAAGAATATGGTTTCTGCCATACTCAACTACGATCTAATAGAATATACGTCATTAGTTGAACCGTATGTGTTTCCTGTTGATGGAAAATGCAAAGAAACCAAGAATTTCAATCTACCCTCTACTTTGAAAGAAAAAAGTCCAATATTGACTTCAAAACTGAAAATTCACAAATTCTCAAAAAATACCAAATCCGTGTCTTTTCAGAGCAACTAGCCTATAATTGCCCTCAAATGTTCTCAGATACCTTGAAATGTCCATCGAAAGCGAAAAAACCCGAAATTGAACCATTACCATATGTGTCCCAATGGCCTGTCTCCGTTAGGAGAAAGCCGTTTGTGGCCAGACCGGACACATATGGTGGACACTTTTGGCACTTTTATGAAATTTAAATTTTTGTCATTTCCAAATGAATGACCAACCTAAATCAAGTTAAAAACCACTTTCACTTTTTCCATGAGGTTTTTAGAAATATCTAAAAATATACTTTTAAATATTTCTTGTCAGTATCCGAAACCCCCTCCGAAAGACCCTCATTCAAAACTAAACAAATTTAAGGATTTTCGCTGCTTTAACAGCTACAAATACTGGCACATAAGTAATACAACACACACCGAAGATAATTTAGAAGTTTTGAAGCCGAAAAAGTAATTAAATATCGTCAAATGTCGAAAAGCTAACAGTTCATATCAGGATGTACGTGTAGAAGAATATGGTTTCTGCCATACTGAACTACTATTTAATAGATTTTACACCATGTATTGGACCGTATATGTTTCCTATGTATAAACAAGAGTTGTAGTAAACTCAACATACGCCCGCCGTGGCAAAGTCGAACCGCTACGATTAACAACTTAACATTTAATATAACATTTGTTTTAATTTCATCAATTAGAATTTCTTGTTCACATCAGAAGTTTTTCTTTTTTGAATTTGATGAAGTTGCAACTAAATACCAGTACGTTATAGTACACATATATTATCTGTTAATTTCCATCACAGTTTAATTGCAAAAACTGAAATGTGGCTGTTTTGACATTGCTCTTATCAATCAATACAATAGCTTACAATTCTTGAATTTTAACAGTTTTCACTGGGACACTGTTCTATTGGACTTGGCTGTAGTTTTATTACAAAGCAAACAATCTTCAGGCTGACCACTGATATGCTGGTGTGTAAATATACAAACCTTGGATGTCATTGTCCCCTTATCTCTATTTAAACAGCCACTCTGATAAATACCAGATGGGTAATAAAGTGGGGAAAATGGTCTTTTTTTGTTATTATAGTGCACATTAAACTTTCCAAGAAAACAGTCTCTAAAAGAATTGGAGAGATTATATCAAAACGAAAGAAGTTCTGGAGCCGCAAGGGAATATTACATAATCCAATAGGGCTGCCATATTATGCAACAGGTGATGTCAGAAATGGTACGTGAAACAACGTCTGCCCATAAGGTATATACTCTGAAAGAATCGCCAAGATCGGATCAAAACTTTAGAAATTATGGAGCGGATGGGAATATTACATAATCCTATATGGCTGCCATATTATGCAACGAGTGAAGTTAGAAATGGTACATGACACACCATCTGCCCATAAAGTATATACTCTGAAAGAATTGTCAAGATCGGATCAAAACTCTTCAAGTTATGGTGCGGAAGGGAACGAAGATATAGACTAAGACAGAATATTACATAATCCAATGTAGAAGCCATATTATGCAATGGACAATGTTCTTAATGGTTCATGACACACCTTCTACCCCTAGAGTATATGTTGTAAAAAAAAAATTGTAAAGATCGGATCAAAACTCTTCAAGTTATGGAGCGGAAGAGAACGAAGATATAGACTAAGACAGAATACTACATAATCCAATGTAGAAGCCACATTATGCAATCGACGATGTCATAAATGGTTCATGACACACCTTCTACCCACAAGGTATATGTTGTGAAAGAATTGTAAAGATTAGATGAAAAATCTTCAAGTTATGGAGCGGAAAGGGATCCGGGACGGACGGCCGGACGGACGGACGGCGCTGGTGATACCAAAATACGACCGACTTTTTCGTATAAAAATGCAAAGAAACCAAGAATTTTAATCTACTCTCTACTCTGAAAGAAAAAAAGACCAATATTGACTTCAAAACTGAAAATTCACGAATTAATTAATTCACGAATATTTCTAAAAATCTCATGGAAAAGGTGAAAGTGGTTTTTTACATGATTTAGGCTGGTCTTTCATTTGGAAATGATAAAAATTTAAATTTCATAAAAGTGCCAAAAGTGTCCACCATCTTTTTCTACAACTACATCCTGATATGAACTGTTAGCTTTCCAACATTTGACGATATTTAATTACTTCTTCGTCTTTATAACTTTTTAATTATCTTCGGTATGTGTTGTACTACTCATGTGCCAGAATTTGTAGCTTTAAAAGCAGAGAAATTCTTTAAATTTGTTTAGTTTTGAATGAGGGTCTTTCGGAGGGGGTTTCGGATACTGACAAGAAATATTTAAAAATAAATTTTTAGATATTTCTAAAAACCTCATGGAAAGTGAAAGTGGTTTTTAACATGATTTAGGCTGGTCTTTCATTTGGAAATGACAAAAATTTAAATTTCATAAAAGTGCCAAAAGTGTCCACCATATGTGTCCGGTCTGGCCACAAACGGCTTTCTCCTAACGGAGACAGGCCGTTGGGACACATATGGTAATGGTTCAATTTCGGGTTTTTTCGCTTTCGATGGACATTTCAAGGTATCTGAGGACATTTGAGGGCAAGTATAGGCTAGTTGCTCTAAAAAGACACGGATTTGGTATTTTTTGAGAATTCGGGAATTTTCAGTTTTGAAGTCAATATTGATCTTTTCTCTTTCAGAGTAGAGAGTAGATTGAAATTCTTGGTGTCTTTGCATTTTTCATCCACAGGAAACACATACGGTTTAATACATGACGTATAAGCTATTAAGTCGTAGTTGAGTATGGCAGAAACACATATTATTCTACACCTACATCCTGATATGAACTGTTAGGTTTCGGACATTTGACGATATTTAATTACTTTTTCGGCTTTAAAACTTTTCAATTATCTTCGGTATATGTTGCATTACTCATGTGCCAGTATTTGTAGCTTTAAAAGCAGCGAAATTCCTTAAATTTGTTTAGTTTTGAATGAGGGTCTTTCGGAGGGGGTTTCGGATACTGACAAGAAATATTTAAAAATATATTTTTAGATATTTCTAAAAACCTCATGGAAAAAGTGAAAGTGGTTTTGAACATGATTTAGGCTGGTCTTTCATTTGGAAATGACAAAAATTTAAATTTCATAAAAGTGCCAAAAGTGTCCACCATATGTGTCCGGTCTGGCCACAAACGGCTTTCTCCAAACGGAGACAGGCCGTTGGGACACATATGGTAATGGTTCAATTTCGGGTTTTTTCGCTTTCGATGGACATTTCAAGGTATCTGAGGACATTTGAGGGCAATTATAGGCTAGTTGCTCTAAAAAGACACGGATTTGGTATTTTTTGAGAATTCGGGAATTTTCAGTTTTGAAGTCAATATTGATCTTTTCTCTTTCAGAGTAGAGAGTAGATTAAAATTCTTGGTGTCTTTGCATTTTTCATCCACAGGAAACACATACGGTTTAATACATGACGTATAATCTATTAGATCGTAGTTGAGTATGGCAGAAACCCATATTATTCTACACGTACATCCTGATATGAACTGTTAGCTTTTCGACATTTGACGATAAATAATTCCTTTTCAGGCTTTTTTCTGGGCAAAAATTGTTTAAATATCTTCGGCATGTGTTGTACTACTCATGTGCCAGAATTTGTAGCTTTAAAAGCAGAGAAATTCTTTAAATTTGTTTAGTTTTGAATGAGGGTCTTTCGGAGGGGGTTTCGGATACTGACAAGAAATATTTAAAAATAAATTTTTAGATATTTCTAAAAACCTCATGGAAAAAGTGAAAGTGGTTTTTAACATGATTTAGGCTGGTCTTTCATTTGGAAATGACAAAAATTTAAATTTCATAAAAGTGCCAAAAGTGTCCACCATATGTGTCCGGTCTGGCCACAAACGGCTTTCTCCTAACGGAGACAGGCCGTTGGGACACATATGGTAATGGTTCAATTTCGGGTTTTTTCGCTTTCGATGGACATTTCAAGGTATCTGAGGACATTTGAGGGCAAGTATAGGCTAGTTGCTCTAAAAAGACACGGATTTGGTATTTTTTGAGAATTCGGGAATTTTCAGTTTTGAAGTCAATATTGATCTTTTCTCTTTCAGAGTAGAGAGTAGATTGAAATTCTTGGTGTCTTTGCATTTTTCATCCACAGGAAACACATACGGTTTAATACATGACGTATAAGCTATTAAGTCGTAGTTGAGTATGGCAGAAACACATATTATTCTACACCTACATCCTGATATGAACTGTTAGGTTTCGGACATTTGACGATATTTAATTACTTTTTCGGCTTTAAAACTTTTCAATTATCTTCGGTATATGTTGCATTACTCATGTGCCAGTATTTGTAGCTTTAAAAGCAGCGAAATTCCTTAAATTTGTTTAGTTTTGAATGAGGGTCTTTCGGAGGGGGTTTCGGATACTGACAAGAAATATTTAAAAATATATTTTTAGATATTTCTAAAAACCTCATGGAAAAAGTGAAAGTGGTTTTGAACATGATTTAGGCTGGTCTTTCATTTGGAAATGACAAAAATTTAAATTTCATAAAAGTGCCAAAAGTGTCCACCATATGTGTCCGGTCTGGCCACAAACGGCTTTCTCCTAACGGAGACAGGCCGTTGGGACACATATGGCAATGGTTCAATTTCGGGTTTTTTCGCTTTCGATGGACATTTCAAGGTATCTGAGGACATTTGAGGGCAATTATAGGCTAGTTGCTCTAAAAAGACACGGATTTGGTATTTTTTTAGAATTCGTGAATTTTCAGTTTTGAAGTCAATATTGATCTTTTTCTTTGTCAGAGTAGAGAGTAGATTGAAATTCTTGGTGTCTTTGCATTTTTCATCCACAGGAAACACATACGGTTTAATACATGACGTATAAGCTATTAAGTCGTAGTTGAGTATGGCAGAAACCCATATTATTCTACACCTATATCCTGATATGAACTGTAAGCTTTCCGACATTTGACGATATTTAATTACTTTTTCGGCTTTAAAACTTTTCAATTATCTTCGGTATATGTTGCATTACTCATGTGCCAGTATTTTTAGCTTTAAAAGCAGCGAAATTCCTTAAATTTGTTTAGTTTTGAATGAGGGTCTTTCGGAGGGGGTTTCGGATACTGACAAGAAATATTTAAAAATAAATTTTTAGATATTTCTGAAAACCTCATGGAAAAAGTGAAAGTGGTTTTGAACATGATTTAGGCTGGTCTTTCATTTGGAAATGACAAAAATTTAAATTTCATAAAAGTGCCAAAAGTGTCCACCATATGTGTCCGGTCTGGCCACAAACGGCTTTCTCCTAACGGAGACAGGCCGTTGGGACACATATGGTAATGGTTCAATTTCGGGTTTTTTCGCTTTCGATGGACATTTCAAGGTATCTGAGGACATTTGAGGGCAATTATAGGCTAGTTGCTCTAAAAAGACACGGATTTGGTATTTTTTGAGAATTCGGGAATTTGCAGTTTTGAAGTCAATATTGATCTTTTCTCTTTCAGAGTAGAGAGTAGATTGAAATTCTTAGTGTCTTTGCATTTTTCATCAACAGGTTACACATACGGTTTAATACATGACGTATAATCTATTAGATCGTAGTTGAGTATGGCAGAAACCCATATTATTCTACACGTACATCCTGATATGAACTGTTAGCTTTTCGACATTTGACGATAAATAATTCCTTTTCAGGCTTTTTTCTGGGCAAAAATTGTTTAAATATCTTCGGCATGTGTTGTACTACTCATGTGCCAGTATTTGTAGCTTTAAAAGCAGAGAAATTCTTTAAATTTGTTTAGTTTTGAATGAGGGTCTTTCGGAGGGGGTTTCGGATACTGACAAGAAATATTTAAAAATAAATTTGTAGATATTTCTAAAAACCTCATGGAAAAAGTGAAAGTGGTTTTTAACATGATTTAGGCTGGTCTTTCACTTGGAAATGACAAAAATTTAAATTTCATAAAAGTGCCAAAAGTGTCCACCATATGTGTCCGGTCTGGCCACAAACGGCTTTCTCCTAACGGAGACAGGCCGTTGGGACACATATGGCAATGGTTCAATTTCGGGTTTTTTCGCTTTCGATGGACATTTCAAGGTATCTGAGGACATTTGAGGGCAATTATAGGCTAGTTGCTCTGAAAAGACACAGATTTGGTATTTTTGAGAATTCGTGAATTTTCAGTTTTGAAGTCATAATTGGTCTTTTTTTCTTTCAGAGTAGAGAGCTGATTGAAATTCTTGGTTTCTTTGCATTTATCATCCATAGGAAACATATACGGTCCAATACATGGCGTATTCTCTATTAGATAGTAGTTGAGTATGACAGGAACCATATTCTTCTACACTTTCCGACATTTGACGATAAATAATTACTTTTTAGATTTTTGACAAAAACTGTTTAAATACTTTCGGTCCACATTTATACGACAATGGTTTGATTAAACTCTGCGTTTGTAGTTTAGAAAAGACTTAGATGATGGATTTGGGTGAATTCGGAAAATTTATGCTTATAAGTAAAAAGTCCATCGCCTGTAGCTAGATTTGGATCCGATATGCATTGGGAAAAGGCTTGTTGGCGTTTGACTTCTCTTCTATATGCCAAGTCAGCCCAGAAGGCTTCCAGGGTTGTATTGAAGATGGATGTGATGATAGTGGAAATTCGAACCATTGACGCATAGGTGGAAAGCTCCTCGGTGCGTGGGCGTCCAGTGACCTATACTCTATACTGATTGCTTGTTTATTTGGTGCTTTATTCCTCACGCAAGAGACTGTTGAGCAGGACGTAAAACCCCAATCACTCACTCACTCACCCTCACGCAAGATTATTTAACTTATAGGACGATGTTGCCAAGTTTATTAGTGGGGGGGGGGGGGGGGGGGCTATACCTTGAGTTAACTGCAGTCCTAACGTTGGTACTCGAATACCACATTAAAACTGTTACTATTTCGGGGCTAAATGGGATTAGGCCCCGCGACCCGCTGTTGGAGGGCTGGTCGATTTGAGCGTGCAACACACCTACCGCCCGCACGCATTATTTTTGGGCTGATAAGACAATCACGTTTTGGGGTAAAATAGGGCATAAAACGGGCTCTTTGCACGTAGGCATACCTGGCAAGTTTATAATGAAAAGCGAATAAGATCCAAATAAGAACAATCCATTGCCTGAGCGGGAATCGAAGCAAGGGTGCTTTCGAAGAACATCTATGAAATGTTCGGTGACATTTAGAAAATAAAATGTTGCTAAAAGAACTGATCTGTCTTAAGAAGAGCATATTTTAGGAGTGCAGATTTCATTTGATGCAGGGATTATGATTAAAATGTTCACTCTGCCAGCAGTATCCGTTGACCCAGTTTTATCTCAGTTTTGTGAGGGTCACAAGGCGTACTCTCAAACGCGAAATATGTTTTTCAAAGAAATCAGTGGTAAAACTAAATATTTATGTTTCTTTTTTCTCTTCAAATACTTCAGTCACAGTCCATCATGAGTTTCGTTACTGAATTTATCAAATTCTGGATTTCTACGGTTACAGGTTTCGCAGTGACCACATGTGTCCTCCATTTGTGGCCAAAACTGCCATATGTGTCCGGCTCCCTTTCTCGAGCTAATGACATATGACTTTTCGGTGATTTTCGCGAAGACAGGAATTTACGTAAGGTTGCGAGAGATGGAATCTTGTCTCAGTTTGTACATACCGGAATCTAATGGAGGCCAAAGTTCTGACTGGTTAGGTTGAATATTGCATTTTGTTCCCAAAAGGTGAATCGTCTTAACTGGATTGTGAAAGATCGAACAAAATATTTAGTTTCTTTGTCTGTCTTTATTTGTGTATATAAATTTGAAGCAACATATAAACGATTATTGAAAGATCACATCTTCTTACTTAATCGCCATACGAGGAATTTGCAGAAAAGTCAATGCTTGATTAACGTGTTTTTTTTAGTTAAATTGTTAATCGGAAAACTACTCCACCCAATCTCACCTAAACAGTTGTATCAAGTTAATGACGTACAACCTAGTTTTCTTCTCGGAAGCTGTTATTTTTTATGAACTCGAGAGGCACTATTTTACAGATATCTCCCAATGGAGATTCACTTTGATGTAAACTCAAATTGGACGTTCTTTTTTCCTTCTCAATTACGTTATTGAAAACTCGAATTGATATATAAGATATTATTGTTTCGTGGAAATTATTTCCTGTGACCGCTTAAGGGGTTCGTTTTAAATAATGTCACTGTAACATCGCTTTGAGATCCTATTATTTTCCCTTTTTTTTAGATAAAAATAGTGCAATTTTTAAAAAAAGTGAGTTAATTTCGCGAAACTATGTTTTCACATTGTAAGATTTCCATAAAGAAATAAAGCAATTGTGAAATGTTTAGTGGAATATAAACAAACATCTTTGTGATTGTCTGATTCTATAATGGATGTACCGTGAACCATTGTGTAACTGAGTGTCCCCTGTTGTCCAGTCTGCCATATTAACTGATGATGCTATGTAACTGTGTACATATTTCCCGTGTTATCCATGAGGCAGTGGAATGGTGAAGTTGCTATGTACGCCGGATCTCCAGTTTTATTTCAAAAGGCTCTGGCTATTATACAATGATGAGTAGTGTCGCCTATAGTTTTATGACAATGGACAATAAAGTTCACCACCCAGACGAACAGCAGCAAACCGAAGTTGCAATGGGCTCCCCGAATCTACGGGGGAGTCGCTACAAGAGACGGGACAGCAGAAAACGTCGATCTACTCACCATGGACAAAGCGCAGTAAGTTGTTCGGATTTCTTAATCATATTTCTTCCATCTATCTTGATTCTGTCCGTTTCATTGTCCTTGGCTTTGGCGGGACGTATATTCATTTATTTGTTACAATAATGACCTATGTTTTGTTAACCCACTACGCACTAAGTGGGAAAATGAGCTAATAATGATTTGATTTTTTTATCCTCGTATGTAACACTATCTATAATTACGTGAATCAATCTATATTCTGCGTATAAATCCTGTTTGTCGCTGGCATCGTTTTATGTCATATGGCACTTTTCTCCAACGCGGATTTATAATAAGAATAATGTGGTGAATGTTTTCGCGGAATGATACAATTCTTTTTTTCAAGATTGCTATAATTAGCTCGCTCAAGATTGCTATAAAAAGCTCACTCAAGATTGCTATAAATAGCTCACTCAAGATTGCTATAAATAGCTCACTCAAGATTGCCATAAATAGCTCACTCAAGATTGCTGTAAATAGTTCACTCAAGATTGCTATGCTTAGCTCGCCCAAGATTGCTATAAAGAGCGCACTCAAAATTGCTATAATTAGCTCACTCAAGATTGCTATAAATAGCTCGCTCAAGATTGCTATAAATAGCTCGCTCAAGATTGCTATAAATAGCTCAAGGGGATGTTTCTCAAAAGTTGTACGCCTGACGAAACTTTGCGACTGGGCTTAACGTATTGAGCTTACATTACAAATTGTTATCAGTCGGGCTCAAGTGTGTTAACAAACATATCTCATGTTTGGATCTTATTTTTAATTTAACATTATCGCATGAATTCAATGTGCATGGGAACTGTCGAGTTATTTAATATAGATGTCTACCAAAATGACAGACTCTGGGAAACGGCTGACTTGATCGTACCAGAATGCCGAGATGTCCAATATGTATTATATGGGTCTCAACACGCCCATGACCGTATATGATCTGTCACGCCATACCATGAATGTATTCCAGACTCTGATCCCAATCTATAACTGGGGTAACTCTTATATAACACTGGCTTTTAAATCACATTACTTACTTCAGAAAGGCTGTAGATTTGTCTGGCTTCGGCTTCAACACGGCCCAATTGACATTCCACCTATCAAATAAATCGAACCAGCTAGCCTATATGTATTCGCTCAGTGGTTAGGTCCCTCGACACTTCTTGCTGTATTCGAACTGACAGTTTCAGCTACAAGGTAATCCACGTGTCGTATATATTCACGTCATCACAGACTGGTATTAGTTATTTTTTCGCTTGAAAACAAGCTGCAATCACTATATGTTTCATTTGACTGTGGCTGCATGAGCAATCTCTTATAACGGGAACTAATATGTAAGTAAAAAGCACAGTGACCTGTTCGTTATATAATAACTGATGGATCTACTTACTTTGGGTGATTCGTCTGAAAATCCATAATTCTCCATCAGTTTTATCTATATGCATTATTTGCCTATGCGTTGATTCAAAGGAACCCCTTCCAATAATGCCGTTAGATTTTCTGCTTGTACGTTTCGAAAATAATTCAGTGTTACTTCTGTCTAAACTAGTTTTGGCATTCCTTCCTTCCTTCAATCATTCATTCATTCATTCGTTCGTTCGTTCATTCATTCATTCATTCATTCATTCATTCATTCATTCACTTGGTCATTAATTCATTAATTCGTCCATTTATTAGTGCATTCATTCATTCATTCATTCATTCATTCATTCATTCATTCATTCATTCATTCATTCATTCATTCATTCATTCATTCATTCATTCACTTGATCATTCAATCCTTCATTCATTCATTCAATCATTCGTTCGTTCATTCATTCATTTGTTCATTTATAAATTCATTCATTTAGGAAACGTTCTAAATTCCGTCAGCAAAAAAAATGTGCCCTTTATGTTCTGCTCCTTAACGACTCGTTTAGCCTAAATCTAATAGAGGCGATAGAGACGGACAACATAACTTATTCTTCTTTACAATTTTCGACTATATTTCTCAAAACGGATAATTTATACGCCTTTTAGAGCTACATGTACTATTCCTAGAGCGTACGTCAAAGTAATATTTTGAACTAGAAACAATGAACGTTCGTCCCGGTTATTTAAATTTTGTTTACTTTTCGAACACTATTTCGGTTCGTACAGGCAGACTGTATGGATTTTTCTCATTCCAACGCCAATCACTTAGTTTTCCGACAACCTTCAAAGCCTCTTGCTGACTTGACAATCAGAATTTACTAAAAATGCGAATTTTGCCAGTTTATGCCACTTTAAAGAATATAAGGTAAATGTATATTTTCCCATTTCATTATTATGTCTTTGCTGCTTCACGACATAAGCCCGTCAGTTATTGATAATACGTTCTCTGTCTTCGTTACGAATTGATATTAGACTTGGTAATACAGGTATAAATATGGCTGACTTGACGGAGGGAAGAAACCATGTGTTAAATATGGTGATTCGGTCTTCCCTCTGCTTACAAACTGTCCTCCAATCCATGAGTCAAATTCGGTCTGAATATATATTATACGATAAGCTGTATACATATATATATATTATATATATAAACGACAATCCATCAATAACAGCGTCATTAGGAAACTGTTAACTGTATTTAATCTATACTGTTTGAATAGGAAATGTGCAATGCGTCCAACCATTTTTACAGGCTTTTAGGTTTTCTTAAAGTTGCATGAGCTGCCAAAATGTTGATATTTTGACGTTAAAACAGAATGTTGAAATTATCGGCTATTTTTCTCAAGACGTATAATTCAGAGGCTTTTTAGTGCTTCGAGTCTGGAAAATATACGATAAAGTATTGAACTAACTTTGGCGTTAAATGAATGAATGGTCGTCCCGGTTATTTAAATTTTGTTTACTTTTCGACCACGTTTTCGCTTCGTACAGGCCACATACTGTATGGATTTTCCTCATGTCAACGCCAATCATTCAGTTTTTTCGATGGCCTTCAAAGCCTCTTACTGTCGTGACGATCAGAAATTATGCAAAAAGTGTGAATTTTGGCAGCTCATGCCACTTTAATTATTGTAAAACAATGATATGCAGCTACTGTATTATTTTGCCCGACAAACTTTCCCGTTTAGTTTTTCGCAAATTCTTTGTAACTATACATTGTATATTAGGTTCTAGTTCTACAACAGACATGACGTCATCTGATGCGATATTATGGGTATTATGAGGTGTTCGGTATGGCGGACGAAAGTACAGAGGGTACTTTCCTCTGGGCAATCAGCCCGGTTTCCTCCCCACCAAACTTGGCAACGACATATAAGTGAAATAATCTTGAATGTGGCGTAACATATCAATCAATCTACTCCTGCCTTTGGCGAGTCTCATTGTCTACTGAAACTCAATTCGATACGGAGACAAATGTATAGGCCTATACCATTGGTGATTTCCATACAGGAACTGCAATTGTACAAGCAAAGACTTGACTGTCAATCGGCTATTCTGAGAATTAAATAGGTTTCGTTGTTAAAAAGCTAATCTAAAAAAAACTACAGCAGAATAGGTTTACGTAAGCTGAATGCTTCCCGTTACAGAATCTCTTCCACAGTGATTAAGTTTCAAGGCAGGATGGTGAAAGATACGATCCGACATTTCCCCCTTAACTGTCTAATTACTTTTCCCAAACTCACCGATGACTGAACATTGGATCTCAAACAAAAATAACTTTAGGAGAATGTACAGGATATTCCTGTATATTATATTTATGAAAACTAAAACACACGGGCACAGGGAAAATCTTCTTGTCTGAAATAACCATGGAGGCAAGTTTCTAATATGTGTTAATGTACAGGGTATGCCAGCCTGAAAATTCTGTTATTCACATTGTGTCATCAGCAGCACATTATATTAGTCATATCATTGTGTTTATGGCATATTGCGATGGTTCGGAGAATATTTTATAAAATGAATTTAACTTTAACGTTAATCGTTGTAAAAAAAAAAAGGGGGGGGGAGGGTCCTCCGTGGCTCAGTAGGTAGAGCGTTGGACACTCAAACGGAACAACCTTCCACCAATGGGTCGCGGGTTCGAATCCCACTCTATCGAAAAAAAAAATAAAAAATTTCACTCGAACGACCTACGTAATTTTTTGCCAGACTTTATCACCGGAAGGTCGTCGCTTTCCTTCGGGAATTGAGCCCGGTTTCCTCCCACAATAAAACTGACAACGCCGCCATATATGTGAAATAATATTGAGCGCGGCGCAAAACACCAAAACAATCAATCAATCAATCAATCAATCAATCAATCGACCTTTCACATATTTCTGACAACGATCCTTCATAACTCCATTAGAAGAAACACCAACCGAAACCAATTTGTGGAATAATTTCTACGGGGGTAGGCTTATTTATGGTTAGACTGGAGATGAATTTTTGTTTTCAAAACACGATCGATGTTTTTTCCATTCTGCCCTATTTAACTCTTATGACATTCACTGGGTTTGTCAAAGTGCGTTTTCTCTTTAAGGTAATGATTTATGCTGGTTTAGAAATAATTTGTCTTGGTACAATGTGCAGTAGCCTATGGGATGGATCTCTTGAGTCCGTTCTGCCGTCATTCGGCCTAATGCTACATTTGGCAAAGCTCTTCACTGGGCCACGAATAAATTGCCTCTCTACAAGACTTCTCCTCTGGGAATAAACTCACGGAATAGAGAAAAGAAATTGATGAATGAGTTAGAATATACATTCACAGAGACTGGCTTCAGGTCCTATACTTATAGTGCTTATATATACACACATATAATAGGCAGGCTACTAGTCAGAAGAAAACTCTCTTGTATTCTTTCTTTGTAGGAACCTAATTATATATTTTCACTTTCTTTTCCTATTATTATATTTTGTTTGATCTCCGTTTACCCGACGTCTTGCCATAGATGAAGATCTGTACCACTTTGTCTATATATTCCTGAAGATTCTACCGACACGCCAAACTCATGTCTGTCTTCAACCTATTGAAACATTAGCAGTTTTGGTTTATTACAACAACCTATGATTGGGTATAAAGATCTAAATCGCATACCCCCATTTTTAATACAATTGTAAACTTGTCTCCATGGTTATTTTAGCCAAGAGGCTTTTTTCCGTGTACCTGTGCTTCAGTTTTCATTAAAACACACATTCCCTGTGCCCGTGTATTTAGTGATCATAAATATATAACTAATAATACAACTAGAAGAATACAATAGGTAGTTTATGAAGTCTAGTGGTATGCCAACCTCGCGTAATGATACAATTGATATAACAAGCTCGCGTGATGATACAAATGCTATAACAACCTCGCGTGATGATAAAAATGCTATAACAACCTCGTGTGATGATACAAATGATATAACAACCTCGTGTGATGATACAAATGCTATAACAGCCTTGCGTGATGATTCAAATGCTATAACAACCTCGCGTGATGATACAAATGCTATAACAACCTCGCGTGATGATACAAATGATATAACAACCTCGCGTGATGATACACATGATATAACAACCTCGCGTGATGATACAAATGATATAACAGCCTTGCGTGATGATTCAAATGCTATAACAACCTCGCGTGATGATACAAATGATATAACAGCCTTGCGTGATGATTCAAATGCTATAACAACCTCGCGTGATGATACAGATGATATAACAGCCTTGCGTGATGATACACATGATATAACAACCTCGCGTGATGATTCAAATGCTATAACAACCTCGTGTGATGATTCAAATGCTATAACAACCTCGCGTGATGATTCAAATGCTATAATAACCTCGCTTAATGATTCAAATGCTATAACAACCTCGCGTGATGATTCAAATGATATACCAACCTCGTGTGATGATACAAATGCTATAGCAACCTCGCGTGATGATACAAATGATATAACAACCTCGCGTGATGATACAAATGATATAACAAGCTCGCGTGATGATACAAATGCTATAACAACCTCGCGTGATGATTCAAATGCTATAACAACCTCGCGTGATGATTCAAATGCTATAACAACCTCGCGTGATGACACAAATGATATAACAACCTAGCGTGATGATACAAATGATATAATCGTGCGATGATACACAAGCTATAACAACCTCGCGTGATGATTCAAATGCTATAACAACCTCGCGTAATGATTCAAATGCTATAAAAACCTCGCGTGATGATACAAATGATATAACAACCTCGCGTGATGATACAAATGATATAACAACCTCGCATGATGATACAAATGATATAACAACCTCGCGTGATGATACAAATGCTATAACAACCTCGCGTGATGATACAAATGCTATAACAACCTCGCGTGATGATACAAATGCTATAGCAACCTCGCGTGATGATACAAATGATATAACAAGCTCGCGTGATGATACAAATGATATAACAAGCTCGCGTGATGATACAAATGCTATAACAACCTCGCGTGATGATTCAAATGCTATAACAACCTCGCGTGATGATTCAAATGCTATAACAACCTCGCGTGATGACACAAATGATATAACAACCTAGCGTGATGATACAAATGATATAATCGTGCGATGATACACAAGCTATAACAACCTCGCGTGGTGATTCAAATGCTATAACAACCTCGCGTAATGATTCAAATGCTATAAAAACCTCGCGTGATGATACAAATGATATAACAACCTCGCATGATGATACAAATGATATAACAACCTCGCGTGATGATACAAATGATATAACAACCTCGTGTGATGATACAAATGCTATAACAACCTCGCGTGATGATAAAAATTATATAACAACCTCGTGTGTTGATTCAAATGCTATAACAACCTCGCGCGATGATTCAAATGCTATAATAACCTCGCGTAATGATTCAAATGCTATAACAACCTCGCGTGATGATTCAAATGATATAACAACCGCGTGTGATGATACAAATGCTATAACAACCTCGCGTGATGATACAAATGATATAACAACCTCGCATGATGATACAAATAATATAACAACCTCGTGTGATGATACAAATTATATAACAACCTCGCATGATGATACAAATAATATAACAACCTCGTGTGATGATACAAATGAAGACTAACTACGTATTACAATAAACGAATATGTGATTAAGTCATTTGTCGAAATATTTATTTCAGTGAAGGATATATTTTTTGTAAAGTTTCTGTTTATGATCCTATATCCTATAATGACACAGCAACTTTCCAAAAACATATCTTTCACTAAAATAAATATTTCCAACAATCTATGTCAGTACATGGTTGGTTTTCATAAATCAATCTTTGGTTTTCATAAAAAATTATCTCCATAAATTGTTTCATGATTTGCTACAGAACAGTATGAATCTTTGAGACCTAATATAAATAACTAATGTAGTAGATCATAATGTATTTTCAGCATATGATATAGGTCTGTTTCAATGTTAGCTGTTATAAGCTTAATGTAAATTGTAACTTTCCCACACAAATCAAGGGATTACATATTGCAGGTTTTGTGGTTAAGCTTAAGTTGTGAACCAGTAAGTCACTCTGCCAATCAATCAATCAATCAATCAGTAATGTTGACGTTTAGCCATTTCGGACTATGTATCCTCGACCAGATGTTTATCGTATTGTACTCGATGAACTGTTAAAACACAACCCTCTTAACACCATCGGGTTTGTAGGCTGGAATGTAAGAGTAACAATATGTGTACGGCCGCCATTCTAATCACATCACACCACATCTCCATCTGTACATTGATGGGGTGGTGTGTTCCCAGGCACAGAAGTTCTAATATAATCGAAAAGATCTTGAGTGCGGCATAAAAAGCCCAACAATCACCCATCCAATGTGTATTCCAGAATCATGTGTATTTTAGACATTTCTTCTCTCCATTGCATATGCGTTGGAGATTTTTATTGTCCAACCTCTAAAACCTCTAAGATATATCAATATTCTGCTTGGTAATCCTGTTGTCAAACACTGTATAACTGTTTCCTTTTTATATGGACAAATTTGTCATCATCATCATCATCAATACTCACTTTGGGTACTATTTTAGACATTACTCATTTTGGGTACTATTTTAGACATTACTCATTTTGGGTACTATTTTAGACATTACTCATTTTGGGTACTATTTTAGACATTACTCATTTTGGGTACTATTTTAGACATTACTCACTTTGGGTACTATTTTAGACATTACTCATTTTGGGTACTATTTTAGACATTACTCACTTTGGGTACTATTTTAGACATTACTCATTTTGGGTACTATTTTAGACATTACTCATTTTGGGTACTATTTTAGACATTACTCATTTTGGGTACTATTTTAGACATTACTCATTTTGGGTACTATTTTAGACATTACTCATTTTGGGTACTATTTTAGACATTACTCATTTTGGGTACTATTTTAGACATTACTCCTTTTGGGCACTATTTTAGACATTACTCTTTTTGGGTACCATTTTAGACATTACTCATTTTGGGTACTATTTTAGACATTACTCATTTTGGGTACTATTTTAGACATTACTCATTTTGGGTACTATTTTAGACATTACTCATTTTGGGTACTATTTTAGACATTACTCATTTTGGGTATTAAAAACGACGTTTTTTATTCCAAGGGATTTGTGTTCACTTTTCACACCTGCTAAAAGTCACCGAGTTGGAATGGAGTAATTTTGTGTCCGACGCAAGGCACACGTTAAAGTAATCATCAATCAAAGTGATATTTGACTTCACACAAAGATGATTCTGGTTTACCACCACAATATGATCGAGCGTCTTCGATTGCACAGTTCACCAAAATTTCATTCCAATACTACTGGTTTTATTCAGACAATAAACTCATGTTAACCGTCTATCAGTGGAAATTCGAATGTATACATCCAAAATTAACCACGGAGTTCTCAGCACATGTTTTGATTTTGTATACGTTTTCAGAAATTGAATTCAAACAAAAATAGAATTGTTATTTGGAGCAAGTTCGTAAAAAGTTTGTTGAAGGTTGGGACATCGTGGTACCCTTAATCATTGAATACATATTGGGTTTCATCAACACACAATCAATGATTAAACAGAAAACGAAAATAATTGTAAATTCTTTTCATTTAGAATTCGCCATGACTAAATTCAAACTCTCGAAAGAAACGAATGCGTCAAGGGGGTCGAATGAGTTAGTCTAAATCGGTAAATTTGTCTCAGTCATCTCGTTGATTTCAAATACCGATACTGATTGCAAATCGACACTTTGATTGACAACCTTTGATTATTCTAAATGGAAACTGACACGTATCTAATTGCTCTAAAGAAACAAGAGAACTTCATTTATTCTTGCAGTACGCAGCAACCTGAACTCCAACGTTTAGCCTACGGTGCAATTAAACATCATCAAATCTTAAATAAACCGTACACTGGATTCAAAACAAATCCTAAATTAGAGTTTGTATTTTATTTTATCCAGTTAGCGAAATATTTACTTGACAAAGTCTACATTGTCGTAAATGTTTGATCTAACTATGTAACAATATTGTCAGAGTATATTGAATAATAAGGTGTTATATTTATGGATATTGAATGTAGTGGCAGTGGCAAATATTTACACCTCATTCAGCCAGCTCCTCCATCTGAATGTAAATGTTGCCTGTTGTATCTCCTTGAACGTCAGTGGATTGTCAATACGGGGCCATCTGGTCCGAACAGATGGTAAAACGCTGCCCATTCTAGACAGTTTCACTATCACTCCCGCCAAGCGTCAGTCAGTTAACGCAAAATGTGTACGTGCTGGAGTTCTAGCAACAATTATTCCCCAATTAGGATGGTTCATTAAAGTGGCATGAGCTGCCAACATGTTGATATTTTGACGTTGAAACAAAATGTTGAAATGATCGGCTATTTTTCTCAAGACGTATAATTCAGAAGCTTTTTAGTATTTCTAGTCTCAAGAATGTACCATAAAGTGTTGTTTTGAATTAACTTTGGCTTAGAATGAATGAATGGTCGTCCCGGTTATTTAAAGGGGCATGAGCTGCCAAAATGTTGATATTTTGACGTTGAAACAGAATGTTGAAATTATCGGCTATTTTTCCCAAGACGTATAATTCAGAAGCTTATTAGTGCTTCTAGTCTCGAGAATGTACGACAAAGTATTGTTTTGAACCTCATTCCAACGCCAATCATTAAGTTTTTCCATGGCCGTCAAAGTCTCTTACTGTCGTGACGATCAGAAATTATGAAAAAATGTGAATTTTGGCAGCTCATGCCACTTTAAGAATATTTAGAACAGTGGAACGTGGCATTTTTTCACTTCAGAGTTTTCTGTATTTCACATGGTGGGAATTGACCGATTGCATGATGACGTCACTTGGAATTTACGCTCAAAGCATTTCGGGGGATTGAGGGATGTTTACATAATTTTACAAAATGATGAAAGGAGTAATGCTGTATTCGGAAGAAGACGTAAAAGGCGACAAGTCACCAGAAAAATGACTTCCTTCTGTGGATAAGAACGCGTTATGTCCCTAATGTTTTCCTGTCACGTCTTGCCAAAAACTGGTAAACAAAATGGCAAACTGAGGTACATAGTTTACCCAGAAAGCTTTGCGTAAGTATATGTCACGTCATCGGGCTCGGCGGTAATTATTGAAAATACCAGTTTGTTGGATATGTTACTAACAATACAATATTGTTCCTTTTTATTTTATTAGTCGCTGATTAAAAATTTGTTTTAGGTGAAATCTCATTTTGTTTTCATCTACCATGCAGTGTAACAGACTAGTGTTCACATTTCGAGCCGATATCAGTAACATGAGTAATTTGACGGAGCTTTTTTATATTTTCTTATGTTAAACACCATAAGGACTGTTTTCCACCAAAAAGACAGATGTATTGAGTGACGTCACAATTTATTTCGATCCGAGAGGTCAAATGCCAATGGGAGGGTTCTTGTCGAGATCTTCGATCGTTCCTTAAAGTGGCATGAGCTGCCAAAATTAACACTTTTTCCATAATTTCTGATCGTCACGACAGTAAGAGGCTTTGGAGGCCATCGAAAAACTAAATGATTAGCGTTGGAATGAGGAAAATCCATACAGTATGTGGCCTATACGAACCGGAATAGTGTTCGAAAAGTAAACAAAATTTAAATAATCGGGACGACCATTCATTCATTCTAAGCCAAAACTTTATCGTACATACCTTTATCGTACATTATCGTACATTTCCTTAGCTAATTAAAAGGGACGGGTATTAATACTTATCTAATTTCACTTATTTCAACATTGCTTGTTTTTTGGAAGAATTTCATGTTTCATTTTGCAATTTCTTATCTGAATCATTGTCACTAAATCGGCCGATAATAACAAAAATTAAAAAAAAAACGCTCCACCCAGTTTCTCAATTTAGCTTCTGTTTTGCTTACCGAACAGAAGTGAATAATGTTTTCCCACAGAATGTAGCCAAAATTACATCTGAATTTGATTTATCTCGGCAGACGTTTCACGTAATATACGTATCATGATTTGTGTCTTAGGTTAGAGCGTTCATTGACAGGGCGAGGAGAGACGTTCCCGATATAAGCCTAAGCTGCATCTTTAGCTTTCCTTCACAATCAGTTTTGGGACTCAAGAACAGGAAACTATGAGAAACGTGATTTTTGTATCCCATAAAGATTGTGCCAAACCCCTGCAATATTAAAGCGATCTCAATTTCTTTACTCGGACTTTTCGTTTCATCCAAAATACCGTGTCTGATACATTTTGTTAAAATGGCATGAACTTCTGCAGTAGCTTAGGCCTAAATCTTTGAAATTTCGTCTTTGTTAATAAAAGGCGTTTGGCTGTGAATGTTTTTCTGAATTGAAGGTCCGATGGTCAGTCGAGGAGTCACGGCAGCTTGTTAATAAAAGGTGTTTGGCTGTGAATGCTTTTCCGAATTGAAGGTCCGATGGTCAGCCGAGGAGTCACGGCAGCTTGTTAATAAAAGGTGTTTGGCTGTGAATGCTTTACCGAATTGAAGGTCAGATGGTCAGCCGAGGGGTCACGGCAGCTTGTTAATAAAAGGTGTTTGGCTGTGAATGCTTTTCCGAATTGAAGGTCCGATGGTCAGCCGAGGAGTCACGGCAGCACCTTCAACTTCCCCCACGATGGTGACAATAATTATACGAGGAAATCTTTGTTTAATTCTACTTCTCCCTCATGTCATGTAACATCCCTGACGATGGTTTGATACAATGAACCAAATAATCAAGTCGATATATTTACTATTTATATTAGACCAAGTCATAACTGCTACACATGAGTGGAATAACACCCTGTTTCCGCATTTACCAGTAGTTTAATAATAACGTATCTTCCCTTTCTCAGTCGAGGAACGGAAAGAAAGGACATGTGGGTTGTTATCATCTCACCATGATGCAGGTTTATGTTGAAATGAGGCCAAGGCAAATGATATATCCCTTTATTTTTAGTAGGAAAACATAAGACAATATTAGGTTTACACTAACTCACGTACAAAGACTGGGTTATCTCAAGATGAACAGTGAACAGAAGGCCTTTTACTGCCAGGAATTTCCGCTATTCGGAGGTACTGGTGGAGTCGAAGGGACGTGAACCAACTGGATGGGGTGTGACCGGGGGGAACTCCTTCCCCACCACCACTACCATGACAACCTTATCACATTTAGACTTGACGGAAATATTTTTGAGGGCAGAGGAAATAAATCAACCATTTTTAATATTTGTAGACACTAAAACACACAGGCACAGGGCATTTAGACCTTTATACCCAGTGATAGGTTGTTGTAATAAACCAAAACCCATGGTATTTCTTTCATTAGGCCCGGTGGGGGCGGGGGCCAAAATTTATGGGGTTCAATCTCAGTCCACCAATGTTCTTGTCATAGTTAAGATGCGTAACCATTGTTAATGTGTCACAAAAGGATTCCAGAAAATTCTACTGACCAAAGCTAGGGTCCTGTCAGTCGTCGACCTAATGAAATATCATAGGTTTAGTTTATTACAACAATTTATGAGGTATAAAGGTCTAAATGATATAAAGTATTATTCTGATAACTTCGGGGATGTCCGTACATGTCAAAGCCCAGTCTGAAATAAATCGAGGTTTTACGTACGTGAATTAAGTCAAATCAAAACAACCGGAGTAGACTGACCAAGACAGATTGAGATCCGACTAAAGACAGTTAAATAACAATATAGCTTATTCAAATCGTGTCAAAACGACCATAATCCGCTTCATGAATAATTCAGGAGACGGAAACTACCCGAGAAGACGACTTAACGTCTCAGATTGAGCCAAACTGCCGTATCTATTTTTCTATTAAAACGACCGGAACATCAGCCACAACTACCCCCCACCCCCTCCCCCCCACAAAAAAAATCAATATTAAATTGGTTTGATGTCGTCATGTGATCTCAGTATACGTAGACTTACGCGTACCCTAGCCTACCGACGTAAAGAAAACGTGATTATGGGGAAACCAACATGACGTTACACAGAGAAACCAACATGACGTTACACAGAGAAACCAACATGACGTTACACAGAGAAACCAACATGACGTTACACAGAGAAACCAACATGACGTTACACAGAGAAACCAACATGACGTCACACAGAGAAAATAACTGTTTGCTTAATTGAGAACCTATTTTTTCCTTGGCGTTCCTCCCTGGTATCCGTTACACTCACCTAACATTAAACAGGAATCGGAATATGCTGCAGGGGTCATTGTACGCAAATATCTTACTAGCGTGTGTCAGTTAAGTTCTATGTCTAATTATATACAATATGACGGGGGTACCGTATTTATATACAATATGACCGGGGTACCGTATTTATATACAATATGACCGGGGTACCGTATCTATATACAGTATGACGGGGGCACCGTATTTATATACAATATGACCGTACATGTATTTATTAACTCCCCTCCTGAAGAAATACTGGTTTGTGACCGAGATTGTCACGTTTGCCACTTGATTGATTGGGCTTTAATTTCTTGGTTAAGATTATTTCACTTATATGGCAGCGTAAAGGACTGATCCTTTAAACGTTTATAATACACTTTCAGAGGTTTATCCAACCTTCATAAGCTGCATCTCTCACCATCATTTTTTTACATGGACAAACGCTAATGTAATGACATGGGTCGCATCGAATGCAAACAAAGGGCCAAACATTAGTTTACCATAAAAACACTAATGGATTCCTACATAATGTATATGGGGCCCTCTATAGTGTATATAAGACCCTACACAATGTATATGGGACTCTCTATAGTGTATATGAGACCCTACATAATGTATATAGGACCCTACATAATGTATATGGAACCATTATGTAGGGACCCTACATGATGTATATGGGACCCTACATAATGTATATGGGATCCTACATAATGTATATGGGACCCTACATAATGTATATGAGACCCTACATAATGTATATCAGACCCTACATAATGTATATGGGACCCTACACAATGTATATGAGACCCTACATAATGTATATTGGACCCTACATAATGTATATGGGACCCTACATAATGTATATGGGACCCTACATAATGTATATGGGACCCTACATAATATATATGGGACCCCACATAATGTATATGGGACCCTACATAATGTATATGAGACCCTACATAATGTATATGGGACCCAGCATAATGTATACTGGACCCTACATAATGTATTTACTCTCACCAATCATATTGAAAAACGTCAAAACGTAACGTAAACGTCGGTGGGTGTAGAAAATGAAGCCTATCTCTTTATTCAACATGCCGAGGGTAATAGCTAAAAACAACCGGCAGATGTTTCTCGTTTTCAGCCACTCTTCTGAAATCTTGGCTAATTGGTTCGAGTTGGCTCAAAAAGACAACCTACAAACGAAACTCCTGCTCTCACACGCCAGGCTGCACAGTCTAAATATCAGCAACCAGATATAAAGAAAAATGATTGCATTTGGGTATAAACAACCGTCATGGTTTCTAACCTTAATAATAACTTTTATCACTCTAACATCGAGCTATTAGCTTATTTATCTGATAGGTTTAAGTTTCGAGTAATCCCAAAAAATAACGAGAATACTGATATTTATCAAAAGCAGCCCATACACGATCAATTATATTGTGAAATTTAATTGCCAATAGTCTGAATTGATAATTAAATTGACCGTGTGTGAGCGATATTGATGACTTGTGCAAATAATTGAGTGAATCAAACTCTGCTTAGTACACAAGTAGTGTTATTCCGAAAAACGAAAACTTCATATTGACTCAATATTTCGACTTTTATTCACTCCTGATGATGACTGAATAAAAGTCGAAATATTGAGTCAATATGAAGTTTTCGTTTTTCGGAATAACACTACTTGTGTACTACGTTAAACTAATCAGTGGAACTAATGGAAACCCTGCTTGATATGTTATTGTGCAATTATATTGTGCAACCAGGCTTGTGCAATATAATTGATGGTGTATGGGCCGCTTTTTATGTTTACATTTCCATTAATTTGCGACTTTTAAAAATCCTCCAGTTTTAATATAAAACCTTAAACTTGCCCATGGCGTTCTTTTTCTAAATAAAGATGTTCGTCATTTATCAAACAATTAAACAACCAATCATTCAATGATCCGACCAAAGAATCAATCATTTCAATGTAACGGTTTTGATATATCTTGTATTCAGCCATAATGACGCGTCAGAACACGTGTCTTTGTTTTCAAGCTATTGCCTCAAACGATTGTACGGATGTGTTTTTGATTTAAGCTTAAGTACGTAATAACCTTCTTACGCCCATATTTTGCATAAAGTTCTACATTGATGTATAAAGTACCCGTCTTTATATTTGAGTATTCTGTTCAACGTCAGGTGCTTAGAAAACCGTTACCTCTTTGTACAAAGTAAGTGGTTTACCTGAGCCGTGTTATAAACAGATTTATTGCCCTCTGATGCCTTTAAATGTTTAGGATGGTTAAAAAGTGCATCACTTGAATTAGAAATAACGAAATCAATTCACAGCGTCTGTAAGGGCCAATTTAGTCTTCTTTTTTAATCATAATCTTGAAAGTGGTCTAAAATGTCAATCGATCGGTCAATCAATCAATAAATCAATTGATCAAAATTAAGAATCAAGGAAAATCAAAAAAGGACTTTAACATTCTTAAGACTAGTAGCAGTTAAAATGTTCTAATTTCTACTGAAGGGAACAGAATCGGAAGATCTTGAATCAATATTCTCGTTATTAAAGTCTTGAATCCAGATAGCCTCTTTATCCCATAGACAAGATTCATAGATAGATTAGAGGTCCGCGTTTTCACGTGAGCTGTGTTTTGTATTGCATAGGTGGGTATTATTGAAAACTGTTTTTCAATAAGCGTCATGTATCGATTTACGATTAAGTATTACACGTTGGTTTTCTGATTCTGATAGAGCCTCTGAAATCGTAAGTTATATTAATTTACTGGTCCCAAAATTAGCTTTGGTAAAACGAATTGAGAATTCTAACTTTACCACATTTATACTCGATAAAACCGTCCGTTTACATATCGAAAAGCCAAATGTTGGATAAAGACACCATTTCTTCGTTCTTGCTGTTAAGATAGTGTCAAATCAAACTACTACAGACGACAGCGTGTTTATAAGATCGTCTCATTTCCAGAGCTAAGAGAAGCGATAAAGGAAATTCTTGGCGATAACTAGAGTAACGTTATACAAATTCAATCAAAAGCTTTTTGTAGAGTCGTAATATCTGAGATGACATTTAGGGGGCGTTTCCACTTAACCCTTCCTTTATCAAAGATTATCTCATGCGTATTATAAATATCGTTCAAAGTTTGTTACCAATACACGATAAAGTGTCTAATTTTATTTCAACTTTGCAATGCGTTTAAGATCCGACATAGGACACCCTTAAAAGACTCTCTTAAATGTTGGGTTTATATCAGTGTGTTTAATAAACAGTTATGTGACCTTTGTCCCCGGCGGCTTTTCCGCGGCAGTAAAGTCAGCGTGTAATTCGCGATTACGCGTTAGAAGATAAATCAGATTGTTGGCGGAATCACCCGGCCCAGATATTTTTCCACGAGCTTAGGCCTATATATCTTTAAGACTTATCTTTTATCCGGCTGGTGCGTAAATTAATTTGTTTTGGAAAATGTTTAGTTGATTCTTAAAACATTCTAAATTTGACAGTCCAGACTCCTCAAGTCAAAATCCAAGCATTTCGTTCATGTTATTAACAAATCCAAATTGAGAGAGAGACCGTGTGTGTTTCATATTTTATGTTCCGCGATGTATCTTTAAAAGACTGGATGAATATATCTGTTAAAAATAGTAAGGGGACAAAACTCTAATGGGGATTGTATAGAGTTACGTCCCTAGGTTTCCAAATTATTATTTTGTTATATTTCGTATATGGTGTAATTCTGAGTTATTGGGCAATGCATTGTTTGTTCTTCATTATAAAACTATACTGTGGTCATTACTGCATGGTTAACGGAAAGGGACTTTATGATGGCGTATATCCTTTATTAAAAAGCATGAGCTGCCAAATATGAGAAAACTTCGTTGAAAAAGAATTACTTAATTGTTGATTATTTTCATCGTAAGAATAAATTTATTTAGCTGTATTCCATAACAGACTTTGTCTCTTTTGAAATCAACTCTTAAATTCCATTCAAACAACTTGACCTAGACACATACAGAAATAATATTTTCCGTCTTTGGTTTTGGTGGATATTGCCTCAGCTTTTACATTTTGTTCTGATAAAAAACACATGCCCGTAACACGCCTAACTCTCTTGTTAGGAGACCAACCTTGTCAAAACAATATATTCAATTAGCTATAGGAGTGGAAATGTTTCTAGTGTGTACGAACCAGACGAACCCATGTATTCCGATTGAACTGCACACTTTGTCCAGCTTCAAGAAGTGTTTGCCAATTACAGAACTCTCGAAACATTTTGCACCCAAAAACCCACACTACTTTGCCTCTAGACAGAGGGTCTATTAAAGGTATCTCGTATACTACAGATTTGAAAGTCTCGCGAGACTACATGTGATCAATATTAAACTGTGTCCTCGTATATGGATATCTGTACCGTACAACTCTATGTATATGCTACCTTGAAACCAAATAACATATTTTCACTTTCTTTTCCCATTATCATATCTTGTTTAATTTCAGTTTATACCACTTTTGCCATATGTAGCTGAAGATCCGCACAACTTTGTCAATATATTACAAAGTATTCCAGAAAATTTTGCCTAGTAAAGCCTTCAACTTTTAATGAAATATAATGGATGGTTTGTTTATTATGATTTCGTATGAAGGTCTAAATGAGATACCCCCTGCCCCCCTTAACACAATTACAAGCACATTTTCCCTGTGTCCGTGTGTTTTTGTTCATTTATCGTCTTCTAGTTGAATTCATGACAGTAAACAGGAATATACTACCTCGGTTCGAAAGTCAAATTGGTTTCAACTGCATATATGTATAATTCATTCTGCAGAGAAAGGTAGAGAGAAAATGACCCCTCCCCGCCAAAGGAAAAAAAAAACAAAAAAAAAACACTTACTCTTCTCGCGATATAGAAATGTGTTTTCTATTTCTCTGTTTCACTTCATACATAAAGTGTTAGCGCAGACATAGAAGCATCAATACTCTCTCATTGTCTCTTCATACTTGTCATCTTCTCGAGCCATGTTAAAATCTCCATTCCCAGTCTTAGTGTCCAGATATAGCCTCAAAGACCAAAAGTTGCCATTTTTTGGAACAATCCATTGGAATGGGGTTCAAGATTCTACACCGGAGATCAATTGATCATGGGACTTTTAAGCATTGCACAAAACAATATCATGGAATTTCAACCTGGCGTTTGCTGACAAGGAATTTGCTGGGAAGGAATTATATTGGCAATACCTGTACAGCCAATACTTATATTTGATAGAATTGATTTGTTCCTTTACTATCAAAATCACGGAGCGGGAGGGGAGGGGGGGAGGGGGGGGGGAGGGGGGGGGGTGCCGTCCAATGATGGACAAAAATCCTGTACAGCTAAGAAAGCTACGAAAAAGCAAGGATTGTGTGCTTCTAAATAGCGGGTTATGGTGTTTGACAAATTTTAGATCAATTAATCCAAACGTCTTGGTTCCTCCACAAAAGAGGCTTCTCCATTCTAAGAACCACTACATAATTGCTCTAGTAATGATGCTATAACAGACTCTGGAATTTGTAATCTTTTCCGAAATCGGTATATATCTTGAAAATAAAATCTCTATGAAACAGAGAATTGTCCTTTTGACTAGCTTTTTAGATAAGTTTGTGAAATAATGTTATTGATCCTATTGTATATATTTTTGAAAATAGATCAAAGAATGATCTTTGTTTTAATAGAAACGCTATATAGACATAAATTGTCTATTTGTTTGTCTATTTGTATATATTTACGAATACTAAAAGACATAGGGAAAATCTTCTTTACTAAATTAAGCAAGGAGACAAGTTTCTAAATGTGTGAGAAAGGGTGGTATCTAAGTGTACAAATCAATGCTCCACTCAGAATACTCCTTTGAGATGTTCCTGGTAAACTGGAATGCACGTGTGGGGCGCCAAAATACATAGCTCATGTAAAGGTCAGATTTCGTAGGAAATTTCTACCCTTTCTATCGACGGAGAATTTACTATGACTGTATGTGTTTTGTTTCTCGGTTATTGTGAAACACTGTACGGGATTTCGCACCCAGAGTAAGCCGGTTCTCCCCTCCCCCCCCCCCCCCCCCCCCCACCGCCCCTCGCTCCCATCCTCCAGATCATTCAAACGCCTCTATTGACGTCTTAACGATGCTGGAAGAGAGTTTTGTCGATCCGTCTTACATTAGCAGCGCTCTGTATTATATATTTAGCCCAAGTTTTTTTTGCCCTGGTCGCTTTACACGAGCTTTTTTGTGAGTTATACGGCTTGTATTCAAGCTAGGAGAACAAAATCAGGTACTTGTTGCTGTAGTACTACCTTAACAACAACAACATATAGGCATTACAAGACAACCAGTTCAAGGTGGAGTTTATGTTTCACGGATGGATTTGTATTTATAGTTTTATGTAATCTTTACAACCGAATCATGAAATGGAGTTAACAAAGTGGAGAACACAGGATACCTCCAGTAGTTTTACTTAACCCAATCTTATATGAAAACCCAATAAGCTACAAAACTTGTGGAACGACGTCTTGAAGTGTATCAGTCTAAACGATTGTTTGAAAAAAAAGCAAAAAAAACAAACGTGCAGGGGCTTTTAATGACGGATTTATGTTTCATCGAGTCTTTGTGAAAATAATTAGGAATTATTTTGTGACAGAAAAGATGCTTAGTATTCAACTCTTCACGTAAAAAAAAGAAAACCTTATCAACATACATACTAATTAGTTTTTGTGAAAGTGTTCGCAATAAAGTGATATCGAGTTTAATTATATGAAATCAGCTTAATCAGTAGAAATATTTGCACCTCCGACATTTTGAATGGGTCGAGCAATGCGACTGAGTGCACCTCCGACATTTTGAATGGGTCGAGCAATGCGACTGAGTGACAATGCTTTTCTTTCTATGTCCTTTGATTTGGATGAAACCGACCAGAATAAGGTAAGCTACAACATGTAATATTTGTCATGTAAGTGACTACATATACAATCGTGCAATATTCAGTCATATTTGATCGTCCAATATTCAGTCATATTTTTCATGTACGTGACTATATATACAATCGTCCAATATTCAGTCATATTTGTCATGTACGCGACTACATATACCATCGTCCAATATTCAGTCATATTTGTCATGTACGTGACTACATATACAATCGTCCAATATTCAGTCATATTTGTCATGTACGTGACTACATATACAATCGTCCAATATTCAGTCATATTTGTCATGTGCGTGACTACATACACAATCGTCCAATATTCAGTCATATTTGTCATGTACGTGACTGCATATACAATCGTCCAATATTCAGTCATATTTGTCATGTGCGTGACTACATGAATTGCCGTCCAATATGCAGTCATACATGTATTTGTCATGTACGTGACTACATATACAATCGTCCAATATTCAGTCATATTTGTCATGTGCGTGACTACATACACAATCGTCCAATATTCAGTCATATTTGTCATGTACGTGACTGCATATACAATTGTCCAATATTCAGTCATATTTGTCATGTACGTGACTACTTGTACTATCGTCCAATATTCAGTCATATTTTTCATGTGCGTGTCTACATGTACCATCGTCCAATATTCAGTCATATTTGTCATGTACGTGACTACATATACAATCGTCCAATAGTCAGTCATATTTGTCATGTACGTAATTACATATACCATCGTCCAATATTCAGTTATATTTGTCATGTACGTGATTACATATACAATCGTTCAATATTCAGTCATCTTTGTCATGTGCGTGACTACATATACTATCGTCCAATATTCAGTCATATTTGTCATGTGCGTGACTACATGTATTGCCGTCCAATATTCAACCATATTTGTCATGTACGCGACTACATATACAATCGTCCAATATTCAGTCATATTTGTCATGTACGTGACTACATGAATTGCCGTCCAATATTCAGTCATCTTTGTCATGTACGTGACTACATGAATTGCCGTCCAATATTCGGTCATATTTGTCATGTACGTGTCTACATATACAATCGTCCAATATTCAGTCATATTTGTCATGTACGTGACTACATATACAATAGTCCAATATTCAGTCAAATTTGTCAGACTGTACGTGTCTACATGTACTATCGTCCAATATTCAGTCATATTTGTCTTGTAAATGATTACATGTATTACTGTCCAATATTCAGTCATATTTGTCTTGTAAGTGCCTACATGTACTACCGTCCAATATGCAGTGATATTTTTGCGGTTACTTTATGGTAGTTAGACTTTGTTCTTATCCTATCAAATTATGCCCGGTATCTTAAGAAAGGGGGTTTCTGACTGTGTGATTCACTCTCCACTTAAAGTTGGCAACGCCACCACTTATGTCTGAAATAATCTTGAATGCGACGTAAACTATCAAACAACCAAATGACTCATAGTTAGATATAACCATCAATTAGAAACTTGTCTCCATTGTTATTTTAGACAAGAAGATTGTCCCTGTTTTAGTGTTCATAAATATAACCATCAGCAATCGGTTATGATGATAGGTGCCTAGCACTTCAAGCATTACCTTATACCGCAGGCGTAGAGCGACTTTAGTATATACTCTACGCCTGCGGTATATGGTAATGCTTGAAAGGCTCATCTGTGAAACACATACAGGTGTATAGGCTATATTGGTCTCCCTCATCTGTGTAACACATACAGGTGTATAGGTTATATTGGTCTCCCTCATCTGTGTAACACATACAGGTGTATAGGTTATATTGGTCTCTCTCATCTGTGAAACACATACAGGTGTATAGGTTATATTGGTCTCTCTCATCTGTGAAACACATACAGGTGTATAGGTTATATTGGTCTCTCTCATCTGTGTAACACATACAGGTGTATAGGTTATATTGGTCTCCCTCATCTGTGTAACATATACAGGTGTATAGGTTATATTGGTCTCCCTCATCTGTGTAACACATACAGGTGTATAGGTTATATTGGTCTCTCTCATCTGTGAAACACATACAGGTGTATAGGCTATATTGGTCTCTCTCATCTGTGAAACACATACAGGTGTATAGGTTATATTGGTCTCCCTCATCTGTGTAACACATACAGGTGTATAGGTTATATTGGTTTCTCTCATCTGTGTAACACATACAGGTGTATAGGTTATATTGGTCTCTCTCATCTGTGTAAAACATACATGTGTATAGGTTATATTGGTCTCTCTCATCTGTGTAACACATACAGGTGTATAGGTTATATTGGTCTCTCTCATCTGTGTAACACATACAGGGGTATAGGTTATATTGGTTTCTCTCATCTGTGTAACACATACAGGTGTATAGGTTATATTGGTCTCTCTCATCTGTGTAAAACATACATGTGTATAGGTTATATTGGTCTCTCTCATCTGTGTAACACATACAGGTGTATAGGTTATATTGGTCTCTCTCATCTGTGAAACACATACAGGTGTATAGGTTATATTGGTCTCTCTCATCTGTGAAACACATACAGGTGTATAGGTTATATTGGTCTCCCTCATCTGTGTAACACATACAGGTGTATAGGTTATATTGGTTTCTCTCATCTGTGTAACACATACAGGTGTATAGGTTATATTGGTCTCTCTCATCTGTGTAAAACATACATGTGTATAGGTTATATTGGTCTCTCTCATCTGTGTAACACATACAGGTGTATAGGTTATATTGGTCTCTCTCATCTGTGTAACACATACAGGGGTATAGGTTATATTGGTCTCCCTCATCTGTGTAACACATACAGGTGTATCTATAGGTTATATTGGTCTCTCTCATCTGTGAAACACATACAGGGGTATAGGTTATATTGGTCTCTCTCATCTGTGTAACACATACAAGTGTATAGGTTATATTGGTTTCCCTCATATGTGTAACACATACAGGTGTATATGTTATATTGGTCTCTCTCATCTGTGTAACACATACAAGTGTATAGGTTATATTGGTCTCCCTCATCTGTGTAACACATACAGGTGTATATGTTATATTGGCCTCTCTCATCTGTGTAAAACATACATGTGTATAGGTTATATTGGTCTCCCTCATCTGTGTAACACATACAGGTGTATAGGTTATATTGGCCTCTCTCATCTGTGTAACACATACAGGTGTATAGGTTATATTGGTTTCCCTCGTCTGTGTAACACATACAGGGGTATAGGTTATATTGGTCTCTCTCATCTGTGTAACACATACAGGTGTATAGGTTATATTGGTCTCCCTCATCTGTGTAACACATACAGGTGTATAGGTTATATTGGTCTCTCTCATCTGTGTAACACATACAGGTGTATAGGTTATATTGGTTTCCCTCATCTGTGTAACACATACAGGGGTATAGGTTATATTGGTCTCTCTCATCTGTGTAACACATACAGGTGTATAGGTTATATTGGTCTCTCTCATCTGTGTAACACATACAGGTGTATAGGTTATATTGGTCTCTCATCTGTGTAACACATACAGGTGTATAGGTTATATTGGTCTCCCTCATCTGTGTAACACATACAGGGGTATAGGTTATATTGGTCTCTCTCATCTGTGTAACCCATACAGGTGTTTAGGTTATATTGGTCTCTCTCATCTGTGTAAAACATACAGGGGTATAGGTTATATTGGTCTCTCTCATCTGTGTAACACATACAGGCGTATAGGTTATATTGGTTTTCCTCATCTGTGTAACACATACAGGGGTATAGGTTATATTGGTCTCTCTCATCTGTGTAACACATACAGGTGTATAGGTTATATTGGTCTCCCTCATCTGTGTAACACATACAGGTGTATAGGTTATATTGGTCTCCCTCATCTGTGTAACACATACAGGGGTATAGGTTATATTGGTCTCTCTCATCTGTGTAACCCATACATGTGTATAGGTTATATTGGTCTCTCTCATCTGTGTAAAACATACAGGGGTATAGGTTATATTGGTCTCTCTCATCTGTGTAACACATACAGGTGTATAGGTTATATTGGTCTCTCTCATCTGTGTAAAACATACAGGTGTATAGGTTATATTGGTCTCTCTCATCTGTGTAACACATACAGGTGTATAGGTTATATTGGTCTCTCTCATCTGTGTAAAACATACAGGTGTATAGGTTATATTGGTCTCTCTCATCTGTGTAACACATACAGGTGTATAGGTTATATTGGTCTCTCCCATCTGTGTAACACATACAGGTGTATAGGTTATATTGGTCTCTCTCATCTGTGTAACACATACAGGTGTATAGGTTCTATTGGTCTCTCATCTGTGTAACACATACAGGTGTATAGGTTATATTGGTCTCTCTCATCTGTGTAACACATACAGGTGTATAGGTTATATTGGTCTCCCTCATCTGTGTAACACATACAGGGGTATAGGTTATATTGGTCTCTCTCATCTGTGTAACACATACAGGTGTATAGGCTATATTGGTCTCTCTCATCTGTGTAACACATACAAGTGTATACTTTATATTGGTCTCTCTCATCTGCGTAACACATACAGGGGTATAGGTTATATTGGTCTCCCTCATCTGTGTAACACATACAGGGGTATAGGTTATATTGGTCTCTCTCATCTGTGTAACACATACAGGTGTATAGGTTATATTGGTCTCTCTCATCTGTGTAACACATACAGGTGTATAGGTTATATTGGTCTCCCTCATCTGTGTAACACATACAGGGGTATTGAAGTGGCGCAAAAACTCGAATGAATTACCCAATGGAATGTGGTCAATTTAGTTTCATTATCTCCAAGCTGTTGGGAGTTTCACTTTATAAAGCTGTCTGAGAACAGATAATACCACTCACTCCATGATGTATTTAATGTCTTGGACTAAATGTTTCATATTGCTTTTTCTTCTTGTATTTTATTTATATCAGTGCTAATAAGGTAAGACAAGAGAAGGAGCAAATGTATTTAGAAACACTATAACACAATACAGACTCTCCACTTCTGTTATACCAATTTTTCGCATTAAAATATCGCTGGAAGCGGCGCCAAACTAGAATAAATTACCTACATAATCAAAATGATCAATTTAGTTTTATTATCCATGAGATGTTAAGGGCTTCACTTAATAAAGCTGTGAATCCCACTCACTCCATGATGCAATTTAAGTCTTAGACTAAATGTTTTATATTGCTTTTTCTTCTTATATTGTATTTGTATTAGCGTTATACGAGACGATATCTCTGTCGACATAATTTTCAACGGCATACGGATATGCCTAAAATCTTATACTATATGTTTTATGTAGAGGAGACCGCTTTGCTGAATGAATATGACACCCGATATTTGGTGCTGCCGATAGGTGCCTTTCTCTAGGACACGGGATCGATTCCCGGTTTGCCCGTCACTCAAAATCTGCAGAAGAATTTGTACTGTGTTTCAAGAAAGTGTAATCCCCAAAACAACAAGAATGTTATATGTTTTAAACTGCTTACTCAGGTTTGCCGATTTCTACTGCCGACATAATCTCAAATGGCATAGTGATATATATACGGTCTTGGGCGATTTGTTTTGCATTGCTTCTGAGATAGTATTATTATCAGTACCATTTCCCTGGACCATCAAGACGGATCCCACGATTCACACTGACTTGCTAGTCCGAGTAACAGAGGGGTATGTATTTCAGTATTATAGGCATATACTGGGTGTTCTTCTAGAATCATTTCATTATCAATAGCACATCAGAACCTCCAGGGGGCAGGACATAGAACTAATCTACCGAGTTATCATCATGAGCGAAACAAGACTATATCTGTTAGAAACCTTATCAAAGCTCCTGTGCCTCGTACGTTGTAATAGAATCATCCGAGGCGAGGAACAGTTGGAAACGTAAGAAGTCCGGCTGGGATATAGTGGCCTGTTACTGTCCGTGTTTCGGCAGGGGGATAAAGGGTTATCTTGTCATTATGTTATTGGTTAGGATCTTATCGAATTATCAAATAAAACATTTTCCCGTTTTGAATACATTAACGATTATCTACGGAAGGTTGTTTAGGCATAAGAGCTCCTGGCCTTAATAAAACGGATACTTGTAACATTGTGAGTTGTATTTAACTTAAACATTGGGTTAGCCGAGACGAGAAGATTTTCCCTGATATATCACAGATATCTAAAACCGTGGGTATATTGCCTCAGATACTATAGGCCGTTAGTGGGCGAGTTTTGGAATGTTCTCAACGATTTTTGGTGTCCATGGAGTTGTGTGCTTAAGGCCCGTTCTCACTGTGCGATTTGTCGTACCGACTTGTAGCATGTTATTCAAACGGATGTATTTGATTGGTTGACAAATCTTATCGACCAATTAAAAGCGTCCATTTTCATCGCATCCTACAAGTCGGTACGATAAATCGCACAGTGAGAACGGGCCTTTATCTTATATTTCGGCTGGCACTTGTTTCGCTGTCTGTATCTTTACACCTACGAATTTACCACAGTTTGCCTATACGATGTTAAACATCAACTTCTTGATGGTATACAATCATACAGGCATTTTGAATATACATAAAGCTCATATTTAGGCTTTTATTAAGAGCTATATAATCTTAAAGAGCTATCCTAGAATAAATTGCAACAATGTACAGAACGAATGGGGTTCATTTTTTGGTAGTACATATTTTGTCTATCAAATGTTGGCTCAGTTTTCCTCTTGTGTTGTAGATAACAGTAGGTGTATTGATGTATTATTATACCCACACGCATCCATAACACATCGACCATCGTTTGTGGGCGGAATGTTCTGACAGTGATGTAAACTCGTGTTGCTTTATGACGGTTTTATATAGGTTTAAGAACGTTAACACGTGTTGTATGGTGTAAATATGTCTATGGCAACCATTGAGGTCACATATTATAACAACTGTAATATAACGTTATGGCTTCTTCTAGAATCTTTCTCTTCAGATCAACTTTCTGGGTATTTCTTTAGTTGGGGGTTGGTTTTCTCTTATTATCTTATACAAATACTATTGTTGTGTTTTGTTCAAATTCAATAGAGTTTTCTTTTAATTTATTATTCGAATTAAATTGCATAAACCTTTTTTGTGTAAAAATTTTCTTTCCGCTTTCATTTGCGCTGTGTGGGTTGCACTACTAATAATCGCTTAGAATAAGTCGAAGTTGGGAGAGAACAAGCCCACTTGGGTCTTATTTCCGCCATTGTATTTTCTTTATGTTTCTATCGCTATGTACAAATGAAAATTGGCGAATAAGCAAAATCAAATCAAGACCTCTTAACACGAATCTAAACTGGATATGCCTCCTTTGAGATTGAAATGTTTGGAAAACTTGTTCCATGCTTTTCCATAGAACTTGAATATAAACATATGTTGTCCCGGCGAATAATTGCTGTATCATATCTGTAACATGTTTTAGTAATTCATATTGGACAAGGTATTAAACCATATTTTCACATATTTACTTGCAGGCTATATCTCTGAGCAAACCAGTGAACTTGCGTGGAATGGACACGTCCCATTGACTGGTCTAGACCTGACTATGTAAAATATGCCGCCATTGATAGTTGAAGAGCGCGTGCATAACAGATTTGGATCGAAATTGCAACATCTCCTAGTAATGGCGGCATTCGATGCAAATCAAATGCCACTTGACCTCCATTCCACGCATATAGTTCATTGAAGCGAACTCATTGAACTTCAAATTCAGAACTATGTGGCTTCTGTTGCCGAGATAATTATTTTAAACATCATTTTGTTAAACGTCATATCAAAGTTATGTCCGCGACATGCTGATCATTTATTAAATGATTTGCGTTGTTACTTTGTTATCAAGCTATTCTTGCCCCATGGGATTAGGGTTGCCCCATGGGATTAGGGTAAGTGTAGGAATTTGGTATCAATCAGCGGCAAGTAAATATACAAAGGCTGACAAGTGTTCAATTCCAACCCAACCCTGTTTCACGACTCAATTATTGTATTGGTGTGTATAAGGTTAAGTATGTCGTCTGGCCCAGCAAAGGCCATTCATTCACTGAGTGGTAACATTACAACATTGCTTTCACCGCAATATCAGGACAATCTCAGATCCAGCGAATATTGTATCAAACCAAGAATGTCACTGTTGATTTGGCACTTTAATGTTGCTTAAAACGAGAACTTTGCAAAGGCACGTTATGTTGGAACTAAAAGTAACCCTGCAGTTCCTATACAGGGATTTGGTTTAGTTTTCAAGTTGGATTTTAGCGATATGGCGGAGTTCTTGGGAGCTGAAATAATGGGCAATCAGAAGTGACGTGTAAAATGTCTCTTCTATTGGTACCTGCGACGGAACGGTTCTGTGAAAGAAGACCTGCAATACATCATATTAACGTAGTAAGTTTGGTTTATCTTGCATTTTGTACACCAATTATTTCCTCGGAAAGTTTACCTTTACTCTACGGTTTCTGGAAGAATGTGGCTTTGAATTGTCAAAGATGACGGTTCCGATGGTAACGTATAGTTTTGTTGATTGTCTCATGAGTTTGAGCCTTTGTTAAATAGATTCGTTTTAATACTTTTATATACAGTAGGCCTATGCATCCATGCCACACCATAAGTTGTTCACAAGTGTAACCGTGTCCACATTAATTCCGTTTTGGAGATCCCAGTTTACACCATATGTCTAACGATATATCTCCCGAGTGTGTTGGTATCAAACCATTTTATATACGGGCGAGGTAACTTTGTGCCTGGTCGTAATGTAATGCCAAAGGTATCTTTTGTCATCCCTCTACCTCCGGTATAAATCTTTCGAGAAGTTCCCAAAAAGCTTAAAGTGGCATGAGCGGCCAAAATTCACACTTTTTTCATAATTTCTGATCGTCACGACAGTAAGAGACTTTGAAGGCCATGGAAAAACTATAAACGATTGGCGTTGGAATGAGGAAAATCCATACAGTATGTGGTCTGTACGAACCGAAAACGTGTTCGAAAATAAACAAAATTTAAATAACCGGGACGACCATTCATCCATTCTAAGCCAACATTAGTTCAAAACAATACTTTATCGTACATTTTCGAGACCAGAAGCACTAAAGAGCTTCTGAATTATACGTCTTGAGAAAAATAGCTAATAATTTCAAAATTCTGTTTTTACGTCAAAATATCAACATTTTGGCAGCTCATGGATATATTTTCTCCTATGTCTGTCTGAAACACCCCGGACCCAGAACTATAAAAAATAAGTTCAATCGACTGGTCAAGTTACATAAAGCCAACTATTATAGTATATCGAACTCCGTTAATTGGGGTTATAGTGAACACATCGAGATAAAGTTATGCGTATGTTAAGTTGATGATATAATACTGTATAAGTGATGGGTTTGTCAGCAGACCTATGCTATTACCATATGTATATATTATCTCCCAGTAATAATATAGTATTATCGACAGTTGACCGGATGATGTGTGTGTTTGGGACAGAGGTTCATCCCGTTCTTCCTTGTGTTAAAACCTGCTTTTGGCTTCGTTAATTGTTGTTCTGCGCCGGGCTTTTATATCATGGCATTTCAACACTCTAGGTAATTCGGTCAAGGACCATTTTGAAATCATGCTTATTGAGAAAATCCCTACTTCCACTTTCACTGCAGATACCAAGCACAAACGTTTGGATACGGAAAGTTTTTGGATTCAAACAATACAAACTATTAAACTTTTGGGTTTGAACTTGGACCATAGAAGATGTCGGCAAAACACTATAATACAATTTGTGTTTCAGTATAACAATGGCCAAAATTAAATACAAAGAATACAAATTACAAAGTAAAATTGCTCAACCCAAAGGCCAGCCATTTTTTATAAAAAGAACAAGTGTTTGAAAGATATACTGGTCAGGGCTTAACTCCCCTGTCCGTCTCCCCTACGTTTTTCTGGGGGGATCCAAAAGTTTCACTTTTTTCCCCATGATCCTATGGGGTTCAATCTCAGTCTAACGATATTCTTGCCATAGTTGAAGATGCATAAGCATTGCCAATGTATTACAAAGTGTTCCAGAAAATTCTACTTACTAAGGCCAAGCTCCTGTCAGCCATCAACCTAGGCCCTAATGGGCTATCATGGGTTTAGTTTATTACCAAAACTTATGATGGGGTATAAAGGTCTAAATGATATACCTCTTTTTAACACAATTAGAAACTTGTCCCCATGGTTATTTTAGACAAGAGTTTTCCTGTGCGCGTGTGTTTTAGTGTTCATAACTATATATGATGACGTTGGCGTTGTGAATCGAGAAAGAAACCGGGGCCTTTGTCCCGGAGAACCCGACAGGTATTTGTGGGATTCGAACACGCACCCTATTAATACAAGAATTTCAAGTCTATACTTCCGACCATTCCAAAAAGGAAGAGATTTGTTGTTGTCTGGAACAAGCCTACAGACCACTGTGATAGTAAAGACTAGACAAACGAATAGCAAACTCCGGTATATATCTTCACACTTTGGTAGTCCGTCAGTCGCCAATCACTGTGCTCGCTGTGTACATGTTGTTCAGGGTTTGGTCCAGTTTGTTTCTATCTAATAATTCATAAAATGTCTCGTGAGGGCAATACGCTGTATTATCGCCCAGCTTTTTGCACTACATTTCATCCAGCTGATTAACGCTGGGATAAGTCTGTGTTGGTTTAACAGTCGTGAAAATCCTTCCCAGCTACGATCAACTCGTGGTGATAAAGGTGTCGACCAATAAATACTCAATCCGACTTAACACTGAATTCCCATCATCGTCGGAATTCATAAAAACAGACTATAGGAATCTTGTATATTATGTTGCCATTATGGGAATATTATGGAAATGGTGCACATATTTATCACTTTCGTTAAAGAAAGCATAGGGCTTTGAGACATAAACATATTGATGCGTGGACCTTTTGGTGCAGCACATCAAGGCTGACTTCTAAAACGCCAGAAACTAAGAATACGAATGGTTTAAGTAGGTGATTTTGACAGTCTTAAAAACCATCGGTATTGCTTGATACGCCGAATGTTATAGAAGATAACGTTAGCAGTTACATGTAGCTTAAGAAATGTTTTCGGTTGGACCCCCTAAGTGTGACTCTGTTGTTGAATTCCATAACGTTGTTGCAACACCCAGAAGTTCTCTAACAATTCTCTCATCCTTTACCGGAGTGGTGAGTGACTCTTATTTAGTATTTTTATTATCCCTTGCACTATCTGAATATCAACTTAGGCTCTTTGACGTTTGTCATGTTGCTTCTGTTCTTTATGAACTATATCCTAACTGTTCTGCTGATCTAGGACTGATTTCCACAGATATGTAGAACAACATGTTTAGAAACAATATGCAAATCTATAAATTGCGAAACTAATGTAGAATTTCGCTGATTTTCTCGCATGGAACCCTTTGGCCTCGTAACCGTGGTGTAACATTGGGCAGGGATGAAATCTGCACCAATTCGTCAAACACATTCCGGCAGTCAATGGTTTGACTTTCACTCTGTTCTATCTGTTTCGTGCGAATGTTCCTCGCATGCACAACCGATGGGAGATTTTAGATATACATAAGTTTTAGTTATCGCTTTATTGCATGTCAGGGTTTCGACTACAACTGATTCCATTTCCTCAGACGGCCCTATTTGGTTTTGTTAATATCCCTTATTATTTGTTATTGTTCCAATTAGGCTAGTTCAATTTACCAAACTTATGGTGATATTACATATACCAACGTTCAGTCTACGAATTTGAAATACAAGGTGGAAATGATGCTTAAATTACAAGCCATGAAAATATTATTGTAACTCCTCGGTATGGACGATTCCTACCTCAGACTTCTTTAAAACTCATAAAAGATTATTCTTGTCCGCTTTTATTACATGTAGCTATTACAAAGGGCGTAAACCTGGTCTTAAACAACAACAAACTGTCATTTCTTGGAGACTTTGCCGCCATTTTTAGGTGACGTTCGAACTGCGTCAAACGGTGCATGCCAAATAAATAAAATAATAAAAATAAATAAAAGAGGACAAGAATAATCTTTTATGGGTTCTAAAGAAGTATGGGGTAGGAATTGTCCATACAGAGCAGTTACAATATTATTTTCATGGTTTGTAATTTCAGACAAAAGTGCGTCGGACTTTACCGACCAGCATTTCAAAATTCGTAGGCTGAACGTTGGTATATGTATTATCACCATAAGTTCGGTAAATTGAACTACAATTAGGCCTACAGACCATTCCGTCTTCTGAGACAAGGTGGCTGTGTTTATATATTACTTTACATATCATAGATATACCAATATGATACTCGCATAGCCGTATAAAGTGAAATGGTTTAGACAGAGAAAGACAAATTGACATTATTGATTTATGGAGGTTTATTCAATGTTTCAATAACCATGTATGTAACACTTGGTATGTATGGTGGCCGAAAAGGTACTTTCAACGTTAATTTATTTTTTCTACCAATGGCTGACGACTCGAATGTTGATAAAAAAAGTTGTTGCGTTTAAAGTGGCATGAGCTGCCAAAATGTTGATAATTTCACGTAAAAACAGAATGTTGAAATTATCGGCTATATTTCTCAAGACGTATAATTCAGAAGCTTTTTAGTGCTTCTAGTCTAGAGAATAAACGATGAAGTATTGTTTTGAACTAACTTTGGCTTAGAATAAATGTCCAATTTTGTTTATTTTTCGAACACTATTTCGGCATGTAAAGGCCGTAGACTTTATGGATTACCCTCATTCCAACGTCAATCATTTAGTTTTTCGATGGCCTTCAAAGCCTCCTACTGACGTGCCGATCAGAAATTATGAAAAAAAGTATGAATTTTGGCAGCTCATGCCACTTTAAATAAGCGTAAATCCATGAATACAGTGTTTTACAGACTTTATGTGCGTTCCTTTTAATAAAGGAAAACCACGCTCTTAGGTAAATCATAGTCCGAGAATCACGTATGCAAAATGTCCAGCGTTTTTAACATTAGGTTAATTATATGCCGTTAAAATCTTAATCACCAAGAATTCCCAAAATGCATCAGTCGTTTCCTGTATATCATTGCTCTATTTTCGTTTCTCGTGTTATTTTACATGCTAAGACAAAAACCCTGTTTGCATGTACTTTTACTGTTGTTTATGAATATGCCGAAGAAAGCGGTTTGTTTTGCCAAATAGACCTAGCGGATGTTGCTGAATCTACCCCGGCCAGCACTGGTTGAACCTTCCTTATGAGAATACAGAGGAGTGTCTCTCTATGAAAATACATGAGTTCTCGATGTTTTACCAAGTCCTAGGTGGTTATAAAGGCCGTGAACAATAGGCCATGTTATCATGTCACTGCCTGGGACCTCTTTTTAATTATTCAAAAATGGAACTCCATATTATAATATACATATATCTCGAATAAGGTTTCTTTATTGTGTGACTGGCTAATACCTTTTTTCATACAACTTGCACTTCTAACGTGCTTCTTCTTCTTCAAAAAGTGTTTTTTTGTTTGTAAGCTAAATACATCTTTAAAATGACGCCAATACTTGAGCATCTTTGGGACACAATAAACATAATTTAAATATTTTTTATAATTTAAAATGTTATTCATCTAGTTTTTTCGCTCATTTTAATCAGAGGAATAAATCGTTACACGTTATCCCCGAATACAGACTCATATATACTCTCACTTTTCTCACTTTTCACAGATTTGATTTTGGTTAACTTCAGATTTCTGTTGTTAATTAGAATTCACGAAAATATATACATCGCAACAAGGAAATATACACTTATGTTATTATGTCTTTTCGAAGTTAAAACATTTCTTGTTGGGTTTTCACTCTGGTTCTATGTGCGAAGGGTTGTCAGATATCAACTGTAGATTGTGTGTTTCCTTCTGGCAAAGAGTCAGGTTTTCTCCTTGCGCAGCCTGATAACGCCGCAATATAAGTGAAATAATCTTGAGTGCGGCGTAAAACATCAATTAATCAACTAAAGTTGAAATTACTTACTTGCTGTTAGACGTTTATACTTTAAAGGGGAACTTTAGGCTTCAGAAGAAGCGCACTAACTTTTCCTTTCCAACGATACCAAACACATATTTTTACGATTTTTTTTACTCCTGGCAGTGAAGTTAATAAAGTTTCACAATAAGAAAAACAAATTGGTCAACTTTTAAAATCTCCCATTTAAGTCTAGGTTAAATTCATCCTCTTCAAGGCCTTCGTAATTCACCAATATGGCACGCAGACCATTTTTTTGCTAGTCACATTTTCCTCAAAGCTTCTTTTGTAATTCAATTTCGTGAAACTAAAAGCAATTTGCTGGACATAGGAATACTTTAAAGAGAGTGAAATTAACCTAGGTTTAAATGGGAGATTTTGAAAGTTGACCAATTTGTTTTGTGTGTGTAACATAATACGGTATTTTTTAAACTGCATCATGTCCCATGAAAAAATCGCAAAAATATGTGTTTGGTACCGTTGGAAAGGAAAAACAAGCGCGCTTTTTTAACCATAAAGTATTCTTTTGTTTTCTTCTCCTTTAAGAGAAATAACATAACATGGGAACTAGAAACGTAGTTCTAATCCTAACCATAATCAATGTTAAGTTGTATTTGTGTTCTTTCTCTTTTAGATTCGAGTAGAAATCTGCGTTCAATTTGCCAAAGTGGGTGAGATCGATACGTTAAAGGAGCAGTATGCTGCTGATGTGGTGATCAAAGCCAAATGGCGAGAACCCGCCTTAGATGGCCAGACCATTACAGTAAGAAACAATTGCCCAATAATATACATCAGAGTAATGAAATAGGTCCCCAAAATGGAACTGACGCTTAAAGTATATCCCCAGACTTATTGACACAGTTAGTTAGGCTTACTAATAATTCTCACATTTAACAGTGATCGAGAGGTTCGAAATTGAATCGAATAGGCTTTGTTAAAATCATTTCAAGAACAAGCGAGGTGAAATTGCTTTTAATTTTTGAAAACTGTTAAGGTATGGAGAATGCAGAAGTATTCAACGAAATTAAATTCGATGGGGAAACTATTCTGCTAGAACCGACACAAATTTTCTCTATCGATTTATTTCTGTTCTCGTCAGAATCATTTGGTCCTTATTGCTAAACCACGTTAATAATAATTTCTATTTCTCTTCTCCTTAGACGACGGATTCCATAGATTGGCAGAAATATTGGAATCCGAAAATTTACATAGAGAATACACTTGGTGACCCGAAGGAGAAAATAAGTTACCGAGTTTTACATAACGATGAAGGTCACGCCTTTGTTGTGGAGAAAAGACGGGTGAAGGGGGTCTTTATGGAGAATCTAGAACTGGACGATTTCCCCTTTGATGTACAGGTGAGAAAAATGAATATCCATTAAGATCAAATAAACACGAAATCTATCCTATGTACTTAATAAACTCGATCAATCAATCAATCTTCTAAACTGGAATCAAACCATAAATCCCCCGTTGTTATCTGGTATTACCCTAGGACTTGACGATCACAGTGGCATCTGAGCTACCGTCATTTGAAGTGGAACTGATAGAGGATATTGAGGAACATCATTTGGTGAATCGCCAGTCGTTTGTTGACGAACAGGAGTGGCATCTTTATATGCACACGGAGACGGAACGAAAAGAGTTTTACATCGAGAAATCGGAGGCAACTATAAAAAGGTCGGCATTAGCTGTGAAATGTCGAGCAGCAAGGCGACCTGGTTACTTCGTCTGGAATATATTTATGGTTACAGTAAGTATGTACAATTGTATGTCTCTTATCTGAAGCCATTCTTGTCGTTCTTTTATTTCTGATGTTGACAAAGTAACTCCATTTACATGAGCCTCTGTAAGGCAACCCCCTTTCTGTACCAAAGCATATGAATTAGGTTAAATACTTATTAGATAAACCCGAACAAAAACACGAATACGTTCGTATGACTACCCCAACAAATAATGCTGCCCGGATAAAAAAATATATGTATCGATTCCAAGTTATTTTCCCCCTTTTGGGAGTTAATGTATAGGCGCCTGTTTATATTGCAGGTTGTCCCAAAATCCTATTTCAACGTCAAAGTAAAACTAAAGCTTCAGAATATTGGCAGAAATAGAAGTATCTTTTGGAAAACAATTAACAATTTTCGGTAGAAATTGACAACGACCCTTTGTTTAAGAAACCGCTTGTGGCGACTTTCTTGCTTTTTATCGTATATAGATCTTGTATCTAGAATTGCTGGGCCCTGTCTTACAAAGCTGGAGTAAATTTGCGCATTGGCCTATAGCTTGGACCGGTTGCGTCCAGGGCGCAAGTTTTTTTTATTTTTCACACTTATTCACTTCCGACGTAATTTACGCCAGCGTTGTAAAACGGGGCCCTGGACAAATGTTTCTAGAGAATATAATGCTAAAAATCGGAAGTGGAATATTTGCACTTAGGACGACCTTGACTTGTACAATAACCACTGTCACAATATACCTACATGTATATTTTTGCACATCATTTTTTCCGTTCAAAACAATGCCCATTATTCTTAACCTCAGAGTTCTTCGCCTAGTTACAATAACGCACACCGCCTATTTTAATCCTATATTAAAAGAAGTATTAACCTTGAATATTTCCTCTCTATTTTTCAGTTTCTGATTTGTAGCCTTTGTTTCGCCACATTTTCCGTGGAGAAGAATCTGCCTCATAGCCGCCTTCAGCTCTCCTTCACCCTCATGTTAACGGCAGTAGCCTTCAAATCAGTCGTCAACCAAAGTCTACCCAAAATATCCTATCTTACTTATATGGTAAGTCATTGGAGGGATTTCATTTCTATCTTAGGACGGAAACATGGCTGACATAAATTCACGAGTATTGTCAATCCAAGAATACCAAATTTAATGAGTGGTATTTTTTGTTCTCTTCATAAATTTACAATTCACCACATTTGTTAATCAATGAGAACCTAGTGGTATAATTATGAAATAATTATTCGAACATATCGAAAGGTAATGATGTAATGTAAGCGATTCAAGTCAGTTAACGTCATCCTCTCGGATTAAAAGATAAACTATCTGTGTGGTGTAATTTCTGACGATGAGAGTAGCTACTCTCGAAAGCTCATATTAAGCGCCTTCATGTACAAAGTCGCACAAGTTGTCCTATGGGTTTTGGTATCACTATTGCGTGTGCAGTACGTAACATTAATAAGCCGACCTTTTGATATACCATTACTTCTTGTAAATGTAGATTAACTTTCTCAATATACGTCTTTGATGTTTAACTGTTAAAGTGACGTGAGTTGCCAGAATGGAAATATTTTGCTGTTAAAACAGAATGTTGAAATCATCGGTTATTTTTCTCAAGACGTATAATTCAGAATCTTTTTAATCTTTCTAGTCTCGATAATGTACGATGCAGTACTGTTTCCCACTAACTTTAGGTTTAGAATGAATGGTCGTCCCGGTTATTTAAATTTTGTTTACTTTTCGAACATCATTTCGGTTCTGTATGGATTTTTCCTCATTTCAAAGTCAATTATTTAGTTTTCCGATGACCTGCAAAGCCTCTTGCCGTCGCGACAATCAGAATTTTGTTAAAAAAGTGTGACGTTTGGTATCTGATGCCACTTTAATTGTATATTCCATATTACAAATAAGAACAATATACTTCCCTCTACTTTGCTTACAATTATATTTTTTGATAACAATGCTCTTGTCGGTTAATCCCATTCCACCTTTATCCTTTTATAATTGCAGGATAAATATTTATTAGCTTCTATGATCATGTTATCTACGATTTGTGCTTGGCATGGGATCGTGACTACTATCAGTAACGTTGATGGTACAGCAGACAGGATAGAGAATATCGTCCTGACAGCACTGGCAGTTATTTATATTCTATATAATGTCGGATTTATCTTTATGATTTATCTCTTTGTAAGTATTTCTTTTTTCTGCTTTGTTAAAGCCTAAAACTAAGAAACCTGACCAAGCTGTTATAAATTCCAATCCTCCAAGTATATAAGACAAAGGAAGGAATTTAGTAACCTCGCCCAAAAGGTGTTTTCATATCCGTCACTACATTATATGCATTATTTATAATGGTATTCAACAATTAACAGGTGCAAAGAAGGAAAACGAAAAAAACAATATCTGCGCGGGGATTTCCCAATATCTGGAAGGGTTTCCAATTTGGCGGTTTCCTCCAGAAATCTGAATTGCTTCCTCCTTCACTTAACCTAGCAACGCCGCTATGAAAGTGAAATAATCTTGAGTTCGGCGTAAAACATCAATTAACCAATTCATTCAACGTATTATAATGAAATCGATTGATTGGACGCAAACAGGCGTTACATGGGAAATATTGACGGGGTGGAAATAAATCACCCCAGTTTGTTTTCTGGTTAAGCAATGTGAGATACTGGAAACACTAAAGCTGGGTGAATGTCCTTTATTTCAGCTACCTTGGATTTCTTAAATAGCATCATTACGTCTCGACTGTTTCCCGAAGAACCTGATTGTCTCGTAGGAAATGTAGAGTAATGGGAGATAACTCCAATACCTAGTCCCCGTTAGACTCACCTGTTTTCAATTTTTGTTCACGATTATTGACACGATACGATATAATGCTTTGTGTAACCTGTTGCCGCTTTAGGCGTTTTATTTTATGAATTTGTTTCCCTGAATTCTGTAAGATTTACGTTTGTAATAGATTTAACCTTTGCAATTCAACAACGGGGATTCTCGTTTTGTGTTTGTATTCCACTATTCAAGTAATTTGTATACCTTGCTTTGACAAAACCAGGAGATTTGTCTGTGGTAAAAACGTCTTCTCTTGGTTTAAATATTGTCTTTTCTGCTTTCTGTACATTTCGATCTTTTTCCTCAGCCTTGCAAGCGGCGACGCCTTATGAACTTGAAAGACAGAGAATATCGAGTAAGTTATTGCATTCTACAAGTAGTTATTCACCTTTAGAACAATGTCCTGCACATGTCTGCACCTGTATCTCAAACTTTGTCAGCCATGTTTCACCACGCATTGTTAATGACGTCACATGTCACGCGCTAAAGTTCTAACGTTGTCTGCTGTTAACATCTGCCACTGTTGCTCACAAGGCATTCTTGTTGTTGGTGCTGTACGCTCGTTCACTAACTTGTAAATTCATGTCGCCTCAATAAAAACACCGAATATGATATCGCTGTTTTGAGACCACAATAAAGTGCCTCTCAATGTAGACACTCTGGAAAAGTGACAGACTAAATCATTCCATAATATTTCGGATTATTCATTCCTTCTTCTATATCTTTGATTGCAGCCAGGTGAATTTGAGCCCATTGTCCCCAAATAAACCTTGTGTATGTATTCATTCAGTTTTTTTACCTTTAAATGTATCAAACTCGGTCTTTGTTTTACCGGTATATTTATATTGGGTGTCTTTTATCTGTAACACTCTGAAAACGTTCAGCAGAGAGTGTTTATAGATTGACCATTCGAAAATCTTGTAAACATAAGAAGATTAAAACATTTAGGATTAAGTACATGCATAGTAGTAAACACTTCAGAAAGCATTTTCTCTCCATGTTATGTAAAACGTCCAGTTTTCTTTGTTTCATTTTGCTTTCTTTCATTGTTGTTGTTGTTATGTTTTGGTAATGCTTTATGTTGTCCGCTTCCACCATTATGTTGACTCCTGGTTTATTTCCATTCTGCTGCTCGGACCACGAGAAGACAACTAAGTGTGGGATGGCAGGGGGGGGGGGGGGTTCTATATACTCATAACGATATAAATGATTCTTAACAAATAAGAAAACACTTGATTTATTGAATGTGTTCCCATAAGCGTCTCAAACCCTCTGTACTGTAATGTAGAGACATTCTTCTGGTTACCAGATCACAATGGGTTAAATGCTTCAAGCGTAGGTAGATCAGTCCACAGGCACACGGAGTGCTCTCCCTTATCCACCCTCTGTTACTATAAATATGGTCCACCAACAGAGGGTGGATGGGCTAAGGGAGAGCACTCTGTGTGCCTGTGATCAGTCATACGTGAATATTGTCACAGGAAACAGATTTAAACTACACGACGAAGGACGAACTTATCTCCATAGAGAAACTCTCACAATCATATTTCTGTACTTAATTACAACATATTTTTATTGACCTATATCTTGTCTGTCTCCAGGTATAACAGTATACATGTATAACACAGATTAACTCCACGTATACTAAACGAATATTAACGTTTAAAATCAGTCCACGAAAATTTCCCCTAAATTCTGATGGACTAGTTTTAACATATGTCTTCTTCTTTCTTCTTCTTCTTTATATAAACATTGTCTTAAGACGATGTGAAACAATATTAAAAATGTGGCTCTATGACTTAAATTAGAAATTTTATTTGTCGGAAAAATTCTACTTGAAGAGCCTTTCTCATTATTTTAACCATGAAACCGATTTTCCCCACACATACTAAAAATGTAAAGTGTGAATTATTGACCAAACATGTATGTACTATTAATCTGTAGCCATGTTGTTCTTAAAAAATAATCTCTGGTGATAAAGACATAGTTCGGTGCATTCTACCACAGTTGCCTCGATTTTCAGAGTTCGTTGCAAGAATGGGAGCTTTGACAAAAGGAGAGCGGCTTAAAAGGGAGACAATTCATGTTCATTTTCATATCCCTTTGTCCACTTCCAAATCTTCGAAAAAACATAAATAGCGTAGGAATGTCGATAAACCGTTAGTGTTGAAATCACTGACATTTATTCAAAGCCATGGATTGTATTTTAGGGTGAGTAAATGCATACAGATGAAGCGTGTGAAATTTAGTGACAATTTTGTGTAGATTGGTTACAATTGTTATTGTGTGGCTCGCGTTTTTTATGTGGTAGAATAGAAGAGTGTGGTGACACTGGTGACATACACATGTGAACTCAATAACATCCGTGTCGTTCATATCAATTAATAATCAACGGGAGGGAAAGATCGTAACCGATAACGTAATAAAAAGTAGATCATGAATTCGACAGTGATTGAGGAAAGTCCGAACAAATGATTTTTGACTTCCCCGGCCCCCACAAAAAATAAAAGTAGAACCCTAAGAATTCTACCAATGCACAGGAATACTGTATTTCTATGCGTGTCAAGACGTTTACATAACTTTATCCAACGTTTCGTCCCTTCCCCACCCCCGCCTAGGATACTTACACGTGGATTCGTTTACACAATCGTCTTGAACAAACTAGTCGATTTCGACTATCCCTTTTATCTGCACATAGTTACTTGTTTTAAAACTGGCCATACATTTATTGATAATTTACTTTTATGAATGACAACTTTGAAATCCTCGGGCAACTGTGATACGGCACCACTAGTCGAAGATTCTTTGGTATGGTAAAATGTTTTGCTTTGCCGTTTGGTGTGCCAAACTCCCCCTTTATCTTTTTACTTTACTGATGAGTGTGGTGTGATGAAAACTCAAATTGAATACAATTTATGTCATGTATATTTTCATATTGACAAATGTGGTCTCCAATAATCCCACAATTAAGTTTTCTTCTTCGATAAAATCGGCACCTGGTGAATTTATTTTCATTTTAGAAGTCGCATCAGTCAAAATTCCACTACTTTCCCTCCTGAGTTTTAGTCAAATTATTTCGTTAATCGTATTAATTTAATGATTTCTGTGCCTTGAAAGACTAATTACCTAATTTTTACGAAAGGACAAATATATTTTTTTTAATTTCAAAGTAAATTTATTTTTGCTTTTAACGTCTCCCATAGCAACTGACATGATTGCAAAATCCGCGCATGGATGTTAAACGCATTGTGATACTTAAAGATGCTTGTTTAAAACTTTTCATTGTTAGATTTTAACGTTTTTACTTGTCTTGAATTAAAAATATATATATTACATTGCATGTTTGTTAACTGCATGAGAACAACTAATACATTTTTGTTATTTAAGATTACGTAAGAATTGACTGGAAAGTAAAGCAATTCCCTATGATTAAAACTAACAAAACTTTGATAAAGATAACTCAGTGACAAGTGCTTTTGTTTCTGTCGTTCTCAGGAACAGATTACGTTGGACAAAAACTTTACACCAACAAGATATTAAAGGCCAACAAAATAACCCTGCTCAATATATATCTGAACATGAAAAGCTGGCTTGTTGTACAGCCATTTACTGTATCTTTTTCTACTTCTTTATCATGTCATTGTTTAAACGTCATTCACACAAAACTGAGTGCATAATTGACATAATCGTTAAGTGAAATGGTGATGAAGTTGACATACTCAAGTCTGTGTTTTTCCATTATTCGAACCTCCAGACCCCAGAAGAACAGTATTTAAGTCAAGTTTTAGAAGACGACTCGTCCATTGTATAGCGAAGACCCAAGAGGTGAGAGTATCAGAGGTTGTCTGCCAGAGGTTGTTAACAGTTCTCTCCCTTGAGTTGTCACAGCTGTTCCAAGGATTTCACATAGGTACAATGAGAAAGAATACAGATACAAGAGTTATCTCTCTTGGAGTAAAGGTTATGTTCCAAAGGAGAAAGATAAAGGACGAGTATGTGCCGAATACTACCCAGAGTTATTCCCCTTGGTTTTCAAACCGCGGGAGTATTTCCGTTGAGTTCTTTACAGACTATATAACGTTTTCATCTTCTGACTTGTAAAATAAAGATGACTGTTCCCTAAAAGGATAGCATGACCTGCTCCAGTTTTCGCTTCAAGACCTAGATCTCCAGATGACCAATTTGTGAATTAGAAGAAAAAGTCACTATTTAAAGCTCATTTTCAACAGCATTTAAACCGGCGGGAATAGAAATTATCTAGCGCTGATGCTCCTATTCTAAATTATAGATAACTTCCATTGAATGAATGACGACGTGTTTGTGCCAATAAGCCAAGTTTCTTTCAAAACCCCAAATGGGTAATACTTGTGTTTGAATAATTGGTTCTTCTTCTATAAAAGCATTCAGGATTAAATGTATTCCGTTTGTGTTTGTTGATCATGTGTTTGATCTGAAAGAAAACAAATGTACTGTTTCAAAATGTGTGATTATTTGGAGAGACGAAGTTTAAATTATGTTGTCTTTGCTTGAAAATGCCAGTCAACAATTGGGTTTGAATTCAACAAGGTAGCCTATATAACAGCACTGTCTTTTGCCAGCAGATGTCAACTGGAATGTAGCTCTGTTTAATTACAGATAAAAGTGAACCAATGTGATATTCAATAGGAAAAACTGAATCAAAACAGACATAATTATTGTATTGAAAGTTAACGGTTCATTTGGAGTCATGGAAAATGGGTTGTGCAAGATTTTGTTTCGGTTACAGATTTTCTGTTATCATTCGGTTTGAACATGAACGGCTAAATTTGGTTTGTCAGATATCAGTATTGACTAACAAGAGCGGATACTAACGTAGGACTCGTCGTTAAGCTATGGCATCTATCAATAGACCCGGTTGTCACCAAATTCGTTCTGTGCTACGATCTTGATATGTTTTAATCCAAAGTGCTAATTCTTTGAGAAATTGTGTTCACACGAGACGGAATAAAATGCCGATATAGAAAATGTGAAGAGTGATATTTGTTGTGTTGAGAAACCTGTTTTCTGGAAACCAACAACTGATGGAGAACAATAATGGTTTATTAACGTGCTCATCCATTCCATTCTACCAATCATGTTCATCATGAATACCAATCATGTCCACCATGAATACCAATCATGTCCACCATGAATACCAATTATGTCCACCAAGCTTACTTTATCTAACTTACAACAGCTGTTTCTTCCATGAAGATATATCATGTTTTGTTTTCCTCCAGGAAGTGGAAACATATTAACCGTATCATCTTTATCTCTAACGTATTCATTTCCACTAATCTCTCTAATGTTTATAAATAAAATTGGACGATTCCTCGAATTTGACGATGCCATTTGGGAAATAAACGCGCCCATGAACTTTTTATGTAAATGTGCCATTATGTTGAGGTTGTTCTACCGTTGTATGTTCTACAAGAACCCGTTCATTTTGTGATAAAACCAGCCTTTTAAATAGAATCTGTTGAATTTATTAAGAAGTTGAGCAAGTGGAAATAAGGAAAAAGATCGATTACTGACAGCAATAAACAATGAGTATCCGTATCCTCATTTCTACAACTCAGCTTCTGTAAAAATGTGGATGAATTTAATGCTCAATCAATCAATCAATCAATCCATTTATAGCCATCGCTGGCAGAGAGAGCAATCAAATGACACCAGATCTCAAATTGAATTAATTTTAACTTCACCCTTCGCCCTTCGTGCAAAAAACCTAATAGATGTGTGAACATCCGATGATTTGAATAATGGTTTATGTGGATTGTTTCCCATTAATATTCTATCATACTATCGTCTCTTTCGTGAAAACTCACTATCGTTTATAGCAGCCTTCCCTTTATGTGTAATTGGTATCACGCTCAAATCATCGGGTTTTCTTGACAATTTGTGTTTAATTCTATTATTATTCACTGTGTCTGTAATCTGTGCGTTTGTATTAGACTATAAAGGCATATATATATATATTTACTCTCCCATGTGCTGCCTGTCATGGGCTAAAAATGTTGCAGAATTGAAATAGACATCTGTTCGATGAAATATTCCATATAGCCTACCTCTCCCAAACTTGACTGGCTAAACGTTTCTTTAGGTTCAGACTTTTTTAGATTGTTTTCTAAACAAATGTAATCGTTTCCGGGTAAACAGATCTAATTATGTAAGAAAAACATTGATTTAGCTAAGAAGTTGTTGAAGAGTTGTTCAAAAGTGTATTGCGCTTAATAAGCCTAATGGCGAGGACGTCAGAAATGAATTACTTTGTTACACAACGCCATTTAGACCTGATTGGGACTCGTTCTACTAAGCTGGCGCAAAGTTAGGCATAGGTTTACAGCATAGAGTTGTGCCCCTAGGCTTACGGCCATACGGAAGTTCGCATAACTTAACATGCGTTTGCGACTGGCGCAACTTACGCGCAACTTACGCCAATTTAGTAGAACGAGCCCCTGAAGTCTAACATTCTCAGCAATGCAAATGTGTCAGATGGTTTTGTTTAGATTTACCAAGACGTCTTACCAGTAATTGACGATTAATTCTAGATTTGGTATGTTTTCGAATTTTTCCTTTAAATTCGACTAAAAATATGCAAACAGACGCCACCAAATCGAATATCACGTGACATATTTGTATAAATCTCAGTGGCCTCCAATAATGGTCACGTGAATGAGTACTCTCGTGACAGCTTCCGGTAGACATATTTGTACTATGTGATTCCTATACAAATAAACAACCATTATGCAGATAATAAGCTTGTATTAAATGTCAATATATCCGAAGAAGGACTTTTAAATTCTTAAAAGCTATAGAAAAATATGCAAATTACTAACGTATTGGAACCTAATTCACTTGTATATAGGGTTCATTGTTATATAATGTTTGTTACCGAATAGTCTTTCATGATCATTGGATGGTATTAATGTCCTATTTGTTTCATTCTTATTTATAACACAATGTAAGAATGTTAATTTTGGTTCTCCTACCGTCAGAATATTAAGTCTCAAACACTCTCTGTAATAAAACAATATCTAAACCTTTAATATTTGACCTTGTCTCTTTGTTTGATTTCGTACTGCGGCATGACTGCCAAAATGTTCATATTTTCCCATTAAAAGACGTGCATTCAGAGGCTCTATAGTGTTAGTATTCTTGAAAATGTTGTGTGGGCTTAGAATGAATGAACGTTCTTCCCTGTTATTTAAATTTTGTTTACTTTTCTGACACTATTTCGGCTTGTACAGCACACAGACTGTATGGATTTTCCTCATTCCAACGTCAATAATTTTGTTTTTCCATGACAATCAAAGTGTCATGTCAATCATAGCTTATGGAAATTATGAAATTTTGGCGAGTCATGCCATGTTAACTGACACGGGATAGTCAATAGTAACTAGGGCGTAAAACGTTCCATTAGACCCTTTCGGTTTCAGGATTGACGCTTGTGCAGAAGTCTCGCTATATGGCAAATGACGCAAAATTGAGTTTTTTGTAACAATCTGACGTCGGAATCATGCTCTTTTTGTTTATGACAATTTTATAGGGGCGTGCCACAGTGTCTGCAATAGAGAAAGGGTATATGGCCCAAAACACCAAAACAGAGGGGGGGGGGGAGGGGGGGGGGGGCTGTTTCTTAAAACATTGACGCTGGACGTAATGATTAGATTGATTGTAGCGTTTTATGTTGAAGGTATGTGTTTTAATATGGGGTAAATTTCAAAAAGCCAAATGTAGACGTTAATTTCTGTGGAACACACTCTCGGGTTTAGATGCGTTTCGGTGTGAACGTCATCGGTTTTCCGACGTCAGGCACCACATTTTACTCAAGTGCAGCACATTTTTAGACTTGACTACGCAGGCTGGGCGCCAACATGGTCGTGGTTATGCCCCCATGTGCGTGAACTGACGTTATTGATCAGGCTCTAGTTATACGCAAGCTCTATAAACTGTCAACAAATCAACTCAGCGACACCACGAGACAGACGGCAGGTATTTGACTCACGTGGAATTGCCCAATGATCGTGACCTTTATACAGGTAGGTCAAATGTCCTCGTGATCTAATATATGAGTTTCGTTATTCAACCAATGGCATTGCTACTGTATATTACTCACATAAAGACATGTCTCGACAACCGGTTAATATACCTCAACACGGGCATTGTCAGTATCATAGGTTATAAATACAGGAAATCCAAAATACATATCTAAAAATAGGACAAAAGACATGGATTAACGCTAATTGCAACACGTTTACTAAGATTATCAACGCCACTGAAAATGAACATTGGTTACCGATATCATTAACTCTAATGTCAAGCGGATTCCTTGTTTGCCTTTCTGTTGATTGATTGATTGATTGTTTGGTGTTTTACGCCGCGCTCAAGATTATTTCACTTATATGGCGGCGTTACCATTTTTATTGTGGGAGGAAATCCACGACCTTCCGGTGGTAACTGGCAACCATCCCATACAGGTTGCTCGAGTGAAGTCCCAGTCAGGAAATTTTCTATTTTTTTGTTCTTGGACTAAGTGGGATATGAACCCGCGACCCATTGGTGGAAGGCTCTGTTCGGATTGAGCGTCCAACGCTCTACCTACTGAGCCACTGAGGCCCCTGCCTTTCTGTTAAAGTGACAGGAGCTGACAAAATTCCCATTGTCAGGATAATGACAATTAGGTTTGAAGTTGATCGAAAAACAATGGATGAATTGATTGAAGTTTTACGCCGCACTCAGATTATTCCATTTATATGGCGTAGACAGGCTTAGTGGGGGCGAAAACCGGGATCCCCGACCGTCGGCGAGTAGCGATCGAAAAATGAAATGATTGACTTTAGAGTGAGCAAAGTCCAAACAATCTGCATCTTGTAGGAACAGAAATAATGTTCTATTACTTAGCAAAACTTAGCTAGCCGGGTCGAACTTCCGTTCATCTTAGGCCTAATTTAGTTGAAAAAAATAACCTTTAAACTTTAACATGCATTCTCACAAAAACGTTTCAGAAAAATAGCCTTTTGCCATTTTCACTTTGTTTTTAAAATAAACTTAAGCTCGAGTATCATGCCTTTAAAAATCGATGGTGGTAGTTGGATTCTATAGAGGCTAAGATAAAATAAACCAGGTCACAAGTTAAATATCATGTGAGACTCGTGTTGTTTTAACTACCAGGCTTAAAACTAGAGGCATTTCTTGGTTGACATATATGCGGAGTATTTGTGTAGATACATCGACGCCAGCTGCATTAATATCATATATATATATTTATGATCACTAAAACACACGGGCACAGGGAAAATCTTCTTGTCTAAGATAACCATATACATGTATTTACTGCGATGTGACAAAAGGATAATGTTTTGTGACAAATAGTTTTGTTACATAGTTTTATCTGTCCTGTGGGGGGGGGGGGGGGGGGAGGTGGAGAAAGCAACATTTATGGGGTACAATCTCAATCCACCGATGTTCTTGCCATAGTTAAGATGTGTATCCATTGTCAATGTGTTACAAAAGGATTCCAGAAATTCTACTGACCAAGGCTAAGCTCCTGTCAGTCGTCAACCTAATGAAATATCATAGGTTTGGTTTGTTACAACAATTTATGGGGTGTAAAGGTCTAAACGATATACCTCTTTTTAACACAATTAGAAACTTGTCTACATGGTTATTTTAGACAAGAAGATTTTCCCGGTGCCCGTGTGTTTTAGTGATCTTAAATATAATAATGTCTCCGAGGTTGTAAAGGATAATGTCTATACGTACATGTGTCTCCGAGGATGTTTATGGCGGTTAACTGACTACAACCAGTCTATACACTTATTCAACTATTTAATTTGATAGCATTTCTGATCCTGCTCCTAAACGTATATGTTTTGATTATTTCCTTTGGCTTTCTTGAAAGGTATTATATAACTTGTTTGAGGGTAGAAGTTGAATGTATAACATTAAACAAACTCTTTCTGGATTTACAACTTCTGTTATATTTGGACGTTGCAATGACTATTCGACGTCGTTTTCAAGCATATTATATAACGAACTATTGTCAAGTAAACCCGGAAACACTCGTTCTCGCTGATGTTTTTTTTTATCTTTTCTCTAAGGTGGACAAACTTGTTTGTGACATCGTCTTATTTGAAAAGTCAGATCTCATTTCCGAGAATTAACAAAAGTGCGATCCGGCCCCAACCCCTCCATCCGCCCCGAAAAACCATTCTTCGTCACTTCTACGGCTCTTTACTTCTATGAACAATATGTTGACAATTATTTTTAAAGTGGCATGAGCTGCCAAAATGTTGATATTTTGATGTTAAAACAGAATGTTGAAATTATTGGCTATTTTTCTAAAGAATTATAATTCTGAAGCTTTTTAGTGCTTCTAGTCTCGAAAATGTACGATAACCTTTTGTTTTTAACTAACTTTGGCTTAAAATGAATGAATGATCGTCCCGGTTATTTAAATTTTGTTTACTTTTCGAACACGTTATCGGTTTGTACAGGCCATATGCTGTATGGATTTTCCTCATTCCAACGCCAATCATTTAGTTTTTTGATGACTTTCAAAGCCTCTTACTGTCGTGACGATCAGAAATTATGAAAAAAGTGTGAATTTTGGCAGCCCATGCCACTTTAAGATAAAAAAGGTTATGTTTTGACTAAACGCTTCTCTAGTCTATATCGGATTTGACGCGTTCTGTTTTATAAACATAACCCTATGAATCTAGAAGCGTATCTATATCGACTCAAATGCCTTACCAATCAACACAAGGCTGTTATATTTATGAACACTAAAGCTGTTATAGATGAATCACAGTCAGTATAACCAGCATCACGTGATGCATATAGGCTACGTGACGATTACAGTCATTATTTCCTTGTCAACAGGGACATTTCGTTGTCTTAGCGCCTGGTTTGACCTGGATATCCCAGCGACCTCAGATAAAGTTATCTCAAATTTAGTTTGCATTATGGGCGGTGTTGGTTAATGTACGACTTGGTATCTTGATATTTATATATATATACATACATATATTCATCTGCAACTATATGACTTTCCCTGCGTCAGACGCCAGTGTTTGTTAAATCACGTGTTAGTGGTCACATGTTTTCTCGTAAGTGAACGGTGAGATTTAATCATCATCGGACCGTAACCAAGTCGTCTGGTTTGTATTCACGTAGCTTTATTTAAAGCAACTCCCTGAGGGAAAACATCGCTTTTTGTTGAGGCTGGTGAAGCTATAGTGTACACAACAACAACAAACTTCTCTAGGCTTACTTCATTAAACGAGGACCTCAGCTGATGTACTTTGTGAAGAAATTTCTATTATAGTTTCACACCGGGAAACTAAAGCGAACATTCTTAATTCTCTGAAAACTTGCTGTTTCGTCTAGTTTGTTTTCGTGCTTACATTGTAACAGAAAATGGGTGATTGGGGTCACGGAATCTGTGGATGTTTCGACAACTGTGGTTTATGTATCATCACATACTTCTGTCCTTGTTATACGTTCGGGAAGAATGCGGAAGGTGTCGGAGATAGTTGCTGTCTGTGTTGCATCTGCTACTTGATTCCCATTGCAGATATCGTCGCCGTTTTGAGCGTTCGAGGTAAAATTCGTAACGCCAGAGGGATAAGCGGGTCGTGTATTGGAGATTTCTGTATTCATCTTTTTTGCCATTTCTGTGCTTTGGTTCAGGAAGCCCAGGAGATACAAGGGACGGGAAATTATGGCATGGCGATTGAAAGAGAGTGACATGTCACCCATTGCTGAGTCGCATTCAGTTTGAGTGATGCTCAAAGTGAAACATTTGAAACCGGATTGCTACAATCCATTTGAGTTTTGTATAAAAATACTAAAAATGGAGTAAGCCGCCATTATTCAAAGGGGGAGGTTCAGACAGTGTGTTATCTTTAGGCTATAGTGTTTAGTGGACTTTAACCCATTCAGTTTAAATTGTGAATTTTAAAGTGCTTGTATCAAACAGCTGGAATGCATTTCATGTACCTGAAGCCTAGTGACGTCATTCGAAAAAAAAATATGGAATATAAAGGAGAATTATTTTGGATAAACTTGTTAAAGTCCCTTGTAGCAACACGCATGCGCTTATACTATTCTGTGGAGAATGCTTTCCGTCTGTCATGCTGATTCCCTCTAAATACCCCCAAGGACCTCATTAAGCATTCGGCTACTTTACATAGCTCACGATGCCTGCCTTCATATACGATTGTAATGAAGAACTCAAAGTTTTTAAGACTTTTTTTCCAATTATTGTTCAGACAGAAAGAAATACTGTTAAAAGTTAGATTATTACCATTAGCTAGAAACACACTGCCTTGTATAATTCATTGTTGGGGGATGGGGGGGGGGGGGTTGGGGGGTGTTAAATATCTAACTACATATACCACCACTGAGAAGGCGTTGTATTAAGCTGCTCTTCAAGTTAGGATAAATGTATTTTTGTGTGTGCTTTTTTAAAACAGAAAAATTAGTGCCTGAAGTGTGTGTTGTAAAATCGTTTTTAGCTATGGCATTTGATTAGATATTTAGTGTACAATTTTACTTCTATGATTTAAAGATAATTTTCTTTTTTATCTATGCATTTAAATAAAAGAAACGGAAATTATAATTTGTGCTTTTGGAAAAGAAATTCCTTTCAGTCTGTGTTTTAGCAGATTTTGGTTCTTTAATTTGCATTTTAATTGATATAGAAAATGACATACCCTGATCTGTATAGCCATAGACTGCAGAATATAAAAAAACTACATACATATTTATGATCACTAAAACACAAGGGCACAGAGAAAATCTTCTTGTCTAAACCTACATACATAGTTACTTATAGTTAGTCATAATTCAAATTAAGTACCTGAAATTAACGTGATGTCCCAAATGTAACTTGATTAATTTGTGTGGTATGTGAAAATAATAAGTAGATTGCTGATCATCTGCTTTAAAGGGGCATGAGCTGCCGAAATTCACACTTTTTTCATAATTTCTGATCGTCACGACAGTAAGAGGCTTTGAAGGCCATCGAAAAACTAAATGGTTGGCGTTGGAATGAGGAAAATCCATACAGTATGTGCCCTGTACGAACCGAAAACGTGTTCGAAAAGTAGCAAAATTTAAATAACCGGGACGACCATTCATTCATTCTAAGTCAAAGTTAGTTCAAAACAATACTTTATCGTACATTTTTGAGACTAGAAGCACTAAAAAGCTTCTGAATTATACGTCTTGAGAAAAAATAGCCGATAATTTCAACATTCTGTGTTTACGTCAAAATATCAACATTTTGGCAGCTCATGCCCCTTTAAGCGACTACTAGCCTAAGTGTTTTCAACATTAGAAGGAAAATCCTCGTTCTATCGGGATGAATTTGTACCCTGATGGCCTGATCACAGCTCTCTTAGTATGCCGGCTTTTCATTCTGTCATATCTATTGTTAAAGTGACATGGGCTGCCAAAAGTCACACTTTTTTCATAATTTCTGATCGTCACGACAGTAAGAGACTTTGAAGGCCATCGAAAAACTGAATGATTGGCGTTGGAATGAGAAAAATCCATACAGTACGTGGCCTGTACGAACCGAAAACGTGTTCGAAAAGTAAACAAAATTTAAATAGCCGGGACGACCATTCATTCATTCTAAGCCAACGTTAGTTCAAAACAATACTTTATCGTACATTTTCGAGAGTAGAAGCACTTAAAAGTGTCTGAATTGTACGTCTTGAGAAAAATAGCCAATAATTTCAACATTCTGTTTTAACCTCAACATTTTGGCAGCTCATGCCACTTTAAGGTTTCGATACCGTATTAAACCGTCACTTTATGGACGAGAGGGTTGTTTCTAAATACACCTAAGTCGGACTTAACTGTGCGACAGGCCGAACGTCTCGCAACGTAATGTTTAGTCCGTGTTTCTAGCTCCAAACTAACGCCCGACTTAGAAAAAGTCGGCCGTATTATCGTATCACCAGCGCCGTCCGTCCGCCCGTCCGTCCGTCCCAGATTCCCTTCCGCTTCATAACTTGAAGAGTTTAGATCTAATCTTTACAATTCTTTCACAACATATACCTTGTTAGTAGAAGGTGTGTCATGAACCATTTATGACATCGTCGATTGCATAATGTGGCTTCTACATTGGATTATGTAATTTTCTGTCTTAGTCTATATCTTCGTTCCCTTCCGCTCCATAACTTGAAGACTTTTGATCTGATCTTGACAATTCTTTCAGAGTATTTACCTTATGGGCAGACGGTGTGTCGTGTACCATTTCTGATTTCACCCGTTGCATAATATGGCAGCGATATAGGATTATGTAATATTCCATTCCTCTCCATAACTTCTGAAGGTCTGATCCGATCTTGACGATTTTTTCAGAGAATATACCTTATGTGCAGACGGTATTCCACGTACCATTTCTGACATCACCTGTTGCATAATATGGCAGCCAAATTGGATTATGTCATATTCCCTTTCGACTCCAGGACTTCAAATTCTTTTATAGTACGGTATAATATATACCTTATAGGTAGATGATGTGTCGCATACCAAATTTGATTTGGGTCCACATATTTTTGGTGTGTTTTCAAGAGTTTTTTTTTTATCAGAAATGTGTACCTGATGTTTAATATATATATATTAATATATATCAATGCTTTTTTTAGTACACTTGGTCCAGAGTAATACTGGAAACCAATTAATTTAAACATTCTGAGACTATTTTCTTGGATAGTTTAATGTGCGCTACAATAACAAAAAAAGACCATTTTCCTAGCTTTATTGCCCATCTGGTATTTATCAGAGTGGCTGTTTAAATAAAAATAAGGTGACAATGACTTCCACTGTTCAAAGTGGACACACAAGGTTTGTATATTTACACACCATAATATCAGTACACAAGTAGTGTTATTCCGAAAAACGAAAACTTCATATTGACTCAATATTTCGACTTTTATTCAGTCATCATCAGGAGTGCGGTACATTAGCAACAACATTGGTATATATAAAGGTAACAAACAAACAGATTAAGCAGTGATATAACAATATTAGGAATAGCCTTACAGATTTACAGGCTAGGGGATATTAACAAAGAGGGGCAGACAGTCTTATCTTAAGAATTAGGACATTGTTCATCGAAATAAGACAAGTTCTTTAGATGCTTTTATTCCACTGTTTAAGACAGGGCTATTCCTTCTAATACACAGAGCTTCTCTGAACAGGATGTCTGACCATTGATAAGATTTATCAATAATTACATCCTGTTCAGAGAAGCTCTGTGTATTAGAAGGAATAACCCTGTCTTAAACTTGTCTTATTTCGACGAACTATGTCCTAATTATTAAGATAAGACTGTCTGCACCTCATTGTTAATATCCCCTAGCCATGCCAGTTAGATCCTGCTGTTTCCCCTAATCTGTTTTCTGTATCTGTTTTGTCAACGTGCATATGTAATAATGATAATAAGTTTGTAAATCTGTAAGGCTATTCCTAATATTGTTATATCACTGCTTAATCTGTTTGTTTGTCACCTTTATATATACCAATGTTGTTGCTAATGTACCTCACTCCTGATGATGACTGAATAAAAGTCGAAATATTGAGTCAATATGAAGTTTTCGTTTTTCGGAATAACACTACTTGTGTACTACGTTAAACTTATCAGTGGAACGACTGGATAATATCAGTGGTCAGCCCAAAGATTGTTTGCTTTGTACTAAAACTATTATCAAGTCCAATAGAACAGTGTCCAAGTCAAAACTGATAAAATACAAGAATTCTGAGCTATTGCATTGATTGCTCCTTCCCAATCATGGAACATAAAAGCAATGTCAAAACAGCCTCAATATTTCAGTTTTTGCAATTAAAATGGGATTGAATTCATCTGACCAGATAACATATGTGTACCATAATGTACTTGTAATTAGTTGCAGCTTCATCAAATTCAGAAAAGAAAAACTTCTAATGTGAAATTATAACAAATGCTATATTAAATGTAAAGTTGTTAATCGTAGCGGTTTGACTTTGCCACGGCAGGCCTATGTTGAGTTTACTTTAACTCTTGTTAATACTGTCAGACGGCCGTTATTTGGTAACCGGCCATAAGTATAAAATAAATAGTCGTTTTGGAGTCAGTGACCCGAACTACGTAATGTTTAAGTTATAAATTGCCATGACAGTTATAGGTTTTGCATATATGGGTTGAAGGATAGCCCCATATAATACAAAACTACATACATCGAGGTTTGTTGATATTTTGACCCCAGAAGATTCGCCGTGTTCTCTACAACTTGAGATTTTTGTTGTATTTTTGCAAGACCTGTAAAAGTTTAAGTAATTTATGACATTTGGCCCATCCAAGAGAGTGTTCTACCTGATACACGTGGGGGCAATTGTGGGACTCATTCTACTGGCGCCTTCGGCAAATCCCGATCGCGTATAGATCCCCATCCCCTTGCAGCATATGACGTCAACCTCAAAGAATAAGTTGCATTGTGGTTATCGATGGTGGTCTAGCCTTGAAGCGAAAATGTCTTCTTTCAAACCCTTCGCATAATGTGACTCAAGAACATCAGACATGTATCGGCTTATTATGCAAGTGGGTGTGGGAAGGTGTATACGTATGGAAATGTATATCAGTGAGACATACAGACATACATACTTCGGGATGTATAAATCATCATTGTCTACGATCTTGTAGATTTCAAGGATAACGATACTCAGTCATGTACGGTGGCTGATAAGTGCCATGTGTTTTGTTTTATGTGTCATGCTTTTCATTGCACAAAATCGGCCACTAAAGCTGTGAGTATAATACGAAAAAAACGTTTTCTCCCCGTTAATTAACCTTTGTTTTGTTTTTCCAGATCGTCAGTTCTGGACGGCCTCAGCTTAATCGATCGTTTTTTCCAACGATATTGTAGTTTTTTTTAATGAGCCTCAAATTCCCGCGTCCTCTAGATAGAATTTAGACAATCAAGATATAGGTCCGAGAAAAGTCCTTTCCTTTCTTCACCCTGTTGTATTTTGACCAGACTTATAATGCCGGGGAAGCTGAGATCTAAATAAGAACAAGTTTATCTGAGGCGGATATAGGATTTCACGGTCTATTTGTGATTTATGAATGCATGTTATTTTCTTAAGACTTCCGTGTTATACTTTATGAAATTGGCTCACTTGCTATGTAAAACATGATGGCAACACGACGAAAAATACTTTTCATTGCGTTTTACTTACTAAATCGCTTATATTTTTATCTCAGAAACAGTATGGAAATGCAATGGTAAAGCGATGGTAAATACTTACCATCGCATTTCCATAGTATTTCTGAGTCCTATAAAGTCGGATTTCACTTGCACTATGCGACAAAAAGACTTTTGATGGGCTTACCGTTGCATTTTATTTTGCGAATTCCTCTTTTTGGATAACCCACAAGCACGATGATAAAACGATGGTAAATATTAACCATCGCTTTACCATCGCCTTTTCATCGTGTTTGTGACTTAGATTGAAGGAAGATTTGAAAGTTGACCAATTTGTCATCATAGGGAGCTATTTAGCGACCATAGATGTGCGGTCTTTTGTGTGGGAGGAAAGAAAGGATTTTCCATCGTGTCTTACTTTGAAATATCCATCGCGTTATACATACTCAACCAGGCTAAATCGAAATCTAAGACGCGATGAAAAATACTGCAAGATTTATTTTCGTGTTATATTTTATCAGTTTATGAAATTGTCGTTTTTTTTACTCATTTGCTGTGTAAAACACGATGGAAAATCCCTTCTCTCCTCCCCCACAAAAGACCGCACATCATTTTACTTTCTAAACCACCGATATTTTCATCTCAGAAACACTATGGAAATGCGATGGTAAAACGATGGTAACTATTTAACATCGCTTTAACATCGCGCTTTCATCGTGTTTCTCAGTCGAATAAAGCTTGGTTATATATGTATTTTGCGATAGAAATTATGATCGAGAGGATTATCACTGCAACTTACTTTATGAAGGAAAATCACAAACACGATGGAAACGCGATCACATTTTGATCGTGTTTGTGATTTAGATTGAAGGAAAACTTGAAAGTAAAACGCGATGTCCCTTCTCGGCCATCATACCAAACAGATACATTGTCATCTTTGCAGGAACAGCTTTTCTGATCAGATGCACACATTCACCTGTAACTTTATTAGCAGTGACTCATATGCCTTATAGCATGGGTATTTGCATATGTATAGGGTATACAGAAACCACCCGTTACCTGAATGGGATTTACATACAGATGTCAGGTCAAATTGCAACATGTGTATGGATAAGGTGTACGTGTTCAGTAGACTTACAGAGTTGTCTTCCCATAAACAGTCCTTCGATCGCCGTGTGTGAAAGAGTTGCAATGAAGGTATTCGCCGAAAGTCGGAGGTTTCCTCTGGGCAAAGAATCCACCCCACTAACCCTGACAATACCGGTGAAATAATCTTGAGTGCAGCGTAAAACATCAATCAATCAATACAATACCGCTGGCGTTTAAAGAGAATCATCACGGGCATTTCGATCAAGCTGATGTTAATATATGATGGAATCGATCAGTTACTCGCCATGTATCTTATTGTTCACACAACTCGTGGTGGCGTCTTATTTAGTTCTCATTAACGTGCATAATGTTAGTCATAATGTCGTCATTGGAATTGGTCAAAATAATTTCAGCTCAAAAGGAAACTATTTCAACTAGAGCTAAATTATTTCAGCTAATTTCGACTTAAGCTGATATTGTTTTAACTTCTGTTACATGTATCTCAACTCTACTAAAATAGTTTCCATTTAAGTTGAAATTATTTTTTACTCCAGATGAAATACTTGAAATTAACGGAAATAATTTCAGTAAAAATTCAAAATATAAAAGTAAAAAACAAAATTTCCAAAATAAAAAAAATCGCCATACAAAACTAGTGTTTTTTAAGTCTCAATTTGCTTGAATTTCCTTTGGGACGTACCGTAGGACTCTCCTGTCTTTTTTATCTTGGAGGTGTGTGTGTTGGGGGGGGGGGGGGGGGGGGGAGGACAGTGGTTCAAGAACTAGGCCGATTCAATAAAATTGAATGAGAAAAGTTGCTGAGAAAAAAAAAAACAATTACGAAATGGTATTGGACTTGATCTGACCATGGCAACTCTTGGTCTCTGATAATTAGAATCGTTTTATATGTTCGCAACGCTTTGCAAAAACTCGGCAACTTTTTAAGGATCGAAAATATTTATTGTCAATAACAATTTCTAATTTTCAAATAACACACTGACTGAAAAGCACCATAGCGTACATAAATCAGACAACAATATACATCTGGACATCCATAATGGGAATGAGATTGTAAACTGGATATGTGCATTTTGCAAAAAATAATAGACCTAATTATTGAACGCCAAACGGAAAGTTTTCCTCAATGGATTGATAGACATAGAAATACAGTCATAGTCATGTTCCATTGACGGTTGAAGCAAGCATAAACGATGTAATGTGTTCTGTAGTCCATAATAAGGCAGTAACTCCTGGTTCCGGTTTTGTTTCGCTGACAATTGGTAACCTAAATCCAACGCTATTTACCAATGTCGCATAAAACTGGATTTCTTGGTGCGAATACGTGGAATTATCGTGAATTTCAACTATTTGAAACTGAAACTGTGAGGAAAATGAAATTTAAATACATTTCTCTGCTAGTAAACCTGAGATTGAACTGTGAATCAACACTTTGTGAGACAGTCTGTTTTCGCTTGGTACAAGAGAGGACGCAACAGCCATTTCAGGATATCATTTAAAATTCCACTGCCACAGAATCTTAATCTTCAGATCCACGTATAGTTAATTCTTCGAGTTAAACAGTTTATGGCGTTGCTGGGCAGATTAGGTGTCGAATTACTATTGCCTATTCACGTTCTATAGCCATAGATTGTCTGGGAGGGGCACCTGCTGTCAGTTCCTGCGATTCCTGTACCAAAGCACAGAAATGACAAAACATTATAATACAGCAGTCACCGATACACGATCCCTCAATCCTCTTAGTATCACGGATCTTCTTACGAACGTTCAACAAAGCCACGAGGTTCACAAACGGGATGAAGTAAATACATCCGCAGATACAGCATCCGTCACCGACACCTTCGGCATTTTTACCGAATGTGTAACACGGACAGAAATACGTGATTACACACAAACCACAGTTATCGAAACAACCACAGAGGCCATGCTGCCATTCAGCCATATTTGAAAATGGTTGATTAAAAGATCTACTTGCAGTATTGCAATCAAAGTCTTTTACGAACTTCGGTTCTGTGTCTGAACATCCGAACCAGTAGATACGGAATATCCCTGTTTGATATTAGGAGCGCAGCCCCTGGACGTGCCTGGGACGTCCTGTATTGTCTTTTGTTTTCACCTTCATTCGCTGCAGCTGTGACTGGATGGGCAAGTGAACTCTAACCAACAACAAATTCTGTTTGTTTTATTCTATCTGTTTCCACAGCACCAGTCAGTCGTCAAACATCTGTTACTAGGAATATCTGTTGTATCTGGCATACAATACATATCTGTCTACAAATGAATTTCACTATAATATACACTGATCTGCAATGCACTCTTAAATTTAAGAAATGTTTGAAACCACCTCGTAAACAACTAACTACGTGGTGATGTCTTAATTCTTTATCATTAATTTGTCACACTCTGGCTATTCTAAAACAGACTACAAAACCTGATCATTCTTTAATGAAACTTTGAGTCTAAAAGACTTGCTCGCTATAGTGCTTTTGTTTCAAGGGGTAAAATGGAGACGCATTCTACACGTGCCTTCACGAATCCCGATCCCGAATGTGAGAGAATCGTTTATCTGTCACCCAAAGACAAGTTTCCTTCTTCAGTTGGACGTGTTATAGTAGATATAAGTGGCCGGTAACCCGTTCAGATTATTTCACATTTATTTTGGACTGAGATTTCATACACTTTTGTTGAAAGAATAAAGCATGACAAAGCTGGACGTTACCCTAGTCCTAAAGGCCAGATTTAACCTCTAAGACCATTGGACGACATTTTTATCGAAAATAACGATTAGAATGGGGTTGGAGAGTTCACATAGGAGGTCAATTGATCATGTGACTTTTAAGTTTTCAACAAAACAACAAAACCGTGGAATTTTACCTGGCATTTGCTCGCATCTACGTGCTTTTCTATTATTCTCTTGCTGTTTAATAGTTAGAGCTATTGTTAGTTACATCGCAATTTAAGCACTAACAGCTATTGCAAACGCCCCGTGGAACCTATCACAGTGGCCAGTTCAAAGTGAATCGGTTCGACATGGAAAGTCGCCATTTTGCCAGTTTTCGTCAAAATGAAACTATTTCGTAAGAATAACTCTACGTTTCCGTTACTATAGTTTGACGTTTTCTTAAATTCAAAATATATATTCACGTACAGCGTGATGTCAGGATTTGTATATTTATCTGATAGCTTTTAAAAATGTTACCCTAGATCGCACGCGAAAATCCCTGCGCTATGTCTGTACGAGGTCTATCTTAGCCACGTCTAAAGGAGATCTCGCGAGAATACGATTGCCTTGTTTAACATAGCCGCCAAGAAAGACAACTTCTTTGTAGGTTGACATTAGAAAACGTTGAATACCTCCCTTGCGAGAGCACCACAACTGTACAATTCTCACTCGATAGGACTATAAGTAGTATATTGTTCAAGTATCTAACCCATTATAGCTGTGACCATCGCCGCCAGCAGCCATTCCTTGATGTGCCATAAAAATCGAAATAAAAACTTACAGAATCTGCTCAAAATTATTATATGAAATATGCCTTCTTACAACCAACTCATTCAAACTTTATTGCCTTGAGCAGATATTTGTTCCTTGTCTCAATAATTTACCTTCAATACATTTGAAAGTAATTGAGTTACACCTATATTGACCTCATTAAATTACCGAGGACTATTAGTGACATGGGTGGAATTTTAAAATTTAGTTTTTTAGTCTTTAAAAGAATTTTACACATGTGTAAGACGAGAGATTCTATATCTCGAAGAAAATCAAGTGTGTATGCTAAAAGTTATAGCTTCAAGTAAAACGATTTGAGAACAAATTCGAAAAACATTTGAAATCTGCTAAATCATATGTAAAACATTTCCACCACGATAGAATAGTTTACACCGCAAGGAACAGTGGAAACGCTGTCTTCGTCTTAATACTACCACGAAGACAACGTTTCCACTGTACATTCCTACCGTTGAAAGGTTCTGCCGAGGTGAGAACTTTTCTCCACGGTGGAAATGTTTTCTCTGCGGTGGGAACCTTTATAACTCTGTGATGTAAACATTTTTCATTTTTGAGAACAACGTTTCAAAACGAAGCTACTACCGTGGTCAAATTCCAATAACGGAAAAAGAACAACGGAAAGACAAAATTTCAACGCATGATACTTATAGGCCTCCGATTCAAATACTGACACACACACACACACGCACACGCGCGCATCATATACTCATTATAGCAGTATCTATACTTATTAAAATATCAGACATCTGAGAGAGAGAGAACTTGTATGTATATGTACGACTAAAGTCCACCTATCTTGAGTCATCTTGTTTTCCAAACGACTATATACAGGACTCTGCAGTTTTCTGAAATATATTAAGATTGTCCAGCAATTTTACTCTATTATCATTAATACTAAATTGAGACCTTTATTCGGCCCTGGTATCCATTTTAGTATTGGATATTTTAAAACACAAATCGTAAATTGGATCGGCGTTTTTTAAAATGGGATTGAGAGCTCATTCTATTTTAGCCCTACATGACCTTCTATCCGAGATACGTCAACGCCAGGCTCAAGGACAAATCACATTTTAGCTCTATTCTATTGGCTTCGTTGTTGTTTCGATTTGAGGAGGCCGGATGGAATATAATGGTTTCAATTATCATCACGGGTATATATTTTCATCGGAGTAAAATATAACCATATCAATCTGACAGAACCCAAAACTATGATGGCCGAGAAGAGACATCGCGTTTTACGTTCAAATCTACATTTAATCTTACTCACAAACACGATAAAAATGCGATGGTAAAGCGATGGTAAATATTAACCATCGCTTTACCATCGCATTTTTATCGTGTTTGTGATTTTCTTTCAAAACCCAGTTCATAAAGTAAGTTGCAGTGATAATCCTTTCGATCCTAATTTCTATCGCAAAATACGTATAGAACCAAGCTTTATTCTACTGAGAAACGCGATGAAAACGCGATGGTAAATATTTACCATCGCATTTCCATAGTGTTTCTAAAATCAAAACATAGACGGTTTAGTTAGTAAAACGCAATAAAAAGTATTTTTCATCGCGTTTCCATCGATAGCAAATGAGCCCAAAAACGACAATTTCATAAACTAATAAAGTATAACACGAAAATAAATCTTGCTTTATTTTTCATCGCGTCTTAGATTTGTATTTAGCCTGGTTGAGTATGCGTAACGCGATGGAAATTCCAAAGTAAGACGCGATGGAAATTCCAAACTAAAAGGCGATGGTAAAGCGATGAAAAATCCTTTCTCTCCTCCCCCGCAAAAGAGCGCACAGCTCCGTATGATGACAAAATGGTCCACTTTTAAAATATCCCATTTAAGCCTAGGTTAAATTCATCCACTTCAAAACCTTCGCAACTCACCAATATGGCACGCAGACCAGTTTTTTGCTCCCCACATTTTCTTCAAAGCTTCCTTTGTATTTCAATGTAAGTTTCGAGGAACTGAAACCAAGATTCTGAAGATATGAATACTTTGAAGAGAGTGAAATTAACCTGGGTTTAAATGGGGCATTTTGAAAGTTGACCAATTTGTTTTGTGTATGTAGCATATTACGGTATCCTTTAGTTCAAGGTACTCTAAACGCTGAAGTTCAGAAAAGTTTCAGAACAATCAGAAAGTATAGCTCATACCACTTTAACATGGCATGGAGTATATTTATCGACTACAAACTGTTTAGCGAAGAAATTGAAAAGATTACAGAAATAAGTGACCATATCATTAAGAAATTTCTCAACAATAAATTTCTCAAAGAAATAATTTTTTTGTTAGAATTCCATATCTTCGGGTTGGCGTACATCATTCATACGAATGGACGCACCAATAAGCTAAAACAACCAACCAACCATATCTTCGACCAGATTCAAACTTTTGAAAAATCACTTGGTAATCTTATTCCGAATGTACAAATTATTCTCATCAACCCTAAATTTAGCCTCTATATGCCGTACTATGTGGAAATATATATGTTAACGATGATGAAAATCTTCTATGAATCATTGAGATGGAGCCTTGTAACAATTTTGAAATGTGGTGGAGGGGATGACGATGCCAACGCATTAGTCCAGGGTCCAGGGGTCACCTATAGTCCCAGAAACCAAGGGCCCGAAAATCATCCTGAGGGGTGCATACGACAAACAGGTGAAGCGCCCTCGGTTTGGGTCCGTGTAACGTTCGTTCCAATTTTCATTTTCGATATCAAAAATTGAAAATTGAATTAACGAACATTACACGGAGCGGGTTCGCTTTTGGACTGACTTTGGCAATGATACATAGGGAAACGATATAATTGCGCTATATTTAAAAAACGCCTAACGTAGAGATGCGTTCTACACTCGTGTTTTTTTGTCAAATGCCGATCATTATGATACGAACTTATACAACATTTATTAAAGATACGAGTGTGTGGGATCAATGATAGATTGCTATTTTCTTATCTATATCTCTCAAAATATCATCGGTCATGAAAAGCCTCAAATTTGACGGATCGTTTTGTAGGATAACTTTGAGAACCTAAGCGCCCGTGGCACAAGCCTTCAAGATCGGGATTTGCCGAAAAAAAAAAACGAGTATATAATGCATATCCGTGTTAGCCCTTAAATCAGGGGCAACATAATTCTCACGGCCTTGTTTTTGACTAATGGACTGTATTTAAATCAACATGTTTGGATATATATTTTAGAAATCATCATGCCATAAAACACTTAATGACTCTTCATTTGAGGAAAGTTATAAAAAAACTGAAGTTATTAAACAGCATCTCAAAATCTGTTTATCAATCAAAATCTCATCAAAGAATGGTGTATGTAGTTTTGTACTGTGTTTTTTAGTGCTCGATTTCTATCAGATAAATATTTTAGCTGAGACTCAATTATATTTCCTAAGTCCGGGCCAAGACGATATTTTCAGTGTTGATAATCATATAAAAGTTTAAAGAGCATAACATGTGTTTGTGGGACGGTGTATTCACTGAATTTTTGTGATTCTTTCATTTTTTCATGGACAATTGTTCATTGTTATAGCCAACAAGTTGCTTCACACTGCAACACCGCAAACAATACCAAAAAACAAAGATACGAATGGACGCGCCAATAAGCTAAAACAACCAACCAACCAACCAAAAAACAAATCAGCATGGTTACCGTCAAACTAAAGACGATGTGAATACGATATACCTTTCTCCGCTCCCTCTTACTTTTTCCTTTTATTTTCTATTTTCTTATGACTAAAAAAGGGGTTGGAGTGGGTGAGGGAGTGGGTTCTTGATCCCTTGGACCTGCCGATGGATAAGGCAACCTCCAAGACCCATTGTCGTTCTTCTGGGGTGAAAATCTTGGCATTTCAAAATAAACTTTTTTGTAAGCTAAAATGAGAACGCATCATTTTCCATCAATACCGGTACTCAGCTTGCTTTTCGCACGCAAATAATGTAGTTTGAGTACGTAGTACAGACGTTTAATTGTTTGAGTGAAGAGTTAACACCTTTAGTTACCTTTGAAGCCTCGCCTCGGTTTTCTGAAAATCTCATGTCTGACTTGTAATGTGCAACAAATAATGATTGGTCCCCTCAAATCCATCAACTGTCTCAGGCACGTATTTTTTCTGGCTTTCTATACATGATAGAAAATTATTTTCCATATGGGTACATATTATTTTCCGCATGGGTGGAAACTAATTTCCGTATTGGTGCAAATTAATGTTTGCATGCGTGGAAACTAATTTTTAAGCCGAAGATAAAATAAAAGGTTGGTCGAACGTGTTGTTATATATACGGTTAATACAATCTGGTAATCTCACTCTGAGTTAATCCGTATTTTGTTTAACAAATCTGTTTCATTAGGATTGATATTATAGTAGCCGAATTGAAAACTTCAAGATGTGTCTATAGAGTAAACCACATGTATAAAGTAATAGGAGCTGCTGAAATCCGTAATTTTTATACACTCTGCTTGTCAAGACAATAAGAGTTAAAATTTGAAGTTCATCTTAAAACTTAATGAATTACATAGAAATCCAAAATGTGGTCTGTACATACCGAAAAGTTGCCCGAAAAAAAAATGTGCTGTCAACTAATAAACTAATAAAATCTTTAGAATTTGTCCACTTTTTGAATTCATAATAAACTCAATATGCTCTGTTATATTACGAAATTGATGGCTATAAATTTTGATCCCACGCAAATTTTACTCTTCGATTTCCAAGGGTCAAGCCACGTAAGGTACATCCTTTCAAATGATAAGATATAACTGCATTGGCTTTGTGTTGCTTTAAGACTATTATAGAGAAAACTCTGGTGCTTCTGACTAGGAAGACAACAGGGGCCAACATGCCACTCCCATTTGTAATTGATCAACACCATGAAAAGCCAAGCACCCTTCTTTTAAACCATCTGCTTTTTCGGAGGCGAGAAAGGATTTTCCATCGCTTTACCATCGCGTTTACTTTGGATTTTCCATAGCGTCTTACTTAATGATTACCGTCGCGTAATACTTAGGAATTTGCACCCCGTAACACTTTGCAATTTCCATCGAGTTACACTTTTGTTATTTTAATCCTATCAGACTTGATAGACTTGTTACACTTAAATTATTGATAATTATTCAACTCAGAAACACGATGAAAACGCGATGGTTAATATTTACCATCGCGTTTCTATCGTGTTTGTGGCTTATCCTCAAAACAGAATTCGTAAAATAAATTAAACGGTAATTCCACCAAAAGTCTTTTTTGTCGCATAGTGCAAGTGAAATCTGACTTTATTGGACTCAGAAACACTATGGAAATGCGATGGTAAAGCGATGGTAAATATTTACCATCGCTTTACCATCGCATTTCCATAGTGTTTCTGAGGTCAAAATGTAGGCAGTTTAGTAAGTAAAACGCAATGAAAAGTATTTGATTGGTTCCGCCACAAAAACTATGGCGGAAATTTCACCAATTAGAATCTGCGTTACGTAACATCTATGCAGTGTTCAAAACAAAGATGGGCGATATTTCGGTTTATACTTCAATTCGATAAACGTGTCTCCAAGCTGAAGAGTTACAACGGTTATACGAGAACTTTTGATTGGTCTGACAGTAAATGGGCGTTCCCAGAAAACGTGGCTTTCAATCGCAGTTGGCCCAGGGATAAAAGGTGAGCTTGTTGGGAATTTAACCTTGGGTATCCGAGGATGGCATGTTCTGCGCTAGCGTTTTTTTGGGGGGTCAGACTTGTAAAGTACATGTTTACGCAAATTAAAACATATTGCCAAAGGTTGTTCATAAAACCTGTAAAAACCTTTTAAAAAATTTCTTCCATTGGCGTGGCTTCATTGATCAGCGAAAGTCATTAATGGTATCAATCGAGATCTCGTGCTATTCTACGAGATCTTCAACAACTCGAGAGCCGTCGCCGTTCATTTTCGCGCATAGTGAACTGTAAGAAACTTATATTTTATATTGTGCATGATGTTTAATTCTCTATAGGTCTACTGTTCCCAAACATGTAACCCTGCAATAATAACCTGTATCGCAAGACCTTTTGGCAGAAATACTTGTTAAAAATCAAAAATATAATCGGCACTACATCAGCTTATAAATACAGTCTAAAACAAGATGGCAGCGCCCATGGATGTCAAGGCAAAATATGATATGGACGAGGGAATAAGTTTCAAGGTATTTTATATGTATTAGGATTATGGGCGGTTTAAACGTTACCTACCAGGATTATATCGGATATCTCTCTACACAACCGAGCCAACTATCAGTGTCATATGTCTGTGTTTACAATTTTAAGACATAGACTCTCTCAAAGATTAACAAATTAAAAAAAAACGAATTGATGTTTAAAGTCACTATCGATATCATTTAAATCGCAAAATATATTTCTTCCAAAATCTCCCCAAAAAGTCTGGGAGATGTTTATCTTTAGGTCACATTGGCTTGTTATTCTAGATAATGGGAGGACTTTGTTGGGTTAAGTTGTTGTTGTTCCGTCTTTGAGAATGCAAATAACCCGACCACGAACGTTTGTATTTCCTATTAGTTTTCAACTCCTGACATCGAGTCTTCAGTGAAAACATTATTTTGAGTGGGTTGAATGGGCGAAGTTCCGAACATTTGGAGTTACTAACCAACCCCCCCCCCCCCCCCTAAACCAGCCTCCTCGCTCAAATGATGTTAATTAATGAAGATTTGCATTATTTCTAATTTTAAAAAGTGATGGTGTATGGAGTCTGGATTTGCTCTAACACAGCAGCTAAGATTCTACCCACACACGCCCACGGCACACATGTCCAGCGGCCTGAAGATGTCTGAAAACATAGATACGCTGATAAAACACTTTACAGCTTAAATATAGTGAACAGATTTGTCATGTTCACAAGTAACTACAAACACAAGCAAATCTCATCGATGGCGGCGTTTTAGGTTAGTGGAAAGTCAATCTTTTATACCAGATACATCTTAGTTCTTCCCGATAGTAATTATCCTATATAAAGATCATGTCCTACATATCGTGTACTGTATATTTATAGATTTAGTTTCTCAGATAAAACCTAAAAAGCTCCATGGAGATCCACTTATGTCTAATACAGAAATTCTATTTTGCACAGATCTTTTTGCGGTTCGATAATAAATTATTGGGATGAGCATTGATCAAAGGTATATGGGATAATTGAACAAGACTAAGTTGAGAGAAATCGATAAGTGAGGCCTTCAGTGAGACAGTGAAGTGTCTGGCAGGAGTTATCTCCCGTAACGAAAAAGCAAACGCCATTGTTTGTGATTACCTATACTACCTTTCATGTTCCGGACATCAATTTGCTCATTGAACATTCAAATTACTTTTGTCTAATTCCTGCCATGCACTTATCTTAGAGTGTATCATTTGATGTAATAGCAAAGGGAGTTAATTTGCCTGCCTCAAATTATGTTAACATGGAAAATTAGACATGAGAAAATAGAACCCTGTATTCGTATAGTTATTACATACATGGCAATTTTGTTCTCGGATATTTGATTTTATCTATTTACGTTGACATGAACGCAAACAGGATACTTTTTATTTTACCCTAAGGATACATGTATACAGTATTACACCTACAAAGGTACGAGTATATAGGCTACAGAGAGAAAGAATGTCAGTCTGGAAAAGTTGTTTTAGCTTATTGGCGCGTCCGTTTGTATGAATGATGTACGCCAGTTGGGAAAAAAGTGATTTCTAAAATTTCTATCAGGAGCGGGAGTATCGAAATCTTTCGAGACACTATTTCCATTATAATAACGATTTTGAATCAATTAAAAAAAATAAGATTGAACGAAAAAGAAAGTGACATGATAGGGTGCCGTCCAAGGAGAATTACTCCGAAGCATTCGAGGTATTTAAAGCAACGGGAGAAACCATTAAGTAACGATCAATGCAACTTTCTTACGTTTAATTCGTGTCCTTACAGTGCAGCCATTTCCAACCCAATCGTTATTTTTACCGATGAAGCTACCGTAGTTCTAGTTTTACGGTATGTGACAGTAACATTTACAGTGTTTTGCCGTAAAATCTACGGTAAAGTCTTACAGTACAATGGTAGGCAAAATGACGCTGAAAATGGTTTCTGTTTTGAAGCATGACTTATATTTTTTAATATTGTTAAGAGACAATGTATAGTTCTTTCTTTTGTCTCTTCGAGAAACCATTCAGTGAAACGTTTGGTGTCAAGGTTATCATTGTAGTTACAAGAGAGACAAAGAAGTCAGCATTAAACCAGATCCTCTATATGCCGAAAGGCATTTGTTTCTACAACTGCAACACTAGTGGAATAAGCTGTCAAATATCGGAAAAATTCATTGGAACGGCATTAGCTAGTTCTTTGCAATTTTTGTTGAGATTATAGGAATCATAGGGATGCGTATAGGTCGTTTCATGGGCAACGTCCTCCCACCACCAAGGTGTACTCACCCATCCCGGCTATTTGAATTTTAGCCGATATTTTCGGTCCGTAGGAGTAACTGGGTTTATTTTTTAAAAAAATTCAACGTTAATTCTTTATTTTTTTTAAACTTTAAATTTTCTTGACAGTCGGAATTTATAAAAAATAAATACTTTTCGCAGCTAATACCACTTGCAAAATAGTGTAAAAAACGTCACACCTCTTTTTGTTGAGATTTTGACTTAAACAACAGTAGACTATCATTTTTTTCTGTAGAGTTTAAAGTCTTGTTTTAAAATCTTTTTAAATTTAGTAATTCAAACAAAATGTCAAAACGTCGTTACCCCAAATCTCGTTTCCCCTAATATCGCTGGGTGAACATATCTTCTGCTAATGTCATGCGCAGATTATGGACCGAGAACATCAGCTGCTCGTCATTCACTAAACCTGGGTGCCAGGGTGCTTCAGCGGATCAGAGTGATAGTCCCTCATACGCCTTCCGTCGATGTCGCGCGGGATCGAATGCCAACCAGACCAAATCTGTCGATCGACGTATGCGGAAGGGTTGCCAGGTACTTGCCGAAGGGCAAAGTTCTCCCTCGGCCAAGGAGCCCGGCCCCCCCCCCCCCACACACACACACACTTAACCTGGCAACGCCGCCATATAAGTGAAACATCAATCTATCAATCAACCACTTAAGCCGACTGTCAGAGAAATTACTCCACTTTGTGTAGATCCCCGACCTTTGAAGAGTCTAGGTAACATACATGTACCCACTTTAACACTCGATCTCTTTCAATCTTTCAGATAAAAATCCCCAACAAAGAGCCAATATTTACTCTACACCTTCTAGGCGTTATGTCTAACAATATGGTTCCTTCGTCTTTCTTATTGAAGTAGGCCTACCGTTTGGATGAATATCCCATCTTCCTACTGTGAAGACAGCCCGCCATTAATAACATCGGGATACTCTTGTAGTCCTGTAATGTCTGTACATGTATGTCTTGTCATTTAGCCTGACGGGTAAGAACACAACGTCAAAGTGCTCTCTTTTATTCTCGTTCATTAAGCGCTTTATTGTAGTCGTTATAGGTGTCACCTACTGTTTGAGTCCGGACAGGTAATCACGAAGCTCTTTGCTGTCTTCCAATTCATCACGATGGGTTTCCTGACAGTCCTTTATCTCGCTTCGCTCCTTTTGTTCCTTTGCCGGTTTGTAAACTACCACCTGGTTACTTTGATGTAGATTTACGACAAAACAAACTCCGACTAGAACCTTACGGTATGCAATCCTGCTTTTGGGTTTATTAAGTTTGCGTCTCTACACCGACTAGAACCTTACGGTATGCAATCCTGTTTTTGGGTTTATTGGGTTTGCGTCTCTACACCGACTAGAACCTTACGGTATGCAATCCTGCCTTTGTGTTTATTGGGTTTGCTTCTTACACCGACTAGAACCTTACGGTATGCAATCCTGTCTTTGGGTTTATTTGGTTTGCGTCTTACACCGACTAGAATGTTACGGTATGCAATCCTGCCTTTGTGTTTATTGGGTTTGCTTCTTACACCGACTAGAACCTTACGGTATGCAATCCTGTCTTTGGGTTTATTTGGTTTGCGTCTTACAAAGACTAGAACCTTACGGTATGGATTCATTTCTTCGGGTTTATTGGGTTTGCGTCTTACACTGACTAGAACCTTACGGTATGCAATCCTGTCTTTGGGTGTATTTGGTTTGCGTCTTACACCGACTAGAATCTTACGGTATGCAATCCTGCCTTTGGGTTTGTTTGGTTTGCGTCTTACACCGACTAAAACCTTACAGTATGCATTCCTGTCTTTGGGTTTATTGGGTTTGCGTCTTACACTGACTAGAACCTTACGGTATGCAATCCTTTCTTTGGGTTTATTTGGTTTGCGTCTTACACTGGCTAGAACCTCACGGTATGCAATCCTGTCTTTGGGTTTATTGGGTTTGCGTCTTACACTGACTAGAACCTTACGGTATGCAATCCTGTCTTTGGGTTTATTGGGTTTGCGTCTTACACTGGCTAGAACCTTACGGTATGCAATCCTGTCTTTGGGTTTATTTGGTTTTGCGTCTTACACCGACTAGAACCTTATGGTTTGCAATCCTATCTTTGGGTTTATTTGGTTTTGCGTCTTACACCGACTAGAACCTTATGGTTTGCAATCCTGTCTTTGTGTTTATTTGGTTTGCGTCTTACACTGACTAGAACCTCACGGTATGCAATCCTGTCTTTGTGTTTATTTGGTTTGCGTCTTACACCGACTAGAACCTTACATGTACGGTATGCAATCCTGTCTTTGGGTTTATTTGGTTTGCGTCTTACACGGACTAGAACCTTACGGTATGCAATCCTGTCTTTGGGTTTATTTGGTTTGCGTCTTACACCGACTAGAACCTTATGGTTTGCAATCCTATCTTTGGATTTATTTGGTTTGCGTCTTACACCGACTAGAACCTTACGGTATGCAATCCTGTCTTTGTGTTTATTTGGTTTGCGTCTTACACTGACTAGAACCTCACGGTATGCAATCCTGTCTTTGTGTTTATTTGGTTTGCGTCTTACACCGACTAGAACCTTACGGTATGCAATCCTGTCTTTGGGTTTATTTGGTTTGCGTCTTACACCGACTAGAACCTTACGGTATGCAATCCTGTCTTTGGGTTTATTTGGTTTGCGTCTTAAACCGACTAGAACCTTACGGTATGCAATCCTGTCTTTGGGTTTATTTAGTTTGCGTCTTACACGGACTAGAACATTACGGTATGCAATCCTGTCTTTGGGTTTATTTGGTTTTGCGTCTTACACCGACTAGAACCTTATGGTTTGCAATCCTATCTTTGGGTTTACTTGGTTTTGCGTCTTACACTGACAAAAACCTTACGGTATGCAATGCTGCCTTTGGGTTTATTGGGTTTGCTTCTTACACCGACTAGAACCTTACGGTAAGCAATCATGTCTTTGGGTTTATTGGGTTTGCTTCTTACACCGACTAGAACCTTACGGTAAGCAATCATGTCTTTGGGTTTATTGGATTTGAGTCTTACACTGACTAGAACCTTATGGTTTGCAATCCTATCTTTGGGTTTATTTGGTTTGCGTCTTACACCGACTAGAACCTTACGGTATGCAATCATGTCTTTGGGTTTATTTGGTTTTGCGTCTTACACTGACTAGAACCTCCCGGTATGCAATCCTGTCTTTGGGTTTATTTGGTTTTGCGTCTTACACCGACTAGAACCTTATGGTTTGCAATCCTATCTTTGGGTTTATTTGGTTTGCGTCTTACACCGACTAGAACCTTACGGTATGCAATCATGTCTTTGGGTTTATTTGGTTTTGCGTCTTACACTGACTAGAACCTCCCGGTATGCAATCCTGTCTTTGGGTTTATTTGGTTTTGCGTCTTACACCGACTAGAACCTTATGGTTTGCAATCCTATCTTTGGGTTTATTTGGTTTGCGTCTTACACCGACTAGAACCTTACGGTATGCAATCATGTCTTTGGGTTTATTTGGTTTGCGTCTCTACACCGACTAGAACCTTACGGTATGCAATCATTTCTTTGGGTTTATTTGGTTTGCGTCTTACACCGACTAGAACCTTACGGTATGCAATCCTGTCTTTGGGTTTATTGGGTTTGCGTCTCTACACCGACTAGAACCTTACGGTATGCAATCATTTCTTTGGGTTTATTTGGTTTGCGTCTTACACCGACTAGAACCTTATGGTATGCAATCCTGTCTTTGGGTTTATTGGGTTTGCGTCTCTACACCGACTAGAACCTTACGGTATGCAATCATTTCTTTTAATTTATTAGCTTTGCGTCTTACACCGACTAGAACCTTACGGTATACAATCATTTCTTTGGGTTTATTTGGTTTGCGTCTTACATCGACTAGAACCTTACGGTATGCAATCCTGTCTTTGGGTGTATTTGGTTTGCGTCTTACACCGACTAGAACCTTACGGTATGCAATCCTGTCTTTGGGTTTATTTGGTTTGCTTCTTACACAGACTAGAACCTTACGGTATGCAATGATTTCTTTGGGTTTATTTGGTTTGCGTCTTACACCGACTAGAACCTTACGGTATGCAATCCTGTCTTTGGGTTTATTTGGTTTGCGTCTTACACTGACTAGAACCTTACGGTATGAAATCCTGTCTTTGGGTGTATTTGGTTTGCGTCTTACACCGACTAGAACCTTACGGTATGCAATCCTGTCTTTGGGTTTATTTGGTTTGCGTCTTACACCGACTAGAACCTTACGGTATGCAATCCTGTCTTTGGGTGTATTTGGTTTGCGTCTTACACCGACTAGAACCTTACGGTATTTAATCCTGTCTTTAGGTTTATTTGGTTTGCGTCTTACACCGACTTGAACCTTACGGTATGCAATCCTGTCTTTGGGTTTATTGGGTTTGCGTCTTACACCGACTAGAACCTCACGGTATGCAATCCTGTCTTTGGGTTTATTGGGTTTGCGTCTTACACCGACTAGAATCTTACAGTATGCAATCCTGCCTTTGGGTTTATTTGGTTTGCGTCTCTACACCGACTAGAACCTTACGGTATGCAATCCTGTCTTTGGGTTTATTTGGTTTGCGTCTTACACCGACTAGAACCTTACGGTATGCAATGATTTCTTTGGGTTTATTTGGTTTGCGTCTTACACCGACTAGAACCTTACGGTATGCAATCCTGCCTTTGGGTTCATTTGGTTTGCGTCTTACACCGACTAGAACCTTACGGTATGCAATGATTTTTTTGGGTTTATTTGGTTTGCGTCTTACACCGACTAGAACCTTACGGTATGCAATCCTGCCTTTGGGTTTATTTGGTTTGCGTCTTACACCGACTAGAACCTTACGGTATGCAATCCTGTCTTTGGGTTTATTTGGTTTGCGTCTCTACACCGACTAGAACCTTACGGCATGCAATCCTGTCTTTGGGTTTATTTGGTTTGCTTCTTACACCGACTAGAACCTTACCGTATGCAATCCTGTCTTTGGGTTTATTGGGTTTGCGTCTTACACTGACTAGAATCTTATGGTTTGCAATCCTGTCTTTGGGTTTATTGGGTTTGCGTCTTACACTGACTAGAATCTTATGGTTTGCAATCCTGTCTTTGGGTTTATTTGGTTTGCGTCTTACACTGACTAGAACCTTACGGTATGCGATCCTGTCTTTGGGTTTGTTTGTTTTGCGTCTTACACTGACTAGAACCTTACGGTATGCGATCCTGTCTTTGGGTTTATTTGGTTTGCGTCTTACACCGACTAGAACCTTACGGTATACAATCATGTCTTTTTAATCTTTTTAAATTTAGTAATTCAAACAAAATGTCAAAACGTCGTTACCCCAAATCTCGTTTCCCCTAATATCGCTGGGTGAACATATCTTCTGCTAATGTCATGCGCAGATTATGGACCGAGAACATCAGCTGCTCGTCATTCACTAAACCTGGTTGCCAGGGTGCTTCAGCGGATCAGAGTGATAGTCCCTCATATGCCTTCCGTCGATGTCGCGCGGGATCGAATGCCAACCAGACCAAATCTGTCGATCGACGTATGCGGAAGGGTTGCCAGGTACTTGCCGAAGGGCAAAGTTCTCCCTCGGCCAAGGAGCCCGCCCCCCCCCCCCCCCACACACACACACTTAACCTGGCAACGCCGCCATATAAGTGAAACATCAATCTATCAATCAACCACTTAAGCCGACTGTCAGAGAAATTACTCCACTTTGTGTAGATCCCCGACCTTTGAAGAGTCTAGGTAACATACATGTACCCACTTTAACACTCGATCTCTTTCAATCTTTCAGATAAAAATCCCCAACAAAGAGCCAATATTTACTCTACACCTTCTAGGCGTTATGTCTAACAATATGGTTCCTTCGTCTTTCTTATTGAAGTAGGCCTACCGTTTGGATGAATATCCCATCTTCCTACTGTGAAGACAGCCCGCCATTAATAACATCGGGATACTCTTGTAGTCCTGTAATGTCTGTACATGTATGTCTTGTCATTTAGCCTGACGGGTAAGAACACAACGTCAAAGTGCTCTCTTTTATTCTCGTTCATTAAGCGCTTTATTGTAGTCGTTATAGGTGTCACCTACTGTTTGAGTCCGGACAGGTAATCACGAAGCTCTTGGCTGTCTTCCAATTCATCACGATGTGTTTCCTGACAGTCCTTTATCTCGCTTCGCTCCTTTTGTTCCTTTGCCGGTTTGTAAACTACCACCTGGTTACTTTGATGTAGATTTACGACAAAACAAACTCCGACTAGAACCTTACGGTATGCAATCCTGCTTTTGGGTTTATTAAGTTTGCGTCTCTACACCGACTAGAACCTTACGGTATGCAATCCTGTTTTTGGGTTTATTGGGTTTGCGTCTCTACACCGACTAGAACCTTACGGTATGCAATCCTGCCTTTGTGTTTATTGGGTTTGCTTCTTACACCGACTAGAAACTTACGGTATGCAATCCTGTCTTTGGGTTTATTTGGTTTGCGTCTTACACCGACTAGAAAGTTACGGTATGCAATCCTGCCTTTGTGTTTATTGGGTTTGCTTCTTACACCGACTATAACCTTACGGTATGCAATCCTGTCTTTGGGTTTATTTGGTTTGCGTCTTACACAGACTAGAACCTTACGGTATGGATTCATTTCTTCGGGTTTATTGGGTTTGCGTCTTACACGGACTAGAACCTTACGGTATGCAATCCTGTCTTTGGGTTTATTTGGTTTTGCGTCTTACACCGACTAGAACCTTATGGTTTGCAATCCTATCTTTGGGTTTACTTGGTTTTGCGTCTTACACTGACGAAAACCTTACGGTATGCAATGCTGCCTTTGGGTTTATTGGGTTTGCTTCTTACACCGACTAGAACCTTACGGTAAGCAATCATGTCTTTGGGTTTATTGGGTTTGCTTCTTACACCGACTAGAACCTTACGGTAAGCAATCATGTCTTTGGGTTTATTGGATTTGAGTCTTACACTGACTAGAACCTTATGGTTTGCAATCCTATCTTTGGGTTTATTTGGTTTGCGTCTTACACCGACTAGAACCTTACGGTATGCAATCATGTCTTTGGGTTTATTTGGTTTTGCGTCTTACACTGACTAGAACCTCCCGGTATGCAATCCTGTCTTTGGGTTTATTTGGTTTTGCGTCTTACACCGACTAGAACCTTATGGTTTGCAATCCTATCTTTGGGTTTATTTGGTTTGCGTCTTACACCGACTAGAACCTTACGGTATGCAATCATGTCTTTGGGTTTATTTGGTTTGCGTCTCTACACCGACTAGAACCTTACGGAATGCAATCATTTCTTTGGGTTTATTTGGTTTGCGTCTTACACCGACTAGAACCTTACGGTATGCAATCCTGTCTTTGGGTTTATTGGGTTTGCGTCTCTACACCGACTAGAACCTTACGGTATGCAATCATTTCTTTGGGTTTATTTGGTTTGCGTCTTACACCGACTAGAACCTTATGGTATGCAATCCTGTCTTTGGGTTTATTGGGTTTGCGTCTCTACACCGACTAGAACCTTACGGTATGCAATCATTTCTTTTGGTTTATTTGGTTTGCGTCTTACACCGACTAGAACCTTACGGTATACAATCATTTCTTTGGGTTTATTTGGTTTGCGTCTTACATCGACTAGAACCTTACGGTATGCAATCCTGTCTTTGGGTGTATTTGGTTTGCGTCTTACACCGACTAGAACCTTACGGTATGCAATCCTGTCTTTGGGTTTATTTGGTTTGCTTCTTACACAGACTAGAACCTTACGGTATGCAATGATTTCTTTGGGTTTATTTGGTTTGCGTCTTACACCGACTAGAACCTTACGGTATGCAATCCTGTCTTTGGGTTTATTTGGTTTGCGTCTTACACTGACTAGAACCTTACGGTATGAAATCCTGTCTTTGGGTGTATTTGGTTTGCGTCTTACACCGACTAGAACCTTACGGTATGCAATCCTGTCTTTGGGTTTATTTGGTTTGCGTCTTACACCGACTAGAACCTTACGGTATGCAATCCTGTCTTTGGGTGTATTTGGTTTGCGTCTTACACCGACTAGAACCTTACGGTATGTAATCCTGTCTTTAGGTTTATTTGGTTTGCGTCTTACACCGACTTGAACCTTACGGTATGCAATCCTGTCTTTTGGTTTATTGGGTTTGCGTCTTACACCGACTAGAACCTTACGGTATGCAATCCTGTCTTTGGGTTTATTGGGTTTGCGTCTTACACCGACTAGAATCTTACAGTATGCAATCCTGCCTTTGGGTTTATTTGGTTTGCGTCTCTACACCGACTAGAACCTTACGGTATGCAATCCTGTCTTTGGGTTTATTTGGTTTGCGTCTTACACCGACTAGAACCTTACGGTATGCAATGATTTCTTTGGGTTTATTTGGTTTGCGTCTTACACCGACTAGAACCTTACGGTATGCAATCCTGCCTTTGGGTTCATTTGGTTTGCGTCTTACACCGACTAGAACCTTACGGTATGCAATGATTTTTTTGGGTTTATTTGGTTTGCGTCTTACACCGACTAGAACCTTACGGTATGCAATCCTGCCTTTGGGTTTATTTGGTTTGCGTCTTACACCGACTAGAACCTTACGGTATGCAATCCTGTCTTTGGGTTTATTTGGTTTGCGTCTCTACACCGACTAGAACCTTACGGCATGCAATCCTGTCTTTGGGTTTATTTGGTTTGCTTCTTACACTGACTAGAACCTTACCGTGTGCAATCCTGTCTTTGGGTTTATTTGGTTTGCGTCTTACACTGACTAGAACCTTACGGTATGCGATCCTGTCTTTGGGTTTGTTTGTTTTGCGTCTTACACTGACTAGAACCTTACGGTATGCGATCCTGTCTTTGGGTTTATTTGGTTTGCGTCTTACACCGACTAGAACCTTACGGTATACAATCATGTCTTTTTAATCTTTTTAAATTTAGTAATTCAAACAAAATGTCAAAACGTCGTTACCCCAAATCTCGTTTCCCCTAATATCGCTGGGTGAACATATCTTCTGCTAATGTCATGCGCAGATTATGGACCGAGAACATCAGCTGCTCGTCATTCACTAAACCTGGGTGCCAGGGTGCTTCAGCGGATCAGAGTGATAGTCCCTCATACGCCTTCCGTCGATGTCGCGCGGGATCGAATGCCAACCAGACCAAATCTGTCGATCGACGTATGCGGAAGGGTTGCCAGGTACTTGCCGAAGGGCAAAGTTCTCCCTCGGCCAAGGAGCCCGCCCCCCCCCCCCCCCCCCCACACACACACACTTAACCTGGCAACGCCGCCATATAAGTGAAACATCAATCTATCAATCAACCACTTAAGCCGACTGTCAGAGAAATTACTCCACTTTGTGTAGATCCCCGACCTTTGAAGAGTCTAGGTAACATACATGTACCCACTTTAACACTCGATCTCTTTCAATCTTTCAGATAAAAATCCCCAACAAAGAGCCAATATTTACTCTACACCTTCTAGGCGTTATGTCTAACAATATGGTTCCTTCGTCTTTCTTATTGAAGTAGGCCTACCGTTTGGATGAATATCCCATCTTCCTACTGTGAAGACAGCCCGCCATTAATAACATCGGGATACTCTTGTAGTCCTGTAATGTCTGTACATGTATGTCTTGTCATTTAGCCTGACGGGTAAGAACACAACGTTTTGTTTTTTTTTATTCGTAGTGTACATATCATGACCCTAACTATTCAATTATAACGACTTAATTTTGTCCAAGAGGTTTCTTATCTACTTGTCCACACACATTCTTTCTTTAAAAATTTTGTTTTAAATTATTTTTTTCTTCTTGTATTATGTATGTATATATATAGTCTGAATCTGTTGATTGTTAAGAACAGAGCAATACTATAGTCTGTTTACTTTTTATTCAGTGTCCTACACATAGTACTACATATGGAAACTCAAATTGTTTCATGAAAATTAGTACCGGTCAATAACCACCCTATAATCTGGTACTATTTCACATTTGATAAAATATCATTTCATTTTGCTATTTAATACTGAGTTAATCTAATACACCAACTGCATTTACCAGTTGTACATTACTCTCAATGATACAGGTTCAGTAAAAATGTTAATAGTATCTTAAGTGTGCATGTACCAACCACAGAGGTGTAGCTGTTCTTTTTTCTTAGTGTACATATCATGACCCTAACTATTCAATTATAACTACTTAACTTTGGCTAAGAGGTTTCTTATCTACTTGTCTACACACATTCTTTCTTTAAAAATTTTGTTTTAAATTATTTTTTTATTTTCTTCTTGTATTATGTATGTATATATATATAGTCTGAATCTGTTGATTGTTAAGAACAGAGCAATACTATAGTAAGTTTACTTTTTATTCAATGTCCTACACATACTACTACATATGGAAACTCAAATTGTTTCATGAAAATTAGTACTGGTCAATAACCACCCTATAATCTGGTACTATTTCACATTTGATAAAATATTTCATTTTGCTATTTAATACTGAGTTAATCTAATACACCAACTGCATTTACCAGTTGTACATTGCCCTCAATGCTACAGGTTCAGTAAAAATGTTAATAGTATATTTAGTGTGAATGTACCAACCAAAGAGGTGTAGCTGTTTTTTTTTTTTTTTATTCGTAGTGTACATATCATGACCCTAACTATTCAATTATAACGACTTAATTTTGTCCAAGAGGTTTCTTATCTACTTGTCCACACACATTCTTTCTTTAAAAATTTTGTTTTAAATTATTTTTTTCTTCTTGTATTATGTATGTATATATATAGTCTGAATCTGTTGATTGTTAAGAACAGAGCAATACTATAGTCTGTTTACTTTTTATTCAGTGTCCTACACATAGTACTACATGTGGAAACTCAAATTGTTTCATGAAAATTAGTACCGGTCAATAACCACCCTATAATCTGGTACTATTTCACATTTGATAAAATATCATTTCATTTTGCTATGTAATACTGAGTTAATCTAATACACCAACTGCATTTACCAGTTGTACATTACTCTCAATGATACAGGTTCAGTAAAAATGTAAATAGTATCTTAAGTGTGCATGTACCAACCAAAGAGGTGTAGCTGTTCTTTTTTCTTTTTCTTAGTGTACATATCATGACCCTAACTATTCAATTATAACTACTTAATTTTGTCTAAGAGGTTTCTTTTCTACTTGTCTACACACATTCTTTCTTTAAAAATTTTGTTTTAAATTATTTTTTTTTCTTCTTTTATTATGTATGTATATATATAGTCAGAATCTGTTGATTGTTAAGAACAGAGCAATACTATAGTCTGTTTACTTTTTATTCAGTGTCCTACACATAGTACTACATGTGGAAACTCAAATTGTTTCATGAAAATTAGTACTGGTCAATAACCACCCTATAATCTGGTACTGTTTCACATTTGATAAAATATTTCATTTTGCTATTTAATACTGAGTTAATCTAATACACCAACTGGATTTACCAGTTGTACATTGCCCTCAATGCTACAGGTTCAGTAAAAATGTTAATAGTATATTTAGTGTGAATGTACCAACCAAAGAGGTGTAGCTGTTTTTTTGTTTTGTTTTTTATTCGTAGTGTACATATCATGACCCTAACTATTCAATTATAACTACTTAATTTTGTCTAAGAGGTTTCTTATCTACTTGTCCACACACATTCTTTCTTTAAAAATTTTGTTTTAAATTATTTTTTTCTTCTTGTATTATGTATGTATATATATAGTCTGAATCTGTTGATTGTTAAGAACAGAGCAATACTATAGTAGGTTTACTTTTTATTCAATGTCCTACACATACTACTACATATGGAAACTCAAATTGTTTCATGAAAATCAGTACCGGTCAATAACCACCCTATAATCTGGTACTATTTCACATTTGATAAAATATCATTTCATTTTGCTATTTAATACTGAGTTAATCTAATACACCAACTGCATTTACCAGTTGTACATTACTCTCAATGATACAGGTTCAGTAAAAATGTAAATACACAGTATCTTAAGTGTGCATGTACCAACCAAAGAGGTGTAGCTGTTCTTATTTCTTAGTGTACATATCATGACCCTAACTATTCAATTATGATTACCGTAAAACCCCAATCATTCACTCACTCACTCAATTATGATTACTAAATTTTGTCTAAGAGGTTTCTTTTCTACTTGGCTACACACATTCTCTCTTCAAAATTTTGTCTGAAATTTTTTTCCCTCGTATTATGTATACATATATATATTTAATATTGGGTACGAGTGCATATATGTTTGTGTGTTTATGTATTTATGCATTGAGTGTGTGTGCAAATTTTTTTTTTTTTTTTTTTTTTTTTTTTTTGTGTTGGGGGGGGGGGGGTATTTTTTATTTTTTATTTTTTTTTTTTTATTATTTTTTTTTTTTTTTTTTTATTTTTTTTTTTCTTGTATATTTGGTCTGCATTTTCTTCTCGTCGATATTATCATACTATAGAGTTATCTGGAGAGGCAACAAATTGTGTCAGTTTGATAATGAAGCGCCCGTTTTTTGCATATGTATATCATTATGATTTTTTGTTCCTCGTTTATATTTATTGTACTTATAATCCATCCATCCGCATCCAGTTCCCCTATTGCAATCTGACATATGTTTTAGAAGATTTATACCTACATTTCCCAAATGACTAATCCTATCAACGCGGAAGACGACTCCTTAACAATCCTACAGCAACTACCATTTTACTCGACTGATCTGGATAGTAATAGTCAATCAGTTTACCAAAAACTGGATCATTGTTTAGATGATTTGGACAAAATGTGTTTTAACCCACTGCAACTAAACCAAAATTCCAAATATAGTAAATATTTAACGGATGATTCAACTTATGAAGAATCCCATTGGCAAAATATATCCGAACACTATTCAGATTATTATACTGAGGATACTTTTAATAGTTATATCCAAGAAGAAAACATTCCCCACGAAAGCGCTTTATCATTTATACATTATAACGCCAGAAGTCTCAAAAAACACTATTCTGAAATATTAGGTCATATTCATAATTTAAACCTAACCTTTTCTGTAATTGGAATATCAGAAAGCTGGCTTGATCCTAATACTGAGCATTTATTTGATATACCAAATTATACCTCATTTACATCTTCTCGAGCAAAAAGAAAAGGCGGAGGACTTGTATTGTACCTTAACGATAAAGTCTCCCACTGTGCATCTCTTCGCGAAGATCTTTCTGTATTAGATGACAATGGCCAATATGAATCTCTCTTTGTTGAGGTCGTACATAATCAGACGACCAATATCGTTGGAATCATTTATCGCCCACCTGGAAAAAACGTCTCTAAATTTAACATCGCACTATCAAATATTCTTCTAACTATCTCCGAAGAAAGAAAAAACTGCATCCTTATGGGTGATTTCAATATTGATTTATTCAAAACCGACCAACACTTACCATCAAAAGAATTTTTAGAAATACTAAAAAGTCACTACTTCTTTCCAAAGATTACCAAGCCAACGAGAGTTAAATGCAACACAGCTACTTTAATAGATAACATATTTACTAATTTTCATGATAGGGATCTTTACTCAGGCATATTTCTCACAGACCTCACCGATCACTTCCCAGTATTTCATTTCACAAAAAACAAACCCTCTAACGAGTCACAAACAAATTATCAATTTCGGATTACAAGTGAAAAACAAAAGAAAGTATTTTCTGAAAAGATTATCTCAACAGATTGGCTAATTAATGCAGACGTATCTGTGAATGAGTCTTATATACAATTCTCTGAAACATTTGAGAACATTTATAACTCATCATTTCCTTTAACGAAAGGTTCTGGTAAAACATGCAGAATATCAAAACCATGGATAAGTCACTCTATTTTGATATCCATTCGAGAAAAAAATAGACTCTACCGTGAACATTTAAAAAATAATTCAATAGTGACAAAAAATGCATTTAGATCCTATAGAAATAAATTAAACCATACCTTGCGCCTGGCAAAAATAAAGTACTTTGAAAACAAGTTTAATTCAACAAACAATAACATTCGTGGAACTTGGAAACTTATTGACTCTTTACTTAATCGTAAAAACAACAAACAAAGTAATCATACATTTAACATTAAAGGACACCATATAACAAACCCAGACATAATTTCAAATGAATTCAATCAATATTTCGGTAATATTGCGAAACAACTCGATGAAAATCTGCCCTTGACTAACACCAATTTTAGAGATTATCTCGTTGGTGAACAGTTTCCTACATTCGATTTTGATCCAACCAACCCATCTGAGATACGTAGCATGATTATGGCATTCAAAAACGGCGCTGCAGGTACCGACGGCATTAGAGCATCTCTAGTGAAACTTGTAGCCGACCAAGTTGCAGAACCATTATCTATCTTAATAAATCTTTCCTTCGAACAAGGCGAATTCCCTGACCCATTAAAAATTGCTAAAGTCACACCGATTCATAAATCTGGTGAAAAATCCAAAATAGAAAACTATAGGCCAATCTCCGTATTGCCTTTCTTCAGTAAAATTTTCGAAATGGTACTCTCTGTTCGGATGATTGATTTCTTTGATCAATCCAATGTTCTTTCTAGCAATCAGTTTGGATTTCGACCAAACTATTCAACTAGCTCTGCGGCTCTACTATTGCAAACAACTCTTATTGAGAGTAGAGAGGCCGGTAACTACAGCATAACCACATTTCTTGACTTAGCAAAAGCATTTGATACCGTCAATCATGCAATTCTACTTCAAAAACTGCAACATTACGGATTTCGAAACCGCATCCATAAATGGTTTCAAAGCTATCTGACCTCGCGTATACAACAAACAGCGTATAATAGTTCACTTTCGCATCCTGTAAAAGTAACCTGTGGAGTACCTCAAGGTTCTATTTTGGGACCTATTATGTTTCTTTTATACATTAACGACTTAAACAAAGCATCTACAATCCTAAATACAATTTTATTTGCTGACGATACTTGCGTCCACCTCTCAGGGAGAGACCCAGCCTTACTAGCAGACATAATTTGTAAGGAACTTAGTAAAATACACACATGGTTGGTATCCAATCGTCTTACCCTAAATATTTCCAAAACTAAATTCATGTTATTCAAACCACAAAAAAAATCAAGAATGGCAAAAAATCTTTCTATTAAAATAGATGACACCGAAATCGGAAAAGTTAGTAGCTACAAATTTTTAGGAATTTATTTTAGTGATACACTAAAATGGAATATCCATATCAACGAGATGTCCAAAAGAATATCTCGTAACATAGGTATTTTAAGTCATGTAAGGAAATGCCTTAACCAGAAAACACTTTACATTCTGTATTATGCCCTGGTGTATCCGTATTTATCATATTGCAATATTATTTGGGGCAATACTTATCCGACTCATCTAAATTCATTAATTAAACTCCAGAAAAAGGCTATCCGAATAATAACGCAGTCCCATAGATTAGAAAATACAGCCCCGTTGTTCAAGAATACAAAAATACTGCCACTCAAATCTCTGAATGATTACCAATCATTCTTATATGCTCACAAAACATTTTATCACCCTTATTTAATTCCCGATAAACTTCGTAATATACTTAGGAAAACAACAGAAGTCCATCATTACGTAACTCGACACAGTTCATGTAATTTTTATAGACCGTATTATAAAACCGACTTATCCCTCCACACTGTATCCATCAATGGTCCTTGGTTATGGAATCGTCTTCCCCTGCATATCAAAAATGTGATTTCGATTTCCCTCTTTAAAAGAAAGATACAGGAATATATCTTAGACAATGTCTTATTGTAATGGGTGACTGATGCGGACTGGATGGCTAATGTGTTTTGTTTACAACGACCCTATTAGATAATTATTATGTGTTAACAAAATGTAATATTTGTTTAAAATTTTTTTTGAAAGTTCTATGGGATAGAACAAGCCCTACGGGGTTTTATTCCCACCATTTCTTCTGTTTAATCACCATCTTACACTACTGTATATATAATATGGTCAATAAATGAAATGAAATGAAATGAAAAGTGCTCTCTTTTATTCTCGTTCATTAAGCGCTTTATTGTAGTCGTTATAGGTGTCACCTACTGTTTGAGTCCGGACAGGTAATCACGAAGCTCTTGGCTGTCTTCCAATTCATCACGATGGGTTTCCTGACAGTCCTTTATCTCGCTTCGCTCCTTTTGTTCCTTTGCCGGTTTGTAAACTACCACCTGGTTACTTTGATGTAGATTTACGACAAAACAAACTCCGACTAGAACCTTACGGTATGCAATCCTGCTTTTGGGTTTATTAAGTTTGCGTCTCTACACCGACTAGAACCTTACGGTATGCAATCCTGTTTTTGGGTTTATTGGGTTTGCGTCTCTACACCGACTAGAACCTTACGGTATGCAATCCTGCCTTTGTGTTTATTGGGTTTGCTTCTTACACCGACTAGAATGTTACGGTATGCAATCCTGCCTTTGTGTTTATTGGGTTTGCTTCTTACACCGACTAGAACCTTACGGTATGCAATCCTGTCTTTGGGTTTATTTGGTTTGCGTCTTACACCGACTAGAATGTTACGGTATGCAATCCTGCCTTTGTGTTTATTGGGTTTGCTTCTTACACCGACTAGAACCTTACGGTATGCAATCCTGTCTTTGGGTTTATTTGGTTTGCGTCTTACAAAGACTAGAACCTTACGGTATGGATTCATTTCTTCGGGTTTATTGGGTTTGCGTCTTACACTGACTAGAACCTTACGGTATGCAATCCTGTCTTTGGGTGTATTTGGTTTGCGTCTTACACCGACTAGAATCTTACGGTATGCAATCCTGCCTTTGGGTTTATTTGGTTTGCGTCTTACACCGACTAAAACCTTACAGTATGCTATCCTGTCTTTGGGTTTATTGGGTTTGCGTCTTACACTGACTAGAACCTTACGGTATGCAATACTTTCTTTGGGTTTATTGGGTTTGCGTCTTACACTGGCTAGAACCTCACGGTATGCAATCCTGTCTTTGGGTTTATTGGGTTTGCGTCTTACACTGACTAGAACCTTACGGTATGCAATCCTGTCTTTGGGTTTATTGGGTTTGCGTCTTACACTGGCTAGAACCTTACGGTATGCAATCCTGTCTTTGGGTTTATTTGGTTTTGCGTCTTACACCGACTAGAACCTTATGGTTTGCAATCCTATCTTTGGGTTTATTTGGTTTTGCGTCTTACACCGACTAGAACCTTATGGTTTGCAATCCTGTCTTTGTGTTTATTTGGTTTGCGTCTTACACTGACTAGAACCTCACGGTATGCAATCCTGTCTTTGTGTTTATTTGGTTTGCGTCTTACACCGACTAGAACCTTACGGTATGCAATCCTGTCTTTGGGTTTATTTGGTTTGCGTCTTACACCGACTAGAACCTTATGGTTTGCAATCCTATCTTTGGATTTATTTGGTTTGCGTCTTACACCGACTAGAACCTTACGGTATGCAATCCTGTCTTTGTGTTTATTTGGTTTGCGTCTTACACTGACTAGAACCTCACGGTATGCAATCCTGTCTTTGTGTTTATTTGGTTTGCGTCTTACACCGACTAGAACCTTACGGTATGCAATCCTGTCTTTGGGTTTATTTGGTTTGCGTCTTACACCGACTAGAACCTTACGGTATGCAATCCTGTCTTTGGGTTTATTTGGTTTGCGTCTTACACCGACTAGAACCTTACGGTATGCAATCCTGTCTTTGGGTTTATTTGGTTTGCGTCTTACACGGACTAGAACCTTACGGTATGCAATCCTGTCTTTGGGTTTATTTGGTTTTGCGTCTTACACCGACTAGAACCTTATGGTTTGCAATCCTATCTTTGGGTTTACTTGGTTTTGCGTCTTACACTGACGAAAACCTTACGGTATGCAATGCTGCCTTTGGGTTTATTGGGTTTGCTTCTTACACCGACTAGAACCTTACGGTAAGCAATCATGTCTTTGGGTTTATTGGGTTTGCTTCTTACACCGACTAGAACCTTACGGTAAGCAATCATGTCTTTGGGTTTATTGGATTTGAGTCTTACACTGACTAGAACCTTATGGTTTGCAATCCTATCTTTGGGTTTATTTGGTTTGCGTCTTACACCGACTAGAACCTTACGGTATGCAATCATGTCTTTGGGTTTATTTGGTTTTGCGTCTTACACTGACTAGAACCTCCCGGTATGCAATCCTGTCTTTGGGTTTATTTGGTTTTGCGTCTTACACCGACTAGAACCTTATGGTTTGCAATCCTATCTTTGGGTTTATTTGGTTTGCGTCTTACACCGACTAGAACCTTACGGTATGCAATCATGTCTTTGGGTTTATTTGGTTTGCGTCTCTACACCGACTAGAACCTTACGGTATGCAATCATTTCTTTGGGTTTATTTGGTTTGCGTCTTACACCGACTAGAACCTTACGGTATGCAATCCTGTCTTTGGGTTTATTGGGTTTGCGTCTCTACACCGACTAGAACCTTACGGTATGCAATCATTTCTTTGGGTTTATTTGGTTTGCGTCTTACACCGACTAGAACCTTATGGTATGCAATCCTGTCTTTGGGTTTATTGGGTTTGCGTCTCTACACCGACTAGAACCTTACGGTATGCAATCATTTCTTTTGGTTTATTTGGTTTGCGTCTTACACCGACTAGAACCTTACGGTATACAATCATTTCTTTGGGTTTATTTGGTTTGCGTCTTACATCGACTAGAACCTTACGGTATGCAATCCTGTCTTTGGGTGTATTTGGTTTGCGTCTTACACCGACTAGAACCTTACGGTATGCAATCCTGTCTTTGGGTTTATTTGGTTTGCTTCTTACACAGACTAGAACCTTACGGTATGCAATGATTTCTTTGGGTTTATTTGGTTTGCGTCTTACACCGACTAGAACCTTACGGTATGCAATCCTGTCTTTGGGTTTATTTGGTTTGCGTCTTACACTGACTAGAACCTTACGGTATGAAATCCTGTCTTTGGGTGTATTTGGTTTGCGTCTTACACCGACTAGAACCTTACGGTATGCAATCCTGTCTTTGGGTTTATTTGGTTTGCGTCTTACACCGACTAGAACCTTACGGTATGCAATCCTGTCTTTGGGTGTATTTGGTTTGCGTCTTACACCGACTAGAACCTTACGGTATGTAATCCTGTCTTTAGGTTTATTTGGTTTGCGTCTTACACCGACTTGAACCTTACGGTATGCAATCCTGTCTTTGGGTTTATTGGGTTTGCGTCTTACACCGACTAGAACCTTACGGTATGCAATCCTGTCTTTGGGTTTATTGGGTTTGCGTCTTACACCGACTAGAATCTTACAGTATGCAATCCTGCCTTTGGGTTTATTTGGTTTGCGTCTCTACACCGACTAGAACCTTACGGTATGCAATCCTGTCTTTGGGTTTATTTGGTTTGCGTCTTACACCGACTAGAACCTTACGGTATGCAATGATTTCTTTGGGTTTATTTGGTTTGCGTCTTACACCGACTAGAACCTTACGGTATGCAATCCTGCCTTTGGGTTCATTTGGTTTGCGTCTTACACCGACTAGAACCTTACGGTATGCAATGATTTTTTTGGGTTTATTTGGTTTGCGTCTTACACCGACTAGAACCTTACGGTATGCAATCCTGCCTTTGGGTTTATTTGGTTTGCGTCTTACACCGACTAGAACCTTACGGTATGCAATCCTGTCTTTGGGTTTATTTGGTTTGCGTCTCTACACCGACTAGAACCTTACGGCATGCAATCCTGTCTTTGGGTTTATTTGGTTTGCTTCTTACACCGACTAGAACCTTACCGTATGCAATCCTGTCTTTGGGTTTATTGGGTTTGCGTCTTACACTGACTAGAATCTTATGGTTTGCAATCCTGTCTTTGGGTTTATTGGGTTTGCGTCTTACACTGACTAGAATCTTATGGTTTGCAATCCTGTCTTTGGGTTTATTTGGTTTGCGTCTTACACTGACTAGAACCTTACGGTATGCGATCCTGTCTTTGGGTTTGTTTGTTTTGCGTCTTACACTGACTAGAACCTTACGGTATGCGATCCTGTCTTTGGGTTTATTTGGTTTGCGTCTTACACCGACTAGAACCTTACGGTATACAATCATGTCTTTTTAATCTTTTTAAATTTAGTAATTCAAACAAAATGTCAAAACGTCGTTACCCCAAATCTCGTTTCCCCTAATATCGCTGGGTGAACATATCTTCTGCTAATGTCATGCGCAGATTATGGACCGAGAACATCAGCTGCTCGTCATTCACTAAACCTGGGTGCCAGGGTGCTTCAGCGGATCAGAGTGATAGTCCCTCATACGCCTTCCGTCGATGTCGCGCGGGATCGAATGCCAACCAGACCAAATCTGTCGATCGACGTATGCGGAAGGGTTGCCAGGTACTTGCCGAAGGGCAAAGTTCTCCCTCGGCCAAGGAGCCCGCCCCCCCCCCACACACACACACTTAACCTGGCAACGCCGCCATATAAGTGAAACATCAATCTATCAATCAACCACTTAAGCCGACTGTCAGAGAAATTACTCCACTTTGTGTAGATCCCCGACCTTTGAAGAGTCTAGGTAACATACATGTACCCACTTTAACACTCGATCTCTTTCAATGTTTCAGATAAAAATCCCCAACAAAGAGCCAATATTTACTCTACACCTTCTAGGCGTTATGTCTAACAATATGGTTCCTTCGTCTTTCTTATTGAAGTAGGCCTACCGTTTGGATGAATATCCCATCTTCCTACTGTGAAGACAGCCCGCCATTAATAATGCCTATTGAGAAAATCCCATTTCTCACTTCCGCTGCAGATACGAAGCACAAACGTTTGGAAAGGGAAAGTTTTTGGATTCAAACATTACAAACTATTTATCCTTTGGGTTTGAACTTGGACCCCGGAAGATGTCGTGAAAAAACTATAATACCATTTGTGTTTCAGTATAACAAAGCTAGCATCGCTATGGCCAAGATTATAGTAGAAGAATACAAACTACTTCAAAGTAAACTTGCTCGACCTCTGACCCAAAGGCCAGTCATTGCTTATAAAAAGAACAAGAGTTTGAAAGACATACTGGTCAGGGCTAAACTCCCCTGTCTGCTTTCTACCTAGGTTTTCTGGGAAAGGGTATGGGGGGGGGGGGCATACTATATAGTCTGACGATACTCTTACTATAGCTTAAGATGCGTAAGCATTGTCAATGTAATACAAAGTGTTCCAGAAAATTCTACTGACTAAGGCCAATCTCCTGTCAGTCGTCAACCTAATGAAATATCATAGGTTTACTTTATTACAACAATTTATGATGGGGTATAAAGGTCTAAATGATATACCTCTTTTTAACACAATTAGAAACTTGTCTCCGTGGTTATTTTAGACAAGAAGATTTTCCCTGTGCCCGTGTGTTTTAGTGTCCATAAATAACATCGGGATACTCTTGTAGTCCTGTAATGTCTGTACATGTATGTCTTGTCATTTAGCCTTACGGGTAAGAACACAACGTCAAAGTGCTCTCTTTTATTCTCGTTCATTAAGCGCTTTATTGTAGTTGTTATAGATGTCACCTACTGTTTGAGTCCGGAGAGGTAATCACGAAGCTCTTGGCTGTCCTCCAATTCATCACGATGGGTTTCCTGACAGTCCTTTATCTCGCTTCGCTCCTTTTGTTCCTTTGCCGGTTTGTAAACTACCACCTGGTTACTTTGATGTAGATTTACGACAAGACAAACACCGACTGGAACCTTACGGTATGCGATCCTGTCTTTGGGTTTATTTGGTTTGCGTTTTACACCGACTAGAACCTTACAGTATGCAATCATGTCTTTGGGTTTATTTGGTTTGCGTCTTACACCGACTAGAACCTTACCGTATGCAATCCTGTCTTTGGGTTTATTGGGTTTGCGTCTTTCACCGACTAGAACCTTACGGTATGCAATCCTGTCTTTGGGTTTATTTGGTTTGCGTCTTACACCGACTAGAACCTAAAAGCATGCAATCCTGTTTTTTGGTCTATTCGGTTTGCGTCTTACACCGATTAGAATCTTACGGTATGCAATCCTGTCTTTTGGTTTATTTGGTTTGCGCCTTACACCCACTAGCATCTTACGGTATGCAATCCTGTCTTTGGGTTTATTTGGTTTGCGTCTTACACCGACTAGAACCTTACGGTATGCAATCATTTCTTTGGGTTTATATGGTTTGCTTCTTACACCAACTAGAACCTTACAGTATGTAATCCTGTCTTTGGGTTTATTTGGTTTGCGTCTTACACTGACTAGAACCTAACGTTATGCAATCATGTCTTTGGGTTTATTGGGTTTGCGTCTTACACCGACTAGAACCTTACAGTATACAATCATGTCTTTGGGTTTATTTGGTTTGGGTCTTAAACTGACTAGAACCTTAGGGTATGCAATCATTTCTTTGGGTTTATATGGTTTGCTTCTTACACCAACTAGAACCTTACGGTATGTAATCCTGTCTTTGGGTTTATTTGGTTTGCGTCTTACACCGACTAGAACTTTACGGTATGCAATCCTGCCTTTGGGTTTATTGGGTTTGCGTCTTACACCGACTAGAACCTTACGGTATGCAATCCTGTCTTTGGGTTTATTGGGTTTGCGTCTCTACACCGACTAGAACCTTACGGTATGCAATCATTTCTTTGGGTTTATTTGGTTTGCGTCTTACACCGACTAGAACCTTATGGTATGCAATCCTGTCTTTGGGTTTATTGGGTTTGCGTCTCTACACCGACTAGAACCTTACGGTATGCAATCATTTCTTTTGGTTTATTTGGTTTGCGTCTTACACCGACTAGAACCTTACGGTATACAATCATTTCTTTGGGTTTATTTGGTTTGCGTCTTACATCGACTAGAACCTTACGGTATGCAATCCTGTCTTTGGGTGTATTTGGTTTGCGTCTTACACCGACTAGAACCTTACGGTATGCAATCCTGTCTTTGGGTTTATTTGGTTTGCTTCTTACACAGACTAGAACCTTACGGTATGCAATGATTTCTTTGGGTTTATTTGGTTTGCGTCTTACACCGACTAGAACCTTACGGTATGCAATCCTGTCTTTGGGTTTATTTGGTTTGCGTCTTACACCGACTAGAACCTTACGGTATGAAATCCTGTCTTTGGGTGTATTTGGTTTGCGTCTTACACCGACTAGAACCTTACGGTATGCAATCCTGTCTTTGGGTTTATTTGGTTTGCGTCTTACACCGACTAGAACCTTACGGTATGCAATCCTGTCTTTGGGTGTATTTGGTTTGCGTCTTACACCGACTAGAACCTTACGGTATGTAATCCTGTCTTTAGGTTTATTTGGTTTGCGTCTTACACCGACTTGAACCTTACGGTATGCAATCCTGTCTTTGGGTTTATTGGGTTTGCGTCTTACACCGACTAGAACCTTACGGTATGCAATCCTGTCTTTGGGTTTATTGGGTTTGCGTCTTACACCGACTAGAATCTTACAGTATGCAATCCTGCCTTTGGGTTTATTTGGTTTGCGTCTCTACACCGACTAGAACCTTACGGTATGCAATCCTGTCTTTGGGTTTATTTGGTTTGCGTCTTACACCGACTAGAACCTTACGGTATGCAATGATTTCTTTGGGTTTATTTGGTTTGCGTCTTACACCGACTAGAACCTTACGGTATGCAATCCTGCCTTTGGGTTCATTTGGTTTGCGTCTTACACCGACTAGAACCTTACGGTATGCAATGATTTTTTTGGGTTTATTTGGTTTGCGTCTTACACCGACTAGAACCTTACGGTATGCAATCCTGCCTTTGGGTTTATTTGGTTTGCGTCTTACACCGACTAGAACCTTACGGTATGCAATCCTGTCTTTGGGTTTATTTGGTTTGCGTCTCTACACCGACTAGAACCTTACGGCATGCAATCCTGTCTTTGGGTTTATTTGGTTTGCTTCTTACACCGACTAGAACCTTACCGTATGCAATCCTGTCTTTGGGTTTATTGGGTTTGCGTCTTACACTGACTAGAATCTTATGGTTTGCAATCCTGTCTTTGGGTTTATTGGGTTTGCGTCTTACACTGACTAGAATCTTATGGTTTGCAATCCTGTCTTTGGGTTTATTTGGTTTGCGTCTTACACTGACTAGAACCTTACGGTATGCGATCCTGTCTTTGGGTTTGTTTGTTTTGCGTCTTACACTGACTAGAACCTTACGGTATGCGATCCTGTCTTTGGGTTTATTTGGTTTGCGTCTTACACCGACTAGAACCTTACGGTATACAATCATGTCTTTTTAATCTTTTTAAATTTAGTAATTCAAACAAAATGTCAAAACGTCGTTACCCCAAATCTCGTTTCCCCTAATATCGCTGGGTGAACATATCTTCTGCTAATGTCATGCGCAGATTATGGACCGAGAACATCAGCTGCTCGTCATTCACTAAACCTGGGTGCCAGGGTGCTTCAGCGGATCAGAGTGATAGTCCCTCATACGCCTTCCGTCGATGTCGCGCGGGATCGAATGCCAACCAGACCAAATCTGTCGATCGACGTATGCGGAAGGGTTGCCAGGTACTTGCCGAAGGGCAAAGTTCTCCCTCGGCCAAGGAGCCCGCCCCCCCCCCCCCCCCCCCACACACACACACTTAACCTGGCAACGCCGCCATATAAGTGAAACATCAATCTATCAATCAACCACTTAAGCCGACTGTCAGAGAAATTACTCCACTTTGTGTAGATCCCCGACCTTTGAAGAGTCTAGGTAACATACATGTACCCACTTTAACACTCGATCTCTTTCAATGTTTCAGATAAAAATCCCCAACAAAGAGCCAATATTTACTCTACACCTTCTAGGCGTTATGTCTAACAATATGGTTCCTTCGTCTTTCTTATTGAAGTAGGCCTACCGTTTGGATGAATATCCCATCTTTCTACTGTGAAGACAGCCCGCCATTAATAACATCGGGATACTCTTGTAGTCCTGTAATGTCTGTACATGTATGTCTTGTCATTTAGCCTTACGGGTAAGAACACAACGTCAAAGTGCTCTCTTTTATTCTCGTTCATTAAGCGCTTTATTGTAGTTGTTATAGATGTCACCTACTGTTTGAGTCCGGAGAGGTAATCACGAAGCTCTTGGCTGTCCTCCAATTCATCACGATGGGTTTCCTGACAGTCCTTTATCTCGCTTCGCTCCTTTTGTTCCTTTGCCGGTTTGTAAACTACCACCTGGTTACTTTGATGTAGATTTACGACAAGACAAACACCGACTGGAACCTTACGGTATGCGATCCTGTCTTTGGGTTTATTTGGTTTGCGTTTTACACCGACTAGAACCTTACAGTATGCAATCATGTCTTTGGGTTTATTTGGTTTGCGTCTTACACCGACTAGAACCTTACCGTATGCAATCCTGTCTTTGGGTTTATTGGGTTTGCGTCTTTCACCGACTAGAACCTTACGGTATGCAATCCTGTCTTTGGGTTTATTTGGTTTGCGTCTTACACCGACTAGAACCTAAAAGCATGCAATCCTGTTTTTTGGTCTATTCGGTTTGCGTCTTACACCGATTAGAATCTTACGGTATGCAATCCTGTCTTTTGGTTTATTTGGTTTGCGCCTTACACCCACTAGCATCTTACGGTATGCAATCCTGTCTTTGGGTTTATTTGGTTTGCGTCTTACACCGACTAGAACCTTACGGTATGCAATCATTTCTTTGGGTTTATATGGTTTGCTTCTTACACCAACTAGAACCTTACAGTATGTAATCCTGTCTTTGGGTTTATTTGGTTTGCGTCTTACACTGACTAGAACCTAACGTTATGCAATCATGTCTTTGGGTTTATTGGGTTTGCGTCTTACACCGACTAGAACCTTACAGTATACAATCATGTCTTTGGGTTTATTTGGTTTGGGTCTTAAACTGACTAGAACCTTAGGGTATGCAATCATTTCTTTGGGTTTATATGGTTTGCTTCTTACACCAACTAGAACCTTACGGTATGTAATCCTGTCTTTGGGTTTATTTGGTTTGCGTCTTACACCGACTAGAACTTTACGGTATGCAATCCTGCCTTTGGGTTTTTTGGGTTTGCGTCTTACACCGACTAGAACCTTACAGTATACAATCATGTCTTTGGGTTTATTTGGTTTGGGTCTTACACTGACTAGAGCCTTACGGTATGCAATCATTTCTTTGGGTTTATTTGGGTTTGCTTCTTACACTGACTAGAACCTTACGGTATGCAATCCTGTCTTTGGGTTTATTGGGTTTGCGTCTTACACCGACTAGAACCTTACGGTATGCAATCATTTCTTTGGGTTTATTTGGTTTGCGTCTTACACTGACTAGAACCTTACGGTATGCAATCATGTCTTTGGGTTTATTTGGTTTGCGTCTCTACACCGAATAGAACCTTACGGTATGCAATCATTTCTTTGAGTTTATTTGGTTTGCGTCTTACACTGACTAGAACCTAACGTTATGCAATCATGTCTTTGGGTTTATTGGGTTTGCGTCTTACACCGACTAGAACCTTACAGTATACAATCATGTCTTTGGGTTTATTTGGTTTGCGTCTTACACCGACTAGAACTTTACCGCATGCAATCCTGTCTTTGGGTTTATTGGGTTTGCGTCTTACACTGACTAGAACCTTGCGGTATGCAATCATTTCTTTGGGTTTATTTGGTTTGCGTCTTACACCGACTAGAACCTTACCGTATGCAATCTTGTCTTTGGGTTTATTTGGTTTGCTTCTTACACCGACTAGAACCTTACGGTATGCAATCCTGTCTTTGGGTTTATTGGGTTTGCGTCTTACACCGACTAGAACCTTACGTTATGCAATAATTTCTTTGGGTTTATTTGGTTTGCTTCTTACACCGACTAGAACCTTACGGTATGCAATCCTGTCTTTGGGTTTATTCGGTTTGCGTCTTACACAGACTAGAACCTTACGGTATGCAATACTGTCTTTGGGTTTATTTGGTTTGCTTCTTACACTGACTAGAACCTTACGGTATGCAATCCTGTCTTTGGGTTTATTTGGTTTGCGTCTTACACCGACTAGAACCTTACGGTATGCAATCATTTCTTTGGGTTTATTTGGTTTGCTTCTTACACCGACTAGAACCGTACGGTATGCAATCCTGTCTTTGGGTTTATTTGATTTGCGTCTTACACCGACTAGAACCTTACGGTATGCAATCCTGTCTTTGGGTTTATTTGGTTTACGTCTTACACCGACTAGAATCTTACGGTATGCAATCCTGTCTTTGGGTTTATTTGGTTTGCTTCTTACACTGACTAGAACCTTACAGTATGCAATCCTGTCTTTGGGTTTATTTGGTTTACGTCTTACACCGACTAGAATCTTACGTTATGCAATCATTTCTTTGGGTTTATTGGGTTTGCTTCTTACACTGACTAGAACCTTACGGTATGCAATCCTGTCTTTGGGTTTATTTGGTTTGCGTCTTACACCGACTAGAACCTTACGGTATGCAATCCTGTCTTTGGGTTTATTTGATTTGCGTCTTACACTGACTAGAACCTTACGGTATGCAATCCTGTCTTTGGGTTTATTTGGTTTGCTTCTTACACTGACTAGAACCTTACAGTATGCAATCCTGTCTTTGGGTTTATTTGGTTTACGTCTTACACCGACTAGAATCTTACGTTATGCAATCATTTCTTTGGGTTTATTGGGTTTGCTTCTTACACTGACTAGAACCTTACGGTATGCAATCCTGTCTTTGGGTTTATTTGGTTTGCGTCTTACACCGACTAGAACCTTACGGTATGCAATCCTGTCTTTGGGTTTATTTGATTTGCGTCTTACACTGACTAGAACCTTACGGTATGCAATCCTGTCTTTGGGTTTATTTGGTTTACGTCTTACACCGACTAGAACCTTACGGTATGCAATCCTGTCTTTGGGTTTATTTGGTTTGCGTCTTACACCGACTAGAACCTTACGGTATGCAATCCTGCCTTTGGGTTTATTGGGTTTGCGTCTTACACCGACTAGAACCTTACGGTATGCAATCCTGTCTTTGGGTTTATTGGGTTTGCTTCTCTACACCGACTAGAACCTTACGGTATGCAATCCTGTCTTTGGGTTTATTTGGTTTGCGTCTTACACCGACTAGAACTTTACGGTATGCAATCCTGTCTTTGGGTTTATTTGGTTTACGTCTCTACACCGACTAGAACCGCACGGTATGCAATCCTGTCTTTGGGTTTATTGGGTTTGCGTCTTACACCGACTAGAATCTTACGGTAGGTAATCATTTCTTTGGGTTTATTTGGTTTACGTCTTACACTGACTAGAACCTCACGGTATGCAATCCTGTCTTTGGGTTTATTGGGTTTGCGTCTCTACACCGACTAGAATCTAACAGTATACAATCCTGTCTTTGGGTTTATTTGGTTTGCGTCTTACACTGACTAGAACCTTACAGTATGCAATCATTTCTTTGGGTTTATTTGGTTTACGTCTTACACCGACTAGAATCTTACGTTATGCAATCATTTCTTTGGGTTTATTGGGTTTGCTTCTTACACTGACTAGAACCTTACGGTATGCAATCCTGTCTTTGGGTTTATTTGGTTTGCGTCTTACACCGACTAGAACCTTACGGTATGCAATCCTGTCTTTGGGTTTATTTGATTTGCGTCTTACACTGACTAGAACCTTACGGTATGCAATCCTGTCTTTGGGTTTATTTGGTTTGCTTCTTACACTGACTAGAACCTTACAGTATGCAATCCTGTCTTTGGGTTTATTTGGTTTACGTCTTACACCGACTAGAATCTTACGTTATGCAATCATTTCTTTGGGTTTATTGGGTTTGCTTCTTACACTGACTAGAACCTTACGGTATGCAATCCTGTCTTTGGGTTTATTTGGTTTGCGTCTTACACCGACTAGAACCTTACGGTATGCAATCCTGTCTTTGGGTTTATTTGATTTGCGTCTTACACTGACTAGAACCTTACGGTATGCAATCCTGTCTTTGGGTTTATTTGGTTTACGTCTTACACCGACTAGAACCTTACGGTATGCAATCCTGTCTTTGGGTTTATTTGGTTTGCGTCTTACACCGACTAGAACCTTACGGTATGCAATCCTGCCTTTGGGTTTATTGGGTTTGCGTCTTACACCGACTAGAACCTTACGGTATGCAATCCTGTCTTTGGGTTTATTGGGTTTGCTTCTCTACACCGACTAGAACCTTACGGTATGCAATCCTGTCTTTGGGTTTATTTGGTTTGCGTCTTACACCGACTAGAACTTTACGGTATGCAATCCTGTCTTTGGGTTTATTTGGTTTACGTCTCTACACCGACTAGAACCGCACGGTATGCAATCCTGTCTTTGGGTTTATTGGGTTTGCGTCTTACACCGACTAGAATCTTACGGTAGGTAATCATTTCTTTGGGTTTATTTGGTTTACGTCTTACACTGACTAGAACCTCACGGTATGCAATCCTGTCTTTGGGTTTATTGGGTTTGCGTCTCTACACCGACTAGAATCTAACAGTATACAATCCTGTCTTTGGGTTTATTTGGTTTGCGTCTTACACTGACTAGAACCTTACAGTATGCAATCATTTCTTTGGGTTTATTTAGTTTGCGTCTTACACCGACTAGAACCTTACGCTATGCAATCCTGTCTTTGGTTTTTTTGGGTTTGCGTCTTACGCCGACTAGAACCTTACGGTATGCAATCCTGTCTTTGGGTTTATTGGGTTTGCGTCTTACGCCGACTAGAACCTTACGGTATGCAATCCTGTATTTGGGTTTATTGGGTTTGCGTCTTACACGGACTAGAACCTTACGGTATGCAATCCTGTCTTTGGGTTTATTTGGTTTGCATCTTACACCGACTAGAACCTTACGGTATGCAAACTTTTCTTTGGGTTTATTTGGTTTTGCGTCTTACACCGACTAGAACCTTACGGTATGCAATCCTGTCTTTGGGTTTATTTGGTTTGCATCTTACACCGACTAGAACCTTACGGTATGCAATCATTTCTTTGGGTTTATTTGGTTTTGCGTCTTACACTGACTAGAACCTTACGGTATGCAATCATGTCTTTGGGTTTATTTGGTTTTGCGTCTTACACCGACTAGAACCTTACGGTATGCAATCATGTCTTTGGGTTTATTTGGTTTTGCGTATTACACTGACTAGAACCTTACAGTATGTAATCCTGTCTTTGGGTTTATATGGTTTGCGTCTTACACCGACTAGAACCTAACGTTATGCAATCATGTCTTGGGTTTATTGGGTTTGCGTCTTACACCGACTAGAACCTTACAGTATACAATCATGTCTTTGGGTTTATTTGGTTTGGGTCTTACACTGACTAGAACCTTACAGTATGCAATCCTGTCTTTGGGTTTATTGGGTTTGCGTCTTACGCCGACTAAAACCTTACGGCATGCAATCCTGTCTTTGGGTTTATTGGGTTTGCTTCTTACACCGACTAGAACCTTACAGTATACAATCATGTCTTTGGGTTTATTGGGTTTGCGTCTTACACCGACTAGAACCTTACGGCATGCAATCCTGTCTTTGGGTTTATTGGGTTTGCTTCTTACACCGACTAGAACCTTACAGTATACAATCATGTCTTTGGGTTGATATGGTTCGCCTCTTACACCGACTAGAACCTTACGATATGCAATCCTGTCTTTTGGTTAATTTGGTTTGTGTCTTTTTTAAAGTAAATATACCAATATCCATGCACTGGCTTAGTGACGAGAAAGAAGGAGGCCCAATGGCTGAATGCATAACACAACATGGACCAGCATTCAGATTTTGTGATCGTCGTTTGTTTGATTCCTATTTCAATCATTCTCTGGAACGAAATTCTCCAAAATACGAAAATACTTCGGAGTCAAAAAAAATCTGTCTATTTTTCTGACATTGTTTAAAACAAATGGATTTATTAAATGATCAATGTTGATAAAAAGAAAACAAAAACATTGGGTCTACATTCTATACGAACCGAAGGTGTAATCCAAAACGCTATAGCGACATATAAATACCACCTTAACATAAATATTTCTAGGATTAACATCTAAATTAGCTTCTCGCTGAAAAATCTTTTAAAAATATTTCGAAATTTCCAGATAGGTTCTGTTCGTCTCTGGAGCTCAGAGTTCCTGTTGTGAAAATAAACACTCAATAAAATATATCTTAAATAACGTAAGACTTTCGTATGGGTAACACACTTCTAGGTTTATTTAATGATGACGTTTCTGTCTTTCTCCGAAGACTGTTTTCAATACGAAAGTCTTACGTTATTTATCTATACCACCTTCTAAATGCCACTAAAGACAGTCAAAATATATCTTGTCTTAATTATATTGTACAGATGAATATAAAATGTTGGCAGCCAATAATATTCTCAGTGGAAATTATCTTCATCGGAAACGGAGATCGACCAATCACTATATTGAAGCGGAAAAGTGGCTTGTATTGAAGCCAAGTAAAATGAAATTAACAACAAGGCTTCCCTTAATTCATATCTGTTAAGTATTTTATACTCGTAATTACTTAAAAATGGAAAATTTTCTGACTGGGTTTTCACTCGAACGACCTATGTGGGATGGTTGCCAGTTACCAACGGAATGTCGTGGGTTTCCTCCGGGCATAGAGCCCGGTTTCCTCCCACAATAAAACTAGCAACGCCTTCGTATAAGTGAAATAATCTTGAGCGCGGCGTAAAACACCAAACAATCAATCAATCAACCTAATTACTTTATGGACATACTGCTGATTCTGTGTGCGCTCTGACTACAGTCCTTACTGTCACACACGTCGGGATCTGAATCAGTCAAAATGGTCGTTTACATTATCCCATTTGAGACAGTGTGTTACAATGGGTATCACTCCCCTTTATTAATTGTTCCCGTCATGTAAGTGAAAGGGGGACTTGGAAATGCTGCCCGTTCGTCTTGCCGTCCCGCCTTCTTGTGAACACGATAGTTTCAGAATCGCTAAATGTAGATCTTTAATTTTTTGTATATAGAGACACATTGTAGAGTCCTTGGGCAAGTTCGGCTTTCGGAGATGTCGACCTATATTTTTAGGTCACAGGGTTCATTGAGGTCAAAGTTTGGTATTTGCTTGTGAACGCGATAACTTAAGAACCGCTAAATATAGAGCTTTCAATTTTGGTATATAAAGACACATTATAGAGTCCTTGGTCAAGTTCGGTTTTCGGAGACGTCGACCTATAATTTTAGGTCACAGAGGTCATTGAGGTCAAAGTTTGGTATTTGCTTGTGAACGCCATAACTTAAGAACCGCTAAATGTAGATCTTTCATTTTTGGTATATAAAGACACATTATAGAGTCCTTGGTCAAGTTCGGTTTTCGGAGATGTCGACCTATATTTTTAGGTCACAGAGGTCATTGGGGTCAAAGTCTGGAGTTTATTTGTGAATGCGATGTCCCCCGCCACGTCAGTGAAAGGGGGACTTGGAAATGCTTGGAAATAAGACCACACTCCCACAATCATTGAACATTAGATATATGGTGATTATATCCAATGTATAATGATATACCTCTTTTTAACACAATTAGAAACTTGTCTCCATGGTCATTTTAGACAAGAAGATTTTCCCTGTGCCCGTGTGTTTAAGTGTTCATAAATATAATGAGTAACTAGTTTTCAAACAACATTGATGGCGGGGGACCTGCTAGCTACTTGGTTTGTTTATAATTAAATTAATAGACTTCAGAGATATCCGTCGTTGGACACTGGCTCTCGTTAGATAACCTCTATTTAATACCGACGATGGTATAAATTATTATTTGGTAACAATCAGGAATAATAACACATATAGTTAAATTTTAATTATTCTGGCTTAATTCTCATGCTACAAATCAAATACGACGATATGACCACGGCACGCGTCAAAAATATTGCTCAGTAAACACTATTCCTATGAGTGCAGCAAACGATATGGGATAGATATTGCCAGCGGTTCCATTAAATAAAGCCTCAAGTTGAATATCAGAAAAAAAGACAAACGTCAAATAGGATTTTTCAAAGGAGAAAATCGCAATGCTGGATATTGCAAAGCATTATGGGGAATCACGAAGGCATTTGTGTACATTTCATTAGGGAAGATAACTCCTCTGTTACACTTCAATCGTCGTCAAAGGCAACATATATTGATTTCTCTCGACTACCCTCTGTTCAATTATCGGATGTACCTTTGAGCGAAATCCTACTGTATTTATTTAGAGGTCTACAAAGATATATGCTAAATGAAATTTCTTTATTGCACGTAAGTAGGTGCTTATTAAAGATTTTGATTTTTTTGTCTGAAAGGAAATCTACATATAACATTGTCCAACTGAGAATGTCTCATTATTTTTTGTCCTTTAATGGGGTACTTGTGATAAAAGAAGGACTACGTGATTCTCTATGTAGTCTGTTTGTCTGTACATTTGTCCGTGATTCCGTAAAGTAAGCTCTACAACATACGTCCATAGCGGGTTATTGATAGGTAAATATGTAGTCTGTTTGTCTGTCCGTTTGTCAGTGATTCTGCCTTGCGAGTTCTACGTCACATTTCCATACCGGATTATTGGTGGGTAAATATGTAGTCTGTTTGCCTGTCCGTTTGTCAGTGATTCCGCCTTGCGAGTTTTACAGCACATTTCCATACCGGATTATTGGTGGGTAAATATGTAGTCTGTTTGCCTGTTCGTTTGTCAGTGATTCTGCCTTGCGAGTTTTACAGCACATTTCCAAACCGGATTATTGGTGGGTCAATAGGTAGTTTGTCTGTCTGTCCGTTTGTCGGTGAATCCGCCGGTGAATTCTACAACATAAGTCCATACTGGAGTATTGATAGATAAATGTGTAATTTGTTGGTCTGTCCGTTTGTCGGACGCGATTCCCTTGCGTTCGATTATCGGATTAGCCTTTGAGCAAAATCCGACCTATTTAGAGAGAAAGAGGTCTGTATTTAACAAGAAAAAATGGATTTAGATGATGATAAACTTAGTGAAGAAGTAACCTGTGATCATTTAACTGTCTTGCAATCGATTAGAATCAGAAATAGCCCGAAATGTTTGAAACAACCACTCATTGGCAGTAGACGAATTTGATTTAGTGTCCATGCCTTAATCATCATGACAAAGAGCCCCTCCCCTTCCTCCACACACACCCACTGAATAAAGAAGAAAAAAAGTTGTAACAATTACCATATAGTTTATTGATAACATGAGTATAAAATTTAACAAGAACACCGAGTTCGGAGGGATATTGTAAGTCAAATTGATCTAAGAGAAATTATTTTCTTAAATATTTTGCTTAATGAAACATTTACCAAGTGATTTGATAATGATTGAATTATCAAATCGCGACATTATTTATTTCTGCTGACTGTCATATATTCATGAACACTAAACTGTCACATATTCGGAGGGATACATAGCTTTGATATGTTGAAGTCAAATCATGCTATATTATTAATATATATATATAAATCTTCGATCATGCTGTTTTAAAATATAAATACATAGGAAGATTGTTTGTATATTTGAAAGACAATAGTTTGGCTTTTTATAAGCGAAAAAAAATTAATAGAATTTATAATACAGATAAGGTTCTATTTCAGAACTACTTGTGTTGTTAACTTATAAACTAGTAGACTTATATTCAATCCAACGAATTGCCAACGAATAGCAGATAAAAGATTATACGATCTGGTGAACATTTCGGTAATCGTGTCTCATTTCTCGAAGCAAATTCTGAATTGCTTTTGTAGCCTTTTTCGGGAATGGAGCCGGGGGTAGGGGTGGGGGGGGGGGGGGGGTGTCAATAAAAAGGTAGAACAAATCACACATGTTGCAGTCAGAAAATGATGAACAACGCACACATGCTGTAGTCTGAATATAATAAACAATACTCGCGCGTTGCAGTCAGAAAATGACGACAAACGCACACATGCTGTAGTCAGAAAATGATGAACAACGCACACATGCTGTAGTCAGAAAATGATGAACAACGCACACATGCTGTAGTCAGAAAATGATGAACAACGTACGCGCGTTGCAATCAGAAAATGATGAACAACAGACACGTGTTGCAGTCAGAAAATGACGACAAACGCACACATGTTGCAGTCTGAATATGATAAACAACGCACATATGTTGTAGTCAGAAAATGATAAACAACGCACACATGCTGTAGTCAGAAAATGATGAACAACGCACACATGTTGTAGTCCGAAAATGATGAGTAACGCACATATGTTGCAGTCATAAAATTATGAACAACGCACATATGTTGCAGTCTGAATATGATAAACAACGCACACATGCTGTAGTCAGAAAATGATGAACAACAGACGCGTGTTGCAGTCAGAAAATGACGACAAACGCACACATATTGCAGTCAGAAAATGATGAGAAACGCACGCATGTTGCAGTCAGAAAACGATGAACAACGAACACATGTTGCAGTAATAAAATGATGAACAACGCACACATGCTGTAGTCAGAAAATGATGAGCAACGGATACATCTTGCAGTCAGAAAATGATGAGAAACGCACACATGTTGCTGTAATAAAATGATGAACAACGCACACATGTTGCAGTCAGAAAATGACGAGCAACGCACACATGTTGCAGTAATAAAATGATGAACAACGCACACATGTTGCAGTAATAAAATGATGAGAAACGCACACATGTTGCAGTAATAAAATGATGAACAACGCACACATGTTGCAGTCAGAAAATGACGAGCAACGCACATATGTTGCAGTCAGAAAATGATGAACAACGCACACATGTTGCAGTAATAAAATGATGAACAACGCACACATGTCGCAGTCAGAAAATGATGAGCAACGGATACATGTTGCAGTCAGAAAATGATGAACAACGCACACATGTTGCAGTAATAAAATGATGAACAACGCACACATGTTGCAGTCAGAAAATGACGAGCAACGCACACATGTTGCATTCAGAAAATGATGAACAACGCACACATGTTGTAGTCAGAAAATGATGAACAACGCACACATGATGCACTCAGAAGATGACAAACAACGCACACATGATGCACTCAGAAGATGATGAACAACGCACACATGTCGCAGTCAAAAAATGATGAACAACGCACACATGCTGTAGTCAGAAAATGATGAACAACGCACGGGCGTTGCAGTCAGAAAATGATGAACAACGCACACATGATGCAATCAGAAAATGATGGACAACGCACACATTTTGCAGTCAGAAAACGATGAGCAAAGCACGCATGTTGTAGTCAGAAAATGATGAACAACGCATACATGCTGTAGTCAGAAAATGATGAACAACGCACGCGCGTTGCAATCAGAAAATGATGAACAACGCACACATGTTGAAGTAATAAAATGATGAACAACGCACACATGTCACACTCAGAAAATGATGAGCAACGCACACATGTCGCAGTCAAAAAATGATGAACAACGCACACATGCTGTAGTCAGAAAATGATGAACAACGCACGGGCGTTGCAGTCAGAAAATGATGAGCAACGCACACATGTTGCAGTCAGAAAATGATGAACAACGCACACATGCTGTAGTCACAAAATGATGAACAACGCACACATGATGCAGTCAGAAAATGACAAACAGCGTACACATGTCGCAATCAGAAAATGATGAACAACGCACACATGCTTTAGTCTGAAAATGATGAACAACGCACGCGCATTGCAGTCAGAAAATGATGAACAACGCACACATGATGCAGTCAGAAAATGACAAACAACGCACACATGCTTCAGTAAGAAAATGATGAACAACGCACACATGTTGCAGGCAGAAAATGATGAACAACGCACACATGTTGCAGTCAGAAAATTATGAACAACGCACACATGCTGTAATCAGAAATGATGAACAACGCACACATGTTGCAGTCAGAAAATGAGATTATTAAGTGTTCCATAGACTGTGGGAAAACAGTCTAGTTCTAACACTGATTTACGTCCGGAGTAACTTACGCCAGCTTCGTAAGACAGGGCCCAGGGCGTAAGTTCCTATAGTTTTAACATTGATTTACGCCCGACGTAACTTACGCCAGCTTTGTAAGACGGGGCCCAGAACACCTGGGTTGGGGTTGGCTAAGCATAAGTGATTGACAATACGAATAAATCGTTCACTGATAGCTAAAGCACATAATTACGTGTGTAATGGCTTTGTTTTGACAAACAAATAAAATGTGGTGGTCAACAAATGATTAAATTGTTGGTGGTTATTTTCATTTGAACAACAAAGTACCTCTGTAAATAAAATGTTTACATTTAGCATTAATAGTATTCTCGTTATTCTTGAAAATATGGCAGAAATTCTTCTACCGATTTTTGGGTGATTCCCGATACGGGAATCGAACCCGGGTCCAAGAGTATGACACCTATCGCCAGCACTAAATGCCGGCTGTCTTATCCATTCAGCCACCATTAAAGCACAAAGGCATTAAAATACAAACAAATGATAAATAGAACTCCCGGTAAACAATGAAACTTTGGCTTTGTTCAATATAAAAGGGAAAACAACGCATTTGGGTATAATGGTGGGTTCAACGGGTAAATATTTACCTCAAAGTACAAACGTCTCCCCGACAAAACGTTCTCGGAAGGAGGGTGATTGTCTCCGGATTAGAGGCCCAACAAGAACACAATAAAGACCAAGGCAGCAACGTGAAGTTCGTCAAATTTACATTAGTAAATAGTTAAATCATCGTCTGAGCATCTGTGTATCTGTAGTATCTGTGTAGTTGACATGCGCATCACAAACAACTTCTTACACAGGCGTATGGTCATTCTCCGTCCTCTCTAACCAATTGACTTCCGGTAAAGCTTTGGCTGACAACAAAATGGCGCTTGGTTTTTCCGAGCTGGAGGCTCCCTCTGTGGATACGAAAAAAGGTGATAAACTTTGTGACGACTTGTGACCGATAGATTACAAACACATTTGTACACAGTCAAAAATAACAAATTAAGCATGGTGTCAGACTAAAATTTCATAATTGTAGTTAGTAGCTGTTGGTCAAATAGAGAGATTCTTAGATACAGAGAGAAAGAGAAAAATGCATGGATATTCATTATTTTATAATAGGAATGTGTACTGCGATCCTACTGGTCAATAGCCGGTCACAGGGCAGTTAATAATTTCTTACATTTCTTACGGTGATAAAAACAAGATTTTGTTGGAACTGAATGAATATTAGCTAATAATAGGACATGTTTCATTTCATTTTCACACCGATTAGCCAATCAGGATGTAGCTAACATTCACTTGACGGTAAACATGGCGTCTGCTAAGTTTTGAAATGAGACAAGGATTGAGAAAAGTAAACAAAAAATGCATTTTTTTCAATATATAATAAAACAATCATTGATACCAATTAGTAAGTGTCTTTTAGAAAGTGAGTTTAACAGTATTCTCGTTATTTCTAGGGATTACACTTTCTTGAGAAATGGCAGCTGGCATTCAGTGCTGTCGATAGGTGCCATACTCTATCGATTCAAGTTTCTGACGTCACTCAAAATCTGAAGGATTTCTGCCATTTTTCAAGAAAATTTAATCCAAAAAAAATAACGGGAATACAATTATTGATTCTCCTATCAGTTAATATGATGTTATAATGCTTTCGGCATCGGTTAAAATAAGTTTTCTTGGTTATTACAACATCTTATTAACTGACATGGGAGTTAACAGTTATATAATGTCAGAGTGAGAGTAGCACTAAATACCACAAGATAATCACAGAAAATAGCCTATATATTTAACCATCATCCTTGAAAAGGACCCGTCAAATTATCCTTTTATCAAAAATATAGAGACTTTCGGGAAAATTCTGTTCACACAGTGCTTTTATAAAGTCTGCATTTGATAGGACTTACATTTGCCAGTGAAATTCAACATCACCGTAAGAAAAAGCAGGAAATTTCACTGACCATAACTAGTTGCAATGAATATTAATGGAGTCAGATAGAATTACTCTTGTCATAATCTTTAAGATATCGAGATAATTGCGGCGTTTGATCTAGAAGAAACGTGTTAGTAAGTGGAAGGAATGGTCTGAAATTTTGTCACGCTACATTTAGCCGTGTTGAAATACTGTGCCTCGGGCACATCGTGTCTACGTCTAATACCAGATAAATGGTTGGCGGCCCTTTAATTGTCTTGCGACTTTATCTGTACGCGGTCACTTATGATTTTAGAGGAGTCGTAATTAAGGGCCTCTACAGTTTGATATTTCTGGCGGGATTGTTATAGGCCCGACAGTCATTAATTAGACTACGTCGACTCTGTATTCCTCCTTCATGAACAATGATAACTATTGGTAAAGTGATAGATTTAACTGCTTACTCGTCGCTAAAACCCAAACTACTGTTTACACGAAAAACAGCAAATACTCCGGACGGAGGAAGTTAGAAACTACCTTTTCTGGCATCATTTCAAATAAATTGAAATTATATCAACAATATAAAAAACCCTCCGAGTCTGGAAATGCACACAAGCAACGTAATGATCGGACTGCACAGTATTATAATACGAACTTTATCTGAGTAATACGGACGAAGGATACGACACAAGATGCCGCTAATTTTTAGATTCTACGGACAAAGACATGCTATGAGGCTATTCCAACATTGAACTTAACGGGTTTCTGATGTATTGTGTTGTATTCGGGCTTCAACTCGACACTCTCGCTTAGAAATTGTAAACATAACTGTGTTCCATGTTTAATTTTAGTACTAGTAAGCTCATGTAAATTGGTTATTTTAAAAAATATCAGAAAGCTACAACGGCCAGCGTGCCTTTAAATCGTTGGAACCGTAACAATGGAATACAAACTATTCTGAATTGAATTAAAAATTTCCCTCCACAAAGAAAAAGAATAAAGATGATACACAGAATAAAAGCAACGAGCATGCCAACAATAGCGCGCAAACAAACGGGGTAGATACACAGGAATCGGTCAATGGTTGTATGGAATGGTTCCTTTACAATCTGTATATCTTTCTATGGGAAGAAAGTCGGTAGTTATTATGTAAGTCTTTACTATGTAACCCCGAGCGCGGTGTATTTCTCAGAAATCAATAAATCAATACTCCGGTATCAGCGTTAGTGTAACGGTCATTTCGCCAAGTAGAGGTTCTCCGTGTTCTATTTCTAAAGTTGTTTACCATTTCATAAAGCTTTGTTATGTAAACAGGGATCCATAAATTAAACGTCCTTGTAAATGTCAGTTACTTGGCATTGATGTAATTTGGGGTTGACGTTCTGGTTTATGTCAGTTCCCTGGCATTGATGTCATTTGGGGTTGACGTTCTGGTTGATATCGCCAGGCAAATATTTCCTAAAGCGTATTAATTCAACTGTCGAAATTTGCACTCTTTTTTAAAATATAAATTCCGATTGCCAAAATCAACGTAATACATGTATTCAAGTTGACAGTCCGGGTTTCTGACTCAACAATGAATAGTTTTCTGTACTGAAGACCGTATTTTGCAAAATAGTCTTTTTGGAGTCAGAAACCAGGACTACCGATAATGGACATGGACCTTAATGACATCACTGGAAAACTTGTGGGATATATGAGGTATCTTGTTGGGAGAGACCGCTTCGTTACAAGCCCTTATGGCAACACGCATGACTACACGCCTATATACTTTTCTGTGTATAATACTTCCCGTATGGCAAGATGACGTCATCTAGCAATCGATATTTAAAGAAATATAATAACGAATAACCCTTTGATAATCTTAAAACGTCTTCTCTGCAGTACTTAATCCAGTTGGTGATTCGTTGAATGTTACGTGAAATTTACAATAATTCCATGGAGAGAAGTCCTTCTATACATGTCAAATTTCCAATCTTAAAATTTTGCCCGGGGCTAGATTATGAATTCAATTTATTCACAAATTGATAACGAGATATATGATATGGGATTTGTGAGTTTAATTACCGGGTTAAGTACGGAATTTAGTGTTTGAATCTCGATTTCTGGTTCGAGATACGGTCTTGGTAACGTGAGTTTCCCCTATCAGACCTTGAATGTGATGCTTTAATTCAGTTAACATTAACTGCTCATAGATGCCATGTTGATATGCACACCATCTATTTTTAAAGTGGCACAAGCTGCGAAATGTTGACTTTTTCTTTTAAGCATAATTTTGTATTTATCAGCTATTTTTTTAAAGAAGTAGAATTTATACGCTTTTTAGTGCTACTAGTCTGGAGAAGGCAAGTTAATGTAGTGTTTTAAACTAACTTAAGCTTACAATGAATGAACGTCCGGCCCCAGGTTATTTACATTTTGTTTACTTTTCGGACACTATTTCAATTTGTGGAGGTCTCATTATACTGTATGGATTCACTGTCAATCATTTGATTTCCCCGTCGTCTTAAACCCCTCGTATTGTAATGTATGAAAACAGAGTGAATTATGGCAGTTCACACTTTATTGTGGTTTTAGAGGGTAAAAATAGGTGTTTCACTGATGTTTGTATATCTCTTACCACAGTGTTGGAGTATTTGATAATAGTTTAGCCAGAATACGGCTATTTGTCCTTGTATAGTGTTGGAGTGTGGATACTTTACCTATACTTCCTAGCTTTTCACTTCAAAGGTTTTGCTTTTCCAACATTCATTTTAATTTCTGTATTCACCAAGAACACAATCAACAGTGCTTCGACAACAGAACTACCTGGTTGATATTTTTCTTGAATAAACCTGAATTAGCACCAAGTCAATACGTCTGTTTCCGTTATACTCTCGCTTTACAGGGTTTTTACTAAAAGGTGTTTGTGTTTCTGACATTCCACGTTCATGGTGTCTTTCCCAGTGCCAGGTATTCAGTTATACGTTCTATGTGAGTAGAATTTTACTCTATTCTTTTGCAACACTAGTAAAGCTTTCAATTGTTTTTACGCCATTTATTTTTTCCATCAATAGGCCTATACCCACAGTAGACGATTTCAATATGGCGGACACGTGAATCTCGCTGGGTCTGATTCAAGGCATACATGTAATGAGGAGGCGCATTCTGATCGTGCACTCGGCAAATCCCGATCTCGGAGGTACATGTACGAGAATCTCGTATGTATGGCTCGATATACAGATATGAAGAGGATCACAGGCACGGTAAATAAACACCTACTGGAATGGTGGTGGTAAGTAGATTTATTGGCGCGTGCAAGCCCAAAAAATAGAGCTGATTTACGTCACAACAATATATTAAAGTGGCATGAGCTGCCAAAATTCACACTCTTTTATAAATTTCTGATAGTCACAATACCTAATCGTACATTCTTGAGACTAGAAGCACTAAAAGGCTTCTGAATTATACGTCCTGAGAAAAATAGTCAATAATTTTAACATTCTGTTTGAACGTCAAAATTTGAACATTTTGACAGCTCATGCCACTTGAAACTGCTAGACCATCAACAATTATACACCTACTGGCTGGTTGTTTATTTTGTGGCGGCTCCATTCTAAACACCCACTGGAAATACCTTGTTCTTTTTATTCTTCTGATTGCTGCGTAGTCGTGTTGGGGACTCGAATTACTTTGATATTATTTTAAAAAGGATAAAAATAAATATACCTCACATACTAAAGGAAAACACTTTCCTATCCGATTTCAAGCAAACAGAGATCGTTATTATTGATTTCCTGAATGTCTTATTTAAGGTAACATTTGAGAAAGTTGTTTTATAACTTACTTCTTCAATGAAAGGAATTACATTCGTATATTATGAAAGCTATGCTATGTTCTTTTTGTAGCCGACCAGACCAAAGAAATTATTCTACATGTACATAGGGCTAACATAAAGGTTATGTGGCATTCTCGCTTTGCTTGGAAAGTCTTATGCAAGGGAACGGTTTGATCAACTGAACGAACCTAATTAATCTATATTGTATAGAGCTGTATTTCTCATCCAAACAAACGGTCCCTGTGGTGTTGAGAATCGAACGCACACTCATAGGCGTTTGGCCATAGACTATGTTAAAACTAAATTTGTCCCAAACAAGAGACAGACATGACTTGATGCTAATTCGGTTTCAGACCGATTTGTCTTGGTCTGGCAATCTAAGCAAAAAGAAAACAATCATCTCTTTGTCCGATTTCTCAATTTTAAATTACTGTCGTTGTTGTTTAAGTTTTCTATTGCGGATAGCATTCGTAAATACTCTTATTAAATTCTTTGAAAGTCACTTTATGGATGCCTGGAACCGTTTGTCGGTGATCCGATTTCCAATTTAAACAACAACTGTACCACTGGACGACTGGAGTTAGTATTAGATACAGGATCCGATAATCAAAACTCGCACCTGCCTACGGGACTCCAAGAGCATATCGGGCACCTAAAATCAGGATAAGCACAACCGGGATTGGAATCACAAAATTCCGTATGCCTACGTCCGAAATCAATAGGTATCAGACGCTGGAGATCTGATTTGGCTGGCACTTGGCAACAATTCCGCAAAACACAATCGATTGAAAACCATTTTTTTTCTTACTTGACGCGAGACCGATATCAATATATCTTGTCAAAGATCTTAACAACAGCCAATATTGACAATATGTCATGCCGCTACAAAAGTGCAAATTCTGAAACCTTTTCTATGTGTTCATTGAAATGACGTTATTTATTTATACAGAAAGTGGCCGTTGATTAATAGCGCTGGAGGCAACACGTTATAAAGTGCTATGGATTAAGACGGTGTGATTAGAATACACGAGTCTGGGAGTGAATATATAGCATAGAATCAGTGGATGGTAGTAGCCTTTGCTAATTCATATTTCTTTATATACCATTTTAGTTTTTCCACCAGTCCATTCGTAATGTCGATTAGCTTATCGACTGATTGTTTTATTCCTTGATGTACCCTTGGTACTGGGCCAATATATTGGTCCATATGGTCAAATATAATGAAAGAGGTACAGTATATGAGTGGTCAAATTGTTTGCTGAGGGGAATAGACTTGATCCAAAGAAAAGTAACCAACGAATAAAAGGAAACAGGAAAAAATGACAAGATTTAAATATTTCGAAAAGGAAAACTTGAAATATAAGATAAAGATAGGAAACACTATTAATGGCACGTGGAATTTGTTCGATTGCAAGGATTACCATATTACAGAGTTGCTAAGCGCATGTTTATATAATTCGTTGATTGATTGACGTTTTAGGGAGCTCAAGATTATTCCACTTATATAGAACGATTTTATTGGCGGAAGAACAGGGCCTCTTTGTCCAGAGGAAACCCCTTAACTTTCTGAGAGTACCTGCCAGCAATTCCCCATAGTGCGATCCAGAGAAACACACACTCAGAGAGTTTTTAATCTTCAGTCTTAAAACTGAGTATGATTCGAGCCCGCGACCAATAGTTGGCCTGCGATGCGAGTGGAATTGGTCTATTAGCTTTCGTATGAACACTCAACAGGCGGATAGTGACAAATGAAAAAATATTGGACAATAAAGTGTTTTGTAAATATCTCTGCTAGAGACTCATTAAGAAGTGCGTGCCTTATCCCACTGTGGTGTGCTGGAGATATAGAACAGGAAACTTCCTTATCCCACTGTGGTGTGCTGGAGATATAGAACAGGAAACTTCCTTATCCCACTGTGGTGTGCTGGAGATATAGAACAGGAAACTTCCTTATCCCACTGTGGTGTGCTGGAGATATAGAACAGGAAACTTCCTTATCCCACTGTGGTGTGCTGGAGATATAGAACAGGAAACTTCCTTATCCCACTGTGGTGTGCTGGAGATATAGAACAGGAAACTTCCTTCATATTTCACCGGACCTTGTAATTATACACCCTTTATGACGAGGATAGTTATCGATTTTGGGGTTCCACACCGGAATTTGATATCGAATGACGGCCATTGAAATAGGAATTAGTAAGTAACTACATGTTAATCGTCAAATCAATACAAGCTTTTGAAGAATACAATGTCAAAATGACGATGGCGTTGATTATGTTGTTAATGATTGTAATGATCTTATGTTACGGTGAGCTGTTAATGATTGTAATGTTCTTCATGACCATCAATCCATATACTACAGCTGAATTGTCGACTGTTTATTTACTCTTCACGCTTTCCAGATTGTTTCTCTATGTCACAAACAATATGCTGGGGAAACTCAAAATGCACAACGCCAATGAGCTGCCAACCATTTATCTATTAGACTTAGACATACTTTACCAGAGACTGAACATTTTTCTATCCCTGACTATTCTGTCAAAGATTATTCTGAAATCATATCTATTAAAAACGTCCTGTTTCTAACTCCTGCTTCCGTAATGGTGTATGAACGATTGCAAAGGAAGGACTTATGGGTACAAAGAATATAAACCACGTATCCTGAGGGTTCGGATTTAGGTCCTGGCGGGTGGCGAGAGAACGGCTAAACCTGAATTAATCATTGCTCCATTACAATAGTTCCAAGGTGGAATTGTTGCACAATTGTTCCAATGCGTGTCAGTTGATGGTGCCAAAATTATATGAGAAACATAATCGGATTATTTGCCAACCTCCTAAATGACCCTGATGGTTACAGACAATCATTACGCATAAGTCGATCATACGAAAGTTTCTTATTTTTGGGATACAGGCTGGTTCGGACCCACGCCGTTGTTTCAAATTGACAAAGTAGTGACCCACCTGTATACACCACAATTGACACATGATCGTAATAAAAGGCTAAAATTGAACTTAAGACGAGGGATATTAAAAATGGAAAATTAAGGAATCATTAGAAACTCATGATTTGGATGAAAAAGGTGTGAAACCAGCCATTCAAATAAAGGAGAATGCCGAATTTGTAATTCATCTGATGGTAACTTACCTGAAGGGGTCATAGCAGTCTCCAGGCCCATGACCGGTGTCGGGGACGGTACCAGTTCCCGTGGCGAGTGCCGCCTTCTTTTTGATGGCGAAGGGGCCGGGGAAATAGGAGGTAGCGGGCAACCTATATTCGCATTTAAATTGTTTTTACTTTCTGCAGTGACACTTTCTGAAATTGTATTCGGTTTTTCTGAAGGAGGGGGCCATTTTGGTTGATGAGTTAAAAAGCTAAAAAGCCCGGAGTCCCGATGACGAACTTTACGGCCATTTTTTAATTTTTTCTTTAAAGGTTGTAAATCTGTTCCATAAGGTGACATAGCGATGCTAAAAGCCGAGTCTATTGATGCTCGAGCCACGAAGTTTACAACAGGTGGTTTGTTATCCACACTGTCGTTTTCTTCTAATTCCTTGGTCCTCATTGACGAGGATGTTGTCGGAGCAGCAATTCGTCTTAATCCACCTTCAACATGCAATTCCAGGTAGTATTCCATTAACTCTTTTCGTTTATGTCTTCCTCGGAAACGTCTGTGGTGTAGAATAAAAGACACAAAGAGAAATATCACCATAAATACGGCCATGAATGTGGGTAAAAACCACGCCATCGTCTCTCCGCTATCGTTCGAGTTTGAATCCATGTTAGTGCTATTGGAAGCGATGGACATCTCTTAAACTAGACTTGTATGTTTTGACATGGTTACACAGCGCGTGCTGCGTTGCTAGGAGCTTGTCAGCTCTATGGTCTGTCGCAAGACTGTCATTTATCCGCCTATATATCGACTGGTAATTGCAAGCTATAGAAGACACCAGGTGGCGCTGCAGAAAAAGTCCTTGGAAAAAATCCATAAAACTACTAGTTGTCAGAGAAATTAATTTATTTAATTATTTTATTGAAATTCGTTTTACCCATGATTCTGCACTTTCCGACGCACAGACTTTCTGTTTTTATAATGGTTTTATACCCAGGCAAAAGTAACCTTGACATCAGCAAAATGAACATGCCTAATAATGGTGATAGTTTCCCGTTGTTATAATGTCGACATACAATTTGGATAATTCCATATTAAAATAAAAACCTAAAACCGACATTAAAGTGGCATCAGCTCACAAATTTAGTGAAAATTCCGTTAAAACGTTTTTATGCGAGACAACACTTAAAGAATTCTCGAGAATGTTCGTTAATGTGTAGTCCGGGTTTCTGACTCCAAAATTACTATTTTTTATACTGACGGCCGTATTTTGGAATACTCCCCTCAGTATAAAAAAGTAGTCATTTTGGAGTCAGAAATCTGGACTACTTAAAGTAATGTTTTGAACTGACTTAGGGTTAGAATGAATGGAAGTGTGTTCCGGTTATTTAATTTTTGTTTACTTTTCGGGCACTATTTCGGTCAGGGACTGTAGGGCTTTTCTTCATTTTAACGTCAATCAATTAGTTCTCACTAGCCATCTCACTAGCCATCTCACTAGCCTTCTCACTAGCCTTCTCACTAGCCTTCTCACCAGCCTTCCCACTAGCCTTCTCACTAGCCTTCTCACCAGCCTTCTCACTAGCCTTCTCACTAGCCTTCCCACTAGCCTTCTCACTAGCCTTCCCACTAGCCTTCTCACTAGCCTTCTCACTAGCCATCTCACTAGCCATCTCACTAGCCATCTCACTAGCCATATCACTAGCCATCTCACTAGCCATCTCACTAGCCATCTCACTAGCCTTCTCATTAGCCATCTCACTAGCCACCTCACTAGCCTTCTCACTAGCATTCTCACTAGCATTCTCACTAGCCTTCCGATTAGCCTTCTCACTAGCCTTCTCACTAGCCTTCCGACCAGCCTTCTCACTAGCCTTCTCACTAGACTTCCCACCAGCCATCTCAGTAGCCTTCTCACTAGCCTTCCAACTAGCCTTCTCACTAGCCATCTCACTAGCCATCTCACTAGCCTTTTTATTAGCCTTCTCACTAACCTTCTCACTAGCCTTCTCACTAGCCATCTCACTAGCCATCTCACTAGCCTTCTCATTAGCCTTCTCACTAGCCACCTCACTAGCCTTCCCACCAGCCATCTCACTAGCCTTCTCACTAGCCCTATCACTAGCCTTCTCCCTAGCCTTCTCACTGACCTTCTCGCTAGCCTTCTCACAAGCCTGGCAATCAGAATGTATTAAGAAAGCTGGAATTTTGGCAGCTAATACCATTTAGTTATCATGTACCTTTTCATTGACAACATTGTCTCCATAATTACCCGTTGACGAAGTGAGCGTTAAAAAAAGTCTCTTTAAACATCCGTTCTAATAAAAAAGGACGAGGGGGGGGAGCTCGGTGATCCAGTGGGTTTGAATGATCGTTGCCAGGTACTCCCCGAAGGGCGGGGGTTTTCTACGGGCCCGGTTTCCTCCCCACTAAACCTGGCAACGCCGCCATATACGTGAAATAATCTTGAGTGCGGCGTAGAACATCAATCAATCAATCTAATCAGAAATAACCAAGATAATATTATTGTAGTTGATACAGACATCGGCATAGTGTTGTTCACAAAACTGACTTCTACCTGATGCCTTGAATATTTCTCTTGAGAAGTAAACTGGTCTAACGAATAGAGTATATCAATTAAATCTCCTTCACAGATACATAAAATATAGGGATAGCAAATAAATAATATGACGCGAATATTAATATCATATTTACTTCTTACACCTCAGTATAATAATAACGGCCAATACGTCTAAGTAAAGCTTAATATATAGAATGGCCAATACAGAGATAAGGAGCTTCCTAAGTCTCGGTGGAAGTCGTTAAACAATATAGCCCCAGAGCGTCGTCGACGGCTCATTACATAGTCAAGCCGACTTGCTGTTTCCGTACAATCGATATATTACTATTGGGACATAGTTTCATTGTCGCCTAACTTCCCTTTCTATAGCAGATTATTTTTATAAAAGTACTTTTCAATCAGGTCGTGTATTCCATTGCTAGTCTGTACATTGTCTAAAGCCTTATCCCTGGTCATTTCCATATTGAAATGTTTCGGTCGTTCAAATAAATACATCCCCAAGTCATTGTCATCGAAACCAGCCATATTTTGTAATTATATATAGTATTGGAATTGCCCTGAATCTTTTCTTAATCCATGACAACGGTAATGACCAAGACAGATATTGTCTTAACACGTTTCTTATTCCGTGATATGGTCGTGAACAGTACAGGTATTGTGAAAGACCTTTTCCTAATCCATGATCACGTGATTATGATCGTGAGCAGTACAGGTGCTGTAGATGACCTTTTTAATCCTTGGTCACATGATTACGGTCCTAATTCAGTCATTTCCCTGATGAGATTGCAGCTTGCTTTCGAAACACTATAAAAAGAGAGAACGTGGTCGGCTCGCCAGTCTGGCCTACAACCTGAGGACAACCCAAGATAAGCAGACCAGGATTCGTGTTGTTGACACATCTGTTATTTTAGAAGTCAGACCGGCAAATGGCATAGGACAGTGGACATTGCATAAAGAGTAGTCGTTTGTATAATGTATTGCCTTGAAATTTGAAATGCTTCTCATATCAGTCGATTTTAAATCCAACAGCCGTCTATGCACAAACCCCACTACCATAATGATATGTTGTTTATATCTTAGTTTTTTCTTTTGTTTCCCGATTCTCGTATCCAGAGATGCATTTTTTGTATATAATATTTATTTCTCAAACACAGGATATTTCCTCTTAAATATTTCTTTCCTTACAAATTTTCACCACCTTTTCTTAAAGTCTTGTTTTTTGCCTGTACGTCTTACTTGCTTGTTAACTTCTATTAATGTGTACATTACCTTTCTTGTGTTAACTTTTTCAAGATGGTCTCTACCAAATCCAAAGCAAAATCGTTATTATTCTAATGGATGACCTAGAAGTAGTAGACCAATCTGTCCCATCTGATATCAACTTACTCTCATACTTACCTTTTCATAAAGAACAATTTCTGCCTGACTCAGATATGTTTAATTCCAGCAATGATTCTTTGGAGTCAGCCTGTATATAACTTAACATCCATAAACAATATGTGCTTTAATCCGATTCAATTAAATGAAGAAAACACTAGTAGAACAGTAATTGGTGATAACGTGTACGAGTCTACTAACTGGCGAGAGTTAAATAACCATCATTCGAAATACTATACTCAAGAGAGCTTCAATACTCAGATAAAACATCAAGATGTGCAAAACCCTCTCTCCTTTCTGCATATAAACATAAGAAGTCTTGCCAAAAACTATGATGAGTTCACATCTCATCTGGACACTCTACAACACGATTTTAGTTGTATATGCATTACAGAAAGTTGGTTAAATCATGCCAGTGGTTCATTATATACTCTTAATGGTTACAAACAATTTCTATAAAACCGCACTGGCCAAAAGGGCGGGGGTATAGTATTGTATGTCCGTGATAGTATTAAGGACTGTGTTGTAGTGGATGATCTCACGTTCGAATCTGACGAATTTGAGAGCCTCTTTGTTAAGTTTAGTGTTGACAAAGTTTCGTACATTGTTGGTACTGTTTATCGCCCACCAGGTAAAAATTTGGAAAATTTCAATACTCATCTTCAATCCGTTCTGTGTACAGTACCACAGACTACGAAATGTATTATCATGGGTGACTTCAATGTGGATTTATTTAAGTCTGACCACAATTTACTCACGAAACAATTTCTAGAAGTATTGAAAACAAACTTTTATTACCCCAAAATTACAAAACCAACAAGAGTAACGGAGTATTTAGCAACTCTTATTGATAACTTTTTAATCAACTTCCATGACTCAAATATCTTATCCGGCATACTTCTCACTGATATATCGGATCATTTTCCTATATTCCATATGTTAGATGCCGTTGTTACCAAACCAACCACTACCTCATACACTTTCCGCCGTAAATCCTCTACTCAACAGACTGAATTTCACAACAGAATGGCAGACCATTTACTTGTATTCTTCAATCAACCGACGCTTCAGAGTCACTTAGTAAATTTACTTCTATCTTTCAAAATATATATGAAGACGTCTTCCCATTGACGTATACATGTACGACAACACCAAAAGTCCGTAAACCCTGGAACACAAAGGGGATACTCCAGTCAATTTTTAAGAAAAATAAACTTTACCGTGAACAACTGAAAAACCCAACTGATTTCAACCGAAGAGAATTTAAAAAGTACAGAAACAAACTAAATAGTCTTATTAAACAAACAAAAGTAAAATACTTCGAAGATAAATTTAATAAAACCAACAATGATATTAAGCAAACTTGGAAAGTTATTAATATGCTGATGGGAAAAGATAGCTTCTCGTCCTTCCCAGAATCGTTTATGATAGATGGGGAAAGTATTTCTGACAAATCTGATATAGCCAGGGCATTTAATGACTATTTCACAACAGTAACCACTGACCTTGATTCAAAGATTCCTGACAATACATTTGATTTCCATACTTATCTCGGTGAACCTATATGTGATAGTTTCTCTTTCCCTTATATCTCAGAAAATGAAGTCCACTCTACAATCTCAACATTGAAAAAAGCGTCTTCGGGTATCGATGGAATATCTGTTTCTGAACTTAAGCTTGTATCTCCGTATATATCAAAGCCCATTTCTCACATTCTCAATTTATCTTTAACAACTGGTTCATTCCCAAAGGAGACAAAGCATGCATAGAGAATTATCGCCCAATATCAGTACTTTCAAATATCAGCAAAATCATTGAACAAATAGTTTCATCAAAAGTCGTATCCTTTCTGAACGAACAAAACATTATATGTGACGATCAATACGGTTTTCGTACAAACCATTCAACAGCATTGGCCGCAAACTCCTTATATGATTATTTAGTACAGTCCAAAGATAAGAAATTTTACAGTCTCATTACATTTCTCGACCTATCCAAAGCATTCGACACTGTAAATCATGACATACTTTTAGATAAATTAAAACATTATGGTTTTAGAGGAATTGTTTTAGATTGGTTTAAGAGCTATTTAACCGACCGTTCACAAATTGTTCACATAAGCTCCATATTCTCTCCACAAAATTATATAAACCTAGGAGTTCCTCAAGGATCGGTCCTAGGACCCATATTGTTTTTAATTTATATCAATGACATTATGAACATTTCCCATTCGTTGAAGTATGTTTTATTCGCCGACGAAACAAGTGTGTTTTGTTCCTCGCCATCTTGCGCTGAGTTGTTTGAGCTAATGAACCATGAGCTTGAGTCAGTTTATCAATGGCTATTATCGAACCGTCTTTCACTAAACATAAGTAAAACTAAATGTATGTTAATAAAACCATCAACTCTTTCAGCCGATCCCACAATCCCCTTGATTCTGAATGGTACTGAAATCAATCGTGTTTGGCAATTTAAATTCTTGGGTATTGTATTTTAATCAACACTCTCCTGGACTGCTCATATTAGCTTCATCAGCAGCAAGATTTTTTTCAAGGAATTTAGGACTGATTAAGCATATTAAAAAACAATTGAATAAAAAGTCATTGTTATTATTGTATTACTCACTTATTCATCCGTTTGTAACTTATGGTAATATTCTTTGGGCAATTTCAAACTCCAGTAATACCAAACCATTGTTATTGCTACAAAAACGAGCTGTGAGAACCATCACCCTCTCTAAGAAGTTTGACCACACAGCTCCCCTATTTAAATCTCGTGGTATTCTTAATGTCAGAAACTTAGCTATTCAGTCAATCCTTCTTTTAGTGTATAAATATTTTCACCGACCAGACTTGTTACCTAAATCATGTTTATCTCTCTTCATTCAACAAAGCAGTATACATCCATACGCAACAAGATCCCAACAATATAATCTGTATCGACCATTTTATAAATCTAATTATTCTTTTCATTCAGTGAGATTAGTTGGACCTAGCGAATGGAACAGATTACCAACAGTTATAAAAAGTACTACTTCAATTTCACTATTTAAGTCCAAACTTAAAGACCATTTCTTATCAATTTAATTCAGTTAACCATGTACCTATGTTTTGTCATGATTATTATTGTTTACCCTACGGAATCCAATGTATTATATCTCAAGGGATAGAACAAGTCCTTAGGGACTTTATTCACGCCACCATATCAATTGGCTTATTGTTATAGACTAATATATTTTCTTTCATCTGTATGTACATAAATACATTTTGTGGTGAATAAACAAACAAACAAACAAAAAACTTCATCGTGAATGAAAATTTAGATAAACACGTTCTAATGGGCTTGGTTTAAGCTCTGTGTGTATAAGATAATCTAACAAGCGAGTCGTTCCCAAAAGGGCCGGGTAGCTCAGTAGGTAGAGCGGTGGAACGGTAACCCTAGGTCGTGAGTTCAATTCTCACCCTGGCCCGGAATGTGTCGGTTATTTACTGATCCAGACTATCTTATATTAACTCTTTACTTTCTCATTATTCCTATTCATTTCCCACGCCCTGTAACATTTGACGTAGCCGATTGGAATAAACTAAGATCTTCTGTAGGCCTACGTATTCTTAATTGGCTGGTTCTATATGTTGTCAGATGGTAACGGACTCCCTGTCTTTCTCAGTAATCTCTATGCAGCCGTTGGACATCATTTCTGACATTATCGAAAATGTTGAAGAATTTTTCACATGCCGTATTTTATGTGATCCCTTTGGACATATATACCCCAGCCTATTGTTCGTCAGTACATTCCATTGGTCAACAACGAGGTCGTGGGGATCCTGTTGCCCCTGGTTTAAGAGCTATGCCCGTTTTTTCGGCAAATGGCGATCCTATAGGGTTGAATTTATACAACATTTATTGAATATACGAGTGTGTACACCAGCTCGTTGTTAACTTAAAGGGAAAGAAAATCTAAGCTTTAGACTAGTTTAGATGGAAAGAGTAGAGTTCATTTAGTCCAAAACAACTGTTCAATGTATGTTTTATCCCCTCGTAAGTGAATAATTGAAATTTGAAGGTGGCGTTACAATAGAGAATAAGCTCCATAGGCCATTCACAAGGCCGCCACCATTTTTTCATTAGTTTTATCCAATTATTGCTGAATAAAAATGTAAGTGCGTTATAGAGTAGTCATGTGACGCAATTTAGCCAATAGCTGGCTAAGTAATGGCGCGCGGTTGCATACTGACCTATATTTTCGGAGACAATCTTGCCATTTCAAGTTTGTCGCCATGTTTTTTTGGACCTAAATCTACCCTTATACATTAGAGAGCGGTAAAAATACGTCATTATTGATCTAAAAATAGCTATACCAACATCACGTCATCCTAAAACGGAAAAATGGCTACACAGATAAGCCACTGAAAGGACATACTTCTGTCTGTTTTTATTAGCTTGAGGTTCACTGGAGGAAATTGACGTGAAATGTTTTAAGTACTTTGAAGGTTGTTATCGACGATAATCCCTATGTATTTCTAGAGATTTCCCCTCCTTTAAGAATAAACTGTAGACCTCTGAGCGTATCTCCGCAGTCATCTAGGGGTTCCGGAATACAGCAACTTTCAAGAACGGATAACAGCGAAAACCATGAGCGGTTTGTTGTAGGATAACATTCAGAAGCATAGGAGGCCGGTGGGCACATTCCTGTTGGGTTTATATTGGGTTTTGGCAGTCATCCAACTTCCAATTTAAAAAGGTCCTTTTATGTAGCATAAGTATATGGTGTTTTAGCTGAGATTTTTCTCTCCGTAAAAGGCGATCAGACACATCACCAGCCATATAATACCAGTCGCCTTTAGCCCGATAATCTGGGCTAATGAATTGCCTATTTAACTGCCCAAGTCAATTCAAAACAAAAGGTCGGCGCTTGACGTGTTTGTCTTATGCAATCAAATTTGATGCCAACTGAACAGCATTCGCGTTTCATTTCATGCATATGTTGGCATTATTTAATTTTTTTGTCAAACAAGAAAAAAAAACATGGGCAGTTTTATATAGAAAATACCTAATCTTATTCTTGTAATATACATCACTGATATTGTATCATCTTCTCTTATTTTGCATCTCGTTCTATTCGTAGATGATACATCTCTAATTTGTTCAGATGGAAACATCAATAGACAAGGTGATACTGTCACTGAGAAGTTAGCAAAGCTGAGCGATTGTCTTATCAGTAACAGACTTACGCGTAATATCAACAATACTAAATTTACAATCATAAAACTGTTGAGCAACCACACGAACATGTCAAATACATCCGCTAAAATATCCGGAAAAGATATCGCGAGAGCAACTGAATATAAATTTCTCGGCCTCTACTTGAACAAGCTCTCATATGCTGTATGAGGGGCCCAGAGCGTTGGACGCCCAATCCGAACAGCCTTCCCACCAATGGGTTGCGGGTTCGAATCCCACTACCAATAAAATCTCCAGAAACATTTGCCTATTGCACACTGTAAGGCAATGGACGCTCCAATAAGCTAAAACAACAAACCAAACGAGACGGTTATAGAGAATGCTTTTCTGTCGTTTATTTCTTTCTTTTTTTTGTATCTTCTCATACCCAGTTATTGATTATATATACAGTTCATCACTATTACTATTATGAATATAAATATTATATGTTATTAATCGAGTGTTTTCGTATTGCCTTGGTATTGGCCTGAGAGTGGCCGTATTGGCCCGAGGGTCAATGCATCCACCCGAAGGCCAATACCAAGGCAATACGAAAACACTCGATTCATAATATTTTTATTAATAGACTGTAGAAGTTAATTTAATGCAGGAGGGCGCCCACTTAACATTTAATCCATGCCCTAAACAAAATGAAGTCCGACATTTTTTGCGCTTTGTGTTTTTTTTTTGTTCCTGGATCAGTAGAGTTCTTCCTCTTCCGCTGTCCTAAAACGGCAATCGGATTCACTTACAGTAGTTTTTTCTTCCCACTATAATATCCTGTCAATAAAACCTTGTACAACGGACTATGGTATAGACATTTTGATATCAACATCTGCCGTCTGCTTCTGCCAAACTCTGGGACGTCACATGTTAATTGCGTCTTTCAGCCGCACTCCGTGAACTCGGCCAATATGACTTGAACTCGGCTAATACAGCCCTACGGGTTATACGAATTTGATTCGTCTGATGATATTACCCGGCCGCGAAGGTCGTATTCGGGTAATAACTTGCACAGTCAATTAATAAAGAATAATACAAGCCACGCTATTGTTAAATTGTACTATCTCCCAATCACATATAATGTGAAATAAACATCAAATCGAATGATAATCTATAACTTGAAATTGTTTGCTGTAGGTGAGTGCGAGTGTTTGTGGAGGGCGGGGAGGGGTGGGGAGATGTAACAAGCCTCTTTTGAATTTGTTATGTTTCTGTAATCGGAAGGAATGGGGACCCCCCTCCCTTTCGAAAAAAGCTGGATCCACCCCTGTGGGAAGGTGAGGAGGGGGGGGGGGGGGGTATCCTTGGTGACATGTCTAAATAGAAATTACCACATTTAAAAAAACAATGATCTTGTTAAACGATCGGACGGTCATTATTTGCTGATCGTATATAGGGACTAGAAACCTCTGAAATTAACGGCAATGATATAATTACATAATTCATCATTTTGCATTCACGGGATATTGATGAGCCTTTTTATGGCTATACGAAAGGGAAAGGAGTCACCGAGTTTTTCATCCCTGTGAAACTAGGTTAGCACAAACATAAACTTAGATTGATTGATTGATGTTTTCAGCCACGCTCAGGATTATTTCACTTATAAGACGGCGTTACCAGGTTTACTGACGGAGGAAACCGGGCTCTTTGTTGAAGGAAGCATCAGACCTTCGGCAAGTACCCGGCAACTCGTCCACAGGCGGCGACCGAGGGAAAACCCACAAAGAAAGTTTTCAATCTATTCGGTATGGGTAAGATTCGAACCAGCGACCCCTCGATGGAAGGCCTGTATAGGACTGAGACACTTTTACAAACTGAACCGTAAGCTCCAAAGATGAAAAGCTAAACACTGCCTAATGACCATCTTCGACTTATATCGATTTCATGTTGGATATGACATGATGCTGTAACGTGCAGTCATATAGTAACTCTGTATAACACAGATGTGTAAGTCAATTTGGATTCTCCTCTGGAAGATATCACGGAATATATCGCGAGAACTTGTCTTGACAACCAGAAACCCGCCTAGCCGTGTTTTGTTAAATTATGAAATAAAGAGTTGTTCGCTTACTTCGTATAAAATTGGTCGATGAATTTTATTAGTGACAGCAAACCACCGCACGTAATTATAAAGGGACAACCAGTTACCCTTAAAAGCAAATCCATTTTTTTTTCAGTAAGTACGAAATATTTTATAATTATAGAAAATATTGTTGAATGAAGGAGATGTCCTGTGCCGTTTAATTATTCAACATATAGATTTACCCCAGACTTGTATGATCGTGTCAATATTATAGTCTGTTTCCAAAGCTTATCACGTATATATGCGGTGTCCTCTAGGAGGGACATATAGAAGATTGAACAGATAATAACATACGGCTTTTATTGATAACAACTGCCAATAAAATAAAGAAGAAAATGTTATCCATAAAATGTCTCGGGTCCCCGGGGATTAGAAAATGCTTTTAAATCGGAATGTACGTCTCCCGACGTAGTTCGGAGAAACAGAAATCCATTGAAATTGAAATATGATGGTAAAAACGACATCAGTTTGTACCAGTTACAACCCAAAAGATGTGTTTGATCATAGTTTTCCAAATTACCGTGGGACCTTTATGACTTTCATCTACAATATAGGCAGTTTGTTTGTGAGTTCATAATTATAGTATAGGCTGTATGATCTATATTTATGAACACTGTTTCATATATAGCCGATGGTTGCCAGTTACCAGCGGAAGGTCGTGGGTTTCCTCCGGGCATAGAGCCCGGTTTCCTCCCACAATAAAACTGGCAACGCCGCCATATAAGTGAAAGAATCCATTTCAAGCTGTACATGCACACAAACATTTGCATTCAGTGGGCCGTTAATCTGATTTTATAGAATTATAAAATATTTTTATTTGATTTAAATGAGTTTATTTATGTGTATCGAAGAAATATATCTATTAAACCTAAATGATAAAAACACCTGTTGTCCAGTTTTATGGCTGCTGTGTGTCGTTTTCTTACATATGTAATTGTACTTTGACGTCAAACGTTTCTATTTCTATGATATGTCTGGAAAATCAAAGCCGAGAAGTATAAAGAAGCCTGTGAACAGTTCACATAAAACACATGATAAATAGCCTTGTCATTGGGAAAATTAAGCGAGACTCGCAAAAAGCCTTCATAATGTTCTGACGACTTCCGGTAATTGCGCAAGTTGAGAAATTTATGATGGAAAATGGCGGATGTGTTTCCGTGATAGTCTACAGTAAAGTATCGTGTTCTCCTCTGGTCTGATATTCATAAGTCTGAGATATGATGGTATCTGTCAGGACTGCTGTTTTCATCTTCATTTAACAAAATACACAATACTGATGAATTGAACTGTAAAATAGTTGATATGATTTCGTTCATATTTCGTTTCATGCTCTCGATTTCTGGCAAAAAGTAATTCTGTATCAGTGACTGAGGGATTGAAGATTGAACATTGCATTCAACAGTTTTCAGTTTTATCGCGGTGATTAATAATTTTGAAAGAATGCTGAAACTAAATTTATTGCTGAAAGCAGGTGAAATACGGTTGAAGCGAAATCTTCGATAATAAAAACCACCTGAAACAAAAAGAAACAAACAATTGACCGATTGCTTGATGACGTCACTTGGAATTTACGCACAAAGCATTTCGGGGGATTGAGGGATGTTAAAATAATTTTGAAATATGGCAGAAGAAATAATACAGTATCCAGAAGAAGACGTAATAGGCTTAAAGTTACCAGAAAAAATGGGTGGAAAAATACAGGTTATATCATCAATGTTTTCCAAAAAGTACATTTACCAATAAACAAAATGGCGAATTGAGGTACATTTTACCCAGAAAGCTTTGCGTAAATCTATGTGACGTCATCAGGCTCGGCGGTAATTGACTCAGATTGTCTAAGAACGCCCGGTCAACATAATACACAAATAGTGCAACTCGAAAAACTTGAGCTAAAACAGGGGCGGATACAGGATTTTGTGAAAGGGGGGGGGCGCAAGTCCTATGTGCAGTAGGTAGCGTGGGGCAACTATCACAGCACCATAAGGCGTGGGTCCAGGGGCCGCCTAGGCCCCGGAAGCTCTGGGATCCTAGATCGCCGGAGAGGCGTTCTAAGCCATTTCGGCGTGTAAAAATAGACATTATTTTTCAGAGTACATCTTCATAAATATAGCCGGTGAAAAAATTTCTAAGGGAGATGGCGGAAAAATATGTCTACCAGAAAAATGTTTTAGATTAGAGCCACGTCTGAATAAACGAGAAGGTCCAATGGGCCTACATCATAAGCGTGATACCTCTATTCCCTCTCGAGTATCACTTATTTTAATCAAGTATTTTAAATTCAACCTAAATAAAACGTTGCAAAATTGTTTTTGTTCAAGTCCCTGATAATGAATTATCGGTTGCTAACTTTATTTGCGGAAAAAAATAATCAAAATGGAACTGTGTATGTTTTGCCTGTTTACGTAATACTCTCAGTAACAATTTCAAAACAATGTCAAGATTAGGGCCTAATGGCAGTTTCAGAGTTCTGTATAGCTTTAAAACGACAGCTTGCGATTTTTGCGCGAAAATTCATCCATAATTCTGGAATAATTCAGCGGCAAATCTTTATTTACATGTACATACAGATGAGCAAGTCCATTCATTCTCTCCTCTCCCATGGTCCACAGTTTTCAAATGTTATTTTATGCTATCAACAAGTTAATGATCCCATCTTATTTTTAAGTGATGACGCATTGATAATTATGATAACATTAAGCGAACAGTGGAAGTGCATGTGCTTTCAATCGGGCGCAACAGTCCTATACGAGTGCATGCACGAAACCAAACATTTCAGTTAAATCCCCCTCACGCATTTTTTGGTGTGTGGCCGATTATCCTTGGGCCCAATGTCCCCGCCATTTGCAACGCTTACCCCAGTTACAATAGACTTTTATAAGAGTACATAGTTACGATTTGCGGAAAAGCGGCGAAAATTTAGCGATTTCTCTCTTGATGAAACCCCAGAAATTATATTTTTAGCCTATCTGGTCTAATTGTGAGTAAAATCGCTACCAGTCCACATCGCTTAGCTTCGTGTGGCTTTGCGCCCCCCCCCCTCCAACCACTCTCCTTACCACTTCTCCAAGAGCCTGGTGTTTTAAATATTCAACACACATAGGCACGGCCCGTACCAATGAGGCAATTATACGAAAAATTTGAATGTGATCGTAGCTCCATATAAAGCTTCTTTCTTCATAGCATTGTAATGTAAGATATTTTCGTTTTCCTACTCTCTTTTCCTTCTCTCTTTTCCTTCTCTCTTTTTCTCTTTTCCTTCTTTTTTTTTTGTTTTTTTTTGGTCGGCTGATAGAAGGGGGGGGGGGGGGGGGGGGCGCGCCCCCTGCGCCCCCCCCTAAATCCGCCACTGCTAAAAGAAGTCTCTCGTTTTTTTTTCGAGTTACACTACTGTTAGTTAAATATATCGCCGGAAATGTACGAACATATTTTCCATTATGCTGTGAGAACTTCCGCTAGAATAACACAATTTGAGAAGCATACACAACCGGGAACTGTTTCCGTGTCTATATACAATATTTCCTTCGCGTTGTTTCCTTCATATGATATTGATACCATTCACAAAGTTGTTAGTTATGATTTATTTTATGTTGATTTGACATCTCGAAGTTATCGGAAAAGGTAATCAATATGTTCAGATTTATACACGAACATAACACGATTGATTGTTTTTAACGCCGCACTCAAGATTTTTCACATATACGGCGGCGTTGCCATGTTAGGTGGGGGAAACTGGGCTCAATGCCCGGAGGAAACCATACTCGTTTGTTAACTCTCAGGCGCGATTAGTTTTATAATTGAAGCATTGGAGGATTCCTCGAATGTACCGAAACTGCATCTCTTCTTTGCGTTACACAACATGTGCTTTACCGGGCTAAATAACATATATAAAAAATATCTTTCTAAATGATATTAGCATTTAATAAATTTATAATTATTATTTTTTTTTTCGTCTGTAGTAAAACATTTTGATATTTACTTTTGGCGAAATTTGTATTCAGCCCAAAAATACGGGGATTTACCGCACTCGGAACATCCTTCGGCTATCTTCGCTCGCTACCGGTCGGCTTTGACACGCCTGCGCTTTTTATACGGTAAATCACCGTATTTTTGGGCTGAATAAAAATGGCGTCGAAAGTAAATATCAAAATGTTTTACTACAGACGAAAACAGAAAATAAAAATAAATATAAATTTATTAAATGCTAATATCATTTATAAAGATATTTGTTTTTATTATATAATTAGTAGTGAGATATTGAGTTATACAGCTCTGATATAAGTCATATCACCACTTTTACCGATAACATTTATATCATCACTGCCAGTGCCGGAACTATTTTCATTGTAATTCTCATGATGGATTCTTTAATTTGTGAAAATTGCTAAAATTTGTAATATATATCTCCTTTTATATATTATCGAACACTTCTTAGTATTATAAATTGGGTGTTAAACAATTTTACACAAACCAAACATTTTTTTCGCTTTGGCCTTTCTGTGCTCGCCGGGGTACTATTACTATTAGTATTAGTATTACTTAGGCCTGGGCCAGCAAGATTCGCTAAATTATATGAAAACGTGTTGTAAGGCTACCCCACTTTATAGGGCCTAATGTAAAACAATGTGGTACACCTGGAACATTGAAATTGATTATTTTCAAGAATATAGAAAATGTATCGAGAACCGACGCAAATCATTGCAACCGAAGACTGTGGGATGTGGTCTGAGTGCCGCCTGATCGTCACGCTCGCTCTGGGCGAAAATGCCAGTGTGAAAGAAGCGACTCGATTGATTCTGGTAACGAGAAATTCAAGATCTAATTTATCCTAGCACATTTCAACACACTTAATCTAGTAAATCTTCATTTTAAAATAACAAGACTTCGCCACTTAAAGGTTTAATTAGAAACTGAAGTGTAGGAAATGTCCAACTTCACCGTCGATGACAGCGAACCTCGATGTTTGTTGTCGCACGTGCACTGTGTGTCCTTCCGCACAGGCAAACGCAGGTTGTTCTCACGAAATAAGTATTTTGTTCTAACTGTAACTTGTTTCATTAATTACATGTATGAATTGCAACATGAACATAAGAATTTTCGATGCAAATTTATATGTTTTTGTTGTGTTGAACCCCCAAACAACGCGCTATTTTTTCCTACGCCGTACAGGCCTATGAGTGATGTGTCATTTTCTAGGTCAAGTGACGACCGCGAATCATTCAGTTTGTCGAGAAAACACACGAAAATCTCACTAATCATTATATAATAAATAGAATATTTGATGTATTATCGGTAAATATCATTTATATTACATCTCGTGGATTAAAAAATCTTGTATTTTCACTCTTGGCTTCGCCAATCGTGAAAATACATATTTTTTAATCCACTCGATGAAATATAAATGGTATTTACCGATAAACAACAAATATCCTCTATATATATTTTATTTAGCCCGGTAAACCACATGTTGTAGACAGACGCAGTTTCGGTACACATCAGGAATCTTCAAATACTTCAATTGTATAACTGAACGAGGCTGAAAGTTAACAAACCGAGTGTTTCAGTCCCTTACGTTATCACGGGGACACTTTTGTGGGGCCCTCAAGAGGATTTGGGAATTGTACGCTTCAAGGCTACTTGTTTGGTCGCCATATTCAAAATGACCTGCAACCTATCAGAGGGTATTTCACGCACGCAAATCCCCGAAGTTTCAGAGTGGGATTTACCATATAAAAAGCGTAAACTGTCCGGGGCGTGTCAAAGCCGACCGGTAGCGGGCGAAGATAGCCGAAGGGTGTTCCGACTGGTCCGAGGCGTGTCAAAGCCGACCGGTAGCGGGCGAAGATAGCCGAAGGAAGTTACAACTCTGCTTTGGAGCTGACAGCCGGCCGAGACAGTTCTGATTCTTGAGCTGAATATTGAGTTCGAGCTATTTCTGAACATATTGGCGCCAAGTGTTGTATGGATGTTTTATAGCTTGCATGGGGTATACTTCTCCGAGGAGTATAAGCAATTTAAAGTATGTGCGTCAAATAGTTTTATTTCTGTGTGTGTGGCTGATTTTTGTGAGATCAGTTCTGAATAGTGTTAATGCCCTGTCCATAGTATATGTATAAGACCGATGGGTAAGGGAAGAGCACTCCGTGTGACTGTGATTTTATACTGTGAGAAGAAAACAAGCGGTTGATATATTTCAGAAGGGGTGCTCTCCCTTTACCTTCTATCTTATACATAACATATCACTCTGAAACTTCGGGGATTTACGTACGAGAAATACCCTCTGATTTTGAATGTGTCAACCAAATAAGTGGCCGCAATTTGAAGTATCTGACAACAGACAGTTCTATTTATAAATTTATAAAAAAGTTCTGATGGAAGTTGGAAGAAGCAAAAAAGTGTTTGAAGACTTTAATAGCAAGTTGTGTGAAATCCGCTACATTTGATTCTCAGCAGTTATCAGCCACCTGGTTTGGAGAATGCAGCCTCCGCAAGATAAATTGTCACGGGTAACTCAAGATAAATTGTCACGGGTAAGTCAAGATAAATTGTCACGGGTAACTCAAGATAAGTTGTCACATGTAACTCAAGATAAATTTTCACAGGTAACTCAAGATAAATTGTCACGGGTAAGTCAAGATAAACTGTCACAGGTAACTCATGATAAGTTGTCACATGTAACTCAAGATAAATTGTCACATGTAACTCAAGATAAACTGTCACAGGTAACTCAAGATAAATTGCCACAGGTAACTCAAGATAAATTACCACATGTAACTCAAGATAAATTGTCACAGGTAACTGAAGATAAATTGTCACATGTAACTTAAGACAAATTGTCACATGTAACTGAAGATAAATTGTCACATGTAACTTAAGATAAATTGTCACATGTAACTTAAGATAAATTGTCACATGTAACTTAAGATAAATTGCCACAGGTAACTTAAGATAAGTTGTCACAGGTAAATCAAGATTAATTGTCACAGGTAACTCAAGATAAATTGTCACAGGTAACTCAAGATAAATTACCACAGGTAACTCAAGATAAATTGTCACATGTAACTTAAGATAAATTGCCACATGTAACTCAAGATAAATTGTCACATGTAACTCAAGATAAACTGTCACAGGTAACTCAAGATAAATTGCCACAGGTAACTCAAGATAAATTACCACATGTAACTCAAGACAAATTGTCACGGGTAACTCAAGATAAATTGTCACATGTAACTCAAGATAAATTGTCATATGTAACTCAAGATAAATTGTCACAGGTAACTCAATATAAATTACCACAGGTAACTCAAGATAAATTGTCACATGTAACTCAAGATAAATTGTCACATGTAACTCAAGATAAACTGTCACAGGTAACTCAAGATAAATTGCCACAGGTAACTCAAGATAAATTACCACATGTAACTCAAGATAAATTGTCACAGGTAACTGAAGATAAATTGTCACATGTAACTCAAGATAAGTTGTCACAGGTAAATCAAGATAAATTGTCACAGGTAACTCAAGATAAATTGTCACATGTAACTCAAGAGAAGTTGTCACATGTAACTCAAGATAAATTGTCACAGGTAACTCAAGATAAATTGTCACAGGTAACTCAAGATAAACTGTCACATGTAACTCAAGATAAATTCTCACGGGTAAATCAAGATAAATTGTCACAGGTAACTCAAGAGAAATTGTCACAGGTAACTCAAGATAAATTGTCATATGTAACTCAAGATAAATTGCCACAGGTAGCTCAATATAAATTGTCACAGGTAACTCATGATAAGTTGTCACATGTAACTCAAGATAAATTGCCACAGGTAACTCAAGATAAACTGTCACATGTAACTCAAGATAAATTGTCACAGGTAACTCAGGATAAATTGTCACAGGTAACTCATGATAAGTTGTCACATGTAACTCAAGATAAATTGTCACATGTAACTCAAGATAAATTGTCACAGGTAACTCAAGATAAATTGTCACATGTAACTCAAGATAAATTGCCACAGGTAACTCAATATAAATTGTCACAGGTAACTCATGATAAATTGTCACAGGTAACTCAAGATAAATTGTCATAGGTAACTTAAGATAAATTGCCACAGGTAACTTAAGCTAAATTGTCACAGGTAAATCAAGATAAATTGTCACAGGTAACTCAAGATAAATTGTCACATGTAACTCAAGATAAATTACCACATGTAACTCAAGAGAAGTTGTAACATGTAACTCAAGATAAATTGTCACAGGTAACTCAAGATGAATTGTCACGGGTAACTCAAGATAAATTGTCGCAGGTAACTCAAGATAAACTGTCACATGTAACTCAAGATAAATTGTCACAGGTAACTCAAGATAAATTATCACATGCAGCTCAAGATAAATTGTCACATGTAAATCAAGATAAATTATCACATGTAACTCAAGATAAATTGTCACATGTAACTCAATATAAATTGTCACAGGTAACTCATGATAAATTGTCACGTGTAACTCAAGGTAAATTGTCACAGGTAACTTAAGATAAATTGCCACAGGTAACTTAAGATAAATTGTCACAGGTAAATCAAGATAAATTGTCACAGGTAACTCATGATAACTTGTCACAGGTAACTCAAGAGAAGTTGTAACATGTAACTCAAGAGAAGTTGTAACATGTACCTCAAGATAAATTGTCACAGGCAACTTAAGATAAATTGCCACAGGTAACTTAAGATAAATTGTCACAGGTAAATCAAGATAAATGGTCACAGGTAACTCATGGTAAATGGTCACAGGTAACTCAAGATAAATTACCACATGTAACTCAAGAGAAGTTGTAACATGTACCTCAAGATAAATTGTCACAGGTAACTCAAGATGAATTGTCACGGGTAACTCAAGATAAATTGTCGCAGGTAACTCAAGATAAACTGTCACATGTAACTCAAGATAAATTGTCACAGGTAACTCAAGATAAATTATCACATGCAGCTCAAGATAAATTGTCACATGTAAATCAAGATAAATTATCACATGTAACTCAAGATAAATTGTCACATGTAACTCAATATAAATTGTCACAGGTAACTCATGATAAATTGTCACGTGTAACTCAAGGTAAATTGTCACAGGTAACTTAAGATAAATTGCCACAGGTAACTTAAGATAAATTGTCACAGGTAAATCAAGATAAATTGTCACAGGTAACTCATGATAAATTGTCACAGGTAACTTAAGATAAATTGCCACAGGTAACTTAAGATAAATTGTCACAGGTAAATCAAGATAAATTGTCACAGGTAACTCATGATAAATTGTCACAGGTAACTCATGATAAATTGACACAGGTAACTCAAGATAAATTGTCATAGGTAACTTAGCATAAATTGCCAAAGGTAACTTAAGCTAAATTGTCACAGGTAAATCAAGATAAATTGTCCCAGGTAACTCAAGATAAATTGTCACATGTAACTCAAGATAAATTACCACATGTAACTCAAGAGAAGTTGTAACATGTAACTCAAGATAAATTGTCACAGGTAACTCAAGATGAATTGTCACGGGTAACTCAAGATAAATTGTCGCAGGTAACTCAAGATAAATTGTCACAGGTAACTCAAGATAAATTATCACATGCAGCTCAAGATAAATTGTCACATGTAAATCAAGATAAATTATCACATGTAACTCAAGATAAATTGTCACATGTAACTCAATATAAATTGTCACAGGTAACTCATGATAAATTGTCACGTGTAACTCAAGGTAAATTGTCACAGGTAACTTAAGATAAATTGCCACAGGTAACTTAAGATAAATTGTCACAGGTAAATCAAGATAAATTGTCACAGGTAACTCATGATAAATTGTCACAGGTAAATCAAGATAAATTGTCACAGGTAACTCAAGAGAAGTTGTAACATGTAACTCAAGATAAATTGTCACAGGTAACTCAAGATGAATTGTCACGGGTAACTCAAGATAAATTGTCGCAGGTAACTCAAGATAAACTGTCACATGTAACTCAAGATAAATTGTCACAGGTAACTCAAGATAAATTATCACATGCAGCTCAAGATAAATTGTCACATGTAAATCAAGATAAATTATCACATGTAACTCAAGATAAATTGTCACATGTAACTCAATATAAATTGTCACAGGTAACTCATGATAAATTGTCACGTGTAACTCAAGGTAAATTGTCACAGGTAACTTAAGATAAATTGCCACAGGTAACTTAAGATAAATTGTCACAGGTAAATCAAGATAAATTGTCACAGGTAACTCAAGAGAAGTTGTAACATGTACCTCAAGATAAATTGTCACAGGTAACTCAAGATAAATTGTCACAGGTAACTTAAGATAAATTTCCACAGGTAACTTAAGATAAATTGTCACAGGTAAATCAAGATAAATTGTCACATGTAACTCATGATAAATTGTCACAGGTAACTCAAGATAAATTGTCACAGGTAACTCAAGATAAATTGCCACAGGTAACTCAAGATAAATTGTCACATGTAAATCAAGATAAATTATCACATGTAACTCAAGATAAATTGTCACATGTAACTCAATATAAATTGTCACGGGTAACTCATGATAAATTGTCACCTGTAACTCAAGGTAAATTGTCACAGGTAACTTAAGATAAATTGCCACAGGTAACTTAAGATAAATTGTCACAGGTAACTCAAGATAAATTGTCACATGTAACTCAAGATAAATTACCACATGTAACTCAAGAGAAGTTGTCACGGGTAACTCAAGATAAATTGCCACAGGTAACTTAAGATAAATTGTCACATGTAACTCAAGATAAATTGTCACGGGTAACTCAAGATAAATTGTCACATGTAAATCAAGATAAATTATCACATGTACTCAAGATAAATTGTCACAGGTAACTCAAGATAAATTGTCACAGGAAACTCAAGATAAATTGTCACATGTAAATCAAGATAAATTATCACATGTAACTCAAGATAAATTGTCACAGGTAACTCAAGATAAATTGTCACAGGTAACTCAAGATAAATTGTCACAGGTAACTCAAGATAAATTGTCACATGTAAATCAAGATAAATTGTCACATGTAACTCAAGATAAATTGTCACAGGCAACTCAAGATAAATTATCACATGTAAATCAAGATAAATTGTCACATGTAACTCAAGATAAATTGTCACAGGTAACTCAAGATAAATTGTCACATGTAACTCAAGATAAATTGTCACATGTAACTCAAGATAAACTGTAACAGGTAATTCAAGATAAATTGTCACATGTAACTCAAGATAAATTGTCACAGGTAACTCAAGATAAATTGTCACATGTAACTCAAGATAAATTGTCACATATAAGTCAAGATAAATTGTCACATGTAACCCAAGTAAAATTGTCCCATGTAACTCTTGATAAATTGTCACAGGTAACTCAAGATAAATTGTCACAGGTAACTCAAGATAAATTACCACATGTAACTCAAGACAAATTGTCACGGGTAACTCAAGATAAATTGTCACATGTAACTCAAGATAAATTGTCATATGTAACTCAAGATAAATTGTCACAGGTAACTCAATATAAATTACCACAGGTAACTCAAGATAAATTGTCACATGTAACTCAAGATAAATTGTCACATGTAACTCAAGATAAACTGTCACAGGTAACTCAAGATAAATTGCCACAGGTAACTCAAGATAAATTACCACATGTAACTCAAGATAAATTGTCACAGGTAACTGAAGATAAATTGTCACATGTAACTCAAGATAAGTTGTCACAGGTAAATCAAGATAAATTGTCACAGGTAACTCAAGATAAATTGTCACATGTAACTCAAGAGAAGTTGTCACATGTAACTCAAGATAAATTGTCACAGGTAACTCAAGATAAATTGTCACAGGTAACTCAAGATAAACTGTCACATGTAACTCAAGATAAATTCTCACGGGTAAATCAAGATAAATTGTCACAGGTAACTCAAGAGAAATTGTCACAGGTAACTCAAGATAAATTGTCAAATGTAACTCAAGATAAATTGCCACAGGTAACTCAATATAAATTGTCACAGGTAACTCATGATAAGTTGTCACATGTAACTCAAGATAAATTGCCACAGGTAACTCAAGATAAACTGTCACATGTAACTCAAGATAAATTGTCACAGGTAACTCAGGATAAATTGTCACAGGTAACTCATGATAAGTTGTCACATGTAACTCAAGATAAATTGTCACATGTAACTCAAGATAAATTGTCACATGTAACTCAAGATAAATTGCCACAGGTAACTCAATATAAATTGTCACAGGTAACTCATGATAAATTGTCACAGGTAACTCAAGATAAATTGTCATAGGTAACTCATGATAAATTGCCACAGGTAACTTAAGCTAAATTGTCACAGGTAAATCAAGATAAATTGTCACAGGTAACTCAAGATAAATTGTCACATGTAACTCAAGATAAATTACCACATGTAACTCAAGAGAAGTTGTAACATGTAACTCAAGATAAATTGTCACAGGTAACTCAAGATGAATTGTCACGGGTAACTCAAGATAAATTGTCGCAGGTAACTCAAGATAAACTGTCACATGTAACTCAAGATAAATTGTCACAGGTAACTCAAGATAAATTATCACATGCAGCTCAAGATAAATTGTCACATGTAAATCAGGATAAATTATCACATGTAACTCAAGATAAATTGTCACATGTAACTCAATATAAATTGTCACAGGTAACTCATGATAAATTGTCACGTGTAACTCAAGGTAAATTGTCACAGGTAACTTAAGATAAATTGCCACAGGTAACTTAAGATAAATTGTCACAGGTAAATCAAGATAAATTGTCACAGGTAACTCATGATAACTTGTCACAGGTAACTCAAGAGAAGTTGTAACATGTAACTCAAGAGAAGTTGTAACATGTACCTCAAGATAAATTGTCACAGGTAACTTAAGATAAATTGCCACAGGTAACTTAAGATAAATTGTCACAGGTAAATCAAGATAAATGGTCACAGGTAACTCATGGTAAATGGTCACAGGTAACTCAAGATAAATTACCACATGTAACTCAAGAGAAGTTGTAACATGTACCTCAAGATAAATTGTCACAGGTAACTCAAGATGAATTGTCACGGGTAACTCAAGATAAATTGTCGCAGGTAACTCAAGATAAACTGTCACATGTAACTCAAGATAAATTGTCACAGGTAACTCAAGATAAATTATCACATGCAGCTCAAGATAAATTGTCACATGTAAATCAAGATAAATTATCACATGTAACTCAAGATAAATTGTCACATGTAACTCAATATAAATTGTCACAGGTAACTCATGATAAATTGTCACGTGTAACTCAAGGTAAATTGTCACAGGTAACTTAAGATAAATTGCCACAGGTAACTTAAGATAAATTGTCACAGGTAAATCAAGATAAATTGTCACAGGTAACTCATGATAAATTGTCACAGGTAACTTAAGATAAATTGCCACAGGTAACTTAAGATAAATTGTCACAGGTAAATCAAGATAAATTGTCACAGGTAACTCATGATAAATTGTCACAGGTAACTCATGATAAATTGACACAGGTAACTCAAGATAAATTGTCATAGGTAACTTAGCATAAATTGCCACAGGTAACTTAAGCTAAATTGTCACAGGTAAATCAAGATAAATTGTCCCAGGTAACTCAAGATAAATTGTCACATGTAACTCAAGATAAATTACCACATGTAACTCAAGAGAAGTTGTAACATGTAACTCAAGATAAATTGTCACAGGTAACTCAAGATGAATTGTCACGGGTAACTCAAGATAAATTGTCGCAGGTAACTCAAGATAAATTGTCACAGGTAACTCAAGATAAATTATCACATGCAGCTCAAGATAAATTGTCACATGTAAATCAAGATAAATTATCACATGTAACTCAAGATAAATTGTCACATGTAACTCAATATAAATTGTCACAGGTAACTCATGATAAATTGTCACGTGTAACTCAAGGTAAATTGTCACAGGTAACTTAAGATAAATTGCCACAGGTAACTTAAGATAAATTGTCACAGGTAAATCAAGATAAATTGTCACAGGTAACTCATGATAAATTGTCACAGGTAAATCAAGATAAATTGTCACAGGTAACTCAAGAGAAGTTGTAACATGTAACTCAAGATAAATTGTCACAGGTAACTCAAGATGAATTGTCACGGGTAACTCAAGATAAATTGTCGCAGGTAACTCAAGATAAACTGTCACATGTAACTCAAGATAAATTGTCACAGGTAACTCAAGATAAATTATCACATGCAGCTCAAGATAAATTGTCACATGTAAATCAAGATAAATTATCACATGTAACTCAAGATAAATTGTCACATGTAACTCAATATAAATTGTCACAGGTAACTCATGATAAATTGTCACGTGTAACTCAAGGTAAATTGTCACAGGTAACTTAAGATAAATTGCCACAGGTAACTTAAGATAAATTGTCACAGGTAAATCAAGATAAATTGTCACAGGTAACTCATGATAAATTGTCACAGGTAACTTAAGATAAATTGCCACAGGTAACTTAAGATAAATTGTCACAGGTAAATCAAGATAAATTGTCACATGTAACTCATGATAAATTGTCACAGGTAACTCAAGATAAATTGTCACAGGTAACTCAAGATAAATTGCCACAGGTAACTCAAGATAAATTGTCACATGTAAATCAAGATAAATTATCACATGTAACTCAAGATAAATTGTCACATGTAACTCAATATAAATTGTCACGGGTAACTCATGATAAATTGTCACCTGTAACTCAAGGTAAATTGTCACAGGTAACTTAAGATAAATTGCCACAGGTAACTTAAGATAAATTGTCACAGGTAACTCAAGATAAATTGTCACATGTAACTCAAGATAAATTACCACATGTAACTCAAGAGAAGTTGTCACGGGTAACTCAAGATAAATTGCCACAGGTAACTTAAGATAAATTGTCACATGTAACTCAAGATAAATTGTCACGGGTAACTCAAGATAAATTGTCACATGTAAATCAAGATAAATTATCACATGTACTCAAGATAAATTGTCACAGGTAACTCAAGATAAATTGTCACAGGAAACTCAAGATAAATTGTCACATGTAAATCAAGATAAATTATCACATGTAACTCAAGATAAATTGTCACAGGTAACTCAAGATAAATTGTCACAGGTAACTCAAGATAAATTGTCACAGGTAACTCAAGATAAATTGTCACATGTAAATCAAGATAAATTGTCACATGTAACTCAAGATAAATTGTCACAGGCAACTCAAGATAAATTATCACATGTAAATCAAGATAAATTGTCACATGTAACTCAAGATAAATTGTCACAGGTAACTCAAGATAAATTGTCACATGTAACTCAAGATAAATTGTCACATGTAACTCAAGATAAACTGTAACAGGTAATTCAAGATAAATTGTCACATGTAACTCAAGATAAATTGTCACAGGTAACTCAAGATAAATTGTCACATGTAACTCAAGATAAATTGTCACATATAACTCAAGATAAATTGTCACATGTAACCCAAGTAAAATTGTCCCATGTAACTCTTGATAAATTGTCACAGGTAACTCAAGATAAATTGTCACATGTAACTCAAGATAAATTGTCACATGTAACTCAAGAGAAGTTGTCACATGTAACTCAAGATGAATTGTCACGGGTAACTCAAGATAAATTGTCGCAGGTAACTCAAGATAAATTGTCACAGGTAACTCAAGATAAATTATCACATGCAGCTCAAGATAAATTGTCACATGTAAATCAAGATAAATTATCACATGTAACTCAAGATAAATTGTCACATGTAACTCAATATAAATTGTCACAGGTAACTCATGATAAATTGTCACGTGTAACTCAAGGTAAATTGTCACAGGTAACTTAAGATAAATTGCCACAGGTAACTTAAGATAAATTGTCACAGGTAAATCAAGATAAATTGTCACAGGTAACTCATGATAAATTGTCACAGGTAAATCAAGATAAATTGTCACAGGTAACTCAAGAGAAGTTGTAACATGTAACTCAAGATAAATTGTCACAGGTAACTCAAGATGAATTGTCACGGGTAACTCAAGATAAATTGTCGCAGGTAACTCAAGATAAACTGTCACATGTAACTCAAGATAAATTGTCACAGGTAACTCAAGATAAATTATCACATGCAGCTCAAGATAAATTGTCACATGTAAATCAAGATAAATTATCACATGTAACTCAAGATAAATTGTCACATGTAACTCAATATAAATTGTCACAGGTAACTCATGATAAATTGTCACGTGTAACTCAAGGTAAATTGTCACAGGTAACTTAAGATAAATTGCCACAGGTAACTTAAGATAAATTGTCACAGGTAAATCAAGATAAATTGTCACAGGTAACTCATGATAAATTGTCACAGGTAAATCAAGATAAATTGTCACAGGTAACTCAAGAGAAGTTGTAACATGTAACTCAAGATAAATTGTCACAGGTAACTCAAGATGAATTGTCACGGGTAACTCAAGATAAATTGTCGCAGGTAACTCAAGATAAACTGTCACATGTAACTCAAGATAAATTGTCACAGGTAACTCAAGATAAATTATCACATGCAGCTCAATATAAATTGTCACAGGTAACTCATGATAAATTGTCACGTGTAACTCAAGGTAAATTGTCACAGGTAACTTAAGATAAATTGCCACAGGTAACTTAAGATAAATTGTCACAGGTAAATCAAGATAAATTGTCACAGGTAACTCATGATAAATTGTCACAGGTAACTTAAGATAAATTGCCACAGGTAACTTAAGATAAATTGTCACAGGTAAATCAAGATAAATTGTCACAGGTAACTCATGATAAATTGTCACAGGTAACTCATGATAAATTGACACAGGTAACTCAAGATAAATTGTCATAGGTAACTTAGCATAAATTGCCACAGGTAACTTAAGCTAAATTGTCACAGGTAAATCAAGATAAATTGTCCCAGGTAACTCAAGATAAATTGTCACATGTAACTCAAGATAAATTACCACATGTAACTCAAGAGAAGTTGTAACATGTAACTCAAGATAAATTGTCACAGGTAACTCAAGATGAATTGTCACGGGTAACTCAAGATAAATTGTCGCAGGTAACTCAAGATAAATTGTCACAGGTAACTCAAGATAAATTATCACATGCAGCTCAAGATAAATTGTCACATGTAAATCAAGATAAATTATCACATGTAACTCAAGATAAATTGTCACATGTAACTCAATATAAATTGTCACAGGTAACTCATGATAAATTGTCACGTGTAACTCAAGGTAAATTGTCACAGGTAACTTAAGATAAATTGCCACAGGTAACTTAAGATAAATTGTCACAGGTAAATCAAGATAAATTGTCACAGGTAACTCATGATAAATTGTCACAGGTAAATCAAGATAAATTGTCACAGGTAACTCAAGAGAAGTTGTAACATGTAACTCAAGATAAATTGTCACAGGTAACTCAAGATGAATTGTCACGGGTAACTCAAGATAAATTGTCGCAGGTAACTCAAGATAAACTGTCACATGTAACTCAAGATAAATTGTCACAGGTAACTCAAGATAAATTATCACATGCAGCTCAAGATAAATTGTCACATGTAAATCAAGATAAATTATCACATGTAACTCAAGATAAATTGTCACATGTAACTCAATATAAATTGTCACAGGTAACTCATGATAAATTGTCACGTGTAACTCAAGGTAAATTGTCACAGGTAACTTAAGATAAATTGCCACAGGTAACTTAAGATAAATTGTCACAGGTAAATCAAGATAAATTGTCACAGGTAACTCATGATAAATTGTCACAGGTAACTTAAGATAAATTGCCACAGGTAACTTAAGATAAATTGTCACAGGTAAATCAAGATAAATTGTCACATGTAACTCATGATAAATTGTCACAGGTAACTCAAGATAAATTGTCACAGGTAACTCAAGATAAATTGCCACAGGTAACTCAAGATAAATTGTCACATGTAAATCAAGATAAATTATCACATGTAACTCAAGATAAATTGTCACATGTAACTCAATATAAATTGTCACGGGTAACTCATGATAAATTGTCACCTGTAACTCAAGGTAAATTGTCACAGGTAACTTAAGATAAATTGCCACAGGTAACTTAAGATAAATTGTCACAGGTAACTCAAGATAAATTGTCACATGTAACTCAAGATAAATTACCACATGTAACTCAAGAGAAGTTGTCACGGGTAACTCAAGATAAATTGCCACAGGTAACTTAAGATAAATTGTCACATGTAACTCAAGATAAATTGTCACGGGTAACTCAAGATAAATTGTCACATGTAAATCAAGATAAATTATCACATGTACTCAAGATAAATTGTCACAGGTAACTCAAGATAAATTGTCACAGGAAACTCAAGATAAATTGTCACATGTAAATCAAGATAAATTATCACATGTAACTCAAGATAAATTGTCACAGGTAACTCAAGATAAATTGTCACAGGTAACTCAAGATAAATTGTCACAGGTAACTCAAGATAAATTGTCACATGTAAATCAAGATAAATTGTCACATGTAACTCAAGATAAATTGTCACAGGCAACTCAAGATAAATTATCACATGTAAATCAAGATAAATTGTCACATGTAACTCAAGATAAATTGTCACAGGTAACTCAAGATAAATTGTCACATGTAACTCAAGATAAATTGTCACATGTAACTCAAGATAAACTGTAACAGGTAATTCAAGATAAATTGTCACATGTAACTCAAGATAAATTGTCACAGGTAACTCAAGATAAATTGTCACATGTAACTCAAGATAAATTGTCACATATAACTCAAGATAAATTGTCACATGTAACCCAAGTAAAATTGTCCCATGTAACTCTTGATAAATTGTCACAGGTAACTCAAGATAAATTGTCACATGTAACTCAAGATAAATTGTCACATGTAACTCAAGAGAAGTTGTCACATGTAACTCAAGATGAATTGTCACGGGTAACTCAAGATAAATTGTCGCAGGTAACTCAAGATAAATTGTCACAGGTAACTCAAGATAAATTATCACAGGTAACTCAAGATAAATTATCACATGCAGCTCAAGATAAATTGTCACATGTAAATCAAGATAAATTATCACATGTAACTCAAGATAAATTGTCACATGTAACTCAATATAAATTGTCACAGGTAACTCATGATAAATTGTCACGTGTAACTCAAGGTAAATTGTCACAGGTAACTTAAGATAAATTGCCACAGGTAACTTAAGATAAATTGTCACAGGTAAATCAAGATAAATTGTCACAGGTAACTCATGATAAATTGTCACAGGTAACTTAAGATAAATTGCCACAGGTAACTTAAGATAAATTGTCACAGGTAAATCAAGATAAATTGTCACATGTAACTCATGATAAATTGTCACAGGTAACTCAAGATAAATTGTCACAGGTAACTCAAGATAAATTGCCACAGGTAACTCAAGATAAATTGTCACATGTAAATCAAGATAAATTATCACATGTAACTCAAGATAAATTGTCACATGTAACTCAATATAAATTGTCACGGGTAACTCATGATAAATTGTCACCTGTAACTCAAGGTAAATTGTCACAGGTAACTTAAGATAAATTGCCACAGGTAACTTAAGATAAATTGTCACAGGTAACTCAAGATAAATTGTCACATGTAACTCAAGATAAATTACCACATGTAACTCAAGAGAAGTTGTCACGGGTAACTCAAGATAAATTGCCACAGGTAACTTAAGATAAATTGTCACATGTAACTCAAGATAAATTGTCACGGGTAACTCAAGATAAATTGTCACATGTAAATCAAGATAAATTATCACATGTACTCAAGATAAATTGTCACAGGTAACTCAAGATAAATTGTCACAGGAAACTCAAGATAAATTGTCACATGTAAATCAAGATAAATTATCACATGTAACTCAAGATAAATTGTCACAGGTAACTCAAGATAAATTGTCACAGGTAACTCAAGATAAATTGTCACAGGTAACTCAAGATAAATTGTCACATGTAAATCAAGATAAATTGTCACATGTAACTCAAGATAAATTGTCACAGGCAACTCAAGATAAATTATCACATGTAAATCAAGATAAATTGTCACATGTAACTCAAGATAAATTGTCACAGGTAACTCAAGATAAATTGTCACATGTAACTCAAGATAAATTGTCACATGTAACTCAAGATAAACTGTAACAGGTAATTCAAGATAAATTGTCACATGTAACTCAAGATAAATTGTCACAGGTAACTCAAGATAAATTGTCACATGTAACTCAAGATAAATTGTCACATATAACTCAAGATAAATTGTCACATGTAACCCAAGTAAAATTGTCCCATGTAACTCTTGATAAATTGTCACAGGTAACTCAAGATAAATTGTCACATGTAACTCAAGATAAATTGTCACATGTAACTCAAGAGAAGTTGTCACATGTAACTCAAGATGAATTGTCACGGGTAACTCAAGATAAATTGTCGCAGGTAACTCAAGATAAATTGTCACAGGTAACTCAAGATAAATTATCACATGCAGCTCAAGATAAATTGTCACATGTAAATCAAGATAAATTATCACATGTAACTCAAGATAAATTGTCACATGTAACTCAATATAAATTGTCACAGGTAACTCATGATAAATTGTCACGTGTAACTCAAGGTAAATTGTCACAGGTAACTTAAGATAAATTGCCACAGGTAACTTAAGATAAATTGTCACAGGTAAATCAAGATAAATTGTCACAGGTAACTCATGATAAATTGTCACAGGTAAATCAAGATAAATTGTCACAGGTAACTCAAGAGAAGTTGTAACATGTAACTCAAGATAAATTGTCACAGGTAACTCAAGATGAATTGTCACGGGTAACTCAAGATAAATTGTCGCAGGTAACTCAAGATAAACTGTCACATGTAACTCAAGATAAATTGTCACAGGTAACTCAAGATAAATTATCACATGCAGCTCAAGATAAATTGTCACATGTAAATCAAGATAAATTATCACATGTAACTCAAGATAAATTGTCACATGTAACTCAAGGTAAATTGTCACAGGTAACTTAAGATAAATTGCCACAGGTAACTTAAGATAAATTGTCACAGGTAAATCAAGATAAATTGTCACAGGTAACTCATGATAAATTGTCACAGGTAACTTAAGATAAATTGCCACAGGTAACTTAAGATAAATTGTCACAGGTAAATCAAGATAAATTGTCACATGTAACTCATGATAAATTGTCACAGGTAACTCAAGATAAATTGTCACAGGTAACTCAAGATAAATTGCCACAGGTAACTCAAGATAAATTGTCACATGTAAATCAAGATAAATTATCACATGTAACTCAAGATAAATTGTCACATGTAACTCAATATAAATTGTCAGGGGTAACTCATGATAAATTGTCACCTGTAACTCAAGGTAAATTGTCACAGGTAACTTAAGATAAATTGCCACAGGTAACTTAAGATAAATTGTCACAGGTAACTCAAGATAAATTGTCACATGTAACTCAAGATAAATTACCACATGTAACTCAAGAGAAGTTGTCACGGGTAACTCAAGATAAATTGCCACAGGTAACTTAAGATAAATTGTCACATGTAACTCAAGATAAATTGTCACGGGTAACTCAAGATAAATTGTCACATGTAAATCAAGATAAATTATCACATGTACTCAAGATAAATTGTCACAGGTAACTCAAGATAAATTGTCACAGGAAACTCAAGATAAATTGTCACATGTAAATCAAGATAAATTATCACATGTAACTCAAGATAAATTGTCACAGGTAACTCAAGATAAATTGTCACAGGTAACTCAAGATAAATTGTCACAGGTAACTCAAGATAAATTGTCACATGTAAATCAAGATAAATTGTCACATGTAACTCAAGATAAATTGTCACAGGCAACTCAAGATAAATTATCACATGTAAATCAAGATAAATTGTCACATGTAACTCAAGATAAATTGTCACAGGTAACTCAAGATAAATTGTCACATGTAACTCAAGATAAATTGTCACATGTAACTCAAGATAAACTGTAACAGGTAATTCAAGATAAATTGTCACATGTAACTCAAGATAAATTGTCACAGGTAACTCAAGATAAATTGTCACATGTAACTCAAGATAAATTGTCACATATAACTCAAGATAAATTGTCACATGTAACCCAAGTAAAATTGTCCCATGTAACTCTTGATAAATTGTCACAGGTAACTCAAGATAAATTGTCACATGTAACTCAAGATAAATTGTCACATGTAACTCAAGAGAAGTTGTCACATGTAACTCAAGATGAATTGTCACGGGTAACTCAAGATAAATTGTCGCAGGTAACTCAAGATAAATTGTCACAGGTAACTCAAGATAAATTATCACATGCAGCTCAAGATAAATTGTCACATGTAAATCAAGATAAATTATCACATGTAACTCAAGATAAATTGTCACATGTAACTCAATATAAATTGTCACAGGTAACTCATGATAAATTGTCACGTGTAACTCAAGGTAAATTGTCACAGGTAACTTAAGATAAATTGCCACAGGTAACTTAAGATAAATTGTCACAGGTAAATCAAGATAAATTGTCACAGGTAACTCATGATAAATTGTCACAGGTAAATCAAGATAAATTGTCACAGGTAACTCAAGAGAAGTTGTAACATGTAACTCAAGATAAATTGTCACAGGTAACTCAAGATGAATTGTCACGGGTAACTCAAGATAAATTGTCGCAGGTAACTCAAGATAAACTGTCACATGTAACTCAAGATAAATTGTCACAGGTAACTCAAGATAAATTATCACATGCAGCTCAAGATAAATTGTCACATGTAAATCAAGATAAATTATCACATGTAACTCAAGATAAATTGTCACATGTAACTCAAGGTAAATTGTCACAGGTAACTTAAGATAAATTGCCACAGGTAACTTAAGATAAATTGTCACAGGTAAATCAAGATAAATTGTCACAGGTAACTCATGATAAATTGTCACAGGTAACTTAAGATAAATTGCCACAGGTAACTTAAGATAAATTGTCACAGGTAAATCAAGATAAATTGTCACATGTAACTCATGATAAATTGTCACAGGTAACTCAAGATAAATTGTCACAGGTAACTCAAGATAAATTGCCACAGGTAACTCAAGATAAATTGTCACATGTAAATCAAGATAAATTATCACATGTAACTCAAGATAAATTGTCACATGTAACTCAATATAAATTGTCAGGGGTAACTCATGATAAATTGTCACCTGTAACTCAAGGTAAATTGTCACAGGTAACTTAAGATAAATTGCCACAGGTAACTTAAGATAAATTGTCACAGGTAACTCAAGATAAATTGTCACATGTAACTCAAGATAAATTACCACATGTAACTCAAGAGAAGTTGTCACGGGTAACTCAAGATAAATTGCCACAGGTAACTTAAGATAAATTGTCACATGTAACTCAAGATAAATTGTCACGGGTAACTCAAGATAAATTGTCACATGTAAATCAAGATAAATTATCACATGTACTCAAGATAAATTGTCACAGGTAACTCAAGATAAATTGTCACAGGAAACTCAAGATAAATTGTCACATGTAAATCAAGATAAATTATCACATGTAACTCAAGATAAATTGTCACAGGTAACTCAAGATAAATTGTCACAGGTAACTCAAGATAAATTGTCACAGGTAACTCAAGATAAATTGTCACATGTAAATCAAGATAAATTGTCACATGTAACTCAAGATAAATTGTCACAGGCAACTCAAGATAAATTATCACATGTAAATCAAGATAAATTGTCACATGTAACTCAAGATAAATTGTCACAGGTAACTCAAGATAAATTGTCACATGTAACTCAAGATAAATTGTCACATGTAACTCAAGATAAACTGTAACAGGTAATTCAAGATAAATTGTCACATGTAACTCAAGATAAATTGTCACAGGTAACTCAAGATAAATTGTCACATGTAACTCAAGATAAATTGTCACATATAACTCAAGATAAATTGTCACATGTAACCCAAGTAAAATTGTCCCATGTAACTCTTGATAAATTGTCACAGGTAACTCAAGATAAATTGTCACATGTAACTCAAGATAAATTGTCACAGGTAACTCAATATAAATTGTCACATGTAACTCAAGATAAATTGTCACATGTAACTCAAGAGAAGTTGTCACATGTAACTCAAGATAAATTGTCCCATGTAACTCTTGATAAATTGTCACAGGTAACTCAAGATAAATTGTCACATGTAACTCAAGATAAATTGTCACATGTAACTCAAGAGAAGTTGTCACATGTAACTTAAGATAAATTGTCACGGGTAACTCAAGATAAATTGTCACATGTACCTCAAGATAAACTGTCACAGGTAACTCAAGATAAATTGTCACATGTAACTCAAGATAAACTGTCACATGTAACTCAAGATAAATTGTCACGGGTAACTCAAGATAAATTGTTACATGTAACTCAAGATAAATTGTCACATGTAACTCAAGATAAACTGTCACAGGTAACTCAAGATAAATTGTCACAGGTAACTCAAGATAAATTGTCACATGTAACTCAAGATAAATTGTCACGGGTAACTCAAGATAAATTGTAACAGGTAACTCAATATAAATTGTCACAGGTAACTCATGATAAATTGTCACAGGTAACTCAAGATAAATTGTCACAGGTAACTTAAGATAAATTGCCACAGGTAACTTAAGATAAATTGTCACAGGTAAATCAAGATAAGTTGTCACAGGTAACTCAAGATAAATTGTCACAGGTAACTCAAGATAAATTACCACATGTAACTCAAGATAAATTGTCACAGGTAACTTAAGATAAATTGCCACAGGTAACTTAAGCTAAAATGTCACAGGTAAATCAAGATAAATTGTCACAGGTAACTCAAGAGAAGTTGTCACATGTAACTCAAGATAAATTTTCACAGGTAACTCAAGATAAATTGTCACAGGTAACTCAAGATAAATTGCCACAGGTAACTCAAGATAAATTGTCACAGGTAACTCAAGATAAATTGTCACAGGTAACTCAAGATAAACTGTCACATGTAACTCAAGATAAATTACCACATGTAACTCAAGAGAAATTGTCACATGTAACTCAAGATAAATTTTCACAGGTAACTCAAGATAAATTGTCACATGTAACTCAACAGAAGTTATCACATGTAACTCAAGATAAATTGTCACAGGTACCTCACGATAAATTGTCACGGGTAACACAAGATAAATGGTCACAGGTAACTCAAGATAAACTGTCACATGTAACTCAAGATAAATTGTCACGGGTAACACAAGATAAATGGTCACAGGTAACTCAAGATAAACTGTCACATGTAACTCAAGATAAATTGTCACAGGTAACTCAAGATAAATTGGCACATGCATCTCAAGATAAATTGTCACATGTAAATCAAGATAAATTGTCACATGTAACTCAAGATAAATTGTCACAGGCAACTCAAGATAAATTATCACATGTAAATCAAGATAAATTGTCACATGTAACTCAAGATAAATTGTCACAGGTAACTCAAGATAAATTGTCACATGTAACTCAAGATAAACTGTCACATGTAACTCAAGATAAACTGTCACAGGTAACTCAAGATAAACTGTCACATGTAACTCAAGATAAATTGTCACAGGTAACTCAAGATAAATTGTCACATGTAACTCAAGATAAATTGTCACATGTAACTCAAGATAAATTGTCACATGTAACCCAAGATAAATTGTCCCATGTAACTCTTGTTAAATTGTCACAGGTAACTCAAGATAAATTGTCACATGTAACTCAAGATAAATTGTCACATGTAACTCAAGATAATATGTCACAGGTAACTCAAGATAAATTGTAACAGGTAACTCAATATAAATTGTCACAGGTAACTCATGATAAATTGTCACAGGTAACTCAAGATAAATTGTCACAGGTAACTTAAGATAAATGGCCACAGGTAACTTAAGCTAAATTGTCACAGGTAAATCAAGATAAATTGTCACAGGTAACTCAAGATAAATTGTCACAGGTAACTCAAGATAAATTACCACATGTAACTCAAGAGAAGTTGTCACATGTAACTCAAGATAAATTTTCACAGGTAACTCAAGATAAATTGTCACAGGTAACTCAAGATAAATTGCCACAGGTAACTCAAGATAAACTGTCACATGTAACTCAAGATAAATTGTCACGGGTAACTCAAGATAAACTGTCACAGGTAACTCAAGATAAATTGCCACAGGTAACTCAAGATAAATTACCACATGTAACTCAAGACAAATTGTCATGGGTAACTCAAGATAAATTGTCACATGTAACTCAAGATAAATTGTCATATGTAACTCAAGATAAATTGTCACAGGTAACTCAATATAAATTACCACAGGTAACTCAAGATAAATTGTCACATTTAACTCAAGATAAATTGTCACATGTAACTCAAGATAAACTGTCACAGGTAACTCAAGATAAATTGCCACAGGTAACTCAAGATAAATTACCACATGTAACTCAAGATAAATTGTCACAGGTAACTGAAGATAAATTGTCACATGTAACTCAAGATAAGTTGTCACAGGTAAATCAAGATAAATTGTCACAGGTAACTCAAGATAAATTGTCACATGTAACTCAAGAGAAGTTGTCACATGTAACTCAAGATAAATTGTCACAGGTAACTCAAGATAAACTGTCACAGGTAACTCAAGATAAATTGCCACAGGTAACTCAAGATAAATTACCACATGTAACTCAAGACAAATTGTCACGGGTAACTCAAGATAAATTGTCACATGTAACTCAAGATAAATTGTCATATGTAACTCAAGATAAATTGTCACAGGTAACTCAATATAAATTACCACAGGTAACTCAAGATAAATTGTCACATGTAACTCAAGATAAATTGTCACATGTAACTCAAGATAAACTGTCACAGGTAACTCAAGATAAATTGCCACAGGTAACTCAAGATAAATTACCACATGTAACTCAAGATAAATTGTCACAGGTAACTGAAGATAAATTGTCACATGTAACTCAAGATAAGTTGTCACAGGTAAATCAAGATAAATTGTCACAGGTAACTCAAGATAAATTGTCACATGTAACTCAAGAGAAGTTGTCACATGTAACTCAAGATAAATTGTCACAGGTAACTCAAGATAAATTGTCACAGGTAACTCAAGATAAACTGTCACATGTAACTCAAGATAAATTCTCACGGGTAAATCAAGATAAATTGTCACAGGTAACTCAAGAGAAATTGTCACAGGTAACTCAAGATAAATTGTCATATGTAACTCAAGATAAATTGCCACAGGTAACTCAATATAAATTGTCACAGGTAACTCATGATAAGTTGTCACATGTAACTCAAGATAAATTGCCACAGGTAACTCAAGATAAACTGTCACATGTAACTCAAGCTAAATTGTCACAGGTAACTCAGGATAAATTGTCACAGGTAACTCATGATAAGTTGTCACATGTAACTCAAGATAAATTGTCACATGTAACTCAAGATAAATTGTCACAGGTAACTCAAGATAAATTGTCACATGTAACTCAAGATAAATTGCCACAGGTAACTCAATATAAATTGTCACAGGTAACTCATGATAAATTGTCACAGGTAACTCAAGATAAATTGTCATAGGTAACTTAAGATAAATTGCCACAGGTAACTTAAGCTAAATTGTCACAGGTAAATCAAGATAAATTGTCACAGGTAACTCAAGATAAATTGTCACATGTAACTCAAGATAAATTACCACATGTAACTCAAGAGAAGTTGTAACATGTAACTCAAGATAAATTGTCACAGGTAACTCAAGATGAATTGTCACGGGTAACTCAAGATAAATTGTCGCAGGTAACTCAAGATAAACTGTCACATGTAACTCAAGATAAATTGTCACAGGTAACTCAAGATAAATTATCACATGCAGCTCAAGATAAATTGTCACATGTAAATCAAGATAAATTATCACATGTAACTCAAGATAAATTGTCACATGTAACTCAATATAAATTGTCACAGGTAACTCATGATAAATTGTCACGTGTAACTCAAGGTAAATTGTCACAGGTAACTTAAGATAAATTGCCACAGGTAACTTAAGATAAATTGTCACAGGTAAATCAAGATAAATTGTCACAGGTAACTCATGATAAATGGTCACAGGTAACTCAAGATAAATTGTCACAGGTAACTCAAGGAAAATTGTCACATGTATTTCAAGATAAATTGTCACAGGTAACTCAAGATGAATTGTCACGGGTAACTCAAGATAAATTGTCGCAGGTAACTCAAGATAAACTGTCACATGTAACTCAAGATAAATTGTCACAGGTAAATCAAGATAAATTGTCACAGGTAACTCATGATAAATTGTCACAGGTAACTTAAGATAAATTGCCACAGGTAACTTAAGATAAATTGTCACAGGTAAATCAAGATAAATTGTCACAGGTAACTCATGATAAATTGTCACAGGTAACTCATGATAAATTGTCACAGGTAACTCAAGATAAATTGTCATAGGTAACTTAAGATAAATTGCCACAGGTAACTTAAGCTAAATTGTCACAGGTAAATCAAGATAAATTGTCCCAGGTAACTCAAGATAAATTGTCACATGTTACTCAAGATAAATTACCACATGTAACTCAAGAGAAGTTGTAACATGTAACTCAAGATAAATTGTCACAGGTAACTCAAGATGAATTGTCACGGGTAACTCAAGATAAATTGTCGCAGGTAACTCAAGATAAATTGTCACAGGTAACTCAAGATAAATTATCACATGCAGCTCAAGATAAATTGTCACATGTAAATCAAGATAAATTATCACATGTAACTCAAGATAAATTGTCACATGTAACTCAATATAAATTGTCACAGGTAACTCATGATAAATTGTCACAGGTAACTTAAGATAAATTGCCACAGGTAACTTAAGATAAATTGTCACAGGTAAATCAAGATAAATTGTCACAGGTAACTCAAGATAAATTGTCACAGGTAAATCAAGATAAATTGTCACAGGTAAATCAAGATAAATTGTCACAGGTAACTCATGATAAATGGTCACAGGTAACTCAAGATAAATTACCACATGTAACTCAAGAGAAGTTGTAACATGTAACTCAAGATAAATTGTCACAGGTAACTCAAGATGAATTGTCACGGGTAACTCAAGATAAATTGTCGCAGGTAACTCAAGATAAACTGTCACATGTAACTCAAGATAAATTGTCACAGGTAACTCAAGATAAATTATCACATGCAGCTCAAGATAAATTGTCACATGTAAATCAAGATAAATTATCACATGTAACTCAAGATAAATTGTCACATGTAACTCAATATAAATTGTCACAGGTAACTCATGATAAATTGTCACGTGTAACTCAAGGTAAATTGTCACAGGTAACTTAAGATAAATTGCCACAGGTAACTTAAGATAAATTGTCACAGGTAAATCAAGATAAATTGTCACAGGTAACTCATGATAAATTGTCACAGGTAACTTAAGATAAATTGCCACAGGTAACTTAAGATAAATTGTCACAGGTAAATCAAGATAAATTGTCACATGTAACTCATGATAAATTGTCACAGGTAACTCAAGATAAATTGTCACAGGTAACTCAAGATAAATTGCCACAGGTAACTCAAGATAAATTGTCACATGTAAATCAAGATAAATTATCACATGTAACTCAAGATAAATTGTCACATGTAACTCAATATAAATTGTCACGGGTAACTCATGATAAATTGTCACCTGTAACTCAAGGTAAATTGTCACAGGTAACTTAAGATAAATTGCCACAGGTAACTTAAGATAAATTGTCACAGGTAACTCAAGATAAATTGTCACATGTAACTCAAGATAAATTACCACATGTAACTCAAGAGAAGTTGTCACGGGTAACTCAAGATAAATTGCCACAGGTAACTTAAGATAAATTGTCACATGTAACTCAAGATAAATTGTCACAGGTAACTCAAGATAAATTGTCACATGTAAATCAAGATAAATTATCACATGTACTCAAGATAAATTGTCACAGGTAACTCAAGATAAATTGTCACAGGAAACTCAAGATAAATTGTCACATGTAAATCAAGATAAATTATCACATGTAACTCAAGATAAATTGTCACAGGTAACTCAAGATAAATTGTCACAGGTAACTCAAGATAAATTGTCACAGGTAACTCAAGATAAATTGTCACATGTAAATCAAGATAAATTGTCACATGTAACTCAAGATAAATTGTCACAGGCAACTCAAGATAAATTATCACATGTAAATCAAGATAAATTGTCACATGTAACTCAAGATAAATTGTCACAGGTAACTCAAGATAAATTGTCACATGTAACTCAAGATAAATTGTCACATGTAACTCAAGATAAACTGTAACAGGTAACTCAAGATAAATTGGCACATGCATCTCAAGATAAATTGTCACATGTAAATCAAGATAAAATGTCACATGTAACTCAAGATAAATTGTCACAGGCAACTCAAGATAAATTATCACATGTAAATCAAGATAAATTGTCACATGTAACTCAAGATAAATTGTCACAGGTAACTCAAGATAAATTGTCACATGTAACTCAAGATAAATTGTCACATGTAACTCAAGATAAATTGTCACATGTAACCCAAGATAAATTGTCCCATGTAACTCTTGTTAAATTGTCACATGTAACTCAAGATAAATTATAACATGTAAATCAAGATAAATTGTCACATGTAACTCAAGATAAATTGTAACAGGTAACTCAATATAAATTGTCACAGGTAACTCATGATAAATTGTCACAGGTAACTCAAGATAAATTGTCACAGGTAACTTAAGATAAATTGCCACAGGTAACTTAAGATAAATTGTCACAGGTAAATCAAGATAAGTTGTCACAGGTAACTCAAGATAAATTGTCACAGGTAACTCAAGATAAATTACCACATGTAACTCAAGATAAATTGTCACAGGTAACTTAAGATAAATTGCCACAGGTAACTTAAGCTAAAATGTCACAGGTAAATCAAGATAAATTGTCACAGGTAACTCAAGAGAAGTTGTCACATGTAACTCAAGATAAATTTTCACAGGTAACTCAAGATAAATTGTCACAGGTAACTCAAGATAAATTGCCACAGGTAACTCAAGATAAATTGTCACAGGTAACTCAAGATAAATTGTCACAGGTAACTCAAGATAAACTGTCACATGTAACTCAAGATAAATTACCACATGTAACTCAAGAGAAATTGTCACATGTAACTCAAGATAAATTTTCACAGGTAACTCAAGATAAATTGTCACATGTAACTCAACAGAAGTTATCACATGTAACTCAAGATAAATTGTCACAGGTACCTCACGATAAATTGTCACGGGTAACACAAGATAAATGGTCACAGGTAACTCAAGATAAACTGTCACATGTAACTCAAGATAAATTGTCACGGGTAACACAAGATAAATGGTCACAGGTAACTCAAGATAAACTGTCACATGTAACTCAAGATAAATTGTCACAGGTAACTCAAGATAAATTGGCACATGCATCTCAAGATAAATTGTCACATGTAAATCAAGATAAATTGTCACATGTAACTCAAGATAAATTGTCACAGGCAACTCAAGATAAATTATCACATGTAAATCAAGATAAATTGTCACATGTAACTCAAGATAAATTGTCACAGGTAACTCAAGATAAATTGTCACATGTAACTCAAGATAAACTGTCACATGTAACTCAAGATAAACTGTCACAGGTAACTCAAGATAAACTGTCACATGTAACTCAAGATAAATTGTCACAGGTAACTCAAGATAAATTGTCACATGTAACTCAAGATAAATTGTCACATGTAACTCAAGATAAATTGTCACATGTAACCCAAGATAAATTGTCCCATGTAACTCTTGTTAAATTGTCACAGGTAACTCAAGATAAATTGTCACATGTAACTCAAGATAAATTGTCACATGTAACTCAAGATAATATGTCACAGGTAACTCAAGATAAATTGTAACAGGTAACTCAATATAAATTGTCACAGGTAACTCATGATAAATTGTCACAGGTAACTCAAGATAAATTGTCACAGGTAACTTAAGATAAATGGCCACAGGTAACTTAAGCTAAATTGTCACAGGTAAATCAAGATAAATTGTCACAGGTAACTCAAGATAAATTGTCACAGGTAACTCAAGATAAATTACCACATGTAACTCAAGAGAAGTTGTCACATGTAACTCAAGATAAATTTTCACAGGTAACTCAAGATAAATTGTCACAGGTAACTCAAGATAAATTGCCACAGGTAACTCAAGATAAACTGTCACATGTAACTCAAGATAAATTGTCACGGGTAACTCAAGATAAACTGTCACAGGTAACTCAAGATAAATTGCCACAGGTAACTCAAGATAAATTACCACATGTAACTCAAGACAAATTGTCATGGGTAACTCAAGATAAATTGTCACATGTAACTCAAGATAAATTGTCATATGTAACTCAAGATAAATTGTCACAGGTAACTCAATATAAATTACCACAGGTAACTCAAGATAAATTGTCACATTTAACTCAAGATAAATTGTCACATGTAACTCAAGATAAACTGTCACAGGTAACTCAAGATAAATTGCCACAGGTAACTCAAGATAAATTACCACATGTAACTCAAGATAAATTGTCACAGGTAACTGAAGATAAATTGTCACATGTAACTCAAGATAAGTTGTCACAGGTAAATCAAGATAAATTGTCACAGGTAACTCAAGATAAATTGTCACATGTAACTCAAGAGAAGTTGTCACATGTAACTCAAGATAAATTGTCACAGGTAACTCAAGATAAACTGTCACAGGTAACTCAAGATAAATTGCCACAGGTAACTCAAGATAAATTACCACATGTAACTCAAGACAAATTGTCACGGGTAACTCAAGATAAATTGTCACATGTAACTCAAGATAAATTGTCATATGTAACTCAAGATAAATTGTCACAGGTAACTCAATATAAATTACCACAGGTAACTCAAGATAAATTGTCACATGTAACTCAAGATAAATTGTCACATGTAACTCAAGATAAACTGTCACAGGTAACTCAAGATAAATTGCCACAGGTAACTCAAGATAAATTACCACATGTAACTCAAGATAAATTGTCACAGGTAACTGAAGATAAATTGTCACATGTAACTCAAGATAAGTTGTCACAGGTAAATCAAGATAAATTGTCACAGGTAACTCAAGATAAATTGTCACATGTAACTCAAGAGAAGTTGTCACATGTAACTCAAGATAAATTGTCACAGGTAACTCAAGATAAATTGTCACAGGTAACTCAAGATAAACTGTCACATGTAACTCAAGATAAATTCTCACGGGTAAATCAAGATAAATTGTCACAGGTAACTCAAGAGAAATTGTCACAGGTAACTCAAGATAAATTGTCATATGTAACTCAAGATAAATTGCCACAGGTAACTCAATATAAATTGTCACAGGTAACTCATGATAAGTTGTCACATGTAACTCAAGATAAATTGCCACAGGTAACTCAAGATAAACTGTCACATGTAACTCAAGCTAAATTGTCACAGGTAACTCAGGATAAATTGTCACAGGTAACTCATGATAAGTTGTCACATGTAACTCAAGATAAATTGTCACATGTAACTCAAGATAAATTGTCACAGGTAACTCAAGATAAATTGTCACATGTAACTCAAGATAAATTGCCACAGGTAACTCAATATAAATTGTCACAGGTAACTCATGATAAATTGTCACAGGTAACTCAAGATAAATTGTCATAGGTAACTTAAGATAAATTGCCACAGGTAACTTAAGCTAAATTGTCACAGGTAAATCAAGATAAATTGTCACAGGTAACTCAAGATAAATTGTCACATGTAACTCAAGATAAATTACCACATGTAACTCAAGAGAAGTTGTAACATGTAACTCAAGATAAATTGTCACAGGTAACTCAAGATGAATTGTCACGGGTAACTCAAGATAAATTGTCGCAGGTAACTCAAGATAAACTGTCACATGTAACTCAAGATAAATTGTCACAGGTAACTCAAGATAAATTATCACATGCAGCTCAAGATAAATTGTCACATGTAAATCAAGATAAATTATCACATGTAACTCAAGATAAATTGTCACATGTAACTCAATATAAATTGTCACAGGTAACTCATGATAAATTGTCACGTGTAACTCAAGGTAAATTGTCACAGGTAACTTAAGATAAATTGCCACAGGTAACTTAAGATAAATTGTCACAGGTAAATCAAGATAAATTGTCACAGGTAACTCATGATAAATGGTCACAGGTAACTCAAGATAAATTGTCACAGGTAACTCAAGGAAAATTGTCACATGTATTTCAAGATAAATTGTCACAGGTAACTCAAGATGAATTGTCACGGGTAACTCAAGATAAATTGTCGCAGGTAACTCAAGATAAACTGTCACATGTAACTCAAGATAAATTGTCACAGGTAAATCAAGATAAATTGTCACAGGTAACTCATGATAAATTGTCACAGGTAACTTAAGATAAATTGCCACAGGTAACTTAAGATAAATTGTCACAGGTAAATCAAGATAAATTGTCACAGGTAACTCATGATAAATTGTCACAGGTAACTCATGATAAATTGTCACAGGTAACTCAAGATAAATTGTCATAGGTAACTTAAGATAAATTGCCACAGGTAACTTAAGCTAAATTGTCACAGGTAAATCAAGATAAATTGTCCCAGGTAACTCAAGATAAATTGTCACATGTTACTCAAGATAAATTACCACATGTAACTCAAGAGAAGTTGTAACATGTAACTCAAGATAAATTGTCACAGGTAACTCAAGATGAATTGTCACGGGTAACTCAAGATAAATTGTCGCAGGTAACTCAAGATAAATTGTCACAGGTAACTCAAGATAAATTATCACATGCAGCTCAAGATAAATTGTCACATGTAAATCAAGATAAATTATCACATGTAACTCAAGATAAATTGTCACATGTAACTCAATATAAATTGTCACAGGTAACTCATGATAAATTGTCACAGGTAACTTAAGATAAATTGCCACAGGTAACTTAAGATAAATTGTCACAGGTAAATCAAGATAAATTGTCACAGGTAACTCATGATAAATGGTCACAGGTAACTCAAGATAAATTACCACATGTAACTCAAGAGAAGTTGTAACATGTAACTCAAGATAAATTGTCACAGGTAACTCAAGATGAATTGTCACGGGTAACTCAAGATAAATTGTCGCAGGTAACTCAAGATAAACTGTCACATGTAACTCAAGATAAATTGTCACAGGTAACTCAAGATAAATTATCACATGCAGCTCAAGATAAATTGTCACATGTAAATCAAGATAAATTATCACATGTAACTCAAGATAAATTGTCAGATGTAACTCAATATAAATTGTCACAGGTAACTCATGATAAATTGTCACGTGTAACTCAAGGTAAATTGTCACAGGTAACTTAAGATAAATTGCCACAGGTAACTTAAGATAAATTGTCACAGGTAAATCAAGATAAATTGTCACAGGTAACTCATGATAAATTGTCACAGGTAACTTAAGATAAATTGCCACAGGTAACTTAAGATAAATTGTCACAGGTAAATCAAGATAAATTGTCACATGTAACTCATGATAAATTGTCACAGGTAACTCAAGATAAATTGTCACAGGTAACTCAAGATAAATTGCCACAGGTAACTCAAGATAAATTGTCACATGTAAATCAAGATAAATTATCACATGTAACTCAAGATAAATTGTCACATGTAACTCAATATAAATTGTCACGGGTAACTCATGATAAATTGTCACCTGTAACTCAAGGTAAATTGTCACAGGTAACTTAAGATAAATTGCCACAGGTAACTTAAGATAAATTGTCACAGGTAACTCAAGATAAATTGTCACATGTAACTCAAGATAAATTACCACATGTAACTCAAGAGAAGTTGTCACGGGTAACTCAAGATAAATTGCCACAGGTAACTTAAGATAAATTGTCACATGTAACTCAAGATAAATTGTCACAGGTAACTCAAGATAAATTGTCACATGTAAATCAAGATAAATTATCACATGTACTCAAGATAAATTGTCACAGGTAACTCAAGATAAATTGTCACAGGAAACTCAAGATAAATTGTCACATGTAAATCAAGATAAATTATCACATGTAACTCAAGATAAATTGTCACAGGTAACTCAAGATAAATTGTCACAGGTAACTCAAGATAAATTGTCACAGGTAACTCAAGATAAATTGTCACATGTAAATCAAGATAAATTGTCACATGTAACTCAAGATAAATTGTCACAGGCAACTCAAGATAAATTATCACATGTAAATCAAGATAAATTGTCACATGTAACTCAAGATAAATTGTCACAGGTAACTCAAGATAAATTGTCACATGTAACTCAAGATAAATTGTCACATGTAACTCAAGATAAACTGTAACAGGTAACTCAAGATAAATTGGCACATGCATCTCAAGATAAATTGTCACATGTAAATCAAGATAAAATGTCACATGTAACTCAAGATAAATTGTCACAGGCAACTCAAGATAAATTATCACATGTAAATCAAGATAAATTGTCACATGTAACTCAAGATAAATTGTCACAGGTAACTCAAGATAAATTGTCACATGTAACTCAAGATAAATTGTCACATGTAACTCAAGATAAATTGTCACATGTAACCCAAGATAAATTGTCCCATGTAACTCTTGTTAAATTGTCACAGGTAACTCAAGATAAATTGTCACATGTAACTCAAGATAAATTGTCACATGTAACTCAAGATAAATTGTCACAGGTAACTCAAGATAAATTATCACATGCAGCTCAAGATAAATTGTCACAAGTAAGTCAAGATAAATTATCACATGTAACTCAAGATAAATTGTCCCATGTAACTCTTGATAAATTGTCACAGGTAACTCAAGATAAATTGTCACATGTAACTCAAGATAAATTGTCACATGTAACTCAAGATAAATTGTCACAGGTAACTCAAGATAAATTGTCACATGTAGCTCAAGATAAATTGTCACATGTAACTCAAGATAAATTGTCACAGGTAACTCAAGAGAAGTTGTCACATGTAACTCAAGATAAATTACCACATGTAACTCAAGATAAATTGTCACATGTAACTCAAGATAAACTGTCACAGGTAACTCAAAATAAATTGTCACATGTAACTCAAGATAAACTGTCACATGTAACTCAAGATAAATTGTCACGGGTAACTCAAGATAAAATGTCACAGGTAACTCAAGATAAACTGTCACATGTAACTCAAGATAATATGTCACAGGTAACTCAAGATAAATTGTAACAGGTAACTCAATATAAATTGTCACAGGTAACTCATGATAAATTGTCACAGGTAACTCAAGATAAATTGTCACAGGTAACTTAAGATAAATGGCCACAGGTAACTTAAGCTAAATTGTCACAGGTAAATCAAGATAAATTGTCACAGGTAACTCAAGATAAATTGTCACAGGTAACTCAAGATAAATTACCACATGTAACTCAAGAGAAGTTGTCACATGTAACTCAAGATAAATTTTCACAGGTAACTCAAGATAAATTGTCACAGGTAACTCAAGATAAATTGCCACAGGTAACTCAAGATAAACTGTCACATGTAACTCAAGATAAATTGTCACGGGTAACTCAAGATAAATTGTCACAGGTAACTCAAGATAAATTATCACATGCAGCTCAAGATAAATTGTCACAAGTAAATCAAGATAAATTATCACATGTAACTCAAGATAAATTGTCAAATGTAACTCAAGATAACTTGTCACAGGTAACTCAAGATAAATTGTCACAGGTAACTTAAGATAAATTGCCACAGGTAACTTAAGATAAATTGTCACAGGTAAATCAAGATAAATTGTCACAGGTAACTCAAGATAAATTGTCACAGGTAACTCAAGATAAATTACCACATGTAACTCAAGAGAAGTTGTCACATGTAACTCAAGATAAATTGTCACATGTAACTCAAGATAAATTGTCACATGTAACTCAAGAGAAGTTGTCACGGGTAACTTAAGATAAATTGTCACATGTAACTCAAGATAAATTGTCACAGGTAACTCAAGATAAATTGTCACATGTAACCCAAGATAAATTGTCACATGTAACTCAAGATAAATTGTCACATGTAAATCAAGATAAATTATCACATGTACTCAAGATAAATTGTCACAGGTAACTCAAGATAAATTGTCACAGGAAACTCAAGATAAATTGTCACATGTAAATCAAGATAAATTATCACATGTAACTCAAGATAAATTGTCACAGGTAACTCAAGATAAATTGTCACAGGTAACTCAAGATAAATTGTCACAGGTAAATCAAGATAAATTGTCACATGTAAATCAAGATAAATTGTCACATGTAACTCAAGATAAATTGTCACAGGCAACTCAAGATAAATTATCACATGTAAATCAAGATAAATTGTCACATGTAACTCAAGATAAATTGTCACAGGTAACTCAAGATAAATTGTCACATGTAACTCAAGATAAATTGTCACATGTAACTCAAGATAAACTGTAACAGGTAACTCAAGATAAATTGTCACGGGTAACTCAAGATAAATTGTCACATGTAAATCAAGATAAATTATCACATGTAACTCAAGATAAATTGTCACAGGTAACTCTAGATAAATTGTCACAGGAAACTCAAGATAAATTGTCACAGGTAACTCAAGATAAACTGTCACATGTAACTCAAGATAAATTCTCACGGGTAAATCAAGATAAATTGTCACAGGTAACTCAAGAGAAATTGTCACAGGTAACTCAAGATAAATTGTCATATGTAACTCAAGATAAATTGCCACAGGTAACTCAATATAAATTGTCACAGGTAACTCATGATAAGTTGTCACATGTAACTCAAGATAAATTGCCACAGGTAACTCAAGATAAACTGTCACATGTAACTCAAGCTAAATTGTCACAGGTAACTCAGGATAAATTGTCACAGGTAACTCATGATAAGTTGTCACATGTAACTCAAGATAAATTGTCACATGTAACTCAAGATAAATTGTCACAGGTAACTCAAGATAAATTGTCACATGTAACTCAAGATAAATTGCCACAGGTAACTCAATATAAATTGTCACAGGTAACTCATGATAAATTGTCACAGGTAACTCAAGATAAATTGTCATAGGTAACTTAAGATAAATTGCCACAGGTAACTTAAGCTAAATTGTCACAGGTAAATCAAGATAAATTGTCACAGGTAACTCAAGATAAATTGTCACATGTAACTCAAGATAAATTACCACATGTAACTCAAGAGAAGTTGTAACATGTAACTCAAGATAAATTGTCACAGGTAACTCAAGATGAATTGTCACGGGTAACTCAAGATAAATTGTCGCAGGTAACTCAAGATAAACTGTCACATGTAACTCAAGATAAATTGTCACAGGTAACTCAAGATAAATTATCACATGCAGCTCAAGATAAATTGTCACATGTAAATCAAGATAAATTATCACATGTAACTCAAGATAAATTGTCACATGTAACTCAATATAAATTGTCACAGGTAACTCATGATAAATTGTCACGTGTAACTCAAGGTAAATTGTCACAGGTAACTTAAGATAAATTGCCACAGGTAACTTAAGATAAATTGTCACAGGTAAATCAAGATAAATTGTCACAGGTAACTCATGATAAATGGTCACAGGTAACTCAAGATAAATTGTCACAGGTAACTCAAGGAAAATTGTCACATGTATTTCAAGATAAATTGTCACAGGTAACTCAAGATGAATTGTCACGGGTAACTCAAGATAAATTGTCGCAGGTAACTCAAGATAAACTGTCACATGTAACTCAAGATAAATTGTCACAGGTAAATCAAGATAAATTGTCACAGGTAACTCATGATAAATTGTCACAGGTAACTTAAGATAAATTGCCACAGGTAACTTAAGATAAATTGTCACAGGTAAATCAAGATAAATTGTCACAGGTAACTCATGATAAATTGTCACAGGTAACTCATGATAAATTGTCACAGGTAACTCAAGATAAATTGTCATAGGTAACTTAAGATAAATTGCCACAGGTAACTTAAGCTAAATTGTCACAGGTAAATCAAGATAAATTGTCCCAGGTAACTCAAGATAAATTGTCACATGTTACTCAAGATAAATTACCACATGTAACTCAAGAGAAGTTGTAACATGTAACTCAAGATAAATTGTCACAGGTAACTCAAGATGAATTGTCACGGGTAACTCAAGATAAATTGTCGCAGGTAACTCAAGATAAATTGTCACAGGTAACTCAAGATAAATTATCACATGCAGCTCAAGATAAATTGTCACATGTAAATCAAGATAAATTATCACATGTAACTCAAGATAAATTGTCACATGTAACTCAATATAAATTGTCACAGGTAACTCATGATAAATTGTCACAGGTAACTTAAGATAAATTGCCACAGGTAACTTAAGATAAATTGTCACAGGTAAATCAAGATAAATTGTCACAGGTAACTCAAGATAAATTGTCACAGGTAAATCAAGATAAATTGTCACAGGTAAATCAAGATAAATTGTCACAGGTAACTCATGATAAATGGTCACAGGTAACTCAAGATAAATTACCACATGTAACTCAAGAGAAGTTGTAACATGTAACTCAAGATAAATTGTCACAGGTAACTCAAGATGAATTGTCACGGGTAACTCAAGATAAATTGTCGCAGGTAACTCAAGATAAACTGTCACATGTAACTCAAGATAAATTGTCACAGGTAACTCAAGATAAATTATCACATGCAGCTCAAGATAAATTGTCACATGTAAATCAAGATAAATTATCACATGTAACTCAAGATAAATTGTCACATGTAACTCAATATAAATTGTCACAGGTAACTCATGATAAATTGTCACGTGTAACTCAAGGTAAATTGTCACAGGTAACTTAAGATAAATTGCCACAGGTAACTTAAGATAAATTGTCACAGGTAAATCAAGATAAATTGTCACAGGTAACTCATGATAAATTGTCACAGGTAACTTAAGATAAATTGCCACAGGTAACTTAAGATAAATTGTCACAGGTAAATCAAGATAAATTGTCACATGTAACTCATGATAAATTGTCACAGGTAACTCAAGATAAATTGTCACAGGTAACTCAAGATAAATTGCCACAGGTAACTCAAGATAAATTGTCACATGTAAATCAAGATAAATTATCACATGTAACTCAAGATAAATTGTCACATGTAACTCAATATAAATTGTCACGGGTAACTCATGATAAATTGTCACCTGTAACTCAAGGTAAATTGTCACAGGTAACTTAAGATAAATTGCCACAGGTAACTTAAGATAAATTGTCACAGGTAACTCAAGATAAATTGTCACATGTAACTCAAGATAAATTACCACATGTAACTCAAGAGAAGTTGTCACGGGTAACTCAAGATAAATTGCCACAGGTAACTTAAGATAAATTGTCACATGTAACTCAAGATAAATTGTCACAGGTAACTCAAGATAAATTGTCACATGTAAATCAAGATAAATTATCACATGTACTCAAGATAAATTGTCACAGGTAACTCAAGATAAATTGTCACAGGAAACTCAAGATAAATTGTCACATGTAAATCAAGATAAATTATCACATGTAACTCAAGATAAATTGTCACAGGTAACTCAAGATAAATTGTCACAGGTAACTCAAGATAAATTGTCACAGGTAACTCAAGATAAATTGTCACATGTAAATCAAGATAAATTGTCACATGTAACTCAAGATAAATTGTCACAGGCAACTCAAGATAAATTATCACATGTAAATCAAGATAAATTGTCACATGTAACTCAAGATAAATTGTCACAGGTAACTCAAGATAAATTGTCACATGTAACTCAAGATAAATTGTCACATGTAACTCAAGATAAACTGTAACAGGTAACTCAAGATAAATTGGCACATGCATCTCAAGATAAATTGTCACATGTAAATCAAGATAAAATGTCACATGTAACTCAAGATAAATTGTCACAGGCAACTCAAGATAAATTATCACATGTAAATCAAGATAAATTGTCACATGTAACTCAAGATAAATTGTCACAGGTAACTCAAGATAAATTGTCACATGTAACTCAAGATAAATTGTCACATGTAACTCAAGATAAATTGTCACATGTAACCCAAGATAAATTGTCCCATGTAACTCTTGTTAAATTGTCACATGTAACTCAAGATAAATTATCACATGTAAATCAAGATAAATTGTCACATGTAACTCAAGATAAATTGTAACAGGTAACTCAATATAAATTGTCACAGGTAACTCATGATAAATTGTCACAGGTAACTCAAGATAAATTGTCACAGGTAACTTAAGATAAATTGCCACAGGTAACTTAAGATAAATTGTCACAGGTAAATCAAGATAAGTTGTCACAGGTAACTCAAGATAAATTGTCACAGGTAACTCAAGATAAATTACCACATGTAACTCAAGATAAATTGTCACAGGTAACTTAAGATAAATTGCCACAGGTAACTTAAGCTAAAATGTCACAGGTAAATCAAGATAAATTGTCACAGGTAACTCAAGAGAAGTTGTCACATGTAACTCAAGATAAATTTTCACAGGTAACTCAAGATAAATTGTCACAGGTAACTCAAGATAAATTGCCACAGGTAACTCAAGATAAATTGTCACAGGTAACTCAAGATAAATTGTCACAGGTAACTCAAGATAAACTGTCACATGTAACTCAAGATAAATTACCACATGTAACTCAAGAGAAATTGTCACATGTAACTCAAGATAAATTTTCACAGGTAACTCAAGATAAATTGTCACATGTAACTCAACAGAAGTTATCACATGTAACTCAAGATAAATTGTCACAGGTACCTCACGATAAATTGTCACGGGTAACACAAGATAAATGGTCACAGGTAACTCAAGATAAACTGTCACATGTAACTCAAGATAAATTGTCACGGGTAACACAAGATAAATGGTCACAGGTAACTCAAGATAAACTGTCACATGTAACTCAAGATAAATTGTCACAGGTAACTCAAGATAAATTGGCACATGCATCTCAAGATAAATTGTCACATGTAAATCAAGATAAATTGTCACATGTAACTCAAGATAAATTGTCACAGGCAACTCAAGATAAATTATCACATGTAAATCAAGATAAATTGTCACATGTAACTCAAGATAAATTGTCACAGGTAACTCAAGATAAATTGTCACATGTAACTCAAGATAAACTGTCACATGTAACTCAAGATAAACTGTCACAGGTAACTCAAGATAAACTGTCACATGTAACTCAAGATAAATTGTCACATGTAACTCAAGATAAATTGTCACATGTAACTCAAGATAAATTGTCACATGTAACCCAAGATAAATTGTCCCATGTAACTCTTGTTAAATTGTCACAGGTAACTCAAGATAAATTGTCACATGTAACTCAAGATAAATTGTCACATGTAACTCAAGATAATATGTCACAGGTAACTCAAGATAAATTGTAACAGGTAACTCAATATAAATTGTCACAGGTAACTCATGATAAATTGTCACAGGTAACTCAAGATAAATTGTCACAGGTAACTTAAGATAAATGGCCACAGGTAACTTAAGCTAAATTGTCACAGGTAAATCAAGATAAATTGTCACAGGTAACTCAAGATAAATTGTCACAGGTAACTCAAGATAAATTACCACATGTAACTCAAGAGAAGTTGTCACATGTAACTCAAGATAAATTTTCACAGGTAACTCAAGATAAATTGTCACAGGTAACTCAAGATAAATTGCCACAGGTAACTCAAGATAAACTGTCACATGTAACTCAAGATAAATTGTCACGGGTAACTCAAGATAAACTGTCACAGGTAACTCAAGATAAATTGCCACAGGTAACTCAAGATAAATTACCACATGTAACTCAAGACAAATTGTCATGGGTAACTCAAGATAAATTGTCACATGTAACTCAAGATAAATTGTCATATGTAACTCAAGATAAATTGTCACAGGTAACTCAATATAAATTACCACAGGTAACTCAAGATAAATTGTCACATTTAACTCAAGATAAATTGTCACATGTAACTCAAGATAAACTGTCACAGGTAACTCAAGATAAATTGCCACAGGTAACTCAAGATAAATTACCACATGTAACTCAAGATAAATTGTCACAGGTAACTGAAGATAAATTGTCACATGTAACTCAAGATAAGTTGTCACAGGTAAATCAAGATAAATTGTCACAGGTAACTCAAGATAAATTGTCACATGTAACTCAAGAGAAGTTGTCACATGTAACTCAAGATAAATTGTCACAGGTAACTCAAGATTAACTGTCACAGGTAACTCAAGATAAATTGCCACAGGTAACTCAAGATAAATTACCACATGTAACTCAAGACAAATTGTCACGGGTAACTCAAGATAAATTGTCACATGTAACTCAAGATAAATTGTCATATGTAACTCAAGATAAATTGTCACAGGTAACTCAATATAAATTACCACAGGTAACTCAAGATAAATTGTCACATGTAACTCAAGATAAATTGTCACATGTAACTCAAGATAAACTGTCACAGGTAACTCAAGATAAATTGCCACAGGTAACTCAAGATAAATTACCACATGTAACTCAAGATAAATTGTCACAGGTAACTGAAGATAAATTGTCACATGTAACTCAAGATAAGTTGTCACAGGTAAATCAAGATAAATTGTCACAGGTAACTCAAGATAAATTGTCACATGTAACTCAAGAGAAGTTGTCACATGTAACTCAAGATAAATTGTCACAGGTAACTCAAGATAAATTGTCACAGGTAACTCAAGATAAACTGTCACATGTAACTCAAGATAAATTCTCACGGGTAAATCAAGATAAATTGTCACAGGTAACTCAAGAGAAATTGTCACAGGTAACTCAAGATAAATTGTCATATGTAACTCAAGATAAATTGCCACAGGTAACTCAATATAAATTGTCACAGGTAACTCATGATAAGTTGTCACATGTAACTCAAGATAAATTGCCACAGGTAACTCAAGATAAACTGTCACATGTAACTCAAGCTAAATTGTCACAGGTAACTCAGGATAAATTGTCACAGGTAACTCATGATAAGTTGTCACATGTAACTCAAGATAAATTGTCACATGTAACTCAAGATAAATTGTCACAGGTAACTCAAGATAAATTGTCACATGTAACTCAAGATAAATTGCCACAGGTAACTCAATATAAATTGTCACAGGTAACTCATGATAAATTGTCACAGGTAACTCAAGATAAATTGTCATAGGTAACTTAAGATAAATTGCCACAGGTAACTTAAGCTAAATTGTCACAGGTAAATCAAGATAAATTGTCACAGGTAACTCAAGATAAATTGTCACATGTAACTCAAGATAAATTACCACATGTAACTCAAGAGAAGTTGTAACATGTAACTCAAGATAAATTGTCACAGGTAACTCAAGATGAATTGTCACGGGTAACTCAAGATAAATTGTCGCAGGTAACTCAAGATAAACTGTCACATGTAACTCAAGATAAATTGTCACAGGTAACTCAAGATAAATTATCACATGCAGCTCAAGATAAATTGTCACATGTAAATCAAGATAAATTATCACATGTAACTCAAGATAAATTGTCACATGTAACTCAATATAAATTGTCACAGGTAACTCATGATAAATTGTCACGTGTAACTCAAGGTAAATTGTCACAGGTAACTTAAGATAAATTGCCACAGGTAACTTAAGATAAATTGTCACAGGTAAATCAAGATAAATTGTCACAGGTAACTCATGATAAATGGTCACAGGTAACTCAAGATAAATTGTCACAGGTAACTCAAGGAAAATTGTCACATGTATTTCAAGATAAATTGTCACAGGTAACTCAAGATGAATTGTCACGGGTAACTCAAGATAAATTGTCGCAGGTAACTCAAGATAAACTGTCACATGTAACTCAAGATAAATTGTCACAGGTAAATCAAGATAAATTGTCACAGGTAACTCATGATAAATTGTCACAGGTAACTTAAGATAAATTGCCACAGGTAACTTAAGATAAATTGTCACAGGTAAATCAAGATAAATTGTCACAGGTAACTCATGATAAATTGTCACAGGTAACTCATGATAAATTGTCACAGGTAACTCAAGATAAATTGTCATAGGTAACTTAAGATAAATTGCCACAGGTAACTTAAGCTAAATTGTCACAGGTAAATCAAGATAAATTGTCCCAGGTAACTCAAGATAAATTGTCACATGTTACTCAAGATAAATTACCACATGTAACTCAAGAGAAGTTGTAACATGTAACTCAAGATAAATTGTCACAGGTAACTCAAGATGAATTGTCACGGGTAACTCAAGATAAATTGTCGCAGGTAACTCAAGATAAATTGTCACAGGTAACTCAAGATAAATTATCACATGCAGCTCAAGATAAATTGTCACATGTAAATCAAGATAAATTATCACATGTAACTCAAGATAAATTGTCACATGTAACTCAATATAAATTGTCACAGGTAACTCATGATAAATTGTCACAGGTAACTTAAGATAAATTGCCACAGGTAACTTAAGATAAATTGTCACAGGTAAATCAAGATAAATTGTCACAGGTAACTCATGATAAATGGTCACAGGTAACTCAAGATAAATTACCACATGTAACTCAAGAGAAGTTGTAACATGTAACTCAAGATAAATTGTCACAGGTAACTCAAGATGAATTGTCACGGGTAACTCAAGATAAATTGTCGCAGGTAACTCAAGATAAACTGTCACATGTAACTCAAGATAAATTGTCACAGGTAACTCAAGATAAATTATCACATGCAGCTCAAGATAAATTGTCACATGTAAATCAAGATAAATTATCACATGTAACTCAAGATAAATTGTCACATGTAACTCAATATAAATTGTCACAGGTAACTCATGATAAATTGTCACGTGTAACTCAAGGTAAATTGTCACAGGTAACTTAAGATAAATTGCCACAGGTAACTTAAGATAAATTGTCACAGGTAAATCAAGATAAATTGTCACAGGTAACTCATGATAAATTGTCACAGGTAACTTAAGATAAATTGCCACAGGTAACTTAAGATAAATTGTCACAGGTAAATCAAGATAAATTGTCACATGTAACTCATGATAAATTGTCACAGGTAACTCAAGATAAATTGTCACAGGTAACTCAAGATAAATTGCCACAGGTAACTCAAGATAAATTGTCACATGTAAATCAAGATAAATTATCACATGTAACTCAAGATAAATTGTCACATGTAACTCAATATAAATTGTCACGGGTAACTCATGATAAATTGTCACCTGTAACTCAAGGTAAATTGTCACAGGTAACTTAAGATAAATTGCCACAGGTAACTTAAGATAAATTGTCACAGGTAACTCAAGATAAATTGTCACATGTAACTCAAGATAAATTACCACATGTAACTCAAGAGAAGTTGTCACGGGTAACTCAAGATAAATTGCCACAGGTAACTTAAGATAAATTGTCACATGTAACTTAAGATAAATTGTCACAGGTAACTCAAGATAAATTGTCACATGTAAATCAAGATAAATTATCACATGTACTCAAGATAAATTGTCACAGGTAACTCAAGATAAATTGTCACAGGAAACTCAAGATAAATTGTCACATGTAAATCAAGATAAATTATCACATGTAACTCAAGATAAATTGTCACAGGTAACTCAAGATAAATTGTCACAGGTAACTCAAGATAAATTGTCACAGGTAACTCAAGATAAATTGTCACATGTAAATCAAGATAAATTGTCACATGTAACTCAAGATAAATTGTCACAGGCAACTCAAGATAAATTATCACATGTAAATCAAGATAAATTGTCACATGTAACTCAAGATAAATTGTCACAGGTAACTCAAGATAAATTGTCACATGTAACTCAAGATAAATTGTCACATGTAACTCAAGATAAACTGTAACAGGTAACTCAAGATAAATTGGCACATGCATCTCAAGATAAATTGTCACATGTAAATCAAGATAAAATGTCACATGTAACTCAAGATAAATTGTCACAGGCAACTCAAGATAAATTATCACATGTAAATCAAGATAAATTGTCACATGTAACTCAAGATAAATTGTCACAGGTAACTCAAGATAAATTGTCACATGTAACTCAAGATAAATTGTCACATGTAACTCAAGATAAATTGTCACATGTAACCCAAGATAAATTGTCCCATGTAACTCTTGTTAAATTGTCACAGGTAACTCAAGATAAATTGTCACATGTAACTCAAGATAAATTGTCACATGTAACTCAAGATAAATTGTCACAGGTAACTCAAGATAAATTATCACATGCAGCTCAAGATAAATTGTCACAAGTAAGTCAAGATAAATTATCACATGTAACTCAAGATAAATTGTCCCATGTAACTCTTGATAAATTGTCACAGGTAACTCAAGATAAATTGTCACATGTAACTCAAGATAAATTGTCACATGTAACTCAAGATAAATTGTCACAGGTAACTCAAGATAAATTGTCACATGTAGCTCAAGATAAATTGTCACATGTAACTCAAGATAAATTGTCACAGGTAACTCAAGAGAAGTTGTCACATGTAACTCAAGATAAATTACCACATGTAACTCAAGATAAATTGTCACATGTAACTCAAGATAAACTGTCACAGGTAACTCAAAATAAATTGTCACATGTAACTCAAGATAAACTGTCACATGTAACTCAAGATAAATTGTCACGGGTAACTCAAGATAAAATGTCACAGGTAACTCAAGATAAACTGTCACATGTAACTCAAGATAATATGTCACAGGTAACTCAAGATAAATTGTAACAGGTAACTCAATATAAATTGTCACAGGTAACTCATGATAAATTGTCACAGGTAACTCAAGATAAATTGTCACAGGTAACTTAAGATAAATGGCCACAGGTAACTTAAGCTAAATTGTCACAGGTAAATCAAGATAAATTGTCACAGGTAACTCAAGATAAATTGTCACAGGTAACTCAAGATAAATTACCACATGTAACTCAAGAGAAGTTGTCACATGTAACTCAAGATAAATTTTCACAGGTAACTCAAGATAAATTGTCACAGGTAACTCAAGATAAATTGCCACAGGTAACTCAAGATAAACTGTCACATGTAACTCAAGATAAATTGTCACGGGTAACTCAAGATAAATTGTCACAGGTAACTCAAGATAAATTATCACATGCAGCTCAAGATAAATTGTCACAAGTAAATCAAGATAAATTATCACATGTAACTCAAGATAAATTGTCAAATGTAACTCAAGATAACTTGTCACAGGTAACTCAAGATAAATTGTCACAGGTAACTTAAGATAAATTGCCACAGGTAACTTAAGATAAATTGTCACAGGTAAATCAAGATAAATTGTCACAGGTAACTCAAGATAAATTGTCACAGGTAACTCAAGATAAATTACCACATGTAACTCAAGAGAAGTTGTCACATGTAACTCAAGATAAATTGTCACATGTAACTCAAGATAAATTGTCACATGTAACTCAAGAGAAGTTGTCACGGGTAACTTAAGATAAATTGTCACATGTAACTCAAGATAAATTGTCACAGGTAACTCAAGATAAATTGTCACATGTAACCCAAGATAAATTGTCACATGTAACTCAAGATAAATTGTCACATGTAAATCAAGATAAATTATCACATGTACTCAAGATAAATTGTCACAGGTAACTCAAGATAAATTGTCACAGGAAACTCAAGATAAATTGTCACATGTAAATCAAGATAAATTATCACATGTAACTCAAGATAAATTGTCACAGGTAACTCAAGATAAATTGTCACAGGTAACTCAAGATAAATTGTCACAGGTAAATCAAGATAAATTGTCACATGTAAATCAAGATAAATTGTCACATGTAACTCAAGATAAATTGTCACAGGCAACTCAAGATAAATTATCACATGTAAATCAAGATAAATTGTCACATGTAACTCAAGATAAATTGTCACAGGTAACTCAAGATAAATTGTCACATGTAACTCAAGATAAATTGTCACATGTAACTCAAGATAAACTGTAACAGGTAACTCAAGATAAATTGTCACGGGTAACTCAAGATAAATTGTCACATGTAAATCAAGATAAATTATCACATGTAACTCAAGATAAATTGTCACAGGTAACTCTAGATAAATTGTCACAGGAAACTCAAGATAAATTGTCACATGTAAATCAAGATAAATTATCACATGTAACTCAAGAAAAATTGTCACAGGTAACTCAAGATAAATTGTCACAGGTAACTCAAGATAAATTGTCACAGGTAACTCAAGATAAATTGTCACAGGTAACTCAAGATAAATTGGCACATGCATCTCAAGATAAATTGTCACATGTAAATCAAGATAAAATGTCACATGTAACTCAAGATAAATTGTCACAGGCAACTCAAGATAAATTATCACATGTAAATCAAGATAAATTGTCACATGTAACTCAAGATAAATTGTCACAGGTAACTCAAGATAAATTGTCACATGTAACTCAAGATAAATTGTCACATGTAACTCAAGATAAACTGTCACAGGTAACTCAAGATAAACTGTCACATGTAACTCAAGATAAATTGTCACAGGTAACTCAAGATAAATTGTCACATGTAACTCAAGATAAATTGTCACATGTAACTCAAGATAAATTGTCACATGTAACCCAAGATAAATTGTCCCATGTAACTCTTGTTAAATTGTCACAGGTAACTCAAGATAAATTGTCACATGTAACTCAAGATAAATTGTCACATGTAACTCAAGATAAATTGTCACAGGTAACTCAAGATAAATTATCACATGCAGCTCAAGATAAATTGTCACAAGTAAGTCAAGATAAATTATCACATGTAACTCAAGATAAATTGTCCCATGTAACTCTTGATAAATTGTCACAGGTAACTCAAGATAAATTGTCACATGTAACTCAAGATAAATTGTCACATGTAACTCAAGATAAATTGTCACAGGTAACTCAAGATAAATTGTCACATGTAACTCAAGATAAATTACCACATGTAACTCAAGATAAATTGTCACATGTAACTCAAGATAAACTGTCACAGGTAACTCAAAATAAATTGTCACATGTAACTCAAGATAAACTGTCACATGTAACTCAAGATAAATTGTCACGGGTAACTCAAGATAAAATGTCACAGGTAACTCAAGATAAACTGTCACATGTAACTCAAGATAATATGTCACAGGTAACTCAAGATAAATTGTAACAGGTAACTCAATATAAATTGTCACAGGTAACTCATGATAAATTGTCACAGGTAACTCAAGATAAATTGTCACAGGTAACTCAAGATAAATTGTCACAGGTAACTTAAGATAAATTGTCACAGGTAAATCAAGATAAATTGTCACAGGTAACTCAAGATAAATTGTCACAGGTAACTCAAGATAAATTACCACATGTAACTCAAGAGAAGTTGTCACATGTAACTCAAGATAAATTTTCACAGGTAACTCAAGATAAATTGTCACAGGTAACTCAAGATAAATTATCACATGTAACTCAAGATAAATTGTCAAATGTAACTCAAGATAACTTGTCACAGGTAACTCATGATAAGTTGTCACATGTAACTCAAGATAAATTGTCACAGGTAACTTAAGATAAATTGCCACAGGTAACTTAAGATAAATTGTCACAGGTAAATCAAGATAAATTGTCACAGGTAACTCAAGATAAATTGTCACAGGTAACTCAAGATAAATTACCACATGTAACTCAAGAGAAGTTGTCACATGTAACTCAAGATAAATTGTCACATGTAACTTAAGATAAATTGTCACATGTAACTCAAGAGAAGTTGTCACGGGTAACTCAAGATAAATTGTCACATGTAACTCAAGATAAATTGTCACAGGTAACTCAAGATAAATTGTCACATGTAACCCAAGATAAATTGTCACATGTAACTCAAGATAAATTGTCACAGGTAACTCAAGATAAACTGTCACATGTAACTCAAGATAAATTGTCACAGGTAACTCAAGATAAATTATCACATGCAGCTCAAGATAAATTGTCACAAGTAAATCAAGATAAATTATCACATGTAACTCAAGATAAATTGTCAAATGTAACTCAAGATAACTTGTCACAGGTAACTCATGATAAGTTGTCACATGTAACTCAAGATAAATTGTCACAGGTAACTTAAGATAAATTGCCACAGGTAACTTAAGATAAATTGTCACAGGTAAATCAAGATAAATTGTCACAGGTAACTCAAGATAAATTGTCACAGGTAACTCAAGATAAATTACCACATGTAACTCAAGAGAAGTTGTCACATGTAACTCAAGATAAATTGTCACATGTAACTTAAGATAAATTGTCACATGTAACTCAAGAGAAGTTGTCACGGGTAACTCAAGATAAATTGTCACATGTAACTCAAGATAAATTGTCACAGGTAACTCAAGATAAACTGTCACATGTAACTCAAGATAAATTGTCACGGGTAACTCAAGATAAATTGTCACAGGTAACTGAAGATAAATTGTCACATGTAACTCAAGATAAATTGTCACAGGTAACTCAAGATAAATTGTCACAGGTAACTTAAGATAAATTGCCAAAGGTAACTTAAGCTAAATTGTCACAGGTAAATCAAGATAAATTGTCACAGGTAAATCAAGATAAATTGTCACAGGTAACTCAAGATAAATTGTCACATGTAACTCAAGATAAATTGTCACGGGTAACTCAAGATAAATTGTCACAGGTAACTCAAGATAAATTGTCACATGTAAATCAAGATAAATTATCACATGTAACTCAAGATAAATTGTCACAGGTAACTCAAGATAAATTGTCACAGGTAACCCAAGATAAATTGTCACAGGTAACTCAAGATAAATTGTCACAGGTAACTCAAGATAAATTGTCACAGGTAACTCAAGATAAATTGTCACATGCAACTCAAGATAAATTGTCACATGTAAATCAAGATAAATTGTCACATGTAACTCAACATAAATTGTCACAGGCAACTCAAGATAAATTATCACATGTAAATGAAGATAAATTGTCACATGTAGCTCAAGATAAATTGTCACAGGTAACTCAAGATAAATTGTCACATGTAACTCAAGATAAATTGTCACATGTAACTCAAGATAAACTGTCACAGGTAACTGAAGATAAATTGTCACATGTAACTCAAGATAAATTGTCACAGGTAACTCAAGATAAATTGTCACATGTAACTCAAGATAAATTGTCACATGTAACTCAAGATAAACTGTCACATGTAACTCAAGATAAATTGTCACGGGTAACTCAAGATAAATTGTCACAGGTAACTTTATGATTTTCATCTACAATATAGGCAGTTTGTTTGTGAATTCCTAAATAGGATCTATATTTATGAACACTGTTTCATATATATTTTTGAACACTATAACACACGGGCACAGGGAAAATCTTGTCTAAAATAACCACGGAGACAAGTTTCTTACTGTGTTAAAATAGGGCATATCATCAGACATTTATATATATCACGGAGAGTAGACTCATTTCAAGCTATACCACACAAACATTTGTATTCAGTGGGCCGTTAACCTGATTTTATAGAATTATAAAATATTTTTATTTGATTTAAAGTGTATCGAAGAAATATATATATATTAAGTCTAAATGATAAAAACACATGTTGTCCAGTTTTATGGCTGCTGTGTCTCGTTTTCTTACATATGTAATTGTACTTTGACGTCAAACGTTTCTATTTCTATGACATGTCTGGAAAATCAAAGCCGAGAAGTATAAAGAAGCCTGTGAACAGTTCACTTAAAACAGATGATAAATAGCCTTGTCATTGGGAAAATTAATCGAGGCTCGCAAAAAGCCTTCATAATGTTCTGACGACTTCCGGTAATTGCGCAAGTTGAGAAATTTATGATGGAAAATGGCGGATGTGTTTCCGTGATAGTCTACAGTAAAGTATCGTGTTCTCCTCTGGTCTGATATCCATACGTCTGAGATGTTATGTTATCTGTCAGGACTGCTGTTTTCATCTTCTTTTAACAAAATAAACAACACTGGTGAATTGAACAGTAAAATAGTTGATATGTTTTTGTTCGTATTTTGTTTCATGCTCTCGATTTCTGACAAAAAGTAATTCTGTATCAGAGTGAGAGAGTGAAGATTTAAAGTCGCTTTCAACAGTTTTCAGTTTTATCGCGGCGAGTAATAATTTTGAAAGAATGCTGAAACTAAATTCATTGCTGAAAGCAGGTGAAATACGGTTGAAGCGAAATCTTAGATAATAAAAACCACCTGAAACAAAAAGAAACAAACAATTGACCGATTGCTTGATGACGTCACTTGGAATTTACACACAAAGCATTTCGGGGGATTGAGGGATGTTAAAATAATTTTGAAATATGGCGGAAGAAATAATACAGTATCCAGAAGAAGACGTAATAGGCTTAAAGTTACCAGAAAAAATGGGTGGAAAAATACAGGTTATATCATCAATGTTTTCCAAAAAGTACATTAACCAATAAACAAAATGGCGAATTGAGGTACATTTTACCCAGAAAGCTTTGCGTAAATCTGTGTGACGTCATCAGGCTCGGCGGTAATTGACTCAGATTGTTTTAGAACGCCCGGTCAACATAATACACAAGTAGTGCAACTCGAAAAACTTGAGCTAAAAGAAGTCTCTCGTTTTTTTTTTCGAGTTACACTACTGTTAGTTAAATGTATCGCCGGAAATGTACGAACATATTTTCCATTATGCTGTGAGAACTTCCGCTAGAATAACAAAATTTGAGAAGCATACAGAACCGGGAACTGTTTCCGTGTCTATATACAATATTTCCTTCGCGGTTGTTTCCTTCATATGATATTGATACCATTCACAAAGTTGTTAGTTATGATTTATTTTATGGGGATTTGACATCTCGAAGTTATCGGAAAGGGTAATCAATATGTTCAGACTTATACAAGAACATAACACGATTGATTGCTTGTAACGCCGCACTCAAGATTATTTCACATATACGGCGGCGTTGCCATGTTAGGTGGGGGAAACTGGGCTCAATGCCCGGAGGAAACCATACTTGTTTGTTAACTTCCAGGCGCGATCAGTTTTATAATTGAAGCATTGGAGGATTCCTTGAATGTACCGAAACTGCGTCTCTTCATTGCGTTACACAACATGTGCTTTACCGGGCTAAATAAGATTTATAAAAAAATATCTTTCTAAATGATATTAGCATTTGATAAATTCATAATTATTTTTCTTTTCTTTTTTCGTCTGTAGTAAAACATTTTGATATTTACTTTTGACGAAATTTTTATTCAGCCCCAAAATACGGGGATTTACCGTATAAAAAGCGCAGACTGCCCGAGGCCACTCTGAAACTTTGGTGATTTACGTGCGTGAAATACCCTCTGATAGACTGCAGGTCATTTTGAATACGGCGACCAAATAGGTAGCCGTGAAGCGTACAATTTCCAAATCTTCTTGAGAACCCCACAAAAGTGTCCCCGTAAGGGACCGAAACACTCGGTTTGTTAACTTTCGGCTTCGATCAGTTATATAATTGAAGCATTGGAGGATTCCTCATATGTACCGAAACTGCGTCTGTCTACAACATGTGGTTTTCCGGGCTAAATAAGATATATAATCAAATATCTTTTAAAATGATATTAGAATTTAATAAATTTATAATTATTTTTATTTTATTTTTTCGTCTGCAGTGAAACATTTTGATATTTACTTTCGACGCCATTTTTATTCAGCCCAAAAATACGGGGATTTACCGTATAAAAAGCGTAAACTGTCCGAGGCGTGTCAAAGCCGACCGATAGCGAGCGAAGATAGCCGAAGGGAGTTACGACTGTGCTTTGGAGCAATCTCATTCTCGCGAGATCCCCTGCTACTACGTGAACGCGACGGACCTCTCAGGCCGTCCCAAGGTATACGCCTTAGTCTGCTAAGGGGAATCCCCTTTTGCCAGTGCTGCGGAGAAATACTCTCACTACAATCACATGACATAGACATACAAAATAGCATGTTATACGCTGGCCTGTTCACAATCGCGGAGGGCAGAAATATAGTCCCTGTATTTCCTCAACGATTATTCAAAGCTTAAGGGCGTGTACCAAAAACAAAATACAAGCCAACATATAGAATCAGGTAAAGATCACGTACAAATCAATTTTGGAAATAAGTTTGATTACCCAAATTTTGGGTAAAATGGCTTGGGACGGCCTGAGAGGTCCGTCGCGTTCACGTAGTAGCAGGGGATCTCGCGAGAATGAGATTGTGCTTTGGAGCTGACAGCCGGCCGAGACAGTTTTGATTCTTGAGCTGAATATTGAGTTCGAGCTATTTCTGAACATGTTGGCGCCAATTATTGTATGGATGTTTTATAGCTTGTATGGGGAATACTTCTCCGAGAAGTATAAGCAATTTAAAGTATGTGCGTCAAATAGTTGTTTTTTTGTGTGTGTGGCTGATTTTTTGTGAGATCAGTTCTGAATAGTGTTAATGCCCTGTCCATAGTATATGTATACGATCGATGGGTAAGGGGAGAGCACTCTGTGTGACTGTGATTTTATACTGTGAGAAGAAAACAAGTGGTTGTAATATTTCAGAAGGGGTGCTCTCCCCTTACCTTCTCTCTTATACATAACATATCACGCTGAAACTTCGGGGATTTACGTACGAGAAATACCCTCTGATTTTAAATGTGTCTACCAAATAAGTGGCCGCAATTTGAAGTATCTGGCAATCCGACAGTTCTATTTATAAATTTATAAAAAAGTTCTGATTGCAGTTTGAAGAAGTAAAAAAGTTTTTGAAGGCTTTAATAGCAAGTTGTGTGAAATCCGCTACATTTGATTCTCAACAGTTATCAGACACCTGGTTTGGAGAATTCAGCCTCCGCAAGATAAATTGTCACGGGTCACTTAAGACAAATTGTCACATGTAACTCAAGATAAATTGTCACATGTAACTCAAGATAAATTGTCACGGGTAACTCAAGATAAACTGTCACATGTAACTCAAGATAAATTGTCACATGTAACTCAAGAGAAGTTGTCACATGTAACTCAAGATAAATTGTCACATGTAACTCAAGATAAATTGTCACAGGTAACTCAAGATAAATTGTCACGGGTAACTCAAGATAAATTGTCACATGTAACTCAAGATAAATTGTCACATGTAACTCAACAGAAGTTGTCATATGTAACTCAAGATAAATTGTCACAGGTAACTCAAGATAAATTGCCACAGGTAACTTAAGATAAGTTGTCACAGGTAAATCAAGATAAATTGTCACATGTAACTCAAGATAAATTGTAACAGGTAACTCAATATAAATTGCCACAGGTAACTCATGATAAATTGCCACATGTAACTCAAGATAAGTTGTCACATGTAACTCAAGATAAATTGTCATATGTAACTCAAGATAAATTGTCACAGGTAACTCAAGATAAATTGTCACAGGTAACTCAAGATAAATTACCACATGTAACTCAAGAGAAGTTGTCACATGTAACTCAAGATAAACTGTCACATGTAACTCAAGATAAATTCTCACGGGTAAATCAAGATAAATTGTCACAGGTAACTCAAGAGAAATTGTCACAGGTAACTCAAGATAAATTGTCACATGTAACTCAAGATAAATTGCCACAGGTAACTCAATATAAATTGTCACAGGTAACTCATGATAAGTTGTCACATGAAACTCAAGATAAATTGTCACATGTAACTCAAGATAAATTGCCACAGGTAACTCAATATAAATTGTCACAGGTAACTCATGATAAATTGTCACATGTAACTCAAGATAAGTTGTCACATGTAACTCAAGATAAATTGTCACATGTAACTCAAGATAAATTGCCACAGGTAACTCAATATAAATTGTCACAGGTAACTCATAATAAATTGTCACAGGTAACTCAAGATAAATTGTCACAGGTAACTTAAGATAAATTGCCACAGGTAACTCATGATAAGTTGTCACATGTAACTCAAGATAAATTGTCACATGTAACTCAAGATAAATTGCCACATGTATTTCAAGATAAACTGTCACATGTAACTCAAGATAAATTGTCACGGGTAACTCAAGATAAATTGTCACATGTAAATCAAGATAAATTATCAGATGTAACTCAAGATAAATTGTCACAGGTAACTCAAGATAAATTGTCACAGAAAACTCAAGATAAATTGTCACATGTAAATCAAGATAAATTATCACATGTAACTCAAGATAAATTGTCACAGGTAACTCAAGATAAATTGTCACAGGTAACTCAAGATAAATTGTCACAGGTATCTCAAGATAAATTGTCACAGGTAACTCAAGATAAATTGTCACAGGTAACTCAAGATAAATTTGCACATGCAACTCAAGATAAATTGTCACATGTAAATCAAGATAAATTGTCACATGTAACTCAAGATAAATTGTCACAGGCAACTCAAGATAAATTATCACATGTAAATCAAGATAAATTGTCACATGTAACTCAAGATAAATTGTCACAGGTAACTCAAGATAAATTGTCACATGTAACTCAAGATAAATTGTCACATGTAACTCAAGATAAACTGTAACAGGTAACTCAAGATAAATTGCCACATGTAACTCAAGATAAATTGTCACAGGTAACTCAAGATAAATTGTCACATGTAACTCAAGATAAATTGTCAGAGGTAACTCAAGATAAATTGTCACATGTAACCCAAGATAAATTGTCCCATGTAACTCTTGATAAATTGTCACAGGTAACTCAAGATAAACTGTCACATGTAACTCAAGATAAATTGTCACATGTAACTCAAGAGAAGTTGTCACATGTAGCTCAAGATAAATTGTCACATGTAACTCAAGATAAACTGTCACAGGTAACTCAAGATAAATTGTCACATGTAACTTAGGAGAAGTTGTTACATGTAACTCAAGATAAATTGTCACAGGTAACTCAAGATAAATTACCACATGTAACTCAAGATAAATTGTTACATGTAACTCAAGATAAATTGTCACATGTAACTCAAGATAAACTGTCACATGTAACTCAAGATAAATTGTCACGGGTAACTCAAGATAAATTGTCACAGGTAACTCAAGATAAACTGTCACATGTAACTCAAGATAAATTGTCACAGGTAACTCAAGATAAATTGTAACAGGTAAATCAAGATAAATTGTCACAGGTAACTCAAGATAAATTACCACATGTAACTCAAGAGAAGTTGTCACATGTAACTCAAGATAAATTTTCACATGTAACTCAAGATAAATTGTCACGGGTAACTCAAGATAAGTTGTCACATGTAACTCAAGATAAATTGTCACAGGTAACTCAAGATAAGTTGTCACATGTAACTCAAGATAAATTGTCACAGGTAACTCAAGATAAATTGTCACATGTAACTCAAGATAAATTGTCACAGGTAACTCAAGATAAATTGTCACAGGTAACTCAAGATAAATTGTCACGGGTAACTCAAGAGAAGTTGTCACATGTAACTCAAGATAAACTGTCACAGGTAACTCAAGATAAATTTTCACAGGTAACTTAAGATAAATTGTCACAGATAAATCAAGATAAATTGTCACAGGTAACTCAAGATAAATTGTCACGGGTAACTCAAGATAGATGGTCACAGGTAACTCAAGATAAACTGTCACATGTAACTCAAGATAAATTGTCACAGGTAACTCAAGATAAATTATCACATGCAGCTCAAGATAAATTGTCACAAGTAAATCAAGAATAATTATCACATGTAACTCAAGATAAATTGTCACATGTAACTCAAGATAAATTTCCACAGGTAACTCAATATAAATTGTCACAGGTAACTCATGATAAATTGTCACCTGTAACTCAAGATAAATTGTCACAGGTAACTTAAGATAAATTGCCACAGGTAACTTAAGATAGATTGTCACAGGTAAATCAAGATAAATTGTCCCAGGTAACTCAAGATAAATTGTCACAGGTAACTCAAGATAAATTACCACATGTAACTCAAGATAAATTGTCACAGGTAAATCAAGATAAATTGTCACAGGTAACTCAAGATAAATTGTCACATGTAACTCAAGATAAATTGTCACATGTAACTCAACAGAAGTTGTCATATGTAACTCAAGATAAATTGTCACAGGTAACTCAAGATAAATTGCCACAGGTAACTTAAGATAAGTTGTCACAGGTAAATCAAGATAAATTGTCACATGTAACTCAATATAAGTTGTCACATGTAACTCAAGATAAATTGCCACAGGTAACTCAAGATAAATTGTCATATGTAACTCAAGATAAATTGTCACAGGTAACTCAAGATAAATTGTCACAGGTAACTCAAGATAAACTGTCACATGTAACTCAAGAGAAGTTGTCACATGTAACTCAAGATAAACTGTCACATGTAACTCAAGATAAATTCTCACGGGTAAATCAAGATAAATTGTCACAAGTAACTCAAGAGAAATTGTCACAGGTAACTCAAGATAAATTGTCACATGTAACTCAAGATAAATTGCCACAGGTAACTCAATATAAATTGTCACAGGTAACTCATGATAAGTTGTCACATGTAACTCAAGATAAATTGTCACATGTAACTCAAGATAAATTGCCACAGGTAACTCAATATAAATTGTCACAGGTAACTCATGATAAATTGTCACAGGTAACTCATGATAAGTTGTCACATGTAACTCAAGATAAATTGTCACATGTAACTCAAGATAAATTGCCACAGGTAACTCAATATAAATTGTCACAGGTAACTCATGATAAATTGTCACAGGTAACTCAAGATAAATTGTCACAGGTAACTTAAGATAAATTGCCACAGGTAACTTAAGCTAAATTGTCACAGGTAAATCAAGATAAATTGTCACATGTAACTCAAGATAAATTGTCACAGGTAACTCAAGATAAATTACCACATGTAACTCAAGAGAAGTTGTCACAGGTAACTCAAGATAAATTGTCACGGGTAACTCAAGATAAATTGTCACAGGTAAGTCAAGATAAACTGTCACATGTAACTCAAGATAAATTGTCACAGGTAACTCAAGATCAATTATCACATGCAGCTCAAGATAAATTGTCACATGTAAATCAAGATAAATTATCACATGTAACTCAAGATAAATTGTCACAGGTAACTCAAGATAAATTGTCACAGGTAACTCAAGATAAACTGTCACATGTAACTCAAGAGAAGTTGTCACATGTAACTCAAGATAAACTGTCACATGTAACTCAAGATAAATTCTCACGGGTAAATCAAGATAAATTGTCACAGGTAACTCAAGAGAAATTGTCACAGGTAACTCAAGATAAATTGTCACATGTAACTCAAGATAAATTGCCACAGGTAACTCAATATAAATTGTCACAGGTAACTCATGATAAGTTGTCACATGTAACTCAAGATAAATTGTCACATGTAACTCAAGATAAATTGCCACAGGTAACTCAATATAAATTGTCACAGGTAACTCATGATAAATTGTCACAGGTAACTCATGATAAGTTGTCACATGTAACTCAAGATAAATTGTCACATGTAACTCAAGATAAATTGCCACAGGTAACTCAATATAAATTGTCACAGGTAACTCATGATAAATTGTCACAGGTAACTCAAGATAAATTGTCACAGGTAACTTAAGATAAATTGCCACAGGTAACTTAAGCTAAATTGTCACAGGTAAATCAAGATAAATTGTCACATGTAACTCAAGATAAATTGTCACAGGTAACTCAAGATAAATTACCACATGTAACTCAAGAGAAGTTGTCACAGGTAACTCAAGATAAATTGTCACGGGTAACTCAAGATAAATTGTCACAGGTAAGTCAAGATAAACTGTCACATGTAACTCAAGATAAATTGTCACAGGTAACTCAAGATCAATTATCACATGCAGCTCAAGATAAATTGTCACATGTAAATCAAGATAAATTATCACATGTAACTCAAGATAAATTGTCACATGTAACTCAATATAAATTGTCACAGGTAACTCATGATAAATTGTAACCTGTAACTCAAGATAAATTGTCACAGGTAACTTAAGATAAATTGCCACAGGTAACTTAAGATAAATTGTCACAGATAAATCAAGATAAATTGTCACAGGTAACTCATGATAAATTGTCACAGGTAACTCAAGATAAATTGTCACAGGTAACTCAAGATAAATTGTCACGGGTAACTCAAGATAAATTGTCACAGGTAACTCAAGATAAACTGTCACATGTAACTCAAGATAAACTGTCACATGTAACTCAAGATAAATTGTCACAGGTAACTCAAGATCAATTATCACATGCAGCTCAAGATAAATTGTCACATGTAAATCAAGATAAATTATCACATGTAACTCAAGATAAATTGTCACAGGTAACTCATAATAAATTGTCACCTGTAACTCAAGATAAATTGTCACAGGTAACTTAAGATAAATTGCCACAGGTAACTTAAGATAAATTGTCACAGATAAATCAAGATAAATTGCCACAGGTAACTCAAGATAAATTGTCACAGGTAACTCATGATAAGTTGTCACATGTAACTCAAGATAAATTGTCACATGTAACTCAAGATAAATTGCCACAGGTAACTCAAGATAAATTGTCACAGGTAAATCAAGATAAATTGTCACATGTAACTCAAGATAAATTGCCACAGGTAACTCAAGATAAATTGTCACATGCAACTCAAGATAAATTGTCACATGTAAATCAAGATAAATTGTCACATGTAACTCAACATAAATTGTCACAGGCAACTCAAGATAAATTGTCACATGTAGCTCAAGATAAACTGTCACAGGTAACTGAAGATAAATTGTCACATGTAACTCAAGATAAATTGTCACATGTAACTCAAGATAAATTGTCACATGTAACTCAAGATAAATTGTCACATGTAACTCAAGATAAATTGTCACAGGTAACTCAAGATAAATTGTCACAGGTAACTCAAGATAAATTGTCACAGGTAACTCAAGATAAATTGTCATATGTAACTCAAGATAAATTGTCATATGTAACTCAAGATAAACTGTCACAGGTAACTCAAGATAAATTGTCACAGGTAACCCAAGATAAAATGTCACATGTAACTCAAGATAAATTGTCACGTGTAACTCAAGATAAATTGTCATAACTCAAGATAAATTGTCAGAGGTAACTCAAGATAAATTGTCACAGGTAACTCAAGATAAATTGTCACATGTAACTCAAGATAAATTGTCATATGTAACTCAAGATAAATTGTCACGGGTAACTCAAGATAAATTGTCACAGGTAACTCAAGATAAATTGTCACAGGTAACTCAAGATAAATTGTCACATGTAACTCAAGATAAATTGTCACAGGTAACTCAATATAAATTGTCACAGGTAACTCAAGATAAATTGTCACATGTAACTCTTGAAAAACATAATAATGACTAGGTTTCGATTTTTGGAGATAAAATTACTTGCACATTATTTAGATTTAACGATTACTGCATAATTTAAGCATTATTTGGTCACTTTAGTGTTCTTTCGGAATGGTGTGAGTGGATTCAACCTCATGAGTGGGTTGTATTTTTGGCTCTGCAGTCAGTGGGTAATTCATTTTTCACCCATCAATGTCATATCATAGTATAAATGTTTAAATGTTTTTTTTAACATATAATAGGACATTTATGGTTTTACACCAGCCCCACAATCCAATTGAACAGTAGCACTTTCAGACGTGAAACAAAAGTTTGATGAAGGTTGCCTCCCTTTGTCCATGTCCGTTTTCAGTGGACGTATATTATATGCAACATTGCTAAAATCATGTTACAATCATGGTATAAAGCCGCCATATAAGTGAATAATCAAGTATGGTGTAAAACCGAAATGAATCAACCATTCGAACCCGCAACCCATCCATTGTTGGCTAAGCTGTTGTTGTATCCCCTCCCCCATCTTCTTCCCTAGATGGTTTGATTTGAGTTCAAAGCTCGTCGGAGGTCTCCTCCGGGCAAACAATCCAGTTTTCTCCCCAACTACACCTGGCAACGCCGTCACATTCTCTTGAATGCCGTCATATACTCTTGAATGCGGCGTAAAACAACAATAAATCAATCATCTCAGGCTTAAGTCGTTTCTCAGCACTTTACCTTAACGTGCTTTCCCGAAACTGGTATCACTGAAATACATTTTGATTTGCACTTTTTAACAAAAACAACGGGTATTTTTTTCAAAAGAACATTAAGGCAAATCCATGCCACCTCAAGTTAGTGTATTTTCTAGAGATTTTGACGGAAAATTCGCTTTAACGGAAATTTCACTATCATCCAAAATATACACAAAGAAAAAGTTAAGAAACCCCCTGGAAAGTCTGCACCGACCGATAAAATCATTGATGTAGGGAGATTGTTGTCAAACTGATGTTACAGGAACGATTGTGATCATAAAGGGTAACATTCTGGCGATAAGAAATCACCATTAATGGCAAAAAGCTATACAATTTATTGAGGATATCGTTAGCAAAATGAAAAGTGTATTTTAACAAAAAAAAAAGCTGCTTGTAAGCATGAAACTTAAAAATGTCACTTTGAGTGTGTAGAACACATCACTAGAGCAGAATGTCAATAGCGCGTATAGCCTCCATTAGCTTCCAACCTGCCTCTCACCTCTCCAGTGAGACGTCGGATCTGATGAAAGGGTAACTGCGTGGAGTTGAATCCTTTAGAGCACATTTGAGATAGGATGGGCAGAAACATTCAAGCCCTAGGGCCTCCTGTACAAAATCTGCAGGAATTGGAAGCCGCATTACATCGGTATTGGTGGCCGTTACCCCTTCAACAGATCGCTATGATTTGATTGACACGCCAGTGTCTCAAACCATGATACACGCACGTTGTTAATTCGCCATCGTAGGCTGTTAGGTTGTGAAAAATGGAAATTACTGAAGCTTACTATAGTAAATCTACTAAAATTAAACATGGAACAAATTATACATGCCCAGCCTTCTAAAATGTATCCCCAGACCAAATCAAAATTGGAAAATTTCTAAGTGGATTTTTCGCTTGATCGCCGTATGTGGGAGAGTTGTCAAGTTTCCTCTCCCACTAAACCTGACAACGCCGCCATATATGTGAAATCATCTTTAGTGCGGCGTAAAACACCATAAACAAAATAATTATGGCGTTATAACGCGACAAATCTTCGCCCCTTTATAACGCCGTAAATTAGATGTCCGCTAATGCTACATATATTGCACAGCGAATAAGTAAATTATGCAGTAGAGAGCCACATATACTATACCAATCTCTCTTCAAGCATACATATAGCCCTTGTGTAAATTGTATATGATTATTTAAAACCATCATCTCCCCTGTCTAATTTTAAAATGAAGTCTTAAAAATCTATTTTACTAAAATAAATAACTTTTGATATATTGATTCATGTAATTGATATTTGGTGCTTTGACAATTGAAAACTGACTGATTTCAAAAGTATTAACGTATATATTAATTATTTTCTAATTTAGTTGTTATTGGTTATTAAGGTAATTACAAGATGACCAATTAGAATATAAGTTAAGGTACCTTATATTCTAATTGGTCATCTTGTAATTTCTCAGTTCTTGTAATGTACATATTTTTTTATTTATTAAGAACGCATCTAGGAAGACCAATTGTTTTATTTGATCGAAGTGATTCATTCTCGAAGTGATTCATTCATTCGATTATTATATTTATGAACACTAAAACACACGGGCACAGGGAAAATCTTCTTGTCTAAAATAACCATGGTGACAAGTTTCTAATTGTGTTAAAAAGAGGTATATCATTTAGACCTTTATACCCCATCATAAAATGTTGTAATAAAGTAAACCTATGATATTCCATTAGGTTGACGACTGACAGGAGCTTGGTCTTAGTCAGTAGAATTTTCTGGAACACTTTGTATTACATTGACAATGCTTACGTATCTTAAGATATGGTAAGAATATCGTCAGACTATATATTATAGGGTCATGGGAAAAGACAGTGAAAATTTGCCCCCCCCCCCCCCCCCCCCCCACCCCTTTCCCAGAAAAAACCTAGGTAGATTAGTATAGGTGTATATATCATTATAGGTATATTGGCAGGACGCTAAGAATCTATATCAGTCGAAGAAATACGGCTAAATATTGTTTTGTTTTTTTTCGTTGGAAATCAGCCACCGTACTCTCTGTCTACTACCCTAAAAGGAACCTTGTTCCACTGCGCTCCACGGCGGCTGGTAATTAAGTTAGAGTCAAAATATCAAAAGAGAATAATAAAGATATATCATTTTGGACGATTTTAGAATAGAATACCAGTTGATGCTCTATTATGGAATCCATGTAATAAAACTTAAAGGTCTGCTCTCTTATTAGCCCCAGTCCTGTAAGTAAACCCCAGAACGACATTACATTGTGTTCGCCAGCTGAATCACATTTTGTCCACCGTCCCTAATACATGGTGAATTCTGTGGATTGTATTGCGTCAGCGTTTTGGTTCAAATTAAGTAGAAACTTGTTTACTAATTGATCAATTAAATAACACTTTGTTGTTGACAATATAGTCTTGGTTGGTTGTTTTAGCTTATTGACGTGTTCATAGTAGAGTTTTTGTCTTAGCTTATTAGCGGGTCCACAATAGAGTCCTGGCTGATTGGTTGTTTTAACTTATTGGCGCTTATATAGTCTTGGTTGGTTGTTTTAGATTATTGGCGCGTCCACAAAAGAGTCCTGGCTGATTGATTGTTTTAGCTTATTTGCAAGTCCACAATAAAGTCTTGGTTGGTTGTTTTAGTTTATTGGCGGGTCCACAATAGAGTCCTGACTAATTGGTTGTTTTAACTTATTGGCGCTTATAGAGTCTTGGTTGGTTGTTTTAGCTTATTGGCGCGTCCACAATAGCGTCTTGGTTGGTTGTTTTAGCGTACTGTTGCGTCCACAATAGAGTCCTGGCTGATTGGTTGTTTTAGCTTATTGGTGAGACCACAATAGAGTCTTGGTTGGTTGTTTTAGCGAATTAGCGCGTCTACAATAGAGTTTAGGTTGGCTGTTTTAGTTTATTGGCGCTTTCACAATAGATTCCAGGCTGATTGGTTGTTTTAGCTTATTGGCGCGTCCACAGTAGAGTCTTGGTTGGTTGTTTTAGCGTATTGTTGCGTCCACAATAGAGTCCTGGCTGATTGGTTGTTTTAGCTTATTGGTGAGACCACAATCGATTCTTGGTTGGTTATTTTAGCTTATTAGCGCGTCCACAATAGAGTCCTGGCTGATTGGTTGTTTTAGCTTATTAGCGCGTTTACAATAGAGTCTAGGTTGGCTGTTTTAGTTTATTGGCGCGTCCACAATAGAGCCTTGGCTGATTGGTTGTTTAAGCTTATTGGCGCGTCCACAATAGAGTCTTGGCTGGTTGTTTAAGCTTATTAGCGCGTCTACAATAGAGTCTAGGTTGGCTGTTTTAGTTTATTGGCGCGTCCACAATAGAGCCTTGGCTGATTGGTTGTTTTAGCTTATTGGCGCGTCCACAATAGAGTCCTGGTTGGTTGTTTTAGAGTATTGGCGCATCCACAATAGAGTCCTGGTTGATCGGTTGTTTTAGCTTATTGGCGAGCCCACAATATAGTCTTGGCTGGTTGTTTTAGCTTATTGGCGCGTCCACGACAGAGTCCTGGCTGATTGGTTGTTTTAGCTTATTGGCGAGTCCACAATAGAGTTCTGGCTGATTGGTTGTTTTAGCTTATTGGCGAGCCCACAATAGAGACTTGGCTGGTTGTTTTAGCTTATTGGCACGTCCACAATATAGTCTTGGTTGGTTGTTTTAGCTTATTGGCGAGCCCACAATAGAGACTTGGCTGGTTGTTTTAGCTTATTGGGACGTCCACAATATAGTCTTGGTTGGTTGTTTTAGCTTATTGGTGCGTCCATAATAGAGTCTTGGTTGGTTGTTTTAGCTTATTGGGACGTCCACAATATAGTCTTGGTTGGTTGTTTTAGCTTATTGGGACGTCCACAATATAGTCTTGGTTGGTTGTTTTAACTTATTGGCAGGTCTCTAACAGAGTCTTGTTAATACAAGATGTAGACGTAATCAACAGGTCGAGTTCCATTCCCACGCGCTTGACTTCGTGTATTTCTATAATAAGACGTGTAATGTAAAATGTCAAACAATGAATGAGACGTAAATTTGTTAATTCATTTATTCCTACTCATCTGAATTGTTTGCGGACTGAAATGCTGGACGTAACAGGAAACAGTAGGCCTATATGTGGTTGTATTTGCCTTCTGTACACAGCAGTTTGTTTTATTTCGCAATTAGTAGTATGCTAATACCTACGCCTATTAAAGTCCAGAGAAAACCTTTTGTATGATGAGACTGCGTCATTGTCAGCTGGTACATATTGTTACACTACTGATTATTTACATCCGTTTATTATCCGGTATGACGTCTTAGAACTCCGCGTTCAGGTGACACAACAGACCTGAATGAAATACCTCTTTGTCATTTTAAACCGTACCCTATTTACACGAAATGACATAATCCATTTCTACTGGCCACAGCGAGACCGTACACTAATATAAAATATATTCTGTATGATACTTGAGAAAGGGCTTTGTTCATCGGGTGTATTCCTAAACCGCCTAATAAGCCGCGCAGTCTACGTAGCCTACATGTGCATTGTGATCCGATACTTCATTGATGAAGCGTTATTACAAATCAGTCTTGGTCACATCTTGGTACGGAAGTTACTCATCTTTGAAGTTACACATTGGGCTCCGGTTACATCTATTGAGTGCAACAATTAGTTCATCCTGTTGAGAAATAATAAGGGCATCACTACGAAGTAAGTTGGTTGTGAACAACTCGTGTATTCATAAAGTGTAACTGATGAAGCGTTTGGTACACTTGATGAAGACACCGGTATAGGCGTCGAAAGCTCGTGTTGTTTACTAACAACTAATTTCGCGGTGATGCCGTAATTATTTCTCATTAGTAAGGAACCAACGTTTAAAGTGGCATAAACTACCAAAATGTTGATATTTTGACGCAAGAACAAAATGTTGAAATTATCGGTTATTTTTCTCAAGACGTATACTTCAGAAGCTTTTTAGTACTTCTGGTCTCGAGAATGTACGATAACTTATTGTTTTGAACTAACTTTGGCTTGATTCGTTGATTTGTTGGTGTACTTCAGGGCTCCGTTTTATATCGCGAATTGTTTCCAAGCTTACACAAAATTCGGAGCAAACCTCGGTTGTTTCCGCTTGATTTCGGTCGGATTCGCCATGTCTCGGACAGTCTGCGCCTTTTATACGACGAATCACAGTATTTTGGGCTGAATACAAATAACACCAAAAAATGCATCACGAAATATCTTACTGCTTACAAAAGGGAAAATCTTCTAGACACTAAAGCACACGTGCACAGGGAAAATTTTCTTGGCTAAAATAACCACGGAGACAGGTTTTAGCTGTGTTAAAATGAATAGGCTATATCATGGGAAAAGAAATACTTAGGTAGAAGACAGACAAGGGTGTTTTGCCCTGACTAGTATATCTTTCAAGCACTTGTTCTGCTTTAATATATTTATTGAGGAACGCTAAAACACACGGGCACAGGGAAAATCTTCTTGTCTAAAATAACCAAGGAGACAAGTTTCTAATTGTGTTCAAAAGAGGTATATCATTTAGACCTTTATACCCAATCATAGTTTGCTATAATAAACCATAACCCATGAAATATTTCATTAAGTTGAAGACAGATGGATGTGAGATCATTGTGAGTGAATACAAATGAATGCGACAGGTGACGAAATACATATGTATTATAACAACATTGTCAGCATGTCAGACAGTCCATGTCTCACACTTAGTTAAGATGTTATCAATAAACATGATGATAAAACATAATTTACATTTAAATCACGTTATGAATACGATTAGCCCGGGTAAAATGACAAGGTCCATTTTAACTAACACTTCTTAAAGAGCTGACAAATATATGAAAAGTATACAAAATAAGAAATATCTGTTTATACATGTACGTATCTCGCAGATGTAAATTTAGATAGCTTTATAAGCACCCCCTCTCCCTAAATGAACTAATTAATGCATTCGGGCCATTTAAATGTTGTCCATTATTAGGCCTATCTCTAGTATTGCACAGGTTACTGGCTTTACCATTCAACTTCAATCATTTAGTTTTCCAAGGCCCTTCAAATGCTGTATTGTTTTTGACAATTCATGCATGCCCCTTTAAAACACTAAAAACGGAACTTTCTCGTGGACAATCGTGCCCACATGCTTACCTCCCCTTCGCTTTCACATGCGAAGATTAACTTTTCTGTTTAGATTGTGCAGTGATGGGTAGTTTGTTAAAGTCTATCTGATGAGCTTTGAACGCAAAAAACTTCTATGATTTTTAAATTTCATGAATTCCATATTCAGTTTAAAATAAATAGATAAAAACAAATTGAATACAAAATGACTGATGAACTTTAAAGGCACACTTGCCGCGAAAAACAGGAATATTGTTTACATTAAAAAAGAAAGACCGTTTTCTGTATTTTTCCCAGACAAAATAAGTTAGGAACTTTCTATTTTTACCAAAATTTAAAAGTTTGGACGTCACTTTGTATTTTTAATTTGAATTTGAAAATTTGAATTGTTTCGTACCCGGAACGTAAACAAACCACACTGCCCCCTATTGGCGATTTTTTGTTTCAGTCGAGTGAGTGAACTAACGGCACAGTGTAATTTTACGTAGGCCTATTTATCTGAGAAATACAGACTGACGATCGGTTAACAGCGACTGGAAAAGCCTGCTGATGCTTGTTTGAGTGTAAACCACAGATAAAATGGCCTGAAATGAGGGTAATCCACAACACGAAAGTTGACCGACACTGATCGCTGTTGTTGTAATCAGGCTTCGATTCTTCGTTTGTTTTTCACCCCATTTCTACATTCTAAAGCTAACTAGACATGTTTTATGTGTCCTATGTTTAAGTTTAGTGGTATTAGTCGTACTAAGCTCATGTAAATTGGTTTTCTTAGCAAATTTAAACAGGCTACGGCGGCAAGTGGGCCTTTAAAAGCCAAAATTTGTTGATTTTCATCAATTACGTTTTAGTTTTGAAATAAATAAATTAACAAAGAAAATAAATTGGTAAAAAAAAATCTTAGGAATTTAAAGGAAACAACGGCTAAACTCTTAAAAAACTGTCTCTGGGAATTTTAAAAGTAAACGATTTGTGGATTTTTTTTCACGACTACATTTTTTAAAGAAAAAAAACAACAAAACAAAGAACAAAAACATGTGAATTAGTCACGTTTAAACCAAAACATGGAAGGAACTGAAGAACCTTCTATCTCTTCTTGGTTATTCACTGTTCAGCTTGTATACGTATGAGTCTTCAGATTTCGGCAACGTTTATTTCTTCACGAGGGTACAGTAAACATACATTCTGTTGGCCCAGAAATATATTTTTTTTTACTGATATGGAAAAATTTGTGTGAAATAAAATAATTCATCATCCTATCCCTATTTTCATTTGGCCCTATGTGCTGCTCAAACTCTTTATTACAAAGTCAAATTAAAATTCGTTAATTATGTTTCATCATATCAAGGGTATAGTACATTAACATGGTTACATGACCAGTGTTTCTAATTATAAAACACACCTTCAAAATTATAATATACCTTCAACTCGTTTAACATTATAGTGATAGGAAAAACAGACCCATTATCTGAGACAATAAAATACGCTTACAGGTTTAAAGTGGCATGAGCTGCCAAAATTCACACTTTTTCATAATTTCTGATCGTCACGACAGTAAGAGGCTTTGAAGGCCATCCAAAAACTAAATGATTGGAGTTGGAATGAGGAAAATCCATACAGTATGTGGCCCGTATGAACCGAAAACGTGTTCGAGAAGTAAACAAAATTTAAATAACCGGGACGACCATTCATTCATTCTAAGCCAAAGTTAGTTCAAAACAACACTTTATCGTACATTTTAGAGACTAGAACCACTAAAAAGCTTTTGAATTGTACGCCTTGAGAAAAATAGCCAATAATTTCAACATTCTGTTTCAACCTCAAAATATCGACATTTTGGCAGCTCATGCCACTTTAAACCGCTTTAAGCTATTAATTAGTCGTGAGTTTGTAAAGAATAAACCCCGAGTCTATTGTTTGAAGACTATAGGGGCTTCGTCCCTCGCCCACAGATAGTCGTATCTCCCACCATTGACCCTCTTATTCAGTAAAACACAGCTTTATCAGGATGTCATTTATTTCTTAAAGAGATGATATTTAAATGAAATAAATTGCCGTTTTGTTGCACAGCGATATCCAAATCAGTCAGCAGCATGCAATGTCATTCCCGTGAGCCCATTTCATTATATTTATGAACACTAAAACACACAAACAAAAAAAAATTCTTCTTGACTGAAATAGCCACGGAGACAAGTTTCTAATTGAGTTATTTTTTTTTCATTATTCTCCATGAGTTGATATTGAAAACCGTACTCAAGATTATTTCAATTAGGGTCATATTTCACCGGAGTGACGATTATTCATTTGAAGACTCAAAATATAATCGTGAAACTACGTTCTCAATGGCTTTTTTTCGTGTCCACAAAACACGACAATATTAATCAGGTTTCAATTCTCTCCTTCAGTAATGGAATCATTTTTGTAAGTAGCATGAGCTGACAAAATGTTGATAGTTTTCTCGTTAAAACCAAATTTTTATCTCGTAGGCCTTTTTCTCAAGAAGTACCAATTAGATTGATTGATTGTTCGGTGTTTTACGCCGCGCTCAAGATTATTTCACTTATATGGCGGCGTTGCCAGTTTTATTGTGGGAGGAAACCGGGCTCTATGCCCGGAGGAAACCCTCGACCTTCCGTTGGTAACTGGTACCAATTAGAAGCTATTGGTAACACTATCCTCGCGAATGTACTTTAAAGCAATGCTTTGAACTATCTGAGTCTTAAAATCAGTGAATGTTTGTTCAGGTTATTTTGTATTTTCGAAAAGTGTTTTAGCTCGTACAGGCCTCAGACTGTATGGATTTTCCTAATTCCAAGGTCAATTATTTCCTTTTTCGATTGACTTTCAACCGTTTATTGACTGGCAACCAAAATTTCTGAAAAAGTGCGAATTATGGCGGCACAAGCCACTTTAAAGAACAAAACAAAACTGCTAAAATCGACAAGCAGATAATATAGGAGAGTTTTAACCCTGATTCAGTTTAACCCCATTATGTATCGTATCAATATAGTTCACCGATGGATTACTAGTTTATCGATCGTATCAATACAATTCACCAATGGATTACTAGTTTATCGATCGTATCAATACAATTCACCAATGGATTACTAGTTTATCGAGAAGACTGAAGACAAAACGACAAAAAGTAGAGTTTCAAAATTTGGTTTTAAAGTCATCATTTTAGAATTGAAATAGATTCGTCATTTAATGGTGACACATCAGTCTTTAGTGGATAGCTTTTTTTTAATTTGACGCATTTACGAGTTTTTTCTGTGAGTGTATACGTATGCTATTTTTTATATACATTTTGATATTAATTTTCATATTGATATCCACGACGTGCTAGCGGCGGGTCACCTGAGTCTTTCTTGCACCAATAACCCGATGGGCGTACGAGGAAATAAGGTGACAAACTTCCATTCTTTGGAATCGGGGTAGAGCAAACTAGCTCACTGATTGGTCGTTTGTCCTAATGACTCAAGAAAGTGCTTGTCACGACTCGGAGGATATGAGCTGTCAAATTGTGTCACATGGAACTTACGTCCTATATACTGACCCGAAAATCCCTGTATGCGTAGTCTACTGTTGGACTATTAAACATGTGATACAAGAATTCATAATAATAAAAAAAATCAAATTAGACTAATTTATTAGTTTTGCTCAAGGATCAATGGGTTCGAATTGAATTCTGTTAACTTCCTCCATGCAGACACCCAGATAAAAAAAAAATTTGTGTAGGGTTAAGATTGCAGTAATAAAGTCAAATAAATTTGAGGCTCTCCCATTTTTCTGTATCCATGATGAAAAAAAATTATTTTAGCCCAAAATCAAAATTTTTCCTTGTGACTTCATTACGACATTCATAAAGGATACACGCATATGTGCAATACTTTTGTTGACGACATGACAATTTAAATTGATTGTCATCAATTAACAGTACGTTTAGTCCGCCAGTCACAACAATCGATCGTGAATGGACCGGGCGCATAGTCTGAAAGGTGCATAGGCTTATACTGTAGACAGCTAAACTAAACCAACCCTTGTCTTCATCACTCCCAGTTCATACTACGGGTTTGGATTCATAACAATAGCTACGAAGGATAAGGAATTCACTTTATAAGGGTCGATATCCGGTAGAGCTAGAACACTTGCCAATATCCACCCAAAAATCACACCTTAAACAACAAAAACAGCGGAAAACACATATTTTTCAATCCCTGTATCAAAGGATGTCATTTAAAAGGCAGGCTTTCTGTCGTTGCTTTGCTATATAGAAAGGTAGCTACACGAACACAAGGCCTGTATGAATTGGTTACCTTCCTTCAATGTGATTGAAATATACATATTTTAAACTACATTTTCAATTTATATCCTTTGTTTTACACCCCTCCTCCCTGTTCCCATTCGCTTTCACAAGCCTTTCATTCTACTACTAATAATTTAGTGGATGGGATTCGAACCCGCAACCAAGGGAGGGGAGGCAGCAGGGCCACGTAGGCTGGCGGATATTTAATAGGTCATTAGCTATAATTTGTAGGTCAAAATCAGGTCAATTTTCAAAGACGAGTAATATAGTAATGTAAAAAAATATCCGTATGAGGACTGTGGCTTATCCAATGAAAAGTCTGCTCTCATTTGTTCCATTCATGCATGTATTCGAATTGATCACGTGATTAGCCTAGGGAAAGTCACGAGGGATTTAGAACAATATTAAGTGATGCGTAACATGTTTATTTTGTCTTAAACGGATGAACGCCTATTGAAACAAAAGGACCCGGCTTGCAGCTGATATTTTTTTTTCACCTGGATTTCGATTTTTCTCCCCGCAATTCGTCCCTTTATAAAGAACCGACGGCCAGCACGAGTAACAGTTTTTAGCGGCAACATCTTCGGATCAAGTTCCTAACCCTCAGATTTACAGAGTTGATCTCTTCGCCCGTAAGAACTGAACTGTTGCTTGATTGAGAAAAATGAAGACGACGTTGATCAGCCTCTTCTTGTTGATGGTAAGTTATTAACATAGACAACAAGTTTTTATTGGTCCCCGTGGTACAGTCTGTTTTTCTCCTCACCAAACCTGGTAAAGCCGCCGTACATGTATATAAACGAAAAGATGTCGTGAAAAAACTATAATACCATTTGTGTTTCAGTATAACAAAGCTAGCATTGCTATGGCCAAGATTATAGTAGAAGAATACAAACTACTTCAAAGTAAACTTGCTCGACCTCTGACCCAAAGGCCAGTCATTGCTTATAAAAAGAACAAGAGTTTGAAAGACATACTGGTCAGGGCTAAACTCCCCTGTCTGCTTTCTACCTAGGTTTTCTGGGAAAGGGGTATGTGGGGGGGGGGGGGGGGGGGAAATTCTACTGACTAAGGCCAAGCTCCTGTCAGTCGTTAACCTAATGAAATATCATAGGTTTACTTTATTACAACAATTTTTGATGGGGTATAAAGGTCTAAATGATATACCTCTTTTTAACACAATTAGAAACTTGTCTCCGTGGTTATTTTAGACAAGAAGATTTTCCCTGTGCCCGTGTGTTTTAGTGCTCATAAATATATATAAACGAAATAATCTTGAGTACGGCATAAAACGTTAATGTATTAATTTTATTTAGTTCTGGATAAAGAAGTTGAAGACAAGAATTTTGACGCTTGGAAATGTTTGCAATTTTATTGTCACATTCTTACCATGCCTGAGAGCTGTAGTTTTTTTTTTGAGATCGGACCTTTTAAGTAAGTTGAAATACTTACACCAAACGATGTTTTCTATTTCAAGTTTAATCGTTTATTTTTTTAATAAGCTGCCAAAATGTTGATATTTTTCCGTTAAAACAGACTGTGGAAAATATCGACTTCTCTTCTCAAGACGTGCATTCAGAGGTTTTCAGTGCTATTAGCCTCTAGAATATATGTATGATCACTAAAACACACGAGCACAGGGAAAATCTTCTTGTCTAAAATAAGCATGGAGACAAGTTTCTAATTGTGTTAAAAAGAGGTATATCATTTACATGTACTTTAAACTAGGGTTTTGAATTAACATGGACTTAAAATAAATCCACGTGCGTCCCGGTAAACGAATTCGTTTTTCTTTTCGATCCCCATTTCGGTTTGCACAGCACACAGGCAGTACGCCAATCAGTTAGCTTCTCGGTTAAGTTGAAACCCCCTTGCTCTATTGACAATCAGAAGTTATGAAAAAAGGCGAATTTTGGCAGCACTTATAACTCTAAATCTTTTTGGAAGGGTCCTAAAGAAACAATAGCCTTGGAGTCTGAGGTCCAGAGCTAATACCCTTGGTTTGTGGCTCACATCGTTCAGCAGAATGAAGGTGCTAAATTGACGATTGATTGATTGATTGATTGATTGGGGCTTAACGTTGCACTCAACAGTTAAGGTTATATGGCGACAAAAGTATCAACCGACCAATATATTCCCCCCCCCCCCCCACCCCTCTCACCCCTCCAGGGGCTCGTTTCACAAAGCAGTCGCATCGCAAACGAAACGTAGTTGCCAATGGATACCATAGTGAAGAGATACGACGTCATGGCAACTGCGATTGATCACACTGTGCGACGGCTTTGCGAAACGGCCCCCTTATCTAAATTTTAACATTAGGCTCCACAGTACATAGAACGTCAGGAAGGCTAATGTATGTGGCATACTTAATGTTCCTCCTTGCTGGGTCAGCATACATGGCTAACGCAGTGCCACAATGCTTCAGCCCAAAGGCGCAAAAGAGTCAAACTATTATTTTGCGATATCTTTGGCAGCAACGATCTAGAAATCCGGGAGTTAGTGGAGAACGATTAAACGTCGCCATTGTTTACATCAGATGTGTTTTAGTGATAGACCCGCGAGATCACCTTGTCGCACCCCCTCTTTCCCTGTTCGAGTCTCTTGGTGTATTATATTTAAAAAAAATGATTTAGCTTAGATGGCCTGTAGTTCAGAAGCACTTAACGAACGTTAAACCACCTGAGAAGTAAGCCCTACATAATGTAATAATAAAATTGCGGTTGCTGTATTTGACGATAACAAAACCACAAGAATAAACCCAGCTAACCGTCCTCGCCACAGGAAAGTCATCATTCACACACCTGCTGTTGATATCCGGTTCTATTTTATTTCATCAAGTGCTAACATTAGGAAATGATTCGAGTTAGGCGTAGAGAACGGAAAAACATCACGCAGTTGGCTCATTATATTTCGTCAACAGAGATTAAATATTTCCGTCAATAGGCGCGTAAAACAAACATATAAGAACAATATACATTCTATTAAAAGACCTTTTCCACTATAGTTTTGTCTCTAAATAAAGCCATAGTTAATTTTGTTTCCGTAGTCCATTTGGTTTCCGTGGTCCATTTGGTTTCCGTAGTTCATTTGGTTTCCGTAGTCCGTTTGGTTTCCCTAGTCCATTTGGTTTCCGTAGTCCATTTGGTTTCCGTAGTTCATTTGGTTTCCGTAGTCCATTTGGTTTCCGTAGTTCATTTGGTATCCGTAGTTCATTTGGTTTCCGTAGTCCATTTGGTTTCCCTAGTCCATTTGGTTTCCGTAGTCCATTTGGTTTCCGTAGTCCATTTGGTTTTCGTAGTCCATTTGGTTTCCATAGTACATTTGGTTTCCGTAGTCCATTTGGTTTCCGTAGTCCATTTGGTTTCCGTGGTCCATTTGATTTCCGTAGTTCATTTGTTTAAAGCTATGGGTGCACGCACAGACACACGCCTTTCATCTAGAAAATCCCACTCAGTGCAAACAAAAGTTAAATAATTCAGACTGTGTTTTTACCATTTATGTGCAGAAATGATGTTTATATAAACCGACACATCAGCCATGATTCCAGACTGGTCTTTCATGTATGACATATTAAACCAAGAAAAGTTCATCCGTAAATAGTGGTAAAATATGGATTCGATGAGGTTTACTTGGTATAACAAAAATAGTCTGTCATACGAGCAAGCCGGTTTAAAGGAGGGGAAATCTCTAGAAATACATAGGGATTATCGTCGATAACAACCTTCAAAGTACTTAAAACGTTTCACGTCAATTACCTCCAGTGACCCTCAAGCTAATAAAAACAGACAGAAGTATGTCCTGTCAGTGGCTTATCTGTGCAGCCATTTTTCCGTTTTAGGATGACGTGATGTTGGTATAGCTATTTTTAGATCAATAATGACGTATTTTTACCGCTCTCTAATGTATAAGGGTAGATTTAGGTCCAAAAAAACATGGCGACAAACTTGAAGTGGGAAGATTGTCTCCGAATATATAGGTCAGTATGCAACCGCGCGCCATTACTTAGCCAGCCATTGGCTAAATTGCATCACATGACTACTCTATAACGCACTTAAATTTTTATTCAACAATAATTGGATAAAACTAATGAGAAAATGGTGGCGGCCTTGTGAATGGCCTATGGAGCTTATTCTTTATTGTAACGCCACCTTCAAATTTCAATTATTCACTAACGAGGGGATAAAACATACATTGGACAGTTGTTTTGGACTAAATGAACTCTACTCTTTCCATCTAAGCTAGTCTAAAGCTTAGATTTTCTTTCCCTTTAAAGAAAGAAACAAAATTCCAACACCTAACTCGTTTCTACCCTTGCGACACTTTGTAGAATAGCCACCACCATATAAAAGTGAAATAATCTCAAGTACAGCCTAAAACAACAAGCACCCAGTCAGTCATTCAATCAATCAATCAATCAATCAAATCAATCAGTTAATCAGAATGGAAGGCGTATGAAGTGTAATGATCTGGAGTTTAATGTACAGAATAATTCAAAGTTACGCAGTTTGTTTCCCAAAATGAGCTTAAGAACACAGCTTTAGAACACAGGTTTAGAACACAGGTTTAGAACCCTCCTTTTGATCCTCTGTCCCCATTTGTGGGAGTATGTTTGTTTGTATTTAGTTCACAACGAAGAGATTAACATAAGCTGCGTTTGAAATCGTAAAATTTGAGATCCGCACCTCGGCAAGTCCTATCCGGAGTCTGCAGAAAGTGGGACGTTGTTCGTTAATCTGCAGCTGTGAGTAATGAACGCTCTTACTTATAGGTCAATTTCTCCTTCCATGGTGTCATCATCACGAAATCTGGCGCAATAAACAGTTACAAACGTGAAACAGCGATTCGAAACTCCGTACTGGAGGTGAGTTTGACGCAGTCACTCAGAAATATTCACCCAGCTTAAAACCTTGTTAGAAACTCGAAACTCTGTATGCTGCTGGATCTCCTTTAGACGAGGCTAAGATAAACATCGTACGCCTTTTCACGAAATAGCACAGGAATTATCCCATGCCAGCTTGTGTAACATCTTGATATAAGACTCAATTCAAATATTTCCACGGAATTAGAAAAAAAATGTCTAAAATATTGGATGTAACTAACTAAGATATTCCTAACTAAGTATGAGAGGATTTAAGTTGAATTTCAGGATTCTGCTTTGTCGAATGATTTAAAATCAAATGGTTAATTGACCTCCAGAGTGAACTCTCTACCCAAAGTCCATTGGATTAAAATGATATTAGCGTTAGAGGTCGCTTCTTGACTTTAGAAATAGGATGACCTATAATTTTAGAATTGCCCAAATCTTGAGAGAGACATCTCAGCTCTCAGATAGGCTTCCCCTTTGTTGCGTGCCTAAAAAAGCAGTCTGAACTTATTAACAGCCCAGCTTAAAATATACACTAAAAGCTAAAAAATGGAACGAAATCATTTCGCTGACTTCATTTAAAACGGGGCTATAAAAACTAATACAATACTTTATCTATACTAAGTACTGTATTCGATAGGAAGGGAAATCTCGGCAATCGAAACGTATTCCCTGTGCCCGTGTGTTATAGTGTAAACAAATAAAAAGGAATGACGATAAAAGTGTTTTCTACCGTCACTGTCAATGACGTCACTGTCACTGTCAATTCTATCCCCACTAAACCTGGCAAGGCTGCCATATAAGTGAAATAATCTTGAGTGTGGCGTAAAACATCAATCAATTAATCAAAACCTTTTAGAAATGCACCTCTAATCACGGTTTGGGTAGACCAACACAGCCAGCTCACTTCAGTTGGATTTTGAGAAAGCTTAACATATTTATGATCATTAAAAAACACGGGCACAGGGAAAAGTAGTTACGTGCTGATTTTCTCCGAGTTGAAGCCAGTCTATTTAACATAACCTTGCACGTAACACCGTTCCTTCATTAACCGTGTCACTCAATTCATTTAATCTTAATTGCTGCAGTAATAAAAAATGGATGCTAATCCGTTTACCTGTATATGCCTATATGTTTCTTTGTGTCTCGCGATTGCCGCATTTAAAAAGTCGATTGCAGGATAATTTACATGTAATAAAACAAACACATCATTAGCGTTTGGTGCCCCTAAGGCTGTATGAATTACGTCTTTCAATGTTTAAACACAACTGCTTTTTTCTCCAATTACAGAATGATAAGAAAGTAACCTAGAACAATTTAAACGTAACCTACATTTAGTCAGCACAATGACATCAAAAGAAGCAGGTCTATTCACCTGTACCTAACACGTAATAACTGATGTGTCGTTTGTAAGATAAAAGAGGCTCTCGTCATCCGTTTACCTGAAGAACTGCGGTTGGTGGATCCAGTGACTACACCTTGATACACCTGGGGTCGATAATATTAATATTTCAGACAGGTGTGCTTTAGTCATTCTTATAAGGAGTGTTTACCTCCAGCGATTATCTTCCCTCAATTAGTGTCTCGAGAAATGTTATACCTTTAAGTGCTTAAGGAATTTGGCAAACATTTCTGTGTGAAGTTGTGAAGTATTTTCTCTGAGGCAATTAATAAAATCTTTGTTTTTCGCTGTACTCATTATAGTGGTATAATACTGGTTTGAAAGAGGTCTGAGGGTTCATTGACGGGTTGCCGATATACAGACAGGCAATGGCATTTAACTGAATAATAAAAAAATAAACGGCTGGACCTAGCCGAGAAATCTTGTCTGTGTTTTTCTTGTACGTCAGGGTGTGTATGTTAGATTCTCAGCGCCACAAAGACTGGCTTTTCTGGTTGGGCTGGGCCCACAAGCCATTTGGCTTTCTTTTAATGAATTTTAATTGTTCACAGTAGAATGAAGAACATTCAATCAAACGTCATGTGGACGAGCAACGGTAAATGGGTCGATCTTTTTTTTTACCCCGCAGTCAAGATTATTTCACTTATATGCTGGTGTTGTTAGATAAAGTATGATAGAAACTTCAATGTACAGATGAAACCCCCACCCTTCAGGGTACCTGCCAAACATCAGGCATAAGTTCACAGTCTTTAAAACCATTTCAACTTTTCTTCTTTGGCAAACAGAGTGGGTTTTAACTCACGGCCATCAAGGCAAAAGCCTATATCATTTTGGACGAATACGATAAAAACGTTCGAAATGGCTAAAATTATGCTATAATCTAAATAGTTATATGCCACAGCATTTATACGGAAATATTTTCCGTACGTGAGGATTCGTTCTGTTAAGATATGTGTTAATATTGCAATTATAAGATTAGATTACTGCAGCTATATTACAAATGGAATCTTTTGAACAGAAATATTTAGAACAGTTTCTAAAACTATTTTTCAAAAGCAAACTGTGTCCGTCTGGAATATATACATATATTTATGTAACCTATTATTTTTAACGTTTTGGTTATAAGGCAAAGTAATGGGGTTTTGTTTTGGTATTATTTTATCCGCTTAAATTGCCATGAGCTGACAAAATTCACACTTTTTTCTTAATTTCTGATCGTCACGACAGTAAGAGGCTTTGAAGGTCAACGAAAAATTAAATGATTGGCGTTGGAATGAGGAAAATCCATATAGTATGTGGCCTGTACGAACCGAAAACGTGTTCGAAAAGTAAACAAAATTTAAATAACCGGGACGACCATTCATTCATTCTAAGCGAAAGTTAGTTCAAAACAATACTTTATCGTACATTTTCGAGACTAGAAGCACTAGAAAGCTTCTGAATTATACATCTTGAGAAAAATAGCCAATGATTTCAACATTGTGTTTTAACGTCAAAATATCAACATTTTGGCAGCTCATGCCACTTTAAATGTTGATTATTTGCACTGTCTACTTTGCTTGATCTGGTGGGTTCGGTGCACATATATCTGAAATATTGGTTGAATTCCATAAAGATGATAAACTTGATTATCAAAAAGACGAATTTGATCAAATTCTATGTTTTCCCAGGTGTTATACCAGGTGGGTGGAAGTCGGAACTGGCCTTCCAAGGGCCGAAATCGTCCTGCGGCAAGGCCTATCGGATCGCGGTTAAGAAATCGTCTCAGACGCCTTCCAGAAAATTGCGAGGTAAGTTACAAAAACATATTATACAGTTATTGTCAATTTTACACATGTTCATTGGCCTTATGTTTGGAAAAATCCAAAGAACATTGGGATATTTGTTGAACCATTGATCGATTTTAAAGGTAGAAAAAATGGGACTATATTCCTGGAGACATCTCTGATTGTTCGATACAGACACGTCAGAGTTTGGGACAATCAATAATTACAAAATCTGAGCACTTTCAGCTCCTGAGCCTACATCGATAACAGGTTCCATTTGTGCCCTTTTATGGCCCTAAAATGTATTTCGACGGCATATAAGTAGATTAAGGAACAAAGCCCCGATAAAGTAGACTTCCTGCTCATGTAAAACACGTAAAAAATCTGGTCATCCAGTTATAGCAAGGGCCCGGGGTAGTTGAGGGGGGGGGGGGGGGGGGGTGCATTAGGGGGGGGGGATTCGGTTGAGATAGGAGGCACTGCCCCCTCCCCCCCCCCCCCCCCCCCCCCACCCACCCTACCCTCCCGTCCAACCTCGGTTTCAAAGCAATCTGACTCAAACGTCGCAAACATATTTTTGACTATAATGAATAGGCCTAACCTTACGAATTCACTGTCGTCCATTAGTTTTACAACCATTAAATATATCTCCTAGCTGTTTGTTTACCAAAAAACTTGATTGTATTTTTTTCAATTATTTTCACTAGGGTGTAACTTGTCCCGATGGGATGGAGTGTCAGATGGAACAAGGGATATTCTGTCAAATGTCCAATTGTATGTTCCCGATTTGTGTTAAAAGTGAGTACGAACTGCCTTATATATTAATTGTCCTGCCAATCGATTAACGATCAAGGGGAGTAACTCCAGTTATCATATTCTACCTTTTCGTTGAATGTGGACTGCCTACCCTAGTTACGGCTTTTAAATGAATTATTTGGAAGGACTTCGGATTTCAGATTTAAGCTAAGTCTTAACTATCCTTAATCTCAACTACTTTTCAGCTATTACCGCCTATTATATCTTTGAAACATTCCTCTTTTCACTGAACCAGTTGATTTCTTCGAAATCCGTTGTTAAACTGTTAAATCGCTCTTTGTTAAGCATAGCATAAAAATTGGCCTAATGAGGTACATGAGTTATCTCACCCTTATAATGGCGGTTTAATGTGTGGTTCTACCTGACCGGCAAAGTAAGTAAACCAGGATAGAGACACACGAGTGCGGCTAGCCTACCCTAAGTTTACATCTCACGTATCTTACTCCACTGAATCTACCGCTGGGGTCATAACAAAACACTACAATAAATAAAAACTATCGTACAAATAAGCAGATTTGTTTTTCCTTCTCGCCCATATATCAAATATCACCTTCTTTAAATTTAATTGATTCATTTGACTGATTTCAGCGGGTGATGTGCTGGTCTCAGTTGCTGATAATCCCGGAGTTTGTCCGATGTCTAGCGTAGATACACCGGCGGGATGTAGTGGCGACGAAGCACAGGAATGTACGAACGACTTGCCATGCGCCATCAATCAGAAATGTTGCGTAGAAGGATGTGCTCTCCAGTGTGTAAACGTCACGTCTTTCAGGCGAGCGGAAAATCGGCTGGTTGCCCGAAGTCGAGTCCCTGTTATGAGGCTACCTGAGATACCGATGAGAAACGCGGAGGGAAAGATGAACAGGAGAGGCTCTAGGAACGCTTATTACTGTCCCACACTTCCTGGTGATGCCTTTAGTGGAACGTGCAATCAGAACACGTGCCAGACGGACGAGGATTGTGAAGGGAATCAAAGATGCTGCATGGCGGGGTGTGGGAAGCGATGCTTAAACCCTATCGCAATCATGTCCGTGGATGGTATGAGGCAGGATATCAGAACCCCACGACGGGGCTTCCGACAGAGGGGCAGGGGAAGATTCGATGTAGCTGTAAAGTCTAACGTCTCGGCCGCTCAAACGCCAGACGTAACGTCAAAGCCCGGTGTCTGCCCGACTATTGCCGTTGACGCCAACGTAACTGGCAACGGCACCTGTGTTGATGATGCAGATTGTAGCGGTGCAATGAAATGTTGCGCTTATGGAACGGGATTTGGCTGTTTTGATCCATTTAACCTTTTCCTACCAACTCGACTTATGAGCTCGAGGCTTACTCTGGAACAAATTAACGGCAATGAACGAGATCTGCTGAGAATCCGGGGGATGTGTCCTACGTCAGTACAAGGGTTCACCTGTACTCAGAGCTGTAACGCTGATTCTAACTGTACGGCTAACCAATTGTGTTGTACAATTGGCGGTTGTCAGGAATGTATCAGTCCAGTAATTAGCGCCACCTTTATGCAATCTCGACCGGGCCTTTGTCCGTCTTTCTCTCCCGACTTTGGCTCGACCTGTGATTTCCAATGTAATGAGGACAATGATTGTGGGACCGAAGGGATGAAATGTTGCAGTGCTGGCTGTGGCAAACGGTGTGTGAATCCCATCGCTACACCAAAACCCATGATAAAAGCTGGCACGTGCCCCGCTGTGGACATGACCTCGGACTTCATGAGATGTCGCTTTGTTAGGGCACGATTTTGTCGCACGGACGCCGATTGTCCAGGAACCAGAAAATGTTGTACTGGGCAATGTAACCGTTATAAAACTTGCCAAGAGGCGGTCTAAATGACAAAAAATTATTTTCTTCACACATAAATCTACAGCGTATATTTGTCCTTACAGTTACAGCAATTTTAAAACCGTTTTTTTTTTGTAATAATAACTATCAGTAAAAGTAAGTGACATGAGATGCCATAATTCGCAATTTTTCTTTAAAATTTGATTGTCTAGACAATAAGAGACAATCAGTTAAAGGATTTTCGTTGTAATTAGAAAAATCCATACAGTATGTGGCCTGCACGAACCGAAATAATATTCGAAAGTAAATAAAATTTAGGTAACGGGGACTAACGTTCATGCCGTTTAAGGCTAAAATAATTCTAAACACGACTTTTACGTACTTTCGCGAGAAAACCAAAAAGCTTCTAACCTGTACGGTACTTGTTGAAAAAAATAGCCAAAGTTTTCAAAATTTGGTTTAAACAGAAAAATGTCAACATTGTGGCAGCTCATGGCACTTCAAAAACATGTCCTTGTTAACCAACCTTTACACACGACAGCTACTGTACAACGATACAATTAATTGAAAGAAAATCAATTAAATTTTTGTCAAAGGTGTTATATCAATACCCTGTAATGTTAAATGACCTGAAGTTAGCATGTTGTAAACATAAACCACCATTTTCAACTTAAAAGTTGCAAGATATATATTGTCACAATTAGGTCTATTCAGATATATATGATTTCGAGTTGTTTGTCGAGGAAAATTATATTTTTTTAATAAAGTCATCAATCAATCATTGTCTCTCCATGTTATTCTTGTTTATCTTCAGTCAGTTTATTTATCCCTTAACAAGGATTTGTTTGAAAACCTGCCGCTGTAAATGTTGCTAAAATTCAGGTGAAACAAGATTCACAATCTATATAGGCTTCCTACAAATCAGGGAAAAAGATTCATTATTATTCAATAAATCATTATTTCTTGTAATCAATGCAAATTATAAGCATGAGCATAATTTTTGTCGGGAGCATCTAATGTTCTTAACAGAAACATTGTTAATCGGAACTTTCCACGAGCCTCCTGCCTACTGTCAAGTCAGCACAAACAACGGCCGTGTGATCTGATTGGATGAAATAAATGCATCTAATCACATACAATGTCATACTCAACTTCCTGTTTATTTAATTAATTTTCCCTATTGCGGAAAATTCCAAGGTTCCAAGGTAATAGAGCGTTTAAAAAGGGGCGATCATTCATATAGCATTGTTAACAGTTTCTGTTCGTAGTAAAAGAAATGACGGGTGGTTAAGTGGTTAGGGTCAGGTTAGGCCGATTTACAACGCAAATGCTTGTGTTTAAGTGGTTAGGGTCAGGTTAAGGGGATTTACATCGCAAATGCTTGTGTTTAAGTGGTTAGGGCCAGCTTAAGCCGATTTACATCGCAAATGCTTGTGTTTAAGTGGTTAGGGTCAGGTTAGGCCGATTTACAACGCAAATGCTTGTGTTTAAGTGGTTAGGGTCAGGTTAAGGGGATTTACATCGCAAATGCTTGTGTTTAAGTGGTTAGGGTCAGCTTAAGCCGATTTACATCGCAAATGCTTGTGTTTAAGTGGTTAGGGTCAGGTTAGGCCGATTTACAACGCAAATGCTTGTGTTTAAGTGGTTAGGGTCAGGTTAAGGGGATTTACAACGCAAATGCTTGTGTTTAAGTGGTTAGGGCCAGCTTAAGCCGATTTACATCGCAAATGCTTGTGTTTAAGTGGTTAGGGTCAGGTTAGGCCGATTTACATCGCAAATGCTTGTGTTTAAGTGGTTAGGGTCAGGTTAGGCCGATTTACATCGCAAATGCTTGTGTTTAAGTGGTTAGGGTCAGCTTAAGCCGATTTACATCGCAAATGCTTGTGTTTAAGTGGTTAGGGTCAGCTTAAGCCGATTTACATCGCAAATGCTTGTGTTTAAGTGGTTAGGGTCAGGTTAGGCCGATTTACATCGCAAATGCTTGTGTTTAAGTGGTTAGGGTCAGGTTAGGCCGATTTACATCGCAAATGCTTGTGTTTAAGTGGTTAGGGTCAGGTTAGGCCGATTTACATCGCAAATGCTTGTGTTTAAGTGATTAGGGTCAGGTTAAGCCGATTTACATCGCAAATGCTTGTGTTTAAGTGGTTAGGGTCAGGTTAAGGGGATTTACATCGCAAATGCTTGTGTTTAAGTGGTTAGGGTCAGGTTAGGCCGATTTACATCGCAAATGCTTGTGTTTAAGTGATTAGGGTCAGGTTAAGGGGATTTACATCGCAAATGCTTGTGTTTAAGTGGTTAGGGTCAGGTTAAGGGGATTTACAACGCAAATGCTTGTGTTTAAGTGGTTTCGGTCAGGTTAAGGGGATTTACAACGCAAATGCTTGTGTTTAAGTGGCTAGGGTCAGGTTAAGCCGATTTACATCGCAAATGCTTGTGTTTAAGTGATTAGGGTCAGGTTAAGGGGATTTACATCGCAAATGCTTGTGTTTAAGTGGTTAGGGTCAGGTTAAGGGGATTTACAACGCAAATGCTTGTGTTTAAGTGGTTTGGGTCAGGTTAAGGGGATTTACAACGCAAATGCTTGTGTTTAAGTGGCTAGGGTCAGGTTAGGCCGATTTACATCGCAAATGCTTGTGTTTAAGTGATTAGGATCAGGTTAAGCCGATTTACATCGCAAATGCTTGTGTTTAAGTGGTTAGGGTCAGGTTAGGCCGATTTACATCGCAAATGCTTGTGTTTAAGTGATTAGGGTCAGGTTAAGGGGATTTACATCGCAAATGCTTGTGTTTAAGTGGTTAGGGTCAGGTTAAGGGGATTTACAACGCAAATGCTTGTGTTTAAGTGGTTTGGGCAGGTTAAGGGGATTTACAACGCAAATGCTTGTGTTTAAGTGGCTAGGGTCAGGTTAGGCCGATTTACATCGCAAATGCTTGTGTTTAAGTGATTAGGGTCAGGTTAAGGGGATTTACATCCCAAATGCTTGTGTTTAAGTGGTTAGGGTCAGGTTAGGCCGATTTACAACGCAAATGCTTGTGTTTAAGTGGTTAGGGTCAGGTTAGGCCGATTTACAACGCAAATGCTTGTGTTTAAGTGGTTAGGGTCAGGTTAGGCCGATTTACAACGCAAATGCTTGTGTTTAAGTGGTTAGGGTCAGGTTAGGCCGATTTACATCGCAAATGCTTGTGTTTAAGTGGTTAGGGTCAGGTTAGGCCGATTTACATCGCAAATGCTTGTGTTTAAGTGGTTAGGGTCAGGTTAGGCCGATTTACATCGCAAATGCTTGTGTTTAAGTGGTTAGGGTCAGGTTAGGCCGATTTACATCGCAAATGCTTGTGTTTAAGTGGTTAGGGCCAGGTTAAGCCGATTTACAACGCAAATGCTTGTGTTTAAGTGGTTAGGGTCAGGTTAGGCCGATTTACAACGCAAATGCTTGTGGTTAAGTGGTTAGGGTCAGGTTAGGCCGATTTACAACGCAAATGCTTGTGTTGAAGTGGTTAGGGTCAGGTTAGGCCGATTTACAACGCAAATGCTTGTGTTTAAGTGGTTAGGGTCAGGTTAAGGGGATTTACAACGCAAATGCTTGTGTTTAAGTGGTTAGGGCCAGCTTAAGCCGATTTACATCGCAAATGCTTGTGTTTAAGTGGTTAGGGTCAGGTTAGGCCGATTTACATCGCAAATGCTTGTGTTTAAGTGGTTAGGGTCAGGTTAGGCCGATTTACATCGCAAATGCTTGTGTTTAAGTGGTTAGGGTCAGCTTAAGCCGATTTACATCGCAAATGCTTGTGTTTAAGTGGTTAGGGTCAGCTTAAGCCGATTTACATCGCAAATGCTTGTGTTTAAGTGGTTAGGGTCAGGTTAGGCCGATTTACATCGCAAATGCTTGTGTTTAAGTGGTTAGGGTCAGGTTAGGCCGATTTACATCGCAAATGCTTGTGTTTAAGTGGTTAGGGTCAGGTTAGGCCGATTTACATCGCAAATGCTTGTGTTTAAGTGATTAGGGTCAGGTTAAGCCGATTTACATCGCAAATGCTTGTGTTTAAGTGGTTAGGGTCAGGTTAAGGGGATTTACATCGCAAATGCTTGTGTTTAAGTGGTTAGGGTCAGGTTAGGCCGATTTACATCGCAAATGCTTGTGTTTAAGTGATTAGGGTCAGGTTAAGGGGATTTACATCGCAAATGCTTGTGTTTAAGTGGTTAGGGTCAGGTTAAGGGGATTTACAACGCAAATGCTTGTGTTTAAGTGGTTTCGGTCAGGTTAAGGGGATTTACAACGCAAATGCTTGTGTTTAAGTGGCTAGGGTCAGGTTAAGCCGATTTACATCGCAAATGCTTGTGTTTAAGTGATTAGGGTCAGGTTAAGGGGATTTACATCGCAAATGCTTGTGTTTAAGTGGTTAGGGTCAGGTTAAGGGGATTTACAACGCAAATGCTTGTGTTTAAGTGGTTTGGGTCAGGTTAAGGGGATTTACAACGCAAATGCTTGTGTTTAAGTGGCTAGGGTCAGGTTAGGCCGATTTACATCGCAAATGCTTGTGTTTAAGTGATTAGGATCAGGTTAAGCCGATTTACATCGCAAATGCTTGTGTTTAAGTGGTTAGGGTCAGGTTAGGCCGATTTACATCGCAAATGCTTGTGTTTAAGTGATTAGGGTCAGGTTAAGGGGATTTACATCGCAAATGCTTGTGTTTAAGTGGTTAGGGTCAGGTTAAGGGGATTTACAACGCAAATGCTTGTGTTTAAGTGGTTTGGGCAGGTTAAGGGGATTTACAACGCAAATGCTTGTGTTTAAGTGGCTAGGGTCAGGTTAGGCCGATTTACATCGCAAATGCTTGTGTTTAAGTGATTAGGGTCAGGTTAAGGGGATTTACATCCCAAATGCTTGTGTTTAAGTGGTTAGGGTCAGGTTAGGCCGATTTACAACGCAAATGCTTGTGTTTAAGTGGTTAGGGTCAGGTTAGGCCGATTTACAACGCAAATGCTTGTGTTTAAGTGGTTAGGGTCAGGTTAGGCCGATTTACAACGCAAATGCTTGTGTTTAAGTGGTTAGGGTCAGGTTAGGCCGATTTACATCGCAAATGCTTGTGTTTAAGTGGTTAGGGTCAGGTTAGGCCGATTTACATCGCAAATGCTTGTGTTTAAGTGGTTAGGGTCAGGTTAGGCCGATTTACATCGCAAATGCTTGTGTTTAAGTGGTTAGGGTCAGGTTAGGCCGATTTACATCGCAAATGCTTGTGTTTAAGTGGTTAGGGCCAGGTTAAGCCGATTTACAACGCAAATGCTTGTGTTTAAGTGGTTAGGGTCAGGTTAGGCCGATTTACAACGCAAATGCTTGTGGTTAAGTGGTTAGGGTCAGGTTAGGCCGATTTACAACGCAAATGCTTGTGTTTAAGTGGTTAGGGTCAGGTTAGGCCGATTTACAACGCAAATGCTTGTGTTTAAGTGGTTAGGGTCAGGTTAGGCCGATTTACAACGCAAATGCTTGTGTTTAAGTGATTAGGGTCAGGTTAGGCCGATTTACAACGCAAATGCTTGTGTTTAAGCGGTTAGGGCCAGGTTAAGCCGATTTACAACACAAATGCTTGTGTTTAAGTGATTAGGGTCAGGTTAGGCCGATTTACAACGCAAATGCTTGTGTTTAAGTGATTAGGGTCAGGTTAGGCCGATTTACATCGCAAATGCTTGTGTTTAAGTGATTAGGGTCAGGTTAAGCCGATTTACAACGCAAATGCTTGTGTTTAAGTGGTTAGGGTCAGGTTAGGCCGATTTACATCGCAAATGCTTGTGTTTAAGTGGTTAGGGTCAGGTTAGGCCGATTTACAACGCAAATGCTTGTGTTTAAGTGATTAGGGTCAGGTTAAGCCGATTTACATCGCAAATGCTTGTGTTTAAGTGGTTAGGGTCAGGTTAGGCCGATTTACATCGCAAATGCTTGTGTTTAAGTGATTAGGGTCAGGTTAGGCCGATTTACAACGCAAATGCTTGTGTTTAAGTGGTTAGGGTCAGGTTAGGCCGATTTACAACGCAAATGCTTGTGTTTAAGTGGTTAGGGTCAGGTTAGGCCGATTTACAACGCAAATGCTTGTGTTTAAGTGGTTAGGGTCAGGTTAGGCCGATTTACAACGCAAATGCTTGTGTTTAAGTGGTTAGGGTCAGGTTAAGGGGATTTACAACGCAAATGCTTGTGTTTAAGTGGTTAGGGTCAGGTTAAGCCGATTTATAACGCAAATGCTTGTGTTTAAGTGGTTAGGGTCAGGTTAAGGGGATTTACATTGCAAATGCTTGTGTTTAAGTGGTTAGGGTCAGGTTAAGCCGATTTACATCGCAAATGCTTGTGATTAAGTGGTTAGGGCCAGGTTAAGCCGATTTACAACGCAAATGCTTGTGTTTAAGTGGTTAGGGTCAGGTTAGGCTGATTTACATCGCAAATGCTTGTGTTTAAGTGGGTAGGGTCAGGTTAGGCCGATTTACATCGCAAATGCTTGTGTTTAAGTGGTTAGGGTCAGGTTAGGCCGATTTACATCGCAAATGCTTGTGTTTAAGTGGTTAGGGTCAGGTTAAGCCGATTTATAACGCAAATGCTTGTGTTTAAGTGGTTAGGGTCAGGTTAGGCCGATTTACATCGCAAATGCTTGTGTTTAAGTGGTTAGGGTCAGGTTAGGCCGATTTACATCGCAAATGTTTGTGTTTAAGTGGTTAGGGTCAGGTTAGGCCGATTTACAACGCAAATGTTTGTGTTTAAGTGGTTAGGGTCAGGTTAAGCCGATTTACATCGCAAAAAAGAATTCAAGGTTTCAAGGAAAATAAAACTGTTAAAGATATGATATGCGCATTGAATTAGCCCACGGCTCTGCTTTGAAGAGGAAAGCGGTTTTAGCTTTAACAAATAACTGAAAATGGCACAGAAATTGATCGCTCAAACAAAGATCTATGTCATCTATAAAGAGATAGAGATGAAAATTGAAGAATGCTGTAAAGAGTGCAAGACAGGGTCAGGTTAGGCCGATTTATAACGCAAATGCTTGTGTTTAAGTGGTTAGGGTCAGGTTAGGCCGATTTATAACGCAAATGCTTGTGTTTAAGTGGTTAGGGTCAGGTTAAGCCGATTTATAACGCAAATGCTTGTGTTTAAGTGATTAGGGTCAGGTTAAGCCGATTTATAACGCAAATGCTTGTGTTTAAGTGGTTAGGGTCAGGTTAAGCCGATTTACATCGCAAATGCTTGTGTTTAAGTGGTTAGGGCCAGGTTAAGCCGATTTACAACGCAAATGCTTGTGTTTAAGTGGTTAGGGTCAGGTTAGGCTGATTTACATCGCAAATGCTTGTGTTTAAGTGGGTAGGGTCAGGTTAGGCCGATTTACATCGCAAATGCTTGTGTTTAAGTGGTTAGGGTCAGGTTAGGCCGATTTACATCGCAAATGCTTGTGTTTAAGTGGTTAGGGTCAGGTTAAGCCGATTTATAACGCAAATGCTTGTGTTTAAGTGGTTAGGGTCAGGTTAGGCCGATTTACATCGCAAATGCTTGTGTTTAAGTGATTAGGGTCAGGTTAAGGGGATTTACATCGCAAATGCTTGTGTTTAAGTGGTTAGGGTCAGGTTAAGGGGATTTACAACGCAAATGCTTGTGTTTAAGTGGTTTGGGTCAGGTTAAGGGGATTTACAACGCAAATGCTTGTGTTTAAGTGGTTAAGGTCAGGTTAGGCCGATTTACATCGCAAATGCTTGTGTTTAAGTGGTTAGGGTCAGGTTAAGCCGATTTACATCGCAAATGCTTGTGTTTAAGTGGTTAGGGTCAGGTTAGGCCGATTTACATCGCAAATGCTTGTGTTTAAGTGATTAGGTTCAGGTTAAGCCGATTTACATCGCAAATGCTTGTGTTTAAGTGGTTAGGGTCAGGTTAAGGGGATTTACATCGCAAATGCTTGTGTTTAAGTGGTTAGGGTCAGCTTAAGCCGATTTACATCGCAAATGCTTGTGTTTAAGTGGTTAGGGTCAGGTTAGGCCGATTTACAACGCAAATGCTTGTGTTTAAGTGGTTAGGGTCAGGTTAAGCCGATTTACATCACAAATGCTTGTGTTTAAGTGGTTAGGGTCAGGTTAGGCCGATTTACAACGCAAATGCTTGTGTTTAAGTGGTTAGGGTCAGGTTAAGCCGATTTACATCGCAAATGCTTGTGTTTAAGTGATTAGGTTCAGGTTAAGCCGATTTACATCGCAAATGCTTGTGTTTAAGTGGTTAGGGTCAGGTTAAGGGGATTTACATCGCAAATGCTTGTGTTTAAGTGGTTAGGGTCAGCTTAAGCCGATTTACATCGCAAATGCTTGTGTTTAAGTGGTTAGGGTCAGGTTAGGCCGATTTACAACGCAAATGCTTGTGTTTAAGTGGTTAGGGTCAGGTTAAGCCGATTTACATCACAAATGCTTGTGTTTAAGTGGTTAGGGTCAGGTTAGGCCGATTTACAACGCAAATGCTTGTGTTTAAGTGATTAGGGTCAGGTTAGGCCGATTTACAACGCAAATGCTTGTGTTTAAGTGGTTAGGGTCAGGTTAAGCCGATTTACATCACAAATGCTTGTGTTTAAGTGGTTAGGGTCAGGTTAGGCCGATTTACAACGCAAATGCTTGTGTTTAAGTGGTTAGGGTCAGGTTAAGACGATTTACATCGCAAATGCTAGTGTTTAAGTGATTAGGTTCAGGTTAAGCCGATTTACATCGCAAATGCTTGTGTTTAAGTGGTTAGGGTCAGGTTAAGCCGATTTACAACGCAAATGCTTGTGTTTAAGTGGTTAGGGTCAGCTTAAGCCGATTTACATCGCAAATGCTTGTGTTTAAGTGGTTAGGGTCAGCTTAAGCCGATTTACATCGCAAATGCTTGTGTTTAAGTGGTTAGGGTCAGCTTAAGCCGATTTACATCGCAAATGCTTGTGTTTAAGTGGTTAGGGTCAGGTTAAGGGGATTTACATCGCAAATGCTTGTGTTTAAGTGGTTAGGGTCAGGTTATGCCGATTTACATCGCAAATGCTTGTGTTTAAGTGGTTAGGGTCAGGTTAAGGGGATTTACATCGCAAATGCTTGTGTTTAAGTGGTTAGGGTCAGCTTAAGCCGATTTACATCGCAAATGCTTGTGTTTAAGTGGTTAGGGTCAGGTTAGGCCGATTTACAACGCAAATGCTTGTGTTTAAGTGGTTAGGGTCAGGTTAAGCCGATTTACATCACAAATGCTTGTGTTTAAGTGGTTAGGGTCAGGTTAGGCCGATTTACAACGCAAATGCTTGTGTTTAAGTGATTAGGGTCAGGTTAGGCCGATTTACAACGCAAATGCTTGTGTTTAAGTGGTTAGGGTCAGGTTAAGCCGATTTACAACGCAAATGCTTGTGTTTAAGTGGTTAGGGTCAGGTTAAGCCGATTTACATCGCAAATGCTTGTGTTTAAGTGATTAGGGTCAGGTTAAGCCGATTTACAACGCAAATGCTTGTGTTTAAGTGGTTAGGGTCAGGTTAGGCCGATTTACAACGCAAATGCTTGTGTTGAAGTGGTTAGGGTCAGGTTAGGCCGATTTACATCGCAAATGCTTGTGTTTAAGTGGTTAGGGTCAGGTTAGGCCGATTTACAACGCGAATGCTTGTGTTTAAGTGATTAGGGTCAGGTTAAGCCGATTTACAACGCAAATGCTTGTGTTTAAGTGATTAGGGTCAGGTTAAGCCGATTTACAACGCAAATGCTTGTGTTTAAGTGGTTAGGGTCAGGTTAGGCCGATTTACAACGCAAATGCTTGTGTTTAAGTGGTTAGGGTCAGGTTAGGCCGATTTACAACGCAAATGCTTGTGTTTAAGTGGGTAGGGTCAGGTTAAGCCGATTTACAAGGATTATCGGTTTAACAGATGTTGTACAGTGGATTCTACAGGCGATAATATAACCGGGATGAAGTCCCACCCACTCGATATTTCATAGCTTTTCTGTTCTTTGCCATTGTAACCGTTGTCTTTGCTATCCTTATAAGTGGCATGAGCTGCCAAAATCTTGGTATTTTGATGTTAAAACAGAATGTTGAAATTATTGGCTATTTTTCAAAATAATATAATTCAAAAGCTTTTAGGGCTTCTAGTCTCGAGAATGGACGATAAAGCTTTGTTTTGAACCAACTGTGACTTAGAATGAATGAATGGTCGTCTCGGTTATTCAAATTTTGTTTACTTTTCGGACACTATTTCGGTTTGTATAGGCCGTAGACTTTATGGATTACCCTCATTCCAACGTCAATCATTTAGTTTTCTATTAGTAAATTAGTGCATGTTATGGGCTACTCCAGAATTATAGATCTGGCTGATATCTACAGAGATTCTAGTGGGGTACGCAAGCCGTTTACATTTAAAAGCGGCTATACGCCCCCTTCTCACACGTATGGCCCAGAAATAAGCATAAGTCATGCCTCAGTATCAAGGAAGTGTGATGTTTTAACTAATCCTAGAAACCAACATAACCTTAATTACTCCTTCAGAACGTCTTGCCTTAAGTAAGCTAAGGAAAAACCAAAATATAGTTATTAAACCTGCTGATAAAGGTTCGACAACAGGTATTATCTCTAGACAGGATTATGTTGAAGAGTTAGAACGACAGCTAAGCAACCCTCTTCATTACAAACAACTTGATAAGGAAATTTGGCCTGAAAATCTTAGAAAGTTCAATAACATTCTGGTTTCTCTTCAAGATAGAGGCTTTCTTAATGAAAAACAGTATCATTATTTGGAATCTGATATATATTCTTCCGAAAATTCACAAACCCATGGAAAAATGGTCCAAGCCAACAATGCCCCCGGGCGTCCTATTATCTCAGATTGTGGTAGGTAGTGGAAGTTATAGAATATCAGAGCTAATTGATTACTATCTAAAACCTATAGCGAAAATAAATTAATTTATACTATTACGCACCTGTTCCAACTTGTAATTTTCTCATCTGCTATATAAATGAATATTTTTTGTTGTTTGTCATTGACTTTGATAACGATGTAAGAACTACATCGAAACGTCGTCACCCAATAAACCAAGAAGTTGTTATCCATAAGTAATTCTTGACCTTCGGTATCTGGATGACATTTTTATCATTTAGCAGCATACGTTGGAAGACTTTCATATTTTCATTGATACTCTTAATTCTCACGACCCCAGCATTAAACTACAGCCTACTATTGATGACACTTTTGTGGATTTTTTGGATGTAACTATTTACAAGGGTAATACATATCATACTAATGGATATGGACACGCATCAGCTAGTACATGCTGGGTCATACCATCCACCCCAAGGGTATCACATTTTTAGATTCTATAGAAATTGTAGTTCTTTAGATTTAGATTAGATTTCTTCAGGCTTGTTTTGTTCTTTTTAAAGCTCTTCTCCCTAGGGGGTACTCTATTAGGTTACTCCGAAGGATCAAATCTGACACATTAAGACAAATCACGTCTCCCCCTCCAGCCCCCGACACGCTCGCTTCTCCTTCACGGGTGTACCATTACCGCCCAATACTTTTCTCAGGTACATCAATGAAATGCCCAAAGAAGTGATGTAAACTCGATATATACGTGCCAGATCACGGAACCTTTTTCCGAGAACAATCTCGCGATAAATATCAAATGGCAGAGGATCTTAATTGTGATTCCTCTCATATCGTGTATGTTATCACGCGCAATTTTTTTTCGCAAACAATTACCGCCGAGCCTGATCACGTCACATTGAATTACGCAAAGCTTTCTGGGTAAAATATACGTCAGTTCGCCATTTTGTTTATTGGTACTTAGCAAGCACTCTGAAACTTCGGGGATTTACGTGCATGAAATACCCTCTGATAGACTGCAGGTCATTTTGAATATGGCGACCAAATAGGTAGCCGTGAAGCGTACAAATCCCAAATCCCCTTGAGGGCCCCACAAAAGTGTCCCCGTGATAATGTAAGGGACTGAAACACTCAGTTTGTTAACTTTCAGCCTCGATCAGTTATATAATTTAAGTATTTGAAGATTGCTGATATGTACCGAAACTGCGTCTGTGTACAACATGTGGTTTACCGGGCTAAATAAAATATATAAACAAATATCTTTCTAAATGATATTAGCATTTAATACATTTATAATTATTTTTATTTTCTGTTTTCGTCTGTAGTAAAACATTTTGATATTTACTTACGACACCATTTTTTATTCAGCCCCAAAATACGGTGATTTGCCATATAAAAAGCGCAGACTGCCCGAGGCGTGTCAAAGCCGACCGGTAGCGAGCGAAGATAGCCGAAGGGAGTTCCGAGTGCTTAGCAAGGTGTTACTTTTTTGGAAAACATTGATGACATAACCTGTTTTTATCCACACATTTTTTCTGGTACCTTTACGCCTAGTACGTCTTCTGTTCGATACAGTATTATTTCTTCCGCCATATTTTAAAATTATTTTAACATCCCTCAATCCCCGAAATGCTTTGCCCGTAATTTCCAAGTGACGTCATCAAGCAATCGGTCAATACGTCGGAGAAACTCAGAATTCTCTACCACAAAGAGCAGGCAACCATTTATCTAGTATTAGACTCATACATGATGTGGCACAACATTTCAACACTCTAGGTCATTCGGTCAAGGAAATCTTGAAATCTTGACTATTGAGAAAATCCCTTTTCTCACTTCTGCTGCAGTTACCAAGCGCACACGTTTGTTTTTCAGTAAAGCAAGGCCAACATCGCTATGGCCAAGATTATAGTAGAAGAATACAAACTACGTCAAAGTAAAATTGCTCGACCTCTGACCCAAAGGCCAGTCATTGATATAACCAGATATACTGGTCAGAGCTAAACTCCCCCTGTCCGTCTTCTACCTAGGTTTTCTTTGGGGGGGGGGAGGGGTCGAAAAAGTCTTTTCTCATGATCCGATGGGGCTCAATCTCAGTCTGCTGATATTCTTGCCATAGCTTAAGATGCGTAAGCATTGTCAATGTATTACAAAGTGTACCAGAAAATTCTACTGAGGCCAAACTCCTGTCAGTCGTCAACATAATGAAATATCACGGGTTTGGTTTATTACAACAATTTATGATGGGATATAAATGTATAAATGATATACCTCTTTTTAACACAATTAGAAACTTTTCTCCGTGGTTATTTTAGACGAGAAGATTTTCCCTGTACCAGTGTGTTTTAGTCTTCTTAAATATAAAAGGTGAGAGGCGGGCGCATCCTTCAAATTTTAGTGGCTATCGAAACCCTTTACCGTCGATTAAATTCAGAGCATTGTTGATGACATTTATCCAATCTTGGACTACAGCTGTACCACCATCTAATCAATTCTAAGGTGGTGACGATGTTATATCAACAACTAACCAACGCAGGTAAAAAGTTGATAGGTCACCCATAACCCGTTGAACACCCATCAATTTCCCAACTTGAACAAGTACAAACTTACCGCTCCAAATCCTCCGGTGATCCAATGTTGGTAACCGTACAATCGACCAGCCGTAAATTGACCAACTTATAGCCAACCTTGGTTCAACGTTGTAGAAATCGTTACAGTCCACATTTAGAAACTAAAGAAAGCTCCCAAAAAGCTAAAATACAATAGTTACGGGTTAATTTTGTTTTTACGCAGCTAAGGAATTCTGAAGTGAATTTAACGGTTGGGCTATTCTTTTGAACTCATTTTAAACGAAGCCAATTTTTGCAATGGAACAAAGTTATCCAATTAACCTACAACGACACTTAACAAACTGTTACACGTCGGTATCAAATGGCCTACAAAGGTCAAATATATCTACTATCCAGATAAACGTCATTTTGGGATGCATTGATGACATAACGGCCTTTGCTACAGTAGCGTTCAATCATGCCCACATGCTTACCTCCCTTTGCTTCCAAAACTAAGCATGTGGCTAATGACCTTCCATCTTAGACAGGAACAAAAACACGAGAGGTGTGAAACTACTATTAACAAAAATGTCTCATACATTCTGAAACACAAATTAAAATAATAGTACAATAATAAAGTTTTATTATCATGGCAGATAAGGGAAAGAAACCCGTTGAAAGTTTCTCAAATAGCTGACGTTTTCTGTCAAAAGAAACATGGCGACGACTTCGAAAGGCTCGCTGCTGACAGTTGTTTGCAGACTAAAACATTCCTTAACATGATAATCAGAACCCAAGAACAGAAATATAAATATGTTAATTTCAACTGATTTTTACCATCCTCGGATGCCCATGGTTAAATTCTCAACAAGCTCATCTTTTACACCTGGATCAACTGCGATTCAAAGCCTCATTTACTGTCGGGCCAATCAAAAGTTCTCCTCTAAACGTTGGAACTTTTCCGTTTTAGAGACACAATTATCGAATTTAAGTGTAAACCGAAAAGTCGTCCATCTTTGTTTTGAACATTGCCTGGATACTTACGTAACGCCGATTCTGATTGGTCAGATTTCCGCCACAGTTTTGTGGCGGAACCAATCAAATTCTACATATATATTATATTAAATTACAAACGACGGATTTCGTTCCACTTGTCCCACGGGTAAAGTGAGCGTGAACGTTTCTAATTGTGTTAAAAAGGGGTATATCATTTAGAAATTTACATGTATAAACTTATGGTTAATGGTCTTTATGTGTAAAAAAAACTTTGATGACCTGACCATTATATAGCTGGTTATGTTCTAATAGGCTGTCTCTTGATATACAGAAAACTACACATATGCTTATTTCTCCCAGTCTTATAAAAGCACACATAAGCATAATACGCCTAACATTTATATCTTCGGTCAAGAAAAAAAAAACGTCCATAAATTTAAATTCCTTACAAAACAACTTGTCCTGGAAAATACATATAAACGAAATCCGTAAAACATCGCTCATAATCTGGGTATCGGACAACACAAAACCCTGCACAATCTCCATTTGTGCCTTATTCATCTTGTTATGAGACAAAAGTAACGACCAGCAGATTTTATGTACACACTTTGATTTATATTTGTAAAAACAAACAGAGGAACTTATCTACAGGTAAATATTCTACAAACAGTGACCAGGAACATATATCAAAATGACTTCATTTTACAAACTAAGAACTGACAGTTCCGAAATTCGAAATCTGTAATCCGATCCAGAACACAAAGTTCACCGGGATATATCAGCATAGATCCGATGATCTCGAAATATAGATATCCACAGAATGAAATCTTGAAAAGACACTGGTAAATCCACAGAATGGAATCTTGATAGAACTCACAAGTCAGACATGACTGACAAATAAGCAGGCTGAATAACATTGCAAATCATAAACAGATTAAAAGCACCCACTGAGTGCAGTTTGAAACTGACTAACTAAATACAAACACCGCGTAGAAATTCCAGAACACTCAGGCTAAAACACATTGGAATAAATTTGCATATTTATAGAGATTGGACATATTCAAGGTTTGAGAAAGTTTCTTGACTTCAGCAATACAAAGGCTAATTGTAAACAGCCGTCGGGATGAGCCGGCGAACAAACAATAGGCAAACAGACAATAGAGTTGGAGTAAGATATGTAGACTTATACATGAAACACAAACGACTTACAAAAACAATCAAAATAGGGGTTAATAATCTTACTAAACGTAATAATCCATTCATTTCCTACTGCTATGTGATGTGGGGTAACACCTACCATACTCATCTACTACATTTAATACGTACATAGAAAAAAAAAGCATTAAGTAGTATCACCCTATCCAGGTAGTTTGATCACTATTTTAAAACAAACACATTTTACAGGTTTCAACGTCAATGAGACTGTCCAGTTAAAATACAAATTTCTTTTCCGCCCAGATATTCTACCTTCATTTTTCGTCTCATTTTTCACAAGACAGACATACGTTCAACCAACTCGTGCCTCCGCATTTAACTTACACAGACCATATGATAGAAGCAATCTCTCCCTGTATACAACATGCATTTAAGGACCAATGTTGTAGAATCAGTGGCCTCCAAATCTGAAACACTGCGACTCATTATTAATATTTAAAACACACCTATCAAAGTTTGTTTTCTAAACAAAGTCAGCAAAATGCCTTAAAGTTGATCCTGTGAATCCTCTTTTTTCAAAGACAGTAAGTCATTCATATTTAGAGGAGATTTTGTGAAAGCTACTTAAAGTGGCATGAGTTGCCAAAATGTTGATATTTTGACGTTAAAACAGAATGTTGAAATTATTGGCTATTTTTATCAAGACGTGTTATTCAGAAACTTTTGAGTGCTTCTACTCTCAAAAATGTACGATAAAGTATTGTTTTGAACTAACTTTGGCTTAGAATGAATGAATGGTCGTCCCGGTTATTTAAATTTTGTTTACTTTGCGAACACGTTTTCGGTTCGTACAGGCCACATACTGTATGGATTTTCCTCATTCCAACGTCAATCATTTAGTTTTTCGATGGCCTTCAAAGCCTCGTACTGTCGTGACGATCAGAAATTATGAAAAAAGTGTGCATTCTGGCAGCTCATGCCAAAAGCAGATTGTATATCTAGGCTGAAGGTCACAACATTTCAATCAAGTTTTAGGTGCCATTTCTTAAAGATACTCTCTGAGCAAGATTCCCCAGCATCGGCTGTACCATCACCCACGTGACCTTGACCTTTATGACCTTGGTTGAATGTCATGACACACCGCCTGGATATAAGAAACTGTTATACTTAATACAAACTTTATATGCCATTCTGATTTAAAGATATTCCTTGGACAATATTTTTGAAACATCGGATGTAGTGACCTTCATCTTGCTAATATGACCTTGGTTATATTAAATTAGTAATTAACCTCATACGTGATGAAGTCAGTGTTTCGAAAGCCAATTGCCATCATCTTGTTTTGTAATGTGTCACATAGTTGCGCATGTCAGTTTTTTTACGGTAAAACTTTTGTTCCAAAGCCGTTTAACCGACCAAAACCCAACACCGGAAAGGAGAACTGGAACGCCACATCCGGTAGTTAATACCTGGATTGTAATCCAGAATACCTTACTTACTTCCGGTTTGTTCACGTGATAATATTCTTATGTATTTCAATGTGTTATTTCCTTATTTCCGCATTTATGGCCCGGTGCTGAAAGATTTGTAATTAGGGAAGGAGAGAGCCCAGACTGGTTCTCCGAGTCACGTGGTCAACCCAGAACCATCTGCAGTTAAATACAGTCACAGATCTTCACAGATATAAATTCCCTCTCCATTCATAGCCCTTCTGTTAGTGATTACTTAAACACAATTCATCTAATAGAAGGTGTTTAAACGGCCTCCCCCGCACTCTTAACGGATCGATCGAGGATGGCGGTTTTCTTTTCTCAGACATGGACACATGGAAACCATCTTTGTCATCTTCTTCTTTTTAACATAACGTTTATTGATTGCTTTGCGATTTGCAGTGGAATTTTCATTCAATATCTATTCTATTTTTAAGCATTTGCTCAAGCTATTTGTGTATTTTTATTCAAACCTTTTGGCTGCCTATGGGGTCCTGTTATACTTTACTGTTGCAGCTTGTTCCATATTTGGGTGACCTGCACGACTATGCTGACTTTCTGTGTTCATTTATTTAGCAGTAATTATTCGCACTGCTTTCGGCATTATAAATCTTCGGTCAACGGGTTTAAAGAGTGCATTATAAGAGGGCTTCTAGATCTCATAGTTAAAGTGTCATGAGCTGCCGAAATTCACACTTTTTTCATAATTTCTGATCGTCACGACAGTAAGAGGCTTTGAAGGCCATCGAAAAACTAAATGATTGGCGTTGGAATGAGGAAAATCCATCCAGTATGTGCCCTGTACGAACCGAAAACGTGTTCGAAAAGTAGCAAAATTTAAATAACCGGGACGACCATTCATTCATTCTAAGCCAAAGTTAGTTCAAAACAATACTTTATCGTACATTTTCGGGACTAGAAGCACTCAAAAGCTTCTGAATTATACGTCTTGAGAAAAATAGCCAATAATTTCAAGATTCTGTGTTTACGTCAAAATATCAACATTTTGGCCGCTCATGCTCCTTTAACAGGCGGTCTCACTGATGCCATACCGGACCCAAGGTTTCTTGACTTCTTAACTAACCTGGAATTTCGTGACGTTATGGTTTACCTGTGGGTTTGTGAGTGCATGGTTAAACTGCGGGTTAGCGATTTCATTGTTAACCAAGTATTTGTAACCTTTTGCACAACGTCTGGTTTCATGTCTCCGTAGTTAACATTCATGACTGTGACTTCATTGTTAACCTAGGGTTTCGTGACTTGACGATTAACCTTCGGTTTTCTGACTTAATTGTTAACCTAGGGTGTCGTGACTCCACGCTTAACCTTCGGTTTCCTGATTTTATTGTTAACCTAGGGTTTCGTGACTCCACGCTTAACTTTCGGTTTTCTGATTTTATTGTTAACCTAGGGTTTCGTGACTTCAAGTTTAACCTTCGGTTTAGCGACTTCATGGTTATGGTTAAACAGAGGTTTCATTCATCCCCTTAAGTAGAAGGTCAAATTATATATGAACCCACCACTTTATCCGTTAGACTTGCGTCTACTAAAGCGTTAACTTTGTAACGCCAGTTGATATGTTAATATATATAGATATATCATAAAAAACATCAAATGATCCATAACATAATATAAAAAGACATTAACAAATAAACGTATTCGTTAAAGGCACACTTGCCGCGAAAATCAGGAATATTGTTTACATTAAAAAAGAAAGACCGTTTTCTGTATTTTTCCCAGACAATATAAGTTAGGAACTTTCTATTTTTACCAAAATTTAAAAGTTTGGACGTCACTTTGTATTTTTAATTTGAATTTGAAAATTTGAATTGTTAGGTACCCGGAACGTAAACAAACCGAACTGCCCCCTATTGGCGATTTTATGTTTCAGTCGACTGAGTGAACTAACGGCACAGTGTATTTTTACGTAGGCCTATTTATCTGAGAAATGCAGACTGACGATCGGTTAACAGCGACTGGAAAAGCCTGCTGATAATTGTTTGAGTGTAAACCACAGATACAAAGGCCTGAAAGGAGGGTTATCCAACACGAAAGTTGACCGACACTGATCGTTGTTGTTGTAATCAGACTTCGATTCTTCGTTTGTTTTTCACCCCATTTCTACATTCTAAAGCTAACTAGACATGTTTTATGTGTCCTATGTATAAGTTTAGTGGTATTAGTCGTAGTAAGCTCATGAAAATTGGTTTTCTTAGCAAATTTAAACAGGCTACGCCGGCAAGTGGGCCTTTAAATTATCCATGTGATTTAAAAACAGCCCTGATACGACGTTTAGTATGCGGAAAACTAGGCTCCATAAAATTGTCATGGCTGCTCTTATAAAAACCGATATTTGAATCATACGTCAAACTTTGTTGCCTCGTTGAACCAAGTAATGGAAGGCTACTTCGACTTTAAACAGATTTTAGCGGAATCAGATTCTAGTTGCGCGAATTGATTTAATCCAAGGCGCCCCCATCTTCGCAAGCCAAGTTAAAATCTTCATGTAACCCATTCCGTGTTTTACCTTGGCGGACGACTCCACTTCAACCCGTAAATCGAACAGTGCCCACTGGTGGGAATGTAAGAGTTGTCTTTCCTAGACTTACAGAGTCTTAGCCAATCAGCACTCGTTAAACAAAAGTTCAAGGTGTACACAGCCGCCATTACGTTATTTTCAGTGTAAGTGCCTGAGGATTTGATTAGCTGCGAGAAGTTTTACTCGCATCCAATCAAAACGAGCTGTTCGATTACGGGTTGAAGTGGAGTCGTCCGCCAAGGTAAAACACGGAATGGGTTACATGAAGATTTTAACTTGGCTAGAGAAGATGAGGCGCCCCAAGCATGCAATACAAGTATTTTATTTACTACACGAATAACTTTGTGGTCCATTCCTCCATCCTAAGCCTTCACCATCGATGCACATTGTCAGCAATAAATCTCTTTATTTAGCTCAACATTTAGATAATAATAAAATAAATACTGTTTTCCGTGAAATATTTATATACAACAGCTTTGTGGTGCATACTTTTACGTACCCTATTCCTGTAACTGACCGGGTTGATATCAGATGGGCCGTAGATGTTTCAGAATTATGACCGTTCTTAATCATCAGGATATATTTTGGGAACAAAAAGATCATAAGTCAAAGGATAAAAAGTAGTTTGTTTCTAAAAATAACCCCAATGCTGTCAGTTTCTTTGTCAGCTTCTTCAATGAATAAAGCTCTGGACTATTTCCGACTCCGCTGACTGAAGAGCGTATAGATTTAAGGAATGTGATTATAATGACGTTTCATATACAGCCCTTGTCACTTCGCATCTTCAGGCGCACTTGATTTATTGGAATTTACTCGGGCAGGCCATAAAAATAGAAACCAGCCCTCCTTCAGCTGAAGTATTTTCTCCTTTCCCTTTAACTACTCCGTCGTCTGTGTGTCACTTATAGGTGTCCGCCAAACACATTTAATTCCGGGATCCAGCAGCGGGGAAGATATTAACACTACCTGTATTGTTGATAGATGATATAATAATGGGAGATGAACGTTAAAAATATCCGTTCTTGTTTCTTGTCGATTAGGGATTTTGTTGTTGTTTTAGCTTATTGGATCGTCCATTAGCATGAATGATGTACATCTACACCCTGAGCTGCCTAATTCGGATTATTTTTCTATTATTTTCTATCGCCAAGAAAAGTTGAGCGTACAAAGTACCTTGAAAAACTAACAGATTGACGTTGAGATAAAACAATTATTTCTAAATCTCGTCGTTCGTACGAACCGAAAATGTGTGCCAAATGGACAAAATTCAAATAGCCGGGATGTATAAGTACATTTTCGAGTCTTTGATGCTTATAAAAATGACTCATTAAATATGGGTATATTTAAAATGAAATTTTGAAAAAATCATTCAAAGTAAGTAAATCTTTTGTGAGATTTTATAAAAATATGTGTATATGTACATGTCTTTTTTATTTCAACAAACATTTTTAACGTGCCTCGGATGCACTTTCTATACGGTAAAACACCGTACGTTGAAACTGAATGCACGTGGCATTATAGGAAGTTTATTGTTTTACTACTCACGGCATTATTTTACTACTGACAAAAGAAAATTAAAATGTATATAAATTGATTGAGTGCCAAATACATTCATAAAGTTATTTATTTGTATAGCTTATTAAACCACATCTCGTATAACACAAACGGGCGCCGATCGGAACAAGTGGTGAGTCGTTCATTTTACACTTGCTTTTTTCTCCGAGTATTCGTCAACTGACCTGTCAGATGTATTGCGCATGCGCGATGTAAGTTTCGTGCAGAAAACAATGTGGCACTATCGAGGAGAATCAATCTGCGGACAGAGGTCGATTTTCTGGCGAAACAAAGCTATTCAAAGTTAATAATCCATTGGTTGATTGATGTTCTACGTCTAACTCACTTATATGTACTTAGGGTTGTGGTATAATGTGATACTGCACTTAGGGTTGTGATATAATGTTATACTGCACTTAGGGCTGGGATATAATGTGATACTGTACTTAGGGTTGGGATATACTGTGATACTACACGTAGGGTTGGGATATAATGTTATAATGCACTTAGGTATGTGATACTGCACTTAGGTTTGGGATATAATGTGATCTGCACTTAGGGTTGGGATATGATGTGATACTGTACTTAGGGTTGTGGTATAATGTGATACTGCACTTAGGGTTGTGATATAATGTTATACTGCACTTAGGGCTGGGATATAATGTGATACTGCACTTAGGGTTGTGATATAATGTGATACTTCACTTAGGGTTGCGATATAATGTTATAATGCACTTAGGTATGTGATACTGCACTTAGGTTTGGGATATAATGTGATACTGCACTGAGGGTTGGGATATGATGTGATACTTCACTTAGGGTTGGGATATAATGTGATACTTCACTTAGGGTTGGGATATAATGTTATAATGCACTTAGGTATGTGATACTGCACTTAGGTTTGGGATATAATGTGATACTGCACATAGGGTTGGGATATAATGTGATACTGCACTTAGGGTTGGGATATAATGTGATACTGCACTTAGGGTTGTGATATAATGTGATACTGCACTTAGGGTTGGATATAATGTGATACTGCACGTAGGGTTTGGATATAATGTGATACTGCACTTAGGGTTGTGGTATAATGTTATAATACACTTAGGTATGTGATACTGCACTTAGGGTTGTGATATAATGTGATACTGCACATATGGTTGGGATATACTGTGATACTTCACTTAGTTTTGGGATATAATGTGATACTGCACTTAGGGTTGGGATATAATGTGATACTGCACTTAGGGTTGTGATATAATGTGATACTGCACTTAGGGTTAGATATAATGTGATGCTGCACTTAGGGTTGGGATATAATGTGATACTGCACTTAGGGTTGTGATATAATATGATACTGCACTTAGGGTTGTGATATAATATGATACTGCACTTAGGGTTGGGATATAATGTGATACTTCACTTAGGGTTGGGATATAATGTGATACTGCACTTAGGGTTGGGATCTTATGTGATATTGCACTTAGGTTTGGGATATAATGTGATACTGCACTTAGGGTTGTGATATAATATGATACTGCACTTAGGGTTGGGATATAATGGGATACTGCACTTGGGGTTGTAATATAATGTGATACTGCACTTAGGGTTGGGATATTGTTAGTTACAGGGTTTGTTCGAGGGGGGATACGGAAATATATGGGGTCAGTAAACCGATATTGGGCGAGGCGTTAGCCGAGCCCAATATACTGTTTACTGACCCCATATATTTCCGTATCCCCCCTCGAACAAACCCTGTAACGAATTTATCCCACCGAAGACCTAACTTGTACGATATTCAAGCCTTCTTTCTGAAATTTGGCTTTCATAAAAGGCAGAAAGTGAACTCCGAAAGGTATTTTCTAATGTGTATGGCACGAACACACACGACTGGCAAGCGTCTAGACATGACGTCACAAGCCATATATTGTAGTCGCCCTGTTTGGATCAGCACGGAGACGTAATATGGAAATATACAGGGTCTCCACGTGACTGGTTTGAACCAATCAACAGGAAGTATGGGTGGGATAAAATGTGATACTGCACTTAGGGTTGTAATATAATGTGATACTGCACTTAGGGTTGGGATATAATGTGATACTGCACTTAGGGCTGTGGTATAATGTTATAATACACTTAGGTATGTGATACTGCTCTTAGGGTTGTGATATAATGTGATACTGCACTTAGGGTTGTGATATAATGTGATACTGCACTTAGGGTTGTGATATAATGTGATACTGCACTTAGGGTTGGGATATAATGTTATAATGTACTTAGGTATGTGATACTGCACTTAGGGTTGTGATATAATGTGATACTGCATATGTTATATTCCATGGAGTGAATAAAAAAATCTGTATTTTCACGATTGACGAAGCCAAGAGTGAAAATACATGATTTTTTAATCCACGGGATGAAATATAAATGGTATTTACCGATAAAACATCAAATATTCTATTGATTATTTTATTAGTGAGTTTTTCGTGTATTTTCTGCGACAAACTGAATGATTCGCGGTCGCCCCTTGACCTAGAAAATGACCTAATTTGGGCCCATCACACATTGACCTGTACCGCATAGGATAAAATAGCGCGTCGGTTGGGGGGGTTCAACACAACAAAAACATTTAAATTTGCATCGAACATTCTTTTTTTTACGTTGCGATTCATACATGTAATTAATGAAACAAGTTACAATCAGAACAACATACTTATTTCGGGAGAAAAACCTGCGTTTGCCTGCGCGGAAGGACAAACGACGAGGTTCGCTGTCATCGACGGTGAAGTCGAACATTTCCTACACTTCAGTTTTAAATTAAACTTTTAAGTGGCGAAGTCTTGTTATTTTAAAATGAAGATTTACTAGATTAAGTGTGTTGAAATGTGCTAGGATAAATTAGATCTTTAATTTCTCGTTACCAGAATCAATCGAGTCGTTTCTTTCACACTGGCATTTTCGCCCAGAGCGAGCGTGACGATCAGCCGGCACTGAGACCATATCCCACAGTTTTCGTTTGCAATGACTTGCGTCGGTTCTCGATACATTTTCCTGAAAATAATCAATTTCAATGTTCCAGCTGTACCACATTGTTTTACATTAGGCCTTATAAAGTGGGGTAGACGTGCAACACGTTTTGACGTTTAGCGAATGCCGCCATTACTAGGAGATAATGGAGCGTCGATCCAGATTTGTTCTGCACGAGCTTATCAACTATCAATGGCGGCACATTTGACAAAGTCAGATCCAAACCAGCCAATGAGACGTGTCCCTTCCACGCATATAGTTCATTGATCCTGCTGACCCAGGCCTAAGTAAAACCCCGTCGAGCACCACAGGAAGGCCAAAGCGAAAAAAATGTTTGGTTGTTGTAAAAGTGTTTAACACCCAATTTATAAAGCTAAGAATTGTTCGATAATTTATAAAATGAGACTTAATTACAAATTTTAGCAATTTTCACAAATTAAAGATTCAATCATGAGAAGATATTTCCAACTCCGATGAAAATAGTTCCGGCACTGGCAGTGATGATATAAATGTTATCGGTAAAAGTGGTGATATCACTAATTATATCAGAGCTGTATAACTCAATATCTCACTACTAATTATATAATAAAATGTGACACTGTACTTTGGATTGTGATAAAATGTTATAATTTATTTAGAGTTGAGGTATAATGTGATACTGTACGACTTAGGTTTGGGATATAATTTATGTGATACTGTACGACTTAGGGTTGTGATATAATGTGATACTGTACTTAGGGGTGTGAAATAATGTGATACTGCACTTAGGGTTGTGATATAATGTGATAATGCACTTAGTGGTGTGAAATAATGTGATACTGCACTTAGGGGTGTGAAATAATGTGAAAATGCACTTAGGGGTGTGAAATAATGTGATACTGCACTTAGGGTTGTGGTATAATGTGATACTGCGCTTAGGGTTGTGATATAATGTGAAACTGCACTTAGAGGTGGGATATAATGTGATACTGTACTTTGGGTTGTGATATAATGTGACACTGTACTTAGAGTTGTGATATAATGTGATACTGCACTTAGGGTTGTGATATAATGTGATACTGCACTTAAGTTTGTGATTTAATGTGACAATGCACTTAGGGTTGTGATATAATGTGATACTGCACTTAGGGTTGTGATATAATGTGATACTGCACTTAGGGTTGTGATATAATGTGATACTGCACTTAGGCTTGGGATATAATGTGATAATGCACTTAGGGTTGTGATATAATGTGATAATGCACTTTGGGTTGTTATATAATCTGATACTGCACTTAAGTTCGTGATTTAATGTGACAATGCACTTAGGGCTATGTTATAATGTGATAATGCACTTAGGGTTGTGATGTAATGTGACAATGCACTTAGGGCTGTGTTATAATGTGATACTGAGGGTTACACTAACCTTACAATTCCAATGCATTTTATGTGGTAGCCTTACATTAATGGTAGTTTGCATATTTAATTTTCTATTATATTTTGGACTACATTGTCCCTTCAACTTATACCGTGTCCAGTATATTGTCGCAAAATATTTATCCGGCCCTCAACATTTAAATAAAGGAGACGATTTTCTGTATTTTATCCAGATAGAAAAAGTTGGAAACTCTCAGTTTTTGCCACGATTCAAAACTTTGAAGTGTTAATTTGAAAATGAAAATTCACACTGAGGTAACCAATATGTTAACAAACCTGGGCACCCTAGATGATTTGTAGTACGATCATATTGTTTTAACAAACGAAAGATAAGCCCACTTTAAGCACTTAACCTATGAAAACAAACAGACAAAGAATTTTGTTTGAAGGATACCAAAAAACCTCCCAAATAGAGCCTAATGTGAGATTATAAACTAAAAACCAAAAGACATGACGTGACTGTAATCCAACAAAAAAGGGTGGCATCGGTGGCTCAGTCGTTTAGAATGATAGTCCGTCGGTCTGACACAGGCATGAGGGCCTCAGTCGGTTAGAGTGATAGTATCTCGGTCTGACACAGGCATGGGTGCCTCAGTCGGTTAGAGTGATAGTATCTCGGTCTGACACAGGCATGGGTGCCTCAAGCGGTTAGAGTTATAGTATCTCGGTCTGACACAGGCATGGGTGCCTCAGTCGGTTAGAGTGATAGTATCTCGGTCTGACACAGGCATGGGTGCCTCAAGCGGTTAGAGTTATAGTATCTCGGTCTGACACAGGCATGGGTGCCTCAGTCGGTTAGAGTGATAGTATCTCGGCCTGACACAGGCATGGGTGCCTCAAGCGGTTAGAGTTATAGTATCTCGGTCTGACACAGGCATGGGTGCCTCAGTCGGTTAGAGTGATAGTATCTCGGTCTGACACAGGCATGGGTGCCTCAAGCGGTTAGAGTTATAGTATCTCGGTCTGACACAGGCATGGGTGCCTCAGTCGGTTAGAGTGATAGTATCTCGGTCTGACACAGGCCTTGGTGCCTCAGTCGGTTAGAGTGATAGTATCTCGGTCTGACACAGGCATGGGGGCCTCAGTCGGTTAGAGTGATAGTATCTCGGTCTGACACAGACATTGGTGGCTCAGTCGGTTAGAGTGATAGTATCTCGGTCTGACACAGGCATGTGGGCCTCAGTAGGTTAGAGTGATAGTATCTCGGTCTGACACAGGCATGGGGGCCTTAGTCGGTTAGAGTGAGATTATCTCGGTCTGACACAGGCATTGGTGGCTCAGTAGGTTAGAGTGATAGTATCTCGGTCTGACACAGGCATTGGTGCTTCAGTCGGTTAGAGTGATAGTATCTCGGTCTGACACAGGCATGGGTGCCTCAGTCGGTTAGAGTGATAGTATCTCGGTCTGACACAGACATGGTGCCTCAGTCGGTTAAAGTGATAGTATCTCGGTCTGACACAGGCATGGGTGCCTCAGTCGGTTAGAGTGATAGCATCTCGGTCTGAGACAGGCATGGGTGCCTCAATCGGTTAGAGTGATAGTATCTCGGTCTGACACAGGCATGGGTGCCTCAGTCGGTTAGAGTGATAGTATCTCGGTCTGACACAGACATGGTGCCTCAGTCGGTTAGAGTGATAGTATCTCGGTCTGACACAGGCATGGGTGCCTCAGTCGGTTAGAGTGATAGTATCTCGGTCTGAGACAGGCATGGGTGCCTCAATCGGTTAGAGTGATAGTATCTCGGTCTGACACAGGCATGGGTGCCTCAGTCGGTTAGAGTGATAGTATCTCTTGTCTGACACAGGCATGGTGCCTCAGTAGGTTAGAGAGATAGCATCTCGGTCTGACACAGGCATCGGTGTCTCAGTCGGTTAGAGTGATAGTATCTCGGTCTGACACAGGCATGGGTGCCTCAGTCGGTTAGAGTGATAGTATATCGGTCTGACACAGGCATGGGTGCCTCAGTCGGTTAGAGTGATAGCATCTCGGTCTGACACAGGCATGGGGGCCTCAGTAGGTTAGAGTGATAGTATCTCGGTCTGACACAGGCATGGGTGCCTCAGCCGGTTAGAGTGATAGTATCTCGGTCTGACACAGGCATGGGTGACTCAGTAGGTTAGAGTGATAGTATCTCGGTCTGACACAGGCATGGGGGCCTCAGTCGGTTAGGGTGATAGTCCGTCGGTCTGACACAGGCATGGGTGCCTCGGTCGGTTAAAGTGATAGTATCTCGGTCTGACACAGGCATGGGGGCCTCAGTCGGTTAGAGTGATAGTATATCGGTCTGACACAGGCATGGGGGCCTCAGTCGGTTAGGGTGATAGTCCGTCGGTCTGACACAGGCATGGGTGCCTCGGTCGGTTAGAGTGATAGTATCTCGGTCTGACACAGGCATGGGGGCCTCAATCGGTTAGAGTGATAGTATCTCGGTCTGACACAGGCATGGGGGCCTCAGTCGGTTAGGGTGATAGTCCGTCGGTCTGACACAGGCATGGGTGCCTCGGTCGGTTAGAGTGATAGTATCTCGGTCTGACAGAGGCATGGGGGCCTCAGTCGGTTAGGGTGATAGTCCGTCGGTCTGACACAGGCATGGGTGCCTCGGTCGGTTAGAGTGATAGTATCTCGGTCTGACACAGGCATGGAGGCCTCAGTCGGTTAGGGTGATAGTCCGTCGGTCTGACACAGGCATGGGGGCCTCAATCGGTTAGAGTGATAGTCCGTCGGTCTGACACAGGCATGGGTGCCTCAATCGGTTAGAGTGATAGTATCTCGGTCTGACACAGGCATGGGTGCTTCAGTCGGTTAGAGTGATAGTCCGTCGGTCTGACACAGGCATGGGTGCCTCAGTAGGTTAGGGTGATAGTCCGTCGGTCTGACACAGGCATGGGGGCCTCAATCGGTTAGAGTGATAGTCCGTCGGTCTGACACAGGCATGGGTGCCTCAATCGGTTAGAGTGATAGTATCTCGGTCTGACACAGGCATGGGGGCCTCAGTCGGTTAGGGTGATAGTCCGTCGGTCTGACACAGGCATGGGGGCCTCAATTGGTTAGAGTGATAGTCCGTCGGTCTGACACAGGCATGGGTGCCTCAATCGGTTAGAGTGATAGTATCTCGGTCTGACACAGGCATGGGGGCCTCAGTCGGTTAGGGTGATAGTCCGTCGGTCTGACACAGGCATGGGGGCCTCAATCGGTTAGAGTGATAGTCCGTCGGTCTGACACAGGCATGGGTGCCTCAATCGGTTAGAGTGATAGTATCTCGGTCTGACACAGGCATGGGGGCCTCAGTCGGTTAGGGTGATAGTCCGTCGGTCTGACACAGGCATGGGTGCCTCAGTAGGTTAGAGTGATAGCATCTCGGTCTGACACAGGCATGGGTGCCTCAGTCAGTTAGGGTGATAGTATCTCGGTCTGACACAGGCATGGGTGCTTCAGTCGGTTAGAGTGATAGTATCTCGGCCTGCCATCGATTTGGCTTGGGATTGAATCCAGCTCAGACAGAATAAAAATTGAAAAAAAACAATGGATTTTTCAACCGATCGTTGATTGTAGAAGAGTTATCCGGCTTCCTCTACTACTAAATCTGGCAACGCCGCCATATAAGTGAAACAATCTTGAGTGCGGCGTAAAACATTAATCAATCAAGAAATGCATAGATTCCGATCGATCGTTCTGACTTCATCTGTACGTTTGCTTTTACATCAGCATTTAGAACTAAACCTTAAACCTATTTTGACATGTATAATGTCAATGCCCAATAGTACTCATGTGTACATGTAAATTCACTATATTTACAAATAACAGAAACTATTTTATTACATTCTCTCTAGATTGCTTGGTCAGCGCATAATTACGTAGACCATTGAGATTGACATCTTTTTATTCACCAGAAGATAAAAAATGAAATGGTTATACATATTGAGCCTCTAAAAGAAATGACTGGCGGGAAGAAAAAATACCAAGGGGCCACAAATTGACGGTGAGTATGATTTTGTTCTACTACTTAAGAAAATGTGAAGAGCAGCCAGTGAAAAGATAATCATAAAAAACTCCGGATATCCACAGCAGTTTATTGGCTTATTCTTGACTGTAAACGCTTAATTATGGCGTGTGTTTCCACCGTATTTGTTTTAACTGCTTCCGTCCTTGCGTGAAGAAAATGAGCGGGCGAATTGAATCCAGGGCTATAACGACTGTAATTACAATGTTTAATCGACTCACTATTACCGTCCGATTTCCACCGACTAGTTCTAAATCAATACAACTTTGATATGGAGTGAAAGCAATGTTTACTTTCCGTTAAAGACGGTCTACTTTCGGATGACAAGACGGGAAATAAACACTATCCGATTCCCGTACAACGCGCTGGCTCATCACGCGCCTCCTGGAAATAAAAAGCCAAAGATTGACCGATTGAAACGCGCGAAAATCGACACGCAGATAAGGTAAAGACTACGCGGTTAATCTCCGCTGCGCGAATGCTGTTATCGAGGCTAGTTCGCGAAGATAGGTGACTCTCTTTTAGTTCCCATCGATTTTCCGAGGTAACAGTGCGGGGGTGGTTACCGATGCACGGAGTTTTATGATACATTCGTGGCGACTGAGGCCGATCTTTAGCGACATAACACCCACGCCTAAGCGGTTCTTCGGTCTTCTATTATATATCCGTCGCACAATGGTTCGACAAACCCATTTGCCCATTTTTTATGAAGGGTTCTCTGCAGAAAGTCTATCAACATCAGCGGGCAGGGAGTTGGGAAGTTACATGATAGTTCAACAACTGCACAGTGTTCAGCTCACATTAATAAGCTATATCAGATATGGTTAACGAATATTATTACACGGACTATTCGGACTATGTGGCCTGTGACTCACTTAGTTGTGGCGAGGCTGAGTGTTTTGAAAGTTTGGGACAACCCTCGTGTATTTGTGTGGACACCCTAACAGAGCCGGATGAGAACGGTTTATGTCAGCAACCCTTAGTTTACGACATAGGTAAGAGTTTTGAAACTTAAATTACTTCTAAGGAAATTTGACTAAATCTAAAGCACGTCTCAAGAGTGTCCTTGACTATAAATTGAATTGTGTTCGTATATTAGACATCAGCTTATAATCAGCTTTTGAAGTTTAAATTTAAGACTTTAAAAAGCGTTCTAAGGAAAATTGAACTTGACAACAATGATAGGAATTGCTGTATATAATAAGCTTATTTCAATGCGTTTGGCTGTGTTAGGCACAATGGTTCATTTTCTCTTCTTTCAACAAGAAAATCAAGAACAACTTAATGGAATAATACACATTTTCGGTATATACTAAATGAATTAATTACGTTTTCCTATAGATTATTTTCCGATCTTGTAAATATAAATGTTATTACCAAACAGTGTCAAGGTGGGTAAAGAATAGCGTTTAAAATATTTTGGATGTCGGCGGATCATAATTAGAAAGCCTTTCGTCATTTTTAAAATGTGTTCGAATCGGTTAATTAGGAACACATCAAGGATCCGCACTAATTAAGTTGAGCAATCTAAAGACCGACAACATTTCCAGCAGAATAGGAAAGGTTCCTAATTTGGAAACTTTGTTTCTGGGACACAGCACTCGTCCCTTGATAATGTAACGAGTCCGATGAATTGGCATTATTAGACAAGCAAAGATTGTTATTTATGAGCTTTTCAAATATTCGATAGGTTTATTTTAAAACATATCAACGGTTGGACATTGTCCTTCAGTGGTACAAATAAAATGTTTGTTGATTATTCCAACGTGCAGATAAGCATCTTAAAGAAGAAAGCAGAGGAAACGTTTAAAACTAATAAAACGATATTTACTTTTTTCGCTTTGGTCACACCAAAGTTACTGTGTGTGGAAACGATTAGTTCTTATTTCTTAGTCGAGCAAACAATAGAACATTAGCCTGAAGGCTACTTGTGCCGACAAAATGTTGCCTTGTGCCTTCAAGAGTAACTTACTCATTTTTTTTTTAAACTCCATGTGTAATATCAGAGAAAATTTTACACGAAAGATGTCTTCATAATAATTATTCCCTTTGTCTGAAGACACTCATATACAAAGTCTGTGCACAGTACAAAAGAAATTAGCCAAAGGGCGGGGAAAATGAGGATTCAAAGAGCAATGGCAAGTACAATGGTGTAATATAAAGTTCACAGATTTCAACTACGGCTCCGTGTGGGAGCTACCAAACAATATACAGTCTCTATTAATCAACAACAGACAGAAAAGCAATCCTGAAAGTGTGAAGTCTAACACCTATCTCTGGAATAACTCTGGTTTTGTTTTTACGCAAGAGGAATTTACCTCCTTCACAAAATGACGAAAGATTCTTTTAAGTGACAAGAGCTGCCAACATTTTAATTGTTTTCATAAAAAACACAATGGTGGACGTGAAAATGAGTAAAATCTGTCTGTACCACAAGATACAAGAAATTTTATTTTCTGTCAAGTTTACAAAAAGTAACATAAGCACATGGGTGCTTTTCTTTCGACAATGTACCATGTACGAACCGAAATAGTGTTCGATAGGTAAACAAAATTTCAAAAGCCGGGACGAACGTTCATTCATTCTAAGCCTAAGTTCAAAACACTACTTTAGCGCGTACGTTATCGAAACCAGAGGCATTAAAAGGCGTCTTAATTGTACGTCTTTAGACAAAAAGCCGATAATTTAAACATTCTGTTTTAACTGAAAATATCAACAGTTGGCAGCTCATGTTACTATAACCACATAACTACAATGGTAATGCTTCCTGTGTTGCATCTCCGACATGGTCACTGTCGTGCAATTTGCTATTTTTATCATCAACATATGGTCCAACTAACCGCTGATTGGTTAAAAACATTATTTTCAAATTTTAACGATATTTGCGTTCTGAGCTATTGAATTTACATTGGAATTGGAAAATAAATGGCAATTAGGTTATTCGTACAGAGGCAAAGCCCTGGAATACGACCCATCGTTTGCTATCTAGTTAAAGTGGCATGAGCTGCCAAAATTCACACTTTTTTCGTAATTTCTGATGGTCACGACAGTAAGAGACTTTGAAGGCCATCGAAAAACTAAATGATTGGCGTTAGAATGAGGAAAATCCATAAAGTCTACGGCCTATACGAACCGAAATAGGGTCCGAAATGTAAACAAAATCTAAATAACCATTCATTCTTCCTAAGCCAAAGTTGGTTCAAAACACTACTTTATCGTTCATTCTCGAGACTAGAAGCACGAAAAAGCTCCTGAATTATACATCTTGACAAAAATAGCCAATAATTACAACATTCTGTTTTAACGTCAAAATGTCAACATTTTGGCAGCTCATGCCGTTTTAAAGAAATAACTAATGTAGTGAACATTGCAACCGGATTGTATGTAGCCTACGCTTTGTTTTAGCTGTTTTATTTTAATGGCGTCATAGCATCCAGTTCGCACTCTTTTTTGACCTGTGTTTCAAAAGTAGCACACATGCATTTGAAACATGCAGTTGCCCCACAAAAGGACCTTTTTGTCTATGGTTAGCTGGCCAATGTTTCGAAGCCATTTTAATGTCCAAACCCTTAAAGGCGTTTTATTATGTACATAACTAGATCGTTGAAACTGTTCCTTTTGTACCTCTGCATAAAGAACCCTAACTAGCCCTAGATTCTCTTTTTGTACCTCTTAGTATGTATTATGATTTCAATGTATGATCCAAACTCCCAAGCACTGTCTTAAGGGATGGACACACTAGGCGAATTTTTCATGCGAATTCACTGCGAATTTATTCGCCGAGTCAATCGCCGGTAAATTCGCCTAGTGTTCGCCTCCGGGTCGCCGACGTTCGGCCGAATCTCGCCCGAATGCATTCGCAGACATCAAGCATGTTTGATATTTTCCATGCGAATTTTCATTGTTGACAGTGAATTCGCCTAGTCTGTCCACTTCAGCGAATTTTTGTTAAGCGAATTTAGAACGCCAGATATTCTCAGCCAATAGCAGACACTTGTATCCTCACATGACATAAATAAACGTGACCTTCATTACATTGACGCATGCGTCAATATATATGACAGCTGTCAAATCGCCGGGGATTCGCATGAAATTCGCCTAGTGTGTCCACCTCGCTTCTCAGGCGAATTCGGCTGTGCGAGTTTCAGCCGAATCGCCGGCGAGTAAAATTCGCCTAGTGTGTCCTCCCCATTACAAAGCTGGCGTAAGTTACGTCGGACGTAAATCCGTCCTAAAACTATATGAATTTACGCTTTGGCTCGTTTCACATAGCAGTCGCATCGCAAACGACGCATAGTTGGCAAGGATATCATAGTGAAGAGATACGATGTGATGGCAACTGCGATTGATGGCACTTTGCGACGGCTTCGTGAAACGGCTCCCTGGTCGCAACTGGTTTATGTTGTAGAGCAATGCGCATCTTTACGCCAGCTTTGTCAGACAGGGCACCGGGAGTATGCTGGGTGGGAGTTGGACATGGGGTCTGAGTTGAGCACGGCACTTTATATAATCCCGGGGCCTGTCCAACACCTACAGCGGATGACGTGTAATTGTTCATGTCGTGTACACAGAACATACAGCTTGCAAGTAACCTTCCAGATTGTGTCATATCCGCTGATGTTGTTAGGAACGCTTAGGTGACGTTGCAAATCCATTTGGCATACATCATTCCTCGACGCCAGATGTAAGCGTCATGTCAGAGCGGAACTCGCCCAGCCACGTGCGCACTGACAGCGCCAGGGACAGGAAATTTGCGGAATTCTTACAAGACGTGCGTTCACTGTGCGCAGTATGTCCACCGGCAAGGACATATCGAACCGGATGAGAAGTTAGACACTTATTAATAGTCAGAAAACTGGGACACAATCGTTTGCCTGGAGCACCATCGGCTTCTATCAAGCCATCTGCGAAGAGGTCGTATCTATTAGGAAATACCCGCTGGGTTTTCGCTCCGCTCAGATCAGGCCTAACATCTGGAGAAAATTGTTGGGGGCTCTTTTCGCCCCCCACCCGCTTCCCTACCTAAGATTTCTTCTAAACTGTTACTGCCACTCTTCAACTGAAGCTCATTAATATTGCAGGACTCCTTGCTTGGAGAAATAATCCTGCGTTTAATGTTTAGAAGGTCCATTTTTTTGGACAAGATTTGTAATTTGTGTAATCTGGTGCCCTTATGGGGAGTGGGTGGAATGCCCTCCTCATTGAGCAACAAAACTCGTCAGGCGTGTCGATTAAAATAACCATTCTAAATCGTTATTATAAGTCAGTTTTTTGTCATTATGTCATACTGCTGGGACGTGAGCTGTCGATTGGTATCTAAATTTAATCCAGATGTCACCTCTAAGACCAAAAGAGGCAACTTAAATCCATTGGAATCGGGTTGGATACTACACCCCGGCGGTCAATTGATCATGTGACTTTTAATCGTTCGACAAAACAACAACATTTAATTTAATTTAAACTACCCGTTTTTTTATCCTCTCACAAACGTAACTAGGATAATCGTTAGTTCCATTCAACATTTTAGACACCCGAAACTATTGAAGACACATTGTTGTGCTTATAACAATGGTTAGTTTAACGTGAATCGAGTCGACAAGGCGCGTCGCCATCTTCCCGGATTTAGTCAAAATGGGATCAAAATGGTGTGTAAACGACGTCCGCCAGCACCGTCCCCGATTGTTGCCATCTACGATTTGATGGCGTGTAAACGATGTCCGCCAGCACCGTCCCCGATTGTTGCCCGCTACGATATCATGGCGTGTAAATGATGTCCGCCAACACCGTCCCCGATTGTTGCTCTCTACGATTTGGTGGCGTGTAAACGATGTCGGCCAGCACCGTCCCCGATTGTTGCCCTCTACGATTTGATGCCGTATAAAAGATGTCGGCCAGCACCGTCCTCGATTGCTACCGTCTACGATTTGATGGCGTGTACATGATGTCCGCCAGCACCGCCCTCGATTGTTGCCCTCTACGATTTGATGGCGTGTAAATGATGTCCGCCAGCACCGTCCTCGATTGCTACCGTCTACGATTTGATGGTGTGTAAACGATGTCCGCCAGCACCGTCCTCGATTGCTACCGTCTACGATTTGATGGCGTGTAAATGATGTCCGCCAACACCGTCCCCGATTGTTGCCCACTACGATTTGATGGCGTGTAAACGATGTCCGCCAGCACCGTCCCCGATTGTTGTCCTCTACGATTTGATGGCGTGTAAATGATGTCCGCCAACACCGTCCCCGATTGTTGCCCACTACGATTTGATGGCGTGTAAATGATGTCCGCCAGCACGTCCCCGATTGTTGCTATCTACGATTTGATGGCGTGTAAATGATGTCCGCCAGCACCGTCCCCGATCGCTGCTCTCTACGATTTGATGGCGTGTAAATGATGTCCGCCAGCACCGTCCCCGATCGCTGCTCTCTACGATTTGATGGCGTGTAAATGATGTCCGCCAGCACCGCCCCCGATTGCTGCTCTCTACGATTTGATGGCGTGTAAATGATGTCCGCCAGCACCGTCCCGGATTGTTGCACTCTACGAGTTGATGGTGTGTAAATGATGTCCGCCAGCACCGTCCCCGATTGTTGCCCTCTACGATCTGATGGCGTGTAAATGATGTCCGCCAGCACCGTCCCCGATTGTTGCCCTCTACGATTTGATGGCGTATAAATGATGTCCGCCAGCACCGTCCCCGATTGTTGCCCTGCACGATTTGATGGCGTATAAACGATGTCCGCCAGCACGTCCCCGATTGTTGCCCGCTACGATTTGATGGCGTGTAAATGATGTCCGCCAGCACCGTCCTCGATTGTTGCCCTCTACGATTTGATGGCGTATAAACGATGTCCGCCAGCACGTCCCCGATTGTTGCCCGCTACGATTTGATGGCGTATAAACGATGTCCGCCAGCACCGCCCCCGATTGTTGCCCTCTACGATCTGATGGCGTGTAAATGATGTCCGCCAGCACCGTCCCCGATTGTTGCCCTGCACGATTTGATGGCGTATAAACGATGTCCGCCAGCACGTCCCCGATTGTTGCCCGCTACGATTTGATGGCGTGTAAATGATGTCCGCCAGCACCGTCCCCGATTGTTGCCCTCTACGATTTGATGGCGTATAAACGATGTCCGCCAGCACGTCCCCGATTGTTGCCCGCTACGATTTGATGGCGTGTAAACGATGTCCGCCAGCACCGTCCCCGATTGTTACCCTCTACGATTTGATGGCGTATAAACGATGTCCGCCAGCACCGTCCCCGATTGTTGCCCGCTACGATTTGATGGCGTGTAAACGATGTCCGCCAGCACCGTCCCCGATTGTTACCCTCTACGATTTGATGGCGTGTAACCGACACAGTCCCCGATTGTTGCCCTCTACGATTTGATGGCGTGTAATCGATGTCCGCCAGCACCGTCCCCGATTGTTGCTCTCTACGATTTGATGGCGTTTAAACGATGTCCGCCAGCACCGTCCCCGATTGTTGCTCTCTACGATTTGATGGCGTGTAAACGATGTCCGCCAGCACCGTCCCCGATTGTTGCCCGCTACGATTTGATGGCGTGTAAACGATGTCCGCCCGCACCGTCCCCGATTGTTGCTCTCTACGGTTTGATGGCGTGTAAACGATGTCCGCCAGCACCGTCCCCGATTGTTGCCCGCTACGATTTGATGGCGTATAAACGATGTCCGCCAGCACCGTCCCCGATTGTTGCCCTCTACGATTTGATGGCGTGTAAACGATGTCCGCCCGCACCGTCCTCGATTGTTGCTATCTACGATTTGATGGCGTGTAAACGATGTCCGCCAGCACCCCGTTCCCGATTGTTGCTCTCTACGATTTGATGGCGTGTAAACGATGTCCGCCAGCACCGCCCCCGATTGTTGCTCTCTACGATTTGATGGCGTGTAAACGATGTCCGCCAGCACCGTCCTCGATTGCTGCTCTCTACGATTTGGTGGAGTTTAAACGATGTCCGCCAACACCAGCTCAGAGTGAAATATTTTGATTAGCTGCTCAATTTTTTGAAGGCATTTTAATGACCAAGCTCTTGAAGACGTTTAATTCTTTACATAACTAGATCGTTTAAACTGTTTAGAAAATAAAGAAAGTACAGAGGAAAACATTTGAGCAGATGAAAGCTACGATAAGCGTCTGATGCCCGTCCATTTGACTTGGTCCCTCAGGCATCTCGTTATCGAAGATAGAGTCTATCTTCTCGTAATCACAGCTTCACCTAAAGGACGTTTCCAGTGGGTCATTGTAGTTAGATATCGGCCTCTGTGGATATCCAAAGGGGGAATGCAGTTGCCTACGACTCTGGCCGGAAATAGAGTCTGTCATCGAAGGGAAATCTGCCCAAAGCTTGTTGTGTCCTTCAATAATGAGCTGTTCCACACAAGGCGGTATATGCAAGGCCTTTGATTCACTTTAGAAAGTCTAACACAATACGGAAACACGAGATGTAAGCTAACAACTTCTGTAATAAGGTTGTGTTATAACGCGAAATAAAATGCGTTGATTTGGTAAACAAATTTATCCAAATCGCTCAACCGGCTTGAGAAATAGCAACTGTGATTGTACAAAAGGCGTCACTGTAGCGTGCTCTGCATTATTACGTGAATGTGTTTTTAATTATAGATCATTTAATTAACGATGACCACTGGACTTATCACCCTTACAACTATTTTCATAGGCCTACTAATATTTTGGGTTTTAAAGTGGCATGAGCTGCGAAAATTTTGATATTTTGACGTTACAACATAATGTTGAAATTATTGGCTATTTTCCTCCAGGCGTGTAATTCAGATGCTTTTTAGTGCTTCTAGTCTCCAAAATGTACGATATTGTTTGGAACTAACTTTGGCTTAGAAAGAATGAATGGTCGTTCCTGTTATTTAAAGGCACACTTGCCGCGAAAATCAGGAATATTGTTTACATTAAAAAAGAGAGACCGTTTTCTGCATTTTTTCCAGACAATATAAGTTAGGAACTTTCTATTTTTACCAAAATTTAAAAGTTTGGACGTCACTTTGTATTATTAAATTGAATTTGAGAATTTGAATTGTTAGGTGCCCGTAACGTAAACAAATCAAACTGCCCCCTATTGGCGATTTTATGTTTCAGTCGAGTGAGTGGACTAACGGCACGGTGTCATTTTACGTAGGCCTATTTATCTGAGAAATACAGACTGACAATCGGTTAACAGCGACTGGAAAAGCCTGCTGGTATATGTTTGAGTGTAAACCACAGATAAAAAGGCCTGAAATGAGGGTAATCCAACACGAAAGTTGACCGACACTGAGCGTTGTTGTTGTAATCAGGCTTCGATTCTTCGTTTGGTTTTCACCCCATTTTTACATTCTAAAGCTAACTAGACATGTTTTATGTGTCCTATGTTTAAGTTTAGTGGTATTAGTCGTAGTAAGCTCATGTAAATTGGTTTTCTTAGCAAATTTAAACAGGCTACGGCGGCAAGTGGGCCTTTAAATTTTGTTTACATTTCGAACACATTTTTGGTTCGTACAGGTCACATACTGTATGGATTTTCCTCATTCCAACGCCAATCATTTAGTTTTTCGATGGCCTTCAAAGCCTCTCACTGTCATGACGATCAGAAATTATGAAAAAAAGTGTGAATTTTGGCAGCTCATGCCACTTTAACCGTAACGTAAAGTACGGTGTTTTATCTTAGCGGTAGCGACATTATGATTTGTTGTGAGCAGTGTAAAGTCTATTATGACACTGAATCAAATAAAAATGGAATCAACTGCCAAAATTCATGATTTTGAATTTGCAAGGGATTTTGAGATATGGTTAAAAATAAACAAAATATTTGTGAAGTCAGCAACCAGTGCGAATGTAAGACTTGTGTAGCTTACGGATAAAATTCAAACAGCCTGTATGTAGAAGTTCCGTTTTGGGCGTTTTGTTGTTTATAACACTACCTAAACGCCAATCTACACGATTGTTATCAACAGAAAGCTCTTAATTAGCTAATTCTGTTTAAACGAAACTTTCCCTATATTTGACAGCTTATTTCACTTCGATTTTGAGATATGAGATATTTAATAATGGTTTCTCAATTACTGTACTTACAAATGGCGTAATTTGGCGACGTCACAATTACTGCATGCACTGAATGAAAGGCCTAGAACGGACAAACGATCTGCCTGTCATTTAGTTTGAATTTTCGAGGTTTACAACAGATTTTACAAAGAAAACCCGATATTGTGACCGTTTTTTGTTTGAAATAATCAAGTAATGAGAAAAAATTCGACTGAATACGCCTTGATGACATGTCTTTTTTGAGCGAAAAACTGGCAAATAGTCTATTACTTATCTGTAAAATGAAATGACCAATCGCAGGTATATTTCTTAAATACACAGTGAATAAATGTCGGATAATCTCATTGTTCCTTCTATCAAAATGTTGAGGGAGGGGTGTGAGCATATTTATCAGTTGCAGCCCAAATACCTATAGAGAAAGAGAGTTAGCTCGAAGATCGAAAAAAAAAAAACATTTGCGTCAAATTGCATGTGTAGGCTATATATACACGGTAAAGGCCAGTTCTCACTGTGCGATTTGTTGTACGGACTTGGGATTCAAATAGATGCATTTGATTGGTTGAGAAATCTTATTGACCAATTAAAAGCATCCATTTTAATCGCATCCTATAAGTAGGTACGACAAATCGCACAGTGAGAACGGGCCTTTAGGTTCAATTACACCTCTATAAAATCACGCGTCGTGTAATTTTTGCGAATAGCTTTTATTCTTTTATATACTCCCACTCGCTACAGAACAACTCATTGTGCGAACTGGTTCCCAATAACATACAAAACAAACCAACTAAAGCTTCTTTTTCACTATAAACTTCTACTCATCCGTAACTGATGCTAAGAAACGAGTACGTAGCTACTTACATGTACACATCATTGGTAATTGAGATCCTAATACTTAAAGTGGCATGAGCTGCCAGAATGTTGATATTTTGACGTTAAAACAGAATGTTGAAATTATTGACATATAATTCAGAGGCTTTTAAATGCTTCTAATCTCGAGAATGAACGATAAATCATAAAGTATTGTTTTGAACTAACTTTGGCTTAGAAGGAATGAATGGTCATCCCGGTCACTTAAATTATGTAATTAAAGCGACTTATTATGTACTTATAGCGACTTATGTATGTACTTATGGCGACTTATTATGTACTTATAGCGACTTATATATGTACTTAAAGCGACTTATGTATGTACTTATAGCGACTTATGTATGTACTTAAAGCGACTTATTATGTACTTATAGCGACTTATGTATGTACTTATAACGACTTATGTATGTACTTAAAGCGACTTATGTATGTACTTATAGCGACTTATGTATGTACTTAAAGCGACTTATTATGTACTTATAGCGACTTATGTATTTACTTATAACGACTTAAGAATGTGTTCACAACGGCTTGAGTATGTTATCATAACGACCTAATATCTCCTTATAGCGATTTAAGTATCTCTTTATAGCGACTTAAGTATCTCTTTATAGCGGCTTAAGTATCTTGTAGCGACTTAAATATCTCCTTATAGCGATTTAAGTATCTCCTTTTAGCGACCTAAGTATCTCCTTATAACGATTTAAGTATCTCCTTTTAGCGACCTAAGTATCTCCTTATAACGATTTAAGTATCTCCTTTTAGCGACCTAAGTATCTCCTTATAGCAACTTTAGTATCTCATTATAGTGACTTAATTACCGCCCTATAGTGACTTAAGTATCTACTGATAGCGACTTAAGTATCTCTTTATAGCGACCTAAGTATCTAACCATAATGACTTAAGTATCTCCTTATAGCGACTTAAGTATCTTTTTATAGCCACTTAGATATTTCCCTATACCGAACTAATAAGTATCTCCTTATAGCGATTTAAATTTATCGTTCTAAAAATCTCCTTATATATACCATCGGATTTTTATTTTCTTCAAGTCGAACTAACAAGCTAAACTGGTTTTCTCAATGAACCCCAAATTAATTAAACACATTTAAATATTGATAAATGTTGAAAAAAAATCAGAGTTTTGCAAATGAATTTGATAGTTGGTTGTGGAAATTAGAACCGTTTTAGATTGATGTTTTTTTTTATGTTCTTGGTCGGTTTTAAGCTCCACCCCCACGTGAGTCAATCTCGTTATCCCAGATATTTTCTCAATGTAGTGTTTTGTGGGGAAAGTTAACAAACTTGACTTCAATCCGTGGGACGATACCAGATATATAACCGATGATCTGCTAGGATTAGAGGAGATTTCCATCCTGTAAATCCATATAATGACGATTGCAGTAAAGGAAATGTGAAAGTTTGAAGAATGTCAAGCCATCTAATGTCTCTTTTGACCTTTCTCTCACTGTATCAAATGAAATGTTAATACCAGGAACCCAATAAACAAACTTTGTTTTCTGTTTGCAATACATGAAGCTTCTGCAACTCTTCTGTCAGTTAATTTTGCCTAGCGCATATTTTTGTAATATTAAAATAGTATTTTTTTTGTTTCAATGTTGTAAGAACTTATTAAACTGGTGCAATGAGAAAAGTTTAAAGGACTTTATTCAAGGAGACTTTAAAGGAGTGTTTATCTTTAAAAGCTATAAGAAATCCATTACATTGGACATTCTTTGATGACAACTTGATAACCATTGATGTCATCAAGCCATCTGGAAGTCAGTGATACCCTGCATCTTAAAAGTTTAACTCATATTTTTTAATATCAAATTTTAATTTTTAAATTTCGAATTCCAATTTTTGAATTTTAAATTTCGATCTTAAAATTTCGAATTTCGAATTTCAATACTAGTATTAGAATTTTGTAATTCAATGTTTAATATTCAAATAACCAGATTCGCATTATAATTTATTTAATTAATGCTTAACTGATTAATTGTGCATTAATAATAGTTAATGTCTTTTAGAAAGTGAGTATAACAGTATTTTCGTTATTTTGGGATTAAACTTTCTTGAAAATATGGCAGAAATCCCTCTACCGATGTTTGGGTGACGCCCGAAATGACTTAATTAACAAAGCGTTAATACCATTTAGAATAATGAACGTAACATAGCGGACTGACTGTGTTTCCATTTTTAAATTGATATTTGGGGTTTTCGAAGTTTGAATTTCTGTACTTGTGGGCAAATGAGTGGGGACAGCATCTTTGTAAACCAATACGAACAGTATTTCAGTGATATCCTTCTGTTTATCGTCATACCTGAGAAAATAAATGAAATCTGATAATGAAAAATCATACTGGAATTAAAAAAAAAAATGTTCAAATCCGGACCGTTTTCTTTATTATTAGCAAATAACCGACACTAATTGACCCGGAACAAAATCGGGTCAGGGTGAGAATCGAACTCAAGACTTTGGGTTACCGTCCCAAAGCTCTACCAACGGAGCTACCCGGCCCTGTTGGGAACGGTTCGCTTGTTAAAAAACCTTTTCTTTAATTCCAGACTTCATATCACTCCTTCTTATTGGAATTAGCAGAAGAAGTATGTTTCTAATTGGTCTATTAACGACATGTATCGGTTAACGTCGCCATTAAGTGTTATTTTCTTCTACTTAGATAACTAGAATTAAAAACCAGCAATTGAACAATTTCCCTTTGCAAGTGTTTGACAGGTGTGTTTCCCTCTAGAACAGGTAATGTTTAGCGGGGGTGGTTTGCACCAAGCTGTCATCCTCTCCTCGTATTCCCTTGTTGAATCATTATTACTGGCTATGGCAGATGATATCTTCATTTTTTACATCCCAAAATGACCAATTAAGGTTGAGCCAAGAGCAGATTAACCTTGGGAAGTGTAAAACGAAACGACTTCAGCCATCCATCACCTGTGGGAAAAACAAGAATACAAAGTCCACGTTAAGTAATGAGTTCTTCTAGACCTGTTGGCCGTGCCAGGTGTAACGGTTTGTCCTCATACAGTCTACGAATGCCAGGAGTCAGAAAGAACCAAACCAACCATAAACCCAACAAATAGTCTCCCTGGCCACTTCTCGATGTATCGCTAGCCTTGACAGTAATTCCCTTAGCAATACCAAATCCTGTTAGGCAATTAGTTCAGTACAAACCAGAGAGGCACGTTGTTTTTTTAAGTTGATCCAGTTTGGAGGTTTTTCATGAAAAATGACAATTGGGTGACGCCCGAACAGGGCATCGAACCCGTGTCCCAGAAAATTGTACCTATCGCCAATCCCGCTCGCCTAATGGATTAGACAGGCGGCATTTAGTGCTAGCGATAGATGCCATTCTGTGGGACGCGGTTCCGGTGCGTTCTATAATTGGGAGAATTCCTGCCATTTCTCAAGAACGTGAAAAAAAGGAGAATACTGAATTCGATAGGGACTTATATTCGCTTATGGGCAACGGTGACCTGAGGATGGAATAATAAGACTCCCTCCAATGGGTCCAGGGTTCGAATCCAAATAATAACAAATGTAACTAGAACTCCTCTCTTGTTCGTCTCTCACCAGCCCCGATAGCTCAGTCGGTAGAGCGTCCCCTTCAGGCCTGGTCTCTCACCAGCCCCGATAGCTCAGTCGGTAGAGCGTCCTCTTCAGGCCTGGTCTCTCACCAGCCCCGATAGCTCAGTCGGTAGAGCGTCCTCTTCAGGCCTGGTCTCTCACCAGCCCCGATAGCTCAGTCGGTAGAGCGTCCTCTTCAGGCCTGGTCTCTCACCAGCCCCGATAGCTCAGTCGGTAGAGCGTCCCCTTCAGGCCTGGTCTCTCACCAGCCCTGATAACTCAGTCGGTAGAGCGTCCTCTTCAGGCCTGGTCTCTCACCAGCCCCGATAGCTCAGTCGGTAGAGCGTCCGCTTCAGGTCTGGTCTCTCACCAGCCCCGATAGCTCAGTCGGTAGAGCGTCCGCTTCAGGCCTGGTCTCTCACCAGCCCCGATAGCTCAGTCGGTAAAGCGTCCTCTTCAGGCCTGGTCTCTCACCAGCCCCGATAGCTCAGTCGGTAGAGCGTCCTCTTCAGGCCTGGTCTCTCACCGGCCCCGATAGCTCAGTCGGTAAAGCGTCCGCTTCAGGGCTGGTCTCTCACCAGCCCCGATAGCTCAGTCGGTAAAGCGTCCTCTTCAGGCCTGGGAGATACGGGTTCAAGCCCGGGTCGAGCCAGACCAAAGACAAACAGTGGTAGCTGCTTCTGCTTCGCTTGGCGCTCAGCAATAGGAGTTAGAGCAGCGACTGGTTGGCCCGGTGTCAGTATACTGTGACTGGGTGATAGGAGTTGCTGGTTGTCTTCGACTTACTAGCACTCCATTATCTGGTTTTCTGGCCTTAGATTTATTTATTAATAGGACAAAAATAGATTCGTCCGTCCATTGACGGAGAATCATACAATTCATCTGTCAATAAAACAATCAAGGTTGCCCGGTTTAGATTTCATATATACCCGTTAATAATCGTATGTACCAGAGACTAATTGACGGTCTGTATGAATGGTTATTTGATATTGGGGCGCCGGGGGATTCAGCTATGACGTGTCGTGTCTTTGTCATTTCTAATCATATAAACCTATCCATTAGAGACATATGTTTACTTAGACGTGTTATAAATAACGGCCACAGTTCGGCGATCAGACGCCGCTGAATACAACCATTGCCAGAACAAATAAATATTTTTAGAAATATTTCCTTTGAAGTGTTTGGAGGTCTTTCAACACAAAGGGATCTTGTGAATTAATATTATTTGCATTTGAGATCGCATGGTCTGTGTGACTTTCCAGTCTGTGTGATAATGTTATATTTACACAATTCATACTTCCACTCAATTCACATTCGTTAAAATATTTTGCTTCAACAGATCAACCCGGCCGACGTATAGAGTAAATCTTTGAATTTCCAACACCCCTGAAATAAATTCGGAAGTTTTGTTGTGATGCCACTTATTGCATGGCTAAGATTGATTGATTGATTGATGTTTGTCGCGGCACTGATGGTTTAGTGATGAAGGAAACCGGTATCTGTGCCCTGAAGAGAACCTAGCTAATCTCTTCTCCAGTGAGAAGTCATTTCCGAAATGTTTCATTTTTTCTTGGACTGCGTTAGCCGAGAAATCTTGGCTCCACCGATTTTTTTTCCGTGTTCTTCATAGGACTGAGTGGGATTCGAATCCGAGACCCATCGGGCGTAGACTTGTGGAGAGAGTATTGTTCTGCCGACTGAACCACCGGCTGAAAGTTCAATCAATCAACCCATCAGTCAATCAATCAAACAAAGCAAACCAGTGGACAATGGATCAGTCAGTCTGGGTCAATCTTGTCAACCAATCGACCAGTCAATCAATAAAATTGCGACTTTATAGTTTTGGTTTAATATAGTCTTTTGTTTTTCGGAATTGGCTTGAATTGACAAATGGAGCAATTTAGATAAACGGCCAGCCCAAACTTAGCAGTCCGAATACAATTTCCCGTCCGGGCTGTCGTAAAAAATTTTTGTCGAGTCTTCATGTTTTATAAAAAATTACGAATTTTGAAAATGATTGAATATTTTTCCTCTGTTATATTCCAGGAAACAGTTTGCTTAAGAAACCATCAATCTATCGTTTCTTTTTAATGCCTCGTCCCAATTTGCTATTTTTGTGTTTGATAGTTTATTACTCTCTTCTTAATTTGCTCTGTCTTTTCTCCAAGTTGTTTCTGAGGCAGGGTAAAACGATTAGTGCTACCTGATTGCCTACCTCTGGGACATCTGCTTAACACGGGAGCTTCTGTTTATTTGGGACTTTGGTTGTATGCGGGGGTGGCTGATATTGAGTTAACGCTAACTCCGGTAATCCTACAATCTTCCAGGGATACTTACAGAGACAATTCAATCCAGTGAGATTGAATCCGACAACAAAACAAGATGAAGCTACGAGTTGATATCTTTCCATTGAAGAGACAATCCGGGGTAATGACTGTTGATTCTACGTGTTTTCCTCTCGGCTCAAGACGACGTGATAACACTTGGCCCTGTGCTTCTGCACCACATAAACAGAGCATCACTTTGTTTGAGTGTCTATCTATACTCGCGGTAACTGCCTCTTATATGGCGTCTTGTTAACGAGGATGCGTCAAGGAGACAGTAACAAACGTTTAAACAGCCGCTATACTAGAAAACAATCCACGGAACCAACAGTTTCGCTTTACTCTGTCATCCCCACAAACTATACTAGCAGGTTCTGCAATAACTTTAAGTAATACTGGACGGAACTTTTGATTTAAGTTGAACAATTTTGAACTCCTTTAAAACAGACTGTAAAGAGGGACTGCGATTATTTCCGAAAACAGCTAAGAAAAAGCCTATGACACGTTTAGAAATCGAGTTGAAAGTTCTTCGATATTTGAGCAAGTTGTGTTTAAAATCGTTGGTCTTATTCAAATTGAACAATTCTTTCTGATATAACCATAACACAGCTAAATACGTGAGAATAAAGATTGCTTCTTGTTTAGATTTGTCGTTTAATTATGCAATAAGCTCAAAGCTCAATTGAAATACAGGAGGCAATTTCCACTGAAACATAATTACCTACATTCTCAAGATTTACGAAACGGTGGCTTCCTGCTGATAACAATCTTAAAGTGGCATGAGCTGCCGAAATTCACACTTTTTTCATAATTTCTGATCGTCACGACAGTAAGGGGCTTTGAAGGCCATCGAAAAACTAAATGATTGGCGTTGGAATGAAGAAAATGCATACAGTATGTGCCCTGTACGAACCGAAAACGTGTTAGAAAAGTAGCAAAATTTAAATAACCGGGACGACCATTCATTCATTCTAAGTCAAAGTTAGTTCAAAACAATACTTTATCGTACATTTTTGAGACTATAAGCACTAAAAAGCTTCTGAATTATACTTCTTGAGAAAAATAGCCGATAATTTCAACATTCTGTGTGTACGTCAAAATATCAACATTTTGGCAGCTCACGCCCCTTTAAGGATGTACGTTTACGTAGTTTTGCAAGTAAAATCCCCCCCCCCCCCAGTACTCATACGTCCCGGTTATTTTAATTGTGTTCGTTATAAGCACACATCTTCCATTCGTATGGGTTACTGACTGTACCAATATTTTTTTATTTTAACCTCAATCATTTAGTTTGTTCAATCGACTTCAAACGTTCGACTTCTCTTGACCATCAACAAGTCCGAATTTTGGCAGCTCATGTCACTTTAACAACTATTCAAATTTTTGTAGCTAATTGAATAAGATTCGTGATGGGCCAGCTTTAATTTTATACTCATCTGGATGGGAAATCCATCAAGAAGCCTTTATTTTTACTCAGCTCTGATAGTTTGACAACTACTCTTAAATAGAAACGAAAATCAATGTATGGGACACGATAAGAAACAATTAGCGTGGGTGGAAACGGAAGTATCAATTAACGAGAACAGCAAAGGACATCATAAATAACTTCCGGTTAATGGCGTTTTTTTTTTGAGTCGCACAAACTGATATTTTCATAATATCGTCATTATTCATAGAAAATGTGGGAAACATAGCGGAATGATCAGAGAAGAGATTTATTGTGATAAATTTCCACTGTTCTGTTCACATTAGACCGTTATCGACAAATCTGTTTATTGTTGCAGTACACGACTTTACCAGTTTCCTGTAACAAAATGTACGAGGAAAACCTGACGCAATGTACCAGTCACGTCGGAATAAATGAATAAGACAGGATAAAAATAGAAAATCATCTCTTCTAAGTTAGATTTAGTCTTGAGCCTGTCAATATCTATAAAGGCTGGGGTTTTTTTTATTATTGAAATTATTTATTTTTAAGGAAGTCTCATTTAACCTATCCCAAGCTAACTAAGATATAAAGTTGCATGAGCTATCAACATTCGTACTATTTTCATAAATTCTGATTTTTACGACAATAGCAGGATTTGAAACTCATCGAAAAGCTAAATGAATTATGTTGGAATAAGGAATATGGACACGTGCAGTATGTACCAACCGAAATAGAGTTAGTTCAAAACCTTACTTTCACGTACATTCTCGAGACTAGTAGCAATAAGAAACTTGCAAAATGTACCAATATAGTCAATAATTTCAAATTTTTCGTGTCAACGGGAAAATTTCCACAATTTGGCAGACCATGCCACTTTAAACAATCGGCCTTTGGAGCAAAGAAACAAATCAAAACTGACGCACGTTGGGATGGAGAGGGGTGAAACCTGCAGAACTTTCTACTGTTTTCCAACACTTGAAAGTTTTGATATCATTTTGTATTTTTAATTTGAAATTGAAAATTTGTTTCGTACCCGCAATATAAACAAACTCGGTGGCTGAGCATTCTCTGTTTGGCGAACTAACGGTACAGTGTAATTTTTAGAACTTTATGTGAGAAATATAGACGGAGGGTCCTTCACGACAGTTTGACCTTTCATTAAACATACGTCGGGAATACGCATATAGATTGAACAATTCTTCACAGTGAAACGGAGGATTAAAAATCAGTCCCGGAATACATGAACCATGAATGCAATAGTTCGTGTTCTGCCAAAGTATTATGTATGGTTGAATTGCGTATATAATGGAGATTAGTTAATAAGAAATGATTTCATTCTTAATCAACAACTGTAAATAATTATCCATTGAGAGTAAAATGTTTAGCCACCTGTTTCACTGTAATGTCCATAAAAGAGGAAATTGTGAAATGCGCTATATATAGATTGTCCATCTAACGGTTCTGGAATTAGAAGGGATAGCGAGAGAAAAAATCGCCGGTAATTTGGTTGATGGGATTCCAACAGAATGTTTTTTCTTCCGTCCAATTTAACAAATCTGTTTTCCCAACTAAAAAGCGACGATTTGATCTAAAGACTGGATCTAACCGTAACCAAAATAGCATAACAGGCGATCGGAATTGCAGAATGCGGCCGCCGAATAGGAACTTTTTTCTTTCTCCGATTTCAATTGAAATACAACCCGATCTTTTAAGTGGCATGAACTGCCAAACTTCGCCCGTTTTCATAAATTTTGTTTTACGCTGAAATAAGGAAAATCCATATAGTATATGATGTATCTACCAACTTGAATAGTGTTCAAATTTCTACAATAACTCATATTTTTTAAAACTTAAACTTGTATTACTTTGTCTCAGACCAAATGAAAATTTGACAAATTTCTGAGTGGATTTTTCACTGCATGTGGAAGAGTTGCCAGGTACTCGCCGTACGTCGAGGGTTTCCTCCGCGCAATGAGCCCGGCTTTCTCTCCCACTAAACCTTGGCAACGCCACCATATAAATGAAATAATCTTGAATATGGTGTTAAACACCAATCAATCAATGCATTACTTTGTACATAGTTTATTTACTAACATCACTGTTTTGGGAACGATTGGGTTAATCTTGGATCGTGTAATCTCGGACAACAGAACACTTGTCCATAGATTAAACCACAGACAACTGAAACGTGTCTTCATATTGGCGTCTGCTAACACAACTTTCAAGTTTAATGGAAAGTATTACCAACTAATAACTTGTTGATACACTGAATAGCTTCGCATAATGCTGTAGCAAGGTAGCTCCGAAGAAATTTAACATTCTGGAAATCCTGAAGATCACAAATATATCTTTGTCGAAATATTGAAATTGTCAATATGCGTTTGTCAAATTTATTCGGAGTTACCTTGCTACTGCATTATTACCAACTAACTTATGGTATATCTATGAGTCACCTATTGCCCCCGCTGACATCTTTTATGAAGTATTTAGACGACAAATTTCTCCCCAATTAACAGGGACATTCACCACCAAATAGTTACCACACCTTTCTCGTCTCTGGCAACTTTTCTGAAGTTCAACCAGTTCTACAGTATAGGAACAATTGCATGTATAACTACAGTATATGGTGGTTTGTTTGTTCTAGATTTACGTGTACTTATTTCTCGTACCAACGAACGTATCACTACTACAGTTTATCGTAACAAAACTCCCAGGGAACTGCACACGGCATGCTTGAGTTTTGTGTCAAATAAATGTAACATTAATCGTATTAGGACCTTGCTTAATCGACCCTGGGGTATCTGTAATGACTACAAACTACTTAGCGTTGAAATCGATAAAAAAAAACAGAAGTTAGTCAAAAATCAATATCCATCTCCCACAGTGGACAAAATCATTAAAGAACTTAAAGACAACGAATTTTCTGATAACCCATTCCGTGGTCCGTTAGGATCAGACAAACGAAAATCTTCATCAGAACTCGGAGTCCGTTAGGATCAGACAAACGAAAATCTTCATCAGAACTCGGAGTCCGTTAGGATCAGACAAACGAAAATCTTCATCAGAACTCGGAGTCCGTTAGGATCAGACAAACGAAAATCTTCATCAGAACTCGGAGTCCGTTAGGATCAGACAAACGAAATCTTCATCAGAACTCGGAGTCCGTTAGGATCAGACAAACGAAAATCTTCATCAGAACTCGGAGTCCGTTAGGATCAGACAAACGAAAATCTTCATCAGAACTCGGAGTCCGTTAGGATCAGACAAACGAAAATCTTCATCAGAACTTCCTCCCTTGGAATTAAAATTAAAAATATGGGCTAAACATTGTTCACGTCCTTATGCTGTAACTGCAAGCTGGCTCTTTTAGTCTCTCTTGGACATTAAGTCTTTATAAAACAAGCCCGTATTTCCCACTCGCCTAATAACAGAATTGTAACCTACTGAGCAGTTGGAGAACTTCATCAATGCCATCTCACTTTGACTGCTTCAGCAATCCTCAATACACGGACTAACTGGTTAAAGGCTCATTTAATCCTCGATCTCACGGCGGTGAAATAGTGGCGTCGTCAATAAGTTAACCCATGCTATATTAGAGTACAAAACAGCCTACACGATTCTTATCCTTATGGAGTCCGCAAATATTCCTTGATCCGGGCTATTAACGTAGAAACGCTTTCTACTCGTGCCTTCGGCAAATCCCGATTCCTAATTTGCGTTACGAATATGTGATGGTTTTAAGTGTCATCAGAAGTAAATGAATGACGAAGTATGAAACAGTGACTTAGATAACGTAGACAGCATTGTTTCCCTCGCCCATTGTGTAAGGCCATATGTGACGAATGAGCCTAGATCTGCGCAATTCGGTTTAAAAAGGCTTGCATTTTGCGTTGATCGGAAAACTTCGGATATCTTTGATTTGAATCGGCTTCTTAACGTACGCACTGGACTATGGGTAATCTATAAGCTTGAACGGTACGAACAATCCGTCCACGCTTATTCATATGCTTTCCAAATAGCGAGCTTTTGCTTATTTTCAACCATATGAAGTTCTTTAATCAGCAAGGCTTTGTTTTTTTCGTAGGCTTTCGCTATAAGCAGCTCGTTCCACTTTGCAGAAATCTCCCATGATGCACTCCTTATTAAACTTTGAACATGACTGGTTGCGTCACATTTAATAACAGGAATAAATTAAGAAATGTCTGAAACTCTCTTTAAACGTGGGTTCCATACTAATGATAAAAAATTAAATACATCACCACGTCCTCAGTTGTTTTTAACAACACATCAGAAGTGTTGTTAAAAACAACTGAGGACGTGGTGATGTCTTTAATTTTTTATCATTAGGAATAAATTACTCCCCTTTGACAAGTTATATTGTGTCACTGGCTGCGCTGCAAGTCTGTAACTGCCTCTCTTATGGGGACAATGCTGTCTACGTTATCTAAGTCACCGTTTCATACTTCGTCATTCATTTACTTCTGGTGTCATGTATAACGTAAAAGAGGCTTTTATAGTCCCTCTTACTCGATTGTTAGTATGTATTTCTTAGATAAAGTTCGTAACATTATACCGTGTCGTTAGATCGCCCGCACGACTCTAACCATGACGGCACTTGTGCACACGCTCAGGTTCGAAGTTTGTTTACATTGCGGGTACCTGAAAAATCTGTTTTTAAATTTCAAATTAAAAATACTAAATATGTCAAAACTTTCAATTTCTGGTAAAATAGAAAGTTCCTAATTTGTTCTGTCTAAACCTGACAACGACGCCATATAAGTGAAATAATCTTGAGAGCGCTGTTAAACTTCAAGCAATCAATCCATAATGACCTGTAGCCTATATAATAAACAAAATGGTTTAATTGCAAGGTTATGTGAAATGTAGTACCTCAAGTTTTCTATCAAACGCAGCTGAGTGCAAACTTAATCACCTTTAGAATTAATTTCTCAGAAACAAAACCCTTCCAGAAATTTGGTTTTCACACACGTTTGACATTTTGACTCAATCTTGTGGTTTGTAAACTCTGTGAAGTGCCAGTGTGAACGGATCGTAGGCGGTGAGAGATTTCATAGTCCGTTAGTTAATGTATCCAATCCGGTGGAAAATGACTCTATACAGTGATAGAGTAAAGTGGACGCGACCTTCTCTCACCATTTCCTGGTGGCTGAAACAAGACGCACACATCGCCATTGTCAGAGTCCGTCCACACCTGAGCTGGTCATTTGTCAGTCCAAGTTTTTATACACCTGGAAATGTCTCGTCCTTTTCAGGTACATAGATGCGTATATCAATAACAAAAATACTGAAAGCTGAGAAGATAACGAGATTTCCATTGTCCAAAAATATTTATTTACACGAAGAATGTAGGTTTTGTCACACGTCAACACATAAATCCCATCATGGAGTTGTTTATAGTAAAGTCTGACTTAAGTAAAAAAACGAGTCAAATATATGCAATCCAATCGAAATAAACGCTATATATTGATAGGCGGTATTTACTAATTTATTACATTGTTTGTGAATACTAACAGAACTAGGTGCTCGTTTGGAAGAAACATTGTCCCAAAATGCCGACATAACTAAACGTTTTAGCGCACGTGAACCGAGCACTTTGTCCCTAGAAAACTGGCAACCCGTATTTGATTCATGACGTCAAGCTTTATGATTCACGACGTCAAGCTTTATGATTCACGACGTCAAGCTTTATGATTCACGGCCCCAAGCTTTATGATTCACGGCCTCAAGCTTTATGATTCACGGCCTCAAGCTGTATGATTCACGGCCTCAAGCTTTATGATTCACGGCCTCAAGCTTTATGATTCACGACGTCAAGCTTTATGATTCACGGCGCCAAGCTTTATGATTCACGGCCCAAAGCTTTATGATTCACGGCCTCAAGCTTTATGATTCACGGCCCCTAGCGTTATGATTCACGACCTCAAGCTGTATGATTCACGGCCCCAAGCTTTATATTTCACGGCCTCAAGCTTTATGATTCACGACCCCAAGCTTTATGATTCACGACGTCAAGCTTTATGATTCACGGCCCCAAGCTTTATGATTCACGACGTCAAGCTTTATGATTCACGACTCCAAGCTTTATGATTCACGGACCCAAGCTTTATGATTCACGGCCCCAAGCTTTATGATCCACGGCCCCAAGCTTTATGATTCACGGCCCCAAGCTTTATGATTCACGACGTCAAGCTTTATGATTCACGGCTCCAAGCTTTATGATTCACGACGTCAAGCTTTATGATTCACGGCTCCAAGCTTTATGATTCACGGACCCAAGCTTTATGATTCACGGCCCCAAGCTTTATGATTCACGACGTCAAGCTTTATGATTCACGGCTCCAAGCTTTATGATTCACGACGTCAAGCTTTATGATTCACGGCCCCAAGCTTTATGATTCACGACGTCAAGCTTTATGATTCACGGCTCCAAGCTTTATGATTCACGGACCCAAGCTTTATGATTCACGGCCCCAAGCTTTATGATCCACGGCCTCAAGCTTTATGATTCACGGATTCAAGCTTTATGATTCACGGCCCCAAGCTTTATGATTCACGGCCTCCAGCTTTATGATTCACGGCTCCAAGCTTTATGATTCACGGCCCCAAGCTTTATGATTCACGGCCCCAAGCTTTATGATTCACGGCTCCAAGCTTTATGATTCACGGACCCAAGCTTTATGATTCACGGCCCCAAGCTTTATGATCCACGGCCTCAAGCTTTATGATTCACGGATTCAAGCTTTATGATTCACGGCCCCAAGCTTTATGATTCACGGCCTCCAACTTTATGATTCACGGCTCCAAGCTTTATGATTCACGGCCCCAAGCTTTATGATTCACGGCCCCAAGCTTTATGATCCACGGCCTCAAGCTTTATGATTCACGGATTCAAGCTTTATGATTCACGGCCCCAAGCTTTATGATTCACGGCCTCAAGCTTTATGATACACGACCCCAAGCTTTATGATTCATGGCCCCAAGCTTTATGATTCACGGCCCCAAGCTTTATGATCCACGGCCTCAAGCTTTATGGTTCACGGATTCAAGCTTTATGATTCACGGCCCCAAGCTTTATGATTCACGGCCTCAAGCTTTATGATTCACGGCCTCAAGCTTTATGATTCACGGCCCCAAGCTTTATGATTCACGGCCTCAAACTTTATGATTCACGGCCTCAAGCTTTATGATTCACGGCCTCAAGCTTTATGATTCACGGCCTCAAGCTTTATGATTCACGGCCTCAAGCTTTATGATTCACGCCCTCAAGCTTTATGATTCACGGCCCCAAACTTTATGATTCACGGCTCCAAGCTTTATGATTCACGGCCTCAAGCTTTATGATTCACGGCCTCAAGTTTTATGATTCACGGCTCCAAGCTTTATGATTCACGGCTCCAAGGTTTATGATTCACGGCCTCAAGCTTTATGATTCACGGCTCCAAGCTTTATGATTCACGACCTCAAGCTTTATGATTCACGGCCTCAAGCTTTATGATTCACGGCTCCAAGCTTTATGATTCACGGCCTCAAGCTTTATGACTTTATCTTAATCTGTTTAGATTGTGGGTGAAAGTAAAAGGAGAATTGGAAGGAGGTGGTAAAGGGGAATTGGGAAAAGTCTAAAAGACTTGAGCTAGAAGACACATGCAATTCCTCCGCTGAAGATCAATACACGATTTAGAGCAGTAATTGGCAACCTAAAAAATCAGCTTAGCTCATTAAGCAATATTAAATATTTATTTCGAAAATGTCACTTTGTTTGGAAGATTTAATTTTGTTTGTTCTATCATAAATGTCAAACGTTCATAAGTTGGTTATAATGTCCTAAATTGCATTTGTCTTTTTTGTTGCTGATATTTTGAGTTAAAACAAAGAGTACAATCTCCGGATGTTTAATTTGTTGATTTGGGTAGAGATTTAATATTATGTTCGCTGTCATGTAACGGGAACAAGAATCCACGCCCGAACAAGCCATCTTGTCGGCTCCTAACCACCGTCAACTTCCATGCAGGCATCTTGTACGAATCATTCATGACAAAAGTCATGTAGATGAAAACAAATGACTCGAATTTATTCAGCTACATTAATCGAATGTTTAAATTCGCTGTGGCCAAAGTTGTTCATGAAACCTTTAAGCTAATTTCTTTTTAAACAACCGACCCTTCATCCGCGGATGTCCACATTTTACCCCTGGGCCAATTGCGATACAAAGCCTCGTTTTCTGGGGACGGCCATTTACTGTCGGACCAATTTAAAGTTCTCTTATAAACGTTGGAACTCTTCAGATTTGGAGACATGTTTATCAAATTGAAGTTTAAACAAAAGGTCGTCCATCTTTGTTTAGAACTTTGCCTAGATGCTGACGTAACGCGGATTCTGATTGGACAAATCAAAGTCTAAATGCAAATTAAACTAGAAACGACGGATTTGCTTCCACTTGTCCCACGGGCAAAGTGGACGTGAGCGTTAGTATTAATCGTGGGTTTCTACGTTGCCGAACCCTTAGCTCTATACCCCAATCAGGATTATCTCACTTATATGGAAGCTGCAATCGGACAAAATTGCCGGAGTAAAGTCTCATGTCCATGTATCTATGAGACAATTTTTTGTAAAAGCATTATTGATTTTCTTGTGATTTTATTTCTTCTTTTGATAGGTAGTGGGTACGATTCAGGTGAAGAAGGCGTGATACCCTTTACTCAGGGGCTAGTACCTGGCCTGGAACTAGTCAGTCTACCCAACCAGGTAGGTGCATTCTCACATTGTCTTATACCGACATCTTAGATAGAAATACGGGGAGAATTAACTGAGAAATCTGGGCTGTGTCGCATTTTGTTTCCAACCGTATAAGCATTGTACACGGATCGACCTCAGATTGCACCCGATACAACTCTGATCATCCCGTTGTAGAAGAACCAGATCAGTCTAGGTCACACCACCAAGGACGATCTGCTATATTCCATATATAGAATCAGACCGCTGGATAGCTACTTTTATTTGGGAATTTCTTTGTCTTCTTTGTTGTGTTTATGAGGACTGACCTGGGCTAGCTGCTCAAGCAACACGACTTCTAATTGTCAGACAAAGATCGATTGATTGATTGATGTTTTACGCCGCACTCAAGAATATTTTCCACTTCCAGTCCTGATTCCTAGCTCCCGTCCTGGTTTCCAGCTCCAGTCCTGATTCCTAGCCCCAGTCCTGGTTCCCAGTTCCAGTCTTGATTCCTAGCCCCCGTCCTGGTTCCCAGTTCCAGTCCTAATTCCTAGCCCCCGTCCTGGTTCCCAGTTCCAGTCATGGTTCCTAGCCCCCGTCCTGGTTCCCAGTTCCAGTCATGGTTCTTAGCTCCCGTCCTGGTTCCCAGTTCCAGTCATGGTTCTTAGCTCCCGTCCGGGTTCCCAGTTCCAGTCATGGTTCTTAGCTCCCGTCGGTAAATTCTAGACTTGACATGGATTAGGATATATTCTAAGGCTGATCCGAAAAGAAAACATTTGATTCGCATTTATCCAGCCGATTTAAAACATATAAGTAAAATTGGATATTGGGAGTTTTATCTAACATATAGACATATAGCGGCGTTTTGCTACGTCTATTGGGTGAGGTGGAGCTTGGAACAATCGCGGGCGTAAAATAAAATGTAGATCGCGAAATCGTGACATGTGAATTTGTAGTGGAACTATAGAACGTTGTCAGATTTCCACGATTGGAATTATTCTGATTAAACATAGAACCGAAGATTTATTAATTATCAAAGGTATTTTTAAAACGTCTTCTGCTGTCTGTGTGATATTTGGTTTGAATGATGCGGCATTAATGTGTCTCGTTATCCATATATCTCTTCTAACCTGCGGCAGTATAGAATCGTATGTCAGGCTGCCACTGTCTTTATCCATGGCCTTCTATAAAACATTCTCTCCCTTCTCATAGCCTTTGATCTACTCGGGGATATGCTGCTTTATTAATAACGACAAATGTTCATTTAATAAGACTAAGCGTTTAGCGACTCCCACGGCAAGCCATACCTCGGTAGAATACGTCAAGTCAATTCGCCCGCTCTGACACGAGGCTGTTTTAACCGATAGAGACACAATCATTCTGACGCCAATGCTTCTCAGTCGACGGTAATCTCGTATCGATAAATACACCCAAGCCGATATATTATTTATAGCTCTTTTACTTAATTACCGGAATAAAATAAATCGTTTTGGAAGATTTTCCGATTTTGTTACGGTTCAGAATAAATGGCAAATGGGTTTACTGCAGAAAGAAAATAACATTGCGGTACGGCGTTAATATGTGTTTAGTGATTGAATTCACCTGAAAAGACAGGATCACAAATACACTGATTAGACCACTTGTTTTTATAACTTATTTAAGCAATACAATACAAAGAAGTTAAAGTGGCATGAGCTGCCAAAATGTTGATATTTTGACGTTAAAACAGTATGTTGAAATTATTGTCTATTTTTCGCAAGACATATAATTCAGAAGCCTTTTAGTGCTTCTAGTCTTGAGAACGTACGATAAAGTATTGTTTTGATCTAACTTTGGATCAGAATGAATGATTGGTCGTCCCGGTTATTTAAATTTTGTATACTTTTCGAACACGTTTTCCGTTCCTACAGGCCACATACTGTATGGGTTTTCCCCATTCCATCGCCAATTATTTAGTTTTTCGATGGTCTTCAAAGCCTCTTACTGTCGTGATGATCAGAAATTATGAAAAAAGTGTGAATTTTGGCAGCTCATGCCACTTTAGGTATTGCAAGGGATCTTTATGTCGTGTTTCCTCGGGCATGCGTTAACGCGTGCGTTGAAGGGTACGATTTCTCACCAAAGAATGGGAACTACATAAATATTCGATAGTGTTTTAACGGGCGCGATAACGGACGGAGACTGGAGCGTGTCTCATTTTGAAGGCATCGGACAAGGTAACGGACGAGGGATTCGCTAATCATTAGAATAAATGTCAAAACCGTTTACTGCTTGGGACACAGTGTCAATCTATAGAAGTTAAACGAATATTTACTGATTGAATCAACTTCAAAAAGGGAGGATTCTAAAAATAATGGCGCCTGATTTGTTAAGTTATTTAACCAATAAAATACAAAGAAGTCAAGTGTTGCAAAAGATCTTTCAAAGTTCAGGTGTTTTTCTTTTCACCTTTTAAATAATGGGGGGAAATGGTATATTAGGAGAGAGAATTCAGGCTGAGTTGTTTCATCTTCTTCTTATAAATTTGATTGGCGACTCCATTAAGGCTGAGTTGTTCAAAAGTGTATTAGGCTTAATACTGGTTGCAAAGTTATACCGGTATTAAGCCTAATACGCTTTTGAACAACCGTTCCCATGGTAACCTTTTAACCACGAACAACAAACATTCTACAAGTTCTAAAAAAAAAAAACTTGAGAAAGTGTTAAGCAGGGGACACACGTGCGATTTTTTCCGCATGACCGCGGCGTATTTTGCAATGGCACCGATATTCGCACACGTGTGTCCTCTCCTCAACGTGCGAAATTCGCCGCGGATTTTTCCGCATCGAAATTCGGACCGATCAAACATGTTAAATATTTCCACAGCGATTTTTTCCGCCGCGGATAAAATCGCTCCGTGTGTCCTCTCCGTGCGATATTCGCTGCGGACGACTCTGAAAAGCAGCCAATAGCCGCCGAAATCCAGATCATGTGATCTTGCAAAATGTCGGCGACCGCAAATATGAATACAGGTACAACGTGGACTAGGGAAAAAGAAGTGAACTCGTGCTGTTATGGTCGGAAAAGCCGTGTTTGTTCAACACGATATTAAGCATATATCGCGACAGGATAGAATCTCATATATTTTGTGAAACCTTGTGTCTTCAGTAGACAATTTTTTTATCAAATTAACATAAATTGACTGTTTCAGTGTTTGCATCGCCGTAGTATAAATGGTTTTGTCCAGTGTCGTCTATTTTTCCACCGCAATTGGCGTTTTTTTAACAATAAATACAGAGCAGCAGCGGCTGCAATCTTCAGCTTACTGGACGCCGCCATCTTTAGATCAAGTGACCGTCAGTATCAAGGGTGCTCTGTGCGATAATCGCTGCCGTGTGTCCTCTCGGTGCGGGTGCGAATTTATCCGCCGCGTATTTCGATGCGGATATTATCGCCGCGAGCATGCGAAAAAATCGGCACGTGTTTCCCCTGCTTTACACACCTATAAGCAGCGGGTATTTAACCCTTCGTTCAACACACGCACTTCTTTACTTTTAGGTCAGATTAAGAGAATTAAGAGATCAGCTGATATTACAGAGCCTCGTTATGACTCACTTCTTAAGTAGAAACGTGGAATTCTTGACTATGATTGGCTGCTTTCTTTATTGGCCAGCGGGGACCTCGTGGCTCAGTAGGTAGAGCGTTGGACTCTCAATCCGAACAGCCTTCCGCCAATCGGTCGAGGGTTCGAATCCCAGTTAGTCTAAAAAAAATTCTGACTGGGTTTTCACTCGAACGACCTATGCGGGATGGTTGCCAGTTACCACCGGAAGGTCGTGGGTTTCATCCGGGCATAGAGCCGCGTTTCCTACCACAATATAACTGACAACGCCGCGATATAAGTGAAATAATCTTGAGCGCCGCATAAAACACCAAACAATCAATCAATCAATTATTGGCCAGCGACAATTCTGGCCTAAAAGTAAAGCAGTGGGAGTGTTGAACGGAGGGTTAAATACCCGATGCTTATAGGTGTGTACCATACTGTAGGCCAGAAACATACGGCTTCAAGAAGATCCGATATGAATGAAGGGCACTTCTTAGGTTTTTTTGCGATGACGTTTCGATGTGGTTCTTACATCGCTGTCAAAGTCAATGCCATGTAAACAAAATATAAGTTATTTATACAGTAATTGAGGGAGTTGGCTTAAAAGGACAGCGTTAATGGCTACACGGACAGATCTTGAATAGATTGATGTTTTACGCCGACGGCGTTACCAGGTTTTGCATATGGGGGAGTAAACCGGGTTCTGTGACCGGAGAAACACCCGACCTTCGGCTGGTTTTTGTCAGCCTATCTAAAATCAAATGTATCCAACTGTAAAAAAAGACTGACTTGATGTGAAAAATAAAATGGCTTTTGCTTTCATTAACAGATCGTGACAGAATCTCCGCAAGAAGGCACCATCCTCTCGTCAACAGTTTATTTGATTTCCGGTTCCTGTGCTCTGATTCTCCTGGTTGTGGGATTATTCGTTTTATTCTATATTGGGATCTACAGGAGAAGGCAAAGGTCACGGAATTTGGACATTGAATCGGATACAACACGAAATTTGTCTCCACTGCTTTTTCACGGTGTACAGACCACGAAAGTTTCACCATTTCACGGTTTACTATCAAAACCCCCACCCGTCCATTCCTTAAATAATACTGATACTTTGGCAAGTTTTGGTACCTTCGACCGAAGAGCAAAATAAGACTATTGAACAAACTATTTCATCTGTGAACAGGAACTATTTTCAAGGACAAGCGAAAGAAGATGTGATGATTCGTTTTTTTATCTATTTATTTTTAAATTTCTTTTTTCAAAAGCACAACCAAAGATTTGAAACATATTTACTTCCCCTGACAGGATGCAAGTGATCGGACAAATCTAGACAACAGAATTTTTTTATTATTTTGAAACCGTATTTAGCTGTCGACCTTATATGGTTGCCCATTTGATATCAGTCCCTTGTCGACTATGATAGCCGGTATTGTTCCAGTTTAGGCCAGTTGTCATTTTTACTGTTTCAAACTCTGTGGAAATCTATAAACCCATTTTGTTTACTTGCCGAGCAAGCATTTTTATCCTGCTAAAATGTTTCCTTTTCTAATGTTCTATTTTATTCAACTTATCTTTAAAGTTTTGAGCTCTGCTGGCAAGTGTAAACCCGTTTGCTGACATGCTGATAGACCTTTAGGGCCGTCTTTTGTTTCAATTCTATTGAAAACGAACCAAATGTAAACAAAGTACATTCCAAAAAGCAGGCTTTTGTCGGCTCGAGCGGGAAATAAGTCGTCTGTGATGATTTGTATTGATTAGGATAGATTCACTGAGAGATCATTGGCTGTATAAACGTTTCAATAAGAATATGTTTTTGACTCAAATCTATTCCATTTACGATCCAATCATAAGTTGTTGTAATAAACCAAAACCGATGATATTTCGTTAGGTTTAAGGAGATAGCTTTGAAAAACGCTACTCAAGTTGACATGTGATCATTCCAGCGCCATGTCGTGTGGAGCCACATCTAAATTAGATCTCGCGAGAATACAATTGGCGAGCATCAGACCGTTTTTCGGTTGTATCTCGTGGTAATTACGTGGTACAGTTGACGGTGTAATAGAGACTTTTGAAAGCTACCGAATTATTCAACCTCATTTAGTAAAAACAATGGAATTAAATGTTTCGCTTTCACATATTCAACTGTCAATTTTACATATTCAACTGTCAACATCACATATCCAACTGTTACAACTGTCAACTGTGCTGAAACAGTACAATATAAATAACACGTTACCTAGTTGGAAAGGGGTTTGGTAAAACCGTTTAAACCCGCGTTTGTAAAGCATTTCTAATGCCACAAAGCGGCTACGCCAGCGTCTAACTTTTTGCACATTTAGCGCAGGTGGAGAAGTAGACTGGAATAAACTTTCGGAATTTACATGTACGTCATTGGTACCCGGCCACCACGATTTCTTCCTGATCGTATTGTGCACGTTGGTATTTAATTTAAACTGGTATGACGTATAATTCTCCAGCTCTGGTAGAAGGGACTAGTAAGGCTAATTGGTAAATACAAGACAACTTTCTGGATTACTACTTCTTCTCATGACCCGATGACGCTAGAGGCATATCTGGCGAAACGTCGCGAGCAATACATACAAGAAAGTTGTTTTGTGTTTATCTATCTATTTTAAAATTAGGCAAATCGTTGACATTGAACGATGACGATCGACAAGCTGATTATTTCGTTGTCTCTGTTGAAACCCAATTTAACATAGGCGTAATTTTAAAGCTATTTTCGGCGTCATTAGAATAACGTCTGGTTTTCGGGTGCTCGTTGACTACAAATTGGATAAGTTTATAAAGAATTATCTCATCATTATATTTGTACATAATATTTCCCTGATTGTTTTGACAGGCGCTTGTTGTCCGGAGCGCACAAACCTGATTTGTCTTCAAAACTTGTAAATATTACAGAAATAAACAACTCCCTGTATTTTAACACCTCGTTGTCTGCATGATATGGGTTGTATTACTCCGCGATGCCAGTTTCAAATTATAATCTATATCCTGTTACAATAATCGTGGTTTTTAAGGTGACGATGTTTCGATGTAGTTCTTAAAGGGGCATGAGCTGCCAAAATGTTGATATTTTGACTTATAAACAGAACGTTGAAATTATTGGCTATTTTTCCCAAGACGTATAATTCAGAAGCTTTTTATTGCTTCTAGTCTCAAAAACGTGCGATAAAGCATTGTTTTGAACTAACTTTGCTTAAGAATGAATGAATAGTCGTCCCGGTTATTTAAATTTTGTTTACTTTCGATTTTCGACGTTTTCCGTTCGTACAGGCCACATACTGTATGGATTTTCCTCATTACAACACCAATCATTTAGTTTTTCGATGGCCTTTAAAGCCTCTTACTGTTGTGACGATCAGGGGTGGGTTGTTCAAAGCGCCGTTAGCTTAACGGCAGGTTAGATGACGTCGCGTCACAAAGGAATTTGTTTGTTACGTCGCGTCATTTAACCTACCGTTAAGCTAATTTTCTTTTGAACAACCGGCCCCAGAAATTATGAAAAAAGTGTGAATTTCGGCAGCTCATGCCACTTTAAAGCCTTGTATATCCATAGGTAATTCTCCTCCTTATTGTAACCGTTCAACTTCTAAATGTCATAGATTGTTTGATTGATTAATGTTTAACGTCGCACTCAGGATGATAATACTTTTGTGGCGACGTTGCCAGAATACCAGGTTCTTTGGCCGGAGGAAACCCACGACCTTCACCAAGCATACCTGGCAACTCTTCTACATAAAGCGACGAAGTGAAAAACCCACTCAGAAATTTTTCGTTTTATTTGGATAAAATTAGAGCAAGTGAAGATATCAAGTAAATAAATTAAAGAGGCCGACATTTAGTGCTGGAGATGATGACCTAAACTCCGGCTTCGATTCCCGGCACAACACAGGGCACTCACCAAAATCAATAGAATATTTCTGTTATTTTTAATAGTAAATACTACTCATATGTAACAAGTATAAACATTTAAATGTGTGAACGATTATATGATACCCATATGTGACAGGAAATCCGACATGTAAATGTGTGAACGAGTAAATGCTAGCCATATGTAACAGGAAGGTCTACATTTAAATGTGTGAACGAGTAAATACTAGCCACGTGTAACAGGAAGGTCGACATTTGAATGTGTGAACGCTTAAATGATACTCATATGTAACAGGAAAGTCTACTTTTAAATGTAAACATACACAGTGGTGACGTCAGTCTTCATTTGACTCATGCCACTTTAAATGTAAACATACACAGTGATGACGCCAGTCTTCATTCGGCTCATGTCACTTTAAATGTACACATCCACAGTGGTGACGTCAGTCTTCATTTGACTCATGCCGCTTTAAATGTAAACATACACAGTGATGACGCCAGTCTTCATTCGGCTCATGTCACTTTAAATGTAAACATTCACAGGGGTGACGTTAGTCTTCATTAGACTCATGCCACTTTAAATGTAGACCTACACATCCACAATGGTGACACCAGTCTTCATTAGACTCATGCCACTTTAAATGTAGGCCTACACATCTACAGTGGTGACGCCAGTCTTCATTGGACTCGTGCTTCTTTAAATGCGAACGTCCAGACTGGTGACGTCAGACTTCATTCGCCTCATGCCACTTTAAATGTGCACGTTCAGTCTGGTGACATCAGTCTTCATTTGGAGCAATCTGAGTTGTTGTTTCCAATCGGGTTGGACGGTATTTGGCCAACGTAAATCTACGAGTTGATCAAACTGGCCAGTCTCTAGCACTGATCTACATTGGGGCTGATTTGTGCAATTTCTTATTCTCGTGTTTTTGCGCCTAATTGTGCCCGAAGCGAAAGTAAGAAAAAGCTTATCATCTTCTGAGCTCAACAAAAGTTTGCTCGTGATAATGTAACGAACGACGGAAACACTCTGTTTTTTGCTGTTGTTTTTTTCGGGGGGGGGGTGGGGGGGTGGGAGGGGTTGTTATTAGTAGAATATTTTAATTAATTTGTTCTTCCTGGTATCATTTGTATTTAGCCCCAAATTAAGGTATCCAATGTGCAGACTGTCTGAGGCATATCGAGGCCTAATCTGGTAACCCGCCCCTAAACTCGTACAGGATCTCCTCTACGAATTTGGGGTCGACCGGAAACGTCGACCGGAAGTGAGCGAAGACTGCCGAAGTTTGCTCCGAATGTCTCTTGTCGATGAGATAAGCTTTATTTCTAGCCGGATGTTTGAGCATGTAGAGATTCCAAGGTTTGAATTAAGGCAATGGCCAGTAAGTGATTTGTTTACCTTGATCTTCGGTTCCCATTCCAAACCCTATGTGCATTGTTTCTTCGAATGGATACAGTCTATTTTAATATACACCATTGAATAGAGTCAGATATGCATCGAACTAAAACATCCGCCAACCTGACCGACAAGTGTAAACTTATTGTCGTGAAAGAGCTTTCCGTGATTTACACACTGTCACAAATTTACACTGGGTATTGAACTTAATACTTGAAAAGAACATTCGCTTTTATCTCGTCACGCAGTTCGATAAACGAAAGGGAGGAAACATTGGCTATTATTGTTGGATCGGCACAATACCTAGATTAACCAGACGGCATCTATACATGACCTTCAAAACTACATACATCATTCTTACTTGAGATTTTGACTCTTAAAGACTTGTATTAAAACATTGGACGCTTTTCGGTATTTTTCCCCGCGAGAATGCCAAAACACGAAAATTAGCCAAAAGTGCTTTCTTTATGCCACTGCTTGTTTTCGAGTTTTCGCTGCGAGAACGCGAAATATTTTTTTAAATCTCGCCGCGAGAATGCGAAAATAAAAAAAAGTAAAATCTCTCCGCGAAAACATAAATAATCCAATAGCGCTGTTTTTGTGTCACTGCTTTATTTGTGCCACTATAATCTCTCCGCGAGTACGCGAAAACACGACAACAAGAAACCGAAAGTAACTTGCAAGTGGATTGCACCCCAGTGCGCTTACTGTCTACACATTTTTAAACTCGGCAATACGAGTATACACGAGAATGAAAGTCGAGCATCAATGTTGATTTCTCTAAGCCGCCTGCTGGCGAAATTGGCCAATAAAGGCAAGTATCAGTTTTGTGTCTTCGTTAGCCTAACCTGGCGTTGAATCCGACATATGAAATGCCTACACTGACTTCTATCCTCTCTTTGAACTACATTAGCCTTAAATGCAAATTTGCCATATCAGTAATTTTAATATTCATGACCCATTTTACAAAATATTGTATATTGTGTTATATTAAAGTGGCATGAACTGCCATAATTCACACTTCTTTCATAATTTCTGATCGTCACGACAGTTAGTGGTTTTGAAGGCCATCGAAAATCTAAATGATTGGCGTTGGAACGAGGAAAATCCATACAGTATGTGGCCTGTACGAACCGAAAACGTGTTCGAAAAGTAAACAAAATTTAAATAACCGGGACGACCATTCATTCATTCTAAGGAAAAGTTAGTTTAAAACAATACTTTATCGCACATTTTTAAGACTAGAAGCAATGAAAAGCTTCTGAATTATACGTCTTGAGAAAAATAGCCAATAATTTCAACGTTCTGTTTTTAAGTCAAAATATCAACATTTTGGCAGCTCATGCCCCTTTAAATACTATGAACATACAAAAAAACATACAGATCTCCATAGTTAAGTATACTTAATTGACAGCCCTTATTATATGACCGCTGTCCCCTATATTTATCCCTTCAGATACTGTTGTATGCGTACAAACATAGGCGGATCCAGGGTGGGGTCCAGGGGGTCAGGACCCCCCTTTTTCCGAGCAAAAAAAAAAGAAGAGAAAAAAAGAAGAATTAACCCAGATCCAAACGTACCATTATATGTGCAATCTAATGCAAGGTCTGCCAGTTCCATGTCATCTTTAGTTTGATGGTAACCACTAACCACGCTAACTATGGGGATATGTTTCTTTTTGAATATTTTGCACAACATAGTCCGTGCTGCAATGTTAAGCAACGTGTTTCATGGTTCTAGCAACGAACCAGCTGAATTTTGAAAAATGAAATATCTGGATGTAAAAAATCACACAAAATTCGGTGATCATCTCGTCCCACAAACGAGTTTCATACCTTATAAACCTATATTCGATTATAATCACTGAAATGATGGCCTTATCTGACAGGAATATGGCACTCAAGAACAGAGAACAAAACTATATACACCGTTCGGCCATAGAGCTTCATCAAGTATGGCGGATCGTCGATGATTTATATACAAGAATTCTCGCCTAATGCGTTGGAATAGTGCCCCCCCCGCCCCTTCTCCATGCTTTAAAGCGTCAGAATGTTTCACTTAAAACTGGGAAACATAACGACTTTACTGTTAAAAAATCCGGAAATTATTAGCATTTTTAGTTGCAGAACACCCTCAGAACGCTTCTCGGACAATCAAGAACTCCAGAGCTTCCGGGGCCTAAAGCGGCCCCTGGGCCCTCACCTGATGTGTTGGGAAAGTCATCCCCTCCCCCATGCTTCAAAAATGTTACAAGTCTTCATCTATTTTACTGCTATTTTGTAAGAATTAAGGAGAGTAATATTCCGGAAATTATTAGCATTTTTAGTTGCAGAACACCCTCAGAACGCTTCCCATGCAATCTAGGTTTTCAATCTAGGTTAACCATAGAAGTCACGAACCCCAGGTTAACCATTAAGTCACGAAACCACATGTTAACCATAAAGTCATGAAACCAAAGGCTAACCATACAGTCACGAAACTAAAAGTTAACCACAAAATCACGAAACCACAGGTTAGCCATGAAGTCTCGAGACCACAGGTTAACCATAAAGTCACGAAACCTCAGGTTAACCACAAAGTCACGAAATCTCAGGTTAACCATAAAGTCACGAAACCTCAGGTTAACCATGAAGTCACGAACCACAGGTTAACTATAAAGTCACGAAATCTCAGGTTAACCATGATGTCACGAAATCAAAGGCTAACCATGAAGTCACGAAATCAAAGGTTAAAATCACAAAGTCACGAAACTACAGGCTAACCATGAAGTCACGAAATCAAAGGTTAAAACCACAAAGTCACGAAACTACAGGCTAACCATGAAGTCACGAAATCAAAGGTTAAAACCACAAAGTCACGAAACTACAGGTTAGCCATGAAGTTTAGAGACCACAGGTTAACGATAAAGTCACGAAACCTCAGGTTAACCACAAAATCACGAAATCTCAGGTTAACCATGAAGTCACGAAACAACAGGTTAACTATAAAGTCACGAACCACAGGTTAATCATTAAGTCACGAAACGACAGGTAATTAACCATTAAGTCTTACTTTAACGCACTGCTGAAACATTATATGATCATGGCAGCCGTTACTAAAGGTCTGGGGAACTATATGAAAAGATGAGTGGGAGGGATTTAATTCTGAGTTCTATCAGTTCGCTGGTAAAATCACCGATAGATCATCAGATTTATCGATAATCCTTTCAAATCTTATAGACTCTCCGTAATCACTTGACCTCAAACCGTCAAAATCAGGTGCTGCAAAATCAGGTCGCAGTTTTTCTGAAAACAAAAGGTTAATCAACAATCAGTTTTCGAGCGGAAAAAATAAATGCAAACCATGTCAAAAGCCTAGCAGTTGATTACTCTTTTATACATAAATACTAGTATAGAATGTCACGGAACCTCTTTGATAACGGTAATATCGAACAAGGGGAATATTGCGAGCAAAAATAACCAAAACGACAACCTCGGCTACGAAAAGCTTTGAACGTCACATAAAACTTGAGTAAATAATTCAAAATTACACAAAAAATGACAGCAGGATTCTGTTGTCAATCGCAACGCAAACACTACACATTGCGTTGAAAACAAGAGAATGAGCAAAGATGGTTCCCATGTGGCCATGTATCTGAGAGGAAAACTGACTACCTCGATCGATCCGTTAAGTGTGTGGGGGAGGCCGTTTAACCCACCCTCGATTAGATGAATTGTGTTTAAGTAATCACTAACAGAAAAGCTATCAAAGATCTGTGACTGTATTTAACTGAAGATGGTTGTGGATTGACCACGTGACTCGGAGAACTCTTTCCTCTTCTTTGATTCAGCCCATAGGTCTTCCATGTCATTGCACATTTTTCAACAGAGGGCCATAAATGGGGAAAACGGAAATAAAGAAATAACATGTTGTACCAGAAATGCACGAGAATATATAGTGCTCAATTGGTTTATTAATGCGTTAGTTGGCTGGTTGTTTGGTTGGTTTGCAGGTTAATTGGTTTGACGGCTGGTTGTTTGGTTGGCATGTTGACTTGCCGGTTAATTGGCTGACTGGTAGGTTGGCCGGATGGATGCTTAATTGCTTGATAGGTACGTTGATTAGTTGGTTCGATGGTTGACTGGTTTCATTGATTGGTTCGTTGGTTGACTGGTTTCATTGATTGGTTCGTTGGTTGACTGGCTTCATTGATTGGTTCGATGGCTGGCTGGTTGGATGCTTCATTGCTCGATTGGTTTGTTGATTCGTTAAATCATTGATTGGCAGTTAGCTTGGCGGGTTGGTTGGTCGGTCGGCAGGGTGGTTGGTTGGTCGGCAGGCTGCTTGGCGGGTTGGTTGGTCGGTCGGCAGGGTGGTTGGTTGGTCGGCAGGGTGGTTGGTTGGTCGGCAGGGTGGTTGGTTGGTCGGCAGGGTGGTTGGTTGGTCGGCAGGGTGGTTGGTTGGTCGGCAGGGTGGTTGGTTGGTCGGCAGGGTGGTTGGTTGGTCGGCAGGGTGGTTGGTTGGTCGGCAGGGTGGTTGGTTGGTCGGCAGGGTGGTTGGTTGGTCGGCAGGGTGGTTGGTTCGTTAGCTGCTTGGTTGATTCACTGTTCCATTGATTGATCGATTGATTGACTGATTGATACATTGATTGATACATTAGTTCACTGATGCGTTGATTGATTGATTGACAATTGATCGATACATTATTTGTCTTTCAGTACATCGATTGATTGAGTGCTTACCTTTGTGTCTAGCGCGTGGACCTACTAAGATATCCATCAGAAATATTACAAATCTTTACATGAATCAAAAAACAGGCCATGCTAGAAAATCTCTGTGCTGGGAAATCACGGGAAATCACGTAGACGGAAGCGTTATCAAGTCGGTACAGAGCATCGGTCAATATATCCCGTGAACTCGTGTCCTGGATAGGATTTTTGTGACGTCATTGCTGTTACTACAAAAAGAAGCTATTAGCCTTTCCAATGTTAACAATGTTATACGGATGATTGTCTTTTATCAAATTATTTTCATAAAAAAGCAATCGCGTAGCGTACGGAAATCGGTAATTATAACCTTGGCAAATCCTCTATCCGGCAAATTGCTGGTTTATCCAATAGAAGGGAAGTCGAGGAGGTCCTTAGTTGACATTATATTGGCATGTGAAAAGATGTATGAATTCCATCCAATCACATTGTCCAGTAGTTGAAAATGCAGACTTCCCTGTTAATATTCATGGTATTCCGGTTAACGAATTTTAGCTTCATATGTTCACCATATGACTCTTCAAATTACAGTATATTTTCTCGGAAACCCGGTTTGAAGTTTCAACCCCCGTGCAATTAAACCCATACCATGCCATTGCCAACAAAATGCCATTTGCCCGTATATCACAACACAGGGACCGCGGAGCAGGGGGGGGCCGGGGGGGGGCCTGCCCCCCCCCCCCCCCCCCAAATTTTGGCCTACCAATTTTTGTTTTTTTGGAAAAATATTTTTTTGCAGTTTTCTTACATACAAATATGGACTTGAAATAAAGTGGCCGAAATTCGAAGTGTGGTAGGGATGAGGGCCTTCTAATCTCGTCAATCTTATTTAAACTTCCGGTATTGCATTTTTTACATGCATATGAGATGATTTAAAAGATCAACGTCCTCGTAGTTTGGTATCTGAGATGAAAGTTGTCAATCAATTGACACAAAATACAACACGTTCCAAATGAAAATATTGTTTACAGAGCAAAAAATGGTTTTATACGAGTGTAGTCCGAAATATCTGCGATGGTGATGTAAGACATTTTCTGACAGATAGGCCATCATCATCATCATGGCCTATCTGTCAAAAAATGTCTTACATCACCATCGCAGATATTTCGGACTAGCATGGTCACTTCCTGACCGGCAAGTTAGTAAAACAGGATGAGACACATGTGTGGGGAAGGGAGGGGAGTCCCATTGGCCGAGTGGATAAAGCAAACCATTACAGTTCTTCCTTACCATACGTGCATTGACTCGGCGGGTTCACGGCCAACAATTTCTCCCTACACAACATTTCCCCAAGCGAGATTTACCCATAATGAAAATAATTCATTATTTAATGAATAACGTGGGCCATTTATTTCTTATATTCTTTTATTTTTCCAATATAAATTTGACCCGCTAACATAGAAATAAATCGGAAATAAGCATCATTGTTTGGTTGGAGTACTGGTTTGTAATCAGTCCAAAAAATCGGTATTATAGCATTTTTGCTGTTATCATTCAGGAAAATGTAATTAGAATAATAATATCAGAGCCAGTACTAAACATGTTTAACGCAAATTATGATCGAAAAATATAAGCGAATAAATATTTAATTTCCTGAATTTTTATTTCGGAGATTTCCTGCTCAATGTACACATTCTTTACAAATGATTCGACCGAAATTCTTAAAACAGAACAATTTATTCTATCATTTGACATTGGTTTCATTTTGAATTTTGCACACCACTGATGACACCTTACAATACTATATGCCGGGGAAAGTCTTTACACAGTGACCCAAACTTCAAGTTCCAAGTAATGAACTGGTAGAAACTTATCTGTATGGGGATCCTGGACCTTGAAGTTGCCCCGCTGCAACTTCAACAACCTCTAGTTAGGGATCCCCTTCTTGGAGCAATAACTCACAGTTTGTGATATATCTCAGTTTTCCAGTTCTCCATCAGCGCAAATTGAATAGTGATGGAGGTTGTGGTGTAATTCGGAAGTGTTTGAACAGGGTGTCTACCATTTTTTAGCTATCAAGCGATGGGTTTTTAAGCTGAATAAGTAATGCCAATGCCTCTGAGCTTCCGGTGCCGAGATGGTCACCGGACCACCGCTTCTTGAACTGGGGTCAAGTACCGATATTAGACATTTCTTAACTGAATGTAGTTATAAAAACAAGGAAGCAAATCATTTTTATTTCCAGAAAATCCTCAGAACGCATCTCCGGTCGTCTAGCGCCTCAGAGCTTCCGGGGCCTAGGCAACCCCTGGACCCTCGCCTGGTGGGCTGTGATAGTTGGCCCCCCCAAACGCAATTATGCTCCGCGGTCCCTGCAACATTTCGATATCGCCGGAAATATTTGGTTTTGCCCTTGCAGCACTTAATGGAACTGGCCTGCCTTCATCATGGGAATAGATGAAGTGACCAGCTGGACACAAACCTGCTTTTATCACGGGGTTACGGATGCAAAACTGTTTTCATCATGGGGGGTGTACTGACCAGCCGCATACGGACCTGATGCTTTCATCGTGGGAGGAGGTGTAGTGACGAGGCGGATATAGACCTGCTTTCAACTGAGATTAGTTCTAGCGACCAGACAGATACGGACCTACTTTCATCATAACGCATCTTCATCTTTCTGTGAACCCAGAGCTCCCGGTGGCCCCTTTACTCCCATGCTATAAATATAAGTTATCATCGTTCAGATTTGACGACTTATTGTTTCCAGTGACTGGAGTTATATATGACTTTCATCCACTTGTCGGGAGAGATTGGCATTTTAGAATAATTAAGCCAAGCCAAAACTCTCCGCAGAAGATACACCGAAAACAAAATGGTTAGATGGAACTCTTGATTAATTGTTGTTTTGTGCCACACTAAGGATTATTTCAGCTATATGGTGGGTTTAGTTTGAGAGGAAATCGGACTGTTTGCCGTGAGGAATCCTCGATATGACGGTTGAAAGAGTACAGGGGGATGCAGCACGTTGGTGAAGCCTGGTTAGAGTTACTTCCCTTGTATTGCCAACAACTGGTAGGCGGGAGACCAGAGACTCCTTTGTTTAATGTCGCTTTCTATGCGATTTGTTTCACTTTTTATCTGCCAACTCTTGATATCATGAAATAATTTATGAAATCATAAGTTCTTTTATGATATCATGAATTCTTAAATACAACGTAAAACGGTTTGCCATACGAACAGAAGTTCTTCGACAAAAAGCTGGTCATCCACATGGAACTCGATTCTCTCGGGGTCAAAAAGTAGAAATCTACATACATCAGTCTTTGTTGCTATTTTGCGATTTCGATTCTAAAGGTGGGACAATCTCGTGGCAAGTCACGCCCCACTTGGTAATCTCGTGGCAAGTCACACCCCACTTGGTAATCTCGTGGCAAGTCACACCCCACTTGGTAATCTCGTGGCAAGTCACACCCCACTTGGTAATCTCGTGGCAAGTCACACCCCACTTGGTAATCTCGTAGCAAGTCACGCCCCACTTGGTAATCTCGTGGCAAGTCACACCCCACTTGGTAATCTCGTGGCAAGTCACACCCCACTTGGTAATCTCGTGGCAAGTCACACCCCACTTGGTAATCTCGTGGCAAGTCACGCCCCACTTGGTAATCTCGTGGCAAGTCACACCCCACTTGGTAATCTCGTGGCAAGTCACACCCCACTTGGTAATCTCGTGGCAAGTCACGCCCCACTTGGTAATCTCGTGGCAAGTCACGCCCCACTTGGTAATCTCGTGGCAAGTCACGCCCCACTTGGTAATCTCGTGGCAAGTCACACCCCACTTGGTAATCTCGTGGCAAGTCACACCCAAATTGGTAATCTCGTAGCAAGTCACACCCCACTTGGTAATCTCGTGGCAAGTCACACCCCGCTTGGTAATCTCTTGGTAATCTCGTGGCAAGTCACACCCCACTTGGTTATCTCGTGGCAAGTCACACCCCACTTGGTAATCTTATTACACTTAATATAGCCGTGAGGTACGAGGACGCCCCAAGTGGCTCTTGTATGATAGCTCAACCCTCTGTTCAGCCAATCGGGATGACGGGCCTATCTTTGTGTACCCAAGTAGGCCTACTAACAAGTTGTCTTGATATGCATAAATAACCGCGCCATCATTGTTGAGATTTATCTTAATGTAAATCTCCTCACAGTGTTGACTATTATCAGCTGTCATTGTAACTCTCTAGTTTTTGAAGTTACGTAAGGTCAGAGTGTGTTTGCCAAGGAGTATAGAAAGTCTATCTATACTCCTTGGTGTTTGCCGCCTAGCGCTTTGAGCAAGGAATAAAGTTTGTCTCAATTTAATAATCAGTTATTGTCTTAGTAATGGTACGGACATAACAATCATAATTGCCTGTTCAGTGGAACAGGAAATCAGAGGGGAATAACTCTCACTGACAAAATGGATAGCTTGAGTGGACGTATACATTAATTAAAACATGGGATAACACATACAAAACTCGCAATCCAACGAAAATCCGACAATCCAGCAAAGACAATATATCTTGGGTTGGATGTGTTGCACTGGATTAATTTATTTTTTTTTTAAACCCGAAGGCAATTTAATTTATACATAATATCATACGTTAACAGTTATCCAAACATTCCCGCATGCTTTAGAACGTTTGGCCAGTAGTGTAAGGGATTATGTAACCAATCTTAGCTTAACAGTGAAAGTATTAATTTAAAGGCTTTGGGTTTATCTTTAGTTCAAATAATCAACATCATCAACATTTGGACGTACAAACGGCCTGAATGTGAAAGAATTTGAAAAAAATAAATAAATAAAACAAAATGATAAAAAAGAATTGTAACAGGCAAATGAAATCAGTAACTATACATATTGAAAAGAAATAAAAGCACACTTCAATACGTGACAGAGCAAAGTTCATATTATTAGCTTGTTGATGTTTTGAAGTAAAGGTGCACCTTTGGTTGTACTGTTTATAGGCATTAGCCATGTTGTGGAATCCACAGCACAAGTTAACATGGCTATAAGAGTTGTGTCCCTCGATTCACATAAGTTACCATCTCAAGTGCAACAATATCGTTAAAAGTGGCTCAATTTATCTTTTCTCCACTTCGATACCACGTGTCTTTGTCCTACTCTTAGAAATTTGTTAATTTTTGTTTTCAAATATTCTAAACTATGTATTTTTTCTTAACGCTTAATTTTATAAATACCATATTTCCCACTGGGGTTTCTGATATAAATCTTTGCTAATAAGGAGTTACTTACGGGTACCTTCACAAACGCCACCTCATTATTTAATCTGCCGTTAAGCTAATTTTCTTTTGAACAAGCGGCCCTGGCCATACATCGAAAAATTTTCCGATTTGACCAATTAAACGGAGGAACAGCTTAATGAATATAAATGAGCTATACTAAATAGCCTCGAGAACACCTGAATGCGCGCGATTAGCACTTTGTTTATCTCGACAAATCAACAAACAAAAAACACGCGGCTCGAGAGCTTGAGATTAGACACGAGAATACGCGTCAATATGCGAGATCAAAATGTAGGCGGTTTAGTAAATAAAACGCAATGAAAAGTATTTTTAATCGTGTTTCTATCGTGTTTTACATAGGAAGTGATCCGATTTCATAAAGTATAACACAAAAATAAATCTTGCTATATTTTTCAGCGCGTCTTAGATTTCGATTTAGCCTGGTTGTGTATCTATAACGCGATCTCCCTTCTCGGCCATCATAGTTATCGGACAATAACAATTGAAATCCCGTTGAAACGAATGAATGAACGCTTCAGCTTATAAAAGTTGTGAGAAGATATCAAATAGATAAGTGTGATTTGTAGTGGATTCGAGGAACAAGAAAAGAAACCAGTGAAATTGATACTTTTTCGGGCGTACATGTATTTGATTTTGGGCCTTAAAATGGCCTTTGGAAAAAACTATACTCTTCTGACCAGAAATAAATTTCAGCGGAGGGTAACATCTCATCCATCCTCGGATACCCAGGGTTAAATTCTCGACAAGCTCACCCCTTAATGTGAGCGTAAGCGGAATTTTTAACCGTGGGTTTCGACGATGCATCTCATCGCGATAATACGATTCTTCATCTGAGGAATAAAATGGAGGTCTCCTTACTGTTGGTGTCACGGGTCCCTCCAGGTTTGGTTTGCCAATGGAATTCCCGTGTCTTTTAACCACCTGTTAGAAAATGATGATACCTTGAAAATTAGAACAATGATATACTTTTAGAGCTGAAAACCTTGAACGATTAAGAAAACTGTGATGTTTTAGCACAATATATTGAATATTTCTTTAAAGGAGTTCAACCAGTCGCATGTTGTTTGGGCTTTATTGTCTTAGCTATAGGAGGGAATTATTACTGCTACTTTTTTCCTTTGTTTTTAGGGGCCTCGGTTATGGAAGCCGAATACGGACATTTTAGTTCGCGTGCTTGGCCACCCCGCCAGACTCGCCAAAGCAAATGATTCGCGACTTTCTCTTCCCCGCGAAACTCACCAAACACGCCAACCACGCTAATCAACTTTATAAAAAAAATCATATTTTTTTTTCAAACATTTCATTCGCGCCCTTTGCTACCTTTGCGAGGCTGGTGGGGGCGAGAAGGTGCGATTCCATATCATTCGCGACTTTCTCGACCTTGGCGGGGTCGCCAAACACGCCATGGTTGCGAAACACGCTAAAAAAAAATAGTATTTTTTAGCAATCCCGAATCACGACCTTCACGTGCTTGGCGGGGTCGCGAAAGGCGCAAGGGTCGCGAAGGTCGCTAACGGCGCGAAGGTCGCCAACCACACGAAGGTCGCCAAACTAGCGAATTGCTGTGTGGACTTGATGTATAACTTAGCTTTGGCGTGACTGGCTACCCTCGCGCCCTTCGCGACCTTCGCGACCCTCGCACCCTTTGCGATCCCGCTAAGCACGCAAAGGTCGCGAAGGTCGCGATTCGGGATTGCAAAAAAATACTATCTTTTTATTAGCGTGTTTCGCGACCTTGGCGAGTTTCGCGACCCTCGAGAAAGTCGCGAATGATATAGAATCGCGACCTTCTCGCCCCCGCCAACCTCGCCAAGGTAGCGAAGGACGAAAATGAAATGTTTAAAAAAATACTATTTTTTTATTAAGTTGATTAGCGTGGTTGGCGTGTTTGGCGAGTTTGACGGGGTAGAGAAAGTCGCGAATCAACTGCTTTGGCGAGTCTGGCGGGGTCGCGAAGCTCGAGAATAAAATGTCCGTATTCGGCTTCCATTCCATTCCATACTTAGCCACCATAGCAAACATTGAACTGTGCTAACTGTTGACGTGATGGCAGCAGGTCACAGTTTCATTTTCCTTCATTTCCCATTTGCGGTAATGTTAATGTCTGCTCTCATAGCACCTTCCCTAACTTTCGTTGAACCAAATCCTTCGGTGGGGGCCTTGAACAGTCCTTTGGCAGTATTTTAAGCACAATTTTTTCATATGTTGAAGGTAGAAATTTTGAGATACGAGTAGAATCAGCTGATAGGGGTGTCTTTGAACATATACCTCCGCTCAAAACAAACCAAAGCACCCCCAACTCCCAGATCTCCATCCACCTGAACTGGTCCCATTCCACTTCTAAAATCATTTCCAGACAGTAATTCAACCCCTGTCCTTCCATAAAAACTACAAAAATGCCCAGAAAAAAAATGCAGGGGGCCAGGAAAAAATAATTAAAAAAACACACAAAAATATCTGGAACTTCTTTCGTCCCTAGGAATTTCCGGAAGTGACAAACTGTGACCTGTATCCTAACAGAGGCACAAAATTCCTTCACTCTACTTCTAAATCTAACACATTGAGGTTAAAGGTATTTGGAATGATCTCTCAAGAGGAAAACTAAATGAAATGAACACTAAGCCTTCTGTAGCCCTCCCATTTACACCACCCCCCATTAGAACATAACAAGGACAATGACCGGTGAGCTAAAAAAAGCTTAAAATTGTCATATCTCAGCTCTGGGAAAACATATTTGAACTCTGTAAACTAGTGTGACTTCTACTAAGAGTGTTCTCCCACAAAATACTAACTTTATGAGGACACATATCTTTCTGTGGCTTCCTCAACTAAAATATACTGTGCATTTGTTAAATTTTAAGATTTGTTGGATTTCAAAATGGATAAATTCTACTCAAAGTCAGTCATACTGTGGCCAAATTTAAACAGCTTGAAAAAACAAGTGTTATTCTTGTATCCCAGGTTGATTTTAGGCTCAAAATTGTACTTGAAAGCTTAAAACCAGAGGAAGAAGTCCCCTGCCACACGGCTTATTGTTGGGATCCCCCAACACAAAACTCTGTTCAAAACTGCCCACAAGTACCCTTGAATATAAACTTAATTATTAGCCTAGCCCAGAGAACAAAACTGCACCCCAAAGTCAAACAAGGGTCTAAAAGGATATTTCTGGGAAAATATGATTAGATTTAAGAAAAAATATGCAAAAAAACATGTTTTTTTCGGGATTGCAAAAAAATACTATCTTTTTATTAGCGTGTTTCGCGACCTTGGCGAGTTTCGCGACCCTCGAGAAAGTCGCGAATGATATAGAATCGCGACCTTCTCGCCCCCGCCAACCTCGCCAAGGTAGCGAAGGACGAAAATGAAATGTTTAAAAAAATACTATTTTTTTATTAAGTTGATTAGCGTGGTTGGCGTGTTTGGCGAGTTTGACGGGGTAGAGAAAGTCGCGAATCAACTGCTTTGGCGAGTCTGGCGGGGTCGCGAAGCTCGAGAATAAAATGTCCGTATTCGGCTTCCATTCCATTCCATACTTAGCCACCATAGCAAACATTGAACTGTGCTAACTGTTGACGTGATGGCAGCAGGTCACAGTTTCATTTTCCTTCATTTCCCATTCGCGGTAATGTTAATGTCTGCTCTCATAGCACCTTCCCTAACTTTCGTTGAACCAAATCCTTCGGTGGGGGCCTTGAACAGTCCTTTGGCAGTATTTTAAGCACAATTTTTTCATATGTTGAAGGTAGAAATTTTGAGATACGAGTAGAATCAGCTGATAGGGGTGTCTTTGAACATATACCTCCGCTCAAAACAAACCAAAGCACCCCCAACTACCAGATCTCCATCCACCTGAACTGGTCCCATTCCACTTCTAAAATCATTTCCAGACAGTAATTCAACCCCTGTCCTTCCATAAAAACTACAAAAATGCCCAGAAAAAAAATGCAGGGGGCCAGGAAAAAATAATAAAAAAAACACACAAAAATATCTGGAACTTCTTTCGTCCCTAGGAATTTCCGGAAGTGACAAACTGTGACCTGTATCCTAACAGAGGCACAAAATTCCTTCACTCTACTTCTAAATCTAACACATTGAGGTTAAAGGTATTTGGAATGATCTCTCAAGAGGAAAACTAAATGAAATGAACACTAAGCCTTATGTAGCCCTCCCATTTACACCACCCCCCATTAGAACATAACAAGGACAATGACCGGTGAGCTAAAAAAGCTTAAAATTGTCATATCTCAGCTCTGGGAAAACATATTTGAACTCTGTAAACTAGTGTGACTTCTACTAAGAGTGTTCTACCACAAAATACTAACTTTATGAGGACACATATCTTTCTGTGGCTTCCTCAACTAAAATATACTGTGCATTTGTTAAATTTTAAGATTTGTTGGATTTCAAAATGGATAAATTCTACTCAAAGTCAGTCATACTGTGGCCAAATTTAAACAGCTTGAAAAAACAAGTGTTATTCTTGTATCCCAGGTTGATTTTAGGCTCAAAATTGTACTTGAAAGCTTAAAACCAGAGGAAGAAGTCCCCTGCCACACGGCTTATTGTTGGGATCCCCCAACACAAAACTCTGTTCAAAACTGCCCACAAGTACCCTTGAATATAAACTTAATTATTAGCCTAGCCCAGAGAACAAAACTGCACCCCAAAGTCAAACAAGGGTCTAAAAGGATATTTCTGGGAAAATATGATTAGATTTAAGAAAAAATATGCAAAAAAACATGTTTTTTTCGGGATTGCAAAAAAATACTATCTTTTTATTAGCGTGTTTCGCGACCTTGGCGAGTTTCGCGACCCTCGAGAAAGTCGCGAATGATATAGAATCGCGACCTTCTCGCCCCCGCCAACCTCGCCAAGGTAGCGAAGGACGAAAATGAAATGTTTAAAAAAATACTATTTTTTTATTAAGTTGATTAGCGTGGTTGGCGTGTTTGGCGAGTTTGACGGGGTAGAGAAAGTCGCGAATCAACTGCTTTGGCGAGTCTGGCGGGGTCGCGAAGCTCGAGAATAAAATGTCTTTATTCGGCTTCCATTCCATTCCATACTTAGCCACCATAGCAAACATTGAACTGTGCTAACTGTTGACGTGATGGCAGCAGGTCACAGTTTCATTTTCCTTCATTTCCCATTCGCGGTAATGTTAATGTCTGCTCTCATAGCACCTTCCCTAACTTTCGTTGAACCAAATCCTTCGGTGGGGGCCTTGAACAGTCCTTTGGCAGTATTTTAAGCACAATTTTTTCATATGTTGAAGGTAGAAATTTTGAGATACGAGTAGAATCAGCTGATAGGGGTGTCTTTGAACATATACCTCCGCTCAAAACAAACCAAAGCACCCCCAACTACCAGATCTCCATCCACCTGAACTGGTCCCACTCCACTTCTAAAATCATTTCCAGACAGTAATTCAACCCCTGTCCTTCCATAAAAACTACAAAAATGCCCAGAAAAAAAATGCAGGGGGCCATGAAAAAATAATTAAAAAAACACACAAAAATATCTGGAACTTCTTTCGTCCCTAGGAATTTCCGGAAGTGACAAACTGTGACCTGTATCCTAACAGAGGCACAAAATTCCTTCACTCTACTTCTAAATCTAACACATTGAGGTTAAAGGTATTTGGAATGATCTCTCAAGAGGAAAACTAAATGAAATGAACACTAAGCCTTCTGTAGCCCTCCCATTTACACCACCCCCCATTAGAACATAACAAGGACAATGAACGGTGAGCTAAAAAAAGCTTAAAATTGTCATATCTCAGCTCTGGGAAAACATATTTGAACTCTGTAAACTAGTGTGACTTCTACTAAGAGTGTTCTACCACAAAATACTAACTTTATGAGGACACATATCTTTCTGTGGCTTCCTCAACTAAAATATACTGTGCATTTGTTATATTTTAAGATTTGTTGGATTTCAAAATGGATAAATTCTACTCAAAGTCAGTCATACTGTGGCCAAATTTAAACAGCTTGAAAAAACAAGTGTTATTCTTGTATCCCAGGTTGATTTTAGGCTCAAAATTGTACTTGAAAGCTTAAAACCAGAGGAAGAAGTCCCCTGCCACACGGCTTATTGTTGGGATCCCCCAACACAAAACTCTGTTCAAAACTGCCCACAAGTACCCTTGAATATAAACTTAATTACTAGCCTAGCCCAGAGAACAAAACTGCACCCCAAAGTCAAACAAGGGTCTAAAAGGATATTTCTGGGAAAATATGATTAGATTTAAGAAAAAATATGCAAAAAAACATGTTTTTTTCGGGATTGCAAAAAAATACTATCTTTTTATTAGCGTGTTTCGCGACCTTGGCGAGTTTCGCGACCCTCGAGAAAGTCGCGAATGATATAGAATCGCGACCTTCTCGCCCCCGCCAACCTCGCCAAGGTAGCGAAGGACGAAAATGAAATGTTTAAAAAAATACTATTTTTTTATTAAGTTGATTAGCGTGGTTGGCGTGTTTGGCGAGTTTGACGGGGTAGAGAAAGTCGCGAATCAACTGCTTTGGCGAGTCTGGCGGGGTCGCGAAGCTCGAGAATAAAATGTCTTTATTCGGCTTCCATTCCATTCCATACTTAGCCACCATAGCAAACATTGAACTGTGCTAACTGTTGACGTGATGGCAGCAGGTCACAGTTTCATTTTCCTTCATTTCCCATTCGCGGTAATGTTAATGTCTGCTCTCATAGCACCTTCCCTAACTTTCGTTGAACCAAATCCTTCGGTGGGGGCCTTGAACAGTCCTTTGGCAGTATTTTAAGCACAATTTTTTCATATGTTGAAGGTAGAAATTTTGAGATACGAGTAGAATCAGCTGATAGGGGTGTCTTTGAACATATACCTCCGCTCAAAACAAACCAAAGCACCCCCAACTACCAGATCTCCATCCACCTGAACTGGTCCCATTCCACTTCTAAAATCATTTCCAGACAGTAATTCAACCCCTGTCCTTCCATAAAAACTACAAAAATGCCCAGAAAAAAAAATGCAGGGGGCCAGGAAAAAATAATAAAAAAAACACACAAAAATATCTGGAACTTCTTTCGTCCCTAGGAATTTCCGGAAGTGACAAACTGTGACCTGTATCCTAACAGAGGCACAAAATTCCTTCACTCTACTTCTAAATCTAACACATTGAGGTTAAAGGTATTTGGAATGATCTCTCAAGAGGAAAACTAAATGAAATGAACACTAAGCCTTCTGTAGCCCTCCCATTTACACCACCCCCCATTAGAACATAACAAGGACAATGACCGGTGAGCTAAAAAAAGCTTAAAATTGTCATATCACAGCTCTGGGAAAACATATTTGAACTCTGTAAACTAGTGTGACTTCTACTAAGAGTGTTCTACCACAAAATACTAACTTTATGAGGACACATATCTTTCTGTGGCTTCCTCAACTAAAATATACTGTGCATTTGTTAAATTTTAAGATTTGTTGGATTTCAAAATGGATAAATTCTACTCAAAGTCAGTCATACTGTGGCCAAATTTAAACAGCTTGAAAAAACAAGTGTTATTCTTGTATCCCAGGTTGATTTTAGGCTCAAAATTGTACTTGAAAGCTTAAAACCAGAGGAAGAAGTCCCCTGCCACACGGCTTATTGTTGGGATCCCCCAACACAAAACTCTGTTCAAAACTGCCCACAAGTACCCTTGAATATAAACTTAATTATTAGCCTAGCCCAGAGAACAAAACTGCACCCCAAAGTCAAACAAGGGTCTAAAAGGATATTTCTGGGAAAATATGATTAGATTTAAGAAAAAATATGCAAAAAAACATGTTTTTTTCGGGATTGCAAAAAAATACTATCTTTTTATTAGCGTGTTTCGCGACCTTGGCGAGTTTCGCGACCCTCGAGAAAGTCGCGAATGATATAGAATCGCGACCTTCTCGCCCCCGCCAACCTCGCCAAGGTAGCGAAGGACGAAAATGAAATGTTTAAAAAAATACTATTTTTTTATTAAGTTGATTAGCGTGGTTGGCGTGTTTGGCGAGTTTGACGGGGTAGAGAAAGTCGCGAATCAACTGCTTTGGCGAGTCTGGCGGGGTCGCGAAGCTCGAGAATAAAATGTCTTTATTCGGCTTCCATTCCATTCCATACTTAGCCACCATAGCAAACATTGAACTGTGCTAACTGTTGACGTGATGGCAGCAGGTCACAGTTTCATTTTCCTTCATTTCCCATTCGCGGTAATGTTAATGTCTGCTCTCATAGCACCTTCCCTAACTTTCGTTGAACCAAATCCTTCGGTGGGGGCCTTGAACAGTCCTTTGGCAGTATTTTAAGCACAATTTTTTCATATGTTGAAGGTAGAAATTTTGAGATACGAGTAGAATCAGCTGATAGGGGTGTCTTTGAACATATACCTCCGCTCAAAACAAACCAAAGCACCCCCAACTACCAGATCTCCATCCACCTGAACTGGTCCCATTCCACTTCTAAAATCATTTCCAGACAGTAATTCAACCCCTGTCCTTCCATAAAAACTACAAAAATGCCCAGAAAAAAAATGCAGGGGGCCAGGAAAAAATAATAAAAAAAACACACAAAAATATCTGGAACTTCTTTCGTTTCCGGAAGTGACAAACTGTGACCTGTATCCTAACAGAGGCACAAAATTCCTTCACTCTACTTCTAAATCTAACACATTGAGGTTAAAGGTATTTGGAATGATCTCTCAAGAGGAAAACTAAATGCAATGAACACTAAGCCTTCTGTAGCCCTCCCATTTACACCACCCCCCATTAGAACATAACAAGGACAATGACCGGTGAGCTAAAAAAGCTTAAAATTGTCATATCTCAGCTCTGGGAAAACATATTTGAACTCTGTAAACTAGTGTGACTTCTACTAAGAGTGTTCTACCACAAAATACTAACTTTATGAGGACACATATCTTTCTGTGGCTTCCTCAACTAAAATATACTGTGCATTTGTTAAATTTTAAGATTTGTTGGATTTCAAAATGGATAAATTCTACTCAAAGTCAGTCATACTGTGGCCAAATTTAAACCGCTTGAAAAAACAAGTGTTATTCTTGTATCCCAGGTTGTTTTTAGGCTCAAAATTGTACTTGAAAGCTTAAAACCAGAGGAAGAAGTCCCCTGCCACACGGCTTATTGTTGGGATCCCCCAACACAAAACTCTGTTCAAAACTGCCCACACGTACCCTTGAATATAAACTTTATTATTAGCCTAGCCCAGAGAACAAAACTGCACCCCAAAGTCAAACAAGGTTCTAAAAGGATATTTCTGGGAAAATATGATTAGATTTAAGAAAAAATATGCAAAAAAACATGTTTTTTTAGGGATTGCAAAAAAATACTATCTTTTTATTAGCGTGTTTCGCGACCTTGGCGAGTTTCGCGACCCTCGAGAAAGTCGCGAATGATATAGAATCGCGACCTTCTCGCCCCCGCCAACCTCGCCAAGGTAGCGAAGGACGAAAATGAAATGTTTAAAAAAATACTATTTTTTTATTAAGTTGATTAGCGTGGTTGGCGTGTTTGGCGAGTTTGACGGGGTAGAGAAAGTCGCGAATCAACTGCTTTGGCGAGTCTGGCGGGGTCGCGAAGCTCGAGAATAAAATGTCCGTATTCGGCTTCCATTCCATTCCATACTTAGCCACCATAGCAAACATTGAACTGTGCTAACTGTTGACGTGATGGCAGCAGGTCACAGTTTCATTTTCCTTCATTTCCCATTTGCGGTAATGTTAATGTCTGCTCTCATAGCACCTTCCCTAACTTTCGTTGAACCAAATCCTTCGGTGGGGGCCTTGAACAGTCCTTTGGCAGTATTTTAAGCACAATTTTTTCATATGTTGAAGGTAGAAATTTTGAGATACGAGTAGAATCAGCTGATAGGGGTGTCTTTGAACATATACCTCCGCTCAAAACAAACCAAAGCACCCCCAACTCCCAGATCTCCATCCACCTGAACTGGTCCCATTCCACTTCTAAAATCATTTCCAGACAGTAATTCAACCCCTGTCCTTCCATAAAAACTACAAAAATGCCCAGAAAAAAAATGCAGGGGGCCAGGAAAAAATAATAAAAAAAACACACAAAAATATCTGGAACTTCTTTCGTTTCCGGAAGTGACAAACTGTGACCTGTATCCTAACAGAGGCACAAAATTCCTTCACTCTACTTCTAAATCTAACACATTGAGGTTAAAGGTATTTGGAATGATCTCTCAAGAGGAAAACTAAATGCAATGAACACTAAGCCTTCTGTAGCCCTCCCATTTACACCACCCCCCATTAGAACATAACAAGGACAATGACCGGTGAGCTAAAAAAGCTTAAAATTGTCATATCTCAGCTCTGGGAAAACATATTTGAACTCTGTAAACTAGTGTGACTTCTACTAAGAGTGTTCTACCACAAAATACTAACTTTATGAGGACACATATCTTTCTGTGGCTTCCTCAACTAAAATATACTGTGCATTTGTTAAATTTTAAGATTTGTTGGATTTCAAAATGGATAAATTCTACTCAAAGTCAGTCATACTGTGGCCAAATTTAAACAGCTTGAAAAAACAAGTGTTATTCTTGTATCCCAGGTTGATTTTAGGCTCAAAATTGTACTTGAAAGCTTAAAACCAGAGGAAGAAGTCCCCTGCCACACGGCTTATTGTTGGGATCCCCCAACACAAAACTCTGTTCAAAACTGCCCACAAGTACCCTTGAATATAAACTTAATTATTAGCCTAGCCCAGAGAACAAAACTGCACCCCAAAGTCAAACAAGGGTCTAAAAGGATATTTCTGGGAAAATATGATTAGATTTAAGAAAAAATATGCAAAAAAACATGGGGGTGGGGTAAATGTAAGTAGTAAGTCCCTGGAGATGGCCCCATTTGACCTTTTTGACCCCTAGATGTGACGTCACGGACCTATGGATGACGTCACCTGAAGTGCCGCCATCTTGGATGACGTCACCGGAAGTTCGGCCATTCTGGATGACGTCACCGGGAGTGCCGCCATCTTGGTGACGTCACCGGAAGTGTCGCCATCTTGGATGACGTACCCGGAAGTGCCATTGAATGACGTAGCCGGAAATGTCGCCATGTTGGCCGGAAGTGTCGCCATGTTGGCTGTCTTAAGGACGGGGGTTTCCCTCGGAAAGTAAATATAAACGAGGTTCCTTGACGTCACGCATGTCATCAGAATTATTTTTAGACGGGAATTTCCGGAGAACGCTCTTTAGGAGAATGTTTTTCTCAAAGAAATAGTATGAATTAAACCAACAAGTGTTAGGCAGTGATAAAAGATGATTATACTCACGTGGTTGATTACGTCTAGGTTTTCAACAAAGTGTTATTGGTATAGCTTAGTGTCTCAAGTGAAAAATACTGAAGGGTATAGGGTGACATTACGTACAATGTTTGAAGACGGGAAAATAAGTGTTAGTCGGTTATATGTACTTCGGCGTTTTACTATAGATGTATGTAAAAGAGTGTCCTGTACAGAAGCAAACGCCATTGCGCTGATATACAACCGCTTTTTACTTTCCACCCAACACGGGGAGTAGAACATGTCTGGACCTGTGTAGGTGACGTCATACATGTGTATGAACATATGCAGGGCGTGTTCAGACAGGAACTATATAGACAGCCAATCATATATCGAGTCCACCCCAATGATTCGCTGGAATGAATCTGTTATAAAAGGACTCAACGAAGACATCTCACACAGTATTTGTAACCATAGACTGAATCACAGTAAATCGTCATGTATCCTATCATCAACGGAGCAGGGGTGAAAGTTAAAAGTAAAGACCATTGGCTGTACGTAGAAATCTCCTTCCCTCCGAGCAAAGATGGTGTGACAAAGTACCTGACTTTAACCGTAGAAGCTTGGAGACGTTTTAAAGATAATTTCGATGAGGTCGAACAGTGCCTGAAAACACGGAAGTGTACAGATTCGCCTAGACCATTGGACAATAACGTGTATTTGACCGTAAGCGAATACAATGGCGAGATGTTGGTTCACGTTCGCAAATGGCAGACCGGACACTTTCAAAAAAACAAAATATTCCCTCAGAAAACAGGTGTAGTAATGACGCAGGATTTTTGGAACGAGCTGATGAAGAACAGTGCTCTGATCGATGCAGACCTCTCAACGTGTGACGGAGTGAATAACTTTTTATCTCCCGATCCTAATCATTTAGCAGTTATTCGTTACGAAGTACCCCAGCAAGATCGTGTGGAAGAACAAATTTTAACCAGTATGACAAAAAGGATAATAAATAATGTCAATGAATTGGTCACTTACTACTGTTCTGGATGTACTACGGGTGTGGACAGCTTGCGCCGTCACGATTGTTGCCAGTTAGTGTATGCAGACCGTGTAGAACCTGTTTTAGACAAAGCTCTGAAACGTATGGATGTTGCAAGAATTATGGACGACGTGAAAGAAGTACTGCAACAAGACCTACCTGATTCCTTAAGATACTACTTTTGTGAGCTAAACTGGATTGGGAGACTGAAAACACAGTGGGGCGATAAACTGTTGGCAGCTCTTCAAAAAGAGGAAGAAAAATCCTATTAACTTTTATCTAAAGGTCCCATATCTTGATGTATGGTCGTTTTGACTTTTCTGAACCTTTGACTTTTTTCAATGATGAATCTAGTGTCTATTTGTAGGATTTGTTGCTTTGGCTTTTCTGTTTAGTAAAAGAAAAAAAAACTGAGTTGTTATTTATCAATGCGTTTGTAGTAATACTGTAATCATTCCTAACGATGTATTCGGAGAGTAAAGACGCATATTTGAGGTAGATTTTTTATGATTTAAAAAAGAACACGGCTTTTGGCGGTATAAAAACCCTGTATAACAGAGCCAAAGCGGATGGTAAAAATTACACTTACGATGATATAAAAGGGGGGGGGGGGGGGGGGTAACTCTCACTGACAAAATGGATAGCTTGAGTGGACATATACATTAATTAAAACATGGGATAACACATACAAAACTCGCAATGCAATGAAAATCCGAGAGCAAAGACAATATATGTTGGGTTGGATGTGTTGCACTGCATTAATTTATTTATTTATTTTTTTAAACCCGAAGGCAATTTTATTTATACATGATGTCATACGTTAACAGTTATCCAAAAATTCCTGCATGATTCATAACGTTTGACCAGTAGTGTAAGGGATTATGTAACCAATCTTAGCTTAACAGTGAAAGTATTAATTTAAAGGCTTTGGGTTTATCTTTAGTTCAAATAATCAACATCATCAACATTTGGACGTACAAAGGGCCTGAATGTGAAAGAATTTGAAAAAAAATAAATCAATAAAACAAAATGATAAAAAAAAATTGTAACAGGCAAATGAAATCAGTAACTATACATATTGAAAAGAAATAAAAGCACACTTCAATACGTGACAGAGTAAAGTTCATATTATTAGCTTGTTGATGTTTTGAAGTAAAGGTGCACCTTTGGTGGTACTGTTTATAGGCATTAGCCATGTTGTGGAATCCACGCACAAGTTAACATGGCTATAAGAGTTGTGTCCCTTGATTCACATAAGTTACCATCTCAAGTGCAACAAAATACATTAAAAGTGGCTCAATTTGTCTTTTCTCCACTTCGATACCACGTGTCTTTGTCCTACTCTTAGAAATTTGTTAATTTTTGTTTTCAAATATTCTAAACTATGTATTTTTTCTTAACGCTTAATTTTATAAATACCATATTTCCCACTGGGGTTTCTGATATAAATCTTTGCTAATAAGGAGTTACTTACGGGTACCTTCACAAACGCCACCTCATTATTTAATCTGCCGTTAAGCTAATTTTCTTTTGAACAAGCGGCCCTGGCCATACATCGAAAAATTTTCCGATTTGACCAATTAAACGGAGGTACAGCTTAATGAATATAAATGAGCTATACTAAATAGCCTCGAGAACACCTGAATGCGCGCGATTAGCACTTTGTTTATCTCGACAAATAAACAAACAAAAAACACGCGGCTTGAGATTAGACACGAGAATACGCGTCAATATGCGAGATCAAAATGTAGGCGGTTTAGTAAGTAAAACGCAATGAAAAGTATTTTTCATCGTGTTTCTATCGTGTTTTACATAGGAAGTGATCCGATTTCATAAAGTATAACACAAAAATAAATCTTGCTATATTTTTCAGCGCGTCTTGGGTATCTATAACGCGATGCCCCTTCTCGGCGATCATAGTTATCGGACAATAACAATTGAAATCCCGTTGAAACGAATGAATGAACGCTTCAGCTTGTAAAAGTTGTGAGAAGATATCAAAAAGATAAGTGTGATTTGTAGTGGATTCGAGGAACAAGAAAAGAAACCAGTGAAATTGATACTTTTTCGGGCGTACATGTATTTGATTTTGGGCCTTAAAATGGCCTTTGGAAAAAACTATACTCTTCTGACCAGAAATAGATTTCAGCGGAGGGTAACATCTCATCCATCCTCGGATACCCAGGGTTAAATTCTCGACAAGCTCACCCCTTAATGTGAGCGTAAGCGGAATTTTTAACCGTGGGTTTCGACGATGCATCTCATCGCGATAATACGATTCTTCATCTGAGGAATAAAATGGAGGTCTCCTTACTGTTGGTGTCACGGGTCCCTCCAGGTTTGGTTTGCCAATGGAATTCCCGTGTCTTTTAACCACCTGTTAGAAAATGATGATACGTTGAAAATTAGAACAATGATATACTTTTAGAGCTGAAAACCTAGAACGATTAAGAAAACTTTGATGTTTTAGCACAATTTATTGAATATTTCTTTAAAGGAGTTCAATCAGTCGCATGTTGCTTGGGCTTTATTGTCTTAGCTATAGGAGGGAATTATTACTGCTACTTTTTTCCTTTGTTTTTAGGGGCCTCGGTTATGGAAGCCGAATACGGCCACCCCGCCAGACTCGCCAAAGCAAATGATTCGCGACTTTCTCTTCCCCGCGAAACTCACCAAACACGCCAACCACGCTAATCAACTTTATAAAAAAAAATAATATTTTTTTTTTCAAACATTTTATTCGCGCCCTTTGCTACCTTTGCGAGGCTGGTGGGGGCGAGAAGGTCGCGATTCCATATCATTCGCGACTTTCTCGACCTTGGCGGGGTCGCCAAACACGCCATGGTTGCGAAACACGCTAAAAAAAAGATAGTATTTTTTAGCAATCCCGAATCACGACCTTTTCGACCTTCACGTGCTTGGCGGGGTCGCGAAAGGCGCAAGGGTCGCGAAGGTCGCTAACGGCGCGAAGGTCGCCAACCACGCGAAGGTCGGCAAACTAGCGAATTGCTGTGTGGACTTGATGTATAACTTAGCTTTGGCGTGACTGGCGACCTTCGCGACCCTCGCGCCCTTCGCGACCTTCGCGACCCTCGCGCCCTTTGCGATCCCGCCAAGCACGCAAAGGTCGCGAAGGTCGCGATTCGGGATTGCAAAAAAATACTATCTTTTTATTAGCGTGTTTCGCGACCTTGGCGTGTTTCGCGACCCCGCCAAGGTCGAGAAAGTCGCGAATGATATAGAATCGCGACCTTCTCGCCCCCGCCAACCTCGCCAAGGTAGCGAAGGACGAAAATGAAATGTTTAAAAAAATACTATATTTTTATTAAGTTGATTAGCGTGGTTGGCGTGTTTGGCGAGTTTGACGGGGTAGAGAAAGTCGCGAATCAACTGCTTTGGCGAGTCTGGCGGGGTCGCGAAGCTCGAGAATAAAATGTCCGTATTCGGCTTCCATTCCATTCCATACTTAGCCACCATAGCAAACATTGAACTGTGCTAACTGTTGACGTGATGGCAGCAGGTCACAGTTTCATTTTCCTTCATTTCCCATTTGCGGTAATGTTAATGTCTGCTCTCATAGCACCTTCCCTAACTTTCGTTGAACCAAATCCTTCGGTGGGGGCCTTGAACAGTCCTTTGGCAGTATTTTAAGCACAATTTTTTCATATGTTGAAGGTAGAAATTTTGAGATACGAGTAGAATCAGCTGATAGGGGTGTCTTTGAACATATACCTCCGCTCAAAACAAACCAAAGCACCCCCAACTACCAGATCTCCATCCTCCTGAACTGGTCCCATTCCACTTCTAAAATCATTTCCAGACAGTAATTCAACCCCTGTCCTTCCATAAAAACTACAAAAATGCCCAGAAAAAAAATGCACAACAACACACAAAAATATCTGGAACTTCTTTCGTTTCCGGAAGTGACAAACTGTGACCTGTATCCTAACAGAGGCACAAAATTCCTTCAATCTACTTCTAAATCTAACACATTGAGGTTAAAGGTATTTGGAATGATCTCTCAAGAGGAAAACTAAATGCAATGAAAACTAAGCCTTCTGTAGCCCTCCCATTTACACCACCCCCCATTAGAACATACATGTAGCAAGGACAATGACCGGTGAGCTAAAAAAGCTTAAAATTGTCATATCTCAGCTCTGGGAAAACATATTTGAACTCTGTAAACTAGTGTGACTTCTACTAAGAGTGTTCTACCACAAAATACTAACTTTATGAGGACACATATCTTTCTGTGGCTTCCTCAACTAAAATATACTGTGCATTTGTTAAATTTTAAGATTTGTTGGATTTCAAAATGGATAAATTCTACTCAAAGTCAGTCATACTGTGGCCAAATTTAAACAGCTTGAAAAAACAAGTGTTATTCTTGTATCCCAGGTTGATTTTAGGCTCAAAATTGTATTTGAAAGCTTAAAACCAGAGGAAGAAGTCCCCTGCCACACGGCTTATTGTTGGGATCCCCCAACACAAAACTCTGTTCAAAACTGCCCACAAGTACTCTTGAATATAAACCTAATTATTAGCCTAGCCCAGAGAACAAAACTGCACCCCAAAAAGTCAAACAAGGGTCTAAAAGGATATTTCTGGGAAAATATGATTAGATTTAAGAAAAAATATGCAAAAAAACATGGGGGTGGGGTAAATGTAAGGTTGGTTTTTTTTTAAAACAATTGATTCCTACATTCTTGCAAGTGAAAATTGTGTAAGACACATGCAGGTACTGAATAAAATCAGGAAAGCCCAGGTCATTATATTCTGGGCGGTTGTATGCCAACTTTGAGTGCCATTAGGCATGCTATTTGAGGCGAATTTCTAATGTAATGAAGCTGTGAAGCCATGCCAATGGTAAAATTACCTCTGGAAAAAGTAGAAAGACTCTCATTTCCATTCCTTTGATGTGTGAATCAGGAAAATATACTCACAGGTGGATAAACAATTCCATTCATCTTATACAGGACCTGAAATTACCTGAAAGAGTACAAAAAATATTCAGTTTGACCAGAAGTCTATGAACAGGGAAGTGTGAAATGTCGCATTACCCCATATTCAGGGCACTGGCGCTTTCAGCCTGCTTATACTACTCTATGTGACGTTTATGCGCGGTAGATTTTGAAATTGTCAACGGTTGCGCAATTTCAAATCAGAAAATAAATTCATTCTCCACTTACTGCATCTATCGGCAATTCCAGTAACCGCAGTTCGGAGAATGCATTGGTTTTTATAAAAGCTTTACCGAACATGCGACTCTGATATCTCCATTTGGACTCAAATCGTTCCAAACAAGTCTTCTTGTCTCATTTTCAACTTTATGAAGTTCTTCGCAAACTTTAACTTTTGCTCCATCAAGTACTGTTATCATAAATAAAATGTTCGCCATGTTTTTTCTTATGCATCCCATAATAGTTCATATGAGAAAGTGAAGAAAAGCCACGCTTTCTGACTAACCGAGAGAGGGCTCTGTGTATGGTGACCTCTGGGTCAAACGGCGCCAATGCCCTCAACACTATGTAATGGAACGCTTCACACTTCCACATTCATAGACTTCTGGTTTGACATAAAACAACACCGAAAAAGGTTGTTTTTTTTACAAAAAAAAAGGCATTTGGTAAGACTAGAAATGGAGGTTATTATGTTTCTCACATGTTGACCATCAAATCAATGTAAGAACTATAGGTTTTTGTCAAAAAGCCAAATAAAATTTAATATGTACACAAAATCAAGTAATGCCCAAATTCATTTCAATTTTTGGGGGGTATGGTAGTGTTCTGTGTGTTTTGGCAAGGGTAATGAGAAAAGCAACCAGATTGTATAGCATATCATTGCAGAAATAGGTGAACTACCATATTGAAAAGTATCATTTACTTCATATGTCATTAGCTCGAGAAAGGGAGCCGGACACATATGGCAGTTTTGGCCACAAATGGAGGACACATGTGGTCACTACGAAACCTGTAACCATAGAAATCCAGAATTTGATAAATTCAGTAACGAAACTCATGATGGACTGTGACTGAAGTATTTGAAGAGAAAAAAGAAACATAAATATTTAGTTTTACCACTGATTTCTTTGAAAAACATATTTCGCGTTTGAGAGTACGCCTTGTGACCCTCACAAAACTGAGATAAAACTGGGTCAACGGATACTGCTGGCAGAGTGAACATTTTAATCATAATCCCTGCATCAAATGAAATCTGCAGTCCTAAAATATGCTCTTCTTAAGACAGATCAATTCTTTTAGCAACATTTTATTTTCTAAATGTCACCGAACATTTCATAGATGTTCTTCGAAAGCACCCTTGCTTCGATTCCCGCTCAAGCAGTGGATTTTTCTGATTTGGATCTTATTCGCTTTCTATTACAAACTTGCCAGGTATGCCTACGTGCAAAGAGCCCGTTTTGTGTCCTATTTTACCCAAAAACGTGATTGTCTTCTTATCAGCCCAAAAATAATGCGTGCGGGCGGTAGGTGTGTTGCACGCTCAAATCGACCAGCCCTCCAATCCCATTTAGCCCCGAAATAGTAACAGTTTTAATGTGGTATTCGGGTACCAACGTTAGGTCTGCAGTGAACTCAAGGTTTAGCCCCCCCCCCCCCCCCCCCCCCCACTAATAAACTTGGCAACATCGTCCTATAAGTTGAATAATCTTGCGTGAGGAATAAAGCACCAAATAAACAAGCAATCAGTATAGAGTATAGATCACTGGACGCCCACGCACCGAGGAGCTTTCCACCTGTGCGTTAATGGTTCGAATTTCCACTATCACCACATCCATCTTCAATACAACCCTGGAAGCCTTCTGGGCTGACTTGGCATATAGAAGAGAAGTCAAACGCCAACAAGCCTTTTCCCAATGCATATCGGATCCAAATCTAGCTACAGGCGATGGACCAATTACTTATAAGCATAAATTTTACGAATTCACCCAAATCCATCATCTAAGTCTTTTCTAAACTACTAACGCAGAGTTTAATCAAACCATTGTCGTATATATGTGGACCGAAAGTATTTAAACAGTTTTTGTCAAAAATCTAAAAAGTAATTATTTATCGTCAAATGTCGGAAAGTGTAGAAGAATATGGTTTCTGCTATACTCAACTAATATCTAATAGATTATACGCCATGTATTGGACCGTATATGTTTCCTATGGATGATAAATGCAAAGAAACCAAGAATTTCAATCTACTCTCTACTCTGAAAGAAAAAAGATCAATATTGATTTCAAAACTGAAAATTCACGAATTCTCAAAAATACCAAATCTGTGTCTTTTCAGAGCAACTAGCCTATAATTGCCCTCAAATGTCCTCAGATACCTTGAAATGTCCATCGAAAGCGAAAAAAACCGAAATTGAACCATTACCATATGTGTCCCAACGGCCTGTCTCCGTTAGGAGAAAACCGTTTGTGGCCAGACCGGACACATATGGTGGACACTTTTGACACTTTTGTGAAATTTAAATTTTTGTCATTTCCAAATGAAACACCAGCCTAAATCATGTTAAAAACCACTTTCACTTTTTCCATGAGGTTTTTAGAAATATCTAAAAAAATATTTTTAAATATTTCTTGTCAGTATCCGAAACCCCCTCCGAAAGACCCTCATTCAAAACTAAACAAATTTAAGGAATTTCGCTGCTTTTAAAGCTACAAATACTGGCACATGAGTAATGCAACATATACCGAAGATAATTGAAAAGTTTTAAAGCCGAAAAAGTAATTAAATATCGTCAAATGTCGAAAAGCTAACAGTTCATATCAGGATGTAGGTGTAGAAGAATATGGTTTCTGCCGCACTCAACTACGACCTAATAGCTTATACGTCATGTATTAAACCGTATGTGTTTACTGTGGATGAAAAATGCAAAGACACCAAGAATTTCAATCTACTCTCTACTCTGAAAAAGATCAATAATGACTTCAAAACTGAAAATTCACGAATTCTCAAAAAATACCAAATCCGTGTCTTTTTGGAGCAACTAGCCTATAATTGCCCTCAAATGTCCTCAGATACCGTGAAATGTCCATCGAAAGGGGAAAACCCCGAAATTGAACCATTACCATATGTGTCCCAACGGCCTGTCTCCGTTAGGAGAAAGCCGTTTGTGGCCAGACCGGACACTTATGGTGGACAATTTTGGCACTTTTATGAAATTTAAATTGTTGTCATTTCCAAATGAAAGACCAGCTTAAATCATGTTAATAACCACTTTCACTTTTTCCATGAGGTTTTTAGAAATATCCAAAAAAATATTTTTAAATATTTCTTGTCAGTATCCGAAACCCCCTCCGAAAGACCCTCATTCAAAACTAAACAAATTTAAGGAATTTCGCTGCTTTTAAAGCTACAAATACTGGCACATGAGTAGTACAACACATGCCGAAGATATTTAAACAATTTTTGCCCAGAAAAAAGCCTGAAAAGGAATTATTTATCGTCAAATGTCGAAAAGCTAACAGTTCATATCAGGATGTACGTGTAGAATAATATGGGTTTCTGCCATACTCAACTACGATCTAAAAGATTATACGTCATGTATTAAACCGTATGTGTTTCCTGTTGATAGAAAATGCAAAGACACCAAGAATTTCAATCTACTCTCTACGCTGAGAGAAAAAAGACCAATAATGACTTCAAAACTGAAAATTCACGAATTCTCAAAAAATACCAAATCCGTGTCTTTTTGGAGCAACTAGCCTATAATTGCCCTCAAATGTCCTCAGATACCGTGAAATGTCCATCGAAAGGGGAAAAACCCGAAATTGAACCATTACCATATGTGTCCCAATGGCCTGTCTCCGTTAGGAGAAAGCCGTTTGTGGCCAGACCGGACACTTATGGTGGACACTTTTGGCACTTTTATGAAATTTAAATTGTTGTCATTTCCAAATGAAAGGCCAGCTTAAATCATGTTAAAAACCACTTTCACTTTTTCCATGAGGTTTTTAGAAATATCTAAAAAATTATTTTTAAATATTTCTTGTCAGTATCCGAAACCCCCTCCGAAAGACCCTCATTCAAAACTAAACAAATTTAAGGAATTTCGCTGCTTTTAAAGCTACAAATACTGGCACATGAGTAGTACAACACATGCCGAAGATATTTAAACAATTTTTGCCCAGAAAAAAGCCTGAAAAGGAATTATTTATCGTCAAATGTCGAAAAGCTAACAGTTCATATCAGGATGTACGTGTAGAATAATATGGGTTTCTGCCATACTCAACTACGATCTAAAAGATTATACGTCATGTATTAAACCGTATGTGTTTCCTGTTGATAGAAAATGCAAAGACACCAAGAATTTCAATCTACTCTCTACGCTGAGAGAAAAAAGACCAATATTGACTTCAAAACTGAAAATTCACGAATTCTAAAAAAATACCAAATCCGTGTCTTTTTGGAGCAACTAGCCTATAATTGCTCTCAAATGTCCTCAGATACCGTGAAATGTCCATCGAAAGGGAAAAAAACCGAAATTGAACCATTACCATATGTGTCCCAACGGCCTGTCTCCGTTAGGAGAAAGCCGTTTGTGGCCAGACCGGACACATATGGTGGACACTTTTGGCACTTTTATGAAATTTAAATTTTTGTCATTTCCAAATGAAAGACCAGCTTAAATCATGTTAAAAACCACTTTCACTTTTTCCATGAGGTTTTTAGAAATATCCAAAAAATTATTTTGAAATATTTCTTGTCAGTATCCGACACCCCCTCCGAAAGACCCTCATTCAAAACTAAACAAATTTAAGGAATTTCTCTGCTTTTAAAGCTACAAATACTGGCACATGAGTAGTACAACACATGCCGAGGATAATTAAAAAGTTATAAAGACGAAAAAGTAATTAAATATAGTCAAATGTTGGAAAGCTAACAGTTCCTATCAGGATGTAGGTGTAGAAGAATATGGTTACACTTTTGGCACTTTTATGAAATTTAAATTTTTGTCATTTCCAAATGAAAGACCAGCCTAAATCATGTAAAAAACCACTTTACTGAGATTTTTAGAAATATTCGTGAATTAATTAATTCGTAAATTTTCAGTTTTGAAGTCAATATTGGTCTTTTTTTCTTTCAGAGTAGAGAGTAGATTAAAATTCTTGGTTTCTTTGCATTTTTCATACATAGGAAACATATACGGTCCAATACATGGCGTAGAATCTATTAGATAGTAGTTCAGTATGGCAGAAACCATATTCTTCTACACGTACATCCTGATATGAACTGTTAGCTTTTCGACATTTGACGATAAATAATTCCGTTTCAGGCTTTTTTTCTGGACAAAAATTGTTTGATATCTTCGGCATGTGTTGTACTACTCATGAGCCACTATTTGTAGCTTTCAAAGCAGCGAAATTCCTTAAATTTGTTTAGTTTTGAATGAGGGTCTTTCGGAGGGGGTTTCGGTTCCTGACAAGAAATATTTAAAAATAAATTTTTAGATATTTCTAAAAACCTCATGGAAAAAGTGAAAGTGGTTTTTAACATGATTTAGGCTGGTCTTTCATTTGGAAATGACAAAAATTTAAATTTCACAAAAGTGCCAAAAGTGTCCACCATATGTGTCCGGTCTGGCCACACATGGCTTTCTCCTAACGGAGACAGGCCGTTGGGACACATATGGTAATGGTTCAATTTCGGGTTTTTTCGCTTTCGATGGACATTTCAAAGTATCTGAGAACATTTGAGGGCAATTATAGGCTAGTTGCTCTGAAAAGACACGGATTTAGTATTTTTTTAGAATTCGTGAATTTTCAGTTTTGAAGTCAATATTGGTCTTTTTTCTTTCAAAGTAGAGGGTAGATTGAAATTCTTGGTTTCTTTGCATTTTCCATCAACAGGAAACACATACGGTCCAATTAATGGCGTATATTCTATTAGATCGTAGTTGAGTATGGCAGAAACCATATTCTTCTACACGTACATCCTGATATGAACTATTAGCTTTCCGACATTTGACGATATTTAATTACTTTTTCGGCTTCAAAACTTCTAAAATATCCTCGGTATGTGTTGTATTACTCATGTGCCAGTATTTGTAGCTGTTAAAGCAGCGAAAATCCTTAAATTTGTTTAGTTTTGAATGAGGGTCTTTCCGAGGGGGTTTCGGATACTGACAAGAAATATTTAAAAATATATTTTTAGATATTTCTAAAAACCTCATGGAAAAAGTGAAAGTGGTTTTTAACATGATTTAGGCTGGTCTTTCATTTGGAAATGACAAAAATTTAAATTTCATAAAAGTGCCAAAAGTGTCCACCATATGTGTCCGGTCTGGCCACAAATGGCTTTCTCCTAACGGAGACAGGCCGTTGGGACACATATGGTAATGGTTCAATTTCGGTTTTTTTCGCTTTCGATGGACATTTCAAGGTATCTGAGGACATTTGAGGGCAATTATAGGCTAGTTGCTCTAAAAAGACACGGATTTAGTATTTTTTGAGAATTCGTGAATTTTCAGTTTTGAAGTCAATATTGGTCTTTTTTCTTTCAGGGTAGAGGGTAGATTGAAATTCTTGGTTTCTTTGCATTTTCCATCAACAGGAAACACATACGGTTCAATGCATGACGTATATTCTATTAGATCGTAGTTGAGTATGGCAGAAACCGTATTCTTCTACACGTACATCCTGATATGAACTATTAGCTTTCCGACATTTGACGATATTTAATTACTTTTTCGGCTTCAAAACTTCTAAATTATCTTCGGTATGTGTTGTATTACTCATGTGCCAGTATTTGTAGCTGTTAAAGCAGCGAAAATCCTTAAATTTGTTTAGTTTTGAATGAGGGTCTTTTGGAGGGGGTTTCGGATATTGACAAGAAATATTTAAAAATAAATTTTTAGATATTTCTAATAACCTCATGGAAAAAGTTAAAGTGGTTTTTAACATGATTTAAGCTGGTCTTTCATGTGGGAATGACAAGAATTTAAATTTCATAAAAGTGCCATCGGAGACAGGCTGTCTGGACACATATGGTAACGGTTTAATTGCCGGTCTTTTCGCTTTCGATGAACATTTTAAGGTATTTGAGAGCAAATTATAGGCTAGTTGCTCTGAAAAAACACAGATTTGGTATTTTTGAGAATTTGTGAATTTTCAGTTTTTAAGTCAATATTGGTCCGTTTTGCCTCAGATGGAAATTGTTGGTTTCTTTTCATTTCTTTTGTAATCAGGGAACATATACAGTGTAGTACATTACATACAGGGCCAATTTATTAGATACCAGTTTCGTAGGGGACGGAATTTCTAAAGCGCTTCTTTTACAAGCGCATAATATCTTAGTACACCTGAGATAGTCTTTTACTTTTAGGGCTGCTCACTATTGGATATTTAACTCCAAAGATTTTTCTGCTTTTTATTTTTATTTCAAATATTTAGAAAATCTAGTTTTTTTAATATATACTCCTGCGTTATGTTTTTGCTTAATATAAAAGTCTTTAAAGTGGCATGAGCTTCCAAAATGTTGATATTTTGACGTTAAAACAGAATCTTGAAATTATTGGTTATTTTTCTCAAGACTTATAATTAAGAACCTTTTAAGTGCTTCTAATCTCGAAAATATACAATAAAGTTTTGTTTTGAACTAACTTTGGGTTAGAATGAATGAATGGTCGTCCCGGTTATTTAAATTTTGTTTACTTTTCGAACACGTTTTCGGTAAGTACAGGCCACATACTGTATGGATTTTCCTTATTCCAACGCAAATCATTTAGTTTTTCAATGGCCGTCAAAGCCTCTTACTATTGTGCCCATCAGAAATTATGAAAAAAGTGTGAATTTTGGCAGCTCATGCCACTTTAAGTGACTGAAGTTTACCGTAGTTTTTGTTTATATCTGCTTTCTTGCAGTTTTAGCATCCTACTTGAATTTTCTTAGCTTTCGGATAAATGTTAAGATCTGGCAATACAAAATACCAAAATGTATCGATAAAAGTTAAGTAAAGTTATTACTTTTTCATCTAATAACGACCAGATAGTTGTACTAAGTTGTTGTTTAAGTATTAGTACTTTTATACGTATTGTTTTCAAGACTTTCAATTGTATCCAAAGAAGTATTGTTAATAATCAGTATGGCATCTTTCACTTGTGAGTGACGCAAATTTAATTCAATAGTGTAATGCTAATTTCATTAAATGGCACATATAGACAATAATAATACAAGTATGTGTTGGTCTCACTTAAGGCTAAATATATAAGCTATCGGACCTTTAAATGTCTATAGCTTTACACATGAATAGTTTTACAAATTGTCTCCAATTAAAGACAGCATTTCGTGGGAAAAAGGCGTGGAAAATTGGCTTATCGTTTTGTATGAGTATGGAATAAAAACGGGAAGATGTAGTTTTAAATATGTAAGTCTGGCTTTATTTCTTTGTTTTATTATTTAAGATTTATGTACGTCAACTTTTTTATGTACCTCGAGTTTATAACCTTTAGTTTGAAGATGCATTTAATGGTTCTAGTGTGACTCAATCCCACGACACATTGACGGCGAACTGGTTTTAGTGGAAGCCGAACTCTAATCGTTCATGCTTTGGATGCCAAACGCAAATTTTACTGTGATCTTTTTATCTTTAGTTTAGTTTTTTAATTTCAATCAGACCTAGTTATAAATTCAAAAGTGTTGCAGAGGTTCTGATTTTACATTTTCATTACTGACAGGAGTTTTATGTGACCCAGTTTTTCGAGGCCCACAAGTCCGACCCACAAAGGCGATCGTAGGTCTATCGTTTAAGTGTGATTTTCCTTGCAAAAGATGTGGTACAATTTATCTGGCTGATCGCAGTTTGGTCAAATTAAAATGCAAAATAATACTTTTCAGGTGTCTGAAGATAATTTGGATTTCTATGGTTACAGGTTTCGTAATAACCATATGTGTCCTCCATTTGTGGCCAAAACTGCCATATGTGTCCGGCTCCCTTTCTCGAGCTATTAGCATCTCATTTACTTACAGGAGAAATTCAACTCAAAATCATGTACATTACTTTGCCCCCCAAAACTATCAAGAAATCAATTTTGTGCAAATATTTTGCTAGAAAAGACATGAAAGATACATTTTCAGCACATCTAGACAGTACTATAGGTCTTATAATGTGTTTCTGACAAGTTTTAGGTCACAAACACAGTGTTGTTGTTGTACAGTGATCTATTTCACAAAATATGTCTTCAACCCATACAGGCAGCAGGTCACAGTTTCATTTTCCTTCATTTCCCATTTGCGGTAATGTTAATGTCTGCTCTCATAGCACCTTCCCTAACTTTCGTTGAACCAAATCCTTCGGTGGGGGCCTTGAACAGTCCTTTGGCAGTATTTTAAGCACAATGTTTTCATATGTTGAAGGTAGAAATTTTGAGATACGAGTAGAATCAGCTGATAGGGGTGTCTTTGAACATATACCTCCGCTCAAAACCAAAGCACCCCCAACTACCAGATCTCCATCCACCTGAACTGGTCCCACTCCACTTCTAAAATCATTTCCAGACAGTAATTCAACCCCTGTCCTTCCATAAAAACTACAAAAATGCCCAGAAAAAAAATGCAGGGGGCCAGGAAAAAATAATAAAAAAAACACACAAAAATATCTGGAACTTCTTTCGTGACCTGTATCCTGATACACTGTACAAAACAGGAAGTAGGCTATTTCGACTCACATAAGCGGGCAACATAGCGGAGATGGCAGTTCAGCCTAATGTGTTCACGCTGTTTTGTCAGAACACACAAAGCCTATCTGCTAAACGCAAAAAAGTTAAACTGGATGAATTTGACTATTTTTTTGACACCAATGAATATGATTTTATATTCATAACTGAGACCTGGTTAGATTTTTCAAGACAGGACAAGGTTCTCGAAGATTTGCCCTATACGGTTTACAGGCGTGATCGAGATGACACGGTTAAAACACGAGGCGGAGGAGTTCTGGTAGCAACTAAGGACTGTTACAATGGCAGAAGACGAAAAGATTTGGAGACGAATATAGAAATTGTTTGGGTAGAGGTAAAATTAACAGAGCTGAAATCTATTTATCTCGCCTCTGTTTATAGACCTCCAGACCCATTATCTGAGTCTTACATGTACTTCATGGATGAGTTGAACAGATCCCTTGAACTTGTTTCCGAAGAGATGAAGATGGATGACATAATCTTAATGTGTGGGGATTTCAACGTTAGTGACCTTGAGTGGCGTAGAGAAGGAAATACGTCCCCTACTAAACCCACATGGGTGGATGTTCCACGTAAAAAGACCCTGTGTTCAAAGTTTGTATCACTTCTAAAAGACCATAACCTAAACCAACACAGTACCTTAAAGACACGCAAGAAGCATGCACTCGATCTTGTGCTGAGTACATTAGACCATATGAATATTGAATCAGCCCCAGATTGTGTTAAATCTGACCACACAGCCATTGAAGGATTTTTTTCACTTGGAAAAACCAAGACATCTGTTTATAAATACAACGAAGCCGATTTCGGTGCTATTAAAGACACTTTGAAACAAATTGACTGGTCTGAACTGGACACATTTAACACAGTCGACAAAAAATTTGATTATTTTTATCGTATCTTATACAAAATCCTGAACGATCATGTTCCCACTGTCGAAATCGGAGACAAAAAGTATCCATGCTGGTATGATTGTGATATGATTAATTTGGATATGAAACTTGCCAGCGGTAGACAGAATAGCACCGAGTTTCACGAGGCACAAAAAAGTAAAAGTCTAGAGTACATCTCCTTAATAAAGGAAGAGGATAAGTATCCACGTCGTTTGTGTAACCTACTGAAAGGAAACAAAGGAGAGGGTTTAATCCCCAGTGGCATGTCAAATCACAATTCTAAGACGTCTGATCGCATTGAGATTGCCAGAATGTTCAGTGACTTTTTCCAGTCTGCTTATAAAACGGATATTACTGATATACGACCCGCGGTAAGTTCAGACTTAAATCGGAATCTCTCAAACATCACCTTAAATGAAGACTTGGTTAGAGATGTATTAACAAACCTGGACCGTTATCAACTATGTGGTCCCGATGACATCTCTGGCCTTTTCCTGGATGAATGTGCCGACGAACTCTATAAACCGTTATGTAAGCTTTTCAATATCTCATTAAGCAAGGGCGTGTACCCGTCCATCTTGAATCGAGCCAATTTAATCCCTGTTTTCAAATCGGGAACAAAAAACTTTGTGGAAAACTATCGTTGTATGGCAGAATCACCAATTATTGGGCAAATATTCGAGGAATGTGTAAAACTCCGTATTACAGATTACATGAACGAAATGCTCTGTGAGGAGCAACATGGGCTTGTTCCGGGAAGATCCACTGAGACTAACTTAGCCTGTTTTACAGAATTTGTCTCTTCTTGTGTTGTTGACGAAAAGCAAGTCCATGCTATATACACAAGTTTCTCTAAGGCATTGAACACCGTCCCGCACGATCTTTTAATTCACAAATTACAGTTTCTATATGGGTTTGATGATAACATACTATGGTGGTTGAAAACATTTTTAACCAACAGACAAGAAAGGGTGTCAGTAAATGGCTGTTTTTCCGAATGGCGTTGGGTACCTTCTGGAGTTCCTCAAGGTTCTATTTTAGGATCTCTTTTGTTTGTAATTTATATAAACGACTTCGCAGACCAACTTAAACAATCACGCTGTTTGCTTTTTAAATACAACGTGAAGATTTACGGAGCCGTTGAAAACATATCCGACTGTGAAAAGCTTCAACGCAATATCTGTTCTATGACCAGATGGTGTGAGAAATGGAAACTGGACATAACCAAAACGTTTGTGAATTTTACTACAAAGACAAAACACAGACTTGACCATTACTATTATTGGCGTTCTCGTGACGAACATCTCTACCATCAAAGGGAATTCAAAGATTTAGGCGTTCTTTTTTCAGATAACTGTAGATTTAGCAGTCATATCAAAAATGTTGTTGCCAGATCTAAAGCTATCCTGGGCTTTTTAAAAAGGCCTTCGTATTTTTCTAAGGATAAGAACATGATGGTTGCCTTGTATAAGGAGTTTGTTTTGAGTGAACTGGAATACGGCTCTGTAATATGGTCCCCTCACCAAACAGGATTACAAGAGGACATTGAACAGGTTCAGGATCAATTCTTAAAAACTGTATATAACATGGACTTGGGTGAGCGTTTAACTCTTCCAAATCTTAAAAGTCGAAGGATTTATCATGACTTGATATTTTTGTTCAATGTTGAACGCTACTTCGACTGTTCATATTTATTAGATGCAGTCTATCCTCTTGAAGAGCCCTCCCGTGAAATAGAACTTCGTAAAAATAGCCTTTTACCCCGAACTTTATCTTTGTACAAAAGGTTTAAAACATGCATCCCACACGTTGATATTTGTGGTGAATTCGCTACTTTTAAAAAGGACTGCGAACAAATCTTGTTTAGTTAAATCCTTAAATTGTCTTTAATTCGTTCAAACAGACAGAATAACAAAGTAACTGGCTTCAATGGATTGATCTGTGTGTGAAGTGGTTGCTATAGGTCTGTCAACACCCCCATCCCGCCCCTCACACTTAACCAGACAACGCCCATCATGAAATAATCTTTTCAAACGGGGCGTAAAAAATTAATGAAAAGTTTTCATAGGTCAACATTATATGATCACCTATATTTACCTTTCATCGTCGAATTTGTGAGATTATAAACTAACTGGTTAAAATAGTGTAAATATTATACTATTAAAAGAAAAGAGGGACACGCCATCATTTTCTTATAAATATTTGTCAAATTAGACCATTATATGTAGACCTATGCCCATTAACCTTTTCTTGCAAAGTCATTTTGAATTGTATTTCAAGATCATTCTTAGTTGTTTCCGTGTCATACATGCAGTTGTTTCCGTGTCATACATGTAGTTGTTTCCGTGTCATACATGTAGTTGTTTCCGTGTCATACATGTAGTTGTTTCCGTGCCATACAAGTAGTTGTTTCCGTGTCATACATGTAGTTGTTTCCGTGTCATACATGTAGTTGTTTCCGTGTCATACATGTAGTTGTTTCCGTGTCATACATGTAGTTGTTTCCGTGTCATACATGTAGTTGTTTCCGTGTCATACATGTAGTTGTTTCCGTGTCATACATGTAGTTGTTTCCGTGTCATACATGTAGTTGTTTCCGTGTCATACATGTAGTTGTTTCTGTGTCATACATGTAGTTGTTTCCGTGTCATACATGTAGTTGTTTCCGTGTCATACATGTAGTTGTTTCCGTGTCATACATGTAGTTGTTTCCGTGTCATACGTGTAGTTGTTTCCGTGTCATACGTGTAGTTGTTTCCGTATCATACGTGTAGTTGCATCCGTGTCATACATGTAGTTGCATCCGTGTCATACATGTAGTTGCATCCGTGTCATACATGTAGTTGCATCCGTGTCATACATGTAGTTGTTTCCGTGTCATACATGTAGTTGTTTCCGTGTCATACATGTAGTTGTTTGCGTGTCATACATGTAGTTGTTTCCGTGTCATACATGTAGTTGTTTCCGTGCCATACATGTAGTTGTTTCCGTGTCATACATGTAGTTGTTTCCGTGTCATACATGTAGTTGTTTCCGTGTCATACATGTAGTTGTTTCCGTGTCATACATGTAGTTGTTTCCGTGTCATACATGTAGTTGTTTCCGTGTCATACATGTAGTTGTTTCCGTGTCATACATGTAGTTGTTTCCGTGTCATACATGTAGTTGTTTCCGTGTCATACATGTAGTTGTTTCCGTGTCATACACGTAGTTGTTTCCGTGTCATACACGTAGTTGTTTCCGTGTCATACACGTAGTTGTTTCCGTGTCATACACGTAGTTGTTTCCGTGTCATACATGTAGTTGTTTCCGTGTCATACATGTAGTTGTTTCCGTGTCATACATGTAGTTGTTTCCGTGTCATACATGTAGTTGTTTCCGTGTCATACATGTAGTTGTTTCCGTGTCATACACGTAGTTGTATTTTATTATTCATGTATTCTGAAGATGTAAAATATTGCTAAAGGTTAGATGTCACGTGGTCTCATTTTTCATTCTTATTAGCCCACAGAATTGGTTTTATTTATACTACAGTGACACTGGCTGCCAACAGTCCTACTTCCGTCGTAAATTCCCTTAGCAAATGCATTACAAGGGCATAGAGTCATTGCAAAACAAAATGCATAGGCATATCGTTAAAATAAAATAAAATATCCGTTGAGTCTGATGTTTGAGTATGAAAGATATCTAATACCAGTGGAAATTTCCCAAAATTAAAAAAAAACAGACGTTGGGGTATTTTAGGCCTAAGTTGCATTTCCAATTAAAAAAAGTCTCTAATTTGCCCTTCTTAAGAAAAACAGAAATTCAAAACTTGGCAGCTTCTACCACTATTTTTTTAAATGGAATATTTTGTTTGTAAATTTTAAACTTGGATATTTATATCGTAAAGTAAATATTGTTGAAATAACATATCATACCCATGACTGATTTAAACCCCATTTCGCCTGTAATTGTCTTCTATAGTTCAACCAGGTTATCGACCAATCCAACTTAATCGGGAAGAATTAATGATAGTTGTTTTTTTTTTTGTAACAGTAACAGTAACAGTGAATATAAGAAACGCTGTGTTTGAAGCGCTCTTTGGGCCTTAACGTTGTTTCCATACTAGTAATGATAAGAAATTAAGACATCACCACGTAGTTAGTCGGTGATCACTAACTACGTGGTGATGTCTTAATTTTTTATCACTAACATGAATGATTTTATTGTATGCTTTATCGTCATTTTTACTTTTAGATGTTATGTAGCCTGCACTCACGTCGTGTACGCCGACACATTTCAAAACTATCTCTGTATTTCCAGTACTAAAGCGAACACCTTAAATATAGAACATTGTTTTTTTTTTTAATTTTAAAGGTCTTATACTCCTTGTTCTTAAACAGATTGTCATTATTGTTGTCATTGAAGTTAAAGAAATCTGTACACATTTTATCAAGATTATGATTGGTTTATGTTATCTAAATACACGAATATATGATTACATCTTTAACCTATCCTACAGCCTCACGTGTTTCTGGCGAAACGTTCCAAAAGGTTAGACAAAGCCAGAGTGTCGCCTTGGTGACGCTGCAAATATCATGACGTCATAGAGCTATTTCGCTGAGTGCGTCTAAGAGTTATGCGTGGCGCTGGCGTAGAGGTTAGCGGCAATCTCCATTCCATGACGGTTTCATGATTTTGTTATAATAAACACATAGTATAATAGTATGAATATGTGTACCGTGTATATCCATGAAACATGTGTGTAAACATAGTTATTTATTGTTCTCTTTTTTTACATACTGAGTTATATACATGCCTTTGGTTTTTAACATTTCTTTCCGTTTTATTAATTTTTGTTTGGCTCTATTATAACAGTGGGTGTAAATGTGTTTCTTTATGTTTAAAGTGGCATGGGCTGCCAACATTCAGCCTTTTTTTTCAAAAATTCTGATTGTCAAAAGAACTTGAACGTTTGAAGTACAATGAAAAACTCAAAGATTGACTTCAAAATAAACAAATATTATTTACCCGGACGACCCGACCCTGTGTGCCAATAACGGACAAAATTGAAATATCCGTGATGTACGAGTTTCTCTTGCTTATAAAACTACCTAATCCTTGGTATCTGCTGAAAGTCCATTTCTTGATTTTCTTAGGAAGAATGACCAACAAATGGCTAATTTTTTTTCATCAAAATTTTCCATGTTTGGGGCAGCTTATTGCCTTTAAGAAATATGATACCTGTTTTATGTATGAATGTTTATCCAGAAAGAGTTTGTTTATTGTTTAATGTTATACTTCCAACTTCTATATGCCCCTCAAACAAGTTATTAATGTTTAATTTTAATTTTAATTATATGTTGACATTTTTGTATTGAAATTTTCCGCAAAATTAAGAGCTTTAAATGTTCGTGAAAAAATAAAGATCACATATTTAACAAATTGTGTCACGATTTATACCACGAGTGTGGCAACCTTATAGTATAGAGACATTGTCTGTGCGAAAATAATCTTCAATCCCCGATTTTAGAATTGAATTAGGTAATTCGTTACAGGGCTTGCACCTTATCATGAGACGTTATGATATCCGGGGACAGATGACGCTATTAAGAACGTTTTTTTGGTGACGTTGCAATTCTATTTGACGTATTTAAGATGTAAGCGTCATGTTAAAACAAAAAACGTTCAGTCACATGCGCAATGGCGCTTCCGGTGACAGGAAATTTTTGGAACTCTTACGAGACTTGCGCTCCCTATTACTACCACGGTTGGAATATATGATGCTCGTCGGGCTGATATGCCTGGTCGCAAATCACGACGACATTTATATACATCCTTTGCGATTTCAAATCAAATCAAAATAACGTCAAAATATTTCAACCGTGGTCGAAATTATTTCAACTGGAGTCAAAATAATTATAACTCATGTCAAAACTACTTTGACTCCGGTCAAAATATTTTAACCGAGGTCGAACTTATTTTGACCAGAGTTATAATATTTCAACTCAAGTCGAAATTATTTCGACTCCGGTCAAAATATTTTAACCGTGGTCGAAATTCAAAAACAAAATATGAAATTAAAAAGGCAATATACAAAATGAGAAAACTAAATCACCGTATCAAACTCTATTCTTAACCTTGAGAATTTTTAGAGCTGGTGCCACTTAAAAAATTGCCAGAATGGATGCATTAAATGGACGTTTTCCTCAGTGCTTCGCTATATTTCTTTCAGTTCTAGTGTTTAGTTTTTGAGTTTGTTAAAAAGATGAAAAAGCAGGAGTAGTTTTTGATAACCGTGTAAATCTTTATTTGTCAGAAAGGTCCATTTTTTGGTGGAAATATAAGGTTCAACATTCTGGTGGAAAGATTTCACAATACGGTGGACATATTTAACAATTAGGTGGAAAGGTTTACAATTATGGTGGAAAGATTTCACAATAAAGTGGAAAGATTTCACAATAAAGTGGAAAGATTTTACAATAATGTGGAAAGGTTTAACATTCTGGTGGAAATATTTTACAATAAAGTGGAAAGATTTCACAAAAAAGTGGAAATATTTTACAATTAGGTGGAAAGGTTTAACATTCTGGTGGAAAGATTTCACAATAAAGTGGAAATATTTTACAATTATGTGGAAAGGTTTAACATTCTGGTGGAAAGATTTCACAATAAAGTGGAAATATTTTAAAATTAGGTGGAAAGGTTTAACATTCTGGTGGAAAGATTTCACAATAAAGTGGAAACATTTTACAATTATGTGGAAAGGTTTAAAATTCTGGTGGAAAGATTTCACAATAAAGTGGAAATATTTCACAATAAAGTGGTAATATTTTACAATTATGTGGAAAGGTTTAACATTTTGGTGGAAAGATTTCACAATCTAGTGGAAATATTTTACAATTATGTGGAAAGTTTTAACATTCTGGTGGAAAGATTTCACAATAAAGTGGACATATTTTACAATTATGTGGAAAGGTTTAACATTCTGGTGGAAAGATTTCACTATAAAGTGGAAAGCTTTCACAATGAGGTGGACATATTTCACAATTATGTGGAAAGGTTTAACATTCTGGTGGAAAGATTTCACAAATAGTGGAAAATGTCACGATAAGATTTTTATATAATCTGGTTGACAACATTTACGCATCACTCAAGATTATTTCACTTAAAACAGGTTTTGAAGATAATTGAAAAGCTAAATAAATAATAAGTAGCCTGTATGTACTAACTAAAACAATGTTGCAAGTGCAAACAATTCATTCATTTTAGGCCTAAGTTACTCTTAAAAACTACTTTAAACTGGCATGAGCTGCCAAAATGTTGATATTTTGACGTTAAAACCAAATGTTGAAATTATTGGCTATTTTTCTCAAGACGTGTAATTCATAAGCTTTTTAGTGCTTCTAATATTGACAATGAAAGATAAAGTATTGTTTTGAGACAACTTTGGCTTGGAATGACTAAATGGTCGTCCAGGTTTTTTTTTCAAATTTTGTTTACTTTTCGGACACTATTTCGGTTCGTGTAGGCCGTACACTTTATGGACTTCCCTCATTCCAACGCCAATCATTTAGTTGTTCGATGGCCTTCAAAGTCTCTTACTGTCGTGACGATCAGAAATTATGAAAAAAGTGTGAATTTTGGCAGCTCATGCCACTTTAACATACATTCTCAAAACTCTGCTTCTCGAGAAAAATTACCGTTAATTTCACAATTTTTTAGAAGGAAAAGTTCCAATGTATTTGGGTTCGAATCCAAAAATTGGAAAATTTTCTGACTGGGTTTCCACTCGAACGACCTATGTGGGATGGTTGCCAGTTACCAGCGCAAAGCCCGGTTTCCTCCAAACTGGCAACGCCGCCATATAAGTGAAATAATCTTAAGCGCGGCGTAAAACACCAAACAATCAATTCAATGTATTTGGCAGATCACACCACTTTGTTCAGGGGCTCTCGAGGATTTTGGCGCACACATACCAGTGAACTAGTATTTGAAACCAAAAATCTTTTACTAGACGTAAGGTCTACATGGGATAGCTACCCCAGACTTCTGTCTCGCATCGATTACTCTAAGCCTATACCTACAACATGTTAATAAAGATCGTCCTATGTTAATAAATCAGTTGCTTGATTTATTGGCTGGTTGTAATTTGATTGATTGATTGGTTGGTCGATTGGTTGAGGTGTTGGTTGATTAATCAGGTTGATTTATTGGCTGGTTGTAATTTGATTGATTGACTGGTTGGTTGGTCGATTGGTTGTGGTGTTGGTTGATAAATCAGGTTGATTTATTGGCTGGTTGTAATTTGATTGATTGACTGATTGGTTGGTCAATTGGTTGAGGTGTTGGTTGATAAATCAGGTTGATTTATTGGCTGGTTGTAATTTGATTGATTGACTGGTTGGTTGGTCGATTGGTTGTGGTGTTGGTTGATAAATCATTCATTTATTGGCTGGTTGTAATTTGAATGATTCGTTGGTTGGTCGATTGGTTGAAGGGTTTGTTGATAAATCAGTTGGTTCATTTATTGGCTGGTTGGTTGGTTGGTCGATTCGTTGAGGTGATGGTTGATGAATTAGTTGGTGGATTTATTGGCTGGTTGTAATTTGATTGATTGATTGGTTGGTTGGTCGATTGGTTGAGGTGTTGGTTGATAAATCAGTTGGTGGATTTATTGGCTGGTTGTAATTTGATTGATTGATTGGTTGGTTGGTCGATTCGTTGAGGTGATGGTTGATGAATTAGTTGGTTGATTTATGGGCTGGTTGTAATTTGATTGATTGATTGGTTGGTCGATTGGTTGAGGTGTTGGTGGATAAATTAGTTGGTTGATTTATTGGCTGGATGTAATTTGAATGACTCGTTGGTTGGTCGATTGGTTGAGGTGTTGGTTGAAAAATCATTTGGTTTATTTATTGGCTGGTTTTAATTTGATTGATTGATTGGTTGGTTGGTCGATTGATTGAGGTGTTGGTTGATTAATTAGTTGGTTGATTTATTGGCTGGATGTAATTTGAATGACTCGTTGGTTCGTCGATTGGTTGAGGTGTTGGTTGAAAAATCATTTGGTTTATTTATTGGCTGGTTTTAATTTGATTGATTGATTGGTTGGTTGGTCGATTGGTTGTGGTGTTGGTTGATTAATTAGTTGGTTGATTTATTGGCTGGATGTAATTTGAATGACTCGTTGGTTCGTCGATTGGTTGAAGTGTTGGTTGATAAATCATTCAGTTGATTTATTGGCTGTTTGTAATTTGATTGATTGATTGGTTGGTTGGTCGATTAGTTGAGGTGCTGGTTGATAAATCAGTTGGTTGATTTATTGGCTGGTTGTAATTTGAATGACTCGTTGGTTGGTCGATTGGTTGAGGTGGTGGTTGATAAATCATTTGGTTGATTTATTGGCTGGTTGTAATTTGATTGATTGACCGGTTGGTTGGTCGATTGGTCGTGGTGTTGGTTGATAAATCAGGTTGATTTATTGGCAAGTTGTAATTTGATTGATTGACTGGTTGGTTGGTCGATTGGTTGTGGTGTTGGTTGATCAATCATTCATTTATTGGCTGGTTGTAATTTAAAGGATTCGTTGGTTGGTCGATTGGTTGAAGGGTTTGTTGATAAATCAGTTGGTTCATTTATTGGCTGGTTGGTTGGTTGGTTGGTCGATTCGTTGAGGTGATGGTTGATGAATTAGTTGGTTGATTTATTGGCTGGTTGTAATTTGATTGATTGATTGGTTGTTTGATTAGTTGAGGTGTTGGTTGATAAATCAATTGGTTGATTTATTGGCTGGTTGTAATTTGAATGATTCGTTGCTTGGTCGATTGGTTGAGGTGTTGGTTGATAAATTAGTTGGTTGATTTATTGGCTGGATGTAATTTGAATGACTCGTTGCTTGGTCGATTGGTTGAGGTGTTGGTTGATAAATCAGTTGGTTGATTTATTGGCTGGTTGTAATTTGATTGATTGATTGGTTGGTTGGTCGATTCGTTGAGGTGATGGTTGATGAATTAGTTGGTTGATTTATGGGCTGGATGTAATTTGATTGATTGATTGGTTGGTCGATTAGTTGAGGTGTTGGTTGATAAATCAATTCGTTGATTTATTGGCTGGTTGTAATTTGAATGACTCGTTGGTTGGTTGATGTGTTGGTTGAAAAATCATTTGGTTGATTTATTGGCTGGTTTTAATTTGATTGATTGATTGGTTGGTTGGTCGATTGGTTGAAGTGTTGGTTGATAAATTAGTTGGTTGATTTATTGGCTGGATGTAATTTGAATAACTCGTTGGTTGGTCGATTGGTTAAGGTGGTGGTTGATCAATCATTTGGTTGATTTATTGGCTGGTTGTAATTTGATTAATTGATTGGTCGATTGGTTGAGGTGTTGGTTGATAAATCATTTGGTTGATTTATTGGCTGGTTGTAATTTGAATGACTCGTTGGTTGGTCGATGGGTTGAGGTGCTGGTTGATAAATCATTTGGTTGATTTATTGGCTGGTTGTGATTTGAATGACTCGTTGGTTGGTCGATTGGTTGAAGTGTTGGTTGATAAATTAGTTGGTTGATTTATTGGCTGGATGTAATTTGAATAACTCGTTGGTTGGTCGATTGGTTGAGGTGCTGGTTGATAAATCATTTGGTTGATTTATTGGCTGGTTTTATTTTGAATGACTCGTTGGTTGGTCGATTGGTTGAAGTGTTGGTTGATAAATTAGTTGGTTGATTTATTGGCTGGATGTAATTTGAATGACTCGTTGGTTGGTCGATTGGTTGAGGTGTTGGTTGATAAATTAGTTGGTTGATTTATTGGCTGGATGTAATTTGAATAACTCGTTGGTTGGTCGATTGGTTGAGGTGTTGGTTGATAAATCATTTGGTTGATTTATTGGCTGGTTGTAATTTGATTAATTGATTGGTCGATTGGTTGAGGTGTTGGTTGATAAATCATTTGGTTGATTTATTGGCTGGTTGTAATTTGAATGACTCGTTGGTTGGTCGATTGGTTGAGGTGCTGTTTGATAAATCATTTGGTTGATTTATTGGCTGGTTGTAATTTGAATGACTCGTTGGTTGGTCGATTGGTTGAGGTGCTGGTTGATAAATCATTTGGTTGATTTATTGGCTGGTTGTTATTTGAATGACTCGTTGGTTGGTCGATTGGTTGAGGTGTTGGTTGATAAATTAGTTGTTTGATTTATTGGCTGGATGTAATTTGAATGACTCGTTGGTTGGTCGATTGGTTGAGGTGTTGGTTGAAAAATCATTTGGTTTATTTATTGGCTGGTTGTAATTTGATTAATTGATTGGTTGATTGGTTGAGGTGTTGGTTGATAAATCATTTGGTTGATTTATTGGCTGGTTGTAATTTGAATGACTCGTTGGTTGGTCGATTGGTTGAGGTGCTGGTTGATAAATCATTTGGTTGATTTATTGGCTGGTTGTAATTTGAATGACTCGTTGGTTGGTCGATTGGTTGAGGCGCTGGTTGATAAATCATTTGGTTGATTTATTGGCTGGTTGTTATTTGAATGACTCGTTGGTTGGTCGATTGGTTGAGGTGTTGGTTGATAAATTAGTTGTTTGATTTATTGGCTGGATGTAATTTGAATGACTCGTTGGTTGGTCGATTGGTTGAGGTGTTGGTTGAAAAATCATTTGGTTTATTTATTGGCTGGTTTTAATTTGATTGATTGATTGGTTGGTTGGTCGATTGGTTGAGGTGTTGGTTGATTAATTAGTTGGTTGATTTATTGGCTGGATGTAATTTGAATGACTCGTTGGTTCGTCGATTGGTTGAAGTGTTGGTTGATAAATCATTCAGTTGATTTATTGGCTGGTTGTAATTTGATTGATTGATTGGTTGGTTGGTCGATTTGTTGAGGTGGTGGTTGATAAATCAGTTGGTTGATTTATTGGCTGGTTTTAATTTGATTGATTGACCGGTTGGTTGGTCGATTGGTTGTGGTGTTGGTTGATAAATCAGGTTGATTTATTGGCTGGTTGTAATTTTATTGATTGACTGGTTGGTTGGTCGATTGGTTGAGGTGTTGGTTGATAAATCAGGTTGATTTATTGGCTGGTTGTAATTTGATTGATTGACTGGTTGGTTGGTCGATTGGTTGTGGTGTTGGTTGATCAATCATTCATTTATTGGCTGGTTGTAATTTAAAGGATTCGTTGGTTGGTCGATTGGTTGAAGGGTTTGTTGATAAATCAGTTGGTTCATTTATTGGCTGGTTGGTTGGTTGGTCGATTCTTTGAGGTGATGGTTGATGAATTAGTTGGTTGATTTATTGGCTGGTTGTAATTTTATTGATTGATTGGTTGTTTGATTAGTTGAGGTGTTGGTTGATAAATCAATTGGTTGATTTATTGGCTGGATGTAATTTGATTGATTGATTGGTTGGTCGATTAGTTGAGGTGTTGGTTGATAAATCATTTGGTTGATTTATTGGCTGGATGTAATTTGAATGACTCGTTGGTTGGTCGATTGGTTGAGGTGGTGGTTGATAAATCATTTGGTTGATTTATTGGCTGGTTGTAATTTGATTGATTGATTGGTTGGTTGGTCGATTGGTTGAGGTGTTGGTTGAAAAATCATTTGGTTGATTTATTGGCTGGTTGTAATTTGAATGACTCGTTGGTTGGTCGATTGGTTGAGGTGTTGGTTGATAAATTAGTTGTTTGATTTATTGGCTGGATGTAATTTGAATGACTCGTTGGTTGGTCGATTGGTTGAGGTGTTGGTTGAAAAATCATTTGGTTTATTTATTGGCTGGTTTTAATTTGATTGATTGATTGGTTGGTTGGTCGATTGGTTGAGGTGTTGGTTGATTAATTAGTTGGTTGATTTATTGGCTGGATGTAATTTGAATGACTCGTTGGTTCGTCGATTGGTTGAAGTGTTGGTTGATAAATCATTCAGTTGATTTATTGGCTGGTTGTAATTTGATTGATTGATTGGTTGGTTGGTCGATTTGTTGAGGTGGTGGTTGATAAATCAGTTGGTTGATTTATTGGCTGGTTTTAATTTGATTGATTGACCGGTTGGTTGGTCGATTGGTTGTGGTGTTGGTTGATAAATCAGGTTGATTTATTGGCTGGTTGTAATTTTATTGATTGACTGGTTGGTTGGTCGATTGGTTGAGGTGTTGGTTGATAAATCAGGTTGATTTATTGGCTGGTTGTAATTTGATTGATTGACTGGTTGGTTGGTCGATTGGTTGTGGTGTTGGTTGATCAATCATTCATTTATTGGCTGGTTGTAATTTAAAGGATTCGTTGGTTGGTCGATTGGTTGAAGGGTTTGTTGATAAATCAGTTGGTTCATTTATTGGCTGGTTGGTTGGTTGGTCGATTCGTTGAGGTGATGGTTGATGAATTAGTTGGTTGATTTATTGGCTGGTTGTAATTTTATTGATTGATTGGTTGTTTGATTAGTTGAGGTGTTGGTTGATAAATCAATTGGTTGATTTATTGGCTGGATGTAATTTGATTGATTGATTGGTTGGTCGATTAGTTGAGGTGTTGGTTGATAAATCATTTGGTTGATTTATTGGCTGGATGTAATTTGAATGACTCGTTGGTTGGTCGATTGGTTGAGGTGGTGGTTGATAAATCATTTGGTTGATTTATTGGCTGGTTGTAATTTGATTGATTGATTGGTTGGTTGGTCGATTGGTTGAGGTGTTGGTTGAAAAATCATTTGGTTGATTTATTGGCTGGTTGTAATTTGAATGACTCGTTGGTTGGTCGATTGGTTGAGGTGTTGGTTGATGAATTAGTTGGTTGATTTATTGGCTGGATGTAATTTGAATGACTCGTTGGTTGGTCGATTGGTTGAGGTGGTGGTTGATCAATCATTTGGTTGATTTATTGGCTGGTTGTAATTTGATTGATTGACCGGTTGGTTGGTCGATTGGTTGTGGTGTTGGTTGATAAATCAGGTTGATTTATTGGCTGGTTGTAATTTTATTGATTGACTGGTTGGTTGGTCGATTGGTTGAGGTGTTGGTTGATAAATCAGGTTGATTTATTGGCTGGTTGTAATTTGATTGATTGACTGGTTGGTTGGTCGATTGGTTGTGGTGTTGGTTGATCAATCATTCATTTATTGGCTGGTTGTAATTTAAAGGATTCGTTGGTTGGTCGATTGGTTGAAGGGTTTGTTGATAAATCAGTTGGTTCATTTATTGGCTGGTTGGTTGGTTGGTCGATTCGTTGAGGTGATGCTTGATGAATTAGTTGGTTGATTTATTGGCTGGTTGTAATTTGATTGATTGATTGGTTGGTTGGTCGATTAGTTGAGGTGCTGGTTGATAAATCAGTTGGTTGATTTATTGGCTGGTTGTAATTTGATTAATTGATTGGTCGATTGGTTGAGGTGTTGGTTGATAAATCATTTGGTTGATTTATTGGCTGGTTGTAATTTGAATGACTCGTTGGTTGGTCGATTGGTTGAGGTGCTGGTTGATAAATCATTTGGTTGATTTATTGGCTGGTTGTTATTTGAATGACTCGTTGGTTGGTCGATTGGTTGAGGTGTTGGTTGATAAATTAGTTGTTTGATTTATTGGCTGGATGTAATTTGAATGACTCGTTGGTTGGTCGATTGGTTGAGGTGTTGGTTGATAAATCATTTGGTTGATTTATTGGCTGGTTGTAATTTGAATGACTCGTTGGTTGGTCGATGGGTTGAGGTGTTGGTTGATAAATCAATTGGTTGATTTATTGGCTGGATGTGATTTGAATGACTCATTGGTTGGTCGATTGGTTGAGGTGTTGGTTGATAAATCATTTGGTTGATTTATTGGCTGGTTGTTATTTGAATGACTCGTTGGTTGGTCGATTGGTTGAGGTGTTGGTTGATAAATCATTTGGTTGATTTATTGGCTGGATGTAATTTGAATGACTCGTTGGTTGGTCGATTGGTTGAGGTGTTGGTTGATAAATCATTTGGTTGATTTATTGGCTGGTTGTAATTTGAATGACTCGTTGGTTGGTCGATTGGTTGAGGTGGTGGTTGATCAATAATTTGGTTGATTTATTGGCTGGTTGTAATTTGATTGATTAATTGGTCGATTGGTTGAGGTGTTGGTTGATGAATCATTTGGTTGATTTATTGGCTGGTTGTAATTTGAATGACTCGTTGGTTGGTCGATGGGTTGAGGTGTTGGTTGATAAATCAATTGGTGGATTTATTGGCTGGATGTAATTTGAATGACTCATTGGCTGGTCGATTGGTTGAGGTGTTGGTTGATAAATCATTTGGTTGATTTATTGGCTGGTTGTAATTTTATTGATTGATTGGTTGGTTGGTCGATTAGTTCAATTCAATTTCAATTTAATTTTATTCACCCAAAATGGAGTTACAACGTATATATCAAAATATATTAGTAGAGTGGGCGGGAATAAAGCCCGAGGGCTTGTTCTATCCCTTATTGTGAATATAATTCTTATAAAACATGGTGGGTGAGTTAAAGTTGAAGTGTTGGTTGATAAATCAGTCAGTTGACTTTTGACTACTTTTAGTTTTGACTACTTGTTCACTTGGTATTGTCTGTTTGGTTGATTTGTTGTTTGGTTGGTTGATTTGTTGTCTTGTTAGTTGATTAATTTGTTGGCTTGTTGGCTGGTTAATTTGTTGGCTTTTGGTTGGTTAATTTGTTGGTTGGTTGAGTTGTTGTCTTGTAGGTTGGTTGGTTGATTTGTTGGATGGTTGATTTATTTATTTATTGTCTGGTTGATTTCTTGACTTGTTGGCTGATTGATTTGTTGGTTGATTGATTTGCTAGTTGGTTGATTTGTTGGTTGATTGGTTTGTTGGTTGACTGATTTGTTGATTGATTGTTGGTTGAATGTTTGTCTGGTTGATTTGTTGGCTGGTTGATTGTTGGTTGATTTTTGGTTGATTAATTTGTTGAATTGTTCGTTGGGAAATTTGTTGGCTTGTTGGTTGGTTATTTTGTTGACTTATTGGTTGGTTAATGTGTTGGCTTGTTGGTTGAATAATGTGTTGGCTTTTGGTTGATTAATGGGTTGGCTTGTTGGTTGGTTAATTTGTTGGCGTGTTGGTTGTTTAATTTGTTGGTTGGTTAATTTGTTGGCTTGTTGGTTGATTAAATTGTTGGGTGGTTGATTTGTTGGTTGGTTGACTTATTGGTTGTTTAATTTGTTGCATTGTTGGTTGTTTAATTTGTTAACTTGTTGGTTGGTTAATTTGTTGACTTGTTGGTTGATTAATTTGTTGGCTTGTTGGTTGAATAATATGTTGGCTTTTGGTTGGTTAATGTGTTGGCTTTTAGTTGGTTAATTTGTTGGCTTGTTGGTTGATCAAATTGTTGGCTTGTTGGGTGGTTGATTTGTTGGCTTTTAGTTGGTTAATTTGTTGGCTTGTTGGTTGGTTAATTTGTTGGCTTGTTGGTTGATTAAATTGTTTGCTTGTTGGGTGGTTGATTTGTTGGCTTGTTGGTTGGTTGATTTGTTGGTTGGTCGATTTGTTGGCTCGTTGGTTGATTAATGTGTTGGCTTCTTGGTTGATTTGTTGACTTGTTGGTTGATTAAATTGTTGACCTGTTGGTTGATTAATTTGTTGGCTTGTTGGGTGGTTGATTTGTTGGGTGGTTGATTTGTTAAATTGTTGGTTGGTAAATTTGTTGGTTCGATTTGTTATTTAATTTGTTGACTTCTTGGTTGATTAAATTGTTGGCTTGTTGGTAGGTCAATTTGTTGGCTTGTTGGTTGATTAATGTGTTGGCTTGTTGGTTGAATAATTTATTGACTTGGTTGGTTAATTTGTTGACTTGTTGGTTGATTTGTTGACTTGTTGGTTGATTAAATTGTTGACTTGCTGGTTGATTAAATTGTTGACTTGTTGGTTGATTAATTTGTTGGCTTGTTGGGTGGTTAATGTGTTGGCTTGTTAGTTGAATAATTTATTGACTTGGTTGGTCAATTTGTTGAATTGTTGGTTGATTAATTTGTTGGCTTGATTTGTTGGTTCATTTGTTGGCTTGTTGGTTGATTAATTTGTTGACTTGTTGGTTGGTTAGTTTGTTGGCTTGTTGGGTGAATGATTTGTTGGTTGGTTAATTTGTTGGTTGATTTATTGATTAACAGTATTTATTGAGATTTCTAAAAATCGCAATGACATTTCGCATTCGCATAGTGATTTACAAAATAACCCCAAGAACTAATGTATTCCGAATTTCCATTTTACACCCCCGAGTTTACCACATCTTCCTTCGGGCCGTGCGCAAGCCTCTATAAACAAATAAAGCATTACAACTGATATCAACTATGGCAAGAAATTCTCTTCAACTGTCAATAGTATGAGATGCCAAATTGGAACTGCTTTTGTATAATTTTTATTTTCTCAGAAGAATAATTTCATCGAAAGACCTATAATGATTGGCGTTATTTTAAAAAAAAATGTTGTTACGTCAGCGGTCTGTACAAACAGAAAAGGTGTTCGAAAAGTAACAAAATAGGCCTATCATTCACCAGGCTGAACAGGTAAAACCCATAAAATATGTGTCAAGGTGCGATATAAAAGAAATCCATAGAAACGAAATACACAGGTAAGTTATGTGACCTCTCCCTGTCTATATGTATAGAAGTCCTGTCCAGACATGTACCGGTACTAGGGAGATAAAACAAACAGACTATGCTTGCTACGGGAGCCCATATCGTGCCACTAAGAATAACCCAAATCGGATACCATGTCGTTATAACTATATACTATTTCGTATTTCCTTACAGAGACGCGGGCCTCAGTCCGACACAAACCTTCGTCGACCCGTGGTGGGTTGATTGGGGTTTCACTAGATCGTCGCATGTGGCTGACTATCTCGTTATAACGGCTCTCACTATGTCGCATGGTTGCCGTTTACCAATGGAAGGTCGTGTGTTTCTTCCGGGCATAGAGCCCGGTTTCATCCCACAATAAAACTGGCAACGCCGCCATATAAGTGAAATAATCTTGAGCGCGGAGTAAAACACCAAACAATCAATCAATACAACTCGTTGAAACGGGTAACTACATCTCGTTATATTGAATAACATTTTCGTCAGAACGATTTTGGTTTCTCTTTATACAGACTAACGTTTCTCATCATAACAAGTGGTCAAATCACAAGAATGTCGCTTCAATCATTGATAGTATGAGGTACCGTTTCTAACCAAATTATTTACAACTTTTATACGACTAAAAAACAAAACGCTTTAAAAGGTGGTGGCCGGGGTCAACGTTTGTAACAAAATCATGTACTTTTTTCTAAGATAAAAAAGCAAGGCGCTTTAAAAGTTTATATGGGCGGGCCAACGTTCTCCCGTCAGAACATTGAGCTACATTCGAAAAACGGTTCGGACCGCCATCCGAAGTCGCCGTATAGTGTAAACGTACCTGCACCTTAAAACAATAAAAGTTATAAAGTTATTCGCCGTATAGTGTAAACGTACCTGTACCTTAAAACAATAACAGTTATAAAGTTATTCGCCGTATAGTGTGAGCGTACCTTAAAACAATAAAAGTTATAAAGTTATTCGCCGTATAGTGTGAGCGTACCTTACAACAATAAAAGTTATTTGTTTTTTACTTTTAAACACTCTCTGAGTGGATTTTTCACTCGATCGCCGTATGTGGAAGAGTTGCCAGTTACTCGACGAAGGTCGGGGTTTCATCCGGGCAATGAGCCCGAATTCCGCACCCACTAAACCTGACAGCGCCGCTATAAAAGTAATAAGAAATAATCTTGATAATAATCTTCAATCAAACACTTTTTCTTTTGACTCGCTGGCTCAATGAAGCTATTTTATTTCAACAAGTATAACTTGCAATGTCTTGAAAATCAAAATTTATGAAAAAATGAGCTCATGCTACTTCAAAGTAATGGAGGACCAAATAAGAGGAAAATATACTGAGTATAGTTAAGGGACAACCCAATGGCATATGAATAATTGTTAGCCAGACTTCCATTCTCAGCACATCAAATAGTCATATGAATGATTGTAAGCCAGACTTCCATTCTCAGCTCATCAAATAGTCATATGAATAATTGTTAGCCAGACTTCCATTCTCAGCTCATCAAATAGTCATATGAATAATTGTTAGCCAGGCCTCCATTCTCAGCTCATCAGATAGTCATATGAATGATTGTTAGCCAGACTTCCATTCTCAGCTCATCAAATAGTCATATGAATAATTGTTAGCCAGACTTCCATTCTCAGCTCATCAAATAGTCATATGAATAATTGTTAGCCAGACTTCCATTCTCAGCTCATCAAATAGTCATATGAATGATTGTAAGCCAGACTTCCATTCTCAGCTCATCAAATAGTCATATGAATAATTGTTAGCCAGACTTCCATTCTCAGCTCATCAAATAGTCATATGAATAATTGTTAGCCAGACTTCCATTCTCAGCTCATCAAATAGTCATATGAATAATTGTTAGTCAGACTTCCATTCTCAGCTCATCAAATAGTCATATGAATAATTGTTAGCCAGGCCTCCATTCTCAGCTCATCAGATAGTCATATGAATGATTGTTAGCCAGACTTCCATTCTCAGCTCATCAAATAATCGGATGAATAATTGTTAGCCAGACTTCCATTCTCAGCTCATCAAATAATCATATGAATGATTGTTAGCCAGACTTCCATTCTCAGCTCATCAAATAGTCATATGAATGATTGTTAGCCAGACTTCCATTCTCAGCTCATCAAATAGTCATATGAATGATTGTTAGTCAAACTTCCATTCTCAGCTCATCAAATAGTCATATGAATGATTGTTAGTCAAACTTCCATTCTCAGCTCATCAAATAGTCATATGAATGATTGTTAGTCAAACTTCCATTCTCAGCTCATCAAATAATCAAATGAATGATTGTTAGCCTGGCTTCCATTCTCAGCTCATCAAATAGTCATATGAATAATTGTTAGCCAGACTTCCATTCTCAGCTCATCAAATAGTCATATGAATGATTGTTAGCCAGACTTCCATTCTCAGCTCATCAAATAGTCATATGAATGATTGTTAGCCAGACTTCCATTCTCAGCTCATCAAATAGTCATATGAATGATTGTTAGTCAAACTTCCATTCTCAGCTCATCAAATAGTCATATGAATGATTGTTAGTCAAACTTCCATTCTCAGCTCATCAAATAGTCATATGAATGATTGTTAGTCAAACTTCCATTCTCAGCTCATCAAATAGTCATATGAATAATTGTTAGCCAGAGTTCCATTCTCATCTCATCAAATAGTCATATGAATAATTGTTAGCCAGAGTTCCATTCTCATCTCATCAAATAGTCATATGAATAATTGTTAGCCAGACTTCCATTCTCATCTCATCAAATAGTCATATGAATAATTGTTAGCCAGACTTCCATTCTCAGCTCATCAAATAGCCAAATGAATGGTTGTTAGCCAGACTTCCATTCTCAGCTCATCAAATAGTCATATGAATAATTGTTAGCCAGACTTCCATTCTCAGCTCATGAAATTGTCATATGAATAATTGTTAGCCAGACTTCCATTCTCAGCTCATCAAATAGTCATATGAATGATTGTTAGCCAGACTTCCATTCTCAGCTCATCAAATAGCCATATGAATAATTGTTAGCCAGACTTCCATTCTCAGCTCATCAAATAGCCATATGAATAATTGTTAGCCAGACTTCCATTCTCAGCTCATCAAATAGTCATATGAATGATTGTTAGCCAGACTTCCATTCTCAGCCCATCAAATAGTCATATGAATGATTGTTAGCCAGACTTCCATTCTCAGCTCATCAAATAGTCATATGAATGATTGTTAGCCAGACTTCCATTCTCAGCTCATCAAATAGTCATATGAATGATTGTTAGCCAGACTTCCATTCTCAACTCATCAAATAGTCATATGAATGATTGTTAGCCAGACTTCCATTCTCAGCTCATCAAATAGTCATATGAATGATTGTTAGCCAGATTTCCATTCTCAGCTCATCAAATAGTCATATGAATAATTGTTAGCCAGACTGCCATTCTCAGCTCATCAAATAGTCATATGAATGATTGTTAGCCAGACTTCCATTCTCAACTCATCAAATAGTCATATGAATGATTGTTAGCCAGACTTCCATTCTCAGCTCATCAAATAGTCATATGAATGATTGTTAGCCAGATTTCCATTCTCAGCTCATGAAATCGTCCTATGCATAATTGTTAGCCAGACTTCCATTCTCAACTCATCAAATAGTCATATGAATGATTGTTAGCCAGACTTCCATTCTCAGCTCATCAAATAGTCATATGAATGATTGTTAGCCAGACTTCCATTCTCAGCTCATGAAATTGTCATATGAATAATTGTAAGCCAGACTTCCATTCTCAGCTCATGAAATTGTCATATGAATAATTGTAAGCCAGACTTCCATTCTCAGCTCATCAAATAGTCATATGAATGATTGTAAGCCAGACTTCCATTCTCAGCTCATCAAATAATTGGATGAATGATTGTAAGCCAGACTTCCATTCTCAGCTCATGAAATTGTCATATGAATAATTGTAAGCCAGACTTCCATTCTCAGCTCATCAAATAGTCATATGAATGATTGTTAGCCAGACTTCCATTCTCAGCTCATGAAATTGTCATATGAATAATTGTAAGCCAGACTTCCATTCTCAGCTCATCAAATAGTCATATGAATAATTGTTAGCCAGACTTCCATTCTCAGCTCATCAAATCGTCATATGAATGATTGTAAGCCAGACTTCCATTCTCAGCTCATCAAATAGCCATATGAATGATTGTAAGCTAGACTTCCATTCTCAGCTCATCAAATAGTCATATGAATGATTGTTAGCCAGACTTCCATTCTCAGCTCATCAAATAGTCATATGAATGATTGTTAGCCAGGCCTCCATTCTCATCTCATCAAATAGTCATATGAATGATTGTTAGCCAGACTTCCATTCTCAGCTCAGCAAATAGTCATATGAATGATTGTTAGCCAGACTTCCATTCTCATCTCATCAAACAGTCATATGAATGATTGTTAGCCAGGCCTCCATTCTCAGCTCATCAGATAGTCATATGAATGATTGTTAGCCAGACTTCCATTCTCAGCTCATCAAATAGTCATATGAATAATTGTTAGCCAGACTTCCATTCTCAGCTCATCAAATAGTCATATGAATAATTGTTAGCCAGACTTCCATTCTCAGCTCATCAAATAGTCATATGAATGATTGTTAGCCAGACTTCCATTCTCAGCTCATCAAATAGTCATATGAATGATTGTTAGCCAGACTTCCATTCTCAGCACATCAAATAATCATAGGAATAATTGTTAGCCAGACTTCCATTCTCAGCTCATCAAATAGTCATATGAATGATTGTTAGCCAGACTTCCATTCTCAGCTCATCAAATAATCATATGAATAATTGTTAGCCAGACTTCCATTCTCAGCTCATCAAATAGACATATGAATAATTGTTAGCCAGACTTCCATTCTCAGCACATCAAATAATCATATGAATAATTGTTAGCCAGACTTCCATTCTCAGCTCATCAAATAATCATATGAATAATTGTTAGCCAGACTTCCATTCTCAGCTCATCAAATAATCATATGAATAATTGTTAGCCAGACTTCCATTCTCAGCTCATCAAATAGTCATATGAATGATTGTTAGCCAGACTTCCATTCTCAGCTCATCAAATAATCATATGAATAATTGTTAGCCAGACTTCCATTCTCAGCTCATCAAATAGACATATGAATAATTGTTAGCCAGACTTCCATTCTCAGCTCATCAAATAGTCATATGAATGATTGTTAGCCAGACTTCCATTCTCAGCTCATCAAATAGTCATATGAATAATTGTTAGCCAGATTTCCATTCTCAACTCATCAAATAGTCATATGAATAATTGTTAGCCAGACTTCCATTCTCAGCTCATCAAATAGTCATATGAATGATTGTTAGCCAGACTTCCATTCTCAGCTCATCAAATAGTCAAATGAATGATTGTTAGCCAGACTTCCATTCTCAGCTCATCAAAGAGTCATATGAATGATTGTTAGCCAGACTTCCATTCTCAGCTCATCAAATAGTCATATGAATGATTGTTAGCCAGACTTCCATTCTCAGCTCATCAAATAGTCATATGGATGATTGTTAGCCAGACTTCCATTCTCAGCTCATCAAATAGTCATATGAATAATTGTTAGCCAGACTTCCATTCTCAGCTCATCAAATAGTCATATGAATAATTGTTAGCCAGATTTCCATTCTCAGCTCATCAAATAATCATATGAATAATTGTTAGCCAGACTTCCATTCTCAGCTCATCAAATAATCATATGAATAATTGTTAGCCAGACTTCCATTCTCAGCTCATCAAATAGTCATATGAATGATTGTTAGCCAGACTTCCATTCTCAGCTCATCAAATAGTCATATCAATAACTGTTAGCCAGACTTCCATTCTCAGCTAATCAAATAGTCATATGAATGATTGTTAGCCAGACTTCCATTCTCAGCTCATCAAATAGTCATATGAATGATTGTTAGCCAGACTTCCATTCTCAGCTCATCAAATAGTCATATGAATGATTGTTAGCCAGACTTCCATTCTCAGCTCATCAAATAGTCATATGAATAATTGTTAGCCAGACTTCCATTCTCAGCTCATCAAATAGTCATATGAATAATTGTTAGCCAGACTCCCATTCTCAGCTCATCAAATAGTCATATGAATGATTGTTAGCCAGACTTCCATTCTCAGCTCATCAAATAGTCATATGAATAATTGTTAGCCAGACTTCCATTCTCAGCTCATCAAATAGTCATATGAATGATTGTTAGCCTGACTTCCATTCTCAGCTCATCAAATAATCATATGAATAATTGTTAGCCAGACTTCCATTCTCAGCTCATCAAATAATCATATGAATAATTGTTAGCCAGACTTCCATTCTCAGCTCATCAAATAGTCATATGAATGATTGTTAGCCAGACTTCCATTCTCAGCTCATCAAATAGTCATATGAATAATTGTTAGCCAGACTTCCATTCTCAGCTCATCAAATAGTCATATGAACGATTGTTAGCAAGACTTCCATTCTCAGCTCATCAAATAGTCATATGAATGATTGTTAGCCAGACTTCCATTCTCAGCTCATCAAATAGTCATATGAATGATTGTTAGCCAGACCTCCATTCTCAGCTCATCAAAAAGCCATATGAATAATTGTTAGCCAGACTTCCATTCTCAGCTTATCAAATAGTCAAATGAATGATTGTTAGCCAGACTTCCATTCTCAGTTCATCAAATAGTCATATGAATGATTGTTAGCCAGACTTCCATTCTCAGCTCATCAAATAGTCAAATGAATGATTGTTAGCCAGACTTCCATTCTTAGCTCATCAAATAGTCAAATGAATGATTGTTAGCCAGACTTCCATTCCATAAGATGTTCTCTTCACTTATCAAGACTAAGATGGATCTGTTGTAGAATGGCACACAGGTGACCAAGTCCGATTTAATAAATAACTCCTTTGTTTTTCTAAAGCTAGGTTGTACTGTTTCAAGTCAATCGAATTCACACATCGTACGACACGTGCTAACAGGATGACGTCATCATGCTCTCTCTGGAATTCCAATTCACCAATCACTTGAACAAGTTGGTTCAATTAGTCTGGTGTTGATAGAGAGGCTGTGTATAGATCGAGGACCAGCCAAAGTGGCTAAACTCTTGGTGCAGTCGTACTGGCTCAATCTATAAACATAAACAACAGCTCATCATTAATTGCTTGGTGATTTACGCCACACCAAATGTTATTTCACAAAGAAATACTAACATGGCCATCCATTTGGTCATCGGTTACTATCCCACAATGGTCAATCAAATCAGTCACCAATTTTTACCATTTTTTTCTTTGGATGGTAAAGAATAAGAAAATCTAAATTAGATGATTTAGGCCTAGTTCAGAGTGATTTTTTTAGTCAGACAATCACGTCATTCGTTCTTCTTTAAACAGGGAGCACAAACATCTCCCTTAAACAGAAAGGCACGCTTGCGGCGCCCCTAAAATAAAAAACTGTTTACATTAAAAACAGCAGACCATTTTCTATATTTTTCCACGCAGAAGAAGCACCTTTGTATTTTTGCCAATTTTTTAAAGTTTTGGCGGCCGTTTGTATTTTTAGTATGAATTCGACAATTTTATTTGTTTTAACGAGAAATAATTAACGCATCACCACGAAGTTTTTTTGTTTTTGATTTGTTTTGTACCCGGACTGTAAACAAACTTCGAGCTTGGGCATGCGTAATGATTTGAATGGTCTCCGTTTGAAGGAGATTGGACTGCTTAAGATCACGGGTCAGTTGTTCACAGCGCCATTATAGCTTAACGCCAGTTTAAATGACGTCACGTCACAAATGAATTTATTTCCCACTGTGCCCGGCTGTTAGAAAAAAATATCGACTTTCAGCCTTCATCCGAGTTTGATCAGTTGGTAGGTTTGGTTTCTATACTAATCTGAAGGTCAACGGAGAATAGGTGATTTGCCAATAGGCCCTGGGAGTCTACCGAGAGATTTCGCGATATCCGGTGACAGGTTTTATGACGTTTTCACTTCGATTGACGTTTTTTGTTCCAAAACGTCAGAAATGAGCGTCATATTGGAACGACAAAAGGCTTCCCACATGCGTAATGACAACGCCGGTGACAGGAAATTTGTGGAATTGTCACGTGACTCCCGCTCCTTATTACTTTCAAATGACGTAATTTAGCAACGTCACAATTACTGTCCCAAGTAGTAGACCGGACAAAGGATCCGTCTGTTTTTAACTTAAAATTTTCGGTATTTTACAACAGATATAAGAATGGGAAACCTATATTTGCACAGTTTATATCCGAATGAATCTAGATATGTGAAAAAATCGTGGATGAAAAGGGATTTTGACCGAATATGGCAAAAGTCAAGATGACTACTGGGCTTGTCCGGTGTAAGATTGATGCAGCGACGTCATTTCATTGTTGCGCGCAAAACTGGCAAATGGTCTATTAGGCCTATATTCTACCCCTCCTGCATGTGCGTGCCGTGTGCAAATATACATGTTAAGTAGAGATGACTTTTCAAACGACATCGAGTCTGTAGTGCATCATCGGCTGGTAGGTTTACCTCCCCCGGAAGAAGTGATATTTTGCTTGTTATCATACAAAATGAAGGATTTAACCTGATAATGTTGTGAGTGTGGTTATATTCTGTCCTTTTCTATTGAAAACTGGGCTGTCATGAACGTATATAGTCATCAAAGGGTTGATTTCACAACAATTCCCCCGATAGCGTCGTCAGCAACCCAGCCTGTCAAAGCGGTAGCCATAGTGACATTATGTCATTCTGCTTCAAAATATCTGGGTCAACCGTTGCACGTGACCAAAGCTTATCGTTGATTGGTTAAAAGTTCCCACTCTGCCCGAGGGAGGGAAAAGGAACGGCAATCAACAACAGGTCACTTTTTCCTCATTTTTCTCAATTATCGGGGTAGAATCGACTTTAATACCTTCGTCTTGGTGTTTATTGCATAACCCGATACCGCTGAACGTTGGTTCGCACCTCGTCATACCCCTCGAATGCTGCGCATTCTCGTGGTTTGACTCGGTACGAACCAACGTTCAGCGGTATCGGGTTACGCAACAAACACCGCTACGGCGGTATTAAACCCTTAAACAAACTTAGACGGTGGGTCCGTTGGATTTTATTTTAAGTCTCCCGTCATGTCCATATTTAGTCCGCAATATGTTGAGTGGATTGAAGGATAAATTCTGATACGCCCGCACGGGCTTCTGTGGTATTGAAGAAGCCCGCGCGGGCGTATCAGAATTTATCCTTCAATCCACTCAACATATTGAGGACTAGTCCATATTATAGATGGATAATTAAGGGGAGAGAACTGTAGGCCTACTGACTGCTTGTGATTTAGGTGGTGAACACCAAGTTCATTTATTCCTGAACTACTCCAGCAAGAAGTCACCATAAGCAGCTTCCCCTCCAGCGACACGTGCATGCCAGGCCAAACGTTCCAAAAGGTTGAACAAATCCAGCGCGGCGGCTTTAGAACTATCATGACGTCACAGGGCCTTTTCGTTGAATTTGTCTCATCTTTTCGAGCGTTTGGCCAACGTGCTTATACATTTATCGGTATGTAGGGCTTATTATACCTACTTTCCTGTTATTCTGACGGATTTCCCTTCTAAATGACTTCTGTCTATAGTCACTAGTTCATCGATAAGCATTGGCTCGCCGAAATTCGGCAACAACCGAGGGTCCATCTCGATTCTCTTGGTTTAAATTTTAACACTGAAAATGGCGGGAATCAAAAGAAGAGTATGGTACCTACAAGTGCACCCTCTGTTGAGCATCCTACTTGGGCTTTGACCTACATATGTGCTGTGAGACACATTCTAAAGTGGTATAAGCTTCCAAACTGTTGTTTTTTTTGTGTTCAAACGAAATGTAACGTTTAGGCTAAGCGAAAAATATAGTAGGCCTATGCACCATTTTGAAGAAAATGTTTATTTGGCTTCAAAACAGGTTTTGCTTATTTCTTGTGAATCTCTTGAAAGGAATAGAGAGATGAAGTGGTTTCGTCACTGTCCGCTATCTTTGTCCCGACAGAGGAGCCCTCGGTGGCTCAGTCGGTTACAGTGACCGTCCCTCAGTCCGACACAGGCCTTCCGTCGATGCGGCACTGGTTCGAAACCCACTCAGACAAAATGAAAAAAAATAAAAATATCTGAGTGGATTTTTCATTCGACCGCCGTATATTTCCCCATCAAATTTTTCCCAATTCAAACCCAAATTTAGGATAAATCGTTGGTAACGTTTGAATCCAAAAACTTTCCCTTTCCAAACGTATGTGTATGTGTTCGGTAGGCCTAACTACAGCGGAAGTGATAAAAGGGATTTTTTCAATAGGCCTAGGCATGATTTCGGAATGGCCCTTTTATATATTTATTAAAACTAAAACACATTGGCTGTAACATGTATGTATGTAGGCTACATAAGGGATACCTTCTGGCATGTGGGCTGAACATTTGCATAAAAAATCAAGAAAAACTAAAAAAAAAAGCAGGGTGAAACCTCACAACTTAATGTTGACTTATAACTGCAACGCGATGTTAACGGGGGAAACGTGGAAGACCGATAGATCGAGCACTTCCTGTATGCAGCGAGTCTCTTTCAGATTGTCTTGTATATGGATACCAAATCCAGCTTGCAATCAAATGGGAAACGTCCGCATATACCACAAGAGATTAACCAACGTATGGTAGAGCTCTACTGCTAACATGATGTTTCTTGCTGCATAGTTAGCTGTCAGGAGGCCTCAAAGCTCTTATTCTGCCACGAACATCACACGGAAGGAACTAGTTAATGGACTCTTCTCCAAAATCCGTCTACGTGTACACCAATCCAGACGTTTAGGATTGTCCGGGAGTTAAGTATACACGCCCTGATTGGTCTTCGGACCATCAACCCATGATTCGTCTACCAGGTATTTTCTGTTGCAAGGCGATATTGGCCGTACGGAGAAACTGTATTTTACACAATTCGTGTCATATGCCTGGCTTGGCGTTCCAGATTGCTACGTTTGGTCCTAATTAAAAAATGAGAGATGCATACCTAGTCCGGGTTTCTGACTCCAAAATGACTATTTTTTATACTGACGGTCGTATTCTGGAGTCAGGATTCATTGCAATTAAAAAGCCGGAGTAGACTGCCCGCTTCTGAGCGGGCAGTATGTGGCAGTTTTTCAGTTTTTAAACGTTAACTTCACTTTACAAAAAGCTAGTCATTCTGGAGTCAGTACCCCGGATTAATTCAAACCCAGGTCCCAATAGAACAATTGTACCTTCAATAGCAGTTTATAATTGAGCATTTGGGGAGAAAAACTATATAGGATTAACGTTGGAATATGATTGTTGATGGTTTTGTGTTTTACGCCGCGCTCAAGGTTATTTCACTTATATGGCGCCGTCGCTAGGGAGTTGTGGGAGGAAACCGGGCTCTATGCCCGGAGGAAACCCACGACCTTCCGGTGGTAACTGGCAACCATCCCACATAGATCGAGTGAAAACCCAGTCAGAAAATTTTCCAATTTTGTTTTTTTGGACTGAGTGTGATTCGAACCAGCGACCCATTGGTGGAAGACGTTGGAATAAGGAAAATCCATGCACTCTGTATCATCGGGCTTCAGGGGTAAAATCGCAAAAAAGTAACTTAATTTTAGCGTGAGTGTAAGTTTAAATCGTGGCTTGTGGGAAGTAAATAGTGTTCCACAAGAAAACAAAATTTAAATAGCCGGACAAAAACATTCATTCATTTACGTAAAAGTTAGTTCACAACAAGTTACATTCCTGAGACGCTGTTAATTGATACATCTGGAGAACAATGGCAGATAATGTCAAACTTCGGTTATAAACGAAAAATATCACTTTTTGCAAACTCATGACAATTACTCTTTCGATTATTCCGAAACTGTGTAACTTTAATGTCGGATTGCACACATTTCAGTTTTTTAACTCACAATTTCACTGAATACGTAAGAGAAACCCACAGAAATCGAGATATAAAGTGGCACATTTTAATATCAGATTTTTGTTTATACATAAGACAAAAAATAATGGAGATTTGAAATGACAAATCAAGAATTATTATTACCAATCTTGAAGAATGTGATAAGTTATTTGTGAAGATATCAACAAGACATTTACATATTTCCTGCTAGTTGGAAATATTTCAACTCTACAGTCGAAGTATATGTACGTTGTGTTGGCCAGTTGAGTTTGAAAGTAGGCGCAAATCATCACATTTTGATAAAAACTGCCCATACAAACAAATTCCACCAAATTGCCAAAACTTTTACCATACTCAATAGCTCTCGAGTATGGTCAGTTTTGACTAACCACCGATATACTTTGGTCATAGAGATACATCCAAGTAAGGCATTACAAGCTACATGATGCAATGATCACAAAAAGATTTTTAACTTCTGGTTTTAGAACAAACCAGAAAATTATCCCAATTTCATGAACAAAGTGAAATGCCAGTTTTCTTATCTTTACTTGAAAAAAAAAACCATTGAAATTAAATTTAAAAACTCTCCATCGTGTTTTTAAAAAAATGAGATGCCTATTTTAAATTTTCTGAACGAAAACCTCCGCACATCGTACCGATTTCAGCAAGTTAAATAGTTGTAGTTAGCTAGAAACAAACCTTTTGTACAAGAAAGATCAATTAAAGCGATATTTACATGCTTAAAAGTATCTTTGTGTCTCTATAAATAGCACCTTATACAAACTTATGGCAATATCACGGCCTATATTTAGTAACAGGGGTAATAATTAGGTCCATCTCTTGTCATTGCATTCACCATTTAGATCATTAGACAAAAGCTACATGGATCAGTCTTTGTTGAATGTTTGACTTGATCGATGTTTAACGTCGCACACAAAGGTATATTCCATAAGTTTTTGCCCAACTATTTTAGATGACAAATTTGAATTTTACCGACCATTGTTTCAATAATATTGAATTTGACAATATTTACATACGGATTAAACTAAATATTTTATTCTACTGGTATTTTAAAACCTGTTAACAATTCACAAACATGGGTCGGACGATTAAATCAAATTCTGTGCAAATAGAACACGATTTTGAGAAAGAGAAAAAAATGATTTGGTCCTTCAATTAAGACAATCGTTTGACTAGATATAAATTTAGTGGAAATAATTTAATTTTATGAGCACAAAAAATACGCGTGGAAGAATTCAAATGGTATATTTACAAGCATTGTTATTCCTTCCATTTATAAAATATTCAAATCTGTAACCATTTTTACAAAAAAAAATAACAATTCTTCATAGTCTTAACAACTCAAATTGACATTTTCAATAACGCCAGTGTCCTCATCAAACCCTGGGGCTCGTTTCACAAAGTCCAGTTGCCAATGGATACCACAGTGAAGAAATATGTTGTCATGGTAACTGGGATTAATGTCAATCAATGTGTGAAGACCGGCATCAAATCCGTATGAATTTCTCTTTAGATTGAGTTAAATTCGATGCAGGGCTTGTGCCCACGTTAGTTTTGTTCCACCCCCTCTCCCCCTCTATTGTAGGCAGGTCAGCAAGGCCATCTCAACGAACATTATGCAAATGCCTTTCATCACACAACTTACAGAAAATACACATTGCATTTTAGGTTTATGTGTCATCAGATTCATCTTCTGGGGAACCCAAGAGAGTGAACAACATGTCCCTCACTATCAGCTGGCCAGCACAGTGCCCTATAGACTCGCATGTGCCATAGCATCTCTTTGGAACCCAATAGAGTGAACAACATGTGTCTCACTATCAGCTGGCCAGCACAGTGCCCTATGGACTCGCATGTGCCATAGCATCTCTTTGGAACCCAAGTGAGTGAACAACATGTGTCTCACTATCAGCTGGCCAGCACAGTGCCCTATGGACTCACATGTGCCATAGCATCTCTTTGGAACCCAAGAGAGTGAACAACATGTGTCTCACTATCAGCTGGCCAGCACAGTGCCCTATGGACTCGCATGTGCCATAGCATCTCTTTGGAACCCAAGAGAGTGAACAACATGTGTCTCACTATCAGCTGGCCAGCACAGTGTCCTATGGACTCGCATGTGCCATAGCATATCTTTGGAACCCAAGAGAGTGAACAACATGTGTCTCACTATCAGCTGGCCAGCACAGTGCCCTATAGACTCGCATGTGCCATAGCATCTCTTTGGAATCCTAGGAAATGTAGGTCCTGGGTCCTGTGGGTATACAAGACCTCACTGACTGGCTATGAGTTGGTTAGATCAGAACATGTTGTCTGACACGGGGTCCTGTGGATTTACAAGACCTCACTGACTGGCTATGAGTTGGTTAGGTCAGAACATGTTGTCTGACACGGGGGCCTGTGGGTATACAAGACCTCACTGACTGGCTATGAGTTGGTTAGATCAGAACATGTTGTCTGACACGGGGGCCTGTGGGTTTACAAGACCTCACTGACTGGCTATGAGTTGGTTAGGTCAGAACATGTTGTCTGACACGGGGGCCTGTGGGTTTACAAGACCTCACTGACTGGCTATGAGTTGGCCATATCTGAATCTTCCTTCATCTCACCATTCATTTCTATCATGATATTGGAATCGTTTAAACTGTCATCTTCTTCATCCCCAGACACTGCAACAGAAAACCAATATTAGTCTAATATTTATTTCTTTTAAGATTGTTTGATGTTTTATTTCACTTATATGAAGATTATTTCACTTATATGGCGGCGTGGCCAGTTTTACTGTGGGAGGAAACCGGGCTCTATGCCCGGAGAAAACTCACGACCTTCCAGTGGTAACTGGCAACCATCCCACATAGGTCGTTCGAGTGAAAACACAGTCAGAAATTATAGACATTTTTAGAACCCTTCAGTACACTACTAGATATAAATTATTTTAAAAATGACCACTAGAACCCTCCAAAAATAAATTTCACACTTGTTTAGCAAAATGATGAAGAAATAGAGTTTTACATTTGAACCAATAATACTACCAGTTGAGTCGAGTTGACTCAAGCACATGTTTTCTTTGGTTGGTAAAGTTGTAACAATCAAAGAATAAATGATAAACATTTTCACAATTTGAATTACAATACAACAAAATAACAAAGTGACTATCAGGGCATTTGGAACAGGCACATTTCAACTCAACCAACAGCCACATTTCAACTCAACCAACAGACACATTTCAACACACCAACAGGCACATTTCAACTCAACCAACGGGCACATTTCAACTCAACCAACAGGCACATTTCAACTAAACCAACAGGCACATTTCAACTCAACCAACGGGCACATTTCAACTCAATCAACAGACACATTTCAACTCAACCAACAGGCACATTTCAACTCAAACAACAGGCACATTTCAACTCAACCAACAGGGACATTTCAACTCAACCAACAGGCACATTTCAACTCAACCAACAGGCACATTTCAACTCAACCAACAGGCACATTTCAACTCAATCAACAGACACATTTCAACTCAACCAACAGGCACATTTCAACTCAACCAACAGGCACATTTCAACTCAACCAACAGGCACATTTCAACTCACAGGGGTGTGAGAGCCGGCCCGAAAAAAAAGAGGAAAATTTTTTTGTCAAGAATACCCCCAAAGGGTTTGCTTAAGAGTTAAATCAAATCACGATCAATTTGAACTACTACTACATTGACTGATTGAGTTTTAAAAAAAAAAAATAAAAAAAAAAATAAAAATCAAAAATTAAAAAAAAAAATTAATTACTGGACCTAAAGTAAATTGTACGTGAAAATGGTGCCATTTAACTTGTCCCTAATAGATTGCGAACTGAATTCTTCGAGTTTTGAAACTTTTGATTTGTTTCATATACCGTCTGTTTCATTTAGCCTTTAGGCCCTACTGCCGAAACGTGCGTCACCAGCGAAGACGTATTATTGGCGTTGTATCCGTGAGGGTCCAATTATCGTCACTTGTCATCACTGCGGAAAAATAGCAGAGGCCGTGCATTCCAGACTAAATTCAATATTATGGCAGTATGTTTGAAAAACAACGCTTAATTGTGGTCTTTGGATTGCTTTTGATATCCAGTAGACAAAACGACACGTTCATTTCAAACACGCAATAAACTAATAGCACGAGTTGGTCTTGGATTTGGAATTTTATGTTAGGATGCGCTCATGGTCTTTCACATCGTAGTCAGCGCAAGGAGTTACACCTCCTTGAGTCAGCGTTTATAGAATTAGGCAAATCACTGGAAAACAACCTACACGGACGAATGTAGTAATACTAATAGTATTATAAATAAGTTACCACACGGCGGCGTAACGGCTAAGCCTCCGAACAAACATTCGCCAGTCCTCCATGCGGAACTCTACGGGAGATTATTACATAGGCCTACGTACACCTTCAATCACTATCAGTTAAATGCTAATACTACATGTACATAAAAAAATTGACACTTCACCCTTGAACAAAAACGCGGAATTCAGAAAAATGACGCGGACAGCCATTTTTAAAAACGCGATTTTCCGCGTTTCCGCGGAAGTCTCACACCCCTGAACTCAACCAACAGGCACATTTCAACTCAACCAACAGGCACATTTCAACTCAATCAACAGACACATTTCAACTCAACCAACAGGCACATTTCAACTCAACCAACAGACACATTTCAACTCAACCAACAGGCACATTTCAACTCAACCAACAGGCACATTTCAACTCAACTCTACCAAAGGGTAACAAAGATGTGACATTTTACTAGCCCCGCTGAAAATCCATCAGTCAGAAGCTAGAAGACTGGAGGGTAACTTTATTTCTGCATACTACCAACCCATAAAAAACCCTGAAACTAGATTTATCTCCCCTATACCAAAGTGCATTAGTCTTCTGTCACCACCCCTCCCCCTCTCCCCCCCCCCCCCCCCCCCCCCCCGACACACACATACAAAGATGACCAGGGGGGCGTTTCATGAAGCCGTCGCAAAGTGCGATCAATCGCGGTTGCCATAACCTCGTATAATGCGATGCGACTGCTTTGTGAAACGAGCCCCTGCAGCTCATCCAAGGTATTTGACGTGTAAATCCCTAACCTCTCCTCCACTTAATATGGTTATTCGCCCTTAACAAGAGTTATCGCCCCTTACCTGCCATACCATCTTGTGAATTAGCTTTCTTGATGAGATGAGTTTTGCGATGTTTTGAAAGATGGTCGCTTCTCATAAATCGTTTTGAACATTGTGGACATTCAAATTTCTTTTCACCTAAAAAAACAAACAAATGTATTGGCATAATTAACACTAGGTGGCTCCGCACTCTCCAGACATCAAACATAAAATCGTTGTGTATAACGCTATAACTATTACCAAAGGGAGATAATTCTATAACTATTACCAAAGGGAGATAATGCTATAACTATTACCAAAGGGAGATAATGCTATAACTATTACCAAAGGGAGATAATTCATTGCAGCCATTGTCTTGCACCAAAACTGAATTGACATAGTGATATATGGCATTAAGTCCATTTGAAACAGGTTTGATGGGCAACAAGAAGAAGGTTGTAAAACGGAGATAATTCATTGTGGCTATTGATTATGACCCTGACCACTGAGCAGTCTCTGTGCTTTTAGGGATTCCAATCTCTGCTTTGTTGTGGTAAAAATAATCGAGAACACAGTAGAGCACTTTCTGGCTGTGCATTTGGTCTACTTTTGGCAGACTGAAAACAATAGCAACACGGGATTCCCTAAATAACTCGTTAAATGTATATTTTGGCGGAAAGTTGATTTGCAGCCTTTTATCCGAGATTGATCACTGTATTTTTCTAATAATAGTAAACGGAGAACCACAACAAAATTAAGCGATGTTTCCTTTTATGGTCGACACAGTTACAATGTATAAGCTATGCGGATGATTGCCCACAATCCTGTCCGTAAAATCAACAACCAATTCTGAATGAAGAAATCTGAAATTTCCCCATCAAAGTTTAATTTTCAAGGAACGACATATTGATCGCCTTAACAAAATGGGTAGAGTAAAGAATATTATTGAGGGTACTCAAGAGCAGGGCAGATTTCGGCAATACACTTAGTGAGTAAATTTACTGTGCTATTGCATACAAAACTCATTAGAGTTGTCTCATTGAAACACTACAACCCTCGAAATTTCAAAAACTACCCACCAGTATGTGTTCTACGATGTCGTTGTAGTTCATCAGATCTCGTAAATCTCTTCCCGCAAAATAACCAACTGCAAACAAATGGCCGCTCTCCCGTATGCCACCTGAAAATAATCATTTTCAATTCTTAGGTCTGAAACACAAGGCCCCCCCCCACCCCGCCCCTTCAAACTGGACAGTATTTGTTATTGTTATGATTGATGACTGATGTATGCAATTATTATTGATAAAGACTCGTTAGTTTTAAGCCATGCCATGAACGTTTAAGGATAAATGTCAAGTTGAAGCCAATGCCTGCTATTTGGTAATTGTTTAAAAACTTGCACCGTAAAGACCTACGAACTTAGCCCAAAGCAACAAGAGATTGCAGGCATTAAACCCAAAAAAATCAAGGCATTCTTTTTCTCTCTACCGCCTAGATACGGAAATTACTTAGCTTTAGCGCCGTTGAGTTTGGGTCAGTGCCCTAATAAGTTGGACAGCACTGTATCAACGGTTAACAGCATAATATTTTTATCAGAAAAAGTGTTTGGTTTCAGGGACACAAAAAACCTGCCAATAAGTTTGAGATGGTAACAAAAAACCAGCCAATAAGTTTGAGATGGTAACAAAAAACCAGCCAATAAGTTTGAGATGGTAACAAAAAACCAGTCAATAAGTTTGAGATGGTAACAAAAAACCAGCCAATAAGTTTGAGATGGTAACAAAAAACCAGCCAATAAGTTTGAGATGGTAACAAAAAACCAGCCAATAAGTTTGAGATGGTAACAAAAAACCAGCCAATAAGTTTGAGATGGTAACAAAAACTTGCCAATAAGTTTGAGATGGTAACAAAAAACCAGCCAATAAGTTTGAGATGGTAAGAAAAAACTTGCCAATAAGTTTGAGATGGTAACAAAAAAACCTGCCAATAAGTTTGTGATGGTAACAAAAAACCAGCCAATAAGTTTGAGATGGTAACAAAAAACCAGCCAATAAGTTTGAGATGGTAACAAAAAACCAGCCAATAAGTTTGAGATGGTAACAAAAAACTTGCCTATAAGTTTGAGATGGTAACAAAAAACCAGCCAATAAGTTTGAGATGGTAACAAAAAACCTGCCAATAAGTTTGAGATGGTAACAAAAAACTTGCCTATAAGTTTGAGATGGTAACAAAAAACCAGCCAATAAGTTTGAGATGGTAACAAAAAACCTGCCAATAAGTTTGAAATGGTAACAAAAGACTTGCCAATAAGTTTGGGATGGTAACAAAAAACCTGCCAATAAGTTTGAGATGGTAACAAAAAACTTGCCAATAAGTTTGGGATGGCAACAAAAAACCTGCCAATAAGTTTGAGATGGTAACAAAAAACTTGCCAATAAGTTTGAGATGGTAACAAAAAAACAGCCAATAAGTTTGAGATGGTAACAAAAAACCAGCCAATAAGTTTGAGATGGTAACAAAAAACCAGCCAATAAGTTTGTGATGGTAACAAAAAACCAGCCAATAAGTTTGAGATAGTAACAAAAAACCAGCCAATAAGTTTGAGACGGTAACAAAAAACCTGCCAATAAGTTTGAGATGGCAACAAAAAACCTGCCAATAAGTTTGAGATGGTAACAAAAAACCTGCCAATAAGTTTGAGATAGTAACAAAAAACCTGCCAATAAGTTTGAGATGGTAACAAAAAACCAGCCAATAAGTTTGAGATGGTAACAAAAAACCAGCCAATAAGTTTGAAATGGTAACAAAAAACCAGCCAATAAGTTTGAGATGGTAACAAAAAACTTGCCAATAAGTTTGAGATGGTAACAAAAAACTTGCCAATAAGTTTGATATGGTAACAAAAAACTTGCCAATAAGTTTTAGATGGTAACAAAAAACCGGCCAATAAGTTTGAGATGGTAACAAAAAACTTGCCAATAAGTTTGAGATGGTAACAAAAAACCTGCCAATAAGTTTGAGATGGTAACAAAAAACTTGCCAATAAGTTTTAGATGGTAACAAAAAACTTGCCAATAAGTTTGAGATGGTAACAAAAAACTTGCCAATAAGTTTGATATGGTAACAAAAAACTTGCCAATAAGTTTTAGATGGTAACAAAAAACCGGCCAATAAGTTTGAGATGGTAACAAAAAACTTGCCAATAAGTTTGAGATGGTAACAAAAAACTTGCCAATAAGTTTGAGATGGTAACAAAAAACTTGCCAATAAGTTTGAGATGGTAACAAAAAACTTGCCAATAAGTTTTAGATGGTAACAAAAGACCTGAAATTAGTATATACCCTAATATCCAACGCTAAAGTTACACAGGTTTTATTTGATAGGTTGCTTTTGGATTTCAATTCAACGCTTACATCAGTATGGAGACCTTTTCATTTCAACATAACTACTACAAGTAGATATATTTAAGAATACTAAAACACACGGGCACAGTCAGGGAAAATCTTTTTGTCTAAAATAACCATGGAGACAAGTTTCCAATTGTGTTAAAAGGGGGCATATCATTTAGACCCTTATACCCCAGCATAAATTGTTGTAATAAATTAAACCTATGATATTTCGTTAGGTTTACGACTGACAGAAGCTTGGCCTTAGTCAGTAAAATTTTCTGGAGCACTTTGTAATACATTGACAATGTTGACGCATCTTTAGCTATGGCAAGAAAATCGACAGACTGAGATTGAGCCCCATAGGATCAAGGGAAAAAGACAGTGAAAATTTTGTCCCCCCCCCCCCCACCCCCCAAGTTAATCTAGGTAGAAGACAGATAGGGGAGTTTAGCCCTGGCCAGTATCTCTTTCAAACACTTCTTCTTTTTATAAGCATAGAGATGTCAGGTGTGCTCGGTGTTTAATTTTAATGGGTTCGCTTGTAGAAATTTTGTTTAAATTTGCTTTATTCACAAAAGACTACGGCTGCGAGTGTGCCATTAAGTATTACCTGAGATGTGCCATTAGGTATTACCTGAAATGTGCCATTAGGTATTACCTGAGACGTGCCATTAAGTATTACCTGAGATGTGCCATTAAGTATTACCTGAGATGTGCCATTAAGTATTACCTGAGATGTGCCATTAAGTATTACCTGAGATGTGGCATTAAGTATTACCCGAGATGTGCCATTAAGTATTACCTGAGATGTGCCATTAGGTATAACCTGAGATGTGCCATTAAGTATTACCGGAGATGTGCCATTAGGTATTACCTGAGATGTGCCATTAAGTATTACCTGAGATGTGCCATTAAGTATTACCTGAGATGTGCCATTAAGTATTACCTGAGATGTGCCATTAAGTATTACCTGAGATGTGGCATTAAGTATTACCCGAGATGTGCCATTAAGTATTACCTGAGATGTGCCATTAGGTATAACCTGAGATGTGCCATTAAGTATTACCGGAGATGTGCCATTAGGTATTACCTGAGATGTGCCATTAAGTATTACCTGAGATGTGCCATTAGGTATTACCTGAGATGTGCCATTAGGTATTACCTGAGATGTGCCATTAGGTATAACCTGATATGTGCCATTAAGTATTACCTGATATGTGCCATTAGGTATTACCTGAGATGTGCCATTACGTATTACCTGAGATGTGCCATTAGGTATTACCTGAGATGTGCCATTAAGTATTACCTGAGATGTGCCATTAAGTATTACCTGAGATGTGCCATTAAGTATTACCTGAGATGTGCCATTAAGTATTACCTGAGATGTGCCATTAAGTATTACCTGAGATGTGCCATTAAGTATTTCCTGAGATGTGCCATTAAGTATTTCCTGAGATGTGCCATTAAGTATTACCTGAGATGTGCCATTAGGTATTACCTGAGATGTGCCATTAAGTATTACCTGAGATGTGCCATTAGGTATTACCTGAGATGTGCCATTAGGTATTACCTGAGATGTGCCATTAAGTATTACCTGAGATGTGCCATTAGGTATTACCTGAGATGTGCCATTAAGTATTACCTGAGATGTGCCATTAAGTATTACCTGAGATGTGCCATTAAGTATTACCTGAGATGTGCCATTAAGTATTACCTGAGATGTGCCATTAGGTATAACCTGATATGTGCCATTAAGTATTACCTGATATGTGCCATTAGGTATTACCTGAGATGTGCCATTACGTATTACCTGAGATGTGCCATTAGGTATTACCTGAGATGTGCCATTAAGTATTACCTGAGATGTGCCATTAAGTATTACCTGAGATGTGCCATTAAGTATTACCTGAGATGTGCCATTAAGTATTACCTGAGATGTGCCATTAAGTATTACCTGAGATGTGCCATTAAGTATTTCCTGAGATGTGCCATTAAGTATTTCCTGAGATGTGCCATTAAGTATTACCTGAGATGTGCCATTAGGTATTACCTGAGATGTGCCATTAAGTATTACCTGAGATGTGCCATTAGGTATTACCTGAGATGTGCCATTAGGTATTACCTGAGATGTGCCATTAAGTATTACCTGAGATGTGCCATTAGGTATTACCTGAGATGTGCCATTAAGTATTACCTGAGATGTGCCATTAAGTATTACCTGAGATGTGCCATTAAGTATTACCTGAGATGTGCCATTAAGTATTACCTGAGATGTGCCATTAAGTATTACCTGAGATGTGCCATTAGGTATTACCTGAGATGTGCCATTAAGTATTACCTGAGATGTGCCATTAGGTATTACCTGAGCTTTGCCATTAAGTATTACCTGAGATGTGCCATTAAGTATTACCTGAGATGTGCCATTAGGTATTACCTGAGCTTTGCCATTAAGTATTACCTGAGATGTGCCATTAAGTATTACCTGAGATGTGCCATTAAGTATTACCTGAGATGTGCCATTAAGTATTACCTGAGATGTGCCATTAAGTATTACCTGAGATGTGCCATTAAGTATTACCTGAGATGTGCCATTAGGTATTACCTGAGATGTGCCATTAAGTATTACCTGAGATGTGCCATTAGGTATTACCTGAGATGTGCCATTAAGTATTACCTGAGATGTGCCATTAAGTATTACCTGAGATGTGCCATTTACCTGAGATGTGCCATTAAGTATTACCTGAGATGTGCCATTTACCTGAGATGTGCCATTAAGTATTACCTGAGATGTGCCATTAGGTATTACCTGAGATGTGCCATTTACCTGAGATGTGCCATTAAGTATTACCTGAGATGTGCCATTTACCTGAGATGTGCCATTAAGTATTACCTGAGATGTGCCATTAGGTATTACCTGAGATGTGCCATTAAGTATTACCTGAGATGTGCCCGTAAATGGGACGTCTTCCCATACACTTTGTTACAACCTGGCATGTGACAAATATGCTGTTTTCTTTTATTTTCACCAGTTCTGGAAAATAAAACCAATAAATCAAACAGGCATTCTGTGGGTACTATAGCCGGAAAACAGAAAGTTATTAATGGAAAGACAAGGGGCCAAATAAGAGAACTATCTCTCCAAAATGCACACTAAAGTTGCATGAGCTGCCAAATATAAACTTTTGTTGAAACCGAAATAAGCTAATAAATGGATATTTTTGATCAAAAAGTGTAAAATATGACCTGTCAGCTGATACATGTATCAACCTTTAGATATATGTTACTGTAGTCTTATAAGCAGTAAAACCTCCAAAAATGAACTCCTACATCCCGGCTATTTAAATTTTGAGCAGCTCATGCCACTTTAAGGTAGTGTTTAGAAGTACATTTAAAGTCAAGAGAACATAAACTTAAAATATACATCTTCTACTAATTTTTATGTTATATTCACAAATATCTTTGGCTCTTACAAACTCAATAAATTTGTTTTTCTTTCAAAATCAATCATTTAGTTTTTCATTGAACTTCAAACAATCGATTCAATACACAAGTGCAAGAAATCTTATTAGTGGCTACCAAATAAAGGGAAAATGTTGTTGAAACAGAATTACTGTAGCTACAAGTACATGCAATTGTTTAGCAGTTTTCAGAGTTTTCTTCACATATTAATTTTGGTTGATTGATTGATTGTTTGGTGTTTTACGTCGTGCTCAAGATTATTTCACTTATATGGCAGCGTTGCCAGTTTTATTGTGGGAGGAAACCGGGCTCTATGCCCGGAGGAAACCCAGGACCTTCTGTTGGTAACTGGCAACCATTCCACATAGGTCGTTCGAGTGAAAACACAGTCAGAAAATTTTCCAATTTTTTTATTAATTTTGGTTGATTGACTGATTGATTGTTTGGTGTTCTATGTCACGCTCAAGATTACTTCACTTATATGGCGGCGGTGCCAGTTTTATTGTGGGAGGAAACCGGGCTCTATGCTCGGAGGAAACCCACAACCTTCTGTTGGTAACTGGCAACCATTCCACATAGGTCGTTTTTTCCAATTTTTCATTAATTTTGGAGATGAACGTTAAGTAAGCTAGAATACAGGCCATAGGATTTCACGGTAACAATCAGTTCCAGTAGACTGTTCTAAAACTACGGAAGCAAAAATGTGTTACCCAACATGAAAGTCAGTATATTTAACATCGGTACTGGTTGGTTCCCAGGGTTTTAATACATGGAAACGATTCAAGGTTTCTGACTGACACTGAAATTATATGGCCTGAAGCCCTGAAATACCAAGCTAAAGTGCATATTTGTTAAATGATGATGTCATTACCTTCCGTCTGAATCACGACAGTTGGGACAGGTACACGCCACACGTCGTAATCGTCTACCAGCAGGTGTTCCCGCCTCTGTAGTCAGTGACTGAGAGTTTACCGCCACTTCACCCGGACTAGACGGTTGAGTTTGTGACGTTGGCGTCTGAACAATCTGCCATTTGGTGGGGTCGTTAGGGTCTTGTATCGTAACCTGCTGGCCTGCGATTCCCCCAACATCTACAAACATTTTTCACATGTCAATGAATAAGAGAGAATTTACTCTACTCAGAAATTTTTTAATCTATATTTAGTCTCAGTGGGGTTTGAACCCATGCCACATCGATGGAAGGCCTGTGTCAGAGTGAGGATCTACATGTATCACTCTAACCGACTGAGCCACAGAGGCCCCACCCATCGACTGAGGATCTATCACTCTAACCCACTGAGCCACAGAGGCCCCACCCATCGAACCGACTGAGCCACAGAGGCCCCACCCATCGACTGAGGATCTATGACTCTAACTGACTGAGCTACAGAGGCCCCACCCATCGACTGAGGATCTCACTCTAACCGACTGTCAGCGAGATCGTTAGAATGCACAGTTACATTTACAAGACCTTGCTTTTAAGTTCAATTCCAATTTTGCAGTAAATTACAGTTGAAAAAGGTATTGGGGTGTCGCCATCTGAAAGGTTGAATAAAACATATTCTAGGTCATCTGAGCCATCGTGTGACCTTTAGCTCTGACCTACATGTAGAAGATATACTTATGATTGTACAGCAATTAATACAGGGATTTCCTGATGGCGTCACATGAGAGATAAAATGGGCTTGTGGCACATTGAAATTAATCTGCACAGAAAAAGTAAAGCGGTCAACACAAATGGCTTAATAAAGCGGTCAATTCAAACAGGATCCCTCTTCCATACCATAATTTATTTCAACCAACCTCATTAGGAGTTCGGCCTGGTACATGTACCTGTAAGAATGCTAAAATCATTTTAAATTTTTAATAAAATGTATAGTGTTTAAAAAACTTACTGAGTACGGTGTTATTTAGGGCTTGTTGAGTCTGTTGCAAAGCAGCTTGTTGGGTTCCAATAGCTTGTATTTGTAACTGTTGTGGGCTTAGTTGTGGCAATTGAGTTGTTCCCAGGGTTGTATTACCAGTGTTTAAAGCCACGCCAAAATTCTGGAGAGCGGCACCATTAATGATCTGAGCCCCCGGGCCGAGTGCTTGAACAGTCTGTAAATTCTGTAAATTTTGGAGTGTCGGTAAACCTTGTAAACCTTGCAATCCCTGCATGCCTTGTAACTGCACGGCTTGCATCCCGCCAGCCCCACGAATATTTCCAACATTCAGCGCCTGCATGAAAGAAGGATTTTGTGTGGCAATAATTTGTCCGTTGCTTGTTAATTGAAAATTTCCGAAGCCTTGAGCACTGAGGGATTGTAAAAGTTGTGGCGTCAATACATTTTGCGCAGCCACGGCTGTCTGTTGGTTTGCACCTGTTGATGATGTTGTCGATGTGGTTGTCGTTGAAGCCGCTTGGGGCATTGATGCCATCGCGAACGACAAAACATTTTGAGTGTTGGTATTCCCACCTTGTGTACCGGCTAAAACAGTCTGTGCCGCAGAACCCCCGATAAAGTTGGTTCCAAATGGTAAAATGGTAGATGGAAAAGCCTGAGTTTGATTGGAAAAGGTGGGCTGGCTTACTTGTGATTGATTTGTTGTTTGTTGTGTCTGGGAGGGAGCCGGGCTGTCAGATTGTTGCTGGGTTACCATGACTTGAGTCAAATTTCCCACTTGTCCACTTGACGTAGTTGTCACATTTGAATTCTCTGATTTTCCACTTTCACTAGTGCCCATCACAATACTTGCTTGTTCATTACTTTCACTGCTTCCTTGTATTTGATTGGCTTGTTGTAGAGGCTGTTGAACTTGGATCTGCTGCGGTTGACCACCAGATAAAAACGATGCCATTGAAGACTGGGACAACTGAGCCTGTGCTTGTCCATTTCCGCTAAGTTGCGGTGTCGATAACGTCGCACCTGCTGGTAGAGCAATTGCACCCGGGAACTGCGGAGTTTGGTAAGCATTTGCGCCAAGCGACTGTAACTGAATAGTTTGCATGGTCTGTCCTCCTTGCCCATTGGAAATAGGAATTTGTACAAAATTGGGCATTTGCTGTACAGTTTGTTGAAATGGTACTTGTAAGGTTTGAATCATTCCAGGTCTCTGGGTATTTTGAAGTGCCGCTAGATTGATCAGGTTCCCACCAATATTCACCATGTTACCTAGGTTACCAAACGCTGCAACATTTGAAAGAATGTTGGGTGCTGCTGTGTTTGGGGCTTGAGCTCGCACCAACTGCCCATTGGGTGTTGATAGAATAGTCTGGTTTCCGAGAAATGGAGACTGGTTGGCTGACGGGTTTGACGGAATAAAAATGGCTTCCTGTCCGTCAATCGACAATGTCTGAAAAGAGGAAGGTACCACATTATATGTGATGGATCCGTTAGGTCCTTGTTGTGCTATTAATTGGGTCTGTTGTAAAAATTGCCCTCCGGGTGCCTGTATGTTCGACGAGGAGGCGGTTCCAGCCGTGGTTTTTACCCCCTCTACGTTAAGGCCGCCCCCGGAGGGCAGCTGTACCCAAGCCGGAACACTCCCGTCTCCACTGCCGGTTACATTTCCATTTCCTACCACACGTACTGGTGTAGAAACTCCACTGTTCCCATTCCCCCCGTTAGCTTCCTCCGATGGGGCCCCTATTTTGCTGCAAGTGGCGGCCAGTAAAGCCAACGGCGACGGCTGGGCATCCTACAAAAACAAGGCGGGGTTACACTTGAAAGGGGAGTGAAAATGCCAAACACATGGCTGGAAAACCCATCCCAAAATCAGTCAAAAACTGACAAATTGGCCCATTTTACGTGAAAAACTTATAAATACCATACCTGGGATGTACTGACTGGGACGACGTAGTCCTGGTTCGCTCGTTGAATCGCCAGTTTGCTGGAAAATCGGGGGAAAATTACCAGGGATTTGTGTACAAATTGTCTGTTTTCTTGTCGTCACAAATAAAGAAGTTTTCGCCAGCTGCTAGTAGAGAAAAATGGGTGGGACATATTCATACGCGCCGAAAGTAGTTCTAGGCAATCTTCTTAAATAATCGAAATTTACACTGAAATGACGGGAAGAAATTGACATTTTTGAATGTATTAGTTGCCTAAAGTCTTCAGAATACCCAATTCATGACAACAACTGTCAGGATTCCTGTCAAGCGGACTTGGTTAAAACGAGAATAGTCCGGTCAAACTACGTCATAGTTTCGTTTGATTGACAGTTGAGTTAACAAGATAAAAGGGAACCGCCTGCGTGGCTGAGCCCCCAATCACGTGATGACGCTTACAAACGCCCTATAATTGCAAATTCTAGCCCTGCACACAAGCAGATGGCCTGTATGATATGTCCTACTAGACCGCCTTCGCTTAGAAAATACTCCTCAATTATTTATCAACTATAGATAATTTTAAAAGCTACACATGAAAGATTTTATGAACATGTTTAATCTAATGAACATTTTACCAGAATTCTGTAGTTAACAGAATATATGTTTTACAGCCAGTAATAGTTACGAAAATTGCACTCGGATTTCGTGGACCGCACTGGACGCACCCCCTGTCCAAAATGCCACACCTACGCGGTTTATTCCCCACCCAACCAAAAACCAACACCCCCTTAACCGACGCGCGGGTTGCGTTAATCTTGAACCCAATATGTGCAGCCTAAATACAATGTGCTTGGATATGTATAATAAACAAATACCCACATTTGTAGAATTTCCACCTGATAGTGATGAAATGGCAGAAATTCTTCCACCGATTTTGGGTGACTCCCGAAACATAACGCGAATAGTGTTAAAATATCTTTCTAAATGACACCTTGGACTAATATATGTCACTAACTTATTAACCTTATATATCTATATCTAGACCTATGGCTACATGTGTATACTGTAACATATATTCTGTTGTTAATTTAGTGTTATATAATAGGCTTTAGCTGGGGATGATCGAGGGGGGGGGGGGGGGGATACATTTAGTTTAGTTTGTGTAGGCTATAAACTTTGAATTTAAATAACTATCGTACTTTTTCAAAGTTTTGTCAAGATTCTATATTCACAGGGTTTAATATTATTAAAACTAAAACTAAAACGGCGTGAAATATATTTCTCAACCCACCCACTCACTCCAATAATATCACGTGATCTGTGTCATGTGACCAAACAATATGGCGAATGTCGATCACTTCTCCAAAAACTGTTCTTGTTGTTGCATGCTTGTTTTGCTTTTCTCGGCCTTCTCCTTGGTATTTGCGTCCCCTAACAACAAATTGCCATTCGATGAAATTTGTTCAATTTTAGACGACTACGGGTTACCAGAGCTTCCTTTTGGATATGGAGAGCTTCAACCATTGATCGACGAAGCGACAGTGCGTCATCACCATCTCGGGCACCATGCGGGATATACTAGAAAAATGAACGCAGTGTTGAAGGATTGGCGTCAAGATGAAGAGGTCCTATTTTCAACTCCTATTTAAAAATATAAATTGTGTGAATGCCCAGGAAAATTTAGAATCTAGCCCTATAATGCTGATATAGGCCTAAGTATCATTGATATGTATACCGGTACACCTCTCTATCCCAAATTTATCACTGTTTAATTTAAATTTTAATGTTTATGTATTGTTATGTTAATTAATCCCCCAGGATGTCGCCGAGTCAGAAATTCAAAGAAAGACATCAACTCTGGAAGAATTTGTCTGTATATCACAGAGCTTGTCAATGTATGAAATAGAATGTTGATGTTTTTTAGCCGCACTCATGTGTAGGCCTATCATTCTGTTTTACTTACTTGCCTGTCAGGAAGAAATGTTGTTGCCACCATTCCACTGAGGCCTACATTGATACAGGTAGCTGAAGTGTACCACTACCTTGTACATGTATTTAAGAAAAGTTCTTATTTTACACCAAAAAACTACATGTATAAGTTGTAACACTACTGACCTACAAGTATAAGCTGTAACACTACTGACCTACATGTATAAGGTGTAACACTACTGACCTACATGTACATGTATAAGTTGTAACACTACAGTACTGACCTACATGTATAAGTTGTAACACTACTGACATACATGTATAAGTTGTAACACTACTGACCTACATGTATAAGTTGTAACACTACTGACCTACAAGTATAAGTTGTTACACTACTGACCTACATGTATAAGTTGTAACACTACTGACCTACAAGTATAAGTTTTAACCCTATTGACCCATATGTACAAGTTGTAACACTACTGACCTACATGTATAAGGTGTAACACTACTGACCTACATGTATAAGTTGTAACACTACTGACCTACATGTATAAGTTGTAACACTACTGACCTACACGTATAATAACACTACTGACCTACATGTATAAGTTGTAACACTACTGACCTACATGTATAAGTTGTAACCCTACTGACCTACATGTATAAGTTGTAACACTACTGACCTACATGTATAAGTTGTAACACCACTGACCTACAAGTATAATGTTGTTACACTACTGACCTACATGTAGAAGTTGTAACACTACTGACCTACATGTATAAGTTGTAACCCTACTGACCTACATGTATAAGTTGTAACCCTACTGACCTACATGTATAAGTTGTAACACTACTGACCTACATGTATAAGTTGTAACACTAAGTACTGACCTACATGTATAAGTTGTAACACTGCTGACCTACATGTATAAGTTGTAACACTGCTGACCTACATGTATAAGTTGTAACACTGCTAACCTACAGGTATAAGTTGTAACACTACTGACCTACAGGTATAAGTTGTAACACTACTGACCTACACGTATAAGTTGTAACACTACTGACCTACATGTTTAAGTTGTGTCACTACTGACCTACTAGTATAAGTTGTAACCCTACTGACCTACATGTATAAGTTGGAACACTTCTGACCTACATGTATAAGTTGGAACACTACTGACCTACATGTATAAGTTGTAACACTACTGACCTACATGTATAAGTTGTAACACTACTGACCTACAAGTATAAGTTGTAACACTGCTGACCTACATGTATAAGGTGTAACCCTACTGACCTACAGGTATAAGTTGTAACACTACTGACCTACATGTATAAGGTGTAACCCTACTGCCCTACATGTATAAGCTGTTACACTACTGACCTTAGTGACCTACATGTATAAGTTGTAACACTACTGACCTACGTGTATAAGTTGTAACACTACTGACCTACATGTATAAGTTGTAGCCCTACTGACCTACATGTATAAGTTGTAACACTATTGACCTAAAAGTTGTAACACTACGCATTGTTTCAATTTCTCTTTTCCAGGCACCGGGTGAAGAACTAGCTCAAAGTTCCATTGTTGAGATTTTAAGGAATATCCAAGAAGTTCCTATGAAATATCAAACCAGTATTCGCAACAATGGAGGAGGGTTAGTAACCTAGGCTGCTTGTAGGTGACGGATTGCTTGGTGTATTATTATACCATACTTAAGATGGTGGTAGTGGGTGGGGGGGCTGGGGCAGGTTTATTAATGAAGGAAATTAAGCACTTCCTTGTTCTGAGAAAACCTGAGACCTTCTTTTGTCAGGTATACAGGTATGTAGAAACCACCAAAGCCTTACGATAGCTAGAGACCTGCTGATTTCGATCAAAACCTCAATATGGTAATTTTTGTTTCATTGTTTGACTGGTTTTGATTCAAGCCAGAGGTATTTTAAGCCACTTTATTTAAGCTTATATGTTGTTGAGGTTTGCCCTCGTTTTGTACAATCCTTGGTGTTCATCTTTGCCTTAATCCTGTTAATAATAATCTGTCTAGTGTGGCACAAAACACTAATCAACAGGGTACTGTTACTGAATGTAAAATCACACTAAGACAGCCTACACATTATCAAGGGGGATCTTTTTGACTAGTAAAATTGCCAAGTTAAAGTCAGAGGTTTCCACCTGGCAAAGAGCTTGGTTTCCTCCAGAACTAAACCTTGCAATGCCACCGTTTAAGTGAAGTAATCTTAAGGGTGGCGTAAAACATCAATCCGTCAATTGTTTTGACTAGATACACTCTTAAGAGTTTTTACAATTGTTTTGTGTGGGTAAATCATATTATTATATGCTCTTTTTTTATTTATGATCACTAAAACACACGGGCACAGGGAAAATCTTCTTGTCTAAAGTAACCATAGAGACAAGTTTCTAATTGTGTTAAAAATAAGCATGGAGACAAGTTTCTAATTGTGCTCTTTTTTTATGACATGCAGGTTTGTGAATCATAACATTTACTGGTCCACTTTATCACCAAATCCGAGTGGAAAACAGAGATATTCTTCAGGAAAAATGGCCGCTGATATCATCAGAGATTTTACAGACTTTCAAAACTTTCAACTATTGTTCACTCAACATGCAACCAATTTATTTGGCTCAGGTTTGATAACCTCTTTGAGATCCTGTGTTATTATTCATTTTAGCAATTTTTAGCAAGTTTCTTTCTGTTAAAATTCTTCTCCTAACAATTCTCGACAATTATCGTCTTGCTTTGATCTTGTGTCAAAGTTTGTAGGGCCCTATTTCTGTCACGTTTGAGAAAATGTAAACCTAAAACTAAGCACAGATGAGAGGATTCGGCTGAGCTGCAAGGCATTCGTGGGTGAGGGGATTCGGCTGAGCTGCAAGGCATTCGCGCTGAGCTGCAAGGCATTCGTGGGTAAGGGGATTCGGCTGAGCTGCAAGGCATTCGTGGGTGAGGGGATTCGGCTGAGCTGCAAGGCATTCGTGGGTGAGGGGATTCGGCTGAGCTGCAAGGCATTCGCGCTGAGCTGCAAGGCATTCGTGGGTGAGGGGATTCGGCTGAGCTGCAAGGCATTCGTGGGTGAGGGGATTCGGCTGAGCTGCAAGGCATTCGTGGGTGAGGGGATTCAGCTGAGCTGCAAGGCATTCGTGGGTGAGGGGATTCGGCTGAGCTGCAAGGCATTCGCGCTGAGCTGCAAGGCATTCGTGGGTGAGGGGATTCGGCTGAGCTGCAAGGCATTCGTGGGTGAGGGGATTCGGCTGAGCTGCAAGGCATTCGTGGGTGAGGGGATTCGGCTGAGCTGCAAGGCATTCGTGGGTGAGGGGATTCGGCTGAGCTGCAAGGCATTCGTGGGTGAGGGGATTCGGCTGAGCTGCAAGGCATTCGCGCTGAGCTGCAAGGCATTCGTGGGTGAGGGGATTCGGCTGAGCTGCAAGGCATTCGTGGGTGAGGGGATTCGGCTGAGCTGCAAGGCATTCGTGGGTGAGGGGATTCGGCTGAGCTGCAAGGCATTCGCGCTGAGCTGCAAGGCATTCGTGGGTGAGGGGATTCGGCTGAGCTGCAAGGCATTCGTGGGTGAGGGGATTCGGCTGAGCTGCAAGGCATTCGTGGGTGAGGGGATTCGGCTGAGCTGCAAGGCATTCGTGGGTGAGGGGATTCGGCTGAGCTGCAAGGCATTCGTGGGTGAGGGGATTCGGCTGAGCTGCAAGGCATTCGCGCTGAGCTGCAAGGCATTCGTGGGTGAGGGGATTCGGCTGAGCTGCAAGGCATTCGTGGGTGAGGGGATTCGGCTGAGCTGCAAGGCATTCGTGGGTGAGGGGATTCGGCTGAGCTGCAAGGCATTCGTGGATGAGGGGATTCGGCTGAGCTGCAAGGCATTCGCGCTGAGCTGCAAGGCATTCGTGGGTGAGGGGATTCGGCTGAGCTGCAAGGCATTCGTGGGTGAGGGGATTCGGCTGAGCTGCAAGGCATTTGTGGGTGAGGGGATTCGGCTGAGCTGCAAGGCATTCGTGGATGAGGGGGATTCGGCTGAGCTGCAAGGCATTCGTGGATGAGGGGGATTCGGCTGAGCTGCAAGGCATTCGGGGGTGAGGGGATTCGGCTGAGCTGCAAGGCATTCGTGGACGAGGGGATTCGGCTGAGCTGCAAGGCATTCGTGGGTGAGGGGATTTGGCTGAGCTTCAAGGCATTCGTGGACGAGGGGATTCGGCTGAGCTGCAAGGCATTCGTGGGTGAGGGGATTCGGCTGAGCTGCAAGGCATTCGTGGGTGAGGGGATTCGGCTGAGCTGCAAGGCATTCGTGGACGAGGGGATTCGGCTGAGCTGCAAGGCATTCATGGGCGAGGGGATTCGGCTGAGCTGCAAGGCATTCGTGGCCGAGGGGATTCAGCTGAGCTGCAAGGCATTCGTGGCCGAGGGGATTCGGCTGAGCTGCAAGGTGTTTGTGGCCTAGGGGATTCGGCTGAGTTGCAAGACATTCGTGGCGGAGGGGATTCGGCTGAGCTGCAAGACATTCGTGGCCGAGGGGATTCGGCTGAGCTGCAAGACATTCGTGGCCGAGGGGATTCGGCTGAGCTGCAAGACATTCGTGGCCGAGGGGATTCGGCTGAGCTGCAAGACATTCGTGGCCGAGGGGATTCGGCTGAGCTGCAAGACATTCGTGGCCGAGGGGATTCAGCTGAGCTGCAAGACATTCGTGGCCGAGGGGATTCGGCTGAGCTGCAAGGTGTTCGTGGCCGAGGGAGAAGCAACAAATTTCAGCTCTCGGCTGAGGCAAGGTCCTGGTCACCCGAGTTCACTGACCTACATAAATGCCACTACCCGCGTTATGTAATATTTTAAGTGATCACATGTTTCAATAGGTATACACGATTGGCCTTTCCGTCGAAAGCTGCCTCGGGTGGCAAAAATCTCACCAAATTTACGAGGAAACAGCTTAGCTCTCAGCAAAGCGTGGTCGGCAGCTCAGTCTGCACCTCTCGTGTGCAGAAGCCTTAAGATCCAAGAGGGTGGGCAGAAGTTCTGGAGTGTCCAACTTATCCTTTTAAAACAAATTTTCAAATTGACTCAATTTGCCCATCCTAGTGTCGTCATGAACAGGCGGACAATCAAACTGTTAGCCCGTGCCCAGGGGCCTCAGTGGCTCAATTGGTTAGAGTGATAGTCCCTCAATCTGACACAGGCTTTCCATCCATGTCCACATGGATCAAATCAGCTCTGAGTGGGTTTTTCTCTTGATCGACGTATGTGGAAGAGTTGTCAGGTACTCGCCGAAGGTCCGGTTTTCTCTTTCACTAAACCTGACAATTCTGCCATATAAGTGAAATAATCTTGAGTGCGGCGTAAAACAATCAATAGATTTTGGATAATTTGGGCCAGCCATTTTGGAAACCAGTTTGGCTTTGGGTGGTATCCAAGAAACAGAGGTCAAGAGGTCACTGGCCTCTGTGACATTCCTAAATGGCCTGGATGTCAAAAAAAAAAATACTGACATGGTTAAAAGAACTTGTCATTTCAAACTGTAGTGGGTCTTGGGTTTCGAACCTCACTTAGTTCAAGAAAGTGGAAAGCAATTCTGAATGGAAAATAATATGGAATCGTTGGCCTCACCAGAGGGTTGTTAGTTTCCACTGAGCAGAGACGGGTTTCTTCCCCAATAATTCTGTAAAATAGTGTGACCAATCAATTAATGTAACTGTAGTTATTTTATCTGAGGTTTACGAACTTGATTCCAAAGTCATGTTTGGCTTTTTGTTACAAAATGATAGTCCTGTTTGAAAGGCCCTGTTTGGCTTTTTAGTTTATATTTTTCTTACAATAAGATTGTCCGGTTTTGAAAGTCCTGTTTGGCTTTCTCGTATATCCTATGGTAACAAAATGACTATCTTGTATTTTGTAGGCTATGTATGGCTTTCTCGTGAGCCGTTCAGCGATGAACTTGTGATCTTGACGACTTCAAATCAAGACTCTGTTATATCAGAGAATTTGGATCCATTGCTAGTGCTAGACGTTTGGGAACATGCATATTATTTAAAACATCAAAACAAGAGGCCGAAATACATTGATGACTGGTGGATACTAGTTGATTGGACTAAAGTGGACAAACTGGATGATTTCTGGGAAAAACAGAGAAATATTCATGATGAGTTGTGAAATCAACGAGGAACATTTCCCAGAATTACATTATCAGCATATAAATGTAAACTGACATAACCAAATCAACTGTTCACGACCGTTTGTAACTTTCAAGGAGTTGTCTGGCCAATTTGTGGTCAACCGCGGTCAGACGGACAGCTTTTGTTAACTAATAATGTGACCGTCTGGAACAGTGGTGATTGATTGCGGTTAACTCGTTTGTGGAATCTTTCATTGTAATTCAAATGCTTCATGTCTGGATTCCTTTTAGTGTTGTTATTCAGATGAACTAGTCTTCATTCCTTTGTGTTTTCATGTGGAAAACTGAACGCACGGTTTGCACGAGATTTCCAAAACACTGACGTGGTCGTGTCGGATTTCATCCCGTTTTCTCAGAGACAGTTTGGTCTTCATTGAGTGAGGAGTTCAACGTTAGTTGACTGTCCAACGTTAGTTGGGCGAATTTGTATTTGCTCCTTAAATGGCAAAGTGAGAATACGTTAGTATCGGTGGGTCGATAGACCTATATAATGCCATGAGTTTAATTTCTTCTCCAAGTGATGATACGTTAGTATCGGTGGGTCGATAGACCTACAAAATGCCAAACTGAGTGCGTGATAGCGCCTGAAAACATGAGAGATTCTCAGAGAACCCTGCTCAAAACTCGGTAGATGAAACCCGTCACCTATCCACCAACCTAGGCAACGCTGGAGTCCCCTCTGCAATCATCGCTGGAACCAACCATTCACTCTCCGCTGGAACCATCGTTGGAACCTTCCTATGGATCGTCCACGTAACTGGATCTGTGCACGAACTTTTCTATTTATTGACTTTGTGAGTAACATTTCCCCATATCAGTCCAGCATATTCTGTTTTGATTGTTTCTATGCTTTCCATGTATGACAATTGTCAATATACGAATCAGTCAAATTGGAATTCTGCCTTTGTCTCTTGGTTTATACTTTATTATTTCTTATGTTCTTAACGAAACTGGGCTCGTTTTGGGTGAAAACGAATTTGGCCTTTACTTTCCCAGAATCGTTTCGTAACAATTGGCGAGCTTGCCAGGACCCGGTTTAATTGTAATTGTAAATCATCGACCAGAGATAAGCGGAGTTCCAATTGCTGATAGTATGGCGACCTTTGATCCAGAATCTTTTGCTAGTAGTGAAAAGTCTTTAACTGATTTAGAAGAATTGCGTAAAGTAGAGTTGAGGGCACTAATCAATCACTTAAACATTTATCTCCCTTCGGCGTGTAGAAAAATTGAAATGATAAATGCACTGAGTACACATTTCGGCCTAGTAAAAGCTTCAGAAATAATACAAACGTCCGATAGAGAGCTAGAATTGGCCAAGTTAGAGTTCGAGAAAGAAAAATTAAAACACGATCGAGAAGAACGGGAGCGAGAAAGAGTATTTGAATTAGAGAAATTAGAGAGAGAAAGAGAACACGAGATACGCATACTTGAAACTAAAATGCACATCGGTTCAGAGGTTAATAATAAAGAATTTGATTTGTCTAGAAACGTTAGGTTGGTTCCAAAGTTTTATGAATCTGACGTAGAAAAATATTTTGAAGCCTTTGAAAAATTGGCAATAAGTTTGGCTTGGCCTAAGAGATATTGGCCTTTGTTGCTACAGAGTGTGTTAACAGGTAGAGCGGGAGAAGTTTACGCTTCTTTGTCCTTAGAGCAATCCTCAGATTATTCAATCGTCAAATCTGTCATTCTCACTGCCTATGAACTCGTACCAGAGGCGTTTTAGCAACGCTTTAGAAGTTGCCGTAGGCAAGGAGGCCAAACTTATGTAGAATTTGCACGGGACAAGGAAATTTCGTTTGATAGGTGGTTCCGTTCTCTGAAGATAGAGAAAAACTTCCAAAACTTAAGGCAGGTTATGTTACTTGAGGAATTTAAGAAGTGTGTTCCATTAGAGATAAAGGTTCATATATCTGACCATAAAGTACTAGAATTGCATTCTGCTGCAATCATGGCGGACGATTTTGAGGTAAATCATAAAAGTAACCAAAATCCCTCTCCACGTAATAGGAATAAAAAGTGGATTAATTCTAGAAGTTTTGATAAAGTTGATCAGAAGTCTAAAAGTGAAGTGTCAGAAGTTAGTGATGGTTATCAAAATAAACCAACAGGCAATTCAGGTAGACATGTTGTTTCTTGTAGCCATTGTGGACGTAAGGGCCACTCCGTTTCTAATTGTTGGAAGCTTCATGGTAAGCCAGTGGCATTTATTGATAGTCGGGAAACGGGTGGTCAGTTTGAAGATAAATGTCCAATCAACAAAATTAATTTGTGTCGTAGCCAAATAGCTGATTGTTTCTCCAGTTTTATTTCCGAAGGTTTAGTCGGGTCTGGTACTGAAAGTAAACCTGTGGTTATTTTGAGAGACACGGGTGCATCCCAGTCATTACTCCTTTCTAATATTCTACCTTTAGGCGAAAGTAGTTCGCTCCAGTCGTGTGCTTTAATACAGGGCATTGAAGGCGGTTACAAACCCATTCCGTTGCACAAAGTTGATTTGAAGTGTGACCTTCTGTCGGGTCCAGTTGTTGTTGGTTTGGTCCCATCAATACCTATAGAAGGTGTACATTTATTGTTAGGGAATGATTTGGCTGGAGATAAGGTTAACTCAACCCCTATTGTCTGTGAAACTCCCATTGTTGATCTCAAAACTGAATGCCTAGAGAAAGAGTTCCCCGGAATTTTTCCAGCTTGTGTGGTGACTCGGTCACAGGCTGTTACAGATAAGTTAGAGTTAGAAGAGTCTAAGGATAAGGTTAAAGGTTATGCTGATGTTTGGTTGTCAGAAACGTTTCTTAACGATTTGGAAAATAACACTGATTACCAAAATGATCAATTAAAATTTGATAAGTCTTCACTTGTAAAAGAACAACAAAATGATATGTTTATCAAAGAAAAGTTAGCGACAGCCGTAAGTGAAAAGGAGGCTGAAAAGTTGCCCCAATGTTTCTATATTAAGTCGGGCGTATTAATGCGTAAATGGCGGTCTCCGTATACGCCAGCTAATGAAGAGTGGAATGTTGTACACCAAGTGGTCATCCCACGCTGTTATCGTGACGAGATATTACGTTTAGCTCACGATATTCCTTTAGCCGGTCATGTTGGTATAAGGAAAACTGAAGCTAGAGTAATCAAGCATTTTTATTGGCCCAAATTACATAGGGATGTAGTCCAACACTGTAAAACTTGTCACACCTGTCAGGTTATTGGTAAACCCCAGCCAGCTATAAAACCAGCACCATTAATACCAATACCAGCGTTTGAAGAGCCGTTTAGTCATGTTTTAGTTGACGTAGTTGGTCCACTACCCAGAACTAAATCGGGTTTTAAATTCTTGTTGACTATCATGGATATATCTTCACGCTTCCCAGAAGCTATCCCCTTAAAAACAATCACATCTAAATCGGTTCTTGATGAATTGTTAAAATTTTTCACCCGTTATGGTCTTCCGAAAGAGATTCAGTCGGACCAAGGTACCAACTTCATGTCAGGGATATTTCAATCGGTTATGAATGAGTTAGGAATCAAACAAATTCGATCAACTGCATTCCATCCTCAGTCACAGGGTTCCTTGGAGCGATATCACCAAACAATGAAAACTATGCTTCGAGCTTTCTGTTTAGAATATCCAGAGAATTGGGATAAAGGAATAGCATTTGTTTTGTTTGCATCTCGGGATATGCCAAACGAGTCGACAGGGTTCACTCCATTTGATTTAGTTTATGGCCACGAAGTACGAGGGCCTCTAAAGTTGGTAAAAGAAAAATTCCTGTCTGAAAAATGTAACACTAACTTGTTAGATTACGTTTCTAGTTTCAAAGAAAGGCTTAATAAAGCTTGCGTGGTTGCTAGGGAGCACTTAAAAGCATCCCAAGCTATCATGAAAAAACAGTTTGATGTTAAGTCAGAATATCGTACTTTCGCACCAGGCGACAAGGTATTAGTGTTGTTGCCAGTAAGCGGCGAACCCCTGGCTTCCAAGTTCTGTGGTCCATACATTGTAGAACGTAAACTTAATCAAGTTAACTATGTAATTAGAACACCAGACAGGAGAAAATCTACGAGAGTTTGTCACATTAACATGATTAAGAAATACCACGAACGAACAGAAAACTCAACAGTACTTAGTCTAGCAAAGGTGGCAATAAATGCCGATCAAATTTCGAATGAATCATCTAGTGATTGTAATGGGTTTAACGATTGCTTTGACCCGCCTATAGCACCTAAATTAACGAACTCTAATTTCTTGATAAATATTAATAGTAATTTATGTTACCTAGATGACGAAAGAAAATCTGATATTAAACAAGTAATCTCCAATTTTCCAGAAATATGTTCAGACAAGCTTGGTCGCACGTCTCTTGTTATACATGATGTTGACGTGGGCAACGCTGAACCAATCAAGCAGAACCCTTACAGGTTAAACCCTCTTAAAGCCGAGATAGTTCGTAAAGAAATTGAGTATATGTTGGTTAATGACGTAATTGAGTATAGTCAAAGTCCTTGGAGTAGTCCAATTGTTTTAATACCAAAACCTGATGGTTCTCATAGATTTTGTATCGATTATCGGAAAGTAAACTCTGTGAGTAAAACTGATTCTTTCCCAATACCAAGAATTGAGGACTGTATCGATCGTCTTGGTAAAGCTAAATATTTGACTAAAATTGATCTCATGAAAGGTTATTGGCAAGTGCCGTTATCTGACAGGGCTAAGGAAGTCTCTGCCTTTGTGACCCCTGAAGGTCTGTTTAATTGTAAAGTTACCCCCTTTGGGATGAAAAATAGTGGGCGGAGCTTCCAACGCCTTATGAATACAATAACACGTGACTTGGACCATTCGGTTGTTTACATTGATGATGTTATATGCTACAGTTCATCCTGGGCCGAGCATTTAAAAGATCTAGTTCATTTGTTTGAAAAATTGTCAGATGCCAACCTTGTCGTTAATCTTAACAAATGTGAATTTGCGAAAGCTCACGTCACATATTTAGGCCATATAATTGGTCAAGGTCAAATTGCGCCCAGAGAGGCGAAAGTCAAGGCCATTCTCGATTTTCCTGTACCTAGTAACAAAAGGGAATTAATGAGATTTTTGGGGATGAGTGGATTTTACAGGAAATTCGTTGAAAATTATAGTGACATTGTTGTTCCACTCACTGACATGTTAAAAAAGAACATTAAATTTGAATGGTCAGAAAGCGCACAACAGGCGTTTGATCGCTTAAAGGCAATTCTAACTAATCATCCAGTTTTAGTGGCTCCTGATTTTTCTCGCCCATTTAAACTGGCTATCGATGCCAGCGATGTGGCTGTGGGGAGCGTATTGTTACAGGAAGATTCAAATGGCATTGGCAGACCAATAGGCTATTTCTCTAAAAAATTAAACAAACACCAGAAGGTCTATTCCACTGTAGAGAAAGAGGTGTTAAGTTTAGTGATGGCTGTACAGCATTTTGAGGTTTATTTAACTGCTGGGTCAGGAGATGTAATCGTGTCAACTGATCACAACCCCTTAGTGTTCTTAGAGAAATTCAAAACTAAGAACCAGCGTTTGTTTCGCTGGAGCCTAATGTTACAACCTTATTCGCTTATTGTTTTCCATGTTTCTGGAAAAAATAATGTAATCGCCGACGCTTTGTCGAGAATATAGCTATATTAAGAGAATGCAATGACAGTGAATTGTTTTCCTAATGCTTATGTATCTTTTTATTTTTCATTTTCAATGCTGGGCTGATTGTTTTATTTTTTTTGCTTAAGGAAAACTTTCCAAAATTTATTGCAAAGTTTTTCTTTAGGAGGGGAGATGTGATATATAAATGTAAACTGACATAACCAAATCAACTGTTCACGACCGTTTGTAACTTTCAAGGAGTTGTCTGGCCAATTTGTGGTCAACCGCGGTCAGACGGACAGCTTTTGTTAACTAATAATGTGACCGTCTGGAACAGTGGTGATTGATTGCGGTTAACTCGTTTGTGGAATCTTTCATTGTAATTCAAATGCTTCATGTCTGGATTCCTTTTAGTGTTGTTATTCAGATGAACTAGTCTTCATTCCTTTGTGTTTTCATGTGGAAAACTGAACGCACGGTTTGCACGAGATTTCCAAAACACTGACGTGGTCGTGTCGGATTTCATCCCGTTTTCTCAGAGACAGTTTGGTCTTCATTGAGTGAGGAGTTCAACGTTAGTTGACTGTCCAACGTTAGTTGGGCGAATTTGTATTTGCTCCTTAAATGGCAAAGTGAGAATACGTTAGTATCGGTGGGTCGATAGACCTATATAATGCCATGAGTTTAATTTCTTCTCCAAGTGATGATACGTTAGTATCGGTGGGTCGATAGACCTACAAAATGCCAAACTGAGTGCGTGATAGCGCCTGAAAACATGAGAGATTCTCAGAGAACCCTGCTCAAAACTCGGTAGATGAAACCCGTCACCTATCCACCAACCTAGGCAACGCTGGAGTCCCCTCTGCAATCATCGCTGGAACCAACCATTCACTCTCCGCTGGAACCATCGTTGGAACCTTCCTATGGATCGTCCACGTAACTGGATCTGTGCACGAACTTTTCTATTTATTGACTTTGTGAGTAACATTTCCCCATATCAGTCCAGCATATTCTGTTTTGATTGTTTCTATGCTTTCCATGTATGACAATTGTCAATATACGAATCAGTCAAATTGGAATTCTGCCTTTGTCTCTTGGTTTATACTTTATTATTTCTTATGTTCTTAACGAAACTGGGCTCGTTTTGGGTGAAAACGAATTTGACCTTTACTTTCCCAGAATCGTTTCGTAACAGTAGGGTATTGTACAGAAGTGAAAGCTTTCACTGGGACTCTGGAACTATTTAGTTGACTTGGAGGAAAAGCATTTCCTGTATTGAACTGCAGGACCCTGTTTTACAATGCGCCGTAGCGTAAGTTTTTACGTAAATGCCTTAGCAACCCATACTGTAGAGATACGTTAGTATGAAAGTTACGCAAAAAATACATCTACGCCGCTTTGTCAAACAGGCTCCAGTTTGTTAGAAAATTACTTTTTTAACGGGTTTGGATAAGGAAAGAATGTTTTCACTGGGACTCGTGAACTATCAATTCAACTCGGAGGAACGTTTCTCAGAATGAACAACAATGTCCTTGGCGGTTTCAAGATATGCCATTTATTTACAAAACTTTCATTATGGGTAATGAGTTTTCGTTCATACATTTAGGAAAACCTGCACAAAACTGGACATAATTGTTGCGATGAAATACTGTTACCGGCATTATGGAGTACCACTTGTCATATTTCGCTTTTGAAAAATAGGGAGATCTCTTAAGATTTTAGAAATGCTCAAGTCGCTATTTTTTAATATAAATCTATTCTTTGTGAAGAAATATTTTATTTTTCTCGATAACCTTTCAATGATGTGATATTCTCTAGATGCATACATTTGTAATTGGTTGATAAACATTTGATGCCACATTTAAGATGATTATTTCATTTGGATGGTTTTAATCGGCCACCATATCTTTGGGTTTGAACTTGGACCCGGGAAGATGTCGTGAAAAAACAATAATACCATTTGTGTTTCAGTATAACAAGGCCAGCATCACTATGGCCAAGATTATAGTAGAAGAATACCAACTACTTCAAAGTAAAATGGCTCGACCTCTGACCCAAAGGCCAGTCATTACTGATAAAAAGAACAAGTGTTTGAAAGATATACTGGTCAGGGCTAATTGGCTAAACTCCCTTGTCTGTCTTCAATGTAGGTTTTTCTGGGGGGAACCAAAATAGTCCCTTCTTTTCCCATGATTTTGTGAGGTTCGATCTCAGTCTACTGATATTGTTGCCATAGCTTGAAGATGTGTAAGCATTGTCAATGTATTACAAAGTGTTCCAGAAAATTCTACTGACGAAGGCCAAGCTCCTGTCAGTCGTCAACCTAATGAAATATCATGCGTTTAGTTTATTACAACTATTTATGATGGGGTATAAAGGTCTAAATGATATACCTCTTTTTAACAGAATTAGAAACTTGTCTTCATGGTTAATTTAGAAGAGAAGATTTTCCGTGTGTTTTAGTGTTCATAAACATGTGGAAGAGTTGCCAGGTACTTTCCAAAGGTGGGGGGTTTTCTCTGGGCAAAGAGCCCAGTTTTCTCCCGCCACTAAACCTGGCTACAGTGCCGTATAAGGGAAATGACTCGGTTGCTAGGTTTAGTTGAGGAGAAAACAGAGGTCTGTATCCAGAAGAAATTGTCAACTTCTGCTGGAAATTCTTGGGTTTCCTCCGTGCATAGAGCCTGGTTTCCTCCCACAATAAAGCTGGCAACCCCGCCATGTAAGTGGAGTAATTAAGAGCGTTGCGTAAAACACCAAACAATCAATCACTGAAAAAACAACTTTTCAATGAACATCACGGTTGCCTAACGTGAAATAATCTTGGTGTGAATGAGTGCTGCCTAAAGTGAAATAATCTTGATGAGAATGAATGCTGCCTAAAGTGAAATAATCTTGGTGAGAATGAGTGCTGCCTAAAGTGAAATAATCTTGATGAGAATGAGTGCTGCCTAAAGTGAAATAATCATGGTGAGAATGAGGGTTGCCTAAAGTGAAATAATCTTGGTGTGAATGAGTGCAGCCTAAAGTGAAATAATCTTGGTGAGAATGAGTGTAGCTTAAAATGAAATAATCTTTGTGAGAATGAGTGCTGCCTGAAGTGAAGTAATCTTGGTGAGAATGAATGCTGCCTAAAGTGAATTAATCTTTGTCAGAATGAATGCTGCCTAAAGTGAAATAATCTTGGTGAGAATGAGGGCTGCCTAAAGTGAAATAATCTTAGTGAGAATGAGTGTAGCTTAAAGTGAAATAATCTTGGTGAGAATAAGGGCTGCCTAAAGTGAAATAATGATGATGTGAATGAGGGCTGCCTAAAGTGAAATAATCTTGGTGAGAATGAGTGCTGCCTATAGTGAAATAATCTTTGTGAGAATGAGTGCTGCCTAAAGTGAAATAATCTTGATGAGAATGAGGGTTGCCTAAAGTGAAATAATCTTGATGACAATGAGGGTTGCCTAAAGTGAAATAATCTTGGTGAGAATGAGGGCTGCCTAAAGTGAAATAATCTTAGTGAGAATGAGTGTAGCTTAAAGTGAAATAATCTTGGTGAGAATGAGGGCTGCCTAAAGTGAAATAATGATGATGTGAATGAGGGCTGCCTAAAGTGAAATAATCTTGGTGAGAATGAGTGCTGCCTATAGTGAAATAATCTTTGTGAGAATGAGTGCTGCCTAAAGTGAAATAATCTTGATGAGAATGAGGGTTGCCTAAAGTGAAATAATCTTGATGACAATGAGGGTTGCCTAAAGTGAAATAATCTTGATGAGAATGAGGGTTGCCTAAAGTGATATAATCTTGGTGAGAATGAGTGCTGTCTAAAGTGAAATAATCTTAGTGAGAATGAGTGCTGTCTAAAGTGAAACAATCTTGGTGAGAATGAGTGCTGCCTAAAGTGAAATTATCTTGATGAGAATGAGTGTTGCCTAAAGTGAATTAATCTTTGTCAGAATGAGGGTTGCCTAAAGTGAAATAATCTGGGTGAGAATGAGTGTAGCCTAAAGTGAAATAATCTTGGTGAGAATGAGTGTTGCTTAAAGTGAAATAATCTTGTTGAGAATGAGGGTTGCCTAAAGTGAAATAATCTGGGTGAGAATGAGTGCTCCCTAAAGTGAAATAATCTTGGTGAGAATGAGTGCTGCCTAAAGTGAAATAATCTTGATGACAATGAGGGCTGCCTAAAGTGAAATAATCTTGGTGAGAATGAGTGCTGCCTATAGTGAAATAATCTTTGTGAGAATGAGTGCTGCCTAAAGTGAAATAATCTTGATGAGAATGAGGGTTGCCTAAAGTGAAATAATCTTGATGACAATGAGGGTTGCCTAAAGTGAAATAATCTTGATGAGAATGAGGGTTGTCTAAAGTGAAATAATCTTAGTGAGAATGAGTGCTGTCTAAAGTGAAACAATCTTGGTGAGAATGAGTGCTGCCTAAAGTGAAATTATCTTGATGAGAATGAGTGTTGCTTAAAGTGAAATAATCTTGTTGAGAATGAATGCTGCCTAAAGTGAAACAATCTTGGTGAGAATGAATGCTGCCTAAAGTGAAATAATCTTGGTGAGAATGAGTGTTGCCTAAAGTGAAATAATCTTTGTCAGAATGAGGGTTGCCTAAAGTGAAATAATCTGGGTGAGAATGAGGGTTGCCTAAAGTGAAAGAATCTTGGTGAGAATGAGTGTAGCCTAAAGTGAAATAATCTGGGTGAGAATGAGTGTAGCCTAAAGTGAAATAATCTTGGTGAGAATGAGTGTTGCTTAAAGTGAAATAATCTTGTTGAGAATGAGGGTTGCCTAAAGTGAAATAATCTGGGTGAGAATGAGTGCTCCCTAAAGTGAAATAATCTTGGTGAGAATGAGTGTTGCGTAAAGTGAAATAATCTTGTGTGAGAATGAGTGTAGCTTAAAGTGAAATAATCTTGGTGAGAATGAGTGCTGTCTGAAGTGAAATAATCTTGATGTGAATGAGTGCTGCCTAAAGTAAAATGATCTTGGTGAGAATGAATGTTGCCTAAAGTGAAATAATCTAGGTGAGAATGAGTGTTGCCTAAAGTTAAATAATCTAGGTGAGAATGAGCGTTGCCTAAAGTGAAATAATCTTGGTGAGAATGGGTGCTGACTAAAGTGAAATAATCTTGGTGAGAATGAGTGCTGCCTAAAGTGAAATAATCTTGGTGAGAATGAGTGCTGTCTAAAGTAAAATAATCTTGGTGAGAATGAGTGCTGTCTAAAGTGAAATCTTACGCAACCAATAATTAATACAAACTCGGCAAACATAAATAACTAAGACAAATTTAAATCCTTTATTACAGAAAATATGGTAACAATTCTCATGGACATGGGTTTGTTTTTAGTATATGAATAAAAACCCTGTAAACAATACTAAAGGTTATATAACTATTTGTAAATGGGCTTATAGAAACATTTTAGTGTAACATTATATACAATTTCTTTCAATATTTTTTACAACCATGTTAAATACAAAGTTTTTTTTTCTTTTTTTAATACTCATGAGAAAATGTATATTTCTTAAATAACTCCATCACCATAATGCATTTTATTTTTTAAAAATCTGTTTGTACAGATAAAATGGGCGGGCAAAAAAAGCTATAATTTAAGCGAGACTCAAAACGAATTTTGCTCGGTGACGATGAACTCACACAGCAAAATCCATTGTAAAGTAGGTCAGACAAACATAATTGATCAATTGATAGATGTTTTACGCCACACTCAAGATTATTTCACTTATATGTATATGGTGGCATAGCCAGGTTTAGTCGGCGAGGAAATCGGGCCCTTTGCCCAGACCTTCTACATTATTAAAGTGGCTGCCAAAATGTTGATATTTTGATGTTACAGCAGAATGTTGAAATTATTGGCTATTTTTTCTCAAGACAAGTAATTTAGAAGCTTTTTAGTGCTTCTAGTCTCGAAAATGTACGATAAAGTATGGTTTTGAACTTACTTTGGCTTAGAATGAATGAATGGTCGTCCCGGTTATTTAAATTTTGTTTACTTTTCGAACACGTTTTCGGTTCGTACAGACCACATACTGTATGGATCTTCCTCATTCCAACGCCAATCATTTAGTTTTTCGATGGCCTTCAAAGCCTCTTACTGTCGTGACGATCAGAAATTATGAAAAAAGTGTGAATTTTGACAGCTCATGCCACTTTAAATTTCTCACTGAATTTATGATGACAAAATATATATCACTGTGACATGAGAATGGTCAAGTTTGATCAAGATTATTTTACTTATATGGCGGCGTTGCCAGTTTTATTGTGGGAGGAAACCGGGCTCTAAGCCCGGAGGAAACCCACGGCCTTCTGGTGGTTACTGACAATCCATAGGTGATTCGAGTAAAAACCCAGTCAGAAAATTTTCCAATTTTTTTTTTTTGGGACTGAGTGGGATTTGAACCCGCGACCCATTGGGTCAGGGCCATGAGTCCAGTCCAATCTTTGATAAGGTTGGACACGATCATTAAATTACCTCAGTGACATCATGATATTTGCAACATCAAAAAGCCAACAGTCTGGGTATGTCATATATTTTCTCAATAAATATGAAAGAGAAAAAATCCTATTTAATTTTTTGTCTTGAGATAACGTCGTTTCAAACCTTACTAATTATCAGCTGCAGGTGTCCCCAATGATCTAACAGCTGCCCATATATTTTAGACAAGTAAAAACAATGCATAGCTCACTATAAATAAGCTGCCGATTATATGGCGCCTTTCCGGCCAAAAAAGCTAATGTAAATTGATACAAGGAAAAGGTTGAAAGAAATCTGAATGCAACAAAATAATCAAAGTCTATATAGTACAATAGGTAATTCAACCAATGATCACACAAATAACATAATAGCTGGAAGGAATGTCTATGATTAACAACATTATATATTCTATTTGAAACAATTAAAAATATAAAGCCACCAGTTAAACGAACACTAGATGTCCTGCATTAGAGAAATAACAGTAAAAACTTTAAATAGAAAGCAAATTTAATCACAATCAAATCCTTGCAATTAATTGAATGATGTTTTAGACCGCACTTATATGGCTGAGTTTCCAAGTTTAGTTAGAAGGAAACCTAGCTCTCTGCCCACTTGATTGATGTTTTACCACGCACTCCAGATTATTTCACATATACGGCGGCGTTGCCAGATTTAGTTGGGGAGGAAAAAGAGCTCTTTCCCAGTAACTGGCAACTCTTCCACATACGGTGTTCCACTCAGGAAAAATGTTCAACTTTTCTTTAAACTGATTAAGGATTGATTGAAGGTTTGTGTTGGACCGAGGGAAAGTCACAATAATCGACTGAGCCCCCTTCTTTCAATTGAATACAACTGACCAAATACAGGGACATCTGTGTAAACCAACAGTTCCTTTCACATCAAAATACATGGTAAAGAATCATGATAAACAGAGACCAGTCTAAACCCACAGTTTTTTTTTCTTCCGCGACAAGACATGGTAAGTACCTGTGGGTACTTTGCAGGTAGGAAAGTATATACTTGTCTCCATGGTTATTTTAGTAAAGAAGATTTTCCCTGTGCTTGTGTGTTTTATAAAACAGCACTGTAAGGTTAAGTGGCTCTTGGCTTGCAGTAAACCACACGGCCTCCAGCGATAAATGTCAACAATTCCACTAAGGTCAGGTCATCAGATGAGCCAATCAGAACAAGGCATCTTTTAAAAATTTAGTTTGGGTCTAAATATATAGACTCTACAGAAATTTGAGAAGAAAAAAAACCCTAAAAAGCAATGATAAAAATTCTACATTCTGAAGAAGAATTATCTCCCTTCCCCCAATATCTATTTTTTGTACATAAAATATCTAAATCACCACAATTTAATTTTAAGGTTGCATGAATTATTTAAGACACAATGGATTAATTCTCTGTGTAAACGATATGATAAGAAAAAAGTAAGTGTCCGCTGCTTTCGGACAAGGGACCAAATTGAAAACGATAACTTTGTTTAGTGTCAGAATGTCAGACATTGAGCTAAAAACGATATGTGTTTGCCTTAGCCCTTAGATTATACGCCATCGTATCTTACAGCATGCACGGAAATCATTTACGGCTTAGAATATTTTTTAAGTATGTGTCGTTAATCTTAGCAAACAATAATTGTACCATAATTCTGTTTAAATTCATCAAAATAACGTTGGATAGAAAAGAAATCCTTTTATAAAAGTTCCTTGTACAGATTTTATACAAATATAAAGACCTTAAAATACTTCCTGTGGTTGAAAAGATAAATATGATAAAAATGTTGGTGCTGATTTTCTGAATTGCTGGCATTTAATAGACCCAGTTAACGGGCACCCATTGGGTTTCATGAGAGAACTGGTTGAGAGATTTCTTCAGCGTCCTGTACGTTTCATCAAAGTTGTCATTTACAATGGTAAGATCAACGAAGGTTTTATAGACACGTTCTATCTCGGCACTCTCTTGGATGGTGTTAAGGAAATCTTGTTCCTAAAAAAAGCAAAAAAAAAACAACATAATTTACGTGACTTGATTGTTTAATTGGCGTTTAACTGCCCACTTAGAATCATTTGATTTAATGGGTCAAAACACCTTGACTCCCATGTTTACTTTGATTGATTGATTGTTTGGTGTTTTACGGCGCGCTCAAGATTATTTCACTTATATGGCGGCGTTGCCAGTTTTATTGTGGGAGGAAACCAGGCTCTATGCCCGGAGGAAACCCACGACCTTCCGATGGTACCGTATTTCCTCTAATGTTTCGCACGCCAGTTTTTACCCTCCCTGTTCGCACTGCTGTTGATATGAAAGGAACCGCCCAGAAGTGGGGGGACATATTCACACCTCTGCTAACGAGCCCTGCTGTGACGAGTCGAGTGACTGCAAAGCGGCTGGCAGGGGAGCTAGTTATTCATCACTGATCGGTCAGTAAACGGCTTAGCCAATAGCCTGCATAATTAGGTTTCACGATCCAAAATCTGTAAATAACAGGGCCTCAGATTACATAATCATAAGAATATTATGGTGATAAAGTCTGCTGCCATTTAAAATTCCAAACAAATTTGTTGTTGCAGTCCCGTCAGCGAGGAAATCACACATGTTTGAGGTGTAACTGTAAGGTTTTTACAAAGCCGGATCACGCTGTCACACTACGGCGTACGTTATCCGTAAATAGGAAGAGTGAAAAAAAACCCGTTCAAATAAGCGATTACTTGTACATTTTTATTGATTTTATTAAAATATATTTTCCTTAATTGATCTTTTTGTAAAGGAGAATCCAAGTTTATTCCAATATAAGGGAATTGTTTTTGATAATCGGTCCCTGACGAAACTTTGAGTTTGACTTCGAAGTCGACTGAGTTGATCTCAAGTCGTGTCAAGAGTCAAGTTCACACTTCAAGCCAGTAACTGTTTTTTTCTTTCTTTTTAAATTTTGATTAAAAGGTACGCTTGGGCTTTTAATCATACTAGCTCTACAAATTTAATCCAAAGGTCATTGATCGAATGGGTTGTTATACGCCGTACTCCGTGAATTTAATTCTTATGGTTTTCTAATTTGGAAATGAGCCATCACCCCTATTATTAAGTAGACCGTTCCGTTTATACTTTGGCATTCTGCAGCTCCATGTATAACAAACAAGATTTCCGTCATTAAAACTTTATTTCCTTATAATCATACCATCTTTTTACATCGGGAATATTGTACTCGTGAGAAAAAACTTAGTTTTCCCCACAATCTTTGACCGCATGACATAAATATTGCAGCTCCGTAACGGACGTTGTTGCCGCTTCTACACTACGGCCGTGCTGTACTCTGTACATGAAGGGCTATAGAATAAAGCGCGAAAAGTTGAAAACAGTGAAGATATTCATACAATACGATCGCTGTAAAAAGAAAAGACAAGAATGAAAGTAATTTATTGTTTAGAAATTTACTTTTATAATCAATTTGGTAATATAATCACGCCTATTCTCACCAAAATAAGCAGCAATGCACATATAACCTGCACACGACTATAGTATACGGAACCCGCGGGTTATTTGCGTGAAAATACGGTAGTCTTACCGGTTATAGTTAGGGCTGTAATATTAAAAGCAACTTCTCACACATTTGCAATGTTACCATTACTTGTAATTAAGATTACTCGAAAGAAGAAACTTTAGTAAGTGCCGATAGCTTCCCTTTGATTTGTTCTTTATCGTGGAGGTATTTTTTAAATCAAAAGCGGACATTTACTAAAAAATTGTCATAGTTGATCTCGGCATTTCTCCACAATCTGTAAAGTATAATTTGAAAGTATTTAAGCCCAGAACAAAGACTTGACAAAGTGTCATTTTACTTATAATATCTGCTGTATAATTAAAACACTGGCAAAGTGTTCATCTATTGATTGTACTATCTACTTAGGCCTTTGTATACCGCCCACTGTCACAGTCGTCACCTCCGTGGTCCAATCAAGCTGTTCATTGTTTGGTGATTATAGGATTATCCCCTCGTTCCCCATACTCTCTCCAGGGGGTTATCGTCTTTTTTTGCGTGCGAAACATTAGAGGAAATACGGTAACTGGCAACCATCCCACATAGTTCGTTCGAGTGAAAACCCAGTCAGAAAATTTTCCAATTTTTGGACTGAGTGGGATTCGAACCCGCGACCCATTGGTGGAAGGCTGTTCGGATTGAGCGTCCAATGCTCTACCTACTGAGCCACGGAGGCCCCCCCAAAGGTGTGTGAGAGTTACAGAACTCCTCGTGACCGTCATTTGGGAACCTATAGTAAAAGTCAAGTCAGCAAAAGTTAGCATTTTGGATGGGGTTAAGAGCAATTTAAACCTGTAACACATTGGGGTGAGGCAAACTCGTGAATAAAGGCCTTTAACTGCTAAGGGATAAAACTTGAGGTGAAGGGAAACGCACCCAAAAAACAGCTAACATATTAAAAAACCTAAATAAACAACTGTTTTTTTTAATTCCAACATTTTTTGTTGTTGTTTTTTTTTAAATTCCAACTTTGTTACACATGCAAATGAAGAAAGCAATCATTTATTCATCATAAAATATGGAAAATAAAAAAAATACATACGGATTTGAATTCCACAGCTCCTGGTGTCTGTGAAGAAAAAAGAAAGAAACTGGGTTTTAACAATACAGTGATGGATACAGGTGCTCGTTTCACAAAGCAGTTGCATCGTAAACGAAGCCTGGTTGCCAATGGATACCATATTGAAGAGATACGGTGTCATGGAATCTGCAATTATACGCACTGTGCGACGGTTTGGTGAAACGGCCCCCAGATGCCAAACATAAGGAGTTAAATATCCATTGAGGTATTGCCCAATCAGCAGAAGGAAAGTCTCACAGCCAGATTGATTGATTGATTGATTGATTGATTGACGTCGCACACAAGATTATTTCACTTATATGGTGGTGTGCTAGGTTTAGTGGGGCACTTTGCCAACCTTTGGCGAGCACCTTCAAGTCTTCCACATTCGAAAATCCTCATTTTAAATTTTTTTTCATTTGGTCAGAGTGGGATTGAATCGCGTGTCACATTGGTGGAAGGCTTGTGTCACGCTGGGGGGCTATGACTCTTACCCACTGTACAAGCGAGGCTGCCCTAAGCCATTGAGGCCCCCCCTATCGACCAGACTTTCTATGAATGGGCTCCGGGTTCTTATCCTACAGTGTACTCATCCCCAGGTTCATCTGTAAGTTCTTCTGACTAAATGGGGCTAAATGCATATTACTCAACACGTAGCAAGATCATAAAGCAAAAAAATAGCAAAAGATTTGGTAGAGATGGAGTAATGGTGGAGAGAAGGAAACGCCTGATAAGGTGAATGACCAGACCTACTTGTTGTATCCATGTATTTTACAAGTCCTTGTTTTGAAAGTAAATACACAGTTGTGTCCCCGCGAGTATGCGGATAGAAGATCAACCCATTTGTTATGTGTCTCTACTACGATCGTATTAATCATATCGTTATATTCCTGTGACGATATAACACTACTTACCACTGTGCTTTTCTTTGTCATTCCCCGTCTCTGGCCCTCTTCATACATGTCCCTAAGGGCCTCAACACCCGGGGCAGCCAAAAACACTATGAAAGGCATAAACTCTGAGCTCTTCAACACTTTCAGGGACTACAAAACAAAGATCATAAAGTTAACTACTTTTCTTTATAAGCATTTACATGAGATTGCAACTTCAGCAGCTTTCAGTGGCCCATGGATTGATTGATTAGATTGTTTGGTGTTTTACGCCACACTCAAGATTATTTCACTTATATGGCGGCGTTGCCAGTTTTATTGTGGGAGGAAACCGGGCTATGTGCCCGGACGAAACCCACAACCTTCCAGTGGTAACTGGCAACCATCCCACATAGATTGTTCGAGTGAAAACCCAGTCAGAAAATTTTCCAAATTTTTTTTTTGTTGGACTGAGTGGGCTTCGAACCAACTAAGTGGGAGCGTCCAACGCTCTACCTACTGAACCATGGAGGCCCCGTCTGACCTTTGGATATCATTCAGAAATTAAGTCTTTTGATGGAAGGTTTGTTTCTCCGAATAAGACTCCCATCAAATTTGGTGAGAACTTACCGTAGGGTTAACATCGAGGACACACATCTTGCCCGACTTGATCACTTCATGGATGGAATCTAAATGTGTTCCGTATAAGTTCCCATTAAATTCCCCGAACTCCAGAAACATGTCGTTAGCGATATCCTTCTGCATCTGTTCTCGATCGGAGAAATAATAACCCTTCCCATGTTCCTCTCCAGCTCGGGGCGCCCTTGATGTATCTACAACAACAACGCAGGTTATAACTGCAGCCATATGACAGGATTATATTACCCCCGTTTCTGACCACAGCAATTTCTATACTTATTTAAGTGCATCAGCAGTATAGATTGATTGATGTTTTACGCCAACCTCAAGATTATTTCACTGCGTTGCCAGGTTTAGTGGGGCAGGAAACCACCGACCTTCGGCGAGTACTTGGCAACTCTTCCACATACAGACAAAATTTGCTCATTAGAGGGAATTTAGGGCAATACAACCAGACGAGCAGTGTGTGAAAATGGTTATCCTTAAACATTTCTCCATCTCTATGGAAAATGTTGGTTGAAAAAATCGCTGAATCTTTAGGAGAAATACAGTATTTACTAATGTATTTCCTTTCCGTCTCCTTTAAGATCTCAAATGTCCAGGGTCATCAACTAATTTTTGGATGAAAGCTCAATGACGGCTGAATTGTCCAGACAAAAAACATGTAGACTTAGACAGAGAGAAACATGTAGGATTAAAGCTTGTAGGGTTAGACAGAGAGAAACATGTAGGGTTAGACAGAGAGAAACATGTAGGGTTAGACAGAGAGAAACATGTAGGATTAAAGCTTGTAGGGTTAGACAGAGAGAAACATGTAGGATTAGACAGAGAGAAACATGTAGGATTAGACAGAGAGAAACATGTAGGGTTAGACAGAGAGAAACATGTAGGATTAAAGCTTGTACAGTTAGACAGAGAGAAACATGTAGGATTAAAGCTTGTAGGGTTAGACAGAGAGAAACATGTAGGATTAAAGCTTGTAGGGTTAGACAGAGAGAAACATGTAGGATTAAAGCTTGTACAGTTAGACAGAGAGAAACATGTAGGATTAAAGCTTGTACAGTTAGACAGAGAGAAACATGTAGGATTAAAGCTTGTACAGTTAGACAGAGAGAAACATGTAGGATTAAAGCTTGTACAGTTAGACAGAGAGAAACATGTAGGATTAAAGCTTGTACAGTTAGACAGAGAGAAACATGTAGGATTAAAGCTTGTAGGGTTAGATAGAGAGAAACATGTAGGATTAAAGCTTGTAGGGTTAGACAGAGAGAAACATGTAGAGTTAAAGCTTGTACAGTTAAACGGTGAGTTAATGCAAGAAGAAGGGAGGGTTAGACAGAGAGAAACATGTAGGATTAAAGCTTGTACAGTTAGACGATGAGATAATGCAAGAAGAAGGGAGGGTTAGACAGAGAGAAACATGTAGGATTAAAGCTTGTACAGTTAGACGGTGAGTTAATGCAAGAAGAAGGGAGGGTTAGACAGAGAGAAACATGTAGGATTAAAGCTTGTACAGTTAGACGGTGAGTTAATGCAAGAAGAAGGGAGGGTTAGACAGAGAGAAACATGTAGGATTAAAGCTTGTACAGTTAGACGGTGAGTTAATGCAAGAAGAAGGGAGGGTTAGACAGAGAGAAACATGTAGGATTAAAGCTTGTACAGTTAGACGGTGAGTTAATGCAAGAAGAAGGGAGGGTTAGACAGAGAGAAACATGTAGGATTAAAGCTTGTACAGTTAGACGGTAAGTTAATGCAAGAAGAAGGGAGGGTTAGACAGAGAGAAACATGTAGGATTAAAGCTTGTACAGTTAGACGGTGAGTTAATGCAAGAAGAAGGGAGGGTTAGACAGAGAGAAACATGTAGGATTAAAGCTTGTAGGGTTAGACGGTGAGATAATGCAAGAAGAAGGGAGGGTTAGACAGAGAGAAACATGTAGGATTAAAGCTTGTAGGGTTAGACAGAGAGAAACATGTAGGATTAAAGCTTGTAGGGTTAGACAGAGAAACATGTAGGATTAAAGCTTGTAGGGTTAGACAGAGAGAAACATGTAGGATTAAAGCTTGTACAGTTAGACAGAGAGAAACATGTAGGATTAAAGCTTGTACAGTTAGACAGAGAGATAATGCAAGAAGAAGGGAGGGTTAGACAGAGAGAAACATGTAGGATTAAAGCTTGTACAGTTAGACAGAGAGAAACATGTAGGATTAAAGCTTGTAGGGTTAGACAGAGAGAAACATGTAGGATTAAAGCTTGTAGGGTTAGACAGAGAGAAACATGTAGGATTAAAGCTTGTAGGGTTAGACAGAGAGAAACATGTAGGATTAAAGCTTGTAGGGTTAGACAGAGAGAAACATGTAGGATTAAAGCTTGTACAGTTAGACAGAGAGAAACATGTAGGATTAAAGCTTGTACAGTTAGACAGAGAGAAACATGTAGGATTAAAGCTTGTAGGGTTAGACAGAGAGAAACATGTAGGATTAAAGCTTGTAGGGTTAGACAGAGAGAAACATGTAGGATTAAAGCTTGTACAGTTAGACAGAGAGAAACATGTAGGATTAAAGCTTGTGCAGTTAGACAGAGAGAAACATGTAGGATTAAAGCTTGTACAGTTAGACAGAGAGAAACATGTAGGATTAAAGCTTGTACAGTAAGACGGTGAGTTAATGCAAGAAGAAGGGAGGGTTAGACAGAGAGAAACATGTAGGATTAAAGCTTGTTCAGTTAGACGGTGAGTTAATGCAAGAAGAAGGGAGGGTTAGACAGAGAGAAACATGTAGGATTAAAGCTTGTACAGTAAGACGGTAAGTTAATGCAAGAAGAAGGGAGGGTTAGACAGAGAGAAACATGTAGGATTAAAGCTTGTACAGTAAGACGGTGAGTTAATGCAAGAAGAAGGGAGGGTTAGACAGAGAGAAACATGTAGGATTAAAGCTTGTACAGTTAGACGGTGAGTTAATGCAAGAAGAAGGGAGGGTTAGACAGAGAGAAACATGTAGGATTAAAGCTTGTTCAGTTAGACGGTGAGTTAATGCAAGAAGAAGGGAGGGTTAGACAGAGAGAAACATGTAGGATTAAAGCTTGTACAGTTAGACGGTGAGTTAATGCAAGAAGAAGGGAGGGTTAGACAGAGAGAAACATGTAGGATTAAAGCTTGCACAGTTAGACGGTGAGATAATGCAAGAAGAAGGGAGGGTTAGACAGGGAGAAACATGTAGGATTAAAGCTTGTACAGTTAGACGGTGAGATAATGCAAGAAGAAGGGAGGGTTAGACAGGGAGAAACATGTAGGATTAAAGCTTGTACAGTTAGACAGTGAGTTAATGCAAGAAGAAGGGAGGGTTAGACAGGGAGAAACATGTAGGATTAAAGCTTGTACAGTTAGACGGTGAGATAATGCAAGAAGAAGGGAGGGTTAGACAGAGAGAAACATGTAGGATTAAAGCTTGTACAGTTAGACGGTGAGTTAATGCAAGAAGAAGGGAGGGTTAGACAGGGAGAAACATGTAGGATTAAAGCTTGTACAGTTAGACGGTGAGATAATGCAAGAAGAAGGGAGGGTTAGACAGGGAGAAACATGTAGGATTAAAGCTTGTACAGTTAGACGGTGAGTTAATGCAAGAAGAAGGGAGGGTTAGACAGAGAGAAACATGTAGGATTAAAGCTTGTACAGTTAGACGGTGAGATAATGCAAGAAGAGGGGAGGGTTAGACAGAGAGAAACATGTAGGATTAAAGCTTGTACAGTTAGACGGTGAGTTAATGCAAGAAGAAGGGAGGGTTAGACAGAGAGAAACATGTAGGATTAAAGCTTGTTCAGTAAGACGGTGAGTTAATGCAAGAAGAAGGGAGGGTTAGACAGAGAGAAACATGTAGGATTAAAGCTTGTACAGTTAGACGGTGAGATAATGCAAGAAGAGGGGAGGGTTAGACAGAGAGAAACATGTAGGATTAAAGCTTGTACAGTTAGACGGTGAGATAATGCAAGAAGAAGGGAGGGTTAGACAGAGAGAAACATGTAGGATTAAAGCTTGTACAGTTAGACGGTGAGTTAATGCAAGAAGAAGGGAGGGTTAGACAGAGAGAAACATGTAGGATTAAAGCTTGTACAGTTAGACGGTGAGTTAATGCAAGAAGAAGGGAGGGTTAGACAGAGAGAAACATGTAGGATTAAAGCTTGTACAGTTAGACGGTGAGATAATGCAAGAAGAGGGGAGGGTTAGACAGAGAGAAACATGTAGGATTAAAGCTTGTACAGTTAGACGGTGAGTTAATGCAAGAAGAAGGGAGGGTTAGACAGAGAGAAACATGTAGGATTAAAGCTTGTACAGTTAGACGGTGAGTTAATGCAAGAAGAAGGGAGGGTTAGACAGAGAGAAACATGTAGGATTAAAGCTTGTACAGTTAGACGGTGAGTTAATGCAAGAAGAAGGGAGGGTTAGACAGAGAGAAACATGTAGGATTAAAGCTTGTACAGTTAGACGGTGAGATAATGCAAGAAGAAGGGAGGGTTAGACAGAGAGAAACATGTAGGATTAAAGCTTGTACAGTAAGACGGTGAGAAGAAGCTGGATGACATACGAGGCATGACAGATCCAAATTTCTGAGGGTCCATCTTGATTAGCCTCTCTTTGAGTGCTCGTCTTCCTACGCCACTCGCCCCAACCAGAACAAGGATTTTTCTTTTGAATGGTGGCATACGAGTCACTTCTTCATAAACCATCATTTCACACTGGTCAAATTCTGAGAACATAAACGGTTACAAAATTAATAACAAAAAGAATTGATTGATGGTTGACAGAAATCTCTTCCTTTGTCTTATTCTAATAGAAGACGTTAATTAAGACTTGAAATGGTCAGAATTATTAAGGCTTGAGTGATTTTAAATGCCAAGGTATAACTTAACATAAATAGAATTCACCTCACTATCAGTGTCACATTGCCACCTTGATTGATTGGGATTTTTTTATGCCACACTCAAAATTACTTCATCTATATGGTGTCTAACCCATGAGCATACAATAAAAACATATGCCGGCACAAGCTAAGGTTGAAAAATATTAGACAAATCCAACCAGGGTAATGTAATGCCTTTATCTGTTCAATGTTTTCCAAGATAGTAACCATCCCATTTGCTGGATTTCACCCAACTCACCTGAATTCTGTTTAGATGTATACATGGTCTTCTTTTTCTTCCTCCTTGTGAATCCACACACTGGCAAAGAAACAAAACAGGGATAAATATTGGGTTGGAAAGAAAATATCTATCAGATAAACATTTATAAAATTGAAAAAGAGAGCCAAGTAAATATAGTGAATGACGATTGAAGTTTTATCCTGCCACACTCAAGATTATTTCACTATGTGCTGGTGTTGCAAGGTTTACTGGGGGAGGAAACCAAGCTTTTTAACCAAAGGAAACCAACCTTGCAACTCTTCCACATACGGCGACCGAGTGAAAAATGCGCTCAGAAACTTTTATTTGGTCTGAGTGTGATTTGAACCCGCGCCACATCGATGGAAGGTCTGTGTGTGACTGAGGGACGATCACTTTAACCCACTGGCATCAATTTTGTTGAAACAAAATAAGCTGATTCTTCCTGACTTTTAAGAGATTGGAGATTCGTGTTAATGTTGATAATCAATTTAAATCAATTAGCAAACATCTTTGGTTCATTATTGATATTTTCAAAGTTGTTTCAAACACCCATCTTCTCCTGACAATAACAGTTCATAATAAATAAAAAAATTGACAGATCAAGTCACTTTAAATGTACATATAATAGTATTCTCTTTTTTTTTTTGGGGGGGGGGGGGGGGATTACACTTTCTTGAAAAATGGCACACCCGGGTTCGATTCCCGTTTCGGGTTTTCCCCAAAATCGGTAGAAGCATTTCTAGAAGCAAGAAAGTGTAATCCCAAAAAATAACGAAAATACTGTCATACTCTCTTTGTAAAAGACACTAAGTAATTAAACTCGTACATATAATAGGCTGAAATATTTGCAGGTTAAATGTGCATACTTACGAAGACTTTTAGAATAGTCATATTCTGGTCTGACAAAGGCTTTACGACGCTCCTCTAAAGTTTGAGATGGAACGAGACCGGACGGCGAATCACTGTCAGCTATACGAGCCTGGAAATGTAAACAACTTTCAAATATTAACTGTAATACAAGAAAGCAAGGGACATACAAGCTTAATTTCATACATGATTTCACTATGCAAGAATCCAGATGAAAAGAAGCAAGTTGTTTTGGTTTATATTTAACATCCAGAGGCTGCATTGGACGCTCGCTGATTGAGGTACTTTGTCGCACTCAGGATTATTCCCCTTACATGACGACAAAGTTAAGTTTAGTAGGGGAGGTAACTGGGCTCTTTCCTCAGAAGGAATCCCTGACCCTGAGTGAGTATCTGATAGCTCTTCTCCATAGGAAACCCTCCTAAAGATTAATTGATTGATTGGTGTTTTACGCCGCGCTCAAGATTATTTCACTTATATGGCGGCGTTGCCAGTTTTATTGTGGGAGGAAACCGGGCTCTATGCCCGGAGGAAACCCCTCCTAAAGAAGACCGTTGTATAAAAACATGTGTACCTGCCACCAATTTGCATCATCTGAACAGAGAATTTCCAAGACATTTCCATCCCTGAACGGAAGCCCCGCCTCTTTACACGGGATCAGACGATCTTTGAGAGGGTCGTAGTTGAAATGGGCTTTCATGTACACCTGTTGAAAAATACAAACTCTCTAGAAAAACTCACGAAAGCAGAAATTCAATGAAAACTGTGAAAGCAAACACCTTTTTGGGAATGTAAAAAGTATTGGTTTGAACAGGTGTTTGATTAATAAGGTTCATGGAAATCTGATAACTGTTGGTTTAGTCAGATGAATGTAAGACTTGTCTATATCACAACAAAACACAACTCTACAGTTCCCAACAAAATGACCTATTGTAACCAGGACATTTGAAATAAGTGAGCTATTGAGCATATCACTTTAAATGCACACTCGTCGTTAAAATCCAGAATATTATTTACAAAGAAAAGAAAACTATTTTCTGTATTTTACCTTGTTCAAAGTTTTTGTCTAAATTCAAAAGTTCGATTTTTTAATTTGAAAAGGTACAATGTAAACAAAGGATGCGCCTGGCAATGTACATCAGCGTAAAAGAAAAGATCTGAAATCAGTGTATTCCGACATAGAACGGGTGTTTCTGATCGTTCAGACTTCAGTTCCGGCTATGCCTTCACAGTTCACACCACCATTTACACATTTTAAAAATAACTGTTTAATTTGAGTCTACGGCGGCGAGTGAGCCTTGAAGTTAATTTGAGTGAATTTACTAGAAGTAGACTGGCATATATTTGCTTTCTTCAGAAATGTCTACGGGGGGCGGTTAGAGGGCCTTTAACTGAAGATCTCCTTGTTTAACTGACCTTGGTTTGGAATTGTTGGACGTCATAGTTTGGGATTATTTTAAACGTGACGGTGTTTGGTGATAAACGGACGATGTCCATCAACTGCTCGGGGGTGTGAACTTCTTGGTTATTCACTTCTTTTATAATATCTCCCACATGCAAGAGCCCTGAAAAACAAACACTTCAATTTTAACACAAAATTCACATAGCTGATTTTACAGGGTCCATATGTATTATGTGGGTAACCTTTAGTTTTGGTTCTAACATCATTTATCAAGATAAATAAAGCAGAATAATATTTGTCAAAATATCAAATGAGAACAAAACTGAGAACAAATTAGATTATTTGGCAAAATTTTGCTTTCAAAGGACGTAATTTAGCGATGTACCAATTACTGTCCCAAATACATGTAGTAGACCGGACAAAGGATCCATCTGGTTTTAACTTCAAGTTTTCAGTATTTTACAACAAATATACATGTAAGAAATGAAAACCTATTTTTGGACAGTTTATATCCGAATGAATCTAAAAATGCGAAAAAATCATAGACTAAAAGGGATTTTGACTGAATATGGCAGAAGTCAAGATGACCACTGGAGTTGTCTGGTGTAAGATTAATGCCGCTATGTCATTTTATTGGTGTGCACAAAACTGGCAAATGGTCTAGACCAGTCCCCTCCAGCAAAAAAACCTATAATCATTACCCACCGATCGTATAAGTATTACATATTTACCTTGTCTATCAATCATACTGCCTGCCATGATCCTTGCGATGACCAGATCCATGTGTTCATCAACTTTAACCGTAACACCCTGACAAGTACAACATATATCAGTGACCTTAGTTTTTCTGTTACACACACGTCTATATATTCACAAAAATTAAAGTCATTCTAAAATTAGATTCCTTCTGCTTTTAAATTGAGTAGACTGTAAGACACCAAACACTCAATCAATGGTATCTATGTTTTTTATATATGAGAACAATTTCAATTTCTACAAATTTTGTCACATTTTTGTTAAGATAAAAAGAATGATTGATTGTTTGGTGTTTTACGCCGCGCTGCAGATTATTTCAGTTATATGGCGGCGTTGCCAGTTTTATTGTGGGAGGAAACCGGGCTCTATGCCTGGAGGAAACCCACGACCTTCCGCTGGTAACTGGCAACCATCCCACATAGGTCGTTCGATTGAAAACCCAGTCAGTTTCCAATTTTTAGACTAAACAAGAGTTTTAGTAAACTCAACATACGCCCGTCGTGGCAAAGTCGAACCGCTACGATTAACAACTTTACATTTCATATAACATTTGTTTTAATTTCATGAATTCGAATTTCTTCTTCACATTAGAAGTTTTTCTTTTCTGAATTTGATGAAGCTGCAACTAAATACCAGTACATTATAGTACACATGTTATCTGTTCAGGTAATTTCAATCACATTTTAATTGCAAAAACTTAAATATTGTGGCTGTTTTGACATTGCTGTTATGTTCCATAATTGGGAAGGAGCAATCAATACAATACATGTAGCTTACAATTCTTGAATTTTAACAGTTTTGACTGGGACACTGTTCTATTGGACTTGGCTGTAGTAGTTTTATTAAAAAGCAAACAATCTTCAGGCTGACCACTGGTCACTGTGTAAATATACAAACCTTGTACTTCAGTGGATGTCATTGTCCTCTTATCTCTATTTAAACAGACACTCTGATACATGTAAATACCAGATGGGTAATAAAGTGGGAAAATGGTCTTTTTTTGTTATTACATGTATAGTGCACATTAAACTATCCAAGAAAACAGTCTCAGAATGTATAAATTAATTGGCTTCCAGTATTACTCTGGACCAAGTATACCCAAAAAAGCATTGATATATATTAATATATATATATATTAAACATCAGGTACACATTTCTGATAAAAAAACTCTTGAAAACAGACAAAAAATATGTGTACCCAAATCAAATTTGGTATGCGACACATCATCTACCTATAAGGTATATATACTCTAAAAGAATTGGAGAGATTATATCAAAACGAAAGAAGTTCTGGAGCCTAAAGGGAATATTACATAATCCAATAGGATAATGTGCCATATTATGCAACAGGTGATGTCAGATATGGTATGTGAAACACCGTCTGCCCATAGGGTATATACTCTGAAAGAATTGTCAAGATCGGATCAAAACTCTTCAAGTTATGGAGCGGAAGGGAATGAAGATATAGACTAAGACAGAATAATACATAATCCAATGTAGAAGTCATATTATGCAATCGACAATGTCCTAAATGGTTCATGACACACCTTCTACCCCTAAACTTTATGTTGTAAAAAAAATTGTAAAGATCGGATCAAAATTCTTCAAGTTATGGAGCGGAAGGAACAAAGATATAGACTAAGACAGAATATTACATAATCCAATGTAGAAGCCATATTATGCAATGGACAATGTTCTTAATGGTTCATGACACACCTTCTACCCCTAGAGTATATGTTATAAAATAAATTGTAAAGATCGGATGAAAACTCTTCAAGTTATGGAGCGGAAGGGAACGAAGATATAGACTAAGACAGAATACTACATAATCCAATGTAGAAGCCACATTATGCAATCGACGATGTCATAAATGGTTCATGACACACCTTCTACCCACAAAGTATATGTTGTGAGAGAATTGTAAAGATTATATCAAAACTCTTCAAGTTATGGAGCGGAAGGGAATCCGGGACGGACGGCGCTGGTGATACCATAATACGACCAACTTTTTTTAAGTCGGGCGTATAAAAAAATGAAACCAGCAGCTGACAAGATAGTGTTCAATTTGACTGATAAACGTAGATCGTTGAATCTTACTAGAGGTTCTGTTTTGGCTTTACGAATTCCGACCAATCGGATGTCACTCTGTGTGGTAATACCCGGGGGAAAAGGGGCAGATAACTGAACGGTATCCGGTTCAAACTCAAAGTCCTTCTCAGCGACATTATCATGGGCTGTTAGCAAAGCCTGAAAGAAAATGATACAATGAATGAGTGGGATGGTGAATCATGGAGATTAATCAGGGCTTTAGTGTAAAGCGACAAAGCTAACAACAATATCTTTTCCCAAGAATGAATTGATTGAAGTTTTTAATTCAAATTCAATTTCAATTTATTCACCATGAAATACAATGTAGATCCATAACAAAAATACAAAACTTGGCGGAAGTTGCCAAGGTTTAGTGGGGGAGGAAAACAGACTCATTGCCCAGAGGAAACCCCAGACCTTCGGCGAGAACCTGGCAACTCTTCCACATACGGTGACAGAGTGAAAAATTGACTCACAAATTTTCTTTTATTTGGTCTGAGTGAGATTCGAACCTGCACCGCATCGATGGAAGGTCTGTATGGGACTGAGGGACGATCACTCTAACTGCAGCACCAAGACCCCTCCACAAAATTAAAACTCTCAAAGAAATGTTTGACAATCTGAGTTGATTCATTGATTGATGTTTAACGTTGTATTCAATATATTTAACTTATATGGCTGTTACCAGGTGGGGAAAGAAACCAGACTCTTTGCTTCAGTCAGTACCTGGCAACTATTCTGCATAAGATGATCACAGAAATTTTAAAAATGTCTTTGGTCTAAATGTGATTCAAACCATCCATTGAAGAAGACCTAGAGCTCTTCCCACTTAGCGAACCCACAATAACCAGTTTGTAGATAATTTCTTGCTAAGTCAGCTCTTACATGTATCTCTTGTATTGTTCGTTGATAGAATTCAACTCAAAAATGTCTCATCAAGTATATTTACATAAGTTGATGCATCTTTCTAAAATGTGAAAGCATTCAAGTTAGAAAGTACCATGGGCTTAACTCTTTACCCCATAATGACGCTATTTGATGCCTGGCTTGTATCCATGAACTGTTCTCTGGGTCAACCCATAATGACGCTATATGACGCCTTGACATAATTAATATAAGACCTGATTTTATTTTTTTTTAATGAAATTTTTTTTTAATAACTTACTAAAGATAATCTATTGAAGAATGTAAATGAATATGTTGTTCATTTATTGTCTTTGCTTTTCTGAAATAAATATTTAGAACAAAATAAGGTTCACCTGGTTAACGGTCTATGAATCAGAGCACGGCGTCATATAGCGTCATTATGGGGTAATGGCATAGACTGATCCAGAGACATTTTGATACCTGTATACAGGTATGGGCGCCCAAACTCACAAGCAAAAAATCCGCCCATATTCTTAAAACCAACAGATTTTAATGTCAAAATAGCATTAAATGTTGAATTTTGGGCCTGAGATGTTGTTTTGTCTTATTGTGGGAACATTTTTAACCGAAATGGTATGCCCAAATTTTCCCTGGATCAGTCCCTGAATGGATAAAACAGTGCATGGGGCAAAGAGTTAAACTGAAAACTTACATCAAAATGAGGGGAGGTAAGTAAGTCTTTCAGTTGGTCAGCTTCATTTATCTCCCCTACATGTGGTCGTAATATTTCCAGACATTCTGAAGCCAAATCAGAGGTACTCCTATTGTTCGTGTCAAATTCATTCTCTTCTAATTGGTCGTGTACCTAAAAAACAAACATACAAATTTAATATTTCATATATTTATGAACACTAAAACACACAGGCACAGGGAAAATCTTTTCGACTAAAATAACCGTACATTGCTGTAGAAGTCAGATCTGCGCCACATGGCAAGGTCAAAACTAAAGCCCTTTTTTCCCCCCAAAAAGTGGAATATTTGTTCTCCTGGATTTAGTAGGACTGTTTACTACTTGACATCTAAATAAAGAAAAACACACAGTTCATCATATGTCCAGTAGGCCTACACTACATCAGCAAGCGGTTTCATTTAATGTGTTGAACATTATAGGAAGGCGATGTGGCAATGACCGGAGGATGGGTGTCAAAAGACTGTCAGACTCTTCAAGATCATTTCACTCAACTGTTTGCCAGAGAGGAGATAGGGCAAGATAACAACAGAGCAATAATCCCCAGTTAGTGCCTTGCATCCATTCCATATGGTTTGTTCAGATAAATAGCCAGCCTGAAACTGTTCACTTTATTTTTTTTTAACTGAGTGAGATACGAACCCACAACCACCTGGAGGCGGCATCAAAAGCTTTATTTACATGACCCTAACCTGATGAGGGTGGAGGTTTATCCAGCGAAACGTTGGGTTTAATAAATACAGGAGTAGTAATCCAGAAAAATTGTCATGAACATAACCATATACAGGGACTGATCCAGGGAAAATTTGGGCATACCATTTCGGTTCAAAATGTTCCAACAATAAGACAAAAACAACATCTCTGGCCCAAAATTCAACATTAAATGCTATTTTGACAATAAAATCTGTTGGTTTTAAGAATTTGGGCGGATTTTTTGCTTGTGAGTTTGGGCGCCCATACCTGTATACAGGTATCAAAATGTCTCTGGATCAGTCTATGATATACACGCCCATTCAACTGCTCGATTGCGCCTAAACTCCATCTCTCAGTCATGAAATAACTAATGACTGCATCAATTGTTACACTGGTGCATTATGGGATACCCGTACGATATAAATATTTAAAAGATAGAGTATAGTATTGTGTCATACATCATGAAGGATAAAGTCACTTTTCATTCGCTTAAAAACCTTTATGAAAAATCTGGGCAACCCTCTCTTGGTGAGGGCAACCGCATTTGCCATTCAGCTTGCCGAGATGACAACAACCCAAAAAGTTAAAGGCACACTTGCCGCCGTAGCCTGTTTAAATTTGCTAAGAAAACCAATTTACATAAGCTTACTACGACTAATACCACTAAACTTAAACATAGGACATGTCTAGTTAGCTTTAGAATGTAGAAATGGGGTGAAAAACAAACGAAGAATCAAAGCCTGATTACAACAACAACGATCAGTGTCGGTCAACGTTCGTGTTGGATTACCCTTATTTCAGGCCTTTGTATCTGTGGTTTACACTCAAACAATTATCAGCAGGCTTTTCCAGTTGCTGTTAACCGATCGTCAGTCTGTATTTCTCAGATAAATAGGCCTACGTAAAATTACACTGTTAGTTCACTCACTCGACTGAAATGTGCCCCAGCGAGCAGTTTGGTTTGTTTACGTTCCGGGCACCTAATTATTCAAATTTTCAAATTCAAATTAAAAATACAAAGTGACGTCCAAACTTTTAAATTTTGGTAAAAATAGAAAGTTCCTAACTTATATTGTCTGGGAAAAATACAGAAAACGGTCTTTCTTTTTTAATGTAAACAATATTCCTGATTTTCGCGGCAAGTGTGCCTTTAAGTTCCAGCACTGATGCCAAACACATTTGTGAAATAATGCAGTGCATGACATTGGGGAAATATTCACCGTAGACATTTGGTCCATGAAGATGGAGATTATGATAGACCAACCCAATTCATCATGGTCCAAACTAGATGTATATATGTATTATATATAATTATTAATATTTCTGATCACTAAAACACACGGGCACAGGGAAAATCTTCTTGTCTAAAATAACCAGATATATGAATTCTTTTTTGTCATGAAATATATCCTGATTTTCAGACAAGTGTTTTGAATTGTTTATTTATTTGATAGTCATCTAAGAAAATTTGTAAAATGATTAAACGATTAAAGTCTAGAATATAACTTGAAAGAGACCCTTTTTATAATATAAATTATAGTAGGCTATTACAAAGTCTGCATCCATGGGCATTTCTAAATTTATGTAAATTGGGGCTTAGCATAACACTCAAGGGTATAACTATACGGTTAAAGGTGACAAAACTTAAAGTGGCATGAGCTGCCAAAATTCACACTTTTTTCATAATTTCTGATCATCACGACAGTAGGAGGCTTTGAGGGCCATCAAAACACTAAGTGATTGGCGTTGGAATGAAGAAAATCTATATACACTATACAGTATCTCAGTATCTGACCTGTACAAACCGAAAACGTGTTCGAAAAGTAAACAAAATTTACATGTAAATAACCGGGACGACCATTCATTCATTCTAAGCCATATTTTATCGTACATTCTCGAGACTAGAAGCACTAAAAGGCTTCTGAATTATAGTACGTCTTGGCAAAAATAGCCATTAATTTCCACATTCTGTGTCAACGTCAAAATATCAACATTTTGGCAGCTAATGCCACCTCAAGGTATCACTATCATTAATAAAAAAGAGAATGATTTTAATAGCTGTTGCTTTTTCACATTTGTGTATAGCCTAAAGTGAACTAATAGAAAATTTTAATTTGCAAATTGAAGCGGTTGTTACTACGTACGTAGTTCCACGGTTGTATTTAGAGAGTATGTACATGTATGATGTATCATGTAGCATAAACATGTTTTAAAACTATCGGTATCGTTTAAAAAGTCAAGGTTATCAAATGTTCAATTTTGCTTGTCAATGTCATTTATGCATACACAACAGACTGTTTAAATATTATCTTTTAGAAGTGTTAATTTTTTGTTCACTAGGTACCGTACAATAACTGCGAAGGTTTGAAGGTGTCAAATTAATCTCACTTTCGGTACGCCGTACGGCCGTAGTTCCTTTACTTTTACTAGTTTTAGTACCCGGTTACCAAACATACGTGACTCGCGAATTGACATGAAATTGTTTGACCCTTTAGCTTTACTGTCTTTGTTTCACTTTCCTTGTACCCTGTAACATTTATTTCTGAGCAATTAAATTCTAAAAGCGTGTAAACACTTCGTTTTGAAGCGAGAAGCTGTGCTGCCGTGTCCCGGGAAACTTGTACATGACGTACTATTCACCAAGTCCATAAGCTTGTCACTGCCTGCACAACAGGCGTGGAGACGTTATCGGTCACTACTGACTGAGAGCCGTCAACTCCAATGAACTATATGCGTGGAATGGACACGTCTCATTGGCTGGTTTGGATCGGACTTTGTAAAATGTGCCGCCATTGACAGCCGATAAGCGCGTGCAGAACAGATCTGGATGGACGCTCCACTATCTCCTGGTAATGGCGGCATTCGAAGCATATCAAGCACCACGTGACCTCCGTTCCACGCATATAGTTCATTGGTCAACTCTCAGACTGCTGACAAGCCCTGACCCACTAAAGGCGTTCCCCTATGGATGTAAGCTGTTTGGCGGTCACCATTGTAAAATCGGGATGCCGCAAAGCGCTTAAATTATGAATACAGCTTTACTTTCCCGTCAACTTTGCCCAACTTAATGAATTTCACGTTCACCTACTTCAAAAATGTATCATAGACATTTGGTCCACCACTTTTTTTTTTACCATAGACCGACCGAATATACGATAGATTTTGCTATCGGTCCACCGCTAATGTCGCGCACTGAATAATGTATGTTTACTGTTGGGTAAAACAGCCAAAAACATCAAATAAAGAAGACCTTAGTAAATATAGCATACTTTGACGAGAGACTGTAAGGCCAAACTGTCGAGAAATTTCTTGAGGAAGTCGACATCCGCTGGGTCTGCATCTACCTCGTGACCTATGCCATCCATGTTTGACTTCACCTGACGTACAGCCACTATACAATAGAGAGAGAAAATATTGTAGATTAGTGACATTAAAGGGGCATGAGCTACCAAAATGTTGATATTTTGGCGTTAAAACAGAATGTTGAAATTATTGATTATTTTTCTCAAGACACGTAATTCAGAAGCTTTTTAGTGCTTCTCGTCTGAAAAAAGTGTGAATTTTAGGTAGCTAATGCCACTTTAACATTTAAATGCAAAGGTAAATGTAGATTCCACTACAGTTGAATAAATTAAAGATCACATTATTTAATTCAAATGAAGCTAATAATTTCAATTTTCAAATTATACATTCAAATTTATAATTATAAGAAGCAAATTTCAGTTGAGTGAGTTCAAAGTGCCTTGATAAAATTTCCATTCAATTTTAGCATTTACAGCCTGGCCATATTTGTTGACCTAACCCAATGATTGGTTAATATTCAAAAGAGGTTAAATGGTCTCTCTATTAGCCTTAACAAACACAAATTGTGAAGTGAGTGAAAACAAATCAATGGAGGCTATTTTATTTGGGATGCAAAAACTCCAAATAAAATTGTGTAACTAAGGACTTACTTACATCGACCTTGTGATAAACAGCCTTAGTTTAGGAAACATGACGTCACACCGAAACTGAGAAAAGTGCCAGGCTATTTAGATGCAGGTCTATGATTTGCATGTACCCGCATGTGGAGTATAATTACTATAACGATGGCAGCTTTGATATAAACATATATAAGGGGAATTTACAAAACAAATCCACACAGATTGAAAATAATACATACTGAGGCCGGAATCTGTAGTAGCTGCAGGCATGATCAGGTTAGTCTATTACAGCCTGAAAAATATAACATTTGGAGTTAAATAAAACAAATTTGGAGAAAATTGAAACATTTGGAGAGAAATAGTGACAAAGATTGAAGAAATACAAATGAATTAAGATTTACCCAATGTAGTCCATTTACATCTTGCCGGGCATTCTAGGGTCATCTTTTTGGATACATTCAATAGATTGATGCATGCAATATCACATCGTCGAAACCCACGGTTAAAAATTCCGCTTACGCTCACATTACCCGTGGGACAAGTCGGACCCTGCCCGTCGTTTCTAATTTTATATGCATGTAGATTTTGATTGGTTCCGCCACAAAACTGTGGCGGAAAGTTTCACCAATCAGAATCCGCGTTGCGTCAGCACCTTAGCAGTGTTCAAAACAAAGATGGACGTCTTTTCGGTTGTATCATAACTCACATGTACTATTGGGGGCCGCCATCTTTGTTTTTACTTCAATTCGATAAACGTGTCTCCAAAACTGAAGAGTTAAAACGTTTATAAGAAATCGTTTGATTGGTCCGACAGAAAATGGGCGTTCCCAGAAAACGACGCTTAACGAGGCAATTGACCCAGGGGTAAGAGGTGAGCTTGTCGAGAATTTAACCCTGGGTATCCGAGGATGGCAATATCATTTTGAACACTTGTATTTTGTTGTTGCCAGGTTTCAATGTAGTAGTCCGGGATAAAACCAGGGTCCTGTTTCACAAAACGGCGAAGCATACGTTTTTGACATAACTGCCATAGCAACATATCTATACAGTATGGGTTGCTATGGCATTTACCTAAAAACTTATGCTATGTCGCTTTGAGTAACAAAGTCCAGGTTCTTGACCCCCATGGCATTTTGACAAGTACCTCTTGCACATTATAATACTTTCTCGTGAAAAACGCACTCACAAATGACCAAAAGACTATCGCTCTGTCAACTGAGTCCCCGAGCCCCCAGCAGCAATTAGATTGATTGATTGGTGTCTTTTTGCTGCACTCAAGACTATTTCACTGGTTATTAAATCGTTTCACTTAGACCTATATGGCGTGAATTCAAGAGTTGTGAATATGACATGGATATTCTTAGGGGGGGGGGGGGAAACCCTCTCTCGTCTGAACTGTAAGACAGAACCTTGAAGGGAGTGACATTGACACTGAACTTGCAACACAGGGTAGGCAGCTAGGCTTAAGTTAAATTAAAATTAAGTGTTAGAACACTTTTGGATCAATAAATAACACGAGCAGAAAGAAAAAGTTGAAACTACTTTGCTCCCTAGCCTTCGTGGCATGGGTTTTAAAATCAGGCAACAAGCAAGATCTTCAAAAAGATGTAAATTCCGAAAATAAAACTGTCGCATTACTTCTTCTTTGGTCGCCATTTTGTCCATAAAAAGTTGTTTGGAGTTGCGATCATAAAAGTAGGCTTACGTGGGATCGGGAAGTTTACAGACACAGCAAGCCAGCGAAGTGTTACTTCCTTCGACGAAAGGCCTTATTCATTGACATCTGCGCTGATTTTGAGAAACTAGATACTTTGCGAAATTAATTAAATGACAGAACCTACCTGTAAAGTGACAATCAAACAAACACCGCCTGTCTTCCGAAGACGCGGCGAAGCACCTGTACAAGGATTCGATTGGCTGAAAATTGACCTCCTTTGATGTTACTCTCCTAGGCATTGGTATTTTTGTTTATCGTTGAGATTGTAAGATGGAGACTTCCGGGAAATGAGTCACAGAGAGTTTATTTCATTCAACCGGGCGGAGGTCTTTTCTGAGTAATACACTTATAAGTTATATTTAATCAGTATCGGATGTAAGCATCGACTTCTAAAATGACGCTATGTTTTAAACCCTGAAAGATCATCCTGTGCTTTTGTAGAGCTTAAATTTAGACTGTGAAAAAGTATTGTGGCTGGAGACTGACGGATAATATTATACATGTAGGCCCCCTAATAATACAATTTACTGGGTATACAGCTGAATATAAAAGTATAAGGTTTAATAAAATGTTTTTTAAATTAACTTTGATCTGTTTTATAGTTTACATCTTCAGGATTTATTAGTAGGCTATAGGCCTATTTCCAAACGCAGGCCCCTACCTTAAAAAAATACTTTTAAAATGTTGTCTTGAAACTGGTAATTTATATTCCCATATTAAATGAGAAATCAAAAAGCCAGTTATTCTATCTTCTCAGTTCTACTGAAAAAAGGCTTCAATAAATCGAGAAAGAGTGTCTAATTCTCCAGTTTGTATAACTGATAATCAACATCAAGATCAAACGAGAAATCACAAAGTCCGTTATTTTATCTTATACTTTAGTCCTACTAAAAATAGAGGTGCCTAATTCTCCAATTTTCACAGCCCACGGTATATGCATGTATTTGATTGATTAATGTGTTTTACGCCTGACATGCTCAAGATACTAAATGATATACCTCTTTTTAACACAATTAGAAACTTGTCTCCGTGGTTATTTTAGACAAGAAGATTTTCCCTGTGTCCGTGTGTTTTAGTGTTCATAAATATATGGCGGCGTCGACAGGCTAAGATATGGCTGAAAAAAAACAGAGGAAACGGCCCCGACCTTCGACAAATACCTGGCAACTCTTCCACATACGGCGATGGACTGAAAAATCCCTTTTCTATTTATATTTGGTTTGAGTGAAAAAAATCAAAACTAAGAAAAAAAAAGTTAAACAAAAAAACATTTTAAACTAAAAAAAATTGGTAACTGAAAAAAACCTCAAAATTGAAAGGACTCTAATATCCTATTCAAGCCACCGTACACATGGCATCGATGGAAGGTCTAGGTTGGACTGAGGGACGTACTATCACTCTAACTGACTGAGCAAGGCCTCGGCGTATACGATAGGCATATAACCTGTATTCAGTGGACACGGATTATCAACGACAAATTTTACAACATTTTGTGAAGACGTGGACCTACAGCGAGTAGTGCAAACTCGGCCCATGTTTATCTATAGATCTACGTCCGTATGGGTTTATTCGCTCACTAAAATACAAAGCTCTACACATGTATCAAGTTAACAGTCTTGGTGATAACAATATATCGATTTCAGTAGATCGGGCCTTCTTATTCACAAACTTGTGTAAGGCTCGGGCACTATTTCGGTTCGTATATCGGCCGTAGATTTCCCTCATTCCAACGTCAATCATTTAGTTTTTCGATGGCTTTCAAAGCCTCTTACTGTCGTGAAGATCAGAAGTTATGAAAAAATTGTGAATTTTGGCAGCTCATGCCACTTTAATTAACAGAATTAAAGTGGCATGAGCTGCCAAAATGTTGATATTTTGACGTTAAAACGGAATTTTGAAATTATTGCCTATTTTTCTCAAGACCTATAATTCAGAAGCTTTTTAGTGCCTCTAGTCTCAAAAATGTACGATAAAGTATTGTTTTGAACTAACTTTGGCTTAGAACGAATGAATGGTCGTCCCGGTTATTTAAATTTTGTTGACTTTTCGAACACGTTTTCGGTTCGTACAAGCCACATACTGTATGGATTTTTCTCATTACAACACCAATCATTTAGTTTTTCAATGGCCTTCAAAGCCTTTTACTGTTGTGACGATCAGAAATTATGAAAAAATTGTGAATTTTGACAGCTCTGCCTGTGCCCGTGTGTTTTAGTGATCAGAAATATTAATAATTATATATAATACATATATACATCTAGTTTGGACCATGATGAATTGGGTTGGTCTATCATAATCTCCATCTTCATGGACCAAATGTCTACGGTGAATATTTCCCCAATGTCATGCACTGCATTATTTCACAAATGTGTTTGGCATCAGTGCTGGAACTTAAAGGCACACTTGCCGCGAAAATCAGGAATATTGTTTACATTAAAAAAGAAAGACCGTTTTCTGTATTTTTTCCCAGACAATATAAGTTAGGCACTTTCTATTTTTACCAAAATTTAAAAGTTTGGACGTCACTTTGTATTTTTAATTTGAATTTAAAAAATTGAATTGTTAGGGGTCCGTAACGTAAACAAACCAATCTGCCCCCTATTGGCGATTTTATGTTTCAGTCGAGTGAGTGAACTAACGGCACAGTGTAATTTTACGTAGGCCTATTTATCTGAGAAATACAGACTGACGATCGGTTAACAGCGACTGGAAAAGTCTGCTGGTAATTGTTTGAGTGTAAACCAAAGACAAAAAGGCCTGAAATGAGGGTAAGCCAACACGAAAGTTGACCGACACTGATCGTTGTTGTTGTAATCAGGCTTCGATTCTTCGTTTGTTTATCATCCCATTTCTACATTCTAAAGCTAACTAGACATGTTTTATGTGTCCTATGTTTAAGTTTAGTGGTATAAGTCGTAGTAAGCTCATGTAAATTGGTTTTCTTAGCAAATTTAAACAGGCTGCGGCGGCAATCGGCCTTTAAATTTTGTTTACATTTCGAACACGTTTTCGGTTCGTACAGGACACATACTGTATGGATTTTCCTCGTTCCAACGCCAATCATTAAGTTCTTCGATGGCCTTCAAAGCCTCTTACTGTCGTGACGATCACAAATTATGAAAAAGTGTGAAATTTGGCAGCTCATGCCACTTTAACGCGGCAATGTTTAAATATATGAACTTTCTCTACTTGATGCAATGCTTTTTATTTTTCTCTGCTTGATAGTTCACTTTGGACACTTTTGTAAATATTGTATGTGTCTGCCTTATCTTCCAATCGATTGATTGTTTAATTGATTGTTTTGGTATTTTACGGCGCTCCCAAGACTATTTCACTTATATGGCGGCATTGCCAGTTTTATTGTTGGAGGAAATCGAACTCTATGCCCTGAGGAAACCCACGAACTTTCGGTGGTACTTTCAATCAAAACATGCCAACCCCAACCGGTAGACAAGATGTGTTGAAAAAACTTTTTCTGGGATTTTATATGTGCAGGAAGTCCAATTTATCGTGGCTTCGTCCCATAATCTGCGATGTTTGGACTTAAAAAGGACCGACTATAACGGAGCAGGTCCCTGAGCCATCCGATGCCAGCCCCGTGGTTTTTAGGGCTTATTCGGCCCGTAGATCCTCGTGTGCACAATGAAAAGATATAGTTGACCCCAACAACTCAAAACTCATAGCGACGAAATGATGACACACGCAGGGGAGTTTGTTAGGCTTAGAACGCAATTTCCGGTCACCTTGGACCATGCTGCAAATCACCCTATAGGTTATAGGCCTATATTCAGTCTGATTCAAAATTTCCATCTTACACCGTTTTTTTTATTCTGCATGGGACCAGGAGCTGTTTTTAAAGGCACACTCGCTGCGAAAATGCTCAAAGCTGTTTAGGCCAGACCGTTTTATGTTTTATTTAGAAGTTTTCATTTTCATTTTTGGCCAAATTGAAAAAGTTTTTACATCATTTTGTATAGGCCTATATGTATTTTTTTAATGTGAAAATGAAAAATTGGGAAATTGCTTCACCAAAGTTTTCCAACTTTTGTAGCGTTTCTTAATTCCCGTGAAAAGTGTTGCACCTCTTAAAGGCACACTTGCCGCCGTAGCCTGTTTAAATTTGCTAAGGAAACCAATTTACATGAGCTTACTACAGCTAATACCACTAAACTTTAACACAGGACACATAAAACATGTCTAGTTAGCTTTAGAATGTAGAAATGGGGTGAAAAACAAACGAAGAATCGAAGCCTGATTACAACAACAACGATCAGTGTCGGTCAACTTTCGTGTTGGATTACCCTCCTTTAAGGCCTTTGTATCTGTGGTTTACACTCGAAAAATTATGGGCAGGCTTTTCCAGTCGCTGTTAACCGATCGTCAGTCTGTATTTCTCAGATAAATAGGCCTACGTAAAATTACACTGTACGTGCCGTTAGTTCACTCACTCGACTGAAACATAAAATCGCCAATAGGGGTCAGTTCGGTTTGTTTACGTTCCGGGTACCTAACAATTCAAATTTTCAAATTCAAATTAAAAATACAAAGTGACGTCAAAACTTTTAAATTTTGGTAAAAATAGAAAGTTTCTAACTTATATTGTCTCGTAAAAATACAGAAAACGGTCTTTCTTTTTTAATGTAAACAATATTCCTGATTTTCGCGGCAAGTATGCCTTTAATGAAAACCATTGATACATTACAAAATCTAAATTATTAAAAAACTGCTCTTGAATGCTAGATGCAATCCGTTATGTTTTCATTAGCAACGATCACACACACGTAGTAGTCTTGATCTAGGTGTGAATCTGTTATGTTTTCATTAGCAACGATCGCACAAACGTAGTAATCTTGGTCTGGGTGTGAATCCGTTATGTTTTCATTAGCAACGATCACACACACGTAGTAATCTTGATCTAGGTGTGAATCCGTTATGTTTTCATTAGCAACGATCGCACAAGCGTAGTAATCTTGGTCTAGGCGTGAATCCGTTATGTTTCCATTAGCAACGATCACACACACGTAGTAATCTTGATCTAGGTGTGAATCCGTTATGTTTTCATTAGCAACGATCGCACAAACGTAGTAATCTTGGTCTGGGTGTTAATCCGTTATGTTTTCATTAGCAGCCATCGCACAAGCGTAGTAATCTTGATCTAGGTGTGAATCCATTATGTTTCCATTAGCAACGATCACACACACGTAGTAATCTTGATCTAGGTGTGAATCCGTTATGTTTTCATTAGCAACGATCACACACACGTAGTAATCTTGATCTAGGTGTGAATCCGTTATGTTTTCATTAGCAACGATCACACACACGTAGTAATCTTGATCTAGGTGTGAATCCGTTATGTTTTCATTAGCAACGATCGCACAAGCGTAGTAATCTTCGTCTGGGTGTGAATCCGTTATGTTTTCATTAGCAACGATCGCACAAGCGTAGTAATCTTGATCTAGGTGTGAATCCGTTATGTTTTCATTTGCAACAATCGCACAAACGTAGCAATCTTGATCTAGGTGTGAATCCGCTATGTTTTCATTAGCAACGATCGCACAAGCGTAGTAATCTTGATCTAGGTGTGAATCCGTTATGTTTTCATTAGCAACGATCGCACAAACGTAGCAATCTTGATCTAGGTGTGAATCCGTTATGTTTTCATTAGCAACGATCGCACAAGCGTAGTAATCTTGGTCTGGGTGTGAATCCGTTATGTTTTCATTAGCAACGATCGCACAAGCGTAGTAATCTTGATCTAGGTATGAATCCGTTATGTTTTCATTAGCAACGATCGCACAAACGTAGTAATCTTGATCTGCGTGTGAATCAGTTATGTTTTCATTAGCAACGATCGTACAAGCGTAGTTATCTTGATCTAGGTGTGAATCCGTTATGTTTTCATTAGCAGCGAGCGCACAAACGTAGTAATCTTGATCTAGGTGTGAATCCGCTATGTTTTCATTAGCAACGATCGCACACATGCAGTAATCTTGATCTAGGTGTGAATCCGTTATGTTTTCATTAGCAACGATCGCACATGCGTAGTAATCTTGATCTAGGTGTGAATCCGTTATGTTTTCATTAGCACCGATCACACACACGTAGTAGTCTGGGTCTAGGTGTGAATCCGTTATGTTTTCATTAGCAACACACACGTAGTAATCTTGATCTAGGTGTGAATCCGTTATGTTTTCATTAGCACCGATCACACACACGTAGTAGTCTGGGTCTAGGTGTGAATCCGCTATGTTTTCATTAGCAACACACACGTAGTAATCTTGATCTAGGTGTGAATCCGTTATGTTTTCATTAGCACCGATCACACACACGTAGTAGTCTTGATCTAGGTGTGAATCCGTTATGTTTTCATTAGCAACGATCGCACACACGTAGTAATCTTGATCTAGGTGTGAATCAGTTATGTTTTCATTAGCAACGATCGCACACACGTAGTAATCTTGATCTAGGTGTGAATCCGCTATGTTTTCATTAGCAACGATCACACAAGCGTAGTAATCTTGATCTAGGTGTGAATCCGCTATGTTTTCATTAGCAACACACACGTAGTAATCTTGATCTAGGTGTGAATCCGTTATGTTTTCATTAGCAACGATCGCACAAGCGTAGAAATCTTGGTCTAGGTGTGAATCCGTTATGTTTTCATTAGCAACGATCACACACACGTAGTAATCTTGATCTAGGTGTGAATCCGTTATGTTTTCATTAGCACCGATCACACACACGTAGTAGTCTTGATCTAGGTGTGAATCTGTTATGTTTTCATTAGCAACGATCGCACACACGTAGTAATCTTGATCTAGGTGTGAATCAGTTATGTTTTCATTAGCAACGATCGCACACACGTAGTAATCTTGATCTAGGTGTGAATCCGCTATGTTTTCATTAGCAACGATCACACAAGCGTAGTAATCTTGATCTAGGTGTGAATCCGCTATGTTTTCATTAGCAACACACACGTAGTAATCTTGATCTAGGTGTGAATCCGCTATGTTTTCATTAGCAACGGTCGCACAAGCGTAGTAATCTGGACCTGGGTGTGAATCCGCTATGTTTTCATTAGCAACGATCACACAAGCGTAGTAATCTTGATCTAGGTGTGAATCCGCTATGTTTTCATTAGCAACGATCGCACAAGCGTAGTAATCTGGACCTGGGTGTGAATCCGCTATGTTTTCATTAGCAGCGATCGCACACACGTAGTAATCTGGACCTGGGTGTGAATCCGCTATGTTTTCATTAGCAGCTAGCGTACACACATATCGATCTGGAAGTACGAAGCATGCGACATGAATTTTGTAATATGCCGTATCTGATCTTACTTTTTTCGTTGCCATATAACGTTAGCTGTTGAGTGCGAAGTTAAGCCCCAATCAATCCTCTAATATATAGATATAATACATAATATGTTGCACTCAAGATTATTTCACTGATATAGCAGTGTTGCCAGGTTTAGTGGTGGAGCCCACTAAGAAACCGGGCTCTTTGCCAGGAGAAGACAGTGACACCCTTACCTCCTGCCAGTACCAAGCAACTCTTTCACATATGTTGATCAAGTGAAAACCCCATATTGAAAAATTTTTTTATGGTTATTTGGCGTGGATGGGATTTGAAACCGTGACTCATTGATGGATTGATTGACATTTTACGCCGCACTCAAGATTATTTCACTTATATGGCACGCGTTGCCAGGTTTAGTGGGGGAGAAAACCAGGCTCATTGCAGCGACTGGGTGAAAAATCCACTCAGAAATTTTTCTATTTTCATTTGGTCTGAGTGTGATTCGAACCCGCGCTGCATCTATGGTCTGTGTGGGACTGAGGGACGACCACTCTAACCCACTGGACCACCGATGCCCCACTCATCAATGGAAGACCTGTGTCTGATTGAGGGACTATCATTCTACCGTCTGAGGCCTCTCAACTAAGCCTGGAACCTGTATCAATCAAGTGTGAACAATGAAATAAAGTAGGTTAATTCTAATCATCGTGACAACTTTCTCTCCAAGAGTTGTATCAAGCTTATGATCCTCATTGAAACACAAGATATGGGACAATTTGTTTTGAAATTAATTTATCATATTCATAGGAGAACATTTATTTAACAAGTAAAACATGATTGGTTAGTGATGTTTACATTTACATGTACAACGATGTTTATACACTCAATAACTATTCAGCTTGTAAACAAAGGGGGATAACCCTTAATGCCTGCCTGAAGTTCAGAGGGAGTATGTCATATTGATAAACACTATAGTTATTGTTAATAAACATGCAGGCTGTTATTCAAACTAATTGACAATGTAACAAAATAACAGAGATAGATTGATAGATGTTTTATGGCACACTCAGGATTATCTCCCTTACATTGTATCTCCCTTGGAGCTCAATCTGCAAGTGCATAAAACGACCCAGGTTGTCAACCACCTAATAAATTTTCTATTAAATTTGATTCTAGATTGCCACAGTTTGACCGCTTTTTATTCTGGAGATCTTGTAAGGTCGAGGAGAAAACCAGGCTCTATGTCGAGAGGAAATCCCCAACATGTGCCGGTACCTGCTTACAGTTCTACACAGAGACAGGCGTCAAGTATAAAGCAACTCATTTTTCCCCTTTTTTTAGACTGAGTAGGATTTAAACCTATTGTTAGTTTTACGCCACACTCGAGATTATTTCAGTTCAATGGCAGCATTGCAAGGCTTAGTGGGGAAAAAAGCACAACATTGGCAACTCTTCCACATATGACCAATGAGTGCTAAACCCATTCAAAAATTTGTCAATTTATTGTCTTTGGGCTGAATGGAATTCAAACCAACGACCTATAGATGGGGCAACCTAGTGAGGCTATACTGAACAATGGAAGCCCCATGGGTCTCACTGTCTGGGTGTGACAACAAATTAATTAGTTTTAAAAAATCCATGACATTTACAAAAACTTCAAATTGGATTGGAAGATTTTTAAGATTTTTTTTATGACCCAGTGATTGAGCTTGACAAATATAGCCACAGAGAATTATTATCCATTCAACATTATACATACTACACCAAGTACCAAGGTACTTATCAAACATTTACATAAAGTTTATCTTTCATATACCAGTTCAATTTCTTTGAAGTCATTGATCCAGAGTTCTCTCCCCTTTCAAACAAATCTAGAAATTGTTTTGTCCTCTTTATGTCACTGTGAAATTTTAAGAGACAGATTTGAACAAATTCTACTTCTTCTTAGCTTGTAGTCCAGCACCCGCGTTGAATTTGAAGAAAATGATATCACCATCTTCTACGACATACTCTCTTCCCTTCTGCTTGTATCTACCCGCAGCCTGAAAATAACTATATCAGTTTAGGAGACTTATCATACATTTTGAGATTTTAATATTAGTAATCCAATGAACTATATATGAGGAATGGAGGTCAAGTCAGGCCTTGCGGTGAGCCAAATGAAGGCGAATGTTTCAACACTCGCCTGAATTTAGTGCCAGGCGAGTCGGCGCGAGTGTTAGAACACTCACCTGGGTTTCTACCAGGCGAGTGGTGTCCATGTAAAAAAAAGCCCGAAAACTTTAATTTATTACAATGTCAGACTTTTTTATTATGATAGATGGGCTTTGATTTTATGCCAATTTCTGGCGCAAATGTTACAAAAAATATGAGTCACATAGATACGATTTGTTGGCCGCGTTGTTGTATTCTTTATATATTATTATTAATATTATAATAAGTTATATTATAAATTCGGAAACCGGTGGTAAGTTCTTCTTCCCATCCTAAGTATGTGGACAGCTCAACTGGCTTACCTTTAGCCATAACTTAAGTTTGTTTTAAAAATATGCTACCTAAAATTTGTTTTAAAAAGTTTGTTTCTAAAAGCTCTTAAATTGTTAAAATTTTAGACTACAGAAACTTCTACTGGAGTACTACGTCGAAGCGCGTCACAGCAGTGCATGTTTTGTGTGGGGTAGTTTTAAAAACGGAACCCGGCGATGCCACGAAAGCAACAACAAAAAATATTAATCATCTTACGAGCGAATTTCTTCTAGCGTTCTACATGTGGTAAAAAATCAGTTCCGATTGTCTCCCAAGTCTTTTTAAGCAGTAAAAAAGGAATTATATTTCCGCATGGCAGCGAGTCTACGGCCGTAGCTTTCAACAGATAGCCCGTACGGTAGGCGTGTAGAACTAGCCTAGCAGCAGTGCGAACGACATTTTACCGTAGTTTTACATACCGTCAACCTGCTCGCCGTTGTCGTAACCTTATGTAAACTTGGAAGTTAGTAAATAACGAAAATCGTAAAAAAAGATAGAGTTGACAATTTCTTGATACAGTTTCTACGAAAATAATATACAAAACAAGTTTTTCATCGTAATAAACCCATTCCGATTTGAAGCAGTTTTGATTCGTTACCAATGCAGTGGTACGCTTATCGCATTATACGTTTAGGAAGCATAGATGTGCGGAGAGCGGCCTCGTCTGTCTCGATCGCACGGTCAACCTTGTGAAGTTGTGTAGCGAACTGCGGGTTTTTACAACTTTATTAAACGAGCTATACATGCATTTTATCTTTTATGGTGGATTTATAAGGTGGACAGTTTCGAAAATTTTCTCAGTTTTGGAAAAAAATTGTAAGGAATAGATTTTATTTTGAAATATAAATTTTTTTCAGGCGAGTGGTCACGCACTCGCCATTTTGATATTTTAGGCGAGTGTGAGGCGCGCGCGAGTGATCACTCGCCTCTCATCACAAGCCCTGCAAGTGGTATTTGATTTGCTGCAAACGCCGCCATTACAAGGTGGTGGTGCAACATTGATCCAGATCGGTCATACACACGATCATCACTCAGCAATGGCGCCGCTTTTTACAAAGTCAGATTCAAACCAACCAATGAGACCTGTCCATTCCACGTATATAGTTCATTGGGTAATTCAGCCCACAGAAAGAGAGTAACCCATCTCACCCGAGGGAAGTAACCCAGCTCACCCGAGGGAAGTAACCCAGCACACCCGAGGGAAGTAACCCAGCTCGCCCGAGGGAAGTAACCCAGCTCACCCAAGGGAAGTAACCCAGCTCACTCAAGGGAAGTAACCCAGCTGACCCAAGGGAAGTAACCCAGCTGACCAAAGGGAAGTAACCCAGCTGACCCAAGGGAAGTAACCCAGCTGACCCAAGGGAAGTAACCCAGCACACCCAAGGGAAGTAACCCAGCTCACCCAAGGGAAGTAACCCAGCTCACCCAAGGGAAGTAACCCAGCACACCCAAGGGAAGTAACCCAGCTGACCCACGGGAAGTAACCCAGCTGACCCAAGGGAAGTAACCCAGCACACCCAAGGGAAGTAACCCAGCACACCCAAGGGAAGTAACCCAGCTCACTCAAGGGAAGTAACCCAGCACACCCAATGGAGGTAACCCAGCTCGCCCAAGGGAAGTAAACCAGCTCACCCAAGGGAAGTAACCCAGCTCACCTTGCAAGCATTTTCTGATCCAGCTTCTTTAAAATCCTCAAAAGCCATCACTTCAGCCATAATAAAACCTTTCTCCATATCAGTGTGAATTCTACCAGCTGCTTGGGGAGCTTTATAACCTTTCTGTTAAAGGGAAACAACTCAATACTATACTAACAGCCAGGATAACTCTCTCTTTTCCGCCATACAGGTTCCCAAATATTTTTCCTATCAAGGATTTGTGAACATCCTTCGGCAATATCTTATAATTTACGTTAAGTGTGTTGTGTGACCAACTAATACAAAACTCCCTTACTGCTCCACGATGATTAGGAAAGTTAATTAGCTTAGTGACGTAGGACGCCAAACGCGATCTCTAATGTACACATTGAAGGTACGGAAACTATGCATATTTCCACATAACTCTTTTTTTTAACTATTAGGGAACAAACGCGAAGGTTGTTTGTATTCAAGATATGTTCTTCACATATATCGTGTGTTTTAGTGATCATAAATATATATTTAGTCCATTAACAACCAAAATCCAGCTTCAACCCTGTTCATCAACCATTTGAAAGGATGTGAACAAATGCGAAGGTTGTTTTGTTTCAGGGGCTGCTTAATAAGTTTTTCACATATACAAAGGTCAGGGTTACCAAGTTTCCTCACCCACTAAACCTGGCAATACCGCATTTTTAGTGAAATTAACTTGAGAGCAGCGTAAAACATTAATCATTCAATAGTTCTAGCCTTTAAGGACTGTTCGTTGCCTCTGACATGTTGATTGATTTTAGAGACAAACTAAACAAGAAAGTCAATTCACATTTTATCGGTAAAATAAGAACAAAAATCACATAAAATAATAAAGGAAAAGCATAACGATTTCAAAAGCTATCCCCTTCACATAAAGGGATCCCTAACAACAAAATGTTAATGACAGACATGAACATAAGGACTGAGTGGTATTTTCAAAGGAAACTGTCCAGTAGACCATCAACCTTTATGAAGGGCCATCAAAAGCTAATCAGTAATAGGGAGCGCAAGTCACGTGTGAATTCCACATATTTCCTGTCACCGGCACTGCATGACGTTTAAATCCGACGTTATGGAACAAAATACATCAAATGGAATTGCAACGTCATCAAAAACGTTCCAAATGGCGTCATCTGTCACCGGATATCACAAAATCTTGTAATGATTCTTATGAGACTTGCGCTCCCTATTGCAATAAATTGTATATTGTTTGTTCTCTCACCTGTATGGTCCAAGCTTTAACTTCATCCTTCCCACAAGTGAAGAAATACTGTAACTGTAAGGCCTTGTATCCCGTTATGATTATTTTATCAAGGGCACTGAAATACCAAAGAGACAACCATTAGATTTTGGTGTAAAGAAAGTCATAAGAGTTTCACCACATAATCTGATAGACACAAGCCTTTCAACCCAGTTGATTGTATTAAGATAAAAATTGATTATCATAAATTGCAATATTGTTACTTTTAGGAGGAAGGAAATCCACAGGTTATTTCAAAACTGCAAAAAGCAAACCTACTTCCAAACGAACGGCATCTATCAGGCACAAGTCCAAACCGATAGAAAAACAAAAGTGTAATCCAGAAATATGAGTAACTAGAATATTTAGAAGGAGTTTAATTAGTTAGAGTATTTTAGAAATATTATTCTCATATTTTTTGGGGATAAACGGTTGTCTGAATGGCATAGACGCCATACTCTGGGACCTGGGTTTGAGTCCTGTTTCGATCGGTAGAAGAATTTATGCCATTTTTCAAGAACGTGTTCTCAAAAATAACGAGAAAACTTGTAAGGAAGTATATATATAATCTTTATTTTTGGAGGGTAAAACATATATAAAGCGATATAGTTCTCTGTCAGTCAGTTGACTTATTTTCCCAGAGGTCCTCCAAACAAAATGGGGATATAATCTTCACTAAGGAACAGCATTAAATGTATCGAATTACTCTAATTAATCTGAAGAAGTCGCAGCTTTGAGAAAAAGTCTCCCTACTCACCTGGTGGTACCTTTTTCCTTTAATGCTTCTTCTCGTTGTGCAGGCTCCATGTTAAGTAGATCCAGTTCAAACTCCCCACTAAACGGGATGATCACGGAGCCGGGGTCATTAGCATCAATCCACGCTTTGATTTTCAATAACCTGAAAACAAAAACACAAAAATAAGATGGATGTTTTAATTTGATTGATTGATTGATTGGTGTTTTACGCCGCGCTTAAGACTATCTCACTTATATGGCGGCATTGTCAGTTTTATCAGTTTTATTGTGGGAGGAAACCGGGCTCTATGCCCGGAGGAAACCCACGACCTTCCGGTGGTAAATGGCAACCATCTCACATAGGTCGTTCGAGTGAAAACCCACACAGACAATTTTCCAATTTTGTATTAATTTGATAGGATTCTAATTAGTTAGTATAACAGTATCCTCATTATTTTGGGATTACACTTTGTTGAAAATATGGCAGAAATTCTTCTACCGATTTTTGGGTGACGCCCGAAACGTGAATCGAACCCGGGTCCCAGAGTATGGCACCTATCGCCAGCACTAAATGCTGGCTGCCTTATCAATTCAGCCAACCGAACTCCCAACAAGAATATTGATAGGATTTATTTACAAACCCCAGAACTTCCCTTACTGTTTGCCTGGTTAATATGTCAATGCTCACGGCAAAGCCAAAACTTTCAATAAACAATTTTCCCCACAAGAAGCGGAACAAAATCACATAAATTTTTTATCCCTTAGAGAATTTTCTTTCCATCGAATTGGTCAATTCTCATGCAACGAATACTCCTATTGGGTACCCGATATGGTAAAACTTCATTTATTTGAAAGTTTGAACGTTATACAATAAAACCCATGGCGAGTATAAGACATTGATGTGATTACAATGATTAGGTGTGACTATTGAGGGATATTGCTATAGTATAGATTAATTGATTGTTTGGTGTTTTATGCCACGCTCAAGATTATTTCACTTCTATGGTGGCGTTACCAGTTTTATTGTGAGAGGAAAAAGGTGCTCTAGGCCTGGAGGGAACCCCCAACCCTCAACGTGTAAATGACAACTCTTACACAATCAAGCAAAAAAATCCCCTTAGAAATGTTTCAATTTTTATTAGTCTGAGTGGAATTCAAACTTGCACCGCATCGATAGAAGGCCTGTGTTTGACTAAGAGAGTATCTTTCTAACCGACAGAGCCAACAGGCCCCGCTACGACAGACAAAACTTACCATTTATTTTTTTTCCGGATGTAATCTTTTTCAGACAGATTCACGAGATAAATAACAGGTTTGGCCGACAGGAACAAATGCTGGTTTAAAATATCTATCTGAAACAAATAAAGCCATTATAAATACAGGTATAGATTGATTGATTGATTAATTAATGTTTTCCATCACATCAGGGGGTAGGGGAAACTAGGAGAAAACACTCGACCATCAGGAAGTACCTGGCAACTCTGGGATTCGATCTGTCGCTACAGTGATGAGGGACTATCAGTCTAACCGACTGAGCAAACAAGGCTTTTGGCAGATTGAGTGACTATCAGTCTAATCGACTGAGCCAACAAGGCCTGTGTCAGATTCATCAGATGACTATCCCTCTGAGCCACCCAAGCCTTACTTATTACACAGGGGTTAACATTGGAACACCTTTACTAAAGTCAGATATAGGTGTTGAAAATATATTTAAACACTTTTATTACTTTATATCACAAGCAAGTAAATTTTTTGTGAAGTTGAACTGCCGAAATTATGATTTTTGCATAAATTCTAATTGTCAAGAACAATTTAAAGTACTTCGAAAAACGTTAAGCATTGAAAAAAAAATATATATTAAGCCAGTAACTAGTGTGAACCGAAGAAAATAAAAGGACAAAATTCAAATAGCCGTGATATATCAGTAGCCTACATTTAGAGGGGTTTTGTTGCTTATAAAACTACCTAAGTGGGTATCTCCAAGACTTGTAAAAACAGAAAGCTCTTGTTTTATATTAATTGAAACAAATGACCAATAATTAATTAATTCTGTTCCAACGGCTTTTTACCGATATTTGCCACTTTAAAGGGGCACGAGCTGCCAAAATGTTGATATTTTGACGTTAAAACAGAAAGTTGAAATTATTGAAAATTTTTCTCACGACGTATAATTCAGAAGCTTTTTAGTGCTTAGTCTCGAAAATGTACGATAAAGTAATGTTTTGAACTAACTTTGGCTTAGAATGAATGAATGGTCGTCCCGGTTATTTAAATTTTTTTTACTTTTCGAACACTATTCTGGTTCGTACAGGCCACATACTGTATGGATTTTTCTCATTCCAACGCCAATCATTTAGTTTTTCGATGGTCTTCAAAGCCTTTTACTGTCGTGGTGATCAGAAATTTTAAAAAAGAGTGAATTTTGGCAGCTCATGCCACTTTAACAAGATAATACACTCACCTCCTTTGGATCCCAGATAGCATGGCGAACAGGTTTCTTCTCTTCCATTATCATGGTCCGAACTTTGGCAAGCACGTCCTGATAAAACCAAACAGTTTGAATTTTTAAATTCATTCTTTGAAATATTGAACTGATTGGTTGATGTTTTTTGCCACTCTCAAGATTATTTCCCTAATTTGGAGACATTGCCAGGTTTAGTGGGGGAAGGAAACCAGGCTTTTAGCCCGGAGTACTTGGCAACTTTTCCACATAAGGCAACTAAGAAAATTTTAAATTTTTCTTTGGTCTGAGTTGGATTCGACCACGCACCACATCGATGGAAGGCTTATGTTGGACTGAAAGACCATCACTCTACTGACTGAGCCCCCCAACTGAAACTGAAGAGTCAAATTTACTTCTTTGTGCCCTTAAATTACAAACCCCTTAAACCAAAGAAACGAAGATTGTCAAAATGTGTCCCATTTGACTGTTGTTTATATAAAGGCGAGGTTCCAGATGGCCATTGGTAAATTTCCTGTCTCCCAGGGACTACTGGATAGGGAGTTTTACATTTTATTTGGAGATTGCTTTGTCTGCATTGTTGTGGTAAAACAAATCGACTATGTGGCTGTGTGTGGGGTACATTATCGGCTGTTTGTTTACTGACTGAAAATTGAGTGGCGGAAAGTCCATTGGCCGCCTCTGAGATTAATCCCTTCTTATTTGTCTACTAATCTGAGTGATTGATTGGTGTTTTACGCCGTGCTCAAGATTATTTCACTTATATGGCGGCGTTGCCAGTTTTTGTGTGGGAGGAAAGCAGGCTCTATGCCCGGAGGAAACCTACGGTAACTGAAAATCATCTCATATAGGTCGTTCAAGTCGGTGACGTCATCAAATGTTTGTACAAGGTATTCGATCATAAAAGTAAAAAGCAAATGTGAGTCTCAAAAGTTAAAAATTAAACAAAAAGTGGAGTCTGTATATTTTTTCAAGGCCCTTTCACTGGACCCTGTTTGCTCATTTTCGCTTGAACAGAAAAATAACTACCATTCATAAAAATACTTGGAAAAGGCCCATATTTAGAGACAAAAGTTGTCTCCCCTGATTTATTAAATATCATTTTTCTAAGTAAATATGATCATACATGTCAAACGGAATCCTAATTACATCTTCTAACTATGTGCAGAATAGTTTGGTATAGGTTTTAGAAACAAACTATGGATGATTAAAATTGACCCGACCTGCCTAGCAAAAGTCGAATAAAGGTGTGAAATTATGCGTTTTAATGTTGCCACATTTAGGCAGCGCATGTAACTTGGGAATGGTAAAGAATACATGGTGAGCCAAAGTGAGCGGAGCAACCGTGGGAAAGTTTTTAATTGGCTTGCATTCATTGGTTCTTGACTAAACGGTCTATAATGACAGTAACAAAAGTAGTATACGGGGACGTTTGGAAGCGTCAACTGTTCCTTTCATCCTATCTTCTTGGTGTATACAACAGCGCCTTCTAACGTCTTACGGTAGACAACTCCCTTAACTGCGACACACCCAAGTCAATTGATTATTTTTTTTCTATCTAAATCTGCACTCAACGGGTCTCGAACCCCTACCTTTCCAATCTGAAGCTGCGCAGAACCACATGCGCACTCAATTAGACCGTAGCATCTTTCCACTAGACTAAGTTCCAACACAGCGTTAGAGGTATTAAATTTCTATGTGTTACCTGAACTGCGATACACGCATGCGCACTTCATATTTATATACCCTTTGACCTGCGATGACGTATTTGGACGAATCCAAGAGGATCCTTCGGTTCTGTAAATAAACATGGCTAAACCTAACCCTTTTCTGTCAATAAACCCCGTCCCTAACCCTAAGTCCGTCTTTAGCGTTGTCAATAAAAGTTTCCAAAACCTAACCTTATTCTGTCAATAAACTGAAAACTGAAAATCATCTCATATAGGTCGTTCAAGTCTGAGGACTGAGTGGCATTTGAACCCGAGACCCATTGGTGGAAGGCTGTTCAGATTGAGCGTCCAACGCTCTACCTGCTGAGCCACTGAGGCCCCTCTACTGAGCCCCCTCTACTGAACCACGGAGGCCCCTCTACTGAGCCCCCTCTACTGAGCCATGGAGGCCCCTCTATTGAGCCACGGAGGCCCCTCTACTAATCTGGAAATATCAATGTCATATCTGAATTTATCAACATTAAGTGCTCGTGAGAAAAAACCTACATGTACATCCCGTTTTCCTTCCCTCCCTACTACTCTTAAACAAACCTGGAAATGTTGCCACATAACTGGAATTATCTTGAGTAGGCCATAAGACATCAATCAATCAATCAATCAGTCAATCCTTGTACTATTTGCTTTAAATAACAGGGCATTTTCTTATCTTTCACTCACAAATTCTGGCTTCCTTTTCTTGTCACCTCCCCTGGCAACAGCTCGTTCTAAACCCTCCCATTGTTTGTTGATATATTCTAAATCTTTCATCATCAATTCTTCGTTAATAATTCCTAAATCTCTCACAGGGTCGACTTCTCCTTCTACATGTATAATGTCCTCATCTGCAAATGCTCCTAAAAACAACAACAACATGTCGTAATTACCAGCATTATATTCAGGGTATTATGAACAAGTTTGGCTCAAATATCCTATTTTAAGTTAAATTAACTTGTGAATGTGAACTTTTCAAGTGAGACCCAAAAGAAAATCTAATTTTGAGAGTTTAACCATACACAATTGAATGCTTTCTTGTGGAAACTATAAAGTTCGAAAAAACTTGTCAAAAGTAATACGACGACATCTGCTAGTACTTATATTCATAAAAGGTTGTGTATTACGTCATATTTGGCAGGTTTTACAGAAAGTCCGGGAAACTGTGCATACTGCACCCACACCTACATAGATGATAGGAGAGCGTACACTGAACTGATTTTATTTCATCTTTCCTTTTTATCAGAAACAAGATATAAGACCTGTTCATAGATCCTGTCAAGTTGTTTACCAGCCACATTTAGCTAAATACAAACTTCTAACTGGAAAAAAATACAGAAAACAGTCTTCTTTTCTTAATGTGAACAGGTTTCTGGATTTTAGCGGTGATTGATTGTTTGGTGTTTTACGCCGAGCTCAAGATTATGTCACTTATATGGCTGCTTTGCCAGTTTTATTGTGGGAGGAAACCGGGCTCTGTGCTCGGAGGAAACCCACGACCTTCCGTTGGTAACTGGCAACCATCGGATTTCAGCGGTGAGCGTGCGTTTAAATAAATGAGCATGGCATAAAACATAAATCAATTAATCAAACGTGAAGACAACCAATTTGTACTTACTGGTCACATGAAACAGGGCATCACAGGCACTGATATTTGAGAGAAAAGAGTTGCCCAGACCTTTCCCTTCGTGGGCACCTTGCACCAGGCCTGCAATATCCACTACATTCAGAAAGGCCGCCACCTTACTGCAATTAACAGACATAAAATACTACAAGTTTTCTTTTTACCTTCAAAATTTCAAATTTATGTCTGACAAACATTCCAGAAATTCTTCGGATTAAAGTCCTCCTCCCACCATCCACTAAGATTACTTCAAAATACTTCCTTAAAGGATTTATGAACAGGATTTAAAGCTGGGTTGTGTTTGTTTATGGACTAAATTTATATTTGAAAAACATCAGTTGAAACGAAACAACCTTCGCATTAGTTCCCTGGTAGTCAAAAAAAGACCGGGTAGTAAATATGCATATTTTCCGTATTTTTCGTAACTACTCGGAAAAATGACGTCATACACGACCTTCGATGTGTACAAACTGCCACGAAGACGTACTGAGACACAGAAATCGTTTATTACGTCATCGCTGTGAGGGTACGTACACAACGGAGGTCGTGTTTGACGTCATAAGTCTCTGAGATAATTAACTTCCGTAAGCATTGAAGATCGGTAAACGTAGCTTGAATTTTGTATGTGCTGCAACCGAAATTTAATTTTCTTTTTGGTCAGACGTTTAAAGTACATGTTCTAAAACACACTTAACGCAAATTAGAAAATATTTCCAAAGGTTGTTCATAAATCCTTTAACATACATTTCTGCGACTCGTATCACTATAAAGCTTCAGATTTTCTCATTTTGACAGCTGACAGTGTTAGACGTTACCTGAGGGGTTTATGGAAATCACACAGAAAGGTATATCTTTCATCTGACGTTACCTGAGGGGTTTATGGAAATGTTAGACGTTACCTGAGGGGTTTATGGAAATGTTAGACGTTACCTGAGGGGTTTATGGAAATCACACAGAAAGGTATATCTTTCATCTGACGTTACCTGAGGGGTTTATGGAAATCACACAGAAAGGTATATCTTTCATCTGACGTTACCTGAGGGGTTTATGGAAATCACACAGAAAGGTATATCTTTCATTACCTGAGGGGTTTATGGAAATCACACAGAAAGGTATATCTTTCATTACCTGAGGGGTTTATGGAAATCACACAGAAAGGTATATCTTTCATTACCTGAGGGGTTTATGGAAATCACACAGAAAGGTATATCTTTCATTACCTGAGGGGTTTATGGAAATCACACAGAAAGGTATATCTTTCATTACCTGAGGGGTTTATGGAAATCACACAGAAAGGTATATCTTTCATTACCTGAGGGGTTTATGGAAATCACACAGAAAGGTATATCTTTCATTACCTGAGGGGTTTATGGAAATCACACAGAAAGGTATATCTTTCATTACCTGAGGGGTTTATGGAAATCACACAGAAAGGTATATCTTTCATTACCTGAGGGGTTTATGGAAATCACACAGAAAGGTATATCTTTCATTACCTGAGGGGTTTATGGAAATCACACAGAAAGGTATATCTTTCATTACCTGAGGGGTTTATGGAAATCACACAGAAAGGTATATCTTTCATTACCTGAGGGGTTTATGGAAATCACACAGAAAGGTATATCTTTCATTACCTGAGGGGTTTATGGAAATCACACAGAAAGGTATATCTTTCATTACCTGAGGGGTTTATGGAAATCACACAGAAAGGTATATCTTTCATTACCTGAGGGGTTTATGGAAATCACACAGAAAGGTATATCTTTCATTACCTGAGGGGTTTATGGAAATCACACAGAAAGGTATATCTTTCATTACCTGAGGGGTTTATGGAAATCACACAGAAAGGTATATCTTTCATTACCTGAGGGGTTTATGGAAATCACACAGAAAGGTATATCTTTCATTACCTGAGGGGTTTATGGAAATCACACAGAAAGGTATATCTTTCATTACCTGAGGGGTTTATGGAAATCACACAGAAAGGTATATCTTTCATTACCTGAGGGGTTTATGGAAATCACACAGAAAGGTATATCTTTCATTACCTGAGGGGTTTATGGAAATCACACAGAAAGGTATATCTTTCATTACCTGAGGGGTTTATGGAAATCACACAGAAAGGTATATCTTTCATCAGGGACAGGTACACGACCTGAAAATAAAATAACAGCGATTCAAATAAAATACGTCTGACAAAGGTGAGAACAGAGAAAGAAAAAATTCATGTGTAAAATGTTATATTTATGTTCATTCAGCACTTCATGAATACAATATGCATCGCTCGGGTTGTGCCTAGTACTACAGCAGCCGAGTACAAATTAATTTTTTTACTTTCAATACGCTTGGGGCAACTCAGCCTTGTGAGACGAAGACGTTTTGAGATAATATGTTTACAAGGCTTTTCACAGCAGCGGTAATATAAGGGGCATAACTCATGAGAAAAATATCTTTCAGTATCAAACAACTGTTGGAAGTTTCAAAGTTGTGAGTGAAAGACTTTTGGAGAATTGTGTTTAAAAGCACATTTTCGGCTGATGGAAACGTATATGTAAGGGGCATAACTCCTGAAAAAAACCTCTGATGACGTCCATCCTCGGGCTTACTGCCGTTGCCGTATTGCCCGAGGATAATAAAACTGCTTGGCTGATGAATCTGTAAAGGGTTTCTAAAACCTACAGTGGGTTAAAGCCAAGTCACTTCATAAAAAACAAACAAACCAACATGTTTTTTTTCTGGACAAATATGGCTGTAGTCAACTTGGGGTTCAAATGGGCATAAATCCATTGTTATGTGAAATTATTTTAGGCCTATGCCAGTTTTCAGAGCAAGAAAATCATGCTTTTTAATCTGTCATTTCGATGGGCCGTCTTCACAAATTTCAGCCAGGTCATGTCAAATCGGGCAGTATCATATTACTTGGGCCAATAAGCTAACATACAGCCAGTAACTCATTACGCCAAAGCCTTCGAACAAACATTCGCCAGTTATCCAGGGGCACACTCTACGGGAGATTTTAATCCTCCTATCAGTTGATACATAAACAAAATTGTCAGTTTACTGAGGAAAAACCCGGATTTAGGAAAAACGACGCGGACAACCATTCACAAAAAATACGATTTTCCATGTTTCTGTGGAGGTCTCACACCCCTGTATGTGAAATTATCTTGAGTGAAATAACAATCAATCATTGAATATACATGTTATAAATATAATCATTGAATATACATTTTATAAATATCATACTTTCATTTGGCTCAATGGTACAGAAGGGAAAGTTTTCAGCTGAGGCCGTCATCGTTTTCGTCAACACATTGAAAAATGTACTTTTTCTAAAAAGAAAAAAATGTATCATAATAAAAAACAGAATTACCATTTACAGATAATTAATATTCAAACAATTAGAAAATATTGTTCATAGTGGTAATTTAATTCAATGAAAACCAATAATTTCTTACTTAGTAATTTTATGAAACATGAAAAAAAAAATTGGTCTTAAAAATTGTTCATTGAATGATTGATGTTTTATGGGATACTCCAGATTATTTCACTAATATCGAAACGTCAGGTTTACTTGGGGAGGAAATCAAGCTCTTTGCTTGGAGGAAACCCCAGAGCTTCAGCCAGTACCTGGCAACTCTTCCACATACATCGATTGAGAGAAAAATATACTCAGAAATTGTTCAATTATTTGGTCTGTGTGGGATTCGGGCCCGCTAGGCATCGATGGGAGGCCTGTATCTAGGGAGCCAACAAGGCCCCTTGAAAATTTGTCAATAAGAGAGTCAAATTGAAAAAGATTTAATTCTTACCCTACATTTGGTAATCCTACAATTCCAACCTTTAAATTTGTTCCCAATCTACCAATTAGTGCTGGCTTCTCCACTTCACTTCCTTTCTTTTTGGGTGGCATTTTAAACTGAAATCATATAGAATATTAAGAATATACAAACAATCTTACAAAACATCAGGGTTTAGAAATTTCATTGATTGGGGCTTAACATCGCACTCAACAGGTTGGGGAAATATGTGAATCGACAGACTATCCATGAATCGACGGACAGTTTTGTCACAGAACGACGGATAGGCACCTGTCAAAAACGATTCACACACTCGAGCAGTTGATGGATATCGTCCGCTTATCACCAAACACTGTCACGTTTAAAATAATCCCAAACTATGATGTCCAACAATTACGTCTAAAGTAGGGCCCTCCAAGAATACGGCGCCAGTAGCCATTGTATGGGGATCCAAAGGGGACTAATCTAGTAGGCCTATCATGTACAAGAGGCATATAGTATCCAAGGCAAATTAGTCCCCTTTGGTTCACCATACAATGGCTACTGGCGCTGTATTCTTGGAGGGCCCTACTTTAGATGCCTCTTGTGTGATCTGGCCGGTGGACGTATTTAAACCACGTGACCGGTATGGAAAAACGAAGAAGCACGCTTTAGTTTGCGGGGTTTCAAATGTATGTAAATGTTTATTTTCTTTTCAAAATAATTTATCCACAACAGCGAAATGTTTTTTGACAGTTTGTGTCAGTGACTTTGACGGCTTCAGCGCAGAAAAATATAGAAGCTTAGGACCAAATAAGAGTGTGAAGAGAAAGCTTGAAAGCTGTTCTGTTGTGGTTGAACTGGAAAACTTGACTTCTTGGTAAAAATTAGAAGACGGAGAACTTTAATCGTTTTTGACAGGTGCCTATCCGTCGATTCATGGATAGTCCATCGATTCACAGATATCCGTCTATTCACGTATTTCCTCAAGCTGCTCAACGGCTAAGGAATATGACTACATGGCAATAAAAGTAAACGTCGAATAAAGGCCTGAAATTATGCGTTTTTATGTTGCCACATTTTCAGGGGCATCGCTAGGTGCGAACGACCGCAGAAGTCTATCAAGGGGAAGTATGTAACGAGCGTTCCTTCTCGACGATGCGTCGACTCCGGCATTATCTTCGCGCAACAATGGGATCAACACGCCTGTCCGCTTTGGCACTCATGAACATACACTATGGTCATGAAGTGGATTATGAAAGAGCTGTAGCCCTGTTTATGAGACTCCATCCTCATCGAAAACAGCAGGCTAATTTGCTCTTTGATTGACCGATAACTCAAACTTGCATTTCCCTCTTTCTTATGTCATCAAGAGCACGTAAATATTACGTTTAAGTAAATAAAAATGTTATACTAATATTTGACAATTGATGTGTTGTTTGAATTTTATAAAAATGTCTCAAAACGCTTTTGATGCTATCTAACGTGTAATATACATACCCCTAAATCTGAAAACAGGTTGCTCAATGTTTCACGGGAAACAGCTTAGAACGCTTCTACGGCGATCTAGGACCCCGTAGCTTCCCGGGCCTAGGCGGCCCCTGGACCCTCGCCTAAATGATAGACTTAGTCGACCCCCCCCCCCCCCCCCCCCCAACATAATTCCTAGCGACGCCCATGATTTTGGCAGCGCATGTTACTTTAACATTGATGGACACATTTCAGATGACCTAATGATACGTCAAAAGCCATCCTAAATGAGCTGTCAAAATTATTGGCCCGTTGTTGTTGTTAAACCATGCCTGCCTGGGTTGGAGACTGCGAGTGCCAGTGACAAAAACAGAAAGAGCCTTGATCAAATTACCCAAATATATTAGAGATACAATTCAGACTGTTCATTCGTGACATACTTTACCTGGTATAATTATTAAAACCGTGGTTTCGGCTTTTTGGAAATATGTACAGAATTTCCAACGCTGAATGAAACGTGGGTGCAATACCGGAAGTGGATGTATGTCCGCCATCTGGTGTTTTAATCCGTGTACATCAAACTTGTCTCCCTTTCACCAGTTTGCTTCAGCGAGCTTATAATGGTTTGCTTGGCCCACGTCACTTTTAGGGACTCCCATATGTTGTCACCATAGCAATCCACAAACAAAATTGGCCGCCGTCTTTTTGATTGTATTGTAAAATTGTACCGACTAGGCCTACCTCATGTTTAGAGTCCAAGGCCCACTTGCGCGCCTTACTCAAGACTGGAGGATTCTTAGCATAGCCTTCTTAAATCCCATGTTGTAGACATATGTTAGTAAGTACTCTTAGTTAAAGGCACACTTGCCGCGAAAATCCAGAAGACTGTTTTCTGTATTTGTCCCGGACAGAAAAAGTTAGGGACTTTCTATTTTTACCAGAAATTTAAAGTTTTAACGTCATTTAGTATTTTTAATTTGAAATTGAAAAACAGATTTTTCAGGTACCCGCAATGTAAAAAAACTTCGAATCTGAGCGTGTGGATTTTCCTCACTCCAACGCCAATCATTTAGTTTTTCGATGGCCTTCAAAGTCTCTTACTGTCGTGGCGATCAGAAATTATGAAAAAAGGTGTGAAGTTTGGCAGCTCATGCCACTTTAAAGGGACAGGGATATCCTCTAACGGCATGAAAAGCCTTACCCCAATGGGTCAGGGGGTTCTGTCGCAGTCAGTCCATATACAAATAACTATTCAGCGCCCTGTGTTAAAGGGTTGCCATGCAGGTAGCCTAACTGTCGAAGGTAGGGTAATTCCTCTTGTCAAAGCTGAACTCGATACGGTACCCACGTGCCTCCTTAGCTCCCGTGGGCTCACTTGGTCCTCAAGAGCTAAGAGGGTGTGGGAGGGGGGGGGGGGGGCTGGCAAAGAACCAGCACTCCTCTCATATGGGGCCCGCATGTTTAATTCTGTCTTAAAGTAGCGTGAGCTCCCAAAATTCGCACTTTCTTCATAAATTCGGATTGTCACGACAGTAAGGTTCATAGAAATTCTAAATGATTGGTGTTGCGATTAGGGAAATCCATACAGGCTGTAGCATGTAGGAACCGAAATAGTTTCCGAAAGGTAAACACAATTCCAATAACCGAGACGAACGTTCATAAATTCCAGGGGCCTGTCTTACAAAGCTGGCGTAAATTTGCGCATATGCCTACAATATAGACCGGTTGGCGCAAGTTACTATATAGTTTTAACACTGATTTACGTCCGACGTAACTTACGCCAGCTTCGCCAGACAGGGCCCTGACCTGAGCTACTTCAAAACACTATCGAGACCAGTAGCAATGAAAAACATCTGAATTGTACATATGGAGAAAAATAGCCGATAATTTAAAAAAATTGTTTCAATGAAAAAAAATATCAATATTTTGGCAGCTCATGCCACTTTAACGCTTTTCCTCGCAACAATCCGTTTTAGTAATCTTGCTTGCAGCTTTATACATCAGAAAATAAGCAGCGTCAAATTCAAAGGCGTTGAGGAATTTCTGAAATGCTTGTTATGATCTTAAATCATTATTACTGATAAAAGCGTACATTGAGATGAAGTAGTTTCTATAACTTCCGTGTGGTCTACCTTGTAATGGAGAAATACTTCGAGGATTTGTAAAAAAGAAAGGGTCAATTGAAATAAGCGATTGCCACAAAGACAACTATAAATTCTTCACTACGCGTTATTGCCGTTACTATGGAGTTTGTAAAAGCTTTATAAATCGGATGACTCGATAAAGCGGTGCTTGCTTTTAGTTTTATTAAAGTGGCATGGGCTGCCAAATATAGGGAAACTTTCGTTGAAACAGAACTAGCTAAGTGTTCGTCATTTTTCTCAAGAAGTACGAAATATAAGCTTTCTTCCTATATCAATCTTGGATATGTATACGTTAAGGTAGTTTTTATAAACATCAAAAACAAATATACATCCTGGCAATTGGATTTTTGTCCGTTATTAGCACATATTTTCTCTTCCCGCTGATAACTGGCTATACCGATATCAACGTTAATCCTTTAGCTTTTTGAGGTACTTCAAACGCTCAGCCTCTCGGGCCGATCACATATTGTGAAAAACAAATCCGATTTTTTGCACCTCATGCCACTTAAACGTCATATTAAACGTTGTCAGGCTTGTTGGGGGGAGCACCTTCGACGAGTAGGGCCTACCTGGTCATTCTTCCACGTACGTCGATCGGGTGATAAGTAGGACTGAGGGACTATCACTCTAGCTGATTTAGCCACCGACACCCCCCCCCCCACCATATTGTGCCAAGAAAAACTCAAGAAATTTTAATCATTTATAATGAAAATGTAGGCCACACATGTTTGTATTGATATAGCTTTTACTCTATAGCAGCGTAATGTTTTGAGCCGCTCGATAACTTTTTCATTTCAAATTTCGGGCCACTTAAACTGATATAGATTGTATTATTCTACCCGTGGTTTTATTTTTAAGTAGATCTTTATGGGCTATTTAGAAATAATAACATTGATTTTCATTTGACATTTCTGCACTTGATATGTATTTCTTTTTTTACTAATAAGCATTGGTCTGTATGGGCTATCAATTTGTCTGACATCGCTGAAAAGAGGATGGATTTGTATTTTATTCGCCAGACTGGAGACAACAGAGCCGGTCTATAAATCTGGCGTCGGATAGACATGCGCTTTTGAGGGACCTTAGTATCCGGACATTTAGTAAAGTTAAATAACAGAAATAAAACCAAGGCGAATTCAATCACAGAAAAGCACGTAAAATTCAATTAGACATCATGCGCGCGTGTCTGCGGGGTTGTTTTGAAAGGAGTGATCTAAACTCGGACTTGGTTTAATCTTCGGCGTTTGAAACTGTCCCAACACATTCGACAAATTCTATAATCTTCATTCAATAACACCCTTCTTTGTGGATCAAAACAGGGCACGTTCATACCCCCGCCGTCCCATAGGGTTGCCCACTGGGTGCTAAATAAAGAAAGCAGGGCACTAAAGCAAATCGCGTCCCGCCTAAATAAAATCACATCATTACGAGGCCGTTGATTGGTGTGTGTCGACGAGTCCATTAGAAACGCCCATAGCAACGCCCAATCCGTCTGTTCATATTTGACAACACAAACAACCATGTACTCGGTTGAATTATAAATAACCTCTTATGACCAATCTTCTAAAAACACATTGATACGACAACAGATGAAATGTAAGGCTAATTTAAAACTTACCTCCGGTATGGGATAAATACTAAATGTATATGTTATATAAAATACATAAACTGGTTGGGCTTATTTGGTTTTGTAATACGACATGTTTTATGAAAACACGCACGTATAATTCCATGAGCCTGTGTGTTTTAGTAGTCAGTAGGCGTACTATCAGTCAGAATTTTATTTAGTCTGAGTCGGATTCGAACTCTCGACGCATCGTTGGGAGCCCTGTGTCAGACTGAAGAACTAATCGACTGGGCCACGGAGGCCCCTCGAATAGTGCCCACGGTGACTTATAAAGGCCTTTTTTCTGAACATTTTCATTTTCTGAACATTGTCTAAGAACGTGTTAAAGGAACTTTATAATTCATTCTATACCTGAAAAATAAAAGAACTTCAAAGGGACAGTTTAAAATGTTCTTACATCAGAAAGATATTTTAATAGCTACACCAACGCCTGGAACGTGGTGATCTTGAAAGTCTCGTGGATTTATTCCACAGACTATACATATCAAAGGTCAAAGTGCACACTGTACTAGTTGACTTTTCTTTTTCGTCTGTTATTTAATCTGACGGAGGGTGAAGCAATGCAGACAAACACATTTTCAAAAGAGTAGAAATAGACAAAGAAAAAGGATAACATATTAGTGACGAATTCGGGGGTTTGGTACATCCTGGTTTGCCTTCAGTTTGGTTTAGTTGTTAAGACAAATCTTATTCGTATGCTCATCCATGGCTTGCAGTAGGTCTTTGCAATCAAATATTTATGAAATAAATTTGAATTGAGGTTTATTTTTCTCAGTAGATTTTGAATACACAATCTGATTAAAGTCGTGATGTGGAATGTTCATTGAAAACATCCTGACTTGAGTGAGATTGTTGGATACATAAACTAATTTTGTTGAAAAATACCTGATTTTCTTCTTGGTTTAACTATCCAAGAATATCTGTCATACTGATTTCTCTTTGAGAAAGTGTGGTTGTTTTTTTATTTAAGTGGGAGATTTGTGTTTTCAATTTTTCATCAGTGAGTCAAAATGAAGGTTTGTTCAAATCAAATGTAAATATATCGCTAAATGTGGACAATAATTGAGCGCTTAGACATTGTCATTAACGTGATCGCCATTTTTGTGAAATATTTCCCAATACTGACCCGTTATAAGACGCGCGAATTGCTTAGTTTTCATGTTCGATTTAGCCGAAATAAGGATTTGGGTTAAAACTGTATACATTGTATGTTTAGAAAAACTGTAGCTGACTGATTGTCTGAAAGTTAAAGTCAGAAAGTTCTGACAATGGTCGATCAACTAGACTTGCCAAGAGCTTCCATCTGCGGCCATCTTTAATGGCAAATCGGCGGCCATAATTGTAACGCCCTCCAGGGAGATTGGTTTTAATTATCACAAGCATCTGTCGCAGTGTTATTTAGCGGGAGAAAATATCGCCTTGAGAGGGCTTCTATTACACAGAAATTGGCTAAAGTCCACTTTGGTCAGATTTCTTTATGAAAGGGAATAAAACAATTTCCTTGAAGATGAAAAACGAGAAAGCAAACAAGAATCGTTAGAGACAGTGTCAGAAATCAAAGAGTTACAAAGCTCTATCTGATACCCTACACCATTATAAATAACGTTAGGATCAAGCCTGACGTCATCGAAACGAAACTACTGACGTCAATAGATTCTGAAGAAATGAAGCAATGGTTTGAGAGAACCATGCTTCGTTGGGGGTATTCAAACCGTAAAATCCGCTGTAATCCGCTGTAAGTAAATTAATAAATGCATAGCAGCTTCTGCATAGCCTGTGTACTCCTATTTTGTACAAAGGTTTTGTAAATTGCTCTAGAAAGAAAACTTGTGAATGTCTTTTTCACTCGGTCGCCCGAAGTGGAAAGATCACCATGTACGCATCAGAAGCCGGAAGTTCCCTCAGGTCAATGAATCCTCACCCATGAAATCTGACGACGACGCCATTGATATGAAATAATTTTAAGTGCGGCGTTAAGCATAAATACATTTGTAAAACTGCCTCGTATATATATAGATGTAAGAAATAGTCTGTTTAAAAGAAATCTTTGTCGATATTCTTGAGTAAGCATTTTTAAAGTATCATAATGAGTTCCAAAAATTCTACTGACTAAGGCCAAGCTCCTGTCAGTCCTTAACGTAATGAAATATCATACGTTTAGTTTATTACAACAATTGATGATGGGGTATAAAAGGTCTAAATGATATAAGCCTACCTCTTTTTAACACAATTAGAAACTTGGTTATTTCCATGGTTATTTTAGACAAGAATATTTTCTCTGTGCCCGTGTGTTTTAGTGATCATAAATATATAAACTTTGTATGTAGAAACGAAGCTTAAGTCAAACATATCAGGTTAAATATATTCAAACAAGATTGTATGGTTTCAATTAGTTTAAATATATAGGTTTGACTATCTAAGACTTGTGGATGCTGCACCGTTAAATCTATTTACCTGATACAAGATGCGAGACATTGTTACATTTATAAGACACCAAAAACTTCGGTTCATATTGATTTAGCCCCAACATAATTTCACAACCAATACCTTTTTCATCCAAGATATAGAAAAAGTATTATAAATGTGTGTATTTTCCAATTCAACAAATATGTATAAAAGCACTACCTAAAACATTCGGTTCAAGGTGTGCAATTTTTCAGTTGAACTGTTTTTAGTTTAACCCTTAAAAAAACACATAATCGGTTGAATGAAAAACATTAAGCTGAAAGGATTTGACAACATGTCGTTGCACATGACACACAAACGAGATCAATGTTGAAGTCGAAAAAGTACTTGAATGGCAAATGTTGATTTTTTTCCGCTTTGACATTCCGTACTGAGCGGATATTTTATTTCTTCTTCGTCCGTCACGATAAGGACGGCTGTCCACTTGACCGGCCGTATGAAACCAGTCCACCTTCGACCGACAATCCGGGAAACACGGGCCTATACGTCAAAACAATTCAATTTAAATGAATTACAAAAATTCCCATTCATTGATTTGCTAAACATTGACCACGGCTAAAAGTTACAATCTTAGTAGCAATATTTCTTCTGAGAAGGCGGATTTGTGGAATTGGTTTAATTTATTAGAGCGTTTCAGGTCTAACACGAGAGTCTTCTACATTCGGCGGTGAATTATGCAACGTCACGCGCACTTTCCAAAATGATTACGATGAACGCAGATTTAACCATTTATTTTGTTTGCTTAATTTTCTAAATCGATTGACGAGATCGTGTTGTATCCTTCTTGGTCAGACAGATGACAAACTCTAGAGAACTCTAACATAGCTCTAGGCGCTAGATTGATGCTACCAGAAATCTATGAATGGTACTCATTCGCCATAATAAATGTCGGACAAATTTTAAATTTGAAAATTATAGGAATGCATGTTCTCCCTACAATGACGTGTAACAAAGCGATCACTAGAAAGCCAGACCCCCTCAAATATCTCATATTTTTTTGGGTGGAGTATCATTCATTGTTTCCAACTAATCCATTATTTTAGATTTTCCCTGTGCCCGTGTGTTTTAGTGTTCTTAAACATATAGCCGATTTAAATAGATGTACTAATTTAGTTCCAGCCTACTTTTGAAGACAAATCAATCAATCAAGATGATATATTCTTAGCTTTTTAACAATATCTACATTTTATTCATATTGAGTATCGTATTAAAGCAACGTGTCAAAAGAAATTGTCAAAATCGGCTAGCCTATTATAAGCTGTGTTGTCAGTAGTTACGGAATTCCAATGAACAAGTAGCAGGTATTGTATGAAATAAGGTTAGTTTCGCCTCTTTTACAAGACTGTAATTAAATATAAGGTTGTCAAATCTGGTCCCAGACGTGATAACGAAAATGTCTCTCCCTAAAGACAATATAACTGGTTATAGTTGATTAGATTTAGACAAGTGGCAGAGAAAGCTTCTCTTTATCTCTCATAACCGGATCATAACAGACATCCGCGTTACAAACAGAGCGCGGATCGATACGCGGAATCGCAAACTGCCTTCCGCGTTCGCGTTAGCTTTATTGGATACAATGATATTGGGAAACGTGGATGTCAGCGAAACTGACAAGCAGACTGTTCTAAATGGCCGCATGGGATTTCTAGGCTTGGTCTGCGCCAGAAAACATTTCGGTTAAACGACTAACTTCGCGTCCAGCCAATTCATTTAAATACTTCCAGGAACATAGTTAACGACTAAAGTGCCGAGCTGGCTATTCCCAGACGCTTCTGGGAGACGGCATAAAATGAACATGAATTTCCCGGCCATTTCACTTTTATGAAATTTGTATTAATAGAAGCGTGTACCGTAGGGACGCGGGCTTGTGAGGAAAATCTGATGATGTGAAATGACCCGACTGGCAAACGTTGTCAAAATGAAATGAACGCAATAACGCATGATTAGATTTCATTTCTTGGATTCTCCGTTTCATTTCGCTTGGGTATTGTCGAGGTAGCGAGGCGTATTCAAGAGTTTACAAACCCGCCTTTTTCGACTCCCCAATCCGCCTGCCGGATAGAAAGCGATTGGCCGTCCCGCCTTTCGAAACAATATAGCTCTCACCAGAGACACGTTGGAAGAATGCTGACATATCGGTTGTCTCTAAAGATAAAGTTCAAATGCTGGTAAAAGGCTTAAGAACAAAAATCCATATCAGTTAAAAAAAACGTATAGTTATTTCTTTCCTTCTCGGAACTTAGAGAAGAGGTTTAAGGCAGACCTGTCGCCTATACCATCGCTAAAACTAACACAATACATGTACTAATGGAAGAAATAAGAAATAAATTTGTTTTATTAAAATCGAATTCGATCTTACAAAATCCAAGCCTCTTTGAGACTCTCTCCTACTTTATTAGACGTCCCACCCCTAGCATCTTCACCTCGATCAATTTGGGAGTGAAAGACTTGCCAAGCACTCGCTGAGGGTCGGGTGGTTTCCTCCGAGCACGGTTTTCTCACTCATCTAAACCTGGCAACGCCGCCATATGTATTAAATAATGTTGTATGCGACGAAAAACTTCAATTAAATAATCAATTTGGACAAGGATTTATCCCATCGAAATACTAACGTGTCGGTTAGTTAATAAATCACACGGGGATTTTTTTTTATTTTTGCTAGAAACAACTTTGACTCAAAATGCATACAAACCTGACACATGTAGTGGATAGAGTTTTTGAAGAGATCGTTAAGGAAAGATTTACAGCACTGTCAGAAGAGTAAAATGGTCCAGTCAGTTAACACAATCATCGTCTATTACCATGCTAAGTTTAATGTGAGCTTCTGCATTATCGGCTGCAATCGGAAAGGTTTAAACGGTTAAGCAGCAGTAGATGGCTATCGTCCGTTTATCTCACACAGCCGTCACAATGGCGAGCAGGTCATTTTTGGAAATAATAACAATGGAATGAAGATCGATCGGGGCTTATCGCTTGAGTCATCGAGACAAAAACTTGGGTCGCACACAATTTTGTCGCGCCATCAAGAAGCATAGAACACTTTTCCAAACATTTGTTGAAAATGTTTGATGGTGGTAACGCGAATTCCCCAATGTCGTCTGCTTAGTCACGTGGCAAATGACTCCCTCTAGTGGCGACGCTATAAAGTCTCTCGTGTTATGATATGACGAGTGAGTTTAATTACCCGCCCTCATGCATTAATTGCCCAGTTAATTAACTGCAATGATTAGAAGAACTTAGGAACCGTAGAATGGCAGACGATCAATCAAGATGTCTTTGCCGTTTCCTTTACGTCAGCTCTCTTTAACACAACGGCCACAGAAATACCCACAGCTGAGCCCCTTAACGACGAAAATATAAACCGTAATGGACTGTAATGGGCGGTAATCGACAAATCGCGTATTAAGTCAAATACTCATAATACTGTTCATATCGTCCATGGATGATTCACAAAGGGCCTTCTTAAAGTGGCATGAGTTGCCAAATTGTTGATATTTTGACGTTGAAACAGAATGTTGAAATTATCGTCTATTTTTCTCAAGACGTACAATTCAGAAGCTTTTGAGTGCTTCTAGTCTCGAGAATGTACGATAAAGTATTGTTTTGAACTAACTTTGGCTTAGAATGAATGAATGGTCGTCCCGGTTATTTAAATTGTGTTTGCTTTCGAAAAACTATTCCGGTTCGTATAGGTCACATACTGTATGGATTTTCCTCATTCCAACGCCTATCATTTAGTTTTTCGATGGACTCCAAAGCCTCTTACTGTCGTGACGATCAGAAATTATGAAAAAAGTGTGAATTTTGGCAGCTCATGCCAGTTTAATATTGCTAAATAAATGGATGAATAAATACTAGTGTCTGCTTGTTCTTTCAATTTTCGGGCATTTCAGATAATTTGACGCAGGACAATAACTGATAGAAGCTCTGTTTGGTGGCCAGTATTAGTGCATTACCTATTACTTGGGGATTGTAATCTATCTAGAATTAACCTTGACCTCCACCCTGATATGCAGGTGGAATGTTTTCCTGGTGCCAACTTGAATTCCTTTCGGAAGTATCAAGGTCCCAAACCTGAGAAAGTTATCTTGATTATTGGTATCAATAACTACTGAGCCAGACATTTCGTTAAATCCGATACTCGCTATGGTGACAGCGACTAGGAAGACTTTTTCTACTTTACAGAGATCCACTAAATTACCGGTCAGTGAAGTTTCGAACCTGAGCCTATATAACTCTGCTTCTTCCAAGGTGAAACCTACCAGTTACCATCGGAAGGTCGTGGGTTTCCTAGGGGCATAGAGCCCGGTTTCCTCCCACAATAAACCTGGCAACGCCACCATATAAGTGAAATAATCTTGAGCGCGGTGTAAAACACCAAACAATCAATCAATCAATCCAATTAAGGTGAAGAGCGTTATATGAGCGTTTTCTGAGGGAACCAACATTTTCACTGTCTTTTCCCATGCTCCTGTGGGCTATAATCTTAGTCTACCGATATCCATGCCAAAATTCTACTGACTAAGGCCAAGCTCCTGTCTGTCGCCAACCTAATGAAATATCATGGGTTTTAATTTATGACAATTACGATTGGTTATAAAGGTCTAAATGATGTACCCCGTTTTAGAATTAGAAACATGTCTCCATGGTTATTTTAGACAAGAAGATTTTTCCTGTGTGCGTGTGTTTTAGTGCTCATGGGTCGTATATAAATCAAACCCTTATTTAATGTTGCACGAGCTTCCCAAACTCAATTCACCTGCCATAGACTTTTGGACACATTTATTGTTAGGGATGGTATAGATATATCCAAACCTAATGGAATGTTGCGCGAGCTTCTCGAATTCTCTTCACCCGAAATCCTGACTGTCATGGGAATGTCGTTTGAGGTCTATTGGAAAAAAAAACTAAACATTGAGTGAAAAGATCAGAACATAGATGAATGTGTTGGGGTGAACCTGAAACAGCATATCATTATTTTTTCAAATGTATATATTATGCAAGGGAACGAGAAATCATGTTGGATAATTTTGTGAATCATGGAATTGAGAATGTAATCTCTACAGCCACCCTTTTGTATGGTGACACCAAATTTTCAATCGCTGTAAATATTTTCATCGCTTTAGAGACTTGTAATTTTATTTCTTCTACTAAACGTTTCCAAAACTAGTATTATTTGCACTTAAATTTGTACAATATTTAACTCACTAATTAAATTAATATGCTTGCCTACCTGGACGTCCATACCGAGGACCTGAAGATGGCCACACCCATTTCTTAAAATGTAAAGTTTATTGTTTATTATGTTATTGTTGTTCTCTCTATACCACCAATGTATTTTATTTTTGTAAATTCACACTTGTACAGTACCTTTTCGTCACCTGTTCTCACCTTGCTTTCTCATTGTATTATAAATCCTTTAAATTATTAATTTATCATTGTATTAATACCTCGCACAATATAAGCCTGCGGCTTACCGTGTCGAGATAGTGTACTCCTGTACAATAAAATATGTTTAAAACAAAGATCAGAACATAATTTAAATAACCGGGCTGCTCATTCACTCATGCTGGGCCTAAGTTATTTCTAATCGCTATCCTAGCCATCCTAAATTCTCAACAAGCTCACCTTTTAGGGCGAGCATAAGTTTTAATCGTGGGTTCCGACGATGTATCCTAGCGTGTATTTCCGACATTTCTATCATCCAATGACTTCACACTAGAGAAAAATACCCCCCAAAACGAACATTTCGCTACCTTCGAACGCCAAAACAACAGCAATACCTCGTCTGGCTATAGTTTTCTACCAAGATATTTGAAAATCATCAATCCACTGAAGTTAGCAGAAGAAATCAAAATTATCCGACCGTAAATAACTGACAAGTTGAAAGGATGACATATTAGTTTTTTTCTCTTTTTTCATTTCTTTGGGCGAGACATCATTGCTGTGTTTGACGACATAACGAGAGCTATTAAATCTAAAACGTCTATGAGTGCAAAGAAATTAGCTTTGATGGAAATCGGATCTTTTGTAGACAAAATCGATCTATGTGGAAATCTTCTTAGAGTGGAGGAGAAAAAATGAGTCTAGCCGCATTAGTTCAATAATTGACCAATCAAAGTGTACCGTGATCACCGGAAGAGCATATAAACAATTTTTCTGAACAAACATGGCGGACAAAAAGCAAATTGTTATAACCCAATTATACCAATCAATGAACAAACTTTGTCGTTCGATAAGGGAATTAAACCAGGACAGTTTCCCCTAAATGAATTGTGATCAATATCAATATCTTGCTGGAAAATGGACCTAGTTCAGGTTTTTTCTTTTCTAAAACATGTCGTGTTGTAAATCACCATAGAATAAAAATCCAAGGATTCTGACAAATAATAACAAATTTTAGACTACCCTATGCCCGTGTGTTTTAGTGATCCTAAATTTAAGACTAAGTATATGCCGCAAGTCTATGCCATTGTGCAATGTCTATATATAATGCAACTCTAACAACTTAATGGTAGCTTACTTATGTATAGCGACTTTGGCATTTGATTGATTATGGTTTCACGCGGCACTCAAAATTATTTCACTTATATAGCGGCGTTGACAGGTTTCTTAGGGGTAGAAACTTGGTTCTACGTCTGGAGGAAGTTCCGGTCTTCATCGAGTACCTGTCAACCATTCCAGGCGATCAAGTGAAAATTCACACAGAAGTTGCTTTTTTTTTCTCAATTTTAATCGTAGTGGTATTCGAACCCGCGACCCTGGAGACATTTTAAGTTCATTGAAAAACTAAGTCATTTAAGTAAAATATTAAGCATGCATGATCAGATTTTCGGATCGAGTGTAAGTAGACATTAATAGTGTCGTTTGTTTTTAGTCACATGACGTATTGACTTTGCTGTAAAAGTGCTTCGTGGATGAAGATTGCTTTGTTATATTTTCCTCTATCAGTTATTTTGATAGAAATTAGCACGGACATGCACCCAGCATCTTACTGTTTAACCTTACTAGTTACGGTGGTTCTTAATAATGCACCAAGATATCAAGTACAAAAACACTAAATTGAAATTCAAAAGTGAATGGATATTTATTTTTGAGATTCAAAAAAGAATTGACGGAGACAAGCATTTGGGAGAGGTATTTGGTTTCCACAAAAACCTGAGTACAAGATTTTAACGGAATCGGATCTTAAAACAGTTCATAAATCCGTCGCACAACAAAATCCATTTCGCACTTTCCTAAAAACTGTACACATTTACATATTTAATATAGCTATTTACAATAAAACAGAATCTGTCAATATTTTTTACAAACATTACAACGATTTGTTCAGAATTAAAAATATCATTTGATATTGGACAGTCTATGTGCCTCAGACAGGTGTTTAATGGGCGGAGACAAAAATATTTCTTTTTTCATTTCTGAGTTCGATTTGTTCTTTTATTTTATTCCAGAAAAAACTGAGAATGCGGTTTCCTGTTTAGTCCGTGGTAGGTTCTCTTTTCTGTAAAGGTTTGGGCAACAGTTTCATGCCAGAAAGCCCCAACCATCCCATCTTCTCTAGCCAAGATAAAACCTCCATGTCCCCATTCCGTGTTTTACCTTGGCGGACTACTCAACCCAAACCCGTAAATCGAACAGCGCCTTTTGATTGGATGCGAGTAAAACTTCTCGCAGCTAATCAAAACCTTGGACACTTACTCTCTTCCACAAGCGGAGAAATAACGTAATGGCGGCCTTATACACGTTGTGCTTTTGTTAAACTAGCGATGATTGGCCAAGACTTTGTGTGGATAGGAAAGACAACTCTCTAAGTCCCACCAGTGGGCGCTGTTCTATTTACAGGTTGGAATGGAGTAGTCCGCCAAGGTATAACACAGAATGGGGACATGGAGGTTTTATCTTGGCTAGCGAAGATGCAACCATCCCAGGTTTGGGCGACAGCTTCATGCAGGAAAACCCTAACCATTCCAGGAAAAAAGCAGACGCCATACTCTCCCCTTTCCACCGTTCTAACATGGGAACAGCAAACGAGTGTGTCCAGAAAACAGTTGTTGGGATATAGTGTGGATTCTGAAAACATAAAAAAATAAAACCCATGTAAAAAATGCAAAGATTTAGTTATACAAACACACCAAAGTATTGTAATTTGTTGAATAACTCAGGGGTTGATGGAGTTTGTCTGAAGAACAAAATATGATATTTTCACATCCGTGGAAAACCCAAAGTCAGCAATCATTTTATGAAACTTTATGAAAAATTGCGTTTCCAATCGTTCTCTAAACACATGTCTTACCACATGAGAGAAACACGCAAATTAATTGTAAACTAGCCTAGTCTTTATCGGTACATTAACACAGGGCTCAAATCCATGTAGTATTTTGTAAATCATAGATTAAAGAATGACTTTGTATAATTGTCAAGTTTACTTTGAAGTGGCAAGAGCTGCTAAATTCAGACTTTTTTCATACAGTCCAATTGTCAAGAGGTGTTGGGCGTTTGAAGTACCTTGAAAAGCTAAAGGATTGACGATGGAATAAAAACATTGGTTTAGTCAATAACCCGTACGAATCGAACATGTGTACTAAAAACGGACAAAGTCCAAATAGCCGGGATGTATGAGTTCAATTTTTGCTCATGAAAAGTACCTTAACGTACATCTCAAAGATTGATATCAATGGAAAGCTTTTTTGTACAAAAATTACGAAAAATTAGCTAAAACTGTTCTAACGAAATTCGTTTTGTATTTAACAGCTCGTGCCACTTTAAAACTAAGATTGAATGTCCGAGGTCATTTAAAAACGACCCTTTGGAATTTCAAACAGTTACACCACTAAGGAATACCACTTAAATAGATTGTTATAAGGGCTTAAGCAAGTCTGGTAAATCAACCAAGGGAATAATACTTTAGGATGAACCGATACAAAAAACCCTTGAGAACCCATACTGTCTCAGGGACATTTGCAACAACAATAAACCAATGTTGTCTCTAACGAAAAGGGCTGGGCAGGACCATCGTCGCCAACAAGCAGTAGTTTCTATAATGTGCCCTACGGGTGTTCCCTCTTTGGGCAATCAAACAAACCACTTGAGACACCGGCCTATTATTGCCCAGAAATGCACCTTTGGATGTACAACAAGGAAGATTGGGTTTTTAAGATGCCCGAATCTTTAAGGCCAGTCTTGTCTTAGACAATGTAAAAAATAGACATGCATTTTGTCATCTTTGCTGTCAGAGAAGATTTTATTTTGGTATGCCACCGTTTTTACCTATGAATGTACATGTGGTATGCGATTGTGTTTTTAGGGACTTCCGATCCGTTTAAATAATTCTTTTTTATTTTTTGACAATGAAAAACCTTAAACCGGAGATGGGCCTGTGATTATTTTGGATGTGATTTGTCAACTTCAAGCGACTGCTTGCAAAAATTTGAAACTAAGTCTCCTGAGAATTTTAAAAAATTGCGATAAAATGTCCCCAGATCAACCAGACACTATATAGCCTGTTTTGAAACAACACGAATTCATTTAATGCTGGTGATGGGTGCCATACTCTGGCACCCGAATTCGATTCCCGTTTAGGGCTTTACCCGAAATCGGAAGAATAATTTCTGCCATTTTTCAAAAAAGTGAAATCCCCAAAATAACGAGAATACTGCAACACTAACTCATTTTTATAACTGTACATAACATGAACTAAAGGCACCAACGGCATTCAGTTATCAACATATTTGACGTGTTGTTTTACCAACTGTATATACCAGACATGTTTGAGTTTTATCTGAGCCCCTCAAAAAAATTCGACCTTTTGCTATTTCCTATTCTCCATTTGTCAACCAAGGACACAGCGAGTTTCTAACCAGTGACAGAAACTGAGGGGACAGACATGCTGCTAAAGTTATATGTGAATAATTGGATAATCATTTCTCAAACTTACCTTGTTTGGAGAAGATAGCCGAAAGTTTGCAATCAGAATTTCGTCTTCTAGTGGATGATGATGAGAAAAGAATGTCTTCTCAGTTTCACTTTCAGTATCGAGCGATCGTGAAGCAGAATTATGTATCTCACACTGCGGTTTTCCAGAAAAATAATTGTTTTTTCCCCTTTCCTGATTCAAACTGTAATCCACGTTTCTATATATAAACTAAATCAGGCATTCCTTAATCTGAGCCTTCGTATTTAAACTCTTGTTTTAAATCTCCAAATCTTTGACGGATGATCGACAAGGATGACGAAAGCAACTTATTCGACACACGTCGAATTTCACATTTACGACCTATGACGTCAGCAGTAATTTTAGCAGAGATTTTAGCCAATTGTCAGACGGATAAAACAGCGATGACGTCAGCAGAGATTTTAGCCAATTGTCAGACGGATAAAACAGCTATGACGTCAGCAACTGAGTCAGCAGAGACGACAATGAACGCTTACAATTTCCCGACGATTTCATTGGCTGATATTCCAGCCATAAAGTCAAAATAATTATATTAATAATAAACACATATCTCTGTACAAGCTCACTATTTACAAAAGTCATTTGAAGAATTGTCTGTACTAGTTCTTTTCAATTTTTAACGCGTGAGAGTTTGTGATGTGGTGAACATTTTGGGACTGTGCCGTGGTTGAGTGGTTGGGTGGTGTTGAACTTGTACTTTTAGCGTCTAAACTGTTGTCACTATCGCTACCGTCGCTCCCTTTTCCATTGGGGTTGCTGTGGGTTTTCACGTGCTTCGCTAAATGATCACTGCGCATGAATCTCTTGTTGCACACGGGACAAGCGAATCGTTTTTCGCCGGTGTGGGTACGTAGATGTCGCTGCAATTCGTCAGAGCGCGTGAATCTCTTTCCACAGAACAACCAGTTGCAGACAAATGGTCTCTCTCCTGTATGCCAGCGAAGATGAGCTTTCAAATGTGACGTTTTTCCGTAGACTTTGCCACAGCCAGGAATATGACAACTGTGGATATTCTTTTTACGGAGATGTTCTCCCGCGGGACCGAGTCTCTCAGCTTCTTGACAGTTGGGGCAGTCACAGTTGGCTCGACCTGTGTACCGTCTTTGAGATCGTGGACTTGGAAGTGACGGGAGACCAGATCGAGATAAAAATGGATTAATACTGCCTGTAAGCTCATTCTGTGACGGTAACATTGACTTGTAGGTGTCTTGTAACAAATGCTGACTCGAGGGTAGAAATGGACTTCCAGAACCTCCTAACGCATGCGTAATGGAGTAATCAGCACTGGGGTAGCTTGACATTTGAGAATGAAGACTTCCGGCTGTTGTTGCGCCGGACACATCTGAAAGCCAGTTTCCGGCTGCAGCTGACCTGACATCCCAGAATGCCGAAGCGGCGGCTGCGCTATTCATGCTTCCGCCGACTTCTGGTTTAATCGAGTGTAAATGTGGACTCGCCATACTAGAAAACGGCCATGATTCGTAAGCAACTCTGGAATACATACTGCCAAGTGCAGCGTTACTTATCCCTCCCTCCCCTTGAACCTTTTGTAAGAAAGCCGCCTGAGCTGGGTCGGTTTGATGAGCAGACGTTGGTACTGATGACGTCCTGAAGATGTCGCTGCTGTAACTAGGTGTGCACGAGGGGTTTGTGCTGATTGCCGTATATGGAAGACCAGAATTGCCGAGACTTTCCGAGTTACTGAACGCTGAGAGCGGCTGTGACGTCAAGGACAGTGGACACCCTGTGTTAACTGACGCTCCGGGTTTCCGCCAAGGATGGAAGCCTTTCCCCACTGCAGCGTCGGCCAATGGTGGCGGGCTTTTACTATTGATTTTATTACACTGTGCAGCCAACATAGCTAATGGAGTTCCGCCAAAGTGGTGTTCCTGAAAAAGAAAGAAAAACAATGAGAAGATCGTCGCTTTAGATTCATTGCTAACAGTAGGCTGTAAAACCAATCAATAAATCAATCAAACAATCAATTAATTTAAACCCCAAGCCTTGTTTTCCAGTCTGCATTTATGCTTTCAAATTCAAATACGAATTATTGATTAATTGAGTACAGTTTCACAGCTAAATATAAAACAAAAAACCAACAACAGCAAAACGTCCAGGGCTGTTTTGTTCGTGAACACCAAACTCTTGTCTCAAAAATACATTCGGACGAAACATTTTTCATTGGTAGAAAATACCAGTACATAAAACTGAGAAAACAACATCTTATTTGTGTTTTCTTTTAATATTCTCTTGGTTTATTTGGTAAACATTGCAAGTATTTCACGAGTATTCAATATCACTCGTAGATCCGATCTTAGATTTGAACAACAATGGGCACGGCATAAAGCAAAACAAATATACTAGTAGGCCTAGTGTCAAATAGCTAAAATGAAAAAAACATTTTGGGGGAAAAATACGTCGTAAAAAATCTATTAAACTCGCTCGATGTTCTGAGGTTCACTGTTCAAGAAAAGAAGTTTATCTTAAGGTGCTATGTCGGACTTAATTATCCATAGTGTAAGAATTCCGAACACTAAAGGTCGGAAAGAAATGTTCCTTCTTTCTGTGCAAAGGCGGTGAGGCGCGAAAGACTTAAAACGAGATAAAATCTATAGTATTTAACTGATGTTATCTCTCTAGATACAACGAATCGAAGCCCATCTTACACCTCTTTGAAACAACACCCATTCTCACGAGACAATATTCGAGAACGCTAAGGTCACGTGATATCCCATTTCACGCGCTATTGCCATGGTTACAAAGAAGTCTACCTCGTGATATTATCGGTATGTCACATCGTATGTAAGCTAATTCGATACCGGTGACAAATTGTTCAGATCTCTTTCGATAATTTTTCAATTAAAAGTTTGAAATGATATTTTTCCTTTAACAAGGGAATAGATATTCTAAACTCTGTTTTAAACAAACTCGATGTTGAATAAAGTTGTGGATAGATAAAAAAAAACGTATAGGTTACAAACTGGTAAAGTTCCCTTAGATGGCTGGAATTCCCTTATCGAAATTTTCCTAATAACAATTGTATATGTTTCATTTTTTGTAATATTAACGTCTTTGTAGTAATTTCTGTAATGTTTCATTTCTAATCACATCATCTTATCAATGGACCACCCCGGATTATAAAAAATAGACATGAAAATCTAAAGAATGGACCACTTAATTCATACGACCATATATAATGTACCAAAGAAAGTAAAAAAAATATTCCGAATATTTTGGCTGCATTCATTTACAGAAATACGATCATTTTGTCAATTCTACATTTTTTTACTCCTTTCAAATTATACATATGGTATTTACACAAAGGGTAGAACGAATTTTTTTTTATGTTGGGTTACTAGGTAGTGCTTAATGATGCGTGTCCCTTAGTAGACTTTTACTTATTGTCAACAAAAACCGAGATCCTAATACACCCCACTTTATACAAATGTGAATGGACTTTGAACAAGAATAATAAAAACTCCGGTTTATTAAAAGTGAAAAGACGCGCCAAAGCTCACGCGAATATCTCGTACCCTTTATGAAAACACAAAAGCAGGGTCTCGTACCTTTCAAAAGAATGTGCAAAGTTGTTTTTAATGTGGTTGGGGACTACTAATGCTCGGACTGTTAAAGTTACACCCTTGGCATTCTTGACGAGTCCTTGGAAAAAGAAAGTCAACTCTATATATTTTTAGAAAGAAGTACTTTGAAGTTCTTTAAAACTTATATTTCAGTATTTACTTACATTTGTAAATTTGCAAATCTCACTTTGGTTATTTTGCCTACAGCACTTAATTGACAAACGATTGTAAAAGGGAAGGATTCATACTGGTTAGCGACTTAGAATGAGGACCCTGTATTCAATATCTATGACAAAACGAATGTTAAAAAGTGTGTCTTTTTTAAAGCTCATTTCCAAACTCAAAAGGCTTTGAAATAATGAAGGTTGTTAGGTTTATATAACTATAGCTTATTACGACAAATGTTCATCCAACAAATTCATAAAGTAGATTTTGTTTGATTCAACTACAAGCACGTGTGTCAAATTTAGTTAAACACTCGGTACTTCATCGTGGGCGGTCGTCCTTACATCTCTCCTTGTGTGTTGGTTGGTAAAAGAAATAGTTGTGTTTTAATTGCACTGCGAATATCTTTGTTTATTCATTCTGCTCCTGCTAGAGAAAAACTGACATGCATTTGAACAAAATAGAACCCCAAATCAGCGTGTAATTATTTATATATAAGTGTAAAATAAAAAACACGTTTGAAGGATAAATACAGGGTACCAAAAAATAAAACAAGGATAAAGAACGCGGGAGCGATCAAGCCACCTCAAAACGAAGAAAAAAAAAATGAAACGTAAAATTTGGTTTACTTTAAAATCTCATGACAATGTGTCTTAAATTGTGTTGGATTCTTAGGACCACCGTGGGTATGGAATTAAAAGGAAAGATGAAAACTGCAAGAAATAGAATACCGAATTAAACGTGGAATAATGGGGAAAACTCAACGTTGAAGTTTTCTTAAAGGCGACACAGTGTCCAACTTTAATAGTCTGAATAGAGACAACTTTTGTTAACGGTAATTGATAATCAGGGCGATCAAAGGGACCGCCCATACAGGTGAAAACTACCGTGCTACCTGTACGTGAGGAAGTGTTGCTCGGAAAGATTTTAGTTTTGAGACTATCTAGTCAAGCACGTACATTTTTAAAACGCGTTCACGGCTGGTAAAGAATGGTACAACCTGTCGCTAAATCGACACAATGATAAAAACAGAGAGAAAAAACTTAGCAATCGGAGCTAATATAATAAATATATAAATCTGTCAGTGGCATTTAGAAGCTGGAAGTACAAATCAAGACGGGATTACTTATGGATAAACAAGTGTTATTGGAGAGTTTTCATCGATCTTTGTCGTAAATATATCTTCTACATAATGTATCGTGCATACAACCAGAGGCAGGAGAATCTGCTTGACTCAAAGAATTACTGTCCCGCGTTTTTTAAATATCACCAGGCCGATAATCAATAAATATAGAGTTGAGGTATTTTTTAATTAAGCGAAAAAACTAATTGAAACACAAAGCTTATGGGAATAACGGAACGGCGTTATCTGTCTAAGCCAAATAAAACTGTGCTTAAAAGATACACGCAGTACAATATATATGTTTCATATAGGGGAAAGGGAAAACCAAAATGATATCTTACAGTTTACGTTTCATTCTGATAAGGCAAACTATCTGAGAAATACATAGGTGAGAATTCCCAAGGTGATCCGATATCCACAAACAATTGACAGAAAGTGATCGATTACGACTAGATCCGATCACATAGGTAAGCGCTATGCTCTCATTTCAGTATTAAAAACGATTCCTTTGGATAAATAAAAACATCTACTCCGATGTACAACAGTCATTACACATATCGATTAGTTCTCAACTTTGCAGAAACACGGACATCGATGAAGTGATTGATCTTTTTGTTTATGTACTGATTGGTTTTATTATCGATTGATTGACAAATTATTTTCTCTAAATTGTTTAATGATGCTAACTTTTGGCACTTTAGTCAGCTCTCGTTTTGATACAGTTCGAACAAATTGTTCCCTAAAATCTATTTCTTTAAATCAATAGATTCAAAATCCGACGATTTGAATTCGAAATTTTAAACATTTAAATACTTTAAAATTTTTCTTTAAACCGGGTTCCATCGAGATATTAACGCGTAGATCCGTTTTAGTAAATTCACAAACTGCAACACGGATATATATTTATGCCTTGACCATTTCTTAGAATCTAAAATTTAGTTTTTAATGAAAAAACAAAACTAACTGCCTTTTATAAATGACTGAAATATCTTACCTGATATTGGTATATCTCTGAAGCCATTATGTAAAATAGTCACAATTGATCTCTCAATAAAATGTTCCACTAATCTTGGCCTTATTTGAAATGTTTTGTCACTGAAGATGATCAGTATATTTATGATCACTAAAACACACGGGCACAGGGAAAATCTTCTTGTCTAAATCAGTATATGTATACAGATAGTACAACAGCACTGGTATTACTTCCCTCTGATAACCTGGGACAACACTTTGACGGTAGTGACGATCTTAATGATGTTCAACTGAGCGGAATTTGGTTTTATAAGATATTTTTGAAATTTTCACCTGTAGAAAGGGTCACGTGATGTGTTAATCCCGTAGGTGGCAACACCTTTAGATCCCGGATTATATTTAGTGTCACAGGTGGATTGATTGGATTATCATTATGATACAGGTAAGACACAGGTGTGAAAATACAGTCTCTCTTAACACCCCGCGGTGAAAATGATATTAGCTTTGTTGAAAAATCAGTTTTCTTCATACCTTTTGCTTCGGCATATATCAGAGAGGATTCAGCAATTCCAGGAGGCGGTCTTAATGGATTAACTACTTTTGTTTCAGAAGTTAAACAAGAAATACCTGGATAATTCAATAGTTTCCGTGAAGTTAATCCATATCTCTCAAACAAGATAATACATACAAGCTTTAGTATTAGCTTTGTGACAGCTATATCTCCTAAATTACACTGGTTTGTCCTAAAATGTATGGATTCGTCTCAGTTTAAAGGTAAGTTCCGATTCCATCCTCCCGATGTTAATAGACAATCACAAGCTACTCTGAGATTTCCAGTTATCTTCAATAAGGTATTCGATATTTCTCACATCCTGGTGGTTTCAATTACAAATACTCAAACACTTAAAGCTGTTCAGGAAGGCATAGGCCTACTTGTGGAACACTTTTTCTGAATGACATATTATCTCAATCACTTGAAGACATATAATTTATTTATGCCTAGAATTTCATTAAGTTTCTTTAAATCCGAATGTACAGGTCTAATATTTATTTTCTGAATTAAAATATATGTAAAGCTTTTTTTGTATGAACTTTAAGGTATTAAAGATCTTTTCACAAGTAAAAAATACCGTAAATGAAATGTGAAATGGCAACTGTATAATTCCTATTTATAATTTTTGGTTTGCAATGGAGATAGGAGGTGGGGGTGGATTCAAGAAAGGTGTCCATTTTTAGTTTCTCCGGTCAGTTAACATATTTATCACGCCTCATGTTTTGATTCACACCCTCCAGTTTACCTCCTACAGGTAAAGATGAAAGTAAGCCGCTATAACTTCACCTGGGACAGGTAACAGGGTTTACGACAAGCGTATCTGTGGGAGAACTATGATAAAGGGCGGGGCAACAAATCTGTTTTTGCCCAATCGGTGTTGCGGTGCCAATTATTACACTGTCTGATTTTTGGACCCATGTTTTGGCGCTTGGCACCTGATATGTTTATTGTATACACACCGTATTGTACAGCCTTGTGTATTGTACGGAAGTTTATTTAATATATATGTTTAATCAACGTAGGCTATGCGGTATTGGACTGGGTGCGTATTGGCAGCATGCGGATTATTCGATATTTCAGTTTTACCAGTGGAATCATACAGGTCAATTGAAGTAGGAATCTGGCGTTTTGGATGGTCACAGCTCTGGCTCTATTTGACCTACACACAAAGAAAATGTAATAACTTGTGTGGAATTCGAACTCAAGATATATGTTAGAAAAGATGGTTAACGGAAGGGATAGACGTTTGTCCCATTGTTCGAATACAGGGCATAGAGTCTCAGAATGAAGTTTGGACTTTTCACTACACCAAAACTTGTGATAAGTTTGGGTGTAGTGGGAGCTAGAGGGAGCTATAATATCAGTAATCGGCAAATCTGACAGTTTTATTTTCTACACTTTGTAAGTTTGATCAATGTTTTACGCCGCGCTCAAGATTGTTCCAATTTTATGTCGATGCTAGTGGGGTTTAGTGGGGGAGAAACCAGGGCTTTTTGTCCAGAGGAAACCTCGACATTCGGCAAGTGTCTGGTATCTCTTTCACTCAGGGAGACAACGTGTTGAATATCTCGTAGAATGGCACGAGATCTCGATTGACAAGGAAAGTCAACTCTGCTACATAAGGATACTTTAACGTGAGTGTCATTCTATGTTATTATTTCGAGGATGTTTAATGCAAGTGACAGATTGAACGTTATAAAGAACTATTGAAAACATTTATAATCAATGTATTACAAAATGTTCCAGAAAATTCTACTGACTAAGGCCAGGCTTTTGTCAGTCGTCAACCTAATGAAATATCATAGGTTTAGTTTATTACAACAATTTACGATGGGGGTATAAAGGTCTAAATGATATACCTCTTTTTAACAGAATTAGAAACTTGTCTCCATGGTTAATTTAGACAAGAAGATTTTCACTGTGCCCGTGTGTTTTAGTGGTCATAAATATAATCAATGTATTACAAAGTGTTCCAGAAAATTCTACTGACTAAGGCCAAGCTCCTGTCAGTCGTCAACCTAATGAAATATCATAGGTTTAGTTTATTACAACAATTTATGATGGGGTATAAAGGTCTAAATGATATACCTCTTTTTAACAGAATTAGAAACTTGTCTCCATGGTTAATTTAGACAAGAAGATTTTCACTGTGCCCGTGTGTTTTAGTGTTCATAAATATAATTGTTTAACTGACTTTCAATACTTTATTACTTATATATCAACACTTTCCCATATCAGCTTTGTTTTTAATTTAAACATTAACTCTTACTTAGAATTGTATGTTTTATATTTCTTAATAACTTAGTGAGGGACTGGTTCACGTAGAATGAAATGTTCCAAGTATCTATAATTTAAGTTGTTTCATTAAGGACTTGGAAATTAAGATTATAAGTAGTTTTTGTATAAGGCCGACATTCTCAGAATACTTTTTAAAGAATTTTTTAAAACCAATTTTGATAAACTTCAATTGGAAAGAAATGCTTTTCGATAAAGATTTAACTCGAAGTTTTAATACTACTGTTTGCTTTCTTATTTTCGAACTGAAAAACAACAAAAACCACGAACGCACAAATGGTAAAAATGAGAACAAAAAGGTGAAGATATTTGTAACTTGGGTGTGACTAAATATACCGCCTTCCTTAAAAGCTTTAACTTCTTAAACCGTATATTTTTGTCTCATACAATAGAGATGAATGGATGAATGGGGAAAACATTGTACGTTAAATGTCAGAAGTTCTGACTAAACACTCAAGATGGCGGAAAGTCGCGTGCAAAGAACAGAAAGGAAATACCACAGAAATAACCAGAAATAACTTTAGTAGCTTAAAATATTTCTAACAGTCAAGCAAAAGACCAAAGTGTAGGACTAAGAATATATGTGAGTCACGGAGACTTAAAAAAACTGTTTGTACTAACTACTGATTTTTATGTATACAATATAACCGTCACAGTTGCCATGCAGTTCTTTAGACAGGTTTTTATAAAGTCCAACACTCGTGGGTCTATGTCATATATAGCATTTAATACATTTGTTTGATTCCTTGATTGATTGGTGTTTTACGCCGGACTCAAGATTAACCCACTTATATGACGACGTTGCCATGTGGAAGGGGGTGGGGGCTCTTTATTCAGAAGTAACTGCCGTTTTCAGTACAAATAGGTTTTTTAAAATTTAATTTGGACTGCGTGACATTCACCATTCGACCCAGCAAGCCTGTGTTGGACTTGTAGGTTATCCTTCTGATAGCTAAGTCGTCGAGTTCCCGGAATTTTTAAAAAAAAATTCTGGTTGTTAAGAGAACCTCGGCGTTTGAAGTGTCATACAAAGGTATTAATTGACGTTAAATTAAACAATATTGGTAAAGCCAGTTGCTTTTACGAACCCAAGATGTGTGCAAATGCTGGTCACAATTCAACTAGCTGGGAGGAATGGGTACATTTGGGGGGTTTCTAGCTGTTACAAATCTAAACGTATCAAATTTTTATACTGCATTTAGAAGTTGAAATGTTACAATAAGGTGAAGAATTACTTATGGATAACAACTTCTTGGTTTATTACGATGTAAGAACTACAACGACGTCGTCACCCAATAAACCAAGAAGTTGTTATCCATAAGTAATTCTTCGCCTTATACCTAATCGTACATCTGCAAGCTTAACATCAACACAAAGCTCGTCTTTTGTACATTTTGTTCCTATCGCAAAAACATCACTTCCGTGGGATACATTTTCTCTTAGACTAAAACAAGCAACATCTCTGGTACTGTTGATGACGTTTCGCACAGCTCTATATTGTGGGAAGAATAATTGTTTTTTATCAGTTATATGTTGATGCATAGCTGCACGGGTTCGAATCCTGACAGGTACAAGTCATCGTTATTCTTAGACAATAAAAGCAAATAAATACTCTAAATTTATCACAATGGAAATGTTGTGAATTTTTTGTAATTTTCGTATACATGTATAACAAAAATATGTTTCTTCAATTATTATTATTTTTAAGAGGGCTGCTACTTGATTCTATTGACTGTTTTGCATGATAACTTTGATAATATGGTTCGTTAGTGTGAACCTGGTAAAGGTACATCTGCGATCCACGCAAAGACGTATATATATTAAAAATTGGGTATAGAAATGGTATAGAAACAGCCTCTTGACAAAGTGATAGTTAAATCAAAAATAGAAGATCTCATTTATTTGAATCGAAAACCTGAACCTAAGACATAAAACTACTTTTTTAAAATACCGTCTTTTGATTTTAGGAAAAAAAATATCTGAGATTGGCTGGAAGCGAAATCTGCCAGAATTGAAACGCTTTTTATATATTCGGAGAATCAAGACATTCAATTGGATTGTTGTCAGTTCCTGTACAAATCTAAGTGGTAGGACTTGGAGTAAAGGAAAATTAGGTTCATCATTTCTGATTCACGAACCGAAGATCTGTGAGAAATGCAAATTCAAATAACCGGGACGAACATTTATTTATTTTAGGCCCAAGTTAATTCTCAAGATAAATCTTTTATCTTCTGGAAACTGATTTATTCCATGAATCATACAATTTGCTTTTATTTGAAAACATAGCCGACAATTTCTTAATTTAATTTTAACGAAAAAAAAACCCCACAACATTTTGACATGCAGTTAATGCAACTTCAACTTCTTCTAACTGCAATAAAAAAAACCTGTTTTTCGGGTGTTTTGATGTGTTTTTCGCATTAATTTCTCTTATGTGATCAATACAATAGGTTTTCCTGTACAACTCACATCTTATCACTATCACCATTTTCAGCCACAGCACGTCATTGAGTTATTTCTTATCAGGGACTAAGGTCGGGTTTAAACTCTCGCTATAGGTTTCCCATATTTTATGACTAGGCTATATATGAACACGGGGTTGGTATGGATAACAAACTTCTTGATTTATCCATACCAACCCCGTGTTCATTGGCAGTTCAACTTCTAAATGCCACTTAAACAACTGACGCTAATAAAGTAATATAGTTGTTCACCTTTTTTGCGAGCGGCAAATTTGTATATAACGAATGGATATGTTACTTACCAAAAAAGGTATTTTAACTTCAAGATGAAATGAGTCCAGATAAGTCAAGATAAAATGATTCAATTAAATGTGTAAATGAAACCAGCCCTAACAAACTTTTTAAAACAATGTCAAATATAACTCTGCCCACATGGGGTCAGAAAGGGTAGGTGTAAACGATGAGACAGAAAGCATCAGTTTTAATGGCTGTGTTATCTCTGCTATTGAACCAAATGCTTTTTTGCCATATTCTTGTCTGAATCAAAACAGATAAACGACAGTGTCTGGAAAAGATCGATTTAGTTGAGGTTGCATTCGGAATCCTCCATTCAATAACTCCGAAAACATCAAAACGTTTCATATCGATTTTACAGTAAATCAAAAAGCCATGTGATGTTTTAAGGAAATACCAACATCTGTTGTATTATTCTGTATAGACAATAAATCTAAGCTTAGAAAAAAACACACGCATTAATTTTTCGCTGTTATTTTCTGTCTCAGAATCAATTAAAAATATCAGCGTTTTTTTCTACAGTTTCTTTGAATTATAACCTTCTTTGGGAGATACTACTAAAAAATTGGGCCATTTTTTTTATCATTACAAATCATAGAGCAAACAAAGAATTAAACTTTTCGCAAAATCGTTGATCCTAAAAAAAATTAATTTTCCGGGTTCCAATAAATAAAGCAATTAATCCATGTTAATAAGAATAGAAGAGAGGCGATGAAAAGGTTTTGGGCGATGTACATACCTCCAGCATTATCGATGCAGCCATTCAATAAGGTGGTAATCTCGTCGTGAGCTGACGGGTTAGCTTTTCCCTCTTACACTATATAAATTTTTCACAATATGATTGCAATTTTTTAAAGTCCGTTTTCAGCAACTGTGTCAGCCGATTAAATCTTTTCCAGTCTGTTTGAATCGTCGTTGAATATTTGAACCATCAGTTTTAGATTGATATATACAAGACACCGTCAACTCTCTGTAAGCAATATCACATGCGGAGATGATCTACTTATAGCTCTGGCTATCTTAATCAAAGTTAATGAAATCAAGTCCTTCAGAGTGATGTACCAAATCGGCTGCCTCCGTATCAGATACCGTTTGCCTTGTTGGTGTTATAGTTCAGTTTGTCTGTCCGAGTTTTTACAGACCGGAACGCTATACATGACTAAATTAAACACGTATACCTGTCTTAAGTATATCCGTTAGGTGTGACAGTCTATTAAATAGGTACAAACGTCTAAGTTGGTCTAAGTATACCGGGTCACTCGTTAATGCTATCTCGTCAGTTCACTATATCATCAATGAGTCCTAGCCTTGTTGTAGCATGGTGTTAACACAACACTGAAGGTACCGCCTCTTAGCTTGAGAACCGTCACACCCTAACGGCCGTAAGAAGCGCTGCCTGCTTTCTTTCGGCCAATCCCTGTCCCTAATTATCGCTTGATTGATTGCCCAGTTCTGCCCACAGCCGTCCCCGACACCTTCCCCTAACAGAGGGATGTTTTCAAACAAGATTTACCATGCCGGTGATTGTTGCTAACAACTAAAAGCACTGGGAAATATCATACTTATTAAAGATTTTTTTCTATCACTTGAAAGGTTTCGTCAATTAGAAAATAATTCACGATGCTGTTTTTGAACCCTGTTCAAGAACAATTTCACGCGACTCCATAACAACCACCTCACGCGCTGGGGAATCAATACGAAGGGTGTCGTCTGCTTTCGTCATTATTGACAAAGAATAAAAAGACATTATTAAAGTAAGCCATACTGTTAAAATAAACGAGAATATTAGACAGAAAAAAAAGAAACAAACACTTGAATACGCATCTATCCCAATGGATGTGCTACAAACAGAACACAAACTAAATTTGATATAAGTATGATGTTGATAAATCATTGAAACCATCAGTAAGGTCTATATATCATACTGTATCAATCGTCATCCATATCACACCAATGTAACAGCTACTTCTTTTTCCATAGTATTTTTTTTATTTCGGCGATATATTCAGATAGAATTCATCTTTGATAACTACAACAAACGTTATATTCCTACGAAATATCCGTCCGACACTACGAAACCTGGAAAGTTTTCCACATACCATACTCATTCTCATATTTCATTTTTATTTGATCTGAGTGGAATTTGAACCTGCGACGCAATGCCGCTATGACTAGGTATGTATAAGCATTTGATTGATTGGTTGATTGGTGTTTTACACCGCACTCAAGATTATTTCCCTTATATGGCGGCGTTGCCAGGTTTAGTGGAAGAGGAAACCGGGCCCATTGCCCGGAGGAAACCCCCGACCTTTGGTGAGTACCTGGCAACTCTTCCACATACTGCGACAGAGTGAAACATCCATTTAGAATTTTCTCAATCTTTATTTGGCCTGAGTGTGATTCGAACCCGCGCCTCATCGATGAAAGGTCTGTGTGGGACTGAGGGACGATCACTCTAACCCACTGGACTAATTGGACATTAACCGTTCTTACATAACATTAAGACTTCCTTACATTACATATTTTTGCCGTTAATTTCGATAAATAAATTAGTAGAAACTTGGTTGTTAAACCAATATACAAAGAATTTTTTTATTTATTTATTTATTTATTCATTCACCAATCATTGTTTACATAACAAATATACATTCAAATTAGGGTATAGTTTGGCGGGAATTAAGTCCCATAAGGACTTGTTCTCTCAGACAAATTAGGAGAATTATGAATAATGTTGCAGCTTGGTTTCTTAGTGGAATGGTGTGGATATATTTACCTTGTATAAATAAAGGGGCGAAAACAGTATTTGGGCGAGGCTTAATTGCTTGTTTTTTAATTTACCTTTAAGCTATTTTTTCTAAATTCCAAATCGTTTTATTATTTATTTATATTTTGTTTGACGAATTGCTGGATTTTTTTAAAGTGTAGGCTGTGTGAGGTTTCTATTTCCTTAGCAAAGTTGAAGATGACCCCGTGTGTCTAAAATAGGTCAGTTTATATAAAAGAAGCAGGTGAAAAGCTACAAAAAGTGGTCAGGTCGAATGAAAGGTAACAGAGTCGTATCAAATAAACAGAAAGAACATATATATTGCTGTTGTAGATTTAAATCGAAGGCTATCGTATGACTCACAATTTTCTCTGGTCTCCCTGTTAGCGTGAGATCCGAAGAGATTTAAGGGTATCACTAAAATTGAGGGTGATAATATAATTGCGAGCCGCGATAATCGGTCGATACCATCTCGGCCTTTCGCGACTGTCTGGGAGAGCTACTCACTTCCGCGTAGAGAGATGCTAATAGCTCGAGAAAGGGAGCCGGACACATATGGCAGTTTTGGCCACAAATGGAGGACACATATGGTTATTACGAAACCTGTAACCATAGAAATCCAAATTATCTTCAGACACCTGAAAAGTATTATTTTGCATTTTAATTTGACCAAACTGCGATCAGCCAGATAAATTGTACCACATCTTTTGCAAGGAAAATCACACTTAAACGATAGACCTACGATCGCCTTTGTGGGTCGGACTTGTGAGCCTCGAAAAACTGGGTCACATAAAACTCCTGTCAGTAATGAAAATGTAAAATCAGAACCTCTGCAACACTTTTGAATTTATAACTAGGTCTGATTGAAATTCAAAAACTAAATTAAAGATAAAAAGATCACAGTAAAATTTGCGTTTGGCATCCAAAGCATGAACGATTAGAGTTCGGCTTCCACTAAAACCAGTTCTCCGTCAATATGTCGTGGGATTGAGTCACACTAGAACCATTAAATGCATCTTCAAACTAAAGGTTATAAACTCGAGGTACATAAAAAAGTTGACGTACATAAATCTTAAATAATAAAACAAAGAAATAAAGCCAGACTTACATATTAAAAACTACATCTTCCCGTTTTTATTCCATACTCATACAAAACGATAAGCCAATTTTCCACTCCTTTTTCCCACGAAATGCTGTCTTTAATTGGAGACAATTTGTAAAACTATTCATGTGTAAAGCTATAGACATTTAAAGGTCCGATAGCTTATATATTTAGCCTCAAGTGAGACCAACACATACTTGTATTATTATTGTCTAAATGTGCCATTTAATGAAATAGCGGAACCTAATTCGGTTGAAAATTAGCATTACACTATTGAATTAAATTTGCGTCACTCACAAGTGAAAGATGCCATACTGATAATTAACAATACTTCTTTGGATACAATTGAAAGTCTTGAAAACAATACGTATAAAAGTATATAGCAATACTTAAACAACAACGTAGTACAACTATCTGGTCGTTATTAGATGAAAAAGTAATAACTTTACTTAACTTTTATCGATATATTTTGGTATTTTGTATTGCCAGATCTTAACATTTATCCGAAAGCTAAGAAAATTCAAGTAGGATGCTAAAACTGCATGAAAGCAGATATAAACAAAAACTACGGTAAACTTCAGTCACTTAAAGTGGCATGAGCTGCCAAAATTCACACTTTTTTCATAATTTCTGATGGGCACAATAGTAAGAGGCTTTGACGGCCATTGAAAAACTAAATGATTGGCGTGGGAATAAGGAAAATCCATACAGTATGTGGCCTGTACTTACCGAAAACGTGTTCGAAAAGTAAACAAAATTTAAATAACCGGGACGACCATTCATTCATTCTAACACAAAGTTAGTTCAAAACAATACTTTATTGTATATTTTCGAGATTAGAAGCACTTAAAAGGTTCTTAATTATAAGTCTTGAGAAAAATAACCAATAATTTCACGATTCTGTTTTAACGTCAAAATATCAACATTTTGGAAGCTCATGCCACTTTAAAGACTTTTATATTAAGCAAAAACATAACTCAGGAGTATATATTAAAAAAACTAGATTTTCTAAATATTTGAAATAAAAATAAAAAGCAGAAAAATCTTTGCAGTTAAATATCCAATAGTGAGCAGCCCTAAAAGTAAAAGACTATCTCAGGTGTACTTAAGGCCCGTTCTCACTGTACGATTTGTCGTACCGACTAAAATGGATGCTTTTAATTGGTCAATATGATTTATTAACCAATCAAATGCATCCATTTTAATCGCATCCTACAAGTCGGTACGACAAATCGCACAGTGAGAACGGACCTTAAGATATTATGCGCTTGTAAAAGAAGCGCTTTAGAAATTCCGTCCCCTAAGAAACTGGTATCTAATAAATTGGCCCTGTATGTAATGTACTACACTGTATATGTTCCCTGATTAAAAAAGAAATGAAAAGAAACCAACAATTTCCATCTGAGGCAAAACGGACCAATATTGACTTCAAAACTGAAAATTCACGAATTCTCAAAAAATACCAAATCCGTGTCTTTTTAGAGCAACTAGCCTATAATTGCCCTCAAATGTCCTCAGATACCTTGAAATGTCCATCGAAAGCGAAAAAACCCGAAATTGAACCATTACCATATGTGTCCCAACGGCCTGTCTCCGTTAGGAGAAAGCCGTTTGTGGCCAGACCGGACACATATGGTGGACACTTTTGGCACTTTTATGAAATTTAAATTTTTGTCATTTCCAAATAAAAGACCAGCCTAAATCGTGTTAAAAACCACTTTCACTTTTTCCATGAGGTTTTTAGAAATATCAAAAAAAATATTTTTAAATATTTCTCGTCAGTATCCGAAACCCCCTCCGAAAGACCCTCATTCAAAACTAAACAAATTTAAGGAATTTCGCTGCTTTAAAGGCTACAAATACTGGCACATGAGTAGTACAACACATGCCGAAGATATTTAAACAGTTTTAAAGTCGAAAAAGTAATTAAATATCGTCAAATGTCGGAAAGCTAACAGTTCATATCAGGATGTACGTGTAGAAGTATATGGTTTCTGCCATACTGCACTACTGTCTAATAGATTATGCGCCATGTACTGAACCGAAGGTGTTTCTTGTTGCTGAAAAATGCCCAAAAAAACAAAAATTTCAATCTTCTCTCTACTCTGAAAGAAAAAAATCGAATATTGACTTCAAAACTGAAAATTCACGAATTCTCAAAAAATACCAAATCCGTGTCTTTTCAGAGCAACTAGCCTATAATTGCCCTCAAATGTCCTCAGATACCTTGAAATGTCCATCGAAAGCGAAAAAACCCGAAATTGAACCATTACCATATGTGTCCCAACGGCCTGTCTCCGTTAGGAGAAAGCCGTTTGTGGCCAGACCGGACACATATGGTGGACACTTTTGGCACTTTTATGAAATTTAAATTTTTGTCATTTCCAAATGAAAGACCAGCTTAAATCGTGTTCAAAACCACTTTCACTTTTTCCATGAGGTTTTTAGAAATATCAAAAAAATTATTTTTAAATATTTCTCGTCAGTATCCGAAACCCCCTCCGAAAGACCCTCATTCAAAACTTAACAAATTACAGGATTTTCGCTGCATTTAAAGCTACAAATACTGGCACATGAGTAGTAGAACACATGCCGAAGATATTTAAACAGTTTTAAAGTCGAAAAAGTAATTAAATATCGTCAAATGTCGGAAAGCTAACAGTTCATATCAGGATGTACGTGTAGAAGTATATGGTTTCTGCCATACTGCACTACTGTCTAATAGATTATGCGCCATGTACTGAACCGAAGGTGTTTCTTGTTGCTGAAAAATGCCCAAAAAAACAAAAATTTCAATCTTCTCTCTACTCTGAAAGAAAAAAATCGAATATTGACTTCAAAACTGAAAATTCACGAATTCTCAAAAAATACCAAATCCGTGTCTTTTTAGAGCAACTAGCCTATAATTGCCCTCAAATGTCCTCAGATACCTTGAAATGTCCATCGAAAGCGAAAAAACCCGAAATTGAACCATTACCATATGTGTCCCAACGGCCTGTCTCCGTTAGGAGAAAGCCGTTTGTGGCCAGACCGGACACATATGGTGGACACTTTTGGCACTTTTATGTAATTTAAATTTTTGTCATTTCCAAATAAAAGACCAGCCTAAATCGTGTTAAAAACCACTTTCACTTTTTCCATGAGGTTTTTAGAAATATCAAAAAAAATATTTTTAAATATTTCTCGTCAGTATCCGAAACCCCCTCCGAAAGACCCTCATTCAAAACTAAACAAATTTAAGGAATTTCGCTGCTTTAAAGGCTACAAATACTGGCACATGAGTAGTACAACACATGCCGAAGATATTTAAACAGTTTTAAAGTCGAAAAAGTAATTAAATATCGTCAAATGTCGGAAAGCTAACAGTTCATATCAGGATGTACGTGTAGAAGTATATGGTTTCTGCCATACTGCACTACTGTCTAATAGATTATGCGCCATGTACTGAACCGAAGGTGTTTCTTGTTGCTGAAAAATGCCCAAAAAAACAAAAATTTCAATCTTCTCTCTACTCTGAAAGAAAAAAATCGAATATTGACTTCAAAACTGAAAATTCACGAATTCTCAAAAAATACCAAATCCGTGTCTTTTCAGAGCAACTAGCCTATAATTGCCCTCAAATGTCCTCAGATACCTTGAAATGTCCATCGAAAGCGAAAAAACCCGAAATTGAACCATTACCATATGTGTCCCAACGGCCTGTCTCCGTTAGGAGAAAGCCGTTTGTGGCCAGACCGGACACATATGGTGGACACTTTTGGCACTTTTATGAAATTTAAATTTTTGTCATTTCCAAATGAAAGACCAGCTTAAATCGTGTTCAAAACCACTTTCACTTTTTCCATGAGGTTTTTAGAAATATCAAAAAAATTATTTTTAAATATTTCTCGTCAGTATCCGAAACCCCCTCCGAAAGACCCTCATTCAAAACTTAACAAATTACAGGATTTTCGCTGCATTTAAAGCTACAAATACTGGCACATGAGTAGTAGAACACATGCCGAAGATATTTAAACAGTTTTAAAGTCGAAAAAGTAATTAAATATCGTCAAATGTCGGAAAGCTAACAGTTCATATCAGGATGTACGTGTAGAAGTATATGGTTTCTGCCATACTGCACTACTGTCTAATAGATTATGCGCCATGTACTGAACCGAAGGTGTTTCTTGTTGCTGAAAAATGCCCAAAAAAACAAAAATTTCAATCTTCTCTCTACTCTGAAAGAAAAAAATCGAATATTGACTTCAAAACTGAAAATTCACGAATTCTCAAAAAATACCAAATCCGTGTCTTTTTAGAGCAACTAGCCTATAATTGCCCTCAAATGTCCTCAGATACCTTGAAATGTCCATCGAAAGCGAAAAAACCCGAAATTGAACCATTACCATATGTGTCCCAACGGCCTGTCTCCGTTAGGAGAAAGCCGTTTGTGGCCAGACCGGACACATATGGTGGACACTTTTGGCACTTTTATGAAATTTAAATTTTTGTCATTTCCAAATAAAAGACCAGCCTAAATCGTGTTAAAAACCACTTTCACTTTTTCCATGAGGTTTTTAGAAATATCAAAAAAAATATTTTTAAATATTTCTCGTCAGTATCCGAAACCCCCTCCGAAAGACCCTCATTCAAAACTAAACAAATTTAAGGAATTTCGCTGCTTTAAAGGCTACAAATACTGGCACATGAGTAGTACAACACATGCCGAAGATATTTAAACAGTTTTAAAGTCGAAAAAGTAATTAAATATCGTCAAATGTCGGAAAGCTAACAGTTCATATCAGGATGTACGTGTAGAAGTATATGGTTTCTGCCATACTGCACTACTGTCTAATAGATTATGCGCCATGTACTGAACCGAAGGTGTTTCTTGTTGCTGAAAAATGCCCAAAAAAACAAAAATTTCAATCTTCTCTCTACTCTGAAAGAAAAAAATCGAATATTGACTTCAAAACTGAAAATTCACGAATTCTCAAAAAATACCAAATCCGTGTCTTTTCAGAGCAACTAGCCTATAATTGCCCTCAAATGTCCTCAGATACCTTGAAATGTCCATCGAAAGCGAAAAAACCCGAAATTGAACCATTACCATATGTGTCCCAACGGCCTGTCTCCGTTAGGAGAAAGCCGTTTGTGGCCAGACCGGACACATATGGTGGACACTTTTGGCACTTTTATGAAATTTAAATTTTTGTCATTTCCAAATGAAAGACCAGCTTAAATCGTGTTCAAAACCACTTTCACTTTTTCCATGAGGTTTTTAGAAATATCAAAAAAATTATTTTTAAATATTTCTCGTCAGTATCCGAAACCCCCTCCGAAAGACCCTCATTCAAAACTTAACAAATTACAGGATTTTCGCTGCATTAAAAGCTACAAATACTGGCACATGAGTAGTAGAACACATGCCGAAGATATTTAAACAGTTTTAAAGTCGAAAAAGTAATTAAATATCGTCAAATGTCGGAAAGCTAACAGTTCATATCAGGATGTACGTGTAGAAGTATATGGTTTCTGCCATACTGCACTACTGTCTAATAGATTATGCGCCATGTACTGAACCGAAGGTGTTTCTTGTTGCTGAAAAATGCCCAAAAAAACAAAAATTTCAATCTTCTCTCTACTCTGAAAGAAAAAAATCGAATATTGACTTCAAAACTGAAAATTCACGAATTCTCAAAAAATACCAAATCCGTGTCTTTTTAGAGCAACTAGCCTATAATTGCCCTCAAATGTCCTCAGATACCTTGAAATGTCCATCGAAAGCGAAAAAACCCGAAATTGAACCATTACCATATGTGTCCCAACGGCCTGTCTCCGTTAGGAGAAAGCCATTTGTGGCCAGACCGGACACATATGGTGGACACTTTTGGCACTTTTATGAAATTTAAATTTTTGTCATTTCCAAATGAAAGACCAGCCTAAATCATGTTAAAAACCACTTTCACTTTTTCCATGAGGTTTTTAGAAATATCTAAAAAAATATTTTTAAATATTTCTTGTCAGTATCCGAAACCCCCTCCGAAAGACCCTCATTCAAAACTAAACAAATTTAAGGAATTTCGCTGCTTTTAAAGCTACAAATACTGGCACATGAGTAATGCAACATATACCGAAGATAATTGAAAAGTTTTAAAGCCGAAAAAGTAATTAAATATCGTCAAATGTCGAAAAGCTAACAGTTCATATCAGGATGTACGTGTAGAAGAATATGGTTTCTGCCATACTGAACTACTATCTAATAGATTTTATGCCAGGTATTGGACCGTATATGTTTCCTATGTATAAACAAGAGTTGTAGTAAACTCAACATACGCCCGCCGTGGCAAAGTCGAACCGCTACGATTAACAACTTAACATTTAATATAACATTTGTTTTAATTTCATCAATTAGAATTTCTTGTTCACATCAGAAGTTTTTCTTTTTTGAATTTGATGAAGTTGCAACTAAATACCAGTACGTTATAGTACACATATATTATCTGTTAATTTCCATCACAGTTTAATTGCAAAAACTGAAATGTGGCTGTTTTGACATTGCTCTTATCAATCAATACAATAGCTTACAATTCTTGAATTTTAACAGTTTTCACTGGGACACTGTTCTATTGGACTTGGCTGTAGTTTTATTACAAAGCAAACAATCTTCAGGCTGACCACTGATATGCTGGTGTGTAAATATACAAACCTTGGATGTCATTGTCCCCTTATCTCTATTTAAACAGCCACTCTGATAAATACCAGATGGGTAATAAAGTGGGGAAAATGGTCTTTTTTTGTTCTTATAGTGCACATTAAACTTTCCAAGAAAACAGTCTCAAAATGTATGAATTAATTGGCTTCCAGTATTAATCTGGACCAAGTGTACTCCAAAAAGCATTTATATATATATATTAATATAATGATATATTATGTAATATTCCCATCCGCTCGTTTTGATATAATCTCTCCAATTCTTTTAGAGTATATATACCTTATAGGTAGATGATATGTCGCATACCAAATTTGATTTGGGTACACATATTTTTTGTCTGTTTTCAGGTTTTTTTTATCAGAAATGTGTACCTGATGTTTAATATATATATATTAATATATATATATTAAACATCAGGTATATATACCTTATAGGTAGATGATATGTCGCATACCAAATTTGATTTGGGTACACATATTTTTTGTCTGTTTTCAGGTTTTTTTTATCAGAAATGTGTACCTGATGTTTAATATATATATATTAAACATCAGGTACACATTTCTGATAAAAAAAACCTGAAAACAGACAAAAAATATGTGTACCCAAATCAAATTTGGTATGCGACATATCATCTACCTATAAGGTATATATACTCTAAAAGAATTGGAGAGATTATATCAAAACGAAAGAAGTTCTGGAGCCGCAAGGGAATATTACATAATCCAATAGGGCTGCCATATTATGCAACAGGTGATGTCAGAAATGGTACGTAAAACAACGTCTGCCCATAAGGTATATACTCTGAAAGAATCGCCAAGATCGGATCAAAACTTTAGAAGTTATGGAGCGGATGGGAATATTACATAATCCTATATGGCTGCCATATTATGCAACGAGTGAAGTCAGAAATGGTACATGACACACCATCTGCCCATAAAGTATATACTCTGAAAGAATTGTCAAGATCGGATCAAAACTCTTCAAGTTATGGAGCGGAAGGGAACGAAGATATAGACTAAGACAGAATATTACATAATCCAATGTAGAAGCCATATTATACAATGGACAATGTTCTTAATGGTTCATGACACACCTTCTACCCCTAGAGTATATGTTGTAAAAAAATTGTAAAGATCGGATCAAAACTCTTCAAGTTATGGATCGGAAGAGAACGAAGATATAGACTAAGACAGAATACTACATAATCCAATGTAGAAGCCACATTATGCAATCGACGATGTCATAAATGGTTCATGACACACCTTCTACCCACAAGGTATATGTTGTGAAAGAATTGTAAAGATTAGATTAATACTCTTCAAGTTATGGAGCGGAAAGGGATCCGGGACGGACGGCCGGACGGACGGACGGACGGACGGCGCTGGTGATACCATAATACGACCGACTTTTTCGTATAAAAATGCAAAGAAACCAAGAATTTTAATCTACTCTCTACTCTGAAAGAAAATAAGACCAATATTGACTTCAAAACTGAAAATTCACGAATTAATTAATTCACGAATATTTCTAAAAATCTCATGGAAAAGGTGAAAGTGGTTTTTTACATGATTTAGGCTGGTCTTTCATTTGGAAATGAAAAAAATTTAAATTTCATAAAAGTGCCAAAAGTGTCCACCATCTTTTTCTACAACTACATCCTGATATGAACTGTTAGCTTTCCAACATTTGACGATATTTAATTACTTCTTCGTCTTTATAACTTTTTAATTATCTTCGGTATGTGTAGTACTACTCATGTGCCAGTATTTGTAGCTTTAAAAGCAGAGAAATTCTTTAAATTTGTTTAGTTTTGAATGAGGGTCTTTCGGAAGGGGGTTTCGGATACTGACGAGAAATATTTAAAAATAAATTTTTAGATATTTCTAAAAACCTCATGGAAAGTGAAAGTGGTTTTTAACATGATTTAAGCTGGTCTTTCATTTGGAAATGACAAAAATTTAAATTTCATAAAAGTGCCAAAAGTGTCCACCATATGTGTCCGGTCTGGCCACAAACGGCTTTCTCCTAACGGAGACAGGCCGTTGGGACACATATGGTAATGGTTCAATTTCGTGTTTTTTCGCTTTCGATGGACATTTCAAGGTATCTGAGGACATTTGAGGGCAATTATAGGCTAGTTGCTCTAAAAAGACACGGATTTGGTATTTTTTGAGAATTCGTGAATTTTCAGTTTTGAAGTCAATATTGATCTTTTTCTTTTTCAGAGTAGAGAGTAGATTGAAATTCTTGGTGTCTTTGCATTTTTCATCCACAGGAAACACATACGGTTTAATACATGACGTATAAGCTATTAAGTCGTAGTTGAGTATGGTAGAAACCCATATTATTCTACACCTACATCCTGATATGAACTGTTAGCTTTCCGACATTTGACGATATTTAATTACTTTTTCGGCTTTAAAACTTTTCAATTATCTTCGGTATATGTTGCATTACTCATGTGCCAGTATTTGTAGCTTTAAAAGCAGCGAAATTCCTTAAATTTGTTTAGTTTTGAATGAGGGTCTTTCGGAGGGGGTTTCGGATACTGACAAGAAATATTTAAAAATATTTTTTTAGATATTTCTAAAAACCTCATGGAAAAAGTGAAAGTGGTTTTTAACATGATTTAGGCTGGTCTTTCATTTGGAAATGACAAAAATTTAAATTTCATAAAAGTGCCAAAAGTGTCCACCATATGTGTCCGGTCTGGCCACAAACGGCTTTCTCCTAACGGAGACAGGCCGTTGGGACACATATGGTAATGGTTCAATTTCGGGTTTTTTCGCTTTCGATGGACATTTCAAGGTATCTGAGGACATTTGAGGGCAATTATAGGCTAGTTGCTCTAAAAAGACACGGATTTGGTATTTTTTGAGAATTCGTGAATTTTCAGTTTTGAAGTCAATATTCGAATTTTTTCTTTCAGAGTAGAGAGAAGATTGAAATTTTTGTTTTTTTTTGGCATTTTTCAGCAACAAGAAACACCTTCGGTTCAGTACATGGCGCATAATCTATTAGACAGTAGTGCAGTATGGCAGAAACCATATACTTCTACACGTACATCCTGATATGAACTGTTAGCTTTCCGACATTTGACGATATTTAATTACTTTTTCCACTTTAAAACTGTTTAAATATCTTCGGCATGTGTTCTACTACTCATGTGCCAGTATTTGTAGCTTTAAATGCAGCGAAAATCCTGTAATTTGTTAAGTTTTGAATGAGGGTCTTTCGGAGGGGGTTTCGGATACTGACGAGAAATATTTAAAAATAATTTTTTTGATATTTCTAAAAACCTCATGGAAAAAGTGAAAGTGGTTTTTAACATGATTTAAGCTGGTCTTTCATTTGGAAATGACAAAAATTTAAATTTCATAAAAGTGCCAAAAGTGTCCACCATATGTGTCCGGTCTGGCCACAAACGGCTTTCTCCTAACGGAGACAGGCCGTTGGGACACATATGGTAATGGTTCAATTTCGGGTTTTTTCGCTTTCGATGGACATTTCAAGGTATCTGAGGACATTTGAGGGCAATTATAGGCTAGTTGCTCTAAAAAGACACGGATTTGGTATTTTTTGAGAATTCGTGAATTTTCAGTTTTGAAGTCAATATTCGATTTTTTTCTTTCAGAGTAGAGAGAAGATTGAAATTTTTGTTTTTTTTGGGCATTTTTCAGCAACAAGAAACACCTTCGGTTCAGTACATGGCGCATAATCTATTAGACAGTAGTGCAGTATGGCAGAAACCATATACTTCTACACGTACATCCTGATATGAACTGTTAGCTTTCCGACATTTGACGATATTTAATTACTTTTTCGACTTTAAAACTGTTTAAATATCTTCGGCATGTGTTCTACTACTCATGTGCCAGTATTTGTAGCTTTAAATGCAGCGAAAATCCTGTAATTTGTTAAGTTTTGAATGAGGGTCTTTCGGAGGGGGTTTCGGATACTGACGAGAAATATTTAAAAATAATTTTTTTGATATTTCTAAAAACCTCATGGAAAAAGTGAAAGTGGTTTTGAACACGATTTAAGCTGGTCTTTCATTTGGAAATGACAAAAATTTAAATTTCATAAAAGTGCCAAAAGTGTCCACCATATGTGTCCGGTCTGGCCACAAACGGCTTTCTCCTAACGGAGACAGGCCGTTGGGACACATATGGTAATGGTTCAATTTCGGTTTTTTTCGCTTTCGATGGACATTTCAAGGTATCTGAGGACATTTGAGGGCAATTATAGGCTAGTTGCTCTGAAAAGACACGGATTTGGTATTTTTTGAGAATTCGTGAATTTTCAGTTTTGAAGTCAATATTCGATTTTTTTCTTTCAGAGTAGAGAGAAGATTGAAATTTTTGTTTTTTTGGGCATTTTTCAGCAACAAGAAACACCTTCGGTTCAGTACATGGCGCATGATCTATTAGACAGTAGTGCAGTATGGCAGAAACCATATACTTCTACACGTACATCCTGATATGAACTGTTAGCTTTCCGACATTTGACGATATTTAATTACTTTTTCCACTTTAAAACTGTTTAAATATCTTCGGCATGTGTTCTACTACTCATGTGCCAGTATTTGTAGCTTTAAATGCAGCGAAAATCCTGTAATTTGTTAAGTTTTGAATGAGGGTCTTTCGGAGGGGGTTTCGGATACTGACGAGAAATATTTAGAAATAATTTTTTTGATATTTCTAAAAACCTCATGGAAAAAGTGAAAGTGGTTTTTAACATGATTTAAGCTGGTCTTTCATTTGGAAATGACAAAAATTTAAATTTCATAAAAGTGCCAAAAGTGTCCACCATATGTGTCCGGTCTGGCCACAAACGGCTTTCTCCTAACGGAGACAGGCCGTTGGGACACATATGGTAATGGTTCAATTTCGGGTTTTTTCGCTTTCGATGGACATTTCAAGGTATCTGAGGACATTTGAGGGCAATTATAGGCTAGTTGCTCTAAAAAGACACGGATTTGGTATTTTTTGAGAATTCGTGAATTTTCAGTTTTGAAGTCAATATTGATCTTTTTCTTTGTCAGAGTAGAGAGTAGATTGAAATTCTTGGTGTCTTTGCATTTTTCATCCACAGGAAACACATACGGTTTAATACATGACGTATAAGCTATTAAGTCGTAGTTGAGTATGGAAGAAACCCATATTATTCTACACCTACATCCTGATATGAACTGTTAGCTTTCCGACATTTGACGATATTTAATTACTTTTTCGGCTTTAAAACTTTTCAATTATCTTCGGTATATGTTGCATTACTCATGTGCCAGTATTTGTAGCTTTAAAAGCAGCGAAATTCCTCAAATTTGTTTAGTTTCGAGTGAGGGTCTTTCGGAGGGGGTTTCGGATACTGACAAGAAATAATTAAAAATAAATTTTTAGATATTTCTAAAAACCTTATGGAAAAGGTGAAAGTGGTTTTGAACATGATTTAGGCTGGTCTTTCATTTGGAAATGACAAAAATTTAAATTTCATAAAAGTGCCAAAAGTGTCCACCATATGTGTCCGGTCTGGCCACAAACGGCTTTCTCCTAACGGAGACAGGCCGTTGGGACACATATGGTAATGGTTCAATTTCGGGTTTTTTCGCTTTCGATGGACATTTCAAGGTATCTGAGGACATTTGAGGGCAATTATAGGCTAGTTGCTCTGAAAAGACACAGATTTGGTATTTTTGAGAATTCGTGAATTTTCAGTTTTGAAGTCATAATTGGTCTTTTTTTCTTTCAGAGTAGAGAGTAGATTGAAATTCTTGGTTTCTTTGCATTTATCATCCATAGGAAACATATACGGTCCAATACATGGCGTATTCTCTATTAGATAGTAGTTGAGTATGGCAGAAACCATATTCTTCTACACTTTCCGACATTTGACGATAAATAATTACTTTTTAGATTTTTGACAAAAACTGTTTAAATACTTTCGGTCCACATTTATACGACAATGGTTTGATTAAACTCTGCGTTAGAAAAGACTTAGATGATGGATTTGGGTGAATTCGGAAAATTTATGCTTATAAGTAAATAGTCCATCGCCTGTAGCTAGATTTGGATCCGATATGCATTGGGAAAAGGCTTGTTGGCGTTTGACTTCTCTTCTATATGCCAAGTCAGCCCAGAAGGCTTCCAGGGTTGTATTGAAGATGGATGTGATGATAGTGGAAATTCGAACCATTGACGCATAGGTGGAAAGCTCCTCGGTGCGTGGGCGTCCAGTGACCTATACTCTATACTGATTGCTTGTTTATTTGGTGCTTTATTCCTCACGCCAGATTATTTAACTTATAGGACGATGTTGCCAAGTTTATTAGTGGGGGGTGGGTGGGGGGGACTATACCTTGAGTTAACTGCAGTCCTAACGTTGGTACTCGAATACCACATTAAAACTGTTACTATTTCGGGGCTAAATGGGATTAGGCCCCGCGACCCGCTGTTGGAGGGCTGGTCGATTTGAGCGTGCAACACACCTACCGCCCGCACGCATTATTTTTGGGCTGATAAGACAATCACGTTTTGGGGTAAAATAGGGTGTAAAACGGGCTCTTTGCACGTAGGCATACCTGGCAAGTTTATAATGAAAAGCGAATAAGATCCAAATAAGAACTATCCATTGCCTGAGCGGGAATCGAAGCAAGGGTGCTTTCGAAGAACATCTATGAAATGTTCGGTGACATTTAGAAAATAAAATGTTGCTAAAAGAACTGATCTGTCTTAAGAAGAGCATATTTTAGGACTGCAGATTTCATTTGATGCAGGGATTATGATTAAAATGTTCACTCTGCCAGCAGTATCCGTTGACCCAGTTTTATCTCAGTTTTGTGAGGGTCACAAGGCGTACTCTCAAACGCGAAATATGTTTTTCAAAGAAATCAGTGGTAAAACTAAATATTTATGTTTCTTTTTTCTCTTCAAATACTTCAGTCACAGTCCATCATGAGTTTCGTTACTGAATTTATCAAATTCTGGATTTCTATGGTTACAGGTTTCGCAGTGACCACATGTGTCCTCCATTTGTGGCCAAAACTGCCATATGTGTCCGGCTCCCTTTCTCGAGCTAATGACATATGCGCGTAGATCGTTCGCGGATATCAAAACGTGCGTTCTTGGAGCATTGGCGCAGTGAGATCTTCTCATACTTTATACCCTTGGACAGACTCGCGGACACGTCCGCGAACTTCAGCAACCGGTCGAATAGGAAAGACAGTTTTAAAAGAATGCACTCGCGATGAAAAGCTGGATATCATCGGCGTGTGATTTAATTTTGAGAGTAAAACATTTTCCTATCGACTGCACGTCATATCATTTCCCTTGTCGGAGCTTACACAAACTAAACATCGGTTAACTATAACCACACGCTCACTTTACTAACTTCATCAAAAGATATATATATTTAAATATTGACTGTTTTAAACATGATACACATTATGAAATATAAGATAGAACTAACATTGACAATTTCCTGGCTATCAAAAGTCAAAATTAAACTTCAAGAAACTAAATTTTAGGCTCCGAAGATATCGCGCTGCCAAAGTTATATTGTAAACATCAACTAAATTAAAATTAAAAAACATTAATTTTGCAATTCTCTTTTAACCGAAATAATATGAATATTTTGTCAACTCATGCCACTTTAAGTTTAAAGGTTCTTAATTCAAAAGAGTTATATTGAATTTTTACTTTGAGTTTAATACTTTACAGATGAGCTTTTTGAAATGTTATAATACTAAAAGCTTTTTGCGAACGCACTTCACGTTGTTGAAACATACTTCAACAAATTGTTCCTTATTTTCAAATTTAAGGTTACTTAAATCTTCAGTTAATAATTTGAGGCTTTTGTGGATTGGAGGATTCTGTTTCCTAAAGTAACGCGCCTTGGGTCAAGGAACGAGAACACGAAATTGGAGGTATTTATAGAGGGCACGGATCAGTGAATTAAACAGAAAAGAAAGGGGCAGAACAAGGCTCTTTGTCCAAGCCCTCTTTTAGTTTTGTTCACTGAGTGTATAAACCCAGCATTCTTTGACTTTTACAAAAACGGAAAACATCTCTGGGGTACTTCGCATAGCTCTGAAAAGCAAACTTATTCGCGTGGGGTAGTTGTTCCTACACGGTATTAAGCCGAGTGAGAGTACTTCTTTAGTCATTCACATACAATAGCTACTTGTAAGAGAGGGGTTTCGAGTGGACGAACTTTTTTTTTCTGGCTAAAGTATGTCCTAAGGAATATAAAAAAACATACAAAAATTATATTACAGAGATTGGCCACGGAACCCTATTTACAGCCATCGGCCTATACTTGTAAAAGAGGAATAGACTGACCAGCCTGTAAATTTGGAGTTGCAACCTTTTATCAAGCACTTAGAGCGAATGTATTTTTAAAACGTATCGGTCTCTTTTGAAATACCATTTTGAAAGCATAGTTAAGTGTCTTTATGTAATAAGGGTGTGACTACACGTAACATTTTTAACAACATTTTGTTATTTTAGTTAAAGGAGGTAAAAAGTAAGGTAAAAAGTAATCCATCTTTATATGGGTTAAGTTTAAATTTTCTTACACACACACAAAATTGTATCGATCTGATTTTACTTTCACTTCATAAACAAATCATTCTTCTAATAAGCAGTTTTTAAGATTGGTTCTTTTAATAAAACAGGAGTATCAAGGGTGAATTATAGAGTGAATCAATGGCCATACCTAACAGACGTTTAATTAAAGATATTATACATTCCGTTGATTAATTAATCCAATATTTGAAAATAAAATTTGAAGAAAAAGATTGAAGTTGGATTAAAAACAATACCCAGTATATATATACAATTTGCTTGCACAGATGTTTTTCTAATCAAAGAGATAATGCGTCACTATGTCCCAGAGCCATTGTGGTTCAAATCGCACAATATTTAATTCAATAAATGGTTGTGATTTTGTTTCTCTCCCTAAATTGATTACCTTAAAGCGGAGAAAATTTATGATCTGCAGACGTCGAAGAGGGATTAGACAGACAGGGTTATTCTTGACAATACATAACACATAGTTGGCAGACTTATTTAGATCTTTATTTTGTGGTCAAGAATACGAGACGGTATCCGCCCATTTATCAAAAATAAGTATTTAACCACCGGCGTTAAAGAATGATCGTATAGTCATCAGATTACTGGGTCGAAATAAAGTAAACTGGTTGGGTAATGGAAAAGAAACGAAAACGGATTTATAAAATGTTTATACTGACATGGCTCGTGTCCAAGACAAATTATTCCCAATGATAGAAAGTTGTTTTCCTTTTCGAAGAGAACTAAACAGATCAATTGTGTTTTCGGTGAGATTGTTTATGATTAAAAGTGTCACAGAAAAACGTGTTTCTTTGAATTCCATAATCTTTTATTTCCATCAAAGTGCTTAATTGTTGCGTGTTTTATAACAAAATTTAAGAATCAAACCGAAAAGCAGAATACAAGTCAGAAATTTTGAGACATAATTGGTAAGAAATGATTATTCAATAGATTTAAGTATGGTGAGTTAAGATTGTTGAAGGTACATCGAAACGTCGTCACCCAATAAACCAAGAAGTTGTTATCCATAAGTAATTCTTCACCTTATTGTAACCTTCCAACTTCTAAATGCCCTTGAAAGATCTGATGTACAAAGTCAGTAAACTCAGTTCAGCTTCAGAGAAAATGGCGGGCGATTTTCTGCCGTCTTGAATTTGTTTGCCCAATTTGGGAGTTCTTAGGAGCTCCTTGATTAGGGCAACAAAGGGTTGAAGGGCACTTTGCTCGAGTTATTTTACGGTAGTTTGCCTTCATTTCCGCCCCCGCGAACCAAAAACACCCATGGCCTTTGAAGAGCCTTCAGCTCATTGAGTGAGTGTTTTGGCGGTCTTATAGCGCTCAGTCGAAGGTGAACTTGAGATATAACCAGGACGGTTTTCCAATCAACATAAATCGATACCTTCAATAACGTTCAACTTATCATTGAACTATTTGTTTTAAAAAAGCCGAGAAAACAAATACAAATGTTCTTACATCTCTTACGCCAACCAGTCAAGTCCCAAAACATATAAATGAATTTTAAATGGTGTATAAAATACAAATTTCTATTACCGAAATCAAATCGGTATATCGCCTAACCCGAATAAACGTGTCTCTATGGAGCTGTGAATCTAGTATAGGCCTACACTCCATGACGTTGCACTATTGAGTAATAAAGAAAAGAAAAAACACAGACACAGACAAGATTTCTCGGCTAGAACTTTGCCCAGGAAGGCTAATTGAAACAGTCGATGTGTGTCATTTGCCGGGAAAGTCAATAATTGGAATCAATCTGAAAACGTTCCAAGCAAATTCATTCTCATGTATATAGGCCTATGCTTAAACGGATGTCAAACGTCAACGCGTTGATTTTAATTTAACATGAGCTGTCAAATGTATGGCAAATTTGGTTGAAATTAAACAGAAGATTTCCGGGCATTTACGTTAAAAGGGCATGAGCTGCCGAAATTCCCACTTTTTTCATACTTTCTGATCGTCACGACAGTAAGAGGCTTTGAAGGCCATCGAAAAACTAAATGATTGGCGTTGGAATGAGGAAAATCCATACAGTAGGTGCCCGGTACGAACCGAAAACGTGTTCGAAAAGTAGCAAAATTTAAATAACCGGGACGATTATTCATTCATTCTAAGCCAAAGTTAGTTTAAAACAATACTTTATCGTACATTTTCGAGACTAGAAGCACTAAAAAGCTTCTGAATTATACGTTTTGAGAAAAATAGCCGATAATTTCAACATTCTGTGTTTACGTCAAAATATCAACATTTTGGCAGCTCATGCCCCTTTAAGGTAGTTTTTATAAGCAACAAAATCGCTAAAATGCTAAAATTTGTTCGTTATTAACAGACCATTATTAGGGTACGGCTTTATCGATGTTCTTTATTTTAATGTGACTCCTTTATTTCAATGAGACTTCTTTATTTCAATGTGGCTCCTTTATTTCAATGTGACTCCTTAATTTCAACGTGACTCCTTTATTTCAATGTGACTCCTTAATTTCAATGTGACTCCTTAATTTCAATGAGACTTCTTTATTTCAATGTGACTCCTTAATTTCAACGTGACTCTTTTATTTCAATTTTTGGACTGAGTGGGATTCGAACCCGCGACCCATTGGTGCAGAATTTATGAAAAACAATTGGAATTTATGAATAGGGAAATTTAAATGAACTTTATTTTAATAATACACAAGAGAATTAATAAATCTCTCAAAAATTCAGCAAAAAATAGTACGAATAAACTGCACACTTCTATCGTAAGCTATATTAGGCGGCTCTATTTAATGAATGTACACGTTTGGCTGAATTTTCTTTCCTTTTAACGAAAGTCAAAATAAGGCCTTATAAATGTATTGGTTATATCTTTATTAACTTGTTTGAGGGGCATATAGAAGTTGGAAGTATAACATTAAACAAACTCTTTTTTATGCTTGAAAACGATGTCCGAATAGACATTGAAACCTTGCGCCTAAATATAACAGAAGTTGTAAATCCAGAAAGAGTTTGTTTAATATATCTTTATTCTTTTGTATTTTATTCACCGAATCTCATGTACAGAACAAAATGAATATATGTATTACAGAACACCGCTGGAATAAAGTCACGGGGGACTTGTTCTACCCTCATAGTGGATATTTGCCCTTTAAAACTTTCTCCAATATAGGTTAAATGAAGTTAACTAAAGATACTGATTGGGCTTACAGTAGGGCGGGGAAGACATTTGTCTGTCCTTGGGGCATTACTGGGCACTTGTTACCCCCCTCGGAGTCCCACTATCGATCTGGTCTTATCAGAACACCATCGGTGAGGGAAGAACTAAAACCAGGCGGGATTATGGTTACCTGCAGGCCGATCCCACCTGAGACGGTAAGATATAGCCGGGGGCATTGAGTTAACTGTCATAACGACCGAAGACCCCGAGGCGACAATTGGCGGACTCTTCTTCAGCTAAGCACTCTTTGTCAACAAGATATTACGCAACACTTTTTGTCCTTCAAAGGAAGATTGGAATTAAAGGTGTGTTGATCAACAACCCCCTTAAGGGTACCCCTATGGCGAGGGCATATTCCTACTTTCTGCCCGTATGTCGTCTTCGACACAGGAACATTTGTCTTATCACACCATAAAGTGTGAGCTTCTTTGACACTAATATTTTTCATAACAGTAAAGGCATTGTGCAAGGTTGCCTGCTAACGCCTTTATTGTTTTATGTTATAGACTTAATTTTTGCGAACATAAGATCGAGTTTTTCAAGTGTCAGGCCAGATTTTCAGCCCAGGAGGCACAAATTTTACAGTCTGTCTATAGTGGAGAAGAAAACTAAATAATTATAGGGTTAATCGGCTACCTTCGTGCCACAAAACTTATGCAATTTGTTTTTCTTTGTGAAAGTCATGTTGGCTACCCCCCTTTCTACCGGACTGCTTAACTTCAGCTATAGCCTCTGGCCTAAGTGAGAATTTGTTCTTAAGACGGGCTAAATTACATAGTACATCTTCCCCTTCTGAAAGCTGAGCGCGGCTATTGCGACATACTAACTGACGTCTTCTGCTAATGAACCGTAATGTCATTTTTCATTGCCGTTTTCTTTTTGTTAACCGCCAGCAAAATCTGCCTTCTTCTGCGAAAAGGGGCGTGAAACGATTCCACATCGCGGCTATTTTGGCGCGTTGATTAGCGCAGAGAGAGACATACGCTAGAAGACTGTGCGTGGCCAAAAATTAAAATAAAAGCAAAATACGACAGATGGGGAAAGAAGAAACCCATAAAACTTGTTAATGACTATTTTCCCATCGTACCACAGTAATAAAATACTACAAAAATGTAAAAGGAAAGACGGTTAACTAGGATTTTTTAAAAAAACTGACTGTGCTTAATCTATTTTCTAAAGACGACATTTGGCTCTTTTGTAGATGTTCTCCTCCTTATGATTTTCCTGAATCAAACAGACGGTTTAATTTTCAAACATTCAAAAAAAATATATAAGAACCGTCAGCGAATTCAGATTCATAGATCTAGGTCTTGGTCGTTACAGTTTGATACTGTTATCTGGATGGAGTGTCGAGAATCGCCACACAATTTTCTTACGCGAAAAGAACATTCACCATCCAGTTGAAGGCATACGTTTTAGTCTTTGCATTAAAATTCAGCTGGCTCTCCTGCTTCCAAAACTACAAGAACTACACACACGCCATCATTTGTCAATATTGAGCCGGTGACTGTTTTTATTAAAGTGAGTTTTATGTAGCAAGACGTCAGATTATACATGCACGGTCAAGCCAGACCGTTTCCTGTGAAAGAGTCAAACCCTAGATAAAGACGAGTCGCGGTATTTTTCTGGTGCCATTAAACCGTCATTAATCTTAAGAACGTCTTCCGTTTGTCTCAACGATGATGCTTTTTAATCGTTCCCAGCTGAATACATGCGGTTGTCGTAATTGATAGAGATGATCCAAGTTAAAACATTTGAGCCGCATGTGTTCACTTTAAAATCAATAAAATGCTTCTTCACTTATTGTTTTCAAAAGGAATTTAAATCTAAAAGGTATTCCATCTACCAGTGGTCTTTAAATTCGAACATTTTTAAGTTAATGGCACCTACGTTAAGTTTAACAAGTTATGAATTCAGCTTGTCATTACACAGGACAAATTGATGAAATAACTCCTGGTTTACTCCATTGTTCACGATTTTTAAAATTTTGCCCCTAAGTAAGATCGATTTTCACGGTGACACGAATAATTTCAAACATTCAAAGGCATTTTTAAGTATATTAACATAAATACAGATACGAATAAGAAAAAAAAGCAAAATGTGGGCATTATAAAAAATGGTCATTTAAAATAGTTATTTAGATATGTTTCTAAAAAATGCCCAATAAAGTCATCGTTGGCCTTGACAAGGACTAGGAAGATGATGTAGGAGACAAACCTATTTTATATTCACTAAGGTGCGTGTCCTGGGCTTTTGACAGCCATTTTAAATGTCCAATGACACAAACAAGCGATGAAGACTATATACCTGACAAATACATTTACGATGAATATTCTAAAAAAATGTATACACTAAAACACACGGCCACAGGGAACCATGCATGAAGACAAGTTTCTAATTGTGTTAAAAAGAGCTATATCATTTAAACCTTTTATACCCAATCTCAAGTTCTTGCAATAAAGTAAATCCCATGATATTTCGTATTTTTTTATACTTATGGATGATATCTTGACGTTATAAGTCACAAACCAGGATTCGTTGACAAGTTACAAAAGAAGGACACATGTTGGGTAGCAGTTTCACGAAATTGGCCTAAAAATGAACTTATGTATATAAAGTCGTGACAGGGGTTCAAAATAACCATTGTTTTAAAACAAATTTTTTTCCACATCTCTGTTCAGGATTGGAAGCAGTCTGTAGCATTTAAATATATACAAAGTCGCATTTGAGAGTCTGCTATTCGTCAGGAATCCTATTACGAAACTTTAGGTTTGGTTCCGATTATTCGACAAAACGAAGAAGATTACGGTTATTACCGATGATTTGATCGGGGGTTTCCGTGAGCGACTTATCAGCAGATCTTGTCAATCCTGACTAAACCGCCTACGAAATAATATGGGGTGGAACGAAAGGTGGTGCCGGGGAGGGGAGGGTGTTGTAGGGCGGGCTTGTGGAGATAGTTTTAATCATCAGGGTGTATAATCTTAGAATTCCCGTCAAAAAATCTTAACGAGATTCTTACCACGGCTTAAAGAGACAAATCGGCCTATACCTTCAAGAAAAATCAATGAACATCTTTGATAATTCTGTTTATATTTATTTTTGATAAATCGAGAATCCCATACAGGGGAGAGACAACATAGTAAAAGGCCGATGTTTGAGTGATAGAAAATCAAACAATAAATGAAGACAAGACAATTTCCCCATTCGGTTTGTAACTGACTTGAGATAACATTTGATTCATTTTACAGCAAGTATTGTTTTGTTGTTGTTTTAAAGATATTTAATTATCGCGTTGTTTATAAAGTATTCAAATATAAGGCTTCATTTTGGGAAGTGTGCTGAATAAAATGTGTTGATCCCTTTTTTTTCCCAACAGAGAACTTTGGTTGTACGACAAGGGACGTATATTTAGACGCCTCAGAAATCCCTTGAATATGGGGTCATAATTCTTAATCAGAAATCTATTTACAAAGTTGTCCGTTGAGTTAGATAATGAACAAAAAAAAAACAATCGTAGATTACGGAAATGTCCGATGTCATCATCGTGCTCTTCCGTGATAGAACAAAGAAACCGACGGTTTTGCGGAGTTGAAAAAATAGAAGTTTGACATCTGGGTGTGAAGACGCCTGAGAAATAATATGGGATTAAAATTATGGGTGTAACAGGGAGGGCCGAATGAGGCGGGCAGGACTTAATATGACAATTTTAAACACAACGTTTATTATTCATGGAATGATTTTAGAATAACCAACAATTATTTAACACGTCAAAAATATCACCTTATTCAGAAGCAAAATCAAGCTGATATCTTAAAGATAGGCCAATTAACATCGTTACAAATTAATAGTTTGTGGCGCGTTTTTTTTTGTCAATGGTTTTAAGGAAAAAACAAATCAACGAGCTGACGATTTTGACTAATATAAGCGAAAAAATCTTGAGAGCGGCGAAAAATATCAATCAATCAATTAAGAATAACGCGGCTTACAATTGACAACTCTACAGTGAATTCAATGATCAGTTTTCAAATTTAAACACCTAAAAATAAAAATGACTTCCGGATTGCGTTTTGAGCAGGTTTTTATGTATAGAGAAGTTTACAGAAAACGCCAAACTAATAAATGCAAAGTCACATTGGTCGCTATACGAATGATTCTTTTGAAAAGAAAAGCTATGAAGATAAGTAGGCCCCTATCTATAATTGTTTTATATTTATAAGTCATTGTTCACGTCTAAATCTAAAGGTTGTTGTGACAAATCGAATAATGTTTGGTATTTGATTCCGTCCGTGTTGTATCACACTCAAGACTACAGAAGACTGACGAAAATCATAACAATATAGAAACTTGTCTCCATGGCTATTTTAGACAAGACGAATTTCCCTGTGTAAGTGTGTGTTTTAGTGTTCATATTATGAACACTAAAACACACGGGCACAGGGAAAATCTTCTTGTCTAAAATAACCACGGAGACAAGTTTCTAATTGTGTTAAAAAGAGGTATATCATTTAGACCTTTATACCCCATCATAAATTGTTGTAATAAAGTAAACCTATGATATTTCATTAGGTTGACGACTGACAGGAGCTTGGCCTTAGTGTTCATAAATAGATATATACACAATATGTTTGGTCTTTGATTCTGTCCGTGTTGACCCCATCAAGTTATGATGGGGTATTAAGGTCTAAATGATATACCTCTTTTTAACACAATTAGAAATTTGTCTCCATGGTTATTTTAGACGATAGGGTTTTCCATGTGCCCATGTGTTTTAGTGTTCATAAAAATATATAGGCTAAACAATATGTGCGATCTTTGATTCCGTCCGTGTGTTGTATCACACTCAATACTGAGGAAAAACATAACAAATTTATAAACAATATTAGAGTGACATGAGCTGCTAAAGTTCGGACTTTAGCATAAATTCTGAGTATCTTGAAAGCTTGAGCGATTAAAGTACCCTTGAAAAACATAAAGATTGACGTTGAACTAAAAAAAATACAGGTAAAGCCACTAGCATCCACGAACCAAAGATGTCACTTGTGTGCTAACAACGGATCAAATTTAAATAACCGGGATGTATGAGAACATTTTAGGGCTTCTGTTGCTTATAAAAACTAACTTAACGTACATTCCCGAGATTGGTATCGATATATTGCTCTTTTTACTTCTTGATAAAAAAAATTAGAGCAATAATTTTGTTTCAACGAAGTTGTCTCAGTTCATGCGAGTTTAACATTCAACTATTGTATTGAGCAAACTATGTGCAAGCTCAATATAAAAAACGAAGAATAATGATAGCTTATTGGGTCAGCTTATTGAAGGATGCAAATGTCTGATTAGCTTCTCTGAGCTTTATTGTTTGGCTATAGTTTTAGTATGTAGCCTGCATAAGATGTTCATCAAAGCTGCTAACAATGCTGATATTTCTTACGTTAAAAGACAGATTTCAAATTATCGGTTATTTTGCTCAAGATGTACACATGAGAAGTTTGTGATGGTATTTCCGTTAATGTAGTATTGAGAAGTCCCGATAATTTAGATTTTGTTTATTTTACGAAAACTATTTCGCTTGATGCAGGTCACAGATTGGGTAGATTTTCCTTAATTTCAAGGCCAATCATTTAGTTATTCTATGAACTCGAAACCAATGAACTATATACGTGGAATGGAGGTCACGTGGGATTTGATTTGCAATGAACGCCGCCATTACTAGAAGATGAGTAATGCAAAGTGGGCGTTCAATGCAAATTTCTATCCAGATATATAGGCCATGCACACTCTCAACAACTATCAATGGCGGCAGCCAATGAGACGTGTCCATTCCACGTATATAATGCACTGCTCCAAACTGTCTTAGTTATTCTCCTTTCAATTACAATTTATTTAAAACAAAGAGAGACTTTCTGTGGCTCACGTCGCTTTGTAGTACAATTATACTGCACAGTGAAACAAAATCAGGAGTTTGTTTGAAAAAGAATTTTGAAACCATTCAATAAAATGTTGCTTTGTTTTATATATATAGCTACCTTATATCTTTAAGAAGGGACTAACATTTTTATATTTGGATATAGTCAACTCCAAATCACTTCGCGTAAAATATTACATGGTTACATGGAGAACAAAAGTATAAGTCACTAAACTTAATGTTGACACAAACATCGATGTAGAGTAGTGGTAATATACCAGAGGATTTCATTTACATGTTGTTATAATTAGATGACGATAATACGAGATTTTGCTCGCAAGAAAACTGTTTGTGTTAATCTTAGAAATCTGGTTAAAAGTGCAATATTAGAGCTCTACTAAATCCGAATTATAAACTGGCTGCGGTTGAATTCCCTTTGAGCTGTGAGCAAAGCTGTTCACGTGATAATTTATGTTTTATTTTGGTTGACAATTTAATGACGACCATTTAAAAATCTGACTTGTGAAGTGTCAACTTAATGCTCAGCAGGGGGTCAAATATAGTTCTCGTCACGACAAAAAAATGGCAACCGGGTTAACTTAAAAAGTTCTTAAAGACTTGTTAAAGAAACGACTGGATCGGATCTGGTTTTGATGGACAGGCCATTTGTCCTAGGCGGACCTCGTAAACGACGGACGTCAAATCTTATCAGTTGTTAAATCTCATGAAACAGAAAAGGAAAAAAGAGAACAAAAAAGAAAAATAACTTTGCAGCGTTTATTTTTATTACCATTTACTCATCGACCCCTAAGGATTTATTATCGAGAATAAATACTCACTAATTATAGCGCTTTACAGAAATGAGTTATTACTTTTTTTTAAAAAAATAACTGCTATAAATAGCCTGTATATAATAGATAAAGTTTATAGCTGAAAGAAATACCGGTAACCTAAAAAACAACAACACAGACGGCTTTGAATCCCACTCAGGCCAAAACTAAAAATTACAATTTTTTAAGTGGATTCGATCGTCGTATGTGGGAGAGTTGCCAGGTACTCGCCGAAGTTCGGGGGTTTCCTCCGGACAACGAGCACTAAACATGGCAACGCAACCATATACGTGTAATAAGCTTGAGCGCGGCGTGAAATATCAACCAATCACTACGTTTTACGCAATTATCATGGTAACCCTTGTTGTAGAGACAGTTACGTAAACTCTTGCATGAAACAGGCCCCTGTTCACGACCCTGAACTCTAACGCGAGCACTAATGTCGGCCATCTTATCCAACCTACCAACACATGTCCAGAAAGTTCAGTTCATAAACTGTGGAAACATAATGTTTAGTTTACCAACATCATGTTTCAACAATTTAGGCATCCGGAAACCTTGCATACTCCGACCACTTTATGCATATAATCAGAAAAAATATATATTCACCGGGCTGTTACAATTATCTAGGTCCTTAAAATGATCTCGTCGTTAAAATTGCAACCAAGAACCTATACCTAGAATTTCTTAGTCCGTCAACTATCGGTCATCCAATTAACGAAGGTCGTCTGAAGAGCTATGCGTGTAATTGCGATCGAGTAAATGCATACAATTTTACTGACTTACTCCCATAAACCCCAACCTGTAAGTTTAAAATGGCGATAGGTAGCTCCAGATTAAAGCTGATCTGCAGTTATACCTATAGTTCTAATCATGTCAAAGCTGTCAGGAAATAGTTCCAATGTTAACTGCCTCCATTGTAAAAACCCACCTTTAATACAGCATACTCTATTCTCACGGTGATACAAGTGAATCGTCATAAACATGTATACAATAAATAAATATATACAAAAAGTCATCAATATTGCAAGAGCGGCAGTGAAATACTTAAACCATGAACAGATTTACATTTATCTTAAAACACAGAGCTACTTACCACTGAGAGAAATATCTGGAACCCAAAAACGGACGTTGCGATGATATGTGGATGGCTTGTGTCACGTTGCTTGGCCGTGATGGTAATTAGATTGAAGCCAACAAGAAAATTAAAATATTTAAAAATGTGTTCGTAATTTTGATAGCGTTTGATGCGCTAGTAGAGCCACTGTTTGTTAGGAAAAGTTGCTTTTAATCCATGAAGCATCTGGATTGACTAAAGCAGGCAATGCTTCTGAAGCTAAAGTATATTGAAAAAAGTCCACTCAAGAGAAACTGTCCTCTAAGATGACCACATCCGGGAACGCTGCAGAGATAGAAGAAATATTTCCCGCTCTCAAAAGTAACCCACGTGAAACGGGTGAAACAGGCAGCAGTTGTCGTCTGCTTGAATTCCGGTTAAGCGTTGAGTATGAGGCAGCCAGTTGAAATCGGACACAAACTTGGAAGGTTTTCATTCGTTGTAAGATTATAGAATCAATGTCATTTACGGTTCAATCGTAAAAAAATCGTCAGGTAATTGCTCTTGAGCCTTTAAATATGGCTACATATGGTTTGCTAGTATTGACAAAAAAACGTCCTCTGGCTCCGTTGACAAAATACTCTTGGCTGGCACACACAACGGAAAGTTCTGTCCTTGAATTCAGATTCGATATTAAAATATACGAGGGAGACAGTTTGACTTATAAAGTTGAAACGTCAACTGTGTAAGGGTGTTGACTGAGACATAGGGCCCACTCTGTCATGTCTAACCCCCAATCAATGTAACTTTTAGATCGATACAAGTGGGTTCATTAGCCGGGGAAAATATCTCTGGTAGAACTCTTGATGGTCGCTAACTATACAGCTCTGTTCGCCATCACAATGAAAAATTACACGCGTTCCTCAGTCGCGAGTCAATAGAACACAGAGAGCAAGAAGAAAATTATATACTTGAGGCTGAAATGAGCGAGGGGAAAATCAGAGATAATCGGTTCGTTGGGCAGAGAGTCGACTTAGATTGGCGTTCACCCGCTGGATATCGGCCCATACATGAATAAAGTATAATTATAATTACGTTGATTTTTCTAACGTTTGATAATCATACTCTATTGGAGCAATTTCCAGTAATTTCATGCCATTTGGCTGTCTTAATCTCCCACTTTCCTCATCTCAATGGTTCACGTTACATCTACAAATCGCCCCACAGACAATAAGACCAAAAAAGAAGAATCGCTTCTCTTAAAAGAAAATATGGACACAATCTTTGCAAAAAATTTCCTCATATAATTTCGATTTGTCAAGCGAGTGGAAGATCAGATATCATCGATAAAAAAATCCTTCTTCAATAAGACGTGTTAATGTCAAAAGATTAAACATTCCTTTCGCTCGCGGAGATAAACAGTCATTATTTTAAGATGAGTGGGAAAAAAGAAATATGAAATACATTTTTTTAAAGGATGATATTCGATTTTCCGAAATACTCCATTTGTTACTCGACAGTAGGAAATGAGCGCGCTACAATTCGCGATAACCGCGATAAAAGGGCTGTCAGTGGGCTTTACGTCTTCATGAAATTCTAATGTAATTCTGTTAAAGGCTTTTGCAGCTTGAGTTGAAGTCTCAAGAAGCTATCGGGACTTTACTTGTAGGATCACTGCTACAACTTAATCCCAATGAGTTTTCATAGAGGGAATAAATGGCCGCTCCTTGACAATTTAAGCGATGTAAACTGCAATCTAACTAAAAGCCTAACCGCTCTGATTTGATAGATTGGCGTGCTTTACAGATCCGGGGAAGTATAGCGAACATGGCTGAACAAGGACCAACTGCCAGAAAGCCTAAACCTGAAGAAAACGAAATCGTCTTTAATGTTTTAAAACAAAAGAATCCCTGAGAAATATACGGAATCCATACATGCATATTTTATAGTTGAAAACCATGTGCGAGAAGAGAACAAACATGTGAAGGTGAAGATGTGAAAGGCGACTCCCCTCCTCACAACCCTCAGGTGACCCTGTGCATGATATCCTCACTTCCGCCCCATCACGCCCTCCTCCGCCCAAAGAAACACCCCTTCGAGAAAATCACCGTCTGTGTATTCAACACTTTACCAAAATATCCTGTCTGGAAAAACTGTTTATGAATCTATTCAATAGACCTTTGCGGAGAAATTATAGGTTTCCATTTCAACGCTGCAACTCATTAACTCAAAAAAGCAGATTTGGATTCCAGAACAAAAGATGACGCTCGTTGAAGCGTAATGAAATATAGAAACCTAAGGAGAATGTAATTTCAGGAAATATATGACATGCGCATATTAAACCAATACAAAAGGTGAATTCTCACGCTCAAGAAGAAGCAATCCCTGTTGGTAGTGAATGCAATAGGGAATTTGTTTTTCTTACAATGTTTATATCATTTCTTTTTTATATTTTATGACAGACTGGTATCGAGAATTTTGTGGAATAAATAATCACGATGACAAGTTTTTAATTGCGTTTTTAATTGGCTTACCATTTCGACCTTTCGACATTTCGAATGGACTGGCTTTCTTAACTGCAACCCTTAAAGTGACACGAGTTGCCGAAATTCCCACTTTTATCATAAGTTCTCATACATTCCAGCTATTTGAATTTTTGGTCGTTATTTGCACGCTTCTTCGGTTCGTTCTTATTTCATGGCCATTCCTTTAGTTTTTCTAAGTACTTCAATCGCTGAACTTCTTTCGACAATCACAATTTGCGAAAAAAATTGGAGTTTATGCCCCTTTTAAGTTACATTCTCCCGGCTCTTCCAATTTGAACTTCTTTTGAAGTCGATGGCAGTTTATGTCTCTTTGACTATACTTTAGCATAATTATATCGAAAAGACACACGAGAGTATATATAACATTGTACATTGAAACCCGCATATTTTTCAAATTGTCTATTTACAAAGAGATGATACATTGCATGACGTTTTCTCCTGAACTAAACAGTATACCATTCCATTAAATCCGACTGAAAAAGAGACAAACGACTTCAGTGAGAGTTTTGATGCCAGCTCTCCTTGTAAATGCTTGCTCCATGTATAGTGGTTTAATGGTATATGATATACGTGTTGATTTGGATATTGTATGGGCTGACAAATATTTTCTTGTAGTCAAGTTCCTTTTGCCAAGAACAAAGGGCGTTATCGTTCATCAAAAACTAAATATATTATTGAAAATAAAGTGGCATAGGGGTTTTAACAAGAGCGATCTTTTTTAGTGAAGACAAAGTATTGAAAATGTGCGCAATTACACACATTAAAGTGGCATGAGCTGCCAAAATATTGATATTTTGACGTTAAAACAGAATGTTGAAATTGTATTCTATTTTACTCAAGCCGTATAATTCAGAAGCTTTTTAATGATTCTAGTCTCGAGAATGTTCGACAAAGTATTGTTTTGAACTAACTTTGGCTTAGAATGAATGAATGGTCGTCCCGGTTATTTAAATTTTGTTTACTTTTCGAACACTATTTCTGTTCGTATAAGCCACATACTGTATGGATTTTCCTCATTCCAACGCCAATCATTTATTTTTTCGATGACCCTCAAAGCCTCTTACTGTCATGACGATCAGAAATTATGAAAAAAAGTGTGAATTCTGGCAGCCCATGCCACTTTAACTAAAAAGGATAAAATCACAAAAATGTTTGTACAAAAATAGTCATTTTAGTCCATATCACCAAATTCTCTGAATTTCTACGAAAAACAAAAAAGAAATTCCTTTGAGCTTTAAGTCTGCAGATTAAGTCTTAGCTTAGCTACCTTGTTATTTGCAAATCAACCCGAGTTATCTACCCTGAAACCCCGCCCCCTAGCACGCCACCTATAATTTCTACCAGTCATTGGAAACGCTGCTCGTTTGCCTTCGCTTTTCTTTCCTAGGGGAGGCAAAAATTTCCTCGTTAGTATGTGATTAAGCGGTAGACTATGTCTGAATACTATATCATTATCTTACAGTCTCGCGGCAATGACTTTTGATCTGGCCGAATGCAGACCATATAGTTACAGAATAACCATAAGTTAGATATAACACCGGGGATACGGTTTTCATTAGCGGTCTGTAGGCTATAGCCGATATACCGTCCTCTACTTTCAAACTCATTACAAAAGTGTCAAAAGTAATAGCAATTTACATATAGAGCCTTAAATGTTACAAAAGGCTAACAATAAAATCATTAGAAAAATATCACTAGAACGCGAGCTATAAGTTTTTATTAAAAGCTTATATAGTATGTTTAAATCAAAGTGTCAAAAGTAATAGCAATTTACATATAGAGCCTTAAATGTTACAAAAGGCTAACAATAAAATCATTAGAAAAATATCACTAGAACGCGAGCTATAAGTTTTTATTAAAAGCTTATATAGTATGTTTAAATCAAAGACCAAATGTACGTTCTAATTTTATTTACGTTAAAGTGGCGTGATATAGTTGACAATATATTTATGTTTTCTAGTTAAAAGAAAATTAAGAAAAAAAACTGTCGGCCTTTTATCTCAAAAATTCGAATTGGAAGCTTTTTAATTGCAGTCTGTCATTTAGTTTCTCGAAGAAATCTTATATAGGTTTAGCAATTTTTGCAGCTAGAAAATTAAACAAAAATGTATAAACGGTAGTCGCTAAATTTTGACTTACAATCAGTTTGAAATGAAAATAATTCAACGATGAAAACGATCCACTGTATCCATACAAATGAAGAAAAAATAAGTTTTTTAAAAACATCTTTATTACATGTACTTGTATATTTTCTTCTTCTTTAACAACAGTTTGTCAAATAACTTTTAACCTTTCTCTTTTTAATTAAAGCTTCACCGGGTTGAAAGGGTTTGGCTGCTGTCTGCTCTTTTCGTACAAAAATATATTTAACACAAGGTAAAAAATGCAATCCTTCGAGGCAAACATTTTTCATTCCGAAGCATGTTTTGACGTCATTTTTTACAGCCGTTGATCGAATAATGAGAGAAGGTACAAAATATATATAATAAAGGCGTACAGGGCGTGGAAGCAACACTTCTCCCAGGGAAAAACAGAATAGTAAGGCGTGATTTAAACCGCCCTCGGAAGATTTGTTACAAATTATCTCCCACAGTAATTCTTCTACATGTGAAATGCGTAAGTCAAGATTTGCCGAAATAAGATAGTCTTAAATTTCCTCTAGAAAACGATCAGTTATAAGAGCCTGCAGTAAGAACACGCTATGTCGGGTCTCAACCACTACAGCTTCTTCCGTCGGCGCATTATCTTAATTTGGGCTGACAATATTATAGGAAATTACCGGTTTTTGATGAAGGAAAATAACGGGTTAGAGCGGCTCGGAATCAGCCGCCCAGCTTCAATGACCGCCATCTTGAATTTAGTTCGGTCGCTTGTTCGCGGTAACGAGCACTCTTCTAGATATTTATGCCGCGATAATAACACTTAATAATTATGGATCGCTATTTCTTCGCGGGGATAATTTTCGTCAGGATGACTCTTCGGGCTTCTGACGACCGCTTTAATTCACAGATTATGGCCACTTTGCAATCCATCTTTGTCTAGCGTCTGAGATTTTCCCCGTCCTTTGCCATGATGGGATACAGTAAAGAGGTTCAAAAAGGTTTGGAAAATATCCTTTTTTCGAAAGCGGTTATTTTTTCTTTGGAAAATAGTAGAATGGGTTTCAGATCGTCCTATAAAAACGAGGAAAACAACTTGACCAGTGGCCCGGTTTTAAAAAAAACCGTTTACTGATATATATCCCATTAAGACTTCGAGAACACAGTAAATTTATCTTTTCCAATATCTCACAAACTGAAAAAAATTTACCCCAAAAAGAAGAACTGTTCCCACCGAGTTTTAATTGACGTGAAACATGTTTTAGTATTGCCTCTTAATACTGAATTAAGAACGATTGGGATAGTAAATCCTCTTCGACCCCTTCCAAAGGCCTCTTGGGACTGCGGTAAGATTTTGTGTATAATAGACGAGCCTTCAAAGTGGAAGAAGTTACAGGCAGTTAGCCGCTTCCGTACTTTTACTTGGAGTAAATTGCGAGTCGTTTTCCGCGGAAGATGGGCCAAGTTTGAAGAGAGTGATAAAGCTGATTAAGCCAGTGATCATCTCGACTAAAGCGGGCGATATAATACCATATAATAGCCGACAGTCTTCCGTTACCGGGACGTTTTCCAGAAGAACTCTCTTCGATAAAAGTCAGCAGGAACGCGATGAAAAAGCCCCACTTGTTGTGATTGACGGAGATTGCCTGAAATTGACAGCCATTGAACCTGCCAGACTTCGACACGTTCATTTGTTCTAGAACGACAACAGAATGTTCCTTGACGACGGTTGTGATCGGCCACTTAGACAGATAATTGCCTTTGACGGATCCTTATATCTTTTTCAGACTCTCTCCGAAGCTTGCATTAAGGAATACACCACACAGAGATCGATAACCTCCCATATCCAGATTTACAGACACAAAAGAATGATTTTTTAACTTGGTCAGATACATAAGTTTAGTGAAAGATTAAACTGGTAACTTTTAAATAGGTTTGATCCACTGTATTTAAGGAATATTGTGTAAAATCATCCTCATCAGGGAAATTATTGAATTGTGATTATTGTAATTATTTGTAATTATTTTTCGAGGACCTTCAGATTAGTTTAAAAATAAGAAAAATCAATCTTGTATTCAAGCATCAATGTTCCACAATTAACGATTTCTTGTACGGGAATAGACCATTTGGGCCACTTGGAAGTCCTTGGGGATTTAGGTACGTCAAATGCCGACGGGAAGGTTACAGATTATTTTTAATGTAGTCACCGAAAAGGTAGCCGCAATTCGAACATTTTCCTTATCCTCTTGGAAGCCCAACTAAAGTGCTCAAGTGATAAAACATGTCGGAGCCGTCTTCTTTTGTGTTACACAAGATTTGGTTTACACGAAAAGATATAGCCAAAACTGTACCCCGGTTGGTCATCACAAACAAATTTATTGCAACCAAAATCTACCGAAACACAAATAATAAAATTTAAGAAAAAAAAATAATCGAGGAATGAAAACATTTAGAAAGTGTTTTCTTTGAATTCCCAACATAATATCGGATACAGTTCCCAATGGCCATCTTAATAGGTTGCCCTATAGGGAAGGGCAGCCAGGTACATCCGGATTTTCGGGTGTTTGCTCTGGGAGAAACGCTTGGTTCCATTCCTTTCTAAACCTCGCAACGCCGCCACATGCCGTAAAATTTAAATACCGGTATATGAGTACGCCGTAAACCGCCAATCAATCAGTGCAACAGAATAAAGATTTGAACTAAAGAAGACAAAAAAAATTCCAAAGAAATATCCTTCTGTTTAAAAACTCGTTAACAGAATTTGATGAAGCTATCAATTTCAATATACTGCCACGCGGAATTTATATTCGTGTTGCGTGTGTACCAGTATTGTTAAATCTACTTTGGGAAAAACAACATACGGTAGAAATAAACGCTAATAAAAACCAAAATGTAAACTCTTTCGAGAATTGAATATAAAGCGGTTAGATGAATGGATTTCTGGACCTACTGCACCGCAGTCGTTTCTTTGACGTCAGACCGTTTGAAGTTCGCTCAAGGATATATGATTTCATGACACGAAAGATTTCTACTAGGGGAGTTAATCGAAGACAGACGTGTCAGTGTGTGAAGTTGTAATAATGACCTCGTTATATAGAATTAGATGCGTGTTTCAAGCGATAATAAAACACATGTCGACTTTACTGCCATTTTTACACACGCAAACGTATTCAGTCAAGAGTAACACGGACTGACTGTAAATTTCAAAACTCGTTCTAGATCTCTAACTAAATATTTATATATCATAAATATATATATTTGCCTCTGCCAGGCATAAATATATAATGAAATATGCAGCTTAATTCTTTGCCCAGAAATCCCGACTCAATACTGGCGTGTTGAAAGCTTCACGCTTTTTTATGATCACGTTAGTTGGAAATACCAAACCCTATGACCAAAGTACTGGCCAACACAACATCAATATACTTTGGCCATAGAGTTTGGGTATTTCCAACTAGGCTCCTATCTGCGTCGAAAGGTTGATTCCAATTAGCGAAAAACTTGTTATTCACCGTAATATGAACCTTGTTATTGTTCAACGAATTAACAGTCGAGGGAAAAAGACAAACGGATATCATATTTTAAAAATTAGCCTTCCATATTAAAAAAGAAATTAATATTTATTCAGTAGAACAGTTGTAACGCTCAATCCAAACAGCCTTTGGTCAATGAGTCGCGGGTTCGAATCCCACTCAGGCCAAAAGTTGGATGGTTGCCAGTTACCACCGGAAACAATCAATCAATCTAACTCAATCCCGGATAAACATTAGATGTTCGAAAGGCTAATGTAGACACTTCTGAAGGTAATATAATAAAAAATTGGGAAAAGTACCAATATCTTCAAAAGCCTTCTGATGGTTACAATTCCTTGCAACTAAGGTACAGTATCTGGATCTAGTTGATCCAACGTGGCCGCCAAAGCCAGATCCGGCAAGCGAGCAGTTGAATTAGGTCCTCTCCAAATATTACTGACAATGCTTTACATTAAATGGAAAGAAACTGGTAAATGGATAGTGTTTTACAAAGTTCACCTTGGAATGTAAATCACGCAACAATAAGCATTTGGTATAGAAGGTGAACGAACAAAGGTTTTTAGTGTCTACCTTTAGCTGACAAAATCTAAATAGAAAACTGTCATACGGGTATGCTGTTTGACTGAAAAAACATTTATACACCTAACTCGATGGTTAGGGAAAAAATGGTTCGAGTTTTACAATGTTGTTTAATGGTTGGGATTTTTTCTAGGTCTCACATCCCAGGTCGTACACTCAAGTGGCTGAATACTTTCTAAAACATGGATTTAGTGACCTGATTCTTGTGTTAACACGCTGACGTTGTTACAACAATGTAACAGAGGTCATAAATACACAAGGTGCATGATGTCCATAACATGACCGCACGAGCACCTTCGGTGTTCATGGAAAAAAACTGTTTTTTAAAAGGCTGATAAAACATTGTAGTCAAGTGCTCGTTTTAACCACTTCGGGTAAATCTGAATGGTTGGGGTTGTTCAAGAGTGTACACAAAACGTTTGGCGGTCTTTGTACGGTGAGCTCTTTCTAACACAGTCCCCTGCTGTGAAAGAAAAGTGGAAATCATTCAGCCCTTGTTACTGTTTTGTTTGAACCGAGCTTGAATCGTGCTTTTCCATTCATGGGTATTTCTTCTGCGCGCCACTAGGGGGCCATTATCTCGTTTTGTTCTCGCGGGAAGTGCAGCTGCAGCGAGCCACCCATAAAATTCATAAATAGATGTGAACACAGGAATTAAATGTGATCGGGGTTTTTTCTGTTCTAAGTCTAAGAAACGCAGTCTAAGTAAGACTATATCTGTAATACTTTTGAAAGTTATTTTCATCAACTGATTCTAATCTTATAAAAGGAAAAACTATTCTTGTCTCGATCTGACGACAGAGATATTTCGACCCATTTTAGGAATAGCTTCATAACAGTAAAAGAGTGTACCAACGAGGCTTAACCAATTCAGTATTTTTATAAATAATGAATCTGATTATAGTTTATATAGTGAAATAGATAAGCCAATAATGGTTTCCTACTTAGAGTGGCATGAGCTGCTAAATATAACAGACATTTCTTCTGGGACAGAAAAAGCTAATTGTCCGTCATTTCTTTTAAGGCGCTAAGAGAAAAATATATAAAGAAATACTTTTATAAAAAACCATCAGTATTTAAATTGCTACAGTTACTATCTTGTACAAATGTAAAACAGTTAAGACATTTAGGAATGTATCTAGATAAGGCAACCAAACTTAGAAAGTAATTTTTGGCTGCCCTCCGCCTAGTCCTATTAACTATGTATTTCATGTACCAATAAGCTGTATGCTTACGGTTAATAAACTTACTTACTTACTTACCAACTAGACTATAGTACAAATAAGAGCTTTCTGCTGATACCAATCTTGAAGATGATCATTAAGGCAATTTTATAAGCAACAAAACACCTAAAGTACATTCATTCTTCCCGGCAATTTGAATTTTGTCTGTTTTGTGGCCATAAAAATTGTATTTTGGGGGTTGTGTCATATATCTTCGTTCCGCATACGGGTAATTGGCTTTACGTTCACGTTTTTTTTATTACATTGTCAATATTTTACTTTTTAAAGGTAGTTCAAAGGCTCAAGTTTTCTTCTCAATCGGAATTTATGAAAATGTGATAAATTCTTTCAGTTTTAGAAAATACGTTTGAGCCAATGAATGTCGCTCACCAATACTCGTCGATTCAAATTAAAGATCTGCTCACAATGTTGGCATTATTATTGGTGGAAGAAACTGGACTCTTTGACGGAGACTTTTCGATCATCACCTCACAGAAGTCAGTTCGAGAACTTATCCAAGAATTTATCAGACAAAATCCCCTGCTCTATAATACATTTCCTTCGTGGAACTTTTGGTTTTGGTAGAATACAGAGATAGGTCATATCTATCGAAGAGAATGTTTTAATGGATTTGCTAGGGCTATAATTGATGAATTTTGTCTTCTCGACTTCAAACTAACCACACTACAAACGACTTATATTTCAGTTAAGGATTACATTGTTTTCAAAAGGGTGTAAATATCTTGAGTGTGGCGTGAAAAAACGTCAATCCATATAAAACACATTTGAGTGATTCAACGGAATAAATTCGTTACAATAAGATCTTCAAACAACTTAAGAACCTGGTGAAGACGATTTTTTATTTAAAAAATACCTAACCCTTTGTTTACATTATACCGCTAACTGTAAAACCCCAAAACCGAAAAATTACCGACATAATCTAAAACATAAAATCATATTCCAACTTTAACGCTGTTTTAGAAACTATATATTAATTGCCGAACACTTACAGATTCTCGTGGGAGAAAAAACCAGAAGTGGGCGGGAAATTCGCTACATGCCAAAACATTTCTCAATTTTACTTATATATCTGTGTCGTTAAAACCCCTTCGGTATATTGTGATCTGTTTATCAAAATTCCCGCCCCCTTCGGACACCTGTCGAATTTAATAATTGCCCGATTTAGATTTTCTGGCCGGGTAGATTAAATTAAATACCATTTGTGTAAGATATATTTATAACTGCCCCTAAACACGCCCATTAATAGGGTAAACAAGAAATGAAGCGGCGCGGAAACAAGAGTCGTTTTATTTAAATTCACTGCCGGGTGTTTGTAAATAAAGGATCGTTCCGAAAGTTGGAAATTTATTACAATAAAGGCATCAAAAACTTGTGGGATGAAAACGTATAAAACCAAATTCAATTAAATATAAGACTCTTTATCCATTAAAGATAGATCCGAATTGCCTTGATATATACAAAGGTTAAACGTCATACAACTTGCGCTGTGGTCAGGTTTAGTGTTACGGGGGAGGAGGGGGGGGGGGGGTGGGGACTGAACTCTTTTTCGAGGAAACCTCAGATCAAATCAAGTTTTACCGGCGAAAAATCCTGACCACCAAAAAGAAAAAAAAAACTCACGAAAGTTTCCTAACTAAATGGCTATTGAAAAAGACACCGCCAGTTGATGTCTGTCATTGTGTTTGTTTTTGGTCATTGCTGAAATAAAAACAGGAAAGTACTTCAGAAGCTATAACTATTAAATAATGGACAAAATTCAATCTTATGGGCTTTGGCATGGAGTATTATGCCACAATCAGATTATTTCACTTATACAGGGGGCGAAACAAGATCTCCGCCGAGAACTGTTTTATTTAAGCAATACAAGGGAATACGGGAGCGTGTTAAGGTACGACACTCTGAAGCTATTATTTCCCTGTTAAAGCGACGAACAAAACACTTAAAGTCTTACCGAAATCCCTATAGTCTTATAGTTGAGTTAGTTTGAATGCAAATGTGATTTACCTGGCCAAGAGGAATAAAACCTCAGGTGATTGTAGAGTTAAGTTTCTCTCACCTGACGAAGGTCAGTCGTCTTATTACGTGTCGGTGAACTTCAAAGAAAATTTACCTGTGCAAATACAATAAACATTGAGGTAAATAGCTATACACTGTTAATGTTTAGTGAACTCCATGTGGAATTGTAACATGTGGGTTTTCAACACAAAGCCGATTCCAACTGAATGAAACTATAGTCATTTCTCGACGTCTCTGTAAAAGACGACAAAGATCGAATGAAACAGAATTGATACCGCGAAAATTAGAGTGACACGAGCTGTCCATATATCTATGTATTTTTGTCGTTAAAACAGAATGACGGAATTGTTGCTTACTTTTTTCATTATAAAACGTTTCCTCCAAGTTTACATAAAATAAATATGTACCTGAGGTAAATGTATTAAGGCAGTGTATATATAGCAAGTAGAATTTGGATATATACGTCCCGGTTTTCGTTAATAGGACGGACGAGAAGTTCAATGCTTGTCCATAGGATTTTAACGAAAGCAGAAGGTACTTTGATCGCTTGTTCATCTTATCGGCTATGGAGATAAGAGTTATTAACAGACTCATTGAATTGATTAGGAAATGACCACCACCGGTCTTAAGGACAAGGGCCTGTACAACTCTCCCTCAAATGACCACCACCGGTCTTAAGGACAAGGGCCTGTAGCGGCCTACAACTCTCCCTCAGCTAATAGCTCAATTTAATTTCAGGAAAAATAACTGCTATTATCATGCTGATTGCGGACTCGTCCATAAACTTGGACAAGAATCAACAGCAGCACTATCATTATTCAATGTCTATAAAAAATAATTTACCTGCTTTTTACTATAGTTTTGTTTATTACTCTCTGGCCAAAACATTTGGCTTAAGAGGAAAAGTAGAAAAGTAACATAATACATACATTTGATTTAAATATCTGCTAAATGATTTTTATCTTCAATGTTTTTAACAAATTTATGAACCCATGTTGATCCATGGGAAAGGTTAAAGTGCAAGTTTGACACTGTCGGATTATGAAGGGGGGGGGGGGGATGCAAAATAAAAAGGAACTTTTTTGTGTGGAAAACAGTGCAGGTTTTCTTTATTGATGTTGTATATGAGACCTTTTCTATTTACCTGTGTGTACCTGATAATATAAGCCTTACTATACGTTAAATCAGGTGAGATAAATGTGAATAGTTGACACGGGTTGTTATTCTTATTTATGACACAGTTATGTTACCTTTGTTAGAATAATTAAAGTTACCCTCACTTGAATAACACTGGAAGTTTTGACATATCTTTGGATACATTTATATCTGTACCCTTTTCTCCACCTAGATTTGTGGCCTGTGACCTCCACTTTTGTAAGGTGTATAATTGACGAATGTTTCGAGGATCTTCGCTGACCGAAAAGGGTTAAGTTTGAAGTGGGACGTATAATGAATCAAAACGTGCTTGTAAACTACACAATCGAACTAAAATAGCTTCATTATTTCTCAATAGATCTTGAGTCGTCAAGGGGTTTTATAGTAAAAGGTAAAGTTTCTTTCTTTGGTTGTTTTCCTGTCTTTGAACCGACTTCAATACGGAACCACTCTAAGTATTGTTCACTGAGAGATCATTTAGCGAAATCGGGATAACATAATGGTTTAAAGTAAACGGAAAAGCATTGACAAAGATTTAAATCGGCACTTGAAACAGGTGTTGGGTCACTGTGGGCACCAAAGGTCAAAATACCCCAAGGGAAGGGCAGCGAACACCGGCAATGAATCTTTTATTGAAAACAGGTCCAAGCAGAACCGTTTGTGCATCGTTTAAATTAGACGGATGGATTGGCGTTATTACTTTGTCCGAAGAACACGATTGCGTTTCAAGGCTAACAACTTCGCTGACATAATACAAAGTTCATGGCGCTTTGATCTAAGACGATTAGTACTCGAAGGGAAACTTTTTTCGCGGTTTAAAGGATGCTGGCAAGCCTTGGGGCTATAACCCTGCTAGGAATGACTACCCAATTGAACGCCCGGGGATGCATACAATATATCTAACCACCGTAGTTTTGCCGCACTTAATTCATCCGCGTCTCCATCACAAACAGCTAACGAATTCAATAGATGGACACAGCAAGGAGTCATAAAGAAACAGGACTCGGTTACAAAAGCGACGGCGTCAAATTAGCGAGTTTCCTTCGACAAAATTAGTTACCATGGCCTTTGACCTATGCCCCTTCCATCGTATGACATGAGAAAATTGCGTATTAGCCAACGCGTACATCTGGTTTGTTGTAAGAGTGTAACTATCAGAAAACCATCAGTCTTATGCAAAGTGTTAGACTGTTTAATGCTATCCGGCACTTTGTTACAAGTAAATTTGTCTTTTTTATTCTGGTCTACATAAATGAAAGGTTAGGCTTCCTAAGTTTTGAAAATGAACACCACATAGGCCACACAAAACTGTTTTACAACATCTCATTCAAAAGGTGAATACAACCCGAGTATCGATGTCGTGTTTAATTTCGATCGGGTTTCAGGGACTGAGGTTTTTTGAAGCTGGGATAAAAGGCAAGACGTAATTGTCGAGTAATTTATCATTCTGTATAATGAGTAATCGTATTGCTTTGAACAACTCTTATTCACATTTCTATTCCCTCTGATCGAGTTTTCATGTTTTGATGCAAACCAGACGAACGACTAGAATTTCACTGGAGCAGACGACTACCCGAAATGCATCGCGCGCTCTGCTTCCATAACGTGAGCCACGTGATGTTTGCAGCCTAATTAAACCGACCGCTTAATTATGAAATATAAACGTCACAGCAAAGTCGGATTTACAGTCAGAAAACATAAATCATTACAAATTATAACTGGCGTTTGAGAACCACGACTTGCACAGTCGGAAATAATTTTGACAAAAAGGAAAAAGAGGAAATAAAATTACTCCTGACTAAGGCCATGTGGCTGAAATCTGGAACAAATTAATTTTAACGAAAACAACATGGATATTTTTTTTACTAGTCCTATAACTCTATATGATAATAGAACTTTTCCTTTGACACTTGCTTCTAATATAGTCTGAACAACACATATTTATGTGTATGTACTCGGTAACATTTATTTGATACCAAACTTCTAAGAATAAGCGCTTCGAAACAAACTCCTGTGATTTATACGTCAATCGTGTGTGTCAAAAATTGAACTTTTGAATCATGTAAAATAAAAACTGATTTAAAATTCAATTGAACTCAAATAATAATGGCACCAAAGCAAAAAGAACAATTGCCCATTGATTTAATCAAATGATACAACAGTTATTGACGTACGAAGATATTATTTTAAACGTAAACAAAGATTACTCAAATTATAACAGACGAACAATCCACCTATGAAAATTAAAAAAAAAAAAGGGAAAGCAATGATAATCTGTTATTTATTCCAAATACTTTAAACAGTTTTTAAGCTCCATGGAATACAAACATATTTTCTCCGTGTTGTCATACTGAACCCACTAGGCATTTACGAGGGAAACTTATTTTCTAAAATTTCTAAAATTATTGACTTTAGGGATTAAGAATGGGTTCACCGAAACTTGGTAGATGTTGACTTGTACTCTTCTCTCACACACTGAGCTTGGTTTCTTAACATAATCGCCGTATGTGGGAGAGTTGCTATACGTATTCACCAGGTTTCCTCTGGGTAATGAGTCCGGTTTCCTCACCCACTAAACCTGGCAACGCTGCCATATAAGTGAAATAATCTTGAGTGCGTCGTAAATCATCAATTAATCAATCAATCTTAACCTAATCCAGAAAACGTAAGTATATAAGTGACATAATCTTGGGTGTTGCAGAAAGCTCTAATCAATCGGTAAACCAATAACCATATCAGGGAACACGACCATTTGGTCAAGTGTATTTGAGGGCTACCATATGGGAAACATGGCGACGATTTGAGGATAAATTGTGGTAGGATAGAGCTGTTAATCAGTGTTAAATGGTGATAAGGTCTCAACTAAGGCGGGGCGTAATGGTACTCCAAGTGGTCGAGAAAGAAATAAATCAACTTCTGACCAGAAAGATGGCCAGTTTGTCGGAGATCAATTTGAAAGGTCAGGACAACCTAACATTCCCAGATCCGTTGCCTCGGGCATGTCAACCATTTATTGATTGGCATTTCCAACCACTCATGGATTTATTTTTCTTACTCTAACATCTGTAGAAAACATCTTTGTTATATTTTATAGGCACTAAACACACGGATATAGGGGAAATCTTCTTGTCTAAAATAACCATTGAGACAAGTTTCTAATTGTGTTAAAAGGGGGTATGTCATTTAGACGTTTGTTATATTTTAGTTGGGATTGGGCTCGATGGTTTAGTCGACAGAGCGAGTACCTCAGTCCACAGTAAGACACCTATTCATTTCTTCTATTAAACAAACGTATTTCTGTAACAAAACCATCAAAGAAAATTGTAAAAATTATTTAATTTTTTTTACTGCACTTAGTAAAAAATATTTAAGATTTTTTTTAAATAACAGCATCAAGATCCTTATGGTTCTGCAGGTTATCTAAAAGTGACTTGACATCCTCATATTTACAGACAGTAAAATGAAATAATTTATAACTCCTTGCAGAAAAACGATCAAAATCACTCAAACCTATTTTGTAAAAATATCCAAATTGTTTTGGAAATAAACTATTATGTGTTTTACCAAAGTGTTAATTTTGATAACTTGTCTCCATGGTTATTTTAGACAAGAAAATGTTCCCTGTGTCCGTGTGTTTTAGTGTTCATAAATATAATAGGTGGAAATTACACGTCTTGATTTTATCAACAACAAAAAAAACGGATATTCCACAGAGAGTCGCACAGATTTAGTGATATTCTTTTTTAACATCTCCTATATCATATGCTGAATTTAAGGTTAAAAGTATTTTGCAATTTCGCTTGAACTGCCAAAATCGTTGATATTTTTTCATGTGGAAATCATCGGCTATTTTTCTCAAGGTGTGCAATTCTGAAGCTTTTTAGGCCCGTTAGTCTCAAGAATAAAGTAGTGGTTTGAACTCACTTAGGCTTAGAATGAATTAACTTCCGTCCCGGTTATTTAAATTTTGTTTACTTTTCGGACACTATTTCAACTGGTGCAGCACACATGTCATCCTGTATGAATTTTCCTCATTCCAACGCCAATCATATAGCTTTTCGATGACTCAAAGGGTCTTTCTGTGGTGACAATCAGAATTTATGAAAAAAAATTATGAAAACTATTTTAAGAATATCCAATCGACATCATATGGATTAAAGCATCTTCTTTTTTAATAGAGCTGAATATTTAACATTACCATGGACAATCAACAAATGAAAGAAATGTATGGTAAAAAAACACATGGAATTATTCAATGCGTTTTAAATATGTCTTTTGTAATTAAAAAAAAAACATATGTTGTCGACGTACTCTAAATGTCGAGATTTGTTTTCATTTCAGAATCTTAAATCTTAAATCTTAAATATTTTTACTAAGTGACGTAAAACGTTCCCCATCATTGTTACAATTTTCTTTGAAAATAAGTTAAAAAACGAAAGAGATTTTTTTTTTATAATTTTGAACACTAAAACAATATTTTACTGTGAAGCTCTAAAGAAAAATCCATAATATTTTTTTATGAATAACCCAATATATCCCATTAGAGTTTTTTTAAAAATATTTTTCCTTTTTGAATTCGACTTTTACTTTCCAGTGAAACAAGTTTCCATTTTTCTAAAGATTCCATTCTAATTCTAGAGTGTGGATATCGGGGACGATGTGATTAGTGGAAAGATTTGATTAACATCTTTGGTCAGCTTCTCGGATTAAATGTTTGATTTTAGATAAGAAATTCGTTTGACGTCTTCTTATTCCAGTCGGAAATTGACGACATTTCAAATAAATAATCTTCTGCCATAAGTATTTATCCCCTGATATCGGGTATTTCACGAGTTGGACTAAACAAGACTCCTAATCATAGAGAGCTCCAGTCGTTCAAATCGCAATAATTATTGGAGATCTGGAAAGATTAGGCGTATATTTGATATCCGGTATTTCACGCGATGGACTAAACGAGCCTCCAGACGCAAAAGAGGTGTTGTTTGGCGCCCACCAAAGGAAACTTGGAAATGCCAGAACAAAATAACACGGTAATGAATCGGGAGGGTTGTTATTAAGTACCTATTATCCCCGGAGCTTAAAGACACCCGTAGAGAAAGAGGGACAGTGGTCAAGCATGGGAGCAGCTGTCACCTTTACCGTCCACTACTGGTCAGTCTGGTTACCATGGTAACAACTCCAAACCCTTAATTACTTCAGCAACTTATAATAATGGTCCTCTAGTTAAAGACTATAATAATCAGGAAGAAAGAGGGACCAAGGTTTCCTTGATCCGTCAGAAATCTACACACAAAGCGCTGGCACACGACTTATCTAAACATCCAGTATGCTCTGATTTGACGGACTTTATCAATATTTCTGCCTGATTAATTTAAGATGCCCTAATTGGCTTTAGGTCTCTTCCACGGTTTGCTTGGTCCAATTAGGTACTTAGTACGCATGAGGACACACTTAACCTTAATGTGTACCTGGTTAAAGAAATTAGCTCAGACCTTGAACAAGAAAATATTTTGATCCTCAAATACTAGTATATAACTAAAGTCATGTTGAACCCTCTATACAAAAACGCGAAGGGGTCAATAAATGTACATCCTTGCGTGTTCAATAAAGAAACTTATAATAAACTATTTTCTTTAAAAGTGCAAGAAAAATAAGTTAAGCTCTGTTTAATCCCATGGCTGTGTTTACATTTTTAAGGGATGAAATTTCAATATTTTTAACCTAGACATTGTTAACCATAAGTTATTCTTCACCTTATTGTTACTGGGATGTATGGTCATTCATTCCAGGCCTAAGTGACTTATACAACCTACCATAACGTTCAGCCTGGTATAACCAAAAGGTATCTTATTTGAGCTTTGTTTTAGAAAATAAATAAAATGCCGAGAAAACTCTCATTGGTTATTATTCAATAACGCAATTGTTAAATTGTATTTATTTCTTGGTTATAAAGGACGCGGACAACTTAACCCGGAGAGTAATCGTCTCCCCTTTTTGGGGTAAGAGAAGAAATCAGTTTAGGGCAACAGCAGGTGTTGTATCCTGGATTATGGAGGCTCTGTGATCTGGTAAGGGTTTTGATTGGGAGTAGATTACATCTTTGATTGTACAAACCGTTTGACAACTTTCACAAAGAGATCGATTTATCTCCGGAAATCATGTTTTAAGTAAATGTCTTATTTTATTTCATCGTGTTGCTGATCTATCTAGGCTTGTAATCAATGTTGTTTGAAATGGCAAAAGCCATAGGCTATGCCCAAATAATCTGCTTTAGATCATATCAATTCCAAGACATAATATCCGGCAAATTGATGGACGAAATTCCAATGAAAAGAACAAATGTGTTTTTGTTAACGGACTTGTTGTAATTTTGCTTTAGGCCACTCTGGAAATGCGAGAGCAGGGATGGCCGGTGATTCGCAGTTAATCGTTTTTCGCGGGACCGTCAGAGATGGTAAAGCGATAGACGAGCTGATAAACATCTTGAACGTTTTATCAAACTTCGAACAGTGTTATCAGCCAATCGGATAAATCCCCAGGTGTCACTGTGAAACACCGGAAGTGACCCGTCCGCCATGCTTGAACAAGTCATCAGATTTTTATCGGAGGTGAAAGTTATACAATTTCAGTCATCCGTGTACGAATTCGTCAATTTCCTTTCCAAGATTACTACTGCCTTTAAGAAGACAATTTTGGACATTTATCAGAACAAACAGGCGTAAACATTGACAAGCATCATTTCTTCGATGACATTTCATCATTTCTCAAGAAATTGGCCCCTTGGAACTTGTCAAAATTGTAAACAAAAGATGAGGACAAAAGGAAACTGCCCATAGGCTCATTAAAATGCATCTCATTGTTACGAGATGGCGAAAACATCCGGCAACCTACCATGTCTAAAACTATCGCACGTGCCACCTGATTTTGACATGTCCTTTGGAATGCTTACGCCTTTAGATGCCGAAATCAGAGTGCACAGAATTTCTACATTGTCAATAATTCGTCACTTTTGGAAAATCAATATCTGATCAATTTAATTCAAACCGCAATGCATTAATACAGTTAAACAGAGTGAAATCTTACCAGAATACCAATCTAAACAGAGAAAGTGTTAGAAAAGCTCAAACGGATACCTTCATATATTCTATACGTATTGGTAAGGCGTTTGCACAACACATTTAGTAAACGATTTATTGATGTTTTAGGCCAAACTCCAGATTATTTAAATTACATGGGAGTCTTGCCATGTTTTGGAGAGGAAATAGGGATCTTTGCTCTGGGAAAAGCTAGCAACATCCAAAAAAGTCAGATATCTTTCAATTATTACTTAGACTGAGTGCATGGGGTTCGAACCCCCGAGGCATCGATGGGAACTTTGAGCTAATAGTGCTAACCATTTTATTTGATTTTGACTTGTTTATTTGAATCAATTGCGATATAAATAAATTACAACACTACAGAGGTCTTTGTGTGGGGACAGAAAATATAAACTTTATTTATCATTTGATTTTCTTGGCAAAAAAAACAAAAACTCCAGTTCGCCATGCGCAATAACAGGAAAATATGGCGACAAAATACGGGAAAACAAAATACTCGGGCCATGTTTCGGACAGAAGAATGGCACGAGATATCGATTGAATCGAGTCCTATCAAGTTTGATGGGTCGCGGTTCGAATCCCACTTAGTCCCAAAAAAAATTTGAAAATTTTCTGACTGGGTTTTCACTCGAACGGAAGGTCGTGGGTTTCCTCCGGGCATAGAGCCCGGTTTCCTTCCACATTAAAACTATGAAGTTTGCGGCTTGACACTGGAAGCTAGAACTAGCGTACCGCCATGTTTAATCAAGAACAATGCGCACCTGGATTTAATATTTTTATATCTTTTTTTAAACAATGCAATGTTGTACAGTATGGTTGAAAATCTGTCCTTGTGTGGAGCTGACCAGAAGTACATGCACACTAAAGAACAAACTGCCATTTTTATTCAAATAACAATCATTATGAGTTATGCGTGAATCATAACACGGGGGATATTTTCAACCCCTCAAAGAGCAGGAAGAAAATGTTTCAAGCCACGGCAAATGTTATCATACGAACCCATAGATTTAAACTTACATAAACCGACTGATAAGTCATTACTATCTACTTAATATTTTCTTACGCAATTTCAAATATTTTTATCTTTAATTTTTTAATATCCAAGGGTGTCCAAATACTAACGATTACTTCTTTAATTCGATAAGGTGACTGTTTTGTTGTAGAAAGAAACTCAACCCAAAGCGATGGCGTGCATCATTCAAATGAATGGTAAGCGCCACTTTCCTAAATACCTACCTACCTACCGTATTCGTGAATCCAACTTCGTTTATTAAGCATTAATTTTCATTAAAATGGCATGAGCTCCCAAAATTCACACTTTTTCTATACTTTCTGATCGTCACGACAGTAAGAGGCTTTGGAGGCCATCGAAAAACTAAACGATTGGCGTTGGAATGAGGGAAATCCATAAAGTCTACGGCCTATACGAAGCGAAATAGTGTGCGAAAAGTAAACAAAATTTAAAGGCACACTTGCCGCGAAAATCAGGAATATTGTTTACATTAAAAAAGAAAGACCGTATTCTGTATTTTTCCCAGACAATATAAGTTAGGAACTTTATATTTTTACCAAAATTTAAAAGTTTGGACGTCACTTTGTATTTTTAATTTGAATTTGAAAATTTGAATTGTTACGTACCCGGAACGTAAACAAACCGATCTGCCCCCTATTGGCGATTTTATGTTTCAGTCGAGTGAGTGAACTAACGGCACAGTGTAATTTTACGTAGGCCTATTTATCTGAGAAATACAGACTAACGATCGGTTAACAGCGACTGGAAAAGCCTGCTGATAATTGTTTGAGTGTAAACCACAGATACAAAGGCCTGAAAGGAGGGTAATCCAACACGAAAGTTGACCGACACTGATCGTTGTTGTTGTAATCAGGCTTCGATTCTTCGTTTGTTTTTCACCCCATTTCTACATTCTAAAGCTAACTAGACATGTTCTATGTGTCCTATGTTTAAGTTTAGTGGTATTAGTCGTAGTAAGCTCATGTAAATTGGTTTTCTTAGCAAATTTAAACAGGCTACGGCGGCAAGTGGGCCTTTAAGTAACCGGGACGACCATTCATTCACTCTAAGCCAAAGTTGGTTCAGAAGAATACTTTATCATTCATTCTCGAGACTAAAGGTACAAAAAAGCTTCTGAATTATACGTCTTGAGAAAAATAGCCAATAATTTCAACATTCTGTTTTAACGTCAAAATATCAACATTTTGGCAGCGCATGGCACTTTAAGTTGGCTGGATAATAAGTTATTCTGTTATAATAAAAGCTATCTATTTGCAATACAGTTACACGCTTACAGGAGATGTTGTTATTCTCTGAAAGCACGATGTCGTTAACCGATAATATATTTCGTGAAATTAAATTATGGTATCAGATATATGTTTATGAGGAGGGCGAAGTTTGAAGGCGTTCCTTATCTACGAGAGCCGATAGTGTGGATATAGTGTGAAAGGGTGGACTGAAAAACCACTCGACAAGATAGTCACTGGTGTAATTCTATATCGGTTTTAGCACAATACCTGTAAAAATGAAGTCTACGTCTAGATAATTACAGCGGAGGGTTTTTCTAAGCATCTCTAAAAAGGCAACAAATTGCTCATTGTTAGTGAATGTCTAAAGGTTCGCCGGCAAAGAAAAGACATTCTTTTTGACAGTGTCAGAATTTTGAATGATAAATTTTGTGTGAGCAGCATTATTCTTTAGTTATGTTTGTTGACTGATGAGCAGGGAATGTCAAACTCGACGGGAGAACGGCGCGGAGAACGAGTGAGGCGGAGGATGACATGGTGCCCAGCGACTGTCCCATCACCCCGGGAGGCCGGACTTAAGTCTACCGGCTGTCTGCTTCACGACTCACCCTAAACCCGTACAGCAAAAGCGGGACAAGGGAAGCGGCGAGCCGTCACACAAGGGCTATTCAACCGGAGATAATTGCGCCACTTGCAGCAAGAGAGAACAAACAACGATCCCTTCATACATCTTTAAATCCGTTCTGAAAGAGTGCTTTCTAATGAATCAGCATGGCTAAGAAAAACACGACAGATCGGCTTTGTAGGGGTGTATACCTTACTAAACAAACTGGGTATTTTATCGTAGCCTGTCTCTCTCGATGACAATACCTAATCGACGTCAAACTCTCCCGAATCGGTAATAACCTCAATCGGCCGAGATTGGATTACCTCGACGTATTAGATAAATCTCTCAGAGCCGACAAGCGATGCCCCTTCTCGCGTTGTCTAACCTGTATAGCATTATCACAGGTGTAAAAATCTCTTCTATTTAAAGGCTTAGGTATCAGTCAGCTTTCAAAGACGGAAAGAAAAACAATCCTAATTTATACACCAATAAATACCCGGTGTCTTTCTTTATCGACTACCAACCGCTTTTATTACCTCCCAACGACAAGATGCTATCCAACGATTCAATGGCTAGAAATGTTTATTTAGGTCTTAGGTGAGATAATCACTATATCGCAACACTTTGATGGTTAAGGTCACATACGCTCTTCAAAAGGACTTTTCAAAGCTGAGATTTCTTTGCCTGTTTTATTTGTGACTTTTTAACCTTTAACCTCTCTGCAAAACACTCTAACTTTATCAAGAAGAAATGCGTCGAATTATTGTAATCCGCGAAATCGCATGGACCAGATCAAGGCAAAGTTAATTTACTAGGTATGACACAGTTGTCAATTCGATTTAGTTCTTACAACGGTATTCCACAGGGTTCCATTTTCGGCTGCTTCTTTTTTTTATCTCTACGTAAATAACGTCAAAATTCCCGTATGAGCTGTTTACTATCATCCTATTTTAATGATAAAGTTTGAGTATTCTTAGTTGCATCGATTTCTATGTTCATGAATTAAAAGTTAGTAGAAGATTCTCCCTGTGTGTTTTAGGGTCTATAAAATCAAAAGACAGAAATCCGTATCCTTAATTTATTTGATTTTCTCGTTACTTAAAAAATACCCAATGTATATTCCACCACATCGTAATGTTTTTAATGTTTTCTCAAACATTTTGAGATGAAGAAAAGTGACAACAATCAATAACAATTTTCAATAGAAAGTCCAACATAGCGATGACGCTGACAATGACGTCAGTAGGCTGTCCATTTACGTGCCTGTTTCAAACAAGATTGTTCGGGCTGCTATCAACAATATTTGCTCTCTAGTTCGATTACGTTGCACCCTCTCCCCAAAAACTAAAAGAAAAAAAAAAACACGACAACAGACGGCAAAATCGCTACATCATTCGACCCACACGGATTATTAATCAGTTTTTCTCTGAAGATAATCTGATATTATCCACCTTTGACGGACATAAACAACACCGACAAAAATACATTCCGTTAGTGTATATATATATGATTTTCTGTTCAGTGTCTTCCAAAAAATAGGGGCCTCCGTGGCTCAGTAGGTAGAGCGTTGGACGCTCTATTCGAACAGCCTTCCACCAATGGGTCGCGGATGTGAATCCCACTCAGTCAAAAAAAAAATTGGAAAAAATTTCTGACCGGGTTTTCACTCGAACAACCTGTGGTAAATGGTTGCCAGTTACTACCGAAAGGTTGTGGGTTTTCTCCGTCCATAGATCCCGGTTTCATCCCTTAATAAAACTGGCAACGCCGCCATATAAGTGAAATAATCTTGAACACCAATCAATCAATCAATCCAAAAAATATTGTTCCTATCAAAAATCAGCCGCATATACCTAAGTATCTAGAAAGAAACTCCGATATACGAAAATCACTATTTAAAACTTTATAAACAGTGACTCGAAGCACTATATAGATTTTCGGAAAATGCGAGTGGAGAGACATTTCAGCGATTCATGGAAAATGCTGGGGAATAGATGTCTTCATATAAAATTTTATGAAACAAATTATAGTTAGAGAAACCCACCTGTTTCTGAGGAAAAACATGCGTTGGCCGAACCGCAAGGATACCGCGAGGTGCGCGCGACGACAAACATCGAAGTCTGCCGTCATTATCGGACTGAAGTTAAACATGACACTTTCTTTAGTTTTATTCAACACGTGAAGTCGCTAGCTCACAGTATTCAAAATGAAGTGTGTTGAAATATTTTATGATAATCTTATTTGTATTTGAGATTCAATGTTTGGCTATTTAATTTGTGTTTCAAGGGGTACACCGTTTCGCGTGCGTTATTAGCTAGACGTCTTTAATTGGTATTCCGTTTTGCGTGCGTCCTTTGCCAGAAGTCTTTCATGGACAACGTTTCGCGTGCGTCCTTTGCCAGAAGTCTTTCATGGACAACGTTTTGTGTGCGTCCTTTGCCAGAAGTCTTTCATGGACAACGTTTTGTGTGCGTCCTTTGCCAGAAGTCTTTCATGGACAACGTTTCGCGTGCGTCCTTTGCCAGAAGTCTTTCATGGACAACGTTTTGCCTGCGTCCTTCGCCAGAAGTCTTTCATGCATCTTTCACGTGAACCGTTTGGCGCGCGTCATTTACCATAAGTCTTTCTTGAGTACCGTTTCGCATCAAGCGTCCTTCTGAAGAAGTGTTTCTCGTGTATCGTTTCGCCGTCATAGTTAGTGAGGCGTTTTTCATGGTTACAACTAGTTTCAAAGAAGGTTTTACGTATCATATTAAATATTTGCTGCTTTGTGTCATTTCTTTTTTTGACGTTTTGGAAACCCTTAATACATTTTAAATCTACCAAAATGAAGGCAAACATGTGGGGGGAAAATCTGACAAACTTAGGCACAGGTGCTCGGTTTGTGGCTGCAAAATCTCCAGTCCAAAACTTGGAATAATTATGATTGTCCCAGTGAGATGCGACCTATGTGGGATGGTTGTCAGTTACTACCGGTTTCCTCACACAATAAAACTGGCAACACCGCCATATAAGAGAAATAATCTTGAGCGTGGCGTAAAACACCAAACACCAAACAACCAATCAATCAATCAACCTAGTGAGATGAAGAGTATTGATTGATATTCATTAATTCTCTTTACCATTCATGGGAAAAAAATAATGCAACCTTCGTGATTCTGTAATGGGAAATCCGAGCTGATTACGGGGAAGTTAAAGGTCTAAGTCAGTCACACGACCTGATTACGGGGAAGTTAAAGGTCTAAGTCAGTCACACGAGGAATGGTACAGAGTCAAATTCCTTCAACGGGTCAACACAAAGCCACGCATTTTCTACATTTTACGTTCTGTTTAAGATGTTCTTGTTTCTCACATAGTTTATTTCACTTATTTTGTTATCAACGTGATCTATGGCGAATGTAGAAGAAAACTAGACGGGATCAAAGGAAGTCGATACAAAGCTGTTATCGACCTATCCGTGTTCGCACCTCTGTGATTAAGGGGGCTTAGGTAGCAATGTCGTGCCCTTAAGGAGGCGAAAATACCTTTAAATCAGATTAACGCTTCGTACCGGAGACAAAACACACCTGAGTTTTTTTAAGGATGACACGAAGACGTTTCCTCACCTGACACACACGCTGCTTACCTGATCAAGTTGATCAAATGTCTAATTAATGTACAATGTTCGTGATCATTTGTAAAGGTGTTATAGCCACGCGATCCTGGCTGCAAAAATCCGGCCTCAAATATGTTGAGTTTCAAAGAAAAAATTGACATGTGCTGTTTTTTACTCTGAGTATCAACTGTAAATGTTACACCATTACGCGTATCAACTGAACTGCATGAAAATCTGTTGACATTATGTCACCTCTAAAGGTAAAACTCACTGGAACATTAATATGTATTTGATCGAACATTGACCGAATATATATTCGATTTAGAGATAAATGTCCAATCTTCGAGAAGAATTTTCTTTTCTTTGATTGTTTTTTATTATTATTCTTTGAAAATTCAGAAAAATATTCGTTACCTCGATTTCACATAACTATCATATTCTACTGATATGAATATTTGTAGACTTTTTCAGAAACTCAACCATCATTTTCTTTAAAGACTGGTAGCATACAATGGAAGGTCTTTGTTTGAGGGACACATAAAAGCTTGTCGATACATTTGAGATTATAAACTAAAAACTAAAAGACTGCAATGGAATATAGAAGTTTCATAGTTTTGATCGGTCAGTAAATATCTAGGCGTCAATTTACCGTAGAAAAAAAAAACAAGAACAAAATCATTTCAATATTTGAATAATCTAAGGAACATCTGGGAAAGAAGTCAACATTTTTTTCCTAGATTGATTGATTGATTGTTTGGTGTTTTACGACGCGCTCAAGATTATTTCTCTTATATGGCGGCGTTGCCAGTTTTATTGTGGGAGGAAACCGGTCTCTATATCGATTTGAAAATTGGAGAAGAAATGTTTGAAGATACGATGTATTTTATATCATGGCGTGTCGTCAAGTGTAATTTTCGGGAGCTTTTAAATTCAATGTGATACAAATCCTCTCAATCAAACACAAGCCCTATTATTTACATTCAGGTTATATAGGATGACTGGTCTTCCATAGTTTTATTTATTGCCCATCAGCGGGCCCTTGAGGTAAAATTAAAACTCATTCCAACACAAAGCGACTTTGTGAATAGCTGTTAGTTGTGCTTACCAATTTGTGGCCAATGTTAATGACTATGTAAGAAACACTAGTGGTTCAGTCTAAATTAACAAATTATAAGTGATCAATAGATCTTTGTGGAAGTCTTTGCTAACCAATAGGGAAGCAGTATTTCCGTGTCAGGGCAATAACAACTGCATAATGCACAGCGATGTCAATCAATCAAAGTGCCCGTATCAAAGCTTGTAAATGTAACCAACACGAGTTGTGTTAGTCCGCGAAAATAGCCTCGGCACTTAGTTCCGGCACATGGCCATTGTACAGTCGTCATTACTGCAATATAGGATATGGACAATCTTTTGAGGTCCACTTCATCTCAAAGCCACCGATCAACCAAATCCCAATACGATTTCCGATCGAGCGAACATGATCTTTATCGGCAACTCCCTTCAACAAACAAATATTATGTTTCTCTAGTGGACTTCAGTTAGAATCAGAGAGACACATTGTGCAATGGGTATGAAATGCTAAAAAAATCGAAGATATTGCAAAGAATTTTGTCGCGTGGCACGTGATTTTAAATCAACCAACCAGAGCATCTAAAAGCGTTGACTGCAACACGAGCAGACTTCCGGTTGTTGTTTGACATTATTGAACTTGAATACAACACAACAGTATCGGTTTTTAATCTCGGATATCCAATTCTGATCAATCTAGTTTAATCATAGTTGTTATTATTTAGTTAAATTGTGTAATTATAGATGAACAGGAGTTCAGTAGGATAAACCTTTTCATTGGAAACCATCGCTTAATGCACTCTCGGGCGACAGAGAGTTGAAATTGTAAGGGTAAAGTTTAAAAAAAAAGTCTGAATAAAATAATAAACCTGCACGACGGTTCGCCTAGTACATAGAGTCGTTTTATCACTGGAACCACAGTCGTGGATTCACCATAAGTGATTTCGTACCCACAGGTTTGCCGAAGACACCCTGTTTACAAAACTGAAGATTTAATAACAGCATGGCCAACTTCCAATTAAGGTTCCACCAATGGGTCGCGGGTTCGAATCCCACTCAGTCCAAAAAAAAATGGAAAAATTTCTGACTGGGTTTTCATTCGAACAACCTATGTGGGATGGTTGCCCGTTACCACCGGAAGGTCGTGGGTTTCCTCCGGGCATAGAGCCAGGTTTCCTCCCACAATAAAACTGGCAACGCCGCCATGCATATATAAGTGAAATGATGTTGAGCGCGGCGTAAAACACCAAACAATCCATCAATCAATCCAATTAAGGTCTTGTCTTTCCAAGCAGACGCCGACATAAATCTATTTTAAAGTTATAGAAATTTTCGCCTTAGGCTCTGTCTTTCAATATTGGCGTAAGTTGCTTCTGACGTATATCCATTTTAAAACTATTGACACGAGTGTAAGTTCTTATAGTTTAACATAGATGTACGTCCGACGTAACGCTAGTCGTGGTAAGACTGGAAAATGTTTAACATAGATGTACGTCCGACGTAACGCTAGTCGTGTTAAGACTGGACAATGTTTAACATAGATGTACGTCCGACGTAACGCTAGTCGTGATAAGACTGGAAAATGTTTAACATAGATGTACGTCCGACATAACGCTAGTCGTGATAAGACTGGACAATGTTTAACATAGATGTACGTCCGACGTAACGCTAGTCGTGATAAGACTGGGAAATGTTTAACATAGATGTACGTCCGACGTAACGCTAGTCGTGGTAAGACTGGAAAATGTTTAACATAGATGTACGTCCGACGTAACGCTAGTCGTGATAAGACTGGGAAATGTTTAACATAGATGTACGTCCGACGTAACGCTAGTCGTGGTAAGACTGGAAAATGTTTAACATAGATGTACGTCCGACGTAACGCTAGTCGTGATAAGACTGGAAAATGTTTAACATAGATGTACGTCCGACGTAACGCTAGTCGTGATAAGACTGGACAATGTTTAACATAGATGTACGTCCGACGTAACGCTTGTCGTGGTAAGACTGGACAATGTTTAAAACGACGTTAGATCTTCTCTCACTCACTCGTCAAGGCAACTTACGCCAGCTTTCAAACAGGGTGTTAGTGTCTGTAGTTTTAAACAGATTTACGTAGTACGAAACTTACGCCAGTTTTGTACGACAGGGTCCGGGGCCTGTTTCACACAGCAGCGTAGCGTAAATTTTCGCGTAACTGCCATAGCAGCCCATACTGTAGAGATACGTAGCTATGACATGCAGTTACGCGAAAACTTGCGCTACGCCGCTGTGTGAAAAAGGTTCCAGATTTCTGGCGAGACATTATTTTAGAGTCAAACGGTTAAGAAAGAATGGGAAAGCGAAATCCTTCTAAACTAGAGTACAGCACTATACATCCATCATTCTTTGTTCAGATTTCGTCTCGCCTTGAGCAGTCCACAAAATGTTCGAATTTTTAAAAATAATGTCAATTTCAACGCGTCTTATAAGAAATTTGATTCTAACAAATATATATCCTCAGATCTTATTCGAAAAAACAGTCCATAAATATTCAGGTAACGTTATTTTTTTTGAAGATTAAGTAAAACATCGTTGCGCTCATTATAGTCCATTGTCATCATTCCGTCGAGCTCTCTCAGGAGCGTTCGTGTAAGGGACTACATCCAAATTCGTGCTAAGAGAGTGTTACATTAGGATATTTACCGTTACCCAGATTTGTAAAATAGTTCCTACAGCTTTTACTGACAGACGGACGTTGTTAGAGAAGAAAATAATTGACTACAGTTTAAGGTGGTTTAAAGGGGGGGGGGGGGGATTTGTTTGTATTAGCGCTTTCCATCAAAATGAGATGATTTGCGCCAGGTGGTTTAAAGGATCACCCATAACTCTTGTAATACAATGTACATGTAGGCTTATGTATATAGGCCTACCATCGGAGACTGGGGAAAAAACTTTTAAACTTTTTGCTTCCGTCGACCGTGTCACGCACTCTTCTGAGCCTAGACTGATGTCTTTTTAAAAACAGTAATTCGGGAGAATTAGCCGAGGTTACATCGTGTTTTATTGCCTCTGTATGGCGATCCGTTACCTACGCAAAGGGGGGTAATTGGGTAATGATATAGTCACGTGACGGGTGCTAAAAGACAGGATCGGTTATTCCGAGATAAGAGAGAGATGAATGGCCGAAAAAAGTTACAGACTAAGTATAGACTTGGTGTAGACAAAGATAAAAACCTAAAAAAAGAGTATATCGAAGTCAAAAGCAATCCTTTAAAACGGACTCAAGACAAAAAAGACACGATTAATCAAACTTTTTTGTCTGATTTTCCTAGACTAATATTTTACCGTGATGGTCGATGCCAGACGATTTATACTGGATTGAGAATGTAATTGTCTACTTAAAAAAGGAGGAAAAAAGAAGTTCTCGACGAGTTGATATATTGCTTAACGGTAATCACAGAACATCCTATTTTGGGTTAAACGTCGTAATACTGTCTGAATAAGTATTTACTGAGACAACAGCAATGGACATATATATGTTCGGTCATAGCAATCATTGAGGCTATAGTTGTTTGTTTATTCGTGCTTAACGCCACACCTCACATCCCGTCACTCGCAATATCCCGTCAATATACGGTCGTTAGCAATCATTGAGGCTATAGTTGTTTGTTTACTCGTGCTTAACGCCACACCTCACATCCCGTCACTCGCAATATCCCGTCAATATACGGTCGTTAGCAATCATTGAGGCTACAGTTGTTTGTTTACTTGTGCTTAACGCCACACCTCACATCCCGTCACTCGCAATATCCCGTCACTCGCAATATCCCGTCACTCGCAATATCCAGTCACTCACAATATCCCGTCACTCACAATATCCCGTCACTCGCAATATCCCGTCACTCGCAATATCCCGTCACTCGCAATATCCAGTCACTCGCAATATCTCGTCACTCGCAATATCCAGTCACTCGCAATATCCCGTCACTCGCAATATCCAGTCACTCGCAATATCCCGTCACTCGCAATATCCAGTCACTCGCAATATCCCGTCACTCGCAATATCTCGTCACTCGCAATATCCAGTCACTCGCAATATCCCGTCACTCGCAATATCCAGTCACTCGCAATATCCCGTCACTCACAATATCCCGTCACTCGCAATATCCCGTCACTCGCAATATTCCGTCACTCGCAATATCCCGTCAATGGTATCCAGACATTTCGGCCCGGGACATTTCGGTACAGTACATTTCGGCCTGGGATAGTTCGGCCTGGGACATTTCGGTCCAAAGTGAAAAAAGGGACATTTCGGCCTACCTTGGTTTTAATTATATTTGATTAAACATTTACTCATTTCTTTCTCTTATTCTATATGAATATATATATGCTCATTAAGTTGAGTTTAACTTTAAGTTGATAAATTTATCTAACCACAATAGGTTGCATATATAGCCCACCTCTACATAACGCCAAGCATCATGGGATCAATCACAGGTTTCCATCTGATAAGGTGACTAGCACCATTCTGAAGCTGGCCACATACTGAGTGTTCAGGAAGTCAAAACAGAGATAATCTTTCCCTCTTTGATTTTAATTACAGGGCCAATCAATACAAGCTTACCTACCCTTGCCATGCTTAATATGGCTCATCTGATTGTTACAGGTTTATTTTTGTGGATAAAGCTAGGAAGTTTACATGACTATACAATATGTTTCACGGAGCCAAACTGCCCAGGATCGACAAATTTATTTATATTTTCTTGTTAAAAGTTGTATAATAAAGTGAAAATTGTCTGCAGCACATGCCAAGGCTTTGAGCATAAACTAAAAATTTAAATCTTTGAAATTCATACCCTTTTGTAATTACCTGTAGTAACAAAAAAATCAGAAAACATGATAAAAGAGTATTGTACTAGAAACAATGGAAACAATTTTGTAAATTCGCACATCAATTTAAATTATTAAAACAATTTTCGTTTATTTGAGTAAAAAGATATACCTCGACAAGTTGGACAGTCTGGTATTTGTTTAAAACCTAAATTTCAGTGGGGCTGACATCAGAATGGTTAACATAAAGTTCTGAAATCGACTTCTTGGTGTATAAATAACTAACATCAGGTGTTTACAGAGAGAACCCATAACTTAAACGCTTAATAATTTTAGAACTTAAGTTTCTGATAGACTGTATAATTAGTTGAGGTAATACAGTATATAAAAATGTATTCATTAGAATTATTTGTAATTTTCGCAGAAAGCCTTTAGTTTCTACAGCAGACAAAATTTCACTATTTTTCTGACTAATACCTGAAACATATGTATCATGAAAGTTGGAAAGATTGTCCAGAAGCCCACTAGAATCACTGTTATAGCTGAAATATTGCTGAATATGGAGAAGGAAATGAGTAAATATACAATTAAATAGAATAAAAACCATGGTGGGCCGAAATGTCCCCTTTCTTACTTTGGGCCGAAATGTCCCAAGCCGAAATGTCCCAGGCCAAAATGTACCGTACCGAAATGTCCTCGGCCGAAATGTCCCGGATCCCCCGTCAATATATGGTCGTTAGCAATCCTTGAGGCTATAGTTGTTTAATTGTTTACTTGTGCTTAACGCCAAACCTCACATCCCGTCACTCGCAATATCCCGTCACTCACAATATCCCGTCACTCGCAATATCCCGTCACTCACAATATCCCGTCACTCGCAATATCCCGTCACTCGCAATATCCCGTCACTCGCAATATCCCGTCACTCGCAATATCCCGTCACTCGCAATATCCCGTCACTCGCAATATCCCGTCACTCGCAATATCCCATCACTCACAATACCCCGTCACTCGCAATATCCCGTCACTCGCAATATCCCGTCACTCGCAATATCCCGTCACTCGCAATATCCCGTCAATATATGGTCGTTAGCAATCCTTGAGGCTATAGTTGTTCAATTGTTTCTTTGTGCTTCACGCCACACCTCATATCCCGTCACTCGCAATATCCCGTCAATGTATTCATGTTCTAAAATAAGAGTAAAAAACTATATATGGTACTTAAATATTCGTTGAGATCTGAACCTAAAAGATTTGCTGTCACTGTTCTCCCTCTGAATTCCGCCGTTTTGTTTAAAAGGCTCCAGATTTTACGTCAGCCAAATTTTCAACACACGCTGAGGTATTCTATAACCTCTGAACATTCATAACCTACTAGTAAAGGTCTCCATGTCAGATCTTCAATCGCGATAAACTGAATAGTAATAGAAAATTGGAAACTTCACGTAGAAACATGTAATGTCAGATATGAGCTAAAATACTAAGATATATGTATAAAGTGGCATGAGTTGCCAGAATTGTCAAATATAAAAGTCATTAATGTATATGATAATAGAAATAAATAGAAAATGTCATTTTATAAACAGTAATATATATGGAAACGCTAATGTTGTATTTGCTGAAATACATATATTGGTAATATAGCTGAAAAAGATCGTGATATGCGGACATTTTTGGCGACTAATTCTTTTTTGCCAACGGTTTTTAGCGATGTAAACGATGCATTTGATTTACATTATCTGAACAAAATCGCCCTATATCCCCTCCCCCCTCCCCCCCCCCCCCCCTATTGAACCATTTCTACCCATTCGACTAATATATAAGGTCATTACATGTGACCATCTGGACAACAGTAAATGAACATGTATTTATCTATAATGATACGGTAGGACCAGAAGGGGGACCTCTAGAGGTTTTCAAATGACACATACAGAAAATGACCATAATTCACCATTCGGAAATAACAGGGTAATTTTAAAACCCACCGTTTACGCAACCTCAACTTACATACTTTACACCTTATCAAGTTATTGCTCTATTTTTTCTCTATTTTTTTTTCAAGTCAATTTTTTTCTGAATTTTTAAATCCAAATAAAAAATTGTTTTCCTCAATTGGCCTGTCATTGTTGAATATCTACAACTGCACATTATTGAAAAGCAGGCGCTGTATTTTATTTTTTCATAGATTTTCTTGGCTGAAAATTCCGTTCAGTAGATTTGTCTTCCTTTTATATAGTTTAAAAGGGCGTAGTTCCCGATACCGTAATTGCATCCCGCGCAGAACAAAGCGATTGCCTGCAACTTTTGGATGCCAAGGTACTCGATGGCGAGGCTCTGTCTCTCTCTCTTAAATCTTCGGGATTTTGAGAAGGCTCGAATATAATGTGTCACCACATTATCTCCCGAATCAAGGGAAATGGAGTTCCAGCATATTGATTATTTTGACATTGTTGACTCTCTTTTAGGATAATACGTGACGATAAATCGGGTGGTTAAAGAAGTGGTACTTACATGTAATTTGAACTCTATTGTCTCTGTCATTTTGAAAGCTCTCAAGACCAAAACTTGCACCTGCAGTTTTTATTCAGTGAACAATTTTAAACGCGAGGTAAAAAGTTGAATGCCGAAGGCTTGAATTGACAGTACCACTCTTTTAGTATTTGCATATGTTCTTTGGTCAACCAAGGCCCTATTCTCGATGTATTCGTGTCAGATTGCCGTTTTGTTTCGGAGAACAATCTCGCGACAAATATCAAATGATAGAGAATCTTAATTGCGACTCCTCTAATATCGTGCATGTGCATGTTATCACGTGCAAACAATGTCGTAGCAATACGTCGGAGAAACTAAGAATTCTCTACGACAAAGAGCAGCCAATCATTTATCTAGTATTAGACTTAAACATGATGTGCCCGTGGCACAACATTTCAATACTCAAGGTCATTCGGTCAAGGACCTTTTTGAAATCATGTCTATTGAGAAAATCCCTTTTGTCACTTCCGCTGCAGATACCAAGCACAAACGTTTGGAAAGAGAAAGTGTTTGGATTCAAACATTACAAACTATTGGGTTTGAACTTAAGCCCGGCTCAGGTCGAGTTAAGATCCGATTCGATCGTCATAAGCTCCAGTCGATCAATCAGTCGGAGTATGTTTTTCGACATGAGCGGCCTTTAGACTCTTCAGATCGGTCTGAGACTGATCAGTCGTACGATCGTAAAGATAGAGCATGTTCTATTTTCTCCCGATCAGTCTTACGGTCGCAGCCAATCAGCGACCTATACTTCATCACGTGATCATTTTTTTCTCAGCGTTTCGAATACGTTGTATTGTTGCGTCATTCCTAGTGGCGTGCAAGTCTGCCGAATATGGTGACGAAGTTTCCTTCCGATCAACTGATCGCATCGACGTTAGCAGGGTTTAAGACTGATCACTCGGGAATCGTTTGGCTGAAGGATGAACCAGTCCCAGTCGACATGAACGGCCTTAAGACTCAATCGCAGACAATCGGATCGGATCTTCACTCGACCTGAGCCGGGCTTTAGACCCGGGAAGATGTCGTGAAAAAACTATAATGCCATTTGTGTTTCCGTATAACAAGGCCAGAGTTATGGTCAAGATTATAGTAGAAAAATACAAACTACTTCAAAGTAAAATTGCTCGACCTCTGACCCAAAGGCCATGCAGTCATTGCTTATAAAAGGAACAGGTGTTTGAAAGACATGCTGGTCAGGGCTAAACTCCCCTGTCTGTCTTCTATACCAGGTTTTTCTAGGGGGAACCAACACTTTCACTTTCTTTTCCCATGATCCTATGGGGTTCAATCTCAGTCTGCCTACATTTTACCATTGCTTAAGATGTGTAGGGGAGACCGGGGCGCATTGGGCCACTTTGCAAACTTTTGAAGTCTGACAGAAAAATGATGCACAAAAAACTAAAAGAAAACATTTATATGAAACACAATGTCAATCTGATTAATATCCCTGCTTCATTTTGGCTATTTTATGTATATTTACGAGGACATAGGCATTTACATTTTTTCTAAAAAGTGTCCCAATTTACCCCTTGGGTGGGGTAAATTGGGATTGTCTATGGGGTATATTGGGACAGTGTCAACGTTAAAGTAAAAATGAAATTCACTGATTGCTTGAAGGAATTTTGCTTCTTTATTGTTTTAACAAATGAATAATAGCCTACAAACGGTGTCTGTCAACGATAAAGTTGAATACAAGCGATTAGACAAAATGGCCCTTAAAATAATTTTAGTTGGCACTATAAGAGCATGGGACTGATCAAAATATAGCTTTATTAAAATGATGCTTGAAAAATCACAAGCAACTGAAAAAATGGTTGTTCTAGACTTAGTCATTGGAATATAGGGGAAAATCAACATTATAGTTGCATTGTGGTGGAAATGTAAGCATTATGATACCGTTATCCCATGGCCCAATGGACCCCGGCAGTTGTGTCCCAATATACCCCGAATGACCCCCTTAGCCATTTTGTTTCTCATGCTAAAAGTTTTGTAGGGAGGTTCATTCAAAAACTTTTAGACAGAAACTATGGTTTTACCACATTATGACAAAAAAGACACATAATAACTATGGCATATAACAATGCTAGAAATTGAAAAATATTTCACCAGTAAAAATTTACATTTAGTCTGAAAAAACAAAAATGTTACCCCTAAAACTTTCCTGTGCTCCCTAAATCGGTCTACAACAGAATGTCACATCGCAAAAAAGGTTTGCCCTCATCCGATGATGTCACTTTAAGTATTCTGATATAAAAATAGCCTATAGAGAGCTTGTCTCGCTGTACCCCATGTCCCCATGCGCCCCGGTCTCCCCTAACCATTGTCAATGCATTACAAAGTCTTCCAGGAAATTCTGCTGACTAAGACCAAGCTCCTGTCAGTCGTCAACCTAATGAAATATCATAGGTTTAGTTTATTACAACACTTTATGATTGGGTATAAAGGTCTAAATGATATACATGTACCTCTTTTTAACACAATTAGAAACTTGTCTCCATGGTTATTTTTAGAGAAGAAGATTTTCCCTGTGCCCGTGTGTTTTAGTGTTCATAATTATATATACAGCACTTGTGATAAAAGGTATACATGTAACTTTCCGAATACCGAAATTCGGAGTCTTTCGGAGCTAGTGGAGGCTCGGGCTGCTTCGAGTTTAAATTTTTTGGCTCAACCTGTTGGCTGATTCGCAACACCGACGTAACTTTGCGCAAGGTGGTCACTAATGTTGAAGGTATATATTGGCCTGACAGTTACGCCTTGCATTGGACTTCGGCCTTTGTCGGGCGTAGGGGGGCCTCCGTGGCTCAGTAGGCAGAGCGTTGGACGCTCAATCCGAACAGCCTTCCACCAATGGGTCGCGGGTTCGAATCCCACTCAGTCCAAAAATTGGAAAATTTTCTGACTGAGTTTTTACTCAAACGACCTATGTGGGATGGTTGCCAGTTACCAGCGGAAGGTCGTGGGTTTCCTCCGGGCACAGAGCCCGGTTTCCTCCCACAATAAAACTGGCAACGCCGCCATATAAGTGAAATAATCTTGAGCGCGGCGTAAAACACCAAACAATTAATCAATCAATCGTCGGGCGTAAGTGTGTTGAGAAACAGGCCCCTGTTTGCTGTTTGCCTGTTTCTCAACACCGACGTAACTTTGCGCCAGGCCGTAACGTAATGTTGAAGGTATATGTTGGCCTGACAGTTACGCCTTGCATTGGACCTACGCCGGGCGTGTGTTGAGAAACAGCCTCTGGGTTTTTTTTAGAAAAAGTGAACTTTCAAAGGCAGCAGAGTTGTGTAAATCCCAAATCCCAGGATTAAAGTACAGAAAGAGCATTATCTGGGATTATCGAACAATATCGATTAGATGAAAAATTCTTGATGTAACAAAACAAAAAGTGTCTTACAGGAACGGCTGGGTTACATGGCCGATATACCAGATTATCACAGAAAAAGCCATTCCTGTATTTAACTCAAATCTCGATTCTGCTATCCATGGGCCAGCCGGGGACCAACACGGTTTACGGTCACACCCGATAACCCCCGCCCGTCCCTTACAGCCCTGATAATGTTATTTATGAGTGTAAATTACGTGTAAACGATGAGTGATTACCTACAGTAGATATACCATAGTCACAGGTAGATATATGAGGTAGTACAGTCGAGTACCTGTGTAGGTCTGATCAGGTGTATGATACGCTATACCCTTGATCTCTTCAACGCACAAGGAGAGCTTACAGCAAATTGCCCCTAATCGTTGACTAAAGTAGTTTGTTCGAAATCTGAATCGACGACCCATGTTCAAAGACTAAAGCAGGGTTTGTTATAGAACTAGCTACCAGACGCAAGTTACACTCTGTTTGACCTTACCACTCCTTAAATGATATTTCACAATCAGAAAGAAACCATCAAATCATCCATTTTGTCTATGCGCATGCTTATCGGGAATTGAGGTCATCTCGTGCACCGGAAGTGAGGTTTCAGGTCATGAAGGTCTTCAGGATCAATTTCTCACCAAAAAAAAAAATTCTCGCTGGAGTGTGGAGAGAATCCCGAATGAAAGACATATGGTTAGGGAAACTTTCCTTCGTAGTGAGTCTCGAGACTGCGTAAAGCTTAAAGATTCAGTTCTGCAGGATATAGTTGGTTGATTGATGTTTTATGCCGCACTCAAGATTGTTTCACTTATATATCGGCGTTGCCAGGTTTAGTGGGGGGGGGGGGACCGAGCTAATTGCACAGAGGAAACCCCCGACCTTCGGTCAGTACCTGGCAACACTTCCACATGCGGTGATCGAGTGAAAAATCCAGTCAGAAATTGAATTTGTATTTGGTCTGGGTGGGATTTGAACCCGCACCGCATCGATGGAAGGTCTGTGTGGGACCGAGAGACGATCACTCTAACCCAATGGACCACCGAGGCCCCGGATATAGTTGGAAAGAACGCTTTGTTAGTTCAATTCCCGATGCGGTTATTAGAATTTATGCCAATTTAAAAAAAAATTACCGCAAAAACTAGGAGATTATTATTAAATTCAATTCCACAAAACCTACCACACAAACTAAGACTATGCTCAACTGTTGTCTATAAACCTGCAGATATCTTCAAGCAAACAGCTGTGTGCAAAAAGAAGTGAATAACCCAAAATGTACAAGAAAATAAAGACACGAACATATATCCCCGCCTCCCCCTCAAAGAAGAAAATCTGCAGTTTGTTGCACTGTTTCAGGCCGTTGTTGTTTCTATGTTTAGGAGTGTCGAAGATCGTTTGTTTTTTATGGGCTTTTAATGTTTTTTTAAATAACATGATTGCTGCATCTTATCAGAGATATCATAGGACATCCACTTAATAGATTCTGCGCAAAACATAAAAGCTTCTCCGCAAATTTTAAATTCAGCTAGAGAAAAGCGGTCACAATTTGTCAGTTTTAATGAGTGTAAACAAATCAATCTTCAATCGGTATTTCGAACCTTTCGGGACCTTAGCTCTCTAGAGAACCAAAACTGTCTAACGACTGAGCAATCTGACTCAAGTCGAGATGTTCCTTGTAAAGACCAATGCACATCTCGACTTTAGTCGCCCTCGGGCTGGAGCATTGTGGTTCTGGTTTAGCCATGTATGCTGACACAGCAAGGAGGAACATTAAGTATGCCACATACATTAGCCTCCCTGACGTTCTATGGTCTGTGGAGCTTATGTCAAAATTTAGATCTGGTGGGTGAGAGAGGGGGGGGGGGGGTGATCTTTTGGTCGGTTGGTACTTTTGTTGCAATATAATCTTAGCTGTTGAGTGCGACGTTAAGTCCCAATCAATCAATCGACTTTAGTCAGATTGACGACTGACGAGCAATTTACGGTGGAAGTGTTACAGGTATGGATACATTAAACAGGTGTATAGTGATACTTTTGCGGCTACATTTAACGATGGAGTTTACCAGGCAAATGGTTTGACTTCGGACCCAATAAACTACAACACCCCGACAATAGTGATATATTTAGGGGTATATTTTCTTGTACATTTAAAAACTTTGGGCTACTTACTTAGGAAATCGCAAGACAACTTCCGTTTTAATTTTGTTTTATCAGAGCTAATATAAAACTGATTGTTCTGTGTTGTTCAAGACCTGTTATACGCGTTTGCAGAAGTCTATGAATGGGGCGTTTGACGTTTAGTTTGTTTTCCAAGGTTGTTTTACTACAATATAGTGTCTCAGCATTTCTCTTTAATACTTAAGCTGCTAGAATAGTTCATTCGGGAGTTCCAACGGCCATTTATTTATATTTAGTTGTAAGGGCTTAGTTGTCCGTCACGTGTCAATGAACCTGTCCATCGGGCTGTCTGACAAGTATTACTTACCGATTGTAATTAGCACCACGTTTCGCGGTACGAGCAATATTTTAACGGGACATGGCAGCTCCGCGAACCTTAACCGCGGTATTCGCGGTATTGCTAACGAACCGCGATATATACGCCCATTAATCAACAACACATCGTTCTGATCCTGGTCTCCTGCCGCGAGGCAATGTCTTCGTAAGTAAAACAAGATTTGGAACATTATAGACTTATACTTCTGCCCAGAAATGTCTAAATCTGCAGTTCCTAGCTAAAAAATATATATGTTTGACATGTAGAGAAAATGACACTTTAAGAAATTCTTAAATGGGTAGTCAGTTTTGACATTCGTCGTACACATCCCAGTGTGTCCGATGACTGCACATCACATTTCAAAAACGTGATATTTATCCAATTTAATAACATACCATCCAAGAACGCTTTAATATGACACAAACTGCAAAATTAAAAAGTTGATAATTTTCGGAGAACAGAAAGCTATTTTTTTTCAACACATACAATTTATAAGCTTTTTAGTGCTTCTACTCTCCAGGACGTAAGCTTTAGCAGTGTTTTGATACTTGAGTTTTGAATGAATGAATGCCAAGGTCATTTACATTCTGTTTACTTTTCGGACACTATTTCAGTTGGTACTTGGTACAGACTGCATGGATTTTCCTCGCAGTTTTTCAAAAACTTCCAAAGCCTCTTACTGTTAAGGCTATCATCATTCTAAAAAGTGCGAATTTTGGCAGCTCAAGCCACATTAAACGCGGATTCCATTCTTAAGAGAAATAACTAGATCCTTGGTATAAAATAAGTTTTGTGAACAACGCAAATTTCGCAAACACCTATCCCGAAGCCGCTATCAAGGGTATAAAATAATTTGATATTTAAAAACATTGAAATATATAAATACTGAATAAAACGATGAATGTCTAACGTGGCCAATTATTTCTTATTAGAATATACAATCCTATACATATTTTGAAAGACGGAATCTCCCAGCTGGCTTTCTTTAGCAGAAAAAAAAAAACATGTGTAGAAAATCTAATAATTTGTTTAAAATACACCATCTAAATTTGGGCTACTACTCAATGCTTGTCAGTTTCCGTACATGCAGAAGGCTGGCACACACCATTGAGAAATGTTTTTATCAATAACAACCTCCAAACAATGCGAGGGGCCTCCGTGGCTCAGTATAGGTAGAGCGTTGGGCGCTCAATCCGAAGAGCCTTCCACCAATGGGTCGCGGGTTCGTATCCCACTCAGTCCCCCAAAAATTGGAAAATAACCAACAAAAGGTCGTGGGTTTCCTCCGGGCCTTGAGCCCGTTTTCCTTCCACAATAAACTGGCAACGCCGCCATATAAGTGAAATAATCTTGAGCGCGGCGTAAAACACCAAACAATCAATCAACCAAACAATGCGGGTTTCAATGTTACTCTATTCTAATATATCCAATATACTTCAATTTATAAATATATATAGTCAAGAAGATTTCCCCTGTACCCGTGTGTTTTAGTGTTCAAAAATATATATATTTCAATTCTTGTAGGCTACTTTTTTAATATGCCTCCACTGACTTATGAACTAAAACATGCGCTTCAGAAATGTTGGTTTATATCATTGAATCTTCGGCGTCCGGATGGTATTGGGTCAGCCAGAAACTATCATAGGACGCTTGAAGTGCCTTGGACTTATTTTCGCTAAGGGAGAATGGCTTTCTCGAAAATAATGACAAGATGTTCGTGATTGTAAGCGCGGAAGAAGAGCAATCTGGAGAGATTTATCGCGGTTGTTTCGCAAAGGAAGGGCAATACGAACAGATTTATCGCGGTTATTCGCGGATGCGGCATAATAGAGGACAGCTATTCAAAGACCGTTCGATTCTTATAAATATCAGAGTCAAATTAATATCATGAGGGTTTATTATTCCGTCAAGACATTGGAACCAGGAACAGATGTGGGGACAAAATGCACCCGGCTTTTTAATTTTGTTTCGGATTGTTACAGGGGCATCTTTTAAGGCCGTTACTGTTTGCTGTCTGTTTCAACAAGCAGGATTATAAATTCATAGCTATTCTTTCCTTTTGTTCGCGGTAGTCTCCTTGAAACCCGTGGACAATCATCAACGGGGTTATATTAGCATGTTATTCCCCTCTGGTACCGGCGCTCTTTCAAAGCCCACTTGACGATTGCCCTTCCCTTTAAATCGCACCTCTTGAGAGAAAATTAGCACCGTACTCCTATCTTCACTTAATTAATTTACTTTACCGCCTGCACTTTGCAAACACATTCATTCAATATATGACCGTACTTTAGGTTCGTGGACTCTTGAACTTCGTCAAAATCCGCCAGTCCTCGGCAAGAAGCCGACTTGAGGAAATCGAAAGAGCAAGTTTAAATATCACTCTGAAACTTCGGGGATTTACGTGCGTGAAATACTGGGACTGAAGGACTCTAACGGTCTAACCCATTAGACCACCGAGGCCCCTCGATTGAAAGACTGAAAAAAATCAGATTTTTTTTATAAATGTGGATAGTCTATAAACATTTATAACTCCGGATTGAATACAGTGGCTTGAAAGCAGGTATTTTATTTTCTAAACAACTATAGAAAATCCAAGTTCAGTAGTTTATAAACAGAATATATACAGCTATTTTAACATGAGTAACATATAGTCATACTACACCCGATATAAAGTTGACATGCATAAAACAGAACATGGGGTTTTCTCCCACGTGTACCTTCTATATACATCATTGAAGAGTGCTATATGTGTATACTGCCATACAAGTTCATTAACTGATTGGTGTTTCTCGCCACATTCATAATTTATTTGTCTGTATTTCAGAAAAGGTAAATGGATAATAAGATATATTTCTCCAGACTAAAACGCTCCATCCCATTATTCTATTCCACAAACTTGATCACACAAATTCTCAAGGATCGTTCGATAGGTTATGCCCAATTGAATATGTCCCTTATAACGTGACGTTATACAAGGTTAATGCCAAAACACATAGGACAACTCGTACTACATGTATATTGTACATGATGGTGTATATTTATTTATGATCACTAAAACACACGGGCACAGGGAAAATCTTCTTGTCTAAAATAACCATGGAGACGTATATTTAGCTACGCTCATCATCAGATATTGTGTGTTGTAATATCTGATGATGAGAGTAGCTACTCCCGAAAGCTCATAAATATACACCATCATGTACCATATAGTATGAGTTGTCCTATGTGTTTTGGCTTTAGTAAAACCACTCCATAGTAGAATTTATACAAGGTCAATTGGAAAACAACAGAACACGAGATCTGTCAACAAATTCAAACACAAGAAAAAATAAGCGCATAGATAGTTCACACACTATATAAAGATGATAAAATAAAGATATACAAATGAATAGATCTGACTAACGAAGAATACCACAGAAACAAAAAATAACAAGAAATAAATATATTGTCACGAAGTTAGCCTTGAAGCCCTTTCAAATATATTCATAAGTAATGTAACCTTGAGTTTGGCACGTTGCTAGTTATTATAATAACGGTTAAATAGCACATCTCTTCTGATAGCATCAACAAAGCCTAAGGTCATTCGTGACAGACTGCACGAAATATGCAAATCACAAAGAAGGATGGGATGTGATTGGTTGATGACTAAAATATCCAATCCCTGGGACAGATGCTGTACACATATTTAACTTATATGCCAATTTAACACGATTAAAAGGGGGAGAGAGGGGGGAGAGAGGGGGGGGGGGGTGAGAGCACTCAGAAATTGGGATTCAAACCTGCAACCTATGGCTCAAGTAAAAACTCACACAGAATTTTTCTTTCTTAAAACTGATAGATTGATTGGTTGAAGTTTTACACCGCACTCAGGATTATTTCACTTATGTGGCGGCGTTGTCAGGTTTGGTGGAGAAGGAAACTGGGCTCATTACCAGAAGGAAAACCCCCAACCTTCAGCGAGTACCTGACAACTCTTCCACATATGGCGACCGAGAAGAACTGATAGAATGATTGATGTTAAACTCCACAGTCAAAACCAATCAACTTTTATAGCTGCTTTAGGAGGGGGTGGTAAATTTAAGCGATTTTGGATATCCATGGGTCGGTTTTTCACTCAGAAAGAAGAGAAGGAGGGGCGGGGGGGGGGGGGGATGAGGAAAAAAACTCACTCAGAAATTGGGATTCAGCCAGCGGAGCCAAGGATACTCTATAATGGATGATCAAAACAGAAATGATATCAACAAAATTAATTTTATGTTTGATACCAAGAGTTACTTCCCTTTGATTGAAAGAAACGATTTGACAACGAAATATACATATTGGAGTGATACAACAAGAGACATAAAGAAATGCAACAAGAGAAGAAGAGAATATAGAGTTGATTGATTCATTGTAATGAAGGACTTCCCTGAAATTGTAAATACACTAACAGATCTAAATAAGCATCAAAAAAGGTGTATAAAAATAAAAGAAAGACATGGACAGTGGTTAATATTGCAGAGACAGTTCTAGATTAATAAAAGTGAGATCTGTTGAAATGCATACATGGGTTACTCCCCTTTGACAACGAGAGGGAGAGGGGTACTAGTGTAGGGATCTGTGAACTAAATTTTTTATAAAACTTTTAAATAGATGTTTTGGTCTGTAGGGATGAGAAAAGTCACATTGAAAAAAAAATACAATTTTAAGAAGCCTACAACAGGTTTGACAATACTAATGATAAGAAATTAAGACATCGCCACGTAGTTAGTTGTTAGTGAACAACACTATGTGAAGATGTCTTAATTTCTATGGAATTAGTAAGGAGCCCACGTTTTAAGAGAACTTCAAACATTTCTTAGGTTTGACAACGCAGTAAAGCAAGGCTTATTCCGTCTTCAATGTTAGAAAATATAGGTGGTAAACTTCCAAAACAACTTAAAGTGGCATGAGCTGATGTTAAAACAGAATGTTGAAATTATTGGCTATTTTTCTCAAGACGTATCATTCAGAAGCTTTTTAGTGCTTCTTGTCTCAAAAATGTACGATAAAGTGTTGTTTTGAACTAACTTTGGCTTAGAATGAATGAATGGTCATCCCGGTTATTTAAATTTGGTTTACTTTTCGAACGTTTTCGGTTCGCACAGGCCACATACTGTATGGACTTTCCTCATTCCAACACGAACCATTTAGTTTTTCGATGGCCTTCAAAGCCTCTTACTGTCATGACGATCAGAGATTATGAAAAAAGTTTGAATTTTGGCAGCTCATGCCACTTTAGGCAATTTTAGATGTCCATGGGTCGGTTGTTCAAAATAAAATTATCGGCATATATCACATGAGAAAAATCACAATTTTTCTCAAACATGTTGCACAGTTGTACAGTGAATTGAAAGCACATAAGATTGGGATTAAGAATGTATAATGATAAATAACAACAAGTTGATATTGTAACTACCTGAGTTAACCTACAGCTATAACAATTTACAGATTAAAACTATTATATACATCTAACTGTTAAATAATTTCTTCTTTTTAAGAATTTTATTCAGTATTAATAGAATTTACAGGTGAAAGCATTAACAGAACTCGAGAATATCGAGTTTATAAACAGCAAGCTCTCATGATATAGTTTAACTAAAGCACCATCAAAAATCTTTTGTTTTTCTTTCTTAATTATTTAACAAGCTCTATAATAAAGGTATACAGAAGTGACTCTAAGTCAGGCACACTTGGTGGAAGCGAACAAAGGGAAATAACTTTTCAACGGAAGTAAATATAGACCAAGAGTTGTCTCCCCTTAGTTAAATAACTTTAATCACCCAAAAGAGAATCAAGATAAACATTTGAAAGGCTAGGGTAGCACGATAACAACAGAAAGATTTAACAAAAAATAAACAAATTTCTTAACAGCAATAAAAATGAACTTTGTAAGATAAAATTTGGAAAATATTTCACAGTTGAGAGTCAAAAATTACTGAACGTTTAAAGTCTTTAGTCAGTCATGTTTATTCATCATTTAGAATTCAAAAAGAAGGAGTTTAAAAAAAAGAATAGTGATGTTGCATAACAGTGGGTGTCTGCCAGATTTAGTACATGTTCTACCCTGTTTGTTTGGCAGAGGGAGTCCCAACTGTTAATACAGCATGTCTCAATGGATTGAATGCCGACGTGAAGATTAATTCACTTACATGGTGGTGTGGGTGAGAAAAATAATCTCTATGCCCTAAGGGAAACATTCAAGGTACGACAGGTATTTAGCATCCAATCCAAATTGGTGAACACTCGGACAGAATAATTTAACATTTTTTTTTATTTAAGTGAACATGTGGTGTGAGACTGTATGCAGATTTTGCCAGCTCATTCTAACTTAAAAAGCTACCCCAAAAGACAAGCTTATAAGATTTTCCTGAGCTAAGTGAAGAATATAAAAAGAAATACATAATCATATGCATCTATTTTAACATTGTTCCACCAAAATGCTTCTAATAGCCATTGCTATGGAAGCTCAAAATTGACATGTGAGATTTCAGTGTCAATCAATGTGACAATATTTGTACATACACACAGTGGAAAAAGTGATTATCATATTACAAAATGTAAACAGATACAAGTAGTAACAAGGGAACACATGTCCCCAAAGAAAGTTAAAAAATGCCAAAAAATAAACACATGCAAAAAAAAGACAAAATATTTTTTGTTAACGAATACAGTGATACCAGCATATACTGACATTTCTGTGGTAAAGGAAAACTGTCTACACAGTTAAGTTGGGACAGTGTTCCACTTCATTTAGGTCTCAGTTTATACAGATTTCAATGTATATAGAAACAAAGCCAGGGGCGGGTTTTCAAAAGTGTATTAGGCTTAATACCGGTATAACTTTGCAACGTCACAATTCAATTCCTTTGTTATGTGATGTCATTTAGACCGGTATTAAGCCTATACACTTTTGAACAACTCAGCCCAGATACTGACTAGAGGTCTGTTTTCCCCCCCTTTTCAGTATGTTGTGGCTCTAGTCCAAATATAACATCAATCCTTCTAATATATTATATATATATATATAAATATATAACACACAGATGTATAAATGTATGTAACCATTCAGACAAATACACAAATCAGTGTATGGTCTATAAACCGAAAAAAAAACAAAAAAAACAAATTCAAAACATTTTGGAAGCCTGATTTTTAACCATCTCTCATTTGAATTCAGCTTAAATGCAGTTTTATTCATATTTTAAATCGTGCAGTAAAACTGTTGTTTGATTTTAAGGAATTTTAAATTACTATCTGTATGCAAATTTGTTTGTACTTTTTTGCATTTGTATTGTTTTTTTAAAACGGGTAATTAATTTTTTTTTTCAGAAATAAATTTTTGATTTCTGTATCGAATTCAACTGATCAGCTTGAAAACTTTTTTTTTTCGCGGCGTTGAGTTGATCGGTTAATAAATTACTTTGATTTGAATAAAAAACGTAATCATTTTTCATTTGAAGAATTGTTACATGATATTCATGGTCACCATAGCTGGGTAAAATTCATCTTCATAAAGCCAGGGTTCTTCCTCAGTTCCCAGTATTTCCCATTGAACTCAAACCTGTCCTCTCCGTTCTTCTTACCTTTCCTGGAATAAACAACAACAAAATTTATTTGTGAAAATACACTGACACAGGGACATTAAGTAAAATGATTTTTATTTACAAGAACAGCTGCATAGACAAGTTTCTACGGTTGTCTTGAAGGGGGGAGGAGGGGGCCCGGACGATAATCATTAGCAGGGGGGGGGGGGGGGGGGGGGATAAGCAGTTGCAAGGGGGGACAACCAGTAGCAGGGGGGGGGGGGATAATCAGTAGCAAGGGGAAATACTCAGTAGCAGGGGGAGAATAAGCAGTGGCAAGGGGGACAACCAGTAGCAAGGGGTGATAATCAGTAGCAGGGGGAGAATAAGCAGTGGCAAGGGGGGGACAACCAGTAGCAAGGGGTGATAATCAGTAGCAGGGGGGGGGGTTTGCAGTGGCAAGGGGGGATAATCAGTAGCAGGGGGGGATAAGCAGTGGCAAGGGGGGATAATCAGTAGCAGGGGGGATACTCAGTAGCAGGGGGGGGGGGGATAATCAGTAGCAGGGGGGGGGGATAAGCAGTGGCAAGGGGGGATAATCAGTAGCAGGGGGGATAAGCAGTGGCAAGGGGGGATAATCAGTAGCAGGGGGGGGGGGGGGGGGTAATCAGTAGCAGGGGGGATAATCAGTAGCAGGGGGGGATAATCAGTAGCAAGGGGGGATAATCAGTAGCAGGGGGGGATAAGCAGTGGCAAGGGGGGATAATCAGTAGCAAGGGGGATAACCAGGGGCTAATCAGTAGCAGGGGAGATAATCAGTAGCAGGGGGGGGGTAATCAGTAGCAGGGGGGGGGGTAATCAGTAGCAGGGGGGGATAAGCGGTAGCAGGGGGGGATACGCAGTGGCAAGGGGTGATAATAAGTAGCAGGGGGGATAAGCAGTGGCAAGGGGGGATAATCAGTAGCAGGGGGAGGGTAATCAGTAGCAGGGGGGGGATAAGCAGTGGCAAGGGGTGATAATCAGTAGCAGGGGGGGGGGGTGATAATCAGTAGCAGGGGGGATAATCAGTAGCAGCGGGAGGATAATCAGTAGCAGGTGGGATAAGCAGTGGCAAGGGGGATAATCAGTAGCAGGGGGGATAAGCAGTGGCAAGGGGGGATAATCAGTAGCAGGGGGGATAAGAAGTGGCAAGGATGATAATTAGTAGCAGGGGGGATAATCAGTAGCAGCGGGAGGATAATCAGTAGCAGGTGGGATAAGCAGTGGCAAGGGGGGGAATCAGTAGCAGGGGGGATAAGCAGTGGCAAGGGGGATAATCAGTAGCAGGGGGGGGTAATCAGTAGCAGGGGGGGGTAATCAGTAGCAGGTGGGATAAGCAGTGGCAAAGGGGATAATCAGTAGCAGGGGGGAGGGTAATCAGTAGCAGGGGGGGATAAGCAGTGGCAAGGGGGGATAATCAGTAGCAGGGGGGGGATAAGCAGTGGCAGAGGGGGGAATCAGTAGCAGGGGGGGGGATAAGCAGTGGCAAGGGGGGGAATCAGTAGCAGGGGGGGATAAGCAGTGGCAATCGGCGATAATCAGTAGCAGGGGGGGATAAGCAGTGACAAGGGGGGATAGTCAGTAGCAGCGGGAGGATAAGCAGTGGTAAAGGGGATAATCAGTAGCATGGGGGGGATAAGCAGTGGCAAGGGGGGGATAAGCAGTGGCAAGGGGGGGGAATCAGTAGCAGGGGGGGATAAGCAGTGGCAAGGGGTGATAATCAGTAGCAGGGGGGATAAGCAGTGGCAAGGGGTGATAATCAGTAGCAGGGGGGATAAGCAGTGACAAGGGGGGATAATCAGTAGCAGGGGGGATAAGCAGTGGCAAGGGGGGATAATCAGTAGCAGGGGGGGATAAGCAGTGACAAGGGGGGATAGTCAGTAGCAGCGGGAGGATAAGCAGTGGTAAAGGGGATAATCAGTAGCATGGGGGGGATAAGCAGTGGCAAGGGGGGGATAAGCAGTGGCAAGGGGGGGATAAGCAGTGGCAAGGGGGGGATAAGCAGTGGCAAGGGGGGGGAATCAGTAGCAGGGGGGATAAGCAGTGGCAAGGGGGATAATCAGTAGCAGGGGGGATAAGAAGTGGCAAGGGGTGATAATCAGTAGCAGGGGGGATAAGCAGTGGCAAGGGGGGATAATCAGTAGCAGGGGGATAAGCAGTGGCAAGGGGGGATAATCAGTAGCAGGGGGGGATAATCAGTAGCAGGGGGGGTAATCAGTAGCAGGGGGGGTAATCAGTAGCAGGGGGGGTAAGCAGTGGCAAGGGGTGATAATCAGTAGCAGGGGGGATAAGCAGTGACAAGGGGGGATAATCAGTAGCAGGGGGGATAAGCAGTGGCAAGGGGGGATAATCAGTAGCAGGGGGGATAAGCAGTGGCAAGGGGGGATAAGCAGTGGCAAGGGGGGATAATCAGTAGCAGGGGGGATACGAAGTGGCAAGGGGTGAGAATCAGTAGCAGGGGGGGGGGGGAATAAGCAGTGTCAAGGGGTGATAATCAGTAGCAGGGGGAGGATAATCAGTAGCAGGGGGGATAAGCAGTGGCAGGGGGGGATAATCAGTAGCAGGGGGAGGATAATCAGTAGCAGGGGGATAAGCAGTGGCAAGGCGGATAATCAGTAGCAGGGGGAGGATAATCAGTGGCAGGGGGGATAAGCAGTGGCAAGGGGGGATAATCAGTAGCAGGGGGAGGGTATTCAGTAGCAGGGGGGATAAGCAGTGGCAAGGGGGATAATCAGTAGCAGTGGGGGTGATAATCAGTAGCAAGGGGTGATAATCAGTAGCAGGGGGGGGGGGATAAGCAGTGGCAAGGGGTGATAATCAGTGAAACTCATGGCAAGACACAAAACTATAAATATGTATATGCTAAAAGCCTAATATGATGTCACTCCAAAGAAGTATGTGATGGAAGGGGACTCTTGTTTGATTGATTGATGTTTTTGATGCCGCACACAAGATTTTTTCAGTTGTATTGCGGCGTTGCCAGGTTTAGTGGGGGAGGAATCAGGCTCTTTGTTTGGAGGGAACCCTCAACCTTCAGTGAGTATTTGGTATCTCATACGATGATCAAGTAAAAATCCAGTCAAAAATTGTACAATTTTTATTTGGTCTGAGTGGGATTCGCACTGACGCCACATTGATGGAAGGCCTGTGTCGGACTGAGAGACTATCATTCTGATGACTGAGGTGTGACTATCATTCTGATGACTGAGGTGTGACTATCATTCTGATGACTGCGGTGACTTATGGTTCTGAAGTTACTCCAGCGAATTGTTCCCATCTTTAAACACATTGGAGTTTAAACACATCAGCATTCCCATTCCTTTGAACATGAGATTTTCTGAGACGCATGTGAATCTTAACATAAGACAAACTCTTACTGGATTTACAACTTCTGTTATTTTTAGTCCCAACATTCCAATGTCTATTCAGACCTCGTTTTCAAGCATATGATGTCCAAATAGACATTGAAACGTTGCGCCTAAATATAACTGAAGTTATAAATCCAGAAAGAGTTTGTTTAATGTTATACTTTCAACTTCTATATGCCCCTCAAACAACTTACAGGTGAATCTTAAAACAGCCACTTACACAACAAAACATTAAATAGTAACTCAATGTTATTATCAAAATACTGCCCTAAACCATCTTGGTTCATACACAATGTTATTTTTGAATTACTGACCTAAACCATCTGGGTTCGTATACAATGTTACTTTTGAATTACTGACCTAAACCATCTGGGTTCATATAATGTTATTTTTGAATTACTGACCTAAACCATCTGGGTTCGAACACAATGTTATTTTTGAATTACTGACCTAAACCATCTGGGTTCGTACACAATGTTATTTTTGAATTACTGACCTAAACCATCTGGGTTCGAACACAATGTTATTTTTGAATTACTGACCTAAACCATCTGGGTTCATACACAATGCTATTTTTGAATTACTGACCTAAACCATCTGGGTTCGTACACAATGTTAATTTTGAACTACTGACCTAAACCATCTGGGTTCGTACACAATGTTATTTTTGAATTACTGACCTAAACCATCTAGGTTCGTACACAATGTTATTTTTGAATTACTGACCTAAACCATCTGGGTTCGTATACAATGTTATTTTTGAATTACTGACCTAAACCATCTGGGTTCGTTCACAATGTTATTTTTGAATTACTGACCTAAACCATCTGGGTTCATACACAATGTTATTTTTGAATTACTGACCTAAACCATCTGGGTTCGAACACAATGTTATTTTTGAATTACTGACCTAAACCATCTGGGTTCGTACACAATGTTATTTTTGAATTACTGACCTAAACCATCTGGGTTCGAACACAATGTTATTTTTGAATTACTGACCTAAACCATCTGGGTTCATACACAATGTTATTTTTGAATTACTGACCTAAACCATCTGGGTTCGTACACAATGTTAATTTTGAACTACTGACCTAAACCATCTGGGTTCGTACACAATGTTATTTTTGAATTACTGACCTAAACCATCTAGGTTCGTACACAATGTTATTTTTGAATTACTGACCTAAACCGTCTGGGTTCGTATACAATGTTATTATTGAATTACTGACCTAAACCATCTGGGTTCATACACAATGTTACTTTTGAATGACTGACCTACACCATCTGGGTTCATACTCAATGTTATTTTTGAATTACTGACCTAAACCATCTGGGTTCATACACAATGTTATTTTTGAATTACTGACCTACACCATCTGGGTTCATACTCAATGTTATTTTTGAATTACTGACCTAAACCATCTGGGTTCATACACAATGTTACTTTTGAATTACTGACCTAAACCATCTGGGTTCGTACACAATGTTATTTTTGAATTACTGACCTAAACCATCTGGGTTCATACACAATGTTATTTTTGAATTACTGACCTAAACCATCTGGGTTCATACACAATGTTATTTTTGAATTACTGACCTAAACCATCTGGGTTCGTATACAATGTTATTTTTGAATTACTGACCTAAACCATCTGGGTTCGAACACAATGTTATTTTTGAATTACTTACCTAAACCATCTGGGTTCGAACACAATGTTATTTTTGAATTACTGACCTAAACCATCTGGGTTCATACACAATGTTATTTTTGAATTACTGACCTAAACCATCTGGGTTCATACACAATGTTATTTTTGAATTACTGACCTAAACCATCTGGGTTCATACACAATGTTATTTTTGAATTACTGACCTAAACCATCTGGGTTCGAACACAATGTTATTTTTGAATTACTGACCTAAACCATCTGGGTTCATACACAATGTTATTTTTGAATTACTGACCTAAACCATCTGGGTTCGAACACAATGTTATTATTGAATTACTGACCTAAACCATCTGGGTTCATACACAATGTTATTTTTGAATTACTGACCTAAACCATCTGGGTTCGAACACAATGTTATTTTTGAATTACTGACCTAAACCATCTGGGTTCATACACAATGTTATTTTTGAATTACTGACCTAAACCATCTGGGTTCAAACACAATGTTACTTTTGAATTACTGACCTAAACCATCTGGGTTCATACACAATGTTATTTTTGAATTACTGACCTAAACCATCTGGGTTCATACACAATGTTATTTTTGAATTACTGACCTGAACCATCTGGGTTCGAACACAATGTTATTTTTGAATTACTGACCTAAACCATCTGGGTTCATACACAATGTTATTTTTGAATTACTGACCTAAACCATCTGGGTTCATACACAATGTTATTTTTGAATTACTGACCTGAACCATCTGGGTTCGAACACAATGTTATTTTTGAATTACTGACCTAAACCATCTGGGTTCATACACAATGTTATTTTTGAATTACTGACCTAAACCATCTGGGTTCGAACACAATGTTATTATTGAATTACTGCCCTAAACCATCTGCGTTCATACACAATGTTATTTTTGAATTACTGACCTGAACCATCTGGGTTCGAACACAATGTTATTTTTGAATTACTGCCCTAAACCATCTGCGTTCATACACAATGTTATTATTGAATTACTGACCTAAACCATCTGGGTTCGAACACAATGTTATTTTTGAATTACTGACCTAAACCATCTGGGTTCATACACAATGTTATTTTTGAATTACTGACCTAAACCATCTGGGTTCGAACACAATGTTATTATTGAATTACTGACCTAAACCATCTGGGTTCATACACATTGTTATTTTTGAATTACTGACCTAAACCATCTGGGTTCAAACACAATGTTATTTTTGAATTACTGACCTAAACCATCTGGGTTCGTACACAATGTTACTTTTGAATTACTGACCTAAACCATCTGGGTTCATACACAATGTTATTTTTGAATTACTGACCTAAACCATCTGGGTTCAAACACAATGTTATTTTTGAATTACTGACCTAAACCATCTGGGTTCGTACACAATGTTACTTTTGAATTACTGACCTAAACCATCTGGGTTCGAACACAATGTTACTTTCTTCTCGTTTTTTCCTTTTCTCTCTCTGCAGCTGTTCTAATCTCAATTTCTCCTTCTCTGCTTCTTCAATCCTTCCTTCCTCTAATAACCTGAACAGAAAACCAATCACTTTATTCATTTTGTTTAAAGTCATTTTAACTTCATCAATCAATTTATCAATTAGTGCATTAATTAGTGTATGAATAAGTATATTAATTGGTGGATCAACTAGTTCGTTAATCATTACACCAATTAGTGTATCAAAAGATCTTAAGATTAACAACATCTCTTATAAATTATGGGATATTTGACTGATTGATTGATGTCTTACACCGTACACCAGATTCTTTCACTTTTAAGGCGGTGATGCCCACATTATAAAAGGGAGAAAACTGAGCTCTTGCCCAGGAGGAAACCTCCAACCTTCAGCGAGTACCTGGCAACTTTTCCAGATACGGTGATCGGGTGAAAAATCAAGTCTGAATTTTTTCAGCTTTATTTTGGTCTTAATGGGATTCGAACCCACACCCCATCTATGGAAGGGGGGTATATTTGAAGGTTTTTTGTTTGAAATGACGGCCTCATTACAATGCATTATAGCGTTAAGAATGATTGCATGCCTATATATTTTCATGTGGAGATTACTTGTTGGTCCCTAAGAAATACCCTGATGACATCATTCAGTATGCCATCTAATAAAGCATCAGTTAGCAATGACAATGCAAACTTAGGTCTTTTTTCATCAAAGACAACAATGGTGAAAATCCAAAATTCAATAAATTGATTTTTATACTAAAATTCTGCTAAAGATCAATGAAATATGTATAAAGCTGATAAGAGAAAGAAATTGAAATTAAAAATAAAATGTATTTATTTTAGAAAATATTGATTACCTTTGATCTGGTCTGAATCTAGTATCAGTAGGAGGAAGGTACAGCGCATGTTCTCTCTCTGGGTCATTCAACTCAATGGCAAATCTTGAAAACCCGTAATATAACTCAAAGTCATCAGGCATGGCACCTAGTGGAACAGGAGAGATCACAAGTGAGAAGGGGGGATAGGAAGTGGCAAATTTGTGTGTTTGGGGGGGGGGGGGCAAATGAATTATATGCGTGGAATGGAGATAGCGTGGTATTGGATTTTTATCGAACGCCGGCATTCATAGGAGATGGTGCAATTTCGATCCAGATCGGTTATGCACGAGGGCTTCAACTATCAATGGCGGCACATTTGACATCGTCAGATCCAGACCAGCCAATGAGACGTGTCCATTCCATGCATATAGTTCACTGGGTGGGACGATCAGTAGCAAGGGGAGACAAGCAGTGGCAAGGGGAGACAAGCAGTGGCAAGGGGGGATAACTTCTTTGTTATGCAACATCATTAAGACCTGACTCAAGCCTAATACACTTGTGAACAACCCACCACAGGCCATATGCTGCTTTTTTAAGTGACGTTTTTTTAAGCTAATACAAATACCCTCAGGCCAACATCGACAGCCTGTTTCACAAAGCGGCGTAGCATAAGCTAAAATTAGGTAAATGCCAAAACAATCCATACTGTAGTGATACATGACTGCCATGGCAGTTACATGAAAACTTACGCTACGTCGCTTTGTGAAGCAGGCTCCAGGGCAGTACGACATTGAGACAAGGGGGGATAACTACCTGGTCTCCAGATACATCTAGTAGAGGGATGCTGGCCAGTGTAAAGAGCTTCATTCCATTTCCCAAACAAGCTGTGAACCACCATACCTTTAGGGTTTAATATCTGACCAACCAGCTCATGTCTCTTAGATGACCAATAGCTAGCCTGGAAACAGGAATAGACAATAGCTTCTAATAAATGTTTATCTTAGATGACCAATAGCTAGCCTGGAAACAAAGTGAAGTCAGGAATAGACAATGGCTTCTAAAAAATGTTTAAAATTAAAATTTTAAGAAATCTTTAAACAGGTATTACATATTCTAAAAAGATATGATATACCCTTTCAGCGAAGAATGACGTTTTTATGACGTTGTTCAAATTGAGTAGCATTGACGTCATTTCTCTGCTGCAGGCGCTGTGACACGCCTTTTTAGCATAGCGTCAAAGACGAAAAAACCACCATTCCAACATTGCCTGATTTCGCACGGAAGAAAACCAAACCCCCGGCCTTCAGTGAGTACCTGGCAACTCATCCAGATAAAGTGATCCAGTGAAACCTATCGATGGAGTGAGTGATTTGGGCTTTACGTCCTGCTCAACAGTATTTCAGTCATGTGAAGACGTCTCCTTGTGGCAGGGCAGATTTCCACTGCTTCTTCATTTGGTGATGCCTCACCGAGACGACTTGCCGAAGACACCCAGCAAGCCCCCTCACCCAGTCACATTATACTGACACCGGGCAAACCAGTCGCTGCTCTAACTCTGATTGAGGAGTGCCAAGCAAAGCACCAGCAGCTCCCACTGTTAAAGTCTTTGGTCTGAGTCGACCCAGTTTTGAACCTGGATCTCCCAGCCCTGAAGCGGGCGCTCTATCAACTGAGCTATCGGGGCTGGAGCTATCAATGAAAGGCTTGCGTCAAACTGAGTATATTGTGACGAAAATCATTACAGAAAGAGAGAGAAGTGTGTGAAGAAAAGACTGACCTTAGCGAAGGATATTTTGCATAGAATGTCTCCGTTTCGGATGTTCATTTCTCCGTACTGATCCACCCATCGCTGACCACCAAATATATTATGTACACAGGTGGTCACTTTGTTCCAGGTGTAATTCTCATTATATCTGCAATGTAAGAAAAAAAGTAGACATAGGAATAGGATGGTTTGGACCTATGTGGGATGGTTGCAAGTTACCACCGGAAGGTCGTGGGTTTCCTCCGGGCATAGGGCCCGGTTTCCTTTCACAATAAAACTGCTAACGCAGCCATATAGTTATGAACACTAAAACAAACGGGCACAGGGAAAATATTCTTGTCTAAAAAATATATATATTTATGAACGCCACCATATACGTGAAATAATCTTGAGCGCGGTGTAAAACACCAATCAATGAATCAATCAATCAGATGGTTTGCTGTTTTGTTCCACATCCAAAACTGATTAGCTTACAAATTGACTTTTCCATCGCGCATTCATTCAGTGATTGATTTTGGCTTATCGTCACACTCAACTGTTAGTGTCAAATGGTGGCAAAAGTACCAGTCAACCAAAAGATCACCACCCCCCCCCCCCCCCACCCCCCCAGAAAAACGTCAGAAAAGCTAATGTATTTTGTCTACTTAGTGTTGGTTTACCAAACATAGCAAAGATAAAGCCCCACTGCCCCCAGCCTGAGAGGTTCCACATTAAAACGTTCTCACTGTGCAAATTGTTGTACGCACTTGTAGCATGCGATTCAAATGGATGCATTTGATTGGTTGACAACTCTTATTGACCAATTTAAAGCAACCATTTTAATCACATCCTACAAGTCGATACGACAAATAGCACATTGAGAATGGGCCTTTACAAAGTGACTCATGCCAAGCTTAAACCAGAAAGATACATGACCCTGTTGCATTCCTGTGTTGAGTGATTGATTGATGTAAGATTATATCTAATAAGACTTAATCACCTCCCATTTTCCATGTAGGGTGGACAAGTGAAAAGGCAATCAGAAATATAGGTTGATTGATTGATTGTTTGCTGTTTTACCCCACGCTCAGGATTTTTTTCACTTATATGGCAGCGATGCCAGTTTTATTGTGGGAGGAAACCGGGCTCTATGCCCAGAGGAAACCCACGACCTTCCGTTGGTAACTGACAACCATCTACATAGGTCGTTCGACTGAAAACCCAGTCAGAAAATTTTCCAATTTTGTTTTTCTCAGAAATATAGGACCTGCTACCTAATGACAGAAGGCTTGTGTTGGTATGATCCTCCACCACTTCATTCAAGTTTATGTTGGGAGGAAAGCCTGTGACGTTACTTTCAGAATACTTTCCCTAAATCATTGGAGGTTTTTCCTTATTATTATGCCTATTAAGCTATACAGTGAAAGCACGTTAAGTTTCCACTGCTTTGTCAAAATATGCACGGTAATTGCCCCCTTTGACAAACTGAAATACAAATATTGTAGAAAGTAATTCACTTGAGTTTGTTAAAATGTTTTTTTGACAAATGTACAAGCTTTCAATTAGTAAATAAAGTGCTTACCTCGGTAGGAATACGCTGACTGTTCCCATAGGCTGAATCTCCATTGACTTGCCCCAAAACTTGTTCTTTATTCTTACATCTAAAATAAAATACAAATGTTAGGTGAACAAAAATCATTGTTTACAGACGACAATAGCCATATTAAAAAAAAATACTTATTTATAAACACTGTCATGTTTAAAGGTATTGTTAATTCTGTTATTCCAACAAACAACATACATGTACATGTTAATGTTAAAATGACATGGAAACAAAAAAGTATGTTCGAAAAAAAAAGAAAAAAAGAGCACACCCAAGGGAAACAACTCAACCCTAGGGGAAGATAACTGTAACAAATCATGGAAACTTGAATAAGCAAGTGGTCTATCAGCTGTTAAGCTTTGATTAGATGTTTCAGTTTAAGAGCCAAATCCAACCCCTAAGCATTTCACAATTATGATTAACCCTTATACAACAATTCAATCTAGTATACTTCAAATGTAGCCCTTAGTTTTTAAAGTTTGTAATATCGTGGCATTTATTAAATAAACGCTTGTACACTTGTACCGGCTTAACTAAAAAAAAAAAAAAAAGCAAGTGGAAAAGTGAAAAAAGTGAAAAAAATATATTATTTATTTCAACAGTATAAGATTTACCAAGCTCATCAGAAATAAAGGTCTCCTTCAAATAAATTATTTAAAGTTTATGTTTTATTTTAGCCTCTCGTCTTTTTAAAAGTTCCCTCACCTTGTTTAAAGATGAAGTTCCGTGATTCACAATGACACGCTGATACTGGAGGGTGATGGCTGACCTAAACAAGACACAATTGATTGAAATGTCAAAATATTTCTTTTTGATTTTACCTCAGATAGTTGAAATACAAATAGAAAGGTTTAATTATTTCATTATACCCTAACTGTAAATAGATCTCTTTAATTGTTTGTATTCCTGTGCATTATAATGAGAACGAGGCTGTCCTACTCAAACCACTAAATGCACCTCCACTTTGAAGAGCTCTAATAATAGGTTGATTGATTGTTTGGTGTTTCACGCCTCACCCAAGATTATTTCACTTATATGGCAGCGTCGCCAGGTTTAGTGGGAGAGGAAACCGGGCTCTATGCCCAGAGGAAACTCCCGGCCTTCGATGAGTACCTGCATACGGTGTCCGATTGAAAAATCCACTCAGAAATTTTTCAATTTGTATTTGGCCTGAGTGTGATTGGAACCTGCACAGCACCGATGGAAGGTCTGTGTGGGATTGAGGGGCGATCATTCTAACCCACTAGACCACCGAGGCTTGTGTGGGATTGAGGGGCGATCATTCTAACCCACTAGACCACCGAGGCTTGTGTGGGATTGAGGGACGATCACTCTAACCCACTAGACCACCGAGGCTTGTGTGGGACTGAGGGACGATCACTCTAACCCACTAGGCCACCGAGGTCTGTGTGGGACTGAGGGACGATCACTCTAACCCACTAGACCACCGAGGCTTGTGTGGGACTGAGGGACGATCACTCTAACCCACTAGGCCACCAAGGCCCCTCAAAACAAAAGGAATTAATTGGATTAGAATGTCAACATAATTTTTCTGATCAATCATGTCATTCTGACAGGGTTTTTTTTGGTGTCATTTGCAGTTTAAACGGCAATTAAAACAAATTAATTAACAAAGAAAGTAAATAGTTTTTAATAAAATCCTCACCTGTTCTCCGATGAACCTCCATCCTTTATCTTCTCTGATATTCTCATAGGTTTCTTCTAACAGTGGATTAAATGGTTTATATCCTGCCCTGTGATACGTAGAGGCATATGCACTGACTGCAAACGCTGCCATGTATAGCTACAGAGATAAAAATAATGGCAGAAGGATTAGTGTTTATATCCTGCCCTATGATACGTACAGGCATATGCACTGACTGCAAACGCTGCCATGTATAACTACAGGCATAAAAATAATGGCAGAAGGATTAGTGTTTATATCCTGCCCTATGATACGTACAGGCATATGCACTGACTGCAAATGCTGCCATGTATAACTACAGGCATAAAAATAATGGCAGAAGGATTAGTGTTTATATCCTGCCCTATGATACGTACAGGCATATGCACTAACTGCAAACGCTGCCATGTATAACTACAGAGATAAAAATAATGGCAGATGGGTTAGTGTTTATATCCTGCCCTGTGATACGTACAGGCATATGCACTAACTGCAAACGCTGCCATGTATAACTACAGAGATAAAAATAATGGCAGATGGATTAGTGTTTATATCCTGCCCTGTGATACGTACAGGCATATGCACTGACTGCAAACGCTGCCATGTATAACTACAGAGATAAAAATAATGGCAGATGGGTTAGTGTTTATATCCTGCCCTGTGATACGTACAGGCATATGCACTAACTGCAAACGCTGCCATGTATAACTACAGAGATAAAAATAATGGCAGAAGGATTAGTGTTTATATCCTGCCCTGTGATACGTAGAGGCATATGCACTAACTGCAAACGCTGCCATGTATAACTACAGGGATAAAAATAATGGCAGAAGGATTAGTGTTTATATCCTGCCCTGTGATACGTAGAGGCATATGCACTGACTGCAAACGCTGCCATGTATAACTACAGAGATAAAAATAATGGCAGAAGGATTGGTGTTTATAACCTGCCCTGTGATACGTACAGGCATATGCACTGACTGCAAACGCTGCCATGTATAACTACAGAGATAAAAATAATGGCAGAAGGACTAGTGTTTATATCCTGCCCTGTGATACGTAGAGGCATATGCACTGACTGCAAACGCTGCCATGTATAACTACAGACATAAAAATAATGGCAGATGGATTAGTGTTTATATCCTGCCCTGTGATACGTACAGGCATATGCACTGACAGCAAACGCTGCCATGTATAACTACAGAGATAAAAATAATGGCAGAAGGATTAGTGTTTATATCCTGCCCTGTGATACGTAGAGGCATATGCACTGACTGCAAACGCTGCCATGTATAACTACAGAGATAAAAATAATGGCAGATGGATTAGTGTTTATATCCTGCCCTATGATACGTAGAGGCATATGCACTGACTGCAAACGCTGCCATGTATAACTACAGAGATAAAAATAATGGCAGAAGGATTAGTGTTTATATCCTGCCCTGTGATACGTAGAGGCATATGCACTGACTGCAAACGCTGCCATGTATAACTACAGAGATAAAAATAATGGCAGAAGGATTAGTGTTTATATCCTGCCCTGTGATACGTACAGGCATATGCACTGACTGCAAACGCTGCCATGTATAACTACAGAGATAAAAATAATGGCAGAAGGATTAGTGTTTATATCCTGCCCTGTGATACGTAGAGGCATATGCACTGACTGCAAACGCTGCCATGTATAACTACAGGGATAAAAATAATAGCAGAAGGATTAGTGTTTATATCCTGCCCTGTGATACATAGAGGCATATGCACTGACTGCAAACGCTGCCATGTATAACTACAGAGATAAAAATAATGGCAGAAGGATTAGTGTTTATATCCTGCCCTGTGATACGTAGAGGCATATGCACTGACTGCAAACGCTGCCATGTATAACTACAGACATAAAAATAATGGCAGATGGATTAGTGTTTATATCCTGCCCTATGATACGTACAGGCATATGCACTGACTGCAAACGCTGCCATGTATAACTACAGAGATAAAAATAATGGCAGAAGGATTAGTGTTTATATCCTGCCCTGTGATACGTAGAGGCATATGCACTGACTGCAAACGCTGCCATGTATAACTACAGAGATAAAAATAATGGCAGATGGATTAGTGTTTATATCCTGCCCTGTGATACGTAGAGGCATATGCACTAACTGCAAACGCTGCCATGTATAACTACAGGGATAAAAATAATGGCAGAAGGATTAGTGTTTATATCCTGCCCTGTGATACGTACAGGCATATGCACTGACTGCAAACGCTGCCATGTATAACTACAGAGATAAAAATAATGGCAGAAGGATTAGTGTTTATATCCTGCCCTGTGATACGTAGAGGCATATGCACTGACTGCAAACGCTGCCATGTATAACTACAGAGATAAAAATAATGGCAGAAGGATTAGTGTTTATATCCTGCCCTGTGATACGTACAGGCATATGCAGTAACTGCAAACGCTGCCATGTATAACTACAGGGATAAAAATAATGGCAGAAGGATTAGTGTTTATATCCTGCCCTGTGATACGTACAGGCATATGCACTGACTGCAAACGCTGCCATGTATAACTACAGGGATAAAAATAATGGCAGAGGGATTAGTGTTTATATCCTGCCCTGTGATACGTACAGGCATATGCACTAACTGCAAACGCTGCCATGTATAACTACAGAGATAAAAATAATGGCAGAAGGATTAGTGTTTATATCCTGCCCTGTGATACGTAGAGGCATATGCACTGACTGCAAACGCTGCCATGTATAACTACAGAGATAAAAATAATGGCAGAAGGATTGGTGTTTATATCCTGCCCTGTGATACGTACAGGCATATGCACTGACTGCAAACGCTGCCATGTATAACTACAGAGATAAAAATAATGGCAGAAGGATTAGTGTTTATATCCTGCCCTGTGATACGTAGAGGCATATGCACTGACTGCAAACGCTGCCATGTATAACTACAGAGATAAAAATAATGGCAGAAAGATTAGTGTTTATATCCTGCCCTGTGATACGTAGAGGCATATGCACTAACTGCAAACGCTGCCATGTATAACTACAGAGATAAAAATAATGGCAGAAGGATTAGTGTTTATATCCTGCCCTGTGATACGTAGAGGCATATGCACTAACTGCAAACGCTGCCATGTATAACTACAGACATAAAAATAATGGCAGATGGATTGGTGTTTATATCCTGCCCTGTGATACGTAGAGGCATATGCACTAACTGCAAACGCTGCCATGTATAACTACAGACATGAAAATAATGGCAGATGGATTGGTGTTTATATCCTGCCCTGTGATACGTAGAGGCATATGCACTGACTGCAAACGCTGCCATGTATAACTACAGACATAAAAATAATGGCAGAAGGATTGGTGTTTATATCCTGCCCTATGATAAGTACAGGCATATGCACTGACTGCAAACGCTGCCATGTATAACTACAGAGATAAAAATAATGGCAGATGGATTGGTGTTTATATCCTGCCCTGTGATACGTAGAGGCATATGCACTGACTGCAAACGCTGCCATGTATAACTACAGAGATAAAAATAATGGCAGATGGATTAGTGTTTATATCCTGCCCTGTGATAAGTACAGGCATATGCACTGACTGCAAACGCTGCCATGTATAACTACAGAGATAAAAATAATGGCAGAAGGATTAGTGTTTATATCCTGCCCTGTGATACGTAGAGGCATATGCACTGACTGCAAACGCTGCCATGTATAACTACAGGGATAAAATAATGGCAGATGGATTAGTGTTTATATCCTGCCCTATGATACGTAGAGGCATATGCACTGACTGCAAACGCTGCCATGTATAACTACAGAGATAAAAATAATGGCAGATGGATTAGTGTTTATATCCTGCCCTGTGATACGTAGAGGCATATGCACTGACTGCAAACGCTGCCATGTATAACTACAGGGATAAAATAATGGCAGATGGATTAGTGTTTATATCCTGCCCTATGATACATAGAGGCATATGCACTGACTGCAAACGCTGCCATGTATAACTACAGAGAATAAAATAATGGCAGATGGATTAGTGTTTATATCCTGCCCTGTGATACGTAGAGGCATATGCACTGACTGCAAACGCTGCCATGTATAACTACAGGGATAAAATAATGGCAGATGGATTGGTGTTTATATCCTGCCCTATGATACGTACAGGCATATGCAGTAACTGCAAACGCTGCCATGTATAACTACAGAGATAAAAATAATGGCAGAAGGATTAGTGTTTATATCCTGCCCTGTGATACGTAGAGGCATATGCACTGACTGCAAACGCTGCCATGTATAACTACAGAGATAAAAATAATGGCAGATGGATTAGTGTTTATATCCTGCCCTGTGATACGTACAGGCATATGCACTGACTGCAAACGCTGCCATGTATAACTACAGAGATAAAAATAATGGCAGATGGATTAGTGTTTATATCCTGCCCTATGATACGTACAGACATATGCACTGACTGCAAACGCTGCCATGTATAACGACAGAGATAAAAATAATGGCAGAAGGAATAGTGTTTATATCCTGCCCTGTGATACGTACAGGCATATGCACTGACTGCAAACGCTGCCATGTATAACTACAGGGATAAAATAATGGCAGATGGATTAGTGTTTATATCCTGCCCTATGATACGTAGAGGCATATGTACTGACTGCAAACGCTGCCATGTATAACTACAGAGATAAAAATAATGGCAGATGGATTAGTGTTTATATCCTGCCCTGTGATACGTAGAGGCATATGCACTGACTGCAAACGCTGCCATGTATAACTACAGGGATAAAATAATGGCAGATGGATTAGTGTTTATATCCTGCCCTATGATACGTAGAGGCATATGCACTGACTGCAAACGCTGCCATGTATAACTACAGAGAATAAAATAATGGCAGATGGATTAGTGTTTATATCCTGCCCTGTGATACGTAGAGGCATATGCACTGACTGCAAACGCTGCCATGTATAACTACAGGGATAAAATAATGGCAGATGGATTGGTGTTTATATCCTGCCCTATGATACGTAGAGGCATATGCACTGACTGCAAACGCTGCCATGTATAACTACAGAGATAAAAATAATGGCAGATGGATTAGTGTTTATATCCTGCCCTGTGATACGTACAGGCATATGCACTGACTGCAAACGCTGCCATGTATAACTACAGAGATAAAAATAATGGCAGATGGATTAGTGTTTATATCCTGCCCTATGATACGTACAGACATATGCACTGACTGCAAACGCTGCCATGTATAACGACAGAGATAAAAATAATGGCAGAAGGAATAGTGTTTATATCCTGCCCTGTGAAACGTACAGGCATATGCACTGACTGCAAACGCTGCCATGTATAACTACAGAGATAAAAATAATGGCAGAAGGATTAGTGTTTATATCCTGCCCTGTGATACGTAGAGGCATATGCACTAACTGCAAACGCTGCCATGTATAACTACAGACATAAAAATAATGGCAGATGGATTAGTGTTTATATCCTGCCCTGTGATACGTACAGGCATATGCACTGACTGCAAACGCTGCCATGTATAACTACAGAGATAAAAATAATGGCAGATGGATTAGTGTTTATATCCTGCCCTATGATACGTACAGACATATGCACTGACTGCAAACGCTGCCATGTATAACGACAGAGATAAAAATAATGGCAGAAGGAATAGTGTTTATATCCTGCCCTGTGATACGTACAGGCATATGCACTGACTGCAAACGCTGCCATGTATAACTACAGAGATAAAAATAATGGCAGAAGGATTAGTGTTTATATCCTGCCCTGTGATACGTAGAGGCATATGCACTAACTGCAAACGCTGCCATGTATAACTACAGAGATAAAAATAATGGCAGAAGGATTAGTGTTTATATCCTGCCCTGTGATACGTAGAGGCATATATGCACTGACTGCAAACGCTGCCATGTATAACTACAGAGATAAAAATAATGGCAGAAGGATTAGTGTTTATATCCTGCCCTGTGATACGTAGAGGCATATGCACTAACTGCAAACGCTGCCATGTATAACTACAGACATAAAAATAATGGCAGATGGATTAGTGTTTATATCCTGCCCTGGGATACGTAGAGGCATATGCACTGACTGCAAACGCTGCCATGTATAACTACAGAGATAAAAATAATGGCAGAAGGATTAGTGTTTATATCCTGCCCTATGATAAGTACAGGCATATGCACTGACTGCAAACGCTGCCATGTATAACTACAGAGATAAAAATAATGGCAGAAGGATTAGTGTTTATATCCTGCCCTGTGATACGTAGAGGCATATGCACTGACTGCAATCGCTGCCATGTATAACTACAGAGATAAAAATAATGGCAGATGGATTAGTGTTTATATCCTGCCCTGTGATATGTAGAGGCATCTGCACTGACTGCAAACGCTGCCATGTATAACTACAGGGATAAAAATAATGGCAGAAGGATTAGTGTTTATATCCTGCCCTGTGATACGGCATATGCACTGACTGCAAACGCTGCCATGTATAACTACAGGGATAAAAATAATGGCAGAAGGATTAGTGTTTATATCCTGCCCTGTGATACGTAGAGGCATATGCACGAGTACTTAACAACTTTTACACATACGGTGATCAAGTGGAAAACCCACTCAGTGAAAAAAAAAACACCTGTGAAATGTTTGGGTGGCATTAGGAGACTATCACTCTGCAAACTGAGCCACTGAAGCCTACAGGAATCACTATTGTCTAAAACACGTAAAGTGACTTTTATCAAGAACATAGTGCGATAAAATGCCCAAGTTAATTGCACTCACATTATGATTGATTGATTGATGTTAAACGTCGCATTCAAGATTATTCCACTAGCTCACTTTAAGACAGAGATTACTAATTACTGTAATACAGACCTGTCTACTTGTACGATTTCAGAACTACACTTGTACGCAGACTTACAGATTTGAACAAGTCTTACAGTTTAGTACCTAGTCACCAGAAACCATGTGGCTAAAGCAAGAAGATGACCTATTTATCAACCACATGTCAAATCTGTGAGAATGGCGGCCAAGTGAGCTTTGAACAAAGTTACCTTAATGTAAATGTAAAGTCAGATACAAGGTAAATGTTGCGGTACGGTAGATACATATTGAGTGCTAAATTCTGTTTACCAGTAACAAGTCTTACCATGCGTTCATACGGGTCATCGTGTTCGGCAGCTTTATCCAATAACTCACTGTATTCCAGTTCTTCACATAATCGCTGGGTGGGGAGAGAATAGAAACGTAGTAAATCTCACATATATCAATTCACATAATTGCTGGGTGGGGAGAGAATAGAAACGTAGTAAATCTCACATATATCAATTCACATAATCGCTGGGTGGGGAGAGAATAGAAACGTAGTAAATCTCACATGTATCAATTCACATAATCGCTGGGTGGGGAGAGAATAGAAACGTAGTAAATCTCACATATATACATTCAGTCATATTTTTTAACACTAAAACACATGGGCACAGGGAAAATCTTCTTGTCTAAAATAACCACGTAGACAAGTTTCTTATTGTGTTAAAAATGGGCATATCAAGTGAAATATTACAAAGATAAGAAATTCATTTTGAAAACCTATTTTTTTCAAGGACATGAGTTGACAAGTTCATGTATAGGGAAAATTTTGTTAAAACAGATTTAACTGATTGTCATTTTTAAGCTTTGTTCTTGGGCAGACTATTCAAGACTATTAGATATCAAGTACCTGTTATATATATATATAGAAATTATTGAACATTATTCAAGACTACATGTAATAGATATGAAATACCACTAACATTTTCTTAAATTATGTATCTCATTAAATTATTATCATAATTATATTATTTCACGTTGTTAAAAGTGTAAACCCCATCAAGTACCTGTAACATATTCAGGGGTTCATTCAGGGTCACAGGCATGGAGATTTTGGACAGATCTTTGCCTATATTTTTACACAGTAGACTCCACAGACTAATGTCGCCCACGTCAGGTTTGGGGCGTGGCAGGCATGACCTTCGACCTGTCTGGTAGGCCAATGGAGATGATAACAACTCCTCAGAAACTGAAATAGTAAAAAACAGAAAAATGATTTCAAACTGTACAGCCATTCAAAACTATTTCTATTTTAGCAATATTAAGAAATGGAAAAGTTGTTTTTTGTATTTTTTGTTATTTTGAAAATCAACACAATAAAAATTGAAACAGTCATCAGGCCATCAAAAGTTTAAAGGTCAAATGGGTTTGCCATTCCATTTTAGCTTTCTATCTATACAAAAATTCCATTATTGCAGACAAACCAAAGCCCGTTATTTCTAAATCTATGCCTTTTCTTGTGAGTAGCTATAAAGGCAGGCAGATAATAAAACCAGTTTAAAGCCGACAGCTTGATGAACCCGAGCAATCTCAATGTTCTCCTGTATTATATTTTAGAGGACTAAAACACACGAGCACAGGGAAAATCTTCTTGTCTTAAATAACCATAGAGACAAGTTTCTAATTGTGTTAAAAAGAGGTACATGTATCCTTTAGACCGTAAACCCAATCTTAGGTTGTTATCATAAACCACAACCCATGATATTCTCCAGCATTATAATGCATGTTTAAGGGTTTAATACCGCCATAGCGGTGTTTGTTGCATAATCCGATACCGCTGAACTGAGCGCAGCATTCGAGGGGTTTGACGAGGTGCGAACCAACGTTCAAGACGAAGACGAAGGTATTAAAGTTGATTCTACCCCGATAACTGAGAAAAATGAGGAAAAAGTGACCTGTTGAGGATTGCTGTTCCTTTTCCCTCCCTCCGGACAGAGTGGGAACTTTTAACCAATCAACTATAAGTTTTGGTCACGTGCGACGGTTGACCCAGATATTTTGAAGCAGAATGACAGAAGAGTTTTCGCCAGCGAGGAAGATGTCTGTGTAAGCGGAAATGTGTGCTAAATCGCAACTTATGTCATCTCAATATAGGTCCGTATGTTAATGATTTTACGCCAGGCTGTAGTTAAAATTGGAAGGTCATGGGTTTCCTCCGGGCATAGAACACGGTTTCCTGCCACAATAAAACGAGCAACGGCGCCATATAAGTGAAATAATCTTGAGCGTGGCGTAAAACATCAAACAAACAATGAATAATGGTAGTTTACTTACCACTGGTTTGTGCCTGAGTCAGATCTGTGTCATTATCATCAGATATATCACTGGAGATTTCCTCTTCTTCATCTGATGCCTGAAACAATTACAATTCTCAAATCAATCAATCAATACATGTACATAATTATTGAATCATTTATTATAAGACTAGACTAATGTTGTTCTACCTCCCCACCAGCACCGCTTGGATGGGTCCTATCTTTGAAAAAGGTCATGAAGTCATAGTGGTATTTAGGTAAGCGTCTTTAACCTTTTTTAGTATACATTCTAACTAAATACTAATATCAGGGCTGTCATTATAGGGAGAGTGATTGCTCTCCTTCCCCTCCACACACCCCCAGAGGGGTCTGAGGAGACCTGTTTATCACTTCCCCCTAACTCTCCCTACCGGTTTCAGGAGAGTGTTTGTGTTTTTCAATCTCCCAAGATGAAATTATTCTCCAACCCCTTAGGGAGCGTTCCACTAAATCGTGAGTGAAAACATTGTGATTTTTTCTCAAATTTTGCGATTAAATCACGATAACATCGTGATTTTTTTCACGATATCGATTTTTGTTTATTCTCTAAATTTGTATGGATCACGATTTGAATCGTGTTTATAAATTACGATATCGTGAAATGTATTTATCAGAAGCGTATGTGTCCCCCTCCTACTCTCCCCATGCGCAAATAGACGGCCTGTGTAAAAACTCTCTTTTGTTCTCAACAGACAACATGCTGAGGCAAAAGAGGCCCTTCAGTGAGTGTAGGACTACCGGCAGAGCGTCGATTAATTTAATACTCTGAATAACCTTACAACTATTAGGTCTAAATGTCGCTGTGATTTTGAGAGTCTACAGCGTCGTATATAGCATATGCTTTGTATTAGATAAGAATGTGAAATTTCATGATGTACCGGGCTAACGGTCTACATTATTTGGCACTCTTATTCAGATGTTGCGGTTTTCAGAAATCCCCAAAGGCACCTCTTCACAATCTTTACCCTGGTGCCTCACTGTATCAATCCGGCTCTTCATTATAGCACTTGCAAACAGGTCTGAACACCGCTATCAATGCAAACAGCTCTTGGTCAAATTTTATAAAGTTTTAAACTATTTATTTGATCATAGTCTTCATAAACAATGATATGGATTCGCGACACAGACAAAACAAATGCCCAATAGCGATGTAACAAGTGCTACGGCCACATTACTGACGACGTCAACAGGCGAAAAGGCAGACGGCTTTTAAATAAATCCACATGAAATATCTTGTATTTGGAAATAACTGGTTGCTAATTGTATATTCCTGGTGATTAGTCACTTCACTCGGTAAAGCTGTTTATTCCAATAAATCTCTAAAACATAACGGTTATAGCCACCGTTTGTGTAATACTGCATATAGTTTAAAAAATAAATACAGACAAGTGCACGGTCGATCAAAAAGCATGGTTGAGTCCATCTCTAACCTTTCTGTGGAGTGAAAGTTTTGAAGGTTTTTATTTACAAGTATGATCAATAAGAAATATATTTATTATTGGGTTAGAACCTATGTAAAGCGTTTTTGCTTTTAAAAAAATTAAATTACTCTTTTTCTCGAACAACAGTAAACATCCCTATCAACATTGAATAGAGTTCACTCAACGAGACTTAACTGACAATCACTGGCGCCACCTTGTAGTGCTATAGCACAATCTGGACCAATGAGAACTCGGAGTACTAATTGGAGAATAAAGCTTTGTTACAAAGTTGTCTGGGTTTCGTCACTGTACTTGGCTTTGTTGTGGCCAGATTAAATACAAACAAATGAGTGGTTTTTATATTAAATACACCTTGTACAACGAGCGAAGTAAAGGTAAAACTCTTACTTGTAAAAATCTCCATACATATAAAGTATTATGACCCAGCAGCTTTTCCCAAGATGAATATTTTTTTGTCGGCAGTTTTACGACGGCTAACTCTGCGGCATTACCGATTGCCGCGGTAAATTGCGAGGGTTGAGACATTTGGGTTTATTTTACGGAATGAAAGACATCGCATTGTCATTAAAAGCATTTTAGTAATTACGAAAGTGAGAAATATTCTCAAGTATAAACAGCTAACAAACGAACAGTCAATTATTAGAAACCAAAGATCGCTCTAGCAAAAGACCAGCTCAAAGCCGGTCGACGCCACGTGTGGTAAACCTCTCACAGCGGACTTCAACAAAAGCGGGCGTGATCTGAACTCGCGCCCCCCTCCTTACGGAGATTTGGGTTGACACTGAGCGGAGTCGCATTTCACGATCATTTCACGTTTACGTGAAAAAAAATCACGATTCACCAGTTTCAATCGTGAAACAATCGTGATTTAAGACGGTGATATGAGCAATTTCACGAACACTCACATTTTATGATATCGTGATTTTCAGGCTAAAATCACGATTGATTCACGAACGATTTATGTTAACGGTCCCTTAATGTCCATTAGAATAGAATTAACTGTTTGATAATATGAAACTCTAGAATAACATTTTGTTAAAGACTTTTTCTCCAGAATTTCCACAACAATTCTGACATATATAAGTATACCAAAATAAAAATTCCTGTTATGTAACTTCAGACGCTTTTATTTCATCATGATAGTGTTCTCTCTCTGAAAAACATGGGAGAGGAAGTGCACTCCCACTGAATTTTGGGATACCATTTTTGAGCAGAGTGAAACAGGTCACCCTGACAGTTTTGGGAGAGCATGTTGTAACTCTCCCAGTCTATTCTTAATGACAGGCCTGAATATTGTTCAAGGGGGCCTCTGTGGCTCAGTCGGTCAGAGTGACAGTCCCTCAGTCCAACACAGGCCTACCATACATGTAGATGTGACCCGGATTCGAATCCCACCCTGACCAATTTCTGAGTGGATTTTTCACGCGTTTGCTGTATGTGAGAGAGTTGTCAGGTACTCACCAAAGGTTGAGAGTTTCCTCCGGGCAATGAGCCCGGTTTCCTCCCCCCACTAAACCTGGCAACACCACCATATAAGTGAAATAATCTTGAGTGCGGCGTAAAACGTCAACCAATCAATCAATCTAAAGTAAGGTGTAAAACGTCAACCAATCAATCAATCTAACGTAAGGTGTAAAACGTCAACCAATCAATCAATCTAAAGTAAGGTGTAAAACGTCAACCAATCAATCAATCTAACGTAAGGTGTAAAACGTCAACCAATCAATCAATCTAACGTAAGGTGTAAAACGTCAACCAATCAATCAATCTAACGTAAGGTGTAAAACGTCAACCAATCAATCAATCTAAAGTAAGGTGTAAAACGTCAACCAATCAATCAATCTAACGTAAGGTGTAAAACGTCAACCAATCAATCAATCTAACGTAAGGTGTAAAACGTCAACCAATCAATCAATCTAAAGTAAGGTGTAAAACGTCAACCAATCAATCAATCTAACGTAAGGTGTAAAACGTCAACCAATCAATCAATCTAACGTAAGGTGTAAAACGTCAACCAATCAATCAATCTAACGTAAGGTGTAAAACGTCAACCAATCAATCAATCTAACGTAAGGTGTAAAACGTCAACCAATCAATCAATCTAACGTAAGGTGTAAAACGTCAACCAATCAATCAATCTAAAGTAAGGTGTAAAACGTCAACCAATCAATCAATCTAAAGTAAGGTGTAAAAGGTCTAAAGTATTACAGATACCTCACCAATATGTTAGCAAGACGATGTGAAGCTGTAGTGGGCAATTTTTTATCAAGAAAAGGCCGACAATATCGCTTAGAAAAGAAACATTAAGGAAAGTAGTCCCACCAAACTTACCTCTGAAGACGACTCACTACTCGCTAGCCTTTCTTCCGCATCAAAATATAGATCCACTACAGAGACTGTCTCCGCTGATAACGACTGCTTTAAAGAGCTGTGTGATTGCTCAGGCTGTTAATAAACACAAAACACGCTGATGTAAAGTTCACCAGGTAAGAACTTAGAAGTAAAGAATAGCGGATGTTTTCAATATCATTGGTACTCTCCCTTCAGTTATAACGGATTTAAATAAGAGATAAATGGTGTAGTTTCATGTTGACGTTGTACACGTACCTTAAATATTGTGTTAAAATGGAGAAAAAAACCTTAAAACAAAGATTACAGGGCTGAGGTGTTCACAAGTGTACTTGGCTTAAGCCAGGGTGAATGACGTCGTGTAACAAAGAAATTGTGACTTTACAAAGTTAAATCGATATTAAGTTTAGAAATCTATATTTCAAACATTTTTTTTTACGATCAAAGTCCCCCCCCCCCCTCTTGAAAAAATAAATGTTTAAATCTAAACCCATATGTAAACAAACAATAAATGTCTTAGACATTTTTAGCTTCAAATTCACAAATCTCAAATTGAAAAGCATGAACAGAACAGCAACAATAGTATTAACACCGGAGAAACAAACTAGGGTGCTAGAGTTCCACAAAAAATCCTCTATACCTTAAACATGTCACAGAGCTGTCAATTTAACTCTACACCAAAGCCCCATGACCAAAGAATCAATCAATCAAATGTTATATGTTCAGTGAAGTAAAAACCTATCCAATGTCACACAAACGCAAAGATGGATTTGTCAAACGCTTTGCACGGCTGCTTAGTCCCGACAGTGAGGTCAAATGTTCACTATTTTTGGATAAATAAATTGATAAGGGGCGGAAAAATGTCTCGTTCTCAAATCAGACTCCATGATCAACTCTCACAGGAGATTATAAAACATTCTGAGTTTTAACGTGCTCAACTGAGTGTAAAAACAAAGGCAATTTTAAGCCTGGTTGAGTAAGAATTATTGGAGCCCTCTTGAAACGAAGGTAAAAATGAACATTTGTTTTGTTGAACAGTCATTGGGAGTTCAACCCTTCCCTTCAGGGCTAACCAATTCAATAGTTAGTGGAAATAAACCAAGAATCTACTATTTTTCACTAAATATCGATTGCAAAAGGTGCTTAAAGGGCTATTTTACGTTTAGTCTAACTTGGAGCCAGGTCGATAGTTTGCTCAGAATTTCGTACTCAGCTGAGCACAGAAACATGAATTTTGAAGAGTGAGTTAAGAGTTGAGCACAGATTCGTGCTCAAGCAAGTTTTCTAATCCTGGCCCAAGATCTAAAGTGACTCGTTCAGAGTCTCCAAAATGTTGACAGTTTTTGGTTACATATCAGGGGCCGGTTTTACGAAGCCGTCGAAAAGTGCAATCAATCGCAGTTGTTATGACGCTGTATCTCTTCGCTATGGTATCCAGAGGCAACTAGGCTTGGTTTGCAATGCAACTGCTTTGTGAAACGAACTCCTGGAGATTGACCAAGTAAGAAAGAAATTCGAAAGTGGCTGTCCAATTTATGTCTAAATTTCTTTCCCTGCCATGCTGTAATCAGTCCAATTTCTAAACCTCTGGCTGACCTTGACCAGTGCAAGCAACCTGAGAAACTTGTTACGTTATTTAATGGCCCCTGTGATATACCAGCGTACTTTGTTTGGAAGGAATCACAAGTTAACATACCTTCTCTAAGGAAAGTGGTGCGATCGTTAGCGGGGATATAACAGAATCAGGGAGGGCGGAGTCAGCATGTATCCTTGACAACCGAGCAGTCAGGTCAGCGTTTTGTTTCTGAGCCTGTCAAGAACAGAGTTGTCTGCCCATTAACTACATGTAGATGATGTATCTTCTTAGTAGATTTTCCAACTCTTAGAACATTTCCCCCCCCCCCCCCCCCCGCCCCTTCCCAATAAAAAAAAAGGCCAGTCTTAAATGAATAGTTTGAAAAGTTCAGCAGAGGACCTTCTCAACCATTCTGATTGGTTGTATTATATTAATTTCCCATCCATTTGGGATCATTTTACAGGTGCCTTTAAACTGTTCGTTTATGTTGTCGATAAAGTAATTTCTTTACAATAATTGTTTCAGTAACAGCGAACAGCATGCAAAGACAAATAAAAATCTGCCATTTTTAAAATTCAATATAAAAAAAAACCCCTACGAAAGAAAACAAAAACAAAAGTGATAAAAATGAAGAATTTTAGGGCAAAACGAAGCCTAAGTTTACCTCCACGAGACCAGCTCGCAGCGATGTTATGGTATTTGAATTGTTCTGAAGTCCTGGACCTCCTTCTTGTTCAAATGCTTGTTTTAAACGATCCCGCTCTGTTCCGATCATCCGAACTAAACTTTTCAATATTTCTGTTACTGTTATAACAAAATAAAAATAAAGGTATAATACATTTATATATCCTATAGAGAATGAAGAAAATGCAAGAGATTAATTTGATTGGATGAAATGTTTGTGTGTGGAAATACTGTAAACTGTTTTCCTTATATGAAGCGGTTCCCAGACTTCTTGTATAGGCCCTGTCTTACAACCCACATAAATCTGTGTTAAATTATAGGATTTTACACCCTTGGTCAATATTGCATACCGATAAACATGTTTATATCAGATTTAAGATTTAAGATAGAGCCCCTGACGGAGGGGCTCTCAGAACGTACTAAACAATATAATGAAGTTGATGGAACAAGCAAAAAAGTACATGTGTCCATTCCCAGCCCCCAATAGAAAGCATACATTTATCCAGGATCCGAAAATAGGGTGACCAAAATTCTCCACAAAATTGGGTGTCCTACTTTTGTATGTTGACCATGTTAAATTGCTAGATTATTGGGTGTCCAAAAGAGGTAAATTTTGACCACAGGGTGTCCAAAAGACACGTGGACACTCTTATGGATGAACCCTTGATAGAAAGTGACAATTTACATCAATCATGTATAAAACTTGATTTCTTCGTAACGTAACAAATTGGCAACAACACTTTATACCTGAATTGTTCTTTATGCTGCGGTGTAAAACACCAAACAAACCATTAAAACAAACAAGCACTAAATCCTACCTTCCTCAGCTTTGTTCAAGAAATTTTCCCTGATTTTGATTTCATTGATACGCGTTTCATGATCGGGAGCGGCTGTGTACTCTGGCATGCTGGTTGGACGCTCTCGTTGCCGATTGTCGTGATAATCCACCAAGTTTGGGTTTGAAGAACTCAGTGGGATCCTATCCACCCCCGGGGCCAAAGTGTTTGACGTAGGTGCAGGTGTAGTCGTCTGTAACAGTAAGTTAGTTCAGGAATTCACCAATAGTAACACTGACATCATTACATAATTGATTGATTGATGTTTGACACTCAGTCTCTAACGATTGATTGATTGATTGATTGTTTGGTGGTTTACGCTGCGCTCAAGATTATTTCACTTATATGGCGGCGTTGCCAGTGTTATTGTGGGAGGAAACCGGGCTTTATGCTCGGAGGAAACCCACGACCTTCCGTTGGTAACTGGCAACCATCCCACATAGGTAGTCTCTAACGAAGATAAATTCATTTACAATGTAATCTCAGCCCTTTATTTTCATAGTAAATGAATATAAAATTTGAGGATAGATTTATAAAAACAAATTTTCTGTTCTTCAAAAACGTGGATTATAATCAAAGCTGGAGCCTGTTTCACAAAACGGTGCAGCTGTATTTTTTTAAATAACTTTCATACTAACGTATCTCTACAGTATGGGTTGCTATGACAGTTACGTAAAAACTTACGCTACGCAGCTTTGTGAAACAGGCCCCTCAAGTGGTATATATATTTCGAGGAAGCACAATTACATGTATGTAGCTGCTTTTGTTAATAAATGATGTTTCCAGTCATTACAATATATCAAGAGATTTCACCAAGTAACTAATAGGGAGCGGGAGTCACGTGACCATTCCACAAATTTCCTGTCACTGGCGTTGTCATTAGTTTACGCATGTGAGGTGCCTTTATCCTTCGAATATGATGCTCATTTATTACGTTTTGGAACAAAAAATGTCAATCGAACTGACAACGTCATGAAAAAACGTCATCTGTCACCGGATATCGCGAAATCTCTCGGTAGACTCCCAGGCCCTATAGCTAAATGTTAGAAGCAGGATTGCGAGAAGTGCACAAACGTCAAGGTACATGTGTACCATGTTATTTGTTAATTGTATATGTGCATGATCTTAGGTTTGGGGCTTTATATATTTGTTTGTTTGAATGAGACACCTGGCTCTGATTTCAATACATTTTGCCCCACTAAACTCCCCAATCACCCTCACCCCCAATACAACTCACCCTTTTTTAGTACCATCCTTATAAAGTTGGTTGGTTGTTTGGTGTTTTACGCCGCGCTCAAGATTATTTCACTTATATGGCGGCGTTGTCAGTTTTATTGTGGGAGGAAACCGGGCTCTATGCCCGGAGGAAACCCAAGACCGTTCGCTGGTAACTGGGAAGCATACCACATAGGTCGTTCATGTGAAAACCCAGTCAGAAAATTTTCCAATGTTTTTGGAGTGAGTGGGATTTGAACCCGCAACCCATTGATGGAAGGCTGTTCGGATTGAGCGTCCAGCGGTCTACCTACTAAGGCACGGAGGCCCCTGGCCCTTTTTGAGTATCATCCTTAAGCTTCAGGTACATTATATAGATAATCATTTCAAAATGAATTGTTTTCTTAAATATGGATGACCAACTAAATCCTAGCACCAAAACCTTTTTTTTAAACTGTGAAAAGATTTAAGAAATGTTTGAAGGCCATCACCAGGAAGTCAGTTGTTGTAAGATTTCTCAAAAATTGATGACTCACTCAAAACAGCTTTAGTTAGATACAAAAAATTAACTGTATAAATAGGAAATTCATTTGTTATTAGCAGCCAGAACCAAGGAAGATAAAGAATCTGATACAGTATTAATTATCAATGTAACAATTCCACTAATACAGTTTTCTCAAAAGGGTCTAAGAGACAAGACTGATACCAAACAAATACTAGTTGATTGGCGTTTTACGCCGCACACAAGATTAATTCACTTATGAAGACCTGTTCATTTGTAGCATGCGATTAATATGGATGTATTTGATTGGTTGAAAAATCGTATTGACCAATTAAAATGTTCCATTTTAATAGCATTTTTATAGCATGCTACAAGTCGGTTTGACAAATCCCACTGTGTGAACAGGCCTATAGGCAGCATTGGGTTTAGTTGAGAGGGGGGTTGGGGGGGGGGGGGGTGGGGGGGGGGGGGGGGTGGGGCTAGGTTCCGTGTCTAAAGCAACTCTCCCCTCCCCAAAGTATTCCCATGTTATTAAGCAACAATTCCTATAATTAAGTTAACTAAAAGTTGTTATCCATATGCAATCATCCACCTCCCAGTTCTATAATTTCTAACTATTTACCCCTCTCAAATTGTCCACCACCAAGTTAGTATGTTTGTGTTAATAACCAAACCAGCAAAACATTAAAACATACACAAATGCAACATCACTGACCACATGCTCGTACATGTTCACTGTGATTGTTTGAGAAAGCGGACAAAGTTTAATATGCAGATTCTTACAGCATGGAGTTGCACCTCTAATCGTCACAAAAAGACTGAAATAATGTTGAAATTAATCGTCTCTTACACATTCACTCTTAAACTGCAACTAATGGACATGTAGTTATTGATTAATGACATATCATGGGGTTTGGTTTATTACAACAACTTATGGTTGGGTATAAAGGTCTAAATGATATACTTCTTTTTAACACAATTAGAAACTTGTCTCCATGGCTATTTTAGAAAAGAAGATTTTCCCTGTGCCTGTGTGTGATAGTGTTCATAAATATTAATGGATTGATTGATATTTTATGCCGCACTTGAGATTATTTCACTTACATGTACATTGTGGCGTTGCCAGGACAAGTGAGGGAGCAAACCAGACTCTTTGCCCGAGAAGGATTGATTGTTTTTGATTGTTTGGTGTTTTACGCCACGCTCAAGATTATTTCACTTATATGGCGGCGTTGCCAGTTTTATTGTGGGAGGAAACCGGGCTCTATGCCCGGAGGAAACCCACGACCTTCCGGTGGTAACTGGCAACCATTCCACATAGGTCGTTCGAGTGAAAACCCAGTCAGAAAATTTTCCAATTTTTTTGGGACTGAGTGGGATTCGAACCAGCGACCCATTGGTGGAAGGCTGTTCGGATTGAGCGTCCAACGCTCTACCTACTGAGCCACGGAGGCCCCGCCCGAGAAGCAAAGTCCTGGCCTTCGACAAGTACCAGGCAACCCTTCCACATAGGCCGATGAAATATATTTAGTTCAGGTGCAATATACGGTAAGAATTCCACTAATTCAAGTACCCAAAACATTACGAAAAGTACTCTAAAAGTTTGAGACTTTTCGTTGGGTGCCTTATCTCCTGCATGGAGCGACCGATAATCCTATCGAGCAATCGCTATTGTTGTTGTTTTAGACCAAACAATGCAGAAAGCAATCTAATAATTTGTTATTGCTCGTCCTTGAAGTAGCAGAATTCTTACCGTACACAAGCTTGATTGATTGATTGACAATAGAGTGACGATGTTAAAGAAAGATGGACAGGTAGATTATGTTACAGAGAAATCTGAGTTGAGAATCTCAGCCAAACTATTAAGACCACTAGACACAGCATCAAGCCTTGCCACCATTTTAAAACTACAGCCCACAGCCTTGAAATAGAAGTATGTGTCCGTTTAGAAAAGATCCAGTTTTTGTGGCACTGGGACGGACTACGTCTGACTCAAACAAGTGTTCTGTCGATTATTTATTGAAATGTCAAAACAAAGTGTAATTCCAATGACAAAAGATTGATTTACAGATTGTTTGGTGATTTACATCTCAATCAAACTTTCAGCATTGCATGCCGTTGGATAAAATTTGGTTTCTATTGTAATTTTTTAGCCTTCTGGGCCCTGTCTTACGAAGCTGGCGTAAGTTACGTCGGACGTAAATTAGTGTTAAATCTATAGTAACTTGCGCCTTGCAGCAACCAGTCCATGTTGTAGGCCTATGCACAAATTTCGCCAGCTTTGTAAGACAGGCCCCAGCTGTTAAAACGGCAACCATTCCCATGTCAATCGGTTTCGAGCCCAGTTAGAAAAAAAAAAAAACAGAGCCAGGGAGAGTTTATTTCCAAAGTATATATGTAGAAACTAAAAACTTGCCTCCATGGATATTTTAGTCAAGAATATTTTCCCAATGCTCGTGTGTTTAAGAAACTAATCTAATTTATATAAAGAAACTAATCTAATAGATGTGGCTGTAGAGAATTGTTGACGGTATGAGTGTCAGAGAAGGTTGAACACAAAGACGTGAGAACTTACAGAATCTTTGACATGGTTATGCTGTGGGCTATTTGAGTTGGACACTGATCCATTGCTAGTGTCACTTCGACTTTTCCGCTTGCTTCGAAGTGACAGACCAAGTTTCTTACGACGTGGGGAGGAAACAGAAGGGGTATACTAGTAGAGAAGAAAGGAAAGAAATAATACAACAACAACAGTCAGGATTCCAGGGCTTGATTGGCCGACTCACGAGTACTCTACACACATGATTGATTGATTGATTGATGGATCAGGACTCAAGATTATTTCATTTATATGACGATGTTGCCTGACTTTGTATTGGGGTGGGAGGAATGCATTCTGTGCCCACAGGAAACCCCTAATCATATGTCGGTACGAGGCAAGCAATTCACATATGGAGTACTAGCGAGTGAAAACACAGTCAGATTTTCTTTTTGTGGGCACCGTAAGTATAACAGCAGCCCATTGATGGAGCAAGCACCTGCATTTTATATTTCCATCCAATCAGCTAAAAGAACAACTGTACCCAGGTGACACACAGGCCACTTAAATAGAATGGCTTTACTGGGGGATGTCGTCACCCGCAATAGTCAGAAATTCTTTATAACCTCAGCAGAAATTTAAAGATTTGATATCATCCACAGAAAGGTACCTGTCATTCTGAACATGAAGACAAGGTATGAGAAATTATATAAGAAGGTGAAAGTCTGGGTACATTTGAGAAAAGAAATAATGAATTAGGTAAAGAGAATGAGGTAGACAGGACCTTCAAATTTTGATTTCTTGTGAATCCTTTTAAAAATTCAGAAGGCATTAATTACATATTAATTGATCGCCTGTGTGTTAGACTGGTGCCCCCCAACCCCCCCCCCCCCCCCCCCCCTACATTCTCCCTTCAAAAAAGATCTAATTTTGATGGCAGTACATTTCCAACTTTTTCTTCTCATAAAAACACTAAGATAATATATATGTTAATGAACAAATTCAACTTTGCCATGCTTGGGGATTTAGTGAACAAAAATTCAAAAATGCATTTAATTCTTTAAAAAATAAATAATAAATAAAAAAATAAACACAAACAAAATACCCATGCTGAAAATCAAACATTTAGGGGGTGCTTATCACAACATAATTTAAAAACATAAAAATGTATTGCTGTTGTATCAAAAACAAACAGAACAAACAAATCGGTTGCAAAAAGCAATACTCTAAAAACTCAAACAATCAAAATAAACATAAGGGAGCAGTTTGTTCAGCTCCTGACACAATTAACATTACCTGTTGCACCTCCAGCAATTTATCAATGAAAGAAATAACATATGCAAAAGAAAAGTTAAATATCCCTCCCTATTGTTCTTCGAAAATCCATAATGGAAAAATAAAACTGAAAAAAAAAAATAACAAAAATTCTGAAAATAGGGATAAAAGAAAGGAATAAAATGCTGTAATACTCACTTCTAACTGTGTATCAGCTGCTATGGGAATGTTTTGTATTTGATTCAGCAGACCACGGAGATCGTAAAGATTTCTTCTGGCATCGTTGAGATCTGAAATCAGTGCAGAAAACATCAATCGCGTAAGTCAATATCGTAGAGTAATTTCTAGGGATCTGATTGGTTAATTCTCTTCTGGTAGGATATTGTATGTTTCAGGCGAGGCGTGCTTCCTGGACTTCGGCAATACTACGGACCAAGTTTTCACAGTCAACAAAGATATTTAAAATATTGGACAATTAAGCTTCACGATGTGATAAATTCATCAGATGACATTTCCTCGTGGGTTGACGTTAAAACAGAATGTTGAAATTATTTGCTATTTTTCTGAAGACATAATTCAGAAGCTTTTTAGTGTTTCTAGTCTCGAAAATGTATGATAAAGTATTGTTTTGAACTAACTTTTGCTTAGAATGAATGAATGGTCGTCCCGGTTATTTAAATTTTGTTTACTTTTCGAAAAGTTTTCGGTTTATACAGGCCACATACTGTATGGATTTTCCTCATTCCAACACCAACCATTTAGTTTTTCGATGGCCCTCAAAGCCTTTTACTGTTGTGACGATCAGAAATTGTGAAAAAAGTGTGAATTTTGACAGCTCATGCCCCTTTAATATTGCATGATGCCATTGCCTCCAAAAATTACAGGGAAATAAGTCAATTGAAAAGAGAACGATTTTAATCCCTTCAAAAAATAAATTAAGGGGTTCAAAGCACAAATTATTCTACAAAAAAATCTGAACAAAAGCTACAGAATACACTTATTAATAATTTTAAAACAAACTTAACCATTTACGTGCTTTGTTCTCAGGTCATAACCCAATCGCTCAGTAATTTCATCACATTTTTCACTTTATAATATAGAATGTTTGTAATGGGGTTAGCACTACAAAGGCTTGGAAGATAATATAGAATTACATATTCTTAGATTACCCCCATACACTATTAGTTGGATTTGTTAACTATGGCCTTTCGTGGCTAAAAGATTTGATGTGCCCAGCTCTAAGAGCATATAACAAGTCTAAGCAAGGAATTCGGGTGAAATTTGAGCAATTGCTTTGCGTAAATTCTAAGCCCAATGACCAGGGACCATAGAAAGACTACAAAGGCTTTCCGCCTAGTTTTTCGTAAACAGTCTTGGTGAAAGATAATAGGATGCGTTACCTACATATTTTCAAATTACCTTTATTGCAATGTTCTATACCAGCAGTATCTAACAGCCATGTAGCCACTTTGTTCTGACTAATTAAAGGTGAACCTTTGATGGACGCTTGACGTAAAATGGCGTCTCTCTTTAACGACCCACTGCGAGCTTTCTCGGGAAAATTTGCAGCTGAAACATTTAGACGCATGGTGAAATTATGACATGCAGTTAACCATTTATCATTTGTTTCAATCAGAAGACAGATTAAAGGTTGCAAGTTACCTCAAAGATTTTAGGATAATTGATATGATATCAGGGTTTTCCCTGGCTCACAAAATGTTGGGGTTCATTGGACCCCCATTAGATACAAACTAGAGTCCAATATGCATTAGGTTTTAAGGGTCCCGTAAATCCCTGGATATGATGATTTGATATTTATTCTCCCAAAAACAGAAAAGAATAAAATTTAGTACAAAAACTTTATAATGGTAGGGCGGGAATAAAGCTCCACGGAGCCTGTTCTATCCCATAAGTAAAGAAAACATAAGATAGTTAAATGTAAAGGATGGGTGATAGGCACTAGGTAACAGATCTTAATTTTCACAGTACATTGCACAGTTCATTTAAATAAGCAACAAGGGATGCTATAAAGTACAATTTGCGACGTTGCAATTCAATTTGACGTATTTTGGGTTAAATATGTGAAACATATAGTCCGTCAATGCAGCAATGATAGAGAGGCCCTCTCCTGCCATAGGTCAAAAGCCATATGACCTCAGTCAAAAATGACGGGATGGATGAGAGATTTTGTTTGATGTGACACCTTTGTTTTGTCCTATGTAGTGACATGTATGACAGCACACCATTAAGCAATCGGTCTTTAAGGATTTAATAAGTAACACTGTAAGTAAGTGATTGATCGACTGATGTTTTACGCCGAAATCAAGATCATTTCACTTATATGGCAGCGTTGCCAGGTTAAGTGTGGGAGGAAAGCGGGCTCATTGCCCAAAGGAACCCCGCTATCTTCAGCGAGTACCTAGCAACTCTTCCACACACAGTAAGTGATAATCTGATGACAAATATTTCAGGTGAGTTACCTGGTGATATAGGTATGATTTCCTCCGAGGGTGAAGTCAGATCAGTTAAACGAGGGGATTCCTTTGTTCCGTACGATATCTCATGTTGTCTGTATAACCTATGATGTTTTAATTTGGCCAACCATTCATTGAACTTCGACGTTTCCTTCAACTGTAAGAAAAAAAATTCTCACAGTCACAAAAACATATACTTCTGTGTACACTACTTCTCTATCAAGCGCCAGTAAGAAACCAGTAACAAAAGAAATCTGGGAAAATGAAGCATCACATTGCTCAGTATTCACTGTTTTGATAATCATTGTGACATCGCTAAATTCTGCCATTGGTTGATTGATGTTTTACGCCACACTCAAGGTTATTTTTTTTATTTCCATCCTTGGATTGATTGGTGTTTTTTACGCCGCACTCAAGATGATTTCACTTATGTTGCAACATTGCCAGGTTAAGGTTGGGGGCTCTTTGCCAGGAGAAAACCCCCGAGATTTGGCGCGTACCTGGCAACTCTTCCACATAGGTGATTGAAGTGAAAAATCAACGCAGAAATTTTTAAATTTTTATTTGGTCTGAGTGGGGTTCAAACCTGCATCACATTGATGGTAGGTCTGTGTTGGACTAAGGGACTAATACTCTAACCGACTGAGCCATCGAAGCCCCCAGGAAAATAACTGACAAATAGACAAATTGATTGACACTGACCTTGATATGGTAGACCGAATCCTCAGCATCTATATAGAGGCGTTGTCGTTGTTGTTTGAAGGCTAACACAGACAGGCCTATATCAATGACTCCGTGGAACTTTCCTTTCTGGATCTACACAAACAAAAATAACAAGCTCAATCATTCATTTTCACATTTTTCTTATTGATTAGCGATTATTAGATGTATTTACACGGGGGGATAAACCCTCAGCCTTACATACATGCCCTAGAGTTTGGACATGTACATGTATCAACCAAATATCACAATCAACATTATTTCACCTATATGGTGACGTTGCCGGGATAACTAGCGGAGAAAACTCTTTGCTCAGATACACACTCCTTGTTGATAAGTAGCGGGCAAATTTTCATTACAAGAAAACTACCAAACGACAGAAGACTATCACACTATATGTACTAACTGAGCCACAGAGACCTCTGAAAATGCTTGGTGTGAAAGTGGTATTTAAACCAACAAGTTTATTTAACACTTTGATTGATTGGTCTTTGACGACATACTCAAGATTATTTCATTTATGTGGCGGCGTTGCCAGACCCAGTGAAAATTCCACTCAGAAATGTTGTATTTGGTCTGATTCGAACCTGCGCCGTATCGATGGAAGGTCTGTGTGGGACTGAGTGACGATCACTCTTTAGAACCCACAAGACCACCGAGCCCCTGGTGGATGAAACCAAGCCCTATACCTGGAGCAAACCCTCTGACCATGTGTATGTCAAAATGTTTCACATATTCTTAAGTGGCATGAGCCTGCAACCAATGGCTTGTTGAAGAGAGGAAATTGTTTTCAAGATTGAATTGAAGATGAATTGGATGGATTTATAAAATTCATAGATCAGATTCATAGATCACAGGTAATGAATAATAAATAAGTTGCTATCCAATCTGTGTACATAATGTTTCATAAAAATGGAATTTAAAGTCCAAATACTCACATCACTAGGGGATTTTGCATAAGTCAGAATTCCTTTGTCAAGAACAAAAAATCTCTGAAATAAGAAAAGAAATTAATGAAGAAATGTGGAGGAAAAAAATGATCAGATATTTTTGCAATGTGCTATAGACAAAATGAGCACGATTTCAACATCAGATTGGGGAATCAGTAACAGTTTCATCTTAAATTTGAAAATACTCCACACAAAACAAAACAAAATCCATTATATACAGTGTATATATGGCGGCTTTGCCAGGTACAATGGGGGAGGAAACCAGGCTATTTGCCTGAGGAAAACCCCTAGACTTTGGCGACTTCCTGGCAACTCTTCCACATAGGACGATCGAGTGAAAAAACCCACTCTTTTTTTTTTCAATTTTGCTGGAAGGGATTCACACCCACGACCCATTGGTGGAAGGTTCGACTCTGACTGACAGACATTGCTCTGCTGACTGAGCCACCAAAGGACCCCACAAAAAATTGACGACAAAAATGCGTTACCTTATGATAGCCTTTCATTGGCCATTTCCGTTTTTTCATCAAATAGCCTTCATGACGTTCAGGTTTATCATCACAGCGCTGGCCATCTCGTAACCCTTCAATAAATTCCCAGTCCCTACGATGTGACTTCCGCTGTTTCTTATGTCGTGTTTTTCTGCCAGTAGATGGCGCTGTTGCAGGTGCTGGTTGTGAAGTAGGCTCCGTGTAAATACTACCACCTCCAGATATACTATCATCACTACCATCCTAGGGGGAGAAAAATAACAAAGGTGATAAGAAAGTCAATGATTTACTGATTGATGCCATGCCCAATACTCAATGTATCAGGATGTTGATGAATCTTCTGACTTTTATCGCTGCATCATCATGTGACTATATTTACTTGTGCCAAATTCATGGACTTTGCATGTGTTTTTAGGACTTTTTTCAAGATACAGTGTTTTGTGACTTTTTAGTGTACCTTTTTTGTTTTAATTTAACAGATTCATTTGTGAGCTGTTGAACTGAAGTAAAATACTTTTGAGACTGCATTCATGAGGAAAGTAAGTCCAAATGAACGTTGGGCTAAAATTGTGTTAAACTGCATGTTAAGTCTGTTAAAAGTGAATCTCGTTGATTGAACAGTTTTACTTCTAAACAACAGAAAGAACTTTATTCAAATTTGTTTCAGAAAAGGATGCATGAAAGACTTTCATTGAGTATTAAAGTTTAATGCATGCTTCATCTATCACATTTATCATCATTCTTTTTTATTGTTTTTGATGCCTCGTATTAATCATTGTATTTGTTTCTAACTTTAAGGTTTTACCAAGTCTTTTAAAGAGTACAAGTTTTAAAAGTAATCATCACAAGATAAGAGATAAAGGCATCATGACAAGTTTATATGTATGTCTCTTGGTGTTGGATTAATAAAACTGTGAACTTAATATTGGATTTGCGTTTGAGAGCTGAAACACCCCCCTTTAGAATGCTGTTAGTCTCGCCCGGTACAAGATACCAATACAGTAAAACTTTCAAGATTAAAGGGATGCTCACAGATTATAAAGAAATTGTATAAGATACAATTTGGATGATCTTCTGACACCAACATAAAAGACAGTTATATATCAAACATGGCAGACAACATTGAAGAAGTTAAAGCCAATAGAAGCAAGGCTAAACAGTCTGTGACTGTTGCTGCAAGACGGCTAACAGGATCAATCCAACGTGGATCAGAGATGGAAATTCTCCAAGTTTTAATGACTGAACTTGACAAAGCCTTCAGTGATTTTCTCATAATTGATGAGGATTTTGAGGGGATGGTGTCACCAGATGACATGTCAGACCATCGCATAGTCAACAACCAGAACTTGGAACAATATAAAGAAACTGTTTTTGAAGTTTTTGATCAGGCTGCTGACAAGTTCAGAAAATCAAAAGCTGAAGAAAAACAGATTCAGCTGAAAATAAAGGCAGGACCACACCAAGCTGTTCTCAAGAGGAACATTTCAACCTTGAAAGCACTCTGTTCCAGTATAGATGAAACATGTACTGCACATGAACCAAACATTGAATCACTCAGGGGTGAGAAGGAGGAACTTGATTCTTTAGTGAACCAAATAGTTGGAACTTTAGAAAAAGTCAAAAGTATACTGCCTGCTGATGAGTTGCTTGAGGAAGAGAAAGAAGTAGATGGTCTATGTCAAGAAGTGTTTAAAAAGAAACGCAAGATAAATATAATGCTGGCTCAAGGAAGTGGTTCCCGAACACTGGAGACAGGTCCAGTACCCAGTTCCACATATGTGACCACACCTGATTATTTTCAAACTTATCCTGTAACATCAGTTGAAACATCACTGGGATATATGGCATCGCCAACCCTGCCTATTTATAATCAGGTTACCTTACCTTCAACTTCAGGTTATGGTAGATACTATCCACAATCAACTCTGAACCCAATGGGACCAAATGTAACCAGCACAAACGTTGAGCCAATGTTTGATCCAAGATGGTCAACTCCTCAACCAGCTCCAACAATGTCAAGCTGGTCAACTGGAAATAATTTCCAAGGTGCTTTGAACCAAACATACATCAGACCTCCAGCTCCAAGAGAAGCTGACATTAAGCTGAAGAAGATCACTTTGCCTTTTTTCTCAGGACAAAGAAAAGATTGGCCTGAATTCAAAGCAGTGTGGCGAGAATTGGCTGAAAGAAGCTATGTGAATAAAACAGCTCTTGCACACGAACTAAAGAATTCTGTAAAAGGTGAAGCTGCCAAGAGAATACGTTCAGTGTATATTACTAAGCCTGAAGCGTATGACATCATGTGGCACAAGCTCGAAGCCCACTATGACAACACAAGTGCCAGTGTACAAGCTGCATTGGACAGTCTTCAAAGGCTAAAGCTTGTTAAAGATGAAGATTTCAAGGGTCTTATAGATCTAATTGATGAAGTAGAAAGTACTTACAGTCAATTAGAAGAGCTTGGTGAATTGAGTACCCTTACAATGAGAGATGTTGACAAGATCATATCCTTGTTACCAAGTCACCTAAGACACGAGTGGAATCGTAAGTATCATGACTTACCAGCTCATCAGAAAATCAAACCATTTGCTCCATTTATGAACTTTTTGGATAGAGAAAGAGAATCAGTAGCAAGACTAGCTGACTCTTAAGCAAGTCACAAAAGGGAAAGAAGTACATATGGTAGAAATGTTGATGAGAAGGATCGTCGCTCTGTAAACACCCATCAGTCCAAAGGTAAAGCTCTTGCAAAGAAAAGTCAACCTAGGGTTATCAAGAAGTTTTTTGCTTGTGCTTTTCCAGGGCACAGAGTTGATAGTTACAAGCATAGTACAGAGGAATGTAGAGAATTTCAAAAGTTGCCTGTGTCTGGACTGGGAAGTAAGTATGAAGCCCTCAAGGAGGTGAATGCTTGTTTCATCTGTTTCGGTGATCATAAGAGAGAGAATTGCCCCAACCGAAAACCATGTGTGACATGTAATGAAACCGAGCACCACACAATGCTGTGTAGGAACAGCCCTCCTGCTGAGGCTTCGTCAAACCATATCAAATCATTTGTGGAGAGTAATGCTACATCAAGTACTGCCTTGGCTTTGTACCCTATACATCAAGTAGCTGTTGCTGGTACAAACAAGCAAGCTACTGTGTTTTGTGATGGAGGATCCAATACTTCATACATTACCCATCAGGCTGCTGATCGTCTTCAAGCAAAATCTCTAGGCCATATCACGCTAGAGGTAACAACTATGGGAAATGTTGAAAGAACATATGACACAAGACAGTATGAGGTATGGCTTCAGACACAGAGTGGAAAAAGAGTTAAAGTTCTTGCATATGGTATGTGTAAGATCTCAGGTTCAGTAAGTAAACTGGATCTTACAGTGCTTGGAAAATTGTTTCCAGATTACAATCCACATCTGCTGCAGCGAAAATCCAGTACAGTGGACATTTTATTAGGTTGTGACAACTTTGGTTTGCACCCAAAACAAGAAATTGTAAATGTTGGAAATAACCTCAGCATTATGAGAGGTGAATTGGGAATTTGCCTTCAAGGGACACACCCAGGATTAAAGGAAGAAACCTCTCTGGATTCCAACCTTGCCAGAGTAGTTCACAACACCCGTTTGAAGGTAGAGTCAAATTATGTTAGGGAGCATTCCCACAAAGAGTTTCTAGTACCAAGCAAATGTCCAGTCATAGAAACTGAAGTGGTCAACTCCCATGTTGAGGGCATTCAAAGTAAAGCTACTGAAATAAGATCATCTGCCTATTCAGCTACTTCCATCAGCAACAAGAGCTTTGAAGCGTCTATTGGGAAATTCATTATGGCAGAGGATCTAGCAACAGAAACAACACCAAAATGTGGTGGTTGTCGTTGCGGAAAGTGCCCAACAATAGGACACACATATTCTTTCAAGGAAGAACAAGAACTTAAAATGATTCAGGACAATTTGGAGTATGACGACAACAAGAAATGTTGGGTGACAAGTTATCCTTGGTTGGTTGATCCAATGACATTACCAGACAACTATAAATCAGCCTTGGGCACCCTTTTTAACACTGAAAGGACTCTCAAGAAAGATCCTAATTGGGCCACTACCTACCAAAGTCAGATACAAGATATGCAGGACAGGGGTGTAGCAAGAAAGTTGTCTTTGGAGGAGATCAAAAGTTGGAAAGGACCCAAGTATTATCTCTGCCACTTAGCTGTTGTCAACTCAAGGTCCCAGACTACTCCAGTACGTATTGTTTTCAACTCCAGCCAGGTCAGTGATGGAGTGTCATTAAATTCCTGTCTGGCCAAAGGTCCAGACTGCTACTTAAATAACTTGATTGGTTTGCTTCTAAGATGGAGGGAAGAACAGATTGCAGTGGTAGGTGACATAAGAAAGATGTTTAATTCTGTGCTTCTAAAAATGCCTGAACAACATTGCCATCGTTTCCTATGGAGGGATCAAAACCCCAATGTTGAACCAGCCATCTATGTTGTAACCACAGTCAACTTTGGAGATAAGCCTGCTCCAGCAATTAGCACAGAGGCCATCTACAAGACAGCTGATCTCTTCAGAGAAGATAGCCCAAGAGCAGCTGAACTTTTAAGGAAGTCAAGCTATGTAGATGATCTGATTGATTCATTCAAGAACATACATGAAGCTCAACAAGTTGTCAAAGAGGCTGAGGAAATGTTGAGTAAAGGAGGTTTTCTGATTAAGTGCTGGCAGTACAGTGGTGAATCTACTTATCGTCAGCCAGGACAGCAAGAACCAAAATTGAATAGCATAGAAGATGCTGTGAAACCTCTTCTGAAAGGGACCTCAGACAATTTAAGAGTACTTGGTGTGGGCTGGATGCCTACTAAAGATGTCCTGACTTACCTCTGAATTTTTCCAAGAAGAAAAAGGGTCAAAGGACGGAGCCTAACTTGACCAAAGAGAGCATCAGAGATTGTGTACCAATCATACTGACAAGAAGGTTGGTCCTAGAACAAGTCATGGCCATTTACGATCCTTTAGGACTTGTCTGCCCCTTTACCCTTCTAGCCAAAGTTTATTTAAGAGAAACCTGGAAACTCAAATTGGGCTGGGACGACCAACTTCCTGATTCCTTACGTGCCAAGTGGGTGAATTTCTTTTCCACTATGTTTGAGATGGAAAATCTGCAGCTTGAGAGATGTCTTCGCCCACAAAACTCTGTTGGTGATCCCTGGTTAGTCATCTTAGCGGATGGAAGTGACCTAGCATATGGCTTTGCTGCATATGTAAGATGGAAGTTAACTGATGGAAGCTACCAGTGCAGGCTCATCATGGCCAAATGCAGAATTGCACCAATTAACAAAATCTCCACGCCACAATTGGAGCTTAATGCTGCTGTGTTAGCTAAAAGAGGAAGGCTTGTAATTCAAAAGGAATCCAGATTCGACTTTGGAAAAGTCCTTCAGTTAGTCGACTCTGAAACTGTTCTCAACATGATCAATAAAACCAGTACAAGGTTTAAAGTTTATGAAGGAGTGAGAATAGGAGAGATTCAAGCTGCTACCAATGGAGACATGTCTTGTTGGGCATGGATCTCTGGTGATAACAACACTGCTGATTGGTTAACAAGAGGACGAACACCCAACCAGCTAAATTCTGACTCAGAATGGTGGAAGGGACCTCCCATTCTGTACAGTCCTGTTGAAGAGTGGGGCTTGAAATATGGGCTACAAAAGGATATTCTACTACCAGGTGAAAAGAAAATTTGTGTTTCAAATGTTGCTGAGACTGTTGTGTCACTGATCAACTATTCCAGATTTAGCAACATCAAGAACATAATTGGTGTAGTGGCAATACTATTGAACATCATCAGACTCAAATCCTTCAAAGCAGGTAAAACAGCTTTGATTACACCAGAGTTGTTAAGAGAATCTGAAAGCTGGATTGTCAAGGACATTCAGAAGACAATACATCAAGAATTGGTTAAGAGTAGCTGTAGGTCCACTAAAGGAGGACACTACAGTAAGTTGAACCCTACTCTGAATAGCCAAGGTTTATGGGTTGTGGGCCAACGTCTACAACGTTATAATGCCATGACCGCTGATTCAGAGCTACAAAAGCTGTTGCCCACCTCACATCAGGGAACAAGACTCTTCATGAAACGTGCCCATGAAAGTGGACACAGAGGTAGAGATGCCACACTGGCAAGTTTTCGACAACAATATTGGACACCTCATGGAGACAAATTAGCCAAAGCAGTAAAACAGAAATGCCAACTCTGCAAGCTCAGAGAACCCTCATTACTTCAGCAAGAAATAGGCATGTTGCCTGAAGTGCGTCTCAAGCCTTCAACACCCTTCAATCATACCATGGTTGACCTGTTTGGACATTACTTAGTAAGAGGTGAGGTGCAGAAGAGAACTTCCGGTAAGGCTTATGGAGTTATTTTTACCGATCTTGTCATGAGAGCTGTGCATATCGAAGCTGTCTTTGGATATGATACAAGCTCTTTCCTGATGGCTCTCAGTCGGTTTGCAAGCATGAGGGGATGGCCTGAAACAGTTTACAGCGATCCAGGATCCCAGTTAATTGGTGCTGAAAGAGAGTTAAAGGAAGCTTGGGAGAAAATAGATAAAGATGGTATTGTACATTCAAGTGCTGAGAAAGGTTTAAAATGGGTATTTGGACCAGCTGACAGCCCATGGTACCAAGGTGCTGTGGAATCTCTTGTCAAGGCTGCAAAAAGAGCTATTCACTTTTCTGTGCATAATCAGAGACTTTCTGTTCCGGAGTTCCTCACTGTTTGTACTGAAGTAGCGAATCTGCTAAATGAAAGACCCATTGGATACAAGCCCAGTATTGATTCTGACATCACTGTTTTAACACCCAACAGTCTGTTATTGGGTAGATCTACCTCAAAGAACCCTGGTGGCTGGCAACCAGTGACTTCAATAAACTCCAGATACAATCTCATTCAGCAGATTACTGACCAGTTTTGGAAAAAGTGGGTTGAGTTGTATGCCCCCATTTTAGTTACTCGACAAAAATGGTCGAAATCATCCAAAAACCTTAAGCCAGGAGATGTTGTTCTCATTGCTGATCGTAATGTACTTAAGGGAGAGTATCGTCTAGGTAGGGTGAAGGAGGTATTTTGTGGCGACGATGGACGAGTTCGAAAAGCAACGGTAACTTACAAGAACTTCAGGATAGGTGAGAAAGTGAACAGATACAGAGGTGCACCAGACACGCAGTGTCCAACGCCTGTGTTTGTTGGTTCCTACGGATGATTCTATGGACTGTATTACTGTGTGAAATGTGATTGCAGCGACCCCCGCCCTCCCGGTGTATCAGGATGTTGATGAATCTTCTGACTTTTATCGCTGCATCATCATGTGACTATATTTACTTGTGCCAAATTCATGGACTTTGCATGTGTTTTTAGGACTTTTTTCAAGATACAGTGTTTTGTGACTTTTTAGTGTACCTTTTTTGTTTTAATTTAACAGATTTATTTGTGAGCTGTTGAACTGAAGTAAAATACTTTAGAGACTGCATTCATGAGGAAAGTAAGTCCAAATGAACGTTGGGCTAAAATTGTGTTGAACTGCATGTTAAGTCTGTTAAAAGTGAATCTCGTTGATTGAACAGTTTTACTTCTAAACAACAGAAAGAACTTTATTCAAATTTGTTTCAGAAAAGGATGCATGAAAGACTTTCATTGAGTATTAAAGTTTAATGCATGCTTCATCTATCACATTTATCATCATTCTTTTTTATTGTTTTTGATGCCTCGTATTAATCATTGTATTTGTTTCTAACTTTAAGGTTTTACCAAGTCTTTTAAAGAGTACAAGTTTTAAAAGTAATCATCACAAGATAAGAGATAAAGGCATCATGACAAGTTTATATGTATGTCTCTTGGTGTTGGATTAATAAAACTGTGAACTTAATATTGGATTTGCGTTTGAGAGCTGAAACACCCCCCTTTAGAATGCTGTTAGTCTCGCCCGGTACAAGATACCAATACACTCAAGTGAAAATAAAATTAATGATTCACTTTGTCACTATATGCTATTTAAACACCACTAGTGAGAGATCCTGGGACAGCAGATCAAAGATTGATTGATGTTTTACGCTGCACTCAAGATTATTTCACTTATATGGCAGCGTTGCCAGGTTTAGTGGGGGAGGAAACCGGGCTCATTGCCCGGAGAAACACCTGACCTTCTACAAGTACCTGGCAACTCTTCCACAGAATTCCTCCACTTTTTTTCATTTTGGCCCGAGTGTGATTCGAACCCACGCCGCATAGATGAACAGTCTGTGTGGGACTGAGGGACGATCAACCAACTGGACCACCAAGGCCCCCGAGTAGCTTATGAAAGCTCATTGAAATCTTACCGAGTCAGAGAGTGATTCGCTGTGTCTAAACTGCATCAGTTTGTCTTTGTTCAGCTTTTCATTTTTCTGAGCTGAGGACGATTGTGGCGACTTGTCCAGTTTTACCGAAGGTCCTGATGACAGGTTTGACCCATCCCGAGACTTTCTTCCATCACTATCAGTTGACATTGTCTCTCTTCCTACAACAACGGCCTTGTTAAATCAAGATTCTCAAAAGTTTGCCATCAGTCAAGGTCAAGGTCAATTAAAATATAGGTCAAGGTCAGCTGAATCCATACACAAGCATCTTGAAAATATCTGGAAGAGAAAAGAAATAAAACACAAAATGAACTAGATTGTTTCTTTGGTGTTTTGTGCCGCGCTCAAGATTATTTCACTTAAATGGCGGAGTTATCAGTTTTATTGTAGGAGGAAACCGGGCTCTATGCCCGGAGGAAACCCACGGCCTTCCGGTGGTAACTGGCAACCATCCCACATAGATCAAACTGAACTAGAAGCTTCTTTTCAAACACAAAGGTCATTAAAGGTTCTTATATAAGACTGAAGCCTTTTTTTTTTGTCTTTTTTACAATGAATTTTTCTGAAGAGTTCACAGTTTAGAATTTCTGGTATAGTTTTGTTGAACAGTAGGCTTATGTACAGTGAATAAAATCGAATACTAGGCTATTGTCTGTCCATATTAATAGATAAAAAGGTTTTGATTCATACATGTAGGCTTTTTTACAACAGCTGCAGCAGTGAGCACTGTAGGTGTACATAACATTATACAAAGTGCAGAGATTTATAAGGGGAGGTAATGCTGGAACACTCGATTCTTAGTCTATACCATAGAGATATTATAGATACATATATTCTAATTAAAACACACTTGGGCAAGTACATGTAATACAGTCTAGACAAAAATCATTATATAAGCAAAATCCCTAAAAAAAATGATGGTAAAATAGGGGAAAGCAGTCACCTCGAAATCCAAAACCAAAAAAAGTTGTTGCTAGTGTTTAAAGCTGAAAACACTAAGTCGACCCCACATTCCTGATGGTTCCATTATGTGTATATTCTACATCTCATTGATAGAAACAGAAAACCCATCAAGCATAAACTGGAAACAACTACTACAATTGTACTATCAAACGAGTCAGCCAAAAGGCGAGATGAAATAACAACCTGTCCAAACATCAGAAAACTTACAGATTTTAGATGGAATTACAATGTAATTGTGATTCAAGTCAGCGTGTTCCAATGGTCATCAATATACATTGTGCATACTCAGCCAATGGGATTTCATAATAACAATCGTTTGATGTAGGCAACAGCGTAAAGTCAGCCAGGCGCTAATATTGTTCTAAAGCTACATGTACAGTGAAATGAAAATCTGTAACCCATCATAAAAGGCCTGTAAAACCAATATATGTATAATGACCTACATGTGTACACAGCACAGATCCAATTCAATGTTTTTCACTGTTAGTGAAATCTGTGTTGGATTCTTACATTTCTTACACATCTTGGGGAAGATACATGTACAATGTACACTGTATATATTTATACACTCCTGATGATGGCGAAATAAAGTGCCGAAATATTGAGTCAAATATGGGTCTTACGTTTTTTGGAGTTGCGCTACTTGTGTAATATATTTATGATCAGTGTATATATATTTATCCTGATCAGTGTATATATATGTATTGATATCTAAGGCCAAATGAAATATCATGGGTTGTGGTTTATTACTGTACAACAACTTATGATGAGGTATAAAGGTCTAAATGATATGCCCCTTTTTAACACAATTATAAACTTGTATCCATGGTTATTTCAGACAAGATGATTTTTCAGTGCCTGTGTGTTCATAAATATTAATATATACATTGTACAATACCTACAATTTACATGCTAGCACACGGAGTCAATTGGTTTGCGCTGCTGAATCAGGCTCAACAAATTGAACAGGCTACTGAATGAATGGTTAATCTGGTAAATGGTAAACATGTGTATAAGTGTCTGTGTGAGAAGAAGTGCTGGGAAGTTGTTATACCATCGATATCAAATGTATCAATCATTAATTAGTTAACGGTGACAAGGTCAGACTTCATGCCTACAACAAGGATGGTGGTGAAACAAATGAAGGCAAGTGTTAATGAAGTGATTCGCAGTTCATACCTGGTGTGCTAGACAAATACCTGCAGGTATATCTTAGTGTAAATTAAAGTCTCGGACAAGCGATAATTTACACTGTACATACACTGTATAAATTATGTAATATATAGTTTGTTCCAGACAACAAATCATGTATATATACACTGAATAAATATATTACACTTATACACATGTTTACCATTTACCAGATTAACCATTCATTCAGTAGCCTGTTCAATTTGTAGAGCCTGATTCAGCAACGCAAACCAATTGACTCAGTGTGCTAGCATGGAAATTGTAGGTATTGTACAATGTATATATTAATATTTATGAACACACAGGCACTGAAAAATCATTTTTTTTCTAAAATAACCACGAAGAAAAGTTTCTAATTATGTTAAAAAGGGTAGGCCTATATCATAAGTTGTTGTGATAAACCACAACCCATGATATTTCATTTGGCCCTAGATATCAATACATGTATATATACACTGAATAAATATATTACACAAGTTCCAGACAACAAATCATTACAAGCTCAATGCAACATGTAAATTCGGCCGCGTTATATGCTGGGGAGATCTATCAATCAATCAATCAATCAATCAACCAATCAATGAACCAACCAATGAAAGTCTCAGTCAAGTGATAATGTAACAAACTTTGTTTATAAGTTTAATAAAACGTAACCTCTCAGGTGGGCCACGCCTGTGCTTAACATGCCGGCAAAGGGAGACTGTCAAGCCTATCTTCGTGCCACACTACACGAAATTACGTGTATATATTCCCTCTTCATAGGTTCGAGGTAATTATTGCTTGCTTGTCAGTCTGCCTTTGCATAGCCTGTTGTTAGTTTGGCTAGTTTGGCCCTCCAGCCCAGCCATGTCCGATGAAGCTACCCTTACCCGGACACGTAGTGAACAACGGTCTAAGGAGAAAAAATTCAACGTCCAGGCCTGGGCCAAAGAAAATGAGATTAAACCGGAATCGGTTATTGCCTTGTCCGAGAAAGGTTTCGAAAGTGCCGGAAGCCTCAAACTGCTTTCCCCTCAAATAGTCGACGATTGTTTTCCTGATATTCCTATAGGCCAGCGTCTGCTCCTTAAAAATGCCCTGCATGAAGTTCCCGGATATCGTTTCCCGGACTCCGGTAATACTCCAACACCAGCCACAGAGATCCCACAACCTACCCGACGGGTCACCCCGCAGGACAGCTTATCTGCGCAAGAAGTATTTGATGTTTTCCAACGGATATCCGGAACAACGGCCCAAGCAAACCAGTCAGACGCTGAGAATCCCACCCAGACCAGCGGTGATAATACGACCGAGCCGGGTATGTTGACCTTTTTATCTAATTTGATGCCCTCCAATACGGTGTGCAAAAAGACCCAGCTTCGGTACGTTCGTGATTATGTATCCCTATCTCCTCAAAGTCCGGCTGACCGGAATGTTATCTTTGGAGATGTCGAAATCAAAGTGAGGGATGGCAAAGTACCACACGATAAACTTTCAATCCAGCAATATGTCGAAGGTTCGTTAAAAATACTACTTGAAATGATATCAAAAGATGAATGCACCCCCAGTGTTATAGTGGAATACATTAAATATATTGTGAAAATTTGTACATTTGCACAGGCTTTTGAATGGGGCTCGATTCTGAACTATGACCTCGAATTCCGGAAACAACAACACCTGCTGTGTGGTAATTGGGACCAAGACAATTCATTCATTATGCAGGCTTTCTTGCGACCAAAACGGGACGGTCTCCATTCACGATACAAAGGTTCAAATCAGACTTACAATAAAAACAAATTTGATGTGAAAAACGGGCGACCAATCTGTGCAAAATTTAATGGTAAACATGGATGTAACCTTGCCGTCTGCAACTATTCTCATATTTGTGCCCGTTGTTTTTCGCCCGACCATGGAGAATATTTTCATTGGCAAAATCAACAAACCTCAAAAAACTTGAACTAAGACAGCCTTTTGTTTTTGGGTTACAGCAAAGGGCATCTACTTGGCACCGTGAACTTGTAAATGATCCTGACTACGACTTTATCATAGATGGGGTAAAAAATGGGTTCTCAATAGTCGATGATGACGAAATTATCCCGCAAAAAGTGTATACCGAAAACTGTAAATCAGCCTTTTTAAACAAATCCAAAGTTGAAATGGTTCTTTGTAAAGAAATAGCTGACGGCAACTATGTTAAAGTCCTAAATCCTCCCAAAATAATAAGTGCCATTGGAGCTGTCCACAAAACTGATGGCAGCGTACGTTTGATACATGATGCAAGTCGACCACTAGGCTTAGCCTTAAATGATTATGCAACAAAAGACCCTCAGTCTTATCAAACAGTCAAAGCATTACTCCCAGCCCTAGAACCAGGGTTCTTTCTTGCTAAAGTGGATTTAAAATCCGCCTACCGGTGTGTTGGGATTCGTCCATCTAATTATCAATATACTGGCCTTCAATGGCATTTCAATGGTGATAAAAAACCAACTTACCTTGTCGACACACGGCTTCCTTTTGGAGCTCGGAAAAGCCCAAGTATATTTAATCGTTTGACCCAAAGTGTATGTCGTATGATGAAAAGGCGAGGTTTTAATACCGTAGCTTACATCGACGATTTTCTGGTTTATGGTGCTACTAAGATTGAGTGTCAAACAGCTTATAATACCCTGATTTATCTACTTAGAGAGCTTGGTTTCAGCATAAATTGGTCAAAGGTCGTTGACCCATGCAATCGACTAACCTTCCTGGGAATTGAAATAGATACTGTTAACAACAATCTCTGCTTAGATCCACAAAAGCTTAAAAAGTTCGTCATTGACTTGACAAAATTTAGAGCGCAGAAGCGAGCAACGCGTAAAAAACTGGAACATATTGCAGGTAAACTCACCTGGGCCTCAAATGTGTTCTATTGGGGACGGCTACACACAAGGTCCATTTACGATGTTCTCTCGAAGCTAAAATCTCCTAAACATAAAGCTCGTATTTGTATCCTACAGGAAGATATTGATTGGTGGCTCACAACTTTAACAACTGTGCCCAATAAACGGCTCATTTGGGACAATCGCCCAACTATATGTGTCCAGACTGATGCTTGTAACATTGCTGGCGGAGCTTTCTGCAGTTTTGACTGGATTTATAAAGTTTGGGCGCTTGATAAACCTGAATACGAAAAAGCTCATATTAATGTCCTTGAATTGGCAATAGTGATCGAGGCGGCTAAATGCTGGAAAGATCAATGGAGACACAAACGAGTGTTGGTTTATACCGACAATGCGGCTACGGCCTTTTTTATTAACAATGGTTCCTCAAAATCCGAACAAGCAAGTAAACTCTTAAAAGAACTTAGTGTGTTATCTATGACCTATAAATTTAGCATATCTGCTGTATTTTTACCTGGTATATATAATGTTTTGGCAGACTCTATTTCTAGACTACATATTTATGGCTATTTAGAAAAGTTTATCGATGTACTCCGAGAAATCGGTTGTTATTTGCCAGGGTTTTATTGGTTGCCCAATCACATGTCTTTAACGGCTTTGCATTTTATTTCTGAACAGATCAATCGGGTGGATGTATACAACGCCTTGACGATGAGGTCAAATATTGGGTATCCAACTGTCTAGCCGAATCTACTAAGCGCACCTACCGGGCTCAGCTTAAATGTTACCTAAACTTTTGTATCATGATCCATTGTTCTCCTTTTCCAGCTCAGCCAATTACAATAGCGAGATATGCTGCCTTTCTGGCAAGGTCCAAGTGCCACGGTACTATACAACAATATCTTCATATCATTAGACAATTGCATAAAATATCTTCGTTACCTAATCCGTTTAATGATAATGTACTTTTACGTCACCTGCTTACTGGTATTAAGCGAGTCAATGGCTGCAAACCAAATTACAAGCTGCCCATTACTCCAGAACATTTAAAAAGCATATTAAAAAATATAAATCTATCTGTCACTGAAGACTGCCAAATTTGGGCCACTGTTTTAACAGGCTTCTTTGGGTTATTGCGCATTAGTAATCTTACTATTTCCTCCTGTTCTGGAGACAAAACTGCTTGTATCCGGCGTGCAGACATAGAGGTCGTCTCAACTGGGGTAATCTTAACAATTAATAAATCCAAAAGCAACCAATTTCACCAACGATGCCATGAAGTAGCCATTCCCTTCCTACCAGATAAAGCTATCTGCCCTGCCTCCGCTATTCTAAAATTTTTGGCTATCGCGGGCGATTTGCCTTCATCTGCTCCTCTTTTTTCTTTTAAAAAAATGACCTCATGCATCGCTCTGACTGACAGGCAGTTTCGATCTCGATTTTCTTCATTGCTGAAGTCCATAGGCCTAGGTAATGACTACAACACCCACTCACTAAGGAGAGGTGGAGCTACCTGGCTTATCTCATCCGGAGTTCCCATGTCTATTGTTCGGTCTATCGGGGACTGGAAAAGTGATTGCGTATTTAAATATATCCGGCCAGGCCTCTCCACCACAATGAATATCCTACAAGGACTTTCTTTCTAACTGGTAACTTTCCTTTTTTCTTTGGGTTTGGGGGTTGACACTTATGTCAACTTTTTAATTCTTCTGCCGCTTTGTTATGCCCATTTTTATAATTACATAATATGCTATGCTTTTAAACTATTTGCTTTTATCCTCTATGTAACCAAAGGTACTTGGCGTTCATAGTATTAGAAATTATACTCTGCCAATAAGCCGCATGCTATGTTTTTCTGTTTGCCTGGAAAAAAGATTTTGTAATAAAAATTTTTTAAGCCCACTTGAGTTGTTTCGTTTTGTAACAAACTTTGTTTATAAGTTTAATAAAACGTAACCTCTCAGGTGGGCCACGCCTGTGCTTAACATGCCGGCAAAGGGAGACTGTCAAGCCTATCTTCGTGCCACACTACACGAAATTACGTGTATATATTCCCTCTTCATAGGTTCGAGGTAATTATTGCTTGCTTGTCAGTCTGCCTTTGCATAGCCTGTTGTTAGTTTGGCCCCACCCACCCACTCCAACATCGGGGTTAACTGCTTGATAATAGGGGGTTGACACTTATGTCAACTTTTTAATTCTTCTGCCGCTTTGTTATGCCCATTTTTATAATTACATAATATGCTATGCTTTTAAACTATTTGCTTTTATCCTCTATGTAACCAAAGGTACTTGGCGTTCATAGTATTAGAAATTATACTCTGCCAATAAGCCGCATGCTATGTTTTTCTGTTTGCCTGGAAAAAAGATTTTGTAATAAAAATTTTTTAAGCCCACTTGAGTTGTTTCGTTTTAGTATACACTGTATACACTGTATATGTAATATAATGTAGCTCAGTTTGCTCCACAGACCTTGTGAGAAGAAATGATTACAAGCTCAACACAACCTGTAAATTACCCCACATTATATGCCGAAATCTATCAATCAATCAACCAATCAATTAATCAATCAACCAATTTAAGTCTCAGTCAAGTGATAATATATACACTGTATATGTAATATAGCTCAGTTTGCAACACAGACCTTGTGAGAAGAAATGATTACAAACTCAACACAACCTGTAAATTACCCCACATTATATGCCTGGGAGATCAATCAATCAATCAATCAATCAGCCAACCAATCAATCAATCAATCAATCAACTGCCCTTACTGTAATTGCTGAATTTAGTTTGAACATCGGAGTACAGTATAACTGGCCCCAAAAAAGGCAGTAGTTTCAGCCAGGAAAAGATGTGCACATGTAGTGATGAAATGAGCTTAATTTAGAGGATTACTCTGGTCCAGATGATAACCCAATCCATGTAATCAATAGATAGTGTGAACAAAACTCACAACAATAACTCTTATTTTACAGAATATTTGGACTGTGGCCAAATTCTGTGGATTAATCACTGTGACAATGTGGTCCTGCTTGGCTGTGTCTGTACTAGTGTATGTGGGGAACCCCAGCAAACACATCCAGTTTTATCCATCACTCTGACAATGTGGTCCTGCTTGGCTGTGTCTGTACTAGTGTATGTGGGGAACCCCAGCAAACACATCCAGTTTTATCCATCACTCTGACAATGTGGTCCTGCTTGGCTGTGTCTGTACTAGTGTATGTGGGGAACCCCAGCAAACACATCCAGTTTTATCCATCACTCTGACAATGTGGTCCTGCTTGGCTGTGTCTGTACTAGTGTATGTGGGGAACCCCAGCAAACACATCCAGTTTTATCCATCACTGGCTGCACATTTGTTGAGAAGTGATAAAATGCAGGCTTATTCTATATTTAAGTATCAGAGAAGTATTACAACAGATACACTGTAAGTAATGTCGTCCAGGGCTGTATTAGATGTATGCTAGAACTCATGCCTGTCGTCAACCTAATGAAATATCATGGCTTATGGTTTATTATAACAACTTATGATGGGGCATAAACTATAAAGGTCTATATGATATGCCTCTTTTTTAACACAATTAGAAATGGTTATTTCAGACAACAAGGTTTTCTAAATATTGATTGATTGAAGTTTTAAGCCGTACTCAAAATTATTTCACTTACCACGTTTAGTGGGTGTGAAAACCTGGCTCATTGCCCGGAGGAAACCCACGACCTTCGGTGATTATTAGGTAACACACCCACATACGCCGATCAATTGAAAAACCCACTCAGAAATTTTCAATTTTTATTTGTTCTGAGTGGGATTTGAACCCGCGCTGCATCGATGTGAGTCCTGTGTCGGACTGAGGGACTATCCCTCTAACCGACTGAGCCACCGAGGCCCGCTATCTCTAAAGAAATAACATGTAGACAATTTGATTGATGTTTTTTTTACGCCGGATTCAAGATTATTTCAATTTCCACATACATGTCCAGTTTTAGTGCGATAGAGAAATTGTTTTTTTTGTTTTTTTTTACAGCACTGGAATTTAATGCTAGAAATGCAAAGATATTGGTCCCATCATGTAAGTAAGACCAAGAGGCAATGCCTGAAAAACTTATACTACCCCACATCCTTTTTATGAAACACTACTTTTTATGCATCCTGGTTACATGTACATGTACATCCTTCAGACCCCAACATTTTTAAAACCATGGAAATCAACATTCCTTGTTCAATAAATAACATGAACTGAATATCCGGAATAAAGATCTTAATGATTTATTAAAAAAAATCTTTTTAATTATGGTACACAAACAAGCTTTAAAATACGGGGACCTTTTTGGCTCAGTAGGTACATGTAGAGCGTTGGACGCTCAATTCCCAAAAAAAAATTGGAAAATTTTTTGACTTGGTTTTCACTTGAATGACCTATTAGGGATGGTGGCCAGTTACCACCAGAAGGTTGTGGGTTTCCTCTGGGCATAGAGCCCGGTTTCCTCCCACAATAAAACTGGCAACGCCGCTATATATAAAGTGAAATAATCTTGAGTGTGGCATAAAACATCGAACAATCAATCACTTTAAAATACAAGCCTTTTTAATTTTATTCATTTTGTCTTTTTGAGCAATCGTTTATAAATAAAATGTCACTAAATGTTCGAGGGGCTAATCTAGATCACTTTAAATACAACACACTCATTTGTATGTGACAAATACCTCATTAAAGAGAAGATAATAAGGGCTCGGTAGGAGACGGTGATCCAGACAAGCCATAGACAATCAATGAAGAGGAAGGAGATCGTTTAGAGAGACAAATTACTCACATCCGTAACACGTTTGTAATGATAATCAAGTTCAATTCTATGTTAGGCATAGCTTTTTATTTAACTGCTCTTTTTGGCTGAAAGTGGTTAATGTTATAATGGTATTCAAGTTCTATACAAAGTGCCTGCTTAGGTTTTTATTTAACCGCTTTGCTGCCACAGCAATCAAATTGCCTCAACAATCTCTACACTGCATATAATTATGTCTATTATACATGTATGGACATTTTTTATTGCAGTAAACTTTAGTCAGCAGCAGTTTCTTTACTGGGATAAATTTTGAATGGGGAGGGTTGAGGATCTACTGCAGTGGAAGCAATGTTAGAATATTTGATCTTTTGATACAGAGATTCATATCCATAATTACAATTTACGGGCTGACAATTCTTAAATTTTGTAAATGTATTACTGTTCATTTTACCTACATACATGTATAGCCACAGTGCCCCTTTGCCACAAACTGAAACGAAGGCTTTAACACTAAATAAATGAGTTTGAATTTTTTATGACGTTAAAACTAGTTATTCTTTAAAATGTCACCGGTGAATTGATAATACAACAGGCATGCCCTGGGTCCCAGCAGACATATCAGTATGGTCATACAGCCTTTCTGCTCTCCGTGGCATGCATTTTAAATCCATTGATGCTGATAGATGGACAAGGATGAGCATCAAGGGATTGAAATAAAACTAAACGACAACCAAAGCCACACTGATGTCAGCTCTTGTTCAAACAACAGTGTACTGGTAGGTTATAATCAACCAACAGATAACCATTCAAGAATGACATGATCTGATAACTAGTTGTGCTTATGAGTGGCCTCTCAGGAGATATAAGTAATACTAATCAATAGTCTAACCACCACCAGTCAGCTCACTGTCAAACATCATTTTATAATTGGAAAAAATTGCACTGGTACACTTAGCATAATTTTACCCAAGTTGGCAAACAGATAGACATTCAAGGAATACACAATCTGTTATTACTGATCAGCAGTAGTCCATCAGGGGATATACAGGTACATGTAAGTAATATTAATTAAAAGTCACAGATCAGCTCTCGGTCAAATATCATTTTGTGATCGGAAAAAATGGCACTGCAAGCTCATTCTCAGCCAACAGATATTTTAGAGGTTCCTCCTCTAGGACAATAAATAGACTTTTCATGATTCGGATAAGCCTCATGTCACTCACCAGTAAGTATGTGACTGGTAAATAGAGAGCATCAAAAACATGCATCTCTAATCAACCATTTCTTCACCTGGATGTAATTCACCATGACAATAGGCAATGCTGTAATGATTGTCGCAGTAAAATCTGATTTCTATGTAAAAAAGTTGACTCGGACAAACTGGGCTTTATATACATTTATGAACACTAAAACACAAGGGTACAGCAAAATTCTTGGTGCCAGTACCAATAAATATTAGTAAATTCATTTAAGTGGCATGAGCTACAGAAATGTTGATATACATGTATCTTTTCCAGAAAATTCTACTGACTTACATGTAGGCCAAACTCCTGCCTGTCATCAACCTACATACTAGTACCGGTACATGTAATGAAATATCATGGGTTGTGCTTTATTATGATTGGGTATAAACATCTAAATGATATGCCCCTTTTTAGCACAATTAGAAAATTGTCTCCATGATTATTTTAGACAAGAAGATATTCCCTGTGCCCATGTGTTTTAGTGCGTTATTTTAGACAAGAAGATTTTCCCTGTGCCCTTGTGTTTTAGTGCGTTATTTTAGACAAGAAGATTTTCCCTGTGCCCTTGTGTTTTGGTGTGATATTTTAGACAAGAAGATTTTCCCTGTGCCTTTGTGCTTTGGTGTGGTATTTTGGACGAGAAGATTTTGTGTGCCCTTGTGCCCATGGATGTGTTTTAGTGTTCATAAATATATAAAGTGGTTAATGTTATAATGGTATTCAAGTTCTATACAAAGTGCCTGCTTAGGTTTTTATTTAACCGCTTTGCTGCCACAGCAATCAAATTGCCTCAACAATCTCTACACTGCATATAATTATGTCTATTATACATGTATGGACATTTTTTATTGCAGTAAACTTTAGTCAGCAGCAGTTTCTTTACTGGGATAAATTTTGAATGGGGAGGGTTGAGGATCTACTGCAGTGGAAGCAATGTTAGGAATATTCGATCTTTTGATACAGAGATTCATATCCATAATTACAATTTACGGGCTGACAATTCTTAAATTTTGTAAATGTATTACTCATCATTTTATCTACATACATGTATAGCCACAATGCCCCTTTGCCACAAACTGAAACGAAGGCTTTAACACTAAATAAATGAGTTTGAATTTTTTATGACGTTAAAACTAGTTATTCTTTCAAATGTCACCGGTGAATTGATAATACAACAGGCATGCCCCAAGTCCCAGCAGACATATCAGTATGGTCATACAGCCTTTCTGCTCTCCGTGGCATGCATTTTAAATCCATTGATGCTGATAGATGGACAAGGATGAGCACCAAGGGATTGAAATAAAACTAAACGACAACCAAAGCCACACTGATGTCAGCTCTTGTTCAAACAACAGTGTACTGGTAGGTTATAATCACCCAACAGATAACCATTCAAGAATGACATGATCTGATAACTAGTTGTGCTTATGATTGGCCTCTCAGGAGATATACATGTAAGTAATACTAATCAATAGTCTAACCACCACCAGTCACCTCACTGCCAAACATCATTTTATAATTGGAAAAATTGCACTGGTACACTTAGCATAATTTTACCCAAGTTGGCAAACAGATAGACAGTCAAGGAATACACGATCTGTTATTACTGATCAGCAGTAGTCCATCAGGGGATATACAGGTACATGTAAGTAATATTAATTAAAAGTCACAGATCAGCTCTCGGTCAAATATCATTTTGTGATCAGAAAACATGGCACTGCAAGCTCATTCTCAGCCAACAGATATTATATAAAGGTTACTCCTCAAGGACTTTTCATGATTCGGATCAGCTTCATGTCACTCACCAGTAAGTATGTGACTGGTAAATAGAGAGCATCAAAAACATGCATCTCTAATCAACAATTTTTTCACCTGGATGTAATTCACCATGACAATAGGCAATGCTGTAATGATTGTCACAGTAAAATCGAATTTCAATGTAAAAAAGTTGACTCGGAAAAACTGGGCTTTATATATATTTATGAACACTAAAACACAAGTATACAGCAAAATTCTTCTTGACTAAAATAAATTTTATAAAGGAGACTTGTTTTTGGTGCCAGTCAGCAGTACATGTTTTTGGTGCCAGTCAGCAGCACATGTTTTTGGTGCCAGTCCGCAGCACATGTTTTGGTGCCAGTCAGCAGTACATGTTTTTGGTGCCAGTCAGCAGCACATGTTTTTGGTGCCAGTCAGCAGCACATGTTTTTGGTGCCAGTCAGCAGTACATGTTTTTGGTGCCAGTCAGCAGCACATGTTTTTGGTGCCAGTCAGCAGCACATGTTTTTAGTGCCAGTCAGCAGCACATGTTTTGGTGCCAGTCAGCAGCACATGTTTTTGGTGCCAGTCAGCAGCACATGTTTTTGGTGCCAGTCAGCAGCACACGTTTTTGGTGCCAGTCAGCAGCACACGTTTTTGGTGCCAGTCAGCAGCACACGTTTTTGGTGCCAGTCAGCAGCACATGTTTTTGGTGCCAGTCAGCAGCACACGTTTTTGGTGCCAGTCAGCAGCACATGTTTTTGGTGCCAGTCAGCAGCACACGTTTTTGGTGCCAGTCAGCAGCACATGTTTTTGGTGCCAGTCAGCAGCACATGTTTTTAGTGCCAGTCAGCAGCACATGTTTTGGTGCCAGTCAGCAGCACATGTTTTTGGTGCCAGTCAGCAGCACATGTTTTTGGTGCCAGTCAGCAGCACACGTTTTTGGTGCCAGTCAGCAGCACACGTTTTTGGTGCCAGTCAGCAGCACACGTTTTTGGTGCCAGTCAGCAGCACATGTTTTTGGTGCCAGTCAGCAGCACATGTTTTTGGTGCCAGTCAGCAGCACATGTTTTTCTTTTGCAGGCCAATTGAGAGGGCTGATGATGCACCAACATGTATGCCAGAATGTAAAAAGAAGGGCTCAAAGGGAAACAAACTATAAGATAGAAAAGAACTGTGTGTAGACAACAATATTATACGACAACACAAATATCCCACTTTTTACCTAACAGGGGTCAACTTGACATCAAAATTATTTGCGACAGACAGAACATTGTGTGATATCTAAAGCTATGTGTCAGTAATTTAAAGTAAGGTCATGGATGAAGAAATACAAAGACAGAAAACAACTTTACGCCATGAATAATATTAGAGGAAACTCATTCCAATGAATCCATTAAAATTCAATTTACACATTTTATTTCATTAGGATTGGGAAGCTACACATTCCTTCAGCAATTATGCTAGAAAATAAATATCAGCAACTTTGTGTACAATTCATTTCAGTGGCATGAGCCACCAAAATGTTGAAATATACCTATCTGTCAACATAAACACACTATCACAAGTAGCACAAATAAAAGCTAGTGTCAAGAATGTACAGTACAGAGTAGTGTTTTGATTGAAGAATTATGCCATGCTCTAGATTATTTCAGTTATATTGCGGGTAGTGTTAGGAATAAATGGATCTTCCTTATTCTAACATCTACCATATCATTGTTTGATGATCTATCTAGACAATTACAATTATGAACAAGTTGTGATATTTGGCAGCTCATGCCACTTTATTCCAGGTAACCATACATGTACTTCTTGCCAAGGTATCAATTGTACATGTACTTTTGTGTCTTTACCATGTTAATTAGCTGAATTTTTAATTTGGGTGTCCAATTTTTACTGCAAGGTGTCCGAAACACTCATGGACCCCATGGATAGAATCGGTGAAGAAATTGGGATACATCTATATTAATCAGGGTTTCTTAAAGGCACACTTGCCGCGAAAACCAGGAATATTGTTTACATTAAAAAAGAAAGACCGTTTTCACTTTGTATTTTTAATTTGAATTTGAATTGTTAGGTGTCCGTAATGTAAACAAACCAAACTGCTGGCAGGGGCGATTTTATGTTTCAGTCTAGTGAGTGAACTAACGGCACAGTGTACATGTAATTTTACGTAGGCCTATTTACATGTATCTGAGAAATACAGACTGACGATCGGTTAACAGCGACTGGAAAAGCCTGCTGATAATTGTTTGAGTGTAAACCACAGATAAAAAGGCCTGAAATGAGGGTAATCCAAATCCTATATTTAAGTTTAGTGGTATTAGTCGTAGTAAGCTCATGTAAATTGGTTTTCTTAGCAAATTTAAACAGGCTACGGCGGCAAGTGGGCCTTTAAACATTATATACATGTAAGGGAGATCCATATAAGCAAATTTGCTTAATTTGAATTCCGAAATCAATAAAATTCTGTATAAACCAAACATACTGTAAGTGTTGCGTTTTTTCAATGACAAATTAAGTGTATTAGTAGCAAGAAGTTCAAAACTTATTTGTTAGACCTCAAAAACTTTCAGGAAACGCTGTTTATATGACATCGATTTGATTCCACTGCTGTTACACTTAAACCTTAATTGCTACCCTTTCAATATTAAGAGATCATTTACAGTTAACGGACCTCATCAATAAATCACACATGTTTCCTGTGTGCTTGATTTTTTTAAAAAATCAATGAGATAAAAAAAAGGGATCCAGTAAAATATGGCTATAATATATTATATACATGTATTTTTGAACACTATAACACATTGGCACAGGGAAAATCTTCTTGTCTAAAATAACCATCTTATTGTGTTAAAAATGGGCATATCATTTAGACATTTATACCCAATCATACATTGTAAAGTTGTTAAAAAAACCCACAACCCATGATATTTCATTAGGTTCACCACAGGCATGTGGTTGGCCTTTAATAGTCAGTAGAATTTTCTGGTGATGTAAAAAAGCCAGTTTATTACAGGTGTGCATGTTGATATTGCAAGAACAAATAAACTCTCTGATATTGCAAGAACAAATAAACTCTCTGATATTGCAAGAGCAAATAAACTCTCTGATATTGCAAGAACAAATAAACTCTCTGATATTGCAAGAACAAATAAACTCTCTGATATTGCAAGAACAAATAAACTCTCTGATATTGCAAGAACAAATAAACTCTCTGATATTGCAAGAACAAATAAACTCTCTGATATTGCAAGAACAAATAAACTCTCTGATATTGCAAGAACAAATAAACTCTCTGATATTGCAAGAACAAATAAACTCTCTGATATTGCAAGAACAAATAAACTCTCTGATATTGCAAGAACAAATAAACTCTCTGATATTGCAAGAACAAATAAACTCTCTGATATTGCAAGAACAAATAAACTCTCTGATATTGCAAGAACAAATAAACTCTCTGATATTGCAAGAACAAATAAACTCTCTGATATTGCAAGAACAAATAAACTCTCTGATATTGCAAGAACAAATAAACTCTCTGATATTGCAAGAACAAATAAACTCTCTGATATTGCAAGAACAAATAAACTCTCTGATATTGCAAGAACAAATAAACTCTCTGATATTGCAAGAACAAATAAACTCTCTGATATTGCAAGAACAAATAAACTCTCTGATATTGCAAGAACAAATAAACTCTCTGATATTGCAAGAACAAATAAACTCTCTGATATTGCAAGAACAAATAAACTCTCTGATATTGCAAGAACAAATAAACTCTCTGACATTGCAAGAACAAATAAACTCTCTGACATTGCAAGAACAAATAAACTCTCTGATATTGCAAGAACAAATAAACTCTCTGATATTGCAAGAACAAATAAACTCTCTGATATTGCAAGAACAAATAAACTCTCTGATATTGCAAGAACAAATAAACTCTCTGATATTGCAAGAACAAATAAACTCTCTGATATTGCAAGAACAAATAAACTCTGATATTGCAAGAACAAATAAACTCTGATATTGCAAGAACAAATAAACTCTGATATTGCAAGAACAAATAAACTCTGATATTGCAAGAACAAATAAACTCTCTGATATTGCAAGAACAAATAAACTCTCTGATATTGCAAGAACAAATAAACTCTCTGATATTACAAGAACAAATAAACTCTCTGATATTGCAAGAACAAATAAACTCTCTTAATACTGGAATATCAATTCATGCAGTAGAGAAATTGATCAATCAAATCAGCTTGAATGGTAATATCAATTAAAAAAAAAAAACCAAAAAACAGAAAGTTAAACAATAGCAAATATTTAAATACATATATATATTTTTTTTAAATTTAGCAAACTGAATTAAACAAAACTACAAGTATAAGCCAGGAGGTACATGTATAGTACACATGGTTATTTCAGACAAGAAGATTTTCCCTGTGCCCGTGTGTTCATAAATACATACATATATAGTTCTTGTAAATAGATGGCATGCTTGAGTGGATTTGCATCAGTTCTATGTCAGCTTATCCTCATGAATGCTTCATTTCTACAACACAGATAATTGTCTGTGCAAGTCTACAATGTATCTTAACATGTGCAGTTACTGTGCTGATTCAATCTCTTTGAAAGCCACAAATGTATTTACTCTACCAACAGGGTACCGTACTTTGAATCATTGGATCTCCAAGGGCTGCCAATAGAATTTCTTCTCAGGGGGTCTCGGTTTCCTTTCTCCAATAAACCTGGCAAGTGGCAACGCCGCTATACAAGTGAAATAATCTTGAGTGCAGCGTAAAACATCGATCAATCTGTCACTAAGGGTATCATTTATTTCCTTCCCACCAGACACAAATTTCATCGTTTACAGGTCAAAGAGGACTTGTAACCATCTGAAGATATAAACTATATAAACTTGGCTACATACAGCTGTAGTTTTTGTTGTGAATAAGATCATTCTTGTTTGTGTCCCTGTGCAAGTGTGACTTTATTTTCAAAGACAGGTATAATGCATTCTGTAGACAAACCATCAGGCTTAAATCATTTCAGAAGACCAATCAAACTGAAGACAGCACAAAAAATGGGCACTTTAAATGATTTCTCTTTAAGCCATAATTAAACAATATTTGTTTGGAAATGGACGTTGTTAATGCAAGGAGAGTTGTGCTCTAAGGATTTTGGTAACACTCAATGTATTTTAAACCATTTTTGGGCACATTTATATTCATGATCACTAAAACACACGGGCACAGGGAAAATCTTCTTGTCTAAAATAACCATGGATACATTAGAAACTTCTCCATGGTTATTTTAGACAAGAAGATTTTCCCTGTGCCCGTGTGTGTTTAGTGTCCTTGAATATATCCATAAAAATGTTTACTTCAGTTAATGTATTAGTACAGGAAGACTAGTTTGACGTACATGTACTTGCACAAAAGCATAAAGAGTTCTTCTTAAGGTTTGAAGGGACATTTTATACACCTTTCTATGTCACATTATACTTCTTTTCAGAAAAAAAGGAAGCAGCCAACGACAATTTGTGGGGGAGGCAGTTTAAATACATTTTGCTTCGAAAGCCATCACCCTTCAAAAGCCATTAAGCACTTAAAGCATCAAGGCGACTATAACCTATTCAGGTCCATGCATAGCTCTGCAGGTGTCTGGCCCAGTTTCTTTAAATGTCAATCTTAAGTTGATGATAAAAAAAGAAAACTTTCTTCGAATAAATTTCAAGACATTCTGAGGTTGCTAAATGGAAAAATATTAAAAAGAAGGAAACTTGAGGATGAAGGTGTTGACAGTTAATGTGCATGAGATGTAAGCCTTGTAAAGTGAAATGTTAATTGATTGATTGACAGATTGATTAATGTTTCAAGGCGCACTCAAAATTATTTCACTTATATTACGGCATTGCCAGTTTTATTGTGGCAGACCTTCTGGTGGTAACTGGCAACCATCCCGCATGTACATGTAGATCATATTAAAAAGAAGGAAACTTCTAGGTTGAGGATGAATGTGTTGGCAGTGTACATTGTATGTGCCTGAGAGGTAATTCTTGTAAAGTGAGATGTTAATGGAAGTCCCAGAGAAAATGGTAAACTGAAGATAAATTGACTAAAAATGCCAGAGTATAAATAAATGGTCCCAGAGAAAACGGTAAACTGAAGATAGATTCACTAAAAATGCCAGAGTGTAAATAAATTGTCCGAGAGAAAATGGTAAACTGAAGATAGATTCACTAAAAATGCTAGAGTATAAATAAATGATCCCAGAGAAAATGGTAAACTGAAGATAGATTCACTAAAAATGCCAGGGTATAAATAAATGGTCCCAGAGAAAATGGTAAACCGAAGATAGATTCACTAAAAATGCCAGGGTGTAAATAAATGATCCCAGAGAAAATGGTAAACTGAAGATAGAATCACTAAAAATGCTAGAGTATAAATAAATGGTCCCAGAGAAAATGGTAAACTGAAGATAGATTCACTAAAAATGCTAGAGTATAAATAAATGATCCCAGAGAAAATGGAAAACTGAAGATAGATTCACTAAAAATGCCAGAGTATAAATAAATGGTCCCAGAGAAAATGGTAAACTGAAGATAGATTCACTAAAAATGCCAGAGTGTAAATAAACTGTCCGAGAGAAAATGGTAAACTGAAGATAGATTCACTAAAAATGCTAGAGTATAAATAAATGATCCCAGAGAAAATGGTAAACTGAAGAAAGATTCACTAGAAATGCCAGAGTATAAATAAATGGTCCCAGAGAAAATGGTAAACCGAAGATAGATTCACTAAAAATGCCAGAGTGTAAATAAATTGTCCGAGAGAAAATGGTAAACTGAAGATAGATTCACTAAAAATGCTAGAGTATAAATAAATGATCCCAGAGAAAATGGTAAACTGAAGATAGATTCACTAAAAATGCCAGGGTATAAATAAATGGTCCCAGAGAAAATGGTAAACCGAAGATAGATTCACTAAAAATGCCAGGGTGTAAATAAATGATCCCAGAGAAAATGGTAAACTGAAGATAGAATCACTAAAAATGCTAGAGTATAAATAAATGGTCCCAGAGAAAATGGTAAACTGAAGATAGATTCACTAAAAATGCTAGAGTATAAATAAATGATCCCAGAGAAAATGGAAAACTGAAGATAGATTCACTAAAAATGCCAGAGTATAAATAAATGGTCCCAGAGAAAATGGTAAACTGAAGATAGATTCACTAAAAATGCCAGAGTGTAAATAAACTGTCCGAGAGAAAATGGTAAACTGAAGATAGATTCACTAAAAATGCTAGAGTATAAATAAATGATCCCAGAGAAAATGGTAAACTGAAGAAAGATTCACTAGAAATGCCAGAGTATAAATAAATGGTCCCAGAGAAAATGGTAAACCGAAGATAGATTCACTAAAAATGCCAGGGTGTAAATAAATGATCCCAAAGAAAATGGTAAACTGAAGATAGAATCACTAAAAATGCCAGAGTATAAATAAATGATCCCAGAGAAAATGGTAAACTGAAGATAGATTCACTAAAAATGCCAGGGTATAAATAAATGGTCCCAGAGAAAATGGTAAACCGAAGATAGATTCACTAAAAATGCCAGGGTGTAAATAAATGATCCCAGAGAAAATGGTAAACTGAAGATAGAATCACTAAAAATGCTAGAGTATAAATAAATGATCCCAGAGAAAATGGTAAACTGAAGATAGATTCACTTAAAATGCTAGAGTATAAATAAATGATCATAGAGAAAATGGTAAACTGAAGATAGATTCACTAAAAATGCTAGAGTATAAATAAATGATCCCAGAGAAAATGGTAAACTGAAGATAGATTCACTAAAAATGCTAGAGTATAAATAAATAATCCTAGAGAAAATGGTAAACCGAAGATAGATTCACTAAAAATGCCAGGGTATAAATAAATGGTCCCAGAGAAAATGGTAAACCGAAGATAGATTCACTAAAAGTGCTAGGGTATAAATAAATGGTCCCAGAGAAAATGGTAAACTGAAGATAGATTCACTAAAAATGCCAGAGTATAAATAAATGGTCCCAGAGAAAATGGTAAACTGAAGATTGATTCACTAAAAATGCCAGGGTATAAATAAATGGTCCCAGAGAAAATGGTAAACTGAAGATTGATTCACTAAAAATGCCAGAGTATAAATAAATGGTCCCAGAGAAAATGGTAAACTGAAGATAGATTCACTAAAAATGCCATGGTATAAATAAATGATCCCAAAGAAAATGGTAAACTGAAGATAGAATCACTAAAAATGCCAGAGTATAAATAAATGATCCCAGAGAAAATGGTAAACTGAAGATAGATTCACTAAAAATGCCAGGGTATAAATAAATGGTCCCAGAGAAAATGGTAAACCGAAGATAGATTCACTAAAAATGCCAGGGTGTAAATAAATGATCCCAGAGAAAATGGTAAACTGAAGATAGAATCACTAAAAATGCTAGAGTATAAATAAATGATCCCAGAGAAAATGGTAAACTGAAGATAGATTCACTTAAAATGCTAGAGTATAAATAAATGATCATAGAGAAAATGGTAAACTGAAGATAGATTCACTAAAAATGCTAGAGTATAAATAAATGATCCCAGAGAAAATGGTAAACTGAAGATAGATTCACTAAAAATGCTAGAGTATAAATAAATAATCCTAGAGAAAATGGTAAACCGAAGATAGATTCACTAAAAATGCCAGGGTATAAATAAATGGTCCCAGAGAAAATGGTAAACCGAAGATAGATTCACTAAAAGTGCTAGGGTATAAATAAATGGTCCCAGAGAAAATGGTAAACTGAAGATAGATTCACTAAAAATGCCAGAGTATAAATAAATGGTCCCAGAGAAAATGGTAAACTGAAGATTGATTCACTAAAAATGCCAGGGTATAAATAAATGGTCCCAGAGAAAATGGTAAACTGAAGATTGATTCACTAAAAATGCCAGAGTATAAATAAATGGTCCCAGAGAAAATGGTAAACTGAAGATAGATTCACTAAAAATGCCATGGTATAAATAAATGATCCCAGAGAAAATGGTAAACCTAAGATAGATTCACTAAAAATGCCAGAGTATAAATAAATGGTCCCAGAGAAAATGGTAAACTGAGGATAGATTCATTAAAAATGCCAGGGTGTAAATAAATGGTCCCAGAGAAAATGGTAAACTGAAGATAGATTCACTAAAAATGCCAGAGTATAAATAAATGGTCCCAGAGAAAACGGTAAACTGAAGATAGATTCACTAAAAATGCCAGAATATAAATAAATTGTCCCAGAGAAAATGGTAAACTGAAGATAGATTCACTAAAAATGCCAGAGTATAAATAAATGGTCCAAGAGAAAATGGTAAACTGAAGATAGATTCACTAAAAATGCCAGGGGTAAAAATAAGTGGTCCCAGAGAAAATGGTAAACTGAAAACAGATTCACTAAAAATGCCAAAGTATAAATAAATGGTCCCAGAGAAAATGGTAAACTGAAGATAGATTCACTAAAAATGCCAGGGTGTAAATAAATGGTCCCAGAGAAAATGGTAAACTGAAGATAGATTCACTAAAAATGCCAGGGTGTAAATAAATGGTCCCAGCGAAAAAGGTAAACTGAAGATAGATTCACTAAAAATGCCAGGGTGTAAATAAATGGTCCCAGAGAAAATGGTAAACTGAAAATAGATTCACTAAACATGCCAAAGTATAAATAAATGGTCCCAGAGAAAATGGTAAACTGAAAATAGATTCACTAAAAACGCCAGAGTATAAATAAATGGTCCCAGAGAAAATGGTAAACTGAAAATAGATTCACTAAAAATGCCAAAGTATAAATAAATGGTCCCAGAGAAAATGGTAAACTGAAGATAGATTTACTAAAAATGCCAGGGTAAAAATAAATGGTCCCAGAGAAAATGGTAAACTGAAGATAGATTCACTAAAAATGCCAGAGTATAAATAAATGATCTCTCGTAATTTATTCAATATCAGGGAAATAAACGATTTTTTTGCCCAGGTATCTTTTTTAAATCAAATGTGATTGAGCGATTGAGTGCTTGGTTGATTCAGATTTTGATTGATTGAATGTTCAATTGATTGATAGAATTAACATTGATTGTTTGTTTGATTGATTGATCTACCGGTAAGCAAGGTTAAATTAAATGGCCTTAAAAATTGGTGCCCTTAATTTTCCTTAATTCCAGGCCTGCAAAGATATATATATTTTTGAACACTAAAACACACGGAAAATCTTCTTGTCTAAAATAACCATGGAGAAAAGTTTCTTATTGTGTTAAAAATATATATATATATTTATGAACACTAAGATATATATTTATGATCACTAAAACACACGGGCACAGGGAAAATCTTCTTGTCTAAAATAACCATAACACTAAGATATATATATACTGTATGAACACTAAAACACACGGGCACAGGGAAAATCTTCTTGTCTAAAATAACCATAACACTAAGATATATATCTACTGTATGAACACTAAAACACACGGGCACCGGGAAAATCTTCTTGTCTAAAATAACCATAACACTAAGATATATATCTACTGTATGAACACTAAAACACACGGGCACAGGGAAAATCTTCTTGTCTAAAATATATACATGTAGTGGTTGGAAACAATACATTGGCTGCCTACTGTTTCTGAGATTGTGTAATACAAGAAATGTAGTGATGTACTATAAAGATGGACCTGCAGCCAGTATTTGTACTTTGTTCCCAGACATTGCGGAGCATGAAGCTGAGATCTGGAATGCCAATCTATCTGATGTGTTGCCAAAGACAATATAAGAAGCAGAGAGGCAAACCTCCAGCAGCCAGCATATGGTTGAACATTGATATTGAATCTGGGAAGTCGTTTATCATCTGGCAATGGTAGAAAAACATGTAACTTGGCTCTAGAAAGTGGAATTGGTCGATGGAATGATTAATAGGGAACAATGATCTTTGCCTGTCAAATATTTATATTATCGTGTTTTCAAATCAAGATCTGTCAAACCAGTTTTGTATTTCATGGCCCATGTTTTGTCTCAGCCTGGATTGATTGATGTTTTAGCTGCACTCAAGATTATTTCACTTATACGGAGACGTTGCCAGGTTTAGTGGAGGAGGAAACCCCCGACTTTCGGCGAGTACCTGGCAACTCTTCCACATACAGCAACAAAGTGAACAATCCACTCAAAAATTTTTCAATTTTTCGGAGTCTGAGTGTGATTTGAACTCGCGCCACATCGATGGAAGGTCTCTGTGTGACTGAGGGACGATCACTCTAACCCATTGGACCACCGAGGTACATGTACATGTACCCTTCTAAGCCTAAAATACAGTGATGCTAACATCTGAATTTTCACAGTGGATATGAAATTTTGGACAGAGTGGACAGTTGGGATCTTTAAAAATTGAACAAATTACATGCAGCCTGTACATGTAGAGGCTACAACAGGTCAGATAATTTCAGCGTCAGTAGGAACATTGAATTGTTTCTGTATATTGAAATGCTTGTAATACCGATGCTACAGGAGTTTCATTGTATCATCATACAATATATACTGGTTTTCATGATGGGTAAAAAAAAATTTCATTTCTTTAGTTTTAGAACAACAAAAACATAAGCCTACCAGATCCAATTGTTACTGTAAAAACTTTTTATAGTGACATATTGGATGCGAAAATATAATTGAAAAAGAATTAGGAAAAATAAAATGCTACCTCAAAAAGTGTGCAAGTACTTTCATCTTTTTACCATCACAAGATTCCCTCAAGCCACTTTATTGGCTCCCCTCCAGGGTCAACCGGTTTCTCAACAATAAATACATATGACGAAACTTTGCGAATGGTCCAAGCGTAATGTTGAAGGTATATGTCAACATGACAGTCAAGCCTTGCGTTAGGCTCAAGTCAGACGTATATGTTTTGAGAAACAGCCCCCAGTATAGCCATGATGATAGATGAGATGATGATGTTGATGATAAAAATATATATATGAGCTGACTTCAAAAAAGGCAAATTCCCAAATAATATCATACAGTGGAAAGGCAATAGATTATAACCCAAGGGCACACTCAATAGTGTATAGTAGAATCTAGATTAGACGCGAGGGACTGAGATCGCCGTCCTGAGAGCCGTGATCTTAACGCCAATTGACCAAGAATCCCATACTGTAGGAAACAGGTCATTGGCAATGTGATTATGTGGCTATTTAATAAGTGGTCTGTCAAACTGCCCCAAACCATTGACTGTCTATACACGGTCAGTTACTCCTGGAGGCAGATAAAACCGTCTCAGAGAGGATGGAGCAGGGTATCAACAGTATTGAACCCAACACTGAATGGTATTGAAATACCCCGTATAGGCTGAGACATAAATACTGTTTTATTATATCAGAGACTTTCATTTATAATGTATGTCACTGGAAGAAAACGCTATTCAGTTTCAGAAATCAGTTAACTAGTGGCTGCAGGACCTGATCGTCTGTAGCATTTTTTTTATGCTGTGGAGAAAATCTGAATTGTGAATGTTGTGACAACAATCCACAAACCCAAGGTGAAAGATGTGATGGAAAGATAAATGAATAAAGACTGTGCTATAAAATAGACAACAGAACATTTTCAACGAATTATTACATGGGCACAGGGATATCTACTTGTTTACAATAACCATGGAGACAAGTTTCTAATTGTGCTAACAATACATAATGAAATATACATGTCATATAATCAAATGATATAACACCAAATCACAGACCATCTTACAGTTTGTCTCACAAACCAGCCAAATCACAGACAATCTTACAGTTTGCTTCACAGCGGCAGTCCAGATGGATTCAATCATTGTGTTTCTCGGACACAACTGCAACACATAGGGCCTATCAAACAGCCACTGTAAAACACACATACGAACCCTTTGTAGATACATATATATCCTGTCAGTCGTCAACCTAATGAAGTATCATAGGTTTAGTTTATTACAACAAAAGTATCATAGGTTTAGTTTATTACAACAAAAGTATCATAGGTTTAGTTTATTACAACAAAAGTATCATTCATAGGTTTAGTTTATTACAACAAAAGTATCATTCATAGGTTTAGTTTATTACAACAAAAGTATCATAGGTTTAGTTTATTACAACAATTTATGATTGGGATAATTTCATAAATGTCTTAATGATATACCTCTTTTTAACACAATTAGAAATTTATTTTGTTCGTCGTCGTAAATAAAAGCAAGGAAACTTGAAGCTGTCTCTTTTCAATACAGCAGCAAAAGCTAATCAGTTAATTTGCTATTCATTAATAATTTGACCTGCAGTTGACTGATTTAGACAAATTCCAATGAGACAAAAAAAGCAGTCAAGCGTTGGCTGTGTACCTACATGTATTCAGGAATAAAAACTATTATAATGGATTTTCTATCACTTAAATCAGTTGGATGTCACGCATGATTGGATTTTGTTAAAACAATGAGCTTGATATATATGTAGGTTTTCATTTTGTCTGAAATTATCTGAAATACTTACAACTGGTTAATAATGACAGAATCATACAGCACTTTTATCAACAATGAAGCATGTCACCATGTCAACAGCCCTCACAGTCATCACAGCAATAAACAATGCTACCTTTTCTGACATCCAGGAGTCTGCATTATATTTTTGAACACTAAAGCACACGGGCACAGGGAAAATCTTCTTTTCTAAAAGTCTGCATTTACAGTCTGCATTATATTGATTGATGGATTGTTTGGTGTTTTACGCCTTGCTCAAGATTATTTCACTTATATGGCAACATTGCCAGTTTTATTGTGGAAACCCACGACCTTTGGAGGTAACTAGCAACCATCCCACATAGGTCATCCAAGGTCTGCATTACATTTACAGTATATGATGTATATAGGTTATATTTATAATACAACCAATGTGATTTACTTGAGAAACTTTAAATAGAGGAAGTAGTGGTACTGTACATATGAACATGTACATAAACATGAAATAAAAGTAAAAAATGAGTGTTTACACACAGACACTGCGAAAATCTTCTTGGCTACATTTGGTAAAATAAGCACGGAGACAAGTTTCTAATTGTACATAGGTTACAATGTGATTTGAGAAACTTTGGATAGATGCAGCAGGAGTACATTGGGAAAAGATCAAAATATGAAATAAAAGTCTAAACGGAGTGTTTACGTAAAGAGCAACAGATAATCATGAAATGTATGGAACAAGAAGCAAGGTGTTTGATTGAATTAAACATGAGTTTATTGAAAGCACTAACAGAGTGGAAACTCTCACATGAGAGGAAATAAATAATTAAGTTAATGGATATATACATGATGATGTAGATCAGTATTGATTGGGTGATGGCGGTAAAAAGAGATGATATATACAATTGGTTGATTGATTTTTTATGTTTTATGCCACACTCAAAATTATTTCACAATGTTGCCTGGTTTAGTGGGGAGGGGGGGGGACCGGTCTCTAGTCTTTGTCCAGGGTAAACCCTCGACAAGTACCCTCGCACCTCTTTCACACACCGACACACGTTATATACAATTAAATTATAGTAAAATACAGCTACATGTACCTACATGTAAGTTATTAAATCATCACAAACATGCATCCTAGTTATTTGAATTTTGCTTGCTTTTCGACCACCAAGCCTGATGACGTCACACAGATTTATGCAAAGCTTTCTCGGTAAAATGTACATGTACCTCAGTTCGTCATTTTGTTAACCGGTATTTATAAAGTTATATAGCAGGACGTCACTTCCTTGGAAAACATGACATTTATAACATATTTAAATGTTGATACTGATAGAGTTATGAAAACAACATGTTGTATACCGAACTGCATGCCTTCAAGTCAGAAGCACGACAGATAAGCGACGTCGAAAGATTTTGCACCTTTTACATCCTCTTCTCGATACAGTATTATTCCTTCCGCCATTTTGTAAAATTATGTGCCTGGATATCCCTCAATCTCGCGAAATGCTTTGCACGTAATCTCCAAGAGACGTCATCAAGCAATCGATCAATTGTGTTTGCATAGACCATACATGTATCATCCATAAATATTTCTTATTTCAATGTCCATCAAAGGGTAGTTTTTGGATGAAACATCATTTTGTGTGGAGAATCAGTTTGCTAGGTCATGCCACTATGAACAAATTCATTTGATTCTGAATAATTGATGAATGATAACAATTGACTTGGATGTATCGTTTGATTTTGGACCAGCTCTCAATTCAATTTTTAAAGCCAGAAAAGTCAAATTACTGATTGTCTAATAAGATGTAAAAAACTTGATGGACTAAAAGTACAGTTTATATTCTAAGCTGAAAGGTCAAGGGCTACAAACATGCGAGTGAATCAACACAAGGGTTGTACATGTACATGTAAACTTGTCTCCGTGGTTATTTTAGACTAGAAGATTTTCCCTGTCCCCGTGTGTTTTAGTGTCCATAAATATACATTGAATAACGGGCAGTTCTAAAAAATACGCTTCTAAATCCCATAACTTTTCGAGTGAAATAATGGCCTTATTCTTCAAGTCTACTAATAATGTATAATTAAATACCATAGGTTTAGTTGATTACAACAGTTTATGGATTAATTAAGGTCTATAGAAACTTGTCTTGTTGATCCACTGAATAGCTTCGCATAATGCAGGAAAATGAAGATGACAAATATATCTTTGTCAAAATATTGAAATTGTCAATATGCGTTTGTTAAATTTATTCGGAGTTACCTTGCTACTGCATTATGAGAAACTTGTCTCCATGGTTATTTTAGACAAGAAGATTTTCCCTGTGCCTGTGTGTTTTAGTGTTCATAAATAATGTATAAAGCATAAAAAGCGAATTCATCAGGATGTCGGTCAAAGGGTTAAATTAAAAAAGAGATGTAAAACCTTCATCTCTGACCTTAATTTAATTTAATTTTAGACAAAAAGATGTTCCCTGTGCCAGTGTGCTTTAGTGCTCTGTTCATAAATATATACAAATGTACATGTATGCTATGGTTTTTATTAACTAGGTCACAAAGTAAACAAAAATAAACATAAAACACATAATGTATAGTTGATGCACAATAACATGTCATCCGTGAATGATTCATACACAATTTATACACTGCAAACATATATCAATTGATTTTGTCTGTTATGTTTTTGCTAAGATAATATTATGTGAAAGGAAGTAATTCTGTATCATGATCTGGGCTGAATAAGTCTGATTATCTGTGGGGTGTTTCTCCATACACCAGGAGCCGGTTTCACAAAGCCGAGCAGCGTATATTTTCACGTAACTGCCATAGCAACATGTTGGGTTGATATGGCAGTTACTAGAAAATTTACGCTACGGCGCTTTGTGAAACAGGCTGCTGTTGTTAGTCCAACACAAGGTCTAACTGTCAAGGCAACATTTACCTTCTTTTCAACATTATGTTACAACCAGGGTGTCGCAAAGTTACATTGATAAAGTGCCCCGTGATTTACGCTATTTAAAAGGATATTATCTCCCTTTAAATTGTTCCAATATGGGTACATTATACACTCAATTGTTATCCACTGCATAGATTACTAACTTTTATCAATGTATATATATAACTCTCCAAATACCAAATTTGATATGATCGCTGCATAGATTACTAATTGTTATCAATGTACATGAATGTATTATAACTCTCTAAATACCAAATTTGATATGATCGCTTGTAGTATAATTGATAACAAATACATGTGTAACCGACATAAAGACCTTTATGAGAACACAGGCTGGCTCAACTGGGGTCTGTTTCTCGACACAGACGTAACTTTGCGCCTAGTCGTAACGTCATGGCAACATATAGCTTCAACATTACGTTACGACCAGGCGCAAAGTTACGACGGGCGTAAATGTGTTGAGAAACAGCCCCCTGGTTAACACTCTACAACAGTACATGTAACCAGAGTAAGCAATGATTCACCCTAAATGTTTTGGACTCCCTACAGGTGGTCAAAATTCATCTTACATGTATTTGTACACCCAATAATAAGATACAAAAGTAGGTCATTTTGGACATCCACTTGAATTCTGTGGAGCAAGTATAAAATAACTATATTTTGAACACCCTATTACCGGATCCTAAAAGAATGAACGTGTGACAGTAAGATGTGCTTCAGATGGAAATACATGTATCCAACTCAATGGCCAAATATTCAATACAATGCATAAAGCCCGCTATCGATTCATCATTTACAACAAGCAAAACGTAGCAAAGTCCACAAGAGGTCGTTACAATTTTGGGCCGGTGGACGGAGACGTGGAGTTGTGTTTAAGGATAACCATTTTCTAAATTTGTTCATGTCTTGGCTGCTCAAAATCAGTTTTCAAAATGGCGTTCAACCAGCTTCCAAGATGACCACAAGTACCCGGATGTCCGAAGCCGACAATAAGGCATACATGTAGTTCAAATTTGCCATGAATTACCCTATGAAAAATCTTTCCTGGCTTTAAAAAATTTATCCTCAGCATCTACTGTATGGCTTGATTTCTATGTAGATGTACTTCACAACTCTTCCGTTCATCACCTTGGCTATGTTAATACATGAGACTAAATAATGTACAAGGTTGAAGGCTAAATATGAGTGAATTAATCATTCGTCTGACTTGAGCAGCATGAATTTAGCCATGTTTCATATATGAATTTATAATATATCTGATGGACTACTTTATGCTATTCCTAAAATTGTATACACAGTGACATGACGATCGTTTGGAAAGAATAAAGAAACGCAGGTAAACATCACATGGGCCATTGAGTCATGGTCTAGATCTATTTAAAGTTGTGCCCCCACCCCCTCTCCATCATCCCTTGAACTTAGATTGCAGATGTTAAGTAAGGCAAGTGACAGGTTTCAATTAATAGTGGCAATTACCTGTTATTCTACAGTTTTTCTACAATTAGAATAACGGCAAAGACAGCGTTGTTTTTTTTCTCAAAATTCCAGTGAATTAATTATTTTACTCTGACTCTTGAACTTCGAACTTCACTCAGTTGAAAGTGAACTTCTGTTTTCTCATACGGTACTCGGTACTCAAAAAGTGGGTGTTTCGCCCAATACTTAACATTCAATCATTCGTCATTCTCCAAAGCGGTGGACGAATTACACTCCCGCATCAATCTACAAAACTACATCTTGACATTGACAGAAAAACAATTCAATGATCATAATTATAAGATCTTGGCAAACTCCGTTTGACAAGTCATATCCGCTGTGCAAACGCTGTTTGTGTTCGACAGAAGAGTGATAGAAATAAACGGAAATAGACAGTGGAATATCTTGAAACTTACCACATAGATAGAATGTATGTTGGCGCTTCCGTCTATTTCGTATTGAATCGATGTTATTTCGAAATCAATCTACAGTTCCGTCTTGTCCGACGATCAAATCCAGCGGACGTCGTCTTGTACTGCCATCTTGGCCAACAACTCAACTCCAGAACGAGGCTAAGATCCCAATTTGCACTTAATCTATTTTTAGAATTTCGTGCTCCACCTATGTACATTTTTAGCAAGTGTGACGTTTATATTTATTTGTAACAAAGTTTAAGTTACAAAATACATGTATATACACTATAGTAGCATGTTTAGCTATTCTTATTTCCTCCACGTTTAGATTAAGGTCAATGTAAGAGGTCGAATGCCAAATCAAGCTACTACTGTTGGCTGACCAAACTTTCTCTTTCCTGTGTACACAGATACAGCTAAAGTAGATGGACTGAAAATGCGATTTCTAAGATTTTGAAAGAACAAAATAAATCTAAATTTTCGCAACTGTGATTTTTTATGAAAAAAGTATGAATTTTGGCAGCTCATGACACTTTAATTCAATTGTCGCCATTCAATATTATGCATGCTCATTTAAGAGAAATGTTTGGTAGCAAATCTATAGGCCTTTTTTTTTTTTAATCTTCCCCAATCATTCGGACGTCGGACCGCTGTCTGGTCTCCAAAACTATTGGCAATAAAGTTGCAAAATTTGCTATTTTTTCAGGTAAAAAATAATTATCGGCTATTATCTAAGAAGCTAACTCGAACGTACGTTTGTCCTGGTTATTTAAAATGGCATGGCATGAGCTGCCAAGTAATATATAGTGAAAACAGAAATATATTATTCGTCGTCAATTTTAATAAAAAGTACTAAATTATTAAGAGCTTCCCACTAAAACCAATCTCCTTACGGTAGTTTTTAACGCAACATAACAATTAAAGATATACATACTAGGCCTATATGGCAAACATCCAGGCCATTTGAATTTTGTTCTATTTGGGCCACTTCTCCGTCGCGCGTCGAGTTTGCAAACGCGACGCGCGACTAGACGTCGACCTCCGCGTCACGCGTCGCGTTTGGCAATGTTAACAGATATGCAGTGGACTCGGCGTTTTAGAGCGCGACGTCGCGTTTTTTGCGCGTTTTTTTTTTGAGCGACGTCGAGTTGGAAAGTTCAGGGGTGGGTTGTTCAAAGCGCCGTTAGCTTAACGACAGGTTAGATGATGTCGCGTCACAAAGGAATTTCTTTGTTACGTCACGTCATTTAACCTGTCGTTAAGCTAATTTTCTTTTGAACAACCGGCCCCTGGGGTGGGCTGTTCAAAAGAAAATTAGCTTATCGGCAGGTTAGATGACGTCGCGTCACAAAGGACAAACATTAAATGGGTACAAATGGCGGTTTGATAGTTAATCTACAATAATGAATGGTCCCCACACATGCGCAAAGGACATAAAGCCCTGAACTTTCCAACGCTACGCGAGACGCGCGACGCGAAGTCGCGCAAGAAAGACGTGACGTCGCGGTCTAAAATGCGACGTCGAGCTCACCGTCTATCTTTTAAGATTATAAAACTCGACCCGCGACGCGGAGGTCGACGTCGAGTACCGCGTCGCGTTTGCGTAAGTCGACGCGCGACGGAGAAGTGGCTCAAATAGAACACCATAGGTTACTGACTTTGTCAAAATTTCTTTCATTTCAACGTCAATTCTTAAGTTCTTCAAGGTACTTAAAATGATCAACGCTGAATTTTGGCAGCTCATGTCACTTTAACTTGGCTTGTTTGTACCGTTGTTTTAAGGCGCATTCCGTCAACTATATTATAAAGCTCTTGTCAGTCGTCAACCTAATGAAATATCATAGGTTTGGTTTGTTACAACAATTTATGGGGTGTAAAGGTCTAAATGATATACCTCTTTTTAACACAATTAGAAACTTGTCTCCATGGTTATTTTAGACAAGAAGATTTTCCCTGTGCCCGTGTGTTTTAGTGATCATAAATATTATAAAACTATAGGCTTTTTTTGTGTTGATTATATTATGGTGAATCCAAACAAACACATTTTGTTTAGCCTACACTTCGAACACCATTTTCGGTTATTCGGAAGACAGATTGCATGCATTTTCCTTATTCCAGCTTCAATATTTTTTTTCGATGAACTTTAAATCCTCCCATAGTCTTGATCGATTGATTGATGTTTTACTCTGCACCCAAGATTGTCTCGTTTATATGGCGACGTTGCGAGGCTTAGTCTGGGTAGGAAACCCTCGACCTTCAACAAGTATGGGGCAACTCTTCCACATATGCGACGATCTAATGAAAAAACAATGCACTTATTCAATTTTATTTTGGTCTGAGATGGATTCGAATTCGCAAAGTTATGAAAAAAAGTGCGAATATTATCAACTAAACACTCCAGTCAACTAACCACTTTAATTAACTAAATTCATATTAGCTTTAACATAAAATCATACCTATACCTTTAGTCAGTAAAATTTTCTAGAACACTTTGTAATATATTCACAAGGTTGTACAGATCTTCAGCTATGACAAGAAGATCGCCCTATGTAGATGCATTTATGTACATGTAGGCCCTATGCATCTGAAAACCTCATCGTTATATAAACAAAAGCCGAAGAGTTTTGTCCCTTACCCAATCCACCATGCATGGCATTATTGTTTTAGAACGCAGACAAAACTACTTCATCAAACTACAAGCCTTTAATTTAATTCTTTATTTATTTATCGAGGATGAGCCAGATGTCGAGAAAAGCCACAGAAGAAACCCCTTCCTCCAGTTCTTCTCAAACATTGTCAAATTGTTTAATCAGTTGAAGATTTCTTGAATGGTATGGATCCAGCCTGTATGGTAATTTTTAACCAAGCTGTTTCATGGCTAAATATATGTTTGAGAACAATTCTTTCGAAAATTTTCCCAACATATTTTATGCGAACAATATATGTCTATAATTAGAACTGATACGTCTGCAATAGAAAATAGAATATCCATCTGACCAAGGGGCATAATATCCTCTATTCCATTTCATACTATAAGTCAGTTAGAGTTATTCCCCATTAATCATTTTTCTTTCGATTTATTCTGTTACTAACCTGAACGGAAACATTCATCTGTTTCAATATTTTTAAAGGCCAGACTAATTGTTTTTATCGTTGTATCGTATACAGTGACATGGGTTTATTACACTGTAATTACACTGAAAAACTTCTGAAAGATAATCGGTTTGCATTCTTGTTAATTGGTTATGAACAATGAACTATATGTGATCATAAATGAACTATATGCGTGGAGTGGAGGTCACATGGTATTTGATGTGCATCGAACGCCACCATTACTAGGGGATGGTGCTATTTCTATCCAGATAGATAGACGCTCAACAAGTATCAATGGCGGCGCTTTTTACAGAGTCAGATCCAAACCAGCCAATGAGACTTGTCCATTCCACGCGTATAGTTCATTGGTTATGAATCTGGATTAGGTAGTAATTTTCAAATAGTATTAGCTACCAAGAATACACATTGTCAAAATATGTTCACCGTTTGAAACACCGAATTTCAATTCAAGGACTGACACTGAAATATAGAAAATTGACATACACATAAACCCGTACGAATCCAAGAGGCGTGCAAATAAAAACGGACAAAAATTCCAATAGCCGGCATGTATGAATAACCCTACCTTTTGGGGGTATTGGTTGCTAAAACTTCATCTGCAAGTATCTGGGCAAGCTCTTATGTTGTATCTTTTGATAAAAATTACAAACAATTAGCTAATTCTATTTCAATGAATTTTTGCTATGTTTTGCGGTTCGTGTAACTTTAAGTCATACGAAATATTCATTAATTTAGATAATGCTCGATCTGATTGATTGGTGGTTTACGCCGCAACTCAAGATTATTTCATGTATATAGTAGTGCTAAGTTCTGATGTATCCTAGATGGAGACTTGCCTACGAGATTCTTGCACTTACGGGCCCGAGATCGACAAAGGCGCCTTCCGTGAGCTAACACTTAAATCAGGGGGGGGGGGGGAGATCCCGCAATTAAAGGTTCGAGATCGTCAAAGGCGCCTTCAGTGCGTTAAACCTTCTCTCAGTGGACGAGATCCCGCACTTAACGGTTCGAGATCGACAATGGCGCCTTCCGTCCGTTAACCTTAACTCAGGGGAGATGAGATCCCGCACTTTCGGGTCCGAGATCGACAAAGGCATGAGGGTAATGCGTCTCCCGTACGTTAACCCTTAAATCAGGGGAGATGAGATCCCGCACTTTCGGGTCCGAAATCGACAAAGGCATGAGGGTAATGCGTCTCCCGTACGTTAACCCTTAAATCAGAGGAGACGAGATTCTCACGATATTTGTATTTTGGACTGTAATTTTGAATAATGTGTTGACGATACTGACTGTTTTACGCCCTTAAAATGCTATGGACTTAATATCCGCCTGAAAGTTGACACAAGTTGTCAGGCAAATGTTTTCCAAACATCTTTCAGCAGTTTGACCAATCCCAAATATTCCCAATTTGAAAAGGACTTCATTATAAAGATACCTTTATCATAACATGATCACCAGAAGGCTGACGCTGCAGAAATTTCATATTCATGAGCCACATGGGCATCGACAAATGTCGCCAACATGCCAGAGGTGTTGGGATATATATATATTAGTTGGGATATATTATATATAATTAGTTAGAAAAGATTAAATGTCAAAAATTGCCATAAATTTTGTACGAGTGATAACATGGAACTAAAATAGGTGAAAAAATCTGAAGATATCAAACCACATTTCCATAAGGAGACAAAATCTTAACGATGTATGATTAATACATTTTGAGTCTATTTCAAAATGGTCGTTTTTGATTAATTGGTTGTTAATCAATTTTTTACGCTGCATTCAAGATTATTTCCAACCCACTTGGAATTTGATTCGTTGAACAGAATGGGATTCGAACCCGCGACGTCTGATGAAAGGCCTGGAAGTACCAGCTACTTTTGCTTCTTGCTTGAGGCCCATATCTGCGTGAATTCTTGTGATAACTTCAAAAGCACCGCGGTTTTATCCTGACATTCACTTGGAAGAGTTGTCAGGTACTCCTGGTGTGGGATTTCCTTGGGACAAAGATCCTGCCCCTCGCCCCCCCTCCCCGCCTACTAAACCGGACCACGCCGCCATATAAGTAGAATAATCTTGAGTGTGGCGTAAAACATCAATCAATCGATCCATTATATCACATCTAATAAAGCTGAGAACGCTGTCAGTTATAGGAAAGAGTCTCGAGTAAGTCACAAAACACCCAGCCATATTTCAGTCAAGACAATTTTTTTACCCAAGAAGACGATCCGCGATTAATACACTCGCTATATGAGTAGCGATATACTCAAAATAAAACAATTTATAACATAAAAGTTCAATTTTGTTCTTAAACTTTCCATTTAAGAAGTTATTTCTTGACGCTGTTCGAAAAAAATGCTTTAATTTCCTAAGCAAACCATACAAAGCTGTTCGTGGCTGTGAAAATATCTGTCTCGCGGTATGGTACCATTTTAAACGTCTTGAGCCGCAGAAAAAGCCCTTTTTGTCAATGAGAACACCTACGCATATACATGTTTGCTTATGTAACTGTCAAAGGATTTATGAAGAGAAAATAAGGCGTATATATTATTAACAGCAAAGGCTGAATTAACGCATTCCTTTGTTTAATTGTATATTTTCCAGCTGTTTGCGTGGGGGGCTAACTTCAAGCTGTTTGCGTGGGAGGCTAACTTCAAGCTGTTTGTGTGGGGGGCTAACTTCAAGCTGTTTGTGTGGGGGGCTAACTTTACTGTCTCAAGTGTTTTCACACTATGAGAGGAAACTATAACGGTTAAAAAGCTGCACCTAATTTTAATTCATAAATAAAAAAGAGTACACCATTTTTTCTCTCTCCACATATGTTTCTTTAACATTTTAACACCAGACTGAAAGCCCATCTTTCTCCAACCCCTCATGCAAGCATGTATACTTACGTATCTAGAATGCCAAGACTCGGACTCTTTTTCATGAATTCAGACTGTCAAGAGAAATTGAGCGTGTGAAGTCGGCTACTTTAAAATGGCATGAGCTGCCAAAATTCACACTTTTTTTTCATAATTTCCGATCGTCATGACAGTAAGAGGCTTTGGAGGCCATCGAAAAACTAAATGATTGGCGTTGGAATGAGGAAAATCCATACAGTATATGGCCTGTACGAACCGAAAACGTGTTCAAAAAGTAAACAAAATAACCGGGACGACCATTCATTCATTCTAAGCCAAAGTTAGTTCACAGTAATACTTTATCGTACATTTTCGAGACTAGAAGCACTAAAAAGCTTGTGAATTATACGTCTTGAGAAAAATAGGCAATAATTTCAACATTCTGTTTTACGGTCAAAATATCAACATTTTGGCAACTCATGGCACTAAAAACTAAAATATTGACGTTTAGAGGATTGTGTCGATTACACCAATAGCCCGTATACGAACCGAGGATATATGTCTTAAAAATGAACAATATTCAAATAGCCGGGATGTATGAATTCATTTTTAGGCGTCTATTGCTTATAAGCCAAATAGAGGCCCAAAGCAGAGCTTTAGTTTGGGGGAGGGGTGGGGGGGGGGGGGGGGCGTCAGATTTTAAGCGGGACTATATCAAACGTTAACAACAATTTTCATAAAACTGAACTGCCGATGGGAAAATTTTGGTATTTTTTCACATTTTTTCTCTTTCCTATGTTGCTGCTAATTCGGGAATCTAAGTACGGATATTTATGGATTTGCACCTGTTAACAAATGAAACTAATTTATACCAGTGATGGTAAAGCTAGCTTTTGTTAAAGTGGCATGAGCTGCCGAAATTCACACTTTTTTCATAATTTCTGATCGTCACAACAGTAAGAGGCTTTGAAGGCCATCGACAAACTAAATGATTGGCGTTGGAATGAGGAAAATCCATACAGTATGTGGCCTGTACGAACCGAAAACGCGTTCGAAAAGTAAACAAAATTTAAATAACCGGGACGACTATTCATTCATTCTAAGCCAAAGTTAGTTCAAAACGATACTTTATCGTACATATTCGACACTAAAAGCACTAAAAAGCTTCTGGATTATATGTCTTGAGAAAAATAGCCAATAATTTCAACATTCTGTTTTATCAACATTTTGGCAGCTCATGCCACTTTAAACACGGAGAAATATTCAGGATATGTATTCGTTGTTGGATTTACACTGCAGGATTTTCTTGTTGCAACTCGAGACTGTCTCTTTACATGTTAATTTGCAGCTAAATAACACTTTATTGGCATTACTATATAACAAATATATTGTGTTTGTTTTTTGTTTTTTTGTTTTTTCGCATCTTGTCTTCATTTCTCCCAGGATCATTTGTCAATGCTAATTTGCAGCTAAAAGACACTTTAGTGGCAGAGATTGCAGATTTACTGCGACCTCCAAACCTTAACAATTATTTTATATGTTTCCTGTGAACTTCGCTACACACCAAAACAATCTCTGCCAATCATTCAACGCGTCAGCGCGTCGCGCGTCAGAATACAGCCGAAGGACCGACTTATCCAGAACATTAAGTGAAAATACCTCAAGCCCTCCGCAGCAGTTATTGAAAGGCGGCTGGTGGGAGTTGAGTGCCTTCACTGGACTGCTATGTCTCGAGTAGCGGTTATTGGTTGGCAGAGTGGTTGCCAGAAGCTCCTGCCCAGCCTCAGAGGGATCTTTCTTACGTAAGGTTTTGGAACACAACTGACGTCATCGATTTCTATTGTTAACTGAACAGTTTGGTATTAACAAAGATGAACCTCGATGGAATGTACGACCGACGGACGAGTGTTATCGGTACTTATATAAACACCTCTGAAGACATCGATAAGTTCGGTTCATTGACAATGTTTTGAAAGGTATGAAGCCATTGATTGCTTACTCTTTACAACTGGTGTGTCTTTTACAGATAATTCCTCTCTAAACTTACTCTACTTAAACCAACCAGTGGGATGTACAGATAAACTGTGACGGTTTTCACATACATATGGCCTTTGTTTTATGAATAACGACCTCTTCTTCGTTGAAAGCACAAAATGACGTTTTGCCATCGGCTATTGGACTCAGATTAACTGACTATAGTAAGCCTTACATTTTGGAATATTGACTTAAACTGTGTGTTTTTCTGATGGAGAATTATAATATGTAGGTTGACTATGATTGGAATATATCATAGACGCCCGCCAGGTATTGCAATGTACTAACAGCTTCAAATGACGGTACGCTTGCCAAATCGGAGAACTTGTTTTTGGTTTTAGATGACAATTGGTCTCATCCTAATTCCGATTGTTTCTGTAGAAAGCTGCAGGTCTATAACGGAAGGGAAGTTATGCCAGGCTGATGTTTTCTTCTCAATTCCGACAATTTACATGATTTCACCTGTGTACTGGAAAAACATTAATTAATAAGAAAACAGGTGTGTTTGACTTACAGTGTACAACTCTTTACTTGCCATTCCGACTACAGCGTATGTTGTTGAGTTTATATCAGTTTGGTGTGTTTGACTTACATGTACAACTCTTTACGTTCCATTCCGACTACAGCGTATGTTGTTGAGTTTATATCAGTTTGGTGTGTTGTGTTTGATTATAATCAGTTCTTGGACCAATAACAGAGCCGTGGTATATCGTAATGCCGACTGTATGATAAAGGACACGTTTAGTTACAGGTAAGTATGGTACATGTTTGTCCACTTGGTTGTCAAAATCTTGCATTCTACTTAAATGAAATATAAACTTTTATATTTCCTAATTTTGTCTTAACAATAAATTAGTATTTTCCTGTGTCGTGTTAGTTGGATACTCGAGTGAACAGTAAGTCGATATATTGTTTTCGTTGAAAAAATGTTTGTTTTTGAATACGTTCCCACGCTCTACAAAAAACAGCGCACAATTACTGCTATTTACTGTGTGTAGTAATAAACATTTCTGTTTATAAGTAACCCTGTATTAAACATCTAACCGCCTATTAGAGAAACTACTATCATTCGAAACAATTGCTTTCACTGGTACCCATAATGCACCAAATAGCCCTGGAATTAAATGCTGACATCAAATAGTGCTGTATTGAAATTATACATAATTCCCCCATGTAATGATACCGAGTCTTTTGTGTTCGTCTGACTAAGGGAACAGTTGAATGAAAACGACAACAGGTTTTATGGCGAAATTGCCCTTTAGGGAGAAATTTGGAATACGCCCAAATATTTTCAAGTAGAACGATAATTGGTATTTCCTTTGACCGGCCCTAATTGCTACGTTGTATGGAAGGCTAGAAGGACCATTGAACTCATTAGAATGAAATAATTTATTAATTTGATGCATTATGGGTACCAGTGAAAGCAATATACACAGAGCTTAGCTGCCTTATAACAACGGAGCCCGGTTTCCTACCACAATAAAACTGGCTACGCCGCCATATAAGTGAAATAATCTTGAGCTCGGCGTAAAACACCAAACACTCAATCAATCTTATAACAACGCCCAGTACCCTGCCAGCAATCGGATGTTTTCATAAACTCTGGAATACTGAAATAAGAAATATTGATAAAGCCAGTAATTCAGCGAACCGACGATATGTGCCAATAACGGACACAATTCCAATAGCCGGGATGTATGAGTACGTTTCAGTAGTTTCGGATGCTTGAAAAAATTGCCTCTGCAAGATTGGTATCAGCTGTAAGCTCTTATTTCATACTTCTGTCTCAACGAAATTTTCCGATATTTGGCAGCTCATGCCACTTTATAAACTTGTCCTTGGAATGTTTTATTTGGAGATGTTGGATACACAGGGCATTTTTAATGGTACATATTTTAAGCAGGTATCGGTATTTTCCGTTACATGGTTGTCTTACGGCCTGTTTTATCGATACTTTAACTGATACTTGAACCAGCCCAATAATCGATCATTAATTGAAGTCCGATAACTTACACCAGGAATGTTAATAAACCCATAAACTCCTTGGTAGCTTCGTCACTGATTTAAGTGTGGATTAGGTTCCAATCATTTTATTTTAGTTCCATATATTTATGAACACTGAAACACACGAGCACAGGGAAAATCTTCTTGTCTAAAATAACCACGGAGACAAGTTTCTAATTGTGTTAAAAAGAGGTATATCATTTAGACCTTTATACCCCATACATTGTTGTAACAAACCAAACCTATGATATTTCATTAGGTTGACGACTGACAGGAGCTTAGCCTTGGTCAGTAGAATTTTCTGGAATCCTTTTGTGACACATTGACAATGGTTACGCATCTTAACTATGGCAAGAACATCGGTGGACTGAGATTGAACCCCATCAATTTTGCTCCCTCCCTTCACCCCCCCCCCCCCCCCCCCACCCCCGGCACAGACAAAACTATGTGTGTTTTAAACAGGATTCACCAGATCCCGAATGTGAATTGAATGTTTTTGATGATCAGAGAGAGATAATTTTTCAGTATCGAACGCTGCCAGAGTGGCTTTTTTGTTTGTTTCAGATAATTCGTCGCCCGATTTGAGGCCAGTCTTCAGACATGTGAATAATAAACACGGGGTTGGTATGGATAACAAACTTCTTCATGAATAAATGACTTGAAAACGATGTTAGTATTTACACCGAAACGTCGTCAGAAAATAAACAAATAAGTTTGTTATCCATACCAACCCCGTGTTTATTGTTAAGCTTAACCTCTAAATGCCACTGAAAGTACTGGTTCAGACATGTGGTTTGAATTTATTTTTTTACTCAAAACATGAATATCTTGGCACTGCTTTTTATATTTTCTTATGTTACTTCTCAAAAAGATGTTTTCGTCAGTACGCCCAATGCATCGAGTCTATCCAAATCAGAGAGGCCAAATATCTTTGGGCGTGGTCCCGAAGTCTTCACTGTACATAATGGAACCAGGTTTAGTTTATTACAACAATTTATGATGGGGTATAAAGGTCTAAATAATATACCTCTTTTTAACACAATTAGAAACTTGTCTCCATGGTTATTTTAGACAAGAAGATTTTCCCTGTGCCCGTGTGTTTTAGTGTTCATAATATACATAATGGAACCTTTGCACAATCAAGGTTAAAACCATTGGCGTGGGGCCTTTGACTTTGTATGGTTATTACTTTTTATTATTATACACATGAATTTCTAATCTAATGAGAACATCGTATTACTACCATGTGACCAATCATTGCATAGAGCCGTATTGGTCCATTTAGAAGTGTTATTGCTCATTTGAAAGTGCTTTTGTTGGTTTGTTAGAACAAGCTCTATGGAGTTTTATTCCCGCCTATTTATACTGTACAATTTATATTCGTCTTATTGTCTAATTGGTGAATAAATTAGCAAATATTGTACTCGGCCATCACTTGAAGCGTATGCTCGTTATCTTTCGGAAAATAAAACCAGAGTTAATGGAATAAAGTATACAGTGGATATCTTAATGAACAATTAGGGCTCAACACTATAGGAATTGATCCGCCGAATTGTAGGAATTGATCCGATCCGGCCAAATCTCGATCCGAAAGGTGGCGCAATCTCGTATGGCACACACCATCATACACCTTCTGTTAATATCATCACTGTTTTGAATCCAAGTCGGTCAAAATAATGGAAACGATTCAGCGTGAATTGTCTCCCGATCTCTCAGTGTGAAATGCTTTCCTTGTACCACTTTACAACCAAAAAATCTAATTATCAACCATTTACCAACAATCGATGTTTATTTTAACACAACGTCTCTTTCTTCTTTTTTTCAGATGACGTAAAGAGAAGGAAGATGCATTTGAAGACAAACAGAATGCTGATACAAACTGTTGTGTTGTTCGTGTCGAATTGCTGGTCTCTAATGGTCGTCGGGTCTGAAAGCTCGGACAGCTGTGCGGCTGAACCGCCATGTAGCTGCTACAAACAGAAATTAAACTCCGAAATGAATCCAGGCAGAGGAATACAGCGAATTGTCGACTGTAGTTCTCAGCGATTCAGCGCAGTTCCTTTTTTCAAACAGCTGGAAAATGTTACCTTTGATAATGTACTGCTTCAAGGAAATCGAATTGCTGTGGTTCCGACTGACGCCTTTGTAGGACTCTCTGTATCCAGTATTGATCTTTCTGGTAACAAAATTGACATGGTGGAATCGGATGCGTTCAAAGGACTTGGGAATAAACTCCGTGTACTTGATCTAAGCTCTAATCGACTACTCTCATGGCCAGTCGCGGCTATCTCAGTTTTAAGCAACCTTGAGACACTAGACTTGTCCACGAATCCAGACATTTTTGAATTTCCAGCAAATTCCTTCAAAGGCTTGATCTCCCTGAAGACGTTACGGATCGGGAACTGTCAGGAAGGCTTTTCAATTCACCCAGAGGCTTTTGTTGACGTTCGAGAAACATTGGAACATCTGACCTTGAAGAACTGTTCTTTGACGAAAATACCAGAAGCCTTAAAACAGCTGAATAATTTAAAACATCTTCGATTGGAAAACAATTTGTTCTCACAAATAAACCAAAGTGATTTTGACGGATTGGAGAGTCTGACACACTTGTATTTGTCCAATAACAGAAATTTAACATGGGGCGATAGTTTTTCAGAAAACACGTTCGCAGGAATAGCAAAAACACTGGAACATTTAAAACTAAATGGTCTACATTTCCCAAAGGTACCGGAAGTGTTTGAGCCATTGTCCAATCTAAAAACTTTGGATTTGTCAAAAAATAATTTGTCTACAATTTCTCATGGGACATTGTCGCCTTTAAAAAATCTTAAAAAACTTTTTCTGAACGAAAACCCTTTAGATTTTAATCCGGGGACTTTTTACGGCCTTTCGATGACCTTGACCCATATAAGTATCAACCGCCAAAATTTAACTAGGTTGCCAAATGCGGAACTGACGTCACTGCGTTCTTTGGAAACGGTTTGTGCGTCAGATAATAACTTTTATGTCCTTGACGGGGATTTTACCGTGGGAATCTCAGCCACAGACTACCATTTGGAAAATTCTTCCATCACCGAAATTTCTTCTTTAGCTTTCTCTGGAAAATCTACCCAAGTAAGCCTTAATTTACAAGGAAATTTATTAAGGGATTTGAATTTCGTGACGGACCCTTGTTATTTCTCGAGGCTTGACGTGTCAAATAATCCAATTCACTGTGATTGTTCTACTTACAAACTCTCCAAATATCCACATCTTCTTTTAAAAGGAAAGTGTGCAGGGCCACAAGAATTTACCGATCTTGAAATAGGAAGTTCACAGTTTGATCAATTAATGTATTGGCAGTGTATGGATCATTTCTTCGAGGACACCAAACTTTGTTCAAAATGGTGGATTAACGGTACCCCAGCCTTAACCAATCGCGTTCAGAACATATTCCTGACAATGATAGGTTTTATAATCACATTAACCCTGAGATAATAGCACTTGTGACACTGTTATCGAATGTGGTTATGTTCGAATCTAGTTACGGATTTGATTTTTTTTTAAGGAGAAATTTAAACCCTCTATTCCATAACATGAACTAAGAAATTCTACCTTCAACAAGCTCACTTTTTACGTGAGCGTAAGTTTAAACCTTGGGTTCCGACGATGCTCTAAAGCCGACAACGCCGTCATTTGAGTGAAATATCTTGAGCACGGCGTGCAACGCAATAAATCTATACATTTTTAAGTACGGGTGGATGTTAACACCTTTTTGTTAATCAATCAATCAATCGATCCAATATCACCTAAGTACGGGCGGGTGTTAAGGCCCGTTCTCACTGTGTGATTTGTCGAACCGACTTGTATCATGCGATTCAAATGGATGCATTTGATTGGTTGAGAAATCGAATCGACCAATTAAAAGCATCCATTTTAATGGCATCCTACAAGTCGGTACGACAAATCGCACAGTGAGAACGGGCCTTTAACAACTTATAGCCAATCAATCAGTCAATCAAACCATCAATCAATCGATCAATCCAATATCATCTAGGTAAGGGGGTGTAATATAGCAAGTCAATCGATCAATCCAATATCATCTAGGTAAGGGGGTGTTATATAGCAAGTCAATCAATCAATCCAATATCATCTAGGTAAGGGGGTGTTATATAGCAAGTCAATCAATCAATCCAATATCACCTAAGTAAGGGGGTGTTATATAGCAAGTCAATCAATCAATCCAATATCACCTAAGTAAGGGGGTGTTATATAGCAAGTCAATCAATCAATCCAATATCACCTAAGTAAGGGGGTGTTATATAGCAAGTCAATCAATCAATCCAATATCATCTAGGTAAGGGGGTGTTATATAGCAAGTCAATCAATCAATCCAATATCATCTAGGTAAGGGGGTGTTATATAGCAAGTCAATCAATCAATCCAATATCACCTATTTAAGTAAGGGGGTGTTATATAGCAAGTCAATCAATCAATCCAATATCACCTATTTAAGTAAGGGGGTGTTATATAGCAAGTCAATCAATCAATCCAATATCACCTAAGTAAGGGGGTGTTATATAGCAAGTCAATCAATCAATCCAATATCACCTAAGTAAGGGGGTGTTATATAGCAAGTCAATCAATCAATCCAATATCACCTAAGTAAGGGGGTGTTATATAGCAAGTCAATCAATCAATCCAATATCACCTAAGTAAGGGGGTGTTATATAGCAAGTCAATCAATCAATCCAATATCACCTAAGTAAGGGGGTGTTATATAGTCAGTCAATCAATCAATCCAATATCACCTAAGTAAGGACGTGTTATATAGTCAGTCAATCAATCGATCCAATGTCACCTAAGTAAGGGGGAGAGTTATATAGTCAATCAATCAATCGATCCAATATCATCTAAGTAAGGGGGAGAGTTATATAGTCAGTCAATCAATCAATCAATCCAATATCATCTAAGTAAGGACGTGTTATATAGTCAGTCAATCAATCGATCCAATGTCACCTAAGTAAGGGGGCGTGTTATATAGTCAATCAATCAATCAATCCAATATCACCTAAGTACGTGTGGATGTTCAATCAATCACCCAGTCAATCAATCACCCTCATACTTCCAATAGCTAATATCTGTATGGAGACAATAATAAAACCCCATATAACAGAATTATGACAAATCATTTGGGATTCTATGATTGTTAATATATTGAAATGTTATCTTTTCCTTCCAGTTGTTTTTCAAATCTTGTGATAAATGTCATTACAGTAATCCATTGTTTTCTTGCAATCAATAAAATTTGTCATTCTCCTTAATATGCCTATATAGAAATACAAGCCTATTTTCTTTGTGGAGAGAAGCTGAGCGTTTGAAGTACCTTAAAGGGGCATGAGATGCCAAAATTCACCCTTTTTTCATAATTTCTGATCGGCACGACAGTAAGAGGCTTTGGAGGCCATTGCAAAATTAAATGATTGGCGTTGGAATGAGGAAAATCTATACAACATGTGGCCTGTACGAACCGAAATAGTGTTCGAAAAGTATACAAAATTTAAATAACCGGGACGACCATTCATTCATTCTAAGTTAAAGTTAGTTCAAAACCATACTTTAACGCTCATTCTCGAGACTAGAAGCACTAAAAAGCTTCTGAATTATACGTCTTAGGGAAAATAGGCAATAATTTCAGTATTCTGTTTAGATGGCAAAATATCAACATTTTGGCAGCTCATACCACTTTAAACAACGAAAAGATTTGAGTCAAAATGAAAAATATTGACAAATCCAGTAAAGAGTGTGCCAACAAAAGAAATTGGCAGCATTTAAGACTGACCGAAAAAAACTCAATATCTCGATTACATGACAAGCATTCGGTCGAACTCATAAGAACTAATCCACCAAAACACAGACGGTTTGTCCGGGAAATTTTATTCCTGATCCCGACGAAATCTGAAGAGCTTGGTGTAAAGATAACCTATGTTTGAGATATGTGACCAGACAATACGTTTTCCTTGCTATGAAGAAACTCAATCTGTTCTTCTTGGTCGGGAAATTTACCTAACTAAGTGGAAATCGTCCTGGCTATCTGTGCCTCCGCTCGTAGGCGTTAGCCGAAAAGAAGTAACTGTTCATTACTGAATTAATATTCCGGCCCATTGACAGGATTAAATTAGATTTCTCTTCCTCTTTTTCTGCTGACACGGCAGATTTCTGAATGGAGATTTTACGACGTGACTGGAAAGAAGTGGTCAATTTCTCGATGACATGACAAACATTGTGTTGAATTAATAAAGAGCAATTCCACATATCACGCATGACGATTCCTCTGAAAGTCGTACATTAATGCTAAAGGTTGTCTTTATGGCTGAAAAGATAACTTTTGTTAATGATAGTACTATCTAACTATTCGCAACCAAAAATTATACAGATGTCCTGTATATAGCACTATCAAACTATTCACAACCAAAAATTATACAGATGTCCTGTATATAGCACTATCAAACTATTCACAACCAAAAATTATACAGATGTCCTGTATGTAGCACTATCAAACTATTCACGACCAAAAATTATACAGATGTCCTGTATGTAGCACTATCAAACTATTCACGACCAAAAATTATACAGATGTCCTGTATGTAGCACTATCAAACTATTCACAACCAAAAATTATACAGATGTCCTGTATGTAGCACTATCAAACTATTCACGACCAAAAATTATACAGATGTCCTGTATGTAGCACTATCAAACTATTCACAACCAAAAATTATACAGATGTCCTGTATGTAGCACTATCAAACTATTCACAACCAAAAATTATACAGATGTCCTGTATATAGCACTATCAAACTATTCACGACCAAAAATTATACAGATGTCCTGTATATAGCACTATCAAACTATTCACAACCAAAAATTATATAGATGTCCTGTATATAGCGCTATCAAATTATTCACGAACAAAAATTATACAGATGTCTTGTATATAGCACTATCAAACTATTCACAACCAAAAATTGTACAGATGCCCTGTATATAGCACTATCAAACTATTCACAACCAAAAATTATATAGATGTTCTGTATATAGCACTATCAAACTATTCACAACCAAAAATTATACAGATGTCCTGTATGTAGCACTATCAAATTATTCACAACCAAAAATTATCACTTTAAAGGATAAATATTACAAAAATGAAGGTAAAAAATTAGCTTCGTAATCCATCAAAGGGTTGTCTGTTACTTAGGTGAAATGTTGTTTAATAACGTAAACTACCATTTCCCTGTAACATGTTTGAATGTGTACACGGCCTCTCGTTTACTAATGCTATACAGATAACATGCCATGATAGGCGAAATTAATTCTTCATCAATCGCTGTTTAACATCATTGGCGGGGTAAACCTAAGTCTGGAACGTTCAGGCAGGATTACCAGATGGAGTCTTCACGGACCGATAAAATAAACAACCCTGTCAATGAATGTTGTGTATGTGAGGAAATATTACAGCTTTTTATACGCCCGCTCTTGAACCGGGTGTATATTGGTATACCGTTGCCCGTCTGTCCGTCCGTCTGTCCGTCCCGGATTCCTGTCCGCTCCATAACCTAAAAAACCTATTACCTGAATTTATTTTTTTTCTTCTGATATTTGTAGCTTATGGATAGACGGTGTGTCGCGTACCAAAAATAAATTGGAGTCTCAATATTTTTGGCGACCAAAACAGTCACCCAGCTTTTGACATTTAATAACTCTGGAACTATTCGATGGATTTAAATTTTGTTTCAGTTATAACTAGCTTATGAGTAGATGGGGTGTCCTGTACCAAAATTAGATTGGGGTCTTGATATTTGCGGCGACCAAAACAGTCACCAGCCTCTTGTCATTGAGTTACTCCGTTATTATTTCATGGATTATATTTTTTTTCTTCTGATATATGAAGCTTATGATTAGACGATCTGTCATGTACCAAAATTAAATTGGGTTCTCTAAAAAAAAATTCAGTTATAGCTATCATATGAGTAGATGGTGTGCCGTACCAAAATTAAATTGAGGTCTGGATATTTCTGGTGACCAAAACAGTCACCCAGCCTTTTGACATTCAGTAACTCTGGAACTATTGGATGGATTTAATTTTTTTTCAGTTATAGCTAGTTTACAGATAGGCGATGTGTCCCGTGCTAAAGTAAATTGGGGTCTCGCTATATGTGTCGACCGAATTCAGTAATTGAGGAAATGGCTGTTAATCTGTCTGTGGTTTCACAGTAGGGCTAATTGTATCCAAACAACTTGTTGTGATAACCATAGAGACCAAATGAGTTGTGGAGCACCTTATTTATATTGTTTTATCGGCAATTAAATGAAATTGCTGTTGTATGCCTGTATGTAGTGTAGACACTTTTGTGAGTAGTTTTGGTACAGTTTTCAGATATAGGTAGCAGCTTACAGGTACATGTAGGTGATGTGTCAAATATACTTAAATTCACCAAGCCCCAGTCTTTTTTAGATGACTGAAAGATTCTACCAGCCGAGATTCTGTTTAAAACATGTCTTTAATATTGAATATGAAAATAGTGTGCTACAATGAATTTACCCTTGCGGGCGTATTATGAGTTTCTTAAACTCTTGTTTATTCTTTTTGTGGTTAAATGGTCAGAAAGTATGAGCTTCGCTATAGGCTACAGTGTTATGAAAACTGACATACCATATCATGATTCCAGAAAAAAACTTTCACATTTTCTAACAAATGGTTATGAGTAGTACAAGACGTAGATATATATATATGTATTTTTAACACTAAAACTGACGGGCACGGGGACCTTTGCAGTTGATTTATTGGAATAGCCATTGCTAATACAACAACATATGGGAGATTCAAATCGAACTAGACCTCTGTTAAAAACTATAGGCTCATCGGAATTGCATAAATTTCCTGTCCCCGCATTGCGCTTGTGGCTGCGCGATTTTCGTTCCAAAATGACGTTTACATCTGGCGATATGGGGTAAAATACCCCAAATGGAGTTGACATACAACATGGATGCTTCCGTGCACTGTTTATTTTTCGTCAATCCATGCCATCGAAGATAAACCAAGTATGTTAAACACAGACATGAACCTAAACACTGAAACGTGGCTTTTCCCCATTACTATTCTGGGGGCCGTTTCACAAAGCCGTCGCTAGTTGCCATGACGTCATATCCCTTCACTATGCTACCCATTGGCAACTATGCGTCGTTTGCGATGCGACTGCTTTGTGAAGCGAGCCCCTGAACTTAAAATAGTTCTTTTCAGTTAAAGAAGTTTTTGCATTTCTATAAATATCACTTATGAGAGGATTGTTATGTAAAAGTCAATGTTAAAATGTAAGCTATGTCCGTAATGTGTCATGTAAACAAGTGAAATGTTTTCCTTGTAGCTCAAAATACAATGTTGCAGAACAAAAACTCTTCCAAATTGTTATAACACGTTCTGATGATTACATAAAGTGCCTCGTTTACACATTGTATACTGATAAGGAAGACTCGAAATTCATCCAACAATCAGTGTTACATGTACGTCATTTTCTTTGTCAAAAACAGATGTTAGTTTTAACGAATAGGTAAAATAAACGACTCCAGTTAAGTACGGTAGATTTACGACGTGAAAACTACAGTTAATTGCTTTTCGTGTTGGTTGAGAAATCGTCTGGGCATGTTTTCGTGAGCAAAGTTCTGTAACAGGGTATTATATGTTATGTCAGAAAGGTACAACAACAGGTAAAGTAAAGTAGATCTCTGGATTGGATGATTGATTGTTTGTTGTTTTATGCCGTGCTCAAGATTATTTCGCTTATATGGTGGCGTTGTCAGTTTTATTGTGGGAGGAAACCGGGCTCTATGCCCGTTGGAAACCCACGACCTTCTGCTGGAAACTGGCAACTATCCCACATAGGTCGTTCGAGTGAAAACACAGTCAGAATAGCTCTCTGGAAGGATTACCGTTAATTGATCAATTTATTGTTTGAGATACATGTATCAGGCCAGCAGGTACTCTGTAACAATGTATTAAATACCAGGAAAATGACCACTGACACGAACGATCACTCCGTATTCAGAATGTTTACGATATATGAAACAAAATATTAAATCACGTTTCAATAAATCCTACCTTTGTAACTTCTACATTGACCATACAGATTTCTTTTAATCTAATTTCAACCCATTTAAAACGACTAAAACAGCCAACCAACCAACCATTTAAAACGTTTTATTAAGATCACTGAGTCTGTATTCCCTTCAAATCTCTCTCTTCAAATTTCTGAGTGGATTTTTCACTCGGTCGCCGTATGTGGAAGAGTTGCCAGGTACTCGCCGAAGGTCGGGGTTTTCCTCAAGCAAAACCGCCACATAAGGGAAATCATAAGTGCACAGTTAAACATCAATCAATCAATCAATCTATATTCGGGAGACTGTTAGGCCGATTAGACTTCATGTTCTCCCATTTTAAGCAGCCATTTGTGTTTTCATTGAGGTTGCAAGTTGCAATGTTCTGTCCCAAGGCATTCTCAAAATATATTAAAGAACTGATCTATATCAAATAACTGTTTTTTCTTTGCTGTAATTTAATGTGTCATTTTGTTAAAAACCACGATTAAGTTGCAATGAAAACCCGTTGCAGGCCTAAATCTCATTCAGACCAAATGGAATTAAGGGAAAAATTGAAAGTAGGGTTTTCACTCTAGCACCCTATATGGAAGGATTGCTGGGTACCCACCGAAGCTTCAGGGTTTCCTCCGGGCAAAGAGCCCGATTTTCTCCCTCACTAAACCTGACATCGCCGCCATACAAGTGAAATAATCCTGAATGTGGCGTAAAACGCCAATCAATCAACAAATTCTCAGGGAGATGACAAATCTCATTTAAAATTCATGAGAGCTGATCTTCTAATAAATAGATATTTTATCTTAGAATATCAATTAATGGCGTCCAGATAAATCCCAAGTGTCTGTTAGTAAGTTTCTTTATACAGCCGTAATTTATATCATGTGAAAGTCTCAATGGATCAGCCATTTGTTTTAAAGTGCTATGAGCTGCCAAAATGTTGATATTTTGGCGTTACAACAGAATGTTGAAATTATTGGCTATTTTTCTCAAAAAGTATAATCTAGAAGCTTTTTAGTGCTTTTAGTCTCGAAAATGTACGATAAAGTATTGTTTTGAACTAACTTTGGCTTAGAATGAATGAATGGTCGTCCCGGTTATTTAAATTTTGTTTACTTTTCTAACACGTTTTCGGTTCATACAGGCCACATACTGTATGGATTTCCCTCATTCCAACGCCAATCATTTAGTTTTTCGATGGCCCTCAAAGCCTCTTACTGTCGTGGCGATCAGAAATTATTAAAAAAGTGTGAATTTCGGCAGCTCATGCCACTTTAAGTAACACCACGATTCCCCAAAATATGGATATGTCGCCATGGGATCATTACCAAGCTTCTCAGGAAACCCATGAGTAGTTGACCAGTCCATGTCTGATGGAGGCTGGAATGACAAACTATGACCATTAAGGTGGCATGAATCATAAATTCTGATTGTCAAAAGAGGCTTAGCGTTTGAAGTACCTTAACAAACTTAAGGGAAATATCGATACAGTTTGAAAAACATACGAACCGAAGACGTGTACAAAAAATCGGCCAAAATTCGAATAGCCGGCATGTCTGAGTTTAATGTTGGGGGTTTTGTTGAAACTACAGCTACAAGATTTGTATCAACAGAAAGCTCTTACTTTGTTCTATTTTTGATAAAAATGACCAACAATTAGCTAATTCTGTCAACGAAAATTGTTTTCAACCAAATCTGTATATACAATATTCAAGACGTCGAGATTCCTTTGTTATTCCATTGTATGACAAATGTTACCTTGTAGTAAAGGGCATGAGATAGAAGACCAAAGTGAGCCAAATTAACATATGTCATGTTTGCGTATTGGCCTTCGGTATCGTGTTGGTTAAATAAACAAGCAAACATGTTCTGTTGATTGCCTCCAAGTCAGTTTACAAATTAAGTTCACCTACAAAAAGGTCTAAATCTTCATCAATCGCCGTTTAACATCTTTTTCTTCGCCATTCTGTGTTCACAAGTCTAAGATTGGAAAACCAGATGTTAGCTTTTTACGTTTAGCTAGAATAAACAACTCATCCTCGGTACGTTAGAGGTATGAGATGAAAATGTAGCGACATGTAATTGCTCTTCTGATCCTCGGGTTTGTGTGAGCTGGGTCCTATGGTTGTGTGTTATGTACAAGTGAAATTCTTAGGAACTTGTTATACATAGGAATAAAACAATGACTTTGTTTAACTGACCTATTCACTGCATTCATTCCTAAAATAACTTTTAACTTAGCTTTATAACTTAACTTTTTAAACACTGATAGCGTTTTTATCGAGAACAAAAAGCTTAATGCTCTGTCCGTCTGGTTTTCTGGTAGCCTCCAATGTTTTGTATCCAAGAATTTCCCTTCTGTTCTGGTTTTATTTCCTGTTTTGTTACAGCACAACATAGCCACATTCTTAACAACGAAGACAGATTCATTTTGACGACCCATTCACCTGGGTTTACTCAGAATACATCAATGCTACAGAGAATCAGAAGGGGGAGAAAGTGTAACTTAATGATGACCTCCGTTGGTCAAACTGAATTGGAATCCTCTTTTTACGTCGACAAAACCTGGACAACTGGTTTTCTAAATTGACAGCATTCTGCGTGACTAGAAAGTAACCGGTTAATTCCCAAAGAGATGCCAAATGCCATATAGAATTCTTCAGAGTCAATCCAATAGAACACAGATATTTTATCCCGAAATGTCTATTGATTCAATCCAGGAACGTCTCATGAGTGCGTGGAAATGCTGGTTTATCTAGCCGTAAAATAATACATCATAAACGTTTTTTTAATTGATTGATGTTTAACACCGCACTCAAGATTATTTCTTCTGTGGCTCAGTAGGTAGAGCGTTGGACGCTCAATCCAATACTGGTCAGATTGTAGACCTATCGACACTGGTCAGATTGTCGGCCTACTGACACTGGTCAGATTGTAGGCCTACCGACACTGTTCAGATTGTAGGCCTATCGACACTGATCAGATTGTAGGCCTACTGAAACTGGTCAGATTGTCGGCCTACTGACACGGGTCAGATTGTAGGCCTACTGGAACTGGTCAGACTGTCGACCTACTGAAACTGGTCAGATTGTCGACCTACCGACACTGGTCAAATTGTCGACCTACCGACACTGGTCAGATTGTCGACCTACCGACACTGGTCAGATTGTAGGCCTACTGAAACTGGTCAGATTGTCGACCTACCGACACTGGTCAGATTGTAGGCCTATCGACACTGATCAGATTGTAGGCCTACTGAAACTGGTCAGATTGTCGGCCTACTGACACGGGTCAGATTGTAGGCCTACTGGAACTGGTCAGACTGTCGACCTACTGAAACTGGTCAGATTGTCGACCTACCGACACTGGTCAAATTGTCGACCTACCGACACTGGTCAGATTGTCGACCTACCGACACTGGTCAGATTGTAGGCCTACTGAAACTGGTCAGATTGTCGACCTACCGACACTGGTCAGATTGTCGACCTACCGACACTGGTCAGATTGTAGGCCTACTGAAACTGCTCAGATTTTAGGCCTATCGACAGTGGTAAGATTGTACCTAGATATTTAACTCATTATCTTTCTTATAAGGTTTATGATTGAGTTTTACTAAAACGCCAAAGCTCTATGACATGTCTATATCATAAAGGCGCCAGAATGATATGGCTAAATTTGTCAAAAGACAGCGTCTCTATTAAATTACTGTTATTTCTTTGCTGGGAATGTATAAGTTATTTAGAGACAAATCAATATATAATTAGATGAGTATCAAACACAAAGAGGAAAGCCTGGGTAATGGTGAAAGCACAGATGGGGTTCTGACCCTAATCAGTACAATCTAACCAACCTCACGTCTTTCTCTCTCTCACAAAGATTGAGCCCTTTCTCTGACCCCTGCAAAAATCTCATCGATATTCCGCTCCGGGTGTCATTTTTTCGGTAAAGTCATTGTATGTGCCGGAAACCACATCGTGAAACTGTCATCATCAAAACTTACTTTTCAAAGCCAGTTTCAAGACGAGGGATATAAATACCAATTAATAAAGAACATATTGGCGAAATGTTGGAGAAACAGTTTTCTTTCACTGAAATTAGAGAGCAGCCCCTCCCCTCCCCAACCCCAAGATGAATTTATCAAGGTGAAATCCTCAAAACTACTCAAGCTCAATCGGACCCACACGGTTAAAATTTAAACATGCTTGCTTTTGGAAGCGAGTTGTGAAGATTTTAGTTATGGGTGTTCAAAGATGCTCTACCAACCACTCTATCAATCAAACGGTTATCGGCCACAGTTTGGTTTGTGTTCTAACTGGCTAGTTTTAAGATGCGATAATTAGCAAACTGATTGTGTGTTTGTATGATCGAAGTTAAATAGTGACTTGTAAGACTCGTGTGTAGTATGGCGCCATTATTCCTTGTGGCAACATTATTGGTTGTATAAATACAGTCTAAAATGGAATTATGAATAATAACAGAATGGCTATCTCAACAGGTCGGCTTATACAGTTACACTTGTTTATTCTTGAGAGTGACATCAATCATTTATCGCCGGTCTAAATGACAGGTTGGAGAACATGGAGACAAACGGAGTCTCCAAATACCGATTACGGAGTCTACCCGGTCGTATGATAACTTCATTTCGGACTGTGTGTCTTCACTTTTGTAACATGAGATTATCTCACCCAATTACACATGCTACAATAGACCATCCGATAGATACACCAGGACGTATTATCTGAGAGAAATCAAACGAGTTTACATGGCTGCATAATAATTTCAATTCGGACTGTGTATATTACAAGAGATTCTCTCAATGAATAAACATACAACAGTAGATCATCTTCAAGAAACACCTGACGTATTATCTCTGTGAGAAATACGACCAGTCTGCAACAAACGAGTTTAGATGGCCGAATAATAATTTCAAATCGGGCTGTGTGTTTTCTCTTATATTATATCAGAAGTCTATTTAGGGGATAGACTTCTGATTATGTGTATACAAGAGATTGTCTCATTTAATTAAAACATAGTACGTACAGTACATTAACTGTACTACAGATACCCATGTAAATTCTCTTAGTGACCAATGTGGTCAATCAGTATATATGTATAACTAGTACCGGTACACGATGTTTGAATACTGTGTTATATAAAAGAGCGAGCAATTCGAAGAAAACACCTGAATTTACCTGAAACTTCAGTACAATATTAAGTATCGATATTTCATTGACCGCGATATATGATGCTTATTTTATTGATTTTGTGCTGAATGTACTCAAGAAATGTTTAAAACTCTCTGTAAACTTGGGTTTCATACTAATGAGAAAAACTAGACACCGGTAGGCTATAGGTGACGAAAGCTCGTGTTGTTCACAAACAACTAACTACGTGGTGATGTCTTAATTTTTTTCTCACTGAATGTATTTGTTAGTTACTACTAATTGAGAATTTTTGTGGGCTTTTGTTTTTTCAGCTGACTTTTGAAGTTGTTCAGAAAATCAGAATTTTTCCGTCTCCATATTCCAGTAATGTAGTCCAAGAGATAGTTTGTAAATAAACCGAAATAGTCACTGTGTAGCGAAATAGAGAGGTTAGAGCTATCTATCTATTTAGTTAGATCGCTGGTTCGTTTGAATCAACAAATCACGCTGCACCATGTAATGACGTCAAGATTGGCTGGTTGCTTTTTGATTCGAATGGTGCATTCAGTTATATAAACTATGAATTCCAGAATAAGTTTGTAGATGTTTAAGATTATAATGACGTTTGCCAGCCGAGATGCCAGCTGATTCTCGACATCCAATAGACTTAGACTGGGTTATTTTCAAAATATTGCATGACAATCATCGTCTAAAATACAGACATATTCGGTGATAAGAAAGACCAATGAATAATTTTAATTCCAATCTCAGCAGGGTGGTTTAGAGAGGGACTTAATAAACGAGGTTTGTTGTATAAATATGTCAGTTTGTTGCTCCTAAGGGCGATATCCATCATTTATCGCCCAGCAAACTGACACGTTAAAGCACCGGAGACAAATTGAGTTTGGCGTGTCTTGTATTCTGGAACAGATATTGGGTACTTGGGATCGCATAAATAATAAGTTCGCTTAGGACAAACGCCGGCATCATCCATGTGTATAACTCGAGATTTCAACAATGAATAAAACATGAAAGAGATTGATTGGTTGGTTATAGAATAATTGGCGTTTGCCAGTTCCTTTATGGGCTGATATACGCCACACCTGTAAGAGAAAATGAAAATCGACAGGAGATAAAATAAGTGGTCTAATTAAATGACGCGCCACAGACTTCTCTAAATTTTTATTTTTTACTGGTTTTAGTTTAATTTGTTTGTCTTTTAGATGTCAGGATAACAGTAATCTCGTTATTTTTGGGTTTACACGTTCTCGAAAAATAGAAATAATTCTAAAACAGATTTTAGGTGACGCTAGAACCGAACCCGCGCCCCAGAGTAGGACACCTATCGACAGCACAAAATTGCCGGTGGTCTCATCGATTTAGAGTTTTAAAAATATGTCAGTTATGTCCTCTTTCGTTTCATATTCGTTCTGCAATCGTTCTCCAAATACTCAAGCACAAATTCCTCTGTCTCTTCATCAAGTTGAAATTGAGATTAGTTTTAGGTATTTTTCGAAGAACCGGAGAAGAGGAGAAAACCACAGGGCGGTTGTACTAAAATCAATATGATTGAATCGAATTGGAAGTGTATGATTCTTTGACCTTTTACATTGATTGCTTGATGTTTTACCCCGCACTCAAAGATCATTTCACTTTTTTGACGGCGTTACCAGGCATGGTGGGGAGAAAACCGGGGTCTTTGTCCGGAGGAAATCCCTGACCTTCGGCGAGTACCTGGCAACTCTCGAGGAGTCATTCAAAACATAATAACCACATACATTGTAGATACTGCCATTTGCAAGGAGTCCAATTAACAAATACCTTGTTCCCCAGAGATGGCAGGTTAAACCAGAATACCACATGGTACTTTTCGCACCAGTAAAATAAACATCTCCTTTAAGTACGGAGAACTGTAACTTATTCACCCCCCGGCTGTTTGAGGTATACCCGGGTGGCAGGTAGAAACATACCAGGGTGCTGAATGGTATCAAAACTGACCTGACCATATCGTGTCTGCAGACAAAAAGGCTCATTCTTCACAGTTATAACCCACTTTAGTACAAGAGCAAGGTACATGTCAGCTTATTACGAATTAACGGGTATGACCATGCCGCCAAACACGCGGAAACAGGTATATATACACGTAGAAACAAACCGAACACGTATACTTTGGAAAGCTGATTTGACGAAGCCATGTCGGCAATGAATCTGATAAACAGTTGAAAGGTGAACCGCCTTGCATTTAAGCGTAATCTTTTAAAAATCCGTGTGTCAAGAGAAGTATCTGCCTGGATTTGACAACTCCTGCCTCTTGGAGGTACATTGTTACAGAAAACCACCTACAAAGTGCTGTGACATCTTTATTTATGGTCGCCAGATTTATCTGATATAAGACATTTCCAACTGTTAACAATGGCTTCAACGCACCAGAGATTTTTCTATGATATCGATAAATTTAACTCTGCTCAGAAAGCAATAAAGCTTATTCCTTTTAATTAAGAATTGTAAACTGTAAAGAGTTTACGTATAATTGGAGTAGAATTTTTTGTGAAGAATACCATTCTACCTTATGGAATATGCAACGCACCTGATATGTTTCTATGATATTGGTAAATTTAATAAAGACGGACGTAATTAGAAGAAAACATAGTCCGTTTATTTCAAAATCGTACACTGTAAGGATAACGTATTGAAGTAGAGGCTTTTGCGAGGAATTCCATTGTATTTGGAAAATTCCTCGGTATGCGTTTTATCCAAATAGGAACATCTCATATTCAATGAAACATACTGATGCTAAAATAAGATTCAAAATTGTTACTTAGTACTGTGTTCATTTGCTTACGCCACTTTTTGTTTACACATTTTAAGCGGCTTTTGATGGTTTCGACTCCCATCAATCGTTGTTTAACAACTGTATCTTGGTCACTCTGAGATCTGAACGTTCAGAGCGGAACAGCAGATGGCAGGGATCCCGTACAAGTAAAATAAACATCTCCCCCTAAAGTATTAGAGAAGTACTTAATGGAAATGGCAGTAAATAGATCTTCTTGGGTGTTACAGCGCATAGAGACAGATAACTGGTCTATGGCGTGAAACCATCCGACTGGTCCAAGGCCTTAAACGACACGACAACAGACATGAGTTTCATGTGAAAGAACAAACAGTTATAATTGGTAAAAATTATATACTTGTACCTGTTTCACAAGCGATACAATTGCTTTTAACTGTGGTTTGGTACAATCTGGTAAGGTGTGATTTCTCGTATTTTAAACCTCAAATATTTCGACCTTCTTTCGAGGTTTGCTAAGAAAACTTTCGCCAAACTCTTGGAAAATATAAAATCTTATGTTTTACATTAAAGCGACGATAAGTGTGTTATATAAATTCAGATGTTTTCATAATTCCAATTGTCAAGAGAAGTTAGGCGGTTGATGTACCTTGAAAAAGCAAAAAGGAATGACGCTGAAATAAAACCGAACCGAGGTTGTGTACTACATGTACTAACGGACAAAATTGAAAAAGCCGGGATGTATGAGTACATTTGAGGATCTCAACGTAAATCTCGAAATTAGGTATTAGCGGAAAGTCTTATCCCCCAAGTATTTGGCAGCTCATACGACTTTAAAGACAATGAGCTATTACAGAGACGTAATACTTTCTCAGTTTTGAGTAGCAAATTTATCCCAGGTCAATACATCTATCATCTCAATCTATGTGGTACCTTGCAAGAGAACCAGATGCAATAAGTGATGGACTTAACAATGGCCAAAGCGAGGTTCTGATCCAAATCATTACAAACCCATCACACTCATCTCGACAAAATGTATAGTTGTCGCAATATGATTCCTTTTAACGGCATTAGGTCTATCGAATCATGGTCCGAAATTAATGAATGCCCATGATTTATTTACCGAACAATATCTGGTGAATATTTCTGTCTCCAATCTTCAAAAACAAAAAACATCTGACAAAAGTAACAGTTTTATTTAGAAAATGACATCTGGAATATTGAGATCATCCATGTACATTCAGAGGGGATATGACATCTTGGTATGTGATCACAGAAACGATTTCTTTTATCTTAACCATGAAGACAAAGCTTTTGGTTAAGAGCCGTATTACTGGTCTGTAATGTGGCTGGTCACAATTTTAAGACACGCCAGATCGATATAGGATGCGATGGTGGAATGTCTCTAGCGCATGACAGCAATATAATAAACGGATTTCTTCATTATTACTCTAGTGATTGACGGAAATCAAATCAATGACTTTCGGATTGACAAGAATACTATAAGCTATAAATGAAAAAAAAACAATAATAACTTTAGCTCAAATTTCCACAAACGATAAAAACAAAAAGAACGAAACACATGGCATAAAATAAAGTGAAATTTGATAAAATGCTTCCATGTTCTAGAATGTATTTCACGTACCAGTAGGATTATGAAGAGTAAAATGTGTCTTTCCATATATCTTTTAATGTTTACGTGAAATGTTCGTTTTGTGCATACGTAATACGTTAACAAAGAGAACCGAATGTTTCTTCCAATCTTTCACAATTTCATAAAAACTGAAACTTGAATCGGATTAAATCTACAAGTTAAGGTTATAAAAACTATAGAAACGAGTATTAATCCAGCTAGATAAAGTTCCTTCTCTCTTGCATGCTTGTGTTACCGAAAGATTTAACGCTTTAAAGTACATTTTCATGGAAATGCTACAGTTTATCCCCACTTAACCTCAACATCTCTTAGCCAAATCCGATTTGACAGAGATTTTAAAGAGGATTATTTGTTACACAAGCACAGTTGGTTTTGAGAGCTGCTATAACCTAGATTCTAGAAAAACACACGCTATACGTCATACCCGTGTTATTTGTCCTTTTTGAATTGCAATACATACATTGTACATGTACTCGAACATAAGGTTTGAGTTTATTTTATGAACAAGTCGTCTTCTCTACATGGCCGTTAGCGTTGTTGTAAACCTTCAGGAGAAAAAACAATATAAACACAATTTCTCAATTTGTGACGTCAGACAATTTCCTAGAAACACGCTCTCTCTCTCTGTCTCTCGTATCCTTGAACTGACCTCTAAGAGAAAAAGCAGGCTATGGCTCAGTTTAGAAAAGTGCCTTTGTATTGATCTCTTAATTCCCAGTCAAATGACCATATCAAAGTTGCTGGTCGAATTTGATATTGGAAATGGCGCACTAACATGTAGCTGAAATTTGTGATTGAAACAGTCAGAAAGGTTTAGCTAGCTTGAACAATAGCTGCGATTCCCATTAGAAATTTGGACCTACCATCGATCGATCAATGCATCTGGTGATCTGGGTTTGAAGGTGATGATCTGGTTTGTATTGGTTATATACAAACCTACAACTCTTTAATTTGTATAAAGAGTTTGTCAACTATGTTTTCCACGTTTCTCTACAAGTCAAATGTCTAAGCCGTTTAGTGTTAGCGTCTAGTCCCAAACTAATGGATCGTTCGTCTCTGTTATTTAAACTTTTCGAACCCTTCTTAGTTTGTTTAAGCCAAGAAATGTATGCTATTTCTCGTCAACGCCAACCATTATAAGTATTTCCATGAACCCAAACCCTAGTATTGTGTTGGCAATATGAATATATGAAAAAGCTCGAATATAGCCTGCTCTTTCTGAAACCACAAATTTGACATTTTCCCCGAGATAATGTCCAAATTAAAAACCCGAACAAAATATCACTGACATTTAAAGACCCTCCAGCCGAAACCTTTAGGATATTCATTGCTCTAGCGGCGTCAATCGAATCTTCACGCCAACAGGTTTTTCTTCTAACAACCGTTGGCAGATAATCGATACCTATTGCCACCTTCCAAGCGGTATTTTTATATTCCTTACTACATGGACGGTGTTTAAGTTCTATCAAAGAAGGACATCGACTACTAACAATAGGCCTACATCATTTCTGGTAGAGACATGCCATTTCCAGAATTTCCAGATTACACAGTAGTTTAATTTTCAGACAAATTTAATTTAAGCGTTTGATTGATGTTTTACGCAGCATTCAAGATTATTTCAATTAATTTAAGGGCGGCGTTACCAGGTTTTATGGTGAAGGAAAACCTGAAATGAACAAACCGAACTCAGGATTTGTTCACTTATTAGCCTAACTCTAAGAGAAAATGTTTAGTTTGGCTTACACTGATTTAAATCAGCACGTTATTAACTGTTTCCAATTACCTTCGGGGGCCTGGGGGGTCCAGTGGGTTAGAGTGATCGTCCCTCAGCCCCATACAGATCTTCCATCGATGCGACGAGGGTTCGAATCACACTCAGACCAAATGAAAGTTTTAAAAAATTCTGAGGGGATTTTTCACTCCAGGTACTCGCCGAAGGTCGGGGGTTTCCTCCCTCACTAAACCTGGCACACGCCGCCATATAAGTGAAATAATCTTGAGTGCGGCGTAAAACATTAATGAATGAATCAATCAATCCAGTTGGTTCAAGTCGGTATCCAACAATAAGATAAAATTCGTCAAGGATGTCAGAATTCCTTCCACTTCCAATTCTTTAAAGGCCGCTGATAAGGTACCATCGTGTGTAAACAGCTAGTGTAACCTCGGCTAGCCACTAAGTTAACGATATAGCCGCCAAACCAATTCCTGGTCGGTGTTTACTTTATAGCAATGGTCCAATGCCCGGGTCAATGAGTCTGTTATTGCCCTGCTTACCCAAAATAGGCGAACAGTTGCCTGGTGGTAAATAATCAATATCTCTCTAATGAGTTTTATATTCCCTGGTGTTAGCAGGTACCCAAATACTTCTCCACGAGTTCACCTAAATGGTTATTTGAATGGAAGCAGGGGTCTTTTGTTGCATTTTCCCCTGTCGTATGGAGAACAGGGTACATCCTGGAAATTCATGTCGTTTAACTTAGCAAAGATAAGGGAAAATAACTGCGGATTGATATAGGACAATGAATGAAAAATGTCCCCGCCTCTTCCTCCCATGTCAAAATAGATGTACGCTTAGTGGTAACAATGGTCATGAGAATAACCGAAAGTCTAAAAATATGCCGCAATAAGATTAGGCTTCGTTGGAACATATAGATCTGCTGCAATATCAAATAAAGTTAAGATATCATATTTTGCACCCTAACACGTAAAATTGGCGTTTTGATTGATTGATTGATTGATTGATAGATTGATTGATTGATTGATTGATTGATTGATAGATTGATTGATTGATTTATGGCAGCATGCAGAAAATCATATTACTAATGTTTTAACAATATTCCTACGTTAAAATGAATATATATCCATCGCCCCTCATCGCCTATCAAATCTCCTCGCCGGAAAGGTTTTCTCCAAAAATTATATGACATATGATAGATACCGTTCGTCACATTTGGTGTTTTCTGTCCATTCCTCTATAGGGAACCATTGAAATAGTTCCTGTTTTTATTTTACTCTTTCAAAACAAGGGCCAACTGGTAACTTGGGATTTGTCAGTCACCTTCGGCTTTTTGAGAACACTGATCTCTTAATGCTTTCAAATTCGGTTTAGGTTTCTTAGTAACCAATTTTTGACAAAGGGCTTAGTTGCGAGTTTAATGCCTTGATTGGAAAACTTTAAGGACATTAAACTTAGAATGGACCTTTTGAAATGTTAGGATTTATTTTATGGATTAATTGAATACCGAAAAGTTAAAATCAACTGTTAACTGATTGATACCTCGACCCAATGAACGGCTCCGGATACAATTCTAGAAGCTGATGTATATTTTTAAACACTAAAACACACGTGTACAGGGAAAATCGTCTTGTCTAAAATAACCATGGAGGCAAGTTTCTTATTGTGTTAAACAGGGCTGATGTATACGTGTACATTCAGTTGTTTTTTGAGACGATCTCTCGATAAACAAGTACTCCTCCTTGCAAAACGTCTAGCTGACCACGTATTTATCTTATCCAGAACATCGTTCTCAAGATTTGTTTTTTTACTATGTTAAGCATGGACACGGTGTGAAAACGATCTTTGCAAATGAATTAAAACTTTGAAAGTTGCAATTCGCGAAATTAACACATGTGAGTGTATTGATCGGGAAGTAACCATTGTGAGTGGCTCCTTATCGGCTCCCTTTTAAATATTGGCAACTAAAAATACGCAAATCCTGGTTCTAGACCAGATTGTGTGAAATGACACAAAGAAGTTCCACTGGATTTTCATGCATACAATTACCCTGTAAGACGAAATAAACTAAAAGGTGCATATTTTGGTACTATTTAATTTCTAGGCGTTTTTCTAAAACCAAAGAACAAGATTCGCATGGCTACAGGAGTCAACCCATACTCAAAATGAAAACTGTAAGTGGGGTCACATTTTAATGCTGACGAACTATAAGTTGTAAATGTATCCGTGGTATTGCCTTTTTGACCTCAAGGTCATTGACTAACAAATCTCCAACCTATCTAATATATTCATCTCGTTGTCAGCCGTCCATCAAATCGCCAAGCTGTCGATCAATTCGCAAAGCCAGGAGATTTTTCTTCTGATCTGATTTGCTATATAATCGATATCTATCTCTCTTGTCCGAGTCCAGCGAGTGGAATTATATGTTCCTTGGTCCAAAACCTCTACTCATACTATTAACAAAAGACATCTGCCACTTACCAAATACTAAAAGCTTTCTTAACGTTATAGCAGATGGCTGAAAAATAGAGCTTTTCCAGGAATTAGTTTTAGTATTCCACGAAAGGTCTCAAGGTAGATAACTCTCCGAACATCTTCTCACCATCCCTTCCTATAGCTTACGGGTTTATACCAAACGTTAGTTTTCTCACCTATCAAGACATCATTACTTTTAATCGCCGTTTGTGGAAGAGTTACCAGATACTCCCCGAAGGTCGGTGGTTTCCTCCTAGCCAAGTAACCGGTTTCCTTCACCATTCAATCAACGCCGCCAAATAAGTGAAATAATCTTGTGCGCGACGTCAAACATTAATCAATCAATCAACGATCACTAACCTGAGTGATAAAGCGTTCTCTATAAAGATAGCGTCTGTATGGCGAGTGAATATTACAATAAAACACCTCGGATTTTGTGGGCTACATATAATAACGATTTTCGTTTGGCGATAAAGTTATATTATGTGTTTGGTGTAAACTGGTTTAGCCAACTGAATCAGTAAATTAACCATAATGGTTAATGGAAATGACCGGCTTTGCCAAGATTTAACAAAATAAATTGACAGGCTACAGCCAAAGAATCGCAGCATTTTTTTACTACATGTAGTTTTCTTTCCTTAATGAAATTGGTTTAGAAGCTTTCGAAACTGGCTTAGTTTCCCGGTATAGGAGCATACACTTGGCCTCAAGGCATTTGTCATCGTCTCGAGTAGTTGGAGATATCCAAACTCTGGGGCATATTGATATGTGTGGTATATTGATGACGTGTGGCATCATCACTTTGGCCACAGAGTTTGGATATCTCCGACTACCTCTCACTTTGGCCACAGAGTTTGGATATCTCCGACTACCTCTCACTTTGGCCACAGAGTTTGGATATCTCCGACTACCTCTCACTTTGGCCACAGAGTTTGGATATCTCCGACTACCTCTCACTTTGGCCACAGAGTTTGGATATCTCCGACTACCTCTCACTTTGGCCACAGAGTTTGGATATCTCCGACTACCTCTCGAGACAATGTATGATCAGTGGAATGACCCACGCCAATAAACGGAGTGACCCTATGTTTATCTAAAGGTTTGAAGAAGATAGGTCTTTGTCAAAACTCTCGGATATGATTCTCTGTTTTTTGGGAAGCTTTAACATCTTACCATGACTGACTTTGCAAGATCACGTGTCCATGGAAGTCAATAACAGCTCCTAACGAAACACAAATCGAACAACGCGGTTCAAAAGTCTCCCGATTTCTCGTTGAACGCTCACGAATCCTAATTGATGGACCATGCTGTGGATATCGATGACCTCGTTTGAACACTATAACGAACTCTTTCATGGGTTAGTCTGAGGGTGAATTACCTAAGAGCTGTCTAAGAAGATAAGGATGGCTGCGTTAAGACTGCATCCGAGCGTGGAGAAAGTCATTATTCATTGTTTTCTTTGTAGTCTTTGGCGGAAGTGACCCCATATAGCCCATCTTATAGAATATCAAAGTAAAAAACAACAACAAATATGCACAAGACTAATTATAGTATAAGTCTGTATCTAAAGCTTACTTAAACTCTCCATAAACAGTGTTTTCTAAAAACACACAATTTCTTGCTGATTTGAGATTAATTAGTTTCACCAACAACACGAAGATTTCTGAACGCTGTCGATCAATGGAAGCTTGGCGAATTGTAATATCATTAAACAAACTCTTTCTGGATTTACAACTTCTGTTATATTTAGGCGCAAATCCAGAAAGAGTTTGTTTAATGTTATACTTCCAACTTCTATATGCCCCTCAAACAAGAATTGTAATATGTTACATAGAATCTAGAACATGGTACAGCAGATCATTGGGTTATAGTAAAGCAAAACGAGGCGTCGTTTAACCCACAAGTCGTGATGTTGACATGGTTGCCTTTGTGATACACCCGAAATCTTTTAGCCCTCATATTTGTCTTGCTTGGTGATAGCTGTAGGTGTACGTGTGCACAACTTTGGACAATACCTAAGACTTTCTTCGCAATGTTTCTATATATCGCCAAATGGTCTCCCAGTTTATCTAGGTTTACGATAACTGCATAGTGCTGCCGAAATGTACAAAAAATCACCAGCTGATTCAAAGTTGCGTTTGTTTTTTTTTTGTCTTATCTAGTTTTACCTGTGTACCTTAGTAGTAAGCATGTCACTGCTGTCCAGTTTCGGTAGTCACTTTAGGCCAGTTTCGTCCGTCACTTTAGGCCAGTTTCGGTAGTCACTTTAGGCCAGTTTCACTTTAGGGCAGTTTAGTCGCTTTAGATCAGTTTTTTTTATAAAAAGTCAGCATGAGAACTATCTTAAGAATGTATGTATAGGTTTTTAAAAAAAAAATAAATAAAAAAATAAGTATATATATGCAAAATAGTGTATAGTGGTGTAACAACGGTCAAAGGGAGATAATCCTGGCCTGGAATACTTATTTGAGTTACCTGCCTTGGTCGTGTCGACATGTCTGGGCCCTGTTGTGGTTTTTCGATCTAGCATGTCTAGGCAAGTTTGTATGATCGCCCCGAACAAGTCTGGGCACGCTTTGTAGATTCTTTTTATCATGTTTAGACACGTTGTGTCCTTGTGTTGAAATCTACTTTCCGTCAAACAAAGATGGCATAGCCAAAACATTGACTCTAACGGGTGCTTCTTGTAGGCGTCTGACTGAATCTTTTGATATCACTGAACAGTGTTTAACTATGAACAAAAGAAGTGAAAATCACATTTTGCTAGCCCAAGACGTATATTTACCTGTGAGTGAATATCTGGATGGAATTTTGATTCATATTCGTAAATGGAAACCCGGATTTTACACCGCTGAAAAACACGATCAAATGGAGATAATCCGAGGCTAGAATACTTTGAGGTATTGGAAGAGTTACATCCCTTGGGTACTGCGGCGATTCGTCTTTAAACGGGGATTCCCCACGTAAAACCCAGGCAGGTCTTATTGCACCACCGCTATGAAATGGGGATTTCCCATGACGTCAGGAGAACAGTTTCGGCCGTCGCTTTAGGATTGTCAAGTGATAATGATGAGGGTTGATAGTGTTTCTATTATTAACTCTATAAATATATACTCCACATGCGTCTATTGAGAGATTGTGTAAAGCTATAATCGATTATACATCGGTTAGCTAGTAACACTAAATAAATACAAAGAATGATATTACAGTAACTGTAACCAGCATGTTTATCGTTCTAATTACCTGGCACCCCGACAAGTCTGGGAGGGTGATTACAGTTATTACAGCCGGCATAATGGTTTAGAATGTAGAAAATTAAACATCGCGATTAAGCTTTATATACTATGAACAAAGAACAGACTTTTAGAGATACCCTCACTAACCGATAGGGAAAATGGTGTAGGTTAAAATGTACACGAGCCAAACAGAAAAACATATAGAAACATAGTCACACAGGAGACTAATTATTCCAGATTTAGAAAGTAAGGAAATGAAACATCTGAGATGACAACTGTCAGTGTCCATTCGCTGCTAGGATAGAAAATGACCTGTGAAATGTTCTTAAAGTATGTAACCTTACTACCACTAACAGACGCCCTGCGAGCGTTAAGCGGGCGCCGGACGTTAAGCGGGCGCCGGGCGTTAAGCGGTCGTTCCCGGGCGTTAAGCGGGCGCCGGGCGTTAAGCGGCCGTTCCCGGGCGTTCATTCAAGACGAAAGGCAGTATGTAAATGACCAAAGACATGACTAACTCGACATTCTATTTATAGTTCAACATCTTTATTGAGTTAGGCTATGTAAAGTCAAAACTATATTAACAAATTTAAAACATATATATAAAAATTTTATGTTAAGGTTAGATTTAGTCACTGTCCACATTTTCTTGAGTGTCAGAGTATGTGGCTGGTAAAAGATCGTCAAATAAGGGTTTCCTCATTTTTATAGCGTTATACAGGGCCTCTTTCGGTGATAAGTCAAAATTGTCTTGAAGTGATTGTTTCGTGGCCATAATTTTTTTATGGATTGGATCTTTTTTCATAGACTCTAAAAGCAAACTCTCTTCGTTGTATAAAGACATCAGAGTATTTGTTATTTTTGGCCTCAAAGTTTCGTAGTCACCATTTTCTGCATCGATAGAGTCAGTTGTTTCAGGGATGTGCTATTCGATCGCCTTGGTTACAAGATTATCCCACATCGTTGTGGATGCCTTTCCGTTTTCCTGTGACTCTTCCTCAGCCGAGGAAAAGCTTTCACTTTCCTGTGATTCTTCCTCCGTTGACGACAGAGTATTTTCATCTAAGGTCTCTTGACTTGCACAACTATCCGCAGAATCATTGTTTTCTGACTCTGTGATTTTCGTTACATTGTCGTTGAAGTGATGGTTCCCATATTCTGAGGAAGTGTTTTGATCTTCATTGTGACTTTGAAGTGATGTTGTATGATGGTTATACCTATCCTGATGACGCCGCATATCATGATCCCGAGTAAAAGTTTGACCACATTCGGTGCATGTAAACAGTCCCATGTCTAATGTACGGCACTCGACTGACTAATAATATTGGTATAGTGAGATGCACTTCTATATAGCATATAACAGACGCCCGGCGGGCGTAAAGCGGCCGTAAGTAATGCTTAAGGTAATGGTACGAATAAACTTTCATCTTGAATGAACGCCCGCTTAACGCCCGGGAACGACCGCTTAACGCCCGGCGCCCGCTTAACGCCCGGGAACGACCGCTTAACGCCCGGCGCCCGCTTAACGTCCGGCGCCCGCTTAACGCTCGCAGGGCGTCTGTTAGTGGTAGTAAGGTTACATACTTTAAGAACATTTCACAGGTCATTTTCTATCCTAGCAGCGAATGGACACTGACAGTTGTCATCTCAGATGTTTCATTTCCTTACTTTCTAAATCTGGAATAATTAGTCTCCTGTGTGACTATGTTTCTATATGTTTTTCTGTTTGGCTCGTGTACATTTTAACCTACACCATTTTCCCTATCGGTTAGTGAGGGTATCTCTAAAAGTCTGTTCTTTGTTCATAGTATATAAAGCTTAATCGCGATGTTTAATTTTCTACATTCTAAACCATTATGCCGGCTGTAATAACTGTAATCACCCTCCCAGACTTGTCGGGGTGCCAGGTAATTAGAACGATAAACATGCTGGTTACAGTTACTGTAATATCATTCTTTGTATTTATTTAGTGTTACTAGCTAACCGATGTATAATCGATTATAGCTTTACACAATCTCTCAATAGACGCATGTGGAGTATATATTTATAGAGTTAATAATAGAAACACTATCAACCCTCATCATTATCACTTGACAATCCTAAAGCGACGGCCGAAACTGTTCTCCTGACGTCATGGGAAATCCCCATTTCATAGCGGTGGTGCAATAAGACCTGCCTGGGTTTTACGTGGGGAATCCCCATTTAAAGACGAATCGCCGCAGTACCCAAGGGATGTAACTCTTCCAATACCTCAAAGTATTCTAGCCTCGGATTATCTCCATTTGATCGTGTTTTTCAGCGGTGTAAAATCCGGGTTTCCATTTACGAATATGAATCAAAATTCCATCCAGATATTCACTCACAGGTAAATATACGTCTTGGGCTAGCAAAATGTGATTTTCACTTCTTTTGTTCATAGTTAAACACTGTTCAGTGATATCAAAAGATTCAGTCAGACGCCTACAAGAAGCACCCGTTAGAGTCAATGTTTTGGCTATGCCATCTTTGTTTGACGGAAAGTAGATTTCAACACAAGGACACAACGTGTCTAAACATGATAAAAAGAATCTACAAAGCGTGCCCAGACTTGTTCGGGGCGATCATACAAACTTGCCTAGACATGCTAGATCGAAAAACCACAACAGGGCCCAGACATGTCGACACGACCAAGGCAGGTAACTCAAATAAGTATTCCAGGCCAGGATTATCTCCCTTTGACCGTTGTTACACCACTATACACTATTTTGCATATATATACTTATTTTTTTATTTATTTTTTTTTTAAAAACCTATACATACATTCTTAAGATAGTTCTCATGCTGACTTTTTATAAAAAAAACTGATCTAAAGCGACTAAACTGCCCTAAAGTGAAACTGGCCTAAAGTGACTACCGAAACTGGCCTAAAGTGACGGACGAAACTGGCCTAAAGTGACTACCGAAACTGGACAGCAGTGACATGCTTACTACTTACCTTGTGAAATTAAAAGATTCACATGCAAGCAATACGGAATTTGTCAGTGTGTGTTTACGTCATGTTTCAAGAATATTTAACATGGTTGGCACGAGATAGTTCTCCAGATCATTTTCTGACTGGGTTTCCACTCGAACGACCTATGTGGAATGGTTGCCAGTTACCACCGGAAGGTCGTGGGTTTCCTCCGGGCATAGAGCCAGGTTTCCTCCCACAATAAAACTGGCAACGCCGCCATATAAATGAAATAATCTTGAGCGTGGCGTAAAACACCAAACAATCAATCAATCCAGATCATTTTGGAAAGACCGAGTTTAACTAAAACTGCAGAGCTCGCCTCATTCCTGGTGTCCAATATATTCTGACTAATCAGCTATTGACTGCTGGATCTGTTCCATTGTAATTACATTGGACACAGGTTTGCCGATCAGTCAGACAGACTAATGGTGTTATTAGTACCTCGATCTGACCAGCCTTGTCCGCTGCCAGATTCCCTCGAATTAGCTCAATCATTTTGGACATATCCATTCCGCCTCTGGTGAAACGGCGGGTCATCAGTAACTCAGTCCAAAGATGGATAGTCTCTCAGTTCAACATAGGACCTCCATCGATGTGTCGCGGGTGCAGATCTCTCAGTCAATAAAAAAAAAATACGATCGCCCTTAGTGGGGGAGTTGAGAGGTACTCTCCGAAGATCGGGCACGGGGCTTGGAAGTCCATTAGGTAAGAACACTGCTCCTTCTCTACCTAAAACTGTCAACGTCGCCTTATAGATAAAATAATCTTGAATGAGTTCAAACATCAACCAATCAATCAGGCAGAATGATAAAGTGATTAGACAGATCTCAAGGTTGAAAATAAATCACCACAGGGAATGGGAATATTTATTGGCTTACGTTGTTTTACTGCTCTTTAGTCGAAGTAATCCCCCTCCCCAAATTGTTTGTCTCATACAAACAGGGGAGCAAATGGGTCTATATGTTTAGATTATATTGAGACAGTCACATTTCAAACACGGGAATTCCCAATAATATATTAAGCCTACCACGTAAAATCTTTGGCAGCGATTCTGATATCAGTATGATGCGCCCTGAAGCGACATCTGGTCAATATAATACCTGTCCTGAGGATCGCTCAAATTGGTTTCATTACACTACCTCGAGCTAACATAACAGAGAAGTTTGACGCACATATCATTCAGCAGAAGTAAGCCGTCAAAGAATCAAATTATGTATGCATATACATGTACAGAGAAATTTGGCTTTCTAATTCGGTATAAATATGGATTGTAGTGAAAAGAAATGTCCGTGTAGATGACATAGGAGCTGTTTGTCTCCGTAATACTAGACGTCTTCCCACAAATAAAGCGTTCAAATGTCAACTATAAGGTCAAATACGAACATTTTTCCGATTAGTGACGGAAGATATGCATATTTTCAATCACTGTTTCTTTGACACCCTGGGACCTTACTGGACGTTCGTTTAATTGTTTCAATATTTATGTGTTTAAATACATATTTACTCAATTTACAATAACAAATCACCGTGCTATATGTATATGTGTTCAGAAAGAACTTGGCATTTATCCATTTAACACAGCTCATGACAATATTTCAGTATTAGCCCGGATTATCGGTCTTACGGCGGCTGGTATTATATGGTTGCTTAAGGGGCTTTCACAATTGAGACTTTCGCCGCACGGTCAAAATACTGAAATCGACCGCACGGTGGGGATAAAATTGTTCGGGCCGCAGTAGAATCGGAAAAATGACCGCAAGAAAATAATCCATTTTACGATTGGCCGGGGCATCGTAAGGGCGTGGCAAGGTTCCCGCACGTTTTAATCCACGAATCTCTTGCGGCGAACCGCGCGAGTGACGCAAGCAACGCACGTCTAGCGCACGTGATCCGTGAGACAGTTGCGCGGAGGTGCTACGTGATTTGTTGGAACGTGCGGCGTGCAGCAATATGCATCGTACGTCATTGTTTTTCGCCGCGCACCAATGAGCGGGCGCCTTACGGCATTTTGTCAAATCGTGCGGCGATTTTGGGCTCCGCAGACGTGATTACAGTATAAAAAGGCGCATAGATCCAAAAAACCGTTAGAAAAAGAACGTCAATCCATTGAGGAAGATCACCACGATGCCGGCCAAGAAGCAGACCAAGGTAAAAGCTCCAACTGTTGTGAGATGAAATGAAGCACCCAAAAATATATACCTGTAGGACACCTGAGGGTATTTTTCGCACGGGGAACGCAAGGCGGTGCAAGACCGAGACGGCGAATCGTTCAACGGTTTACGACTGCCACAAGGTTGGCGGAACAAGAAATTTCACCGTATGGAGCATCTTACGACACAAACAAATCGTGCATCAACCGCGCGTCAAGATACAACGGTTTACGGTGAACGTACTGGCGCCCGCACGGATCAGAGGTAATAAAAAAATTCGCACGGCCGAAAATTGGATTCCATGTGCACACCAAACTTTTCTGCGGCTCTTGCGGCACAAAAATGCCGCGCGGTAAGGTGCGGTTGCCCGCAAGGAAGGCTGCGGTCCATCGTACGGAAGGCCAAAATTCATGACCGCAAGAGCCGTAAACTCGCCGTATCTCAATTGTGAAAGGGGCTTTATGTGTCTTAGGACGAACACGGAGAGAAAAAAAAAATTCGGCATGGCCCGGATTTCTCGGCTATTTCAGTATTAGCTTATCTGTATGATTTACTTTATCATATTCATCAGATATTTGTCGAATTAACTATTGAGTTTATCGTGCATTATATTGGAAGTTTTGGTCAAGGCTGCTCTTCTGCCCGGTCCCAACGGAAAAAACTAATACAGTTGATGGCTGTGTTTGGATATTGTGTGAAGAAACCCGTATTGTATCGGAAACAGGGGAATAACGTTAATATCACCCTGGATTCTCAAACCTACCCAGTAAACAACTTATCTCCAATATATCCGGTTACAGGCGTCCATAGAGACATGGAAATTTGGAATTATTCATTAATTTATTCTATACAGAGATAATATTGCTGTATCAGAATTCCATTGAAATATTCCAGGGCCCATTTTCACAAAGTTCTATTGACTAAGAGTACTCTTAGTGTATGTCTACAACATGGGGCTTAAGGTGACTCGTAAATCTTCCATGCTAAGAGCGCTTTGTGCCAGTGGGCGCTGGTCTTGATTGCAGGTTTTGAGTTTCAGTTTGATTCTACCAGAGCTTACAGCTATTTTCATCAAATACCCGATGCTCTTCTTAAACACGGGATGTAGTTAATTTAAGGTACATTTGAATTTGCTTTTATTTCAAACGTTTTCCAAACTTAATGTTGGAAGTTTTCAAATAATTTCTACCCCACAAAGCTATACAATGGCGCAATGTAAACTCCAGACAGACAAAAAACCCAAAACCAGGCGACAGCAACCCAAAACCAGGCGACAGCAACCCAAAACCAGGCGACAGCAACCCAAAACCAGGCGACAGAAACCCAAAACCAAGCGACAGAAACCCAAAACCAAGCGACAGAAACCCAAAAACCAGGCGACAGAAACCCAAAAACCAGGCGACAGAAACCCAAAAACCAGGCGACAGAAACCCAAAACCAGGCGACAGAAACCCAAAACCAGGCGACAGAAACCCAAAACCAGGCGACAGAAACCCCAAACCAGGCGACAGAAACCCAAAACCAGGCGACAGAAACCCAAAACCAGGTGACAGAAACCCAAAACAGTTCGCATATTATATCAAATTCACCAAAGAGAATCAATAATATAAATTTTCTTTATTTCCTGCATACATTCATTTAGTACAACATTTAAAAAATTGCCAATATTCTATCTACGATTTATCTGTATAATAACTACATGTTAGCCTCCTTTATTCTAAATCTCTATAAACACAACAATATATCCACATTATAATAACCCCAATATTCATATATGTCCAGTTAGTATTTTTATTTACAACTATTTTAAATTAGTTATAATTATATAATTTCATTTTGGTAACGCCAATATAAAGTCCTTCAGCGAAATGTCTAATCCGATTCTCGTTCTTATTTTTGGTAAAAAGTCATGATATAAATTTTAAAATGGATCAGAGCTTTTAAATTGACATAACATCAAAATAAAAGTAAATATATACCCAAATCCCCAAACTTAATGGTTTGACAAAATTTAAAAGTTTAACATTTTAAATATTCATATAAAAATCATCTTTCGTCTGGTAAAAAGTGCATCAAAAACTGTTTTTTTCTTACCGTGTTTTAAAAATCTGCGGATTTCTACACAACATGGCTAAAACTTCCGTGTGAGCAAATGGCTTAATCCAATGAACTATATACGTGGAATGGACGCGTTTTCATTGGCTGGTTTGGATCTGACTTTGTAAAACGTGTTGCCATTCATAGCAGTCGGAACTCCCTTCGGCTATCTTCGCTCGCTACCGGTCGGCTTTGACACGCCTCGGACAGTCTGCGCTTTTTATACGGTAAATCACAGTATTTTTAAGCTGAATAAAAATGGCGTCGAAAGTAAATATTAAAATGTTTTACTACAGACGAAAAAATAAAATAAAAATAATTATAAATTTATTAAATATCATTAATATCATTTAGAAAGATATTTATTTATATATTTTATTTAGCCCGGTAAACCACATGTTGTAGACAGACGCAGTTTCGGTACATATCAGGAATCCTCAAATGCTTCAATTATATAACTGATCGAGGCTGAAAGTTAATAAACCGAGTGTTTCGGTCCCTTACATTATCATGGGAACACTTTTGTAGGGCCCTCAAGAGGATTTGGGAATTGTACGCTTGACGGCTACCTATTTGGTCGCCATATTCAAAATGGCCTGCAGTCTATCAGAGGGTATTTCACGCACGTAAATCCCCAAAGTTATCAAACTGCATTGATAGTTGATGACCTATCTGGATCGAAATTGCATCATCACCTTGAAATGGGGGCGTTAGATGAAAATCTAATACAACCTCCATGCCACGCATATAGTTCATTGGCTAAACCTCTTAAAACCATGATGTATGTATGTAAAGTTGTATGCTCTATTTTGTAATGACGTAGCTAATACTTGTCGTGTATTAGAGTTGGTACTTATTAAGCGATTGATCTCTGCGCCAGCGCCATGTGTCCATAAGGTTTGATTAATTGATTGATTGTTGTTTTACACCGCACTGAAGACTATTTCACTTATATACCGGCGTAGCCAGGTTTAGTATTCAAGGAAACCGGACTCTTTGTCCAGAGGAAACATTCGACCTCCGGCTGGTACGGGACAACTCTTCCGCATACGGCGATCCAGTGAAAAATCAACTCGGAAATCATAAGGTTAGACAAATCCAGGGCAACGGCTCTGTGACATCATGACTCCACAAGGTGGACACCATGGATTTGTGTGGCCACGTTACAACGTTTGGCCTTATCAGCATTCGAATTAAATTGACTCAATTAAATTGACGAATTACGAGTTGGGTCAACACTTTACCATTTGTTTAAACGCAATATCAAAATATCAAGTTTTGAACCAAAGTGTCCTTCTTTTTCACAAATGTTTACAATCATTAAATAAGTGGACTTCAAACCGGTCTGCCATCTTCTATATTTAGTCTCAAATAACCTGAACCTTATCTGATTTCTCAGTCATTGGTGAACTTCCGGTGAACTGTTCTATTCTAAAACTTCCAGGCGAACAGCAACAAAACTAAAATCCCTTTTGGCCAGATCTACCAATGTGGACCGTGACAACGTCCGATGAACATTATTACAGGAAGTCTGAAAACGACTATCTACAGCTATAACTCACAGATAAACTGCCGGTTAATGGCACTACAGTTTAAATCAGCCAAATTCATGTTTCGCCCAAGAGTGGGGAAAAATGTAACGCATTCTTCGTTACTGGGTTCGTTTTCACCCCAAACTACGGCTTCGTTCACAAAAGGTTTACCGGTGCTTCTCCAGGATAGCACTCCATCCACTCGCCTCGCATCCGTTAACCAGCCATGTTCCGTGTCATATAAACCAGATTCTGGGGGAAAAGATGAGGCAGGTTAAGGATGAATGTTTATAAACTATTTCGGTTAGTATAAGGTTACACTTTCAAGAAAACTGGGAGAAACTGCATCACTGGTTTTGGGTTAAAGGAACTGGGAACCCTATACTCTCTTTGGATGTATCCGACTGAAGCACCTGTCATTCTCTTAAAAATGGGGGATTTTTGTGAGTCATGCGACGTCATGATACATCCGACGGTGAAGTTCGAAAGATCGCAAATAGCAAAACAAATTGGTCAGCTTTCAACGTTTTAGGCTAATTTCGCCTTCTAAACTCGTCCTCATTTTGCAAAGACCTCTTTTTGAACAGGTGGTTCTAACAATTTCCCTTAAATTCAGTGTAATTTTCTTTGTATACCAAGAGTTTGAATTTGCTCAAATTACCCAGGTTAGAATGTTGAAAGTTCACGTTTTGTGCGTAGTTGTATACAATACATGCATTTAAACAGCTACAATAGGAGGCACACAACAATGCGTAAAATACACATTTAATAGGCCTACGTTGGGAAGGTAATGTTGACTCACTTCTACTGAACATGTCTGCTTTTTAAAACAAGTATGTGAAGTTTGAAAGTTGAATTTGAAAGACTTTCGCAGACAATGTGTTCACCAAAATGGTTTTGTCAGACGAAAATTAAAAGGGACATAACTTTTGAACAAGCCAATAAACCGGGTGACCCTCATTTCAATTAGACTTCTTTACTTAATTCATCAAGTTGGTAAAAATTCATCAAGATGCAAGAGAAAATCTTATTTGAAATAGTACGCTATGGGATACCTGACGAACAGACAGACAGGCAGACGGAAGATCGACACAAAGGCAATACACTCCGGGCAAATTTGCCGGTATAACTTACGATATATGTTGATCAAAAAGTTCCTGATTACGTGAAATTCGCCCACAGTATTTATGTTGACCAGTGTGGCATTCTTGGAGGCACATATTTTAGCCGCATCGTCGTAGCTTAGGAAAAGTTTGTTCCTTTGGATAAAATAGCAGGAGTCGACGATCCGGTCAAAGTCACAAGGACAATGAAAACCTAGATAAAAATGGAAAATGGTTAAATAGAAAGATTTGATTTGCAATAGAAATTGATGGATTGATTGATTGATTGATTGTTTTAACCCTTGGGTGCACTTTGAGTATTTTAATATCTTTACACCATTGAACATAAGTATCTTCTGCATGGTCAAAGGTATGGTTAAACACAGTTAGGATCAATGAACTATTTACGTGGAATGGACATGTATCATTGGCTGGTTTGGATCTGACTTTGTTGAAAGCGCCGCCATTGCTGAGTGATGAGCGCGTGCATGACCGATCTGGATCGACATTGCACCATCTCCTAGTAATGGCGGCGTTCGATGCAAATCATTTGACCTCCGTGACCTCCATTGCGCGTATATAGTTCATTGGTTGATTGTTTGGTGTTTTACGCCGCGATTTTTTTCACTTTATGGCGGCGTTGCCAGTTTTATTGTGGAAGGAAACCGGGTTCTATGCCCGTATAATCCTGACTATGTCGCAATATAAGTAATTCTATTATGGGTTAGGTCAGTCAACCCATCAATTATGGGGAAAAAAACACCATATAGATTTTTCAGAGATCTTACTATCCAATGGGAAAGTACACAATACAAAAAAATAATCGAAATTGACTTACATTTCTCTAGATGTTCCACATTCTTTGTCGCTCCTGAAATATAAAAAAATACGTCCAAGTGAAATTGCTCAATAAAAATGAAGCATCAAAATTAGATTAACACGCCACTGTGTCGGAAAGACGAGGTTTAAAGGACATGTCTACTAAGTTTGTTCTGTTTTTTCCTTGAAATTCAGATTGCTAGAGAAATAAAAAATTGTCAATCTGATTATCTCAAATGAAGCATTGCAAGTGGATTTTTCGCCAAAAAGAATTCCCTGTTATTGTTGTATAATGATCCTAATCAACCGAGATTGAATCAGGCGTGCAGGAGGAAGGCGCTGGGGGTGGAGCGAACCCAAATCAATTATCATAACCACAAAAATTAAGACATTCTCTGATAAAACTCAACATCCACCGGTCCATGGAATCTTAGAAAGTTACCAATGATCATCTATAAACCTCATCTTTATTTAGAAAAAAGTAAGCATTGCGCACGTTGAAACTGACACAGTTACACTCATACAGTCCTGCTCGCTAGCCACATAGCAGAGTCGCGGTGGTGACATTACAGAAGCAGCAGAGTGAACAAACAATACACACATTGAAACCGACACAGCTACACGCATAGACTTTTGGCGGATATCCCCCTCCATAGTATTTTGGTCCCTTACATTATCACGAGAACGCTTTTGTTGGCCCCTTACACTATACTAACGTGGTATAAGTTTTATTCAGCAGAAGAACTGTCTGATCCTTCAGAATACAGAACATCTTTGAATATTCGATCTCATTAGATTATTTTTGCTTTTGTGAAAGTTAAGACATGCAATATAAAAAAATATTATTTGAAACATTTTCTATAGCTCGCACACTTTCATTCTACCATATCAATGCTAGTTTTGTTAACAACGGCTTTCCATCGAGTTTACAATATTTGTCTGACAAACTATAGTGCATGTTATCCTAGGAGATTTCCTCCTGCAAAGTTATAAGTCAAAGATCAAATGCTCATCTGAACTGTCGGAAAAACACCTGGAAACTTTATATTTAAACAATATATTTTAAAAACCATCGTTTTGGGAAAAAAAACGCTGTCCATTTTACAGTATCTACATTTCAATGATGGAGACAAAGACGTGGCGTTCTATTACAGAATGGTTGGCATCGAATCTCAAAATTTAACCAAGATCAATTTAAATTTTCAAGGGGGAGGGCCCCGGGGAGCGGCTCTCCGCCGGCCCTCCAGACCTAGCCCCTGCTTTCAAGGGGGAGGGCCCCGGGGAGCGGCTCCCCGCCGGCCCTCCAGACCTAGCCCCTGCTTTCAAGGGGGAGGGCCCCGGGGAGCGGCTCCCCGCCGGCCCTCCAGACCTAGCCCCTGCTTTCAAGGGGGAGGGCCCCGGGGAGCGGCTCCCCGCCGGCCCTCCAGACCTAGCCCCTGCTTTCAAGGGGGAGGGCCCCGGGGAGCGGCTCCCCGCCGGCCCTCCAGACCTAGCCCCTGCTTTCAAGGGGGAGGCCCCCGGGGAGTGGCTCCCCGCCGGCCCTCCAGACCTAGCCCCTGCTTTCAAGGGGGAGGGCCCCGGGGAGCGGCTCGCCGCCGGCCCTCCAGACCTAGCCCCTGCTTTCAAGGGGGAGGGCGACCCATTGGTGGAAGGCTGTTCGGATTGAGCGTCCAACGCTCTACCTACTGAGCCCCTGAGGCCCCTCAGTATATAAGGAAACTACATACCTGCGCTACATTAAAAGCCTAACGTGGAGATGCATTCTACACACTTGTTTTTGTCAAATTCCGATCTTGAAGATGCCAACTTATACAACATTTATTAAAGATACGAGTGTGTAGGATCCATGCCAGATTGCTATTTTCTAATCTACATTTCTCAAAATATCATCTGTCATGAAAAGCCTCGGAGTTTCATCAAATTTGGCGGATCGTTTTGTAGGATATCTTTCAGAACCTAAGCGCCCTGTGGCCCAAGCCTTCAGGCCCTATATATTAGAAATCATCATGCCATAAAATACTTAATGACTCTTCATTTGAGAAAAGTTATAAAAATCTGAAGATATTAAACAGCATCTCAACAGTTTTGTACTGTATTTTGTAGTGTCTATTTCTATCAGATAAATATTTTACCTGCGACTCAATTATATTTCTCCAGTCCGGGTCAAGACGATATTTTCAGTGTTGATAATCGTATAAAAGTTTAAAGAGCATAAAATGTGTTTGTGGGATGATGTATTCACTGAATTTTTGTGATTCTTCACAGTAAGAAATGTTAATTGTTATAGCCGACATGTTGATTAACACATGTTGCTAAACGCAGCTTTACGCCAGCTTTGTAAGGCAGGGTCCAGACAACACATACCTATGAAAGAAGTTGCAGCTAGGCCCTAGTAATGAAATCAAAGTTCATACACTTATGTAAATCCGAAAACGTAAGTAACTGTGTGTAGCCCGAGGGTTCTCTACAATAATCTGTCCAAAAATGTGGAGATCGAAATAATCTACCCTCTAGGTTAACCTTGTACCTCACCAAACCCCCTCCGGTTCCATATTTTGTTCATTAATTTGGGAGCCTCGGTTGGAGGGTGATGCTCTTTCAAGCCCATACTATAACAAGCCTTCTAGTATCTTCTTGGCCTGAGAAGATGGCCTTCTAGGGGAAAGTCGAGGGTACATATTACCCCTCTCAGTCCAAAGGAAAACTGTAAAAAAAAGTCTGAGTGGGCCTTTGCTAGATCGCCAGGTACCCGTCAAAGGAAGGAGTTTTCCCTCCCCCAACTGACATCTCCGCGCCGCCGTATCGCGAATTTCGGCAGTGTTAACAAGGTTTACCTATCGCCTGTAACTTGACTGGAAACAGGGTTTTGGGGTCGTCAGAAAGTGAATGTATCACTGTGGGTTAGTACAAACACATCTGAGGCAATCAATTGTAGAATGTCAGTTATACCGACTGACGTTTACACACGGAATACCAGAGCAGATAACATTAAACATTGTCTACAGACAGATACAAACGGGCCGAACACTATGATGAGGTCATCAGTAACTCCCGAATCAGTATACACGAGGCGATTGAGTGCAAAGCCAAGTGAGAATATTAGGTCCATTGATTGATTGATGTTCTGTGCCTCACAGAAGAATGAGGATTGTTTCTCTTATCAGGCGGCGTTGCGGGTTTAGTAGTTGTGGGCTCTTTCCCAGATCTATCTGCCAACTCTTCATGGGACGACGGAGCGAAAAGCTCACTCAGGAACTGTTCTATTTTTCCTTGAGCTGAGTTGGATTCGAACCCGCGACCCATTTACAGAAAACGTTTTTCGGATTATGAATATAACAATCGTCATCATCATCGTCATCATTATTATCATCGTTCTTATCATCGTTAATACCATTGATATGATCGTTATTAGGGTCGTTATCATCGATAGTATGATCGTTTTTACCACTGTTATTATCATTATCAATCGATGTAAGAAATGTTTGAAACTCTCTTTAAACGTGGGTTCCATACTAATGATAAAAAATTAAAGACATCACCACGTCCTCAGTTGTTTTAAACAACACGAGTTTTCGGCACCTGTGCCGGTGCCTTCGTCAAGTGTAACAAAAGTCAAGGTGATGTTACAGCTATATATCCCCCTGTAACACTTGACGAAGGCACCGGCACAGGTGCCGAAAGCTCGTGTTGTTTAAAACAACTGAGGACGTGGTGATGTCTTTAATTTTTTATCATTAGTATCGTTATTATCATCGTTATTACCATTATCAATATAAATATTATCATCTGAGCAAACAACTATATTTCCGTTTAATAAACCATCATCAAGAAGTTGCCCTGGCTCCTGAATATGGTTTATTAAACTGAACTAATTAAATTAATTCAAACATGTCTCGCTTTGTCATTTTTCTGGGTCCCGGGTATGTACAAAAGTCAAGGTGATGTTACAGCTATATATCCCCCTATAACACATCGCATAGCGTCCAAGTACTAGTATGTTTTAGAAACCCGGTAAAGGCATTTAACGGAACTAAATAAAGTGAGGTCAATTGTTAACAATGACATATTTTGAAGCTCGGTACGGACGATTCACAAGAACCCCTTTCAAAAGAACACGCCCATAGTATCAGTCTCTCTATATACCTATAGTATAGGCTAAAACAGGTATGTTGAATATGGGACTACTATATTTAGATTGAACGGCAAGGTCAGTAGTTTTCACATTAATAAAAAAAATAATGTTGAAAAAATATAGCTATATTAACTTAAGTATACAGGTACGTTAAACCTCATTAATCAATCAATCCAAGCAGGTGAACTTATAAGGATGTTCAAATTGATTGATTGATTGATTGATTGATTGAATACATGTGTTTCATGCTTCAAGTGACATTGCAGATGTATTAGCCAGAGGCTTGGAACAAATGAAAATTACTACTCTCCGTTTATAAATCTGATATCCCAGGACCTCACGAGGAGGGGATCATCTATATAATGAAGAGAGACCGGCCTGTAACACCTTCAACAGGTCTTACAAAACTGGCGTAAGTTACGTCGGACGTAAATCAGTGTGAAAACTATAGGAACTTACGCCTTGGACGCAACCGGTCCATGTTGTAGACCTTTGCACAAATTTATGCCAGCTTTTAAGACAGGCTACTGGTAATCACTACATATATCAATATAACGGATGCTAAACCAATCAGAACATTTCCCAATTTTCCAACATGGGACCGAGTGAGATTCGAACCCGCGACCCACGGATAACACCCAAAACTTACCATTCACTTGCTCTTGTAGAGTTTGAACCGATCGGGAAATGTCAGTAATTTGCTGGTTGGTCGCAGTCAGCATGTTGTTAACATTATCCAGGGATTTCACTTTGGTCTGAATACTGACCACATCGTTAGTCAAGTTTGAAGGAAGTTGATTCCAGTTAACCTTCAGTGTAGGTTTCGCCACTTCTAAACGTAACTTTTCTAATTCTGATTCAGCTGATTTTAATTGCTGTAAAGCTGAGTCCAGTTTAGTTTGAAGAACTGGAACAGAAACTATTTGACTCTCAGCTAATCCAAGTTGTCGTGACGTCTCTGACAACCCTTCTTGTAAAATGGTAATTTCTTTCATTAAAACGGAATTTACCAGCCATATTCCAAAACTACAGGCCGCAATAACGATGATAGATGAGATGATAGCTGGTCCGTACATCGTAGATGGTGAGCCGGATGATTGCGAGTCCTTGGCTACTTTTTTCGACATTCCGACAAAGTCTGTCAAACATTTACTCAAGAGGACAATGTAGGTAAACAGTAACCTCTGCCACACTTCCAAACTTTTCTCAAACAACGAATATGGAGAAATTCACGCCTGATAATTCTAAAAAATATACAGTAACCGAGATAAATTGCTGGGTTGTCTTCCAGTGTAATATTTAGCCGTACTGACGGTAAAATTAAAGTTTGAAGTAAGTTTTAAGGCAGAGGTTATTTTGCTCTGTATGGAGAGCATTGTCCCAGGGTGTGTCACTTTTCGGCCCACGTGGAACAATTGCGATCTAAGGGTAGTGTAGTAGTATTAAGGTTGAATTACAACTCTTTAGAAACCTGAACAATACAGTGCTAATATAAACAGGTCATATAGTATTTTAGATCTTTATGAATTCACATGGTAAAGTCATTCAGGTGTGTAAAAATGCCATGGGGTAAATGTAGGGGCAAAACTCTCTAAAAAATTTAAGTCAACTCAGGCTTGTTAAAACACGAAGACCTTGGCTCGTGACCTTAGATTTCAAATGATAAAATTGTAACTATAAAGTTAATTCATCGATTTGAACTGCTGGACGGAGCTTTTTTTTTCTAAACATGTTTATTTGGATAATAAATGAACAATTTAAGCCAAGGCTTATACTGTGTACTTTTCATATTGTACATTGTTTTTGTGAAAAGGAATATTTCCGATAGCTTCACGACTTAACTTTTCCATCATATATAAATATATAATGTATACGTAGCTTTATAGACCGGGTTGCAATTATTGTCCAGAAGAGCCGTCAATATATATTTAAAAACACATAAAACACACGTGAACAGGGAAAACGACGATGGTGACAGGTTTGTATAATTGTGTTAATAAAGGCGGTATGTCATTTAGACCTTTTTACGCAATCACAGGTTGCTGTTTAAATCCATGATATTTCATTAGAGAGAAGACAGACAGGAATTTGACTTGATATGTTGTAGACAGACAAGGGACGTAAGCCCTGATTAGTATATCTTTCAAACTCTGTTTTTGTTATAAGCAATGACTGGCCGTTGCCTCACGGGTCGAGCTGTCAATATATAATTTGTTTTCTCGCCTCATTAAAAAGCTTCTGCATTGTTATCGCTTATAAAAGTCGATAGGTTTACATGCATATATCACCGAATATAGTCGCAAGCCAAATTCTATTGCATTTGGTAACGTCTCCGGTTTCCAGTAAATATCTTCGTCAGGTATATATAGTTTTGGTTATTAAGTTTTAATTATTTTGGGGGATTATATATAGTGCATAGAAATAGACGTAATACTCAGCGAGCAGTTTATCCAGAGAAAGAAAGAAATATATGGTGTGTAAACAAAGCACTGCCTAATTGATTGATTGATGTTTTACGTCGTACTCAAGATAATTTCACTTATATGGCGGCGTTGCAAGGTTTAGTGGGGTAGGAAACAGGGATCATTGCCCGGAGGAAACCCCAGACCTTCGGCGAGTACCTGGCCACTCTTCCACATACGGCGACCGAGGGGAAAACCCCACTCATAAATTTTTCAATTTGGTGGGATTTGAACCCGCGTCGCATCGCTAGAAGATCTATGTGGGAGTCTACCCAACTAGACCACAGAGGCTCCGCTACCTAATTGAAACTTCATCCTTATGAGAGATATCGAAAGCAAAATTTGCATTTTTTTTAACAAATAAGATACGGTATACAATAAAAAGTTTCAATTTCATAGGCTTGAGTTAAATTGTTTTTATTCAGTGAAAATTTAAAAAGCGCGAAATCCAAAACGCATGAGAATTGAATTTTCAGCTATCCTGACATTTCCCTTTGTACAAATGTTCTTGGGCCAATCGAGGCGCTGTTGTTGGACCAATACTGGTAACAGAGGTTGTCTGAGCCAACACATATGGCTGAGCCAGTTTGTTTGTTTTATTTTTTATAATTTTTTTCTTCGTCTGTCACGGGACCAGCCATATAATGCCAGCCTGTCTAAGGCCGATATTCCAGTCTAAGATGACTGGATTTTTAAAGCTTCTGGAGATTGTTTCTAAACAGTGAACACCGACGTAACTGTGTGTCTGGGTCTCGTTTCACAAAGCAGTCGCATCGCAAACGACGCATAGTTTTCAATGGATACCAAAGTGAAGAGATAAGACGTCATGGCAACTGCTATTGGTCGCACTTTGCAACGGCTTCGTGAAACGGCCCCCTGTTTGTAAAGTAATGTTGGAGGTATAACTTCGTTCTGGAAACGTTGTTCTCGGTATTTTATAAAAAAAACCAAGGGAGTATCATAAGAAAGATACGTCCAATAAAAACAACTTACTCGAGAAATTCGAAACCCACCTGTGAACTGTCAAATCACAAGGTAAGCATTTCCATCGCGGTGGAAACCTTTTCACGGCAGGTGAAATGTTTTTTCTGTTATTTGACAGTTTACTTGTGTTTATATGGGATAATTAGCCCATAGACGGATGCTACTAAGGACCCTTAATATAGAAAATGAAGACTGATTTATGTTTCTTGAGTATTCTGCGCAGATCCTAAATTCGATAGATAACAAAGACAATTCTTTTAATTTTCAAATTTTTTATTGTTTGAATAATTAGACTGACAGGAAATGAAAGAAATAAAGATGAAGGAAATTTAGTTAAGTGAAACCACATGAGAAATTGGATAAAATCCATATTTTTTCTTGGCAAATCGAGACTTTCTGGTCCAACCGTAAGCTAGACCATCGTCATTAGCAGCACGTTTTTGTTTAATTTTCATTCCAGGTTTGAGATTCAAGTGTCCCTTTTTGTCCATCAGGTATTCACTAATAACTGTGACGTAAACATTTTGTGTGTTGGTCAGAGGATTGATGACGTCACCTCTTGCGTCCTCTTCGCCAATGTCTATTTCCATTGATATATCATGGATGTCTTGTATATTGTCCTTTGTCATCGGGGCAGTTGTTTGTTTGTCAGCGATTTCTCCGTTGATGAGCCAAGCGGACACAGGGCTATCCTTTGGTTTGAGGGACATAGCTGAGAACATGTTGTAGTTGACATGTTTGTGGCCGTCGTTGGATGAATGACAAGGTTCTGCACGGATGGAATTATTTCCAAATTTTCCGCCAAACAGGCGCTGTCTCTTACACTCATTTAACATACTTGATAAGGTACTTGAAACGTTGGTCTGTGACTTTAGCTCCGTCACACCGACTTTCATGCCTTTCATCAAGGAAAGCGTCAACTTGGCAATTTTAAGGATTCTCAGTTTTTCTGTCTTCTTGAGATCACTTGTCGCCGCCATCCGCTGAGCCAGACGAACCATGTGGATTATCTCCTTGACAAAACGGCGTTCTATATTTCCTAACTCTAGAATATCCATCTCAGTGGAAAGATTCCGATCTCTGACCCGACTTATGTTTGTCTGTGTAGCATTGAGGAGTTTTTGCTCTTTAAGCAACTCCGCTGTTGGAAGCGTCTGTGTTTTCCTTACCAGTTTTTGCAAACCTTTCAGATGTTTTTTGAGGAGAGTTTCCAATGAGGCATCGAGCGTGTCTTGAAGCTTGGTGTATACGAAGCTCCCTTCAGACGCTCCTCGGGTTAATTCCTCCAATAATCGGTCAGTAATATTGGAGACATTTTCGTCCTCGTCTTTACCTCCCCGGAAATCAACGATACACTGGATAGTGGTAAATATTGTCTCTGTCCGTTTTCCGTTGAACAAATGAAGGAGTGATTGTCTTATGGCTCTGTAGCAAGCTATCGTCTGACGGATAAAATCCTCTGTTAAGCGTTTCCTCTCTGACTCTATGAAGTCATCACGTGTCGTCCTCTCAACTAGGGTAGGTACCACTTTTCTCATAGTAGTTGACATCTTATAACGATGTACGTTCGTGAATATGAAGGCGTTATCACGATATTTCTGTAACTAGCGTCAACGTAACTAGGAAAAGACTGTGACGTTTTTTTCATTTGTGACGTCGGTTGCGAATATAGAATTGTGACGTAATCTGACTGGACCCTGTTTCACAAAGCGGCGTAGATGTATTTTTTGCGTAACTTTCTTACTAACGTATCTCTACAGTATGGGTTGCTATGGCAGTTACGTGAAAACTTACGTTACGCCGCTTTGTGAGACAGGGTCCTGTGGGCTTAGTTGTTCAAAACTGTATCATGGTGTGTTGTTTAACGGATAGGATGAAGTGTTTCCACGGTATTGCGTTAACGGATGCAATCTGGCATATGGTTACGTCATATCACTGAAAATAATTCTTTTTTCGGTTTGAGGAAAGGATGTGAATAAGTGGACATCTACATAGCCTTTTCATACAAAATACATTTACAACATAAACACAAATCAGAAAAAAACACTCGGTGTTTTCTATGGATTTCAATCTGACAGCAAACGGTCATTAGGATCAGAAAACCCGTTCAATGACGTTCCCGATTAGCGAAATCCCTCGTCCGTTACCTCGTCCGATGCGTTCAAAATGTGACACGCTCCATTCTCCGTCCGTCAACGCGTGCGTTAAAAATATCCGACTGACCGTGGAAACACAATAGCGTATTTCTGTAGTTCCCATTCTTTGGTGAAAATCGCATCCGCCAATGCACGCGTTAACGCGTGTCCGTGGAAACACACCATCAGGCTCAATGTCGGTCTAAATGACGTCGCGTAACAAAGAAATTCAATTGTGACGTTACAAAGTTATACTGGCATTAAGTCTGATACACTTTTGAACAACCGGCCCAGGTTTTTTTCCGGGCATCTCAAAACCAAGTTTCCATTTGTGCAAAATTGCGATAAAGACGAAAAAACACTGGAGATGTCAAAAACACCAGAATCGGTAATATATTGAAATTAAATACCAAGAAATTGATTTAAACAAAAGTGAAAATAAAGATAAAGAACAAACAATAAAGAGAATTAAATTTAAATTTTAAAAGATATATAACATAAACAAGCTATTGCACAATTACACAATAAACGGATAACATGAAAAGAAGGGTATAGCTTACACTTGCAGCTAAATGCAAGATAATATTCAATATTATGTTAGGAGTCTAGTTTTAAGTAGAAAGTCCTGTAGTTTAACCCCAACAACGAATACATATTCTGAATATCCCTCCTTGTTTAAACAGCATCACCGTCACATGAATTAGTTGCATTTGCTCACAGATGCAAATCTAATACACATCCGTTGTTAGATTAATTGATTGATGTTTTACGCCGGACACAAGATGATTCCTCAGTTTTAGAGAATAGGCCGCTGAATCAGTTGAATTTTGTAATGAAAATGTAGGTTGAGTTCTTAGTAACAGCAAATTATCGAGACTAAACATCCCCACAGGTCCTCAATGCAGAATAGCATTGCTGAAAAAAAAGAGATAAAAAAAACAAGATAGAAACTGGTGGCCATACATTATTATTCTGATCGCATGGGCCTACAACTCCTTTTTAATCAGCACTAGATTACATGCCATACTATTATGGAAAACTGGTTGACTTCATCACTCCTGACGATGACCGAATAAAAGTCGAAATCAAGCTGCAATCATCATCAGGGAAATTACTGAATTAGTAAATAATTGACCGGCAAAATTCCGGGCCAGGGTGCAGAAATGAAGTTGATATAAAATTTTGTTTGAAAAATCATGAACAGCTTATATCAGTATACAGTTTAAAAGACGCAACTGCTCCTTATCGCAATCAATTTTGAAGAAAAAAAATCAGCAACACAGCTTACCTTACAAGATGGCGCACCGCGTTCAGTCTTTTGGAAGAACACGACAACAGGGCGCCAAAATTCTGGTGACCTACATATGGATGTTCCAAAAACACTAGTATTTATTTTTAAACACTGGTGTTTTACCTCTAACCAACGCCAGTGTTTATGGCGTGTGTATGGTAAAACGGACAAGTACCCGACGACTGTTGAAATTAAAACGGGTGCGTTTTAATACGAGGAGGGAAGAATAAACAAATTCAATGGGCCTACAAACAAAATATTTTCAATTTAAGTCTTAACCAATCCTACTACAGGACACTTGTTTATGTTTTAAACTTAAAAAAAAAAAGAATAGTTCCCAACAAGTACGTGAAATGCTGCATCAGCCCGCCTGTTTGTTCGAACATTCTCATAATTGTGACGTAAAACGCTCTGTTTTTCAAAGATCTATTGTATTATACGTAACGTAAAAATAGCCATCCAATTTGATAGATTGATCCCAATACTCAATATGCGATAACTTATTCACCATAATATTACATTTAAATTGATAAAAACATGTTGACCCTAAACCATGCGCGTTTAATCTAAAAAAATTATGTTAAACATCTGAGCGTGTCTCGTAAAACAGTAGGCCTAAGTGTTATTTTAAAACACATAAGCGTTTCACATAAAACACGAAGGTTTATTGTAAAACAAGTTGCCGTTTCTTCTTTTTGCAGTGTATATATGTTGTCATGGCAGTTCAGACTTTTACGTTACGTTATTGAACTGAAATCTCTAATAAACATTTGCCTACCAGGAAAAAAATGAATTTATTTCACTTTCTGTCTTTTAACATTTCCAACATCTACTCTAGCCAAGGTAAAATCTGCATTTTAAAACACGGAATGGGGACATGAAGAGTTTAACTTGGCTTGCGAAGATGCATTTCCAAAGGCTATTAGGCCTACATGGATTAGAAAAACGCAAATTCTACTAAGACAGGTCAATACTGTGGAAGGAAGAGTTTTATTGCATTCAAAAAACAAATTCTTGGCATGCAGCAGTTTAAGCAGCAATAATCAAAAACAAAAACTAAAAAGTTTTACTTATCTGATAAAGATAAGCCATTTATTTTCCTCCAAGGAAGATACCAACAAGAAATAATGACCTTTCACCGAAGTATAAAAGATATTCCTTATAGAATTGATTTTTAAAAAATGTGAACAGATTTCTTTCATAGGACCCCAAGATCATGTGTGCTGTGTACAGTTCACATGTAGGGCTCGCCTGGAAAAATAGAGCGAAAGTATCGTGAGAATTCCACAAATTTTCTGTCACAAGCAATGAACTATATGTGTGGAATGGACACGTCTCATTGGCTGGTTTGGATCGGACTTTGTAGAATGTGCCGCCATTGACAGTTGATAAGCGCGTGCAGAACAGATCTGTATGGACGCTCTACTATCTCCTGGTAATGGCGGCATTCGAAGCATATCAAGCACCACGTAACCTCCGTTCCACGCATATAGTTCATTGGTCACAAGCACCGGGATAGCGCGAATTTCGTTCGAATGTGACGCTCAGTTCTGGCGTCGTAGTACAAAAAACGTCATCTGTCACCGCGGATATTGCCAAATATCCGATGAAACACCCAGGACCTTTTTGAGAGTCTCTCGAGAGATTTCGCGATATCCGGTTACATATTGCGTTTTTTGATAACGTTGTCAACTCGATTGACGCTTTTGTTTTAAACTTAACGTGCAAATCCGAACGATAGAGGCTCTCCACATGCGCAATGGCAGCGTCAGTAACAGGAAATTTGTCACCATACTCCCGCTCAATGAACTATATGCGTGGAATGAAGGTCACGTGGTGTTTGATATGCATCGAAGGCCGCCATTACTAGGAGATAATGCAATATCGATCCGAATCTGTTATGTACGCGCGCTTCAACTATCAATGGCGGCACAGTTACAAAGTCAGATCCAAACCAGCCAATGAAACGTGTCCATTCCACGCATATAGTTCATTGCCCCCGCTCCCTATTTCTCGGACAGCCAGTCCATTGTTACTTTTCCAGTTCAGTCGATATAAACCTTCTATATATGTATTTATACAGAATTCAAATGATAGGAATAATTTTTAGATGAAAACTAATCAAGTGTTTAATTAAAGATGAAAGGTATCTATATATGTGTGTCTAAATGATATACCTCTTTTTAAAACAATTAGAAACTTCTCCGTGCATGTTATTTTAGACAAGAAGGTTTTCCCTGTGTTTGTGTGTTCATGAATGTAACTGTGTGTGTAACAAAATCCTGCACCATTCGATTTAAAATTAACAAAATACACATAATAAAGTTTATATTGTAAATCCAGTAGTACTTCAGCTATATACATCATTTTACAAGATATAACATTGAAATCTGTTTACACCATGAGCAAGTTATTTCGGAGAACTACCCTAAAGGCGCGCTCGCTGCTTATTTACAGAAAACTGTTTGCATTTTCAAAAGAAGATATATTTCTTTACTTTTAAAAAAAATTCTCGGTTTCATTTATTTTTCTAAATCAGTAACAATTGGTAAAGTCTAATTTTAGATAATTCAGCATAATTCTAACAGAAAATTCGTGCCAAAATTAGGATTTTTTCATAATTGTTCATCTTCTTTAGAAGTTGGGGGTTTCAAGTAACTTGATGTTGAGATATAAAAAAAATATCGGCACAAACCGAAAATGTGTGCTACTAAGGGACAACATTCAAATAGAGCATGTAGGAGTACATTTTAAAGTCTTTGTTGCTTCAAACAATCCAGGATTGGTATCAGAGAAAAGCTCTTATTTCCTAGTTCTTTATTAAAACAACAAACAATTAGCTAACTCTGTAATATTTGGCAGCTCATGTCACTGAAATATCAATATACAAGTTAGTCAACCTAATGAAATATCATGGGTTTAGTTTATTACAACAAGTCACAATTTATAATGGGGTATAAAAGGTCTATTAAAAATGATATACCTCTTTTTAACACAATTAGAAACTTGTCTCCATGGTTACTTTAGACAAGAAGATTTTCCCTGTGTCCGTGTGTTTTAGTGTTCAAAAGAATATACATGTTAGTAAAAGGATGGATCCATTTATCTTAATCGGGATTAGCCTGTCAATTTGAGAAATATTTATAAACATATACAAAAGATCGATATGCAGAATGATAATAAGTACATGTGTATATACAAAAGAAGATTGTGTCTGTCACAGAAGCACTTTTTGGATATCATTTACAAAAATTACATGGACATGATTTGTAAGTGAACATCTTAACAAGAAGATAATATTTAATGAAGATTGATTGATTGATTGGTGTTTTACGCCCCGCTCAAGATTATTTCACTTACATGGCGGCGTTGCCAGTTTTATTGTGTGAGGAAACCGGGCTCTATGCCCGGAGGAAACCCACAACCTTACGCTGGTAACTGGCAACCATCCCACATAGGTCGTTCGAGTGAAATCCCAGTCAGAAAATTTTCCAATTTTTGGACTGAGTTGGACTCGAACCCGCGACCCATTGGTGGAAGGCTGTTTGGATTGAGCGTCCAACGCTCTACCTACTGAGCCACGGAGGCCCCAATTAATGAAGAGAGCCAAGGCAAAATCTCCATAGGCATTCCATGTTTAACCTTGCCAGAAAATGAGGCTTCGACTTGTAAATTGAACACTGGCCATATGGAATGTAAGAGTTTCCTACCTTTATAGAGTCTTGGCCAATCAGCACCAAGACTCCCCCACCCTTCCCACCCCCACAGTGATGCAACACAGACCGTAAATATTTGACACCCTTCAGAAGGATATATTTAGCTTGTACATTTATTCAAAAATCTAACAAAGAAACATTTTTCTGCATTTTACAAAAAATAGCTGCTCCTAAACATCAAAGCTTTTCCCAGACCCTGCACAAGAAGTCCAGGGTATTCATAACCTGGATTAGATATTTTCAAAATTAAGTTTCCAGTCCTCGTATGGACCCTAAAAAGGGTTGCTTCCAAATATCTTGAATTATACTTCCAGCAAATGAGAATCCCAAATATCACAGTGTTTAACAAGAATAAATTAAGTAAATTCAGAGATGATATGCTGCAGAGTAAAATGAGTTAACGATTAACCACTCCGTCTTTTGTTTCAATATCTAATTTTCATCACTGAATTGGCCGTTTACAAAGTTGACATATTCTGACATCCCATTTTCCCAAACTTAAGATATCGATGAGGTAGAAAATTTTTAAGATAATCTCTTAAATAGGGAACCTTTTGCCTACTCAGGTAAGATCTCTTATAGTTTTTACAACTTGGAGTCCAGATTTAATAGTTAAAATAAACAAAGCAAAATAATAACATCATTAGGTAGTCCAGGTATGTACAAGGAAGATTTTTCAAACATTTGTTGTTAGAGTTGTGAATATATACATTATACATGTAGTATTCATTTATGTACAGCGTGGCAATTTCAGACACGTTGATTAGAATTCTGTGCATATGGAGTATTCAATTTATGTACAAGATGGCTAACTCAGACATGTTGTTCAGACTTCAGTGCACTTGCAATATTCCTTTATGTACATGATAGCTAATTCAGACATGTTCAGAATTCAGTGCACTTGAAACAGGATAACTTTTTCAGACATTTTGTTCGAAATTTAGAGCACTTGAAGAAATCATTATGTACAGGATAGGATAGCTAATTCAGATATGTTGTTCAACATTCAGAATGCGACACAGGTTTGAATCACACTCAGACCACATAAAAATTTCTGAGTGGATTTTTTACTCGTAATTCAGAGCACTTGAAATATTCATTTATGTACATGATAGCTTTTTCAGACATGTTGTTCAAAATTCAGAGCATGTTAAGTATTCATTATGTCCAGTATATGTCATTTTGGACATCTTATTCAAGCTTCAGTGCATTGGAAGTTTTTCTGTTTGAATCTGGAAATAACAGGCCTGGAAAATAAGAAAAATATAGAAATTTGAAGAGAGGCGTTTTGGATAACGCAATGTATTAAGTTTTAAAAAACAGTATTTAAGTTTAGACATTATACTGGGTGCATGCTTTCAGAAAAATCATTGAAACAAAATCTTCAGATTAACTTAAGTTCGGCAAGACAGTTGTATATGAGTGTGACAGATCTTTTACCAACTGACTGATCTGAGAGACTCATGTAAAATGTTTGCTAGGTGTCAATGGCAAAAAATCTCTTAAAATAGGGAGTGCAAGTCTCCCAAGAATCATTACGAGATTTTGTGATATCCGGTGACAGAGGACGCCATTTAGAACGTTTTTGATGACGTTGCAATTCCATTTGACGTATTTTGTTCCATAACGTCAGATTTAAACGTCATGTTGGAACAAAAAACGCTCAGTCATGTGCGCAATGCAGTGCCGGAAATATGTGGAATTCACACGTGACTTGCGCTCCCTATTAAGTCTGGTTTACTTCTCAACCAAATAAAAATTGATAAATTTCGGAGTGGATTTTTCACTTGATCGCAGTGTGTGGAAGAATTGCTCGCCACAGGTTGAGGGTTTCCTCCGAGCAAAGAGCCTGGTTACCTCACCCACTAAACCTGGCAACGCAGCCATATAAGTGAAATAGTCTTGAGTGCGACCTAAAACATTAGTCAATCAATCAATCAAAGACAAAAGAGGACAGAAATACCATTTGACAGCTAACTTGACTATGGTTAACATCAGTTTCAATTCTCCAAACTCTAAACATGGTCATAAAACAATCAGACCAAAGCCAGAGAGACGAAAATAACAAAAGTACAGTTAAATAGCTACCTTGAGTGTGGTAAACATCAGTCCGAATTCCCCAAACTCTAAATGTTTCTCCATTAAATCTTCAATCATATGAATCTCAGCTCCAAGATGTCTGATTTTTGACCGGACGACGACAAATTGGAATATGGGGAACAAATCATCCATGTTCCAGACAGTCTCTTCAGCGATGGACATCTGTACAGCCTGAAGGGATGAGAACAAATACGTACATTAAAATATATCGAATTTTTACAAAGTTGGTTAATTTGATTGTTGGGATCCAATCATTCCACATAAGATGATCGTGTAAAAACAATCTACTCAGAATTTATTCTTTGCACTGAATGTGATAGTTGGTTAATTTGTTTGCCAAATTGTTGGGATCCAATCAACCATTCCACATAAGATGATCGTGTAAAAAAAATCTACTGGATATGTTATGGGTATTAGCTGGAGAACAGAAAGCATTCTGCACAGAAACATAGGTACACTACAACCAATCCACATAAGATGATCAAGTGAAAAAATCTACTCAGAATTTATTCTTTGCACTGAATGTGATTTGAGCCTGTGAGCCAGCAATGTAAGGCCTGTGTTGGACTGGATATGTTATGGGTATTAGCTGGGAATCAGCACAGAAACATATATCTGTGAAGTCTCACCAAAATTTACGCGCACACGGGGGAAACAGCTTAGCTCCGAGCTACGCATGGCCGGCAGCTCAGCTGGTGCCTCTCGTGTGCGCTAGGTTTTATTGAACTGATTTCATTGCTATCTTACCTGGGAGATATCCACAAATGTTTGTTCAATCACTGCCAGTTTCTCTGCTGGACTGAAGGCTGTACTGAAATATAAACAAACAAAAAAGGTGTCAACAACAAAATACTATATGTTATTAATCGAGTGTTTTCGTATTGCCTTGATATTGGCCTGAGGGTGGCCGTATTGGCAACCACCCGAAGGCCAATGCCAAGGCAATACGAAAACACTCGATTCATAATATTTTTATTAATGGACTGTGGAAGTTATTTCCATGCAAGCCGTCAAGTTGAACAGGAGGTATGTTTTCAGGAAGCCGCTGGTCGCCTTCTGAACATTTTATCAATGCCTTAAACAAATTGACGTCCGACCAAGTTATACTCTCTGTGTTTTTGTTCTTGGATAAGTAGAAAAGTTTCTTCATCTTTCACTGTCCTAAAACGACAATCAGATTTACTTACATGTACAGTAGTTTTGTCTTTCAACTCTAATATCCTGTCGATAAGAGCTTGTACAATGCGCTCTGGTGTAGACATTTTGAAATCAACATCTGCCGTCTGCTTCTGTCTAACTCGGGGACATCACATGTTAATTGCGTCTTTCAGCCGCACTCCGTGAACTCGGCCAATATGACTTGAACTCGGCCAATATGACTTGAACTCGGCCAATATGACTTGAACTCGGCCAATACAGCCCTACGGCTAATATGAACTTGATTCGTCTGCTGATATTACCCGGCCGCAAAGGTCGTATTCGGGTAATAACTTGCACAGTCAATTAATAAAGAACTATACTGTACTCACAAACAGACATTTAACCCATTCAGATAAGAACAAACTACCAGCTAATTTTCCTAAAGACCTCCTTACATGAAATATAGCGAACAAAGGAAATTAGGTATATAGAGTAGATCGAGCTGCCAAAATTCTGACTTTTTTCTTTAATTCTGACGAATGAGTTCAGCATTTGAACTACCGTGAAAAACATAGCGATTGTTGTTCGATTAAAAAATATTGATAAAGCCAGTACGAGTCCAATCACATGAGCTGATAACGGACAAAATTCAAATAGCCGGGATGTACGTAGGAATTCATTTTTGGGAATTTTTGCTGTTTATTAAACTACCAAAACACATTTCTCCAGGATCAGCAGAAAGCTCTCATTTTATAATTAGCTAATTCTGTTTTAAATTTTCCCTATATTTGGCAACTCATGCCACTTTTAAGTAAAGAGTAATCCACAAACCTGAGGCGTTGAAGCGTGTCGAAGGCCTGAGAATAACACGTGTCCTTCATGGCCGAGAGACTCTGGATAAATAAAGAAAACAAATTTAGCTTGGATTGATTAATCAAAATGTACATTGGCTGGTGGGGTCTAGTCATGTATTTAAGGCCCTTCTTCACTGTGCGATTTGTAGTACCGTAGCATGCGATTCAAAAGGATGGTTGGTTGACAAATCATATTGACCAATTAATAGCATCTAATTTATTTGCATCCTACAAGTTGGTACGGAAATCGCACAGTGAGAACGGCCCTAAGTAAAGGTTGGAATAATATATTTTTAATATTTCAATTGGGTGGGGCTACCATAGCTGGGTGGTTTAAGTATCTCTTTTGCATTAACATAATCTCATCACCAATCTGTTGCTGGTTCCACGAGAACTCAACCTAGACGGGAGGGACAAATCGGCGCATCCAAACGAACAGAAATCTTTACAGTACCATTTCACATTATTGATGATGTGGAGCGGGATCCAATCTCATTTGTAGAAGGTCTGGACAAAGAGTTTGATTTCCTTCTACCCTAACCCTGTCAACGGCACCATATAAGTGAAATAATCTTGAGTGTGGCGTAAAACGTCAATCAATCACTAATACTATTGAATACACTGTACAACATGATAGGATTCCAGTTCTATTTGTATTAATTTTATTCCCTTGGCTTACCTCCCTTTTCCCTAGAAACATGGAGTCTTCAATGAGCCAGAATTTTCTGAAATAGAATTTGAATTAATCAAAATAAATATTCTACAAAGTTAGTTGAGGTACCCATGAAAGACCTTGTAAGTCTCAAGTCCATCTTCAAACAAATTTGAAAAAAAACATGAACACACTGAAGAGTCATGCTAATAAGGTGACGTAAGTTACGTCTCTGACGCAAATATATGATTGATTGATTGATTGGGGCTTAACGTCGCACTCAACAGCTAAGCTTATATGGCGACAAAAGTACCAACTGACCAAAAGATCTTACCCACCCCCATCCCACCTAACTTTTAACATTAAAACCTCCACAGACCATATGAACGTCAAGAAGGCTAATGTATTTGGCATACTTAATTTTCCTCCATGCTAGGTAGGCGAAAATGGCTATGACAATAACCACACTGCCCCCAGCCCGAGGGTCAAATATATGATAGATGCTTATGTATGGTCGCAAATCCGAGCGCAAAGCCATACTGTAAACTTATGCGTAACTTAAAGCCAGTTAAGCTAAACAGGTAATAGAGCAACGTAAGCCCTGAGAGGAATGAAAAATACTTCATGAAGTCTGTGTCATTCCTCGGAGTTCTTACGTTGCTCTATTACACTAGACTTTTCAGTGGGAATTCGAATACTAAACAGTTAAGAGTAGTAAATAATATGATATAAGAAAAGAAATCTTACTGGTCAATTCCTAAATACGCCATGAGCGCCATATCTCCTTGACGATTAAGACGCTGAACTCGCTCCCAGTACTTCTCATCCTCTTTGTCGTTGAAGAGAGCGTAGAGGTCAAATAAAGGGGGGTAAATCTTGGGTAGGAGGATTGGGTGTAGTAAGCCTGCTGGGGTAATGACTACCCTGTTGGGCAACAAAACAAAAAATATGATAGGCAGAGTGATTAATACTTTAGACCTCAATACTGAACTTTATAGGTTTTTTTTTAAAGCTGTAAGAATGCAAGAAAACCGGGTTCTTGCCGGGTGGAAACCCCGACAATGGGCGATCCAGTGAAGACCCACTCAGAAAGAAGACAAATTATCTTTTAAAAAGAAAGCATTTAATATTTAATAAACAAAAAAGCAAATTTCAATTTAAGATTAAAAATCCCTTACCCACTTTCCTCCAGGTTTTGTGCATTGTCTTGGAGAGTTTCTTTCACCTCCTCTGTAGTAAGGGGAATACCCGGTTCAGTCTCCTCCGAGAAGATCTGTTTGGGGCCTCCATAACCAGGCAGGTCAGGGAATAAAATCCTTCAATAAATCAATAATCGGTTTAGGGCTACCGTAAAAGTTTATAACCTTGTTGTTTGTAGGTTATGAGATGGAGTTTATAACCTTGTTGTTTGTTGGTTGTAGGTTATGAGATGGAGTTTATAACCTTGTTGTTTGTAGGTTATGAGATGGAGTTTATAACCTTGTTGTTTGTAGGTTATGAGATGGAGTTTATAACCTTGTTGTTTGTAGGTTATGAGATGGAGTTTATAACCTTGTTGTTTGTAGGTTATGAGATGGAGTAGATAACCTTGTTGTTTGTAGGTTATGAGATGGAGTAGATAACCTTGTTGTTTGTAGATTATGAGATGGAGTTTATAACCTTGTTGTTTGTAGGTTATGAGATGGAGTTTATAACCTTGTTGGTTGTAGGTTATGAGATGGAGTAGATAACCTTGTTGTTTGTAGGTTATGAGATGGAGTAGATAACCTTGTTGTTTGTAGGTTATGAGATGGAGTTTATGGCTGTTTTGTTTGTTGTTTGTCACATAGTTTTGTCTGTGCCGGCGGGAGGGGGGGGGGGGGGGTGATGGTGGAGGGAGCAAAATTTATGTAGTTCAATCTCAGTCCACTGATGTTCTTGCCATAGTTAAGATGCGTAACCATTGTCAATGTGTTATAAAAGGATTCCAGACAATTCTACTCACCAAGGCTAAGCAGTCGTAAACCTAATGAAATATCATAGGTCTTTTTAACAGCTAACCAAAACCCAGTTTTCACACAAAGCTCACTTCCTCCCTCCCATAAGCAAGTTTCCTCCACACACTGTGCAAGTTTCTGCCACACACTGGGCAAAGTTTCCTACACACACCGGTGAAGGTTTCCTCCCTCCCATAAGTGAGCTTCCATAACACAACATGTCAAGTTTCCTACACACGGGCCCAGTTTCCTCCACACACTGAGACAAGTTTCCTACACACAACAAGCCCATTTTTCTCTCCGAGAATCATTTTAATGCCGCCATACAAGTGAAATAATCTTGTAAAACCTCAATCAATCAATCTGCAATCAATAAATCATTCCATCTTACCTGATAATTCCGTAAATTCTCTTGATATATGACGTGATCTCCTCCACAGCGTGACGGAGCAGCCTTGGGTGAGCACCAACACCGATATATGCAGCACGGAAGACATCCACTAAAGCCTCGATGAGTTTTCCAAGAGGATGAAATGGCGTATCAAAGGCCTAAAAGAAAAGACAAATACATATTCTGTAAATAATGTCCCAGTGCTGGAACTTCCCACTTGCCCTCATCCATTTTGCAGGTGATTTGACCTGTGGGCAAGCAAGACCTGGAAAGTGCTTGCCCTGCTTTGCTAGTTAGTGTTTGAACAAATTTAGCAATTGATTTAAATGTAAGTGGTCTAATTATTACTAATAAACAATCGTTTGGTCCAAACAAACAATGAATACCATTATTCTGCCTAAAAAAAATGCTTAAAAACATTTATGACAAATCTGGGCAGCCATATCTTGGTGAGGGCAACCAGTTTTGCCATTCAGCTTGCCCTGATGGCAACCGCCCTAAAAAGTTAACTTCCAGCACTGCTGTCAACACTCTCGCTTTTTGCAACTTTTTTAAACGTTTAGCAGAAAACATGTGATATTTGTGGAGAGGCTAATTGTGGGTTTGGATAAAATAATTCAATACCTCCTACCTTTTGTAGATATTGTTTAATTTCCTCGTAATATTGTGTGGTGAGTTTGCCGATGCTGTGTGGGGGAATCTTCTCAAGGGCCTCTAAACTTGTCAGCCGATACAACGCCTTCATCCTAAAACCAACAAACGTAAGCTTTATTTATGCCTAAGCAGGGACATGCCCCCGAGGCTGAAAAAAAAATCGCTAAAATGTGTGCTTTTCTAAAGCTGTTTATATAAACATGCCCAGAGGCTGAAAAGCGAAAGGGCTTGTATTGCCCAGCTTACCCATGTGATCAGAGACAAGTTTGACATCAGAATGAAAATTTTCACTGTCTTTTCCCATGACCCTATAATATATAGTCTGATGATATTCTTACCATAGCTTAAGATGCGTAAGCATTGTCAATGTATTACAAAGTGTTCCAGAAAATTCTACTGACTATAGCCAAGCTCCTGTCAGTCGTCAACCTAATGAAATATCATAGGTTTACTTTATTACAACAATTTATGATGGGGTATAAAGGTCTAAATGATATACCTCTTTTTAACACAATTAGAAACTTGTCTCCGTGGTTATTTTAGACAAGAAGATTTTCCCTGTGCCCGTGTGTTTTAGTGTTCATAAATATATATATATATATAGGTTAAAGGGACATGCCCAGAGGTTGAAAAGAGAAAAAGCTTGTACTGTCCGGCTTACCCATGTGATCAGAGACAAGTTTGACATCAGACATATAAATTCCATCAGTTCCAGGTACAGATGATTTTACATTGTTGATTATGGAATTGGTATCGGCAGGCGTTATAGTACAGAAAAAAGACCGCTAAAATGTGTGCTTTTCTACTACTGTTCATATAAAGATGAGGTTTCCAGATGACCATTGGTAACTTGCCTAGCTCCCATGGACTGCTGGTAGCTAGTTTTATATGAGGATTCCTTTGTTGTTTTTGTTTGGGTTATGAAAATTGAGTGAGCTTAGCTGTGCAAGCTTACAGCCTTTGTAGCTGCGAGTGTGCTGCATTCTAGGCTGTTTATTTACTGCCTGTTAAACAGGACACAATATCTCCTAAATAATTCTTTAAATGTACTTGTTTGGGGAAAATTGAATTGCGGTCCTTCGTTTGAGATTGATTACTTCTTATATTTCTACTAATTTAAGGGTCGATGAAAAATCGCAACAAACTTAGGTGTGTCCTTTTAATAGCTGGGAAGAGGAACTCTCAACCTAACTGGTACCTAATAACCCCTTCGTCTGAAGAAAACCACATGAAAGCTTTATTTATGTTTTATAGCTTAATAGCTGGATAGAGGAAACCCTATGCAAAAGATAATTTAATGGTCTTATTTACATGTAATTCAGCCAGAAAAAAAAAGACATTTGTACATTTTATCATCAAATCAAAAAAAAACAATCCATGTAAATGATCTAAATAATTTAGCCAGAAAAAAAAGAGACATTTGTATATTGGATGATAAATCAAAAAGATTGATGAAGCAAAACTTGTGATTTCAAAGAACGATAAAGATTGGTGAAGCAAAACTTGTGATTTCAAAGAACGATGCCAATATTGAAGTAAAGTTCTCCTCACCGCTTATCTCCCTCTTTGATAGCTCTTTTGCCTGAGTTGACCATGACGGCGACAACCTCCCAGGCTTTCTTTGTGTCAGGTTTCCCAAATCCATTATAGCCCAATAGAGAACGGCAATGTGAGAATATATCCTCCCATTTCTCATGAGCTTGGACACAAAGCTTTCCATAATTACTGTAAAATAACAAAGGATAATTATCTACAATAAAATCTCTTTTTTTTGTGAAACCTACTTATCAAATTTGAATCAAATAATTTTCTTAATTGTTTAATTTTTAATTTTAGTTTGATAGCGTGAGAAAAATAATTCTATGACTTTCATGTTGTCATTATTTATTCTATCTAACAAATTCAGATAATTTTGGGGGGCCTCCGTGCTTGGTTTATTTAGGAAGGAAAAAATCTGTCTGTTCTAGAATCTAAAATGGCCGTACCTTGATTGAATCCCTAGATCATGACTGTGTGTTGTCTTAACAGCCTGTGACCCCTGTGGATTTTTGTGGAATGTTCCATTGACCTTTAACCCTTGATTCCATGACCCATTGAATTGACCTTCAATTTTATCTCCATTTGGCATTGTTAAAGTGCCCTGGAAAGAAACCAGACAATAACTTAGTTAAAGGGACATCCCCTGAACCAGCAAAATGACATGGGTAAGCTGTGCAGTGGCTGTACATGTGGTGCATTCTCAGTCGTTTGTTTCCTGACTCAGACAAAAAACAATAGCAGCAGAGAATTCCCTAACTAATTGTTTAAATGCACATTTTTGACGGAAAGTTGACTTACAGCTTTTCATCCGAGATTGATCCCTTCTGAATTTTCTATTAATCCGAAGTTCCACGGAGAATCATAACAAACTTTGAGGGTGTGTCCTTCTAAGATTGACAGGTGAAGTGAACATACAGGATACAGGGGAGAAATGCTTTTAAATGGTTTGTATTTGGACTAAATGGATATTTGTAAAACATTTCTTTCCAGAAATAAATTATATACGACCAGTGGTAAGATAAATCAAACACAGCCACTGTGGCAACGTTCAAAAGTCAAGAATGACATCTAAAATAAGTTGATTCTTTAGAGAGGTGCTGAAAACTAAACATACTTTATTGGGGTTCAACATTGTAATAGTGCACCTTATCAGCACAGGATTTAAGAACTATTTGAAACTCTCTTGAAACATGTTAGCCTGTGTTCACAAATCTGACTTCGTGAGGATGCGTTAATTATTTTCCCTTATAGTCGAGGGCTTGTTGGCAAATAGTCTGAAATTGAGATAAAAAAGAAGATGAGTTAAATTAAACACATACTTTTCCTGAGAGTTGAGTTATTCCGTAGAAGTCGCCTTCATAACAGCTGTTGTCATCAGTCAGCATTATACCAAAACCCTGACAAATAAATTTTAAAAAAAATTAGGAAATTTTTTGAAATTTAATATGAAAAAATATATATATTCATTTTATGTAATGTAAGTAATCTCTAGGCTAATGTTGATTGTCTCATAATGTAAACAATGAAGACATTGTTAGGGGTACAGTGTAAACTAAGCCAAAACTCAGTTTTGTAAACAATATGAATTTACAAACAGATTTGAAGCCAAAATTGACGCAGCACAATGGAAGATGTCAAAATTAGAAGAATTGTAACTACTTTAGAGAGAAGCCACTATATATACCGACATGTCTTGAGAGGAGGGGGTGAGAGGGGGTGGGGGTGGAGGGGTGTGTACAAGTTTAGACAGGTGTCAGTTTTAATTTTACAGAAAATAAACAAAACTGAGAAGCTTACCACCATTCTGTTCTGGTAGAATGTTCCTTCAAAGTACATCCCATCGAGGGTGACGACAACACCTGCGCCGTTACGGACATCGTCGTTCCAAACACCCATGTACTTCTCACCTGAAATTAACGCCAATAAATCATAATACATTCATTATCTCTTGAAATGATAGATTGTTTAATGTTTTACGCCACACTCAAGATTATTTAAATTATATGGTGGAACTGTCAGCTGTAGGAGGAGAAAAACGAGAATGGCCCAGAGGTACCCAGTGTCTACCAGCGAGATAATGACCCACAGGTACCCCTTACTTTTACCCGGTGTCTACCAGCAAGATGATGGCCCACAGGTACCCCTTACTTTTACCCGGAGTCTACCAGCGAGATAATGGCCCACAGGTACCCCTTACTTTTACCCGGTGTCTACCAGCGAGATAATGGCCCACAGGTACCCCCGACTTTTGCCGGTGTCTACCAGCGAGATAATGGCCCAGAGGTACCCCCGACTTCCGGCGGGTGTCTACCAGCGAGATAATGGCCCACAGGTACCCCCGACTTTTGCCCGGTGTCTACCAGCGAGATAATGGCCCAGAGGTACCCCTGACTTTTACCCGGTGTCTACCAGCGAGATAATGGCCCACAGGTACCCCCGACTTTTGCCCGGTGTCTACAAGCGAGATAATGGCCTAGAGGTACCCCCGACTTCCGGCGGGTGTCTACCAGCGAGATAATGGTCCAGAGGTGCCCCCGACTTTTGTCCGGTAATGGCACACAGGTACCCCCGACTTCCAATGGGTGTCTACCAGCAAGATAATGGCCCAGAGGTACCCCCGACTTCCGGCGGGTGTCTACCAGCGAGATAATGGTCCAGAGGTGCCCCCGACTTTTGTCCGGTAATGGCACAAAGGTACCCCCGACTTCCAATGGGTGTCTACCAGCAAGATAATGGCCCAGAGGTACCCCCGACTTTCGCCCGGTGTCTACCAGCAAGATAATGGCCCAGAGGTACCCCCGACTTCCGGCGGGTGTCTACCAGCGAGATAATGGTCCAGAGGTACCCCAAACTTCCGGCAGGTGTCTACCAGCGAGATAATGGCCCAGAGGTGCCCCCGACTTCCGGCAGGTGTCTACCAGCGAGATAATGGTCCAGAGGTACCCCCGACTTTCGCCCGGTGTCTACCAGCAAGATAATGGCCCAGAGGTACCCCCGACTTCCGGCGGGTGTCTACCAGCGAGATAATGGCCAAGAGGTACCCCCGACTTCCGGCGGGTGTCTACCAGCGAGATAATGGTCCAGAGATGCCCCCGACTTCCGGCGGGTGTCTACCAGCGAGATAATGGTCCAGAGATGCCCCCGACTTCCGGCGGGTGTCTACCAGCGAGATAATGGCCAAGAGGTACCCCCGACTTCCGGCGGGTGTCTACCAGCGAGATAATGGTCCAGAGATGCCCCCGACTTCCGGCGGGTGTCTACCAGCGAGATAATGGTCCAGATTCCCCCCGACTTTTGCCCGGTGTCTACCAACGAGATAATGGCCCAGAGGTACCCCTGACTTTTACCCGGTGTCTACCAGCGAGATAATTACCCACAGGTACCCCCGACTTTTGCCCGGTGTCTACCAGTGAGATAATGACCCACAGGTACCCCTGACTTCCGATGGGTGTCTACCAGCGAGATAATGGCCCATAGGTAACCCCGACTTTTGCCCGGTGTCTACCAGTGAGATAATGACCCACAGGTACCCCTGACTTCCGATGGGTGTCTACCAGCGAGATAATGGCCCATAGGTAACCCCGACTTTTGCCCGGTGTCTACCAGCGAGATAATGGTCCAGAGGTGCCCCCGACTTTTGTCCGGTAATGGCACACAGGTACCCCCGACTTCCAATGGGTGTCTACCAGCAAGATAATGGCCCAGAGGTACCCCCGACTTTCGCCCGGTGTCTACCAGTGAGATAATGGCCCACAGGTACCCCCGACTTTTGCCCGGTGTCTACCAGCGAGATAATGGCCCAGAGGTACCCCCGACTTTTACCCGGTGTCTACCAGCGAGATAATGGCCCACAGGTACCCCCGACTTTTGCCCGGTGTCTACCAGCGAGATAATGGCCCAGAGGTACCCCCGACTTTCGCCAGGTGTCTACCAGCGAGATAATGACCCACAGGTACCCCCGACTTTTGCCCGGTGTCTACCAGCGAGATTATGGCCCAGAGGTACCCCCGACTTTCGCCAGGTGTCTACCAGCGAGATAATGACCCACAGGTACCCCCGACTTTCGCCAGGTGTCTACCAGCGAGATAATGACCCACAGGTACCCCCGACTTCCGATGGGTGTCTACCAGCGAGATAATGGCCTAGAGGTACCCCCGACTTTTGCCCGGTGTCTACCAGCGAGATAATGACCCACAGGTACCCCCGACTTCCGATGGGTGTCTACCAGCGAGATAATGACCCACAGGTACCCCCGACTTTCGCCCGGTGTCTACCAGCGAGATAATGACCCACAGGTACCCCTGACTTCCGATGGGTGTCTACCAGCGAGATAATGACCCACAGGTACCCCCGACTTTCGCCCGGTGTCTACCAGCGAGATAATGACCCACAGGTACCCCTGACTTTTACCCGGTGTCTACCACCGAGATAATGGCCCACAGGTACCCCAGACTTCCGGCGGGTGTCTACCACCGAGATAATGGCCCACAGGTACCCCAGACTTCCGGCGGGTGTCTACCACCGAGATAATGGCCCACAGGTACCCCAGACTTCCGGCGGGTGTCTACCAGCGAGATAATGGCCCACAGGTACCCCCGACTTTCGCCCGGTGTCTACCACCGAGATAATGGCCCACAGGTACCCCAGACTTCCGGCGGGTGTCTACCAGCGAGATAATGGCCCAGGGGTATCCCCGACTTCCGATGGGTGTCTACCAGCGAGATAATGGTCCAGATTCCCCCCGACTTTTGCCCGGTGTCTACCAGCGAGATAATGGCCCACAGGTACCCCCGACTTTCGCCCGGTGTCTAGCAGCGAGATAATGGCCCCGAGGTACCCGGTGTCTACCAGCGAGATAATGGCCCACAGGTACCCCGACTTTCGCCCGGTGTCTAGCAGCGAGATAATGGCCCAGAGGTACCCCTGACTTTTACCCGGTGTCTACCAACGAGATAATGGCCCACAGGTACCCCCGACTTTTGCCCGGTGTCTACCAGCGAGATAATGGCCCACAGGTACCCCCGACTTTCGCCCGGTGTCTACCAGCGAGATAATGGCCCACAGGTACCCCCGACTTTCGCCCGGTGTCTACCAGCGAGATAATGGCCCACAGGTACCCCCGACTTTTGCCCGGTGTCCAGTAAAATTTACTGTTAATATATTTTAACCTTGAAAAAATAACAATAAGATTTTGGAGCAATCAGCTATTTTTCTACCTTTGAGCACATCATCCATAACACCGTAACCTTGACGACGATCATTTATCCATTCCCCGATGTAGATACTGGCAGCGTTAGACGTGTGACGGCCCTGTTTGAGTGTTCCGTGGCCAGATCGGAGTCCGTCCTTCAGGTAACCTTCATACATGTCCCCATTGGCATATCTGAAAAACACAAAATACAATTTTATTTTAATAAGGTGAAGAATTACTTACGGATAACAACTTCTTGGTTTGTTGGGTGACGATGTTTCGATGTAGTTCTTACATCGAATAAGGATTTTATTTATTTGGCATAAACTGTAAATCAGGGAACAATCTCAAGGTTTCTTCACTTATATTACAGTGGGTGAGGACAAAGTGGAAGATCTGCTTAATAAGCTTAACATGCAAACAGTTTTAAATCAAAATTATTTAAGTTTAAATTAAAATGACTTTCGTTATAATCACAGCAAACTGGGCTCTGTTTTTCTCAGCCACATGTGCCTGTGCCTGCCACCATTCTACCCACAGAGCGTAACACACTTGTATATGAGGAGTCATAAAAGCCCTTTTTTTAAAATTGATCAGCTGTTTGGCACAGCTGTTTTGTTTCACACACAGATTCAAATGCCTGTTTAATCTTTACATTGAATAAATATCCAAGAATTTGCAAATCTGGAAAAATCTACAAAAGGTCAGTGAAAATCTGTATAGTTATTTGGCATACTTAATGTTCCTCCTTGATGAGTCAGCAAACATGGCTATAGCAGAGCCACAATGCTCCAAACCAAAGGCAGTGCTGAAACAAAAGGGGCTTAAATGCTCTGATAATCCCCTCGAAAAGTTTCAATTAAAAATGAAAGTGAGATCAGTAAATATACAAACTTGATTTGTCCAAGGCCATGCATTTTCCCATCCTTCCAGTTCCCATCATACAATTCTTCTCCGTCAGGCTTCGGTTGAATCAGGATGCCATGTCTATAATGGGATAAAAAGTTCTTATTATCCCTTAGAGATCTGATTGGTCAATTGCAATCCGATAAATGCTAGCCCAATATTCGTTTACTGACCCCATATATTTCCGTTCCCCCCCTCGAACAAACCCTGTAACTAATAGTATCGAGTGTCCGAGCACACCCGATACGGTAAAACTGTGTTTTCAAACACACCCGAAACCGCATCGCTCAAACGCTGTTTTGAACGTTGTTTTGTTACATGGTTTGATGACGTAAGACTCGTATCAGGTTACCTTTTGCAACTATACTGTGAGTGACCTAATGGCTCGACCGTTATCAATTACCACGCTGACCATGTAAATATTTTGTATCCCCCCGCCACGAACCATGATAACGATTTTATTACCTCAAAAAACTTTACTTTTACGTGGAATCAGCCAAAAAATTGGTCATTAATTCAATCGCACACACACACCAAATAGTTGCAAAAGGTGATCTGATTTAAGCACGCTCTACAACGTCATCAAAAGACGTCGCCAAACAATGTCAGCATAACGGCTCGACCTTTATGAATTATCATGCTGATCATGTAAATACTTTGTATCCCCTCCTACACGAGCCATGATAACTATTATTAGTTGATTGGTGTTTTTGGGGAAGGGTTGGATGTTTTAGGCATACATTTTGTTGATATCATATAAAATAAGAAATGTTTTTAGGGTTTTTTGGTGACATTTATATACACAACCCACAGGTGGGATATTTGTCATGATTTAGCACTGCTACCCCCCCCCCCCCCCCCCTCCCATCTCCCCTCCACCACCAATAATTTAGAAAAAAAAAACAGAGCAGGTTCTTGGGGACAAGCATACTAACGAATGCTATCTATAAAGTAACGTGACAGAAAAACAATTTTTTCCCCACCACAATGAGTTTTGTCAGTATATTAGTTCAAATTTCAATATTGTTTATTTAATTCTTACCCATGTTGTAGACCCAGTCTAAACTTCCCAGTATATCTTTTCCCATCAGGCCATAGCAGTTCACCTCTGTAATCAAACCACACAAAATAATGTTAATAATCAGGGTCAAGGGTCAACTTTTTCAAAGTATTTCCGCCCAGATACAATTTTTACGAGTGGTCTTAGCATAAGGATGACAGTTAACGTTACCATGACAATTACTCCTTACATTAGACTTAAAAGTTGTGAAAAAGATATTGACAAAAAGCCTTCTAGTTTTACAAAAGTGTATTTCAGTTGAGCGTTTGATTGACTGATTGATTGTTTGGTGTTTTACGCCGCGCTCAGGATTATTTCACTTATATGGCGGCGTTGTCAGTTTTATTGTGTGAGGAAACCGGGCTCTGTGCCCGGAGGAAACCCAGGACATTCCGGTGGCAACTGGCAACCATCCCACATAGGTCGTTCGAGTGAAAACCCAGTCAGAAAATTTTCCAATTTGGGATTCGAACCCGCGACCCATTGGTGGAAGACTGTTCGAATTGAGCCCTACCTACTGAGCCACGGAGGCCCCTTGAGCATTTGAAGTACCTTGAAAAAGTCAATGATTGACAATGAAACAATAATATTGATAAAGTCAGTGACCTGTATTAAGCAAAGATGTGTGTGAATAGCCAGGACGTATGAATATATTTGAGGGCTTTTTGCTTTGAAAAACTACCAATAACATACCTCCACATACATGTCATACATGGCAAGATTAGTATCAAAATAAAGCTCTCATTTTTGTTGTTGATAAAATAACAAACAATTAGCTAATTCTGTTTAAACAAAAAAGCAATCCCTATATTTGGCAGCTCATGCCGCTTGTATATGCCTGGTCCCAAAGAAATTGTATGATGAAATCCCTTCTTCATTAAGTCTCTCATTAAGCTTGATACACGTATGTACAATCCTTTTGGTAAGTTTATAAAACATTTAATCCAAATTTGGTAACCAAAGTAATGACTTACTGTCCATTCATAAGTCCGTTCAACCAGTAACCATTATATGAAACATCCTTGAAGGCAGCTTTCGTGAAAAGGTACTTGGCGAAACGTACCATAGGCGGAGTCAGTCGGTCAGAGCTACTGACACGCTTTCCAACTTTCTGATTGGTCAAGACTTTGTTGATGGCTTGGTTCAAAGCCATGAGCCACTCCGCCTATAGAAAAAAAAATGAACCTGATTGATTGGTTGACTGATTGGTGTTTTTTGTTGCATTTAAGATTATTTTACTGATAAGTTGGCATTTCAATTTTCAGTGAGTGAGGAAACCAAGCTCATAGCCTGGAGGAAACCTTCAGCATTTGCCAGTACTTGACAACTCTTCACATTAGGGTAACCTAGGGAAAAACCCAATCGGAAATTTTTTTTGATTTTTATTTTGGTCCTCATGAATATCTGTTACTTATTATAAGTACTGTGTGGCGCGTAAAATATGTACCCTTGACCTTTGGTGAATACCTAGTCACACTCCTACAAAAGTTAAGTACTAACAAAATGTATGACATTTCCCTAAAGCACTAAACACCCATACAAACTGAGCATATATTGTAATATAGGGACACAAAACTTAAACAGCAATATACTACACCTTAAAGTTTTTCATTAGGACTACATGTAGTATCAACAGAAAGCTCTTATTTTGTACTGCTTGATAACGGTGACGAACAATTAGCTAATTCTGTTTCAACAAAATTTTCTCCTATATTTGGCAGCTTGTGCTACTTTATAAAATGTTATTCCAGTTAAAGGCTTGTGTCCTGATTCAACTGAGAGAATCCCCACTTACCTTATATTCTGCTGACGGGGTTGACAATGTTAAGGTGTCTTCTGGTGTCGTTACCAATATCACATTCCTGGTAAATGAAATACATTGATTGATGAGACATAAACTAAAGTATAGTAAAATACAAATATAGACTGCCAAAATTAAAAAAAAAAATTCACAAATTCTGAAGTCATTGATGTTGAAATAACAAAATCAGTTTAGCTAAAGCTTAAAAAGGTAAACAAAGATTATAACAACCAAGACTAACGCTCATTGATTTAATAAAAATGTACCTACATGTAGGTTACTTAGTAGTAAACAAATCATTATTGTACACTCGAGAGCACTATCAATAAAAAGCTTCTATTTTACAGTTCTGGAAAAATTACGAAAAAAACAACATTTCACAACTCAATGTAAGTAAAATAAATACCCTGAGCTTAGGACCTACCCCTACCTGATCTGCTCCGTCTCTGTAGGCGTTTCCACCCATACCAACGACAACGGGAAACTTGTAAAGGTACTGCCCTATAAACACACAGAACAAACAAAATTGGAATGATCTGCAATACTGCCAACTTTTATGTCATGTATACTGTGACTTCAACACTCATCATATCAGTATCATATGTGGTGATCATGAAAGCCTCTACTTAAAATCAAACTTACCTGGGCATGTACATGGCAATAATGCCCACTTTTAGGTCATCTATAGCAATATAAAATAGGGGCCGGTCATTATGGGACTCCTACACTCATCATATCAGTATCATATGTGGTGATCATGAAAGCCTCTACTTAAAATCAAACTTACCTGGGCATGTACAAAGGTGTCATCAAACAAAATGAAAAGATTGGCGGAGAATCGACCAGCCGAGAACAGCGACAAAGGACATGATTTACTGCTCTTGATCAGACGGCGTTTAGGTACTCGTAAGGAATCCTGGAAAGTTAACACAAACATCTCAATATATCTTAAAACATTCTCCACACTTTATTACCATTTCAATCAAATTTTTTTTTTTTAGGTTTGTTGTTTAACCATTTTATTTCAATCCTTCTTTATAGATAGATAGATGGTCTGTATTTACATCTCGATTACATCATAGGTAAATACCTCTTTTCATGGAGGTCGAGAAGGGCCAAATTTTTTTTTAATAAAACCAAATTTTGAAATTATCATCTATTTTTCTTTAAAAAAAAATACAAATATTAGAAGTATTTTAATGATACTAGTTTTGAAAATGTATTAATTGAACCTGAAATATTTACGTTCTCGCTCTTGTTTGAAATAGGACAAGAAGCAATATCTGAATCTTATCATGTATTTTCTATAACTTGCTGTGGAGAGATTGCATATACTGATACTTACTGTTAATCTGTTGCTAAGGGTATCCCAGAATGCTCTTGTACTTTCAGCCATGTTGTATTCCGTTGTGATGGAGGTTTTCAGTTTTTCCCAAAGTAAACAACACTTAACCAGGTGTTTCTCTTCACAGGATTCCTGTTCAATAGGAAGACTTATTGTTTGATTGATTGATTGATTGATTGATTGATTGATTGATTGATTGATTGATTGAACAAGAGACATGACTTTTACTTTTCTCACATTAGCTAAACTTTGAAATTAACACCTTACGGATAATACATGTAAGTGACTTTGAAATTAAGACTTTCCGGATACTAAGTGAGTCCTTAAAAAGATTGATTGCTTGACTGATGTTTTAAGCCACTCTCAAGATTATTTCACTTATAAAGCAGTGTTGTCAATATACTGCCGTATTAGATAGTGAGCTCCCCCCTCCCCTCCACACTCCACACACCCCTGCCATAAAGCTACTTATCAGCTAATTTAGAAGAAAGAAAACCCATTGTTTTGAAAAGAAACAACTATTTTCTCCTGATCACCTAATATGTGCTAGATAAAATAATCTGACTTTAAAAAGAGCATCTATAAAGACTCATTCTATTTATGATCACTAAAACACACGGGCACAGTCAGGGAAAATCTTCTTGTCTAAAATAACGATGGAGACAAGTTTCTAATTGTGTTAAAAAGAGGTACATGTATATCATTTATACCTTTATAGCACATAAATTGTTGTAACAAATTAAACCTATCATATTTCATTAGGTTGACGACTGACACGAGCTTAGCCTTGGTCAGTAGAATTTTGTGGAATCCTTTTGTAACACATTGACAATGGTTACACATCTTAACTATGGCAAGAACATCGGTAGACTGAGATTGAACCCCAGCGCAACCCCCGGCACAGACAAAACTATGTAACAAACAACTATGGTGACTAAAATTTAAAAAATATTTCCAAAGACGTACATCAGGAAAGTTTAGAGTCATCTTATTGGTCAGTCTGCAATATTCCTTCAGCCTATCAAAAGGCATCATCATAACTTGGGAGAAATTCTGGGCGTGGTTGTTTTTGGAGACGAAATCCAACAGTTCTTGAAAGATCAACATCTGCCCGTCAAAAAACTGACTGTGAAAGAAACAAACACAGAAATTAATGTACATATTTTTGGGAACTTGTCTCCATAGAGCTGAAGATATTCCCTGTGCCGGTGTGTTTTCAAATATTAAAAAAAAAACTGTTTGTTTCTTTTTCTGTAAAATTGACCAGTCTTATGTTATGGATACTATTGGGAAAGTCCAGTCCTGGACAAAATAACACTCTTAGGGATCTCCATGGTGTAGCCGTTAGTGTGTTGGCTGCTTATTTCAAACAGCCTTCAACAAGGAGAGGGACGTTGGAGGTCCAGTGGGTTAGAGCAGAAGCAGTTTCATGTACTTCTGGTTAGAGTGATTGTCCCTTAGTTCCACACAGACCTTCCCTCTATGTGACGCGGGTTCAAATCCCACTCAGACCAAATAAAAAGGGGAAAATTCCTGAGAGGATTTCACACTTGGGAGTCTTTATTCCAAATTTTTCTAACGGTATTGTAACAATCATGATTTTGTCATTGTCAGTCCTAGATGTTTGTCATTGTCAGTCCTAGATGTTTGTCATTGTCAGTCCTAGATGTTTGTCATTGTCAGTCCTAGATGTTTGTCATTGTCAGTTCTAGATGTTTGTCATTGTCAGTCCTGGATGTTTGTCATTGTCAGTCCTAGATGTTTGTCATTGTCAGTCCTAGATGTTTGTCATTGTCAGTCCTAGATGTTTGTCATTGTCAGTCCTAGATGTTTGTCATTGTCAGTTCTAGATGTTTGTCATTGTCAGTCCTGGATGTTTGTCATTGTCAGTCCTAGATGTTTGTCATTGTCAGTCCTAGATGTTTGTCATTGTCAGTCCTAGATGTTTGTCATTGTCAGTCCTAGATGTTTGTCATTGTCAGTCCTAGATGTTTGTCATTGTCAGTCCAAGATGTTTGTCATTGTCAGTCCTAGATGTTTGTCATTGTCAGTCCTAGATGTTTGTCATTGTCAGTCCTAGATGTTTGTCATTGTCAGTCCTGGATGTTTGTCATTGTCAGTCCTAGATGTTTGTCATTGTCAGTCCTGGATGTTTGTCATTGTCAGTCCTAGATGTTTGTCATTGTCAGTCCTAGATGTTTGTCATTGTCAGTCCTAGATGTTTGTCATTGTCAGTCCTAGATGTTTGTCATTGTCAGTCCTAGATGTTTGTCATTGTCAGTCCTAGATGTTTGTCATTGTCAGTCCTGGATGTTTGTCATTGTCAGTCCTAGATGTTTGTCATTGTCAGTCCTGGATGTTTGTCATTGTCAGTCCTAGATGTTTGTCATTGTCAGTCCTAGATGTTTGTCATTGTCAGTCCTAGATGTTTGTCATTGTCAGTCCTAGATGTTTGTCATTGTCAGTCCTAGATGTTTGTCATTGTCAGTCCTAGATGTTTGTCATTGTCAGTCCTAGATGTTTGTCATTGTCAGTCCTAGATGTTTGTCATTGTCAGTCCTGGATGTTTGTCATTGTCAGTCCTAGATGTTTGTCATTGTCAGTCCTAGATGTTTGTCATTGTCAGTCCTAGATGTTTGTCATTGTCAGTCCTAGATGTTTGTCATTGTCAGTCCTAGATGTTTGTCATTGTCAGACCTAGATGTTTGTCATTGTCAGTCCTAGATGTTTGTCATTGTCAGTCCTGGATGTTTGTCATTGTCAGTCCTAGATGTTTGTCATTGTCAGTCCTAGATGTTTGTCATTGTCAGTTCTAGATGTTTGTCATTGTCAGTCCTAGATGTTTGTCATTGTCAGTCCTAGATGTTTGTCATTGTCAGTCCTAGATGTTTGTCATTGTCAGTCCTAGATGTTTGTCATTGTCAGTCCTAGATGTTTGTCATTGTCAGTCCTAGATGTTTGTCATCGTCAGTCCTAGATGTTTGTCATTGTCAGTCCTAGATGTTTGTCATTGTCAGTCCTAGATGTTTGTCATTGTCAGTTCTAGATGTTTGTCATTGTCAGTCCTAGATGTTTGTCATTGTCAGTCCTAGATGTTTGTCATTGTCAGTCCTAGATGTTTGTCATTGTCAGTCCTAGATGTTTGTCATTGTCAGTCCTAGATGTTTGTCATTGTCAGTCCTAGATGTTTGTCATTGTCAGTTCTAGATGTTTGTCATTGTCAGTCCTAGATGTTTGTCATTGTCAGTCCTAGATGTTTGTCATTGTCAGTTCTAGATGTTTGTCATTGTCAGTCCTAGATGTTTGTCATTGTCAGTTCTAGATGTTTGTCATTGTCAGTCCTAGATGTTTGTCATTGTCAGTCCTAGATGTTTGTCATTGTCAGTCCTGGATGTTTGTCATTGTCAGTCCTAGATGTTTGTCATTGTCAGTCCTAGATGTTTGTCATTGTCAGTCCTAGATGTTTGTCATTGTCAGTCCTAGATGTTTGTCATTGTCAGTCCTAGATGTTTGTCATTGTCAGTCCTAGATGTTTGTCATTGTCAGTCCTAGATGTTTGTCATTGTCAGTCCTAGATGTTTGTCATTGTCAGTCCTAGATGTTTGTCATTGTCAGTCCTAGATGTTTGTCATTGTCAGTCCTAGATGTTTGTCATTGTCAGTCCTAGATGTTTGTCATTGTCAGTTCTAGATGTTTGTCATTGTCAGACCTAGATGTTTGTCATTGTCAGTCCTAGATGTTTGTCATTGTCAGTCCTAGATGTTTGTCATTGTCAGTCCTAGATGTTTGTCATTGTCAGTCCTAGATGTTTGTCATTGTCAGTCCTAGATGTTTGTCATTGTCAGTCCTAGATGTTTGTCATTGTCAGTCCTAGATGTTTGTCATTGTCAGTCCTAGATGTTTGTCATTGTGAGTCCTAGATGTTTGTCATTGTCAGTCCTAGATGTTTGTCATTGTGAGTCCTAGATGTTTGTCATTGTCAGTCCTAGATGTTTGTCATTGTCAGTCCTAGATGTTTGTCATTGTCAGTCCTAGATGTTTGTCATTGTCAGTCCTAGATGTTTGTCATTGTCAGTCCTAGATGTTTGTCATTGTGAGTCCTAGATGTTTGTCATTGTCAGTCCTAGATGTTTGTCATTGTCAGTCCTGGATGTTTGTCATTGTCAGTCCTAGATGTTTGTCATTGTCAGTCCTAGATGTTTGTCATTGTCAGTCCTAGATGTTTGTCATTGTCAGTCCTAGATGTTTGTCATTGTCAGTCCTAGATGTTTGTCATTGTCAGTCCTAGATGTTTGTCATTGTCAGTCCTAGATGTTTGTCATTGTCAGTCCTAGATGTTTGTCATTGTCAGTTCTAGATGTTTGTCATTGTCAGTCCTAGATGTTTGTCATTGTCAGTCCTAGATGTTTGTCATTGTCAGTTCTAGATGTTTGTCATTGTCAGTCCTAGATGTTTGTCATTGTCAGTCCTAGATGTTTGTCATTGTCAGACCTAGATGTTTGTCATTGTCAGTCCTGGATGTTTGTCATTGTCAGTCCTAGATGTTTGTCATTGTCAGTCCTAAATGTTTGTCATTGTCAGTCCTAGATGTTTGTCATTGTCAGTCCTGGATGTTTGTCATTGTCAGTCCTAGATGTTTGTCATTGTCAGTCCTAGATGTTTGTCATTGTCAGTCCTAGATGTTTGTCATTGTGAGTCCTAGATGTTTGTCATTGTCAGTCCTAGATGTTTGTCATTGTCAGTCCAAGATGTTTGTCATTGTCAGTCCTAGATGTTTGTCATTGTCAGTCCTAGATGTTTGTCATTGTCAGTCCTGGATGATTGTCATTGTCAGTCCTAGATGTTTGTCATTGTCAGTCCTAGATGTTTGTCATTGTCAGTCCTAGATGTTTGTCATTGTCAGTCCTAGATGTTTGTCATTGTCAGTCCTAGATGTTTGTCATTGTCAGACCTAGATGTTTGTCATTGTCAGTCCTAGATGTTTGTCATTGTCAGTCCTAGATGTTTGTCATTGTCAGTCCTAGATGTTTGTCATTGTCAGTCCTAGATGTTTGTCATTGTCAGTCCTAGATGTTTGTCATTGTCAGTTCTAGATGTTTGTCATTGTGAGTCCTAGATGTTTGTCATTGTCAGTCCTAGATGTTTGTCATTGTCAGTCCAAGATGTTTGTCATTGTCAGTCCTAGATGTTTGTCATTGTCAGTCCAAGATGTTTGTCATTGTCAGTCCTAGATGTTTGTCATTGTCAGTCCTAGATGTTTGTCATTGTCAGTCCTAGATGTTTGTCATTGTCAGTCCTAGATGTTTGTCATTGTCAGTCCTAGATGTTTGTCATTGTCAGTCCTAGATGTTTGTCATTGTCAGTCCTAGATGTTTGTCATTGTCAGTCCTAGATGTTTGTCATTGTCAGTCCTAGATGTTTGTCATTGTCAGTCCTGGATGTTTCAAGACAATACTGTGAGAACATTTACAGACAGGGTAATTTCCTCCAATCAACCTTCATGTGCGTATGATGGGTCCAGGAACCAACAGAAGGTCAATGTTTCCTCCGGTTGTCTCCTGCCCACCTAATGGTGGCTTAAGGAACCTTTCAATCAATCAATCAATCAATCAATCAATCCACCCACAAAAATGACTGAGGGAAAAGAGGATCCACCTAGACAACTGGGAAGATGTAAGCATTAAACATGTGCTTGTTATTAATACAATAGCATGTTGCATGGTTTAATGCAAATCTTAAGATGTATTGATTTTTGAAAAGACAGGGAAGAAGTTGATATTAATAAGGCAGCCATACCTGCCATTTTTAGCACAGTACTCGAATCCACCCACAGCCAGAAAGTCACAGAAAGCTCGGGAATATCGGTGAAATTCTACAACATACTCCTCACACTGGCTGATTATTTCTGAGGTCATTATACAGCCTCCGTCACGAACAATGGACGTCAACTCTACAGTACTGCGACCAATCTAGAAAATAAAATGTACAGATTGGGAGACCCGAGTCAATCAACATCTCAAAGAGAAAGTCCGAAATGCTGATTTGTCACTCTTATATAATAGGCATTTTAATTTAAAAAAAAGGAAAAATCTGCCATTGATCGTTATATAAAGAACGATGGTAAATATTGTTGTACGATGTATCATGGTATTGTATGGTTAACTAAGGGAGTGTCCCCATTAATCGTTTTTCGCGAAGGCGCAAAAAACGATGAAAAAAAACGATGCCGGCCTACACCTATCGTTTTTTATGTTCACGCTTGACTGGCTTCGTCGCGGCGGGTGTCGTTCCCAGGCGCGCAGTAATATACAATCAATCAGCAAAATAAAAGTGTACTGTAATTGGGTTAAAAATAAAACGCAAAGAAAAACAAAACGTATTGAAATATAGTTTGATTACAAAAAGAACAATTACGGCCGTACCTGTTGTTGTTGTTGTTTATTTTAGCTGTCGTACGGTCGTTTTTGCGTAGGTGTGTGTTAGCTCTTTTGAATGGAATGCCCCCGTTGATAAACATGTGTAGGCTTCATGGGAAGTCAAACATTCCTCATTAGTTGTTCATAAAACACTAATTAACAGTGTTAATCCTCTCATTTACGTTCTAAACACTGTGTCAAAGCTCATCGATAAACCGGATGTTTGTGCTGTGAAATCAGTTGTCTGCAGACACCCTGTCACCAAACTCGTCTGGGAGAAGTCTGTAAAGCTTACGCTTGATTTTTTTAATTACTAGATACCCATTATAGTAAAAAAAGTCAAAGGTGCACAGAACGAATACGGCCGAAATGATTTAAATGTCCAGTTTTATAACTGCGCCCTGTGTCGTCATCTATGTATACAAACACGCATTCATGCAAGTCTAGAAATATCGACGCAAAACGTATCCATATGCATGGTGTTTATGAAAACGAAATGCATACTATTATTTAAACCGTTTTTCATTATATTTTCAGTGATACCTTCGGTCACAGTGATAGCTAATAACTAACATCAAATAAAAAACAGAGAACAAATAATTCTCCATAATATTCTGTCTTGAGTGTAGGAATACTAATAGGGCCTATGCCGGTAGGTCTACAGTAATATTTTCTGGGTTTTATTATGTATACTGGAAACATTTCAATCCATCATATATTTCTTCTAAATTCGTTTCAACTTTAATATATTTTAGTTAAAACTTGAACTTCAACCACTTCGATGTGAAATGCATAGTTACGAGTGTAGACTACAATCCACCTAGATAAGCACGCTAACGGTTTTTTCGTAGCCCATTTCCCCCCCGGAAAAAGTCCCCATCTGAAATTTAAATCTCCAATTAGTATCGTTCATTAGTATTAGTATTCGTAATCGTTAATTAGTAAATAATTAATCGCCTTTGACAAAATTCGCCGTTAGTTGGTTTTTAATATGAAGTGGATATTCTTACGACGACATTGGCTCACGTAAAGATAGATAAAAATAGGACGTCTGTGTACAGGCTGAAAATCGCACTGTGTAATTCAATGAAATATGTTATACTTCTGCTGGATTGTTGAATATCAGTGCCGTTACATGTATAAAGTCTGGTCAAAAGTACTGATTTTGTACAGGTAGTAAAGTAGGCCTATGATATATTTAATTTTAAGAAATGAATGGATGGAATGTTTTTTGTGTAGTGGCTAGATCGACGCCTCAATATTATTTTACTTACAAATTGCCATAGGAATCTTCCGTTGGTACATAACAATAGATCCACTGTAACGCCGATCGAATAATGATCAGTCAGAAAAATGTATTTAGAATGTGAAAAGAGATGTACAGGTAAACAAATAATCATTCGACATTTTACCTGTTTTTCTCAAAGTCATGACTACACACACTCATAGAAATGCCCGTGTGGTATAGTAAAAAATACATAGAAATGTATTTAGTTGCGATTGTTTGTTTCATTGTTTCATTGAAAGGGGCAATATTTACTATACTTGCATAGAAAGTTTTGATCATCGCGGAGTGAATAATTTGAAATAACATGTTCGTCTGTTCTATATCTTTATAAAAACATAAGATGAATACATTTTATTTGCGGACAATTCTTATCTACACTATTTGGGGGGAAGATTAAAACAATCGTTTTTATAGCCCGAATATAAAAAGGGAAACCAGCAATAAGTTATCATTATACAGGATTATTAAGATTTCCGGACACCCCAACAGTGTTTAGAAGCTCATTACCTATTTCGTCTGAAAAAAAGAAGAAAAACAGGTTTTCATACGTTTTGAAACATTTACCACGAGGAAGAAATAAATTGGTACGGGTTGATAGGCCCACTTGTACTGATTGACAAGATCCTTAGACTGACTTGCAGTCCTCTTCGATGTTGCTGCAAAAATAAACACGTTTGGTTGATATCTGCTATAATGTTTGCAACTATTTTAAATGTCGCGAAAATTAAATATTCAAATGATTAATTGTAAAACATCAATGGACGATTTAATAAGCGGAATGGTTTTGTACAGATAGTTTTCCGTTTTGATAGTTACATTTTGGTTTTAATTCCCGCATGCTGCTCTCAAGTGTTGATATTTTTACCCAATGGCTTGCCGTTTTTCATTACATATATTCCCTAATTTCCCTGTATATTTAAAGAATTCCAACAGACAAACCACTATCAAATCCATGACGTTTAGCTAGTCCTAAATGTCTTTATATCAGTACACTGGAAACTCTTTAGGGCGTGGAGTTACAAAAGTTAACATTGCAGTTCGTCGCCGTTTTCGGAAAAAGAAATTAAACATACAAATAAATTATAAAGATCGGGAAGGTGAACTATATCACAAAAATGGAATGAGCCGGCGAGACTTTCTGGCAGTGGTAGGTCTTTATTGTGAAGCATTAGTATAAACACTACAGGACAGTCAAGCTGAGTGGATCGAGTCGGTCTCTGACAGCGCGTTACAACTGACCACGTGCTATCCGTCATAGTCGCACAGCGGACTACTTTTAATCCGAGACGATCACATGCTGTGAATATCCCGTTTCAAATTATCGTCTTTTGTTAGCGTCTTTACACCTATCGTTTTTCGCTTCGTTTTTTTTCATCGTTTTTTGCGCCATCGCAAAAAACGATTAATGGGGACACTCCCTAATACTTTTGGGATTGCCACGGTGAATTGCGCGGGTTGTCTGTGCTAAACCATGGTGTCTTGGAAAGCGGACCACAATATTTTCTTAAAGGGAAGTGACCAAATATTCTTATATTCGTAAATTACAGAATGATTAATGGATAATTTGACTATATCTTAGCTTTATGAAGTGATCAAAATGGCAGGTTACCTTTCTAGTCAAAGAAATAAAGGCGTCCAGCATCTTTAACAGTGTCTGTCTGAACGGCTCAGCTTTCAAATTGGATACAAAATCTGTCAAGAAAATACATTTTTTAAATTGAAATAAACTACATGTACATTACTAACGGTGAAATAACATATATTCAAGTCAAATCTTCTTGGTATAACAAACAGAATTCATATCTAGATAAAAATTGACATTTCACGAAGAGCACATTTTGGGGATGTCTGTGGGAATACTCAAGATTATTTCAGCTATATGGAGGTGTTACCAGGATAATAAGGCCTGGTGTGAGTGATTGATTGATGTTTAACGCCGCACTCAATATTATTTCAGTTATATACCAGGTTTAGTGTGACAGAATATCGAGCATTTTGCTCGGAGGAAACCCCCGACCTTAGACAAGTACCTGGCTACTCTTCCATATTTGGCGTCAGCTATACTGAGATGTTACCAGGATCATGAGGTGTTGTGAAAGTGCTATTTTAAACGGACATGTATTTGTACTAAACAAGTATTTTTGTGAAGTACATGTTTTACGTATGAGCAGAGTGGTGAAAGTGCTATGTGTCACAACAACTAAAAATCAACATTTTAAACATACTTTTTATGAAGTACATAAATGAGACAACTCACCAGATTTATAAAGAGGGCGTGTTAGTTGTGTGGCAATCTTCAACAACAACATGTTAAATGTCCTCTCTGTTGACGAGAACTCAAACTGCGTCGCCCTGCCTCCTTGATTATCTTTGTCCACCAAACACATGCAGTTATCCCCCTTTGCTTGGACCTTTCTTACCCAGCCAGTCTGACCCTGATAGCGCAACAACAACAACAAATGGAAGTCATGAAATCACTACAATAATTCTACAGATTGACCAACTGTTTTTAATTGTTATTTGGTCTGAGTGTGATTGGATCCTGCGCCGCATCGATGGAAGGTGTGTGTGGGACCGAGGGACGATCGCTCTAATCCACTGAACCACCAAGGCCCCTCTGACGCTCTGGATTATTATTGTCTATACAGTGGTGCTCGTCAGGTAATGTCAGGAAGGGAACAAGCTTTATGATTGATTGATTGTTTTTTATGCCACACGCAAGATTACAAGTTATGAGCCTGTAACGTAAACAATCTCCCAGCCACTTTTAATCACTTTCTGATTGTCAAGTTTTGGTCACATTTTAAATTACACATAAATGTATATTTTACACCAACATTTAGACATAACTGGGCATATCAAAAGCCAAGTTCAATTTTAGTGATTTTACTTGTAGTAAGCTCATGTAAATTTGCTTTCTTGTCAAGTATCAAGACAGCCTATGAAAGTGCGTGTTTCTTCAATTAAAACAAAGTTTGTTGCTTTATACTTAAAACATCCTTTTCTAAATAGAATACCTTTTTAAGAAATGTTAACCCCACAGGTTTTGCGGTTTTAACCACAGGCACATAAACACCTTCACTGAAAAAGAAAAGAAGCTTAATAAATCATTTTGTAAAAGAAATAAATAATTAAACAAAAGACTATGCTGTGGTAAAAATAAATATGAGTCCAAATATGCAGTTATTAGATGTTATTCAAACAAAGTCAGGCACAGGCTCAAATCTAACTTCTGGCAGAAAAAAAGTAAGGCTGTGGAGTAAAAATTTACCATTGCTTTCAACATTAACGCCTGATGGTTATCAATCCATAAAATGTGACAGTTATCAAGACCAGCTGATTTAACACACAAAGCTGATTAAGAAATAATGTTTCCATTGTCGGTCATTGTCGTGGGATTTACGTTAGAGAATGTGGATTAAGGAGGAGTGTTAGTCTCGAGTTCAGTAATTGTGAAACTCGTCCATATTCCCTAACCTAAATAATGGAAATGTTATTTCTTTTCTATCACTTTTCCAGTGCATTTTGGAAGCTGTTTTGTAACCAAAGTCTGGATACCGGCAGCTCAAATCATTGAGGACTTCATCCATAATGTTTGGAATAGCCCGGGCAGGATTTGAACGTTGAGACTCTGCCCTCGTTACCTTGCCAACTGCTCATAGGATTGTTAACAATTTACGTGTCAGCCAACGTCACATGGGTAGTCCAAACGTTCCAATAGGCTAGACAAGCTCAGCGAAAGGGCTCTGTGACGTTTGGATAGTTGCAATGTCACAATGCCAACCCTATGGGTTTGTTTAACCTTTCAGAGCTTGGTCATAATATGTGGCCTTTGCGGAGAGGTCAGTTGTCAGCCTGGACTGATGATATTACCTGGGTTGCTTCCCGCTGTAACACACATCAGGCATAAAACCTGTAGAATCCACCAGGAACAGGGAGTGCGTGTGACCACAGGCGATATCCCACACTGGGTACTGACTCAACGACTACAGACACAGAAATGAAATTAATCAGATGTCTTTAAGAAAAGGTAGTTTGGAAAAAATGACAACCATATTATACAACTTGTTTCTTGCTACCATGGATCATATATTTTCTAATCTAAAACTCATTGTAATAGGGAATACCTTCTTGACTATAATAATTATGAAGACCTAAATTCCAATATATCTTATGAACGCTTAAACATATGGGTACAGGAAGAATCTTCTTGACTAATATCCCAATGACGTCATAAAGCCATTAACCCTATAGTTTTGGATTTTAAGCCTGTAGAGGTGTCTTACTGACCTTAACCTTGAATGGTGATGGTCCATCTTCCGTATGCCCCAATTGCCCCGAGGAATTCATGCCCCAAGAATATACCTATAAAACAATAATGTAACATCTTTAAAGTGTTCACTCGAGAAAAAACAACAGTTTTATTTTGACTTTAATATTCATTTTGCCATCATCATTCTTTGTTTAGAAATATCGCCCTATGTGGAAGAATTGCCAGGTACTCTCCTTTCGCCAATAAAAACAACAGCTAATCAAAACACACATTTTTATCCTCATGGCAAGTGGTTGTGTCTCAGACATGAAAATCGCTTAACATATGATATAAGGCACCTTTCAATGATTTTTTAAAATTTCAAACATAAACAATTAACGTTTGGATTAAGTTTTTCAAGGAGGGAGGGGGCTGGGGCTATACACAAAGTTAGTTTGCTAACAGACTTTGCTGTTTCTGAACTTGTTACGTTTTACTTCTTTCAGCCTTTTATGGGCATGCCAAGGCCATTGGGATGCATCCCCTCTCCCCACCGAATAAAGTTTGGAATAAAACAAACGTTACCATACCAGAGAACTTCCAGTAAGGGCTACAGTATAAAAGTGTCAGTTGCCAAATTATTTATATTCTCAAACTCCAGTGGCATCCACTCATAATTGTATGAGAAATAATGACGTTTTTTTCATGACGTCGTCATTTCGGTCGACGTTTTACATTCTACGTTAGAACTGAGCGTCAAATTCGAAAGATAGAGGAAGATGACAGGAAATTTGTGGAATTCTCACAATACTCCCACTCCATATATTCTCTATATACTCTACATATACCCCTCCTAAACCAAAGAGTTTGGAATACAACAAAAAAAGAAATCCCCATACCTGTGAACTTGCAGTCAGGGCTAATGTATGGAAGCTGCCGGTGGCCAACTTGACAATATTCTTGGACGATAACATCTTTATACAACATGGCGTTTCTCTAACAAGAAACATGATGTGAGTCAAACATGATGTGAGTCAAACATGATGTGAGTCAAACATGATGTGAGTCAAACATGATACGAGTCAAACATGATACGAGTCAAACATGATGTGAGTCAAACATGACGGGAGTCAAACATGATGTGAGTCAAAAAATAAGGTGAGTCAAACATGAGGTGAGTCAAACATGATGTAAGTCAAACATGATGTGAGTCAAACATGATGTGAGTCAAACATGATGTCAGTCAAACATGACGGGAGTCAAACATGATGTGAGTCAAACATGATGTGAGTCAAACATGATGTGAGTCAGACATGATGTGAGTCAAACATGATGTGAGTCAAACATGATGTCAGTCAAACATGATGTGAGTCAAACATGATGTGAGTCAAACATGATGTGAGTCAAACATGATGGGTGTCAAACATGATGTCAGTCAAACATGATGTGAGTCAAACATGATGTGAGTCAAACATGATGTGAGTCAAACATGATGTGAGTCAAACATGATGTGAGTCAAACATGATGTGAGTCAAACATGATGGGTGTCAAACATGATGTCAGTCAAACATGATGTGAGTCAAACATGATGTGAGTCAAACATGATGGGTGTCAAACATGATGTGAGTCAAACATGATGACAGTCAAACATGATGTCAGTCAAACATGATGTGAGTCAAACATGATGTGAGTCAAACATTGTATATCTTATTGAAATCAGCCATTCCATTAGAAAGGGACACCCAAGCAATTTTGTGAAAAGCAAAGTGCTGCAGAATTTTTTCTATTTTTCTATACTTAAATGTGTCATGTTAAATTGTGCAAAATATTGTTACATTTGACGCACCCATATTCAATGTAGAGGCCCTTTAACACGACTGTTTACGTAAACACATATCTTCGTGAAATTACATATTTTTGTAAAATTGCAATTTTGCTTAAAACATTTCTTTATTAAGATTCATCTGATGCATCTAAACTTAGACCATTGTGTAGCCTATTGCAACACAGCACAATTAAACTCTCAGTTGATCTCAATTACTCCAGCTAGTTTAAACCGAACACCCTCGTTTTAGTGTCACAGGAGTCACAGAACAACTGATACAATGTCATCTTTTTTTTATCCTAAATTCACATTCGCTCTGAACAGAATGTGAAACAAGGGTCATATCTCATTTAGAGTTTTTTTTTGGCTATATGGATTTCACCATATAGGTCTGTCACGAGAGTCACAATTTTCTGTCACGGGAGTCACAATGTGATGTTTTGTCCATTTAGATTAATAAATCATTATTTTTCTGTCCAGCCTAGCATCAATAATAATAGAGATTTTAATGAGGAGAAGAATAAGCTTGTTACCAATTAAATTTGTAGCTCTTGATCTATCAAGGGATCCATGAGATGTTAAATTTTAGAGTGACGCAGTGTTGTTAGATGGATATACACGTAGGCCCACATATTGGTATTTACTATGACAACTTGTTCTTGACCTTTGAAGACATTATCTTGTATTTTAGTGATGTGGGGTTTAGTTTCTCTATATTCTGTTACATGTATAGTCTAAAATTTGAAGGCTTACGACAAAGTTGAACGAATGAATCGATATAAAAATGGCTACATGTAGATTATAGATGTCAGTGTAGTTAAGTTTTTCAAACCTTGGAAAAGTTCTGTTAATGGAAGACTTATATGTAGAATACAGAAACTTATCAGTACAATTATGATGCAAGCTCTTTTGAGGCACAGACATGTTTCCTATCCTGGGCCAAAAGACAACACCAGGGCTAGAATGAGATAAATGCATTTGGGGGAGGGGTCGACCACGGATCAGAATCAGCAATCAAATGACTGGTAAACTAATGTAAATTTCACATGCAATGTTAAGCAATATTAAATATGTTGTGGCATTGCTAGTAACAATATTTTTTAGATATATTACCAATGTTGAAAGCGATTGACTCACTGAAAACTGGGTCTTAAACAAGCGTATATCATGCACACATGTATAATGGAATATTGAAATATTCAGTAAATCTCATTTCACCTGTCATTATTTAACTAATTTGATAGTTTTGATTGCAATTCTAATTAGATCTATAATGTTGTCAAAGTTAGGTTCCCTTTTTACCGTTGGTATGTTGATATTTAGAGTCATTCACAGTTAACAGCGGTAAAATTGAATTTTTTACATTAACTAGTCTTTAACAAAATTTATAAGGCTTTAGCTTAGAAATGTCATGAGCTAATCTCAATTTCTGTCTGTTCCCTTAACATCAGAAAGTAAATAGTTTATTTTGTATTTCTACTTCCAAATAGCTATATTTCTACTCTAATATGAGACCTGTCACAGGAGTCACATTTTAACTGTCACAGGAGTCACGTTTTTGGGTTCCACCACACAGCTTATCTGTTAATTTCATGTTATTAAATTATTGTATTTAGCAATCTTACTATGTGGAGGATTACAACATAAAAAAGAAAAAACATTTAGAATTAAAAAATGATACAAAACTGGAGACAACTGTCCATTGTCAAGGTACATTTATTCCTGTGCGTCACAGGAGTCACGCTACCTTTTGTTGGTATTTCCTATTAAGATAGTAATTAATTCAAGAAATGTTTGTTTTATATTAAAGAGGGTGTCATGGGCTTTCAATGAGGGTATTATTTCTAAAATCATTTTCTAAATTTTGGAAGCTGTGAACATTTTAGTTTCTAAATGTCACGGGAGTCACTAATGGAATGGCTGAAATGATTTAGATTACATGTAAGTCTAATCTGTCAGCAGATATTTCATTGTGTAGAACTATGAATTTTGTCTTGATATTGTCATCATAATTTGTAAAGATGAAGAAATTATTGCATGCAAATTTTTAATTAGGAAAAATATGTTGCAAATTAAAGTGGCATGAGCTGCCAAAATTCACACTATTTTCATAATTTCTGATCGTCACGACAGTAAAAGGCTTTGAAGGCCATCGAAAAACTAAATGATTGGCGTTGGAATGAGGAAAATCCATACAGTATGTGACCTGTACAAACCGAAAACGTGTTCGAAAAGTAAACAAAATTTAAATAACCAGGACGACCATTGATTCATTATAAGCCAAAGTTAGTTCAAAACAAATTATCCATCGTACATTTTCGAGACTAGAAGCACTAAAAAGCTTCTGAATTATAGGTCTTGAGAAAAATAGCCAATAATTTCAACATTCTGTTTTAACATCAAAATATCAACATTTTGGCAGCCCATGCCACTTTAATTAAGAAAAATATGTTGTAAATTAATTAAGAACAAGAGATTTAGTGATTGCACGCAATCACTGGAGATGGCTCCACTAAGGAGGGGAACTGATTGACAAGGGTATTAGAACCGGCATTGTGGTTTGAGAGGTGACATAAAGAAGAAATGAAACAATAATGATGATGTATGATATTCTTGGTATTTACTTGGTATTTTTAGCATATTGAACAATGGTGATGGCCTGGTGTTGCTACATCATCTGTTTCAAAAATTTCATGGCGTAATGTGTACGCCTCAGTTTTATTACTTGGACGTAACAGTCAGTCTAAAGGCGTAAAATACGCTGATACGCCCCTTATCTGGAGCGCTGAGTACTGTTCAATGTCATTAATAAGCAAAATTGTTTATGGTTGAGGTGTATAACTGCACAGAGGAGATTCTGATGTATTGTTACAGGACACTTTCTCCGCTTGACAAATGTGTTTATCTCAATAAGAATGATATACATTCTGCAATGCCACAGCTGCTATTGTTCTCACATGTCCAACATATCTCCTGCCCCTAACGCTTCGCACGAATACTACTGTAACCGGAACCCTTGATCAATGGTTACCATGGTCCAAGAACTGGTAATATTGACGTGAATCTAGAGGAAACAATTAATGGAATAGTCTCCGGTGGAGTAATTTGTTAGAAGACTTCAGTGTCAGTTTGATCGCCCTATGTGAGAGAGCTTCCAGGTACTCGCTTTCTACAGGTAAACAGCCAGTTACCTCCACTACTTGGTTGTGACGGAAACCTCAATCAACAAATCAATCAATCAATGTTCAATTACCTGTCTCCCATGTCTCCGTGACCCAGCTGACCTTTTGTGTTTTTACCCCACGTCCAAACTTCTGTCTCCAAAGTGTCTTTTACATAATGCACACCTGTTCAGAATAAATTAAATAAAATCCAAAAATTGTAAAGATAGCATTAAAAAATGGTTTCACTCTTCCTCTTCCACTAAAACTGGCAATGCTGCCATATAAGTGAAATAATCTTGAGTGTCGAGTAAAACATTGATCAATTAATCAATATAAACAGGAATACTTTTTGGATATTAATGATTTACAAAATAAATAAAAGATAATAGGAAAATAAATGGTAGATATAAAACTAGAATTGGATTGGAGAAAATGATTCGTGTTAATCATTTCATTGGCAAATTTTTCAAGAGCAAATCTTTAAGAATACTTGCAGGCCCACACTATCAAGTCAGTGGTGGCCAGAGGTTAAGAAAAATTTACAATGGTCTTACCTGTCGATGTTTCCTTCACATCTTTAACTTCACATTGCTGTCCTATAGACTCTGTAGATCGGTCGGGAGAATCTGAGAGAGAGATTATTGATCTCCGTGGACTCTCAGGGCTGAGATTCAATGAGTTGACAGATTTTATCATGACGTTCTCATCAGACAAATTCGTAAACGATGACTCCTTCACAAGCGTGTTTGATTTCTCATCCGATTCTCCCGAATGGTGACCTAAATCCTGACCAATCGATTTCGCCAGGTCGTCCGGTTCTGTGGATATCATGGAAGCTATTGAAGAACGAAAATTACTGAAAGCTTTTCCAGTGAGATTTGAAAATTGGACAAATCCAGATGAAAACATCGCCTCGTAGCTGGTCGACGTTTCGTCAGGCGGAGCGTTTTTTACAACAACAGATTTCTTTTCTTGTTTTGGAAGATCGTCTTCGAACTGCTTAGCAAGGTATTCTTTGCTTTTGGGATCGTTGATGACAACGCCTGAATTTGACAGTCTTGAAGCTGTCGTTAAAACAGTTTCTCCCGCCCCATCACTAGTGGCAGCAGAATCTTTTTCTTTCTCAAATTCTGGTCTCATTTTCCACACGGGTGATACTTCTGTTGGTTCACCATCGGTTACATTATCAGCAGGTAAACTGGAGTTCAAACTCTCAGCTTTAACTTCAGAACTTGTTTCTTCTTTATTATCATTATCTATAACAGGTGATAAAGGGTCTGAATCTTGATTCGTTTTTGACTCTTGTTGTTTAAGGGGAGTTAATTTTGAATTTGTCTGTTGTTCTGTAAGGGGAGTTAATTCTGAATTTGTTTCTTGTTCTTTAAGGGGAGTTAATTCTGAATTTGTCTGTTGTTCTGTAAGGGGAGTTAATTCTGAATTTGTTTCTTGTTCTGTAAGGGGAGTTAATTCTGAATTTGTTTCTTGTTCTGTAAAGGGAGTTAATTCTGAAGGCACATTATTTATCATCCCAGTTTGTTCATTAGTATTGGGTGTGGCTGGGGAACTTGTCTGTTTGTTTTCACTTTCCTGATCCGCTTTTGTCATCTCTTCAGAGCTTTTACCCCCAGTGTTTTCTGTCTTTGTAGGACCAGTCTCAGGATTGAGATTCAGGTTTGCAATTGGTACCATTTCTTGATCATCCTTAGGTGGGCGTAGTTTGCCTCGACTGCAGGAATGCGGTAGCTGTGTGGCCGAGTATTCTGATGGGGAAAGTTCCGATGCTATTAAACATTTGTGCGCCTCGGTTATAATGCAGGTGTCAAGAGTTTCGGTGAAGCTGAAAATTTCTTCATTACAAGCAGCGCACGTTGTCACGTCGTCGTTGTCTAACACATGTCTCACTCGGAGTTTACTTGCTGGCGTTGGTGAAGTATCATTGGACGACGCTCCAGAACGCCTTACAAGAGCTGCGCTGTAATTCTCTCCACAATAAACCGAAACCGCAACATGTCCTTCCAGGCGCCGTACAAGAACGGGAGATGTTGTCATAGGGAGTCCTTTAACCCCTAACTGCACTCCAGTACCCCAGGCCCAAATTCTACCATCCTTCGACAAAGCTAACGTGTGAATTTTACCACAAGCAACTTGACAGATTTTGACAGCATTTTCACCTTGCTGACCTGCCCCCTGGTGAGTATCAGTGGAACTAAACTCCACTCTTTCAGGGGAGATAACCACATCAGTTTTTCCTGTTCCACATTCCCCGTTGGCTGATTCGCCCCAACAATAAACATCACCATTTTCACAGAGGGCCGCTGAGTGTGAGAACCCACATACGACATCAATCACCCCTTTACCTGGGTAAAAATAATATCACATGTATATAAAATTACAAATCAACAAATAAATGGATAAACTATAATACCTTTTGTGTTTCAGTATAACAAGGCCAGCATTGTTATGACCAAGATTATAGTAGAAGAATACAAACTATTTCATAGTAAAATGGTTCAGCCTCTAACCCAAAAGCCAGTCATTGCTTTTAAAAAGAAGAAGTGTTTGATAGATATACTGGTCAGGGCTAAAATCCCTTTGGGGTCAGTCTAACGATATTCTTGCCATAGCTGAAGATGCGTAACTAAGCATTGTCAATGTATTACAAAGTGTTCCAGAAAGTTCTACTGACTAAAGCCAAGCTCCTGTCAGTCGTAAACCTAATAAAATATCATGGCTTTTAGTTTGATATTTCAGTAAGTGTGCAGTCATGCAGGTCATTACAAAAGGATAAATAATACACAAACTATATCCCTATTCTATCCCATAAATTTATGTCCTTAGGCTTTTGGTCGATTGGATAATCAAAAAAAATTGTCATGACATTAATCAGCCTACATGTGTACACATATAATTTTCATAATTGTTTGAAGTTTTGAGGTGATTAGCAGTTGGTCAAGTAAAATATGTGAATGTCCAGTAGAAATATTAACCCACATGCCCTGGGGGCTAGGACAAAATGTTTAGGAGAATCAAACCCTGCTATTGTCTACGATTCAATATTAATTACATTAAAGTGGCATGAGCTGCCAAAATTCAGACTTATTCTTATAAATTCAGAAGTTTAGCGCTTGAAACATTGTAAAAATGTAAAGGATAGATGTTAAATTAAAAATTATGGGTACAGCCATTAACCCATATGGACTGAAAATCTGTGCTTAAAGCGGACAAAATTCAAATACAGGTGTAGATGTATGAGTACATTGAAAGGTTTTGTTGCTTATAAAAACTACCTGTACATACTTCTTTGATATTGGAATCAACGGAGAGCTCAACGGAAAATACGTACTCAATTGATATTTTATGCAGCTTACATGATTATTTTTCTTAAGAGTGGTGTTGTCAGGTTAAATCGGGGGAGGAAACCGGACTATTTGCTCTGAGGAAATACCCAACCTTAGGCAAATAACTCTCATGCAATACTAGTAAAACACAAACTTGGTTGATTGATTGTTTGGTGTTTTACGCTGCACTCAAGATTACGGTAAGAATTCCCCTAATTCAAGCACTCAAAACATTATGAAAAGCAGTCTAAAAGTTTGAGACTTTTCGTTGGGTGTCTTACCTCATGCATGGAGCGACCGAAAAACCTATCGAGCAATCGCTATTGTTGTTGTTTTAGACCAAACATGGCAGAAAGCAGTCTGATAATTCGTTATCTTCACATTGCTCGTCCTTGAATTAGCGGAATTCTTACCGTATTTCACTTACAATGTATATGGCGGAGTTGCCAGTTTTATTGTGGAGGAAACCCATGGCCTTCCGGTTGTAACTGGCAACCATCCCACACGGCACAAACTTGGGGAAAGGCAGATAGGAAGGGTTTGGGGAAAGGGGTTGAACAGAGGAGTTTTTTATTTCTCAATTTTTGTTTTAAATGTTAAATTCGTACCTGACAGTTCTTCAATCAGTACAGGTTCATTAAAAGGACCGGCTTCGGCTTTACCAATTCCCAGTTGACCTCTAGCATTGTTTCCACAAGCAAATACGAGCTGGTCCTTTGTCAAAAACAGATAATGACTGGTCCCCAGGTCAGCCTTGACGACCTCATGCTGGGTCAAGGAGGGGAATGTTTGCGGGTGAATATCCCCCTTGTAGCCCTGCCAGTGATACACAATACCTTGTTGTTTGGGAGCACTAGTGGAAAGAAAAACAGAAAATAAGAAAACATTGCTCTCACGTGTACTTATTTGTTTAAATTATTTCATAACACTAACAGCGTCAGGCAAAAGTTTCAAATATTTTATTCACATATCTTCAAAGTTAACTGTGATATGATCATATGAACATGGGGTTGGTATGGACAAATAAAACTTCTTTGATTATTTTTCTGATGACGTTGCGATGTAGATCTAACACCGTTTTCAAGTCAATAAGAACTGTGATATAATGTAGCCTACATGTAATAAAACTTTTGTCAATTACATGCACAGTCTCATAAATTTGTTTAGTTACATGTAGTATCACACAAGAAATTGAATCCTACATACAAAAAAAGAAACAAATGTGAGACACAGTTAAAGTTTGCAACTATTTTTATTCATGATTCTTTTATAAAAACAGGGAGAAAAAATGAGTTTTAAACATACACATGAGCATTTATATACAGACAAAAAGATTTTCCCTCGCCATGGTTATTTTAGACTAGAAGATTTTCCCTGTGCTCGAGTGTTTTAGTCTTTAAAAATATATACAGTTTTCCTCCAAAGTTTGCTAAATTAGCCCTGACTTAACACCGCACTGTTTGTCAGATTTTTAAATTATTTTATCTATGAACAATTAAACACACGGGCACAGGGAAAATCTTCTTCACTAAAACAACCATACAGGGGATGTCATTTAGACCATTACATGTTAATATTAAAACCAAAACCCTTGATACATGTATTTCAATTTGTTGAAGACAGTTTGGCCTAAATCAGTTTTCTAGAATACTTTGTAATATATTGACGAAGTTGTAGGGATCTTCAGCTACATGTATAGCAAGAAGTTGGGTAAACTGAAATTAAACCAAATGTGATAATGGGAAATTGATAGCATCTAATTTGATTCCTACAGCAGACTTTTTTTATAACAAGGTAAAAGAGAGTCTGTGTGTAGAAAGAGAAGGATAAAACCTTCTTCAAACTTCAATAATAAACACTGTAAGAATTCCTTTTCGTGGTCCCACATTTAAACCCATTTGGCAAAAGACAGGTTAAACAAACATTTATGTGTGAGGATTTGATAAAAAAAACACAATATGGCAGGGCTAATAAAAGGTGTGGTCTGCAAACATCAAACCTAAACCATTTTCGTGACTGTGACATTTGGAAATAGTAGCCTATGTTGTAGTACATGTATGTTATTAAATATATCTAAAAATCCCTTTTAACTTGCAAAGTTTGTTTAAAGAAGTCATGTGTGCCTAGAGGTCACAGAATACAGTTTCATTTCTCATTTGCAGTAATGTTGATGTTCCAATAACATGTTGATCCACTGAATAGCTTAGCATAATGCAATTGCAAAGTTACTCAGAATATATTCAACAAATGCATATTGTATTTGACAATCTCAATATTTCGACAAAGGTATATTTGTCATCTTCCTGAAGAAATATTGTCGAAATATTGAGATTGTTTGTTGAATTTATTCTGAGTTGCTTTGCTATTGAATTAACATTCTAATTTGTGACTAATTGCATGTACCTGAATCTCGTTAAGGCTTTTTATTTCCATTTTAAAATAGATCAACACAAAAGACATTCTTTACAACCAAATAAAGTTACACATAGTGCATGTCGGTTTGGCGCTACACGCAATTCAACACGGGTACAGTTATTTTGACAATTTTAAGCTTACATATTCTCAGCCAAACTGTGCCTGGTATTTTTAAAATTGGTTAAAAATTAAACAAACACACAATAATCTTCAAGCAGGTGTTAATTGAAAACTTAAAGAATGTACAGTAAATATGCATTAGTTTCAATCCAATATTCAATTATCTCAGATACAAAACTATGTAATTAGTAAATAACCGACACTAACTGACCCGGAAACAATTCCGGGCCAGGGTGAGAATCGAACTCACGACTTAGGGTTACCGTCCCACCACTCTACCAACTGAGCTACCCGGCCCTGTTGAGAACGGTTTGCTTGTTAGATTCTCTTATACACGCAGAGCTTAAACTAAGCCCATTAGATTGATTGATTGATTGATTGATTGATTGATTGGTGTTTTACGCCGCGCTCAAGATTAAGCCCATTAGAACATGTATATTTAAATTTTCATACGATGAAGTTTTTTTTTATAGTGTTTCGAAAGCAAGCTGCAATCATCATCAGGGAAATTACTGAATTAGTAAATAACCGACACTTATTGACCCGAAAAAAATTCACCGTAACCAAGATAAATTTTCATTGGCTGAAAAACAGTAAATGGGTCTTCTGACCAAGATACATCCTTTTTAATGAATTTGGATGGATCTCGTATATGGAATAATTTATCAGGCCTGTCTTCCATCTACTGAAAACTCTCGAGTATTAGATAGATTTCTGAGTATAATCTCTAACTATAAACAGACAGGCAGAGGAAATTGTTGATTGAATAATTGATTGATGTTTTACGCCACCCTCTGTGTCATTTCACTAAAATGGTCACATCACCAGGCTTAGTGGAAGAAGGAAGCTCCTGCTGGAATCCATTCACAGACTGATTGTTACAGAGAATAAATGTACATTCTCAACTTAAACAACTACATGTACATGTATGAGTGATTGATTGATTGATTTACGTCATTGATTGATGTTTTAAGCTCAAAATTAATTCATTGCCAGGTTTAGTGGGCTAACGATAAACAGCTAAGGAAATAAGTTCGAAGATAGGGGGGCATAATATATAGTCTGACGATATTCTTACCATAGCTTAAGATGCGTAAGCATTGTCAATGTAATACAAAGTGTTCCAGAAAATTCTACTGACTAAGGCCAAGCTCCTGTCAGTCGTCAACCTAATGAAATATCATAGGTTTACTTTATTACAACAATTTATGATGGGGTATAAAGGTCTAAATGATATACCTCTTTTTAACACAATTAGAAACTTGTCTCTGTGGTTATTTTAGACAAGAAGATTTTCCCTGTGCCCGTGTGTTTTAGTGTCCATAAATATATTAAGCAAACTACATGTGTAGGTTGTGAGTATGATCGGTATATTGCTTGCATAACGTCAGTCTTTATCAATCAATACAGGTACAATAGTAACACACCTGGCCAGGTGAGTATATTTGGAATTCATGAATTGTTTGGTGTTTGCCGCCACACTCAGTCAGGGTTATCTATACATTAGACAAGAAGATTTTCCCTGTGCCCGTGTGTTTTAGTGATCATAAATATACAAATGATCAGGTACATTGTATGTTCTGATAGACCAGGTGAGAAAAGGGGCGGAGCCAGTTCAAATATATAAAACCTAACTTTTTGTAACACCTTTCTAGATCGAATATATAAGCCTTTATCAAGTATCAATGAATCTATTTTTAAAACTCTTTTATCCAATACACAAGGGCTTTATGAATAAGGGTGGAATTTACTTACTATCTGGCTGACTGAACCATGCCAAACAACAAGTTCCAAGTATTTGTACCCAGTATTCAGGTAAATCAGGTAAACTGAGAGTTACAAAAAGGTGTAACAAGCACAGGTGTACGAGTTGGAAACTTGTCGTTGACGCCTTTATACATGCTTGTAAACATATTTGGGGACAAAAAGTAGCTGTCTATCAAAGGGGTATTTGAACAGACTTGCCATGGGGTGTGCGCCATACCTGTATCTTATAGCAAATGGTAACACATGACAACTTCTATGTATTAAAACCTGAAATAAACTGATTTCAGAAACTGATCTGTAGGATTAGAAACATATAACTAAGGGAGCAATGATGTCAGCTAGCGTAAGTTACAGCAAGACGTTAACCACACAGCGGTTACGGTAATACCGGAGTTAATTAGATAACTATGCATGTTGCCAAATCCTCAATAACAAAAGGTTCTGAATGAGATTTAAACTTTCAACACATCTCAGTCCAGGGAGATGATTGACCAGCAGTTAATCCTTGAATGTTTTACAAGCTCTCTCTTGAATTAAGATGAGAATTTGCACTCTTCTACTTTTTTCCAGCACTTGAATTAACTCAGACATTGCCGTACCTACAAGCTAGAAGGTAAAGAGAAGGATGTTATGTATAAAATTTGCCATTGAAATATATGCTTAAGTAATAACTCAACTAGATCGGATTCAAGCGGCTGATGTATTGCACAATGAGGCTTGGATTGAGTATATCGTTTAGTAAATCGTCATGGCAACAGTAGATATCTAAGAAAAGAGTCAAATTTTTTCATGGTTATCCACAATAATTTGAGCTTTAAATATTGTAGGAAAGCTATCAGTATAATATTTGGAGATCTCCAAACTTTGTGGTCAAAATATATTGATGATGGGTGGTCAACATCAATATACTTTGACCACAGGGTTTGGACATCTCCAACTATCAGTATAAGAGAAATCTTGTTGCTAGGTAACCAGGGAGTTTACAGCCGATTATCCCAACAATAGCCTCATTTTCGTCGAAAGAATAAATATAAATATCTTATTGGTACAATTTGAAATATAAATAAAAAAATGTAGTTGCCATAGTTAAATGCTCACATTTGCTTTGTTATTACACATTTCTGACTTAGTAGTTTATAAATTTAAATCCATTTTTCTTTAAAACTAACCAAATCAGATTTTACTGTATAAAGTATATACTTTTTGAACACTCTTCTTGTCTAAAATAACCATGGAGAAAAGTTTTGTATTGTGTTCAAAAGGGGCATATCATTTAGATGGTTTATACCCAATCATAAGTTTGGTACAATAAACTACAACCCATGATATTTCATTTGGTTGACGACAGGCAGGAGTATACATGTACAAATACATGTATGTAACAAAGAGATATATCAACAGACCTTGTTAGTCAAAGTTTTTTTTCTTTCTTTTTCACAAATTTAACATTCTTTCTTTTTTCATTCAAAAGGAGTGCTTGTATGTCATTAGCACAAAAAAGATAAAAGTTTGAGAAATGAGCCAGATTTTTTTGTCCTAGGTCACTGAAGCCGAAGTCCTAGTTATTGTTGAACATTAATGTGTGCATATATAATTCTAAAGAGGATAAATTAAAACAAATTCTTTCCCACGGATGTGATTGTCTCAGTCATGCATAATTACCCCTTGATTTAACGTGGGACTGGTAGTTAAAGTCATTGATAAATTGATCTCAGATTTCATTCAAGAAAAAAAAACACAACATAAACTACCAGTAATATTATTATAATAAAAGACGTTGACACAGAACAAAGAGTCATCATAAAACAAACATTAGTAGCAATGAGGAGTTTCACATTTATATAATACACAAGTACAGGTTAATCTGAAAATGGAAATTTTGACCTTTATTTTGTCATCTTTAGGAATGATATTAAATTCCACTCAGAATTTCTGGATTAACCCTAGTTGTAAAAATGTATGTAAGTTCGATGTTCCTATTACCCACAATGCACTAGCCATCAGGACTTAACCATATTTTAATGGAGTAACTAATCCCCATGAAATGTTCTAAATTTTTTAGGTTGTGCTTTAAAAACTGTTTGGCATGAAATTTTTGCTTTTTTCTTCTCAAAACTAGCTGTATGTGGAAGAGTTGCATTGTACAATGTGCTCGCTGAAGGTCTGGGGTTTTCCCCCGAACAAAAGCCCAGTTTCCTCCCCCAGTAAAGCTGACAATGTTGCCTTATAGTTTAAACAGGGACTGATCCAGGGAAAATTTGGGCATACCATTTCGGTTCAAAATGGTCTAACAATAAGACAAAAACAACATCTCTGGCCCAAAATTCAACATTAAATGCTATTTTGACATTAAAATCTGTTGGTTTTAAGAATTTGGGCGGATTTTTTGCTTGTGAGTTTGGGCGCCCATACCTGTATACCGGTATAAAAATGTCTCTGGATCAGCCTATGAGTTACATGTATAAGTGAAATAATCTTGAGTCTGGCATAAAACATCAATCAATCAATCTCAAACGTTCAAACCAATCCTATTTTTAATAAATCATTGTATTCTTTTATTCTAGACTTTCATAAAATGATTTTCAAACAATGTAAACATGTACTGTTTGTCTTCAACCTTATGAAATAGCATGGCTTTTGGTTTATTTCAACAACCTATGACTGGGTATCAAGGTCTAAATAACACACTCTCTTTTACCACAATTAGTGAGTGAGTGATTGGGGTTTTACGTCCTGCTCAACAGTATTTCAGTTATATGAAGACGTTGTCTCCTTGTGACAGGGCGGATTTCCACCGCTCTTTTAGGTGCTGTCTCACCGAGACGACTTGCCGAAGACAACCAGCAAGCCCCCTCACCCAGTCACAGTATACTGACACCGGGCCAACCAGTCGCTGCTCTAACTCCTATTGCTGAGCGCCAAGCGAAGCAGTAACAGCTACCACTGTTAAAGTCTTTGGTCTGACTCGACCCGGGCTTGAACCCGGATCTCCCACGCCTGAAGCGGACGCTCTACCGACTGAGCTATCGGGGCTGGTACCACAATTAGAAACTTGTCTCCATGGTTATTTTAGACAAGAAGATTTTCCCTGTACGGGTGTGTTTGGGTGTTCATAAATATCTGTACAGGGTGTTAATGTCCAAAAAATGTTTTTCCCCTATGTGATTGATTACTTATTGATCTCCAAATTGATAATGATTGGTTGATACATATCAGTTACAATTCTAAAGAAAATTTTGAGGTTTGAAAAAAAAGTTAGACAGTTCAAATAAGAAAGGGAGAGATATTGAGAGTTTTAAAATTTTTAATCTGTATAATCTGTTGTTTTTTTTATCAAGTTTAAGAGATTTAAAGATTAAGAGAAATTGGTATTTTAATACTTATTGCTTAGCAGCATTACCAATATTTAAATCAATAAATTTCAGTAAGTAATATATACTTTCTAAAAATATGCTAATTGAAAATTACACTTCATTTAAATTTTCTTGGTCAAACCCTAGGAATTTTATCATAAAATCTTTAAAGGCTCGTCAATGTCCACTGTACATGCATATATTTTTTAAGCCTATCTTTGTTTAACGGAGAAGGTCACTATCATTAAATGTAGATCTATAGATATACAAAAGAAAGCGGATAGGGCTGTAGAAAAGTGTTCAGGATTTGGACTTTGGGGTTGGGGTGTTGGGCATGTGGTGACAGATGAAGCAGAACACTGACCAGGGGCATGTCACAAATACAGACCTGTGGACGGATCAATACACTCAATAACAAGGGAAGGCTTATATCATTAGGTTCAGACCACTGGATTACATGTAGGTGTCTTCTAAAAACTGTTTGAACTCAGTTTGGATACCCATTGTACCTGTTATCCCACTGAAAAAAGGACTTGATGCCTTTGTTTTACAGAAAGTTTGACATCAATCTATGGCACGGTATGTTCAATTTTTAAATAATGCATCTTTATTATACTTATAATGTAACATTCGTTCACTGGGCTGCAAAAATAAGCTACCCACCATTCGGAGACAAGTGGCATGAGCTGTCAAAATTCCTACTTATGATCACATAAATTGTGATTGTGGTGAAAATAAGAGTTGACGGGGTTTTCCCTGGCTCCCAAAATGTTGGGGTTCATTGGACCCTCATCAGAAAAAAGTAGGGTCATATATACAATAGGTGGGGTCCAATTAGTGTTTAAATTTGTATTATCGTATAATATTTTGCTATTTATTTGCATGAAAATGAGGGTCAGAGATGCAGGTTTTAGGGGCCCGGTTAATCTCTGAGTTGAATTTCATCTTAAAACTCAAATGATTGACTTGGGAATAAAGAACATCCAGGTGGCACATATCAACCGAAATAGCGTTCGTAAAGTTAACACAAATTTCAATAACCTGGAAGAACGAACATTTGTTTTAGGCCCACGTTGGTTCAAAAAGCCATATTAAGATACATTCTCGGGAATAGAGGCAGTTAAGTCATGTAATAAGTTCTTCTTGAGAAGGATAGCGGATAATTTGAGCATTTTGTTTCAACAGAATAACATCAGTATTTTGGCAGCTAGTAGATTAATCCGAAAGATTGATTGATTGATTAGAGTTCTACGCCACTCTCAAGATTATTTCGCTTATATGGCAGTAATAATCCGAAAGAAGTAGGCTTACATGTGTAGAGTGAATTCTGGATCTGTTGAATCAACGTTCTATGGACTGACATTCAGTAGGATTAGAATCCAAGGGGTCCATGTCCAAAAGCCTTTTATGGGCTTTTACCAGGGGGCAATAGTAGAAATCATTGACAGTTCGGGAAGTTATCTGCAGGTCTTAAAGTGACATATACAGCCCAATATATATACAGCCCAATATATATACAGCCCAATATATATATACAGCCCAATATATATACAGCCCAATATATATACAGCCCAATATATATACAGCCCAATATATATACAGCCCAATATATATACAGCCCAATATATATACAGCCCAATATATATACAGCCCAATATATATACAGCCCAATATATATACAGCCCAATATATATACATGTACAGCCCAATATATATACAGCCCAATATATATACAGCCCAATATATATACAGCCCAATATATATACAGCCCAATATATATACAGCCCAATATATATACAGCCCAATATATATACAGCCCAATATATATACAGCCCAATATATATACAGCCCAATATATATACAGCCCAATATATATACAGCCCAATATATATACAGCCCAATATATATACAGCCCAATATATATACAGCCCAATATATATACAGCCCAATATATATACATGTACAGCCCAATATATATACAGCCCAATATATATACAGCCCAATATATATACAGCCCAATATATATACAGCCCAATATATATACAGCCCAATATATATACAGCCCAATATATATACAGCCCAATATATATACAGCCCAATATATATACAGCCCAATATATATACAGCCCAATATATATACAGCCCAATATATATACAGCCCAATATATATACAGCCCAATATATATACAGCCCAATATATATACAGCCCAATATATATACAGCCCAATATATATACAGCCCAATATATATACAGCCCAATATATATACAGCCCAATATATATACAGCCCAATATATATACAGCCCAATATATATACAGCCCAATATATATACAGCCCAATATATATACAGCCCAATATATATACAGCCCAATATATATACAGCCCAATATATATACAGCCCAATATATATACAGCCCAATATATATACAGCCCAATATATATACAGCCCAATATATATACAGCCCAATATATATACAGCCCAATATATATACAGCCCAATATATATACAGCCCAATATATATACAGCCCAATATATATACAGCCCAATATATATACAGCCCAATATATATACAGCCCAATATAGGACAGTTTCGTAGAATAAGGATTGGCTAATTGCTGGTACGGTAAGAATTCCGCTAATTCAAGTACTCAAAACATTACGAAAAGCACTCTAAAAGTTTGAGACTTTTCGTTGGGTGTCTTACCTCCTGCATGGAGCGACCCATAATCCTATCGAGTAATCGCTATTGTTGTTGTTTTAGACCAAACATAGCAGAAAGCAGTCTAATAATTTGTTATCTTCACATTGCTCGTCCTTGAATTAGCGGAATTCTTACCGTAGTTTTTTTTATTAAGAACTGCAAAATAAGAGCTTCTGTTGATACTTGTCTTAAAGATATACATTTAGGAAATTTTATAATTTTTTATAACTTATTATATAATTCTTATAACCCCAAAAATGAGCGTCTCCTACATCCAGTTTATTTAAATTTCGTCCATTACATGTATTTTTGCACATCTGTGCTTAACCAATACTTTAAGATCAATTTTTAGTTTTTCAAGATACTTCAAACGCTGAGCTTCTCTTGACAATCAAAATCTATGAAAAAAAATTTTTGGCAGCCCATGCCACTTTTAAGTTATTATATACCAAGGCCTTTAAAGACCTCAATGCCCACCTTGTTTGCCCAAGGTCGCTTTTCATTTCTGAACAGGTACATGTACATGAGTAATACGCCTAAGCCAGATTCTACTAGAATGGCCATGAAAAGGATGCCCAAATTTTTATGAAATCCAAGGCCTAAGTTTATGGTCATGCTTGCCTGCCCCTGGAGAGAGCCTATTTAGTCAGGGTCACATTGAACTCTTGAAGAAGTCAGACAATTGAGGAGTTCCCCAGCCACACTATAACAATAACCCATATGACAATAGGCGAGATTTAGGGCTGCATTAAACTTTCCAGTCCAATGGGGACAAAAAGATTTCTATCTAAATGTGACGGAATTTATTCATGGCTCTGGTCACAAGTAGAGCATGCAGGTACAAAGCTTGTGCATCTAAACTACAAGTCTTACTTCTGCCAAACTATTCAAGGAGTTCTCACAGGGCCATATCTACCAGTATCTGCCCTCCTTTAATACAAATACCCATCCTTATTGGTGGAGATTTTTGATGAGGGCCGATATCAGATCATATTGCACAGGAAACATTATAAAGGGTTAACAAGTAACTACATGTAAGTAGTGTATTAGTGACTGACAGGTTACTTGGACCCCAGATAACTTTAACACCGGATTGTAATGTAAGTATGTGCAACTTTCAACACTGTAGCTCCAAAAAAAAAACAAATTAGCGTACAAATATGGATCTTCAGTTGGAGCTAAAAAGCTGTTAAATTAAGCTTCTTGTATATATTGTTTGCTTCTTTTTTATATAGAGTTTTCCTTTCCTCTGTTTTTGTTTTCTTGGAGAAAGGGTGTAAGAGGGGGAATATGACTAGGAGAAAGTTTCTTTGTGCTTTTTAGTTTATTTTGGAGGGAGAGAAACAAAAATGCCCAGGCAACCACAGCCTTGATTGAAAATTACTGTTCCACAAAATAAAGAAGATCACAATGCTTAATTTCTGTGTGTCCTTGATTGCATGGTAGCTTTGTTTTTTACATATTTGAATACATAGGCCTATGTGTCTTAGACATTTGTCATTTTGATAACAGCTTTTCTTGGGCTTTGCCAGTTACATGAGCATGTAGATTGCAAATAACCATGTCACTTTATATTTATAAACACTAAAACACACAGGCACAGGGAAAATCGTCTTGTCTAAAATAACCATGGAGACCATAGCATACATTGTATATATTTATGAACACTAAAACACACGGGCACAGGGAAAATCTTCTTGTCTAAAATAACCACAGAGACAAGTTTCTAATTGTGTTAAAACATGTACAAAGCAAATAACCATGTCACTTTATATTTATGAACACTACACGGGCACAGGGAAAATCTTCTTGTCTAAAATAACCATGGAGACCGTATGTACATGCACATTGCAAAGAATCATGTCACTTAATACAAGAAGCTTGCGCTGCTTAACAAGTTTGATTATAGTTTTAACTGAAAGACATCTGTTGCAGTCAATTGTCCTGTATAAAACTGAGATTATTTACTTATTGACTGAACAGTATGAAATTTTAATTCCAATCAATTCTTAATATTGAATTATTGATTTCTGTTATAGGTGTTATATGAGGAAAACAAGAGGATCATACAATAGGCTGGATATGTACTGAAGAGTTAGATAAAGGCCTACTAAGGGAGATAACCTACATTGACAAAAGAGAAAAACACATGAAATGCTTTTCTTCAACAAACAGACGCTATATTAAATAGACAGTGATATAAGTATAGTCAAATCAGTTTGTTTTAAAGGATATAAAAACGAGGAATGTGTAAACGTACATGTAACTATTTCTGATAAATGTACAGAAAATTTGCTACAATTGGAATGTAAGGAATAACCCTCTAAGACAAAACAGTTTTGTTTGGATTTTACATCGTGACAACAAGTTTACCAAGCCAGTTCTGTTAATTTAGCTTGCCAAAAACAAACAAGCAATTCCCACACCCTCAGGATGCATATCCAAAGCAATGCTATGGTTTTTGTGCCTCATTCCATGAAGAGAAGGAAGGAGAATTGTGTTAAGAAGTTTGATATACAGATGAACAGGGCCACAAACTACCATTTTCGTCCTGGTGAAGAAATCAGCGGAAATGTGGAGTTGGAAGTTAGTTCACCGCTGGATATAAGCTTCTTGGAATTTACTGTGTGCGGTTACGCAGCTGCATGTGCGGTGCATCCACAACAAGGACTGTCGTCTTCAAAAAAGGAAACGTACATAAAGAAACGAACTCTTGTCCTTGGAACGACTGATGGCTTTACATCAACCATGATAACGCCCGGGCGTTACAACTCAAAGTTCACATTCAAACTACCCACAAACTTGCCCTCGACTAATATCTACGAGGACAAAAGAGGCAATCTGGCGTTTCATATCCGATATTTCGTTCAAGCGAGGTTATGCGATCACATGGTGGCCAGTTCCCATCACCGATCTTCAAAGAGGCGCACCGTGGTTAGGGTACTGATGGCCAGACATCAAGATTTTATCGTAGAGCGGCCGTTTGATATAGCTAGTGTTTCCATGGCGACATGGCCGGTATCACACACAGAGGAGGTAACGTTTGGATGTGGTCCGTTCGACTCCCAACACTATTTCCTAAAGACGACTTTGGATCGTTCGGTGTATTCAAGTGGAGATCAGATCTTTGTTAAGTTTGAGACGGAGCCTGAAAACGTGAAACATTTCAAATCTCTGCGATGTGACTTGCGACAGCGAGTGGAAATAAAACGCACCACGGAGGTCCTGTACTTCATCACTGCAACATCGACAATCCGAGACTTAACGTGGAAGATACAGCCAATTGATCCCAGGGACAATGACGGCTCACAGGCACTACTGAAGGTCGATCTACCAACTTCACGAAACATTTTACCTTCAATACTTGATGGGTGTGACCTGATTCGTGTTAGCTACGTTGTCAAGGTTACCGTGAAAATGGCTCAACACACAGCAAAGATGAACTTTGAAGTTCCTCTTTCTATTGCTCCATCAAACAACACCTTCCCTGGAGCCCTCCCAGATGTTAAAGTTCCCATTTTCAACCGCCCAATTCGATTTCCACGTTTCTCCAACGCTCACCAAGGAATAGGGCCAGTGTCACCGAGCAGAGACAGCAGTGTGGAATCAAACCCATCCAACCAATCATCTGACAGCAGTGAACACAGCCCCAAACAGGTCAGATTTATAACAACCATCCATTTGATCCAATAATTGATTGATTGATTTCACATGCCGCACTCAAGATTATTTCAATTATATGACTGCACAGTTGACAGGAGAGGAAACTGCACCCTGGTGAAAAACAACCAACCTTTGCCTCTACCTGCAAATAATACCCCCATAAGAAGATCTTAGGAAAATTTGCCTTTAAAAGAAGGAGTTCCAAGATTAAATTAACCTGTGTAAGCCATTACCTTGATAAAACAGAACCCTGTCCAAAATCAACAGTATACCCAGTTTCCTTTTGCATTAAAATAGATATTTATTACATGTAGCCCTGATAACTGGCACCTTTCTAAACCGATATCTCTCTCCCCTAGCCTCACCGAGGCATGATGGTATTTTAAATTTGGAGGTATCATTGTATATTGCATGAGTATATTTGAGTTAGAGATTTGTTACTGTTATCGAGTCAGGTTTCCCTTTTAAATTCTCTCCCAATAAAACTGGTATACTGGTAGAGCCGTGCATAAAACTTCAAATATCTGCAGAGTGGCGTAAAACACCACACGATCCAGAGGAGCCAATACGGGCTTGTTTCGAAAGCAGTCGCATCACAAACGAAGCCTAGTGGCCACTAGATATCATACCGAAGAGATACGACGTCATGGCAACTGCGATTGATCGCACTTTGCGACGGCTTCGTGAAATGGCCCCCAGCTCATTATAACTCAGAACAGGTGTTAGAGATAAATGCAGTTATTGCTTAATGATTGGTTGCACAATTTATCGGATTGTTGACTAGGCAGACTGCCCAATTTTTTTTTTTAAATTGTAAAAAAGCTGTGTGTTTAGTTATAGGGCAAGTTACTACATGTAACCCTAACAATTTAACAAGCCGACCTTCAGGTATTTCTTAAAGATAACAATGTCCTGGGAAAAAATTACTTTATATTTATTTTAAAAATTAATTATTTTTTATTTTATCTTTCCAGGTTAGGATTATGGTCCAGGAATAAAACAAAAGATGACTAAATATGCCGGAATACTAGCTACTTAATGAGAACAAAACAGTGATTTAATTGATGGAGATATACATTTACTTATGGGCTTGGATCTCCAGGACAATGTGTTCAGCTGACAGCCATCTGTCAATCTGTGGGTCAACAGTTTATAAACGTCCTTTTTTCACTCGTTTTAACATTCATGAGCCAGCAATATTGAAACGAAGGCACCCTTTTGGACATCGAATCCTGAATTTCTCCAAATGTAAAAGTTTAATTCTAATAGAAGACAATCAATTTCAAAAACATGCATGTTGAAGAAAGAATGCTGAATAAAGGTTCTTGACAAATATATATGTTGAAAAAAGCAAATAAGAGAAAGCAAGTTGAAAGAAAAAAACTGCTGAAGAAAGCAAGTTGAAAAAAAAAACAGTTGAAGAAAGCAAGTAAGAGAAAAAACATGTTGCAGAAAGAATGCTGAATTAAGCTTGTTGACGAGCCAATTGGAGAAAGCATGTTGAGAAAAGCAAGTTGAAAGAAAAAACTGTTGAAGAAAGCACATGTTGAGAAAAGCAAGCTGACAAACATATGTTGAAGAAAGCATGTTAGAGAAAGCATACTGAATAAAACTTGTGACAAATATATGTTGAAAAAAGCAAATTACATGTAGAGAAAGCAAGTTGACAAATAAATGTTGAAGAAAGCAAGTTAGTTGCAATCATCACCAGGGAAATTACTGAATTAGTAAATTGATTTAAGCTCTGTGTATATAAGAGAATCTAACAAGCGAACCGTTCCCAGCAGGGCCGGGTAGCTCAGTAGGTAGAGCGGTGGGACAGTAACCCTAAGTTGTGAGTACGATTCTCACCCTGGCCGGGAATTTTTTCTGGGTCAATCAGTGTCGGTTAATTTACTTATTCAGTAAAGCAAGTTAGAGAAGGCATGTTTAAGAAATCATGCATACTGTTGAAAAGGAATGGAAAGCGAAAACAGGACTTCAACTGTTAGATTTGAATTTACAACGAAACTTGAAAAAAAAAAGGATAAATTAAATTAATGTAAATTTCTTTACTTATAGCAATGCATGTTAATTGTACATTTTTTGCTGCAAATGGACACTTTCATACAGCGTCAAATCTCTCTTGTTTTTCAAATTAGCAGATATATATACAGTATGTCCATGTATGTACATTGTGTATTATGAAAAATGTAAATAATAATAGAAGATGTTCCTCCCACAATACAAAAAGCAATAAATAGATTAGAATATACTTGGGAAAATTATGTATTTCATGATCAGTGTGGCTTTCTTGCAAACGCAAGGCTTAATTGTCGTACTAAGTGTGCAACTGGTTTTGTTTTTTCTTTGATAGGATTTCAGCAAACATGAAAAAACTCAAAAATCTTGGTTAATTGATTGATTTATAAATGCTTTACGACTGACTCAAGATTATTTCACTAAGATGACTGTGTCGCTAGGCTTAGTGGGGGAGTAAACTAGGCTCTTTGCTCGAAAGAAACCCCCGACAGAAAAAATAGATTCTTGGTTTCCATTTTTCAACAAAGCGAAATCTTTTTAAGAATTTGAAAAACTTGTCACTTTTTTAAGAAAGTAATATAATCACAAAAGGCCTACATTAGATAAGATAAGCTTTATTAAAAGTCGATGCAAAACAAGAAGATACATGTACATGTATTCTCCATGCTATGTGTTTTAGTGTTCATGAATATATTAGTTTATTATATTTATGATCACTAAAACACACGGGCACAGGGAAAATCTTCTTGTCTAAAATAACCATGGAGACAAGTTTCTAATTATGTGAAAAAAAGGTATATCATTTAGACCTTTATACCACATGAGCTGTTGTAACAAACCAAACCTACAATGTATGATATTTCATTAGGTTGACGACTGACAAGAGCTTAGCCTTGGTCAGTAGAATTTCTGGAATCCTTTTGTAACACATTGACAATGGTTACGCATCTTAACTACATGTATGGCAAGAACATCGGTGGACTGAGATTGAACCCCATAAATTTTGCTCTCTCCACCCCACCCTCCACCCCCCGGGACAGACAAAACTATGTAACAAACAACGAACAAAACAACCATTAACTCCATCTCACAACCAGCAAACTACAAGGTTATAAACTCCATCTTACAACCTACAACCAGCAAACAACAAGGTTATAAACTCCATCTCATAACCTACTTCTAGCAAACAACAAGGTTATGAACTCCATCTCATATCCTACAACCAGCACAAAAAACAAGGTTATAAACTCCATCTCATAACCGTTTTCTAGCAAACAACAAGGTTATGAACTCCATCTCATAACAACTTAAGATTGGGTATAAAATGATGTCATTGACACAATTAGAAACTGGTCTCCATGGTTATATCAGACAAAAAGATTTTCCCTTTGCCCGTGTGTTTTAGTGTGTTATATCAGACAAAAAGATTTTCCCTTTGCTCGTGTGTTTTAGTGTGTTATATCAGACAAAAAGATTTTCACTGGCCCCGTGTGTTTTAGTGTCTTATTTTAGACAAGAAGATTTTCCCTGTGCCCGTGTGTTTTAGTGTGTTATTTTAGACAAGAAGATTTTCCCTGTGCCCGTGTGTTTTAGTGTTCACAAATTGAGTCTCATTGATTCTCACACAAAAGTCAGTTTATGTCTTCACCAAATCTGACTCAGCTGTCAAAGAATCTCTACATTGTCTGCTTTATCAGAAGTGAAGAATTTATGGCATTTCAAGAATTGAATCCGATTTCCAGGGAGATAACTTTTGTCAGTGTCAGTATAAAAGTTGTTCAAGCATGGATTGGCTAACAATGAATGTAGGTCAATGCTCGGGCTTGTAAACATTTTTAACCTTCGTAAACACCAATTGTTGTAATATATATATATATATATACATATTTTTTAACACTAAAGCGTTGTTGGCCCTATATATTTTTGAACACTATATAACACACGGGCTATGTGTGGATAACATAATGTACAGATGGGCCCCTTCATGGGCATAAAAGCAAACACATGCAATGTATACCAATATATCCATAATCCTACAGCATTGTTTAAAAATAAATAAATATATCCTACAACTTTACAGAAATATAAGTAGCCTATAGATTTATTGGTACTGTCAACTTCCTGAATTCAGCTAAAAACTGTGTGTTTTGAAGGAAAAGTGGAAACCAAGGAACAGATACATGTAACTTCAATGCCCTTTAAAGTGGCATTCATGAGCTGTCAAAATGCTGATATTTTGACGCTAAAACTAGGTGTTAAAATTAGCGGTTATTTTTCTTTAAGGCACACCTGCCGCAAAAATACAGAATAGTGTTTACATAAAAAACAATAGGCGGTTTTCTGTATTTTTCCCAGACCAAAAAAGTTAGGAACTTTCTTATTTTTACCAAAATCAGGCTTCGTTTCTTCGTTTGTTTTTCACCCCCATTTCTACATTCCAGAGCTAACTGGACATGTTTTATGTCTCCTATGTTTAATTTTAGTGGTTTTAGTCGTAGTTAGCTTGTGTAAATAGGTTTTCTTCACAATGTTCAACAGGCTACGGCGGCAAGTGGGCCTTTAAGACGTACAATTGAGAAACTGTTTTGTGTTTCTACATTTACTCAAGATTATTTCACTTACATGTATATGGCGGCCGTGCCAGTTTTATTGAGGGAGGAAACCTGGCTCTTTGCCAGGAGGAAACCCATGACCTTCTAATGGTATCTGGCATAGGTAGTTTGAGTGATAACCCAGTTAGAAAATTTTACAATTTTTTTTGGACTGATTGGGATTCGAAACCGCGACCCATTGGTGGAACATCCAAAGAAGAAGATCAACAGATTTTATATTTTTGCATGTTGGAAGACTTTGCTGAGCCATTGAGAGAGCTCTATTAAAATTGAAATTTATCCACCTCAACTAGCATAATATGATAATAACCAATGGGTAGCCAGCAGCCTGTCTATGGACCTGCTCTTAAAGAGATTCACACTTAGATTTCAGTATGAATGCAGGCCAACTATTTTAGACTTTATTTATTGTTGTTGTCATGATAAGTAACACCAATTTATGGAAAAACAAATTTCGATTTATTAAAACTGCAACGTTTCAGTGTCGATACTAACAGGGTTTTCAAGCTAATGTGACAAGTTGTTTTTCCTTAAGTTTGTGTACCGTATCATGTCTTCATCAATTTCTAGAATGCCACTCAAACAACTTCTTGTTGTTTTGTTGGTTAATTTGTAACAATGGTCGCTACAGACCACAGTATAATGGCGCTGACTCTCTGACAAGATTTCATTGATTGATTGTTTGGTGTTTTACGCAGCACTAAAGATTATTTCACTTATATGGGGGCTGCGGCGTTGCCAGTTTTATTGTGGAAAAAAAAAACGGGCTCTATGCCCGGAGGAAACCCATGACCTTCCGGTGGTAACTGGCAACCATCCCACATTGGTGACAAGATTTGAAGACTTGAAACTTGTACAGGAAACATGCGACACTGCAGAGATATTTCTTGAAACATCATACACATAGGTATTGGCTGTTGAATACGCCAAATTGACCTATTGCAGTTTGTGTGAAAACTTTTTTAAGCCATCAGCGCACATGATGATTTACTCAACCTGGTGAAAGAGGACTTTCATTTGGTTTGTTCAGAGGTGGGGTAGGGGGCAATGCTCTCTAATTGGGCTTGCAAGTTACGACGTGATTATGTAACATACGGTGACGGATGTAGCCGCACTCATGTGTCGCATACTGTGTTACTTACTAGCCGCTCAGGAAGATGATGCTATTAAGAATGATTTTTGTGACATTGCTTTATCAGAAGTGAAGAATTCATGGCATTTCAAGAATTGAATCCCATTTCAAGGGAGATAACTTTTGTCAGTGTCCGTATAAAAGTTGTTCAAGCATGGAATGGCTAACAATGAATGTAGGTCAATGTTCGGGCTTGTCGGCTGAAAACATTTTTAACTTTCGTAAACATCAATTGTTGTAATATATATATATATATATATAAATAAAAGATAGATATCTGCCCAGGATTAAATATGAAAAACGAAAAGAAATGACTCTGACAACGAAAATCCGTTACCGGTTTCACCACGTCATTGGTGGCTCATCAGACGTTTAATGGTTCAAATTTAACGTTCATACATTTTATATACAGGTTACGTCATACGATTACGTCAAATCCACAGTTGAACAGAACGCTTTCCTTCGTTCAGTTTGACGTTGTTCGTCATACAGTTTGATTTTAAATATTTGTAACGTTCATGCACAACAAGTTACGTCGTATAATGACGTTAAAAAGAATATAGTCCGTTATGCTGTTAGAATTTAAAAATAACATACACTGACATGGAATTGAATAGAATGTTTTTTCTTCGGTCACCTTGACACTTTCCGTTATACTGATTGCATTTGAATTTAACCATAGTATCTATACATTGATATAAAATTGAGAATTAAATAAAATCAATTTGGTAGTTCATTTAAATTGCAATTGAATTTTTTCCGGAAAAATGTTTCTTTTTGTATTCTGAAATCCTTATCATTTTTCGTTACTTTGTAAAATGGAAAAATAGTAAATTGTCCATTTCCACATTCATCAATATGTCTACTTAGACCAATTTGTCGAGTTTCAGGGTCTCGTATCTGTTGTTTATGCACGGTTACTCTATTCCTCAGAATATCTCCAGTCTGTCCAACATAATTTTCACCACAACCACCGCATGTAATGACATATATCACATTACTTACTTTACAAGTCATGTTAAATTGAACCTCAAAGACCTTATCTGTTCCCTTGAATTTAAATTGTTTGCCTTCCAGTATGTATTCACAAGTTCCACATTTGTTTGATCCGCATTTCTTAACTCCACTCACTTCTTCTTCTTTCAAAGTGAAACGTGCTCTTGTTAGTATACTTTTCAAGTTCGGCCCTTGTCTTTTACTGTTGATAATTTTGACATCTTTTAAACTGTCTTTGATTCGTTGATTACCGTTGAGCATCGGTAACGTATCCTTGATGAAATTAAATGCATTTGGGTTATTTGGATTATGCGTTGTTACCAATTGAATTGATTTTGTTTTATTACGTACTTCGTTCACGGTTCGAAGCTGCTCCTGTGGAATGGATTTTGCCTTTTCGATGCCAGAGAGTATCAATTTGTTCGGGTATCCTTGTTTCTCTAGTGTAGGTATGAGTTCTTTCAATCTACGATCTTTTAATTCACCGACATCCACTATTGTACATATTCGTCTTGTAATAAAACAAAATCAATTCAATTGGTAACAACGCATAATCCAAATAACCCAAATGCATTTAATTTCATCAAGGATACGTTACCGATGCTCAACGGTAATCAACGAATCAAAGACAGTTTAAAAGATGTCAAAATTATCAACAGTAAAAGACAAGGGCCGAACTTGAAAAGTATACTAACAAGAGCACGTTTCACTTTGAAAGAAGAAGAAGTGAGTGGAGTTAAGAAATGCGGATCAAACAAATGTGGAACTTGTGAATACATACTGGAAGGCAAACAATTTAAATTCAAGGGAACAGATAAGGTCTTTGAGGTTCAATTTAACATGACTTGTAAAGTAAGTAATGTGATATATGTCATTACATGCGGTGGTTGTGGTGAAAATTATGTTGGACAGACTGGAGATATTCTGAGGAATAGAGTAACCGTGCATAAACAACAGATACGAGACCCTGAAACTCGACAAATTGGTCTAAGTAGACATATTGATGAATGTGGAAATGGACAATTTACTATTTTTCCATTTTACAAAGTAACGAAAAATGATAAGGATTTCAGAATACAAAAAGAAACATTTTTCCGGAAAAAATTCAATTGCAATTTAAATGAACTACCAAATTGATTTTATTTAATTCTCAATTTTATATCAATGTATAGATACTATGGTTAAATTCAAATGCAATCAGTATAACGGAAAGTGTCAAGGTGACCGAAGAAAAAACATTCTATTCAATTCCATGTCAGTGTATGTTATTTTTAAATTCTAACAGCATAACGGACTATATTCTTTTTAACGTCATTATACGACGTAACTTGTTGTGCATGAACGTTACAAATATTTAAAATCAAACTGTATGACGAACAACGTCAAACTGAACGAAGGAAAGCGTTCTGTTCAACTGTGGATTTGACGTAATCGTATGACGTAACCTGTATATAAAATGTATGAACGTTAAATTTGAACCATTAAACGTCTGATGAGCCACCAATGATGTGGTGAAACCGGTAACGGATTTTCGTTGTCAGAGTCATTTCTTTTCGTTTTTCATATATATATATATATATGTATATACATATTTTTTAACACTTAAGCGTTGTAGGCCCTATATTATAATATATATATATTTTTGAACACTCTAACACACAGGCTATGAGTGGATAACATAATGTAGGCCTACAGATGATCCCCTTCATGAGTGTAAAAGCAAAGCTAACCAGTATACAATAACATGCAATGTATACCAATATATCCTACAGCATTGTTTCAAAATAAATAAATATATCCTACAACTTTACAGAAATATATCTAGCCTATACATGTAGATTTATTGATACTGTCAACTTCCTGAATTCAGCAAAGTTCTCCTCAATACTGAAAGGCTTGTGTTTTGAAGGAAAAGTGGAAACCAAGGAACAGATACATGTAACTGCAGTGCCCTTTAAAGTGGCATGAGCTGTCAAAATGGTGATATTTTGACGCTAAAACTGAATGTTATAATTAGCGGTTATTTTTCTTAAAGGCACACCTGCCGCAAAAATACAGAATACTGTTTACATAAAAAACAATGGGCGGTTTTCTGTATTTTTCCGAGACAAAAAAAGTTAGGAACTTTCTTTTTTTTACCAAAATCAGGCTTCGATTCTTCGTTTATTTTTCACCCCCATTTCTACATTCTAATGCTAACTAGACATGTTTTATGTCTCCTATGTTTAATTTTAGTGGTTTTAGTCGTAGTTAGCTTGTGTAAATTGGTTTTCTTAACAATGTTCAACAGGCTACGGCGGCAAGTGGGCCTTTAAGACGAACAATTGAGAAGCTGTTTTGTGTTTCTACATGTACATTGTAGGCCTACTCAATATTATTTCACTAAGTGACTTACATGTATATGGCGGCCGTGCCAGTTTTATTGAGGGAGGGAACCTAGCTCTTTGCCAGGAGGAAACCCATAACCTTCTAGTGGTAACTGGCATACATGTAGGTAGTTTGAGTAATAACCCAGTTAGAAAATTTTCAAATTTTTTTGGGACTGAGTGGGATTCGAACCCGCGACCCATTGGTGGAACATCCCAAGAAGAAGATCAACCGATTTTGTATTTTTGCATGTTGGAAGACTTTGCTGAGCCATTGAGAGAGCTCTATTAAAATTGAAATTTGTCCACCTCAACTAGCATAATATAATAATAACCAATGAGTAGCCAGCTACCTGTCTATGGACCTGCTCTTAAAGAGATTCACACTTAGATATCAGTATGATTGCAGGCCAACTATTTGAGACTTTATTTATTGTTGTTGTCATGATAAGTAACGCAAATTTATGGGAAAACAAACTTCTATTTATTAAAACAGCAACGTTTCAGTGTCGATACTAACACGGTTTTCAAGCTAATGTGACAAGAAAACAAGTTGTTTTCCCTAAAAGTTTGTGTACCGTATCATGTCTTCATTAACTTCTACAATGCCACTCAAACAACTTCTTGTTGTTGTGTTGGTTAATTTGTAGCAATGGTTACTACTGAACATGTGCAGTATAATGGCTCTCTGAGTTTTATTGTGGGAGGAAACCGGGCTCTATGCCCGGAGGAAACCCATGACCTTCCGGTGGTAACTGGCAACCATCCCACATTGGTGACAAGATTTGAAGACTTGAAACTTGTACAGGAAACATGCGACAATCAGAGATATTTCTTGAAACATCATACACATAGGTATTGGCTGTTGAATACGCCAAATTGACCTATTGCAGTTTGTGTGAAAACTTTTTTAAGCCATCAGCGAATGTGATGATTTACCCAACCTGGTGAAAGAGGACTTTCATTTGGTTTGTTCAGAGGTGGGGTGGGGGGCAATGCTCTCTAATTGGGCTTGCAAGTTACGACGTGATTATGTAACATACGGTGACGGATGTAGCCGCACTCATGTGTCGCATACTGTGTTACTTACTAGCCGCTCAGGAAGATGATGCTATTAAGAATTTTGGTGACATTGCGATAAAAAATGATGTGTCAAGTTAGAATGAAAAACGCTCAGCCACGTGTGCAATAACAGGAAATTCTTTCTTGAGCTGATCAGCGGTCCGCAGGTTGTCTACACGCCTGAACGAGGGAGAATAGACCATACATGGGAAGTTCAGCAACTTCAACAATTTCAGTCTCATTTGGTCATGGGTTTATGCCCAGTGGTCATTTGTGAAAACCGCAGAGAAAGAGATCAACAGACGTTTCAAAACCCAGCAGTCACGTGATGCGAGGATTCCATTGTGACGTCAGATCATTCAAGCCTATGAACAAGTATGAGTTAGTCGGATTGGGTTGGGGTCGTATGCAAAAAATGTTGGGGAAGCACTCTAAAAAGCCATGTGACTAGGGAAATCCTTAGGCAAGCTCCGGATCAAAAGATACGTTGTCGTTGTTTGAGGAGACTTGAGGAGAAATCTGTCAGACCAATTTTTTACACTGTTTTTTTTACAAAGAGGGATTTAGCAGATTAACAACAAAATTCGAAGAAATCAACGGGTGCATTGAAAAGAGGAATGTTTCAAAGGTATGATAGGCGGTAAAAGCTAAAAGACAAGTGAGATTAAAGGGGCATGAGCTGCCAAAATTTTGATATTTTGACGTAAACACAGAATGTTGAAATTATCGGCTATTTTTCTCAAGACGTATAATTCAGAAGCTTTTTAGTGCTTCTAGTCTCGGAAATGTACGATAAAGTATTGTTTTGAACTAACTTTGGCTTAGAATGAATGAATGGTCGTCCCGGTTATTTAAATTTTGCTACTTTTCGAACACGTTTTCGGTTCGTACAGGGCAAATACTGTATGGATTTTCCTCATTCCAACGCCAATCATTCAGTTTTTCGATGGCCTTCAACGCCTCTTACTGTCGTGACGATCAGAAATTATGAAAAATGTGTGAATTTCGGCAGCTCATGCCCCTTTAATGATAGTTTAGGCTTATCGAAAATCTGAATAGCAAACTCCAACGACCTACTTCAATTAAAAGTTATAACTACATGGTGGATAGGTGCAACATGTCAGTAGATATACAATGTATCAGTTGATTTCAAAACCCATGCTGAAAATGGCGTGATTTTTTTGGACACTTTTATTAATTTAAGAAACAAATTTGAACCGCTTCAGCACATGCAGGGAGTTTAATTCCAAGGTGGGACTAGCCAATCACAACAAGCTTGTAACTAGCTCCGGTATGTAGCGTTATTGTGACGCCCGAAGGGCGGAACGCTACGGGAGGAAGCCATTTTTAAATTTGCGAAATTAACCATGATTCCACAGGCAATATTGCCGCCTTGTTCGCAGGGAATGTTCCAACCCACTTTCGATATCGATGGAATGCAACAACCCAAGCCTATAGTTCGACAAAAGGGGAATGGATACTAAGACACAAAAGGTTGGTCATTCATTTTAAGGCATTTATTGCATCGGTGAACAATTTTTTCGAAGGAAAATAGGGGCCGGAGCTGCAAAGGCTTCGTAATGTAACTACGACAAAATGGCGTCTCCACTACAATGGTCACCGCTCCCAGCTGGTTAGACCATTGTTTTCTACAATTAGCTTGTAACATGCACTGTTGTCGTAGAACTCGATAGTTTGGCGAAAACACAAGAGACAGCAGATAGAGAGGAAATTGTCATTTTAGTCCAAACTTTACCCACCGATTGTCGGGTCTATTCTCCGTTGTCCAGGGGTGTATCAGCTGTTTACCCGCCCATCGGCGGCTTTCCCCAACGTAGCTGCCCTATTGTCTGCGGAAAGTTATTCCTTTTACGATTTATCCAGACGAAATTATTCTTATGTCAAGATAAACAGGTTGTACAACTGCATCACATCATAAAACTATCTGACGTGGCTGACAAAAACAAACAGTCACATAATAATTAAATGTTCAAAGTAAACCCTGACACACGTCACAACAACAACAACAAAACAAAAGATTGGTCGCTGGTCACTCACCTTTGTTTCGGTTGATCTTCGTTCTTCTGCTCTGACATGCTGAAGGTTTGTTTCTGTATAAAGTATTTCGCTTTTCAGAAACGGTAAAGTAGCTGTCCTTCGGAAATTGATAAGACAGAACTAAGTTGTAAACGACATCTTAGAGACGTTTACTTGACAGCCATTAAAAGTTAGTGCCGTACTTTTAAGAGTTGAAGTGCGCATGTCTTGACCGAGCTGTCAAACTTTTCACTTCCTTGTTTACACTGCAGGAACCGATTTCCGCCACACACGTGGACAAATGTTTTGTTTCCGAGTTATGAAAATGTCACTGAACAATGCTTACCACCATTGCGAGACTATGTACTAAAACTTATTTCAGTGAAAAGACGTCTGATCATAAATACGGCCATCAGTAGAAAAAATAGTAATTTTGGAGTCAGAATCCCGGACTAGTCTGATCAGTGCACGCTTATGTCTGCGCATTTAGGACTTAGGGCTATAGAGTTCAATTTTACCGAACTTATGCCAAAAGGCTAGGATGTAGGCCTATACCTACGACTAACGTTAACAAGTAACAACGAACATACATGTATACCGGCTGGTATATAACATAACCATAAAGGCATAAGTTCGGTAAAATTGAACCGGGGGCTATATAACTTACTAGTAGGCCTACCGGTATCACTGGGTCCCGGTTCCTATACTTCAGTCAAATAAAGGTCTTAGGTCTACTCCGTTAATTAATAATTTCTAACATTCAGCTTGTTGACTGGGCGAAACGAAATATAGTGAAAATTGAAATAACCGGCGATTAAAAATTAATTCGTTCTGAAATTCAAAACTACATAGGGCCTACATGTACTTTTACGTATTTCATCGAGACCTGATGAAGTTTTTATCCGTTTTTCTTTCGTCCATGCAGCGACTAATTTAATTGACATCTAGGGTGAAGGATTCAAATTTCGAGTTCATAGATAATTTAACTGATTATTATAATTTTTCACGTCAAATACAATTTCCGAACCATGGTCAATATATATAGAGCACGTCAATATTATTCGAGATTTTAATCGTCGATGATAGATGTTATAGTGGGCGGGGGGGAATTATTAATCAGCAATGATAGACGTGAGTGGGTGGGGAAAATCATTAAAGTGGCATGAGCTGCCAAAATTCACACTTTTTTCATAATTTCTAATCGTCACGACAGTAAGAGGCATCGAAGGCCATCGAAAAACTAAATGATTGGCGTTGGAATGAGAGAAATCCATGAAGTCTACGGCCTATACGAACCGATATAGTGTCCGAAAAGTAAACAAAATTTAAATAACCGGGACGACCATTCATTCTTTCTAAGCCAAAGTTGGTTCAAAACAATACTTTATCGTTCATTCTCGAGACTAGAAGCACTAAAAAGCGTCTGAATTATACGTCTTGAGAAAAATAGCCAATAATTTCAACATTTTGTTTTAACGTCAAATATCAACATTTTGGCAGCTCATGCCACTTTAATCAATAGAAGCCATTCGGTCGATGATTCTATAGCGTATCGAGCAGAGTGATAGTCCCTCAGTCCGACACAGGGTTTCCATCGATGAGGCGGGGGTTCAAATCCCACCCAAAATGGAACAATTTCTGAGTGAATTTTCAACTCGATCGCCGTTTGTGGAACAGTAGCCAGTATTCCCCAGTTGTGGCGAGGATTCGAATCCCACTGAGATCAAATAAAAATCAAACAATTTCTGAGCGTATTTTTCATTTGATCGTCGTACATGTATGTGGAAGAGTTGTCAGGTAGTCGCAGAAAGTCGAGGGTTTCCTCAGGGCAAAGTGCCCGTTTTCCTCCCTCACTAAAACTGGCAACGGCGCCAAAATATGAAATAATCTTGAGTGTGGCAAAAAACATCCTTCAATCAGTGAATTTCCACAATATAGAGTCAGGACAAAACCCAGAGAAAAATCAGAAGACGACGTTCGGCCGGGCTGTAAGCGTTCAATGGCGCGCTCTGGGGCCGTGCTGAGAATATCCTGTACGGCTAAAACTAGAAATAAATAAACCAGCTGGAAAGGAATTCCAATGGCTTATCAAACCCATTAAACGGTCTATCAAGGGAAAGAAAGATTGATTGATTGATGTTTTTTTTTATGCCACACTCAAGATATTTCACTTATAGGCCTATATGGCGAGTTGCCAGTTTTAGTTGGAGAGGAAACCGAAACCGGAACCGTTGCCTGAAGAAAACCCCCGACCTTCGGCGAGTACCTGACAACTCTTCCACACACGGCGACGAAGTGAAAATCAAGATAAAGAAGTTTACCAGTAATCATCCCAACACTTTCCCAATATGTGTGTACGATAGTAAAACCTGGGAATTTTTTATCAGTAATTTGCGTCAGACGCAGGTAGTACTTATGTTTTTGTTGAACTTGAAACAATGGATTCTCCTTGCAAATCGCAATTCATGAAACGTTTCCAAATTTCAGCGTTTGCGCAACTTAAACTGAATTAAGCCTAAAGTCATATTATGGCTGGACACAAAAATGGCCATATCTCTCTAGACAAAAGCCTATTCAGTCTGTATCATACGGTACTCTAACGCTCTAAAAAAGTCCACAGAATAAAAAACTGCACACGTCAACTCTTGGTCCAAATGACTCATTATGACTGTAATGTTGGTAAGTATCACGGACTGAAAATTGATTGATTGATTACGTTTTACGTCACACAAGATTATTTCACTTACATGTCATGGCCAGGTTTAGTGGGAAAGGAAACCAGGCTCATTGCCCGGAGGAAACCCCGACCTTCAGCGAGTACCTGGCAACTCTTCCACAAACATAGATCGAGTGAAAAATACACTTCATTTTTTTTTTGGTTTGAGTGGGATTCAATCCCGCACCGCATCGATGGAGGGCCTATGTCGGACTGAGAGACTATCACTCTTACCGAATGAGCCACCGAAACCACTTATGGGGGTGAATGATTGAGTGTTTGGTGTTTTACGCAGCGCTCAATATTATTTCACTTCTATGGAGGCGTTGCCAGTTTTATTGCTCTATGCCCGGAGGAAACCCACTACCTTCCGGTGGTAACTGGCAACCATCCCACATAGGTCGTTCGAGTGAAAACCAGTCAGAAAATTTCTAATTTTTTTTTGTTCGGAGTGAGTGGGATTCAAACCCGCGACCCATATGTGGAAGGCTGTTCGGGTTGAACGTCAAACGCTCTACCTACTGAGCCCCGTATGCCCCGCCTGACAGAAGTTTGATAGGTCATTTAGACTTTTATACCCCACCAGAAGTTGTAATAAATTAAACCTTTGATAGTTCATTATTTTGACGACTGACCTGGGGGGTATTTCATAAACCACATATAGCCGACTACGGCCAGATAGTCGACTAAGCAGTAATGTTAAAGCAGTGCTATTCTAGTCGGCTAGGTCAGTTTAGCCTTCTAAACCTGTTTATGAAATACCCCCCTGAGCTGGCCTTAGTTAGTAGAGTTTTCTGGAACACCTTGTAATACAATGACAATGCTGACCTTATTACACCTTTGTGTATTCAAATTCAATCCAAACCGGTAAGCAGTTAATATCCAAATATCCATTTGAATATAAAAACATTTCCAGCTTTTGTGTGGAAGTTAGGAATGGGATTTTTTTTTCAAAGGGCATGATTTTGAAATGGTTCTTTAAAGCATCCCTATGTCTATTGCCAGATAAATGGCTTTTGCAATAATCATCAGAGAAATTACTGAATTAGTAAATTTTTTCCGGGTCAATCAGTGTCGGTTAATTTACTAATTCAGAAATGGCTTTTGTTGTAGATAATTCTGAGTTTCTACTATGTATTTAACAAGATGTTAAATGAGTTGCAATTAAGGCCCTCCGCCATTTGATATTTGTTGCGGGATTGTTCTCCGAAAAGAAGACTATTGTGTCATATTTGATCTTAAACAGAAAATTCTGGGTAGAAGAGCCTTAAAAAGAACAATAAAAGCATGATTAATAAAGATTCCTATTTATTTTTAGTTCTAATAATTTAGTGATTCTAGTGATCTCCATTATAGGATTGAAAACCAAGTCATAGGTGTTGTCTGCATTGTCCTCGGCATTGGTGTTGACCAAGATTCAAAATGTTAACACGGCCTACAATTCTGGTGGGATGAGGTGTGTGTGGGTGTGCGCGGGTGTGTGGGGGGCTCTGATGGTTTAACAGTGTATCGAATCTAACAAAAGTCCCAAAGCTCATTGAAAACAATATAATATACATCCCAACTTATTCAGATTGCAGCTAGTGTATCGGAAATTAGTCGATTCGCAGGGGCTTCAATCATACCTAAGAGTAGTCAAAACTTTGACCATACTCAATGGCTCTCGATTCATAAAACGAGAGCTATTGAGCATGAACAAAGTTTTGGCTAACCTAAAAGTAGCTCCGGCATGTAACGTTAAAGGCCCACTTGCCGCCGTAGCCTGTTTAAATTTGCTAAGAAAACCGATGTACATGAGCTAACTACGACTAATACCACCAAACTTAAACATAGGACACATAAAACATGTCTAGTTAGCTTTAGAATGTAGAAATGGGGTGAAAAACAAACTAAGAATCGAAGCCTGATTACAACAACAACGATCAGTGTCGGTCAACTTTTGTGTTGGATAACCCTCATTTCAGGCCTTTTATCTGTGGTTTACACTCAAACAATTATCAGCAGGCTTTCCAGTCGCTGTTAATCGATCGTCAGTCTGTATTTCTCAGATAAAGGGCCTACGTAAAATTACACTGTGCCGTTAGTTCACTCACTCGACTGAAACATAAAATCGCCCCTGCGAGCAGTTTGGTTTGTTTACGTTCCGGGCACCTAACAATTCAAATTCAAATTAAAAATACAAAGTGACGTCCAAACTTTTAAATTTTGGTAAAAATAGAAAGTTCCTAACTTATATTGTCTGGGAAAAATACAGAAACGGTCTTTCTTTTTTAATGCAAACAATATTCCTGATTTTCGCGGCAAGTAAGCCTATAATGTGAGGCCCGAAGCTCATTAGAGTATTGATTTCTCAATTAACCTAAAAGGCAACGATAGATAGCGACGTACTGACCATATCTTTTCTCCGCTCATCCATATTGACATTACGCCTTTACAGAACGAATTTCAGCAATGTATAATGTCTACAGAAACCTCGGTATTTACGGTCGGATATCTAACGGTGCGTTCATCTTCTCACAATGAATATCAGAAATTATTTAAGATATTTACTTTACTGAAGCGATGACTAGAAAGTCATTTACGTTTCTCTGGAAGTTATCCCAGCTTTAGTGAGCAGGCATACAATGGACACAAAAATGTCTAATGTGGTCTACACGACATATAACCTACCCTGTGTCGGTTCTTCAAATGATTTTGGAACATCAGTGGTCCATTGGGTTAAAGTGATAGTCCCTCAGTCCCACCATCGGTGCAACGCGGGTTCGAATCACACTCAGGCCAAATAAAAATTGAAAAAATTCTGAGTGGATTTTCACACGGTCGCCGTATGTGGAAGAGTTGCTAGGTACTCGTCGAAGGTCGGGGGTTTCCTGCGGGCAATGGGTCCGGTTTCCTCCCCCTAAACCTGGCGACGCGCCATATAAGTGAAATATTCTTGAGTAAACCAATCAATCAAATGATTTTCTAAACTAGAGATTAAGTGATTGCACGCAATCACTGGAGATGGCTCCGCGAAGGAGGGGAACTGATTGACAAGGGTATTAGAACCGGCAGTGTGGTTTGAGAGGTGACATAAAGAAGAAATGAAACAATAAAGATGATGTATGATATTCTTGGCATTAATTATTTTAAAAGATCGCAAGTTAACTCCCGATAAAATATTGCTCATAATCTAATATGCTTCATGGCAGCCATATTGTATTGGGTACATGGCTGAAAATTGATCCCAATCGCCCTTTGCTCAATGTCAAGGCACACCCCATGTTTGATATTGGATTGCGCAGATTGCTGAAAATCAATCCCAATCGTCCTCTCAATAATGTCAAGGCACACCCCAAGTTTGAAGTTGATCGGATCAATCATGCACAAGTTATTGCCCGGACAAGAAAATATGCTCATAATCCAATATGACGGATAGCGGCCATATTGTATTGCGCACATTGCTGAAAATCAATCCCAACGTCCTCTGCCCGATGTCAAGGCACACCCCAAGTTTGAAGTTCATCTGATGTATCATCCACAAGTTATTGCCCGGACAAGAAAATCATGCTCATAATCCAATACATGTATGACGGATAGCGGCCATATTGGATTGCGCACATTGCTGAAATCAATCCCAACCGTCCTCTGCCTGATGTCAAGGCACACCCCAAGTTTGAAATTGATCGGATGAATCATTCATGAGTTATTGTACGGACAAGGATGGAAAGACGGATGGAAAGACGGACGGACATACGGACGAACAGACGGATGGACATACGGACGAACAGACGAACGGCCATATCGGGCTGCGCACATTGCTGAAAATCAATCCCATCCATCCTCTCAACAATGTTAAGGCACACCCCAAGTTTGAAGTTCATCGGATGAATCATCCACAAGTTATTGCCCGGACAAGAAAATCATGCTCATAATCCAATATGACGGACAGCGGCCAAATTGGGCTGCGCACATTGCTGAAAATCAATCCCAACCGTCCTCTGCCCGATGTCAAGGCACACCCCAAGTTTGAAGTTCATCGGATGAATCATCCACAAGTTATTGCCCGGACAAGAAAATCATGCTCATAATCCAATATGACGGATAGCGGCCATATTGGATTGCGCACATTTCTGAAAATCAATCCCAACCGTCCGCTGTCCGATGTCAAGGCACACCCCAAGTTTGAAGTTGATCGGATAAATCATTCATGAGTTATTGTACGGACAAGGATGGAAAGACGGACGGACGGAAGACCCGAAAACATAATGGCTCCGCTTTCGCTTTGCGGAGCCATGAAAAAATAGTGAATGTGTTTATATAATTTACGTTAGAGCTATATGTTATTGTGGCATATCCAAGCTTCCATAATCAGAATTAGTTACCGTGCGTAATTAATGTAAATTGTCATTTTTATTTGGTAGACTACTTTTTTATAAAAGCTTTAGACCTCAAGAGTTAAACTCACAAGCTCAGTTGCAAGTTTTAACCGTTAGTTCCGATGATGAAGAACTTTCTGCTTATAGCAATCCTAAAGATGTACGTTTGGCTAGTTTTATAAACAGAACGCCCCAAAGTATAATCGTAGGCTACATCCCGGCAATATATGAATTCCGTTCTTTTTGGTTAGGCATACCGTCGGTATTTTTTATTTCAACGTAAATACTGTTGTTTTTCAAGGTACTTTAAACTTCTTCTCTTGTCTTCCAAATAAAATTGAAAAAATCTGAGTGGGAATTTCATAGACCTCTGGGATTTTCCTGGTGAATATCTTACTTACGGTACGTCATCATTTTAAATCTCGGTCCCGAAGGTGCGAAAATCTCGTATATGCTATATATGTCCAATCGAGATCCCGTGCCAGTCTACGAGATCTTCAACACGAATGTCAGTAGGATCAATCTCTATTTTAGATTGATATGTCATTACACAATAAAGAAATCAAACACACACGGATACAAATCAAACAGAACAAAAACATACAAAACTAATCAGAGAATTTATTTCATATTCTTTTTTAAAAGTGGAGAAAATAACCCAATTTACAAATGGTTTTACCCCAGGCTTCAGACGTTCAGTTCAAAATACAACACGTAAAACATCTTATATTCCATTCCATATGATTTAATGTCCTTGGGCCATTAAACTTAATGATAACTTATTAACTTTGTAACGTCACAATTGAATTTCTTTGTTCCGCGACGTCATTTAGTCCGGTTTTAAGACTAATACACTTTTGTATTAATAATATATTATTATTAATAATAACAACTTGTGTGACTAACCCTTGTTTTATTAAGACACTAGAACACACGGGCACAGAGAAAATCTTCTTGACTAAAATAACCATATAGACAAGTTTCTAATTGTGTTAAAAGAGGAGACGTGATTTAGACCTTTTTACCAAGTCATACGTAGAACTTTGTAATAAACCAAAACCCATGATATTTCATCCGGTTTTGCATATCTACTCTGATCGCAATAAACCTATTCAGTATTGTATTGTATATATTTATGATCCCTAAAACACACGGGCACAGGGAAATTTCTTCTCGTCCAAAATAACCATGAAGACAAGTTTCTAATTGTGTTAAAAAGAGGTATATCATTTAGACCTTTATACCCCATAAATTGTTGTAACAAACCAAACCTATGATATTTCATTAGGTTGACGACTGACAGGAGCTTGGCCTTGGTCAGTAGAATTTTCTGGGATCCTTTTGTAACACATTAACAATGGTTACGCATCTTAACTATGGCAAGAACATCGGTGGACTGAGATTGAACCCCACAAAGAGTACATGTGATTAATACTAATATGATATTAAACGTCCATGCCTTAACATAAGAGATGTAAGAAGCCTGTAAACCTATTACTTTTTATTGTAAATAACATGATTGATTGATTTATAATCTTAATTTGGACATTAGGCCCCACAGACCATAGGACGTCAGGGAGCCCGAAATGAATGTCATTAAAGTACAAACAGACCGAACGATCATCATTCCTCCCACCCACCCACATCTAAATTTGGTTGATTGATTGATTGTATGGTGTTTTACGGCGCGCTCAAGATTCTTTCACTTATATGGCGGCGTTGCCAGTTTTAGTGTGGGAGGAAACCGGGCTCTATGCCCGGAAGAAACCCACAACCTTCCGTTGGTAACTGGCAACCATCCCACACAGGTCATTCGAGTGAAAAATCGAGTCAGCAAATTTTCCAATTTTTTTTCGATTGAGTGGTATTCGAACCCGCGACCCATTGGTGGAAGGCCGTTCGGATTGAGCGACCAACGCTCTACCTACTGAGCCACGGAGGCCCCTCTACATTTGGAGTTACATGACTAAAGCAGAGCCACAATGCTCGAGCCAGCATCAGCCAACAAGGCAAAGATACGTTGGTCGAAGGCAGTGTGCCTGTTATGCTAGGATTGTTTTGTGTCCGACAGTATACTAGATATTATGGTCGTCACTGTGACAAGTAGATTCTGCATAGACTCACGAGTCCGTATCGGTTGTTATGCCATTGGTAGTGTTTTTCTTTTCGTATCTTTTATAAGTCACTGTTTCTTCAGTCTGGTCGGCGTGAAATCTCATGTGTCTGGTGAGAACCGCTTTTTGACCACATTTCAAACCACACACTGTGCAAACGAACTGTTTTTTAACACCATGGGTCAATGTATGGGCAGTTAGCCTACATTTCTTTCTAAATTTCAAGCCACATATTGAACAGAGAAATGGTTTCTCACCAGTATGAGTCTTCATATGATAGGTTAGGCTTTCCTTCTGGTTAGATTTAAAATCACACACTGTGCACTGAAAAGGTTTCTCGCCAGTGTGAATTCTAATGTGCCTGGTTAAACTTAGTCTAAGTTTGCATGTAAAGTTACAAAATGAACACTGAAAAGTTCTCTCATCGCTGTGAATTTTTTCATGATTTTTCAGAATGTTAACCTGGCTACATCTAAAGTCACACGTTTTGCACTGATACGGTTTTTCACCAGTGTGAATTCTCATGTGATTTATCAGACTTTTCCTAAATCGACTTGAAAAGCCACACACTGAACACTCAAACGGTTTCTCACCGGTATGACCTCTCACATGAGCAGTGAGGGCAGTTTTCAGACTGCATTTAAAATCACACACTGTGCAGTGAAAAGGTTTCTCGCCTGTGTGAATTCTAATGTGGTTGGTTAGACTTGTCCTGTAACTAGATTTAAAGTCACACATTGTGCACTTGAAAGGTTTCTCGCCAGTATGTTTTCTCATGTGTTTGGTAAGGCTACCCGGGTGGGTACATTTAAAATCACACAATGTGCACTGAAATGATTTAGCGTCCTCATGGGCTCTCATGTGATAGTCAAGGTTGCTCAGGTGACTAAAAGTAAATCCACACTTTGTGCACAGATAGGGTTTTTCACCAGTATGGATTCTCATATGTTTGGTTAAATAATATTTCTGTCTACATTTGAAATCACATTGATTGCAGTGAAAAGGTTTCTCATTACTATGAAGTTTTAAATGTTTAACCAAACCCCTTTTTACATGAGTTTTAAAGTCACACATTGTGCACTGAAAGGGTTTCTCACCAGGATGAGTTCTTATATGACTGTCCAGAGCTGATGCCTGGCTACATCTAAAGTCATAAACGGTGCACTGAAAAGATTTAGTCAAATTATGTATCCTTGCATGGGTTTTTAAACCGAGCTTTTGGCTACATTTAAAGTCACACAAAGAACACTGGTAACAATTTTCACCTTCATGAGTTTTAATGTGATCTGTTAAGGCCCCTTTCTCTTCCGATTTAAAGTCACACATTGTGCAGTGGTAAGGTTTCTCACCGGTGTGTTTTTTCATATGCTGAGTTAGACTGTGTATGGTTTGTAACTTAGAATCACAAAAAGGGCACTGAAAAGGTCCCTCTTCAGTATGAGTTCTAATGTGGGTGATCAGGTTTGTCTTCAATCCAGATTTATAATCACACATTGTGCACTGAAAAGGTCCCTCTTCAGTATGAGTTCTAATGTGAGTGAGCAGGTTTGTCTTCAATCCAGATTTATAATCACACATTGTGCACGGAAAAGGTTTCTCACCAGTATGAGTTCTTAAATGGTCAGTAAGGTCGCTTTTCTTAATACACTTATAATTACACATTGTACACTGAAAAGGTTTTTCACCAGTCTGTGTTGTAATGTGTCGGGTCAAAGTTTGCTTGGATTTAGAACTGTAACCACGATAGGAACAATATAAATGATCCTTTTTTGAACTTTGTGAATTTAGGTCAACCACAGAAGAATGGTCCTCGTTTGTGATCCCTAAATCTCCAGACACATTAAAGCCATGCTTTTCTATGTTGTGGGCCAATAAATGTATTTCGGACACAAACTTTATCCCTGGGCAGGCAAGACAGACAGGTAAGTTTTTACCTAAAATAGAATTAATAAAATCATAAAATTATCCACAGCAACTTTATTAACAAAGCAAAAGAATAAATAAGATAGCAAGACAAGCGGGGTTAGAATTACAAGATTACATGTATTTTAAATGCAAATATTATAGAAAAGCCTCCATATTTAATCTTTCATTGAAACAATAAACATTATACATCCTGCTTCTTTCCATCCCCCCTACCCCCTCGTTACATGTAACATGACAATATATGGCTTAAAAGTGCCATGTAAAACAATTAATCAGTAGCCTAAAGTCTCAAGAACTGATATCCTACCAGACTTACCGGAGAATTCTGAATGAATTAATGGGTTGTCACACGGTGGATTAGAATCAACAGATTTCTCGTAAGGGTCCACAGTCTAAGAAGAATTAGCAAAAAAAAGACATTAATGTTTTCCATATATCAATAATTAACTTTAGTACATCAAGAAAATAGCAGTACTACTTTATGATTGATTGTTTAATGCTGCACTCAACAGGTACTTTACATAGGGTGTTGGGAGTATCGTGAGAATCCCACAAATTTCTTGACAATGGCACTGACATTGCACACGTGGCAAGACTTTATTATTTGAATGTGATGCTCGGGTCTGACATTCCAGAACAAAAAATGTCACCGGATATCGTGGAATCTCTCGTGAAACTCCCAGACCCAATTGAGACACAGGTAAAGTACCAGGCTACCAAAACACATTGTCTTCATCCCACCTCCTTGTAATGTATATATATTATCCCCCAAGGACCATGTAATGACTTTAACAGATTTGCTGCTAAAATGGTTATGGAAGCCTGAGGGCTTCATCTACAGTTAGTAATTAATTAGAATAAATCATATACATTTTTATTGTTACTGAATGTAAAAACGGTAAGAATTCCGTTAATTCAAGGACAAGCAATGTGAAGATAACAAATTATTAGACTGCTTTCTGCCATGTTTGGTCTAAAACAACAACAATAGGGATTGCTCGATAGGATTATCGGTTGCTCCATGCAGGAGGTAAGACACCCAACGAAAAGTCTCAAACTTTTAGAGTGCTTTTCGTAATGTTTTGAGTACTTGAATTAGCAGAATTCTTACCATAGCTGTTCATCCACATAACTGAATTAACAGCTTAACTTTCAGGAAGGGCCTTTAAGTGGCATGAGCTGCCAAAATTTAAACTTTTTTGATACATTTTACATTCTAATTGTCAAGAGGAATTGAAAGTTTGAAAACTAAAGTAATGGTGGTGATAGAACAGAAATACCAGCCGGTGACGTGTTCTAATAAACAGACAAAATTCAAATAGCCAGGATGTACATTTAAGCACATACCATATAAGACACTAACTAATTAAACTCATAAGCATATTTGTTGTTTATAAAAACTACCTTAATGTACATGTCCAAAATTAGTATCGGCTAAAAGCTTTTATTTTGTTATTTTTGTTAAAAATTATGAAGAATTCACTTTCAATGAAATTTTCCCTGAATTTGGCAGCTACTGCCAATTTAACTTCTGTCCCCTCATGATTTATTTCTTAGCACTGGTATTTAAAGTCAAATTTTACCTGGCACAATCTATTACAATAGACAGTGTTGATTGTTGTTTCAGAAGTACCCGTGGAAATATCTATTCTCGGCTCAACTGGTTCTTGTTTAATTTCAACATCAGTGAACATTTGACTCCTCCCAGGCTCGTCCTGTTTCTCATTTTCATTATCACTGAAAAGCAGATTACTGGAATTTTCTCCCCAGTCAAATGCACTGAACGGAATACTTGTTCCTGATTCATTTAGTTCAATCTTTACTTGAACAGGAGAGCTGAATTCTGAATCCTCTGGCACATCCATCCTTAACTTGTTTGTGTCAATCGGCCCGGACTGTTCTCTATTTTTTAATTAAATACAACAGTCAAATGATTTTGTACCTCCAGGTAACATTCTTTTCTCTTGTTCTTGGTTATTAGTCCAAATCAATACACCTGAAAAAAAGGAAGAGTTGGTAAAGCGGATCAGGCAAGGACTTATATCATTTAATACAACCGGTCTCTCAAAGCTTTGGAGCGAGGTCCATTTAACGGTGACTCACCTATCTTGACCAAATGTGAGCATTTGCATGATGGTTCTTTTTTTTTTCTTTTTTTGATGATAGCGACAAAGTGTTGTTGACAAACTTAAAAACCAATTGGAAAGCATAGAGAATTTTGATTGGTTGTGTTTCTCTTAAAGGAGAAAATGAGTGGATTCTGGAAGATACATTTTATAACTTTATAGACTTACTGGTCAATAGCCGCACACATGTGCCTCATCCTGTTTTACTTACTTTGCCGGTCAGGAAAGGCCACACATTAGACCAGCCAGTAAACAGTTGGGCTCCATCGACAGGCGATATAGTTCATTGGTCGTGTTGGTTCACGTGACTTCAACAGAAAAATGACACGACCAATGAACTATATCGCCTGCTAGTGGGGTAGTCATGTGACAGGTTGACCTTTCGCGGATATAGTGACTTATCAATGAGAGTATGCAAATGGAGACTTTTGTAAACTAACGGTTTGGTACAGTTTGAAATTTAACCGGGCAGATCTATGGCTTGTGTCAACGTGCAGACTTCAGTTTGGTGCGAGGAGAAAGAGAAACCATTAAAGTATGGGTTTGTAATTTTATTTTTCAAAGTTATGAAGAGAATCCTGATATTTTTGATGAGAAACGAGAGGTGGTCTTGCCAGCTTGAAGTGTGTCAAGGAATTCCCAGAAAATTGATCAAATGCGTTCTGACGATGATGATGGCCTATCTGTCAGAAAATGTCTTACATCATCATCGCAGATATTTCGGACTAGGCTTTGCCTACCGGAGTACCGGTACACTACAGGCTACCCATATTGGACAGACTATAGAATAGGTCCGTCAGTCTCAAACCGCTATAATCGTTAGGGGGGCTTGCCCCCTGAAACCCTCCGTTTTATTCATTTCTTCTAGAACTTATGAATAATTTAATATTACAACGCTTAAAACTAAACTATCCCTACTAAAACTAAAAAGAAATAACATCTATAAGACGAATTTGAAGAGAAGTTAAAAACGACGGACCTATTCTATATTTGCACCCAAATATCTTACAGTGAGGAAATATACCTTATCTAACTTTAAAAAGAGAACGAATGTACAAATTACAATTTACAAAGTTGAGTCGCCACAATGTCAATGGCACAAAACATCGCCATCTTGGTTTCTTTATGTTGTTAACTACGGTAATGATCTTCTTTTCCGCCGCTTGCATCATTCTCTAGTGGATATCAAGAGGTGGTTGTTGTATTTTCTTACAATTTTATCTTACAACTTTTTGTAACCGTAATATAGAGAGATTAAAACCCATAAAGTACTTACAGATAGTATAACAAAAACTGAAAAAAGCACTTAAATAAAATCTATTCTGGACCCGTCCCCTTAATCATACTCGCGGCAACAATGTCCATAGGGTACAACCTTATATAACATCACCATTGAGGCTATTTCCGCGTAATTTACGCTAGTGAAGGAGCCACAAGTTCAAGGGCTAATTGAAAATTTCGGTCTCCGGTAAATGCGGCCGCGTGGATTATCCGGCCACACGTATAATGTCGACTACTAACATACCGTGAACACCCATTGTCAGAACTGGCCTACCCGCTGTGACCACGCGTGTGTCAAGTAGGCATATATTGCTGAGTGGGAAAATGGTATAGGCCTATCCTTAAAATTAAATCATAAAGCACCCCGTCTGCATGAGGCAAATTTTAGATCCAAAAAAAATCCGACATTTTACTGTTGTGCCCATAATGGGAAGGTGTTGGCTAATCCGTGTTTCTGACTCCAAAATGAATATTTTGTACTGACGATCCGCTAGGCTCATTGCAATCAAAACGCCGGAGCCGGAGATTTATCACTAATGACCCGTTAATTGAAAATCAATGAAATGGGTTTTTGTTTAATCATAAGTCGATTTTCAGCGAATAGTGTACAATCAACAGACTAATTCTACGGGCTAAAGTCAAACCCCTGTCTCTCTAACATCTAATGAACTTTTCATTGAACTAATATATGGGCAATGTGGAGAGGTTTTTCAGCTATGGCATGAATACCTGTAAAAATATTAAACAAAACATCATCATAGGAAAAAGAAAGCAAAATATTTGGTTCCATCAGAAATACACGGGGACTGACAAGCGAGTTTTGTTCTGACTAGTAGGCCTATATCTATAAAGTGGCATGAGCTGCCAAAATTCACAGTTTTTTCATAACTTCTGATCGTCACGACATTAAGAGGCTTTGAAGGCTATCGAAAAACTAAATGATTGGCGTTGGAATGAGAAAAATCCATACAGTATGTGGCCTGTATGAACCGAAAACGTGTTCAAAAGTAAACAAAATTTAAATAACCGGGACGACCATTCATTCATTCTAAGCAAAAGTTAGTTTAAAACAGTACTTTATCGTACATTTTCGTGACTTGAAGCATAAAAAAGCTTCTGAATTCTACGTCTTAAGAAAAATAGCCAATAATTTCAGCATTCTGTTTTAACGTCAAAATATCAACATTTTGGCAGCTCATACCCCTTTAAAGCTCTTGTACTTTAATTATAATCAATGATCGACTGCCATATGAGAGAAACAATCGTGTGTCAGAAAACAATAGCCGATCTAAAATTTCTCACATTTTCTGGAATTGGGATGCCAATTTTAACCGGATGAAGGTTTTGAAGTTGAAAAGAATAAAAAAAATTGTTTGTTTTTTTTAAATAAAAAGTATCAATCTAATGAATCTCGCATTACCCATAATGCACGGTTTATTGTATATTGTGGAATAAATGTGATTTTATTTAAAAACGTCTGTCTGTCGTGATGTAGAAGTAAAATAAAGTTTTGGAGACGATGTGTGATATTATCGTTTAGGCCTATTTACTAAAGTCGAAGGGCTTCAGTGTTGATTAAGTCCGATTAACAGAAATTAACAGCCATATAAGTAAAATAATCTTGAGTTCCGCGTAAAACATCAACAAATAATCACTCGATAGTTTTCCAGTAGAAATACTGACATCGTCAGTTTTGTTCCTCGGCCTTCATCAGTGATCCTCCCATACAACCAGTTCGTCTGGTAGATCACCTGCTGGGGCCGGTTGGGCAAATCTGTATTAAGTTTTAATACATCGATCACGTCACAAAGGAAGTTTATTGTGACGTCGCCAAGATAAGTCGTTGCGGGTACTTAATAAATCTAATTCTCAATTTCCAATTAAAAATACTAAATGATGCCAAAACTTTCTATTATTGGTAAAAATAGAAAGTCCCTAACTTCTTTTGACCGAAAAAATACAGAAAGCCACCCACTGTTTTTTTTTATGTAAACAATATTCTGGATTTTCGCAGTAAGTGTACCTTTAAGCGTAATACACCCTTGTGCAACCGGCCCCTAGAGAACACAATGTCTATCAATCCAAAATTTAGCCGGATTATCGGTCTTACGGCGACTGGTATCATATGGCTGGTAATGTGTCTTGTCGCCTTAGCCCGAATCACTAGGATAAAATAATATCGATATAAGTGTGGAGAAATATAGGCCTATACATGCAGTATTTAATACTCCCCGAATATTTAATATTCGACCAAGTTCATTGATCATGACAAAAGATTTCCGAAGATAAACGAGTTACGTATTTCTAAGATGCCCCGCCCAGTTTTTAGGTCGGTTAAATGTTTTACTATGGCGGTTACGTCAGGTTGAAAGCCAGTGGACTTAGAGACAAATACTGACTGTATAAAGGAAAGCTTACCACATTACAGCCGCGTAAAGTTGACAAACTCCTTCTTCTAGGTCTAAGCTATCGGAATGTAGAGTTAAATACTTTATTCTTTGCTTATTTGTTGTGAAATTGGCGCCCCCGATTTTTTCCGCGGGTCTCCTTAAATAATAGCACTTTTTTTACTATGGAAGTGATCTGGGCTATGACGAACACGGAGAGAAAAAAAAATTCGGCAGAGCCCAGATTTCTCGGCTATCCAAAATTAAGCTATATGGGCCTATGTTTAGTCAGACTGATGTTTAGTTTGTCAGTTCTGGGGTAACGACGACCAATAAATGTCAAAAAAATATTAAATTACTGAGGTAGACCTTAAAGTGGCATGAGTTGCCAAAATTCACACTTTTTCATTATTTCCGATCGTCACGACAGTAAGAGGCATTGAAGGCCATCGAAAAACTAAATGATTGGCGTTGGAATGAGGAAAATCCATACAATATGTGGCCTGAACGAACCGAAAACGTTTTTGAAAAGTAACAAAATTGAAATAACCGGGACGACCATTCATTCATTCTAAGTCAAAGTTTGTTCAAAACAATACTTTCTCGTACATTTTCGAGACTAGAAGCACTATAAAGCTTCTGAATTATACGTCATGAGAAAACTAGCCAATGGTTTCAACATTCTGTTTTAACGTCGAAATATCAACATTTTGGCAGCTCATGCCACTTTAAGTTTAGTATTACTTGAGTGAAGTACACTGGGGACGAGTGAAAAGGTCGACTCCAAATGAAAGTCTGAAATTCATTTTACCAAAAAAGCTTACTGTATAAACATATATCGACAACAGTCAATGTCATTTACCAGGCTGATATCAATTTATAATTGGAGTATGAAATTGAAAAATATTTTAAACATGAATGGTTTTGGTATATTACATGCTTTAGAAAAATGTTCAAAATGTTGATTACTTACAGTTTAAGCAAACGATTAAGGATAGTTTATACAAACTTGGTGTGATAGTATTCAGACTTCAAGCCGTTTTCTTTCATACAAATTATTAGTTACCGATTTTGTACAAGCAAAATACCTAATTTTTTTTGTGTGAAATCCCATGGAAAGTTGTAAAAACCGTGGGTCGTTTCCGTTGTGGGTATCATGGGCTAAATGTTGAGAAAGGAAGGTACTTAAACATACCATATAATGACCAGTACTTGCATCTGTAGGCCTATTGTTTTAAGGGTAAAAACCCAAATGGCTTGTCCTGCAATAAAATTGAATTGAATTAATTGAAATTATTTAATCAGTCATACATATAAGAACCATCGACGGGTTTTTTTTTATTTTTTTTTAAATCGGGGGTGTCCGACAATGATTACAAGCTTAACCGGAGATAATTGTAGTACTAGACAATACTCTATAATGAGCCAGGAACTTCGGGTCTCGCATTAACGCTGCATACCCGAGCTAAACCCAAGAATCAGTCGAGTACCTCAATATAGACGTACCTTAGGATTGTAACCAATAGGCATTGTAGCCGCTGTATATAGACTGGGGATTTTGTCCGGCTGAGCACCGACACCTAAGCCTCAAATGGCAACGACTTCTATATTTAAGTATTGTTTCCTAATGTATATATGTTTGTTTGTATTACCATACTCTTGTAACTACAAGGTCGTGTAATAAAAAGTATTGTATTGTAGCCGCGAGTACAAGCGGTCCGCTCGCTCAATCGTCTGATTTTGTCTACGTAAGTACGGGCCGTACTTCAAAGTTTTTATGAGTTTTAACCTTATTTTCGTTGTGTTGAAAACGCATTTCTGTAAAGTTTGAAACGCTAAGCCCCTCGCTAACACACCGGCTGCTCGTTTTGCTTCTTGAGAACATTACGTCTTAATTTGTTTTAATTTTAAGCTGCGTTGTTGTTGTTCCAAAATCTTTTCACTTTATCATGTATTAAGTAGCCCCAGGTGACTATCCTGCCATTCTGTTGTATATACAACAGAATGGCAGGATAGTCACCTGGGGCTAGTATTAAGCAGCCCCTGAAAGGGGAGGCTTAGGGATTTTGTCTGCTGTTATCTGCCGCCGCGTTTTGGTTTTTCCAATAGCTCAGTTATCTGAAGGAACCTGATTACCATACTTCAGATATGGGACATGTGGACATTTTTCATGCATGTCACAATGAGGTCAATGGTCAAGGTCACCGAGAGGTAACACATGGGTTAAAAAGCTGTATTTCTTCTAAATATTCAGCCATTCTAATGGCCTAAATTTTCCGTTAAGTCAGACAAAAAAGGGGACATGGAGTTGTGTTTAAGGATAACCGTTTTCACACACTGCTCAGTGGGTCATATTGCCTTAAATTCCCTCTAATTCTCGGTTTCGGACATCCGGGTACCTGACCAGCCGACCAAGTAAAACAGGAGTGCTTCTTGGGCACTTAGGGTCACGTGGTCTTCCCTCAGCCAGTCAAAATGCAGTCGTCAGGGACTTGTTGTCACCTCGGAGCCCTTGTTGCCGGGATCGTGACGTCATGCCGAAATCGAGAATGGGCAAATTTGTCTGGCCTCATTTAGCATATATGTTTTCTAATGATCGAATCCTTAGGAGGAAAAAAGTGGCTGAATCTGTAGAAGAAATACCCGTAAAACATCAACCAATCATCACTCGATAGAGGAAATATAAAGCAATACCACCTGCTGTGCAGCATGTGAAAATGGATATCCTTAAAAACAACTCCATGTGTCTGTTTAAGTCTGATTCAATGTAAAATTTAGGCCATTAGAATGGCTGAATCTTTAGAAGAAATACGGTACCATGTTTCTCAGTAAACGGTTGCTTTCAATTCCGTGAAACTTTGGATATATCATCACTATAATTATAAGGATGCAAGATGAATGACTTTTGACGAACATCGGACCATCGGTTAGATAGGAGTTCAAATTTTGGACCAAAAAGCTTGTTATCATGTTTAACATAAGTTATAACTGTTGTTTCAAATTTCATGAAACTTGGGATATATCATCGCCACACTAAGGTTTCTATATGAACAAAATGTGACAAAGGTCACTGGGGGGTCACACATGGGCTGAAAAGCTTCAATTAAATTCCGTGAAACTTGGGATATATCATCGCTATATTACATGTAAGGTTGCTAGCTGAATGACTTAGGACAAACATCGGTCCTAAGGTCAAGGTTACAGTTGGTTGAGTGATAGTCTGTCTGTGTGACACAGGCCTTCCATCAATGGGTTTGAATCCCACTCAGACCACCTGTGGAAGAGTTATAATAAGGTGAAGAATTACTTATGGATAACAACTTCTTGGTTTATTGGGTGACGACGTTTCGATGTAGTTCTAACATCGTTATCAAAGTCATTGAAGGTCAGGGGTTTGCTCTGGACAAGAGCTCAGAAATTGTTGTGACGGTTTGCGGACATCCCGGTCACGTGGTCTGGAAACTGGATGAAAACAACTCGTTGGACGCCATTTTAAATCGTAAAACAAAGTAAACTTTGCAAAACATTGACTATGCCAGGGACTGATCCAGGGAAAATTTGGGCATACCATTTCGGTTCAAAATTTTCCAACAATAAGACAAAAACAACATCTCTGGCCCAAAATTCAACATTAAATGCTATTTTGACATTAAAATCTGTTGGTTTTAAGAATTTGGCCGGATTTTTTGCTTGTGAGTTTGGGCGCCCATACCTGTATACAGGTATCAAAATGTCTCTGAATCAGTCTATGTATGCCTAAAAGTTGTGTTGTCTCCGGTTGTACAGATAACGATTAAAATTGCAGTTGTCTCTCTCTAAATAATAAGTCAAAATGGCGTTGTCATGGACTTGTTTTCATCTATATAAATGCAAATTCGAAACTTTCTTGTCGCGATCGTGACGTCATGCCGAAATGGAGAATCAATCAATTAACTTAATTATATTTGAATTACATCAACATTTTTCCAACTTGTGTCACTTTGATTGACATTTTCTGGTGGCAGTAAGTCAACATTTGCTTTTTTTCAGGATGTTAAATGAAGAAAAGTAACCAGAGCATTTAACAAATTGGCTAATATTTGACTGAATTAAAACAGACACTACATGTATACATGTACAGTCTCCTCCAATCCATCTTTTGCCCCAGGATTAACAAATAACGACCAGGGGTTGACATATAAACAAGTTAAGAATGGATATGTCAGAGGATTCAGAATTCAGCTCTCCTGTTGAAGTAAAGATTGAACTGAATGAATCAGGAGCAAGTATTCCGCCTTGTCCATATACCTGGGGAGAAACTGAAAATGATAATCACAAACAAAAAATCACCATTTGCAAAAGTCAGAAAAATGAACTGTATTCTGAAGTTGAAATAAAACAAGAACCAAGCATGGACAAATCCAGTTGTAGCTCAGCAACAAATTCTACATTACCTGACACTGAGAGCCAAACTTCCCAACAGAGGGGATTGCCCCAGGTAAGACATCTCATAAGATCTTAAGTTTTCAATCAGAAATAACTGGAAAAAATGTATTCGAATAGCACTGAAATTATTTAACAAAGTCTACCTACTTTTGGATATGTATTGGTCAGTACTGGGTCAACTCCCAATGAATGTCTTAACGGATTTATCTTTCTGTATCTGTTTTATCTTCTTCTATTGCAGTACATATACCTCTGGTGAATAAAAAAATCAATCAATCAAACATTTTTAAATACCAGAGTAAGACCTTTACTTAAAGTGAAGTTGGCATACTCAAGGCTAACATACAAAAGTGGTTTGGTTTTTATACGCCCGACTTAAAAAAAGTCGGTCGTATTATGGTATCACCAGCGCCGTCCGTCCGTCCGTCCCGGATTCCCTTCCGCTCCATAACTTGAAGAGTTTTGATCTAATCTTTACAATTCTTTCACAACATATACCTTGTGGGTAGAAGGTGTGTCATGAACCATTTATGACATCATCGATTGCATAATGTGGCTTCTACATTGGATTATGTAGTATTCTGTCTTAATCTATATCTTCGTTCCCTTCCGCTCCATAACTTGAAGAGTTTTGATCCGATCTGTACAATTTTTTTTACAACATATACTTTATGGGTAGAAGGTGTGTCATGAACCATTAAGAACATTGTCCATTGCATAATATGGCTTCTACATTGGATTATGTAATACTCTGTCTTAGTCTATATCTTCGTTCCCTTCCGCTCTATAACTTGAAGAGTTTTGATCCGATCTTTATAGTTTTTTTTACAACATATAGTTTAGGGGTAGAAGGTGTGTCATGAACCATTTAGGACATTGTCGATTGCATAATATGACTTCTACATTGGATTATATAATATTCTGTCTTAGTCTATATCTTTGTTCCCTTTCGCTCCATAACTTCAAGAGTTTTGATCCGATCTTGACAATTTTTTCAGAGTATATGCCTTATGGGCAGACGGTGTTTCACGTACCATTTCTGACTCACCCGTGGCATAATATGGCAACCATATAGGATTATGTAATATTCCTTTCCGCTCCATAACTTCTAAAGTTTTGATCCGATCTTCACCATTTTTTTTCAGAGTATATACCTTATGGGCAGACAGTGTTTCACATACCAATTCTGACATTACCTGTTGCATAATATGGCAGCCATATTGGATTATGTAATATTCCCTTTCGGCTCCAGAACTTCTTTTGTTTTGATATAATCTCTCCAATTCTTTTAGAGTATATATATACCTTATACATGTAGGTAGATGGTGTGTCGGATACCAAATACGATTTGGGTCCACATATTTTTTGTGTGTTTTCAAGAGTTTTTTTTTTATCAGAAATGTGTACCTGATGTTTAATATATATACATAACATTGATATATATCAATGCTTTTTTTAGTACACTTGGTCCAGAGTAATACTGGAAGCCAGTTAATTTATACATTCTGAGACTGTTATCTTGGATAGTTTAATTTGCACTACAATAACAAAAAAACAAAAAAAATTCACAGATTGCCCATCTGGTATTTATCAGAGTGGCTGTTTAAATAGAGATAAGGGGACATCCCTGAAGTTGACACACAAGGTTTGTATATTTACACACCATTGTATCAGTGGTCAGCCTGAAGTTTGTTTGCTTTGTACTAAAACTATTACAGCCAAGTCCAATAGAACAGTGTCCAAGTCAAAACTGTTAAAAGAACTTTAAGCTATTGCATAGATTGCTCCTTCCCAATTATGGAACATAATAGCGATGCCAAAACAGCCACAATATTTCAGTTTTTGCAATTAAAATGTAATTGAATTTACATATGTGTACTATAAACGTATTGGTATTTAGTTGCAGCTTCCTCAAATTCAGAAAAAGAAAAACTTCTAATGTGAACAAGAAATTTCAATTGATGAAATTAAAACAAATGTTATATTAAATGTAAAGTTGTTAATCGTAGCGGTTCGACTTTGCCACGGCGGGCGTATGTTGAGTTTACTAAAACTCTTGTTTTACCAGCTGTCAGTTTTGTCACTAATATAGATTTATGATCACTAAACCACTCGGGCACAGGGAAACTCTTCTTGACTAAAATAACCATGGAGTCTTTGCTTGGTAGAGGTAGAATAGTTTACCCCCAAACTAAACAATAGGCAATATCTGTCATGTGTATGTTACAACTTGTTTGACTTTTTACAGGCAGTTGGTTCACAAAAGGTGTTTTTGAATAGCAGTATTCTTGGCATCCAAACCACACAGGAAATTTCTCCGGACGCATGTACAGGTGAGTCAATTGATGTCTCATTCAAAGTGGCAGGGGGGATTTGCTGTCTGTATGTCCATTGGTCCGTCCCATCCATCCTTTTTCTTGTGAGTGAGAAATCTTGAGAACCTTCACTCACTTGTTTTATCCCCTTGGCATATAATGACAATTTTTATGCATCTTCACCTATGCCAAGAATATTGAACCCAACAGCATCATGGGAAAAGAAAGTAATAAATTGGTTCCCCCCAGAAAAAACCTAGGTAAAAGACAGACAGGGGTGTTTAGCCCTGACCAGTATATCTTTCAAACACTTGTGCTTTTTATAAGCAATGACTGTCCTTTGGGTCAGAGGTCGAGCAATTTTACTTTGACGTAGTTTGTATTCTTCTACTATAATCTTGGCCATAGCGATGCTGGCCTTCTTATACTGAAACACAAATGGTATTATATTGATTGATTGATGTTTTACGCTGCAATCAAGATTATTACACTTATATAGCGCCATTGCCAGGTTTAGTAGGAGAGAAAACCCCGACCTTTGGTGAGTAACTGACAAATCTTCCCCTTACGGCGATCAAGATAGTTTGATTACTTCTAATATCCTTAGTGGCTCAGTCGGTTAAGGGATAGTCCTTCAGTCCAACACAGGACTTCTATCAATGATTAAAGATGAATGTCCTAGATATTTTTCTTTATCATTATCTGAACGTCTTTGCTTTTAAAACTATGGATAGAATTATTATTGTATTTTTTTCTCTCTCTATTTCAGGTAAAAAACCTCCCACCTGTGTACATTGTCCAGAAATGAAGTTTGTATCAGAAACACACTTATTGGCTCACAACATTGATAAACATGGACTTCAGGTGCCAAGTGATTTGGAGAACACAAACAAGAACCAGATTTCAGAGGTGGAATTAAGTGAAGACACTTCAAGACTAAAATGCCCATTTTGTAATTATACTTGTAGATCTGAGCTACATGAAGTCTTTGCAAGTCACTTCAAAACTCATGTTAAGGAGTGCGGCGCAAAACGTCAATCAATTACGACTCCTATTAGAGAAAAACCTTTTCAGTGCACAATATGTGAATTTAAATGTCGAAATCCATCTGGCCTCACTGACCATATGAGAACTCACACGGGAGAAAAACCTTTTCAGTGCACAATGTGTGACTATAAATGTAGTAGAAAGGAAAATCTAACAATTCATATTAGAACTCATAGCAATGAGAAACCTTTTCAGTGCACACTGTGTGATTTTAGATGTAAACAGAAGGCCACTCTACCAAGACATTTGAGAACTCATGTGGGTGAGAAACCTTATCAGTGCACTCTGTGTGATTTTAGATGTACGAGGAAGGACAATCTCAGTCAACATATTCAACGCCATAAACAGACAACTTCAGTACACAAGTCATGAATTCAAATGTGGGCAACTGGAAGTGAGAACTCGCCAACCGCTTTCTGACCTTCAGTGCACAAGTAATGAATTCAAATGTGGGCAACTGGAAGTGAGAACTCGCCAACCGCTTTCTGACCTTCAGTGCACAAGTAATGAATTCAAATGTGGGCAACTGGAAGTGAGAACTCGCCAACCGCTTTCTGACCTTCAGTGCACAAGTAATGAATTCAAATGTGGGCAACTGGAAGTGAGAACTCGCCAACCGCTTTCTGACCTTCAGTGCACAAGTAATGAATTCAAATGTGGGCAACTGGAAGTGAGAACTCGCCAACCGCTTTCTGACCTTCAGTGCACAAGTAATGAATTCAAATGTAGCCAACTCTAAGCGAGAACTCTCTGATTTCTGACCTTCAATGATTTTGGGCACCCATTTTTGATGCGAGTTTGGCCTTGACTGTAACGACCAGCCTGGAGAGACAAACAAAGGACAGAGTTTAAGAGGGTGGGCAGTGAGTGGGTGTCCTTGAAAAGCAACGCATGCAGTTTAGAACTAATACTGACTAAAAATGCAGATGGATGAAGCGTCTCTTTAAATTAAAGGGGCATGCTTGGAATGAGTGAAACAGAGATTGTTAAAAAGCGTGCTACTCTACTGTTGTTTATATAAAGATCTGGTTTCCAGATGGCCATTGGTAACGTTCCTAAAGCTCCCACGGACATGGGGTTTTATTAGGGGATTCCTTTGTCTGCTGTGTTGTGGTTAAAAGAAGTGACTGGGCGTAGAGGCCCTTTGTGGCTGCGCTTGTGGTGTATTCTCATCTGTTTGTTTACTGAATGTCAAACAGAATACAAAAGCAACAGAGAATTCCTTAAATAACTTGTTAAATCTACATTTTGACAGAAAGTCGACTTGCATCCTTTCACTCTTTTTATTTGTCTATTTATCGGAAGTTCAACCGAGAATCACAACAAATTTAGTTACGTTTAAAACTTCCCATTGAATTATCAACACCTTTTGAATACCTTTTTTGTTATGGAAATCCTTACAATTATCGATGGTTCACACATGTTCATTCGTGTAATTAAAATATATATAAATGAAGCCATATTTCTATCAGTTAAAAGTGATTTAATCGTGATGTCAAAAGTAAATAAACTCAACACACTTACGCTCCTCGTACCTTTACCCTAGGTGGTAGCGTAATGTTGAAGGTATATGTATATGTAGCCATGGCAGTTAGGCCTTGCATTGGACTTCCGTCGGGTGTAGGTGGTTTGAGAAACAGCTCCCAGCAATTATTTTAGTTCAGCAAACTTGTCTATTTGAACTGGCGTGAACATGTCTATTGTCTATGCATTAGTACGCATTAGCAAAGTCACTCTGATTAAATTCAACAAACGCATATTGACAATCTCAATATTTCGACACAGGTATATTAGTCATCTTCAGGAAAAAAGTTCGAGAAAGATGACAAATATACCTTTGTCGAAATATTGAGCTTGTCAATATACGTTTATTGAATTTAATTGGAGTGACTTTGCTAATGCATTATGCTAAGCTATTCTGTGGATCAATTGTCTATTGTCTACTTAGTTCAACATGCGTAACCTTCTGCTTAAGTGTTACAGTTTTTATACCCTCGCGACAAAAGTCGTGAGGGTATATAGGGATCTGCCCGTAAGTATGTACGGATGTACGTATCCCAAATGACGTCATCGCTCTACAGGCTGCAATTCTTATCCGATTGTCACGAAAAGACCCTCGCAGATATCGTCTCCGATCGATACCGATGCGATCGGAGACTAATCCCATGATTTTTCGACAAAACCGGGTCAAAATCCTTGAAAAAATCTCAGACAAAGTGACTGCTCCACTTTTATTAGGATTATTGATAGAATTGTTCAAGGATTCTTTATTTTCTACGACGACCCCCGGCCAAAACTAATCCCTGACAGATCGCCGACATTGTGACTGGGCCATAATCCTTATTTGGTAACCTAAAGTATAGTCGAACTGTAAGGGAGGTCTTTTGAGATAAAAATTTACGGAATAGCACTTTTTAACATTTAACAGTGGTTGCCAATCCAAATACCAATTACATAAATTATCTAAATCACTTTGTAAACTTAAGCAGTCAGAAATATTAGGTTTGGAAATCTTTAAATCGTCAGCAAACAGAAAACCTTGACATTTTAACTTATGGACTAGTAGTTGATGGTTCACACTATCAATGGCCTTTGAAAAGTCAGTATAAACTGTGTGCACCTGAGTATTATTGTTCATATGATTGATTGATGGGTGTTTTTTTTACACCGCGCTCAAGATTATTTCACTTATATGGCGGCGTTGCCAGTTTTATTGTGGGAGGAAACCGGGCTCTATGCCCGGAGGAAACCCATGGCCTTGTTCATATGAAGAGTAAGCTTATCCGTAAAGCAAGCTAAATTGGTGACAGTTGATAGATTAGTCCGAAAACCATGTTGTTCGTGACACAAAAACTTCAGGTTTGAAAGCAAACTAACTTCTCAAAGACAAATACGAGACAAAAGTGACACTGGTCTGCAGTTTTTGACTCAATGTTTATTACCTGATGTGAACGCTACATTAGACAACTTTAAAATATCTGGAAACACCTTCTGCCAGTGAAAAACTAAAAAGGCGAAACAAAGGCGGAGCTAGCTCACCAGCACATGACTTAAGACTTGTGTCAGTTATACCATCATAGCCACAAGCTTTATACGGCACAATATCTAAAAAAAGCTAGTAAAACATCATTAAAATTGATGCCCATAATGAACACAAAGTATCACATGAGCTAAAAGAAACATCACGAAACTGTGTTACATTCTCATAATTAAAAACAGACATGAGGAAAATTTTCTGAGCTTTATTTTTTCGCTTCTTTTCTTAAATCACTAAAACATAAGTGTTCCTTAATGTTTCTTTTTAAAAGAAATGTCCTTTTCTGTAAGGGGGGCTCGGTGGTCTAGTGAGTTAGAGTAATCGTCCCTCAGTCCCACACAGACCTTTCATCGACGTACGTGGCGCGGGTTCGAATCCCACTCAGACCCGGGATGTTCATATTCATCCCAGCTCAGACCAAATAGAAATTGAAAAATTGCAGTGGATTTTATACTCGGTCGCCATATGTGTATGTGTATACATAGCATTCCACAATGTGTTAAAAAGTCATTCCATTCTGGAGTTCAAATTAACTGGTTGAATACTTGAAGTTGACAATTCCTTTTACGTGGAGATGCATATGAAGCGGTAAAAAAAACTGTGGGTAGCTAGGGGGATAGTGGACGAAGTCCAGCGTTGAATTTACGACAAGATAGGAGCTTTTTCATGTGACTAGAGTCGGCTTTTTTTTTTAGTTGAACAACATCTTACAGGCACGTTTTGTTTTGATGGAATATCACACGTATCATTTATTTATTTGGTGAGTTGATTTAACTGCTTGATTGTTTGGTGTTTTACGCCGCGCTCAAGATTATTTCACTTATATGGCGGCGTTGCCAGTTTTATTGTGGAAGGAAACCGGGCTCTATGCCCGGAGGAAACCCACGACCTTCCGGTGGTAACTGGTAACCATCCCACATAGGTCGTTCGAGTGAAAACCCAGTCAGAAAATTTTCCAATTTTTTGGACTGAGTGGGATTTGAACCCGCGACCCATTGGTGGAAGGCTGTTCGGATTGAGCGTCCAACGCTCTTCCTACTTAGCGACGGAGGCCCCCTGATTTGACTGCATTGTATGCAGTTATATCTTTGGTACTCTAATTCGGGGACAAAATTCGGCGGATCCCGGATATTTCAGACCCTAGAACGGCAGAGAGGTTAAGGTAATAACAGCTCGTTTTGGAATAGCCTTAGTAGGCAAAATCAATCAATGGAAGGTCTGTCTGGGACTGAGGGACGATTATTCTAACCCACTAGACCACCGAGGCCCCCTTAAAGAAATGCCCAATTCATTGAAGAACGGTAGGCCTTCTACTGTATGTTGATCTTGTGTACATTTTCAAAAAATGGGTCAGGAGTTTATTTCAAGAAATTTTACATCTTAAAGCTCATGACATGTTTGTTAGGCTACGAGCTACATATACAGTGAGCCCCGTTTAAAGGGGACGTGTTGGGTGATGACCTGAAGCTGCATCTCAAGAAATGCTTAATTCCCTCAGTGCTGATATGCGTTTGTGACATAAGCTAATGGACATTGTTGCCGCGAGTACACTCTTCCCTTCTGCTCTAAAAATAGATTAATTATTAAGAGGGATCCTTCATCTTCCATTCCTGTGTAACTGTAAGTACTCTGTGTTTTAGCTGCTTTATTTTGTGTTGACCAAGTATGTTACCAAAGTTTTGCATCAAACACGTATGTCAGTAAATCTTAAAATGCTTTCCATCTTCTTGTTTTGATTAGTACGGACAGTTGCCTCTCTGTGTTGTTGTTGTTTCAAATTCAATAATGTAGGCTATTTACGAGGTTTGGGAAAGTCGTCGATCTGTGGGTTGTCTGCCTATCATTGGGTAAACAGCTGCTACACCGTCCAATGGCAGAGAAACGATTAACATTTAAATAAGCCTATTTATTCAGATCAGCTCATACATAATATGTAATACTAATAGGCCAACTAATACTGAGTAGGGCAGGCCTAATAGTAATACTGTAATAGCCAATTGAATACTATTGGCAATAGGCAAAGCCTAGAAGTGAGCGTTTACTGTAATAGCCAATTGAATACTATTGGCAATAGGCAAAGCCTAGAAGTGAGCGCAGAAAATAACTTAAAAGTAAACCTAAAGTTCATAATTTATCAGTGGCAGAGAAAAGATTAACATTTAAATAGGCCTATTTATTCAGATCACCTCGTTGGTTTACTAATTACTATGTCTATACTATAGTCATACATATTATTATTAACGTAGATTGCTTAATTTAAAACTAAATTAAAGGATTATAAATCTTGATTTTCAGACGTAGGCCTACTCAGTCAGTAGTGTCATTAAAAAAAAAATTTTAATTTGAACTTTAATAAAAAAAATAATTTATCAACCTAAATGAAAGTTTTTTGTTTTTTTTTCAGGATGGTAGAAAAGACCATTTAATTCTAAACCATTCAATGTGACAGCTTGATCAACAAATGCCGACCAGGGGATGAACCGAATAAATTAAGGATGGATGTTCCGGAGGATTCAGAATTCAGCTCTCCTGTTCAAGTAAAGATTGAACCAAATGAAGAAGGAACACGTATTCCATTTTGTGCTTTTGCCTGGGGAGGAACATCTCATTACCAGCCTGCTATTGCTAATGGTTGCCACCAACAACAAGTCAATATTTGCAGCAGTGAGAAAAATGAAGACTATTCAGAAGTTGAAATAAAACAAGAACCAGACATGGACATTTCCAGTTACAGCTCAACAACAAAACCTATAACTCTTGATATTGACAAGCAGACTGTCAATCAGAGTGGATTATGTCAGGTATGACAACTCAGCTATTCTTAACACAGGCTACATTGCTACATGTATTTGGCATGTATTTTAGTATTTAGTTTAACTTGATTTGAGCCTACCTTGGTAAGCTCACTTTTTGTTGATTGCCATACTGTGTGTTTTTTTGTTTTGTTTTTTTTTTAGATATTTTTTAATTTAAAGCCACTAAATGGTTTATATCCTTTATCTATAAGATATTTATGGGCACTAAAACACACAGATACATGTAGATATAGATTTATGAACACCCAAACACACAGGATAGATATATATTTATGAACACCCAAACATACAGGATAGATATATATTTATGAACACCCAAACACACGGGGTAGATATATATTTATGAACACCCAAACACACGGGATAGATATATATTTATGAACACCCAAACACACGGGGTAGATATATATTTATGAACACACAAACATACGGGGTAGATATAGATTTATGAACACACAAACACTCGGGATATATATAGATTTATGAACACCCAAACACACGGGATATATATAGATTTATGAACACCCAAACACACGGGATAGATATATATTTATGAACACACAAACATACGGGGTAGATATAGATTTATGAACACCCAAACACATGGGATATATATAGATTTATGAACACCCAAACACACGGGATAGATATATATTTATGAACACACAAACATACGGGGTAGATATAGATTTATGAACACCCAAACACACAGATAGATATAGATTTATGAACACCCAAACACACGGGATAGATATAGATTTATGAACACCCAAACACAAGGGATAGATATAGATTTATGAACACCCAAACACACGGGGTAGATATATATTTATGAACACCCAAACACACACATAGATATATATTTATGAACACCCAAACACACAGGGTAGATATATATTATGAACACCCAAACACACAGGGTAGATATATATTTATGAACACCCAAACACACACATACATATATATTTATGAACACCCAAACACACAGGGTAAATATATATTTATGAACACACAAACACACAGGGTAGATATATATTTATGAACACCCAAACACACACATAGATATATATTTATGAACACCCAAACACACAGGGTAGATATATATTTATGAACACCCAAACACACACATAGATATAGATTTATGAACACCCAAACACACAGATAGATATAGATTTATGAACACCCAAACACACACATAGATATAGATTTATGAACACCCAAACACACAGGGTAGATATATATTTATGAACACCCAAACACACACATAGATATATATTTATGAACACCCAAACACACAGGGTAGATATATATTTATGAACACACAAACACACAGGGTAGATATATATTTATGAACACCCAAACACACACATAGATATATATTTATGAACACCCAAACACACAGGGTAGATATATATTTATGAACACCCAAACACACAGGGTAGATATAGATTTATGAACACCCAAACACACGGGATATATATAGATTTATGAACACCCAAACACACAGATAGATATATATTTATGAACACCCAAACACACTGGATAGATATAGATTTATGAACACCCAAACACACGGGATATATATATAGATTTATGAACACCCAAACACTCGGGATATATATAGATTTATGAACACCCAAACACACGGGGTAGATATAGATTTATGAACACCCAAACACACGGGGTAGATATATATTTATGAACACCCAAACACAAGGGATAGATATAGATTTATGAACACCCAAACACACGGGGTAGATATATATTTATGAACACCCAAACACACACATAGATATATATTTATGAACACCCAAACACACAGGGTAGATATATATTTATGAACACCCAAACACACAGGGTAGATATATATTTATGAACACCCAAACACACACATAGATATATATTTATGAACACCCAAACACACAGGGTAGATATATATTTATGAACACACAAACACACAGGGTAGATATATATTTATGAACACCCAAACACACACATAGATATATATTTATGAACACCCAAACACACAGGGTAGATATATATTTATGAACACCCAAACACACACATAGATATAGATTTATGAACACCCAAACACACAGATAGATATAGATTTATGAACACCCAAACACACGGGGTAGATATATATTTATGAACACCCAAACACACGGGATAGATATAGATTTATGAACACCCAAACACACGGGATATATATAGATTTATGAACACCCAAACACACGGAGTAGATATAGATTTATGAACACCCAAACACTCAGATAGATATATATTTATGAACACCCAAACACACGGGGTAGATATAGATTTATGAACACCCAAACACACAGATAGATATACATTTATGAACACCCAAACACACGGGGTAGATATAGATTTATGAACACCCAAACACACGGGGTAGATATATATTATGAACACCCAAACACTCAGATAGATATAGATTTATGAACACCCAAACACACGGGGTAGATATAGATTTATGAACACCCAAACACACGGGGTAGATATAGATTTATGAACACCCAAACACACGGGGTAGATATAGATTTATGAACACCCAAACACACGGGGTAGATATAGATTTATGAACACCCAAACACACGGGGTAGATATATATTTATGAACACCCAAACACACGGGGTAGATATAGATTTATGAACACCCAAACACACAGATAGATATACATTTATGAACACCCAAACACACGGGGTAGATATAGATTTATGAACACCCAAACACACGGGGTAGATATATATTATGAACACCCAAACACTCAGATAGATATAGATTTATGAACACCCAAACACACGGGGTAGATATAGATTTATGAACACCCAAACACACGGGGTAGATATAGATTTATGAACACCCAAACACACGGGGTAGATATAGATTTATGAACACCCAAACACACGGGGTAGATATAGATTTATGAACACCCAAACACACGGGGTAGATATATATTTATGAACACACAAACATACGGGATTACGGGGTAGATATAGATTTATGAACACCCAAACACACAGATAGATATATATTTATGAACACCCAAACACACTGGGGTAGATATAGATTATGAACACCCAAACACATGGGGTAGATATATATTTATGAACACCCAAACACATAGATTATAGATATAGATTTATGAACACCCAAACACACAGATAGATATAGATTTATACGTACAGTGAAAATCAAACCTGGACACGGTATCACCTGTGAACATGAACCCATTACCCCATCAAAACTTACCGTGCTGTTGACCGAACCCTCGGCCACCAATGTTCTCCTTATCTCTGTAATAAAAAGTCCTTTAAATACAGATTATTTAGGGAGAAGAGCATGCAAAATAATAATTGATTGCTATCTAAGACTGTTCTTTCAATGTAAGTTGTTTTAACAACAAAATGGCCTTGCCTTTTAAGTCACGTGTGAAACATATTAGATGACTTCCTTTTCAAGTTTTTCAACCTTATGACTTCTTTTCATTTTCTGGGCATTTTTGGCAGCCTTTTGGTCTGGGGCAGTCCTGTATTGATAAGAATGAACCTGGCAGCAAAACTACAAACAATATTCCTGAGGTCACAGCATTTTCAGGTGAGTAAAGTAAAGTCTGATTTCTGTTGATTTTGTTGATATGTGCCTTCAACCAAATTGTCTTTTCCCTGTACGAATCCGTTATTGACTGAAAAACCGGATACTGAACCTGATTTTCCACCTAATTGCTGAGGCCATGTTTTATGTGTCACACCTTTTAGTGAACCTGGTTATCTCAATCATTGCTGAACCCATGCTATATTTGTGACATCACTGGGGGTAAAAAAGCTATGTCTCTTACCTTTTTCTCTTGTAACTGTTCTGTCGGCGAATGAAACATGTAATTCCACAGAAAATAATTCGGTATTTTTGTGTTCATTTCAGGTGAAACACCTCCCACTTGTTCCAGTTGTCCAGAGTTGAAGTTTGTATCTGAAACACACTTATTAGCTCACAATATTGATAAGCATGGGTTTCAGGTAGCAAGTGATTTGGAAAATCCAAACAAAAATCAGACAGAGGAATTAAATGTCAGTTCAGGAATTGAGTCTCCAGTTCAAGATTGTTCTATTGGATTGAGTCCTCCCTCAGTTAATCCCTCCAGAACTACTTCGGAAAAGAAACCGTTCCAATGCACAACGTGTGACTATAGTTCTGCTAAAAAGTACCACCTTATTAACCATATAAGAACTCACACTGGAGAAAAACCTTTTTATTGCACAACGTGTGACTATAAATGTACAAAGAAGACCAACCTAACTGACCATATGAAAACTCACACTGGAGAAAAACCTTTTCAGTGCGCAATGTGTGACTATAAATCTATTACGAAGACCAACCTTACTAACCATATAAGAATTCATACTGGTGAGAAACCTTTTCAGTGCACAATGTGTGATTTTAGATGTAGTCGTAAGGTTTCTCTAACGATGCATGTTAGAAGTCATACAGGCGAGAAACCTTTTCATTGTCAAATTTGTGACTTTAGATGCAGCGGAAAACCGGATCTTACCAGACATGTAAGAACTCATACTGGCGAAAAACCTTTTCAGTGCACAATGTGTGACTTTAAATGTAATCGCAAACTGTATCTAGCCAAACATGTAAAAACCCACACTGGTGAGAAACGCTTTCACTGTCAAATCTGTGACTTTAGATGCAGTGGTAAACAGGATCTTTCCAGGCATTTAAAAACTCATACGGGTGAGAAACCGTTTCAGTGCACTAGTTGTGACTTTAGATGTCGCCGAAAAACGGACTTAACCAGACATTTAAGAATCCATACTGGTGAGAAACCTTTTCACTGCACCATGTGTGACTATAAGTGCACCCAGAAAAAGTATCTAAGCAAACACTTTAGATCTCATACTGGAGAGAAACCTTTTGAGGTCACGTTGTGATTTCAGTCCACAAGGTATATTTATTCTAGAAACGTTTTGATTTTTTAATGTACTTACATGTTACATAAGAAATAAATATATTTATTGTTTGTTTATTAAATTTCTTTCCGCCTGCAACGCCGCCGTATAAGTGAAATAATATTGAGTGCATGGTAAAAACATCACTTAAAGTGGCATGAGCTGCCAAAATTCACGCTTTTTTTCATAATTTCTGATCGTCACGACAGTAAGAGGCTTTGAAGGCCATCGAAAAACTAAATGATTGGCCTTGCAATGAGGAAAATCCATACAGTATGTGGCCTGTACGAACCGAAAACGTGTTCGAAAAGTAAACAAAATTTAAATTACCGGGACGACCCTTCATTCATTCTAAGCTAAAGTTGGTTCAAAACACTACTTAATCGTACATTTTCGAGACTAGAAGCACTAAAAAGCTTCTGAAATATACATCTTGAGAAAAATAGCCAATAATTTCAGCATTCTGTTTTAACGTCAAAATATCAATATTTTGGCAGCTCATGCCACTTTAATAAAGTTGTCTTCAGTTCATGTGGAATGAAAGATGTGAAAGTATCACTTAACTATCTGTTTACTTCTATCTCTCTGAACGAATTGTTAGGTTAAACATTGTTGAACATGCTTTTGATTGCTGCTGAATGTTACAGGGGCGGATCCAGCTTTTTACGTGTGCGTATAGAGGTAGTTGGAAATATCCAAACTCTATTGCCAAAGTATATTGATGTTAGTAAATAACCGACACCAATTGACCCGAACCAGGGTGAGAATCGAACTCACGACTTAGGGTTACTGTCCCACCGCTGTACCAACTGAGCTACCCGGCCCTGTTGGGAACGGTTCGCTTGTTAGATTCTCTGATACACGCAGAGCTTAAAATGGCATGAGCTGCCAAAATGTTGATATTTTGACCTTAAAACAGAATGTTGAAATCATTGGCTATTTTTCTCAAGACGTATTATTCGCTTTTTAGTGCTTCTAGTCTCGAAACTGTACGATAAAATATTGTTTAGAATTAACTTTGGCTTAGAATGAATGAATGATCGTCCCGGTTTTTTAAATTTTGTTTACTTTTGGAACACGTTTTTGGTTCGTACAGGCTACATACTGTATGGATTTTCTCATTCCAACGTCAATCATTTAGTTTTTCGATGGCCTTCAAAGCCTCTTACTGTCGTGGAGATCAGAAATTTTGAAAAAAGTCTGAATTTTGGCAGCTCATGCCACTTTAAACCAAGCCCATTAAAACATGTATAATTAAATTTTCATACGATAAAGTTTTGCTTTGTTTTTTTTATAATGTTTCGAAAGCAAGCTGCAATCATCATCAGGGAAATTACTGAATTACTAATTCAGTAATTTCCCTGATGATGATTGCAGCTTTCTTTCGAAACACTATATTGATGTTGTGTGGGCCACTAGAGTTGGAAAGCGCAAGCGTTGAAAAATGTAACTTGAGAGAATCACCTCATTTTTCTCTGATTTTCTTCTAATGATTCTTCTGGTAGGAATTATTTTGGGCATCCAAATCGATCTGTTAGCTCGCCACTCACACTAAAAAAAACATGCAAATGCTCACATTTGGCCGGCAATGGAGATGCACAAACATTTTGCAAGCAGCGGAAACGCCTGTTGAATAATTTAGCTCATACTAGATCGAATAGTTCATTCAAACATAATGTAGTTTTAACATCGAAAAACGCTATAAGCAACGGACAGTCCACTGCCTTGTCTCTATGTGTACACAATCTGCATATCAAGGCGATGGTCCGTCCCCGTTAATGGTTATCGACGAAACCCGCTTTACCCAATGCCGGAACAACATTGGATTTGTATCTGACCGTCTTGTGTGAGACCGACAAAACGACAGGTGATAATCGGTGAAAATGTTATGTATACCTATGGGTCAGACCAGATTCCGAAAGACTGCAATGTGATTCCTCGTGCTCAAGTTTTACGTGGCGCTTCTTGTGCCATCCCCATCTGTTCATGTAACTGGACGTACCTCCCACTTTGTCCGATATAGATGAAATATTTGCTCTTGGGCCTCGTTGTGACACACGGTGTTCTCTGTCCAACTTAGACGCCGATTGGCCCCATTATCATCTCTGGAAAAAATTCGAATTCCTAGGGTCCCTCAGCAAGTGAACAAACACCCCTGAGCCCATACATCTTCACTCAAACGATAAGCGCACGGATCCGGATAATATTCTTCCACAAGATATAGAACACTAATTTTTCCCGCCAGCCATTCAAGGATACAACGGAGCATCTGGTCCTTTTGAAGCTATTGTCAACATGGGTCCAGTAAAACCACACAAATCAAAAGGCCCCCATAGTACAATAAAAATAAATTAGTTGAAGTTTTTTCCTCGCTCTGAAGACATTAATTGGCGTATCCGATCAGTATTCAAGTCCGCCATTCTTGGTCAGGAAAGCCAACGGTTCGTTCCGTTTTGTGACAGCCTTTGCTGAATCTGAAACAGCAATGTTGTGTCGGATTTTGGGGGATCTGTTTCAAGACCTGTATTGTGTGGGGCAACAATGTGGAAGAGCTTCTCTAAACTAGACCAAGGTATTACACCTACTTGAAACTAACAACTTATGCCGTTCACCATATAAAACAGAGATTTGTCCGAAATCCATATCTATTTTGGGTTGGGTGTGGAATCCAGGGTCAATCCATATGGATAGTTACAGATGCTGCTGTACAGAAGTTTGGGTGCCACCTTTTAGTGTGTCCGAACGACAAACGAGTGTTTGTCTGATTCTTTACTGCTAAGTTACATGGCCGCCAAATGATTTGGCTGTGAAGTGGATTGATTGATTGATTGTTTGGTGTTCTACGCCACGCTCAAGATTATTTCACTTATATGTCGGCGTGGCCAGTTTTATTGTGGGGGGAAACCGGGCTCTGTGCCTGGAGGACCCCTACGACCTTTCGGTGGTAACTGGCAACCATCCCACATATAGTTCGTTCGATTCTGTGAAGTGGAAGCGCTGTCCATTGAAGTAGCAGTGAAACACTTAAGCTCATACACCATTCAATCTCACCACCAAACCTGCATTCTTACAGACAGTAAGCCAGGCTTTTTAGAAATTAGGCAGAGGGGATGTTTCTGTAATTAATACAGGAGTCTAAGCGTTCCTTTCCATTGTCAGACGTTGTCAGATCTCCATTCGCCATAAAGCTGGATCAGAAAATAAACCATCAGGCTTCGCCAGCCACTACAACTCCCACGTGAAAGTCATTCTTGTCACCTTGGTACAATTATACGCCACATAGAAGATTCAACTGTGCGTCGTTGTTCAGACGTCCTGACCCGAGTTATAAAACCTCCATTCACCAATCGACATAGTTGGTTATCCCTGCAAACCGACTGTCAAGACCTTCGACTGACACACGCACACTGGTTACAAGGTACACAACCGTCAAAGAAGTTGACATCTAGGCTAAGCAAAGTCACACTTGCATCTGATGGATTACTGGTTGTAAAAACATCTGACCTTTTCTCACCTACACGTGATCGCATTGTGGTTTCACAGCAGGTGCTGCATGAATTTGTAATATCTTAACATCTTCAATCGGCTCACCCATCGGCTCACCAGCTCAAACAAGTTCCAGAATGTCATTTCTTCGCTTTAGGCATAGACAAATCAATTGAAACAAATCAATCGTCATCGATGGACGGCCTTTATCGGACTGAAGGATTTTTACTCTGCTGACTTAACAATACCGTCATCGATGGAAGGCCTGTGTCGGACCGAAGGATTTTAACTTGCCGACTGGGCCACTGTCATCGACGTAAGACCTGTGTCGGACTGAGGGATTTTAACTTGCCGACTGAGCCACTGTCATCGACGTAAGACCTGTGTCGGACTGAGGGATTTTAACTTGCCGACGGGGCCACCGCCATCGACGGAAGGCCTGTGTCGGACTGAGGGATTTTAACTTGCCGACGGGGCCACCGCCATCGACGGAAGGCCTGTGTCGGACTGAGGGATTTTAACTTGCCGACGGGGCCACCGCCATCAACGGAAGGCCTGTGTCGGACTGATGGATTTTAACTTGCCGACGGGGCCACCGCCATCGATGGAAGGCCTGTGTCGGACAGAGGGAGTTTAACTCTTGCCAACTGAGCTACCGTGAGATAAAACAATAAATAGATAATGCTTCAATTGTATAACTGATCGAGAGTGGAAGTTAACAAACGGAGTTTTTCGGTCTCTTAAATTATCACAGGGACTCTTTTGTAGGGCCCTTAAGGGCATATGGAAATTGTATGTTTCACGGCTACCTTTTTGGTCGCCATATTCAAAATGATCTGCAGTCTATCAGAGGTAATTTCACGTACGTAAATCCCCGAAGTTTTAGAGTGACCTTGCCTTTCAGTCGGAACACACTTCGGCTATCTTCGCTCACTACCGGTCGGCTTTGACACGCCTCTGACAGTCTGCGCTTTTTATACGGTTAATCACCGTATTTTTGGGCCGAATACAAATGGCGTCGAAAATATAATTCAAAATACTTCACTACAGACGGAAATATGAAATAAAAATTGTAGTAAAATAATCAAACGTTGATAAGATCTGCAAATATATGTTTTTATATATGTTATTTAGCCCGCTAAAGCACATGTTGTATAACGCAAAGAAGAGACGCAGTTTCGGTACATTTCAGGAATCCTACAATGCTTCAATTATAAAACTGATCGAGCCTGAAAGTTAACAAACGGAGTATGCGGTCCCTTACATTACGGTTCATGGCTACCTTTTTGGTCGCCACATTCAAAATGACCTGCAGTCTAGCAGAGAGTATTTCACGTATGTAAATCCACGAAGTTATTAGACAGCCTAGGGGGCCTCCGTGGCTCAGTAGGTAGAGCGTTGAACGCTCAATCCGAACAGCCTTCCACAAATGGGTCGCGGGTTCGAATCCCACTCAGTCCAAAAATCGGAAAATTTTATGTGGGATGGTTGCCAGTTACCAACGGAAGGTCGTGGGTTTCCTCCGGGCACAGAGCCCGGTTTCCTCCCACAGTAAAACTGGCAACGCCGCCATATAACTGAAATAATCTAGCTTGAGCGCGGCGTAAAACACCAATCAATCAATCAATCAATCAATCAGACCGCCTGCCTTCAACTGATTGATGTCAAGTAAGACAGCAAGTACAAATAATTCCAACACTCATATATGTTTAGACATCAATAACAGCTCATTTTGGAATAAGTCGACTATATGACACAAATGTCAATACATCGAAGAACGGTAGGCTTACTTTAGGCCTATGTTTCATTTTGTACGCGTACTATTTCAAAAATAAGCCTGGTATTTATCGAAAGCGCTTTCAAAAAATTTCCAATCTTTGATTGCATGACTTGTTTCTTTCTTCTTTGTGTTAGGCTATGTGCTACAGATAAAGTGAGTCCCCGTTTAGAAGCTGCATCTCAAGAAATGCTTAACTGCCTCAATGCTGATGTTCCTTTGTGACAGAAGCTAATGGACATTGTTGCCGCGAGTACACTGTTCCCTTCTGCTCTAAAAATAGATTTTACCAGTGTAAGTATTCTGTTTTAGCTGCTTTATTTTGTGTTGAACAAATATGTTGCCAAAGTTATCAATTTTGCGTTGAACAGTATATCTTAAAATTGCTTAAAAACAAGTACAGGCCCATGAATCACTATTCTCAGATTCTGTGTTGTTGTTGTTTCAAATTCAAGGACATTGTATTTGTATTTTAATCGTATAATAATAATGTATATTTTTTATAACCAGGTTTAGGAAATTCGTCGATTTGTGGGTTGTCTGCCTATCATTGGGTAAACAACTGCTACACCGCCCATTGGCAGAGAAACGATTAACATTTAAATAGGCCTATTTATTCCGATCAGCTCATAGTCATACATAATATGTAATTTTATTGTAATACCAGAAGTCTATAATCTGATAATAGGCCAACTAATACTGAGTAGGCCTAATACTGTAATAGCCAATACTATTGGCAATAGGCAAAGCCTAGAAGTGAGCGCAGAAAATAACCCAAAAGTAAACTTAAAGTTCATAATTTATCAGTATAGTTTTTTTAAACAACGCATATACAAATTACTGAAAGATATCTTGAAATCATGAGGTCTAATCCTAATTGTTTTATCCTGGCCGCACGTCACATCATCTTGAAGTTTCTGCACCAGCTGTGATGACTAATGAACTACATGTAATATATGTATAATATATTGTTCATTGGAGATGACGTCACTTTCCCGTTAGTTCGTTTTCAAGTGAGGTCAACAAAGTTTTTGCGTCATCGCCATTGTTACGTCTATGCTTTGTGTTCATGTCTGACATCACGTCAAAACCATAATTGGCGGATAAGTGAGAAAAGTACGAGTCTGGGGGCTGTTTCTCAACACCGACGTAACTTTGCGCCTAGTCGTAAGGTCATGGCAACATATACCTTCAACATTACGTTACGACCAGGCGCAAAGTTACGACGGGCGCAAATGTGTTGAGAAACAGCTCCCTGAACTTGAAATTCTCTACGGGCAAATTTTCACACGGGATATTGACAGTTTATTATTCAGATTTAAGGTTTCTATTTGTTTATCCAACTTTTAATTCGTTAGTATTCCGCGTTACAACGCCATAGCAAATTCTCATAACTATACGAGTCTCTCGGCATGCATCACCGTAATGGCAGCCCCCATATAAGCCAAAGATGGCGGTGGTTTCGAACACTGATATGGAATGTTTCGACAAAAAACAAAGTTGACCAGACTTTGAAGTGATTTTAATGGCGTCATTACATACACATGTTGTGTATAGAGTTTGCTACATATTAATGTAGTTTGCTTAATCTAATTTGATTAAAATTAATTATTATAAATCTTGATTTCCAGACTCAGTGGTGTTGTTGAAAAGCTTTTAAATTACTGACAATTTCAAAATTTTATTTATTGAAAATTATCAATATTTGAAAGCTCACACTATTATTGTCAAGATGGTACCAAAAAAATGTAACTTAATTGATATGTAACTGATATAAAAATAAATCCAGATTGACTTAAACCATTGAATTTTTCCCTTGATCAAAAAAGGAAGACCAGATGGATGTGCATGACAATTCAGAATTCAGCTTTCCTGTTCAAGTAAAGATTGAACCGAATGATGAAGGAACAAGTATTCCTTTTTGTGCTTTTGCCTGGGGTGAAACATCTGATTATAAGCCTTGTATTGCTAATGATTGCCACCAACAACAAGAAAATATTTGCAAGATTGAAAAAAGGGAACCGTATTCATTAGTTGAAATAAAACAAGAACCAGACATGGGCAGTTACAGCTCAACAACAAAACCTATAACTCTTGATATTGACAAGCAGACTGTCAATCAGAGTGGATTATGTCAGGTATGACAACTCAGCTATTCTTAACACAGGCTATGTTTTGATAAATGGCTTTAAATAGCACTACAATTGACTTTGTGTACTGACACTGTATATATTGAATATATATTTTTTAATTTAAAGAACACTAGCAATAACTAGCTTTTGGGAAGACATATACCTTAAATATTTTGTTAGTTTCATATTATACATACAGTCAAACCTGGACATGAAGATCACACACCAATTGCCCTGTGCCAGTTACCACCGCAAGGTCATGGGTTTCCGCTTTCCGCCAGGCATAGAGCCCGGTTTCCTCGCACAATAAAACTGGCAATGCTGCCATATAAGTAAAATAATCTTGAGCCCGGCGTAAAACACCAAACAACCAACTGTTTAAAAGACTAGGCTAACAGATTATTTGAAAAAATAATTGATTGCTGTTTTAGACTGTTGGTCTTGTTAAGAATGTACCTGGCAACAAAACCACGAACAAAATTCCCGAGGTGACAATACATGTACGTTCAGGTGAGTAAAGTTAAGTCTGGTTTTCTTGTGTCTTGATATGGCCGTGTCAAGGATTTGTGTATGGAGACTTGTATTGACCTGTATGAATTAGTTATTGACCAAAAAATCTTATTTCATGAAAAAGTTTTTCTGAACCATTTCTTTGGCCATGTTTTTTGTGTACTAAACCTGGTTGGTTTGTTAATGTTTCCATGATTGATAAGACTTTTTATCCATAATTTTATTTAATTTTTATTCACCATAAAATCAAAATGACAGTACAAAAATTGATGTAAGTGGATAATTGAACTTGTTCTATCCCATATATGAATGAAAACAGGAAATATTATCATTGCTGAGGCCATGTTTTGTGTGTGACACCTTTTACTGAAACTGATTTGTCTGCACCTTTAAGGCCATGTTTTGTGTGTAACACCTTGTACTGAAACTGATTTGTCTCCACAATTGAGGCAATGTTTTGTGTGTGACACCTTGTACTGAAACTGATTTGTCTCCACAATTGAGGCAATGTTTTGTGTGTGACACCTTGTACTGAAACTGATTTGTCTGCGCCGCTGAGGTCATGTTTTGTGTGTAACACCTTGTACTTAAACTGATTTGTCTCCACAATTGAGGCAATGTTTTGTGTGTGACACCTTGTACTGAAACTGATTTGTCTCCACAATTGAGGCAATGTTTTGTGTGTGACACCTTGTACTGAAACTGATTTGTCTCCACAATTGAGGCAATGTTTTGTGTATGACACCTTGTACTGAAACTGATTTGTCTCCACCATTGAGGCAATGTTTTGTGTGTGACACCTTGTACTGAAACTGATTTGTCTCCACCATTAAGGCCATGTTTTGTGTGTGACACCTTGTACTGAAACTGATTTGTCTGCACCATTGATGCAATGTTTTGTGTGTAACGCCTTGTACTGAAACTGATTTGTCTCCACCATTGAGGCCATGTTTTGTGTGTGACACCTTGTACTGAAACTGATTTGTCTGCACCATTGATGCAATGTTTTGTGTGTGACACCTTGTACTGAAACTGTTTTGTCTGCACCATTAAGGCCATGCTTCGTGTGTAACACCTTGTACTGAAACTAATTTGTCTCCACCATTGAGGCAATGTTTTGTGTGTGACACCTTGTACTGAAACTGATTTGTCTGCACCATTGATGCAATGTTTTGTGTGTAACACCTTGTACTGAAACTGATTTGTCTGCACCATTGAGGCCATGTCCTGTGTGTGACACCTTGTACTGAAACTGATTTGAGTCCACCAATGAGGCAATGTTTTGTGTGTGACACCTTGTACTGAAACTGATTTGTCTCCACCATTGAGGCAATGTTTTGTGTGTAACACCTTGTACTGAAACTGATTTGTCTGCACCATTGATGCAATGTTTTGTGTATGACACCTTGTACTGAAACTGATTTGTCTGCACCATTGAGGCAATGTTTTGTGTGTGACACCTTGTACTGAAACTGATTTGTCTGCACCATTGATGCAATGTTTTGTGTGTGACACCTTGTACTGAAACTAATTTGTCTGCACCATTAAGGCCATGCTTTGTGTGTAACACCCTGTACTGAAACTGATTTGTCTGCACCATTGAGGCCATGTTTTGTGTGTAACGCCTTGTACTGAAACTGATTTGTCTCCACCATTGAGGCAATGTTTTGTGTGTAACGCCTTGTACTGAAACTGATTTGTCTGCACCATTGAGGCCATGTTTTGTGTGTAACGCCTTGTACTGAAACTGATTTGTCTCCACCATTGAGGCCATGTTTTGTGTGTAACACCTTGTACTGAAGCTTCAATTGTATAACTGATCGAGAGTGGAAGTTAACAAACGGAGTTTTTCGGTCTCTTAAATTATCACAGGGACTCTTTTGTAGGGCCCTTAAGGGCATATGGAAATTGTATGTTTCACGGCTACCTTTTTGGTCGCCATATTCAAAATGATCTGCAGTCTATCAGAGGTAATTTCACGTACGTAAATCCCTGAAGTTTTAGAGTGACCTTGCCTTTCAGTCGGAACACACTTCGGCTATCTTCGCTCACTATACCGGTCGGCTTTGACACGCCTCTGACAGTCTGCGCTTTTTATACGGTTAATCACCGTATTTTTGGGCCGAATACAAATGGCGTCGAAAATATAATTCAAAATACTTCACTACAGACGGAAATATGAAATAAAAATTGTAGTAAATTAATCAAACGTTGATAAGATCTGCAAATATATGTTTTTATATATGTTATTTAGCCCGCTAAAGCACATGTTGTATAACGCAAAGAAGAGACGCAGTTTCGGTACATTTCAGGAATCCTACAATGCTTCAATTATAAAACTGATCGAGCCTGAAAGTTAACAAACGGAGTATGCGGTCCCTTACATTACGGTTCATGGCTACCTTTTTGGTCGCCACATTCAAAATGACCTGCAGTCTAGCAGAGAGTATTTCACGTATGTAAATCCACGAAGTTATTAGACAGCCTAGGGGGCCTCCGTGGCTCAGTAGGACGCTCAATCCGAACAGCCTTCCACAAATGGGTCGCGGGTTCGAATCCCACTCAGTCCAAAAATCGGAAAATTTTATGTGGGATGGTTGCCAGTTACCAACGGAAGGTCGTGGGTTTCCTCCGGGCACAGAGCCCGGTTTCCTCCCACAGTAAAACTGGCAACGCCGCCATATAACTGAAATAATCTAGCTTGAGCGCGGCGTAAAACACCAATCAATCAATCAATCAATCAGACCGCCTGCCTTCAACTGATTGATGTCAAGTAAGACAGCAAGTACAAATAATTCCAACACTCATATATGTTTAGACATCAATAACAGCTCATTTTGGAATAAGTCGACTATATGACACAAATGTCAATACATCGAAGAACGGTAGGCTTACTTTAGGCCTATGTTTCATTTTGTACGCGTACTATTTCAAAAATAAGCCTGGTATTTATCGAAAGCGCTTTCAAAAAATTTCCAATCTTTGATTGCATGACTTGTTTCTTTCTTCTTTGTGTTAGGCTATGTGCTACAGATAAAGTGAGTCCCCGTTTAGAAGCTGCATCTCAAGAAATGCTTAACTGCCTCAATGCTGATGTTCCTTTGTGACAGAAGCTAATGGACATTGTTGCCGCGAGTACACTGTTCCCTTCTGCTCTAAAAATAGATTTTACCAGTGTAAGTATTCTGTTTTAGCTGCTTTATTTTGTGTTGAACAAATATGTTGCCAAAGTTATCAATTTTGCGTTGAACAGTATATCTTAAAATTGCTTAAAAACAAGTACAGGCCCATGAATCACTATTCTCAGATTCTGTGTTGTTGTTGTTTCAAATTCAAGGACATTGTATTTGTATTTTAATCGTATAATAATAATGTATATTTTTTATAACCAGGTTTAGGAAAGTCGTCGATTTGTGGGTTGTCTGCCTATCATTGGGTAAACAACTGCTACACCGCCCATTGGCAGAGAAACGATTAACATTTAAATAGGCCTATTTATTCCGATCAGCTCATAGTCATACATAATATGTAATTTTATTGTAATACCAGAAGTCTATAATCTGATAATAGGCCAACTAATACTGAGTACCGGTAGGCCTAATACTGTAATAGCCAATACTATTGGCAATAGGCAAAGCCTAGAAGTGAGCGCAGAAAATAACCCAAAAGTAAACTTAAAGTTAATAATTTATCAGTATAGTTTTTTTAAACAACGCATATACAAATTACTGAAAGATATCTTGAAATCATGAGGTCTAATCCTAATTGTTTTATCCTGGCCGCACGTCACATCATCTTGAAGTTTCTGCACCAGCTGTGATGACTAATGAACTACATGTAATATATGCATAATATATTGTTCATTGGAGATGACGTCACTTTCCCGTTAGTTCGTTTTCAAGTGAGGTCAACAAAGTTTTTGCGTCATCGCCATTGTTACGTCTATGCTTTGTGTTCATGTCTGACATCACGTCAAAACCATAATTGGCGGATAAGTGAGAAAAGTACGAGTCTGGGGGCTGTTTCTCAACACCGACGTAACTTTGCGCCTAGTCGTAAGGTCATGGCAACATATACCTTCAACATTACGTTACGACCAGGCGCAAAGTTACGACGGGCGCAAATGTGTTGAGAAACAGCTCCCTGAACTTGAAATTCTCTACGGGCAAATTTTCACACGGGATATTGACAGTTTATTATTCAGATTTAAGGTTTCTATTTGTTTATCCAACTTTTAATTCGTTAGTATTCCGCGTTACAACGCCATAGCAAATTCTCATAACTATACGAGTCTCTCGGCATGCATCACCGTAATGGCAGCCCCCATATAAGCCAAAGATGGCGGTGGTTTCGAACACTGATATGGAATGTTTCGACAAAAAACAAAGTTGACCAGACTTTGAAGTGATTTTAATGGCGTCATTACATACACATGTTGTGTATAGAGTTTGCTACATATTAATGTAGTTTGCTTAATCTAATTTGATTAAAATTAATTATTATAAATCTTGATTTCCAGACTCAGTGGTGTTGTTGAAAAGCTTTTAAATTACTGACAATTTCAAAATTTTATTTATTGAAAATTATCAATATTTGAAAGCTCACACTATTATTGTCAAGATGGTACCAAAAAAATGTAACTTAATTGATATGTAACTGATATAAAAATAAATCCAGATTGACTTAAACCATTGAATTTTTCCCTTGATCAAAAAAGGAAGACCAGATGGATGTGCATGACGATTCAGAATTCAGCTTTCCTGTTCAAGTAAAGATTGAACCGAATGATGAAGGAACAAGTATTCCTTTTTGTGCTTTTGCCTGGGGTGAAACATCTGATTATAAGCCTTGTATTGCTAATGATTGCCACCAACAACAAGAAAATATTTGCAAGATTGAAAAAAGGGAACCGTATTCATTAGTTGAAATAAAACAAGAACCAGACATGGGCAGTTACAGCTCAACAACAAAACCTATAACTCTTGATATTGACAAGCAGACTGTCAATCAGAGTGGATTATGTCAGGTATGACAACTTAGCTATTCTTAACACAGGCTATGTTTTGATAAATGGCTTTAAATAGCACTACAATTGACTTTGTGTACTGACACTGTATATATTGAATATATATTTTTTAATTTAAAGAACACTAGCAATAACTAGCTTTTGGGAAGACATATACCTTAAAGTTTTTGTTAGTTTCATATTATACATACAGTCAAACCTGGACATGAAGATCACACACCAATTGCCCTGTGCCAGTTACCACCGCAAGGTCATGGGTTTCCGCTTTCCGCCAGGCATAGAGCCCGGTTTCCTCGCACAATAAAACTGGCAATGCTGCCATATAAGTAAAATAATCTTGAGCCCGGCGTAAAACACCAAACAACCAACTGTTTAAAAGACTAGGCTAACAGATTATTTGAAAAAATAATTGATTGCTGTTTTAGACTGTTGGTCTTGTTAAGAATGTACCTGGCAACAAAACCACGAACAAAATTCCCGAGGTGACAATACGTTCAGGTGAGTAAAGTTAAGTCTGGTTTTCTTGTGTCTTGATATGGCTGGGTCAAGGATTCGTGTATGGAGACTTGTATTGACCTGTATGAATTAGTTATTGACCGAAAAATCTTATTTCATGAAAAAGTTTTTCTGAACCATTCCTTAGGCCATGTTTTTTTTTTACTAAACCTGGTTAGTTTGTTAATGTTTCCATAATTGATAAGACTTTTTATCCATAATTTTATTTAATTTTTATTCACCATAAAATCAAAATGACAGTACAAAAATTGATGTAAGTGGATAATTGAACTTGTTTTATCCCATATATGAATGAATCAGGAAATATTATCATTGCTGAGGCCATGTTTTGTGTGTGACACCTTGTACTGAAACTGATTTGTCTGCACCATTCAGGCAATGTTTTGTGTGTGACACCTTGTACTGAAACTGATTTGTCTGCACCATTGAGGCCATGTTTTGTTTGTACCACATTGTACTGAAACTGATTTGTCTGCACCATTAAGGCCATGTTTTGCGTGTGACACCTTGTACTGAAACTGATTTGTCTGCACCATTGAGGCCATGTTTTGTGTGTGACACCTTGTACTGAAACTGATTTGTCTGCACCATTGAGGCAATGTTTTATGTGCGACACCTTGTACTGAAAATGATTTGTTTGCACCATTCAGGCAATGTTTTGTGTGTGACACCTTGTACTGAAACTGATTTGTCTGCACCATTGAGGCAATGTTTTGTGTGTAACACCTTGTACTGAAACTGATTTGTCTCCACCATTGAGGCAATGTTTTGTGTGCGACACCTTGTACTGAAAATGATTTGTTTGCACCATTCAGGCAATGTTTTGTGAGTAACACCTTGTACTAAAACTGATTTGTCTGCACCATTGAGGCCATGTTTTGTGTGTGACACCTTGTACTGAAACTGATTTGTCTCCACCATTGAGGCAATGTTTTGTGCGTGGCACCTTGTACTGAAAGTGATTTGTCTGCACCATTGAGGCAATGTTTTATGTGCGACACCTTGTACTGAAAATGATTTGTTTGCACCATTCAGGCAATGTTTTGTGTGTAACACCTTGTACTGAAACTGATCTGTCTGCACCATTGAGGCAATGTTTTGTGTGTGACACCTTGTACTGAAACGAATTTGTCTCCACAATTGAGGCAATGTTTTGTGTGTGTGACACCATTGGGGGTAAAAAAAAACTATGCCTCTTCCCTTTCTCTATTTTAACTGCTCTGTCAACATTTGAAACTTTAATTACCTTATTTTTTTGGTTTATCTATTTTTCTGTCTATTTCAGGTACAAAAGGCCCAATTTGTGTACATTGTCCAGAAATGAAGTTTGTATCTGAAACACACTTATTAGCTCACAACATTGATAAACATGGGTTTCAGATGCAAAATGATTTGGAAAACCCAAACTACAGTTCACCGGGTAAATTAAGTATAGTTAGTTCAGGAATTGTGTCTCCAGATTGTAATGTCACAGCCAGTGTCTCCAGAACTCATTCTGAAAAGAAACCTTTGCACCAGTGCACCATGTGTGACTATAGTTCTGCTAAGAAGTACCACCTTATTAACCATATAAGAACTCACACTGGAGAAAAACCTTTTCAGTGCACAATGTGTGACTATAAATCTATCAAGAAAACCAACCTCACTCACCATTTAAAAACACATTCTGGAGAAAAACCTTTCCAATGCACAATGTGTGACTATAAATCTACTAAGAAGTCCAATCTTAAAGAACATGTAAAAACTCATACTTGTGAGAAACCTTTTCATTGCACAATGTGTGACTTTAAATTTAGCCGTAAGCAATATCTAGCCAGACATCTAAAAACTCATACCGGGGAGAAACCTTTTCAGTGTCAAATCTGTGACTTTAGATGTGGTGGAAAACAGTACCTAGCCAGACATTTAACAACTCATACTGGCGAGAAACCTTTTCATTGCACAATGTGTGACTTTAAATGTAGTCTTAAGCAATATTTAGCCAGACATATAAAAACTCACACAAGTGAGATACGTTTTCACTGTCAAATTTGTGACTTTAAATGCAGTGGTAAACAGGATCTAACAAGACATGTAAGAACTCATACTGGAGAGAAACCAGTGCACAATATGTGATTGTAATTGCAGTGGAGAACAGGATCTTACCACACATGTAAGAACTCACTCTGGCGAGAGAGACTTTAGCTGTCAAATCTATGACTTTAGATGCAGTGGTAAACAGGATCTTAGCAGGCATTTAAGAACTCATACGGTAGGGAAACCGTTTCAGTGCACAATGTGTGATTTTAGATCTGTCAGAAAACCAGACTTGACCAGACATTTAAGAATCCATACGGGTGAGAAACCTTTTTACTGCACCATGTGTGACTATAAGTGCCCCCAGCAAAAAGTATCTAAGCAAACACGTTAGATCTCATACCAGTGAGAAAAATGTGATTTTAGATATCGGCTGAATAAAAATGCATATGGATGAGAAAACCTTTTCAGTGCAATGTTTGTTAAAATTCCTATTTTTATTCTTGGGACATCGTTTTATTGGGAATAGCATTAAAGTTGACTGTAAAAGCCACGAGACGCGAATGGCCAGAAAGTTGTGATTTGTGAACGTAGGTCCATGTTAAGAATTCTCTTTAAATTCTCTTTAAACATGGTTTCCATTCTAATAAGGCATAATTTAGGCATCACCGATGAACCATATGCGTGGAATGGAGATCAAGTGATGTTTGAGTTGTAGCGAGCGCCGCCCTCAACCGTAACTAGTATGACAACGTATCCCTTAAGTATTGTGACGCCATGACAATTACGTGGGACGTAACTTGCGACTGCTTTGTAAAACGAACCTCAGATCTAATTTAACCAATGTGGCGTGACCATTCCATGCATATAGTTCATTGAGCATCACCACGAAGTTAGTTTCTATGAACAACACGAACTTTCGACTGCTGAGCCGGCGTCTTTAGACAGCTATTGAAAGGTCGTATTATTCACAAAATGTTCACAAAAACTTACTTCGTGGTGACGCCTCATTACTTTCATGCTGCTCTGAAAATAAAATCATTTATCGATAATTCAAATTCTCTTGATTCTTATAGAAGTAGAGATGTGTCTTGTATCATGTATTCCGATCGCCGATATCGAGGATATGTGAGCTGCTCGTGCGATTGTTTTCTGTTGCTAGCTTACAAGTAAACTTGCGCAAGTTGCGCAGCCCACGCATTCGCGATATCGGTGAGATTAGGAGTGAATTAACACAACACACGATTCGGCTATTCACTGGTAATCATCGGATAAGCTCCAAAAAAAGTGCCTTAAGACAAACAATAGCAGGGCACACGGATGCCAGTAGATTGGATGTGTTTTTACCCAAGCTTTTCCCATCCCTCCAATTTTAATCCCAGGTTAAACATGTTTGAAGGTGCCTGAGTATTGAACCAAAACCAAACTTGCAAAATCGTATAATGGGGGAAATTCCTATACAACGAAAGCAATGCTTTCTTTTACTCTATGTGTGACTTTGTTCTTTACAACGCCGACCTATGTGGGATGGTTGCCAGTTACCACCAGAAGGTCGTGGGTTTTCACTCTAACGACCTATGTGGGATGGTTACCAGTTACCACCAGAAGGACGTGGGTTTCCTCAGGGCATAGAGCCCGGTTTCCTTCTACACCAAAATGGCGACGCCCACATATAAGTGAAATAATCTTGAGCGCGGCGTAAAACATCAAACAATCAACAATCAATCTTTACAACGCTTACAACTTGAAATGAATTTAGGACGTGTCAGAGGATTGGCAGCCTTCTTGTCTTAATTGAAGATTGATACCCATCATAGGTATCTTTGTTGGTCAATAACGTGTACCTATAAATTGCTGGCTAATTAGGAATGTCATAAAACTGCAATACTAGTCTACAAAAGAAATGATAAAATAAATGATAACACACATCTCCAAGATTGGTTTCAGCTAAGAGCTTTTATTTTGTACTTCTTAATATCTGCCACCCTCGCGGGTGTATCATTACCGCCCAACGTTTCTCTCTCGTACATCAATGAAGTTTTTAGTGTGTATAAATACGGAGGCGTATTAGGGCCAGGGGAAATTTTCTTTTGGCTAATTCGGACTTATTAACTCCGAATTAGCTACGTGGGACACTAAAAACTTCATTGATGTACGAGGGAGAAACGTTGGGCGGTAACGATTTTAAAAAGGCGAAAAACGCACTGCAGAGTCAATTGGAGGCTTCGTTTTTTTACTCTGTAAATTGAGATGATAACGGCGGAAAAAGCTAAAAATGTATGGCTTAGTTAAAAAAGAACCGGGCTCTATTTCCCATGTTAAACTTGAACGCTACAAACTAGCATTGCAAGCATTACCATATACCACAGGCGTGGTATATACTAAGTCGCTCTACGCCTGCGGTATATGGTAATGCTTGCAATGCTAGCCCCTAGCGTGCTATGGCATCTCTAAGATTGAGTTGCCATCCACTTGAAATAGTACGGAAGCCTACTAGTGCCAAGTGTAGAATTTTTTTTTAAAGATTTGTTTTTCGAAATATTTTTTGACCATTAAAAAAACTAGTAATTAAGAGAAAAAACATAGAAATCTTCAGTTCAAGATGAATCTAGTTGAGCGTCATCATCTTGTCCAATAAAACACAATAACTGTTTTCAGTTGCTGGTCGAAATATCCAGAAAGAAAGGAAGTTTTTATATATACGGGGATCATTTACCCATTCCATAGGAAAAAAACTTGAAGAAAATGGGGTCGAACTAAACCCGGCCTCCCCTAAGGTGGAATCAAAGCCTTAGTGGTTATTAATTATTAGCATAACAAAATTGTTTCGAACAAGGAATTAGGAATGCAAAAAAAAAAAAATGGAATAGGGCACCAACTTCAGTCGGATCCATCACACTATATACACATATTTATAGCTACGCGCATGCGCTAGGGTCATTCCATGTTTTGATAAACAACTCCTAAGTACGACTTTCTAAAATATAAATCTCATAATTACGATTTTTCGTATTTTTTCAAGAAACTCGTATTTGCGACTTTCTAAATGAGAAAAAAAAATATTTCGAAAAAAAAAATACCTTTACAAGAAAATTATTCTTCACTAGGCACTAATATGCTTCGGTAGATAGCAGACTTTGCCTTGAAGTTAGACATGTTGGCGTGAACTTTACGAGGCTTGACAGAGAGACGCTCGTCTTCCTTCTTTTGGACCCACACGGTTATATTGCCTGTGCGGTGGTTTGTTTATATTTGTCTTGAAAAAAGGAAAGTTTCCGTCAATAGGGGAGGGTCTGTTTCAATCAAAATGCCTCGTTGCTCCACTGGTTAATTACATTTACATATGAAAGCCTACAGCTAATGTTTTTTTTTTGTAATTGTTTCTGTTGTTTGCTGTTTTGGGTTTGTTTGTTGTTTTTGCCCTATCTAGATGAGTGTTGGGTAAAATAAATGTGAATCAAATTGAATACGGGCCTATTTCATTGGATTGTAAGTATTTTACTGTTGTCCCTTGTAAAACAACCAACTTTCTAACCATTAAAACTACTTCATTATCAGTTAAATGGCTGGGATTTATAAATTGAATAAAATCATAATCTATGGTCATGCAGATCATTAATAGATTGATTGATTAATTGGTGTTTTACGCCGCGCTCAAGATTATTTCACTAAAATGGCGGCATTGCCAGTTTTATTGTGGGAGGAAGTCATTAATGGAAATTGTAGGGAGATATCGGTTGACAGACCCCGACGTTATCAGACTGACCATAAGATGTGATGAAGGTTGGCCCAGCATAGTTATTTTTAGAAACGGGGTTTCCCTTTTCGCAGGCACTGGTGACGTCGACAGTCCAGCTGTGATGTAAACTGGGGTTCTCCGATCCTACGTACATCGATCTCTCCTGCGTAAGTTAACCAGTGTTTTTAGCTCTTTTATTTTGTGTCGAACATGTATGTAATTAAAGTGTTTTATTTCCATCTGATCTGGCAGTGATCTGTTTCGCAAAGATAGGTGTCTCGCCTAGGTATTAATCATTTAAATTTTAATGTAGCCTACAGTTAGGCTACTGAAGTAGCCTACTGTGTTGTTGTTGTTTCAAATTCAATGACAATGTAGGCCTATTCAGGTATTTTATTTTTAGTTGTGTAACTTTTACAGTAGCTGAAGTTATGGTGCGAATATAGAAGTGGTCCGCCATTTCACAACTTCAGAAAAAAGTGTGCCTTTTCCATTTTAAAACTAAATTTATCAGTTGCTAAAATAAAGGTTGGACTTTCTTCAAATAGAAATAATTTAGTAGATAATTTAGCAGTTGACGAACCAGTTCTATATTCTGGCCCTTGGTTGAAGTGGATCTGTTTTAATACATTGCATCCCCCCCCCCCCCCCCCCCCACCTGAGTTTATGGAAACTCATAATACTATTGTCGTTTTTCTAATCAAAGCAAATCAACATTTATTTTCAGGATGGTAGACATATCTAGAGACCCAGACCATTTCAGCATAGTGATATTTAGGCTGGTTTAAAAACACAGACTTTTAGTTCAATGATTCAATGTGACAGCTTTTCTCTGGATCAACAAATAAGACCAAGAGCTGACCCATACAGGTTCAGGATGGATGTGCCAGAGGATTTAGAATTCATCTCTCCTGATGAAGTAAAAATGGAACCGAATGAAGGAACACGTATTCCATTTTGTGCTTTTGCCTGGGGAGGAACATCTGATTACCAGCCTGGTATTGCTAATGATTGCCACCAACAACAAGAAAATATTTGCAAGATTGAAAAAAATGAAGACTATTCAGAAGTTGAAATAAAACAAGAACCAGACATGGACAGTTACAGCTCAACAACAAAACCTATAACTCTTGATATTGACAAGCAGACTGTCAATCAGAGTGGATTATGTCAGGTATGACAACTCAGCTATTCTTGACACAGGCTATGTTTTGATAAATGGGTTTAAATAGCATTACCATTGACTTTTTACAGACACAGTCTGTTTATAATATATATTTTGTAATTTAAAGAATCACAAGCAACAACTGGCGCCATCTGAGAGTACATATACTGTACGTTAATAATTCTATATCTGAAATAAAATGAAAAGGCTGTTAAAATGACCCATGTTCCCCTACTCTCTCGGATAAGAGGTCTTTCAAATACAGATAATTTGGAAACAAGAACATGCAAAAAATAATTGATTGCTGTTTTGCACTCATTGTAAGTAAGTATAACACCAAAATGGTCCCTGTCTTAAAACCTGAAAAAAACAAACTTGACTGCACTTGTTTCGTTTTTTTGGCAGCCATTTGGTCTGGGCCAGTCCTCTGTTGTTAAGAATATACCTGACAACAAAACCAGTATCGAAATTCCTGAGGTCACAGCATGTCCAGGTGAGTTAAGTGAAGTCCGTTTTCTTGTGCCTTTCAAGAGGACATGTTTTGTTTTTGTTCTATACCAGACATTAAAACTTAAGCTCATGCTCACTTTACCCGTGGGACAACTGGAAGCAAATCTGGCTTTTAAATTCCACTTCAAAATATTTTGGGAAATTTTAGCTTTTGTTTTATCCTTTTTCTGTCTATTTCAGGTGAAAAATCTCCCACTTGTGTACATTGCCCAGAAATGAAGTTTGTATCAGAAACACACTTATTGGCTCACAACATTGATAAACATGGGTTTCAGGTGCCAAGTGATGTGGAAAAGACAAACAAGAACCAGATTGTGAATTTTGAAATAAGGGTAGACTGTTCAGGAATTGAATCCCCCAGTCATACTTTTGCCTCTAGACTTAATCCAGTCTTAGCCAGTCTCCTTAGAACTCATTCTGGAAATAAATCTTTTCAGTGCACAATGTGTGACTATAATTGCAGTAAAAAACATGACTTTTCCAAACATATAAGAACCCACCCTGGTGAAAAACATTTTCAGTGCAAGATGTGGGACTTTAAATGTAGTCCTAGGGGCAACCTCTCTGCCCATATAAGAACACACACTGGTGAAAAACCTTACCAGTGCACGATGTGTGATTTTAAGTGTAGTCGGAAGGGCAATCTTTATTACCATATAAGATCTCATACTCGTGATAAACCTTTTCACTGCACAATGTGTGATTTCAAATCAAGTGGAAAACAGACTCTAACCAGACATTTTAGAATTCACACTGGTCCAAAAACTTTTCATTGTACAATTTGTGATTATAAATGCAGTCAAAAACAGATTCTTACCAATCATTTAAGAAGTCACACTGGTGAAAAACCTTTTCAGTGCACGGTATGTGATTTTAAATGTAGTCAAAAGGGCAGTCTCTCCGTCCATATCCGAACTCACACTGGAGAGAAACCTTTTCACTGCACTATGTGTGATTTTAAATCCGGTGCAAAGCAGGATCTAACAAGACATATAAGAAGTCACACTGGCGAAGAACCTTTTCAGTGTACAATATGTAATTTTAAATGTAGCATGAAGGGGAATCTTTCTAAACATCTTTTATCTCATACTGATGAAAAACCTTTTCACTGTACGATATGTGACTTTAAATGCAGGCTGAAAACCAACCTTACTCACCATATAAGAACCCATACTGGTGAGAGACCGTTTCATTGTGATATGTGTGATTTTAGAGCTCTCAAAAAATCAGATTTAACCAGACACGTAAGAACTCATTCTGGCGAAAAACCTTTTCAGTGCACATTGTGTGATTACAAATGTTGTCGTAAAGAGTATCTAATGAATCATGTAAAAACACACACTGGTTAAATACCTTTTCAGTGCACAATGTGTGACTTTAAATGTAGTTACCTTTCTCAGTATATCAGATGTAATACTTGCAGTAATCTTTTAATTAACTGCACAATGCGTAGTTTTAACTGCAGTGATCTAACCAGATTTGTGAAAACCTTGTCAGCGCACCTCTTGTCAAATTAAATGTGACTACAAAAGCTATCTGAAAATTCATACAGAATTCATACAGAACTCATACTGATGTGAAACATTGTCACTGCTGAAAGTGGAAAATTAACCTTCCCTTTCACATGAGAACTCATACTGGCGTGAAACCTTTTCAGTGCACTGTGTTTGAATGCAGTGGGATGTCCAGCCTTACTTTTCACATAAAATTTCATACACTAGTTCGTTAACCAGCTCGCCTTACATGTGTGTCTTGATCAACCATAGTTACCTCCCCTTTTATGTATTATTTGTTGATACTTTTCATTTAAGTTGTTGTTTTGAATTGTCCTACGTCTTCCAGTGTTGATATGCATTTCTGGTTTATACAAATCTCTTTTGACTTAAAGATTATGATTTTGTTTTTACTTTTGAATCCTAAAATCTTATAAGTAAGGTATCCAAAGCTATCTGATGTATGAACACTAAGACACAGAGAACGTCTTCTTGAGTTACTATATCTAACACAGTAAGACAAATCATGTTTCCCCCTTCATCCCCTGATACGCTTACCTCCCCTTCACGAGTGTACCACTACCGTCCAACATTTCTCTCAGGTACATCAATGAAATGCCTTAAGACGCGATGCAAACTCGATATATACGTACCCGATCGCGGAACCTTTTTCGGAGAACAAACTCGCAACAAATATAAAATGGCAGAGAATCTTAATTGTGACTCCTCTAATATCGTGTATGTAATCACGTGCAAAAAATGTCGCAAACAGTACGTCGGAGAAACTCAGAATTCTCTACGACAAAGAGCAGCCAACCATTTATCTAGTATAAGACTTAAACATGATGTACCCGTGGCACAACATTTCAATACTCAAGGTCATTCGGTCAAGGACCATTTTGAAATCATGCCTATTGAGAAAATCCCATTTCTCACTTCCGCTGCAGATACCAAGCACAAACGTTTGGAAAGGGAAAGTTTTTGGATTCAAACATTACAAACTATTTATCCTTTGGGTTTGAACTTGGACCCCGGAAGATGTCGTGAAAAAACTATAATACCATTTGTGTTTCAGTATAACAAAGCTAGCATCGCTATGGCCAAGATTATAGTAGAAGAATACAAACTACTTCAAAGTTAACTTGCTCGACCTCTGACCCAAAGGCCAGTCATTGCTTATAAAAAGAACAAGAGTTTGAAAGACATACTGGTCAGGGCTAAACTCTCCTGTCTGCCTTCTACCTAGGTTTTCTGGGAAAGGGTATGGGGGGGGGGGGGCATAATATATAGTCTGACGATATTCTTACTATAGCTTAAGATGCGTAAGCATTGTCAATGTAATACAAAGTGTTCCAGAAAATTCTACTGACAAAGGCCAAGCTCCTGTCAGTCGTCAACCTAATGAAATATCATAGGTTTACTTTATTACAACAATTTATGATGGGGTATAAAGGTCTAAATGATATACCTCTTTTTAACACAATTAGAAACTTGTCTCCGTGGTTATTTTAGACAAGAAGATTTTCCCTGTGCCCGTGTGTTTTAGTGTCCATAAATATATATTATGAGACTTTTAACCTCTTTGGTATTGATTATTATTGAGTATTAGGCGCAAGTTTAGCTGTAAATGATTTAGTTTCCCTTTGGTACCACTATTGTTTACAACCCCTTGGAATAAATGGCAGGGAAAACTGGATCTTGCCAGACATGTTAGAACTCTGTTCATAGACTTCTGATAATATTTAAAATGAATATATAGTTTTAAATGAAGTGTGTTGGCCAACCTTACTTTCAATATTAAATCTCATGCTGGTGAAAAACCTTATTTATTACTGCGCAATGAGGAATTTTAAATGAAGTGTGAAGTTCAACCTTATTTCCAATATTAAATCTCATACTCATACTGGTTTAAAAAACTTGTTATTGCAATGTGTAATTTGAAATGTTTGGTGAAGTTCAACCTTATTTGAAGTAGTGTATGAGTAGACGATGTGTCCCGTATCAAAATTAAATGGGGGTCTCGATATTTGTGGCGACCAAAACAGTCACCCAACCTTTTGACATTTTGTAGCTCAGGGACTATTGCATGGATTTCAATTTTTTTTTCAGTTATAACTAGCTTATGAGTGGACTAAGCGTCCCATTTCAAAATTAAATTGGGGTGTCGATATTTGTGGCGACAAAAACAACCACCCTGTAGGAATTCAGTAATTGATTGATTGATGTTTTACGCCTCGCCCAAGATTATGTCACTTATATGGCGGCGTTGCCAGTTTTATTGTGGGAGGAAACCGGGCTCTATGCCCGGAGGAAACCCACGACCTTCCGGTGGTAACTGGCAACCATCCCACATAGGTCATTTAAGTTCAGTAATTGAAGAAATGTATGTTAGTCCGTCAGTGGTTTCACGGTAGATCTAAATTGTATTTTGATAACCATGGCGACCAAATGAGGCGCCAAGCCCCTTTTTATGCGCCCGATTTAAAATATTGACATAACTCAATGAAACTTGCTGTATGGAACAACCATCATGTGTAGATGTGCCTTTTGAAGTCTATTTTGACCGTTTCTATGGAAACATAACTTAGAAATTTCGTTTCCCGAGCAGTACTCGAAAACTATTAGACATAACTCAACGAAACTTGCTGTGGGAAACAATCATCTTGTTTAGAATTGCCTTTTGAGGTTTTCAACTTTTTTAATTGTTTATATATTTTTATCCGTTTCCATGGAAACATACCTTACACATTACAGGTTAAATGTATTTCCAGTACTCGTCGAAGGTTAGCGGTTTCCTCTCCCACTAAACCTGGCAACGCCGCTATATAGGTGAAATAATCATGAGTGTGGCGACCAAGTAAAAAATCCACTCACAAATTTTCCAATTTTTATTTGGCCTGAGTGGGACTCGAACCCGCGCTACATCGATGGAATCTCTGTGTGGGACTGAGGGAGTGGACGATCACTCTAACCCACTGGACCACCGAGGCCCCGGCCGGTGTTCTTGGATGGATAGCACGAAAATTCATGGACAGACAGCAAGAGGGATGAACCCATGCAGAGAAAGCACAAACGGCGGCTCGGGCCTTTACAAAGCAGTCTGGTGTATATTTTGATAGAAACATCGACTGTAGATTCCACTTAATATAACCTTCTGACTTTCCAGATATATAAATTTAAGGGGCGTTGGGGTGGTTTTGAGGAGGGGTGACAAGGATGTTCCAGTTTTAGTAAATGTTTTTGGTAAATTGTGACTTCACCTTATTTGTTACGCCCGCCGTCTGTCTGTCTGTCTGCCCGTCCGTATTCTTGTCAGGGCTATAACTCCAATGGTTTAAAATCACTTTTAGGGATGGATGTAAGATCTGGTTCTTCAACATGGTTATATAGAATCGGTTGGTGCAGGAAAAATGTTTTTTAAAGCGTATATTTTTTCAGTTGATGTCTTTCTCCAAGAAATCGTAGATGTAGTGTTCGAGGTACTCGCCGAAGGTCGGGGGTTTGCCCCGGGCCATGAGCCCGGTTTCCTCCCCAGCTAAACCTGGAAACGCCGCCATAAGTGAAATAATCTCCAGTGCGGCGTAAAATATCAACCAATCAACCGTAGGATGTAGATTTCCTTTTCTATACAAAGTACATCTATATAGTGTTGAAACCACAGTCTGTCAGTGTGTGAGAACCATTCAACGTTACGTTCAAACTTCTCTGCCGGTTTTCAGATTTCGTTGAAATTCAAGTGACATTGGTTCCGGAAACAAGACGATAATCAAAGTCCTTAAGCATTAAGTGCCCTGTTCTACAAAGTTGGCATAAATTATATCAGACGTAAATCTTTGTTAGAACAATTGGAGCTTAAAGCGTTATTGTAGGCCTAGATGTGTATCTCTTAGCCAGCTTTGTAAGACCGGGATCGAGGCCATAATTTGACTGCCAAATTCGTCCGGATAGCAATAGAGTCCGCTTCCTTGCAATAACCCTGAAAGTCCGGTGGATCTTCTTCTACAAACTGGCTACCTATGTGGGATGGTTGCCAGTTACCAGCGGAAGGTCGTGGGTTTCCTCCGGGCACAGAGCCAGGTGTCCTCCCACAATAAAACTGGCAACGCCGCCATATAAGTGAAATAATCTTGAGCGCGGCGTAAAACACCAAATAATCAATCAATCTACAAACTGGCCCAAAGAAATTAACTCCAATCTAAGGCAGCTGCCACCATGAGAAAAGTACACATGTAATCTTATTCATCTTTCATCGATTGATGTTTTATGACACACTGAAGATTATTTCACTTGTATGGCGGCGTTGCAAAGTTTAGTGGGAGGGAGGAAACCGAACTCATTGCCTACAGGAAACCCCCGACTTTCGGATAGTATACCTGTTAAGTCTTCCACATAAATGTAGACTGTAGATGTTGTTACCTTTCTCTGCATATAAGATCGCATAGTCGTTAGTAGCCTTTTGATTTTGAATACAGTTGAAAAAGGCAATCAGACCTGGATTGATTGATTGATTGGTGTTTTACGCCGCGCTCAAACTTATATAACGTATATGGCGGCGTTGCCAGTTTTATTGTGGAAGGAAACCGGGCCCTATGGCCGGAGGAAACCCACAACCTTCCAGTGGTAACTAGCAACCATCCCACATAGGTCCTTGGAGTGAAAACCCATTCAAACCTACCACGCTCTACCTACTGAGCCACGGAGGCCCCCGTCAGACCTGGAAGAACTTACACCAGTGAGAAACCTTTTCAGTGCATTGGTTTAGGAAGGAGCCACAAGAGCGAATTGAAAATTAATGTTAGAACGTTTTCATTACTAAAATATATGTGGAAAAAAAAACTACCTATTCACATGAGAACTCCAACTGGAAACCTTTTCGGTGCACAATTTGTAATTGTGAAGTCCCGCCTTATTTACCATATACAATTTGATAAACAATTGTCATATTTTTCACCAAATTTTCTTACAACCAGAGTTAGTTTTTTTTTAATCTTATACTTTTCATTTGACGAAGCTATTGTCTTTAAAGTGGCATGACTCATGAGCTGCCAAAATTCCCACCGTTTTCATAATTTCTGATCGTCACGACAGTAACAGGCTTTGAAAAACTCGAAAAACTAAATGAATGGCGTTGGAATGAGGAAAATCCATACAGTATGTGGCCTGTACGAATCGAAAACGTGCTCGAAAGTAAAAAAAAATTAAAGTTAGTTCAAAACAATACTTTATCGTACATTTTCAAGACAAGAAGCACTAAAAGGATTCTGAATTATACGTCTTGAGAAAAATAATTTCAACATTCTGTTTTAATATAAAACATGAGTTTTAGTAAACTCAACATATGCCCGCCGTGGCAAAGTCCAACCGCTACGATTAACAACTTTACATTTAATATAACATTTGTTTTAATTTCATCAATTCGAATTTCTTGTTCACATTACATGTTTTTCTTTTCTGAATTTGATGAAGCTGCAACTAAATACCAGTATCATCTATGTTATAGTACACATATGTTATCTGTTCAGGTAAATTCAATCACATTTTAATTGCAAAAACTGAAATATTGTGGCTGTTATGGCATTGCTGTTATGTTCCATAATTGGGAAGGAGCAATCAATACAATAGCTTACAATTCTTGAATTTTAACAGTTTTGACTGGGACACTGTTCTGTTGGACTTGGCTGTAATAGTTTTATTACAAAGCAAACAATCTTCAGGCTGACCACTGATATGATGCTGTGTAAATATACAAACCTTGTGTCTCCACTCCAATGTCATTGTCCCCTTATCTCTATTGAAACAGCCACTCTGATAAATATCAGATGGGTAATAAAGCTGTGAAAATTGTCTTTTTTGTTATTATAGAGCACATTAAACTATCAAAGAAAACAGTCTGGGAATGTATAAATTAATTGGCTTCCAGTATTACTCTAGACCAAGTGTACTCAAAAAAGCATTGATATATATTAATATATATATATTAAACATCAGGTACACATTTCTAATAAAAAAACTCTTGAAAACAGACAAAAATATGTGTACCCAAATCAAATTTGGTATGCAAAACATCATCTACTTATAAGGTATATATACCCTAAAAGAATTGGAGAGATTATATCAAAACGAAAGAAGTTCTGGAGCCGAAAGGGAATATTACATGTAGTACATGTATATGGATTTCCAATCATAAAAAAACTGAAAGAAATCAAAACATTTTAGGTTTTGGTAAATCTAACTACTTGCTCATATACTCGCTTTCGCCTTCATAACTCCAACGGGGCCTCCGTACCTCATTCGGTTAGAGTGATAGTCCGACACAGGCCTCCCACCAATGCGCCGCGGGATCAAAGCCCACTCAAACCAAATAAAAATTCCAAAAAAAAATCTGAGTGGCTTTTTCTCTTCGCCGTACGTTTGTACAAGAGTTGCCAGGTACTCTTCCAAGGTAGGAGGTTTCCTGTCCAATTAGCACGACAATGCCGCCATATAAGGGAAATAATCTTGAGTTCGACTTAAAACATCAATCAATCATCACTCCATAGTCGGTCAGTTTTGTATCGGCCTCGATCTGTTAGACATGGATCCTCCCAAACAACCAGTTCGTCTGACAAATCACCTGGGAACACAATGTCTATCAATCGGGGCGGTTGTTCAAAAGTGTATTAGGCTTGATACCGGTCTAAATGACGTCGCGTAACAAAGAAATTCAATTGTGACGTTACAAAGTTATACCGGTATTAAGCCTAATACACTTTTGAACAACCGGTCCCAGCAGCAGAATATCTCCGGGAAGTTATCGCTGTTAACGTCATTTCTAACGTTACAATGCACTATCCAGTCTTTCTTCAGATAGCCATTCTTGAACAGATACTTGTTCGTGTAGTGTGAGAAAAAGATTATCCAAGTGTAAACTTTGAATACATTGTTTTTGTAGTGTTTATTATTACCTATTCTTATTTTTTTCTTCCATCGATTTTGAAAGTCTTTTCTTTGAAAACTGCAAATTACAAAATTATGAAACTTCAGATTTGTCGACCGCCATCTTGACACCTCACTAAACCTTCAAAGGTCTTCTGCAAAGCTACAATATTGATTTACTTCAAATTTAGTACATAGATAGGACTTACTCTATCCCATCTTGATTAAACCAAGATCCTTTTCAGAATACAAAGCTTTTAAATAATACATATGGCGACCGAGTGAAAAATCCAATCAGAATTTGTTTTAGTCTTTATTCATCTTTGATCTCGTGTAATACAAACTTAGATTATACTTTCTTGGAACAGATCAGCGCCTTTTCTTTGCAGTTCCAATGTTTAACGAATTGACTGCTCGCCATTTCTGCACCTAATATTTAGCCATGTTGTGGAGACTGGCGGATACCCCAGAACAGACCATCTAACCATATAATTAATTTTGGTTTTCCACAAAAATTTAGCCACATTTCACCAGATGTGTGAAGACAGATTCAAGTCACACATTGTGCACTAAAACGGTTTCTCACCAGCGTGAATTCTTTAGTGACCTTTTGGATCCATTTGTTGACTACATTTGCAATTATAGACACTAAAACTCACGGGCACAGGGAAAATCTTCCTCTTATATAACCATAGAGTTTTTAGTTATGTTATTTTGTGTGCGTGTGGGAGAGTGGCCTGTCATTATACCGTCTTCTCGAGCTAAGTGCTAAAATCTGCAAGGTCACATTCCGTGTTCCTCCCATACATTCATCCAGGATCCGAAAATTGGATGTCCATAATGACCTACTGTATCTTGGTCATGATAGATTGCTGGCTTATTGGGTGTCCAAATCAGATGAATTTTGACAACAGGGTGTCCAAAAGACACATGGACATCCCTCTGGATGAACCCTTTGTTTCACCTTGGTGGACTACTCCGCGCAAACCTGTAATCGAACAGAGCCTTTTGATTGGCTGCGAGTAAAACTTCCCAAAGCTAATCAAAATCTCGGGCACTTACACTATTCTACAAGCAGAGAGATAACGTAATTGCAGTTGTATACATCTTGAACTTTTGTTTAACTAGTGTTGATTGGCCAAGACTCTTACATTCCCACCAGTGGGCACAGATCGATTTAATGGTTGGAGTGGAGTATTCTGTCAAGCCAGGTAAAAACATAGAATGGAGATTTTAACTTGGCTTGAGAAGATGCATTTATGCCACTAATAGGGTGTTATGATAATTTATTACGTTGAAAACAGACAGGAGTTTTCTCTTAAGTAGTAACATTTCTTCTGAAATATACGAAGAGTATTAGGGCCAGGTGAATTTTGCTTTCGCTAATTCGAGTTAGTAACTTAGAATTAGCCTCGTAGGACTTAGTAACTTAGAATTAGCTACATAGGACTTAGTAACTTCGAATTAGCTATTGGGACCTAATTAGGAGATAGTAACTCAGAATTATAAAGATTTTTTTCACCTGGCCCTAATACGCTTCCGTAGAAATACTTTGTAATATATTGACAAAGTTGTACAGATCTTCAGCATGGCAAAAAGTCAAGTAAACTAATTGAAAGATAAATATGATAATGGGAAAAGAAAGCGACAATATGTTATTTGGTTAGTAGGTAGAAGACAGACAAGGGAGTTTATTTGATAAGCATTTATTTGATAAGCAATGACTGGCCGTTAGCTTAGACGTCAAGCCATTCTACTCTGAAGTAGTTTGTGTTCTTCATTTATAATCTGAGCCACATACATGCTGACCTTATTGTACTGAAACACAAATGGTATAATACTTTTTCACGATACCTTCCCGGGTTGAAGTTCAAATCCAACGGGTAAACAGTTTGTAACATTTGAATCCAAAAACTTTCCGTTCCTAAACATTTTTAACACGTGACAACATACACAATGTCAGAGGAATGGCACTTAAGGGCCTCTGCCGTTTGATATATGTCGAGGGATTGTTCTCCGAAAAACCTTTGATCAATATAAAGTCTCCCGTTATGCACTGAAACTATTTCTCCCCAATGTGAGTTCTTAAGTGATACTTTAGTTCTTTCTGTTTACGACATTCATAGTCACAAAGTGTGCACTGAAACGGTTTCTTGCCAGTGTGAGTTCCTAGATGATACTTTAACACGCTTTTTTGATTAGATTTATAATCACAAATTGTGCACTGAAACGGTTTCTCATTAGTGTGAATTCTAATATGTCTGGTTAGATTTTGTTTTTCACTGAATTTAAAATTACACATTGTGCAGTGGAAAGGTTTCTCACCAGTATGAGTTCTCATATGGACAGAAAGGTTGGACCTATGGTTACATTTAAAATTACACATTGTGCACTGAAAAGGTTTCTCACCAGTGTGAACCCTTTCGTGATACTTAAGATCCTTTCTTTCAGTGCATTTATAGTCACAAACTGTGCACTGAAACTGTTTCTCACCCGTATGTATTCTGATATGTTTAGTAAGGACGGACTTGAGCCTGCATTTAAAATTACACGTTGTGCATTGGAAAAGTTTCACTTCAGTGTGATTTTTTGTGTGTTTGGTTAGATCTTGTTTTTGGCTGCATTTATAGTCACACATTGGGCATTGAAAAGGTTTATTTTCAGGATGAGTTCTGAGGCTACTGGCTAAGGTTGGATTAGATCTAGTAGAAAAATTATGAGTTGGTGTATCATTTCCTGAACAGTTTACACTCAATTCCATCACTGAAATCTGGTTCTTGTTTGTGTTCCCCAAATCATTTGGCACCTGAAGCCCATGTTTATCAATGTTGTGAGCCAATAAGTGTGTTCCTGATACAAACTTCATTTCTGGGCAATGCACACAAGTTGGGACTTTTGTAACTGAAAAAGACAGAAAAAAGGTAAAATTTTAAATTTATTTTGTAGTGAAATTTGTTTCAAATGCCGACAGAGCAGTCCGAAAAGACAAATCAGTTAAAATACAAGGTGTTGCACATAAAACAATTGTGGAGACAACCAGGTTCAATAGAAGGTGTCACACATAAAAGATGTTTTTTGAGAAGTGTGGAGACAAGTCTGGTATAGCACAAAAAGTCACAAACAAAACTGAACATGTACTTTTTGAAAGGCACAAGAAAAAGACTTTACTAACTTAACTCACCTGGACATGCTGTGACCTCAGGAATTTCGTTATTAGTTTTGCTGCCAGGTATATTCTTAATAACAGAGGACTGCCCCATACCCAAAGGCTGCCAATAAAATGAAACAAATGCAAGAAAGTTTAAATATTTCTAATCAAGACACCATCTAAAACAGAGTCAAACATGTCTCTTTAAAGAATTTATGAACAGTGCTTAAAGCTGGTTTGTATTTACTTATGGACTAAATGTATATTGGAAAAACAAAAGTTACAATAGTTAAGATGAAACAACCTTTGCGTTAGTTCCCTAGTAGTAACTATTATCCGTAATAACTTGTGACGTCATACACGGCCTGATGTGTATAAAGTAATGTGAGGTCACTACTGTGTATGTATACATCAGAGGTCGTGTTTGACGTCATGTCAACTATTCATTGCAAAGATGCAATTCATGTGGCATTAAATTTTGTTGGTTTTACCCCAGAAATCTAATTGTCTTTTTGGTGTAACTTCTACAAAAGTACACATTCTACAAAACACAAATTAGAAAACCAGAAGAATTGTAAAGATAATCTTCATATTCCCCATAGATATAACACCAACTTGTACAAACGCAAGCCTTATTGACACCAGGAGATAGAAAAATATGCATTTCACATAAAATCTTGGGGCCGTTTCATGAAGCCGTCTCACAGTGCGATCAGTCACAGTTGCTATGACGTCATCTCTTCACTATGGTATCCATTGGCAACTAGGTTTCGTTTGCAATGCGACTGCTTTGTGGACAAGCCCCTTGTCTCCAATATCTATGCTATGTATCGGTAGTCCATTTATGTGTGGCGCGTATGCACAGTTTATTCTTTCCTCTACACAGAAATATTTGGTCAGTGTGAGATTCTATCCTCTGTCACATTGATGGATTGATTGATTGTTTGGTGTTTTACGCCGCGCTCAAGATTATTTCACTTATATGGCGGCGTTGCCAGTTTTATTGTGGGAGGAAACCGGGCTCTGTGCGCGGAGGAAACCCCCGGCCTTCAGCTGGTAACTGGCAACCATCCCACATAGGTCGTTCGAGTGAAAACCCAGTCAGAAAATTTTCCAATTTTTGGACTGAGTGGGATTCGAACCCGCGACCCATTGGTGGAAGGCCTGTGTCAAGGAGTTTTTTCCCCTGTGCCTTTGTGTTTTAGTGTTCATATATATATATAAATAGATTATTAGAAAAAGACTTTTCAAGGTGCAGTACATGTACATGTTCTGCAAGATGGCACCACTTGACCTTTGTGTTTTCAAAAATGATCTCCAAGTTGTTGTTTTTTTAAATTACAAAATTTACTTCAGTAAAAAGTCAATTGTAGTGCTATTTAAACCAATTTATCAAAACATAGCCTGTGTTAAGAATAGCTGAGTTGTCATACCTGACATAATCCACTCCGATTGACAGCCTGTTTGTCAATATCAAGAGTTATAGGTTTTGTTGTTGAGCTGTCACTGGAAATGTCTGGTTCTTGTTTTATTTCAACTTCTGAATATTCTTCATTTTTTTCAATCTTGAAAATATTGACTTGTTGTTGGTGGCAATCATTAGCAATACCAGGCTGGTAATTAGATCTTCCTCCCCAGGCAAAGGCACAAAATGGAATACTTATTCCTTCTTCATTCGGTTCCATTTTTACTTCAACAGGAGAGCTGAATTCTGAATCCTTTACAGCTTTTGAATACAGTTCATTTTTTTCAATCTTGCAGATATTGACTAGGTGTTGATGATAATCATTAGCAATACCAGGCTGGTTATCAGTTCTTTCTCCCCAGGCAAAAGCACAAAATGGAATACTCGCTTCTTCTTCATTCAGTTCCATTTTTACTTCTAAATTCTCTGGCACATCCATCCTGAACCTGTATGGGTCAGCCCTTGGTCTTATTTGTTGATCCAGAGAAAAGCTGTCACATTGTATCATTGAACTAAAAGTCTGTGTTTTTAATGTTAAACCAGCCTAATATCACTATGCTGAAATGGTCTGGGTCTGTTTACAATCCTGAAACAAAAAATGTTAATTTACTCTGATTAGAAAAATGTTTTAAATGCTGGTACTTTTCAATGAAATAAAATTATGAAACTGTATTTTTATGTTTGTAACGATGGGACTTTAAATCCTGTCAAAATGTTGTTTACTCTAAACTAAAAATAAAGGAAAGCCATGGTATGATGAATGCACAGTCAACTATGTCTGAGACTGAGATTGGGGGTTGGGGGGGGGGGGGGGGGGGCATCTTCACGTCTTTATAGCGGCGCAGCTTGGCTTAATTGAGCAAATTAACCATTTCCATCATTTTATAAGTGCAAACATTATATTTGTAGATTAAGAGTATTGAAATACAGAGTAGGTTTTGTGTGCAAGCCCACAAAGTTTGGATTTCCAGCACTTCTAGACTAAACTATAGCAAGTAACATCTCACTCAGAAGTGTAATTCAACAAGTTAAATCCGACTCGTTATCTACATTCTGACATTTGCTGGTCCGTTCTGACGACATAATGAAAACCAGTTTATTGAACAAGGAGGCAGGTAAGGAATTCACTTTGGTGAATTGTCAGAAGTGTAGCCGAGAAATCTTGGCTCTGCCGAATTTTTTTTTTCCGTGTTCGTCATAGCCAAGATCACTTCCATAGTAAAAAAGGGATATAAGTTAAGGAGACCCGCCGAAAATATCGGCGGCGCAAATTTCACAACAAATAAGCAAAGAATAAAATATTTACCACTGCATTCCGATAGCATAGACCACGAAGAAGGAGTTTGTCAAACTTAGGCCGCTGTAAAGTGACTAAAGATATATGATTGAAGTATTTCTACGACGCCCCGCACAGTTTAACTGGCCGTTTAAATGTTTCACTATGGCGGTTACGTCAGGTTGAAAGCCAGTGGACTTCGAAACAAATATTGACTGCATAAGGGAAAGTTTACCACTTTACAGCGGCGTAAGTTTGACAAACTCCTTCTTCGTGGTCTATACTATCGGAATGCAGTGGTAAATATTTTATTCTTTGCTTAGTTGTTGTGAAATTTGCGCCGCCGATATTTTCGGCGGGTCTCCTTAACTTATATCCCTTTTTTACTATGGAAGTGATCTTGGCTATGACGAACACGGAAAAAAAAAATTCGGCAGAGCCAAGATTTCTCGGCTATCAGAAGTGGTGTGTTTCACTGTTTGTCATTGTGCCTTTGTTGGGCTAGTAATAACTAGACGTATGAAGCCCAGGCACTCCAATCTAGCCTCGATGTTTGGTTCTATACAAACACATAATATATATCATCAAGTGTGATAGAACCAAACATCGAGGGTAGGTTGGAGTGTCTGTGGTAGGATTCTATGAAGTGCTTTACCTGACAGTTGCACATCTGACTAAACTGAAAGCGCCCCGATGGCCTCGTTTTCATTGTCTAATATGATTGGCTGGGATTTACGAAAACAATGTACGAGTCAAAGTATTTTATAATGAGCTATATACGTGGAATGGACACGTCTCATTGGCTGGTTTGGATCTGTCTGTAAAATGTGCCGCCATTGATAGCTGAAGCGCAAGTGCATAATAGATATGGATCGGAATAGCCATCTCCTAATAATGGCGGCATTGGATGCAAATCAAATGCCATGTGACCTCCATTCCACGCATATAGTTCATTGGCATTTTACAAATAATTCTGTTTCTTGCGGAAAATTCCATTGATAAAATTTTGGAACCACAGAATTTATTGATTTTAATATTATCAGCAACAACGTTTTTGAAAACGTTCATAATAAACATCATCATTGGACAGTTGTTATGTTTTGCCAAATTAAAAAAAAAAACGAAAGACTCCCCTTGGGTTTTTTAGTGAGAATCAAAGCGGAAAAAATCTTTAAATTCTGCCATGTCTGCCGCTCCGAGTGCTTTGTTTTTCAGCCATCATCACAAATTCTTAAATCTATATTGAGAGGGTCATGAATGGGGAAAGCGATTAGCATCATATGTTTCAATATGTTTTGGTCTAATTTTTCTTTTTTTTGTTAAATACCATTTTTTTTTTGTCAGCCTTTAATGCATTTCTTTAATATTTTTAATAGGTTGGTCTATTTTGTTATTTATGGAAAAAGTCTTCTTTGAATCAGTAGGACAGTACATCTTTCTTGATCCTCATCCATATTTTCTGGAATTTTTGGTTAGCTCCCATTGTTAAAGAACTCTTCTGTTTGTGGAGGGAAATACTTTCAACGTTGTCCACACAAATTTTTCATTTGTTTTGAATGTTTAAAGACAAATTAATCGTAAGTCCATAGGTATTCTTTAAAACACAGTTTTATTCATTTAAAGGAATTTGAAAGTTGGACAGTTTAAAAAAAAAAGTTAGTCTGAGGGGACCAGTTGCCGAGGATAAATGGGATATTCATCGATGGTCTGCTTACCAGGTTGGGGAAATGTGCCGAACGGGAGTCCACTCCTGAACAGGAGTAACACTCCCGAACAAGGTATAGACCGCACTCTCGATCGGGAGTAGAGTGGGTGAAAAAAACAAAACACGCCGTCGTTCTCCTCAACCCCTACAGTAATGCACACTTTGCAGTGCAACAACAACGCAGTAGACTTCAAGCTTTGCATCTGTGTGTTTTTTTCTTAAAAATTATTTATCGTCGCATGCGCTGACCACTTCGAAGAATTTCACCCAAACTGCAAAAAGTGAATTCGCCATTTTCAACAAACCATAGCAGCGTCAAAATAAATGTTTACCTTAGCCATTGATGTTTGAAAATAAAGATTGGTGTCTGTAGTGTTGCATGCTTCCCATGCGGTGACAGTCCGCCGTTCACCCAAGCTACTGACTCCGACGCGCGAATTTCAGGTCTTTAAATAGTGCCAGTTTGCGCCATTATGTAGTGGTCAGTAGTGACCATCGTTGCATTTTTATTCTGCACACATCGTTTTTAACTACAGAGCGTGCACTACACCTGGATAGGTAGTAGTTCAATTTACCGAACTTATGGTGATATTGTATATATCAACGTTCGGTATACGGATTTGAAATACAAGGTGGAAATGATGCTTAAATTACAAGCCGTGCAAATTAATATTATTGTAATTCCTCGGTAAGGACAATTCCTACCTCAGACTTCTTTAAAACTCATAAAAGATTATTCTTTTCCGCTTTTATTACACGTAGCTATTCAAAAGGGCGTACACCTGGTCTTATACAACAACAAACTGTCATTTCTTGGAGACTTTGCCGCCATTTTGCGTGACGTTCGAACTGGGTCAAACGGTGCATGCCAAACAAATAAAATAAATAAAAGAGGACAAGAATAATCTTTTATGGATTCTAAAGAAGTCTGGGGTAGGAGTTGTCCATACAGAGCAGTTACAATATTATTTTCACGGCTTGTAATTTCCGACAAAAGTGCGTCGGACTTTACCGACCAGCATTTCAAAGTTCGTAGACTGAACGTTGGTATAGGTAATATCACCATAAGTTCGGTAAATTGAACTAGATAGGTAGGTGAAGCATGTGAGTAGATATATCGTTTTTTTAAAACACATGCTTAAAATGGCGCAATTTGTTTTAGACTTTAAGGAAACAAATTTCACAGGCTTTGGCGCATGCGGCGAGTTGACTTTGTAGGTAGAGCTAGCTATTCACAACAAGCTTGGAACATGCACTGTTGTCGTACAACTCGGCAAAAACGCGAATGAGAGCAGATAGAAAGAAAATTGTCATTTTTGTCCAAACTTTACCGACCGATTGACGGGGTCTATTCTCCGTTGTTCGACGTTTTATCCGTCGATCGATGGACAACCCGCCAATTGGCGACTTTCCCCAACCTGCATACTCATACTCATAGACCGTGGGGGTACGGTGTAGGTGGTTGCAAAAGTCGCCACATCAACCCCCGGGCGACGAAGAATAGACGTCACCTCACCGATCGGTTGGTAACGTTTGGTGAAAAATTACAATTTCCTCTCTATTGGCCCTCCCTTGTGTTTTCGACGAACTATCGAGTTCTACATGTAATGATGTATGACAAGAGTGCATGTTCCCAGCTTGTTCAGCGAATGGCTTGTTGCAAATGGCTAGTTCTCTTGCTGCGTGCAATGACCCTGTCCCTTAAACTCCATGGCTCTCAGCCGAAACATTATGAAAACTCCTGATACTATTGACAGTATTGTAATTTTTCTTATCAAAGTATTTTTTTTTCAGGATGGTCAACACATCTATAAAGAAAACCAGACCATTTCAAGACAGTGATTGATATTTGACTGGTTTAACAGAAAAAAGCAGAGCTTTTTAATGTGACAGCCCTTTTCTGGGGTTAAGAATGGATGAGCCAGAGAATTCAGAATTCAGCTCTACTGTCGAAGTAAAAATGGAACTGAATGAAGAAGGAACAAGTATTCCATTTTGTGCTTTTGCCTGGGGAGGAACATCTCATTACCAGCCTGGTATTGATTGCCACCAACAACAAGTCAATATTTGCAAGATTGAAAAAAATGAAGACTATTCAGAAGTTGAAATAAAACAAGAACCAGACATGGACAGTTACAGCTCAACAACAAAACCTATAACTCTTGATATTGACAAGCAGACTGTCAATCAGAGTGGATTATGTCAGGTATGACAACTATTCTTAACACATGCTGATAAATTGACTTTTTACTGACACCAGTGTGTTTTGTAATTTAGAAACAACTTGGAGATCATATACTGTACCCTAAATATTCTATATCTGTTCATATATATATATTTATGAACTGTAAAACACACAGGCACAGGTAAAATCTTCTTGTCTAAAATAATTACGTTGACAAGTGTCTGTGTTAAAACATGGGTATGTAATTAAGACCTTAGACCGTTATATAGATACACCCAAGTTGCCACTGATAAAACGCGTGGGACCAGCACTTCACACGCATGGGACCAGCACTTCACACGCATGGGACCAGCACTTCACACGCATGGCAGAGGACAAAGAGGGGGAAGTATTTTACGTTGACCAATCAGGTCTCTTGTTATTGGTCAGATATTTCCGCTCCCCAAATTCGCGGTAATCGTAAAATGTCGTGTCTCTGTTGCGGAATCTAGTGATCTAAAATTTCACGTTTTTAGATCAGCGGCCAAACCAAATGTGTTGTCAAAATATGTCAAAACAATTAAAAATAACCTGTTGAATAAAAGCGAGCCAACCGCTCGTGCTCTAAAAAAAACGACCAAATAATAAAACTAGAGAAAAAACACCACAAAATGATGAACAAACAAGAGTCAATCGAACGCACCCTTTAGAAAAACCCACAAAACAAACGTGGGTGTTCTTAAAAATCTGCAAAAAGAAAAATACAGAATGACTCTCTTTGACTCATAAAAATATTTTATATGGCATAAATCACAGCTAACTATCAACAATGCTTCCAGAACAAGGTAAAATGTCTTAATTAGAATTATTTTATTTTATTTTAAATATATTTTGTAGCCAGCCTCCAAAATTATTCCAAAATTATATCCAACATACAAATTATATAATCTGGAGCCAAAAATTCCAGTTCCAATAAAACTTGTAAATATGCACACATGATTTTTGTGATTTTTTCAAGCCATTTATAGGTGTATTTTGATATGGTTCAAATTAGTTTTAAGACAGTACTTAATTATTTATTTAAAATCTGACACCATCGTAAATAAAACAATTAAGGTTGCTTTGGCTGTTCCAGTTGTTTAAAATAAAATAGAAATTATTTTGACAAAAGAGTAATTGTAAACAGCAGAACTTGGTTATACTAATATTGGCATCTATAAAGCAACGTCAATTCCAACCTCAATTAGCAGTCCCGAAATATTTGCTTGTTAAATGGATAGACACCGGATGGGATTTCTAGTCCAAACATATACTTTGTAGTTCTAAAAAACCCATAACAGCTACATGTAGGCTAAATTCAAAAGCTGTTGGGCCTTTACAGGACATCAGTACACCGCCCGCCAGTTCAGTAAGCAGATGGCTGAGGAGGAGAAAACCACTGGTAGGTCAACCTTTATTATCAGGATCTGCAGCCTGTTTCACAAAAGCTGCGTTTTTACGTAACTATCATGACAACCCATACTGTAGAGATACAGTCTATGAAAGTTATGCCAAAAAATATGCATACGTCGCTTTGTGAAACAGGCTCCTGGTCTGTAGAGATGATTAGCCACACATTTTACATATTTTTTTTTTCTCCTTTTTTCAGCATATTGGCCCTCGGTGGCTGGGGTATGCCATTTTTTATTTTTTTTGGCAAAGATTTAAATAATGCACTGTTTCAAAATTTAATAAAACCGAATCTTAAGTACATAATTTAGCAATCCTATAAATAATAATCGATCCTATTTTGCTGCCATTAATTTACATATAGGTTTAGGAAATATGTTTTGTAAAATTAACAATTATTTATGTAAAACTGGCCAGTTTTTTATATACATATTTCTGTTTTGTTATCCAGTTTATCTTGTGCTGTTTGACGAGGATGACACCTCTTTCATTTTGGAAAATCCGAGATTCGATGTGTCATCCTCGAAGATAACAGTCTCCTCCAAGGTCAATCTGCTTCATGGCGGGCGGAGATGTATTTGGTGAAGGTATATATCGTCGGAGGTAATTATACTAATATCCTTCCTCCCTCGCCAAGTATACGTATTGTATTTATACCCTATCAATCTATATGATGGGTTTGTGGTTATTTTAGTCAAGAAGATCTTCCCTCTGCCTGTGTGTTTTAGTGTCTATAAAAATATGTGATGAGTCTGTCCAGAACATGAAAAAAATCTCTTTATGGAATTTCTAGTCCGCAGAACCCCCTTAGCTTAAGATCATCCCAACTCTAAGAGAATGTTTAAGGTGCCTTAAAGGCACACTTCACATCTTCTTACCTCATTTCTTAGCTTATAAACATGAGCACAATGATTATACGAGAGGAAATAGCGAGGAGAATCTTTTCTGATTTAATATTATGACGTTCAAAATTCAATGCAAGTTCATTTTGCTCTTAAGACGATATTTGTGAGCATGAGTTACTTCCCTTGTTGGAGCTCTTATACAATCTACTAAAATCACAACAAGCTTTAAAAGGAATTATACCAAGAAAATTTTGAGCTCTCCTCTACCATTTAAACAGTCTGAAGAACTAAAAAGTTTGTTTTAGACTTATATTCTAAGAAAGGTTGAAGAAAGCTGCTGAGGCCACACTACCTCTTGACTATGATCAGTCTCAGCACGCTATGGGCATGCTGAAGGTTCAATCTAGTGCGACGTAGCACGCTGAGATCTGCTGTGAGCGGTGAATCAAGGACGCCCCTTGACTATGATCAGTCTCAGCACGCTATGGGCATGATAAAGGGCCAATCAAGTGCGACACTGACTTTTCACTCAGAAGGGGTTAAGACATATTCTTAAAAGTGGCGTAGATCTATCATAAAGTTTCCAATAAGTTTTATCCATCACCACTAAGGTAACCTTATCTAAGGTGGCTTTGTAAAACTGGCCCTGTCATGTCCAACGACTGCATGCAGTTGTTGAGTTCAACATGATACTACAAGAACAACATGAACGTGATAACAGTGCTTACCGAAATTTGACGGCAAATTAGAGAGAGAAAATTAGAAACCTATAAGTATTCAAATGGCTAATGACTAGTCAAAACACTATGAATATGTGAAATTTAGCGCAACGTTAAACTTGCCGGTATTCCAAATTGCTTAAAAAGAAGGAATTTTAGAGTTTTTATAAAAATTAATTCGTCTTATACATGTATATGCTCCAGAGATTAAAGACTATTTTCATGGCTCTGCTCTATACATGAGACACATGGAGTTTTCTTGTTTTGGAGAGACTGGGGGTAATGCGATTATGTTCGTGTAAGTCTACATAAGTTTCCCTCCATTTAAAGGCATGTCAGAATATGTCATTTAGGGGCCTCCATGGCTCAGTAGGTAGAGCGTTGGACGCTCAATCCGAACAGCCTTCTATCAATGTGTCGCGGGTTCAAATCCCACTCAGTCCTAAAAAATTGGAAAATTTTGTGACTGGGTTTTCACTCGAACGACCTATGTGGGATGGTTGCCAGTTACCAACAGAAGGTTGTGGGTTTCCTCCGGGCATAGAGCCCGTTTACCACCCACAATATTATCGGGCAACGCCGCCATATAAGTGAAATAATCTTGCTCACGGCGTAGGCAGGTCTTGCTCAGATATTGCTTCCATATCAAATGACTATTCATTCCTGCTGTAAAATTAAATGTACATAATATTTAATTGTAACCCAACAGAGTTGAACTTTGCCAAACCACTCAAGCACAATGTAAAAATTCATGTTCTTTTTTTTAATATTATTAATTATATTTCTGGTGTCAAATTTGATATTTTCTGTATTATCATTGTTATATTTAGACCTATCAGATTTTTTAAATTGCACAAATCTGCGATCATTTTCAGAAATCATTTGGTAATATTAGCATAATTAAATTAGTCACCTGTATTTTAGCAAGTGGTTCAAAAGGCTTGATAAAAAAAAGGACAGATGCTCAATCTAAAACATAAGAAACGTTGAATTAACTTTTAAATTTAGATAATCAACCCATGTTTTTTTAATTGAAAATGTTTTTTGTTTTTTTCAGGAAGATGTAAGTTTGTTAGAAATTAGGGGTTTGGAGGGGCATCATGGGGAGGGGGTGGATATGCAGGGGGTATTAGACGTAGGGGTAAATGGGGAGCAGGCTGGAGGTATGGTTGGGGGTAGTGGGGGTGAAGGTATGGTTGGGGGTAGTGGGGGTGTAGGTATGGTTGGGGGTGGAGGTATGGTTGGGGGTAGTGGGGGTGTAGGTATTGATGGAGGCAGTGGGGATGTAGGTATGGGTGGAGGTAGTGGGGGTGTAGGTATGGTTGGGGTTAGTAGGGGTGTAGGTATGGGTGGAGGTAGTGGGGATGTAGGTATGGTTGGGGTTAGTGGGGGTGTAGGTATGGGTGGAGGTAGTGGGGGTGTAGGTATGGTTGGGGTTAGTAGGGGTGTAGGTATGGGTGGAGGTAGTGGGGGTGTAGGTATGGTTGGGGTTAGTGGGGGTGTAGGTATGGGTGGAGGTAGTGGGGGTGTAGGTATGGTTGGGGTTAGTAGGGGTGTAGGTATGGGTGGAGGTAGTGGGGATGTAGGTATGGGTGGGGGTAGTGGGGGTGTACGTATTGTTGGGGGTAGTGGGGGTGTAGGTATGGTTGGGGGTAGTGGGGGTGTAGGTATTGATGGAGGCATTGGGGGTGGAGGTATGGTTGGGGGTGTAGGTATGGTTGGAGGTAGTGAGGATGTAGGTAGTAGGGGCATAGGTAGTGGGGACTCATATAGTGGTGACGCAGATAGCTCAGTGGCTGGGGATATTGGGGATGCAATAAAAACGGGAAGGGGAAAGGTCACGAGGAGAAAGCTTGGTGGGTCAAATTCAGCCACTTTACCAAAGGTAAGACAACTTTAATGTTATACTTATGTTTAAAAATAATTGTAGTCAATTTTCCGAGGAATAGGTTTTAGGATAAAACATTTTTTGAGAAAAAAAACGTTAAAAATATACAAATGGTCTGTCATGTGGAATACCTCCAACTTTCTTTAAAGTCATTGTTTATTTTTTTTCAGAAAACGAAAACAAGCAAGGAAGCTGAGGTAAGGGTAATTCTACTGCTTATTGCTCATTTGATTGATTGTTGTTTTGCTTTCAAGATTATTTCACTTATAGCTCTCTGCCCAGAGGAAACCCCTTGACATTCGGCGAGTATCCTAGCAACTCTTCCATATCCGGCGTCTGAGTAAAAAATCCACTCAGAAATCTTTAAATTTTTATTCAATCTTAGTGGGATTCGAACCTGCAGCGCATCGATGAAAGGCCTGTGCCGGACTGAGTCAGTGAGCCTTCCCTACCTGCCTTTTATCCACCTTCTGCTAATTGTTTTTCAAACAATGAATACAAAAGGAATAGAATTGCTACAGTAACATGATTCTGAAGCAGTATGCCTGGATGTGTGACCTTTTTAGCCCGCCATCATTCTGATTCTGACCCTGTAAAGGATCTCTTGTTTATTAGGATTAAGACGTTAATTTTGTTGGATAATCAGATCTTCACAGTATAAAAAATGGCAAAATATATATTAAAAAAAAGCCTCCCTACGTACATACCCAAATTTTACAGAGAGGGTCGGATTACACGATGCAAATTTATTTAGGACAGCCTGAAATACAATTAATATTTGATAGAACCGTTTGGAATTTACATTATGTTTCTTCTCTTTGCCTCCTAGGTTGAAGAATTGAATGACAATAGAAGATCTAGAGTTACTCCGCCACATCAAGGGCAATGTTGTATGCATTGTCCTACTTATGCCTTGGTGTTGTCAGAGATGAAACAAATGCGAGAAGAAAACAGACGCCAAATGAATGAAATAAGAAATGATCTGGACAAATATTGGACAGATCTAAACAGGAAGATGACCCACTGGATGGAGGTGAACAGTTCCCGATCATCGGAGGGTCCCATTTTAACAACAAACCTACCTGGACCCTCATCACTTCCACCAGTGGCCCCACCTACCACCCCTCGCCAATTTCCAAACTCTGTTGGGGTAGGGGTTGGGCTGACAAAACAGATGATGTCTTTAGGGGCATATAAAGATGAGTGTGAGTTCACACCAGATTTATGTGTCATTCCAGACTATGTAGTTGGCTTGGTTGAAGAAAGATCAGCTGGGAATATGATGATCTTCGCTTCAACCATGACAATTGCATTGTATGGAGTGGAGGATTTGAAAGGTAGGGCCGTCGAGGGGTCGAGGGAAGGTAAGGTGCCCTTAAGCCCTCGACGCCTGAATGCAATCAAGGCTAAAACCTTTGATGTGCATTCAGTGCCCCAGTCTCAGAGAGAGGAGAAATGGAATAGGTGTAAGAAGGCCATCAATACAAAGTTGAGAAGTCTGAGGAGAAAATCCAGGTCTTCTCAGCTTTGAATTGATGGTTTTTTTTAGCCTGTTATTTTTTCTTCTCTGAGGGGATAAACAGGAATTAAGACCGAATTTTATCTCAACTTTTTTCCTTTATTTTTCTTAATAATTTTGAATTTTTACTATTAATTTCGAAAGTTTTACATCAACAAAATTCCCTTCTGAACAACATTACCATTTGACCTTTAATGTTGAACTTTTTTCCTGTTTATGTGCCGGTCATTTCCTTTCCCTGAAACTTCCATATTGTTAAGGCCTCTTCCTGTTTAACGATTGATTGTTTGGTGTTTTACGCAGCACTCAATATTGTTCACTTTTATTAGTCAAGCTATCCAAATGTTGTAAAATGTCAACAGCTTTCTTACCTACTGTCAAAATTCCTCATGAATTCCTCATTACCTCATGAAAGAGATGTTTTTGTTTATTAATTATTTCTAAAGCAGACTGCATTTGTACATCCAAACCTTGTTGACAAAACATTTATGCTTACTAATAGATGTTTATTTTTCCTTTTAAATGCTATGTGGGATGGTTGCCAGTTACCAACGGAAGTTCGTGGGTTTCCTCTGGGCACAGAGCCTGGTTTCCTCCCACACTAAAACTGGCAACGCCGCCATATAAGTGAAATACTCTTGAGCGCGGCGTAAAACACCAATCAATCCTTTTAAATGTTTATTTAAGTACCTATGCAAATATTATATTAGACTTATGCAAAATTATTTGTACAAATTTAACTTGTTGGTTTTTGCTTAATGTTTTAAAATAATTTGTTAGAGAATTTGTAAATATTATGTTTGATTATTAAATTACTACTTGTTTCATTGATTTGTACAGATTAAGTTTTTGGTAATCTGATAATGAATCATTATTTATTTTAATAAACAATATTTGTAAAAAATTAACTCTGAATGATTTTGTTATATATTGTAATATATTTTATATATGTAATATAATTGATTGAAATCAACAACAGTTTACATCATTGAAACTGCTACTAATGTACTTCTGGTTTAGACTCAGTTACTCATTTAAAGTGGCATGAGCTGCCAAAATTCACACTTTTTTCATAATTTCTGATCGTCACGACAATAAGAGGCTTTGAAGGACATCGAAAAACTAAATGATTGGCGTTGGAATGAGGAAAATCCATACAGTATGTGGCCTATATGAACTGGAATAGTGTTCGAAAAGTAAACAGAATTCAAATAACCGGGACGACCATTCACTCAATCTAAGCCAAAGTTAGTTCAAAACAATACTTTATCGCGCATTATCGAGACTAGAAGCACTAAAAAGCTTCTGAATTATATGTCTTGAGAAAAATAGCCGATAATTTCAACATTCTGTTTTTACATCAAAATATCAACATTTTGCAGCTCATGCCACTTTAAGAAAATAGGTTCACATTCCTATAAGCTGTATAGTTTGTCTTGTGTTTGCGGGGCCTCCGTGTCTCAGTAGGTAGAACATTGGATGCTCAATCCGAACAGCCTTCCACCAATAGATCGCAAGTTCGAATCCCACTCAGTCCCCAAAGAATTGGGTTTTCACTCGAACGACCTATGTGGGATGGTTGCCAGTTACCAGCGGAAGGTCGTGGGTTTCCTCCGGACATAGAGTCTGGTTTCCTCCATCACTAAACCTGGCAACGCCGCCATATAAGTAAAATGATCTTGAGCGTGGCATAAAACATCAATTAATCCATACTGACAAACATAAATTTCTTGCTGCCCAGAAAAATTGTGTTGTTATCTACAGTTTATCATTATCAGACCCAGGCAAATATGTAAACTAGATGCCTATTTGTACATGTAAATAGTGACGTCCCAATTACTCTCTCAAGTAGTAGATCGGACAAAGGAGCTGTCTGTTTTTAACTTCAATTTTTTCTGTATTTTACATCAGAAATAAGAACTGAAAAACCTATTTTTGAAAGGTTAATATCAAAATGAATCTAGAAATGCTAAAAAATCTTGGACGAAAATGGGTTTTGACCAAATATGGCAAAAGTCAAGATGACTTCTGGGCTTGTCCGGTGTAAGTTTGATGCCGCTACGCCATTTTATTGTTGCGCGCAAAACTGGCAAATTGTCTATTAGCAACAATTGTCGATTTGACTGTTACAGCATGGAGCAGTTGCAACAAGTTTGTAAATTCCTATAGTTTTAACACTGATTTACATCTAACATAACCTATGCCCAGCTCAAACATGCACCTAACCAATAGTAAAGAAAGCCTTTTAATTACAAATAAACGTGGATTTGTTAAAGCAACCAACAGTTTTATCTGGACTGTAACAGGCACCCAGTGGAAATCATACATGTAGTTGCTCATCATTTTAACAGTTTTCCAAACTGTGTGATGCATTAACAGACATCCTACATAGTTAGAGAGAGTTCGAAAGAATAAAAACCGCCTTGAACAGATGTTAAGGTTAGCTGACCTTCCCTAAAACCGACATCCCTTCTCATCACCATTATTATTTCAACGGACCCTCCCGTTGCATATTAGAGAAAACAACCTTTTCAAACAAATGCCGTGTCTTACTGTTTGACAATACATTACTTGCTACAGAAAGAAAAGAATAATTATATATGTTAAATTTAATGGTATTATAAATATAATGCTAGTCTTTTTTTATACGCCCGAGCTGCCTGTCCGCTCTTCAGTCCGTCAAGGATTCCCTGTCACAACATATACCGGGTGTGTCATGGACCATTTATGACATCTTCAGTTGCATAATATGGCATCTATATTGGATTATGTAATATTCTCTTTTAGTCTATATCTTCATTCCTTTCTACTCCACAACTTGAAGAATTTCAATCCGGTCTTTACAATTCTTTTACAACACATACCTTATGGGTAGAAGGTGTGTCATGAATCATTTATGACATCTTTGGTTGCATAATATGACATCTATATTGGGTTATGTGATATCTATTTAGTCTATATCTTCATTCACTACCGCTCCATATCTTAAAGAGTTTTGATCCAATCTTTTTTTGGTGTGTGGCTGGCTATTTATGAAAATCTGTATATAGTTTATTGGCCATACTTCTAGCTTGACTTCCGAAGACCAATCCATCCTGAGTATATGAATTCGAAATTTTTACCGGACGTGCATGTGAACAATACGCTTTCATATGTGATGGTTGCAACAGCTGACACGCTTGTCAAACGCAAGGATGTTCCTCTCCCCTCTCCCCCTCAATAGTGGCGACTTTTTGGTGTACTGCACATAGTCAAACCTGGACAACATACCACCAGTAAGCACTGTATTCATGTATGTAGGATGGTTGCCAGTTACCAACGGAAGGTCGTGGGTTTCCTCAGGGCATAGAGCCTGGTTTCCTCCCACAATAAAACTGGCAACGCCGCCATATAAGTGAAATAATCTTGAGCGCGGCGTAAAACACCAAACAATCACTCAATCAACCAGTAAGCACTAATTGTCCTATATATTAAGAAAATAAAAAAAGGCTGTTAAAATGACCCATGTTCCCCTAATCTCTTGGATAACAGATCTTTCACATATAGATTATTTGGAAACCAGATCATAATCAAAATAATAAATTGCGTTTTTAAACTCAGAACACTGTTGTTTCAGTGTTAGCTTTACACCAAAATCGCCCCTGTCTTTAAGGGATATTTGGTTGTGTATAAGATGGTGTCTTGTTAACGAGAAAAAAAGTTAAAACTTGACTGCACTTGTTTCATTTTTTGGCAGCCTGTTGGTCTGGGGCAGTCCTCTGTTGTTAAGAATATACCTGACAACAAAACTAATAACGAAATTCCTGAGGTCACAGCATGTCCAGGTGAGTTAAGTGAAGTCTGTTTTCTTGTGCCTTTCAAAAAGTACATGTTCAGTTTTGTTTGTGACTTTTTGTGCTATACCAGACTTGTCTCCACAGTTCTCAAAAAACATCTTTTATGTGTGACACCTTCTATTGAACCTAATTTGTCTCCAAAACCCTATGGTTTTACCTTTTTTCCATTCTGACTGTTCTGTCAGCATTTGAAACAAATTCCACTTATTTTGGGAAATTTTAATTTTGGTTTTATCTTTTTTTCTGTCTGTTTCAGGTGAAAACCTTCCCACTTGTGCACATTGTCCAGAAATGAAGTTTGTATCTGAAACACACTTATTAGCTCACAACATTGATAAACATGGGTTTCAGGTACCAATTGATTTGGAGACTACAAACAAGAACCATACTTCAGTGGCTGAATCAAGAGTAGACAGTTCAGGAATTAAATCACCAACTCATAGTTTTTCTACTAGATTTAATCCAGTCTTAGCCAGTCTCCTCAAAACTCCTCCTGAAAATAAACCTTTTCAGTGCCCAGTTTGTGACTACAATTGCAGTAAAAAACAAGATCTAACCAAACATCTAAGAACTCACCCTGGTGAAAAACCTTTTCAATGCACAATATGTGATTATAAATGCAGCCGAAAACAGATCCTAGCCAATCACGTAAGAACTCACACTGGTGAAAAACCTTTTCAGTGCACAATGTGTGATTTCAAATCCAGTGTGAAACAGACTTTAACCAGACATTTGAGAATTCACTTTGGTGACAAAACTTTTCAGTGCACAATGTGTGATTATAAATGTAGTTGTAGTGACGACCTCTCTGCCCATGTAAGGACTCACAATGGTGAAACACCTTTTCAGTGTACAATGTGTGATTATAAATGTAGTTGTAGTGACGACCTCTCTGCCCATGTAAGGACTCACAATGGTGAAACACCTTTTCAGTGTACAATGTGTGATTATAAATGTAGTTGTAGTGACGACCTCTCTGCCCATGTAAGGACTCACAATGGTGAAACACCTTTTCAATGCATGATGTGTGATTTTAAGTCTAGTCGAAAGTGCAGTCTTTATAACCATATCAAATCTCATAATCGCGAGAAACCTTTTCACTGCACAATGTGTGATTTCAAAACCAGTGGGGAACGGTCTCTTTCCAGACATTTAAGAATTCACACTGGCCCGCTAACCTTTCAGTGCACAACTTGTGAATATAAATGCAGTCTAAAACAGGCGCTAACCACACACATAAGAAGTCACACTGGTGAGAAACCTTTTAAGTGCACAATATGTGATTTTAAATGTAGTCAGAAGGGAGGGCTCACTGTCCATGTAAGATCTCACACTGGTGAAAAACCTTATCAGTGCACGATGTGTGATTATAGGTGTAGTCGAAAGGGCAGTCTTGATTACCATATCAAATCTCATACTTGCGAGAAACCCTTTCACTGCACAATGTGTGATTTCAAATCCAGTGGGAAACAGTCTCTTACAAGACATTTAAGAATTCACACTGGTCCGAACACCTTCCAGTGCACAATTTGTGATTATAAATGTAGTCAAAAATATATCCTTACCAATCATTTAAGAAGTCACACTGGTGAAAAACCTTTTCAGTGCACAATGTGTAGCTTTAAATGTAGTCAGAGGGGCAGTCTTTCTGTCCATTTAAGAACTCACACTGGTGAGAAACCTTTTCACTGCACACTGTGTAATTTTAAGACCATTGCAAAGCAGAATCTAACCAAACATATCAGAGGTCATACTGGTGAGAAACCTTTCCAGTGTACAATATGTGACTTTAAATGTAGCATGAAGGCCAATCTTTCTTCACATCTAAGGTCTCATACTGATGAGAAACGTTTTCATTGTACAATATGTGACTTTAAATGCAAGCACAAGTCCAACCTTACCAACCATATAAGAACCCATACTGGCGAGAAACCTTTTCAGTGCAGATTTTGTAATTTCAAATGCATTCAGAAGGGCAGCCTGTCTTCCCACTTAAAATGTCATACTGATGAGAAACCGGTTTAGGGCACAGTTTCTGGCCGAAAAAGTAGTCTTAAAATGATCTAAAGAATTCACACTGGTTAGAAATCGTTCCACTGCATTCCCTTTGTTTTAGAAAAGAGCCACAAGAGCTATTTGAAAATTTATACGAGCGATATTTTCACTGCTGAAACACAAACTACCCATTCACATGAGAACTGGCGAGAAACCTTTTCAGTGCACTGTGTTTGAATGTAATAGGATGTCCAACCTTACTTATCATATACAATTCATTTGACATAAATTTTCTATAAATCTCTTTTGATTTTACAAATATGACTTTGTTTTTTCCTTTGACCTAACACTAAACATATTATAAGCTATCCAATCTTACTTGTCTCCGTGTTATTTAAGTGAAGAAGGTTTTCCCTATGCACGTGTGTTTCAGTGTTAGTAAATATGTATAAGTAAATATACATATGAACACTAAAACATATGGGCACTGTGAAAATCTTCTCGACTTGCCTGTATTGTGAGACTTTTTGTACCAGTTGGAAGACCCTTCGGCTATCGTCGCTCGCTACCGGTCGGCTCTGATTTCACGTACGTAAATCCCCGAAGTTTCCGAGTGTTTTTGTACCTTGATGACATCGAGTAATGTGTACAGGTTAAGTTAATATCTACGTTTCCCTGTGCTACCAATATTGACCACAACCCCTAACAATGAATGCTCGGGAAAACAGGATCTTTTAAAACACGTTAAAACCTATCTGGGCGATGTACATGTACATTTTCAGTGCACAATATGTAATTTTAAATGTCAACCTTATTTTCCATATGGAATCTCATCCCTGTGAGAACCCTTTTATTGCACAGTATGTAACTATAAATGCAGGGGGAAACAGGCTCTATCCTAGTATGATTTCTACTGGAGATAAACCTTGTAACTGTAACGTGTGACTATAATTGCTAGGTGAAACGTGATCTAGCCAAACATGTAAGAACTTGTAGTGGTTAGAAACCATTTTAGTGCACTATATTTGACCTATGATCTGTCAGAAAAACGGATTTTTTTAAGATTAATTGATTGATTGTTTGGTGTTTTACGCCGCGCTTAAGACTATTTCACTTATATGGCGGCGTTGCCAGTTTTATTGTGGGAAGAAACCGGGCTCTTTGCCCGGAGGAAACCCACGACCTTCCGTTGGTGACTGGCAACCATCCCACATAGGTTTGTTCGAGTGAAAACCCAGTCAGAAAATTTTCCAATTTTTATGGCTCCGCAAAGCGAAAGCAGAGCCATTATGTTTTCGGGTCTTCCGTCCGTCCGTTCGTTCGTTCGTTCGTCCGTCCGTCTTTCCATCCTTGTCCGCACAATAACTCATGAATGATTCATCCGGTCAACTTCAAACTTGGGGTGTGTGTCATGATATGACATATTATTTTTTTTTTTTAAAGCAGTTTATATGTGAATGATGTAAGTGGGTTGGTCACCAGGATGAGTTCCTTGAGTTCCGTCCCTAAAACCCGACTTGCGGTTACCAATTAGTGAAATATTAAATTTGACGTTAAACAATAATCAAATAAATGTTTCATGATTGATAGGTTTATTACATGCATTTCCTTTTGATCCTATTTTGAGTCACACGTAATTTAAATGCTATGTTAAATGTGATTGAATAATATGGTAATATGATGTGATTGGTAGGATTATAATGAAGTAATTTTGTTTTTGTCTGTTTACATTATTACCACTAAATCTTACCATGAATTTAACCAATATGATTGTTTTCTAGGTTAATTATTCCGCCAGTACTGCATGTCAAGCGACACCAGTCACTCAGCATGTATTTTCAGGCGCGCTTCAGGAAAATTGCTCGTGCGGCCAGGCTCGTGCAAGATTTTTTTATGCACGTTTTTCAACCCTTGCAGGAAACAGCCTATGGGTATGAAAATGTTGTTTTTTGGTGAGAAGTGAGTTTTTTGTTTTCAGAGTGAGACGTGGAAAGTCTCGGTACATGTGTATGTAAAAAGTGTGTATTCAGCTCTGGAGAGCATTGCCAAAGTGGTGATCTTGTGTTATTGCGTTATCAAGTGTGGAAGTGTTATTCAGCTCTGGAGAGCATTACCAAAGTGGTGATCGTGTTTTACTGTGTGTTTTCAAGTGTGGAATTTGTGTTTTGTGCTTTTCGGTTATTCTTTGGAGTGGAAATAAAATGGAAGTGCGTCGAGGTGCCGCGGTAACTATATAACGGCTTATATTACTTCATTTTCAGTGAGCGTAACAGCTTTCTTTTAACCCTTAATTCAAAGTAAGCTCAAACTGTCAAAATTATCTATTCTTTTTCTTATACGTTTGACGGGTATATTTCGTTGTTCTATGTTTTGCTATCGTATATTGTTTTTTTGTGTGTAAATATATATGTTTAAATTGATCAGGCGTTTGTGTTGTTTGATGGTAAGCGTTTCCCATTGGAGGTACAACATTAAGGTTGACCTATCCATGACATTTGGTGGCGGCGGTGGGATTCCACACTAAATATAAACTTTACGGGAATGCTGTCCATCATTCAAACACAAATGCAAAAACTAATTATTTGAAAATTATTAACAAACCATTACAATTATGGCTACAAAAGAGCTAGTTGAGTCTGGGAAAGAAATGGGCTTAGAGGGTAGCGAATTGAAAACTTGGGTTGAGGAACAACAACATATTGCAAGAGATCTTAGAGTAATGGAAAGGGAACTGGAAAAAGATAAATTAGAAAGAATTAAACATGAAAGTGAATTAGAAGCTATGAAAAAGTCAATTTTCGATGAATCTCAGAAATTTAGTAGTACTAAACATGACGTCACTGGTTCTAAAGCAAGTGTCCCTAAATTACCTCACTTTGACGACAATAAAGATGACATTGATGCCTACCTAAATCGTTTTGAAAGATTTGCTAAAAGTCAAAATTGGCCCCCTGATAACTGGTGCATGAATCTCTCAGCTTTATTGTCTGGAAAAGCACTTGAAGTGTACTCACGAATATCCGAGGCGGACTCTCTTAATTACGAAACTTTAAAAAGTGCATTGTTAAAAAGATATCAGTTGACCGATGAGGGATTTCGGAAAAGATTCAGAGAATGTACGCCAGAAGTGAGTGAAACATCCGGGCAATTTGCCACACGTCTTGAAAATTACCTTGAAAGATGGATGAGCTTAAGTAGAACTGAAAAAACTTATAACCGCATCAAAGATCTTATTCTAAGAGAACAATTTCTAACAACATGTAATCATGATTTGGCCGTTTATCTAAGAGAGAGAACTCCTAGGACTATTGTTGAAATGAGTGAATTAGCAGACGTACCTTGAAGCACATGGCTTTACATTCAGGGGACAACACATGAGAACTAATCAAAGAAAGAATAAACAAAACAACGAACTGATAAAGAGAGACGACACAAAGCGTTGTTTTAAGTGTGGCAGTCAAACACATTTAATAAATGATTGTCCCAATAACAACAAAGGGCAATATGCAGAGAGAAACTTAAGAGGTTATGATTACAGTCAAAATCACTATTCAGGTCGAAGACAGGGACAAGGTGTTGGTTATGTCGGTCAATTATGTGATCAACAAAGATACTATGAACTTGAAACCACTAACATTAATAATTTCAATAAAAACAATGAGCCGTCAGAATTTGGTAGTTTCCTGTTGGCAGAAAATATGCCAGTATCAGTTGGTGAGGTAAACGGCAAATCAGTTAGTGTGTTAAGAGACACTGGTTGTTCAGGTGTGGTTATCAAAAATTCTTTCGTGAATGGAAATGATATGACTGGAAAATTTCAAAAATGTATGATGTTAGATGGTACGATTATTGAAGCCCCATTGGCAAAAATAAATATTAACTCGCCATATTTCATTGGATGTGTTGAAGCTCTTTGTTTACAGAAACCCCTCTATGACGTCATTGTTGGAAACATACCTGGAGCGAGGGACCCTGGAAATCCGGATACAACTTGGAACTCTTCAGAGGTATCGAAAGGATGCGCAGTCCAAACACGGTCACAAAAGGCGAGCGAAGGTAAAGGCTTACAACCTCTTAAAGTACCTACACCAATTGACAATGTATCCGCTGAGGATTTTTTAAAGGCACAACAAAACGATAATAATTTGAATTCAGTGAAAAAACTGGCAAAAACTAGAGAAATACTTACCTACAGAAATGGTGCTGAAAGCTACTTTGACCACGACAAAGGTCTGTTGTATCGTTTGTATCGGTCACCTGATGGAACATTGTCAAAACAATTGGTGGTCCCGCAAATCTTTAAGAATAAAGTAATGAAAATTGCTCACGAATCTGTTCTTGGAGGCCATCTTGGAATAAGCAAAACTTTAAGCAAAATCTACTCATGTTTTTTTTGGCCTGGCTTGAATAGCGACGTAAAGGAACACTGTAGCTCGTGTTCGTTATGTCAAAAGACTTTTCCCAAAGGCCGTGTAACTAAAGTACCTCTTCAAAACTTACCTTTGATTGATGTGCCCTTTCAGCGGGTCGCGGTCGACATTGTTGGCCCTTTGTACCCATCCACAGATCGGGGCAATCGGTTTATACTAACATATATGGACTACGCAACACGTTACCCCGAAGCCAAAGCGTTGCCTAGTATTGAAACTGAACGTGTAGCGGAAGCCTTGGTCGAATTCTATTCAAGGTTGGGCATACCGGAGTCTATACTCTCCGATCAAGGTACACAGTTTTTATCTAATATTATGAAAGAAGTTAATCGCCTTCTCTCTATTCAGCAGATGGTAACGACTCCCTACCACCCTTCGTGTAACGGACTTATTGAACGATTTAATGGGACTTTAAAATCTATGTTAAAGAAAATGTGTGCTGAGAGACCGAGGGATTTGGACCGATACCTTCATCCATTGTTGTTTGCCTACAGAGAAACCCCGCACACAACTTTGGGATTTTCACCCTTTGAACTTTTATATGGCCGAACAGCACGTGGTCCTATGCAAATACTCAAAGAGCTATGGACTGATAATATAACGGATACTGAAATAAAATCTACTTACCAGTATGTTCTTGACTTAAAGGAACGTCTCCAAACTACCTGTGAAATGGCACAAAATGAACTGAAACAAAATCAAAGGCAACACAAAATATATTATGACAGAAAAGCTAAACCTAGAATGCTTCAACCAGGAGACAAAGTATTAGTTCTCCTGCCCACTGACTCTCACAAACTCTTGATGCAGTGGAAAGGCCCCTACAAAGTCATTCAACGAGTTCGGCTTAATGATTACAAGATACAGATAGGAAACCGGGTTAAAACATTACATGTCAACCTTCTGAAAAAATTCAAAATAAGAGAAGAGGCAAAAGAGGCTTGTGTGTTTTTACAAGCTGCAGCAGCGGTCATTGAAGATGAAGCTGAATCAGAACAATTTAACATTGAACTACCGTCGTTCCAGGCTAAAGAAACCCACGAAGATGTTCGATTTGGTGAAACCCTGGTAAGTGACCAAAGAGAGAAATTGAAAGATACACTTAAACATTTTTCTGATATATTTACAGATGTTCCAGGTAGAACAACTATCGGAGAACACAAAATCAACCTTATCACGGATACCCCTGTTCGACAAAGACCTTACCCAACGCCATTTGCTTTACAAGAAACCATAAATAAAGAGGTCGTCGATATGCTGAAGATGGGTATTGTTGAACGCTCCATGTCTCCATACAGTTCACCAATTGTACTTGTAAAAAAGCCAGATGGAACCAACAGGTTTTGTGTGGATTTTCGGAGGCTGAATAAGGTAACCGTTTTTGACAGCGAACCTATGCCGCAACCAGAGGCTATTTTCGCTAAACTTGCCAACAAAACCTTTTTATCGAAGATTGATCTTTCCAAAGGTTACTGGCAGTTGGGACTGGAAGAGTCATCCAAAGAAAAAACTGCTTTTCAGACCCCCAATGGTCTTTTCCAATTTACTGTAATGCCCTTTGGACTGATTAATTCTGCTGCTTCGTTTAACAGGGCCGTCCGACAGGTGTTGGAAGGTGTTGATGACTGTGATGCTTTTGTTGACGATATATTGATACATACCACAAATTGGGTAAAACATGTGGAGGTGTTAAAAACGGTATTTGAAAGGCTACGGGAAAATAACCTCCATGCTAGACCCACTAAATGTTACTTCGGGTTCAAATCTTTAGATTACCTTGGTTTTGTGGTCGGTGACGGAGAAATGAAACCCCAACATGCTAAAGTGGAGGCCGTTGTAAGTGCAGAAAGGCCAAAAACCAAAAAACAGGTGCGTTCTTTTTTGGGACTTGCGGGGTACTATCGCCGGTTTGTTCCAAATTTTAGCACCATTGCGTTGCCCCTTACTGACTTGACGAAGAAAGGGGGTCCAAATCAAGTAATCTGGGGTCCAGAGCAGGACTTAGCATTCAAGTCATTGAAACAAATATTAATAAAGAGTCCAATTCTTCGCCTACCTGATCTTAGCAAACCATTTATTCTCAGGACAGATGCCTCGGCCACTGGAATAGGTGCGGTTCTTTTACAAGAGTACGATGGTCAAACATTTCCAGTTGTATATTTAAGTAAGAAACTTTTGGAAAGAGAGAGAAGATATTCAGTTGTTGAACGGGAATGTCTGGCTGTAGTGTGGGGCATTCAAAGGCTTCAACAGTACCTGTATGGGCAAGAATTCATACTGCAAACTGATCACAGACCGTTGATATATTTAAATAAAAGCAAAGGTACCAATGCTAGAATTATGAGATGGGCATTAATATTGCAAACTTTTCGTTTTGTGGTTCAGGCAATTCCTGGCAAAGATAATGTCGGGGCAGATTACTTGTCTAGAAGCAGTGACGTCTAAATTTCACATAAAATTATTGAATTACGTCATAAGTCTCTTTGTAACAAAATCACCTTATGTCTTCAGTGGGGGCGTAATGTCATGATATGACATATTATTTATTTTTTTTTAAAGCAGTTTATATGTGAATGATGTAAGTGGGTTGGTCACCAGGATGAGTTCCTTGAGTTCCGTCCCTAAAACCCGACTTGCGGTTACCAATTAGTGAAATATTAAATTTGACGTTAAACAATAATCAAATAAATGTTTCATGATTGATAGGTTTATTACATGCATTTCCTTTTGATCCTATTTTGAGTCACACGTAATTTAAATGCTATGTTAAATGTGATTGAATAATATGGTAATATGATGTGATTGGTAGGATTATAATGAAGTAATTTTGTTTTTGTCTGTTTACATTATTACCACTAAATCTTACCATGAATTTAACCAATATGATTGTTTTCTAGGTTAATTATTCCGCCAGTACTGCATGTCAAGCGACACCAGTCACTCAGCATGTATTTTCAGGCGCGCTTCAGGAAAATTGCTCGTGCGGCCAGGCTCGTGCGAGATTTTTTTTATGCACGTTTTTCAACCCATGCAGGAAACAGCCTATGGGTATGAAAATGTTGTTTTTTGGTGAGAAGTGAGTTTTTTGTTTTCAGAGTGAGACGTGGAAAGTCTCGGTACATGTGTATGTAAAAAGTGTGTATTCAGCTCTGGAGAGCATTGCCAAAGTGGTGATCTTGTGTTATTGCGTTATCAAGTGTGGAAGTGTTATTCAGCTCTGGAGAGCATTACCAAAGTGGTGATCGTGTTTTACTGTGTGTTTTCAAGTGTGGAATTTGTGTTTTGTGCTTTTCGGTTATTCTTTGGAGTGGAAATAAAATGGAAGTGCGTCGAGGTGCCGCGGTAACTATATAACGGCTTATATTACTTCATTTTCAGTGAGCGTAACAGCTTTCTTTTGACCCTTAATTCAAAGTAAGCTCAAACTGTCAAAATTATCTATTCTTTTTCTTATACGTTTGACGGGTATATTTCGTTGTTCTATGTTTTGCTATCGTATATTGTTTTTTTTGTGTGTAAATATATATGTTTAAATTGATCAGGCGTTTGTGTTGTTTGATGGTAAGCGTTTCCCATTGGAGGTACAACATTAAGGTTGACCTATCCATGACAGTGTGCCTTGACATCGGGCAGAGGACGGTTGGGATTGATTTTGCAGCAATGTGCGCAATCCAATATGGCCGCTATCCGTCATATTGGATTATGAGCATGATTTTCTTGTCCGGGCAATAACTTGTGGATGATTCATCCGATGAACTTTAAACTCGGGGTGTGCCTTGACATTGGTGAGAGGATGGATGGGATTGATTTTCAGCAATGTGCACACTCCAATATGGCCGTTCGTCTGTTCGTTCGTCCGTCCGCCCGTTTTTCCATCCTTGTCCGTACAATAACTCATGAATGATTCATCCGATCAACTTCAAACTTGGGGTGTGCCTTGACATCGGGCAGAGAACGGTTGGGATTGATTTTCAGCAATGTGCGCAATCCAATATGACCGCTATCCGTCATATTGGATTATGAGCATGATTTTCTTGTCCGGGCAATAACTTGTGGATGATTCATCCGATGAACTTCAAACTTGGGATGTGCCTTAACATTGGTGAGAGGATGGATGGGATTGATTTTCAGCAATGTAAGCAGTCCAATATGGCCGTTCGTCTGTCTTTCCATCCTTGTCCGTACAATAACTCATGAATGATTCATCCGATCAACTTCAAACTTGGGGTGTGCCTTGACATCGGACAGAGGACGGTTGGGATTGGTTTTCAGCAATGTGCGCAATCCAATATGGCCGCTATCCGTTATATTGGATTATGAGCATGATTTTCTTGTCCGGGCAATAACTTGTGGATGATTCATCCGATGAACTTTAAACTAGGGGTGTGCCTTGACATTGGCGAGAGGATGGATGGGATTGATTTTCAGCAATGTGCGCACTCCAATATGGCCGTTCGTCTGTTCGTTCGTCCGTCCGCCCGTTTTTCCATCCTTGTCCGTACAATAACTCATGAATGATTCATCCGATCAACTTCAAACTTGGGGTGTGCCTTGACATCGGGCAGAGGACGGTTGGGATTGATTTTCAGCAATGTGCACAATCCAATATGGCCGCTATCCGTTATATTGGATTATGAGCATGATTTTCTTGTCCGGGCAATAACTTGTGGATGATTCATCCGATGAACCTCAAACTTGAGGTGTGCCTTGACATCTGGCAGAGGACCGTTGGGGTTGATTTTCAGCAATGTGCGCAATACAATATGGCCGCTATTCATCATAATGGATTATGAGCATGATTTTCTTGTCCGGGCAATAACTTGTGGATGATTCATCCGACTATCGGCCATATTAGATTATCAGCATGACTTTCTTGTCTGGGCAATAACTCATGAATGATTCATCCGGTCAACTTCAAACTTTGGGTGTGTCTTGACATCGGTGAGAGGACGGTTGGGATTGATTTTCAGCAATGTGCGCAATCTAATACGGCCGCTATCCGTCATATTGGATTATGAGCATGATTTTCTTGTCCGGGCCATAGCTTGTGCATGATTGATCCGATTAACTTCAAACTTGGGGTGTGCCTTGACATTATTGAGACCCCATGATTTCGTCGGTCGGTGCAGACTTTTCAGGAGGGTGCTTAACTTTATTCTTTGTGTATATATGAAGACAGTCTTATTTAAGAAACACTGTATATATAGTAAAATTAGTAAGACATAAGTTATTTATCACATTTATATGGTTCATACTTTGCAAGACAGAATGGATTTGAGACTTTTGCGAAATTTGTATTTGGATGGGTTACAACTATCTGAATGATGTAGTCATGTGTTGTCTCACCTGGGGCTGTTTCTCAAAGCATTTACTACCGACGTATAAGCAAAGAGAGTAGATTGACAAGTGTGGTCACTTCGTCCGCGCCATGTTGAATTTGAACAATTTCAATTTAATTCAATTTTATTGTACTTGGCACTTTAACAAAGCAGAGTACAAACAACAAAAAGTGTAACAATCATAACTTGGAAATATTTACAATGGTAACTAAAGTACCCCCCTGACACGGACACGATTCGATTATTAGGAACCTCCTTTCTGTAGGTGGCGCCGAACAGTTGAATTGGGTACAGTCGGAACACCCTTCCGCTAGCGGGCCAGAAAACATGCTGGCAATGCTGATTGGACGAAGTGACCACTCTTGTCAATCTACTCTCTTTGGTACGTCCAACGCAAGGTCTAATTGTCATGGCAACATATACCTTCAACATTACTACGACCAGACGCAAAGTAACGACGGGTGTACGGTAAGTGTGTCTAGAAACAGGCCCCAGTTACAAGGCGCGATGATGCTATAATGCCAGTAACCCAAAGTGAAATAGTCGGAACGTAGGTTTTCATTTAAGGTTTTTTGCTGATAACAAGTCAGTTATTGAGTGGCTTCCCGAGGGTATGGAAGATATAGAGTTTCTTCCTTACTCGAGGGAGCCATTCAATAACGCGCTTGTATCATGGTATTAGTGACTGACGTTGTCAATCAACTAGCACGTGGGCAGAGAGTGGGCGGGGCTTAAGCGTTGAATAACTTCCCGATTTTGGAAGTTGTTGTATGGCTCTCTTAACTGGGTAACAGAGTATAAACACGTGCTAGTTGATTGACAACGTAAATCACTAATACCATGATACAAGCGCGTTATTGAATGGCTAACGTCTATCACAGAATTTCATTTTGGCCAAAACTTCCCGATTTGTTAGAGTTATTGAATGGCTTCCCGAGGGTATGGAATCAACTAGCCAAATGAAATTCTGTGATAGACGTTAGCCATTCAATAACGCGCTTGTATCATGGTATTAGTGATTGTCGTTGCCAATCAACTAGCACGTGTTTACTCTCTGATACCCAATAACGCGCTTGTATCATGGTATTAGTGATTGACGTTGCCAATCAACTAGCACGTGTTTACTCTCTGATACCCAGTCAAGAGAGCCATACAACAACTTCCATTCGACCAACCTCTCAAAATATATTCCATACCCTCGGGAAGCCATTCAATAACTCTAACTTGTTTAGCCAAAACTTTGACCATACTCAATAGCTATTGAGTAGGCCTATGGTCAAAGTTTTCGCTAGTGCATGTTTCAGAGGTCACACTCTTGGCAAACTACACGTATGTACAAGAAAGTTTTAATTTGTTACATTTCTTTAACCTACGTGCTACTCACTGGCTGTCTGTACAATGTATCATTCGCATGGAACATTGTTGGGAAATTACAACTTTACTCTCTGATACCCAGTCAAAAGAGCCATACAACAACTTCCAAAATCGGGAAGTTATTCAACGCATTTAAGCCCCGCCCACTCTCTGTCCATTGGGTATCGGATAATTTGTCGAGGACTGCTCATAAAAAAAGAAAAACGCCGCGACCATCATACAGAACTACTTAAACAACATTTTTAAGATTGGTATCAACGCAAAGCTATTATTAAGATCTTATCTTCATCTCTCCCTGAGGGTGATGAGTGCCAACCGTTAAAAATCTTGAGTTACTAACGAAACTTTTTTTTATTTTTCTTGAACACAGCGGGATTAAAAGCCGATCCGTCGATGGAAGGATTTTGTTTGACTGAGATACTCAACCGTCTGGGACAACGAGGCTTTATTCCTGCCAAAATTTACATACATTCTGGTCAAATTATCTGCTTAATACCGCTTCCCTTTTTTGTGAACGGGGCCTCCGTGGCTCAGTAGGTAGAACGTTGGACGCTCAATCCAAACAGCCTTCCACCAATGGTTCGCGGCTTCGAATCCCACTCAGATGAAATTTTTTTTAAAATTTCCGATTGGGTTGTCACTCGAGCGACCTATGTGGGATGGTTGCCAGTTACCACCGGAAGGTCGTGGGTTTCCTCCGGGCATAGAGCCCGGTTTCCTCCCAACAATGAAAATCTTGAGCCCGGCGTAAAAACCAAACAATCAATCAATAAAACTTATATTCGTAAGTATATAAAACAACTGAATAGTTACCCTTTTATATTACGTTGAACATTACTGAATCAAAACTACAGGACTTGATTGTGAAGCGTAATTGGTGTGTACTATAGAGTCTAGATTGATTGGTGTTTTACACCGCACTCAAGATTCCTTTATATGGCGGCGTTGCCAGGTTTAGTGACGGAGGAAACAGGGCTCATTGCCCGGAGGAAACTCACGACCTTCAGTGAGTACCTGGCAACTCTTCCACAAACGGCTACGGACTGAAAAATCCTCTGAGAAATGCGCTTTCAGAGTGTAGACCACAGCGCATATCCACGGCCACAGAATTCCTGACTTTCTCAGACAGATTCAATCAAATGGATATTCAGTTGATATTTCCAAATACATATATCTACTTTGAATTGAATTGAATTATTTATTAACCAAATAGAAATCATACAGGTTATTACACACAAAAATATATTGGCGGGAATAAAACCCCGGGGGGCTTGTTCTATCCCAAGATATAAAATAAAGTATTTTGATGGCAGAAGAATGGTGGTAACAATATGGACAAGTTTACACAATATTTACAAGATACAACCAGCACTGAACACAATGACTACACATAATAAAGCTCTTGAAGTAGATAACTACGCATATTCCTTTTAAAACGTGACATTGAAAGAGTAGATTTCACAGGAAATGGTAGTTTGTGCCATATGGAATAAGAGAAGTAAATAAGATGAGTATATTTTCAACACGTATAGAATACATTCACAAAGCCAAAGTTTCGGGTATATCCCCCCCCCCCATTCGTGGGACATGGGTAGGGTGGGCATCTCTGTTATTACCAATAAAGGCCACAATAATAAAAGGGTGGGGGGGGGATATGGGTTGCTTAGTTAGGGAACACTTAAACCAAATAAAATTGACAAATTTCAAATCGATCGCCGTATCTGGAAGCGTTGCTAGGTATTGGTCTAAGGTTTCCTTCCCCACTAAACCTGGCAACACCGCCATATAAGAGAAAAAAATTTGAGTGAGGCGTAAAACAATAAAAATAGTAGACTGTGCACTGAAAAGTGTTCTAGCATGTCTGGCAAGATCCTGTTTTTTCTGACATTTATTGTAAGGGGTTGGGGCCAGTTTTGGTACCACAGGGAAATGTAGATCATGACCCTTCACCATACAGCTAGAAAGTCTCATAAAACTAGATAGATACCTTGTAGCTTATCATATTTCACGAGTTCGATAATAAAAACGAAGTCATACTTAAATTAAAGAGATTTATACAAACTAAATACTGCACATCAACACAGATTTTAGACCAATGTCAGTATAAATAATGACAATAACTTAGTGAACTCAAAATTATTAAAAAACAAAGACAAAGAAAAATGCCATGGTGACCTAACTATGGTTGATCAACCAGTATATCTAAGGCAAGTTGGATGGAAATTTTATATGGAAATTAACGGACATCACACTACATTCCAAATAACAGTTAAAGCGTTGCTTAGCAGTTTGAATAAGATCCTGTTTTCTGAAAGATGTGAAGTCACACATTGTGCACTAAATTTTATTCCATTAAAGGGAATTTTACATGTACATGTCCTATTGGATCTGGTTTTCTACTGCATTCAAAATTATAAGGACAGAAAAGTAGCCCCTCCACTTAAAATTACACTTTGTGCACATTTTCTTCACCAGTGTGAGTTCTTACATGTTTCATTAGATCACGTTTTTGACGACATTTATAGTCACACATTGTGCACTGAAAATCTTTCTCAACAGTATGAGTTTGTACATGTTTTGCTAGATGAGCTTTTCGAATGCATTTATAGTCACAAATTGAGCAGTGAAAAGGTTTCTCTCCAGTATGAGATTTTATATGGAAAGTAAGGTTGGCCTTCACACTACATTTATAGTTACACAGTGTGCAGTGGAAAGGTTTTTCACCAGTGTGAGTTCTTACATGTCTTGTTAGATTATGTTTTGAATTGCATTTATAGTCACACATTGTACAGTGAAAAGGTTTCTCAGTAGTATGAGTTCTTATATGCTTAGTTAGGCTCCACCTCAAACGGCTTTTATAATTACACATTGTGCACTTAAAAGGTTTTTCACCACTGTGATTTCTTATGTGGTTGGTGAAATGCTGTTTTCGACTACTTTTGAAGTCACACATTGTACAATGAAAAGGTTTCTCACCAGTATGAAATCTTGTATGAATAGTTAGGTTGCTCTTTTGACTACATTTAAAATTGCACATTGTACATTGAAACGGTTTCTCACCAGTATGAGTTCGTATATGTTGAGTTAAGTTGGTCTTTTTCCTGCATTTATAGTCACACATTGTGCACTGAAAATGTTTCTCACCAGTATGAGTTCTTATGTGGTTTGTTAGGTTGCCCTTCAACTTGCATTTATAGTCACACATTGTGCAGTGAAAAGGTTTCTCAGTAGTATGAGTTCTTATATGGGTAGTAAGGTTGTTCTTCTGCTTGCATCTATAGTCACACATTGTGCAGTGAAAAGGTTTTTCACCAGTGTGAGTTCTTGTGTGGATAGTTAGGCTGGCCTTCTGCTTGCATTTATAGTCACACATTGAACACTGAAAAGGTTTCTCACCGGTGTGAGTTCTTGTGTGGATAGTTAGGCTGGCCTTCTGCTTGCATTTATAGTCACACATTGAACACTGAAAAGGTTTCTCACCGGTGTGAGTTCTTGTGTGGATAGTTAGGCTGGCCTTCTGCTTGCATTTAAAATTGCACATTGAACACTGAAAAGGTTTATCACCGGTGTGAGTTCTTATATGGGTAGTAAGGTTGTTCTTCTGCTTGCATCTATAGTCACACATTGTGCATTGAAACCAGTTATTTTCAGAATGGGTCTTAAAGTGACCGACAGAGGCTTGATTACTCCCAGTGGCAAAATCTGGGGACTCAATTCCTGAACAGTTTACACTTAATTCCAACCCTGAAATCTGGTTCTTGTTTGTGTTCTCCAAATCACTTGGTACCTGAAACCCATGTTTATCAATGTTGTGAGCCAATAAGTGTGTTTCAGATACTAACTTCAATTCTGGACATTGTGCACAACTGGGGAGTTCTGTACCTGAAATTGACAGAAACAAAAATGTTAAAATCTCCAAAAATATTTTGTGTTGAAATAGGCTTTAAATGCTGACAGAATAGTCAGAAAAGATAAAGGTAAAAGTCATTTTTTTTAGTATCGTTCAGTACATGATAGCCTTAGCAATGATGGAGACAACACAGGTTTAGTACAAGGTGTCACACATAAAACATGGCCTCAGCAATGATGGAGACAACACAGTTTCAGTACAAGGTGTTACACATAAAACATGGCCTCAGCAATGATGTAGACAACACAGTTTCAGTACAAGGTGTTACACATAAAACATGGCCTCAGCAATGATGGAGACAACACAGTTTCAGTACAAGGTGTTACACATAAAACATGGCCTCAGCAATAATGGAGACAACACAGTTTCAGTACAAGGTGTCACACATAAAACATGGCCTCAGCAATGATGGAGACAACACAGTTTCAGTACAAGGTGTTACACATAAAACATGGCCTCAGCAATGATGGAGACAACACAGTTTCAGTACAAGGTATTACACATAAAACATGGCCTCAGCAATGATGTAGACAACACAGTTTCAGTACAAGGTGTCACACATAAAACATGGTCTCAGCAATGATGGAGACAACACAGTTTCAGTACAAGGTGTCACACATAAAACATGGTCTCAGCAATGATGGAGACAACACAATTTCAGTACAAGGTGTTACACATAAAACATGGCCTCAGCAATGATGGAGACAACACAGTTTCAGTACAAGGTGTTACACATAAAACATGGTCTCAACAATGATGGAGGCAAACCAGGTTCAGAACAAGGTGTCACCCACAGAACATGGACTCAGCAATGATGGAGACAAACCAGGTTCAGAACAAGGTGTCACCCACAAAACATGGCCTCAGCAATGATGGAGACAAACCAGGTTCAGAACAAGGTGTCACCCACAAAACATGGCCTCAGCAATGATGGAGAAAAACCAGGTTCAGTACAAGGTGTCACCCACAAAACATGGCCTCAGCAATGATGGAGACAAACCAGGTTCAGTACAAGGTGTCACCCACAAAACATGGCCTCAGCAATGATGGAGACAAACCAGGTTCAGTACAAGGTGTCACCCACGAAACATGGTCTCAGCAATGATGGAGACAAACCAGGTTCAGAACAAGGTGTCACACAAAACATGGTCTCAGCAATGATGGAGACAAACCAGGTTCAGAACAAGGTGTCACACACAAAACATGGTCTCAGCAATGATGGAGACAAATCAGGTTCAGAACAAGGTGTCACACAAAACATGGTCTCAGCAATGATGGAGACAAACCAGGTTCAGAATAAGGTGTCACCCACAAAACATGGTCTCAGCAATGATGGAGGCAAACCAGGTTCAGAACAAGGTGTCACACAAAACATGGTCTCAGCAATGATGAAGACAAACCAGGTTCAGAACAAGGTGTCACACACAAAACATGGTCTCAGCAATGATGGAGACAAATCAGGTTCAGAACAAGGTGTCACACATAAAACATGGTCTCAGCAGAGATGGAGACAACCAGGTTCAGTACAAGGTGTCACACATAAAACATGGCCTCAGCAATGATGGAGACAACACAGTTTCAGTACAAGGTGTTACACATAAAACATGGTCTCAACAATGATGGAGGCAAACCAGGTTCAGCACAAGGTGTCACACATAAAACATGGTCTCAGCAATGATGGAGACAACCAGGTTCAGTACAAGGTGTTACACACAAAACATGGTCTCAGCAATGATGGAGACAACCAGGTTCAGTACAAGGTGTTACACATAAAACATGGTCTTAGCAATGATGGAGACAATCAGGTTCAGTACAAGGTGTTACACACAAAACATGGTCTCAGCAATGATGGAGACAAATCAGGTTCAGTACAAGGTGTTACACACAAAACATGGTCTCAGCAATGATGGAGACAATCAGGTTCAGTACAAGGTGTTACACACAAAACATGGTCTCAGCAATGATGGAGACAATCAGGTTCAGAACAAGGTGTCACCCACAAAACATGGACTCAGCAATGATGGACACTAACCAGGATCAGAACAAGGTGTCACATACAAAACAAGGCTTCAGCAATGATGGAGACAAACCAGGTTCAGAACAAGGTGTCACACACAATACATGGACTCAGCAATGATGGGCACTAACCAGGATCAGAACAAGGTGTTACATACAAAACATGGACTCAGCAATAATCGAGACAAACCAGGATCGGAACAAGGTGTCACACACAAAACATGGACTCAGCAATGATGGAGACAATCAGGTTCTTTACAAGGTGTCACACACAAAACATGGACTCCACAATGATGGAGACAATCAGGTTCTTTACAAGGTGTCACACACAAAACATGGACTCAGCAATGATGGAGACAATCAGGTTCTTTACAAGGTGTCACACACAAAACATGGACTCCACAATGATGGACACTAACCAGGATCAGAACAAGGTGTCACACACAAAACATGGACTCAGCAATGATGGAGACAAACCAGGATCGGAACAAGGTGTCACACAAAACATGGACTCAGCAATGATGGACACTAACCAGGATCAGAACAAGGTGTGACACACAAAATATGGACTCAGCAATGATAGACACTAACCAGGATCAGAACCAGGTGTCACCCACAAAACATGGACTCAGCAATGATGGACACTAACCAGGATCAGAACAAGGTGTCACACACAAAACATGGTCTCAGCAATGATGGAGACAATCAGGTTCAGAACAAGGTGTTACACATAAAACATGGACTCAGCAATGATGGAGACAAACCAGGATCTGAACAAGGTGTCACCCACAAAACATGGACTCAGCAATGATGGACACTAACCAGGATCAGAACAAGGTGTCACATACAAAAACAGGCTTCAGCAATGATGGAGACAAACCAGGTTCAGAACAAGGTGTCACACACAATACATGGACTCAGCAATGATGGGCACTAACCAGGATCAGAACAAGGTGTTACATACAAAACATGGACTCAGCAATAATCGAGACAAACCAGGATCGGAACAAGGTGTCACACACAAAACATGGACTCAGCAATGATGGAGACAATCAGGTTCTTTACAAGGTGTCACACACAAAACATGGACTCCACAATGATGGACACTAACCAGGATCAGAACAAGGTGTCACACACAAAAAATGGACTCAGCAATAATCGGGACAAACCAGGATCGGAACAAGGTGTCACACACTAAACATGGACTCAGCAATGATGGAGACAATCAGGTTCTTTACAAGGTGTCACACACAAAACATGGACTCAGCAATGATGGAGACAATCAGGTTCTTTACAAGGTGTCACACACAAAACATGGACTCCACAATGATGGACACTAACCAGGATCAGAACAAGGTGTCACACACAAAACATGGACTCAGCAATGATGGACATTAACCAGGATCAGAACAAGGTGTTACACACAAAACATGGACTCAGCAATGATGGACACTAACCAGGATCAGAACAAGGTGTCACACACAAAACATGGACTCAGCAATGATGGACACTAACCAGGATCAGAACAAGGTGTCACACACAAAACATGGACTCAGCAATGATGGACACTAACCAGGATCAGAACAAGGTGTCACACACAAAACATGGACTCAGCAATGATGGACACTAACCAGGATCAGAACAAGGTGTCACACACAAAACATGGACTCAGCAATGATGGAGACAAACCAGGATCGGAACAAGGTGACACACAAAACATGGACTCAGCAATGATGGACACTAACCAGGATCAGAACAAGGTGTCACACACAAAACATGGACTCAGCAATGATGGAGACAAACCAGGATCAGAACAAGGTGTCACACACAAAACATGGACTCAGCAATGATGGACACTAACCAGGTTCAGAACAAGGTGTCACACACAAAACATGGACTCAGCAATGATGGACACTAACCAGGATCAGAACAAGGTGTTACATACAAAACATGGACTCAGCAATAATCGAGACAAACCAGGATCCGGACAAAGTGTCACACACAAAACATGGACTCAGCAATGATGGAGACAATCAGGTTCTTTACAAGGTGTCACACACAAAACATGGACTCCACAATGATGGGCACTAACCAGGATCAGAAAAAGGTGTCACACACAAAACATGGACCCAGCAATGATGGAGACAATCAGGTTCTTTACAAGGTGTCACACACAAAACATGGACTCAGCAATAATCGAGACAAACCAGGATCGGAACAAGGTGTCACACACCAAACATGGCCTCAGCAATGATGAAGACAAATCAGGTTCAGTACAAGGTGTCACACACAAAACATGGACTCAGCAATGATGGAGACAATCAGGTTCTTTACAAGGTGTCACACACAAAACATGGATTCAGCAATGATGGAGACAATCAGGTTCTTTACAAGGTGTCACACACAAAACATGGACTCCACAATGATGGACACTAACCAGGATCAGAACAAGGTGTCACACACAAAAAATGGACTCAGCAATAATCGAGACAAACCAGGATCGGAACAAGGTGTCACACACAAAACATGGACTCAGCAATGATGGAGACAATCAGGTTCTTTACAAGGTGTCACACACAAAACATGGACTCCACAATGATGGACACTAACCAGGATCAGAACAAGGTGACACACACAAAACATGGACTCAGCAATGATGGAGACAAACCAGGATCGGAACAAGGTGTCACACAAAACATGGACCCAGCAATGATGGAGACAATCAGGTTCTTTACAAGGTGTCACACACAAAACATGGACTCAGCAATAATCGAGACAAACCAGGATCGGAACAAGGTGTCACACACCAAACATGGCCTCAGCAATGATGAAGACAAATCAGGTTCAGTACAAGGTGTCACACACAAAACATGGACTCAGCAATGATGGAGACAATCAGGTTCTTTACAAGGTGTCACACACAAAACATGGATTCAGCAATGATGGAGACAATCAGGTTCTTTACAAGGTGTCACACACAAAACATGGACTCCACAATGATGGACACTAACCAGGATCAGAACAAGGTGTCACACACAAAACATGGACTCAGCAATGATGGACACTAACCAGGATCAGAACAAGGTGTCACACACAAAACATGGACTCAGCAATGATGGAGACAATCAGGTTCTTTCCAAGGTGTCACACACAAAACATGGACTCCACAATGATGGACACTAACCAGGATCAGAACAAGGTGTCACACACAAAACATATCCTCAGCAATGATGGAGACAAATCAGGATTAGAACAAGGTGTCGCCCACAAAACATATCCTCAGCAATGATGGACACTAACCAGGATCAGAACAAGGTGTCACACACAAAACATGGACTCAGCAATGATGGACACTAACCAGGATCAGAACAAGGTGTCACACACAAAACATGGACTCAGCAATGATGGACATTAACCAGGATCAGAACCAGGTGTCACCCACAAAACATGGACTCGGCAATGATGGACACTAACCAGGTTCAGAACAAGGTGTCACACACAAAACATGGACTCAGCAATGATGGAGACAAATCAGGTTCAAAACAAGGTGTCACATACAAAACATGGTCTCAGCAATGATGGAGACAACCAGGTTCAGTACAAGGTGCCACACACAAAACATGGCCTCAGCAATGATGGAGACAAATCAGGTTCAGAACAAGGTGTCACACACGAAACATGGTCTCAGCAATGATGGAGACAAATCAGGTTCAGAACAAGGTGTCACACACAAAACATGGCCTCAGCAATGATGGAGACAAATCAGGTTCAGAACAAGGTGTCACACACAAACCATGGACTCGGCAATGATGGAGACTAACCAGGATCAGAACAAGGTGTGACACACAAAATATGGACTCAGCAATGATGGACACTAACCAGGATCAGAACAAGGTGTCACACACAAAACATGGACTCAGCAATGATGGAGACAAACCAGGATCGGAACAAGGTGACACACAAAACATGGACTCAGCAATGATGGACACTAACCAGGATCAGAACAAGGTGTCACACACAAAACATGGACTCAGCAATGATGGAGACAAACCAGGATCAGAACAAGGTGTCACACACAAAACATGGACTCAGCAATGATGGACACTAACCAGGTTCAGAACAAGGTGTCACACACAAAACATGGACTCAGCAATGATGGACACTAACCAGGATCAGAACAAGGTGTCACACACAAAACATGGACTCAGCAATGATGGACACTAACCAGGATCGGAACAAGGTGTTACATACAAAACATGGACTCAGCAATGATGGACACTAACCAGGATCAGAACAAGGTGTTACATACAAAACATGGACTCAGCAATAATCGAGACAAACCAGGATCCGGACAAGGTGTCACACACAAAACATGGACTCAGCAATGATGGAGACAATCAGGTTCTTTACAAGGTGTCACACACAAAACATGGACTCCACAATGATGGGCACTAACCAGGATCAGAAAAAGGTGTCACACACAAAACATGGACCCAGCAATGATGGAGACAATCAGGTTCTTTACAAGGTGTCACACACAAAACATGGACTCCACAATGATGGACACTAACCAGGATCAGAACAAGGTGTCACACACAAAACATGGACTCAGCAATGATGGACACTAACCAGGATCAGAACAAGGTGTCACACACAAAACATGGACTCAGCAATGATGGAGACAATCAGGTTCTTTCCAAGGTGTCACACACAAAACATGGACTCCACAATGATGGACACTAACCAGGATCAGAACAAGGTGTCACACACAAAACATATCCTCAGCAATGATGGAGACAAATCAGGATTAGAACAAGGTGTCGCCCACAAAACATATCCTCAGCAATGATGGACACTAACCAGGATCAGAACAAGGTGTCACACACAAAACATGGACTCAGCAATGATGGACACTAACCAGGATCAGAACAAGGTGTCACACACAAAACATGGACTCAGCAATGATGGACATTAACCAGGATCAGAACCAGGTGTCACCCACAAAACATGGACTCGGCAATGATGGACACTAACCAGGTTCAGAACAAGGTGTCACACACAAAACATGGACTCAGCAATGATGGAGACAAATCAGGTTCAAAACAAGGTGTCACATACAAAACATGGTCTCAGCAATGATGGAGACAACCAGGTTCAGTACAAGGTGCCACACACAAAACATGGCCTCAGCAATGATGGAGACAAATCAGGTTCAGAACAAGGTGTCACACACGAAACATGGTCTCAGCAATGATGGAGACAAATCAGGTTCAGAACAAGGTGTCACACACAAAACATGGCCTCAGCAATGATGGAGACAAATCAGGTTCAGAACAAGGTGTCACACACAAACCATGGACTCGGCAATGATGGAGACTAACCAGGATCAGAACAAGGTGTGACACACAAAATATGGACTCAGCAATGATGGACACTAACCAGGATCAGAACAAGGTGTCACACACAAAACATGGACTCAGCAATGATGGAGACAAACCAGGATCGGAACAAGGTGACACACAAAACATGGACTCAGCAATGATGGACACTAACCAGGATCAGAACAAGGTGTCACACACAAAACATGGACTCAGCAATGATGGAGACAAACCAGGATCAGAACAAGGTGTCACACACAAAACATGGACTCAGCAATGATGGACACTAACCAGGTTCAGAACAAGGTGTCACACACAAAACATGGACTCAGCAATGATGGACACTAACCAGGATCAGAACAAGGTGTCACACACAAAACATGGACTCAGCAATGATGGACACTAACCAGGATCGGAACAAGGTGTTACATACAAAACATGGACTCAGCAATGATGGACACTAACCAGGATCAGAACAAGGTGTTACATACAAAACATGGACTCAGCAATAATCGAGACAAACCAGGATCCGGACAAGGTGTCACACACAAAACATGGACTCAGCAATGATGGAGACAATCAGGTTCTTTACAAGGTGTCACACACAAAACATGGACTCCACAATGATGGGCACTAACCAGGATCAGAAAAAGGTGTCACACACAAAACATGGACCCAGCAATGATGGAGACAATCAGGTTCTTTACAAGGTGTCACACACAAAACATGGACTCAGCAATAATCGAGACAAACCAGGATCGGAACAAGGTGTCACACACCAAACATGGCCTCAGCAATGATGAAGACAAATCAGGTTCAGTACAAGGTGTCACACACAAAACATGGACTCAGCAATGATGGACACTAACCAGGATCAGAACAAGGTGTGACACACAAAATATGGACTCAGCAATGATAGACACTTACCAGGATCAGAACCAGGTGTCACCCACAAAACATGGACTCAGCAATGATGGACACTAACCAGGATCAGAACAAGGTGTCACACACAAAACATGGACTCAGCAATGATGGACACTAACCAGGATCAGAACAAGGTGTCACACACAAAACATGGACTCAGCAATGATGGACACTAACCAGGTTCAGAACAAGGTGTCACACACAAAACATGGACTCAGCAATAATCGAGACAAACCAGGATCGGAACAAGGTGTCACACACCAAACATGGCCTCAGCAATGATGAAGACAAATCAGGTTCAGTACAAGGTGTCACACACAAAACATGGACTCAGCAATGATGGACACTAACCAGGATCAGAACAAGGTGTGACACACAAAATATGGACTCAGCAATGATAGACACTTACCAGGATCAGAACCAGGTGTCACCCACAAAACATGGACTCAGCAATGATGGACACTAACCAGGATCAGAACAAGGTGTCACACACAAAACATGGACTCAGCAATGATGGAGACAAACCAGGATCGGAACAATCTGTCACACACAAAACATGGACTCAGCAATGATGGACACTAACCAGGATCAGAACAAGGTGTGACACACAAAACATGGACTCAGCAATGATGGAGACAAACCAGGATCGGAACAATCTGTCACACACAAAACATGGACTCAGCAATGATGGACACTAACCAGGATCAGAACAAGGTGTCACACACAAAACATGGACTCAGCAATGATGGACACTAACCAGGATCAGAACAAGGTGTCACACACAAAACATGGACTCCACAATGATGGACACTAACCAGGATCAGAACAAGGTGTCACACACAAAACATATCCTCAGCAATGATGGAGACAAATCAGGATTAGAACAAGGTGTCGCCCACAAAACATATCCTCAGCAATGATGGACACTAACCAGGATCAGAACAAGGTGTCACACACAAAACATGGACTCAGCAATGATGGACACTAACCAGGATCAGAACAAGGTGTTACACACAAAACATAGACTCAGCAATGATGGACACTAACCAGGATCAGAACAAGGTGTCACACACAAAACATGGACTCAGCAATGATGGACACTAACCAGGATCAGAACCAGGTGTCACCCACAAAACATGGACTCGGCAATGATGGACACTAACCAGGTTCAGAACAAGGTGTCACACACAAAACATGGACTCAGCAATGATGGAGACAAATCAGGTTCAAAACAAGGTGTCACATACAAAACATGGACTCAGCAATGATGGAGACTAACCAGGTTCAGCACAAGGTGTCGCACATAAAACATGGTCTCAGCAATGATGGAGACAACCAGGTTCAGTACAAGGTGCCACACACAAAACATGGCCTCAGCAATGATGGAGACAAATCAGGTTCAGAACAAGGTGTCACACACGAAACATGGTCTCAGCAATGATGGAGACAAATCAGGTTCAGAACAAGGTGTCACACACAAAACATGGCCTCAGCAATGATGGAGACAAATCAGGTTCAGAACAAGGTGTCACACACAAACCATGGACTCGGCAATGATGGACACTAACCAGGATCAGAACAAGGTGTCACACACAAAACATGGCCTCAGCAATGATGAAGACAAATCAGGTTTAGTACAAGGTGTCACACACAAAACATGGCCTCAGCAATGATGGAGACAATCAGGTTCAGTACAAGGTGTCACACACAAAACATGGACTCAGCAATGATGGAGACAATCAGGTTCTTTACAAGAAGTCACACACAAAACATGGACTCCTCAATGATGGACACTAACCAGGATCAGAACAAGGTGTCACACACAAAACATGGACTCAGCAATGATGGAGACAATCAGGTTCTTTACAAGGTGTCACACACAAAACATGGACTCAGCAATAATCGAGACAAACCAGGATCGGAACAAGGTGTCACACACCAAACATGGCCTCAGCAATGATGAAGACAAATCAGGTTTAGTACAAGGTGTCACACACAAAACATGGCCTCAGCAATGATGGAGACAATCAGGTTCAGTACAAGGTGTCACACACAAAACATGGACTCAGCAATGATGGAGACAATCAGGTTCTTTACAAGGTGTCACACACAAAACATGGACTCCACAATGATGGACACTAACCAGGATCAGAACAAGGTGTCACACACAAAACATGGACTCAGCAATGATGGAGACAATCAGGTTCTTTACAAGGTGTCACACACAAAACATGGACTCCACAATGGTGGACACTAACCAGGATCAGAACAAGGTGTCACACACAAAACATGGACTCAGCAATGATTGAGACAAATCAGGATTAGAACAAGGTGTTACACACAAAACATGGACTCCACAATGGTGGACACTTACCAGGACCAGAACAAGGTGTGACACACAAAACATGGACTCAGCAATGATGGAGACAAACCAGGATTAGAACAAGGTGTTACACACAAAACATGGACTCCACAATGGTGGACAATTACCAGGATCAGAACAAGGTGTCACCCACAAAACATGGACTCCACAATGGTGGACACTAACCAGGATCAGAACAAGGTGTTACACACAAAACATAGACTCAGCAATGATGGACACTAACCAGGATCAGAACAAGGTGTTACACACAAAACATGGACTCAGCAATGATGGACACAAACCAGGATCAGAACAAGGTGTCACACACAAAACATGGACTCAGCAATGGTGGACACTTACCAGGACCAGAACAAGGTGTCATACACAAAACATGGACTCAGCAATGATGGACACTAACCAGGATCCGAACAAGGTGTCACACACAAAACATGGACTCAGCAATGATGGAGACAAACCAGGATCTGAACAAGGTGTTACACACAAAACATAGACTCAGCAATGATGGAGACAAATCAGGTTCAGAACAAGGTGTCGCACATAAAACATGGCCTCAGCAATGCTGGAGACAAATCAGGTTCAGAACAAGGTGTCACACACAAAACATGGCCTCAGCAATGATGGAGACAAATCAAGTTCAGAACAAGGTGTCACACACAAAACATGGTCTCAGCAATGATGGAGACAAATCAGGTTCAGAACAAGGTGTCACACACAAAACATGGTCTCAGCAATGATGGAGACAAATCAGGTTCAGAACAAGGTGTCACACACAAAACATGGCCTCAGCAATGATGGAGACAAATCAGGTTCAGAACAAGGTGTCACACACAAAACATGGTCTCAGCAATGATGGAGACAAATCAGGTTCAGAACAAGGTGTCACACACAAAACATGGTCTCAGCAATGATGGAGACAAACCAGGTTCAATGCAAGGTGTCACACACAAAACAGGTTTAGTCAAAAATTGATTTGTCAAATTAGTTGACGTCAATATAGCCTATGGGTTAGTCATACATGTGTATCAACAAAGACTTAAGAAAAACAAGAAAAAAAAATTACTCACCTTGACATGTTTTGACCTCAGGAATTTTGCTTGTTGTTTTGCTGCCAGCTATATTTTCGTTAATAGAGGCCTGTCCCAGACCAACAAGCTGACAAAGAAAAAATAGATAAAAAACATGAAACATCTAATACACAGTCAAACACACCTTAATGGCAGGGACTATTTGGTATTTTTCTAGAAATATTCAATTTAAATCTTTCAATGGCATTTAGAAGTTGGAAGGTTACAATAAGGTGAAGAATTACTTATGGATAACAACTTCTTGGTTGTTATCCATAAGTAATTCTTTACCTTATTCAATCAAGACTACAATAAACAGAGAGTAAAAGGGAGTTGGTCATGAATGATTTCTGCATGCCTTAAGCAAGGATATGTGAGTCACCAACGGCCCCCATTATTCTGCATTTTAGTGGCAGTTGTGACTTTAAAAAAATAGGTGAGTAGTTGTACGATGAAAAGCATTACCTGACACAATCCCCTCTGATTGTAAGTCTGGTTGTCAGTATCAGGGTACGTAAGATTTGTTGCTGAGCAACAACTGGATATATCCATGCTTGGTTCTTGTTTTATTTCCTCTTCATAATACAGTTCATTTTTCTCATTAGCAATACCAGGCTGGTTATCAGATCTTTTTCCCCAGGCAAGAGCACAAAATGGAATACTTGTTCCGGATTCATCCAGTTCAATTTTTACTTCAACAGGAGAGCTGAATTTTGAATCCTCTGACATATCCATCCTTAACTTGTTTGTGTCAGCTCGTGGTCTTTCTATTTTGATCGTGGGAAAAACTATCTCCTAGAAAACATTTGTCCTTGAGCCTTTGGTTGTTTGTGCTGTGACTGTATATTATGTCAAATATCCCTATAATGCCATCCTAAAAAAAGAAAAGAGCTGTGAAATTACTTAGGCCCCTATATTAGAAACAGTTTTGAGTAGCCTACCGGTACTGAAAATGTTTATGAAAACACTAAGGAAATTCTCCGGTAGTCCCTAGGCCTACGTTAAGATCTCCGCTAATTCAAGGACCAGTGATGTGAAAATAACGAATTATTACATTGCTATTTGCCACATTTGGTCTATAAAAACAACAACAGCGATCGTTCAATAGGATTATCTGATCGCTCACTCCAGGAGGTAAGACTCTCAACGAAAAAAGTTGAATTTTAAGTGTACTTTTGTTAATGTTTTTCTGACCCTTGAATTTTTTAGAGTACTTGAACTAGCGGAGATCTTACAGTATTTCAAATAAGAAGATCAAATTTGAAACCTATCACAGAAAGATGAAAAATTAAAAGGGATTGAAATTTAAACAACAACAGCAACGCAGAATGTATTGTAGAAAACAATATTCTGACCGTCACATTATCAGCGGCTAACCAGCTAAAGTACGTTCACACTATACAACGAATTCGGATCGAGGTACGAACCGGATTTCGGACAGGTCAGCGTATTCGGTGTGTTGTGTTCACACTGCAACGAATAATCGGCCGATTCTATCAAGTCAGTTCATATCCACACAACAACAACACAACTCAACAACAGTTGAGAGCGGTTTGGAAGATGAGATTCGTTTGCTTGAATTTTTGAGGAAAAGAGACAACTGTTGTCATAATCCTTCAGAAATCATGCGAAAATGTATTTAACTCCATCTCTACACGAAACCGCTCGATAGTTTAATCTCCAAACCACTATGTAGGTCACTGTAATTTTGATTGCCATGTTTTTCACAGGTCGATTCTGATTGGCCAAAGAGGAAAACCGTGGACGAATTTGATCCCGGACCGAATAAAATGGCTATTCTTGCTTTCCGAATCCGGTGTCCGTAGCGAATTCGGATCAAGCCAGTGTGAACAAATGTACTGATAAACATTGAAGCCCTTTTAGTACGGAAATCGTTTCGGACCCCGAACCGAATTCGGAGTATAGTGTGAACGTACCTTAACGCTACCTACCGAGTAGGCCTACCGGAGCCACGCAGAATGTGAATTGTGTTAAACAAATAAAGTCCTAACGAAGCCAAACAAGCAGGTGGGTAATTTACGCGTTGAGCCCAAACAAACGAGCTAAAAGCTAGAAAACATCTACATAGTGAACAGGACAACAGATCAAGAGCAAAACAACAGAAGGATGAACGATAGAATATCGATCACTAGTAAAATCTATCAAGGAAAAATGTTTACTCGCGACAACAATGTCTATTGGCTATTGCGCCAAAGGGTCATCCACGTTGAAGCATACAAATCGAAAAAGTTTTAAAAAGAAAATACGTTTAGTAGGCCTATTACAAAATTTGTATTTCAAAAAGTAGTCTTCCAGCGAAAAGAACAAGAAAAAAATATTCTATATATTCCGGCAAAACATGAATTCATACAATATAAAAAATGTTTGTGACTACATGTATCTACAACCCTAAAACCTACGTTGGGCCAACTTTAGCAGACCGAGGCTTAGCCAACCATGCATACACGCTGGCCTACACAATTACCAGAGGGGACTTCGTCCTGTTTGTCAGTCGATCTTGCGTCTGTATAATTCTTGTCCAGCTATAATTAAATACATACAATGCGAGGGCAGTGCACTGTGGCCGACTTTGCTTACCAATAGCCGACTTTGATCTACCACTTGTCAAATGAAGATCTCAGACTAAATAAAAAAATATAAAATTCCTGAGTGGATTTTTCACACGGTTGCCGTCTGTGGAACAGTTGCCAGATACTTGCCGAAGGTCGGGGGTTTACTCCTGGCAATTAAACCTACTTTAAATAAAATGTATGTATTTTTATATTTTTGATTTTAATAATAGCGAAAAGTAAAGACAGCGTAATGCATGAAAAACTGTTTTCGTATCATTGTTATACATTGTATATATGGTTTTATGCTTGAAAACGGTACTAGAATCTGAACCAAAACGTCGCTTTACAAATAAACAGAAGTTGCAATCCATAAACCTATTGAGTTAATATTGTTACCTCAACTTCTAAATGCCTCTTAAAGAATTGTATATGGTTGTTTTTCAAGCACAAACAACAACCAAAATAACAATCACGTGTGATTAGAGAATCATGACTTGGCCGACCATGCCAACCAAAAACTGATGCTGGAACAACATTTGCAGGCCGACAATAAGCCAACCATGACTTGGCCACCATGCCAACCAAAAACCAACGTCGGACAAACGTTGGCAGGCCCACGATTAGCTAATCCTGATCTGACCGACCGTGCCAACCAAAAACCAACGTTGGCAGGCCGACGATTAGCCAACTACGACCTGACCGACCGTACCAACGAAAAACCAGCGTTGTGCCAACGTTGGCAGGCAGACGATTAGCCAACTATGACCTGACCGACCGTGCCAACGCAAAACCAGCGTTGGTAGGCCAACCAATAGCCACCCATAATCTGGCCAACCTTGCCAGCCAAAAACCAACGTTGGCAGGCCAACCATTAGCGAACCATGACATGGCCGACCATGTCAACGTTCGGCCAACGTTGGCTTTCCGTTAGCTGGCCAACCGCGACCATTAGCCAACCATGCCATCCAAAGGCCAACGTTGGCCCAACGCCAGTGTGTTATCTGTAATTGCTATAGATTTCGTCGGTGATACAGTCAGTTGTTTGATTTGTGATTTCTGTTTGGTCAAAGAGTTTACCAGAGTGTTTACAAGATTTTATTTTGTGGATATACTAGTGTGATTCCAGAATTTTATTCTGTGGGTTTATATTTTGCGGTCATCGGATCTATACTGCTATACCTGTTAACTTTTTCGGATTACACTTTTCTTTATCGGAACTGTCAGCTCTTAGTTTGTAAAAATAAGTCATTTTGATATATGTTTTGCCCTGTGTGTATAATATTTGCCTGTAAATACGTTACTCTGTTGTTTCAATATAAATCAAAATCTGTACATCAAATCTGATGGTCTGTTTGTCACTGCTTTTATTAGTATTTTGTCTCGTAACAGTCTATAATTAAATTCTGTTTGCTCGAAGAAATTTAATGATGTTGGTTTTGAAACTGAAAGCCGGCTGACCATTTTGCTTCGTGTACCAGATGATGTGGCTGATCTTTCCCAAGCAGTTTCACCAGCCTGTCGCTTGTCTACCCCCGAGAGCGCACCGAGAATACAATATAATATCAGGGACCATTACCCCGGTATTTCTTACATATTCTTAAGCCTTGTTTTTCGTCGAATGACTGGTCGATTGATTGATATATTACGCCGCACTCAAGATTATTTCACTTATATGGCGGCCTTGCCAGGTTTAGTTGCAACTTTTCCACACACGGCGACCGAGTGAAAAAAACACTCAGAAATTTGTCAATTTCTATTTGGGCTGAGCGTTGTTCGAACCCGCGCCGCATCGATGGAATGTCCGTGTGGGACTGAAGGAGAATCACTATAGCCCACTGGACTACCGAGGCCCCCCCTCGAACGACAGACTTGCTTAATGCGACGTTGTCGGTGTTTTCCTCGAGCGTTAAAATTCAGCGGTCATCTGTGTACAGATATCGGCACACCTCCTGTTCTTTGAATGTCTAACTCTGCCGGGATTATTTTTATGTGTTGGATATTTTCAAGCAATTACTTAACGTGCAATTTTGAGGGTGACATTACGAAAAACTTTATTTGCATTGTTTGGGGAAAATAGCCATTAATATTGAAATTCTGTTTTAACGCAAAAATATCACAATTTTGTGCATATAAACAAACCTGTTAGTAAAAAATTAATGTCGGTTTAAATCATCTTGTCTAAAATACCCAGCCATGGAGACAATTTTCTTGTGTTATAAAGAGGCATATCATTTAGACGGTTATACCCAATCATAAGTTGTTATACTAAACCATAACAGTTACTCTTTCATTAGGTTGACGACAGTCAGGAGTTAGGCCTTAGTCATTCAAAATATATTGATGTTGTACAGGCAATATACTTTGTCATAAAGAGTTTGGATATTTTCAACTACCAGCCAGTATGAGTTCGGATTTGATAGATAGGAAAAGCTGATCTTGGTGACCACCATAAAAACACTACCAGAAAGTGAGGCTGCTTGTAAACGGATCGCAAACTTGATATGTGAAATTTATTTCCTCAGTTGGTGGCTGGCTGAACAAAGTTTCTTCGGTTAAAAGTGGCTGTTATCTGAAAACTCCAAACCAACTTTCCTAAATGAGGCCTCTCATTAATGCTACTTACCCGGAGCTACATGTAGGCCTATTTGTACTTACACACAGGTCAGTCAGTGATGTTGTTTGTTTGAGTCCTGTACACCATTTAAAAATCCAAAACGATTGTACACATGTTACTAAGATGCATTTAGTGTTTGTTTACAAATCAAAAGATAATGTATATTTGTCAAAAATAGCCCGTGAAAAGTGAAGAATGGGCGACGTATCCACTCGTCTGATGAGTAAACATTTAAACATGACGAAAGTCAGTTGTTTTGTACAACACGAGCTTTCGACACCTGTGCCGGTGTCTGACGACGACGACGTGGTGATGTCTTAATGTTTTTATCATTAGTGTGGAATGCACGTTTAAAGAGAGTTTCAAACATTTCTTATGACGAAAGTCAGTTTAAAAATTAATGACAAACTAGAGATTAAGTGATTGCACGCAATCACTGGAGATGGCTCCGCGAAGGAGGGGAACTGATTGACAAGGGTATTAGAACCGGCAGTGTGGTTTGAGAGGTGACATAAAGAAGAAATTAAACAATAAAGGTTGATGTATGATATTCTTGGCATTAATTACTTTAAAAGATGGCTACCAGAAAAGATGGCTGAAAACTTATAACAAATAATGCCTTATCACAAGTTTACTCCCGATAAAATATTGCTCATAATCTAATATGCTTCGTGGCAGCCATATTGTATTGGGCACATGGCTGAAAATTGATCCCAATCGCCCTTTCCTCAATGTCAAAGCACACCTCAGGTTTGATATTGGATTGCGCCGATTGCTGAAAATCAATCCCAACCGTCCTCTGCCCGATGTCAAGGCACACCCCAAGTTTGAAGTTCATCGGATGAATCATCCACAAGTTATTGCCCGGACAAGAAAATCATGTTCATAATCCAATATGACGGATAGCGGCCATATTGGATTGCGCACATGGCTGAAAATCAATCCCAACCGTTCTCTGTTCGATGTCAAGGCACAATCCAAGTTTGAAGTTGATCGGATGAATCATTCATGAGTTATTGTACAGACAAGGATGGAAAGACGGACAGACGAACTGCCATATTGGATTGCGCACATTGCTGAAAATCAATCCCAATCGTCCTCTGCCCGATGTCAAGGCACACCCCAAGTTTGAAGTTCATCGGATGAACCATCCACAAGTTATTGCCCGGACAAGAAAATCATGCTCATAATCCAATATGACGGATAGCGGCCATATTGGATTGCGCACATTGCTGAAAATCAATCCCAACCGTCCTCTGCCCGATGTCAAGGCACACCCCAAGTTTGAAGTTCATCGGATGAATTATTCATGAGTTATTGTACGGACAAGGATGGAAGGACGGACAGACGAACGGCCAACGAGCATGATATATGATCTTGTCAAACCTAATCTAATATTTAGACAGGCCACGTGGCGCTGATGGCAATTATTAAGGACTTTGATACAAAAGGTGATCTTTTCTACAAAGTTTCACTGATGATATTACATTAGTATAATAAACTTCTGCAACGAAAAGGTTTCTTGTATCATGGTTGCGGCGTTTTTCTTTTGATGAGTAGTCCTTGACAAATCCGATACCCAGTGGACAGAGAGTGGGCGGGGCTTAAGCATTGAATAACTTCCCGATTTGTTAGAGTTATTGAATGGCTTCCCGAGGGTATGGAATATATTTGAGAGGTTGGACTTCGAGTGCGAACGCACGAGCTAGCCACACCTCTCAGAATTTCTTTCATACTCGAGGGAGTCATTCAATAACGTGCTTCTATCATGGTATTAGTGATTAACCTTTTCAATCAACCAACACGTGTTTACTCTCTGATACCCAGTCAACAGAGCCATACAACAACTTCCAAAATCGGGAAGTTATTCAACGCTTAAGCCCCGCCCTGTCTCTGTCCACTGGGTATCGGATTTGTCGAGGACTGCTCGTTTGTATAGGATTTAATTGATATAAAATTTATTTGGTATGACAGCATTCATGACACAATTAAATGTGCACTCAAACAGTTTATTTCAAGCAGGTGGTTTTGGTTATCAGGGTATATTTAAAGTTTGAGTTATTTATTCACCAAATAGAAATCATACATGTTATTATGGGTGGTAAAAGAAACTATGAGTAAATAACAAAATTTGATTAAGGGTTTAATACCGCCGTGGCGGTGTTTGTTGCGTCACCCGATACTGCTGAACGTTGGTTCGTACCAAGTCAAACCGCGAGAATGCGCAGCATTCGAGGGGTTTGACGAGGTGCGAACCAACGTTCAGCGGTATTGGGTGATGCAATAAACACCAAGACGAAGGTATTAAAGTCGATTCTACCCCGATAATTGAGAAAAATGAGGAAAAAGTGACCTGTTGATGATTGCCGTTCCTTTTCCCTCCCTCGGGACAGAGTGGGAACTTTTAACCAATCAACGATAAGCTTTGGTCACATGCAACGGTTGACCCAGATATTTTGAAGCAGAATGACATAATGTCACTATGGCTACCGCTTTGACAGGCTGGGTTGCTGACGACGCTATCGGGGGAAATGTTGTGAAATCAACCCTTTGATGACTGTATACGTTCATGACAGCCCAGTTTTCAATATAAAAGGACAGAATATAACCACACTCACAACATTATCAGGTTAAATCCTTCATTTTGTATAATAACAAGCAAAATATCACTTGTTCCGAGGGAGGTTAACCTACCAGCCGACGTTGCACTACAGACTCGATGTTGTTTGAAAAGTCATCTCTACTTAACATGTATATTTGCACACGGCACGCACATGCAGGAGGGGTAGAATAAGTATTTAACACTTCTAGTGGAAGAATGGAATACCTTTGAAAAATGGGAATTGTGTGTGATAATCTAGGAGAATTTGTTATTACACGAACACATTTCTTTTGAAGAGTTATTAAGGGTTTTAGATAACTTACATAGGTGTTTCCCCACACTAGATTACCATATGTTTACCTAGATAAGTACAGGAATCCGGGACGGACAGACGGACGGAAAACGGTATACCAATATACACTCGGTTTAAGAGCAAGAGTATAAAAATACTACTACATGTACAACTAACAATAATTGTAATGCTTTATTTTTTTAAAGAGGATTACAAACAGTCAGAGACTACTAAGTAGCTCTCCTCTATAACATAAAAGAAATTAAAGTACTTAAGATACATTAGCACATATTGGCTGACAAGCATTACATAATATAGAAATATAGTAAAACTATTCATAGCACTTTTTAAAAACAGATAACTGTCAACATGATGTCAAAAATAAAACAGTCTGTCAGAATGATGCCACAATAACCATATATATATATGAGAAGCACCCACATCTATATTGTTGCTAATATGTATGTACATATAGAGTGAACAATTATTACCTACTGGGGTAATCAATTAAGTTTAGAAGCACAAGCTGTAATGTATTAATAGTGAGATGTCTCATTTCTCAAACCAGCAATTTTATCAAACTTTATTAAACACTGGGAATCTAACGGATTCATCAATATACTTAAAGACGACATCAAACAGGGATTTTTTATGGGTTAGGGTTAAATACTTACTACCATGGATTAAGATGTCCAATATTAAGATGTCCAATTATATGAACATATAATAATAATAATAATACCACTACTAATAATAAACCCAATAATAATAATAATACCAATACTAATAATAAAACCAATAATAATAATATCAATACTAATAATAAACCCAATAATAATACCAATACTAATAATAAAACCAATAATAATAATAATACCAATACTAATAATAAACCCAATAATAATAATAATACCAATACTAATAATAAAACCAATAATAATAATAATACCACTACTAATAATAAACCCAATAATAATAATAATACCAATACTAATAATAAACCCAATAATAATAATAATACCAATACTAATAATAAAACCAATAATAATAATAATACCACTACTAATAATAAACCCAATAATAATAATAATACCAATACTAATAATAAAACCAATAATAATAATAATATCAATACTAATAATAAAACCAATAATAATGATAATAATACCACTACTAATAATAATACCAGTACTAATTATAATACCACTACTAATAATAATACCACTACTAATAATAATACCAATACTAATAATACCACGCGCTTTAAGAGCAAGCGTATAAAAATATTACTACTAATAATAATATCACTATTAATAATAATACCAATAGGTTTTTCAGTTCTCATTGATATGAGTTTTCATGTGCCTGGTAAAGCTATTCTTCTGACATTTATAGTCACAAATTTTACATTAAAAGGGTTTCTTGTCCGTATGTTCTTGCGTGCCTTAGTTAAAGGTAGGCTAACCTTCTGTTTACATTTATAGTCACATTGTGCAAAGTAAAAGGTTTTTCAGTTCTCATCGATATGAGTTTTAAGGTGGCTGGCATAGCTATACTTCTGACAACATTTATGGCCACACACTGGGCACTGAAAGGGTTCTTCGCCAGTACGGTTTCTAATGTGACAATCTAGGTCGCTCTTTTGACTACATTTAAAGTCACACAGTGTGCAGCGAAAACGCTTATGAGTTTTAATCTGACGATCTAGGTTTCTCCTTTGGCTACACTTAAAATCACACACTGTGCAGTAAAAATGTTTCTTATGCCCAGTATGGCTTCTGCCCTTCCGGTTACATTTTGTATATTCAAATGTCTTTTTACTGCTATGGGCTCGCATGTGCTTGACTTGATCAAACCTGGATTTACAAGTATAGTCACAAACGGTACACTGAAGATCGGTATTGCTTTTCGCCTTCGTTTCATGCAAATTAACTTCTGAAAATAAAAAATAAACAATGAATTTTTAGGTATTCCCATGAACCGGATTCCAAGTAAATATTTGAGGAATTAGAGCTTAATTAGACAAAGTTTTTGACAAACTAGTGAGGGAAAAAAAATCCTGTTTTCTATTTATGTTTGATCAATTCTTTGAAAATGTTAGTGTTCACTGTTTGATGCTATCGAAGTATCCTGGGCTGGGTTGTTTAAAAGTACATTAGGCTGAAGTCAGTTCTGTCCGGTAACAATTTATTGTTTGTTCGATGTTTTACACTATTTAGACCATTTCTCTTATATCGCGGAGTTGTCAGTTTTATTGTGGCAGGAAACCGGGCTCTATGCCCGGAGGAAACCCATGATTTTCGGTGGTAACTGGCAGCTAGTCGCATAACCAAGAAACTCAATTGTTACGTTACAAAGTTAAACCTGGTTTAAGCACAATACATTTTTGATTGATTGGTGTTTTACGCTGCGCTCACACTTATATGGCGGCGTTGCCAGTTTTATTGTGGCAGGAAACCGGGCTCTATGCCCGGAGGAAACCCATGATTTTCGGTGGTAACTGGCAGCTAGTCGCATAACCAAGAAACTCAATTGTTACGTTACAAAGTTAAACCTGGTTTAAGCACAATACATTTTTGATTGATTGGTGTTTTACGCTGCGCTCACACTTATATGGCAGCGTTGCCAGTTTTATTGTGGGAGGAAACCGGGCTCTATGCCTGGAAGAAACCCACAACCTTCTGGTGGTAACTGGCAAACATCCCATACATTTTGGAACAACTAGCCAAAGGAGATTATCTCACTTGTGAAGGATGTACAGGTCAGGATTATAGGAGGTGAAACCAAGTTCAAAGTTATGATTAATTGATCAATGTTTTACGACGCACATGTTTTACGTTTTCACATTCTCCGCAGCTATGTCATTATGGAATATGCCATACAATTGGATTGACCAATCATTAGAAAACAATTTCAGCTTTTACACAACTTTTCAGAACAACCGATATCAATGCATTTATTTTGGTGTGCTCTTCTGAGAATTTGCTATGCTCTTGCCTTTTAATTTAAATAAGTATATCTCACCTAAAGAATTTGTCCTCTGTTGGAACTCAATTTCGGGGTTGCTGCAAGGTACACTAGTGTCCATATATGTCAATCCCTGTGCACTATCCACACTAGTAACAAGAGACCCCTGTGCACTAGTAACAAGAGACTCCTGTGCACTATTCACACTAGTAACAGATTCCAGTGCACTATTCACACTAGTAACAGATTCCAGTGCACTATTCACACTTGTAACAAGAGACCCCTGTGCACTATTCACACTTGTAACAAGAGATTCCAGTGCACTATTCACACTTGTAACAAGAGACCCCTGTGCACTATTCACACTAGTAACAGATTCCAGTGCACTATTCACACTAGTAACGGATTCCAGTGCACTATTCACACTTGTAACAAGAGACCCCTGTGCACTATTCACACTTGTAACAAGAGACCCCTGTGCACTATTCACACTTGTAACAAGAGATTCCAGTGCACTATTCACACTTGTAACAAGAGACCCCAGTGCACTATTCACACTTGTAACAAGAGACCCCAGTGCACTATTCACACTAGTAACAGATTCCAGTGCACTATTCACACCAGTAATAAGAGATCCCTGTGCACTATTCAAACTAAGGTCAATACATCCCTGTGCACTATTCAAACTAAGGTCAATACATCCTTGTGCACTATTTAAATTAAGGTCAATACATCCCTGTGCACTATTCAAACTTGTAAAGATGCACTGCGCTTTCTGGTCCATTTTTGCGGTACTCCAACAAATCACTGGTCTGAAAAAAAAAACAAGGCCGTTGAAATCTCTTTCCTTTTCTATATGAACGATTTTTCTGAAATAAAAAAGTATCAAACAATAAGATCTATCGCATTTTGGTCCTGATGACCCAGTCAAGTTATAAATCGTCCATAAGGGCTATGGGGCAATAATACTTAATCCAACTCAAAAACTTGTCAATATTTAGCCATCACTAGTCTACAGTGTATTTTGCCAATATTAAAGTGAAAGGCTAAACCCAAGTTCCACAGGGAAGAGTCGGAAGAAAAGCCCTTCTGGGCTTATGTTGTTCATTTTCTTGTAAACCGACTTTAAATAAAGTTTCTTGTATCTTGTAGGGGGTCACAATGTTGAAGAGATAGGCCATCACTGAGCGACCCATGTGATACCTGCTATTCTTTACCCAAATTAAAAAGAACATTCAAAACAAGAAATTAGATAAGTTTATATAAGATTTATAACATTGGCCACAGTTCGCAGTATGCATAGCAGTAACTTGATCAAAATTATCTAAAAATAAACTATGTTGTCAGGTTGTATGACAGTCAACTTACTCCTGACAATTGTATAATAAATGTTTCGATGTTGTACGTAGGGTAGCGTGCAATTTATAAATGATTGGCACCGAATACATCATGGCCGCCTACATGGTTGAGCCATGTCGGGGTAGCTTTAAAAATAACCAATATAACAAGCCAAGTAGCTAGCAGGTCCCCCACCATAAATGTTGTTTGGAAACTAGTTGCTCATTATACATCGGATATAATCACCATATATCTGATGTTCACTGATTGTGGGATTATTGCAGCATTGGATGATGTCATGGAGCTATACACAAAGGTAAAGCCACTTCTAAAGTTGTTGTTGATCGGTTGCCATCTTTAATCGCGCAGTTTGTTGGCCGGAATTCCCGAAAATCGAACTTAAGTTATCACGTTCACAAGCAAATTCCACACTTTGACCCCAATGACCTCTATGACCTAAATATATAAGTCGACATCCCAGAAAATCGAACTCGTGTAAGGTCTCTCTAATGTGTCTCTATATACCAAAAATGAAAGCTCTGCATCTAGCAGTTCTTAAGCTATGGCGTTCACAAGCCAATTCCAGACTTTGACGTCGATGACCTCTGTGACCTAAAAATATAGCTTGACATCCTCGAAAATCGAACTTGACCAAGGACTCTCTAATGTGTTTCTATATATAAACAAGAGTTTCGGGAAACCCAAAATACGCCCGGAAAGGCACAGTCACTGCAGCCATACCAAAACAAATCCTTCCCTTATATATATTTTTGAATATATGCAACGGGTTCTTCAAATATTAAATCTCATCTGGTGTTAAATGTCCAGGTCTTCAGCTTGGAGTCCAGCTAATTCTGACTGGTCAGTGGGTTCAATCAATTGCTCAAGACATCACTGGTCAGGATGTTTGCTACATTTTATATAGGTATATTTGAACAGAGCCTAATCTCTGAGATGGTCAATGGTGTATAAATATATTTATGAGCACTAAAACACACGGGCACAGGGAAAATCTTCTTGTCTAAAATAACCACGGAGACAAGTTTCTAATTGTGTTAAAAAGAGGTATATCATTTAGACCTTTATACCCCATCCTAAATTGTTGTAATAAAGTAAACCTATGATATTTCATTAGGTTGACGACTGACAGGAGCTTGGCCTTAGTCAGTAGAATTTTCTGGAACACTTTGTATTGCATTGACAATGCTTATGCATCTTAAGCTATAGTAAGAATATCGTCAGACTATATATTATGGGGTCATGGGAAAAGACAGTGAAAATTCCCCAATCCCCCCCCCCCCATACCCCTTTCCCAGAAAACCTAGGTAGAAGGCAGACAGGGGAGTTTAGCCCTGACCAGTATGTCTTTCAAACTCGTGTTCTTTTTATAAGCAATGACTGGCCTTTGGGTCAGAGGTCGAGCAAGTTTACTTTGAAGTAGTTTGTATTCTTCTACTATAATCTTGGCCATAGCAATGCTAGCTTTGTTATACTGAAACACAAATGGTATTATAGTTTTTTCACGACATCTTCCGGGGTCCAAGTTCAAACCCAAAGGATAAATAGTTTGTAATGTTTGAATCCAAAAACTTTCCCTTTCCAAACGTTTGTGCTTGGTATCTGCAGCGGAAGTGAGAAAAGGGATTTTCTCAATAGGCATAATTTCAAAATGGTCCTTGACCGAATGACCTTGAGTATTGAAATGTTGTGCCACGGGTACATCATGTTTAAGTCTTATACTAGATAAATGGTTGGCTGCTCTTTGTCGTAGAGAATTCTGAGTTTCTCCGACGTACTGTTTGCAACATTTTTTGCACGTGATTACATACACGATATTAGAGGAGTCACAATTAAGGTTCTCTGCCATTTGATATTTGTCGCGAGTTTGTTCTCCGAAAAAGGTACCGCGATCGGGTACGTATATATCGAGTTTGCATCGCGTCTTAAGGCATTTCATTGATGTACCTGAGAGAAATGTTGGACGGTAATGGTACACTCGTGAAGGGGAGGTAAGCGTATCGGGGGATGAAGGGGGAAACATGATTTGTCTTACTGTGTTAGATTTAATCCTTCGGAGTAATCTAATAGAATACTTCCTAGGGAGGAGAGCTTTAAAAAGAACAGAACAAGCCTGGTTAAAAAAATCTAAAGAACTACAGTTTCTATAGAATCTAAATATCTGAGATTTAATGACTCCCTTGAAAGTGTGAGGAGGATGGTATGACCCAGCATGTAGCAGCTGATGCGTGTCAGTAGGTTTGAAGAATATTTTGTAATCTAGATACCCAGTAGTATGATATGTATGACCCTTGTAAATAGTTACATCCAAAAAATCCACAGAAGTGTGATCAATAGTAGGCTGTAATTTAATGCTTGAGTCGTGAGAATTAAGAGTATCAATGAAAATATGAAGGTCTTCCAACGTATGTTGCCAAATGATAAAAATGTCATCCAGATACCGAAGGTAAATAAAAGGTTGTTTGTGACATTTGTGAAGAATGTCACTCTCCCATTCAGCCATAAAAATAGAGGCAAAGTTAGGACTAAAACGTTTCCCCATAGCACACCCTTTAATTTGCTGAAAGATCTCCCCATTGAATTCAAAATCGTTTCCTTTTAAGCTGAGTTCCAGCAATTCTAAAATGTCTTTATCCGGACGACGGTGGTCAGGATATCTTTGGAATGCTGATTTTATGGATTTAAGACCCAAATCTATGTCAATGTTTGTATACATAGACTCCACATCCAGAGTAACTAAAATCACATCTTGTGGGATGGATTTCTCAGATAATTTGGCCAATAAATCATCCGTATTTTTTATAAAGCTAGGATGCCGATTCGCTATAGGTTTTAGATAGTAATCAACTAGCTCTGATATTCTGTAACTTTCACTGCCACAATCTGAGATAATAGGACGCCCAGGGGGCATTGTAGGCTTCGGCCATTTTTCAATGGGTTTGTGAATTTTCGGAAGAATATAGAAGACCCTGTTTTTAGAGTTATGATCAGATTCCAAATAGCGATACTGTTTTTCATTAAGTAAGCCTTTATCTTGAAGAGAAACAAGAATTTTATTAAACTTCCTAACATTTTCAGGCCAAATTTCCTTATCAAGTTTTTTGTAATGAAGAGGGTTGCTTAGCTGCCGTTCTATCTCTTCAATATAATCCTGTTTTGACATAATAACTGTTGCCGAACCTTTATCAGCAGGTTAAATAACTATGTTTGGATTTCTCCTTAGCTTACTTAAGGCAAGACATTCTGAATGAGTAAGGTTATGTTTGTTTTTCTGATTAGTTAAAACATCAAACTTCCTAGATACAGAGTCACGACTAATGTTTATCTCTGGGTCATACATGTGAGAAGGGGGTGTATAGCCGCTTTTAGATGTAAACGGCTTGCGTACCCCACTAAAATCTCGGTAGATATCAGCCAGACTAAGATTTCTGGAGAACTCCATAACATGTACTAATTTACTAATAGAAAAGTCCCTATCAGATAATGGTTTTGGGCAAGGCACAAATGAGAGCCCTCTATTGAGTAGAGATATATCATCAACAGTGAGTTCCTCGTTACTAAGATTAACAATATTACTTCCTAAGCCGAAAGTAGGGTGGCACATGCCCTGTTCCAAATTTAGTTTAAATCTAGTGTCTGAAGCCAGTGAGTATACAAGCAATTTGCTGTATCTTCGGTCCAGTGAATTTTGTCCGTGGATACTCTAAATTTTGAATTGGGAATTTTTGGTATGACCATAACTCTCTTCATCTTGGAAGCAGAAGAGTTATATAGGTTCAGGTTCGAAACTTCACTGGCCGGTAATTTTGTGGATGACTGGATCTCTACAAAGTAGATGAGCGAATTGGAAAAAGTCTTCCTAACCGCTGTCATCATGTTGCGCATTTGATTTAACGAAGCGTTTGGCTCAGTAGTTGTCTTGTTATTGATACCAATATTCAAGATAACTTTCTCAGGTTTGGGACCTTGATACTTTTGAATTAGCGTACGAAATGAATTGAAATTGGCACCAGGAAAACATTCTACCTGCATATCAGGGTGGGGGTCAAGGTTAATTCTAGATAGATTAGAATCCCCAAGTAAAAGAACTTTCTTAGTTACATTAGGAAGGTGCCAATTAGAGGAGGTGTGCCGAAATTTCCAAAATTTAGAATTAGCTAAATTATTCTGAGGGTTGCGCTGACCCCTCGGAGGGGATCTCACTGCATCTGAATATCTCATAGGAGAATGGACTGACAAAACTGGGGATGGGGGAGGAGGAGAGGGACTAGATGTACTGGGTCTAGGAGAAGTGACCCTAGTAGAAACTGGGGAGGGTGGAGGTCGAAAGGGGACAGAGGTGCTACTAGATCTAGGGGAGGGGGGCTGAGGGGATGAAAAAGAGGGGGCAGAGGTACTAGGTCTAAGGGAGGGAGCACCAGTAGGGAAAGGCGAAGGGGAAACAGAAGGTAAAGTTACAGACCTAGGAGTCTGTGACTGCAGAGTAGGAGGTGAGATAACGGATGTCGACGGACTGACAGGCGGAAGGGGTTGGGGAGACGATGGTGGACTAAACTGAGTAGTAGCAGCAGAAGTGACAGATTTAGTGATGGAAAGAAAAGAATAAAAATTTTGAATGGTCGAAAGTTGTAATTTACCTTTATAATTCTGTTTGCCCCATTTTAAAGCACTAAATTATCCAAGGACACACCTTCTACCCATAAGCTATATCCTCAGAAAAAATTGTCCAGATGGAATCAAAACTTTGAAAGTTATGGAGCAGAAGGGAATATTACATAATCCAATATAACTCCCATATTATGTAACCAGTGATGTTAAAAATAGTTCGCGACACACCTTCTACCCATAAGGTATATACTCAGAAAAAATTGTGCAGATGGAATCAAAACTTTAGAAGTTATGGAGCAGAAGGGAATATTACATAATCCAATATAACTCCCATATTATGTAACCAGTGATGTTAAAAATAGTTCGCGACACACCTTCTATCCATAAGGTATATCCTCAGAAAAAATTGTCCAGCTGGAATCAAAACTTTGAAAGTTATGGAGCAGAAGGGAATATTACATAATCCAATATAACTCCCATATTATGTAACCAGTGATGTTAAAATAGTTCACGACAAACCTTCTACCCATAAGGTATATACTCAGTAAAAATTGTGCAGATGGGATCAAAACTTTAGAAGTTATGGAGCAGAAGGGAATATTACATAATCCAATATAACTCCCATATTATGTAACCAGTGATGTTAAAAATAGTTCGCGACACACCTTCTACCCATAAGGTATATACTCAGAAAAAATTGTGCAGATGGAATCAAAACTTTAAAAGTTATGGAGCGGAAGGGAAAGCGGACGCCGGACTGCCGGACGGACGGAGATGATACCATAATACAGCCCGCTTTTCAAGCCGGGCGTATAAAAATGACAGATCTGCATCTTACGGTTCTTAAGCTATCACGTTCAGAAGCAAATTTCAGACTTTGACCTCAATGACCTAAAAAAAAAAGGTCGACATCCCCGAAAATCGAACTTGACCAAGGTCTCTCTAATGTGTCTCTATACACCAAAAATGAAAGATTTGCACCTTGCGGTTCTTAAGCTATCGCGTTCACAAGAAATCGGGACGGACGGAAAGACGGAAGGATGAACGGGCAGCATTTCCAAGTCCCCTTTCCACTTACGTGGCGGGGGACAATTAATGGAACAGGACTTCTATTAAAAGTGGATACGGATACGGTGGTTAAATCACATAAAACTAATCAGTGGAACTAATCTTGTCAAAGAAACAGCCGAATCTATTCCGGGTTTCTGACTGCAAATTACTATTTTTTTATATTGACTGGAATCAAAAGGCCTGAGTTGGCTAGGCGACTGTTTTAGTAGCCACAAATAGCAAGACCCCAATTTAATTTTGGTACAGGACACACTATCTACTCAAAAGCTAGTTATATCTGAAAAAAAAAATAAATCCATCTAATAGTTCTTGAGTTATTAATACCCAAAAGTATGTCTCAAAAATATTGCGACTCCAATTTAATTTTGGTACGCGACACACTGTATACCCATAAGATACATATATCAGAAGAAAAAAAAAATTCAGGCAATAGGTTTTAAGTTATGGAGCGGACACGCATCTGGGACGGGTAGACGGACGGACAACGGTATACCAATATGCACCTGCTTTAAGAGAGGGCGTGTAAAAATCAAAAATATAATCGGCACTACACCAGCTCATGAATACATTCTAAAACAAGATGGCAGCGCCCATGGACGTCAAAGCAAAATATGATATGGATGAAGGAATAAGTTTCAAGGTATTTTATATGTATTAAGAGAGTAGCAATCAATACAAGAAAACAAATTATTGGCGACTTAAACGTTACGCCGTAGGCCTACCTACCAGAATTATATCGGATATCTCTCTACACAACTGTACTGCCAAGTGCTTAACAGGGGCACATATCAGTTTAGCTAACTCCCTTTAGAGTTGGCTCCCTTTAGAAACAAAGGCTGGTTTGATCCAAAGCATACAAGCACACTTCAAAGGTAAATGACTGAAAGGGAATAAAAAACACTGCTAAGAAAAATGATGGCAACTCTACGACTATAAAACATCGAATATATATATTTATGAACACTAAAACACATCGAATATATATGGTTAATATGAAAACATGTGAGGCAAAATATCAATGAAGAAAACCAATTAACGCAAGCAATGAAATAAGATAAAGAAAAGTCGTTAGATTGGACAGTTTCGATATTTAAATGCCTGTTTCAGTCAGTGATAGTTAGTATTCAGGGACTGATCCAGGGAAAATTTGGGCATACCATTTCAGTTCAAAATGTTCCAACAATAAGACAAAAACAATATCTCTCACCCAAAATTCAACACTAAATGCTATTTTGGCATTAAAATCTGTTGGTTTTAAGAATTTGGGCGGATTTTTTGCTTTTGAGTTTGGGCACCCATACCTGTATACAGGTATCAAAATGTCTCTGGATCAGTCTATGGTATTATACTTAAAATGGAATCCAAACGCCACTTGCGTTTAAAAAGACTTTATAAATCATTAAATGTAATATTATTATGAGGTCAGTGCAAGTACTGAAAGTTTATATACAGAAACACTTACACTATCGTTTCCGGAGACTTGATCATTAAAGAAGAATTTCAACTAGAACTGTACTCGATACAGGTCTGCGGCTTCCAGTCGTTCCGCTGGAGTTAATTCAACAATGTGATTGAGTTGGTTCACAGCAACAACTTTAAATCAACTGAAAAAAATTAAATGCAATGTTAAATGCTAAAAACTTTGGATGGAAGCCGTTGTTTTATTATTATAAAAACAATATATCTGAATGGGTGTATACATTTTTACAAATCAATTCTCGCTTGCTGCTCTATATATAATATAAACACTACTTGTAAACGGACTGGATAACAGAGGCAAGATGCCTATTTGTATATGGTCTGGGCAGTAGATCAAAGGGATCCGCAGTGCTGATAAGAGCAGGGTGTATGTTTACACGGTAAATAGAACAAGGCAGAGTTACTATAAAACCTTATCTCTTTGTTTGTAGATTAAAGTTAATATATGTATATCTGTTTTAATTTGGTTAAAACGTTATTGATTCATAAATAGTTTTAATCAATTTAGAAATATTATTGCAGATTGGAAAAATCCTTGTTTGATTAGAATCGGACAAGTAGAACTGATTTTACAATTTTTTAACTTATTATTATGAAATCGAAAGTAAGAAAAAATCAATCTAACTTTATTCAAAATCAACTTGCAGTAGATAATTGAAAATTTACATCAAGGTTAAAGTGGCATGAGCTGCCAAAATGTTGATATTTTGACGTTAAAACAGAATGTTGAAATTATTGCCTATTTTTCTCAAGACGTATAATTCAGAAGCTTTTAGTGCTTCTAGTCTCGAAAATGTACGATAAAGTATCGTTTTGAACTAACTTTGGCTTAGAATGAATGAATGGTCGTCCCGGTTATTTAAATTTTGTTTACATTTTGAACACGTTTTCGGTTCGTACAGGACACATACTGTATGGGGTTTCCTCATTCCAACGCCAATCATTTAGTTTTTCGATGGTCTTCAAAGCCTTCTACTGTCGTGACAATCAGAAATTATGAAAAAAGTGTGAAATTTGGCAGCTCATGCCACTTTAAGCTCTAGTAGAACTATAATTTTCCAAAGTGTAATATCGTACGTGAAAACAAAGTATAAATTTTACACAATTATTAGAAGCATTGTCTGCTCACACTCGGCAGGTTCTATAAGATCATCTAACCATGATTGTAATTTGTACAGCAGAGGATGCAATATTGAAGCCAGTCCTGAATTGAAAATAGCATTGCCAAATCCAATATAGAGACGCAAAACACAGTGATTTGATTCGGCAATGCGTGCACTGGTCGATTGAAACTGGAATCTGTCATGAAGATGCGTGCGAACAATGATTTGTCTCAAGAAACCGCAGTGTTTATTACTTTACTTCAGACACCAAATTTGATATTATATATATATATTATAAGTATTAGATAGAGGGGTAGGTGAGAGCACTCCGTGTGCCAGTGTCTCTATCATTTTCTTCTTGAAACATGGCTACGATCTATCTACCTGACCGGCAAAGAAAGTAAACCAGGATAGAGACACACGAGTGCGGCTAGGCTACAATCTAGCCCCGGTATGTAGCGTTAATCGTTATTGACTATTGTGACGCTCGAAGGCATTGTTTTCTACAATTAGCTACGATCCTTCTGGTCTCACATGCTACTTACCATGTACATGTACTTGCACACAGTCCAGTCAATGATATCGCTTGTGTAATGATTTCTGTTGTCGGATGTGCGCTGGGCAATCGATAAGTAAATAGAATGACACTAGAAAGCAGAAGTTCTAAACAACGTGTACAGTATTCCAAACTGGCGTGGCGGTCTTTGCCATACAATATACAATACAATACAATAAGTTTATTGAGATCAGAGTAAATGTACAAAGATCAAGGGGAAATAATTCCCAAGGCACATGTTAATTCAACAATTCGTAAATAATATAATATATAACTCTATATTTAGATAAATTATTATTATTTATGAGGAGATAAATAGTATTTTTGCAATTTTATATACAAATTTAAGTTGTTCATATTTACAGAAACTACGAAAATCTATATAGTATAGTATTAAATTTTCTAAATATATAACATTTCTATGTAAAGGTTGATGACTTTGTCATCTCTTTTGATCTAAGTACCATCATTTTATGGATAAATTTAGATGTTTCTAGAGGTGTTGATTGATGGAAATTTAATATTTGTGTCACTTTCTTTTCGTCGTTTAAATAATTGAAAGAAGGGTTATTTGTTTTAATTTGATTGAAGAATGGTGTTCTTGTTTGTTCTAATTTGGGGCATTTACAAATGAAGTGTATTTCGTCTTCTATTTCTATCGCACATAATTTACATATGCGTGCATCTTGTTTGATGTTTTTTGATCGTCCTTTTTCAATTTCCAGGTTATGAGCTGATATGCGTATTTTAGTGAGAGCTTGCCTGAAGTTTTGATTAGTAACAATTTCTAGATAATTTATGTTATTGTCATATTTGTATATATTTTGGTAAATTTGTAATTTTGGTGTATTTTGGATTGTTTGATCTTTGTAATCAGTATATGATTTTATTTGTAGGTCTCTTATAGATTGTATTGTTTTTTCATTCAGTTGTGTTTGAGGTGGTATGTTTCGTTGGTCGAGTAACTGTGGAATATAATTATGCCAGCTTGATTTTTCCCCCCTTTGTAATTCTTTACTACCTTTGTATGCTTCAATGAGAAGTGTATTGTTTGTATTATTTTCTAACCTGGATTCATATTTTAGTATTGCAGTGTTAATATCTATAATGAGGGGGAAGCGATCTAATTCATTTTTACAAGCACAGTTTGATGTAAATTTATTAACGCGAAGATTTAATTTACAGAATTTTGTATGAAGTTTTTCATATGGTTCGTTGTCGATAAGTTTGTAATAGTGTTGAATGTTATGTTTAAATTTACATGTTTGTTCCGCTCCCCAAATTTCACATCCATATAGTGCTATTGGTTTGACAAGGGTGTCAAATAGCTTATTATATATTGTTGGCGAAGGGTTTGTTCCATTAAATGATTTGTGAATTTTAAATAAAGATTTTAATGCTTTATTATAAAGTAAACTTCTGGTGGGTGTGAAATTACCTTGATAATTTAAAGTACATCCAAGGTACGGTAAATGACGTCCGAATCCGACCGATTTTATACCCAAAGTGAGTAGCAGTCTGGTTCAACCTCCTGTTGAGTCGCATGAATAGAGCGATCAGCGTATGTGTGAAACAATTAGTCTGGTTGGCCTTTGATCTTTCCAATGCTGGGGATCGATTCAATGAGACTATTTAGGCTAATAAAACATGCTTTTAGCGGAAGCGTTTTTGCCCTTACAGTTTAGTTTAAACGCAAGTCTTCATTGTCACTTTGGTACAACAACATCAATTAGCAGACCCACGAAAACTCGCAGGTTGCTGAGAAATCTGCCTATGCCGGATTTTATATATATTTTTTTCGTCAAAAACGGCCCAGGGAGCGCGGTATTGTTCGATGTTCACTGCGGGTGAGATTCCAACACAACTTTCAAACTTACAACATGTGCGTACATGGCCCTAAACATATCACTATGAGTTATATATAAACTGCACGTAGTCTGCTATCCAACTTCATTTGTTAGTTGATTATATATTTATATAAAAAAACACAGATATTCTATCTGAAACTAAAGTGACACAGAAGCGGCCATCGTTCAGTCGTGCCGTGATGCTCACCAGTTTACTCAATCTGTGTTTGGATATTTGTAGGACGATTTGATCACAAGAAAAAAACGTTGGATGAAAAAACAATTCCTTCATGTAGGATAATCGATCATTACCATACTAATCATGGGTTAACTACACGTAGGCCTACACGTATCTGTTGTTTCCCGTCGCCATTTGAACGGTCAAGCTACCAACTTCACGGGAGTGTTTACGACGCCAGCAAGAGAGGAAAACAATCGGTAATCACAGACTCAATGACTTGTTGCTAAATTATACTCGCCGTCTAAAACCATAGAGAATTACTTTTAAATATTAGAACGACCAAAATACATTTTGTGATGTTTTATTGTTATAAGCGGGCGTTTAAACATGTAGGCCTAAAATATCTTATAAATTTGTATATTTGACCGTCAAGAGTGAGCTGTTCAGCTTTCTTTTGGGTCTTATGGTTGCTGATTGGACTATACATACCTGTCAATCAAAATAAGAGCCAATCAAATGGCTACCTTTTTTTAGCGATCGATAAAACTACCGCAGCTAGACCACGTGGGTTTTCACTTCAAGTAATATTAAACTATAATATTGCTACGTGATTTTCAAGAACTGGAAGTTTTAGAACATGTATAGACTACAGCGAACAGGAGTTTGTGAGTTAAAATCTCTCGATCCGAGTGCATGTTATTCGTGAATTTTGATCTTTACACCTCGTGGTTATTTTGTAATACCGATGTTTGATATCTTGCCCGCCGAAGGCTTCAAAAGCCGCAATATATTGAGAAAGTAAACTGAAACCACGGCAATTTAGCGATTTGCAGCTTAGTCCGGGTTTCTGACTACAAAATGATTTCCTTTCTATATAGTGACGACTGTATTTCCAAAATACGGCTGTCAGTATACAACAAAGTCATTTTGGAGACAAAAACGCTACTTACGGCTAAGTAATTAATTTCATAGACGTTGTGACAAAGAATGATTTGACGCTTGGTCATGAGCTGACGGTATGAAAAACAAACAAAACTCGGGTTGATTTTTTAACACGTATTTATTTTTTCGCGAATCTAATAAAAATGGTTAATGCACAACATCTTGGGACTAAACGTTTCTACTTTTAGTCGGAAATCTCCATTACCGGTCGACAGCCGGTAAGTTATCGGTCATGTAGGCTCTTGACTAACTGTCAACTCAGGTGTCGGCAGCACACTGGGTGGCTAATCACCATGGTCTGTGATCTCCGCCGCTGGTCGGATTGGGCATCGGTCGGATTCGGACGTCATTTACCGTATGCATATTCATTAGTATTTTCTAATGCATAAGAATTTAGTTTGAAACTGGCAGTTTGATTTTGTCTATTTTTCTGAATTATCATTGTTTTAGTTTTTGTTTCATTTATTTCCATGTGCCAATCAATGCAATATTTTTGTAAGGTATTTAGATTATGTTGTAAACCTTCTGCTGTTTCTGAAAGTAGTACAAGATCGTCAGCCCATAAAAGATGCGAGATTTGTTTTTCAACAAGAGTGGGCGGACAACATAAAGATGAAGGAAATTGGAGGTCATTAAGAAATAGATAAAATATAGTAGGGCTTAGATTATCACCTTGTTTTAATCCTATTTTTGATGGAAAGAAATCAGTAATACTATTGTTAATTTTTAAACTTGTTAGATTTTGGTTATACATAGTTTTCAAGATTTTGTAAAATTTACCGTTGATATTATATCTAAGTAATTTTAAGAATATTCCTTTATGCCACACTTTATCAAAAGCTTTTTTGAAGTCGACAAAGCAGAGGTATAGTTTTCTTTTAGATGCTGTGTATTTATTCATAATAGTTTTTAAGATGAACAGATTATCAATGGTTCGACGTTCTTTTCTGAAACCTGATTGATTGTCACATAAAATATTGTGATTATCAATGAAGTTAGTTAGTCTTGTATTAAGTAATGAAGAGAATAGTTTTCCAAAACAACTAAGTATGGAGATTCCCCTATAGTTGTCCGCATTGAGTCTCGAGTCTTTTTTATGGATAGGTGTAATATAGCTATTGGACCAAGTTGATGGGTAAATACCAGAATTAAGTATGTGATTAAAGAGCTTTGCAAGTATGGGTAGAATTATATGTTTGCTGTATTTCAGAATTTCATTTGTTATCTGGTCTAATCCTGCAGATTTATTATTTTTCAATGAAGATATTGCATTTAGGATTTCTTTATATTTAATTGGGTCATCTAGTGATGATGGGAGATAGTTTTCTTTTTCACGGTTGAGTATTTCCCTGACTATTTCAGGATGATCAGTTTCATCTGACCAGGATTGTAAATTTAGTGTTTTATAATGATTCAAAAGATCTTGGTGTGTTTCTTCTGGTATTTCATTTGATGTAGTTTTGTTTATAAGGTTTTCTACTAATTTCCAGAAGGTTTTTTAATCCCTTGTCTGAATGTCTTCTAGTTTGGGGTAAATTTTCATTTTCTTGTTTTTTTCTTCCCTCTTTATCATTTTTTTTAGCTTTGCTCGCGAACTGAAAAATCTTACCCGTATTTTAGGATCTTTTGGGTATTTAGTAATCAGAATGCCGAGATTGTAAAGGTTTTTTTTCATTTTTTGTATTGATGGGTTTGTTGTGGATCGTAATTTTTGTGGGTACTTTTTCTTAGTTTTAGTAGGTAATTTAGGTGTTATACAATGTGCAGTGTCAATTAATAAAGTTGATATACTCTGTGTAGCAGAATCAATTCCTTGTTGAGTGTTTTCAATCTCTTCATTCATGAAAGTCTGTATTTCTGAAATGCTATAGTCACTTAATAATGCTTTTTGAAAGTCATTGCTGTTATCTAATTTGATATTTAGTTTAGATGGTAAAGGTGTTGTCTTGATTCTAATGGAGTTTGGTGTTTCGAGATGGCATTTAAGGATTGTGGATATAGGACAGTGAATTGATGAGCAAGTTGAAATAATTGGATGGACGTTAAAATAGATAAAGTTTTCTATCAAATTCTCTGAGCATATAAAGTAGTCTACTTGACTTGAGCCAAAGTGATTATGACAAGTAAGTTTTCCATTTAGATCACCAGATATTCTCCCGTTTAATATTCTTATTTGAGAGGCGATACAAAGGTCGATTAATTTTTGGCCATTGGAATTTTTTTTTGTATCAGTTGATTTGCGTTTTTTAATATCATTATCTGGTTTGTAGGATTCTGGTAGTGGAAGACAGTTAGAGTTGTCATTTGGTATGTAATCATTTATTGTATTAATAGGTGAACTCGTTCTTGCATTGAAATCACCTAGGAGCAGAATGTCTCCTTCTTTTGAAAAAAATTGCTATTTCTTTTTCTAGATCATTAAATTGATTTTTTAGATATTTGGAGTCTTCAGGGGGAATATAGTTTGTACATACGAAAAGGTCATTTTTCCAACCAAATTTTTTATCCGAAAGTTGTATCCATAAAGTATACGGATTTTTAGTTTCTCTATACGAAATTTGGTTTGTGTATATGTTTCTAATCAACACAAGAAGCCCACCAGAGCCTCTACCACAACCTCTTCTTGATATACTGTGTTTATTGATAAGATAATAGCCATCTATATTAAAATGCGACATGTTTTGTGGTGTTGTCCATGTCTCTTGAAAAGCAATAATATCATGTTTCCTTATTTCCATTAGGACTTTAGGTTCTGAACATATACTTTTTAAATCTTCAATATTCCAAGACAGGAATGATAGTAAATTTCTAAATTTAGACATTGATCAGTTAGTTGATTTTGCTTTTTGACCATTTGCTACCTTAGCTTGAAGAAGAAAAAAAATTAAAGTCAACTGTACATAATTGTCTCTTGTGCTTAGTTCATCGGTAACTATTTTGCCATGGCAGTAAAGTCTGAGAAGAAAATTGTTGTATATTTTGTTGTCTTGTCATCCAGTTAATAAACCATTGTGGTATCATTTCCTCTAAGCCTTGTGTGTGATTGATATTGTCTTGGGTATTATGTAGCATTATTGAGGATTTGTTTGTACTATCCAGTTGTTCAGCGTAGGTTCTATTTTGTTTGTAGTTGTTCATTGAAGATTTGTCAGTATTATCCAGTTGTTCAGCATAGGTTCTATATTGTTTGTAGTTGTTCATTGAGGATTTGTCAGTATTATCCAGTTGTTCAGCATAGGTTCTATATTGTTTGTAGTTGTTCATTGAGGATTTGTCAGTATTATCCAGTTGTTCAGCATAGGTTCTATATTGTTTGTAGTTGTTCATTGAAGATTTGTCAGTATTATCCAGTTGTTCAGCATAGGTTCTATATTGTTTGTAGTTGTTCATTAAGGATTTGTCAGTATTATCCAGTTGTTCAGCATAGGTTCTATATTGTTTGTAGTTGTTCATTGAGGATTTGTCAGTATTATCCAGTTGTTCAGCATAGGTTCTATTTTGTTTGTAGTTGTTCATTGAAGATTTGTCAGCATTATCCAGTTGTTCAGCATAGGTTCTATATTGTTTGTAGTTGTTCATTGAGGATGTGTCAGTATTATCCAGTTGTTCAGCATAGGTTCTATATTGTTTGTAGTTGTTCATTAAGGATTTGTCAGTATTATCCAGTTGTTCACCATAGGTTCTATATTGTTTGTAGTTGTTCATTGCTGGTTTGGTGACTTGACTCCTTGTTTCTTGTTGTTGATATCCATGATTGGGTGATGTGCTTGTTTGGAGGGGGTATTGTAAATTCTTCTTCCAGTTAGCCACCATTTTACGTAGTCCGAGGTTATGTTTGTTGTCAGTCATACAAGTGTAATCATCAGTAATATAATTATTGTCAACATATAATAAGTTTTGTTTTGATGATATGTGTGATCTCTTTTTCTATGTCATTTCTGTCAGGTTGGCGTAGGAATGTAGGGAAGATGGTGGATATAATTGTCTTAGTGTTAGGTAAAGTGTTTTCACAAGTGTTGATAAGTATAGAAATTTTGTTGATGAAGCTTGTCTTATCCAGGAACTCTACATCATTCGTTCCTATTACTATTATCAATGTTTTGGGGTATGTTTTCATGTTTTTGATAAAGTTGGTAGCTCCTTGAATTGTTTTATTGCGTAGTTCAACAATTTCTATTTTCCTATTTCTGTACATTTTTTGTCCATCTATGTTTCTCACATTGGAGTTTCCAATTATTAGTACATCTGTTTCCTTAATAGTATTTATGGACACTAAAACACACAGGGAAAATCTTCTTGTCTAAAATAACCACGGAGACAAGTTTCTAATTGTGTTAAAAAGAGGTATATCATTTAGACCTTTATACCCCATCATAAATTGTTGTAATAAAGTATAAAACCTATGATATTTCATTAGGTTGACGACTGACAGGAGCTTGGCCTTAGTCAGTAGAATTTTCTGGAACACTTTGTATTACATTGACAATGCTTACGCATCTTAAGCTATAGTAAGAATATCGTCAGACTATATATTATGCCCCCCCCCCCCCATACCCTTTCCCAGAAAACCTAGGTAGAAGGCAGACAGGGGAGTTTAGCCCTGACCAGTATGTCTTTCAAACTAATAGTATTCATTGACATGTTTCGATTTTCTTTCCTTTCTGACTGAATGTCCATTTGTTTGTTTTCCATAATTCCTTGTGTTTTCATTGGTTTAGCTTGAGTAGATAGGCTTTGGATTTTACTTTTAGGTTCTCTTTGGTTTTCAATAGATTCTTGGCTGTTTTTTGTTGGTTCTTTATTATCTGCCGATTCCTCTTCAATAGTTGGTTTTGTAATATCATCTATGCTGTCTGGTTGTGTTGATTTTATCTTTGGTTTTGTTTCAATTTTTTGATTTGATGTCTGGTCAATTTCAGTTTGGGTAGATACTGTTTGTAAAAGTATGGTTTTGTCTTTAGTTGTATTTATCTGTTCAGTTTCTGTATCAGTCTGTGTTGTTGTTGAAAGCTTTTTTCCTGTTGGCTCACTTATTTGTTCAGTTTGTGTGGATATTGTGCTGGTTATGACTTTGGGTTCAATCAGATTTTCTTTGGATTTAAGGATCATTTCCAATTTCTCATCAAGTTTCTCGGTCAATTGCTGTATTTTTTCTTCTATTCCTGTATTTAAGTTGGTGACTTGATCCTGTATAAATGTCTGTTCCATTTCCCAGTTGTTGATTGTTTTAGTTTCTTGTCGTGGAAGTCCATCTTTTAACTCAAGGAGAGTGTCTCTGAATGAACTCTCAATGTTTTCCAAGCTTGTAAGAATGCTCTGAGTTCTATTTTCATACAGTCTTACTGAACTCAGATGAATGCTTTGTAATTGATTGACAGTCGATGAGAGGTCAGTAATTTTTTGGCTCATAGTTCTCTGAGATTTTGGTGTTTGTTGTTCCATTGAATCAGTTATAGTGTCAGTTTTAACTATTTTTTTCATCTTTAGTTATTGTGTTAGCTTTAGTTATTATACTAGTATTAATATTGTGATTTTTAGTCAAACTGGTAGACTCTATTTTAGTCTTGTCGATAGTCTCAGTTTTTGTAGTATCCCTAGTGTCACTGTTAATCGCACTTGTAGTGTCTACTTTAGTCTTGTCCATAGTCTAAGTTTTTGTAGTATCCCTAGTGTCACTGTTAATCGCACTTGTAGTGTCTATTTTAGTCTTGTCCATAGTCTCAGTTTTTGTAGCATCCCTAGTGTCACTGTTAATCGCACTTGTAGTGTCTACTTTAGTCTTGTCCATAGTCTTAGTTTTTGTAGCATCCCTAGTGTCACTGTTAATCACACTTGTAGTGTCTATTTTAGTCTTGTCCATAGTCTCAGTTTTTGTAGCATCCCTAGTGTCACTGTTAATCGCACTTGTAGTGTCTATTTCAGTCTTTTTCATAGTCTCAGTTTTTGTAGTATCCCTAGTGTCACTGTTAATCGCACTTGTAGTGTATATTTTAGTCTTGTCGATAGTTTCAGTTTTTGTGGTATCCCTAATGTCATTTTTAGTCATAGTGTTAGTTTCATTAATTTCTATCATCTTAGTTTGTTTAACTGATATTTTATCTACAAGTGATTTAAGGAGATGGAATTCTCTATGTTGGAAGTCCTGGTAGGCATTTCCCTGGATTTGAATAGTTCCTGTTTTTATGTACCGGTATGTCGTGATTTTGAAGAGTGTGTTTGAGATCTGTTTTTTCACTGTAGCAACGTCCACACGGATGTGTTTCAGGGAGTTTGCATCCCAATCCTCTGGTTCATGAGTCCAGGTAATGTTGAAGTCCTCTCTGTTTCCTAGTTGTTGGATATATCTTAAGTTTATGGCCTTTAACCAAGGTAATATCTTCTCTTTCGTTGTTCGAAATAGGCAAATTTTTGCACTGGGTTCGTAAAGTCCAACGGTGATTTTTTCAAATTCGGCAAGTTTTGCCTTAGATCCTCTAGATGGGGGTTTGAGGACGTAAGGAATACTGTTTCCTGAATATTGTCTTCTTAGGTTTGTAATTAACAGTTGTTGTTCATCCCATTCTTTAAAGTTTGGAAGTTCGTTCGTCCGGACGCTGTCAAATAACATCGTTGTTGTTGTTGTTGTTAGTTCGACTTAGCTTTTCGTTTGTTTGTACACTTGTATTTCGGTATTTCGGTACGAAAATTGAAATACAATTGAGTAGTGTCAGTTTGTCACTTCTGTTCTATAAATGTCTTCCAGCTGAAGGTGCATTGGTCAAAAAGCAAATAAAAGTTTCTAGTACAGAAATGTAAACATACCTCATGAAATAAAAAGTCAAGGCGATTTTTAACCCGCAAGAGTGCAAGAGCGCTCAACTCGATCTGGGATGTTTCACAATCGTGCCCACATGCTTACCTCCCCTTCGCTTCAGAACTCACATGCGAAGATTAACTTCTCTGTTTAGATTGGGATGTTTCAGTGGACGTTTCACGCATGCTCATTGAGGTCAGAGGGCATGACAAACTCTTCTCAGCGTGTGAACATTCTCTCGGCAGTTTCTGCCTAAGCTAGTAGGCAAAAAACAAAACAAACGAAGTAGGCCTATGGGTTGAAGATTAGGCTAATACATGTTCGGTAAATTTTATGGATTATGTCATGCTTTCCATGATTTGAATGCATGCTTCGGCTAGCTGTCGTATGTATAGTTGAAGCAAGGGCGTACAGACAAGTTTCGGAATACACCCGTTGACAGTTTCAATCTGCGCATGCTCACAACCCGTTGCAGAGTTGTCGTTCTTGAAATGCGAGTATCATCGGTTGTTCGTCGGGTGCTTACTGGCTAAACAAATGGAAAAATGAATTGTGTGAATCGTGTGGATGTCTGCGAAAGGAATTTTCTTGCGAGTGCAAACCGCCATTTAGGTCAGAAAACTTTGTAATTTGGTTTAATGAGGACTGTAAATTAATAGATACGTAACAACAACAACTTCAACAAAAAAGCCCACGCCGTACCTTCTACAGTGTTTACTTTAGGATTATTATACGGAGCTTCGTTTGGTTGTGATTTATCTAATGTCTGGGATATAGGATAAATAAAGAACTTTCCCAATGCTTATTACTTCCTCCGAGAGAGCAGTACATAGAGAATTTGTATTTACACATGACATAAAAAGATATTGTAATGACACTAACAGTAACTGCGTCATTGTTTTTCTCTATCGCCTATGTAAAATGCCCTTTTTTTTGTCCCTCCACGAAAGTGGCAGGGCAACTTGGAAATGCACTCTGTGTGTTGGTCTGTCACTGTCAGTCCCGGTTTCTTGTGAAGCCTGAAGGCAATATCCTTAGAACCCCAATGTTCAGCCCTTTCAACTAGAAATACCTCGGTCCAAATTCCATAAAAATCCTAACATAGCCTTTCCCCTGCGAATTAAGTGTATATTTGCGACTTGCAAAAGATTACAAGTAGTTAAAAAAATCGGGATCAGTGCACAACCAGTCTATCTTGTGACTAAACACAGCTTTTGACTATCAAAATAATGATGATTAAAACTATTTTATTTAAGAATTGTATGATTTGTCTGAATGAAATATAACGTTATCTTCTTAATTAGATGACTGGTGGTACATATGACTACAACATTTTAGGATTACCCAGCTTGTTTCATTTTACAATAGGCTTTACACATTTCCCACAACAAAAAAGACCCTGAGAAAAGGATGAGGTGGCGACAACTTATCAACCGTCAGAAAAAAACAAGCTATGGGAACCCTCAAAGGATACAAGGATTTGCAGTCTCCATTTCATTGATGGGGAACCCTCCCTACAAAATCCATATCCAACATTACACCTGGGGTACAGGGATTTTGAGGATAGAGTTCGACGAATCTTATGCTTCCAAAATTCTACAGAGCAGAAAAAGCAAATTGATTTGTCTGAAACTGAAATTTCAGCTGTGCCATCATGTGACCCACCCATTGAATCATTGCCTGGATGTTTTCCTTGGTACATGTGGCTTTTAGCAATTACAATTTGTGTAGTATGGCATGCCAGGAGTCTTGACAACAGAGTTCACCGACTCACAAATGAAGTAAACAGACTGAAATCCGAGATTCTTAAGTTAAAATCACAGAATTACACAAAGACAGTGTTAAAAACTGATTCCAGTGTAAGGTTTCATACTGGTTTAAAAACCAGGACTCTTTTCCAAAAGCTTCACGATTTTATAATGCCACTTGTCAATCGAAGATGGACAGGTGTGCTATCAGTGCATATAAACATTCGAAGATGTAATTCTCGATTTGGCCCAAACAGAAAACTTTTGTCGTCACACGAACTTCTTCTCACATTAATGAAATTGCGCTTAGGGTTACTTAACAAAGATTTGGCATTCCGTTTCAACATTTCCGAAACTCTTGTATCTCGAATTTTCTTATCCTGGCTCCGAGCAACTAAAACAGCCCTTAGTACTTTGGTTCATTTTCCAGAAAAGGATGAAATAGCTGCAACAAAGCCAGATCGGTACAAACGTCTTCCTGACTTGCACTCACTCATTGACTGTACCGAACTGTTCATAGAGACACCCAAAGATCTTAGATCACAGGGGGCAACATGGAGTGATTACAAACACCACAACACCATCAAAATTCTTGTTGCATGTTCTCCGAACAGTGCTATTACGTTTGTGTCCCCTGCCTACACTGGTAGAATTTCTGATAAGGCTTTAACTTTAAAGTGTCAGTTCCTGGAAAAAACTTCCTGCATATTCAATGGTGATGGCTGACAAGGGGTTTAATATTGCGGATGATTGTGCTGCCAGAAGCCTTTCTCTTCACATTCCACCCGGAAGGAGAGGGCAATCACAAATGACCAGTGCTTCTGTGAGGAAGACAAAGAAGATTGCCAACCTGCGCATTCTGATAGAGCAGGTCATTGGACGATTGAAATCTTTTCGTATCTTAAAACATGAACTTCCCATCTCTTTAATTTCACATATTGATGATATAATTACTGTTTGTTCAGCGTTGTGCAATCTCAATGACCCTATTTACAAGTCGTAATGTGTACCCCAATCTTTGAATGATTGAGAAGCCTGCCCCTGGAATAATTAATGTTCAGTTGTCAGTTGATAGCGCACCAATTTCTTTGATGAAGGTTTTATTGTGCCTGACTTGCCATGTTCAATGTGTCTGATTTTCTTGTTTTTTCTCAGGCAGTTGTTTTTTACAGACAAGTAGAAATAAAAAACATAAAATAAAGTTTCATTGGTTGAAAAACTGTACAGATATTTTTATTAAGAAGCTCTTTCAATGCAAGCCTATGAGGCCATAATGTGGGATGGTTGTTAGGCACCGACGCAAGGTCCTGGGTTCCTCCCACAATCAACCTGGTATAAACATAAAACACCAAACAATCAACGCGGGCAGTGGTCACAAAGATAACAGAACTTTGGATTCATTGGTCGGTGTTTTACTCAAGATTATTTTATTTATATGGTGGCAAAAAGAAGTTTACTCAGACAGACAGAGCTCATTTTAACATATAAAGTACATTTTAACCCCCAAAATACGCAAACATAAAGTTGTAAAAACTAGGTTTTAAGGATTTTATGGATTTCTCATTTTATTGCTCTGTTGAATTTTGGAAGCATACGATTTGCCAGACGTTTTTCTTCTATATTCTGCTAACAAATTGTCGAAGTCGAAGGCAGTGTAGAAGTCTGATTGGTGGTCTTAGGCAGCTTGGTCTTTGGCGATCAATCTGGCAGAAACAACCAATCTGGCTTATACAATGCAACTATAAAAATCAAAAAATGAAACCATTTATCCCATGTATGTTGAGCTATATTTATTTGTTCATAAATTCAAGGGATTTTAATTGGTTTTAAGCCACAAACCATTGACTAATAGTAATCTCAGGCAACTGGATTAGACAGGTTAACATATGTTAATTACTGCTTACAAGATACAATAAATTTGCAGCGTTTTAGAATTATTAAAACAACCTTTCAAAGAAATTAAGGGGGGGGGGGGATATGTACTTTACATATCTAGAGAAAAGTTTTTCTTTTTCATCCGATTGACCTTTGTGGGATGGATGCCAGGTACCACCGGAAGGACAGTCAAGGTTGTGGGTTTATTAAGGGCAACGCCGCCATACAATTGAAAAATTTTTCAGCAAATTGTAAAATAAATGTCAAATTTATGCTTCACTGAGAGCAGCAGAACATGCAACACAAAACCAATCAACACTGATGGATGGTTTGTATTCAGCTGAAATGCCGGAGCACGAGAAATGTGGAACATTTATCGCAGCAAACTGATTCCTCCATGAAGCATTCTGGATTCTCCAGGCACACCTTAGCACACACTCCACAAAGTACTTCCTGTACTGATGACGGAGCACTTGCTTCCTCTTCACTCAATAATGGTTTTATGAGCTTGGGCAAAATAAACATATTCCAAAACCAACACAACTGATGTAACAAATGTGCAAAAAAACTTTCATCAAAGGGCACTCTGACATTTAAGGATCCATGCAACGTGTAAATAAATAGGTCGCAATATTGCCTACTCAAAACCCCCATCTGTCCTTGAATTTGTGTATAATATTGGTGAGACTTTTTTACGAGAAGCTTACCATCGATGCTTTGAATATAAGGGACATTTTCTGTTGTGGGTACTTGTTCCTTAATTGTCTCGGGGCATTTAATTTCACACAACCCCTCACCACAACAGTACAACACACTAGCAGGTCAGGACTTGCTGCAACAAATGGTTTTGGAGAATAAACAAACATTCCACAGTTAGAATTTTTAAAATTTTTGTGACAACAGCGCATGGCTTTATGATAAGCTGTTTTAGCATGGGATTCAAGGGAAAGTCCATGTTTCATGGCCTTTGTTTGTACAGGGGAAGTGTGGCCCATTACCAAATTGATCAACGAGGAAGGATCTGTGTTCTTGTTGGACTGCAGTGTACGTGTCCTCGTTAATATGCGATGAAAGTTACTAGCTGTCAGTCGCCCTTTCCTCTGTTCTCTCCAAATATCTGATAGTGATTGTTGTTCGGTTGCTGTACTAAGACTAACAATTTCTGTATCCGATAACTTGATGTTTTTCAAAAATTGTTATTTAGCTTTTTCATAGTCGAGTTCTTGATGGTTTATGTCAGACGAAATCTCCATAAGAGAAGCAGGTATTTTTAATTTTTCTGCCTTTCTTTGCTTTTTTCTAATAATGAAACGAAGCAGGAATTTGGAACTTCCTTTTTTAAGATGTTATAAAGTTCAAGCCTTTGTTGAGTTGTATCTTGAAACTTTTTTTCCTGTGCTTGATTTAGAGGTGTGAATCTTCTTTTCGTAATAATTTTTTCTCTTTCCTGGGTCATACAAAGACTTGAAGAGTATTTATTTTTTTTCCATATTGCCTCTGTACGCCTAAGCGGTTCAACACTTGCCTTTATAGGAACATTCCATTGGCAAAGTTGACTTGTTCCAGACGGCTTAGTTAAACCGGTCTTTACTGCATATTCTACACGAAATAGAACTCCGGCAATGTGATTGCAGGTGCCAAACATGCCTGCAGTGCATGTGCAATATGCACTAATTATTTGACCACCTGGCTCTCTATCAGAATCTTTTCTTACAGCTACCCATACCTCATAAGCTTTATTTCTCACCGCCTGAGAGGGGGTTACTTTGGTTTTAAGGAAACAGACTGGACTGTCAGCACTGATGTTATGAAATTTAATGGCTTTCACCCATCCACATGAGAAGTATCGATACGCTTTTCCTTCTTTGTACTCGTTCAGCAATCGATTTAATAAATCAGTGTCGCTATCTTTATTTAAGTAGGAAGCAATGTCAGTGATATACAGTGATGGCCATTCTGCAATGCTTGTCTGCTCATCCTTCCAACTGATGAGGTTCATAGGGTCTGGAAGAATTTGGTCATTAAATTGTAATTTAAGCTTATACTCCTTCGTCAATCTGTACTCTGCAAATTCAGCCGTTTGGTTGGTATCTACATTTTCCTCCCACGCACAGAAACATCTAAAATAACAATGCAATGAATTTTAGATGATATACATTACAGTAAAATAAATAAGTTTATGATCCGTTCAAAGTGAAACCTATAACCACAGCTTCAATGAGATGAAATTTGCCTGAATGGCTTCATGTTTGATATTATATGACCATGTTGAATTTAATGTGTTTTCAAGCTAATTTAATATAGGTGTGTGTCCCAAGTGAAATTTAACATTTAAAGCTTGCTGCTAAAAACTTTTTTATACGGCAGCATACAATAGATTCACAGCCACACCTGTACTTGATATTTAAATTCATTTGACGTATAAATCTGACAGCCCATAAATGAGCATTTAATTAAGACCCAATTTCAAAAATCAAATTTTTTTTTAGACCTGGTGCCTTGTGGATAGGCTAATGTCTTCAATTTCAAAGTCAAACAGAGCATAAAATCTATTTTATTTAATTGATAAAGTACAGCTCAAATTAAAATAAACACAGCAATCCAATAGTAAAACTTTGAATTACCCTTTCTTGTGCTGTTGTCACTTATGACAATGTTATTAAGTTGTGGCTCACCTGTGAAATGGTTGCAACTACAATAAACCCCGACAATTTACATGCCCCAATCTTAAAATTGGACGTTTTCTTTAATTGAATTACCAGTTTTCTTAAATTGAATTGCACTTGTGAGTTAAATTCACAACTTAAACTTGAAGAGATTTCATGAAAAAAGGATGTTTAAGACCGATTTAGTATACCGATATCTGTAGCTTATTGACAGTCGAGTGTTGTTGTTGCAGCATATATGTGCAAGATGTTACCAACCTTTTTTTGGTGCCAATATTTGGGAGGGGCTGAAGCCCCCCAAGTCCCCCCTTGTCTACGCCTATGTGAAGATCTCCAAACTCTGTGACAAAAGTGTATTGATGATGGGTGACCATACTGGCCACCCATCAATATACTTTGGCCACAGTTTGGAGATCTCCAACTACCGTATGTATAGGCCTACCGTTCGACTTTGAGGTGAAGCCGGAATGCGAGGATGATACAACGAATGCTAAAAAATAGATGAGTGACTGGCAAGGGGGTATCCCCAGTGATCCTCTGACGCTTACTCGCGAGATTACAATCGATGGGTTTAATCAAAACAAAAATGATTTTATCAAAACTAGTTATGTATAAAATTAAACTGCTATTTTTTTTTAATTTCAGTTTGATATTAAAAATAATTTGAACCGTGTTGATCTGCTTTGATGTTGTCCTTTGACCACTTCCCAACAAACATTTTCATATTGGGCCAATACAAGCCCAATAACAGCTGTTTAATTGGCCCGATACATCATTTCTTTACAGGCCCTGTATTCTTCTTGCACATTGGCATTTAATTAGACCATTATGGCACCAATATCAACCTGTACTGGCCCTGTATTGGCGTTACGGGATTGACCCTGTTTTCTTCGCCTTTATACAACCACTTATGTACCATTACGATTTCAGTATTGGCCCAGTATATATGTACCCATATTGGCCCTGTTTCCTTTGCCTTTATGATACCAATACGATTCCAATATAGGCCCAGCACATGTCTCTATACTGGCGCTTTTTTCGTTGCCTTAAATGAACCCATTCGAAACCATTACGATACCAGCATAGGGCCAACACAAACCTGTATTGGCCCTGTTTTCGCTACCTTTATGTACCAATGTAACACCAATGGTTCTTAATCTCAGATAAATACACAAAGTCATTAGATTTGTCTGTAGGCATTATTTTAAACACATAAATTTATATAAGCTTAGTCTCGTTTAAATAGAACTCTGAAACAAAACTCCTACAAGTGACATCCATTAAAAATTTGCATAATCTTCTGACTTTAATCTTGATTGTAGGTCTAACAACTTCTCATATTTATCCAATCAGTGTAAATTCAGTGAAATTGTAGGCCTACATCTTAAATAGTGCCAGCTGGAGCAAATTTAAAATATGTTTTTTTTTAATTATTAAGCAAGACTAAGCTTATGACCATTTGTTTGCATTAGCTAGGTTGGACATGTTTTAATAATTTTACTTGGTCTTTAGTAACGTTCACATGCTAATTTCAGCAAAATCGGTGGTGAATACTCTTATGTTTGTGTATGAAAAAAATGCTCACAGACAACAATGAAAATCTCTTAGGTCGGACTGGAGCGGTAAAACGTCACCTACCGTTGCCTACCGATAAATAACAAGGAAATATGTGATCAAACTTGATATATTTTATTGAAAATAATCAAGGGAAAGTTAGTGTGTGATAGGGGAAAATGGGGCGGGAGGGGAGGGGGTGGATTCTCTCTGAGCCTCCTGACGCTGGACATGGTGTCTCCTCCGACCACTATTTCTATCAACGGAATTTTTGAGCCGGACCATGATCTCACTGTCGACATCATGGACAGTTGTCGTTTTCGTTGATTTCATGACTGTACCTGCAATGACAAACTCGTACATGTTCTGATACTACAACATCTGACCCTAACTGCAAAATGTAATGCATAGTCTACATCAGAATCATTGTCTTGAGTAGGAACTTGTAAAATGTTACCTTCATTTCTATAAGTGAACTACTAAAATCAAACTCTGTAGGCCTAAACTACTTTCATCAATTCCAAATGTTAAATTAGTATCGTTACTTTCAATAATAGTAGTATCAATATTCCTAAGATGGGTTGTCATAAACGTGCTGTTTGTTAATCATAGGTTATGAGATGGAGTTTATAACCTTGTTATTTGTTGGTTGTAGGTTGTGAGATGGAGTTTATAACATTGTTTTTGTTGGTTGTAGGTTAAGAGATGGAGTTTATAACCTTGTTGTTTGCAGGTTATGAGATGGAGTTTATAACCTTGTTGTTTGTTGGTTGTAGGTTATGAGATGAAGTTTATAACCTTGTTGTTTGATGGTTGTAGGTTATAAGATGGAGTTTATAACCTTGTTTTTTGTTGGTTGTAGGTTGTAAGATGGAGTTATGGCCGTTTTGTTTGTTGGTTGTAGGTTATGAGATGGAGTTTATAATCTTGTTGTTTGTTGGTTGTAGGTTATGAGATGGAGTTTATAACCTTGTTGTTTGTTGATTGTAGGTTATGAGAGGGAGTTTATAACCCTGTTGTTTGTTGGTTGTAGGTTATGAGATGGAGTTTATAGCCTTGTTGTTTGCTGGTTGTGAGATGGAGTTTATGGCTGTTTTGTTTGTTGTTTGTTACATACCCGGTAGTTTTGTCTGTGTCGGGGAGGGAGGGGGGGGGCAAAATTTATGGGGTTCAATCTCAGTCCACCGATGTTCTTGCCATAGTTAAGATGCGTAACCATTGTCATTGTGTTACAAAAGGATTCCAGAAAATTCTACTGACCAATTAGGCTAAGCTACTGTCAGTCGTCAACCTAATGAAATATCATAGGTTTGGTTTGTTACAACAATTTATGGGGTATAAAGGTCTAAATGAAATACTTCTTTTTAACACAATTAGAAACCCACCCCATGGTTATTTTAGACAAGAAGAATTTTCCTGTGCCCGTGTGTTTTAGTGATCATAAATATTTATAAATATTAATAAAACAATGCACAAACTTAAAAGACTGATTATTGTGGCAAAGTTTACTTAAAAGCAAAACAAATATAATGTATATTTATGATCACTAAAACACACACGGGCAAAGGGAAAATCTTCTTGTGTAAAATATGATATACATGTGGTTTAGCATTATGGTTTACTGCAGAAGAAAATGAAAAGAGGATTGGAATAGGGCCTATATTGTTAGTGTTACTGTTTCGCCTTTAAGTGTAGGCCTACTAAATGTAATGTACCTGTATGTCGCCTGTATAGTGTCTGTATGGTGTCTGTACTACAATATACAGATTAGAACTTCAAAATTAAGCAAGCTGATTGTTGCGTAAAACATAGTCCGAAATATCTGCGATGATGATGTAAGACATTTTCTGACAGATGGCCTATCTGTCAGAAAATGTCTTACATCATCATCGCAGATATTTCGGACTACGTAAAACATTGTCACGCACACACACAAAAAAAACGATTAGACTGTGCTTGACATATAGCCGAAATAAAACTTGAAAAGGACAAAACAAAAATAAAAAATAGGATGATGTTGTTGCTGTAACTATGAGTAAAAATACGCCAGTCAGAAAATAAAAATCCTTTTTTTAGTGTCTGATATTTACAAGCAAAAAACTAAAATACTTTTGAAAATGTTTTGTTTTTGTAACATAAAAAACTTACACTTTTAGGACAATGCAGCCTGGATGTAGTGGTCAATCCATGGAGCTAAACGTTTTAGTTATTTGGGCAAACTTTTAAGCGCAAGTGAAAGACAAACTCGTGGCGATATCCCGTAATGCAGCGTAACCGGAAAAAAAAACAACTGTATATACCCGATATATCAGCAGTACATAGGATTGGAGAGAAGTGGGTCATATTGGGGGAATACTGGCAAACATATACACAGGCGTATTACAGTTATTTCGGTATTGGCCCAATACGGGTTACTTGGGGGAATGCTGGCAAACATATACACAGGCGTATTACAGTTATTTCGGTATTGGCCCAATACGGGTTACTTGGGGGAATGCTGGCAAACATATACACAGGCGTATTACAGTTATTTCGGTATTGGCCCAATACGGGCTACTTGGGGGAATGCTGGCAAACATATACTCAGGCGCATTACAGTTATTTCGGTATTGGCCAAATACAGGTTACATTCAGTATAAACACTGTGCCTGTTTGCCGTTATTGACGCTGCCGCTATAAAAACAATACCGGCCCAATGGTGATGTTTTTGTTGGGTTCGTCTCCGACCTGCTTAAAAACAGGATATTTTATTTCTCTTTGCTTATGGTGTGTTTCCACGGACATGCGTTAACGCGTGCGTTGACGGATGCGATTTTCTACAGAAATACGATATATAGTGTTTCCATGGTCAGTCCAATAGTTTTTAACGCACGCGTTAACGGACGGAGAATGGAGCTTGTCCCATTTTTAACGCATCGGGCGAGGTAACGGACGAGGGATTTCGCTACTCATGACGTCATTGAAGGGGTTTTCCGACCCTGATGACCTTTTGCTGCCAGTTCAAAATCCACAGAAAACACCGAGTGGGTTTGTTTACTCATTTTTACTGACTTGTGTTTGTGTTGTAAGTGTATTTTATCAAAAGACTATGTAGATGTTCACTTAACTCGGAGCAACTAAATAAGGCTACAAGTTAATAACTGTTTAATGTACTAAACGATGCCGTCTAAGGGAAAGCGTGGAAAGAAGAGGTCAAAGAATGAAGCTTATTCACTCTCAGATTCGTCTATCGAACCGATGGTCAATCTACTGACCTCTACACCTGGCGTGAGGGACATTGAAAGGGAAGGCCAGGCATTATCTCCACAGCCTACTGATCAGGCCCCACCGGCCGAACAGCCTACATACCCTGTCCCACCTTATATAACCCACATATGTGACCGGCTGGCCGCTATCGACCAAAAACTTTCTGACATCAGTGAGCTTAAAGTTGTGGTAAACAGCATCGATAGCAGACTCTCGAAGGTGGAGAAGGAAATAACAAAAGCTAAAAATGATAATAAAGAAGTTCAGAGCCGTAGAATTCGTGATAAATGAGTGATAAATTCGACCAAGCCCAATCTGAATTGAAGCAACTAGACCGATTCAAAGCTGAGATTGAAAAATCTAGTAAAGATTTCAAATCTGTCATGACACGAGTGGTGGAAGTCGAGTCCCGATCAAGAAGGAATAATCTGATATTCGGGGGCATTGAGGAAAAGGCAGACGAAAATTGTGAGGAACTGGTTCAACAATTTATTGAAAATCAGTTGAAAATGAGTCATGAAGATGTTTTGAAACTCCGATTCCAACGCGTCCATCGTATGGGAGTGAAGCGAACAGGTAAACCCAGGTTGATTATCGCCGCCTTTACCGAGCATCAGGACCGGGAGAAGGTCCGCTATCTCCGCAGACACCTCGATCGTGAATTCAGCTTGTTCGAGGACTTCCCAAAGGAGGTGAGAGAGGCGAGAAGGAAACTTCTCCCTGAACTGAAGCGCTTAAAAGAGGCGGGTAACAGAGTCTCAATTATCTATCCGGCCCGACTACTGTGTAATGGGAAAATCGTCCGTGAGTTACCTTTGTTTGATCATGGTGATATGAATGGTACATAGGTCAACTTGGAGTGTGGTAATAACCTGCACGATCCCAATCAACCATCGGAAAAATCACTACTTAAGGTAGGAAGTTGGAATATACAACGTCGTTTTGATGATAAAATCCATGAAAAACAGTTTCAGGATGTTATCAAATCATTTGATGTTATTGGTCTAACTGAATGTTGGTTTCGAAATGAAATCGTGGACGATTTAACTGCTGGCCGGCATAAATGCTACTGTTTCAAAAGAAAATCGTTTCGCGGAGGTGGAATTGCAATCCTAATCAACGAGGTAAAATACCCCCATGCCTCCGTTATAGAATATGTGGACGAAAGTTTAGTTGTGATAGACTTAGATTCCAGTATTAATGACACGGAACTGAAAGTGTATGTACTATTTGTATATATACCTGACGAAAGAAGTGACTTCTATAACGTTACCGATTACGATGTATATTCTGACCTTGAAATATGCTTGATAAAATACAAGTCAAAAGGAAGTGTTATATGTCTAGGAGATTTCAACAGTAGGGTATCTAATCACGATGACTTTATTTCAGACGATTTGCTACCGGATTGTGTATTACACAAGATCGATGACATTTGTCAATACTCTCAGGACATTAATTTGACTAAAAGAAGCTCTCAAGGTAATGTTTGTAATACATGGGGAAAGAAGTTATTAAGTTTGTTTAAAAGTATCAACTTTAGAATACTAAATGGAAGATGCGATAGGGATAAGGAAGGGAAAGTTACATTCTATAATAGAAACTCTTCTACAGTTATTGACTAGGCTCTTGTTTCCCAGGCAATTTTTTCACAATGTTTGTTTTTTGAAGTATTAGACTTTAATGTTTTTTCTGATCACGCTCCTATTTTACCAACATGTAAAGTTCCTGCTAAAACAGAACCGTATGAGAACCTTCCTGTGACGCGCAGAGAGCCCAAAGATCAAATTTAGGTCAGTACTTAAGTGGAATGGCGAACGTATACCAAACATGCGCGAGTGTATTAATATAAATATAGACCATTTACGAGCTACATTAACTACTGGTAAAAGTATCGACGAGAAAGCACTTGAATTCACAAACATTTTAGGTAACATTATGGAAGCGTTTAACAGTAGAACAATAGGAATAACAGAAAACCGAGGAAACTCAAAGCCTATAGAACACAAACCCTGGTTTAGCTCCGGTATCTAGCGTTATTGACTATTGTGACGCCCGAAGGGCGGAACGCTACGGGAGGAAGCCATTTTTAAATTTGCGAAAATTAACCATGATTCCACAGGCAATATGGCCGCCTGTTCGCGGGAAAATGTTCCAACCCACTTTCGATATCGATGGAATGCAACAACCCAAGCCTATAGTTCGACAAAAGGGGAATGGATACTAAGACAGAAAAGGTTGGTCATTCATTTTAAGGCATTTATTGCATCGGTAAACATTTTTTTCGTAGGAAAATTCAAAATAGGGGCCGGAGCTCCAGTATCACCCGGCCTGTAACTACGACAAAATGGCGTCCCTTCTACAATGGTGACCGCTCCCAGCTGGTTAGACCATTGTTTTCTACAATTAACCCTGGTTTAACAATGAGTGTCAAGAACATTTTAAATACCGGTATTACAATAGCAGATTAAGGAAATTTAACAAAGCAAGAACAGCTGAGAACAGAACTAACTTATGTGTCGCAAAATCTCGCTATAAAAATATCGTCAAACGCTTGAAAAACGACTACAAAAATCATCAAGGTAATATGCTCACATTACTAAAAAGAAGTAACCCGCGAGAATTCTATAAGAAATTCAAAAAACCAAGTCATAAACATGCAAAAGGCAACATTACACTCGAAGACTTTCTCACACACTTTAAACAATTGTCTAATGATGTATCTCAAGATGAACAGGAAACAGATTCAAACCCAACACCATCAGAGTGTCTTTTCCCTGAGCTAGACCAGCCAATCGAACGATCAGAAATTTCCCAAGTCATAAAAAAATTAAAAACTAGCAAAAGCCCTGGTGTAGATGGTGTTATAAACGAGTTTTTAATTGAATTCCAGGATATATTATTACCCTACCTAGAAATGATATTCAACCAATTGTTCGATTCTGGAGTTTTCTCTAAGATTTGGGCTGTTGAGACAATTGTCCCAATCCATAAAAAGGGGGAGATAAATGATGTTAACAATTACAGGGGGATAACTCTAACGAGCCACCTTGGTAAAGTTTTCACCTCCCTGCTTAACAACAGGCTCCTAAAGTGGCACACGGAGTATGATATTATAACAGACGCCCAGCTAGGTTTTAAACCAAATTATGGGACCCATGACGCTATATTTATCGTGAATGCCTTGATAAATAAATATTTGAGAAATAAGAAAAAAACTGTACTGTTGCTTTGTCGACTATGCAAAAGCGTTCGACTCCGTTAAACATTCGATGTTGTGGTCTAAGTTAATACGACAAGGTGTCCCAGGTAAAATGTTTAGAATTATTAAAGCGTTGTACAAATGTATAAACTTGTGTGTTAAATGAAACGGAAGATATTCTGCACAATTCAGGTACTCACTTGGTCTAATCCAAGGAGAATGTATTTCGCCCATTCTTTTTTCTATATATTTGAATGACATTGAAATGGAATTATTCAATAGAAACTGTTCTTCTCTAGAAATTAAAGAAATCAACCTATTTTTACTTATGTACGCAGACGATACACTCATTATGGCTGAGTCTGCCGACAAACTTCAGAAAATGCTTGATTGTTTGTACATGTATTGTGATAAATGGCAGCTGAAAATTAATGTCAGCAAAACTAAGGTCGTCATTTTCAGAAAAGGCTGGCAATGCCCAAATGTACATTTTTCAATTAGCAACAGCCGTGTTGAAATCGTTGACAGCTTTGTTTATTTAGGTATTTGCTTTAAGTATAATGGTAATTTCAACCAATGTCAACAGAAGCTTGCTGCTCAAAGTAAACGGGCAATGTTTGGCCTGAGAAATAGCCTTAATGATTATAATTTTAACTGCCTTACTAAACTTAATTTATTTGATACATATATAGGTAGCATTATGCATTATGGTTGCGAGGTCTGGGGAATGCTTCGTGCAAAGGAATTAGAGCTGGTTCACCTAAATTACTGTAAATGGACTTTAGGAGTCCACAGACGTACAACTAACACTATGGTGTATTTTGAACTTGGGCGTTTTCCGTTATTGATAACTCGACAGGTTAGAATGATGAAGTATTGGGTTAAATTGCTTTACACAAATAATTGTATCCTCCAAGCCCTGTATAGTGATATGTATGAAACATCAATCAATACACCATCTAAACAAAATTGGCTAAATAGTATTAGAGACCAGTTAAATTTAACTGGCCTTAGCCAATACTGGTTAGACCAATCTGTACCTAATGTTTCCTATTTTCTGAAATTATATAAGCAAATTCTGACAGATAATTTTATTCAAGAAACCAGGTTTAAAATGGACGGCATGCCCACATGTATAATTTACCGATACTTGTGCGACCATTTTTCCCTGCAGTTTTACTTAAGCAATCCTATTTTGGGTAAATATACAAGATATTTGACTCTGTTCCGTATCTCAGCACATAAATTGGCAATACAACAAGGAAGATATCATAAGGTTGCTCGAGATATGCGGCTTTGTAAACAATGTAATTGTAATGACATTGAAGATGAGTTTCATTTTATTCTAATCTGTCCTGCTTATCTTAACTTAAGAATTAAATCTATGAAGAGGTTTTATTGGAAGAAACCATCTGTCAGTAAATTAATCCTGCTTTTGTCATGTGATAAGGTTATCACGCTCCTAAATCTTGGCAAGTATTTAAGAGCAGCATTAACTCTAAGAATGGTACTGTAAATTAAATACCTCATTCTGCTGTCTCACACATATTATATGTATGTAAGTATATTGCATACATGCATTTTATGTATATATGTGTATGTATACTAGTATATATATAGGGGGCCTATATGTATTGTATATAACTGTACTGCTTACTTCGCTCCGCCTAAATATATTTTATGTTTCTTTTTGTACCAATGAGCTGTATGCTCACGGTCTAAATGAATAAACTATAAACTTATTCACATTCTTTCCCCAAACCGAAAAAAAATTGTTGCCAATGATATGACCTTGACTTTTGACCGTAACCTTATGCCAGATCGCACGATCGATCGCATGCGTTAACGCAAGTCCGTGGAAACCCTTCACCCTATCCGTTAAACAATCGCATCCGTCAACGCACGCGTTAACGCAGGTCCGTGGAAACACACCATTAATTGGCTTGATTTGACGTTTCAGCCTACGTTAGCGCCTTCTCACTGTATTTTGAAAACTGCTTATTTACGTATTTTCTTGGTTCTATTCAAATTAATCAAATCGGCTTGTTATGTTATATAAAACATTGCATGGAGAAACTCCACCTTATCTATTGAAGAAAATCCCGGATACCGCGAACAATCAAAATCCATATGACGTCCGAAACCCTAATACTATAACGCATATGTTCAGTCGAACTGAAAGCTATCGTAACTCTTTCTTCCCACAAACTGTTCGAGATTGGAATAATTTACCAGCTTATGTTAAATCACAAAAGTCTTTAAAAGACTTTAAAGTAGTTTTGTCTTCCATGTCTGAAATCGCCACTCCTTGTCTTTGGTTCTACTCTGGTATTAGAGTCGGAAATGTTCTGTTGTGTCGACTACACTGTAAAATGTAACCCGTACATTTTACGGTAGAATACTGGCAGCTGGGCTGCCAACTTTCTACCGTAAAAATTAGGGTAGACCGTAAAATCAACTAGCCACATTCCTAATCAGTGAATGTGAAAAACATATATTTATTTGAAAAAAATTGAAAAAATGCTGATGAAAATTCTCACTTAGGACAGGTATCTCAATCTACGCTTTCAAATACAGCTATGTTAAATTAACTATCTTAGCCTATAATGACAAATTTGTCTTATATTAAATCGCCTACGGCGGGATTCGAATCTCTAACCTCCCATACAGGAGCTGCGCAGAACTATATGCGTACTAGCTATAACCGTATCCTTTAAACACTACACTAACTTCGAATATGAGAGGATGATGGCCACATTTCCATGCCTTACTAGCGCTTCGGTGTGCGCATGCGCACTTCCGTTTTTTTCGCTCCCTTTGATCCGCAATGACGTATTTTGGACGAATCCTTCACGGAAACAACCGAGGAGATCAGATCTCGTTAGCTCGGAAACGACAACTCTGTCTCAAAGTTATTTTACGGTACACGACCGTAAAGCTTCCACTGAAGTATAAAACGGCAATTTACCGTTAATTTTAAAATATTCTAGTGTAGAATTGACGGTAAACGGTTACAGTGTACGTATTGGTTGCAGCTCTTTAAATGACCATCTGTTTACAAACCACTTAACTGATAACAAAAAGTGCACATGTGGATATTCATGTGAAAGTGTTAGACATTATTTTTTCGACTGTTCTTTGTATCAAAATATAAGGAATGCTTTTATAAACAACATCACAGATATACTACTCAGAAAAGGTATTGACTTAAATGAGAATCTGCTGATGTATGGTTCTTCCTCTCTGTCAAAGCGTTTAAACGACGAAATTGTTGACCTAACTATTCAGTATATGTTAGCGACTAAACGTTTCGTATAATAAAAGAATTTGCAGCATAAATTGATTATTTAAATGGACCTCCAGTCACAAATTGGTCTCCCTGGTTCCCATGTTTTGTCTTTTTTGTCTTTTCCCTTGTTCAATCTGTTACATGTAAATCCAATTGAGTATTTTGAACACCTGATTTATACTGTACCATGTGAATCTGCCAAATCACTTCTATAAAAGGTATTTCGCTATTGTATACATGTAAATTGCATAATGTAAATACTTTCTATTCCAGTTCATCTTTTATGAAACAGTCTTACTGTACTATTTAAATATGTCCAATTTTCGTTTTATTAGTGAAATTGTTTATTTCCATTATTTGTATGTATTTCCATAAGGGAGACACAGATAAGCAAATTGGCTTAATTTGAATCCCGAAATCAATAAAATTCAGTATAAACCAAATTAATCAAATAATAATAATAACAATATTAACAAAATAAATGACGCATTTGAGCTGCTGTGTGAGAGAAGATGGCCTATGAAGAATATACCACTATTTGAGGGCAAATAATAATGGTATCTTCGGCCTCAGGGGCCGGTTGTTCAAACCTGTTTAACGAAGTTAGTTTTTGTGAACAACACGACCTTTCAACACCGATACCGGTGTCTTCGTCAAGTGAAAATGAAACTGACTCTTGACGAAGACACCGGTATAGGTGTCGAAAGCTCGTTCACAAACAACTAACTTCGTGGTGATGCCTTAGTTATTTCTCATTAGTATGGAACCCACGTTTAAAGAGTTTCAAACATTTCTTACACCTTGTTTAACATTATAGACATTTCTGTCTAATTGAATATAGGCCTAAGGAATAACCTCCCTTGTTCTTCTGCAACAAAATTCTTTTCTCTTCCTGATTCATAAGTATATTAGCTTGTCATTAAATCATAGTTGCTTATTTAAAATGTTCTCATTTTAAAATATTCTTGGTTTGTGAAAATCGAAATCTACAGATCACACACAAATTCAATCCATTTCAACTCTAATCGACCATTAAATAGAACCCGTTTAATTTATACTCAAATGATGATAGGCCTAATTCCTGAAGATTGACAACGGTAATTTGGGCCTAACAAAATGTGGACTTAGTGTAAATTCTGATTATCAAGAGTCAAGCGTTTAATGTACCATGAAGATTGACCTGGATTTTTGTTAAAAATTTGTAAATTTCGTACGAACAGAAGATATGTGCTTATCACGAATCAATCCAGTCATTTGTTCGATTGAGCTCGGCAATCCTATTTAAAAATCACATATTCTTTACTATTATGATTTGAGTTCGTAAAAAGGGATATTAAATTAAAGTGGCATGGGCTGTCAAAATGTTGATATTTTGACGTTAAAACAGAATGTTTAAATTATTGACTATTTTCCTCAACACGTATAATTCAGAAGCTTTTTAGTGCTTCTTGTCTCGAAAATGTACGATAAAGTATGGTTTTGAACTAACTTTGGCTAAGAATAAATGAATGGTCGTCCCGGTTATTTAAATTTTGATTACGTTTCGAACACTATTACGGTTCGCACATGTACCGGTATGCCGCGATACCGTATGGATTTTCCTCATCCCAACGCCAATCGTTTAGTTTTTCGATGCCCTTCAAAGCCTCTTACTGTCGAGCCAATCATAAATTATGAAAAAAGTGTGAATTTTGGCAGCTCATGCCGCTTTAAAATAAAATAAAATAAGGTTACACTGCACACTGCCAAGAATGGTCTTAATTTATGTAAAAATTCGCTGTTAAACTAAGTCATCCAGTTTCTGTTAAGTAGGTCACAAAATATTCTAATGTAAACAAACTACACATTTATATTTTGACAGTATGCCAATTTGTATATTAAAAGCGACGAATCAGTTCACATGCTGAGACATCTTCTCCAGCCAAGTTAATAAAACCTACATGTCCCCATTCCGTGTTTTAAAACACTGAGATCGAGTTGATTACGATCACTCATCCCACTGAGCATGCGTGAAACGTCTACTGAAAATGTTCACATCTGAGATCGAGTTTAGCCCTCTTGCCGATAACCATGTGTCGACTGTAATATATGAAGTCAACAACCAGACGCCATTGGGTGTAACCGGAAGCCGGTCTTTATTGTAAGACGCGTGCGTAGTACAAGATAGGAAAGAAGTGAAGGGAGGTTACTCTAAGATACAATTACTAGATATTACATCTCCCTTACAGAACAACCAAAACAACAGATTTAATTATTGTTCATCAAGTTTAACTTGAATTTGGCAAATTAGCACAAAGCAGTCACCCAATTTTCCTTAAAGGTTTTAATGTCATTTAATGTTATTTAACAACTGTCATTGAGGCTGAGAAAATTAACGTTTATTATTTCATTAAAAGTGTTCATATTCTCCTAAATATCCTGGAATAACACGAAGTCCTGGAATAACTTTAAATCCTGAAATAACACAATATCCTGGAATAACACAATATCCTGGAATAACACAATATCCTGGAATAACACAAATATCCTGGAATAACACAATATCCTGGAATAACACAAAACCCTGGAATAACACAATATCCTGGAATAACACAATATCCTGGAATAACACAAAATCCTGGAATTATACGTAGTCCTTGAAACAAACTGGTGTCCTGACGACTCTTCCTCTTGATGTCACAGTAGATGGTTTGCTGTCACTTCGTTGGGTTACGAGTCTCTGTTTAGGTGATGATGGAACCGGTGCCAATGGAGTTGGAACAAAGTCAAATTCATTCGAAGGCGGTTCTGCCAATGGAGGACTCTCATTTGTTTTCCGCAGGTGGATGCGATTTCGCCTTAGTTGACGACCATCAGGTGTTAGGATGTTATAGGAACGTGGTTTATCCGAGGGTTTCTCCACTGTAGCTGATTTCCATTCTCTAACATTGTTGTTGGGTTTGTATCTAACAACCTCACCAGAGAAGAGTTGAGGTTGGGATTTGGACTGTCTATCATAATAATGTTTCTGGATAGTTCGCTGATGTTTCAGGTTATCTTGGACATCTGTGATGACTTTAGGCTTTAACAGAGATTCTGAAGTTGGTAATTGAGTTTTTAGGCGTCTTGAAAATAGTCTTTGAGCAGGTGAGCCCAGGTTACCTCTTGGTGTTGTACGATGGGCTAAAAGAGCCACATTAGGATATTTTCCATCTTTTTCTGATTTGATTAAGAGTCTCTTAGCAATTTGAACGGTTTTCTCACTCATTCCATTTGATTGTGGAAAGTGAGGGCTGGAAGTTACATGTTTAAATCCATACTCGGTACTGAATTTTTTAAAATCAGCATTAGCATATTGTGGACCATTGTCAGTCACTAATTCATCTGGAATGCCATGTCGTGCGAATTGACTCTTTGTATGAGATATTACTGTTTTACTGGAGAGGTCTTTGAGTTTAGAGAGTTCAAAATACCCTGAATAGTAGTCCACTAGGATGAGGTAGTAATCTCCCTTGATTTCAAACATGTCAGAGCCTAATTTTTGCCAAGGCCTAGTGGGAATTGGTTGAGGCAGAAGTGGCTCTTTTGTGTTTTTGTATTGCATTTCACAGCAAACTTTACATTTAGAAATCAAATTTTCAATGTCTTTACCCATTCCTGGCCAAAACATGACGTCACGGGCACGTTGTTTACATAATGTCATTCCAAGATGAGAGGCATGGACAATCTCAAGCATTGATTGTCTGTGTGAGCTAGGCATAACAATTTTTGTGCCTTTAAAAATGATGCCTCCATAGATTGAAAGCTCATCCCTATGATTCCAATAAGGATGAATGTCAGGTTGTATTGCAGATTGTGAATCTGGCCAACCATTCAGTATTGTATGTTTCAGTTGTATAAGTGTTTTGTCAACATTTGTCTCTTGTTCAATTTCTTGAAGTTTTACTGGAGATGCTGGTAGAACCATACATACTTCCAATTCGGTTTCAACTTCGTCGTATGTGTCAGTCTGATGAGCTCTACTAAGTGTGCCAGCTATTAGTAACTCTTTGCCTGGTTTGTGGATCACATTCAGGTCGTATCTTTGTAATTTTAGTAGCATGGATTGTAAACGAGCTGGTGCTTGTAACAGAGGTTTCTTAACAATGGAAACAAGTGGTTTGTGATCTGTCTCGACAGTAATGCTTTTTCCATAAATGTATTGATAAAATCGCTGACACCCAAACAAAATGGCCAACATTTCTTTTTCAATCTGGGCAAAACGCTGTTGCGATTTTGTCATGGCTTTGGATGCATATGCTACCGGTTGTGATTGTTGGAGAACAGTGGCACCTAATCCATGTGAGCTGGCATCAACTGATAGCGTAACATCTTTGGTTACGTCATAGTACTTAAGTACTGGTGTGCTAGAGGCTAAGTGTTTGAGTTCCTCAAACGAATTTTGTTGCCGTTTGTCCCAGTACCATTCATTGTCTTTGGCTAATAACTCTCTTAATGGAGCTGAAATTTCAGAGAAATTGGGGATAAATTTTGCCAGGTAAGTTAGCATTCCTAAGAAACGCTGAAGACTGGGCTTGTCAGTGGGTTTAGGCATTTCATCAATAGCCTTTACTTTCTCTGTATCTACTCTAAGTCCACTATCTGACAGTATGTGACCTATATAGGTGATTTCTTTGAGTCCTATTTTACATTTGTCCCTTTTAAGCTTAAGATTTATTTCTCTGCATCTATCTAATGCTTGTTTGAGACGTTTGTCATGTTGTGATGCTGTTTCGCCCCAAATGAGAAGATCATCCATAATTACATCTACCCCCTCTAGGTCGGAGAATGATTGTTGCATTACGGATTGGAAAATTTCTGGAGCTGAATTTATTCCGAAAGGTAGACGAAGATAGTTGTATCGACCAAATGGGGTTGAGAAAGTACATAGTTTACTTGAAGCGTTGTCTAAAGGTATTTGCCAAAACCCAGATGCGGCATCAAGTTAGCGTTTGGCATGTCAGCTACTACTTCTTCAACCGTTTTCATTGGATGATGTTCTCTCTTGATGTCTTTATTGAGGTTACGAGGGTCTAGACATATTCTAAGTTTATTTGGTTTAACTACTGTAACCATGTTACTGACCCATAGTGTATGACCTTTAACCTTCTCTACAACACCGATTTGTTCCATTCTTTGAAGTTCAGATTTGACTCTTAATTTGAGTGCTAGTGGAATTTTTCTATGTGGCGATACGACAGGAGTGATCTTAGAATCTACTTCTATTTTGTATTCTACAGGAAGTTTGCCTAAGCCAACAAAAAGATCTGGATAATCTGAAAGAATTTTCTTGTTAACCTCATCAGTTTTGTTATTTGTCTCATCAATAGAACAAAGTTTCTTTACTAGGTTAAGTTCAACGCTAGATTGTAGTCCAAAACCGGACGGTGAGTTTGTGTTTGCAATAACAAAGTCAACTTGGTACTGTGTGCTTTCATGTTTCAAAGTAAGTGTACATTGTCCTAAAGTGTCTATCTTATGTCCCGAGTATGAGACTAGTTTAGTTGTGTAATTGTTTAGCTTTACTTTTAAAGCTTTGTAGTCTTGACTATTGAGCACATTTGTTTGGGCACCTGTGTCTATTTTCAGACATAGTGGTTTGTCTTGACAGGATACTTCTTCTGTACAGTCTTTTAGTTTAGTTTTGTTTTTCTCATCTACAGTGCCTATGAACATTTCGTTTGTGATTTGATTAAGCTCACAAGTATCGTCATCTGAATAGTCATAGTCCTGTTCACTAATTGTGTGGAGTGGCTTGAATTTGTTTCTAGGTTGTCTCTGGGACTGTCTTCTACTTCTTTGAGATTGGTCTTGTTGAAGTTTTCTACAGACTTTGTCAAAGTGGTTTGGCTTCGTGCAATAAGCACAGTTTGTCCCATTTGCTGGGCATTTTCGTTTAGCATGTTGCTGTCCACAATTGCCACATGAAATTGAGTTGGGGTTGAATTGTTTTCTTGAATGAGGGCTTATTGTTTCTCCGATTAAAGTGATGAACAGAATGAACTTCCGCTTGTTGAGGTTTAGCTGCATTTGTAAGAGTTTTGATTTGTGCCTCACTGTATTCAGTTGCTCTGCAGAGGTCAATTGCTTTATCCAAGGTTAAATCTGGTTCGCGTAACATGCGAAGTCGAACAGAGTTATTGTTTACACCCACTACTATTTGGTCTCTTATTAGACTTTCCCTAAGTTGCTCAAATTCACACTGCTTGGATTTATTTTTTAAGTCAGTGACAAAATTGTCGAAAGTTCAACCTTCAGTTTGCTTTGTAATGAAAAACATGTGTCTGTCGTAAGTTACATTTTTGCGTGGCTGACAATATTCTTTGAATTTTCTTTTCAGTGTTAGTAAATTGTTTCGATCTTCACCATCGGCAAAAGTGAAAGCATTAAAGACGGGCATACAGTCCTCGCCTACACATTGTAGCAGCACAGCACATTGTACTTTCGCGGGTTTTTCACTGAGGCCACTTGCAACGAGATAATTGTCAAAAATTTGTTCAAACAGTTTCCAATTCTCAGAAAGATTGCCTTCTAGCCGTAGAGGATTCGGTTGTCGAAAAACTCCTCCCATTTTCTATGGATGGCTGTGGATTGCGGATTTACGATCCCGATTCTGACACCATGTAATATATGAAGTCAACCACCAGACGCCATTGGGTGTAACCGGAAGCCGGTCTTTATTGTAAGACGCGTGCGTAGTACAAGATATGAAAGAAGTGAAGGGAGGTTACTCTAAGATACAATTACTAGATATTATTACTACTTATTAATACAACATCTCCCTCCTTAGATTAGTGAGACATAGCGAGAGTAAACAATGTTAAACATTAACGTAACAATGTAAGTCTTGATAATTCAGACATCAGAGTGAAACTAAAAAACAATGTTGACTTAGCTATAGCAACGCAAGAACAAAGTTGTAATCTGATACATTTAGTATAAAAGCTTCACTTATACTGGAAAAAGTGCATTATCTTCATAATACTGCATTAGCTACGGAACCGTAGAGGGGACATGCAAAAAAAAAAAAAAGCTCTAAAAAGATTTCGTTCCACGAATTACTATTTCGTTCCACGAATTACTATTTCGTTCCACGAATTACTATTTCGTTCCACGAATTACTATTTCGTTCCACGAATTACTATTTCGTTCCACGAATTACTATTTCGTTCCACGAATTACTATTTCGTTCCACGAATTACTATTTCGTTCCACGAATTATGATAACCAATGGCTGATGGCTTTATAACTTGCCAGCTAACCAATGAGGATGAACATTGCATATTTCTTGGCTGGCTCTCGTCGATGTAAAAATTGCTGCAAAAGGTGAAAAGACTACGGAACCGTAGAGGTACGGAACCGTAGAGGGGACATGCAAAAAAAAAAAAAAAAGCTCTAAAAAGATTTCGTTCCACGAATTACTATTTCGTTCCACGAATTACTAACTCGTTCCACGAATTACTAACTCGTTCCACGAATTATGGTTTCCGTTGTTGTTGTCCTAGAAATAGGTTCTCAAAGTGAGGCTATAAGTACAGGTCAACATTGAAAGGGGTGAACTTATTGCTATGTATTTTGAATTAGGGTTGTTGTACAAGAACATCATGGGTATATTAGCTGTGAATCATGGAACTAGACTGTCTTTTCACCTTTTGCACCAATTTTTACATCGACGAGAGCCAGCCAAGAAATATGCAATGTTCATCCTCATTGGTTAGCTGGCAAGTTATAAAACCATCAGCCATTGGTTATCATAATTCGTGGAACGAAATAGTAATTCGTGGAACGAAATAGTAATTCGTGGAACGAATTAGTAATTCATGGAACGAATTAGTAATTCGTGGAACGAAATAGTAATTCGTGGAACGAAATAGTAATTCGTGGAACGAAATAGTAATTCGTGGAACGAATTAGTAATTCGTGGAACGAAATAGTAATTCGTGGAACGAAATAGTAATTCGTGGAACGAAATCTTTTTAGAGCTTTTTTTTTTTTTTTTTGCATGTCCCCTCTACGGTTCCGTAAAAGACAGTGTAATTCCATGATTCACAGCTAATATACTCACGATGTTCTTGTACAACCCTAATTCAAAATACATAGCAATAAGTTCACCCCTTTCCATGTTGACCTGTACGCATAGCCTCACTTTGAGAACCTATTTCTATGAAAACAACAACGGAAACCATAATTCGTGGAACGAAATAGTAATTCGTGGAACGAAATAGTAATTCGTGGAACGAAATAGTAATTCGTGGAACGAAATAGTAATTCGTGGAACGAATTAGTAATTCGTGGAACGAATTAGTAATTCGTGGAACGAAATAGTAATTCGTGGAACGAAATAGTAATTCGTGGAACGAAATAGTAATTCGTGGAACGAAATAGTAATTCGTGGAACGAAATAGTAATTCGTGGAACGAAATAGTAATTCGTGGAACGAAATAGTAATTCGTGGAACGAAATCTTTTTAGAGCTTTTATTTTATTTTTTTTGCATGTCCCCTCTACGGTTCCGTAATTAGCACAACACTAACAAAATAACATAACATTATAGCTAAGAATAGATTCCTACATAGACTGAATGATTTTAGGTTTAACAGTTCTTCCAGATCTAGTAACATAAGTATTTGAGTTTAAATCTGGGCTGCTTATAGGATTATCTAAACAAGTTGAGGTATCCCTTTGAGAATCTATTTCAGTAGTAGGATCTGGTGTATTAGAATTATCAGGTACAGGATTGTCTAACTGAGGATTTTCTAACTGAGGATTTTCTAACTGAGGAACATGTTCATTGGTTTTAATCAATTGAGATCTATTTCTACGATATTCGGTTCCATCATGGGTTCTCACTTGATAGGATCGGTTACTGAACTGTTGAGTAACAACAGCTGGTTTCCAAGTTTTATTAAATTGCTGAACTCGGACTGGATTACCAATATTAAGCTGTGTCAGTGGCTTACTGTTGCGATCATAATGGCGCTTTGCCCTTACGCGACTCTGACCAAGTTTCTTCTTGACAGTAGGGCGACGTAACGGTTTCGGCTGAAGCAGAGCTTCGGGAGTGGGTACGACAGAGCGAAGGCGTCTACCCATCAACAGCTGTGACGGAGTCAAGCCAATATCTAAAGGGGTAGTGCGATACTCTAGCAATGCTATGAGAGGGTCGCGGTGATCTGCTTTGGCGTTAGCAAATATACGCTTTACAGTGTGAACTGTTCTCTCGACTAGACCGTTCGAACGAGGGTAATAGGGACTAAATGTGATGTGACTAAAGTTCCATGACTTAGCAAAGTCGGTAAATTCCTGTGAGGAATATTGAGGACCGTTGTCGGAAATTACTTTCGCGGGAATACCGTGACGGGAAAATATAGTTTTCAGAACTGAGATTACTGTGGCGCTACGGGTTTTAGACAATCAATCAATCAATCTTAGTAACGGCTGTAGTAATCTACAACTACGATGTAATCATCGTCATTCCAAGAAAACAAATCAGTTCCAACGACTTGCCATGGAAGTTCGGGTACTTCATGTGGTTTCATCGGCTCTCGGGCATTAGAGTAACGCCGATCAGTTGCTAATTGAACAGTTGAGTACGTACTCGGTCAACTCAGAACCTAACTTAGGCCAAAAGACGGTTTCTCTAGCGCGTTTCCAACATTTTTCTACACCCATATGTCCGCTGTGTAGAATGACGTCGGAGTGACGTGGGTATCACAATTCTTTCGCCTTTCATGATAATGTTGTCAACAACTGACAGTTCGTCGCGAATAGTCCAATAATCACGTATGGCAGGTGAACAATCTTTAAGGTTTTCTGGCCAACCTTCAAGTATGGCTTTTTGAATTGCCATGAACTGATGATCAGATTCGGATGCTTGCTTTATAATTTCGAGGAGTTTTCGCTCGGTGATGGGAAGTGAAAGCAAGACAGTATGTACATGCATTTCGACAGATTTTGTAAGGTCTGGATAAGTGTCTGGTAGAAATTTCCGCGATAGTAATTCCGTATTTTTCAGTATTTTTGCTTAACAACTGACGCATAGGGCTTGTGATTTCTGATAAATTCGGAGAGAATTTGGAAAGATAATTTATCATTCCCATGATTGTTTCTAATTTGTGGCGATTTTGGGGCGGATCCATATCGCGTATTGCGTCAATTTTCTTAGGATCAGCTTTTACACCATCGGAGGTGAGAAGATGTCCAACATATGGAACCTCGGTTAAGCCCACGAATAACTTTTCGACGTTAAATTTTATAACTTGTTTGAGGGGCATATAGAAGTTGGAAGTATAACATTAAACAAACTCTTTCTGGATTTACAACTTCTGTTATATTTAGGCGCAACGTTTCAATGTCTATTCGGATATGGTTTTCAAGCATATGATCAACATAGAAGGAACAGAGAATATATATACAGGTGAAGGGGTATGTAAATAAACATTAAGTTAAGCAGTGTACTGAATATGGAAACTTTTAAGGTTTATGACAACTTCATTTAGTTATGAAAACATCACTATGTAAAGTGATAACAGCTTGGTAAACAGATGACTAATGATGGACAGAAAATTGCATAACGTTTAACAAGAGAACCTGACTGCATAATTACAGGAAAACAAAGTTTTAAATAGGATTACAAATATAGTGAGAATAACAAAAGACGCAGGCAACTTGATAAGGTATTGGATATGATTAACTAAATAACAAATGCACAGTTGGATGAAACAGTTTGTGTCTACAGAATTAAAACATTGTAGGCATAAGGAATAAAGAACCCTTGATCTCTGTTCATTTGTGGATTGTGTCTTCTAATTTGAACAGCTTCAGTCAATTTACGAGAGGTTAAGTGAGAATTGTTTACATTAAGAGTTTTTACATTTTCCCATTGAATTGAATGGTTGGGGTTAGCTTGAATGTGGTCGGAAATAGCAGATTTAGAGTCCTTTTGATCAGTTGAGGTTTTGTGTTCTTTAAGGCGTTTAGGAAGCGGCCGGCATGTCTCACCAATATACTTCTTGTTACAGGAACAGTTGATTAGATAAACACAGTCTTTGGGTTGCAGTTTTTGTGATCCTGGGTGTTTACCTGTGGCGTGAAGGTGGGTTTTCAGTGTTTTTCCAGTGGTGAAGACACAGTCTATGTTTTTGGCTGTGAGGAGTCGTTTGATATGGTAGCTCAGTTTACCAACATATGGCAGGGTTATTCTAATGGGCATGTCCTGTTTGGTCTTGGCTTTTGGGTGATGGGTTTGGGGTTGGTGGTATTGGATTTGATGATCTTGTCGACGAGCTGTTCAGGATAACCGTTTTGGCTGACAAATACACCCTTGATATGGTTCAATTCCTTGAATAAAGATTGTTTTGTTGAAGAAATTTTAACTGCGCGTCTGGTTAGGGTAGAGACAACACCTTTCTTAACTTTCATAGGGTGATTGGATTTGAAATGAATGTACTGGTTGGTGTGGGTGGGTTTTCTATATACACTGGTTTGAAGTTTTTGGTCTTTTCGGTTAACACGGACATCGAGAAATGGGATAGCATTACTGCTTTCTATTTCAGAGACTGTGTTTATCTAATCAACTGTTCCTGTAACAAGAAGTATAATGGTGAGACATGCCGGCCGCTTCCTAAACGCCTTAAAGAACACAAAACCTCAACTGATCAAAAGGACTCTAAATCTGCTATTTCCGACCACATTCAAGCTAACCCCAACCATTCAATTCAATGGGAAAATGTAAAAACTCTTAATGTAAACATTTCTCACTTAACCTCTCGTAAATTGACTGAAGCTGTTCAAATTAGAAGACACAATCCACAAATGAACAGAGATCAAGGGTTCTTTATTCCTTATGCCTACAATGTTTTAATTCTTTAGACACAAACTGTTTCATCCAACTGTGCATTTGTTATTTAGTTAATCATATCCAATACCTTATCAAGTTGCCTGCGTCTTTTGTTATTCTCACTATATTTGTAATCCTATTTAAAACTTTGTTTTCCTGTAATTATGCAGTCAGGTTCTCTTGTTAAACGTTATGTAATTTTCTGTCCATCATTAGTCATCTGTTTACTAAGCTGTTATCACTTTACATAGTGATGTTTTCATAACTTAATGAAGTTGTCATAAACCTTAAAAGTTTCCATATTCAGTACACTGCTTAACTTAATGTTTATTTACATACCCCTTCACCTGTATATATATTCTCTGTTCCTTCTATGTTGATAATATGCTTGAAAACGATGTCCGAATAGACATTGAAACGTTGCGCCTAAATATAACAGAAGTTGTAAATCAGAAAGAGTTTGTTTAATGTTAAATTTTATGCCTTTCTCGATAGCACGCGTTTGTCAGGTGTTCGTCGTGTTCAGCGCGCGTTTTCCCGAAAACTAAGATATCGTCAACTATGCCTACGACACCTTCTAGGCCTTCAAATATCTCATCAATCTTTCGCTGAAATTCGTCTTGCGATGATTTTAGGCCAAACGGCAACCGTAAGAATCGGTATCGACCGAAAGGTGTGTTAAATGTTGTCAAGGGGGAGGACCTCTCCGACAGTTTAATTGACCAATAACCAGATCGCGCGTCTAGTTTTGTGAAAAACTTAGCCCCTGAAAGCTGAGGAAGAATATCATCGAGTGTGCACATCGGATAATGAGGTCTAAGTATAGCTTTGTTGAGATCCTTCGGGTCTAAGCAGACTCTCAGTTTACCAGTTTCTGGTTTTTCGACGATAACCAGCGAATTAACCCATTCGGTAGGTTCGGTTACTTTCGTAATTATTTTAGAAGTTTCCATGCGGTCGAGTTCGTCGCGAAGGCGTTCGCGTAAGGCTACAGGTACGCGTCGCGGGGGATGAACAACAGGTGAGACGCTGTTGTCGATTTGAATGTTACATTCACCAGGTAGGGTACCTATGCCCTGAAAAACAAATTTGTATTCAGAAATAATACTATCTTTATCTAAGGGAATGTTTGGAGAAGAGGATTTAGAGGGTACTTTAGAAGTTTGATCCACAGAGTAGACCAGTTTAACTAACCCTAAATCTAAGCAAAATTTCATACCAAGGATAGGTGTGGAATTAGTTTCAATAATGTGGAAATCTAATGGTTTTTGCTTGCCTTTGTAAGAACAGGGGAGATTACATTGACCTTTGGTTTTAAGTGGATTGCCATTGTAGGCTGACAACTTTTGATAACAAGGTTTTATGATAGGTTTTGAGATAAGTTGGCTTCGACTATTAATACAACACTGATCTCCAGAGCATAACTAAAAAAATATTGACATAACTCCATGAAACTTGTTGTGTGGAACAACCATCATGTGTAGATGTGCCTTTTGAAGTCTATTTTGACCGTTTCTATAGAAACATAACTTAGAAATTTCGTTTCCGGAGCAGCACTCGAAAACTATCAGACATAAATCAATGAAACTTGCTGTGTGGAACAACCATCATGTGTAGATGTGCCTTTTGAGGTCTATTTTGACCGTTTCTATAGAAACATAACTTAGAAATTTCGTTTCCGGAGCAGTACTCGAAAACTATCAGACATAAATCAATGAAACTTGCTGTGTGGAACAACCATCATGTGTAGATGTGCCTTTTGAGGTCTATTTTGACCGTTTCTATAGAAACATAACTTAGAAATTTCGTTTCCGGAGCAGTACTCGAAAACTATCAGACATAATTCAATGAAACTTGCTGTGTGGAACAACCATCATGTGTAGATGTGCCTTTTGAGGTCTATTTTGACCGTTTCTATAGAAACATAACTTAGAAATTTCGTTTCCCAAACAGTACTCGAAAACTATCAGACATAAATCAATGAAACTTGCTGTGTGGAACAACCATCATGTGTAGATGTGCCTTTTGAGGTTTTCAACTTTTTGAATTGTTTATATATTTTTATCCGTTTCCATGGAAACATACCTTACAAATTACAGGTTAAATGTATTTTGCCAGTACTCGTCGAAGGTTAGGGGTTTCCTCCAGTTTAAAAGTCACTTTAAGGGATGGATTAGCTGACCTTCCCTAAAACCGACATCCCTTCTCATCACCTTTATTATTTCCACGGACCCTCCCGTTGCACATTAGAGAAAACGTTAACCTTTTCAAACGAATGCCGTGTCTTTCTGTTTGACAATACATTACTTGCTACAGAAAGAAAAGAATAATTATATTTGTTAAATTTAATGGTATTATAAATATAATGCTAGTCTTTTTTTATACACCCGAGCTGTCTGTCCGCCCTTCAGTCCGTCCCGGATTCCCTGTCACAATATATACCTGATGTGTCATGAACCATTTATGACATCTTCAGTTGCTTAATATGGCATCTACCTTGGATTATGTAATATTCTGTCTTAGTCTATATCTTCATTTCTTTCTACTTCACAACTTGAAGAATTTCAATCGGATCTTTACAATTCTTTTACAACACATACCTTATGGGTAGCTGGTCATGAATCATTTAAGACATCTTTCGTTGCAGTATATGGCATCTATATTGGATTATGTAATATCTCTTTAGTCTATATCTTTGTTTACTACCGCTCCATATCTTGAAGAGTTTTGATCCAATCTTTACAATTCTTTCACGCCATACTTCTAGCTTGACTTCCGAAAACCAATAAATCCTGAGTATATGGATTCGAAATTTTTACCGGATGTGCTTTGAACAATACACTTTTATGTGTGATGGTTGCAACAGCTGACAAGCGTGTCAAACGCAAGGATGTTCCTCTCCCCTCTCCCCCTCAATAGTGGCGACTTTTTGGTGTACTGCACATAGTCAAACCTGGACAACATACCCCCAGTAAGCACTGTATTCATGTATGTAGGATGGTTGCCAGTTACCAACGGAAGGTCGTGGGTTTCCTCAGGGCATAGAGCCTGGTTTCCTCCCACAATAAAACTGGCAACGCCGCCATATAAGTGAAATAATCTTGAGCGCGGCGTAAAACACCAAACAATCACTCAATCAACCAGTAAGCACTAATTGTCCTATATATTAAGAAAATAAAAAAGGCTGTTAAAATGACCCATGTTCCCCTAATCTCTAGGATAACAGATCTTTCACATATAGATTATTTGGAAACCAGATCATAATCAAAATAATAAATTGCGTTTTTAAACTCAGAACACTGTTGTTTCAGTGTTAGCTTTACACCGAAATCGCCCCTGTCTTTAAGGGATATTTGGTTGTGTATAAGATGGTGTCTTGTTAACGAGAAAAAAAGTTAAAACTTGACTGCACTTGTTTCATTTTTTGGCAGCCTGTTGGTCTGGGGCAGTCCTCTGTTGTTAAGAATATACCTGACAACAAAACTAATAACGAAATTCCTGAGGTCACAGCATGTCCAGGTGAGTTAAGTGAAGTCTGTTTTCTTGTGCCTTTCAAAAAGTACATGTTTAGTTTTGTTTGTGACTTTTTGTACTATACCAGACTTGTCTCCACAGTTCTCAAAAACCATCTTTTATGTGTGACACCTTCTATTGAACCTAATTTGTCTCCAAAACCCTATGGTTTTACCTTTTTTCCATTCTGACTGTTCTGTCAGCATTTGAAACAAATTCCACTTATTTTGGGAAATTTTAATTTTGGTTTTATCTTTTTTTCTGTCTGTTTCAGGTGAAAAACTTCCCACTTGTGCACATTGTCCAGAAATGAAGTTTGTATCTGAAACACACTTATTGGCTCACAACATTGATAAACATGGGTTTCAGGTGCCAAGTGATTTGGAGAACACAAACAAGAACCATACTTCAGTGGCTGAATCAAGAGTAGACAGTTCAGGAATTAAATCACCAACTCATAGTTTTTCTACTAGATTTAATCCAGTCTTAGCCAGTCTCCTCAAAATTCCTCCTGAAAATAAACCTTTTCAGTGCCCAGTTTGTGACTATAATTTCAGTAAAAAACAAGATCTAACCAAACATCTAAGAACTCACCCTGGTGAAAAACATTTTCAATGCACAATATGTGATTATAAATGCAGCCGAAAACAGATCCTAGCCAATCACGTAAGAACTCACACTGGTGAAAAACCTTTTCAGTGCACAATGTGTGATTTCAAATCCAGTGTGAAACAGACTCTAACCAGACATTTGAGAATTCACTTTGGTGACAAAACTTTTCAGTGCACAATGTGTGATTATAAATGTAGTTGTAGTGACGACCTCTCTGCCCATGTAAGGACTCACAATGGTGAAACACCTTTTCAGTGTACAATGTGTGATTATAAATGTAGTCATAGGGACAACCTCTCTGCCCATGTAAGGACTCACAATGGTGAAACACCTTTTCAGTGTACAATGTGTGATTATAAATGTAGTCATAGGGACAACCTCTTTGCTCATGTAAGGACTCACACTGGTGAAAAACCTTTTCAATGCATGATGTGTGATTTTAAGTCTAGTCGAAAGTGCAGTCTTTATAACCATATCAAATCTCATAATCGTGAGAAACCTTTTCACTACACAATGTGTGATTTCAAAACCAGTGGGGAACGGTCTCTTTCCAGACATTTAAGAATTCACACTGGCCCGCTAACCGTTCAGTGCACAACTTGTGAATATAAATGCAGTCTAAAACAGGCGCTAACCACACACATAAGAAGTCACACTGGTGAGAAACCTTTTAAGTGCACAATATGTGATTTTAAATGTAGTCAGAAGGGTGGTCTCACTGTCCATATAAGATCTCACACTGGTGAAAAACCTTATCAGTGCACGATGTGTGATTATAGGTGTAGTCGAAAGGGCAGTCTTGATTACCATATAAAATCTCATACTTGCGAGAAACCCTTTCACTGCACAATGTGTGATTTCAAATCCAGTGGGAAACAGTGTCTTACAAGACATTTAAGAATTCACACTGGTCCGAGCACTTTTCAGTGCACAATTTGTGATTATAAATGTAGTCAAAAATATATCCTTACCAATCATTTAAGAAGTCACACTGGTGAAAAACCTTTACAGTGCACAATGTGTAGTTTTAAATGTAGTCAGAGGGGCAGTCTTTCTGTCCATTTAAGAACTCACACTGGTGAGAAACCTTTTCACTGCACACTGTGTAATTTTAAGACCATTGCAAAACAGAATCTAACCAAACATATTAGAGGTCATACTGGTGAGAAACCTTTCCAGTGTACAATATGTGACTTTAAATGTAGCATGAAGGCCAATCTTTCTTCGCATCTAAGGTCTCATACTGATGAGAAACGTTTTCATTGTACAATATGTGACTTTAAATGCAAGCACAAGTCCAACCTTACCAACCATATAAGAACCCATACTGGCGAGAAACCTTTTCAGTGCAGATTTTGTAATTTTAAATGCATTCAGAAGGGCAGCCTGTCTTCCCACTTAAAATGTCATACTGATGAGAAACCGGTTCAGTGCACAGTTTCTGGCCGAAAAAGTAGTCTTAAAATGATCTAAAGAATTCACACTGGTTAGAAATCGTTCCACTGCATTCCCTTTGTTTTAGAAAAGAGCCACAAGAGCTATTTGAAAATTCATACTATATTTTCACTGCTGAAACACAAACTACCCATTCACATGAGAACTGGCGAGAAACCTTTTCAGTGCACTGTGTTTGAATGTAATAGAATGTCCAACCTTACTTATCATATACAATTCATTTGACATAAATTTTATATAAATCTCTTTTGATTTTACAAATGACTTTGTTTTTACTTTTACCTTACACTAAAAATATTATAAGCTATCCAATCTAACTTGTTTCCGTGTTATTTAAGTCAAGAAGGTTTTCCCTATGCACGTGTTTTTCAGTGTTAGTAAATATGTATAAGTAAATATACATTTAAACACTAAAACATATGGGCACAGTGAAAATCTTCCCGACTTGCCTCCATTGTGAGACTTTTTGTACCAGTTGGAACACCCTTCGGCTATCTTCGCTCGCTACCGGTCGGCTCTGATTTCACGTACGTAAATCCCCGAAGTTTCCGAGTGTTTTTGTACCTTGATGACATCGAGTAATGTGTACCGGTTAAGTTAATATCTACGTTTCCCTGTGCTACCAATATTGACAACAACCCCTGACAATGAATGCTCGGCAAAACAGGATCTTTTAAAACATGTTAAAACTTATCTTGGCGATGTACATGTACATTTTCAGTGCACAATATGTAATTTTAAATGTCAACCTTACTTTCCATATGGAATCTCATCCCTGTGAGAACCCTTTTATTGCACAGTATGTAACTATAAATGCAGGGGGAAACAGGCTCTATCCTAGTATGATTCCTACTGGAACCTTGTAACTGTAACATGTGTGACTATAATTGCTAGGTGAAACGTGATCTAGCCAAACATGTAAGAACTTGTAGTGGTTGGAAACCATTTTAGTGCACTATATTTGACCTATGATCTGTCAGAAAAACGGATTTTTTAAAGATTAATTGATTGATTGTTTGGTGTTTTACGCCGCGCTCAAGACTATTTCACTTATATGGCGGCGTTGCCAGTTTTATTGTGGGAAGAAACCGGGCTCTTTGCCCGGAGGAAACCCACGACCTTCCGTTGGTGACTGGCAACCATCCCACATAGGTTTGTTCGAGTGAAAACCCAGTCAGAAAATTTTCCAATTTTTATGGCTCCGCAAAGCGAACGCAGAGCCATTATGTTTTCGGGTCTTCCGTCCGTCCGTTCGTTCGTTCGTTCGTCCGTCCGTCTTTCCATCCTTGTCCGTACAATAACTCATGAATGATTCATCCGGTCAAATTCAAACTTGGGGTGTGCCTTGACATCGGGCAGAGGACAGTTGGGATTGGTTTTCAGCAATGTGCACAATCCAATATGGCCGCTATCCGTTATATTGGATTATGAGCATGATTTTCTTGTCCGGGCAATAACTTGTGGATGATTCATCCGATGAACTTTAAACTCGGGGTGTGCCTTGACATTGGTGAGAGGATGGATGGGATTGATTTTCAGCAATGTGCGCACTCCAATATGGCCGTTCGTCTGTTCGTTCGTCCGTCCGCCCGTTTTTCCATCCTTGTCCGTACAATAACTCATGAATGATTCATCCGATCAACTTCAAACTTGGGGTGTGCCTTGACATCGGGCAGAGGACGGATTGATTTTCAGCAATGTGCGCAATCCAATATGGCCGCTATTCGCCATATTAGATTATCAGCATGACTTTCTTGTCTGGGCAATAACTCATGAATGATTCATCCGGTCAACTTCAAACTTTGGGTGTGTCTTGACATCGATGAGAGGACGGTTGGGATTGATTTTCAGCAATGTGCGCAATCTAATACGGCCGCTATCCGTCATATTGGATTATGAGCATGATTTTCTTGTCCGGGCAATAGCTTGTGCATGATTGATCCGATTAACTTCAAACTTGGGGTGTGCCTTGACATTATTGAGACCCCATGATTTCGTCGGTCGGTGCAGACTTTTCATGAGGGTGCTTAACTTTATTCTTTGTGTATATATGAAGACAGTCTTATTTAAGAAACACTGTATATATAGTAAAATTAGTAAGACATAAGTTATTTATCACATTTATATGGTTCATACTTTCTAAGACAGAATGGATTTGAGACTTTTGCGAAATTTGTATTTGGATGGGTTAAAACTATCTGAATGATGTAGTCATGTGTTGTCTCACCTGGGGCTGTTTCTCAAAGCATTTACTACCGACGTATAAGCAAAGAGAGTAGATTGACAAGAGTGGTCACTTCGTCCGCGCCATGTTGAATTTGAACAATTTCAATTTAATTCAATTTTATTGTACTTGGCACTTTAACAAAGCAGAGTACAAACAACAAAAAGTGTAACAATCATAACTTGGAAATATTTACAATGGTAACTAAAGTACCCCCCTGACACGGACACGATTCGATTATTAGGAACCTCCTTTCTGTAGGTTGCGCCGAACAGTTGAATTGTGTACAGTCGGAACACCCTTCCGCTAGCGGGCCAGAAAACATGCCGGCAATGCTGATTGGACGAAGTGACCACTCTTGTCAATCTACTCTGTTTGGTACGTCCAACGCAAGGTCTAATTGTCATGGCAACATATACCTTCAGCATTATTACGACCTGACGCAAAGTAACGACGGGTGTACGGTAAGTGTGTCTAGAAACAGGCCCCAGTTACAAGGCGCGATGATGCTATAATGCCAGTAACCCAAAGTGAAATAGTCGGAACGTAGGTTTCATTTAAGGTTTTTTGCTGATAACAAGTCAGTTATTGAGTGGCTTCCCGAGGGTATGGAAGATTTGTTTAGCCAAAACTTTGACCATACTCAATAGCTTTCGTTTCATAAAACGGGAGCTATTGAGTAGGCCTATGGTCAAAGTTTTCGCTAGTGCATGTTTCAGAGGTCACACTCTTGGCAAACTACACGTATGTACAAGAAAGTTTTAAGTTGTTACATTTCATTAACCTACGTGCTACTCACTGGCTGTCTGTACAATGTATCATTCGCATGGAACATTGTTGGGAAATTACAACTTTACTCTCTGATACCCAGTCAAAAGAGCCATACAACAACTTCCAAAATCGGGAAGTTATTCAACGCTTTTAACCCCGCCCACTCTCTGTCCATTGGGTATCGGATAATTTGTCGAGGACTGCTCATAAAAAAAGAAAAACGCCGCGACCATCATACAAAACTACTTTAAACAACATTTTTAAGATTGGTATCAACGCAAAGCTATTATTAAGATCTTAGCTTCATCTCTCCCTGAGGGTGATGAGTGCCAACCGTTAAAAATCTTCAGTTACTAACGAAACTTTTTTTTATTTTTCGGGATTAAAAGTCGATGGGAGGATTTTGTTTGACTGAGATACTCAACCGTCTGGGCTAACGAGGCTTTATTCCTGCCAAAATTTACATACATTCTGGTCAAATTATCTGCTTAATACCGCTTCCCTTTTTTTGAACGGGGCCTCCGTGGCTCAGTAGGTAGAACGTTGGACGCTCAATCCAAACAGCCTTCCACCAATGGTTCGCGGGTTTGAATCCCACTCAGTTGAAATTTTTTAAAAAATTTCCGATTGGGTTGTCACACGAACGACCTATGTGGGATGGTTGCCAGTTACCACTGGAAGGTCGTGGGTTTCCTCCGGGCATAGAGCCCGGTTTCCTCCCAACAATGAAAATCTTGAGACCGGCGTAAAAACTAAACAATCAATCCATAAATCTAATATCCGTAAGTATATAAAACAACTGAATAGTTACCCTTTTATATTACGTTGAACTTTACTGAATCCAAAACTACAGGACTTGATTGTGAAGCGTTTTTGGAGTGTACTAGAGTCTAGATTGATTGGTGTTTTACGCCGCACTCAAGATTCCCTTATATGGCGGCGTTGCCAGGTTTAGTGAGGGAGGAAACAGGGCTCATTGCCCGGAGGTAACTCACGACCTTCATTAAGTACCTGGCAACTCTTCCACAAACGGCGACCGAGTGAAAAATCCTCTGAGAAATGGGCTTTCAGGGTGTAGACCGCAGCGCATATTCACGGCCACAGAATTCCTGACTCTCTCAGACAGATTCAATCAAATGGATATTCAGTTGATATTTCCAAATATATATCTACTTTCATATGGAATAAGAGAAGTTAATAAGATAAGTATATATTCAAGACGTATAAACTACATTCACAAAGCCAAAGGTTTCGGGTATATCTATGCTGTGGATCATTCGTGGGACATGGGTAGGGTGGGCATCTCTGTTATTACCAATTAAGGCCACAATAATAAAAGGGATTGGGGGGGGGGGGGGGGTATGGGTTGCTTAGTTAGGGAACACTTAAACCAAATAAAATTGACAAATTTCAAATCGATCGCCGTATCTGAGTTTTGAGTGAGGCGTAAAACAATAGAAATAGCAGACTGTGCACTGAAAAGTGTTCTAGCATGTCTGGCAAGATCCTGTTTTTCCTGACATTTATTGTAAGGGGTTGGGGCCAGTTTTGGTACCACAGGGAAATGTAGATCATGACCCTTCACCATACAGCTAGAAAGTCTCATAAAACTACATTATAGATACCTTGTAGCTTATCATATTTCACGAGTTCGATAATAAAAATGAAGTCATACTTGTGAAATTAAAGAGATTTATACAAACTAAATAATGCACATCGGCAAGGTTTTTAGACTGTCTGTTTAAATAAAAACAATAACTAAGTGAACTCAAAATTAATAAAAACAAAGACAAAGAAGACTGGTGACCAAACTATGGTTGATCAACCAGTATATCAAAGGCAAGTTGGATGAAAATTTTATATGGAAATTAACGGACATCACACTACATTCCAAATAACAGTTAAAGCGTTGCTTAGCAGTTTGAATAAGATCCTGTTTTCTGAAAGATGTGAAGTCACACATTGTGCACTAAATTTTATTCCATTAAAGGGAATTTTACATGTACATGTCCTACTGGATCTGGTTTTCTACTGCATTCAAAATTATAAGGACAGAAAAGTAGCCCCTCCACTTAAAATTACACTTTGTGCACATTTTCTTCACCAGTGTGAGTTCTTACATGTTTCATTAGATCACGTTTTTGACGACATTTATAGTCACACATTGTGCACTGAAAATCTTTCTCAACAGTATGAGTTTGTACATGTTTTGCTAGATGAGCTTTTCGAATGCATTTATAGTCACAAATTGAGCAGTGAAAAGGTTTTTCTCCAGTATGAGATTTTATATGGAAAGTAAGGTTGGCCTTCACACTACATTTATAGTTACACATTGTGCAGTGAAAAGGTTTTTCACCAGTGTGAGTTCTTACATGTCTTGTTAGATTATGTTTTGAATTGCATTTATAGTCACACATTGTACAGTGAAAAGGTTTCTCAGTAGTATGAGTTCTTATATGCTTAGTTAGGGTCCACCTCAAACTGCTTTTATAATTACACATTGTGCACTTAAAAGGTTTTTCACCACTGTGAATTCTTATGTGGTTGGTGAAATGCTGTTTTCGACTACTTTTGAAGTCACACATTGTACAATGAAAAGGTTTCTCACCAGTATGAAATCTTGTATGAATAGTTAGGTTGCTCTTTTGACTACATTTAAAATTGCACATTGTACATTGAAACGGTTTCTCACCAGTATGAGTTCGTATATGTTGAGTTAAGTTGGTCTTTTTCCTGCATTTATAGTCACACATTGTGCACTGAAAATGTTTCTCACCAGTATGAGTTCTTATGTGGTTTGTTAGGTTGACTTTCAACTTGCATTTATAGTCACACATTGTGCAGTGAAAAGGTTTCTCAGTAGTATGAGTTCTTATATGGGTAGTAAGGTTGTTCTTCTGCTTGCATCTATAGTCACACATTGTGCAGTGAAAAGGTTTTTCACCAGTGTGAGTTCTTGTGTGGATAGTTAGGCTGGCCTTCTGCTTGGATTTATAGTCACACATTGAACACTGAAAAGGTTTCTCACCGGTGTGAGTTCTTGTGTGGATAGTTAGGCTGGCCTTCTGCTTGCATTTATAGTCACGCATTGAACACTGAAAAGGTTTCTCACCGGTGTGAGTTCTTGTGTGGATAATTAGGCTGGCCTTCTGCTTGCATTTAAAATTGCACATTGAACACTGAAAAGGTTTATCACCGGTGTGAGTTCTTATATGGGTAGTAAGGTTGTTCTTCTGCTTGCATCTATAGTCACACATTGTGCATTGAAACCAGTTATTTTCAGAATGGGTCTTAAAGTGACCGACAGAGGCTTGATTACTCCCAGTGGCAAAATCTGGGGACTCAATTCCTGAACAGTTTACACTTAATTCCAACCCTGAAATCTGGTTCGTGTTTGTGTTCTCCAAATCACTTGGCACTTGAAACCCATGTTTATCAATGTTGTGAGCCAATAAGTGTGTTTCAGATACTAACTTCAATTCTGGACAATGTGCACAACTGGGGAGTTCTGTACCTGAAATTGACAGAAACAAAAATGTTAAAATCTCCAAAAATATTTTGTGTTGAAATAGGCTTCAAATGCTGACAGAATAGTCAGAAAAGATAAAGGTAAAAGTCATTTTTTTTAGTATCGTTCAGTACATGATAGCCTTAGCAATGATGGAGACAACACAGGTTTAGTACAAGGTGTCACACATAAAACATGGCCTCAGCAATGATGGAGACAACACAGTTTCAGTACAAGGTGTTACACATAAAACATGGCCTTAGCAATGATGTAGACAACACAGTTTCAGTACAAGGTGTTACACATAAAACATGGCCTCAGCAATGATGGAGACAACACAGTTTCAGTACAAGGTGTTACACATAAAACATGGCCTCAGCAATGATGGAGACAACACAGTTTCAGTACAAGGTGTCACACATAAAACATGGCCTCAGCAATGATGGAGACAACGCAGTTTCAGTACAAGGTGTTACACATAAAACATGGCCTCAGCAATGATGGAGACAACACAGTTTCAGTACAAGATATTACACATAAAACATGGCCTCAGCAATGATGTAGACAACACAGTTTCAGTACAAGGTGTCACACATAAAACATGGTCTCAACAATGATGGAGACAACACAGTTTCAGTACAAGGTGTCACACATAAAACATGGTCTCAGCAATGATGGAGACAACACAATTTCAGTACAAGGTGTTACACATAAAACATGGCCTCAGCAATGATGTAGACAACACAGTTTCAGTACAAGGTGTCACACATAAAACATGGTCTCAACAATGATGGAGACAACACAGTTTCAGTACAAGGTGTCACACATAAAACATGGTCTCAGCAATGATGGAGACAACACAATTTCAGTACAAGGTGTTACACATAAAACATGGCCTCAGCAATGATGGAGACAACACAGTTTCAGTACAAGGTGTTACACATAAAACATGGTCTCAACAATGATGGAGGCAAACCAGGTTCAGAACAAGGTGTCACACACAAAACATGGTCTCAGCAATGATGGAGACAAATCAGGTTCAGAACAAGGTGTCACACAAAACATGGTCTCAGCAATGATGGAGGCAAACCAGGTTCAGAACAAGGTGTCACACAAAACATGGTCTCAGCAATGATGAAGACAAACCAGGTTCAGAACAAGGTGTCACACACAAAACATGGTCTCAGCAATGATGGAGACAAATCAGGTTCAGAACAAGGTGTCACACATAAAACATGGTCTCAGCAGAGATGGAGACAACCAGGTTCAGTACAAGGTGTCACACATAAAACATGGCCTCAGCAATGATGGAGACAACACAGTTTCAGTACAAGGTGTTACACATAAAACATGGTCTCAACAATGATGGAGGCAAACCAGGTTCAGCACAAGGTGTCACACATAAAACATGGTCTCAGCAATGATGGACACTAACCAGGATCAGAACAAGGTGTCACACATAAAACATGGTCTCAGCAATGATGGAGACAATCAGGTTCAGTACAAGGTGTCACACAAAACATGGTCTCAGCAATGATGGAGACAAACCAGGTTCAGAACAAGGTGTTACACACAAAACATGGTCTCAGCAATGATGGAGACAATCAGGTTATTTACAAGGTGTCACACACAAAACATGGACTCAGCAATGATGGAGACAATCAGGTTCTTTACAAGGTGTCACACACAAAACATGGACTCCACAATGATGGACACTAACCAGGATCAGAACAAGGTGTCACACACAAAACATGGACTCAGCAATGATGGAGACAAACCAAGATCGGAACAAGGTGTCACACAAAACATGGACTCAGCAATGATGGACACTAACCAGGATCAGAACAAGGTGTCACACACAAAACATGGACTCAGCAATGATGGACACTAACCAGGATCAGAACAAGGTGTCACACACAAAACATGGACTCAGCAATGATGGAGACAATCAGGTTCTTTCCAAGGTGTCACACACAAAACATGGACTCCACAATGATGGACACTAACCAGGATCAGAACAAGGTGTCACACACAAAACATATCCTCAGCAATGATGGAGACAAATCAGGATTAGAACAAGGTGTCGCCCACAAAACATATCCTCAGCAATGATGGACACTAACCAGGATCAGAACAAGGTGTCACACACAAAACATGGACTCAGCAATGATGGACACTAACCAGGATCAGAACAAGGTGTTACACACAAAACATAGACTCAGCAATGATGGACACTAACCAGGATCAGAACAAGGTGTCACACACAAAACATGGACTCAGCAATGATGGACACTAACCAGGATCAGAACCAGGTGTCACCCACAAAACATGGACTCGGCAATGATGGACACTAACCAGGTTCAGAACAAGGTGTCACACACAAAACATGGACTCAGCAATGATGGAGACAAATCAGGTTCAAAACAAGGTGTCACATACAAAACATGGACTCAGCAATGATGGAGACTAACCAGGTTCAGCACAAGGTGTCGCACATAAAACATGGTCTCAGCAATGATGGAGACAACCAGGTTCAGTACAAGGTGCCACACACAAAACATGGCCTCAGCAATGATGGAGACAAATCAGGTTCAGAACAAGGTGTCACACACGAAACATGGTCTCAGCAATGATGGAGACAAATCAGGTTCAGAACAAGGTGTCACACACAAAACATGGCCTCAGCAATGATGGAGACAAATCAGGTTCAGAACAAGGTGTCACACACAAACCATGGACTCGGCAATGATGGACACTAACCAGGATCAGAACAAGGTGTCCCACACAAAACATGGCCTCAGCAATGATGAAGACAAATCAGGTTTAGTACAAGGTGTCACACACAAAACATGGCCTCAGCAATGATGGAGACAATCAAGTTCAGTACAAGGTGTCACACACAAAACATGGACTCAGCAATGATGGAGACAATCAGGTTCTTTACAAGAAGTCACACACAAAACATGGACTCCACAATGATGGACACTAACCAGGATCAGAACAAGGTGTCACACACAAAACATGGACTCAGCAATGATGGAGACAATCAGGTTCTTTACAAGGTGTCACACACAAAACATGGACTCAGCAATAATCGAGACAAACCAGGATCGGAACAAGGTGTCACACACCAAACATGGCCTCAGCAATGATGAAGACAAATCAGGTTTAGTACAAGGTGTCACACACAAAACATGGCCTCAGCAATGATGGAGACAATCAGGTTCAGTACAAGGTGTCACCCACAAAACATGGACTCAGCAATGATGGAGACAATCAGGTTCTTTAAAGGTGTCACACACAAAACATGGACTCAGCAATGATGGAGACAATCAGGCTCTTTACAAGGTGTCACACACAAAACATGGACTCCACAATGATGGACACTAACCAGGATCAGAACAAGGTGTCACACACAAAACATGGACTTAGCAATGATGGAGACAATCAGGTTCTTTACAAGGTGTCACACACAAAACATGGACTCCAGAATGGTGGACACTAACCAGGATCAGAACAAGGTGTCACACACAAAACATGGACTCAGCAATGATTGAGACAAATCAGGATTAGAACAAGGTGTTACACACAAAACATGGACTCCACAATGGTGTACACTTACCAGGACCAGAACAAGGTGTGACACACAAAACATGGACTCAGCAATGATGGAGACAAACCAGGATTAGAACAAGGTGTTACACACAAAACATGGACTCCACAATGGTGGACACTTACCAGGATCAGAACAAGGTGTCACCCACAAAACATGGACTCAGCAATGATGGACACTAACCAGGATCAGAACAAGGTGTCACCCACAAAACATGGACTCAGCAATGATGGAGACAAATCAGGATTAGAACAAGGTGTTACACACAAAACATGGACTCCACAATGGTGGACACTTACCAGGACCAGAACAAGGTGTAACACACAAAACATGGACTCAGCAATGATGGAGACAAACCAGGATCTGAACAAGGTGTTACACACAAAACATAGACTCAGCAATGATGGAGACAAATCAGGTTCAGAACAAGGTGTCGCACATAAAACATGGCCTCAGCAATGATGGAGACAAATCAGGTTCAGAACAAGGTGTCACACACAAAACATGGCCTCAGCAATGATGGAGACAAATCAAGTTCAGAACAAGGTGTCACACACAAAACATGGTCTCAGCAATGATGGAGACAAATCAGGTTCAGAACAAGGTGTCACACACAAAACATGGCCTCAGCAATGATGGAGACAAATCAGGTTCAGAACAAGGTGTCACACACAAAACATGGTCTCAGCAATGATGGAGACAAATCAGGTTCAGAACAAGGTGTCACACACAAAACATGGCCTCAGCAATGATGGAGACAAATCAGGTTCAGAACAAGGTGTCACACACAAAACATGGTCTCAGCAATGATGGAGATGGACTCCACAATGATGGACACTAACCAGGATCAGAACAAGGTGTCACACACAAAACATGGACTCAGCAATGATGGAGACAAACCAGGATCGGAACAAGGTGTCACACAAAACATGGACTCAGCAATGATGGACACTAACCAGGATCAGAACAAGGTGTGACACACAAAATATGGACTCAGCAATGATAGACACTTACCAGTATCAGAACCAGGTGTCACCGACAAAACATGGACTCAGCAATGATGGACACTAACCAGGATCAGAACAAGGTGTCACACACAAAACATGGACTCAGCAATGATGGAGACAAACCAGGATCGGAACAAGGTGACACACAAAACATGGACTCAGCAATGATGGACACTAACCAGGATCAGAACAAGGTGTCACACACAAAACATGGACTCAGCAATGATGGAGACAAACCAGGATCAGAACAAGGTGTCACGCACAAAACATGGACTCAGCAATGATGGACACTAACCAGGATCTGAACAAGGTGTCACACACAAAACATGGACTCAGCAATGATGGACACTAACCAGGATCAGAACAAGGTGTCACATACAAAACAAGGCTTCAGCAATGATGGAGACAAACCAGGTTCAGAACAAGGTGTCACACACAATACATGGACTCAGCAATGATGGGCACTAACCAGGATCAGAACAAGGTGTTACATACAAAACATGGACTCAGCAATAATCGAGACAAACCAGGATCGGAACAAGGTGTCACACACAAAACATGGACTCAGCAATGATGGAGACAATCAGGTTCTTTACAAGGTGTCACACACAAAACATGGACTCCACAATGATGGACACTAACCAGGATCAGAACAAGGTGTCACACACAAAAAATGGACTCAGCAATAATCGGGACAAACCAGGATCGGAACAAGGTGTCACACACTAAACATGGACTCAGCAATGATGGACACTAACCAGGTTCAGAACAAGGTGTCACACACTAAACATGGACTCAGCAATGATGGACACTAACCAGGTTCAGAACAAGGTGTCACACACTAAACATGGACTCAGCAATGATGGAGACTGTCACACGTGACCTGTGTATTTTCATATTCCTTCCATTGTACAACGTTTAAACTAGTGGCAGAGGTCACTATAACTCAATTTCTTATTACTGTCTGGAGATTTGGCGCGGTTTTTTACAGCCGCAAGCTGACCGCAAATTAGAATACTAGCCCTTTATTGGCTTACGCTGTAAGTAGGTTACAGGTGTTTGAATAATACTGTGTATATAAGGCCTGGTCAGCTACTGGAAAGGTGTCATTAATATTGTATCGAAGAGCCACGTCACCCGTTGTCTACCGGGTATTTTTGTGTAGACGTGTGTTTCTTCAGGTATGTTTGTTTCTAATATAGAGTTACCTTTTTCTCGATTTTTCTTCGATATTTTCATTGTATTTTGAACTTGCTGGTATGTTGTGCCACATTTTTCTTAATATAGGCCTTGAATCCCGTAGCTGTTTAGGCGGGAGCCTTGATCGTGACTCGCTGGTTAGAGCGAGTGCCTAGCTAATCCTCAATGACCGTTTAGCCAGGCGGCCTCTGTATGAGGCGATTTGTCACCTTATTCTCAGGTATGGTCTCTTAATATTGCTAAGACTAAGCCTCTGTTATCAGTAACTATAAGGTAGGGGTTGAATGTAAAGGCCTATATTTATATACATGTTATATCATATGTAGCCAGATTTATATTGCTATGATTGATGCCTCCCCGAGGGAGCGTCTCTTATTACCTAATTCGGAAATCCATATCTATGAAAAGTATTTGTATATTTTTCTTATTCTCAGTGAATACACACATGGAACTACCCCAGTGACGATTATCCGACCAGGAAGTATACCCCGGTCAACTCCATGGTTTACCAACCGGCACCTTTCATTTCTTCGTGACCCGTTTGCAGATCTGTGGCTCTTACATGTAGTTTAAGATGATTACACATGTCTCACTCGGTATCAATGTACTTGTAAAGGGGGAGTTAACCAATAATAAACCTATGTCTTACTTTTTATTCTGTATTGCTTCTTTCGTTCCTTTGTTAGAAGAGTTCTGCGAGCAGCCCATAAAAATAAAATACGGTTTCACGTGACGTATATTCCCTCCGAACTTACCATCCACTTGGGGGTCGAGCTAACACGTGACATCTGGGGGCTTGTCCGGGAACTGCTCGCAGGTAAGTCTTTTTCTGCTTAGGAACGGAAGCTTACCCACAATTGTATATCCCGATTGCCTCATTTTTTTTTTCCAAAGTTTTTTTTATAACATTTGTGAGCCATTCTTGTGGCGCCCAAGGGTTAATGGGAGTTTAGAGTGAGCTGCATTGTATTTTTGTTATCCACTACGGTTTCCAATGTATTGTAGGAGAATAAGGTGACGGGAGTGAAGTTTGTATACTTATTGAAAGTAATATTAGTCACTCGTATGCCGGGGTCTGACATTCAGCACGGTGATTTTCAGTAGCCTTTGTAAGGCGGTTCGTTTGCTCGAGTGTCGTGTATACGGCGAGGGCCTTCGTTTTGAAGGCGTATATTGTAGATTTATGTGAATGATTGTCTAATGTTTTTTTCATATGTTAACAGGTTTGCGTCTAACTGACCTGACAGAGTAAGGCCATGACGGAACTGACCGAGTTGACGCGTTGTGGGAAAGAATTAGGATTGGGCGGAGAAGAACTGCGTGAGTTTATTCGGAGTGAGCGTGCGCGTATTGATGTAGAGGAGCGGGAACGCCGTGCTCATGAGCGTGAAATGAAACGAGCGGAAATGGAAATTTTGAATAAGCGAAGCGAGATAGAAGGTAAAGTAGAAGCTAATGTAAATAATTCTAGTGAACACAGAAACGTCGAAATCAAACCTAAGTTACCTCCCTTTGATGAAAAGAAAGACCAGCTTGAGTCCTATATAGAACGCTTTGAACGTTACGCTGAGTCTCAAAATTGGGATGCCGGTAATTGGTCTGTTTATTTAGGGGCATTGCTTACTGGGAAAGCTTTGGACGTGTATGTTTGCTTGCCGCCTGAAGATGCCACCAATTACGAAAAGTTAAAACATGCGTTGTATCGTAAGTTTCAACTTACCGAAGATGGTTTTCGTAAAAAGTTTTTCTTTACCAAACCGGAATTGAATGAGTCTCCTATGCAATACACGTTCAAACTTAGTAGATATCTCGATAACTGGGTCGCTTTATCCGGCGCGGATAAATCTTTCGGTGGACTTAGAGATTTGTTTCTGAAGGAACAATTTATTAGTAATACTCCTCGTGATCTTGCAATTTTCATTCGTGAGCGTAGTCCAAAATGCCTCGCTGATTCCGTTTCGCTTGCTGAGACTTTCATGGACGCGCGCAGTTGGTCACATTTACATCGCTCTAGCGCCGAGAAGAAAACTCCGACTAAATCTGAGCAGGTTGAAGGTAAAGCCGATAGTCCCATTAAGCGTCAGGGTATTGTTTGTTATCGTTGTAAAGCCGACGGACATTTGGCACGTGATTGTCGTAGTCGTCTTCCCGATAATAAAAAGCAGTCCTATTCCGCATCTTGTAAAGTAGATAGAAATTCTAAACATTGCTGTTCTGTAAATGACGATTCAGCAACGCTCCAATGCGGTTGTAATATACCTGTCCTTGGTAACTCTTGTTCTCGTTCAGAAGTAATACCTAATGGTCTGCATTTAGTTGATGGAAATCTAAATGGGAAGCTCGTGAAGGTCTTACGTGATACTGGCTGTAACAGTGTTGTGGTAAGGCGAGCACTAGTTAAAGACGATCAATTAGACGGTACGTTAAGACGGTATGTCATGATCGATAGGACCGTAAACTACGCACCCGTTGCGAAAATTTTTGTTGAGACGCCCTTTTATAGTGGCGAAGTAGAAGCTTTGTGTATGCCGGACACTATATGCGATCTGATCATTGGTAACATCAGTGGCGCAAGTGTCGAACCCGTAGCTAACTGGAGTAATTTAGATAAATTTCCCAAAACGGACTATGAAGAATGTCTTGATTTGACAAATGAACAGGTTGTCTCAGTTGTAGAAACTCGAAGTCAAATCAAACAAGACAAGAGTTTGAGACCCCTGAACGTACCTAAAATGGCGTTGCCTGAAGTGAAACGCGAAACAATAATCTCGAAACAAACCGAAGATTTAACCTTGCAGAAATTTCACGCTCTTGCGAAAGGTTATAGTGACAAAACGCCCAGATTAAGTAGCGAACGGTTTCGGTATAAATCTGGTGTTTTGTACCGTTTCTTTTCGAAAACGGGAACCCCTGAAGTCAAGCAACTCGTTGTTCCGACAGAGTTACGGCTTAATGTTTTAAAAGTGGGCCACGACGCGGTTATGGCCGGTCATTTGGGTATTAAGAAAACACTTGATCGAGTGTCCAGTAACTTTTGGTGGCCGGGAATTTCGGCTGACGTCACGCGCTTTTGTCGGTCCTGCGATATTTGTCAGAAAACCATACCTCGCGGTAGTGTAGCTAAGGTGCCCGTCGAGAAAATGCCTCTCATTGACACCCCGTTCAAACGCGTTGCTGCCGACATTATTGGTCCTATTCATCCTCGGACGCAAAGGGGGAATAGATATGTTCTTGTGATGGTCGACTACGCGACTCGCTATCCGGAAGCCATTCCATTGCCAGACATAACCACTGAGAGAGTGGCTGAAGCTTTATGGTCAGTTTTTTCTTGCGTTGGCGTACCTGACGAAATCCTCACCGATAATGGAAGTAACTTTACGTCCGAAACTATGGCTGAATTTTGTAGGCTTTTGTCCATAAATCAACTGCGCACTACTCCCTACCATGCCATGTGTAATGGCCTAGTTGAAAAGTTTAATGGTACACTAAAAAACATGCTTAAGAAGCTGTGCGCAGAACGCCCCACTGACTGGGATCGCTATGTTGAGCCCTTGCTCTTCGCGTATCGCGAAGTACCTCAGGAAAGTTTGCGCTTTTCACCCTTTGAACTCCTATATGGGAGAAGTGTCAGAGGTCCGCTTGCTATCTTGCGAGAGTTGTGGACGAAGGATGTCCCTGATGAGTCTGTTAAAACTACTTATGAGTACGTGCTAGATTTGCGCAACCGATTGGAAGACACCGCCCAGATAGCTCGTGAGAATTTGTTAGAAGCTCAAACGCGGTATAAACATAATTTTGACAAGAAGACTGTTAAACGTGAACTTTTAGCTGGTGACCGAGTACTGGTCATGTTGCCCACTGACTCTAATAAACTCCTAATGCAATGGAAAGGACCTTATGTTGTTTTAGAAAAAGTTGGGCTCAATGATTATCGTATTCAAATGGACAAAAAAGTAAAAATCTTTCATATTAACATGTTGAAGCTCTATGTTGAACGTAGCATTGCTTTTGGTGCCAGTTTGATTGCTGCACTTGACGATACGGCTGAGGAAGAAGTTTCAAACGAGGCTTTGCTCAGCGACTGTCCATCTTCTCAGACAGAAACCCATATGGACATTAATTTATGGGATGGGTTGACAGAGAAACAGAAGGTAGATTTACAGTCCTCGGTCAGTGAGTATAGTGAAATATTTTCTAACATACCTGGAATAACTGATTTAGTTACTCATGATATTGTACTGACCACCGACAAACCTATTACTGTTAGACCTTACCCAGTTCCCCACGCTTTAGTCGAGACGGTTAGGAAGGAAATTGATGACATGAATAAAATGGGTATTATTGAACCTGCCACATCCCCCTACCGGTCTCCTTTACTCATGATCAAGAAAAAAGACCAGACGTTCAGACCAGTTATTGACTTTCGACAACTTAATCGAGTGACTGTATTTGACGCTGAACCAATGTCTAACTCGGAAGAGATATTTGCCAAGGTGACCAATAGCAAATGGTTGTCGAAGTTAGATTTTTGCAAGGGGTACTGGCAAATCCCTCTTACCGAGAAAGCTAAAGACTTTACTGCCTTTTATACTCCCACTGGGTTAAAACGTTTCACACGTATGCCATTTGGTCTTGTGAACGCAGGGAGTAGTTATAATAAAATGATGCGAAAATTACTAAAAGGTATGGACGAGACTGACAGTTTTGTTGATGATGTGCTCGTCTATAGTGAAACTTGGGATGGACATCTTGCTCGGTTAAGAGAGCTTTTTGGTCGTGTCAAAGATGCATCTCTTACTGTACAACCCTCAAAATGTTATTTTGGTTATCCACGGCTCGAGTACGTTGGGCATTTAGTTGGGGAAGGTGCTATTGCTACACTTGATGATAAGGTAGAAAAAGTTAAATTGGCTGCCCAACCCAAAACCAAGAAACAGTTACGCTCATTTTTGGGCCTTGCCGGATACTACCAAAAGTTTATACCAAATTATGCTACAATTGCTGCTCCCCTGACTGACTTGACCAAGAAAGGTCAACCCAATAATCTTGTGTGGGAATCTATTCATTCTACGGCTTTCAATACATTGAAAAGCAGGTTAGTTAATTCTCCTATCCTAAGACTCCCAGATTTTTCTAGAAGTTTTGTATTAAGGACCGATGCCTCAAATGTTGGCGTCGGGGCTGTTCTTATGCAAGAATTTGACAATTGTTTTCACCCTATAGCGTATGCTAGTAGAAAGTTAAGTCAACGTGAGCAATCCTATTCAACTGTGGAACGTGAATGTTTGGCAATAATTTGGGCCATTAAAAAGTTTGCCGTATATCTATTTGGCCGAACATTTTTCTTACAAACTGATCATCAACCTTTATCTTTCCTCAAGACTGCCAAGTTGACAAACCCTAGGTTAATGAGATGGGCAATATTTTTACAATCTTGTAATTTCACTATCGAGGCAATCGAAGGTAGACTGAATGTTGGATCAGATTTTCTCAGTAGAAATGATATGTGAGTAAATTATGTTAGTTGTAAGTTTTTCATGTCAACTACCATCTTGAAATATGGGGTGATGTCACACGTGACCTGTGTATTTTCATATTCCTTCCATTGTACAACGTTTAAACTAGTGGCAGAGGTCACTATAACTCAATTTCTTATTACTGTCTGGAGATTTGGCGCGGTTTTTTACAGCCGCAAGCTGACCGCAAATTAGAATACTAGCCCTTTATTGGCTTACGCTGTAAGTAGGTTACAGGTGTTTGAATAATACTGTGTATATAAGGCCTGGTCAGCTACTGGAAAGGTGTCATTAATATTGTATCGAAGAGCCACGTCACCCGTTGTCTACCGGGTATTTTTGTGTAGACGTGTGTTTCTTCAGGTATGTTTGTTTCTAATATAGAGTTACCTTTTTCTCGATTTTTCTTCGATATTTTCATTGTATTTTGAACTTGCTGGTATGTTGTGCCACATTTTTCTTAATATAGGCCTTGAATCCCGTAGCTGTTTAGGCGGGAGCCTTGATCGTGACTCGCTGGTTAGAGCGAGTGCCTAGCTAATCCTCAATGACCGTTTAGCCAGGCGGCCTCTGTATGAGGCGATTTGTCACCTTATTCTCAGGTATGGTCTCTTAATATTGCTAAGACTAAGCCTGTTATCAGTAACTATAAGGTAGGGGTTGAATGTAAAGGCCTATATTTATATACATGTTATATCATATGTAGCCAGATTTATATTGCTATGATTGATGCCTCCCCGAGGGAGCGTCTCTTATTACCTAATTCGGAAATCCATATCTATGAAAAGTATTTGTATATTTTTCTTATTCTCAGTGAATACACACATGGAACTACCCCAGTGACGATTATCCGACCAGGAAGTATACCCCGGTCAACTCCATGGTTTACCAACCGGCACCTTTCATTTCTTCGTGACCCGTTTGCAGATCTGTGGCTCTTACATGTAGTTTAAGATGATTACACATGTCTCACTCGGTATCAATGTACTTGTAAAGGGGGAGTTAACCAATAATAAACCTATGTCTTACTTTTTATTCTGTATTGCTTCTTTCGTTCCTTTGTTAGAAGAGTTCTGCGAGCAGCCCATAAAAATAAAATACGGTTTCACGTGACGTATATTCCCTCCGAACTTACCATCCACTTGGGGGTCGAGCTAACACGTGACAGAGACAATCAGGTTCTTTAGAAGGTGTCACACACAAAACATGGACTCAGCAATGATGGAGACAATCAGGTTCTTTACAAGGTGTCACACACAAAACATGGACTCCACAATGATGGACACTAACCAGGATCAGAACAAGGTGTCACACACAAAACATGGACTCAGCAATGATGGAGACAAACCAGGATCTGAACAAGGTGTTACACACAAAACATAGACTCAGCAATGATGGAGACAAATCAGGTTCAGAACAAGGTGTCGCACATAAAACATGGCCTCAGCAATGATGGAGACAAATCAGGTTCAGAACAAGGTGTCACACACAAAACATGGCCTCAGCAATGATGGAGACAAATCAAGTTCAGAACAAGGTGTCACACACAAAACATGGTCTCAGCAATGATGGAGACAAATCAGGTTCAGAACAAGGTGTCACACACAAAACATGGCCTCAGCAATGATGGAGACAAATCAGGTTCAGAACAAGGTGTCACACACAAAACATGGCCTCAGCAATGATGGAGACAAATCAGGTTCAGAACAAGGTGTCACACACAAAACATGGTCTCAGCAATGATGGAGATGGACTCCACAATGATGGACACTAACCAGGATCAGAACAAGGTGTCACACACAAAACATGGACTCAGCAATGATGGAGACAAACCAGGATCGGAACAAGGTGTCACACACAAAACATGGTCTCAGCAATGATGGAGATGGACTCCACAATGATGGACACTAACCAGGATCAGAACAAGGTGTCACACACAAAACATGGACTCAGCAATGATGGAGACAAACCAGGATCGGAACAAGGTGTCACACAAAACATGGACTCAGCAATGATGGACACTAACCAGGATCAGAACAAGGTGTGACACACAAAATATGGACTCAGCAATGATAGACACTTATAATCGAGACAAACCAGGATCGGAACAAGGTGTCACACACCAAACATGGCCTCAGCAATGATGAAGACAAATCAGGTTCAGTACAAGGTGTCACACACAAAACATGGACTCAGCAATGATGGAGACAATCAGGTTCTTTACAAGGTGTCACACACAAAACATGGATTCAGCAATGATGGAGACAATCAGGTTCTTTACAAGGTGTCACACACAAAACATGGACTCCACAATGATGGACACTAACCAGGATCAGAACAAGGTGTCACACACAAAAATGGACTCAGCAATGATGGAGACAATCAGGTTATTTACAAGGTGTCACACACAAAACATAGACTCAGCAATGATGGAGACAATCAGGTTCTTTACAAGGTGTCACACACAAAACATGGACTCCACAATGATGGACACTAACCAGGATCAGAACAAGGTGTCACACACAACACATGGACTCAGCAATGATGGAGACAAACCAGGATCGGAACAAGGTGTCACACAAAACATGGACTCAGCAATGATGGACACTAACCAGGATCAGAACAAGGTGTCACACACAAAACATGGACTCAGCAATGATGGACACTAACCAGGATCAGAACAAGGTGTCACACACAAAACATGGACTCAGCAATGATGGACACTAACCAGGATCAGAACAAGGTGTCACACACAAAACATGGACTCCACAATGATGGACACTAACCAGGATCAGAACAAGGTGTCACACACAAAACATATCCTCAGCAATGATGGAGACAAATCAGGATTAGAACAAGGTGTCGCCCACAAAACATATCCTCAGCAATGATGGACACTAACCAGGATCAGAACAAGGTGTCACACACAAAACATGGACTCAGCAATGATGGACACTAACCAGGATCAGAACAAGGTGTTACACACAAAACATAGACTCAGCAATGATGGACACTAACCAGGATCAGAACAAGGTGTCACACACAAAACATGGACTCAGCAATGATGGACACTAACCAGGATCAGAACCAGGTGTCACCCACAAAACATGGACTCGGCAATGATGGACACTAACCAGGTTCAGAACAAGGTGTCACACACAAAACATGGACTCAGCAATGATGGAGACAAATCAGGTTCAAAACAAGGTGTCACATACAAAACATGGACTCAGCAATGATGGAGACTAACCAGGTTCAGCACAAGGTGTCGCACATAAAACATGGTCTCAGCAATGATGGAGACAACCAGGTTCAGCACAAGGTGTCGCACATAAAACATGGTCTCAGCAATGATGGAGACAAATCGGGTTCAGAACAAGGTGTCAAACAAGAAACATGGTCTCAGCAATGATGGAGACAAATCGGGTTCAGAACAAGGTGTCACACACGAAACATGGTCTCAGCAATGATGGAGACAAATCAGGTTCAGAACAAGGTGTCACACACAAACCATGGACTCGGCAATGATGGACACTAACCAGGATCAGAACAAGGTGTCACACACAAAACATGGCCTCAGCAATGATAAAGACAAATCAGGTTTAGTACAAGGTGTCACACACAAAACATGGCCTCAGCAATGATGAAGACAAATCAGGTTTAGTACAAGGTGTCACACACAAAACATATCCTCAGCAATGATGGACACTAACCAGGATCAGAACAAGGTGTCACACACAAAACATGGACTCAGCAATGATGGACACTAACCAGGATCAGAACAAGGTGTTACACACAAAACATAGACTCAGCAATGATGGACACTAACCAGGATCAGAACAAGGTGTCACACACAAAACATGGACTCAGCAATGATGGACACTAACCAGGATCAGAACCAGGTGTCACCCACAAAACATGGACTCGGCAATGATGGACACTAACCAGGTTCAGAACAAGGTGTCACACACAAAACATGGACTCAGCAATGATGGAGACAAATCAGGTTCAAAACAAGGTGTCACATACAAAACATGGACTCAGCAATGATGGAGACTAACCAGGTTCAGCACAAGGTGTCGCACATAAAACATGGTCTCAGCAATGATGGAGACAACCAGGTTCAGCACAAGGTGTCGCACATAAAACATGGTCTCAGCAATGATGGAGACAAATCGGGTTCAGAACAAGGTGTCACACACGAAACATGGTCTCAGCAATGATGGAGACAAATCGGGTTCAGAACAAGGTGTCACACACGAAACATGGTCTCAGCAATGATGGAGACAAATCAGGTTCAGAACAAGGTGTCACACACAAACCATGGACTCGGCAATGATGGACACTAACCAGGATCAGAACAAGGTGTCACACACAAAACATGGCCTCAGCAATGATGAAGACAAATCAGGTTTAGTACAAGGTGTCACACACAAAACATGGCCTCAGCAATGATGAAGACAAATCAGGTTTAGTACAAGGTGTCACACACAAAACATATCCTCAGCAATGATGGACACTAACCAGGATCAGAACAAGGTGTCACACACAAAACATGGACTCAGCAATGATGGACACTAACCAGGATCAGAACAAGGTGTTACACACAAAACATAGACTCAGCAATGATGGACACTAACCAGGATCAGAACAAGGTGTCACACACAAAACATGGACTCAGCAATGATGGACACTAACCAGGATCAGAACCAGGTGTCACCCACAAAACATGGACTCAGCAATAATCGAGACAAACCAGGATCGGAACAAGGTGTCACACACCAAACATGGCCTCAGCAATGATGAAGACAAATCAGGTTTAGTACAAGGTGTCACACACAAAACATGGACTCAGCAATGATGGAGACAATCAGGTTCAGTACAAGGTGTCACACACAAAACATGGCCTCAGCAATGATGGAGACAATCAGGTTCAGTACAAGGTGTTACACACAAAACATGGCCTCAGCAATGATGGAGACAATCAGGTTCAGTACAAGGTGTCACACACAAAACATGGTCTCAGCAATGATGGAGACAATCAGGTTCTTTACAAGGTGTCACACACAAAACATGGACTCAGCAATAATCAAGACAAACCAGGATCGGAACAAGGTGTCACACACCAAACATGGCCTCAGCAATGATGGAGACAATCAGGTTCTTTACAAGGTGTCACACACAAAACATGGACTCCACAATGATGGACACTAACCAGGATCAGAACAAGGTGTCACACACAAAACATGGACTCAGCAATGATGGAGACAATCAGGTTCTTTACAAGGTGTCACACACAAAACATGGACTCAGCAATAATCGAGACAAACCAGGATCGGAACAAGGTGTCACACACCAAACATGGCCTCAGCAATGATGAAGACAAATCAGGTTCAGTACAAGGTGTCACACACAAAACATGGACTCAGCAATGATGGAGACAATCAGGTTCTTTACAAGGTGTCACACACAAAACATGGATTCAGCAATGATGGAGACAATCAGGTTCTTTACAAGGTGTCACACACAAAACATGGACTCCACAATGATGGACACTAACCAGGATCAGAACAAGGTGTCACACACAAAAATGGACTCAGCAATGATGGAGACAATCAGGTTATTTACAAGGTGTCACACACAAAACATAGACTCAGCAATGATGGAGACAATCAGGTTCTTTACAAGGTGTCACACACAAAACATGGACTCCACAATGATGGACACTAACCAGGATCAGAACAAGGTGTCACACACAAAACATGGACTCAGCAATGATGGAGACAAACCAGGATCGGAACAAGGTGTCACACAAAACATGGACTCAGCAATGATGGACACTAACCAGGATCAGAACAAGGTGTCACACACAAAACATGGACTCAGCAATGATGGACACTAACCAGGATCAGAACAAGGTGTCACACACAAAACATGGACTCAGCAATGATGGAGACAATCAGGTTCTTTCCGAGGTGTCACACACAAAACATGGACTCCACAATGATGGACACTAACCAGGATCAGAACAAGGTGTCACACACAAAACATATCCTCAGCAATGATGGAGACAAATCAGGATTAGAACAAGGTGTCGCCCACAAAACATATCCTCAGCAATGATGGACACTAACCAGGATCAGAACAAGGTGTCACACACAAAACATGGACTCAGCAATGATGGACACTAACCAGGATCAGAACAAGGTGTTACACACAAAACATAGACTCAGCAATGATGGACACTAACCAGGATCAGAACAAGGTGTCACACACAAAACATGGACTCAGCAATGATGGACACTAACCAGGATCAGAACCAGGTGTCACCCACAAAACATGGACTCGGCAATGATGGACACTAACCAGGTTCAGAACAAGGTGTCACACACAAAACATGGACTCAGCAATGATGGAGACAAATCAGGTTCAAAACAAGGTGTCACACACAAAACATGGACTCCACAATGATGGACACTAACCAGGATCAGAACAAGGTGTCACACACAAAAATGGACTCAGCAATGATGGAGACAATCAGGTTATTTACAAGGTGTCACACACAAAACATAGACTCAGCAATGATGGAGACAATCAGGTTCTTTACAAGGTGTCACACACAAAACATGGACTCCACAATGATGGACACTAACCAGGATCAGAACAAGGTGTCACACACAAAACATGGACTCAGCAATGATGGAGACAAACCAGGATCGGAACAAGGTGTCACACAAAACATGGACTCAGCAATGATGGACACTAACCAGCATCAGAACAAGGTGTCACACACAAAACATGGACTCAGCAATGATGGACACTAACCAGGATCAGAACAAGGTGTCACACACAAAACATGGACTCAGCAATGATGGAGACAATCAGGTTCTTTCCGAGGTGTCACACACAAAACATGGACTCCACAATGATGGACACTAACCAGGATCAGAACAAGGTGTCACACACAAAACATATCCTCAGCAATGATGGAGACAAATCAGGATTAGAACAAGGTGTCGCCCACAAAACATATCCTCAGCAATGATGGACACTAACCAGGATGAGAACAAGGTGTCACACACAAAACATGGACTCAGCAATGATGGACACTAACCAGGATCAGAACAAGGTGTTACACACAAAACATAGACTCAGCAATGATGGACACTAACCAGGATCAGAACAAGGTGTCACACACAAAACATGGACTCAGCAATGATGGACACTAACCAGGATCAGAACCAGGTGTCACCCACAAAACATGGACTCGGCAATGATGGACACTAACCAGGTTCAGAACAAGGTGTCACACACAAAACATGGACTCAGCAATGATGGAGACTAACCAGGTTCAGCACAAGGTGTCGCACATAAAACATGGTCTCAGCAATGATGGAGACAACCAGGTTCAGCACAAGGTGTCGCACATAAAACATGGTCTCAGCAATGATGGAGACAAATCGGGTTCAGAACAAGGTGTCACACACGAAACATGGTCTCAGCAATGATGGAGACAAATCGGGTTCAGAACAAGGTGTCACACACGAAACATGGTTTCAGCAATGATGGAGACAAATCAGGTTCAGAACAAGGTGTCACACACAAACCATGGACTCGGCAATGATGGACACTAACCAGGATCAGAACAAGGTGTCACACACAAAACATGGCCTCAGCAATGATGAAGACAAATCAGGTTTAGTACAAGGTGTCACACACAAAACATGGCCTCAGCAATGATGAAGACAAATCAGGTTTAGTACAAGGTGTCACACACAAAACATGGCCTCAGCAATGATGGAGACAATCAGGTTCAGTACAAGGTGTCACACACAAAACATATCCTCAGCAATGATGGACACTAACCAGGATCAGAACAAGGTGTCACACACAAAACATGGACTCAGCAATGATGGACACTAACCAGGATCAGAACAAGGTGTTACACACAAAACATAGACTCAGCAATGATGGACACTAACCAGGATCAGAACAAGGTGTCACACACAAAACATGGACTCAGCAATGATGGACACTAACCAGGATCAGAACCAGGTGTCACCCACAAAACATGGACTCGGCAATGATGGACACTAACCAGGTTCAGAACAAGGTGTCACACACAAAACATGGACTCAGCAATGATGGAGACAAATCAGGTTCAAAACAAGGTGTCACATACAAAACATGGACTCAGCAATGATGGAGACTAACCAGGTTCAGCACAAGGTGTCGCACATAAAACATGGTCTCAGCAATGATGGAGACAACCAGGTTCAGCACAAGGTGTCGCACATAAAACATGGTCTCAGCAATGATGGAGACAAATCGGGTTCAGAACAAGGTGTCACACACGAAACATGGTCTCAGCAATGATGGAGACAAATCGGGTTCAGAACAAGGTGTCACACACGAAACATGGTCTCAGCAATGATGGAGACAAATCAGGTTCAGAACAAGGTGTCACACACAAACCATGGACTCGGCAATGATGGACACTAACCAGGATCAGAACAAGGTGTCACACACAAAACATGGCCTCAGCAATGATGAAGACAAATCAGGTTTAGTACAAGGTGTCACACACAAAACATGGCCTCAGCAATGATGAAGACAAATCAGGTTTAGTACAAGGTGTCACACACAAAACATGGCCTCAGCAATGATGGAGACAATCAGGTTCAGTACAAGGTGTCACACACAAAACATGGACTCAGCAATGATGGAGACAATCAGGTTGTTTACAAGAAGTCACACACAAAACATGGACTCCACAATGATGGACACTAACCAGGATCAGAACAAGGTGTCACACACAAAACATGGACTCAGCAATGATGGAGACAATCAGGTTCTTTACAAGGTGTCACACACAAAACATGGACTCAGCAATAATCGAGACAAACCAGGATCGGAACAAGGTGTCACACACCAAACATGGCCTCAGCAATGATGAAGACAAATCAGGTTTAGTACAAGGTGTCACACACAAAACATGGACTCAGCAATGATGGAGACAATCAGGTTCAGTACAAGGTGTCACACACAAAACATGGCCTCAGCAATGATGGAGACAATCAGGTTCAGTACAAGGTGTTACACACAAAACATGGCCTCAGCAATGATGGAGACAATCAGGTTCAGTACAAGGTGTCACACACAAAACATGGTCTCAGCAATGATGGAGACAATCAGGTTCTTTACAAGGTGTCACACACAAAACATGGACTCAGCAATAATCAAGACAAACCAGGATCGGAACAAGGTGTCACACACCAAACATGGCCTCAGCAATGATGGAGACAATCAGGTTCTTTACAAGGTGTCACACACAAAACATGGACTCCACAATGATGGACACTAACCAGGATCAGAACAAGGTGTCACACACAAAACATGGACTCAGCAATGATGGAGACAATCAGGTTCTTTACAAGGTGTCACACACAAAACATGGACTCCACAATGGTGGACACTAACCAGGATCAGAACAAGGTGTCACACACAAAACATGGACTCAGCAATGATGGAGACAATCAGGTTCTTTACAAGGTGTCACACACAAAACATGGACTCAGCAATAATCGAGACAAACCAGGATCGGAACAAGGTGTCACACACCAAACATGGCCTCAGCAATGATGAAGACAAATCAGGTTTATTACAAGGTGTCACACACAAAACATGGCCTCAGCAACGATGGAGACAATCAGGTTCAGTACAAGGTGTCACACACAAAACATGGACTCAGCAATGATAGAGACAAACCAGGATCCGAACAAGGTGTCACACACAAAACATGGACTCAGCAATGATGGATACAATCAGGTTCTTTACAAGGTGTCACACACAAAACATGGACTCCACAATGATGGACACTAACCAGGATCAGAACAAGGTGTCACACACAAAACATGGACTCAGCAATGATGGAGACAATCAGGTTCTTTACAAGGTGTCACACACAAAACATGGACTCCACAATGATGGACACTAACCAGGATCAGAACAAGGTGTCACACACAAAACATGGACTCAGCAATGATGGAGACAAACCAGGATCGGAACAAGGTGTCACACAAAACATGGACTCAGCAATGATGGACACTAACCAGGATCAGAACAAGGTGTCACACACAAAACATGGACTCAGCAATGATGGACACTAACCAGGATCAGAACAAGGTGTCACACACAAAACATGGACTCAGCAATGATGGACACAATCAGGTTCTTTCTGAGGTGTCACACACAAAACATGGACTCCACAATGATGGACACTAACCAGGATCAGAACAAGGTGTCACACACAAAACATATCCTCAGCAATGATGGAGACAAATCAGGATTAGAACAAGGTGTCGCCCACAAAACATATCCTCAGCAATGATGGACACTAACCAGGATCAGAACAAGGTGTCACACACAAAACATTGACTCAGCAATGATGGACACTAACCAGGATCAGAACAAGGTGTTACACACAAAACATAGACTCAGCAATGATGGACACTAACCAGGATCAGAACAAGGTGTCACACACAAAACATGGACTCAGCAATGATGGACACTAACCAGGATCAGAACCAGGTGTCACCCACAAAACATGGACTCGGCAATGATGGACACTAACCAGGTTCAGAACAAGGTGTCACACACAAAACATGGACTCAGCAATGATGGAGACAAATCAGGTTCAAAACAAGGTGTCACATACAAAACATGGACTCAGCAATGATGGAGACTAACCAGGTTCAGCACAAGGTGTCGCACATAAAACATGGTCTCAGCAATGATGGAGACAACCAGGTTCAGTACAAGGTGCCACACACAAAACATGGCCTCAGCAATGATGGAGACAAATCGGGTTCAGAACAAGGTGTCACACACGAAACATGGTCTCAGCAATGATGGAGACAAATCAGGTTCAGAACAAGGTGTCACACACAAAACATGGCCTCAGCAATGATGGAGACAAATCAGGTTCAGAACAAGGTGTCACACACAAACCATGGACTCGGCAATGATGGACACTAACCAGGATCAGAACAAGGTGTCACACACAAAACATGGCCTCAGCAATGATGAAGACAAATCAGGTTTAGTACAAGGTGTCACACACAAAACATGGCCTCAGCAATGATGGAGACAATCAGGTTCAGTACAAGGTGTCACACACAAAACATGGACTCAGCAATGATGGAGACAATCAGGTTGTTTACAAGAAGTCACACACAAAACATGGACTCCACAATGATGGACACTAACCAGGATCAGAACAAGGTGTCACACACAAAACATGGACTCAGCAATGATGGAGACAATCAGGTTCTTTACAAGGTGTCACACACAAAACATGGACTCAGCAATAATCGAGACAAACCAGGATCGGAACAAGGTGTCACACACCAAACATGGCCTCAGCAATGATGAAGACAAATCAGGTTTAGTACAAGGTGTCACACACAAAACATGGCCTCAGCAATGATGGAGACAATCAGGTTCAGTACAAGGTGTCACACACAAAACATGGACTCAGCAATGATGGAGACAATCAGGTTCAGTACAAGGTGTCACACACAAAACATGGCCTCAGCAATGATGGAGACAATCAGGTTCAGTACAAGGTGTTACACACAAAACATGGCCTCAGCAATGATGGAGACAATCAGGTTCAGTACAAGGTGTCACACACAAAACATGGTCTCAGTAATGATGGAGACAATCAGGTTCTTTACAAGGTGTCACACACAAAACATGGACTCAGCAATAATCAAGACAAACCAGGATCGGAACAAGGTGTCACACACCAAACATGGCCTCAGCAATGATGGAGACAATCAGGTTCTTTACAAGGTGTCACACACAAAACATGGACTCCACAATGATGGACACTAACCAGGATCAGAACAAGGTGTCACACACAAAACATGGACTCAGCAATGATGGAGACAATCAGGTTCTTTACAAGGTGTCACACACAAAACATGGACTCCACAATGGTGGACACTAACCAGGATCAGAACAAGGTGTCACACACAAAACATGGACTCAGCAATGATGGAGACAAACCAGGATCCGAACAAGGTGTCACACACAAAACATGGACTCAGCAATGATGGAGACAATCAGGTTCTTTACAAGGTGTCACACACAAAACATGGACTCAACAATGATGGACACTAACCAGGATCAGAACAAGGTGTCACACACAAAACATGGACTCAGCAATGATGGAGACAATCAGGTTCTTTACAAGGTGTCACACACAAAACATGGACTCCACAATGGTGGACACTAACCAGGATCAGAACAAGGTGTCACACACAAAACATGGACTCAGCAATGATTGAGACAAATCAGGATTAGAACAAGGTGTTACACACAAAACATGGACTCCACAATGGTGGACACTTACCAGGACCAGAACAAGGTGTGACACACAAAACATGGACTCAGCAATGATGGAGACAAACCAGGATTAGAACAAGGTGTTACACACAAAACATGGACTCCACAATGGTGGACACTTACCAGGATCAGAACAAGGTGTCACCCACAAAACATGGACTCAGCAATGATGGACACTAACCAGGATCAGAACAAGGTGTCACCCACAAAACATGGACTCAGCAATGATGGAGACAAATCAGGATTAGAACAAGGTGTTACACACAAAACATGGACTCCACAATGGTGGACACTTACCAGGACCAGAACAAGGTGTGACACACAAAACATGGACTCAGCAATGATGGAGACAAACCAGGATCTGAACAAGGTGTTACACACAAAACATAGACTCAGCAATGATGGAGACAAATCAGGTTCAGAACAAGGTGTCGCACATAAAACATGGCCTCAGCAATGATGGAGACAAATCAGGTTCAGAACAAGGTGTCACACACAAAACATGGCCTCAGCAATGATGGAGACAAATCAAGTTCAGAACAAGGTGTCACACACAAAACATGGTCTCAGCAATGATGGAGACAAATCAGGTTCAGAACAAGGTGTCACACACAAAACATGGCCTCAGCAATGATAGAGACAAATCAGGTTCAGAACAAGGTGTCACACACAAAACATGGTCTCAGCAATGATGGAGACAAATCAGGTTCAGAACAAGGTGTCACACACAAAACATGGCCTCAGCAATGATGGAGACAAATCAGGTTCAGAACAAGGTGTCACACACAAAACATGGTCTCAGCAATGATGGAGACAAATCAGGTTCAGAACAAGGTGTCACACACAAAACATGGTCTCAGCAATGATGGAGACAAACCAGGTTCAATGCAAGGTGTCACACACAAAACAGGTTTAGTCAAAAATTGATTTGTCAATTTAGTTGACGTCAATATAGCCTATGGGTTAGTCATACATGTGTATCAACAAAGACTTAAGAAAAACAAGAAAAAAAAAATACTCACCTTGACATGTTTTGACCTCAGGAATTTTGCTTGTTGTTTTGCTGCCAGCTATATTTTCGTTAATAGAGGCCTGTCCCAGACCAACAAGCTGACAAAGAAAAAATAGATAAAAAACATGAAACATCTAATACACAGTCAAACACACCTTAATGGCAGGGACTATTTGGTATTTTTCTAGAAATATTCAATTTAAATCTTTCAATGGCATTTAGAAGTTGGAAGGTTACAATAAGGTGAAGAATTACTTATGGATAACAACTTCTTGGTTGTTATCCATAAGTAATTCTTTACCTTATTCAATCAAGACTACAATAAACAGAGAGTAAAAGGGAGTTGGTCATGAATGATTTCTGCATGCCTTAAGCAAGGATATGTGAGTCACCAACGGCCCCCATTATTCTGCATTTTAGTGGCAGTTGTGACTTTAAACAAGAGTTTCGGGAAACCCAAAATACGCCCGGAAAGGCACAGTAACTGCAGCCATACCAAAACAAATCCTTCCATATTTATTTGAATTTAATTTTCAAAATTCAGAGGGAAGAGGTTGAAGCTTGGTAAATGATTGATTGATTAATTGTTTGGTGTTTTACGCTGCGCTCAAGATTATTTCACTTACATGTATATGGCGGCGTTGCCAGTTTTATTATGTGAAGCTTGGTAAAACGTGATGTTATGTCAACAAAATGAAATTTTACCACTAAAACCTTTAAAGGGGCATGAGCTGCCGAAATTCACACTTTTTTCATAATTTCTGATCGTCACGACAGTAAGAGGCTTTGAAGGCCATCGAAAAACTAAATGATTGGCGTTGGAATGAGGAAAATCCATACAGTATGTGCCCTGTACGAACCGAAAACGTGTTCGAAAAGTAGCAAAATTTAAATAACCGGGACGACCATTCATTCATTCTAGGCCAAAGTTAGTTCAAAACAATACTTTATCGTACATTTCCGAGACTAGAAGCACTAAAAAGCTTCTGAATTATACGTCTTGAGAAAAATAGCCGATAATTTCAACATTCTGTGTTTACGTCAAAATATCAACATTTTGGCAGCTCATGCCCCTTTAAAATCCATCTGTATCAAATTTAAAATGGGCTATTTAGATCAACAATTATTAACAAGATTTGTACATGGTACAAGTCATCAATTCTCGCTGCTGTTAAAACACGATGTTAAACATTGTTTGTTGTCAATAAAGGTTGCACTAAAATGTTTCAATTTTTTAGAAAAGCAGTTTATAATTTACTAATCATACTTAAACAAATGTAATTAATTGGTAATTTCGCAGCTCACACCAATTCAAGTAGATTTGACAATTTTTCTCATAATATTTTTTATCTACATTATTTGGCCATAGACATCTTGACAATATTCTAAATCTCCCCATATACCTACAGGTTATTACTTCTAATTTTATCATAGACCAAATGTTTACAATAGATTTGGCTATGGGTATATTGCTAATGTCACCCACTGTTTTATGGGGCCATGTGGTACACAAAGCCTGGTTTAGCCATATATCTCTCAAGAGAGACTGAGAGCTGACTGTAAGTTGACAAGGTAAATAGACCAAAGCTGGGATACTTATCTCTGGGTCTGTAGATAAAACTTTAATCCTTATATGTATTTTTCACTTGATTAAAACGTTATATATTGATTTAAGAATAGTCTTAATCAATTTAGAAACATTATTGCAATTTGAAAAAATCCTTTTTTGATGAGAATCGGAAAAGTAGAAGCCATTTTATAATTTAAAGGTTATTTTCATGAAAATGAAAGTAAGAATAAAAGGGAATGTACATAATCCAATAATTTGCAATAGTTGATATCATAAACAATTTTTTAACACACTGTCTGTTAATATGGTATGTAACATGAAAGATTTGAAAACATCGGATCATATTTGTTAAAGTTATGAAAACAAAAAGTAAATATTACATAACCCAATATGGCTGCCATATTACGCAATGTATGATGTCAAAAATAGTCTGCGACACACCTTCCACCCATAAGGTATATACTCAGAAAAAATTGTGCAGATGGAATCAAAACTTTGGAAGTTATGGAGCGGAAGGGAATATTACATAATCCAATATAACTCCCATATTATGTAACCAGTGATGTTAAAAATAGTTTGCGACACACCTTCTACCCATAAGGTATATACTTAGAAAAAATTGTGCAGATGGAATCAAAACTTTAGAAGTTATGCAGCGGAAGGGAAAGCGGACGCCCGGACTGCCGGACTTCCGGACTGCCGTCCTGCCGGACGGACGGAGATGATACCATAATACAGCCCGCTTTCCAAGCCGGGCGTATAAAAAATAGGTGAGTAGTTGTACGATGAAAAGCATTACCTGACACAATCCCCTCTGATTGTAAGTCTGGTTGTCAGTATCAGGGTACGTAAGATTTGTTGCTGAGCAACAACTGGATATATCCATGCTTGGTTCTTGTTTTATTTCCTCTTCATAATACAGTTCATTTTTCTCATTAGCAATACCAGGCTGGTTATCAGATCTTTTTCCCCAGGCAAGAGCACAAAATGGAATACTTGTTCCGGATTCATCCAGTTCAATTTTTACTTCAACAGGAGAGCTGAATTCTGAATCCTCTGACATATCCATCCTTAACTTGTTTGTGTCAGCTCGTGGTCTTTCTATTTTGATCGTGGGAAAAACTATCTCCTAGAAAACATAAATATACACCATCATGTACAATATAGTACGAGTTGTCCTATGTGTTTTGGCTTTAGAAAACATTTGTCCTTAAGCCTTGGTCAAGGTTGTTTGTGCTGTGACTGTATATTATGTCAAATATCCCTATAATGCCATCCTAAAAAAAGAAAAGAGCTGTGAAATTACTTAGGCCCCTATATTAGAAACATTTTTGAGTAGCCTACCGGTACTGAAAATGTTTATGAAAACACTAAGGAAATTCTCCGGTAGTCCCTAGGCCTATTTCAAATAAGAAGATCAAATTTAAAACCTATCACAGAAAGATGAAAAATTAAAAGGGATTGAAATTTAAACAACAACAGCAACGCAGAATGTATTGTAGAAAACAATGACCCTCACATTATCAGCGGCTAACCAGCTAACGCTACCTACCGAGTAGGTCTACCGGAGCCACGCAGAATGTGAATTGTGTTAAACAAATAAAGTCCTAACGAAGCCAAACAAGCAGGTGGGTAATTTACGCGTTGAGCCCAAACAAACGAGCTAAAAGCTAGAAAACATCTACATAGTGAACAGGACAACAGATCAAGAGCAAAACAACAGAAGGATGAACGATAGAATATCGATCACTAGTATAATCTATCAAGGAAAAATGTTTACTCGCGACAACAATGTCTATTGGCTATTGCGCCAAAGGTTCATCCACGTTGAAGCATACAAATCAAAAAAGTTTTAAAAAGAAAATACGTTTAGTAGGCCTATTACAAAATCTGTATTTCAAAAAGTAGTCTACCAGTGAAAAGAACAAGAAAAAAATATTCTATATATTCCGGCAAAACATGAATTCATACAATATAAAAAATGTTTGTGACTACATGTATTTACAACCCTAAAACCTACGTTGGGCCAACTTTAGCAGACCGAGGCTTAGCCAACCATGCATACACGCTGGCCTAAACAATTACCAGAGGGGACTTCGTCCTGTTTGTCAGTCGATCTTGCGTCTGTATAATTCTTGTCCAGCTATAATTAAATACATACAATGCGAGGGCAGTGCACTGTGGCCGACTTTGCTTACCAATAGCCGACTTTGATCTACCACTTGTCAAATGAAGATCTCAGACTAAATAAAAAAATATAAAATTCCTGAGTGGATTTTTCACACGGTTGCCGTCTGTGGAACAGTTGCCAGATACTTGCCGAAGGTCGGGGGTTTACTCCTGGCAATTAAACCTACTTTAAATAAAATGTATGTATTTTTATATTTTTGATTTTAATAATAGCGAAAAGTAAAGACAGCGTAATGCATGAAAAACTGTTTTCGTATCATTGTTATACATTGTATATATGGTTTTATGCTTGAAAACGGTACTAGAATCTGAACCAAAACGTCGCTTTACAAATAAACAGAAGTTGCAATCCATAAACCTATTGAGTTAATATTGTTACCTCAACTTCTAAATGCCTCTTAAAGAATTGTAGCCTATATGGTTGTTTTTCAAGCACAAACAACAACCAAAATAACAATCACGTGTGATTAGAGAATCATGACTTGGCCGACCATGCCAACCAAAAACTGATGCTGGAACAACATTTGCAGGCCGACAATAAGCCAACCATGACTTGGCCACCATGCCAACCAAAAACCAACGTCGGACAAACGTTGGCAGGCCCACGATTAGCTAATCCTGATCTGACCGACCGTGCCAACCAAAAACCAACGTTGGCAGGCCGACGATTAGCCAACTACGACCTGACCGACCGTACCAACGAAAAAAGAGCGTTGTGCCAACGTTGGCAGGCAGACGATTAGCCAACTATGACCTGACCGACCGTGCCAACGCAAAACCAGCGTTGGTAGGCCAACCAATAGCCAACCATAATCTGGCCAACCTTGCCAGCCAAAAACCAACGTTGGCAGGCCAACCATTAGCGAACCATGACATGGCCGACCATGTCAACGTTTGGCCAACGTTGGCTTTCCGTTAGCTGGCCAACCGCGACCATTAGCCAACCATGCCATCCAAAGGCCAACGTTGGCCCAACGCCAGTGTGTTATCTGTAATTGCTATAGATTTCGTCGGTGATACAGTCAGTTGTTTGATTTGTGATTTCTGTTTGGTCAAAGAGTTTACCAGAGTGTTTACAAGATTTTACTTTGTGGATATACTAGTGTGATTCCAGAATTTTATTCTGTGGGTTTATATTTTGCGGTCATCGGATCTATACTGCTATACCTGTTAACTTTTTCGGATTACACTTTTCTTTATCGGAACTGTCAGCTCTTAGTTTGTAAAAATAAGTCATTTTGATATATGTTTTGCCCTGTGTGTATAATATTTGCCTGTAAATACGTTACTCTGTTGTTTCAATATAAATCAAAATCTGTACATCAAATCTGATGGTCTGTTTGTCACTGCTTTTATTAGTATTTTGTCTCGTAACAGTCTATAATCAAATTCTGTTTGCTCGAAGAAATTTAATGATGTTGGTTTTGAAACTGAAAGCAGGCTGACCATTTTGCTTCGTGTACCAGATGATGTGGCTGATCTTTCCCAAGCAGTTTCACCAGACTGTCGCTTGTATACCCCCGAGAGCGCACCGAAAATACAATATGATATCGGGGACCATTTCCCCGGTATTTCTTACATATTCTTAAGCCTTGTTTTTCGTCGAATGACTGGTCGATTGATTGATATATTACGCCGCACTCAAGATTATTTCACTTATATGGCGGCCTTGCCAGGTTTAGTCGCAACTCTTCCACACACGGCGACCGAGTGAAAAATCCACTCAGAAATTTTTCAATTTTTCTTTGGGCTGAGCTTTGTTCGAACCCGCGCCGCATCATATTTCTTCAGTTGGTGGCTGGCTGGACAAGAATGCAAAGTTTCTTCGGTAGAAAGTGGCTGTTATCTGAAAACTCCAAACCAACTTTCCTAAATGAGGCCTCACATTAAGGCTACTTACTGGAGCTACATGTAGGCCTAATTGTACATACACACAGGCCAGTCACAATCTAAAATAGAGATTGATCCTACTGCCATTCGTTGAGATATCAACTCTAAAACATGTTGCTTGAACAGGAAGGGAGACCACTGCTGTCGACGTCCTTAAAATTGTAAACAACGACACGTGACACTGATAGTTGACTCGGTCAGGTAGAGAGATATCCGATATAATTCTGGTAGGTAACGTTTAAGCCGCCGCTGATCGCTTTTGTTATATTGATTACTACTCTCCTAATACATGTAAAATGCCTTGAAACTTATTCCCTCATCCATATCATATTTTGCTTTGACATCCATGGGCGCTGCCATCTTGTTTTAGAATGTATTTGTGAGCTGATGTAGTGCCGATTATATTTTTGATTTTTAACAAGTATTTCTGCCCAAAGGTCTTGCGATACAGATTATTATTGTAGGGTTACATGTTTGGGAACAGTATAGAACAGAGAACTAAATATCTAAAAATCTAGGTTGCTCTTTTGGCTACATTTAAAGTCACACAGTGTGCAGTGAAAAGGTTTTTCACCAGTATGGCTTCTGACGTGATGGGTTAGGTGGTACCTCTTGATACATTTAAAGTCACACAATGCGCACTGAAATCGCTTTTTGCCTGTGTGTGTTTTAACATGGTTGGTTAGGGTAATTTTCTGACTACATTTAAAGTCCCAAAATGTGCAGTGAAATGGTTTTTCATCGGTACGGGCTAATTGCCTTGGTAGGCTAGCCTTCTGTCTACATTTATAGCGGTTCTTAAGCTATCGCGTTCACAAGCAACTTTCAGACTTTCATCTCAATGACCTCTGTGACCTAAAAATATAGGTCGACATCCCAGAAAATCGAACTTGATCGAGGTCTCTCTATACCAAAAATGAAAGATTTGCATGTTGCGGTTCTTAAGCTATCACGATCACAAGAAATCAGGACGGACGGAAGGAGAGAAGGACGAACGGGCAGCATTTCCAAGTCCCCTTCCACTTACGTGGCGGGGGACAAAAAGGAAACCAGTGCAACCACAATAGGAGGTGCACATACTTGCACAATATCTATCATGTTCACCAAGTTTTGAAAAAATCCGATAAAAAACATGAGATGCGATGACAAGCATCCATTGTCTATGTCTTTCAATATTGTCGAAAAGGGGCAGTAGCTCTGAAAATAATAAAACCAGCGTAACCAAAATAGGAGGTGCATATCCTCGATGATATCCAGCACGTTCACCAAGTTTCGAAAAAAATGGATGAAAACTATGGGAGGAGATGCGATGACAAGAAATGATTACGGACAGATAGTCAGACAAGCTGATCGCTATGTAAAAAGAAGAAGCCATGAGGATTAAATCTTGTTTTTGGGATCTTTTTAATTCAAGCAAAGCAAAACTAATCTAAAACATGATAAAAATACAAAGTTATGAAAATACATAAGTACTCCATATTTTAGACAAGAAGATTTTACCTCTGCCCGTGTGTTTTAGTGTCAGATCATAAATATATAACATGGAGTATAAATGATACATGAAGATTAACACATAGATAATAATGGTTGTGTAAGCTAATAGCTTATTAACATGTGAAATAGGCAAAGGCAAACATAAGTCAGTAGTTACATCACATAAAAATATTACATTTGTGATTGTTGACAATCAGTGCAAATTATACGTAAAGTTACACCAAGTAACCAGAATTTGAAGTGCATTTGGTATTACTAATGATCTCAACTATCATTTAACAGCTATGTTACTCGAATTATCATGTCACATGTACAAGTATTAGTACCCTTGTGAGATGGTTCAAGTGTTCAACATAAAGTTTAAATCCAATCATATTAAAACACATGTAAAAGAATTACCACTTGTGTTATATATTAATATTACAATACCCATCCTCTATGCACACATTACACTGTATATCATTGCTTTAATTGCCCGGATTGGTAGAATAGCCCACCATTTAATCACTTGTTGTTGGATATTATATAACAACTATCGATGACACCAAACTATGTTTAAATGTTTAAAGGGGCATGAGCTGCCAAAATGTTGATATTTTGACGTTAAAACAGAACGTTGAAATTATTGGCTATTTTTCTCAAGACGTATGATTCAGAAGCTTTTTAGTGCTTCTAGTCTCGAAAATGTACGATCAAGTATTGTTTTAAACTAACTTTGCCTTAGAATGAATGAATGGTTGTCCCGGTTATTTAAATTTTGTTTACTTTTCGCACACATTTTCCGTGCGTACAGGCCACATACTGTATAGATTTTCCTCATTCCAACGCCAATCATTCAGTTTTTCGATGGCCTTGAAATCCTCTTACTATCGTGACGATCAGAAACTATGAAAAAGTGTAAGGTTTGGCAGCTCATGCCACTTTAAGAAAAAGATATTTACAAATAAGAGCTAACTACATTTCTAACTAGATATGCGTATACATGAATAATTAGGAATAAAAAATTCCTGAACCTAAGAAAAATCCAATTTGATAAAATATAAAGTTAAGTAATCCCAGCTAGTCCCAAGTTTAATTAATCATTAGAACACAATTTCAGCTTTTACACAACTTTTCAGAACAACCGATATCAATGCATTTATTTTGGTGTGCTCTTCTGAGAATTTGCTATGCTCTTGCCTTTTAATTTAAATAGGTATATCTCACATAAAGAATTGGTCCTCTGTTGGAACTCAATTTCGGGGTTGCTGCAAGGTACACTAGTGTCCATATATGTCAATCCCTGAGCAGTATCCACACTAGTAACAAGAGACCCCTGTGCACTATCCACACAAGTAACAAGAGACCCCAGTGCACTAGCCGAATCTTAAGTGAGTGGTTTCAGAATGTTCGATGAACAACACTCAATCAGTCTCAAGGATGAATCTAACCTGAAGTTTTGTTTTCATGCTGATCATCGGCAGCCATACCGTTACCTTAAATTAAAATCGACACACTGGATTTTTCTTCAAGACCTTTAATACTTAATTCAAGGTATTTTTTTATTTTTCAAGGTAATTCAAGGCTTTGAATTTATTTTTTCCATTTTCAAGGGTTTTCAAGGAAACCCTGTATCCACACTAGTAACAAGAGACCCCTGTGCACTATCCACACTAGTAACAAGAGACCCCTGTGCACTATCCACACTAGTAACAAGAGACCCCTGTGCACTATCCACAATAGTAACAAGAGACCCCTGTGCACTATCCACACTAGTAACAAGAGACCCCTGTGCACTATCCACACTAGTAACAAGAGACCCCTGTGCACTATCTACAATAGTAACAAGAGACCCCTGTGCACTATCCACACTAGTAACAAGAGACCCCTGTGCACTATCCACAATAGTAACAAGAGACCCCAGTGCACTATCCACACTAGTAACAAGAGACCCCACTGCACTATACACACTAGTAACAAGAGACCCCTGTGCACTATCCACACTAGTAACAAGAGACCCCTGTGCACTATCCACACTAGTAACAAGAGACCCCTGTGCACTATCCACAATAGTAACAAGAGACCCCAGTGCACTATCCACACTAGTAAAAAGAGACCCCACTGCACTATCCACACTAGTAACAAGAGACCCCTGTGCACATTCCACACTAGTAACAAGAGACCCCTGTGCACTATTCACAATAGTAACAAGAGACCCCAGTGCACTATCCACACTAGTAACAAGAGACCCCTGTGCACTATCCACACTAGTAACAAGAGACCCCTGTGCACTATCCACAATAGTAACAAGAGACCCCAGTGCACTATCCACACTAGTAACAAGAGACCCCACTGCACTATCCACACTAGTAACAAGAGACCCCTGTGCACTATCCACACTAGTAACAAGAGACCCCTGTGCACTATTCACAATAGTAACAAGAGACCCCAGTGCACTATCCACACTAGTAACAAGAGACCCCTGTGCACTATCCACACTAGTAACAAGAGACCCCTGTGCACTAGAAACAAGAGATCCGTGTGCACTAGTCACACTAGTAACAAGAGACCCCTGTGCACTATCCACACTAGTAGCAAGAGACCCCTGTGCACTAGTCACACTAGTAACAAGAGACCCCTGTGCACTAGTCACACTAGTAACAAGAGACCCCTGTGCAGTATCCACACTAGTAACAAGAGACCCCAGTGCACTATCCACACTAGTAGCAAGAGACCCCTGTGCACTAGTCACACTAGTAACAAGAGACCCCAGTGCACTATCCACACTAGTAGCAAGAGACCCCTGTGCACTATCCACACTAGTAACAAGAGACCCCTGTGCACTAGTCACACTAGTAGCAAGAGACCCCTGTGCACTAGTCACACTAGTAACAAGAGACCTCAGTGCACTAGTCACACTAGTAACAAGAGACCCCTGTGCACTAGTAACAAGAGACTCCTGTGCAGTAATCACACTAGTAACAAGAGACCCCTGTGCACTAGTAACAAGAGAGCCGTGTGCACTATCCACACTAGTAACAAGAGAGCCGTGTGCACTATCCACACTAGTAACAATAGACCCCTGTGCACTATCCACACTAGTAACAATAGACCCCAGTGCAGTATCCACACTAGTAACAAGAGACCCCTGTGCACTATTCACACTAGTAACAATAGACCCCTGTGCACTAGTAACAAGAGATCCGTGTGCACTATCCACACTAGTAACAATATACCCCTGTGCACAAGTAACAAGAGACCCCTGTGCACTATCCACACTAGTAACAAGAGACCCCAGTGCACTATCCACACAAGTAACAATAGACCCCTGTGCACTAATAACAATAGACCCCTGTGCACTATCCACACTAGTAACAAGAGACCCCAGTGCACTATCCACACCAGTAACAAGATACCCCTGTGCACTAGTCACACTAGTAACAAGAGACCCCTGTGCACTAGTCACACTAGTAACAAGAGACCCCTGTGCACTAGTCACACCAGTAACAAGAGACCCCTGTTCACTAGTCACACCAGTAACAAGAGACTCCTGTGCACTAATCACACTAGTAACAAGAGATCCCTGTGCACTAGTCACACTAGTAACAAGAGACCCCTGTGCACTATTCACACTAGTAACAATATACCCCTGTGCACTAGTAACAAGAGATCCGTGTGCACTATCCACACTAGTAACAATAGACCCCTGTGCACAAGTAACAAGAGACCCCTGTGCACTATCCACACTAGTAACAAGAGACCCCAGTGCACTATCCACACAAGTAACAATAGACCCCTGTGCACTAATAACAATAGACCCCTGTGCACTATCCACACTAGTAACAAGAGACCCCTGTGCACTATCCACAATAGTAACAAGAGACCCCAGTGCACTATCCACACTAGTAACAAGAGACCCCACTGCACTATCCACACTAGTAACAAGAGACCCCTGTGCACTATCCACACTAGTAACAAGAGACCCCTGTGCACTATTCACAATAGTAACAAGAGACCCCAGTGCACTATCCACACTAGTAACAAGAGACCCCTGTGCACTATCCACACTAGTAACAAGAGACCCCTGTGCACTAGAAACAAGAGATCCGTGTGCACTAGTCACACTAGTAACAAGAGACCCCTGTGCACTATCCACACTAGTAGCAAGAGACCCCTGTGCACTAGTCACACTAGTAACAAGAGACCCCTGTGCACTAGTCACACTAGTAACAAGAGACCCCTGTGCAGTATCCACACTAGTAACAAGAGACCCCAGTGCACTATCCACACTAGTAGCAAGAGACCCCTGTGCACTAGTCACACTAGTAACAAGAGACCCCAGTGCACTATCCACACTAGTAGCAAGAGACCCCTGTGCACTATCCACACTAGTAACAAGAGACCCCTGTGCACTAGTCACACTAGTAGCAAGAGACCCCTGTGCACTAGTCACACTAGTAACAAGAGACCTCAGTGCACTAGTCACACTAGTAACAAGAGACCCCTGTGCACTAGTAACAAGAGACTCCTGTGCAGTAATCACACTAGTAACAAGAGACCCCTGTGCACTAGTAACAAGAGAGCCGTGTGCACTATCCACACTAGTAACAAGAGAGCCGTGTGCACTATCCACACTAGTAACAATAGACCCCTGTGCACTATCCACACTAGTAACAATAGACCCCAGTGCAGTATCCACACTAGTAACAAGAGACCCCTGTGCACTATTCACACTAGTAACAATAGACCCCTGTGCACTAGTAACAAGAGATCCGTGTGCACTATCCACACTAGTAACAATATACCCCTGTGCACAAGTAACAAGAGACCCCTGTGCACTATCCACGCTAGTAACAAGAGACCCCAGTGCACTATCCACACAAGTAACAATAGACCCCTGTGCACTAATAACAATAGACCCCTGTGCACTATCCACACTAGTAACAAGAGACCCCAGTGCACTATCCACACCAGTAACAAGATACCCCTGTGCACTAGTCACACTAGTAACAAGAGACCCCTGTGCACTAGTCACACTAGTAACAAGAGACCCCTGTGCACTAGTCACACCAGTAACAAGAGACCCCTGTTCACTAGTCACACCAGTAACAAGAGACTCCTGTGCACTAATCACACTAGTAACAAGAGATCCCTGTGCACTAGTCACACTAGTAACAAGAGACCCCTGTGCACTATTCACACTAGTAACAATATACCCCTGTGCACTAGTAACAAGAGATCCGTGTGCACTATCCACACTAGTAACAATAGACCCCTGTGCACAAGTAACAAGAGACCCCTGTGCACTATCCACACTAGTAACAAGAGACCCCAGTGCACTATCCACACAAGTAACAATAGACCCCTGTGCACTAATAACAATAGACCCCTGTGCACTATCCACACTAGTAACAAGAGACCCCAGTGCACTATCCACACCAGTAACAAGATACCCCTGTGCACTAGTCCCACTAGTAACAAGAGACCCCTGTGCACTAGTCACACTAGTAACAAGAGACCCCTGTGCACTAGTCACACCAGTAACAAGAGACCCCTGTGCACTAGTCACACCAGTAACAAGAGACCCCTGTTCACTAGTCACACCAGTAACAAGAGACTCCTGTGCACTAATCACACTAGTAACAAGAGATCCCTGTGCACTAGTCACACTAGTAACAAGAGACCCCTGTGCACTAGTCACACTAGTAACAAGAGACCCCTGTGCACTAGAAACAAGAGATCCGTGTGCACTAGTCACACTAGTAACAAGAGACCCCTGTGCACTAGTCACACTAGTAACAAGAGACCCCTGTGCACTAGTCACACTAGTAACAAGAGACCCCTGTGCACTAGTCACACTAGTAACAAGAGACCCCTGTGCACTAGTCACACTAGTAACAAGAGACCCCTGTGCACTAGTAACAAGAGACTCCTGTGCAGTAATCACACTAGTAACAAGAGACCCCTGTGCACTAGTCACACTAGTAACAAGAGACCCCTGTGCACTAGTCACACCAGTAACAAGAGACCCCTGTGTACTAGTCACACTAGTAACAAGAGACCCCTGTGCACTAGTCACACCAGTAACAAGAGACCCCTGTGCACTATTCACACTAGTAACAAGAGACCCCTGTGCACTAGTAACAAGAGACCCCTGTGCACTAGTCACACTAGTAACAAGAGACCCCTGTGCACTATTCACACTAGTAACAAGACCCCTGTGCACTATCCACACTAGTAACAAGAGACCCCTGTGCACTATCCACATTAGTAACACGAGACCCCTGTGCACTATTCACACTAGTAACAAGAGACCCCTGTGCACTATTCACACTAAGGTCAATACATCCCTGTATATGTTAAAACTTGTAAAGATGTAATGCGCTTTCTGGTCCATTTTTTCGGTACTCCAACAAATTATTAATCTGAAGAAAAAAAAAACAAGACCGTTGAAATTCACTACATCAGCTCATGAATACATTCTAAAACAAGATGGCAGCGCCCATGCACGTCAAAGCAAAATATGATATGGATGAAGGAATAAGTTTCACGGTATTTTATATGTATTACCTACCAGAATTATATCGGATATCTCTCTACACAACTGTACTGCCAAGTGCTTAACAGGGGCACATATCAGTTTAGCTAACTCCCTTTAGAGTTGGCTCCCTTTAGAAACAAAGGCTGGTTTGATCCAAAGCATACGAGCACACTTCAAAGGTAAATGACTGAAAGGGAATAAAAAACAATGCTAAGAAAAATGATGGCAACTCTACGACTATAAAACATCGAATATTTATGGTTAATATGAAAACATGTGAGGCAAAATATCAATGAAGAAAACCAATTAACGCAAGCAATGAAATAAGATAAAGAAAAGTCGTTAGATTGGACAGTTTCGATATTTAAATGCCTGTTTCAGTCAGTGATAGTTAGTATTATACTTAAAATGGAATCCAAACGCCACTTGCGTTTAAAAAGACTTTATAAATCATTAAATGTAATATTATTATGAGGTCAGTGCAAGTACTGAAAGTTTATATACAGAAACACTTACACTATCGTTTCCGGAGTCTTGATCATTAAAGAATTTCAACCAAAACTGTACTCGGTACAGGTCTGCGGCTTCCAGTAGTTCTGCTGGAGTTAATTCAACAACTTTAAATCAACTGAAAAAAATTAAAAACAATGTTAAATGCTAAAAACTTTTGATGGAAGCTGTTGTTTTATTATTATAAAACAATATATCTGAACGGGTGTATACATTTTTACAAATCAATTCTCGCTTGCTGCTCTATATATAATATAAACACTACTTGTAAACGGACTGCATAACAGAGGCAAGATGCCTATTTGTATATGGTCTGGACAGTAGATCAAAGGGATCCGCACTGCTGATAAGAGCGGGGTGTATGTTTACACGGTAAATAGAACAAGGCAGAGTTACTATATAGAGGATATTAACTGGTCTCGATGTGTATACCATAAATATTTCATTGAGTGGGATGCGAAAAGTGATATTTTCACGAGTGGCAAAGCCACGAGTGAAAATGTACATTTTCGCATCACACGAGATGAAATATTTATGGTATACATACATGTATCGAGACCAGTTAATTTTCTTTTTATTATATATCTAACAAGATTCACCTTTCAAATTTTGGTTTGAAAACAACTACGTAACGAAAACAAAACTATGCCAAGGGTTTATGTCTCAGCCACTGACCTATATATCAAGCTATATAGGTCAATGGTTCAAACTACCACTATGCTCATGACAAAATAGATCGACAAAGAAATTCATTCAGTTAACTTGCACCCTTTCGCTGCTTTTTCATCATTTTTCGCAAAGTCATTAAGATGCGCGCCTTTACACATAGCCAATCACCTTGCAGTGGTAATGTCAAATTTGATCGAAGCGAGTAAAAAATATGAAAATGCAAAATAAACCAATTTTAAGAAACACAATTACCGTTCAACTGAAATAGTTCACATCAGACTTTCGAATTTATAAAGAGTATTAGATAACTGAAAGTGCTTGAGTGCAAAAAGAAAGTGTAGGAAAAAAAGGCTTAATATTGGAGCACGGTCAAGGAAGATTGCGCTGCCTGGGGCAGTGGAGCGTCAAGTGAGGCAGAGACATCAACGGGAAGGACGGCTTGGTAGGCCTGGCTTGCAGTGGTCAAAGTAGGCTATCAAAAGTGATGTCATCACTGTGACGATATCACAAAAATTGTTAGCGTCACAGTGACGATATCATTGCTATTTTCCCTCTGATATGATTTATATCATGATGATAGGTCTCTATATTTCATTGCCAGATATATAATAAAAAACCTTACAATGTATCTCTTTGTTTGTAGATTAAAGTTAATATATGTATATCTGTTTTAATTTGGTTAAATAGTTATTTATTGATTCATAAATAGTTTTAATCAATTTAGAAACATTATTGCAGATGGAAAAAATCCTTGTTTGATTAGAATCGGACAAGTAGAACTGATTTTACAATTTTTGAACTTATTATTATGAAATCGAAAGTAAGAAAAAATCAATCTAGCTTTATTTAAAATCCACTTGCAGTAGATAATTGAAAATTTACATCAAGGTTAGGCTCCATTGATTAGAACTACAATTTTCCTAAGTAAAATATCATACGTCAAAACAAAGTATAAATTTTATACAATTACAAGAAGCATTGTCGGCTCACACTCGGCAGGTTCTATAAGATCATCTAGCCGTGATTGTATGGCGGAGGCTGCAATATTGAAGCTAGTCCTGGATTGAAATTAGCATTGCAGCATTGCCAAATTAATCCAATATACAGAGACGCAAAACAAGCTGATTGGATTCGGCAATGCGTGCAATGGTCGATTGAAACTGGAATCTGTCATGAAGATGCGTGTGAACAATGATTTATCTCAAGAAACCGTAGTGTTTATTATTTTACTTCAGACACCAAATTTGACAGTTTTTGGATTTAAACATTACAAACTATTTATCCTTTGGGTTCTAACTTTTAACTTGGACCCGGAAAGATGTCGTGAAAAAACTATAATACCAGTTGTGTTTCAGTATAACAAAGCGAGCATCGCTATGGCCAAGATTGTAGTAGAAGAACACAAACTACTTCAAAGTAAACTTGCTCAACCTCTGACCCAAAGGCCAGTCATTGCTTATAAAAAGAACAAGTGTGTGAAAGACATACTGGCCAGGGCTAAACTCCCCTGTCTGTCTTCTACCTAGGTTTTTCTGGGTAAGTGCTAGTGGTGGGTGGGGGGGGGTCAAAATGTTCACTGTCTTTCCCCATGACCCTATAATGTAGTCTGACGATATTCTTACCATAGCTTAACATGCGTAAGCATTGTCAATGTAATGCAAATGGTACCAAAAAATTAAACTGACTAAGGTCAAGCTCCTGTCACTCGTCAACCTAATGCAATATCATAGGTTTACTTTATTACAACAATTGATGATGGGGTATAAAGGTTTAAATGATATACCTCTTTTTAACACAATTAGAAACTTGTCTCCGTGGTTATTTTAGACAAGAAGATTTTCCCTGTGCCCATGTGTTTTAGTGTTCATAAATATATATTATAAGTATTAGATAGAGGGGTAGGGGAGAGCACTCCGTGTGCCAGTGTCTCAACCATTTACTTTTTGAAACATGGCTACGTTCCGTAGCGTTTTGCCCTTCTGGTCTCACTCACATTAACGCTACTTACCCTGTACATGTACATGTACTTGCACAGTCCAGTCAGTGATATCGCTGGTTTGAGTCCTGTGCACCATTAAAATTTACAAAATCCAAAACGATTGTGCACATGTTACTAAGATGCATTTAGTGTTTGTTTACAAATCAAAAGATAATGTATATCTGTCAAAAATAGCCCGTAAAAAGTGAAGAATGGGTGACGTATCACGACACTAGTCTGATGAGTAAAAATTTTAACATGACGAAAGTCAGTTTAAAAATTAATGGCAACAAATTTCCAGATTCGTTCAGAAATTAGTGTACTCTTATAAAAAAAAAACTTCATGCACGATTTGATATAAATATATGTTAAACGGCCGTTTTCGAGAGACGATGATGGTCATTATCTCTCGCCGTTCGCGGATCCTGGTAATGACTCCCTGTCTATAGCAACTGACACGCACACTTTCAGAAGATTTACCGTTTTATTATTCTTAAAAGACCATAACAGAAACCATAAAAGAAACCAGGGAAGAGCACTGAAATATACAAACAAGTAAAGAGCTTAGAAAAAGATAAGCAATCATGAATTCAAGGCACCCTTAAATTCCCCAAATATGCATTCAGATATTAAAAAGCAGTTAAGATATGGCCTCGTCGTGTCAGAATTTAATACCGAGTAGGGTAGCATATTCATGTTATTGTCCTCTCGGTAACCATATCAACCCTTATTATCTACCCTGTCAGACTCACATATAGGATTGAATAAAAACATTTAAGTTCACTTTATTGGTAAATAGCATTTACAATTGCGAAGTCATTTGCTTTACATAGCTGCCTGAAAGCAAATTCGATCGGCAAAATAGTGATTGAACTGGGGAAATGTACGAGCACAAGTTGACCTCTTTGAGCCTCGCTTATGTTTATCAAGAAAATCCGTAATCGAGGCTCAAAAGGTCAACTTGTGCTCGTACATTTCCCCAGTTCAGTCTAACGGGAACGAGGTGGCCAGCGGGAGATTCGGGCTGTCAATCGAAAAACGACGAGAATGCAACACAGATGTGAGTGTTTGAACGTTGTTTTTTTTGGTGGAACGGCGGACTAAAAGATCGAACTGAATGTGTATTAAGTTTGGGTCAGTTGCGTTGCTTAAATTAGGAGAAAATCTGCGCACAAAGAGTTTATGCGCAGTTGTATACATTTTCCAACATGGCGGGTCCTTCAACTCTGTTTGCCGCCCATCATCAATATCTTGGCAACAGAGTTTGATTGATTGTTTGGTCTTTTACGCCGCGCTCAAGATTATTTCACTTATATGGAGGCGTTGCCAGTTTTATTGTGGGAGAAAACCGGGCTGTGTGCACGGAGGAAACCCACAACCTTCCGCTGGTAACTGGCAACCATCCCACATAGGTCGTTCACTTTTGAAGACTTACTCACCAGTCAGATTTGAGGTCTGGTCACTTTTATATGTGGTTTTACTGACGGGCATCACTGGCCTGACCCGGACAAACAGTCTGTCAAAAAAAGCAAGAGAAAAAGAAATAACCGGTGAAGTTTGAAGAGTTTGAAGAACTTCAACTAACGCTACAGTTGTACATTATCACAGATATTTCAGACTACTATCAAAGATGATTTTGCACGCCTATTTGTTCAAACATCATGACTTCCCTGTTGTAGCCTCAGTAACGTTTTTGCAGATTTTTATCTTTGATCCGATTCACTAACATTTTGCCAATTAACTGCAATTACTGAATTAGCACACAAGTTTGTTACTATGTAGTCCGCAATATGTTGAGTGGATTGAAGGATAAATTCTGATACACCCGCACGGGCTTCTTCAATACGTCAACATAGGGTGCATTTGAAAAATCTAAGAGTTGCTCTCGGAATTTTAAATAAGTGGCTGTCCTCATCAGGACCCCTCGGGTCTGGGCCAAAGAAACTGAAGATATATTTATTTTCCAGACAATTTGTTGGGAGTTAAAAATTACTCCACATACATGCATCACATTTACAAGGAGGGTTTTGGCTGACAGTCATGTACGGGGCATAACTCTTGAAAAAAAAAACATTCGAGCGCATTGATTTTCAATAGGCTTCTTGTACTTGCTGTATTAAACAAATGTGTGAAGTTTCAAAGTTGTAAGTTAAAGACTTTTTTAGATAATGTGTTTACAAGACTTTTTATAACAGCGTTAATGTAAGGGGCATAACTCTTGAAAAAACATCTGAGCGCGTTGATTTTAAAGAGGCTTTTTGTACTTGCTGTATTAAACAAATGTGTGAAGTTTCAAAGTTGTAAATTAAAGACATTTTAGATAATGTGTTTACAAGGCTTTTTATAGCAGCGGTAATGTAAGGGGCATAACTCTTGAAAAAAACATCCGAGCGTGTTGATTTTGAATAGGCTTCTTGTACTTGCTGTATTAAACAAATGTGTGAAGTTTCAAAGTTGTAAGTTAAAGACTTTTTTAGATAATGTGTTTACAAGACTTTTTATAGCAGCGGTAATGTAAGGGCATAACTCTTGAAAAAAAACATCCGAGCGTGTTGATTTACAATAGGCTTCTTGTACTTGGTGTATTAAACAAATGTGTGAAGTTTCAAAGTTGTAAGTTAAAGACTTTTTTAGATAATGTGTTTACAAGGCTTTTTATAGCAGCGTTAATGTAAGGGGCATAACTCTCGAAAAAACATCTGAGCGCATTGATTTTAAACAGGCTTCTTGTACTTGGTGTATTAAACAAATGTGTGAAGTTTCAAAGTTGTAAGTTAAAGACTTTTTTAGATAATGTGTTTACAAGGCTTTTTATAGCAGCGTTAATGTAAGGGGCATAACTCTTGAAAAAACATCTGAGCGCGTTGATTTTAAACAGGCTTCTTGTACTTGGTGTATTAAACAAATGTGTGAAGTTTCAAAGTTGTAAGTTAAAGACTTTTTTAGATAATGTGTTTACAAGGCTTTTTATAGCAGCGGTAATGTAAGGTATGGAAGACGGATGCGGCCATTCGCGCCCGCGTGCCGAGCCCTATAAAACACGCGGCTCGAGAACACGAGAATGCGCTATTAGGCCAAAACCGCGCGCGATTACCAACATCTCGCACTTTGTTAATCTTGACCTATCAACAAACAAAAAAACATGCGGCTCGAGAACACGAGATTAGGCACGAGAATACGCGTCTGCATTTCCGCGTGATCTCTAGTTCTCGGGTGGCGTGTTTTCCAATTTAAAAAAACACGCGGCTCGAGATTAAGAAAACGCGCGGTTTTGCTAATCTCGCGAGTTTTTGCAAAAAAATCGCGCCATTAGGCTACATTTGGTAAAATGGCGTGCTTTCTTAATCTCGTGCCGCGCGTTTTGTAAAACACGCGGCTCGAGATTAAGAAAACGCGCGTTTTTTGCTAATCTCGCGAGTTTTTGCAAAAAAATCGCGCCATTAGGCTACATTTGGTATAATGGCATGCTTTCTTAATCTCGTGCCGCGCGTTTTGTAAAACACGCGTGTCGAGATTAAGAAAACGCGGGTTTTTTGCTAATCTCAGGAGTTTTTCCCAAAAAATGCGCGGTTTTCGAAAAAATCGTGCCATTAGGCTACATTTGGTAAAACCGCGCGTTTCTTAATCTCGTGCCGCGCGTTTTGTAAAACATGCGGCTCGAGATTAAGAAAACGCGCGGTTTTTGCTAATCTCGCGAGTTTTTCCAAAAAAATCGCGCGGTTTTCGAAAAAATCGCGCCATTAGGCTACATTTGGTAAAACCGCGCGTTTCTTAATCTCGTGCCGCGCGTTTTGTAAAACACATCCGAGCGTGTCGATTTTCAATAGGCTTCTTGTACTTGCTGTATTTAACAAATGTGTGAAGTTTCAAAGTTGTAAATTAAAGACTTTTGTAGATAATGTGTTTACAATGTTTTATATAGCAGCGGTAATGTAAGGGGCATAACTCTTGAAAAAAAATCATCCGAGCGTGTTGATTTTAAATAGGCTTCTTGTATTTGCTGTATTAAACAAATGTGTGAAGTTTCAAAGTTGTAATTTAAAGACTTCTTTAGATAATGTGTTTACAAGGACCAATGGACAGACAGACAGACAGACAGCCGGAGGCAACGACAATACCCTTAGGCTTAGGGCAAAATTTGCCCGAGGGGTAAAAAATGATAATTCGCAATTTTTAAACCTTACTCATCCAAAAATTTTGTCCGAAAGCTTCTTTGATAATCCCTTCGTAGAGTTAAAAACCATCATCTGTGGCCATACACATCGCCAAATTCCCTTTGTTACCGGTTGTAGTGTCGAGCATGATTTGAAAGTTCGCGGTACGGCCGTAGATGGCAGTGTGATCGCCCGAGAAAATTTTAGTGAACAAGGACGGGATTCAAACTTAGCGAACAGATTTTAAAGTCACAAATGATGGTTTAGCTCTACGACTACGAAGGGATTATCAAAGAAGCTTTCGCCAGTTTCGGACAAAATTTGAGAAGGGTTCACTAGTCCGAAGGTTCACTAGTCCGAAGGTTCACTAGTAAGAAGGTTCACTAGTCGGAAGGTCCACTTGTCAGAAGGTTCACTAGTCCGAACGAGAGGGTTCACTGGTGAAGAGAAAGACAATGAATTTCCTGAGGAAGTAGGAGGTATGCACGGTATATAAAACCGTCGAACTAAATATTTTATTTTTCGGGAATGGTAAAGAATACACGGTGAGCCAATGTGGGCGGAGCAACCGTGGGAAAGTTTTTAATTGGCTTGCATTCATTGGCTCTTGACTAAACGGTCTATAATGACAGTAACAAAAGTAGTATACGGGGACGTTTGAAGGCGTGAACTGTTTCTTTCATCCTATCTTCTTGATGTATACAACAGCGCCACCTAACGTCTTACGGTAGACAACTCCCTTCACTGCAACACATCCAACTTAATACATTATTTTTTTTCTATTTAATTCCGCACTCAACGGGTCTCGAACCCCTACCTTTCCAATCTGAAGCTGCGCAGAACCACATGCGCACTCAATTAGACCGTAGCATCTTTCCACTAGACTAACTTCCAACACAGCATTAGAGGTATTAAATTTCTATGTGTTACCTGAACTGTGATACACGCATGCGCATTTCATATTTATATACCCTTTGACCTGCGATGACGTATTTGGACGAATCCAAGAGGATCCTTCGGTTTTGTAAATAAACATGGCTAAACCTAACCCTTTTCTGTCAATAAACCCCGTCCCTAACCCTAAGTCCGTCTTTAGCGTTGTCAATAAAAGATTCCAAACCCTAACCTTATTCTGTCAATAAACCCCGTCCCTAATCCTAGGTTCGTCTGACGTTTTGTCAATAAAAAATGCTGTTGACAATTGGGGCACACCGTAGTGACCCTCCGTCTCTGAAGAGCTGGCATAGTGCCAAAGGCCAACAGTCATCGACCACAGCCACGCCTTACGCACAGTGGGGCCACTTTATCAATGAGTTGACTGACCGCAACTTTTACGTTACCTACTATACTTTACCCAAGCCCGTTCATATGGATCCGGGACATTTCGGCCTGGGACATTTTGGCCAGGGACGTTTCGGTACGGTACATTTCGGCCTGTGACATTTCGGCTTGGGACATTTCGACCTAAAGTGATAAAGTGGACATTTCGGCCCACCTTGGTTTTTATTCTATTTAATTGTATATTTTCTCATTTCTTTCTCCATTCAGCAATTTTTCCGCTATAACAGTGATACTAGTGGGCTTCTGGACAATCTTTTCAACTTTCATGATACCTATGTTACAGGTATCAATCAGAGAAAAAGTGAAATTTTGTCTGCTGTAGAAACTAAAGGCTTTCTGTGAAAATTTGAAATAATTCTAATGAATACATTTTTATATACTGTATTACCTCAACTAATTAGACAGTCTATCAGAAACTTAAATTCTAAAATTGTTAAGCGTTTAAGTTATGGGTTCTCTCTGTAAACACCTGATGTTACATGTAGTTTATTATATTTATACACCAAGTAGTCGATTTCAGAACTTTATGTTAACCATTTTGATGTCAGCCCCACTGAAATTTAGGTTTTAAACAAATACCAGACTGTCCAACTTGTATATCTTTTTACTCAAATAAATGAAAATTGTTTTAATAATTTAAATTGATGTGTGAATTTACTGAATTGTTTCCATTGTTTCTTGTACAATGCCCTATTATCATGTTTTCTGATTTTTTTTACTACAGGTAATAACAGAAGGGTATGAATTTCAAAGCTTTCAACCTTTAGTTTATGCGCAAAGCCTTGGCATGTACTGCAGACAATTGTGGTTAGATAAATTTATCAACTTGAGCTCAACTTAATGAGCATATATATATTCATATAGAATAAGAGAAAGAAATGAGGGACAGACTATAGAATTGGTCCGTCAGTCTCAAACCGCTATAATCGTCAGGGGGGCAAGCCCCCCTGCAACCCCCCGTTTTATTCATTTCTTTGAGAACTTATGACTAGTTTAATATTACAAGCTTAAAACTAAACTATCCCTACTAAAAGCTAAAAGAAATAACATCTAAAAGACGAATTTGAAGAGAAGTTAAAAACGATGGACCTATTCTATATTTGCACCGAAATGAGATCATTTTTAATCAAATATAATTAAAACCAAGGTAGGCCGAAATGTCCCCTTTTTCACTTTGGACCGAAATGTCCCAGGCCGAACTGTCCCAGGCCGAAATGTACTGTACCGAAATGTCCCAGGCCGAAATATCCCAAGCCGAAATGCTTGGGACATTTCGACCTAAAGTGATAAAGTGGACATTTCGTCCCCTTTTTCACTTTGGACCGAAATGTCCCAGGCCGAACTGTCCCAGGCCGAAATGTACTGTACCGAAATGTCCCAGGCCGAAATATCCCAGGCCGAAATGTCTGGATACCCGTTCATATATATATATTTATAATCACTAAAACACACGGGCACAGGGAAAATCATCTTGTCTAAAATAACCATGGAGACAAGTTTCTTATTGTGTTAAAAAGAGGTATATCGTTAAGACTTTTATACCCCATAAATTGAACAAACCGTGAAGAGTACTTTTTCGTGTTCATAAGTGTTCAAGTATACCTACCGCTACTCAGATTTTATTAATTGCTTCAATAAAATGTCTATCGGTACCACTGTTTAGTTGTTCTCATCCAAATAGTGGATGGACTTATTTGAGATATAGCGCATTATGTCTGGGATGTTCGGACTAGTGAACCTTCGGACCAGTGGGCCTTCGGACTAATGAACCTTCGGACCGGTGAACCTTCGGACCGGTGAACCTTCGGACTAGTGAACCTTCTGACTAGTGAACCTTCGGACTAGTGAGCAGTTCCCCAAAATTTTAGGTGAGTAGCCTAATGTCTAAAAATTGAGAGTTATCATTTTTTTTTAAATTCCGAGAGCAACTCTTAGATTTTTCAAATGCACCCTATGTTGACGTGGTATTAAACAAGAAAAATAACATTAAACAAACAGACACAATGATAATCGTTTAAAGATTACCAAACAAAGTCTCATTTTAATCGATGTGATATGTTGGACTTACCTTGTAAATAGACACAATGATAATCGTTTAAAGATTACCAAACAAAGTCTCATTTTAATCGATGTGATATGTTGGACTTACCTTGTAAAAGGCGCCAGAATTTGAGGTCACGTGGTATGTAAGGCTTTGTCACACATATTTATCTCCCCTTATTTATTATCCCTCGTTTTCTCGTTGTTTCGAAGAAATAGCTTTTGTTGCTATTATTTTGAAATAAACTGTACACAAACTCCGACTATTTTGTTACTTGCAACTGTTTCCTTAATGTAGCATTGTAGACATATGTATGATTTGTTTAGGCCCCCACCATTCATGATCCACTGTAATATTGTTTTTTGTGCAAAGCTATAAGTATAAAGAATAATTGTCTACTACAAGATAAATCCGCTTTGACGTGCATTGATGCTATACACAACTTTTAGATTTGCCGCGCTTCGTGACGTCATCTCCGCCCAGACCGTATGTTGGTCTGGACAAGCTGTCCAGCGGATCGATCTGAAATAAACACTTTAAACTGTATTTCCAGGTATGACAATTATTTTACACATGGTAGAACATTCAAGAAGTGTTTAGAGATTCATGCTATCGCTTTAGTTATTAGTCTTAATGGTTTACGGAGTAATAATAACGAAACGCTAGCATGACGAAAACTGGCACAACGTACACAGCTAGCCGCTGACAGCATAGTACTGAGCTGGTTTTTGCACCTCAGTACCTGTATGTTACCACGTGGTAACTGAGTGGTCACCACATGGTAACCATCTATCTTGTGCAGATGGTAACTGACACGCGAAAACCGTGAAGTACCGCACAGTTACCACCAGGTTACTATCCGGAATTACAGATAAGTTACCACCTGGTAACCAGGTGGTTACTGTGTTGTTACCGGGTGGTTACCGTATGTTGGAGGTTACCAAGTGGCCAATGACCACACAGTACCACAAGGGGACCTTTCCTACCAGTACTGAGTGGTCATGTACTGAGTGGTTACCACGTGGTTACTGCAAAGTAATTTGTGGTCAAAGTTTAGCTGTGTAGATACAGTGCAGAATGTGATCGTTTGTAAAACGTTGCCTTGATGGGAATGGTAAAGAATACATGGTGAGCCAATGTGGGCGGAGCAACCGTGGGAAAGTTTTTAATTGGCTTGCATTCATTGGTTCTTGACTAAACGGTCTATAATGACAGTAACAAAAGTAGTATACGGGGACGTTTGAAGGCGTGAACTGTTTCTTTCATCCTATCTTCTTGATGTATACAACAGCGCCACCTAACGTCTTACGGTAGACAACTCCCTTCACTGCAACACATCCAACTTACATTATTTTTTTTCTATTTAATTCCGCACTCAACGGGTCTCGAACCCCTACCGTTCCAATCTGAAGCTGCGCAGAACCACATGCGCACTCAATTAGACCGTAGCATCTTTCCACTAGACTAACTTCCAACACAGCATTAGAGGTATTAAATTTCTATGTGTTACCTGAACTGTGATACACGCATGCGCATTTCATATTTATATACCCTTTGACCTGCGATGACGTATTTGGACGAATCCAAGAGGATCCTTCGGTTTTGTAAATAAACATGGCTAAACCTAACCCTTTTCTGTCAAAAAACCCCGTCCCTAACCCTAAGTCCGTCTTTAGCGTTGTCAATAAAAGATTCCAAACCCTAACCTTATTCTGTCAATAAACCCCGTCCCTAATCCTAGGTTCGTCTTTGACGTTTTGTCAATAAAAAAAGCTGTTGACAATTGGGGCACACCGTAGTGACCCTCCGTCTCTGAAGAGCTGGCATAGTGCCAAAGGCCAACAGTCATCGACCACAGCCACGCCTTACGCACAGTGGGGCCACTTTATCAATGAGTTGACTGACCGCAACTTCTACGTTACCTACTATACTTTACCCAAGCCCTATATATAGTAGTTACGAAAAATATGCATATTTCCTTGTTCTGTTTTGACTACCAGGGAACTAACGCGAAGGGTGTTTCGTTTCAACTGATGTTTTTCAAATATACATTTAGTCCATAAACAAACACAAACAAGCTTTTAATCCTGTTCATAAATCCTTTAAAAGAGGAAAGCAACAACATTTTATGAAAGTCAGCTCTATGTTCTGTATTTCTATAATAATATTACGCTGATAATAGTTTCCAAAAAATCCAAACATTTCCGCTTTGGAAGCCGTTGTCTTCAGCTTTGAAATGATGTCACATGTTTTCATAGTCCGGGTTTCTGACTCCAAAATTACTATTTTTTTATACTGACGGCCGTATTTTGGAGTCAGGGCATCTTTGCAAGCCAAGTTAAAATCTTCATGTCCCCATTCCGTGTTTTACCTTGGCGGACTACTCCACTTTAACCCGTAAATTGAACAGCGCCCACTGGTGAGAATGTAAGAGTTGTCTTTCCTAGACTTACAGGGTCTTGGCCAATCAGCACTCGTTAAACAAAAGCTCAAGGTGTACACAGCCGCCATTATGTTATTTTCAGTGTAAGCGCCCGAGGATTTGATTAGCTGCGAGAAGTTTTACTCGCATCCAATCAAAACGAGCTGTTCGATTTACGAGTTCAAGTGGAGTATTCCGCCAAGGTAAAACACGGAATGGGGACATGCAGATTTTATCTTGGCTAGAGAAGATGGAGTCAGGGTTCACTGCAATCAAAAAGCGAGAGTTGGCTGCCCGCTCAGAAGCGGGCAGTATGTGGTCTGATTTAGACAAAGAAATAACAATATAACCTACTCAGATTGTGTCTAAACGGTCATAATCCCGTTCATGGATAGTTTCACTACCTACATTGTACCAGTGCCTGATTTGGACGAGTAGGATCCGTCAGTAAACATTATTCCTCCCCTGAATTTACTTTTGCCTTCCCCAAGTCTCAAACTCTCCGCCATTGATGACGTAACACTGTTTAGCGGTTTTTCAGTTTTTAAACGTTAAATTCACTTAAAAAAATGCTAAATTATTAATGAATGTTGTACTGACACTATTTGAGTTAGTTATGTTGTTATTTACTATCTAAATCAGACCGCATACTGCCCGATCAGAAGCGGGCAGCCAACTCCGACTTTTTGATTGCAATGAGCCCTGACTCCAAAATATGGCCGTCAGTATAAAAAAATAGTAATTTTGGAGTCAGAAACCCGGCCTAATGTTTTCATGGTATATGTTATGGATACAGGTCACAGTTTCTGACTTTCGGATTTTCCTAGGGACAAAAGATGTTCCAGATATTTTTGTGTGTTTTTTTATTATTTTTTCCTGGCCCCCTGCATTTTTTTCTGGGCATTTTTGTAGTTTTTATGAAAGAACAGGGGTTGAGTTACAGTCTGGAAATGATTTTAGAAGTGGAATGGGACCAGTTCAGGTGGATGGAGATCTGGTAGTTGGGGGTGCTTTGGTATGTTTACATGCGGTGGTATATGTGCAAAGAGACCCCTATCAGCTAATTCTACTCGTATCTCAAAATTTCTACCTTAAGCGTATGAAAAAATTGTGCTTAAAATACTGCCAAAGGACTGTTCAAGGCCCCCACCGAAGGATTTGGTTCAACGTAAGTTAGGGAAGGTGCTGTGAGAGCCGACATTAACATTACGGCATATGGGAAATGAAGGAAAATGAAACTTTGATCTGCTGCCTTATTGTATAGGGTCAATCTATGAAAGCCCGTTGACACAATATTATCATTTTCATCTGTTCCTGTATGCTAGAGACCTGTAATTTCCTGTCAAAATCCACTGAGTGTTCATACACAGCCAAACAATCAGAATTTTAGATACAATTTTACTGTTAATCTAAATTATATACATCCATATGATCCACTGTAACATCAGCCCACCAAATATGGCATGCTTCAAGTTCAATTTAGAAAAATTTTCACATACACATCCGGATTTCTTGTCCGGGGCATATTTCTGGTAATATTGTCAGGATTGGTTTGAAACTTGGCTGGTATTACCAAGACCTTGTGCAGTGTTATGCTTTCTCTCCGTGACGAGAATAATTGAGTTATTGCCCTTGGTTTCTCAAATTTGTCAAATTTTACCCAGACTGCTTGTCTAGGCCATATCTTAATTAATATTGTCAGGATTGGTTTGAAACGTCGCTGGTATATCCTCATTACACTTTTCTCTCCGTGACGAGAATAATTATTAGAGTTATTGCCCTTGGTTTCTCCAATTTGTCAAATTTTACCAAGACTGCTTGTCCGGGCCATATCTTAATTAATATTGTCAGGATTGTTTTGAAACTTGGCTTTTATATAGTCATTACCAAGACTAAGACATTATGCAGTGATACGCTTTTTTCTCCATGACGAGAATAATTTTCTGAGCGTATATCTGCGATGGGGAACCGGGGAGCATTCATCAGTTTTTTTTATACTTTTCTTGTTTCAGGATGGTTAACATAGAAAAAGAGCCGCACCATGACATATATTTGACTGATATATATACAGTACAACCAAGCCTTAACAGAGGCCAAATTGTTCAATGCAATAGGTTTTCCTGGCATCAACCAAGAAAGGCCAGGGGCTAACGCAGACAAGTTAAGAATGGATGTGCCAGAGGATTCAGAATTCAGCTCTCCTGTTGAAGTAAAAATTGAACTGGATGAAGAAGGAACAAGTATTCCATTTTGTACTTTTGCCTGGGGAAAAAGATCTGATTACCAGCCTGGTATTGCTAATGAGAAAAATGAACTGTATTAATTCTGAAGAGGAAATAAAACAAGAACCAAGCATGGATATATCCAGTTGTTGCTCAGCAACAAATCTTACGTACCCTGATACTGACAACCAGACTTACAATCAGAGGGGATTGTGTCAGGTAATGCTGTTCATCGTACAACTACTCACCTATTTTTTTTAAGTCGCAACTGCCACTAAAATGCAGAATAATGGGGGCCGTTGGTGACTCACATATCCTTGCTTAAGGCATGCAGAAATCATTCATGACCAACTCTCTTTTACTCTCTGTTTATTGTAGTCTTTAAATTTAATAAGGTAAAGAATTACTTATGGATAACAACCAAGAAGTTGTTATCCATAAGTAATTCTTCACCTTATTGTAACCTTCCAACTTCTAAATGCCATTGAAAGATTTAAATTGAATATTTCTAGAAAAATACCAAATAGTCCCTGCCATTAAGGTGTGTTTGACTGTGTATTAGATGTTTCATGTTTTTTATCTATTTTTTCTTTGTCAGCCTGTTGGTCTGGGACAGGCCTCTATTAACGAAAATATATCTGGCAGCAAAACAACAAGCAAAATTCCTGAGGTCACAACATGTCAAGGTGAGTAATTTTTTTTTCTTGTTTTTCTTAAGTCTTTGTTGATACACATACGACTAACCCATAGGCTATATTGACGTCAACTAAATTGACAAATCAATTTTTGACTAAACCTGTTTTGTGTGTGACACCTTGCATTGAACCTGGTTTGTCTCCATCATTGCTGAGACTATGTTTTATGTGTGACACCTTGTACTGAACCTGGTTGTCTCCATCATTGCTGAGACCATGTTTTATGTGTGACACCTTGTTCTGAACCTGATTTGTCTCCATCATTGCTGAGGCCATGCGTGTGACACCTTGTACTGAACCTGGTTGTCTCCATCATTGCTGAGACCATGTTTCGTGTGTGACACCTTGTACTGAACCTGGTTGTCTCCATCATTGCTGAGACCATGTTTTATGTGTGACACCTTGTTCTGAACCTGATTTGTCTCCATCATTGCTGAGACCATGTTTTATGTGTGACACCTTGTTCTGAACCTGATTTGTCTCCATCATTGCTGAGACCATGTTTTATGTGTGACACCTTGTTCTGAACCTGATTTGTCTCCATCATTGCTGAGACCATGTTTTATGTGTGACACCTTGTTCTGAACCTGATTTGTCTCCATCATTGCTGAGTCCATGTTTTGTGTGTGATCCCTTATGCTGAACCTGGTTACTGTCCATCATTGCTGAGTCCATGTTTTGTGTGTGACACCTTGTTCTGAACCTGGTTTGTCTCCATCATTGCTGAGGCCATGTTTTGTGTGTGACACCTTGTGCTGAACCTGATTTGTCTCCATCATTGCTGAGTCCATGTTTTGTGTGACACCTTGTGCTGAACCTGGTTGTCTCCATCATTGCTGAGACCATGTTTTATGTGTGACACCTTGTACTGAACCTGATTTGTCTCCATCATTGCTGAGGCCATGTCCTGTGTGTGACACCTTGTACTGAACCTGGTTGTCTCCATCATTGCTGAGACCATGTTTTATGTGTAACACCTTGTACTGAACCTGGTTGTCTCCAGCATTGCTGAGACCATGTTTTGTGTGTGACACCTTGTACTGAACCTGTGTTGTCTCCATCATTGCTGAGACCATGTTTTATGTGTGACACCTTGTACTGAACCTGGTTGCCTCCACAATTGTGAAGACCATGTTTTATGTGTGACACCTTGTACTGAACCTGGTTGCCTCCATCATTGCTGAGAACATGTTTTATGTGTGACACCTTGTACTGAACCTGATTTGTCTCCATCATTGCTGAGACCATGTTTTATGTGTGACACCTTGTACTGAACCTGGTTGTCTCCATCATTGCTGAGACCATGTTTTGTGTGTAACACCTTGTACTGAACCTGGTTTGTCTCCATCATTGCTGAGACCATGTTTTATGTGTGACACCTTGTTCTGAACCTGATTTGTCTCCATCATTGCTGAGACCAAGTTTTATGTGTAACACCTTGTACTGAAACTGTGTTGTCTCCATCATTGCTGAGACCATGTTTTATGTGTAACACCTTGTACTGAAACTGTGTTGTCTCCATCATTGCTGAGACCATGTTTTATGTGTGACACCTTGTACTGAAACTGTGTTGTCTCCATCATTTCTGAGACCATGTTTTATGTGTGACACCTTGTACTGAACCTGGTTGTCTCCATCATTGCTGAGACCATGTTTTATGTGTGACACCTTGTACTGAACCTGGTTGTCTCCATCATTGCTGAGACCATGTTTTATTTGTAACACCTTGTACTGAAACTGTGTTGTCTCCATCATTGCTGAGACCATGTTTTATGTGTGACACCTTGTACTGAACCTGGTTGTCTCCATCATTGCTGAGACCATGTTTTATGTGTGACACCTTGTACTGAAACTGTGTTGTCTCCATCATTGCTGAGACCATGTTTTATGTGTGACACCTTGTACTGAACCTGGTTGTCTCCATCATTGCTGAGACCATGTTTTATGTGTGACACCTTGTACTGAACCTGGTTGTCTCCATCATTGCTGAGACCATGTTTTATTTGTAACACCTTGTACTGAAACTGTGTTGTCTCCATCATTGCTGAGACCATGTTTTATGTGTGACACCTTGTACTGAACCTGTGTTGTCTCCATCATTGCTAAGGCTATCATGTACTGAACTATACTCCAAAAAAAATGGCTTTTACCTTTATCTTTTCTGACTATTCTGTCAGCATTTGAAGCCTATTTCAATACAAAATATTTTTGGAGATTTTAACTTTTTTATTTCTGTCAATTTCAGGTACAGAACTCCCCAGTTGTGCACAATGTCCAGAATTGAAGTTTGTATCTGAAACACACTTATTGGCTCACAACATTGATAAACATGGGTTTCAAGTGCCAAGTGATTTGGAGAACACAAACAAGAACCAGATTTCAGGGTTGGAATTAAGTGTAAACTGTTCAGGAATTGAGTCCTCAGATTTTGCCACTGGGAGTAATCAAGCCTCTGTCGGTCACTTTAAGACCCATTCTGAAAATAACTGGTTTCAATGCACAATGTGTGACTATAGATGCAGGCAGAAGAACAACCTTACTACCCATATAAGAACTCATACTGGTGAGAAACCTTTTCACTGCACAATGTGTGACTATAAATGCAGGAAAAAGATCAACTTAACTCATCATATACGAACTCATACTGGTGAGAAACCGTTTCAATGTACAATGTGCAATTTCAAATGTAGTCAAAAGAGCAACCTAACTATCCATACAAGATTTCATACTGGTGAAAAACCTTTTCATTGCACAATGTGTGACTTCAAAAGTAGTCGAAAACAGTATGTCACCAACCATATAAGAGATCACAGTGGTGAAAAACCTTTTGAGTGCACAATGTGTAATTATAAAAGCAGTCTGAAGCTGAACCTAGCTAACCATATAAGAACTCATACTACTGGGAAACCTTTTCACTGCACAATGTGTGACTATAAATGCAATTCAAAACATAATCTAACAAGACATGTAAGAACTCACACTGGTGAAAAACCTTTTCACTGCACAATGTGTGACTATAAATGCAAGCAGAAGGCCAACCTAACTATCCACACAAGAAATCATACTGGTGAGAAACCTTTTCACTGCACAATGTGTGACTATAAATGCAAGGCGAAACTTGATCTAACAAGACATATAAGAACTCACACTGGTGAAAAACCTTTTCAGTGCACAATATGTGACTATAAATGCCGTCAAAAACGTGATCTAATGAAACATGTAAGAACTCACACTGGTGAAGAAAATGTGCACAAAGTGTAATTTTAAGTGGAGGGGCTACTTTTCCGTCCTTATAATTTTGAATGCAGTAGAAAACAGGATCCAACTGGACATGTAAAATTCCCTTTAATGGAATACAATTTAGTGCACAATGTGTGACTTCACATCTTTCAGAAAACAGGATCTTATTCAAACTGCTAAGCAACGCTTTAACTGTTATTTGGAATGTAGTGTGATGTCCAACGTTAATTTCCATATAAAATTTCCATCCAACTTGCCTTAGATATACTGGTTGATCAACCATAGTTAGGTCACCGTTTTTCTTTGTCTTTGTTTTTTAATAATTTTGAGTTCACTAAGTTATTGTCATTATTTATACTGACATTGGTCTAAAATCTGTGTTGATGTGCAGTATTTAGTTTATATAAATCTCTTTAATTTCACAAGTATGACTTTATTTTTTTTACAATAAGGTCAAGAATTACTTATGGATAACAACTTCTTGGTTTAATGGGTGACGACGTTTCGATGTAGTTCTTACATCGTTATCAAAGTCAATGACAAAACAACAAAAAATATTCATTTATATAGCAGATGAGAGAATTACAAGTTGGAACAGGTGCGTAATAGTATAAATTAATTAAGAAAAGTAACAATAGATTTAAGTATGGTGAGTTAAGATCGTTGAAGGTTGTCTTAGACAACAGTCAACGATCTTAGACAACAGACAACCTTCAACGATCTTAACTCACCATACTTAAATCTATTGTTACTTTTCTTAATTAATTTATACTATTACGCACCTGTTCCAACTTGTAATTCTCTCATCTGCTATATAAATGAATATTTTTTGTTGTTTTGTCATTGACTTTGATAACGATGTAAGAACTACATCGAAACGTCGTCACCCAATAAACCAAGAAGTTGTTATCCATAAGTAATTCTTGACCTTATTGTAACCTTCCAACTTCTAAATGCCATTGAAAGATTTTATTTTTTTTATCGAACTCGTGAAATATGATAAGCTACAAGGTATCTATCTAGTTTTATGAGACTTTCTAGCTGTATGGTGAAGGGTCATGATCTACATTTCCCTCTGGTACCAAAACTGGCCCCAACCCCTTACAATAAATGCCAGAAAAAATGTCTTGCCAGACATGCTAGAACACTTTTCCGTGCACAGTCTGCTATTTTTATTGTTTTACGCAGCACTCAAGATTATTTCACTTATATGGCGGCGTTGCCAGGTTTAGTGGGGAAGGACACATCCGACCAGTACATGGCAACGCTTCCACATACGGCGATCGATTTAAAAATTCACTTTGAAATTTGTCAATTTTATTTGGTTTGAGTGTTACCCAACTGAGTAACGCCCCCACGCCGGATATGTGCTGGGGTCTACATTCTGCCAGAACTTCTAGAAGCGCATTTCTCAGAGGATTTTTCACTCGTCCCTGTGTGTGGAAGAGTTACCGACGAAGGTCGGGGGTTCCTCCGGACAATGAGCCCGGTTTACTTTCCCCCCCCTACTAAGCCTGGCAACGTAAAACATCAATCAATCAATCTAGAAAACGCTTCATAATCAACGAACAGTTCTGTAGTTTTTACTCCGTAATACAAAGGCTAACAATGCAGTTGTTTGATATAATTAAGAATACTAGAATCTACCCAAAGTAGGGGCGACATTGCGCACAATTGGAAAATATTCCACTGACGGCGATCGAGTAAAAATCTCCACTCCTTTTTTTCTTTAGATTGAGTGGATCTAGATTGATTAATTGATATTTTTTCGCAAAAAGGGGAAGCGCTATAAAGCAGATTATAATTGGACGAGAATATATGTAAATTTTGGCGGGAATAAAGCCACGTTGGCCCAGTCGGTTGAGTATCAAACTAAATCCTCCCATCGATGGATCCTGTTCTAATCCTGCTGTGTCCAAGAAAAAGTGGTTCGAGTTTTCATTATCAACTCAAATTCTTTAACGGTGGGCGCTCGATCACCATCAGGTAGAGACAAAGATCTTAATAAGAATAATCTGGGAAATGTTCTTAAATTAGTTATATAAGCTCCAAAAAACCCATAAATGAACTCATACATTCCGACTATTTGTATTTTTTCCCACATCTTTGGTTCGCACGGGTTACTGGCGTTATACCATCACCGCGCCTTGTCTTGTGTTTTATTGCTTATGAAACTACGGCCACGTACATCTCCAATATTGGTACCAGGTTGCCTTCTGGTAACATATACATTCACGTCTTTCATTGAATAGGTTGCCCCCAAGTATGCGTTATTAGAGGAGACACTAACTCCGAATTAGAGCGCTTAATTCGGAGTTACTAATATTCATACCGGTAGTTTAAAAGCATATTAATGTTTTCAGATTATGGGAAAACCAGAAGATGAGACCATAAGGCCTTTATAGATAGGGGGAAATCACTTGTAAGTTGTAGTTAATGGAGGTAACGAGGACAAACTCAGTGTTGGCTTTGGGACGTTCCATATATCATGACGTCACAAAGCTATTTTGCTGTTTTACCTACTTGCTCATCAGGAAGAGATGTCATTTTTAATGATTTAAAATTTATCTGTAGACCTTTTCCATCCCACAAACCAGACCCTTTGTCTGAATTCTCCGGACCGTTAGATCGCTCGCATGGTTCATATCATGGACGCCTGTGTACACGCATGTCCAGGCTTGGAGTTTCTTTACGATGCTGATAGAGAGACAATCTGGATTTTCTGTTCGGGAAAAGAATACAGTATATTTTGGATTTTCGACGAAAAAGTTACACTGATCTTTTGGGCTCGATCTCAACCCGTATCTCAATCATGAATAAGAGTCTAATGACGTCCTTTGACAAATTATGTGAAAGGGGTCTGTCTTTTGTAGTGATCGGTTTGTTACGCTCATTGTGGCGACACGCGTGATTCCACACCTATACCCTCTGTCCAGATTAATTCCCACGCGGGTTTTTAGCCATTCTATGACGTCATTAATCAATTATCCTACTTAATTGCCAACATTTAATAATAAGCCATAAATACAAAAATTCAACGAGAATTTACTTTTAGAAAGAAAATATCAGTAAGGTCGCTTAAAAACCCGAACTTGTGCGATTCATGCATAGGTGTCCGTGTAACTGGCTCACTGTGGAGAATGTACCTTTGGCCAAGTAGCTATAATTCAAGATTTATTGTACGAACACCGACAAGGGTATTATAGAGTACAAAAAAACAGAATAAATCAATTGTAAACATTAACAAACAAACAAAAAGTTATAGGTAGGCCTATTGACATTTGCACAAGTGAGTTACAATATTATATATACTATCATGACACTATATACACTATCATGACACAATGTTGTTCGTCTTCAACTAGATTTCATGTCAAACAAATGCGTGCGTTTGCTGGTAACGGGGGTCTCTGGTGGAGTCCAGTCTCTATTTTAGCTTATGGTCACCTAAACGTAATTTTGTAAAAAAAAAAAAAAACGTCCTTGCAGGTTGGTTTGTATACAGAGGTTAGGAGTAAGGTTCAAAGTTCTCATTTTATTTGAAGTTGTATTGCTGTCCTGTAAATGATAAAAATTGTCTAGTAAGTTTGGCAAAGTTCTACATGATACAGAATTAATATTTGAGATTATAAGTGCGTTCGTAAAGAATCGTTTGGGCTTATGAAGCCTTCCTTTGTTAAAGCGTGATAAGGCTATCTGCTCCTGCAATGCATTGAAACTTCATCGCGGTGTGGAGCTGCTCTCAGGTAGTTGTAATATTTAGTAGCCAGAAGGACTATATCATACATTAATGGGTGAACCCAGTCCAGCCCGGATGCCCCAGTTATAGGTTGTTCTGTGGGTTGTCCTGCAATATATGGTTGTGAAATTTATTTTGCACCCGTTCGAAAATCTTTGTATCTAAGTTTTTACCAAATAAGCTGTCCACGCCCCAACACCTCAGAGCCATACAATAAGATTGGTTTAATCAACGTTTAGAATAAATGACAGCTGGTGCTAATCAGTGTATCTTTTCCTTTTAAATTAGAGTGCAATGAGTAAGACGCTCTCAAACCTTTTTTACTCAAGTGCTCTAAGTTTTGCCGAAAATGGTCTGTCCTTGTAAATACGTTCCCAAATATTGGCATTGGTTTGTTTGGTCTATTGCTATATCACCAAGGTGCCATTGCACAGAAGATACTGGGCCTTGCTTAAAGACGAGAACTTTATTTTTGTCAAGATTGATCTCTAGTTTATTATCTGAACAGAACACTTTGAGGGCATCAATGCACTTCTGAAGTCCAGCAGGTGATTCAGAAAGTAAGAGTAAATCATCGGCAAACAGTAAATGAGATAATAAATGGTTATTGTTGACTGGCGAACAAGCAGCATTAAATCTGTCTTCTATGAAAACATGATAACAACAGTGTTGGAGAGAGACAGCAACATTGCTCGACACCTCTATAGGTCGGGAAGGCAGATGAGTAATTATCATTAATCTTAATATTGTAGGAGAGATCTGAGTAAAGGGATTTAATGAGCTGTAGTGTGTTTCCGTTTATCGCTTTTTGATTTAGCTTTTGTTTTAGAATATTACGATCGACTGTATCGAATGCTTTTCGGAAGTCCACAAAGCATGAATATAATGGCTTTTTGTTATGTCTATATTTATCTATTAGTGTACGAAGGGTAAATATATTATCTGCTGTGCGAAAACCTGGTCGGAAACCTGTTTGATTTGGACTTAAAAAGCTACTATTTTCAAGGTGACTTACAATACGATTGTTCAGAATTTTAGAGAACAGCTTACCCATAGAGGAACCAATGGCTATGCCTCTGTAGTTCGTTGGCTTGGAACGATCTCCGTTCTTTTGTATGGGAACAATAGTAGATGGTTTCCAACGCTTGGGGTAATGTCCCGACGATATATTAAATAAATATGTGATGTGGTCAACCGATTGGATTAAGCTACTCACTACAAACAATTGTAGCCTTAAGTCCATTTACAATTATATGCTAGCAGAAAACTGTGTGAACAATTGGACAAAAGAAATTAAACATGAATTAGAGAGGGTTGGTATGGCTGATTTTTGGGCTGCTCAAAATGTTAACAATGTACCTCTTTTTCTTCGGTTGTATAAACAGAGAGTAATCGACAATTATGTACAACATGCTAGGGGCTTAATGTACGAAATGTCTTCTTGTTTTTGGTACACCCAGGCACTTAGTGATTGATTGTTTGGTGTTTTACGCCGCTCTCAAGATTATTTCACTTATATGGCGGCGTTGTCAGTTTTATTGTGCGAGGAAACCGGGCTCTATGCCCAGAGGAAACCCACGACCTTCAGTTGGATACCTGGCAGCCATCCCACATAGGTCGTTCGAGTGAGATCCCAGTCAGAAAGAGTGGGAATCGAAGCCGCGACCCATTGGTGGAAGGCTGTTCGACAGGCACTTAGTGGACATCCATTGTCTTCAGTCATATTTACGAAAACCCATAAAAACTGAATTTAAACATATCATTACAAAATATAGATCGTCAACCCACAACTTATCAATTCAACAGGGACGATACCAAGGGGTCGTCAGATCCGAAAGAATGTGCATGTTATGTAATGATAAGGTAGAAGATGAATACCATTTTTTATCTGTTTGCCACTTCTACAATGAGTTACGTAAACGCTATATCAAACCTTATAATCGGAGGAAACCTTCTGTTTTTAAACTTGTTCAATCGTTATCCTCTTTAGATGTTAAAGAATCAATTAATTAAGTTAGCTAACTACTTGAAAAAGGCTGAATTCAAGCGTCTTCAGCATATTGATGTACTAGTGTAATGTTCACTTGGTTTATTAACTCTATATTATTTATATCTACTCCTGAAATGTTTTGTAACGTGAATCTGATGAGCAGCTGCTCAAAGTAATAAACAATCAATCAGAAGAGGAAGGGACTCTTTTAAAAGTTCGTTACTTATCTCATCTTCACCTGGGCATTTCTTGTTTTTCATTTCGCCTAGAGCGATCATAATTTCCTGGGAGATGATTGACCTATTTAAGTAATTGTCACTGTCAACACGAACCAGTGGTTTTTGTGCATCACCAATAGACGGGGTACCCTACAACCCGATACAATGGTTGGCCATAGTTTGATTTTCAACGTTACAGTTGTTGTTTGACTTGGATTTAATGGTACCTCCTATTTCCTTGACAATTCTCCAGTAGCTGGCTGTGTCGCTTATTGGAGTATTGTGGAGTTTGTCTGAGAGCCTTTTGTAATATGTCACCTTTTTAGAGTTTATAGGGTGTCTGTACTCTTTTTGAGCTGAATGAAATGCATGGCGAATTTGATCTTTCTGGTCCTTATTGTGTGTACGGTATTTATGTTTCATAATCTTTTTTGAATTTTTGCTGTCAGAATCGTACCATTTATTTTTCTTACTTGTTTTTTTTTAACCTGATTTGTATCGTGGCTTTATCGTTTAGTTTATGTATAATTTTGGTGAAGTCCTCAACACTCTGTTCAGTACCTGGAATTGTACATGGATATGGGGTCATAAGAAACATATAAGTAAGATGTCGTATTTCACTGGACCTTAGTTCTTGTTTGATGATATCAGGGCTGTTTTTTGTCCATTTTCTCCTATGTGTGATTTTACGGAAATTAACTTTGGGATCAGGACAATTAGACTCATCATTCCGAATCGTAAGATTACAGAGACAGGACAGCTGACAGTGATCTGATAAATGCTGCAATGGATACACATGGAAATAATTGATAAATGGTGTGACTGATTCTGATGCAATGGCATAATCTACTGTACTTTGGCCGTGATATACATGGCATGTAAACTTGCCCAGGAGGTCTGCTTGCATAAACCCAACTATGTATGTAATGAAAGTTTCTAACTTACAAGCCCACTGACAATTAAATCAAGCAAGATAATCTGACATCAGTATCCTAGTTATGTAACAGCTCAATATTAAATGCAAGCAACAATAGGTAAGGGTAAAGAATAGCAGGTAATCGAAAAAGGTCAGTTGGCAAACAATAGGCTAACCCTAAGTTCCACGGGGGGTCGCAATGTTGAAGAGATAGGCCATCACAATCTCATTTTCGCGAGATCCCCTGCTACTACGTGAACGCGACGGACCTCTCAGGCCGTTACAAGCCATTTTACCCAAAATTTGGGTAATCAAACTTACTTCCAAAATTGATTTGTACGTGATCTTTACCTGATTCTATATGTTGGCTTGTATTTCGTTTTTGGTACACGCCCTTAAGTTTTGAATTATCGTTGAGGAAATACAGGGACTATATTTCTACCCTCCGCGATTGTGAACAGGCCAGCGTATAACATGCTATTTTGTATGTCTACGTCATGTGATTGTAGTGAGAGTATTTCTCCGCAGCTCTGGCAAAAGGGGATTCCCCTTTGCAGACTAAAGGTACGTTCACACTATACCCCGAATTCGGTTCGGGGTCCGAAACGATTTCCGTACTAAAATGGCTTCAATGTTTATCAGTACATTTGTTCACACTGGCTTGATCCGAATTCGCTACGGACACCGGATTCGTAAAGCAAGAATATAAATGGCTCACAGAGCCATTTTATTCGGTCCGGGATCAAATTCGTCCACGATTTTCCTCTTTGGCCAATCAGAATCGACCTGTGAAAAACATGGCAATCAAAAATACAGTGACCTACATAGTGGTTTGGAGATTAAACTATCGAGCGGTTTCGTGTAGAGATGGAGTTAAATACATTTTCGCATGATTTCTGAAGGATTATGACAACAGTTGTCTCTTTTCCTAAAAAATTCAAGCAAACGAATCTCATCTTCCAAACCGCTCTCAACTGTTGTTGAGTTGTGTTGTTGTTGTTTGGATATGAACTGACTTGATAGAATCGTCCGATTATTCGTTGCAGTGTGAACACAACACACCGAATACGCTGACCTGTCCGAAATCCGGTTCGTACCTGGATCCGAATTCGTTGTATAGTGTGAACGTACCTTAAGGCAAATGGCTTGTAACGGCCTGAGAGGTCCGTCGCGTTCACGTAGTAGCAGGGGATCTCGCGAGAATGAGATTGAGGCCATCACTGAGCGACCCACTTGATACCTGCTATTCTTTACTCTACCCCGAATGTCAACGCTGCTGCTAAATTTCCCTTGGATTATGTTAGGGACGAAATGACCTAAATTCATGGACGAGTAGTCCGCAATATGTTGAGTGGATTGAAGGATAAATTCTGATACGCCCGCACGGGCTTCTTCAATACCACGTCAACATAGGGTACATTTGAAAAATCTAGGAGTTGCTCTCGGAATTTTAAAAAAATGATAACTCGCAATTTTTAAACATTACTCACCTTAAATTTTGTCAGAAAGCTTCTTTGATAATCCCTTCGTAGAGCTAAACCATCATTTGTGATCATACACATCGCCAAACAACGAAATTCGCTAAGTTTAAATTCCCTTTGCGTTATCACTGACTTTCCCTGACAGCCGTTACCGGTTGTAGTGGCGAGCATGTTTTGAAAGTTCGCGGTAGATGGCGGTGTGATCGCCCGAGAAAATTTTTAGTCAACAGACGGAATTCAAACTTAGCGAAATTGGCTGCTAACAGATTTTAAGGTCACATATGATGGTTTAGCTCTACGAAGGGATTATCAAAGAAGCTTTCTGACAAAATTTTAGGTGAGTAATGTTTAAAAAGTGCGAGTTATCATTTTTTTTAAATTCCGAGAGCAACTCTTAGATTTTTCAAATGCACCCTATGTTGACGTGGTATTGAAGAAGCCCGTGCGGGCGTTTCAGAATTTATCCTTTAATCCACTCAACATATTGCGGACTAAAGCCCCAGTCCCATATAGGCCCCGGATAACCCCGGATTAGTCCGTAGCGATCCGGGGTCCGATCCGTTACTTGGCCGGAATGGTCCGGAATGGTCCTTGTATGTCCGGGATGATCCTTGGGCATCCGCAAACGTCCTGGGGGTAGTCCCGGAAGTTTTTGACTGTCAAAAACTTCCGGGATGATCCGTGACGAGCGTTCATCCGTAGTCATCCTGGACAAAACCGGGACACATCCTGGAATCCGCCGGGTAGGTCCGTATCGGTCATGGAAGGTCCGTGAAGCCGCCTGCATGGTCCTGGACGATCCGAGACAGTCCGGGAAGGAAAAATACATGCCGGATCATCCCATTTGACATACGGACTGTTACGGAATGTTCAGGACCATGCCGGCGGCTTCACGGACCTTCCAGGACCGATACGGATATACTTTTAGATCGGTCCGGGACGCATCTGGGACTCCACCGGGATGGTCCGGGAAGTCCGGGACTATCCGTAACTCTGCCTGGATGGTCCTGGACTCTGCCGGGATGAACCGGGATGATCCTGGACTCTGCATGCCTGGAAGGCCCGTTACTCTACCGGGACTATCCGGGCCGGTATGCAACTGAGAGGAAATATTGCATTTTTTTCGTGGTCCGGGACGAAAATCATCCCGGATTAGGTCCCGGCAGTCCGTGATAGATCCGGTGCTTCAGATCCGGGGTGTCCCCATATGGGACTGTAGCTTAATGGACGAGATGACTTGAATCTATGGACGAAATGTCTTGGACGAAAAGGTTTATGGACGAAATGACCGGTCACCTGGAAATCAAATGCATTTAAATTTTAACAACAACGGCCAGACACAGAATTTAAAAGTTAAATAAAGTCGTAACAAAGCGAAACACGCAGATGAAAAGCTTCGCATAAATTAAAATTTTGTGGCAATAGACGTGTTAAACCCAAAACAAACGAGCTTATAACCATAGAATACCTACAAAGTCAAAACCAAAGATGAACGACAGCTTTCATCGATGAAAGGAAGAATAAAAAGTTTACTCGCGACTACAATGTCCATTAGCTACTGCGCCAAATGTTCATCCACATTGAGGCAGTCACACAGACACTTATGCACGAATCGTTCGGGTTTTTAAGCGACTGAGATTTCCTTTCTCAGTCGCTTAAAAACCCGAACGATTCGTGCATAAGTGTCTGTGTGACTGATGTATCTATTTAATTTGTTGTTGTCTGTGATGATGCTTACAACTAGATGATCTATTTTATGTAATATAAGTTTCCCTCTATTTGCTTTTATGGTTTATGGTAATACTTTGTTTAAAAAAAAAAAAAAAAGACCCAAGGCTGTTGTATCATGTTAACTTAAGGCCTACTTAGCTTAAGTTGTATACCAATATAGGTTTAATTCCCTAATCCTAGGTCATGTGGGAAAGAGGGATTGCTATTAAAGCAACTGTAAATTCATGACGTTCCATCATGTAATAAAATTGCCTTCGGGTTCAAAAAAAAAAAAAAAAAAAAAGATTTCCTTTCTAAAATTCCCGTTGATTTGTTTATCTGTGGTTTATTGTGCAATTTCTGATTTGATTTATTCAAGTAATTAATAAATGTTGGAAATCAATTAGCCTAATCGATTAATGACGTCATAGGAGACAAAAACCCGAATGGAAATTAATCAGGACAGAGGGTGTACAAAACGACCACTATAGTACAACTCGACATAGGCCAGACATTGGGATGTCCCACTTAGGCAGACCCCTTTCACATACTTTTTCGAGTGAAGTTATTAGACTCTCAGTCTATCCCTCGTCCGATTCATGAAACCTGGGATGAAATCCAGATGAAACCTAGGGGTTGAGATCGAGTCCAAAGGATAAGAGGAACCTTTTCGCCGAAAAATACCGTTGACTTTAAAAATTGCAGACACGGTTTTCTCTAACAGAGAAAACAAGGAACTATTTTTGCCAAAACCCGAAAGTTTTGGCATTATTTTGTATTTATGATATGAAATTGAAAATTTGTTTTTCGTTTCGTACCGTACCCGCAATGAATGTAAAGAAACTCCGAGCCTGGGCATGCATGTATAGGCCTACACATATACAGGCGCCCACAACATAAACCGTGTGAGCGATCTAACACAGTCTTGAGAAATACAGTCGAAGGATCTTGTTTGAGAGATGGAAAAGATCTACCTTTCAGTGCAAAATGTGTGATTTCAAATGTGCTCAGAAAGCTACCCTCAGCAATCACAAAAGAACCCATAATAGTGAGAAACCTTTTCTTTGCACAATTTGTGGCTCTCAATTTCGCCATAATGCCAGCCTTACCAGGCATATAAAAACTCACACAAGGGAGAAACCTTTTCATTGCACAATGTGTAACTTTAAAGGGAAAGAAAATCTAAGCTTTAGACTAGTTTAGATGGAAAGAGTAGAGTTCATTTAGTCCAAAACAACTGTCTAATGTATGTTTTATCCCCTCGTAAGTGAATAATTGAAATTTGAAGGTGGCGTTACTATAGAGAATAAGCTCCCTAGGCCATTCACAAGGCCGCCACCATTTTTTCATTAGTTTTATCCAATTATTGTTGAATAAAAATTTAAGTGCGTTATAGAGTAGTCATGTGATGCAATTTAGCCAATGGCTGGCTAAGTAATGGCGCGCGGTTGCATACTGACCTATATATTCGGAGACAATCTTCCCACTTCAAGTTTGTCGCCATGTTTTTTTGGACCTAAATCTACCTTTATACATTAGAGAGCGGTAAAAATACGTCATTATTGATCTAAAAATAGCTATACCAACATCACGTCATCCTAAAACGGAAAAATGGCTACACAGATAAGCCACTGAAAGGACATACTTCTGTCGGTTTTTGTTAGCTTGAGGGTCACTGGAGGTAATTGACGTGAAATGTTTTAAGTACTTTGAAGGTTGTTATCGACGATAATCCCTATGTATTTCTAGAGATTTCCCCTCTTTTAAATGCAGGCAGAGGAGTAACCTAACCAAGCATATACGAATACACACTGGTGAGAAACCTTTTCACTGCACAGAATGTGACTTTAAATGTAATGAAAAAAATGGCCTTACCAGCCTTATAAAAACACACACAGGGGAGAAACCTTCTCATTGCACAATGTGTAACTTTAAATGTATGCAGAAAAGCAGCCTTACTGCCCATACAAGCATACGTACTGGTGCGAAACCTTTTCAATGCACAATGTGTGACTTCAAATGTAGTAGGAAGGGCATCCTTACCAACCATATGAGAACTCACTCTGACGAGAAACCTTTTATTTGTGCAATTTGCAATTCTCAATTTCGGCATAAGGTCAGCCTTATGGACCATTAAAAAAATCATTCTGTTGAGAACAATTTTCAGTTCAATGATATTGAATGTGGTGAGACCAACAAGCTCAAGGTCCATGTAAGAAATACTACTGGTCCGAAATATTTTCAGTGCACATTGTGTGACTTTAAATCTATTCGAAAAGCCGCCCTCACTACTCACATTAGAACTCATACTGGAGAGAAACCATTTCTTTGTACAATGTGTGGCTCTCAATTTCGCCATAATGTTGGTCTAAACAACCATATAAAGATTCATACTGGAGAGAAACCTTTTCAGTGCACAATGTGTGACTTCAGATGTATTCAGAAAGCCAATCTCATTGCCCATATTAGCACTCATACTGGTGAAAAACCTTTTCAGTGCACAATGTGTGATTTTAAAAGTAGTCGTAAGGGCAACCTTACCAAGCATATGGAAACTCATTGTATCCGATAAACCCTTTCCTTGTATAAAGTGAGATTGTACATTTGATTAATAGACGCATCTTAACAGGCATCAAAGAACTCATATACCGCTGATAGACCTTTTGTGTGTTAAAATGTAACCAGAACAGCTGCGTTACTGACCATTAAACACTGTCACAGCCTTTCTGTGATTAAAGGATAACTCACACTTTTAGGACACCTCCTATTTGGTAATCAATTTATTTAAGAGTGAGTGAGTGATTTGGGTTTTACGTCGTACTTAACATTATTTCAATCATATGAAGACGTTGTCTCCTTGTGGCAGGGCAGATTTCCGCTGCTCTTTTTATCTGGTGCTGCCTCACCAAGACGACTTGCCGAAGACACCCAGCAAGCCCCCTCACCCAGTCACATTATACTGACGCCGGGCCAACCAGTCGCTGTTCTAACTCTTATTGCTGAGCGCCAAGCGAAGCAGCAGCAGCTTCCGCTGTTTAAGTCTTTGGTCTGACTTGACCCAGGCATGAACCTGGAACTCCCAGTCCCGAAACGGACGCTCTACCAACTGAGCTATCGGGGCTGGTTATTTGTTTTAAGACCTACTGAATCAACCAAAAGGAAAATAAGATTTCAGAGATGAAACCTACAAAATACTAGGTATTCTTTTTCTCTCTTCACTCCTGATACGGAAATTCATCAGCTTAAGCGTTGTGACGTCATAGGTGACATCTAATATGTACAGTACCATTGTTGTTACGTCATACAACAACGTTGTCGAGCCTGAGTATCTTCATGATTGGTTGAAATGATTATGAAAGCGCTCTTATGTCAAGTATGACGTAAAATACGAAGATTGGTGACGGAAGATATGCATATTTTCAATTGCTCTTTCTTTGACACTCAAGGACCCTACAGAAAATTCATTTTAAAAACATTTTAAGTCAATTTACAGTTACAAATCCCAACCAGGTATTCAGTTAAGTTACAATTTACACAAGATTTACCTCAAGTAAAACCGCTAATATTAAACATAGGACACATTAAACATCTCCAGTAAGGAACAACGATCAATTTTCGTCCTTTTTGTCTGTAGTTCCTTGCTGCTTCTGTCTGGGGAACAATACAGAAAATCGTCCAGTTTTTTTTCATGTAAACAGTATTCTGGATTACTGAATTAATGCGGGCGAGGAATCTTTGAGTCAAATGTGGATATTCAAACGAGCAACCCAATGCACCATTTAAGACACACATATTTGCTACACCATGTGTGACGTAAAGATTTGTCAGATGGGCAACCTAAAGATACTATATCTGACTGACACTTTGGCTGCACAATGTGTCACATTAAGGGTTGCCAGACAGACAACCTGAAGGTACCATATAAGTCTGACACTTTGGCTCCAGGCTGGACAATGTGTGACATAAAGAGTTGCCAGACAGACAACCTGAAGGTACCATATAAGACTGACACTTTGGCTCTAGGCTGGACAATGTGTGACATAAAGAGTTGTCAGACAGACAACCTGAAATACGAGATAAGACTGACACTTTGGCTCCAGGTTGGACAATGTGTGACATAAAGATTTGACAGACAGACAACCTGAAGGTACCATATAAGTCTGACACTTTGGCTCCAGGCTGGACAATGTGTGACATAAAGAGTTGCCAGACAGACGACCTGAAGTACTATATAAGACTGACACTTTGGCTCCAGGTTGGACAATGTGTGACATTAAGAGTTGCCAGACAGACAACCTGAAATACCATATAAGACTGACACTTTGGCTCCAGGCTGGACAATGTGTGACATAAAGAGTTGCCAGACAGACGACCTGAAGTACTATATAAGACTGACACTTTGGCTCCAGGTTGGACAATGTGTGACATTAAGAGTTGCCAGACAGACAACCTGAAATACCATATAAGACTGACACTTTGGCTCCAGGCTGGACAATGTGTGACATAAAGAGTTGCCAGACAGACGACCTGAAGTACGAGATAAGACTGACACTTTGGCTCCAGGTTGGACAATGTGTGACATTAAGAGTTGACAGACAGACAACCTGAAATACCATATAAGACTGACACTTTGGCTCTAGGCTGGACAATGTGTGACATAAAGAGTTGCCAGACAGACAACCTGAAGGTACCATATAAGTCTGACACTTTGGCTCTAGGTTGGACAATGTGTGACATAAAGAGTTGCCAGACAGACGACCTGAAGTACCATATAAGTCTGACACTTTGGCTCCAGGCTGGACAATGTGTGACATAAAGAGTTGCCAGACAGACGACCTGAAGTACTATATAAGACTGACACTTTGGCTCCAGGTTGGACAATGTGTGACATAAAGATTTGACAGACAGACAACCTGAAGGTACCATATAAGTCTGACACTTTGGCTCCAGGCTGGACAATGTGTGACATAAAGAGTTGCCAGACAGACGACCTGAAGTACCATATAAGTCTGACACTTTGGCTCCAGGCTGGACAATGTGTGACATAAAGAGTTGCCAGACAGACGACCTGAAGTACCATATAATACTGACACTTTGGCTCTAGGTTGGACAATGTTTGACATTAAGATTTGCCAGACAGACAACCTGAAGTACCATATAAGACTGACACTTTGGCTCCAGGTTGGACAATGTGTGACATTAAGAGTTGCCAGACAGACAACCTGAAGGTACCATATAAGACTGACACTTTGGCTCCAGGTTGGACAATGTGTGACATTAAGAGTTGCCAGACAGACGACCTGAAGGTACCATATAAGACTGACACTTTGGCTCCAGGTTGGACAATGTGTGACATTAAGAGTTGCCAGACAGACAACCTGAAATACCATATAAGTCTGACACTTTGGCTCCAGGCTGGACAATGTGTGACATTAAGAGTTGCCAGACAGACAACCTGAAGGTACCATATAAGACTGACACTTTGGCTCTAGGCTGGACAATGTGTGACATTAAGAGTTGACAGACAGACAACCTGAAATACCATATAAGGCTGACACTTTGGCTCTAGGCTGGACAATGTGTGACATTAAGAGTTGCCAGACAGACAACCTGAAATACCATATAAGTCTGACACTTTGGCTCCAGGCTGGACAATGTGTGACATTAAGAGTTGCCAGACAGACAACCTGAAGGTACCATATAAGACTGACACTTTGGCTCTAGGCTGGACAATGTGTGACATTAAGAGTTGACAGACAGACAACCTGAAATACCATATAAGGCTGACACTTTGGCTCTAGGCTGGACAATGTGTGACATTAAGAGTTGCCAGACAGACAACCTGAAGGTACCATATAAGACTGACACTTTGGCTCCAGGCTGGACAATGTGTGACATTAAGAGTTGCCAGACAGACGACCTGAAGGTACCATATAAGACTGACACTTTGGCTCCAGGTTGGACAATGTGTGACATTAAGAGTTGCCAGACAGACAACCTGAAATACCATATAAGACTGACACTTTGGCTCTAGGCTGGACAATGTGTGACATAAAGAGTTGTCAGACAGACAACCTGAAATACGAGATAAGACTGACACTTTGGCTCTAGGTTGGACAATGTGTGACATTAAGAGTTGCCAGACAGACAACCTGAAATACCATATAAGACGGACACTCGGGCTCCAGGCTGGACAATGTGTGACATTAAGAGTTGCCAGACAGACGACCTGAAGGTACCATATAAGACTGACACTTTGGCTCCAGGTTGGACAATGTGTGACATTAAGAGTTGCCAGACAGACAACCTGAAGGTACCATATAAGACTGACACTTTGGCTCCAGGTTGGACAATGTGTGACATTAAGAGTTGCCAGACAGACAACCTGAAATACCATATAAGACTGACACTTTGGCTCTAGGTTGGACAATGTTTGACATTAAGATTTGCCAGACAGACAACCTGAAATACCATATAAGTCTGACACTTTGGCTCCAGGCTGGACAATGTGTGACATTAAGAGTTGCCAGACAGACAACCTGAAGGTACCATATAAGACTGACACTTTGGCTCCAGGTTGGACAATGTGTGACATTAAGAGTTGCCAGACAGACGACCTGAAGGTACCATATAAGACTGACACTTTGGCTCCAGGTTGGACAATGTGTGACATTAAGAGTTGCCAGACAGACAACCTGAAATACCATATAAGTCTGACACTTTGGCTCTAGGTTGGACAATGTGTGACATTAAGAGTTGCCAGACAGACAACCTGAAGGTACCATATAAGACTGACACTTTGGCTCCAGGTTGGACAATGTGTGACATTAAGAGTTGCCAGACAGACGACCTGAAGGTACCATATAAGACTGACACTTTGGCTCCAGGTTGGACAATGTGTGACATTAAGAGTTGCCAGACAGACAACCTGAAATACCATATAAGTCTGACACTTTGGCTCCAGGCTGGACAATGTGTGACATTAAGAGTTGCCAGACAGACAACCTGAAGGTACCATATAAGACTGACACTTTGGCTCTAGGCTGGACAATGTGTGACATTAAGAGTTGACAGACAGACAACCTGAAATACCATATAAGGCTGACACTTTGGCTCTAGGCTGGACAATGTGTGACATTAAGAGTTGCCAGACAGACAACCTGAAGGTACCATATAAGACTGACACTTTGGCTCCAGGCTGGACAATGTGTGACATTAAGAGTTGCCAGACAGACGACCTGAAGGTACCATATAAGACTGACACTTTGGCTCCAGGTTGGACAATGTGTGACATTAAGAGTTGCCAGACAGACAACCTGAAATACCATATAAGTCTGACACTTTGGCTCCAGGCTGGACAATGTGTGACATTAAGAGTTGCCAGACAGACAACCTGAAGGTACCATATAAGACTGACACTTTGGCTCCAGGCTGGACAATGTGTGACATAAAGAGTTGCCTGACAGACGACCTGAAATACCATATAAGACTGTCACTTTGGCTCCAGGCTGGACAATGTGTGACATAAAGGGTTGCCAGACAGACAACCTGAAATACCATATAATACTGACACTTTGGCTCCAGGCTGGACAAAGTGTGACATAAAGACCTGAAACACCGTTACCACATAAGACGGACACTTTTGCTGCACAATGTCACATCAAGAATTGCCAGACAATAAACTTGATCACAAATCTGCCATTTCTAAAGACATACTTTCCAACCCTACCCACCACATCAAATGGGAAACCACTACAACACTATCTGTCACCCAGCACCATTGGAAGAAGAGAGAACTACAGGAAGCCATCCACATCAGAAAAACCAAGCACAGCATGAACAGAGATCAAGAATTATATATTCCTGTATTCTCGTTATTTTGGAATTACACTTTCTTGAAAATATGGTAGAAATTCCTCTACCGATATGGTAGAAATTCCCCTACCGATTTTTGGGTGACCGGTTGGCTGAATGGATAAGGCAGCCGGCATTTAGTGTTGGCGATAGGTGCCATACTCTGGGACCTGGGTTCAATTCCCGTTCGGGCGTCACCCAAAAATCGGTAAAGGAATTTCTAACATATTTTCAAGAAAGCGTAATCCCGAAATAACGAGAATACTGTTATACCCACTTTCTAAAAGACACTAATTAATTAAATTTATATATTCCTGCTGCTATGAAATTCGTATTCCCCAAGACAACCCTCAGCGATCTTAACTCTCCTTACTTAATTCTATTGTTTATTTTCTGAACTAGTTTATATCATTAAGTGCCTGTCTAAACTCTTTCATCTGTTATATAAATGAATAATTGTTTTGTTTGCGGTCATTACCCATAGGAAACCCCCGACCTTCGGCGAGTACCTGGCAACCCTTCAACATACGGCGACCGAGTAAAAATCCACTCAGAAATTCGTCAATTGTTATTTTAGGTCGGAGTGGGATTCGAACCCGCACCGCATCGATGGAAGGTCTGTGTGGGGCTGAGAGACACACACAACGCACATACTGTAAGTATTAAATCATCCGCTACTAAATTTTAAAAATATGTGACACGGTAGGCATCGTTTCGTTGAGATGACAGAATCTTGCTTTCAAATTCAAAAAGTGTAAAGGAGAAAGTGTTGAGGGGTCTTCATTTTCTCAGATCAGTCAACAGAACAATATGTCGGCTGAACCCTCCGTGCATATATCATATCTCTGCCAGGTTTGATTGGGGTAACGATTTATCGATGTGCAATGTTCATGGAATCAGGATAAGTGAAATGATCTTGATCGTAAAACACCAATCAATCAATCTAATATGCAGGGCATTTTTACCGGCGACTTTTCAGGACTGTCATCATCGGGGCCTCCGTGGCTCAGTAGGTAGAGCGTTGGACGCTCAATCCAAACAGCCTTCCATCAATGGGCCGCGGGTTCGAATCCCACTCAGTCCAAAAAAATGGAAAATTTTCTGACTGGGTTTTCACTCGAACGACCTATGTGGGATGGTTGCCAGTAATCAGCGGAAGGTCGTGGGTTTCCTCCGGGCATAGAGCCCGGTTCCCTCCCACAGTAAAACTGGCAACGCCGCCATATAAGTGAAATGATCTTGAGTGCGGCATAACACAACAAACAATCAATCACTCAATCAATCAATCAGGACTGTCATCCGGGTACTTAAAGATGAAAAGTCTATGAGACCAAAATCAACACACCAGTTAAAGAAGATAAATAAAATTCCCACAAACGTTTATTTGTAAATTGGGGATACGGATTTGGGAAATCTGGTACACAGCTCTGTCCACAAAGCCTCTAGACATTAAATAAATCACATATCAGAAAAAAAAACAAGAATATACATCCTATGAAATGAGTGCCATATTATGCAGCACTTACTTGGTCATAAGTTACACGCATGTTCTCATATTTATGATCACTAAAACACACGGGCACAGGGAAAATCTTCTTGTCTAAAATAACCATGGAGACAAGTTTCTAATTGTGTTAAAAAGAGGTATATCATTTAGACCGTTATATAAACCCATATATAACTTAAATATATTTTTAACATAGTATTAAACGTTTTTGGAGTTTACATTATACCACTTATGTTATTACAACTTCAAACAAAATGATGATAATAGCTTATAACACAATTTACCTAAAAGTTATAAATGCATCTGATTGTAACTTAACAAGTTTTTACATAATCAAATATGGCAGCCATATTATGTGAAACAGAATGATTTTTATAGTTCATGACACTCCTAGGTTGAATTTGACAAGGTTGTTAAGATTAGATCAAACCTTTGGAATAATGGAACAGAAAGGAATATAACATAATCCAATATATATATTACTGCCTATGCAATTAAGAGGGCCAGAAATAATTCATCAAATACATACTTCTATATCTTTAAACAAATTGTAAAGATCAAAACTTAAAAAGCTATGGGGCCAAATGAAAAATTACAGAGTTTCTAACTTCTTTTGTCAGAGAATAATATAGATAATCGTCTGCTGTATATGGAAATGTATTATGGATTTTAGCAAGGAGTGTGCCTCTTCGGTCTTTCGTAACACTGCCCTTCTAAACAGAAATAGAGTCACACACTCTACAATGAAAAGGTTTCTTACGAGTATGAGTTCAGTTATTGTATGTAAAGATGTTCTCATATTAACTCACTCGTCTTGCATTGGTAACGTTTTATCGTCGGTATGAGTTTTTAAATGTTTGGTGAGGCTAATTTTCTGAATACATTTATAATCACACATCGTGCAGTGAAAAGGTTTCTCACCAGTGTGAGTTTTTATATGTCTGACAAGGCTGGTCTGCTGTCTACATTTGAAGTCACACTTTGTGCACTGCAAAGGTTTTTCTCCAGTATGAATTCTACGATGCTCAATTAGTTCCTTTTTTCGGCTAAATCTTCGGTCACAGGTGGTGCACTGGAAAGGTTTCTCACCCGTATGAGTTCTCATATGGCAAGTGAGACTGCTCTCCCGGTTGCATGTATAATCACACACTGTGCACTGAAAAGGTTTCTCACCAGTGTGAATCAATGCATGTCTGGTTATGCCCTGCTTATGGCTGCATTTATAGTCACATATTGTGCAGTGAAAAATTTTCTCTACAAAATGAGTTTTGAGATGAGTTTCTAACGTTGGCTTATATCGACAGGTGAAGTCACAGTGAGGGCATTTCAACTTTAAGATATATACAATCTGTGGAGTGCTAATCTTGTCTGTCTTCTCCAAATCACTTGGCACCTGAAACCCATGTTTATCTATGTTGTGAGCCAATAAGTGCGTTTCTGATACAAACTTCATTTCAGGACAATGTACACAGATGGGAGGTTTTTTACCTGAAACAGAAAGAAAGTGATAAAATCATGAAACTTTCCATGACAAATGAACAGCTCACAAGGCTTCATATCAATTTTCAAGAAAAATCTCCCTAAACAAAATAATAATAAAAATAAAAGAAAAACATGATCAGAAACAGCCTCTGCAAACATATTTGTTACATTCTTTATCACGCACTCCCCGCTCATCTGATACTCATTTTTTCTGGGCATATTCTACCTTTTTTTAAAAGGAAACTGCCTGAAAACAATTTTGTATGTATAATTTGAACAGGTTGGGTAGATGGAGATCTGAAAGTTGAGCGTGCTTTGTTCTGTTGATATTGGTCAGAATACATGTAAAATTACCCCTGTACTATGTTTTTTTCCCTAACAAAAAATTCATTGGGTTTCTGAAAGCACCTACGAAGTCGTTTGGCTCAAAATTAGGGAAGGTGTGCTGTGTCAAAACATTAACATTATAACAAATGGGAAATGAAACTGTGTACAATATGTATTTCCTCCTGACTCCAGCCATCTTCAAAGCCAGGCTACGTGAGCAAGAGAAATTGGTTGAAGTCTCTAAAAGCCTGCCATTTAAACCTAGGTTTATACTTCACTTTTCTAAAACTTTTCTAAAATAAATAAACCTTTTGGGAAACATGACAGGCCGCATTGTGTGTCTGGAATCTCTGGACGTTGCAGAAAATCATAAAAAAATGTATAACCTTATCAAATTTTTTTATGACGTTCATCATAATAAATAATAAAACGTCACCTTATTACATACTCACCTTATTACATACCGGTAATGAACGCATAGTTTGTTATTTGTAACCGCAATCATTTGTGTCGTTATCATTCGCTTGAGAACGATGTTAGAATAAACAGCCAAACGTCGTGTTTTTAGAAAAAAAATGTCAAAGAAGTTGTTTATCCATAGAAACTTTTATTTCATTATCCTTCCAACTTCTATATGCCTCTTAAACAAGTTAATGGCTGTAGAAAACGATTGTGTTGGTAGATATCCAAACAATATGTCGTTCTAATTCTCTCCGGTTTCAGACAAAACTCTCAAATCTTCCACATACAGCGATCAAATAAAAAATCCACTCAGAAATTGGAATTAATGGCAATCCATATATTACCTATCAGGCCATATAATTTCAGTGTCAGTCGGAAACATTGAATCGGCTCTGTATAATAAAATGCTGGGAACCAACCAAAAAATCATCCGAAACTGGTTTTGTAAGGTAAATATTGTATTAAAAATGAGGTTTATTGTATTTTAACTAAAGTCTTCACTTTAACAAAAGCTGGAAAAAAAGATACTTCAGTTTACCCACCTGGACATGTGGCTTCAGGAGTTCCCAATGAGGCTGTGCTACCAGGTACACTATTACTACTAGAGGCCTGTCTCGCAAAAAAAAAGGGAATTCGAAAGTTATATATTGATATATGAATTTAATAATATAAATGTTTCTTTAAGTGTTTTTGCACATTACAAAGGTAGAAATTTACAACAAAAACATTCAATTAATGCATCTTAATTTTTTTTAGAATCACTTAGAACTAGTGTAACAATAAAAACAAATATATCTATTTTGGACACCCACTTATGTGGAGAACAGATCTATTTAATTTGGACACCCACTTAAGTGGAGAATATATATTTTTGGACACCCACTTATGGGGAGAATATATCTATTTGGACACCCATTTATGTGGAGAATATATATATTTTGGACACCCACTTATGGGAAGAATATATCTATTTTGGACACCCACTTATGTGGAGAACAGATCTATTTTGGACACCCACTTATGTGGAGAATATATCTTTTTGGACACCCACTTATGTGGAGAATATATATATTTGGACATCCACTTATGTGGAGAATATATCTATTTTGGACATCCACTTATGGGGAGAATATATCTGTTTTGGACACCCACTTATGTGGAGAATATATCTATTTGGACATCCACTTATGTGGAGAATATATCTATTTTGGACACCCACTTATTTGGAGAATATATCTATTTTGGACACCCACTTATGTGGAGAATATATCTATTTTAGACACCCGCTTATGTGGAGAATGTATCTATTTTGGACACCCACTTATGTGGAGAATATATCTATTTTGGACACCCACTTATGGGGAGAATATATCTATTTTGGACACCCACTTATGTGGAGAATATATCTAGTTTGGACACCCAATTATGTGGAGAATATATCTATTTGGACATCCACTTATGTGGAGAATATATCTATTTTGGACATCCACTTATGGGGAGAATATATCTATTTTGGACACCCACGTATGGGAAGAATATATCTATTTTGGACATCCACTTATGGGGAGAATATATCTATTTTGGACACCCACTTATGTGGATAATACATCTATTTTGGACACCCACTTATGTGGAGAATATATCTATTTTGGACACCCACTTATGTGGACTTATGTGGAGAATATATCTATTTTGGACACCCACTTATGAGGAGAATATATCTATTTTGGACATCCAATTATGTGGAGAATAGATCTATTTTGGACACCCACTTCTGTGGGGAATATATCTATTTTGGACACCTACTTCTGTGGGGAATATATCTATTTTGGACACCCACTTATGTGGAGAATACATCTATATGGGACACCCACTTCTGTGGAGAATATATCTATTTTGGACACCTACTTATGTGGAGAATATATCTATTTTGGACACCCACTTATGGGGAGAATAAATCTATTTTGGACACCCACTTATGTGGAGAATATATCTATTTGGACATCCACTTATGTGGCGAATAAATCTATTTTGGACACCCACTTATGTGGGGAATATATCTATTTTGGACACCCTCTTATGTGGAGAATATATCTATTTTGGAAATCCACTTATGTGGAGAATATATCTATTTTGGACACCCACTTATGTGGAGAATATATCTATTTTGGACACCCTCTTATGTGGAGAATATATCTATTTTGGACACCCTCTTATGTGGAGAATATATCTATTTTGGACACCCACTTATGTGGAGAATATATCTATTTTGGACACCCACTTATGAGGAGAATATATCTATTTTGGACATCCAATTATGTGGAGAATAGATCTATTTTGGACACCCACTTCTGTGGGGAATATATCTATTTTGGACACCTACTTCTGTGGGGAATATATATATTTTGGACACCCACTTCTGTGGAGAATATATCTATTTTGGACACCTACTTATGTGGAGAATATATCTATTTTGGACACCCACTTATGGGGAGGATAAATCTATTTTGGACACCCACTTATGTGGAGAATATATCTATTTGGACATCCACTTATGTGGCGAATAAATCTATTTTGGACACCCACTTATGTGGGGAATATATCTATTTTGGACACCCTCTTATGTGGAGAATATATCTATTTTGGACATCCACTTATGTGGAGAATATATCTATTTTGGACACCCACTTATGTGGAGAATATATCTATTTTGGACACCCTCTTATGTGGAGAATATATCTATTTTGGACACCCTCTTATGTGGAGAATATATCTATTTTGGACACCCGCTTATGGGAAGAATATATCTATTTTGGACACCCACTTGTGGGAAGAATATCTATTTTGGACACCCACTTATGTGGAGAATATATCTATTTTGGACACCCACTTATGTGGAGAATATATATATTTTGGACACCCACTTATGTGGAGAATATATCTATTTTGGACACCTACTTATGTGGAGAATATATCTATTTTGGACACCCTCTTATGTGGAGAATATATATATTTTGGACACCCACTTATGTGGAGAATATATATATTTTGGACACCCACTTATGTGGATAATACATCTATTTTGGACACCCACTTATGTGGAGAATATATCTATTTGGACATCCACTTATGTGGAGAATTGATCTATTTTGGACACCCACTTATGTGGATAATACATCTATTTTGGACACCCACTTATGTGGAGAATATATCTATTTTGGACACCCACTTATGTGGACTTATGTGGAGAATATATCTATTTGGACACCCACTTATGTGGAGAATATATATATTTTGGACACCCACTTATGTGGAGAATATATCTATTTTGGACACCTACTTATGTGGAGAATATATCTATTTTGGACACCCACTTATGTGGAGAATATATCTATTTTGGACACCCACTTATGTGGAGAATATATCTATTTTGGACACCTACTTATGTGGAGAATATATCTATTTTGGACACCCACTTATGTGGAAAATATATCTATTTTGGACACCTACTTATGGGGAGAATATATCTATTTTGGACACCAGCTTATGTGGAGAATATATCTATTTTGGACACCTACTTATGGGGAGAATATATCTATTTTGGACACCCACTTATGTGGAGAATATATCTATGTTGGACACCCACTTATGTGGAGAATATATCTATTTTGGACACCCACTTATGTGGAGAATATATATATTTTGGACACCCAATTATGTGGAGAATATATCCAGTTTGGACACCCACTTATGTGGAGAATAAAACTATTTTGGACATCCACTTATGTGGAGAATATATCTATTTTGGACACCCACTTATGTGGAGAATATATCTATTTTGGACACCCACTTATGTGGAGAATATATCTATTTTGGACATCAACTTATGTGGAGAATATATATATTTTGGACACCCACTTATGAGGAGAATATATCTATTTTGGACACCCACTTATGTGGAGAATATATCTATTTTGGACACCTACTTATGTGGAGAATATATATATTTTGGACACCCACTTATGTGGAGAATATATCTATTTTGGACACCTACTTATGGGGAGAATATATCTATTTTGGACACCAGCTTATGTGGAGAATATATCTATTTTGGACACCTACTTATGGGGAGAATATATCTATTTTGGACACCCACTTATGTGGAGAATATATCTATGTTGGACACCCACTTATGTGGAGAATATATCTATTTTGGACACCCACTTATGTGGAGAATATATCTATTTTGGACACCCAATTATGTGGAGAATATATCCAGTTTGGACACCCACTTATGTGGAGAATAAAACTATTTTGGACATCCACTTATGTGGAGAATATATCTATTTTGGACACCCACTTATGTGGAGAATATATCTATTTTGGACACCCACTTATGTGGAGAATATATCTATTTTGGACATCCACTTATGTGGAGAATATATATATTTTGGACACCCACTTATGTGGAGAATATATCTATTTTGGACACCCACTTATGTGGAGAATATATCTAATTTGGACATCCACTTATGTGGAGAATATATCTATTTTGGACATCCAATTATGTGGACTTATGTGGAGAATATATCGATTTTGGACACCCACTTATGTGGAGATTATATCTATTTTGGACACCCACTTATGTGGAGAATATATATATTTTGGACACCCACTTATGTGGAGAATATATCTATTTTGGACACCCACTTATGTGGAGAATATATCTATTTTGGACACCAACTTATGTGGAGAATATATCTATTTTGGACATCTACTTACATGGAGAAAACATATATTTTAGACACCCGCTTATGTGGAGAATATATCTATTTTGGACACCCACTTATGTGGAGAATATATCTATTTTGGACATCTACTTACATGGAGAATATATCTATTTGGACACCCACTTATGTGGAGAATATATCTATTTTGGACACCCACTTATGTGGAGAATATATCTATTTGGACACCCGCTTATGGGGAGAATATATCTATTTTGGACACTTGCTAATAAATATGGGAAATAGATCTATTTTGGACATCAACTACTATGGAGAATAGATTTTGGACATCCACTTATATAATATGTGGAGAATATATCCTTTTTTCCACACTCACTTCCAGGCTATAGGTAGTTTACCCATGCCTACATGTAAACACTAATTGCTCAGGTTTGATTTTGCATATAGGTAAAACTAAATATGTACATATACACAGGTACCTAAATGCATGTCAGCAAAAAAAAAGTCTATTTCAGTGCTATTTTAACTGAATTATCAAAAATCATAATTGAATGTCTTAAGAATAGGTATGTAGCAGTACCTTGTTAAATTCACTCTGATTGCCAGTATCAAGAAATGTCGGATTTACTGTTGAGTTACAGCTTGAAATATCCATGCTTGGTTGTTGTTTAATTTCACCTTCAGAGTCTAGTTCATTTCTCTCACCCTTACAAATGTTTTCTTGTTGCTTGTAATGATCCTTAGCATTCTGAGGCTGCTGATCAGATGTTTCGCCCCAGGCAAAAGGACAAAACGGAATACTCGATCCTGGTTCAGTGGGTTCAATCTTAACTTCAACAGGAGAGCTGAATTCCGAATCTGGCGTATCCATCCTCAATTTGTTTGTTTCAACCCCTGGTCGTTATTTGTTAATCCTGGAAATAGAAATTATATTTTTTCTTTTTAAAAGTTTTACTTTACGATCCAGAAGAAACAAAAACATATTGATTTACTTTGGCCAGAAAAATGTCAATCAGAGGGGCACAAGGCTCTAAAGATGAGTTTAAGTACTGTAAACTCAACATACACCTTACGCTATGACTGATTAGTCCACACAATAGACCCTTGCGGCTTAGAATGACGTTGTTCGAATTGTATGGCATTGACGTCATTTCTCTGTTGCGGTTGCTGCGTCACGCCTCTTTTGCATTGCGTCATAGACAAAATGAACACGATTCTGACCTCAGATTGATCCAAAAACTCAATTTAGCATCATTTTGCCATACAACAAGGCTTCTGCGCAAGCGCCAATCCTTAAGCCGAAAGGGTCTATTAACAATGCTCATCAGGCATAGGTCTATGGCAACATATACAGTATCACGCTATTGATTGATTGATTGTTTGGTGTTTTACGCCGCGCTCAAGATTATTTCACTTATATGGCGGCACTATCAGTTTTATTGTGGGAGGAAACCGGGCTCTGTGCCCGGAGGAAACCCACGACCTTCCGCTGGTAACTGGCAACCATCCCACATAGGTTGTTCGAGTGAAAACCCAGTCACGCTATTGAAATAGATATATTAAACACCAAATAACAAAAATAAACACAATAATTATTCCTACATGTATCTCATGATATCTATTTCACGATATCTTTCTGTAATTCCTTGACATAAGCGGTTTTTAGATTGATTGATTAATCGCCTCACTCAACACTTTCATTTATATGACAGGGTTGCCAGTTTAAGTGGAGGTGGAATCTTTGCCTGGAGTAAGCCAGGCATCTGGCACCTCTTCCACTAGTTCAATTTACCGAACTTATGGTGATATTACATATACCAACGTTCAGTCTACGAATTTTGAAATGCTGGTCGGTAAAGTCCGACGCACTTTTGTCGGAAATTACAAGCCATGAAAATAATATTGTAACTGCTCTGTATGGAAAATTCCTACCCCAGACTTCTTTAGAACTCATAAAAGATTATTTTTGTCCTCTTATTTATTTGGCATGCATCGTTTGACCCAGTTCGAGCGACACGCAAAATGGCGACAAAGTCTCCAAGAAATGACAGTTTGTTGTTGTTTAAGACCAGGTGTACGCCCTGTGGCAAAGCTACATGTAATAAAAGCGGACAAGAATAATCTTTCATGAGTTTTAAAAAGTCTGAGGTAGGAATCGTCCATACTGAGGAGTTACAATAATATTTTCATGGCTTGTAATTTAAGCATCATTTCCACCTTGTATTTCAAATTCGTATACCGAATGTTGGTATATGTAACGTCACCATAAACAGTAGATAGGTACTCAGCAGATATATCGGTTTATTTTAAAACACATGCTTAAAATGGCGCAATTTGTTTTAGACTTTTAAGAAATAAATTTCACCGGCTGTGGCGCACGCGGTGAGTTGACTTTGAAGGTAGAACTAGCCATTAACAACAAGCTTGGGACATGCACTGTTGTCGTAGAACTCAATAGTTTGGCAAAAACGCGAATGATGGCACATAGAGAGGAAAATTGTCATTTTTGTCCAAACTTAATCCACCGATCGACAGGCTCTATTGTCCGTCGTTCGACGGTTTGTCCGTCAATCGATGGACAACCCGTCGATCGGCGACTTTCCCCTACCTGATAAGTTCGAACTTCGGTAATTTGAACTACTCTTCCACATACTTTTTATGCCTACTATTTAATTATTGGCTATCATAAAATAATTACAATCGGACCTATTATATATCCTGTCCCCCGTATACCCACGCAAGGGTGTCATATAACTAATATTAAATATTAATACTAAACTGCTAAACAGTGGCGGATCCAGAGGGGGGGACGGGGTGTTCCGGACCCCCCCTGAAATTTTTAGGAGTGCCCTTTTTCGATAATCAGTGCCCTTTTAAAAAAGAAATATAAAGTTTCGCCTGACGTTCTTATTGTATTATTCCAGTAAATTACGTGAAGTCTACTATATAGTAAAGCCTCATTTCATACGCTTCATGGTGCATAATCCCAGAACCTTGGCTATTGTAATTAACTATAACCCCCTGTCTGATAACTTCCGGGATTTACGTGTGTGAAATACCCTCTGATAGATTGCAGGTCATTTTGAATGTGGTGACCAAATAGGTAGCCGTGTAACGTACAACTTTCATACCCAATGGAGGGCCCAACAAAAGTGTCCTCGTAAGGGACCGAAATACTCTTAACTTTCACGCTCCATCAGTTTTATAATTGAAGCATTGGAGGATTCCTGATATGTACCAAAACTGCCTCTCTTCTTTGCGTTACACAACCGGGGGTCAGGACCCCCCATTTTTTCTGAGCAAAAAAAAAAGAGAAAGAAAAAGAGAGAAAAAACGAGTTCCTTGTCTAATAAACCTATATTCGATTCTAAACACTGAAATGATGGCCTTATCTGACAGGAATATGGCACTCAAGAAAAGAGAAGAAAATTATATACACCGTACTTTGTTTGGACATATCTTCGGCCATGAAGAGTCTTAGAGCTTCATCAAATATGGCGAATCGTCGATGATTTCTCCGAGAAAGTAATGCAACTGTTACTTTCAAGAAATTGTAACTTAAGTCATGGACAGGGTTTTGCTTGATGATTTTAAGAGCCTAGGTGGTACGGGACCCACGCCTGTAGGCCTATATAGGCCTACTGGGTTTCGGTAGTCTGCCACCTTACCACTTTCAATAAAGAAAACTATCCACAGACCCTTTTATGTAGTACAAGTACAGTAGGACCCACTTAATCGAATTGCGGTTAAAGGAATAACCCGCCTATTCGAATAAAATGTCGGGGGACGGAATCATTCCCTATACCAGCCTGTTGTTTTAAGTCCTGATAAACGGTTATCGGTTAAATGCATAAACCGCTTAATTGCATAACAAACATCTCGTGGTTTGAGAATTTACCCGGATAATCGGCAGACGAGATCGAAAAAACTACGGGATTAATCCGATCTGGCTACGAAACCCGCTTTCACAGCTGGACTGCACACACAGCGTACCACGTGACGTAGGCTACCACGCAGCGGGCCACTGTTGATAACTAAGGCCCGGCAAATAGCACAGCAGCTTTAAATTGAAAACTGTTAGGGAACGAGTAAAACAATCTACAACAACAAATTTCTTTATCCAAAAGTAAATTTTTATTTTAGGTTTTATTATGAAACCAGGAAATAAATCCATTTACAACAGGCTATAGGTCAGTGTCCTATAGTCTTACTTACGATAGTGCATGAAGTCAAGGGGTAGGCCTACAACTGCGGACGTCCAAATTGGCTAGGTTCGTTTAAACGGTTAACCCGCTTAATTGCATATTTTATGTCCGGACCAAGCCTATGGGTTTAAGCGGGTCCTACTGTATGTAGTTTTCCCATATAGATGCCCAAATCAATATAAAACAAACCGCGTGCGCTTCTCCTGCTTTTCTTATTTTGTTATTTTTAAGAATCAGGCAAAGCAAAATCCAGAAATTATTTACTTGCAGAACAGCCTCAGAACGTTTCTCAGGCAATCTAGAACCTCTTAGTTTCCAGGGCCTAAGCGGTCCCTGGGCCCTCACCTGATGCGTTGGGATAGTCAGCCCCTCCCCCATGCTTCAAAAACTTTACAAGGCTTCATCTATAACTTTGAAACATATTCAGCCCTCTCAATTCGCCTCGGCAATCGGCAATTGCCGAGGTGATTGCCGTAGCACAGCCGGTTCGCCACGGCAAAAAAAAATGCCGTGGCAGGTCTTCAGAAGCGGTTAAATTCGTAGACTGATTATAGTGATTGGCTAATGTTTATTAAAAATGTACATTCGTCACTGCATTCTCCTTTGTCAATTTAATAAAAAATAAAAGGTCTAAATACTCTTTCTACGATCCATTTTGACCCACAATATCGATTAAAACAGTTTTGTCAAACGAAATATGGCGACCGTTATTTTTTGGAGAATGTCACCGTTTCGTATCTCAAACTGAAACTTAACAGTGGCGCGCATGTGTGCGCATGGGTATTGTGTCAAATTTGATACGAAACGACAGTACGTCATACAGAGGGATCGATCGCCATTTTGTTTTCCTCATGTGTTTACGGGTATCGTGAATGGACCGTAGAAAGAGTATTTATACTTTTATTTAGATTTTTACCATTGGAAATTCAAGCGGGACACTCAAAGTGTCAATAAAGTATGTTATTTAATCATAGAAAGGCCTAATAAAGGTCACAAGACAAACAGTTTCTGTTTTTTTTATCATCAGTTGAATTTGCCGAGGCAAACAACTTTCTGCCGAGGCAAAATTATTCTGCCACGGCAATTTTTTTTGCCGACGTAAATTTCTGAATTGAGAGGGCTGCATAATGATTTTACTGTTGTTTTTTTGAGAATTAAGGAGAGGAAAATCCGGAAATTTTTGCATTTTTAGTTGCAGAACACCCTCAGAACGCTTCTCATGCAATGTACATTTTCCTGCGCTTCCGGGGCCTAGGCGACCCCTGGACCCTCGCCTAATGCATTGGAATTGTCAACCCCTTATCCATGCTTTAAAGCATCACAATGCTTCACTTAAAACTGGGGAACATAACGACTTAACTGTTATTTTTAAGAATTAAGGAGAGCAAAATTCGGAAATTAGTCCTATTTGCATTTTTAGTTGCACAACACCCTTAGAACGCTTCTCAGGCAATCTAGATTTCCCTGCGCTTCCGGGGCCTAGGCGACCCTGAACCCTCGCCTAATGCTTCTTTTAAAGTTGTTATGTTTCTGTACTCGAAGGGCCTGCATGGGACCCCCGCTTTCGTAAAAAGCTGGATCCGCCCCTGCATAACAGCAATGTCAGACCCCATCCCCGGACAAGTGCAGTTGTCAGCTAGTCGTCTGTCATATTCATATACTTGTATTCAAGATTTTTTGTCTTCCGACAATTACGAAAACGTATCGTCTTTCCCTTGCTGTTTTTTTTTCTTCAGAAAATTCAGACAAAATATTCGATCGGTCTGTCGCTTGGCATAGTCACGATAACTTCAAAATCCTACTATTTGTAAACAGTATCTTTTTGGTAGCAAAAGCTTTTTGGCTGTACGAACACTTTACTGGCTCCCAATTTTAGGAATAAAAAACCTATCACTTAAATGTTGTTTTGTCTGTTACTCGCCCTTTTCTACTCACAAGCAGTGCCCTTTTTGGCGCTGACCCCCCCCTGAAAAAATGAGCTGGATCCGCCCCTGGCTAAATACATGTAGTATACGAAACAACAACAACACAGAGTTTGATTCATAATTACATAAACCTCTCGACGGCTCGAGACTAAATAATGCCCCAAAGGCACAAAGCAAGAGGGTGGAAGGCTTGGCTTAGTCACAAAGGTTTTTAACAAATAACAAACGAGCTAAAACCCAGAAAGTACTTACATCTGATCATCTTGATCAAAACTGTAAACACAATACAAAAAATATACGATTGATCGGAAGTCAAATCTATTTTTAGATCAGAGGAAATAGTATACTCGCGGCAACAATGTCCATTGGCAACAGTCACAATGCACGTCGATATTGAGGCAGCTACCTGATTCTGGAGGTCTGGCTTCTGATTGTCGTATATAACTGGTGGACCTCTATGGCTCGATCAGTCGGCAGGTTCATATTCTGTCAATCCATTGAGGGGTCGTGTGTTTGAATACCAGAAATAGGACTGGAAAGCATTACTATCAAGATAGCGTTGCGAAAAAAGAAATTACGATCAAGTAACAGTTCGTGTAGGACATGATTGACTGAGCTCAATTACGGAGTCGCTCAAATGCAAGAATAAATCAGTATCTTAAGTTAATCAGTAAATAACCGACACTAATTGACCCGGAAAAAATTCCGGGCCAGGGTGAGAATCGAACTCACGACTTAGGGTGTTTCTTCCTAGTATGTCATTCTTTATTTCTCGGCCCGCATATGGGAAGACCAGCATTGATAATTTCTTAGACTAAATTTAAACATTTAATGTTCTTACCTGACTTTTACACATAAACCTAGCATTTCTCTTACCCGGAAACTTTGTTTAATTTTATTTGACGGTTAATATATGTTATACCTTGTCTTGTTTGGTTGATATTCTTGTTTGATTAATTTGACATTGTTTGTAATTTGTTGAAAACGAAAGCTGAAATAATCGTTTCTTACTTCTGGATTACAAAAGAACAATGACAATGTTGCAATCTAAATTTATTTATTCCAGTGATCTCATCCCCTAGATTTATTCCAACGACCAACGAAAAAAGATATAAACATTGACAGGTATAAAAAAAAAAACGGTTGTAACCCATAAGTAACAAAATAATTTTTCAGAATTAGAATGTAATTAGAATTAGAATTAGAATGGTGGAATAAATCCCTATGAGTTTGTTTTACCCCTATAATTTTATGTTTGGTGGTGAAATAATAACATGCATGTAGGGGCCTACACGTTTTAACTCAAAAGTCAAGTGTAAAAGGCGGAATATTTGTAGTATTCAAGTACAATGTGCATGTACCGGTATGAAATGCATGTATGTGGTGGCCCATTGTTGCCAGTCTGTGGTAGGCCTATATATGCCAGTCCGAAATATGTTGAGTGGATTGAAGGATAAATTCTGATACGCCCGCACGGGCTTCTTCAATATTGAATCTTTCAATCCACTCAACATATATTGCGGACTATATATATGCTTGCAATGCTGCCTCATTGCTTCTTCCTGACCGGCAAAGTAAGTAAAACAGGACGAGACACCAATCGTATTCTCGCGAGATCTCCTTTAGACGTGGCTAAGATAGCTAGACCTCGTACGACTTTACCGGACATATAGCGCGGGGATTTTCGCGTGCGATCTAAGGTAACATTTTTCAAAGCTATCAGATAAATATAACTCTTGACATTACGCTGTGCGTGAATATATATTTTGAATTAAAAAAAAAAAACGTTAAACTAGTAACGTAAACGTAGAGTCAATTTCACTATAGAGTCCCAATTTGAAGAAAACTGGCAAAATGGCGAAGTCCCCTGTCGATCCGATTCACTTTGAACTGGCCACTGTGATAGGTTCCACGGGGAGTTTCCAATAGCTGCTAGTGTTTAAATGTGCGATGTAACCAACACTAGCTCTAGCTAAGGGTAAGAGAATAATAGAAAAGCACGTAGATGCGAGCAAAGGCCAAGTAAAATTCCATGGTGTTGTTGTTTTGTTGAAAACTTAAAAGTCACATGGTCAATTGACCTCTAGGGGAACTCTCCAACCCCATTCCAATGGTTATTTCTGATAAAAATGTCGTCCAATGGCCTTAGAGGTTAAATCTGGCCTTTATGACTAGGGTAACTTCTAATTTTAGATTGGATGAGACAGATATGTGTGCGGCCAATGGACGAATGGAGGTCACGTGGTATTTGATTTGCATCGAATGCCGCCATTACTAGGAGATGGTGCAATTCAGATCCAGATCTGTTATGCACGTACGTTTCAACTATCAATGGCTGCACATTTCACAAAGTCAGATCCAAACCAGCCAATGAGACATGTGCAGTCCACGCATTCTCGATTTCGGCATGACGTCACGATCATTGTGTGTGGCTACCTCATTGCCTGCCTTAATAAAGACGTGCATTGGGAGCTATAGCCAATGGACATTGTTGTCGCGAGTACATGGTTCCTGCGATCCAAGATTAGATTATTATTCTTTCTTACGGCTTGTGAGTATTTATTTTCTCGACTGGGGTTTATACCTAATTTCTTTGTGTGCAAAGGTTTAGGGGAAAGAATATAAAACTGGTTCCGATCGGGAGTCCACACCTGAACGGGAGTAACACTAACACTCCCGAACGAGCCATAAACCGCACTCCTGATCGGGAATTGGGTGGTTGAAAAACGCAAAGAACGTCTTCGTTCTCCTCAACTCCTACCGTAATGACTAATGTACGCTTTGCAGCGCAACAACAACGCAGTAGACTTCAAGCTTTGCATTCGTGTGTTTTTTTCTTTAAAATTATTTATCGTCGCGTGCGCTGACCAGTTCTAAGAAATTCACACAAACTGCAAAACGTGAAATCGCCATATCAGCGTCTAAATAAATTTTACCTTAGCCATTGATGTTTTCCCTCTGATACAGTCACTCGCCCTAAATCGGGACACTTTTCAGTTCTATTTTTCATCGCAGGATTCAAAATACAAAACAATTAGTTCAAATTTTTATATTCTGAAGCTTATAGACTTTATTAAAGGATTGAATAATCCAATGATTTTATCTCTCTGAGCAGGTTACTGTTTCAAAAATCGTCTTAAAAAATTTGACTATTTCCCCTAAAACGGGACATCCCTCCCTAAATCGGGACATGGAATTTCGTCCACAAAAGTTACGGTTTATGACTAAATGGAATTTCTTTTTTGCAACTTGGTATATTTGCATGAAACCGTAAACATTTCTAATCCATCTGAGAAAGAAATCACCAATAAATTCGAAAAAGTTAGCTTGATCTGTCTCAAAACGCTGGGTCTTGTATTTGGCGATTGCATATTTCCAATCACTGCAGAATGCGCCGTTTTATGGCAGTGTCGTATGTTGTAAAGTGGTTAGTCCCGATTTAGGAAAAAATCATGTTGCACAACTTTTGCCTGTGTGGTTTTAATTCGGTAGTATTATTCGTAAATGGCGTATGCCTTGGCAGATAAAAGATTAGTAAAGCAATATCTGAAGACAAGTTTAGGAAGCTGACAAGTTTTTAAGTGCGCAAATGCTTACAGACGATAAATCATGTGATCACCGACTGCACAACCTCTATTTACTTTGCTTCAGAAAACGCATTACAATGCTAAAAAAACTTGATGCAAAATTTTTAAAGTTTTGAAGATGAAAGTCCAATGTTACAGCAACAAACAGTTGATTTGTAAATGTAAGCAATCAAAAAAATAAAGTAGAAGTCGTAACTGTCCCGATTTAGGGTTGTCCCGATTTAGGGCGAGTGACTGTAACAGTGATATGATGTTTTCGTTACGTAGGCCTAGTCGTTTTCAAAGCAAAATTAAAAGGTGAATCTCGTTAGATTTATAATAAAGAGAAAATTAACTGGTCTTGATGTGTATAGGCCTACCGGTACCATAATTATTTCATCTTGTGTGATGAGAAAAATGTACATTTTAACTCGTGACTTTGCCACTCTTAAAAAAATTTAACTTTTCGCATCCCACTGGATGAAATATTTATGATTAGGCCTACACATCGAGACCAGCTAATATCCTCTATTTCTCGTTTCTGATAACAAAGGTCGATCTACACTCATTTGCTATTTATTTTTGGCATGCTAAAATTAACATTTTTTTGTCAATTTTGTTATTTTTTTGCAGGTTAACAAGGCAGGGTTGTTTATCACATTACCATAGTTACTTCCCTCAATTTTTGATTCCATACAGCATAAAATGGTTCATTGACTTATATCTTGAATCAATTTACTTGATTCCGTAAAGTATTCTAACCTGATCCAGTAGAATAAAGTGTCACCCAATCCAGTTTTCCCCAGGATCAACAATTAACAGCTAGGGGTTGGCACAAATAAGTTGAAGATGGATCATGGATGTGACAGAGGATTTAGAATCCAGCTCTCCTGTTGAGGTGAAGATAGAACTAAACGAAGAAGGAACAAGTATTCCTTTTTGTCCTTCTGCCTGGAGACAATCAACTGATCATAGGCCCCAAAATGCTAACAATGACCACAAACAACAAGTCAACGTTTGTAAGTGGGAGTACAATGAACTGTATTCTGAAGTGGAAATAAAACAAAAACAAAGCATGGACATATCCAGTAATCAACTGTTTTCTGAAGTGGAAATAAAACAAGAACCATGCATGGACATATCCACTAATCAACTGTTTTCTGAAGTGGAAATAAAACAAGAACCATGCATGGACGTATCCACTAATCAACTGTTTTCTGAAGTGGAAATAAAACAAGAACCATGCATGGACATATCCACTAATCAACTGTTTTCTGAAGTGGAAATAAAACAAGAACCATGCATGGACATATCCACTAATCAACTGTTTTCTGAAGTGGAAATAAAACAAGAACCATGCATGGACGTATCCACTAATCAACTGTTTTCTGAAGTGGAAATAAAACAAGAACCATGCATGGACATATCCACTAATCAACTGTTTTCTGAAGTGGAAATAAAACAAGAACCATGCATGGACATATCCACTAATCAACTGTTTTCTGAAGTGGAAATAAAACAAGAACCATGCATGGACATATCCACTAATCAACTGTTTTCTGAAGTGGAAATAAAACAAGAACCATGCATGGACGTATCCACTAATCAACTGTTTTCTGAAGTGGAAATAAAACAAGAACCATGCATGGACATATCCACTAATCAACTGTTTTCTGAAGTGGAAATAAAACAAGAACCATGCATGGACGTATCCACTAATCAACTGTTTTCTGAAGTGGAAATAAAACAAGAACCATGCATGGACATATCCACTAATCAACTGTTTTCTGAAGTGGAAATAAAACAAGAACCATGCATGGACGTATCCACTAATCAACTGTTTTCTGAAGTGGAAATAAAACAAGAACCATGCATGGACATATCCACTAATCAACTGTTTTCTGAAGTGGAAATAAAACAAGAACCATGCATGGACATATCCACTAATCAACTGTTTTCTGAAGTGGAAATAAAACAAGAACCATGCATGGACATATCCACTAATCAACTGTTTTCTGAAGTGGAAATAAAACAAGAACCATGCATGAACATATCCACTAATCAACTGTTTTCTGAAGTGGAAATAAAACAAGAACCATCCATGGACATATCCACTTATCAACTGTATTCTGAAGTGAAAATAAAACAAGAACCGTGCATGGACATATCCACTAATGAACTGTATGGTGAAGTGGAAATAAAACAAGAGCCAAGCATGGGCATATCCAGTTGTAGCTCAACAATAGATCTTATGTTTCCTGATACTGACAACCAGACCTTCGATCAGAGTGGGTTTTGTGAGGTACTGTTCACTTTTTATAACTATTTTCTATGAGCACAAAAATAGAAATTTGCTGTCTTGACTGAAATTTCTAAATAACTTAATAAAATATATGTTATTAACATGACACTCATTCTCTGACAGCAGAAAGAATACCTCTATTTAAAGGAAAACATGTAAGTTAAGAGACTGTTTTTTAGAATATCATTTGAATGGACTAACAACATGCGTTAATGTTTCTATAGACAAGATAAAAAAAGATTGAAGAAAATAAAAAACAACCGAAAATCAGTAAGGATTGTAATGTAATAAGTTTTATTGCCAGTGTAGCCATAAAGGATCCTGAAGTTTCAGGGGTCTGGGTGGCCCATGGATCCTCTCCTGTTTGACTGTGACTATAGCCTAGTCAACATGGATCCGGAAGTTTCAGGGGTCTGGGTGGCCCATGGATTCTCTCCTCTTTGACTGTGACTATAGCCTAATCAACATGGATCTTGAAGTTTCAGGGGTCTGGGTGGCCCATGGATCCTTTCCTGTTTGACTGTGACTATAGCCTGGTCAACATGGATCCTGAAGTTTCAGGGGTCTGGGTGGCCCATGGATTCTCTCCTGTTTGACTGTGACTATAGCCTGGTCAACATGGATCCTGAAGTTTCAGGGTCTGGGTGGCCCATGGATCCTCTCTTCTTTGACTGTGACTATAGCCTGGTCAACATTGATCCTGAAGTTTCAGCGGTTTGGGCGGCCCATGGATCCTCTCCTGTTTGACTGTTACTATAGCCTAGTCAACATGGATCCTGAAGTTTCAGGGGTCTTTGGTGGCCCATGGATCCTCTCCTGTTTGACTGTGACTATTGTCTGGTCAACACGGATCCTGAAGTTTCAGGGGTCTGGGTGGCCCACGGATACTCTCTTCTTTGACTCTGACTCTAGCCTAGTCAACATGGATCCTGAAGTTTCAGGGATCTGGGTGGCCCATGGATCCTCTCCTGTTTCACTGTTACTTTAGCCTGGTCAACACGGATCCTGATGTTTCAGGGGTCTGGGTGGCCCATGGATCCTCTCCTGTTTGACTGTGACTATAGCCTAGTCAACATGGGCCCTGAAGTTTCAGGGGTCTGGGTGGCCCATGGATCCTCTCCTCTTTGACTGTGACTATAGCCTAATCAACATGGATCCTGAAGTTTCAGGGGTCTGGGTGGCCCATGGATCCTCTCCTGTTTGACTGTGACTATAGCCTAGTCAACATGGATCCTGAAGTTTCAGGGGTCTGGGTGGCCCATGGATCCTCTCCTGTTTGACTGTGACTATAGCCTAGTCAACATGGGCCCTGAAGTTTCAGGGGTCTGGGTGGCCCATGGATCCTCTCCTGTTTGACTGTGATTATAGCCTAGTGGGTCAACATGGATCCTGAAGTTTCAGGGGTCTGGGTGGCCCATGGATCCTCTCTTGTTCGACTGACTATGGCCTAGTCAACATGGATCCTGAAGTTTCAGGGGTCTGGGTGGCCCATGGATCCTCTCTTCTTTGACTGTGACTATAGCCTGGTCAACACGGTTGAACGTTGATTGTGCAACAAGGCACTACTTTTTGATGGCGTCTGTTTTATTGTTTTGACCGCACCATCCAACAGCAAGGAACACCGTTAAACATAACAAAATTGTACAACTTGTTGCAGTGTGTCCAGTGGCCCTAAAACATGTTTCTGTTTTCCAACAGCTTGCAACTTTTGTTGGGCCTTACTTTTGAGTTCAGAAGCTTTCCACTTAACATGTGACATTGATAGAATCACACGACTATTTAGTTCAAGAGGTAGAATTTCTAGAGCTTCTGTAATAATCTTATTGCCTTCATTGTTAGAAAAATAAGCTCTGAATCTGTTTTAACAGAAGAACCTTCTAAACAGCATTTTTTTCTATGGTTTCAATTTAAATATTTTTATACGTCCGACTTAAAAAAAGTCGGTCGTATTATAGTATCACCAGCGCCGTCTGTCCCGGATTCCCTTCCGCTCCATAACTTGAAGAGTTTTGATCTAATCTTTACAATTCTTTCACAGCATATACACACTGTACCTTGTGAAGTGTGTCATGGACCATTTTTGGCATTGTCGATTGCATAATGTGCATTCTACATTGAATTATGTAGTATTCTGTCTTAGTCTATATCTTCATTCCCTTTCGCTCCATAACTTCTAAAGTTCTGATCCGATCTTTACAATTCTTTCAGAGTATATACCTTATAGGCAGACGGTGTGTCGTGTACCATTTCTGACTTCACCCATTGCATGATATGGCAGCCATATATGATTATGTAATATTCCCTTCCGCTCGATAACATCTAAAGTTTTGATCTGATCTTGACGATTTTTTCAGAGTATATACCTTATGGGCAGACGATGTTTCACGTACCATTTCTGACATCACTGTTGCATAATATGGCAGCCCTATCAGATTATGTAATATTCCCTTTGGACTCCAGAACTTCTTTCGTTTTGATATAATCTCTCCAATTCTTTTAGAGTATATATACCTGATAGGTAGATGATGTGTCGCATACCAAATTTGATTTGGGTCCACATATGTTTTGTCTGTTTTCAAGGTTTTTTTTTTATCAGAAATGTGTACCTGATGTTTAATATATATATATATCAATGCTTTTTTTAGTACACTTGGTCCAGAGTAATACTGGAAGCCAATTAATTTATGCATTCTGAGACTGTTTTCTTGGATAGTTTAATGTGCGCTATAATAATAAAAAAGACCATTTTCATAGCTTTATTACCCATCTGGTATTTGTGGCTGTTTAAATAGAGATAAGGGGACAATGACATCTACTGTGGACACACAAGGTTTTGTATATTTACACACCATCTTATCAGTGGTCAGCCTGAAGATTGTTTGCTTTGTAATAAAACTATTACAGTCAAGTCCAATAGAACAGTGTCCAAGTCAAAACTGTTAAAATTCAAGAATTGTAAGCTATTGCATTTATGGCTCCTTCCCAATTATGGAACATAACAGCAATGTCAAAACAGCCACAATATTTCAGTTTTTGCAATTAAAATGTGATTGAATTTATCTGAACAGATAACATATGTGTACTATAAACGTACTGGTATTCAGAAAAGAACAACTTCTAATGTGAACAAGAAATTCGAATGGATGAAATTAAAACAAATGTTATATTAAATGTAAAGTTGTTAATCGTAGCGGGTCGATTTTGCCACGGCGAGCGTATGTTGAGTTTACTAAAACTCTTGTTCCTCTCTTTTTATTATTAAACAGCTTGAACAGAATTTTTCGGGCGTTGACATAAACCCTGTAAAACGTTATAAAACATATCTTGTGTCCTGTTGTGAAACAATAGTTTCAGTAGTGTGGTCAGGGCTAGTCAGTGTTTAATTAATTTCAATGTTAATTTGTGCCGTAAAGCGTTGATACCACCCCAACTTAAAAATGGTTTGAATTTCACCTCGCCCAAAATACCGGACAAATACTTGTACAACATTGTAACATACTAAAATATGTCAGTTCAAAAGTACATGTAGTTTATTGCACTTTGCAATTGTTGAATTTATCCTGAAATCTGACCGTATGTATAGTCAGGATTATTATTTTTTTTAATTCAAAACACACAAATACAGAGGAAATTTAATATGGTTTTCCAAAAAGTTGAATTTTTAGTCGTTCCTTTATATATCTTAAGATAGAGGGAAAATCCCAAAGAAACATCAATATTATAAAATGTTTTTTAACACAATTAGCAACTTGTCTCCATGGTTATTTTAGACATTAAGATTTTCCCTGTGATTTATACTGTAAAATGTGTACACCAGTATGTAGCTCCTTACAATTCTTTTTTACAGACAATAAGTCTTAAAAGGCAAATTTCGATGGATGACAAGGTGCCTGGCATGAAAACCACATTAGAAAGTCCTGAGGTCACAAAATGTATAGGTAAGTAAAGTGAAGTCATTGTAATAGTTTGGTAGGGAGAAGGAATCCAATTCCTTATAAAATCAGATAGGCAATTTCAGATTCAATGGGAAACTTAACATTCTTGAAACAAGGACCATCACACAAATTTGACATCGCTGGATTAAATAATTACATCGTACTCAAGACAAATAGTCTTTGAGTGCGGTGTAATTATTTAATTCAACAATGTCAAATTTGTGAAACTTATATGGCGGCTGGGTCAGGTTTAGTCATGGGGGAAATCGTACTCCCTTCCTAGAGTATCTGGCAACTCTTTCGCTCAGGATGACCAAATTTTATTTGTTCAGTGTAGGAATCAAACCTGGAACCCATCGATGGAAGGCTTGTGTTGGACTGAAAGACTATCACTCTCCTGACTGAGCTACCCACACATTGAAGACCAGCTGCCTATATCCGTGCCTTCATGGGCTTTGTTTCCTTTGGTTTATCATAAAATTGTCCCTAAGCGAAGCCTGCAATAATAAATATGAAAAATTCATTGTACTTTCTATTTGATCAGTACTCTATGGTCATTTTTAACACCCCATTACTTCTTGAATGATTTCAAGTGTATTATCTTAGTTTGATTGATTGATTGGTTGTTTGGTGGTTTACGCCGGGCTCAAGATTATTTTACGTATATGGCGGCGTTGCCAGTTTTATTGTGGGAGGAAACTGGGCTCTATTCCCAGAGGAAATCCACGACCTTCCGATGGTAACTGGCAACCATCCCAAATAGGTCGTTCGAGTGAAAACCCAGCCAGAAAATGTTCCAATTTTGTTTTGGACTGAGTGGGATTCAAACCGGCGACCCATTGGTGGAATCTTAGTTTGAGAATAAAATATCAGCTGTAAATTTTGTTATCAATATGTGAACGTTTTTTGCTTTTGCTGTTTGTATTCTATTGAAAGAAGTGTTATTATAACTTTTTCTGTATATTCCAGGTACAAAACTCACAACTTGTGCACATTGTCCCGAAATTAAGTTTGTATCTGAAACACACAACATTGATAAACATGGCTTTCAGGTGCCAAGTGATTTGGAGAACACAAACAAGAACCAGATTTCACTGGTTGAATTGAACGTTGACAGTTCAAGAAAAGAGGGCCCTGATGGTAATTCTGCCTCTACAATGAATCCAGTCTTACATGTAGCTAGTGCACTCGGAATTCATTCTGAAAAGAAACCTTTTCAGTGTACAGTGTGTGACTATAGCTGTAGTAGCAAGAGCAATCTTACTGGGCATTTAAGAACTCATACCGGTGAGAAACCTTTCCAGTGCACAATATGTGACTATAAGTCCACCCAGAAGAGTAACCTTATCAAACATTTAAAAACTCATTCAGGTGAGAAACCTTTCCAGTGCACAATATGTGACTATAAGTCCACCCATAAGAGTTACCTTATCAACCATTTAAGAACTCATGCCGGTGAGAAACCTTTCCATTGTACTTTGTGTGACTATATTTGTAGTAAGAAGAACATTCTTACTGTGCATTTAAGAACTCATACCGGTGAGAAACCTTTCCAGTGCACAATATGTGACTATAAGTGTATTAGAAAAAGAGGCCTTACTGAACATTTAAGAACTCATACTGGTGAGAAACCTTTTCAGTGTACAATGTGTGACTATAAATCTATCCGGAAGAGCGGCCTCATCAACCATTTTAGAACTCATAATGGTGAGAAACCTTTTCAGTGTACAATGTGTGACTATAAATGTATTAGAAAAAGAGGCCTTACTGACCATTTAAGAACTCATACTGGTGAGAAACCTTTTCAGTGTACAATGTGTGACTATAAATCTATCCGGAAGAGCGGCCTCATCAACCATTTTAGAACTCATACTGGTGAGAAACCTTTTCAGCGTACAATGTGTGACTATAAATCTATCCGGAAGAGCGGCCTCATCAGCCATTTAAAATCTCATACTGGCTACTCACATAGAAAGTCACACTGATGAAATACTGACGAAATGTAGTTAGAAGCATGGACTCCTGTTTAGAACTCATTAAGTTGTTTTGAAGAGATCAGCAGTTCTCATACTCCTTGAAGATTTTACGAAAAGTAATTTAGGCGCAAAAACAGTAAATATTGGAATTTGGAACCTGACCCAATATGGTGGCCGATTGGCTAGTCCAATCAAAAAACGGATTGCATTTCTTGATTAATAAATTTTATTGTTTATCTAAATTTGCAATCGAGTTTACTCTATGTAACCTTTTTTAATAGGTTTTTCTCCGAACTATTGTACGTATATTTTTGTCTTATGCTTTCCTTTTTTGTTTATATCAATAGATTTACCGCTTACCAGCGAGTTCGAATACAAGTGTTGAGTCTGTTTGTTTTAACCCCCCCTACACGTAACATTATTATTAGCTATTGTTTGTAAATATATATTATTAGCTAAGTTAGCATTTTGACACATTTTAAAAATTCAAAATGACGTCATGGTCACGTGAATTTGATCTGAATTGTACAACTTGAAGATTGAAAAAGTTCAAAGATTTAAATCAAATAGTTTTCGAGTTATTGGCTTTTGAAATTTTAAGTGATGGCGTCCAAATTTTGACCAATAGCGAGCTTCTAGAGTTTTCAATGGAGGTACTTGAAATTTGCAAGCACGATGCGCTAGAGTAAGTCCTATCAATGTACTAAATTTGAAGTAAATCCATAATGCAGTTTTGGAGACGAAGACCTTTGAAGACTTAGTGAGGTGTCAAGATGGGCGCCAAAGTGGCGCTAGAAGAAAGTCAAAAATACTCTGACGTCTAATTGATAAAAAATAAGTCGACAAATCCAAAGTTTCATAATTTTGTAATCTGCCGTTTTCGAAGAAAAGAAATCGACGCAAGAAAAAAAGAATAGGTAATAATAAACACTACAAAACAATAGATTCAAAGTTTACACTTGGATAATCTTTTTATCACACTACACAAAAAACTCAAATGGAAAAAGTATGTTTGATGTTGCTCTATTTCAAGAATGGCTGTATAAAGAAAGACTGGATAGTGCATTGTAACGTTAGAAATGACGGCAACAGCAACAACTTCCGGAGATATGTCTGCTGGTTTACACAGTGTGTCAATTTCTCTTAAACAGATAAATTGACGCACTGTGTAAACCACCTACCGCCTTATGTAAACAGAGAAATTGTCGCACACTGTAAACTTTCTATCCTATTATGTAAACAGAGAAATTGTCGCACACTGTGTAAACCACCTGCCGCATTATGTAAACAGAGAAATTGTCGCACACTGTGTAAACCACCTACAACATTATGTAAACAGAGAAATTGACGCTCTGTAAACCACCTGCCGCGTTATGTAAACAGAGAAATTGGCGCACACTGTGTGAACCACCTGCCGCAGTATGTAAAGAGAGAAATTATCGCACACTGTGTAAATCACCTGCAGCATTATGTAAACAGAGGAATCGACACACTGTGTAAACCACCCATATAATTATGTAAACAGAGAAATTGTCGCACACTGTGTAAACCACCTACAGCATTTTGTAAACAGAGGAATTGGCACACTGTGTAAACCACCTGCCGCATTATGTAAAAATAGAAATTGACGCACTGTGTAAACCACCTACCGCATTATGTACACAGAGAAATTGACACACTGTGTAAACCACCTGCCGCATTATGTAAACAGAGAAATTGTCGCACACTGTGTAAACCACCTACAGCACTATGTAAACAGATAAATTGACACACTGTGTAAACCACCTGCCGCATTATGTAAACAGAGAAATTGACGCACTGTGTAAACCACCTGCAGCATTATGTAAACAGATAAATTGACGCACTGTGTAAACCACCTACCGCATTATGTAAATAGAGAAATTGACACACTGTGTAAACCACCTGCCGCATTATGTAAACAGATAAATTGACGCACTGTGTAAACCACCTACCCCATTATGTAAATAGAGAAATTGACACACTGTGTAAACCACCTACCGCATTAGGTAAACAGAGAAATTGACACACTGTGTAAACCACCTGCCGCATTATGTAAACAGAGAAATTGACGCACTGTGTAAACCACCTGCCGCATTATGTAAACAGAGAAATTGACGCACTGTGTAACCCACCTGCCGCAGTATGTAAATAGAGAAATTGACACACTGTGTAAACCACCTACAGCATTATGTAAACAGAGGAATTGGCACACTGTGTAAACCACCTGCAGCATTATGTAAACAGATAAATTAACGCACTGTGTAAACCACCTACCGCATTATGTAAATAGAGAAATTGACACACTGTGTAAACCACCTGCCGCATTATGTAAACAGAGGAATTGGCACACTGTGTAAACCACGTGCCGCATTATGTAAACAGAGAAATTGTCGCACACTGTGTAAACCACCTGCCGCATTATGTAAACAGAGGAATTGCCGCACACTGTGTAAACCACCTGCAGCATTATGTAAACAGAGAAATTGACACACCGTGTAAACCACCTGCCGCAATATGTAAACAGAGAAATTGACGCACTGTGTAAACCACCTGCCGCATTATGTAAAATTCTGAATTGCCAGAGGTGAGAGTTTATCTTTATTGGCCTTTCACAAAAGAGATATTTATAATATTTAAACTTCAAATTAAAATTCTGCTTTATATTATTTTGTAACTATTTCTATATAAATCCTTACTTTTGATGTAAAACGCTTTTATATTTGACTTTCTTTTGCATTGTGACGACATAGGTTTAGCCGGGGCAGACACGTGTTTTTTATTTGATGTTTGTTCGATACAAGTTTTTGAAAATGATTAAAATGTGTTCTAGCCTTACCTTAATCAAAATTTGCTTTTTTAATTTAAAAAAAAGGTGGGGGGGGGGGGGGGGCTTGGAGTTGAAAGACACAAAATGAAAAAATGTCAAGCACCCTGACATTTTGTCAGGCAGTTGAAAAATAATTATTTCCAGGCCTGTGCTTGTATCTCTACTTAAACTGAATTCCGCTACTGATCGGTATCTCTTTTTAGCTATATTATACCTGTTTAAAGTTATTATAGCTGTTTTCAGCTCCTTTCCCGGCCTGTCCATGCGGGACATTAAAAGCCATGGAAATATTATTTGATTGATTGATTGATTGTTTGGTGTTTTACGCCGCGCTCAAGATTATTTCACTTATATGGCGGCGTTGCCAGTTTTATTGTGGGAGGAAACCGGGCTCTATGCCCGGAGGAAACCCACGACCTTCCGTTGGTAACTGGCAACCACCCCACATAAGTCGTTCGAGTGAAAACCCAGTCAGAAAATTTTCCAATTTTTTTGGACTGAGTGGGATTCGAGCCCGCGACCCATTGGCGGAAGGCTGTTGGGATTGAGCGTCCAACGCTCTACCTACTGAGCAACGGAGGCCCCCAATATTATTTGAACTGCTCGGTATACTGATAATTTCTACCGTGCGTTTTTCTGGTCTGAAATAACAACTAACTCTAAGTTCTTCCAGACTTTGCAGACATTTTGATTGACCCTTGAACATCAGTAATAAAAATCCATGGCATTTGGGTTTAAAAACATACGATTAATTAGTAAATTTAGATTTTAAAGGCAATTTAGGTGGAAGATCCAACTCACCAAAGGCATAGAAACTCATACTGATGGAACTCAAATCAAGTCAGAAGCTTGGACTCCTGTTAAGAACTCAAAGTGGTGAAAGAAATGCTTCACTGGACGATGTTTGACGATAACTGTATTCAGATTCGGTAACTATTTTCACATATGACAATTCATACTGGCGAGAAATCTTGTTGCAAAGGCAATCGCCATCCTACGGAAGCCGGTTAGCGCCATGGCCAAATAATTTTTTTAAGAAACTATCGTAATTGCAAGTTATCCATCTCGTAATTTACGAGTTAACGTCTCGTAATTACGAGCTAACGTCACGTAAGTACACAAAAGTTTACTCCCCGTGGTTGAATGTAAGCTACAGACAGATTCAAAATGAGTGTTATTCGATTTATACTTATGAACACTAAAACACACGAGCACAGGGAAAATCTTCTTTTCTAAACTAAGCAGACAAGTTTCTAATTGTGTTAAAAAGAGGTATATCATTTAGACCTTTATACCCCATAAATTGTTGTAAAAAAAACCTATGATATTTCACTAGGTTGACGACCGACAGGAGCTTAGCCGTAGTCCGTAGAATTTTGGCAAGAACATCGGTGGACTGAGATTGGACCCAATTAAATTTTGCTTCCTCCACCCCCCCCCCCCCCCCCACCAGGCACAGACAAAACTAAGTACCAAACAACAAACAAAACAACCATAAACTCCATTTCACAACCAGCAGACAACAAGGTTGTAAACTCCATCTCATAACCTACTTCTAGCAAACAACAAGGTTATAAACTCCATCTCATAACCTACTTCTAGCAAACAACAAGGTTATGAACTCCATCTCATATCCTACAACCAACAAACAACAAGTTTATAAACTCTATCTCATAACCTACTTCTAGCAAACAACAAGGTTATGAACTCCATCTCATATCCTACAACCAGCAAACAACAAGGCTATAGACTCCATCTCATAACCTACTTCTAGCAAACAACAAGGTTATAAACTCCATCTCATAACCTACAACCAGCAAACAAGGCTATAAACTCCATCTCATAACCTACTTCTAGCAAACAACAAGGTTATAAACTCCATCTCATAACCTACAACCAGCAAACAACAAGGCTATAAACTCCATCTCATAACCTACATCTAGCAAACAACAAGGTTATAAACTCCATCTCATAACCTACTTCTAGCAAACAACAAGGTTATAAACTCCATCTCATAACCTACAACCAGCAAACAACAAGGCTATAAACTCCATCTCATAACCTACTTCTAGCAAACAACAAGGTTATAAACTCCATCTTACAAACTACAACCGGCAAACAACAAGGTTATAAACTCCATCTCATTACCTACTTCTAGCAAACAACAAGGTTATAAACTCCATCTCATAACCTACAACCAGCAAACAACAAGGCTATAAACTCCATCTCATAACCTACTTCTAGCAAACAACATGCTTATGAACTCCATCTCATAACCTACAACCAGCAAACAACAAGGCTATAAACTCCATCTCATAACCTACTTCTTGCAAACAACAAGGTTATAAACTCCATCTCATAACCTACAACCAGCAAACAACAAGGCTATAAACTCCATCTCATAACCTACTTCTAGCAAACAACATGCTTATGAACTCCATCTCATAACCTACTTCTAGCAAACAACAAGGTTATAAACTCCATCTCATAACCTACAACCAGCAAACAACAAGGCTATAAACTCCATCTCATAACCTACTTCTAGCAAACAACAAGGTTATAAAATCCATCTTACAAACTACAACCAGCAAACAACAAGGTTATGAACTCCATCTCATATCCTACAACCAACAAACAACAAGGCTATAAACTCCATCTCATAACCTACTTCTAGCAAACAACAAGGTTATGAACTCCATATTACAACCTACAACCAGCAAAGAACAAGGTTATAAACTCCATCTCATTACCTACCTCTAACAAACAACAAGGTTATAAACTCCATCATTCGTGTTATATTACATGGAATAAATGAACAATATATACTCTCCCAAAAAAGAAACACAACATCCAATTTTTGTTCTTCAAAATATGAATTTTCAACATCATTTTTAATACAGAAATAAGCATCACATTACACTGAAATTTGGCAGACTGGTGGTTCAGACTTTAACGTTTATTCACATGTAAAAAAATGATCACATTAAAGTTCATAGCCCTCAGATGACGTCACTGCAACGTCAATATCTGTTCTTCCCACCTTTAACCTGTAACACAGCACGGACCCGTCTCGGCATAGACACAATCAATCGACGAATACGGTTTTGCGGAATTCTCCTCTCTTCTTGCTCAAGACCCTGCTGCAGTTTTTGCAGGGTTTACGGCGCTGGATGACGACTGCGCACGCGTCAATCCAAATCATCCCACAAATGTCCTAATGGGTTCAAATCTGGTGATTTGGACAGCCAGGGGAGCACGTTCTGGTTGGCTAGAAATTCAACAGTAGCACGAGCTGTGTGCGGCCGAGCGTTGTCGTACTGAAAAATTTCTCTACGGAGGTCCATTACGGGCAGCATATGTGGTGTCAAAACTTCATCTGTGTATCAAACGGCGTTAAGGTTGCCTGGAATGTGCACCAGTTGAGTTTTTCTGGCACAGGATATGGCACTCCACACCATCACACTTCCTCTGCCGAAATTGTCGAACTCAAGGACGCAGTTCCTTGCGAACCTCTCATTCCGGCGTCTGTAAACTCGTATACGACCATCTCTTCTCTGCAGCTGGAATCTTGATTCATCGCTGAACCAGACTCGCCTCCAGTTTCGCAGAATCCAGTCCCTTAATCTGTTGCACCATCGGACCCTTGCAAATCGATGCTGGCGTGTAAGTACTACGCCAAAGTAAGGACGTCTGGCGCGTAAGCCGTTTTGACGGTTTCAGACTGTCTGTGCCGATATTCGACGGAGACCTGGGATATTTGATGCTGTTTCTGTTGCTGTTTTGGTCCGGTTTCGCAGGTGAAGTAACCGGATGTAGCGATCTTGGGCTGCTGATGTGATCCTAGGTCGGCCAGAACGTTGACGATCAGACAGCTGTTGAACCGGATTGCTGGTGCCTTTGCAACAGTCTGGAAATCGTGCTCCGGTGAACATTATAAAGTCTAGCGACTGCATTCTGTGATTCGCCGGTCAGGAGACGACCAATGACGACGTTCCAGGTAGCTGCGTCTAGTCTTGGCATATTGTAGCAACTTCGTGAAACAATTTAACAACTGAATTCAATTGAACGGTTGTGTGTCTTTTATACCCATTAAACCCGCATAAAGATAAGACATGACTCGCACGTGCAACTGCCCTACGTTTTTCCCTACGCCTTCCTCGTGTAGCGTTACACAAAAGCTGACCCGAAAGTTACGTGTGATCAACAGCCACTATCAGGGGTTTAAATTCAATTATCGTACATTTTAATACATTATAACATGTTCCTGTTGTCATCTGTCATCACGCACATTTTTGGAAAAATTCATGTTTGAAAAAAAAATTGGATGTTGCGTTTATTTTTTGGAAGAGTATATTAGCTTTCACACATATGAACCAGAAAAGGATATCAGGGGCCTACGTTCTAGCAGCTCAGTTGGTAAAGTGGTGGGACGATAGCCCTATGATTCTAAGCCAAGAATTGATGATTTGTCTCCACGAAACTCTCTTTAAACGTAACACGAGTAAAACAGTCTTGTGTGTATAATAAAACTAGATTTAATTGATTAAAAGCACTACTTCCATTTTAAATTGAAATATCGGGAACTATATATAATTGTAGGATAATACCTGCTAATTCTGTATTTGTCTCATGTTACACAGACCATATAATAATTTAAATTCATTAAAGCATTTGGTGTTTTTAATACGAGAGAGATGGGCAAATTCTTGCTAGATGAATATCATCCATGTTCAGAAGACCAATTGATACGTTTAATACGAAAGAAGGAATGATAAATCACTTCTATAAATTTCTTGACCTTTTCTTTGGAAGCTGATCATACACGGACATGCTAACGATTGTCCAAATGCATGCCTGGTGGCAAGTACCCCTAAACACGTATTGTCTCGTGTGATTATAGCAAACTCGAGTTTTCCATGGATACAAACAACCAGTTGACACATACGCTCAAATGACGCTATCAATGATATGTTGGCTATATGGGGTTTACAAAAGTGTATTGATGCCTTTTTTTAGTGATAAGAATCTCCAAAAATGGGGTATAGCCCCCACAAGTGACGAACAGCCCCACATGTGATGCTGAGTCCTAGGGTCCATCCAAGGGTAAGTTGATAGATACCAGTGAGCTTTTTCAGTTGATAACACTTACAAAAGTGTATTGATAGCCTTTTTAGTGATAACAATCTAAAAAAATGAGTTATACCGGTACCCACCACAAGTGCCGAACAGCCCTTGTTGAGTCCTAGGGTATATCTAAGGGTAAGATAGTTTTGGGCTGCATGGGTACTGTTGGCCAGTATTGGATGACTGGTCAATACTAATATTAATGCTAATAACCAGCTATCCTGTACGAGTTTAGGGGCAGGGTACGAGACTTAATACACACGAGCCCAGTAGGCATCAGTACACAATTAATTTTCCATTTGCCGTAATGTTAACGTTTGGCTCTGTCACTCGGTTAGAAACATTTGCCCAGCTAAAAGCCCTGGTGGAAACTCGGAGCCACCCTAGACAAGTCTGCAGTTAAAATCTTGACAGACCAATATAGGGAGAAATCTCAAGATTTTCACTTCCGAAGGGGACAGGGGTGTAGACGACACAAGTCACATTGTTGTCAGGGGCCCAATCACCCCCACGTCAGACAGCTCAATCCGCCACTTTTATTCAATCTTCACCTTTCATATATTTTTTAGGCAAACTACTACTTCATTGAGTCGCATTAATCCTAAAAAAAGTAGTCCTGGATTATTGGAAGACCCACTAAACAATGCCCAAAGATATCGACCGAAATCTAGGAACTTTATTCGGGCTAATCCTAATTGTGTACTTGCTCCTAATCCTAATTGTGTACTTGCTCCTAATCCTAATTGTGTACTTGCTCCAGTAGGACCAAAGGAAGTAGATTGACAAATGTGGTCACTTCGTCCAATCAGCATTGCCGGCTTGTTCTTCTGGCCCCCTATCGGAAGGGTGTTCCGACTGTACACGATTCAACTGTAAAGCGCCCCCTACAGAAAGGATAATCGAATCGTGTCCGTGTCAGAGGGTACTTTAGTTACCATTGTAAATATTTCCAAGTTATGATTGTTACACTTTTTGTTGTTTGTACTCTGCTTTGTTCAAGTGCCAAGTACAATAAAATTGAATTAAATTGAAATTGTTCAAATTCAAAGAGAGTAGATTGACGAAGTGACGAAGTGACCACTCTTGTACGTCAATCTACTCTCTTTGCCAGTACTTGGGTACCGTACACAAAGATGGGAACGTCATCACGATTGGTACGGTGTTAGTTACGTCTTTTAAATGAATTATTTAGAAGGACTTTGGCTTTCAGATTTAAACCAAGTTTCAAATATCTATTAATCCCATCTGCCTTTTTAGATTTTACCTTCAACACACATTTAAAGGCACACTTGCCGCGAAAATCAGGAATATTGTTTACATTAAAAAAGAAAGACCGTATTCTGTATTTTTCCCAGACAATATAAGTTAGGAACTTTCTATTTTTACCAAAATTTAAAAGTTTGGACGTCACTTTGTATTTTTAATTTGAATTTGAAAATTTGAATTGTTACGTACCCGGAACGTAAACAAACCGATCTGCCCCCTATTGGCGATTTTATGTTTCAGTCCAGTGAGTAAACTAACGGCACAGTGTAATTTTACGTAGGCCTATTTATCTGAAAAATACAGACTGACGATCGGTTAACAGCGACTGGAAAAGCCTGTTTGAGTGTAAACCACAGATACAAAGGCCTGAAGGGAGGGTAAACCAACACGAAAGTTGACCGACACTGATCGTTGTTGTTGTAATCAGGCTTCGATTCTTCGTTTGTTTTTCACCCCATTTTTACAGTCTAAAGCTAACTAGACATGTTTTATGTGTCCTATGTTTAAGTTTAGTGGTATTAGTCGTAGTAAGCTCATGTAAATTGGTTTTCTTAGCAAATTTAAACAGGCTACGGCGGCAAGTGTGCCTTTAAAGCATTTCTCTTTTCATTTTACTGATTAATTTGTTCGAATTTCATTTTAAATCTACCAAAGACCTCTTAATAAGAAAACACTATAACATTGGCCTCACAGATTTCAAACTCTCAGAGTCGTACAATGACAACGTGTCACATGGTCCGCAGTATGTCAGAGAATTTCCTCAATAGCTGGACAATTTGATGACAACGTAACTCTCGCATCACATGATTGCGGGGTTTTGAAAAGTCTGTTGACAGAGAATAGTTATCCCATCCTTTTAATGGTGGTTTAATGTGTGGATATTCCTGAATGGCAAGTAGGCAGTAATTTCCCTGATGATGATTGCAACTTGCTTTCGAAACACTAACTTCATCACGTATGAAAATTTAAATATACATATTCTAATGGGCTTGATTTAAGCTCTGTGTGTATAAGAGAATCTAACAAGCGAGCCGTTCCCAGCAGGGCCGGGTAGCTCAGTTGGTAGAGCGGTGGGACGGTAACCCTAAGTCGTGAGTTCGATTCTCACCCTGGCCCGGATTATTTTCCGGGTCAATCAGTGTCGGTTAATTTACTAATTAAGTACCGGTAGGCCTATAAGTATCACAGGAAAGAGACACATGCGGCTAGTACGGTGTAGGACCCCATCAGGCGATTGGATTTGGTGGTGAGACGCATGTGGCCTAACGATGCTGAAAAATGGGCCCCATCTTATGCCTAATGTATTAATCTATCCTTATACCTCTGTTGTGATCCCTCACCCTAGTCTCAATAATTAGTTGACTGCCTCAGTATAGACGGGTCATTGGGGGACAAAGCCAATGGACATTGTTGTCGCGAGTACACACTTCCTGTGATCCAAGAATAGATTATTATTCTTTTTTCCTGCTAGCCCTTTGAGGCACCATTGTGAGTATTTTCTAGGGGTCTTTACCTAATTTTGAAACATTTAGGACAGAGTATAAAACTGGTTCGTCACTTTCAATGTTTTTGATTATTGTCTGGACACTCGGCAATTTCTCTATCTCAATCGATTTTTAACTTTTTCAACAAAACAAACTATCTTTTACTAAGCTGCTTAGCCGTGAAACGTACAACTTCCATACCCTATGCCTATGGAGGGCCCAACAAAAGTGTCCTCGTGATAATGTAATGGACCAAAATACTCTTAACTTTCAAGCTCCATCAGTTTTATAATTGAAGCATTGGAGGACCCCTGATATGTACCGAAACTGCCTCTCTTCTTTGTGTTACACAACATGTGCTTTACCGGGCTAAATAACATATATAAAAAATATCTTTCTAGATGATTTCAGCGTTTGATTCATTTACTACAATTTTTATTTTATTTTTCCGTCTGTAGTGAAAGTATTTTGATATATACTTTCGACGCCATTTATATTCAGCCCAAAAATACGATGATTTAACGTATAAAAAGCGCAGACTGTCCGAGGTGTGACAAGGCTGCTTCTTTGTTTATACAAAAACACAATAGACGTCTTTTCCAGGGAAACATTTTTTACACATCCCCGGACAAGTGCAGTTGTCAACTAGTCCTCTGTCATATTCATATACTTGTATTCAAGATTTTTTTGTCTTCCGACAATTACGAAAAGTATCGTCTTTACCTTGCTGTTTTTTTTCTTCGAAAATTCAGACAAAATATCCAATTGATCTGTTGCTTGGAATAGTCATGATAACTGCAAAATCCTACTTTTTGTAAACAGTATCTTTTTGGTAGCATGACATTATTCGCCCTTTTTACTCACAAGCAGTGCCCTTACTGTTGCTGAACCCCCCCCCCCCACCCCCCACCCCCCTGAAAATATGAGCTGGATCCGCCCCTGGGTTATATCTGTATATTGTGTTATAACCTTGTGGTATATTGTCCAAGCCATAAGTTTTTAAATGAAAAAATAAGTAAACTATTTTAAACTTTTATGTCTATATAAATACACAATTGCCTCGTGTGACTGTGGTACTTTTTATTTATTTAATGGTGTAACCTCTATAGAAGATATCTTCTACACCCAATTAGGCATTGGAAGATTCCTGATATGTTCCGAAACTGTGTCTGTCTATAACATGTGGTTTACTAGGCTAAATTATATATATATATATATATATCGGTATATATCTTTCTAAAAGATATTAACATTTAATAAATTTATAATGATTTATATTCCTTTTTTTCGTCTGTAGTAAAATATTATGATATGTACTTTCGACGCCTTTTGTATTCAGCCCAAAATTGAGGCAATTTACCGTATAAAAAGCGCAGTCTTCAGAGGCGTGTCAAAGCCGACCGGTAGCCACCAAAACTAACCGAAGGGTGTCCTGACTATCTTCTATAGAGGTTATGCCCCCTTACACCATTACAGAGTAACTCAACGTCATGACAAACAAATAAAAGCGTATTCAATTCTTATTAAATTTGCCCACAATGATTTTAATTTTCAGTCGATCTAGACTCATTTTCTATTTATTTTTGGCATGCTAAGATTAACATTTTTTGTCAATTGTCTTATTTTTGCAGGTTAACAAGGCAGGGTTGTTTATCACATTACCATAGTTACTTCCCTCAGTTTTTGATTTCATACAGCATAAAATGGTTCATTGACTTATATCTTGAACCAATTTACTTTATTTCTTAAAGTATTCTATTCCGATCCAGTAGAATACAGTGTCACCCAATCCAGTTTTCCCCAGGATCAACAATTAACAGCTAGAAGTTGACACAAATAAGTTAAAGATGGATGTGACAGAGGATTTCCAATCCAGCTCTCCTGTTGAGGTGAAGATAGAACTAAACGAAGAAGGAACAAGTATTCCTTTTTGTCCTTCTGCCTGGAGACAATCAACTGATCATAGGCCCCAAAATGCTAACAATGACCACAAACAACAAGTCAACGTTTGTAAGTGGGAGTACAATGAACTGTATCCTGAAGTGGAAATAAAACAAGAACCAAGCATGGACATATCCACTAATCAACTATATTCTGAAGTGAAAATAAAACAAGAACCATGCATGGACATATCCACTAATCAACTGTATTCTGAAGTGAAAATAAAACAAGAACCATGCATGGACATATCCAGTAATCAACTGTATTCTGAAGTGGAAATAAAACAAGAACCGTGCATGGACATATCCACTAATCAACTGTATTCTGAAGTGAAAATAAAACAAGAACCAAGCATGGACATATCCAGTAATGAACTGTATGGTGAAGTGGAAATAAAACAAGAGCCAAGCATGGACATATCCAGTTGTAGCTCAACAATAGATCCTACATTTCTTGATGATACTGACAACCAGACCTTCAATCAGAGTGGGCTGTGTGAGGTACGGTACTGTTCACTTTTTATAACTATTTTCTATGAGCACAAAAATAGACATTTGCTGTCTTGACTGAAATTTCTAAATAACTTAATTAAATATGTTATTAACATGACACTCTTTCTCTGACAGCAGAAATAATACCTCTATTTAAAGGGTAACATGTAAATTAAGAGACTGTTTTTTAGAATATCATTTGAATGGACTAACCACATGCGTTAACGTTTCTATAGACAAGATTAAAAAAAATTGAAAAGAAAATGAAAAACAACGGAAAATCAGTAAGGATTGAAATGTAATAAGTTTTATTGCCAGTAAAGCCATAAAGGATCCTGAAGTTTCAGGGGTCTGGGTGGCCCATGGATCCTCTCCTGTTTCACTGTGACTATAGCCTAGTCAACATGGATCCTGAAGTTTCAGGGGTCTGGGTGGCCCATGGATCCTCTCCTCTTTGACTGTGACTATAGCCTAATCAACATGGATCCTGAAGTTTCAGGGGTCTGGGTGGCCCATGGATCTTCTCCTCTTTGACTGTGACTATAGCCTAGTCAACATGGGCCCTGAAGTTTCAGGGGTCTGGGTGGCCCATGTATCCTCTCCTGTTTGACTGTGACTATAGCCTAGTCAACATGGATCCTGGAGTTTCAGAGGTCTGGGTGGCCCATGGATCCTCTCTCTGACTGTGACTATAGCCTGGTCAACATGGATCCTGGAGTTTCAGGGGTATGGGTGACCCATGGATAATCTCCTGTTTCACTGTGACTATAGCCTGGTCAACATGAATCCTGAAGTTTCAGGGGTCTGGGTGGCCCATGGATCCTCTCTTCTTTGACTGTGACTATAGCCTAGTCAAAATGAATCCTGAAGTTTCAGGGGTCTGGGTGGCCCATGGATCCTCTCTTGTTTGACTGTGACTATAGCCTGGTCAACATGGATCCTTAAGTTTCAGAGGTCTGGGTGGCCCATGGATCCTCTCCTCTTTGACTGTGACTATAGCCTGGTCAACATGGATCCTGAACTTTCAGGGGTATGGTTGACCCATGGATAATCTCCTGTTTCACTGTGACTATAGCCTGGTCAACATGGATCCTGAAGTTTCAGGGGTATGGGTGACCCATGGATAATCTCCTGTTTCACTGTGACTATAGCCTGTTCAACATGAATCCTGAAGTTTCAGGGGTCTGGGTGGCCCATGGATCCTCTCCTCTTTGACTGTGACTATAGCCTGGTCAACATGGATCCTGAAGTTTCAGGGGTATGGGTGACCGCTGGATAATCTCCTGTTTCACTGTGACTATAGCCTGGTCAACATGGATCCTGAAGTTTCAGGGGTATGGGTGACCCATGGATAATCTCCTGTTTCACTGTGACTATAGCCTGGTCAACATGAATCCTGAAGTTTCAGGGGTCTGAGTGGCCCATGGATCCTCTCCTGTTTGACTGTGACTATAGCCTAGCCAACATGGATCCTGAAGTTTCAGGGGTCTGGGTGGCCCATGGATCCTCTTCTGTTTGACTGTGACTATAGCCTGGTCAACATGGATCCTGAAGTTTCAGGGGTCTGGGTGGCCCATGGATCCTCTCCTCTTTGACTGTGACTATAGCCTGGTCAACATGGATCCTGAAGTTTCAGGGGTCTGGGTGGCCCATGAATCCTCTCCTCTTTGACTGTGACTATAGCCTGGTCAACATGGGTCCTGAAGTTTCAGGGTTCTGGGTGGCCCATGGATCCTCTCCTGTTTGACTGTGACTATAGCCTGGTCAACATGGATCCTGAAGTTTTAGGGGTATGGGTGGCCCATGGATCCTCTCCTCTTTGACTGTGACTATAGCCTGGTCAACATGGATCCTGAAGTTTCAGGGGTCTGGGTGGTCCATGGATACTCTCCTGTTTGACTGTGACTATAGCCTGGTCAACATGCATCCTGAAGTTTCAGGGGTTTGCTGGCCCATGGGTTTTCTCCTCTTTGACTCTGACTATAGCCTGGTCAACATGGATCCTGAAGTTTCAGGGGTATGGGTGACCCATGGATAATCTCCTGTTTCACTGTGACTATAGCCTGGTCAACATGGATCCTGAAGTTTCAGGGGTCTGGGTGGCCCATGGATCCTCTCTTCTTTGACTGTGACTATAGCCTAGTCAACATGGATCCTGAAGTTCCAGGGGTCTGGGTGGCCCATGGATCCTCTCTTGTTTGACTGTGACTATAGCCTGGTCAACATGGATCCTGAAGTTTCAGAGGTCTGGGTGGCCCATGGATCCTCTCCTCTTTGACTGTGACTATAGCCTGGTCAACATGGATCCTGAAGTTTCAGGGGTATGGGTGACCCATGGATAATCTCCTGTTTCACTGTGACTATAGCCTGGTCAACATGGATCCTGAAGTTTCAGGGGTATGGGTGACCCATGGATAATCTCCTGTTTGACTGTGACTATAGCCTGGTCAACATGAATCCTAAGGTTTCAGGGGTCTGGGTGGCCCATGGATCCTCTCCTGTTTAACTGTGACAATAGCCTGGTCAACATAGATCTTGAAGTTTCAGGGGTCTGGGTGGCCCATGGATCCTCTTCTGTTTGACTGTGACTATAGCCTGGTCAACATGGATCCTGAAGTTTCAGGGGTCTGGGTGGCCCATGGATCCTCTCCTGTTTGACTGTGACTATAGCCTGGTCAACATGGATCCTGAAGTTTCAGGGGTCTGGGTGGCCCATGGATCCTCTCCTCTTTGACTGTGACTATAGCATGCTAAACATGCATCCTGAAGTTTCAGGGGTCTGGGTGGCCCATGGATCCTCTCCTGTTTGACTGTGACTATAGCCTGGTCAACATGGGTCCTGAAGTTTCAGGGGTCTGGGTGGCCCATGGATCCTCTCCTGTTTGACTGTGACTATAGCCTAGTCAACATGGATCCTGAAGTTTCAGAGGTCTGGGTGGCCCATGGATCCTCTCCTGTTTGACTGTGACTATAGCCTGGTCAACATGGATCCTGAAGTTTCAGGGGTCTGGGTGGCCCATGGATCATCTCCTGTTTGACTGTGACTATAGCCTGGTCAACATGGATCCTGAAGTTTCAGGGGTCTGGGTGGCCCATGGATCTTCTCCTGTTTGACTGTGACTACAGCCTAGTCAACATGGATCCTGAAGTTTTAGGGGTCTGGGTGGCCAATGGATCATCTCCTGTTTGACTGTGACTATAGCCTGGTCAACATGGATAATGAAGTTTCAGGGGTCTGGATGACCCATGGATCCTCTCCCGTTTGACTATGACTATAGCCTGGTCAACATGGGCCCTGAAGTTTCAGGGGTCTGGGTGGCCCATGGATCCTCTCCCGTTTGACTGTGACTATAGCCTGGTCAACATGGATCCTGAAGTTTCAGGGGTCTGGATGACTCATGGATCCTCTACCGTTTGACTGTGACTATAGCCTGGTCAACATGGATCCTAAAGTTTCAGGGATCTGGATGACCCATGGATCCTCTCCCGTTTGACTATGACTATAGCCTGGTCAACATGGATCCTGAAGTTTCAGGGGTCTGGGTGGCCCATGGATCTCATCCTGTTTGACTGTGACTATATCCTAGTCAACATGGGCCCTGAAGTTTCAGAGGTCTGGGTGGCCCATGGATCCTCTCCCGTTTGACTGTGACTATAGCCTAGTCAACATGGATCCTGAAGTTTCAGGGGTCTGGGTGGCCCATGGATCCTCTTTTCTGACGGTTGAACGTTGATTGTGCAACAAAAGCACTACTTTTTTATGGTGTCTCTTTTATTGTTTTGACCGCACCATCCAACAGCAAGGAACACCGTTAAACATAACATAATTGTACAACTTGTTGCAGTGTGTCCAGTGGCCCGAAATCATGTTTCTATTTTCCAACAGCGTGTAACTTTTGTTGGGCCTTACTTTTGACTCCAGAAGGTTTCCACTTAACATGTGACATTGATAGAATCACACGACTATTTAGTTCAAGAGGTAGAATTTCTAGAGCTTCTGTAATAATCTTATTGCCTTCATTGTTAGAAAAATAAGCTCTGAATCTGTTTTAACAGGAGAAACCTTCTAAACAGCATTTCTGTGTATTGTTTCAATTGAAATATTTCTCCTTGACATAAACCCTGTAAAACGTTATAAAACGTATGTTGTGTCCTGTTGTGAAACAATAATTTCAGTAGTGTAGTCAGGGCTAGTCAGTGTTTAATTAATTTCAAGGTTAATGTGTGCCGTAAAGCGTTGATACTTGTACAACATTGTAACATACTAAAATATGTCAGTTCAAATGTACATGTAGTTTAATGCACTTTACAATTGTTGAATTTATCCTGAAATGTGACCGTATGTAAAGTCAGGATTTTTATTTTTTTAATTCAAAACACACAAATACAGAGGAAATTTAATATGGTTTTCCAAAAAGTTGAATTTTTAGTTGTTTCTATATATATCTTAAGATAGAGGGAAAACCCCATAGAAACATCAATATTATAAAATGTTTTTAACACAATTAGCAACTTGTCTCCATGGTTATTTTAGACAGTAAGATTTTCCCTATGATTTAGTGTTCATAAATACTGTAAAATGTGTACACCAGTATGTAGCTCCTTGCAATTCTTTTTCACAGACGATAAGTCTTAAAAGGCAAATTTCGATGGATGACAAGGTACCTGGCATGAAAACCACATTAGAAAGTCCTGAGGTCACAAAATGTATAGGTAAGTAAATTGTATTAGTTTGGTAGGCCTACTGTTTGGAGAAGGAATCCAATTCCTGATAAAATCAGATAGGCAATTTCAGATTCAATGGGAAACTTTACATTCTTGAAACAAGGACCATCACACAAATTTGACATCGCTGGATTGAATAATTACAAAAAAGCCAAATAGTCTTTGAGTGCGATATAATAATTTAATTCAACCATGTCAAATTTGTGAAACTTATATGGCGGCTTGGTCAGCTTTAGTCGTAGGGGGAATCGTACTCCCTTCCTAGAGGAAAGCCGAAGGCCTTCGGCGAGTATTTGGCAACTGTTTCACACAGGACGACCAAATTCTATTTGTTCAGTGTAGGAATCAAACCTGGGACCCATCGATGGAAGGCTTGTGTTCGACTGAGCTACCCACACATTGAAGACCAGCTGCCTATATCCGTGCCTTCATGGGCTTTGTTTCCTTTGGTTTATCATAAAAAGCGAAGCCTGCAATAATAAATATGAAAAATTATTTGTACTTTCTATTTGATCAGCACTCTATGGTCATTTTTAACACCCCATTACTTCTTGAATGATTTCAAGTGTATTATCTTAGTTTGATTGATTGATTGTTTGGTGTTTTACGCCGAGCTCAAGATTATTTCACTTATATGGCGGCGTTGCCAGTTTTATTATGGGAGGAAACTGGGCTCTATTCCCAGAGGAAACCCACGACCTTCCGATGGTAACTGTCAACCATGCCAAATAGGTCGTTCGAGTGAAAACCCAGCCAGAAAATGTTCCAATTTTGTTTTGGACTGAGTGGGATTCAAACCGGCGACCCATTGATGGAATCTTAGTTTGAGAATAAAATATCAGCTGTAAATTTTTTTTAGCAACATATGAACCTTTTTTGCTTTTGTTGTTTGTATTCTATTGAAAGAAGTGTTATTATAACTTTTGTCTGTATATTTCAGGTACAAAACTCCCAACTTGTGCACATTGTCCCGAAATTAAGTTTGTATCTGAAACACACTTATTGGCTCACAACATTGATAAACATGGCTTTCCGGTGCCAACTGACTTGGAGAATACAAACAAGAACCGGATTTCAATGGTTGAATTGAACGTTGACAGTTCAAGAAAAGAGGGCCCTGATGGTAATTCTGCGTCTACAATGAATCCAGTCTTAGCTAGTGCACTCGGAACTCATGCCGATGAGAAACCTTTCCATTGTACTTTGTGTGACTATAAGTCTGTCCGGAATAGTAGCCTTAACATCCATTTAAGAACCCATACTAGCGAGAAACCTTTTCAGTGCACAGAATGTGACTATAGGTCTATCCGGAAGAGTACCCTCATCAACCATTTAAGAACTCACTCTGGCGAGAAACCTTTTCAGTGCACAGAGTGTGACTATATTTGTAGTAAGAAGAGCAATCTTACTGCGCATACAAGAACTCATACCGGTGAGAAACCTTTCCAGTGCACAATATGTGACTATAAGGCCGCGCAGAAGGGTAACCTTATCATCCATTTAAAAACCCACGATGAGAAACATTTTCAGTGCACAATATGTGACTATAAGGCCGCGCAGAAGAGTTACCTTATCAACCATTTAAAAACTCATATAGGTGTGAAACCTTTCCAGTGCACAATATGTGACTATAAGTCCACCCAGAAGAGTAACCTAATCAACCATTTAAAAACCCACGATGAGAAACAGTTTCATTGTACAATATGTGACTATAAGTCCACCCATAAGAGTTACCTTATCAAGCATTTTAAGACTCATTCATGTGAGAAACCTTTCCAGTGCACAATATGTGACTATAAGTCCACCCAGAAGAGTAACCTTATCAATCATTTAAAAACCCATGGTGAGAAACATTTTCAGTGCACAATATGTGACTATAAGTCCACCCATAAGAGTTACCTTATCAACCATTTAAGAACTCATACCGGTGAGAAAATTTTTCAGTGCACAGTATGTGACTATAAGTCTATTCGGAAGAGTAGCCTTATCAACCATTTAAGAACTCATAATGGTGAGAAACCTTTTCAGTGTGCAATGTGTGATTATAAGTGTATTAAGAAAAGGGACCTTACTGACCATGTAAAAACTCATACTGGTGAGAAACCTTTCCAGTGTACAATGTGTGACTATAAATCTATCCGGAAGAGATGCCTCATCAGCCATTTAAAAACTCATACTGGTGAGAAACCTTTTCAGTGCACAGTATGTGACTATAAGTCCACCCATAAGAGTTACCTTATCAACCATTTAAGAACTCATACCAGTGAGAAAATTTTTCAGTGCACAGTATGTGACTATAAGTCTATTTGGAAGAGTAGCCTTATCAACCATTTAAGAACTCATAATGGTGAGAAACCTTTTCAGTGCACAGTATGTGATTATAAGTGTATACAGAAAAGCGACCTTACTGACCATGTAAGAACTCATACTGGTGAGAAACCTTTTCAGTGTACAATGTGTGACTATAAATCTATCCGGAAGAGTAGCCTTATCAACCATTTAAGAACTCATACTGGTGAGAAACCTTTTCACTGTACAATGTGTGATTATAAGTGTATTAAGAAAAGCGACCTTACTGACCATGTAAGAACTCATACTGGCTAATCACATAGAGTCACGCTAATGAAATTCAAATGTAGTTAGAAGCATGGACTCCTGTTTAGAACTCATTGAGTGATTTTGAAGGAAATGCGTAAAGTAATTGAGAGGTTCAAAGTGTGAAGTCGAATAGATCAGCATTTCTGATACTCTTTGAAGATTTTACGAAAAGTAATTTAGGCACAAAAATAGTAAATATTCGAATTTGGAACCTGACTCAATATGGCGGCCGATCGGCTGGTCCAATCAAAAAACGGATTGCATTTCTTGATTGATAAATTTTCTTGTTTATTCAAAATTGCAATCGAGTTTACTTTATATTGTTAGCTATTGTTTGTAAATATATATTTTTAGCTAAGTTAGCATTTTGACACATTTTAAAAATTCAAAATGACGTCAAGGTCACGTAAATTTGATCTACAATTAATGTACAACTTGAAGATTGAAAAAGTTCAAAGATTTAAATTAAATAGTTTTCGAGGCTTTTGAAATTTTAAAAAATCAGTCGACAAATCCGAAGTTTCATAATTTTGTAATTTGCCGTTTTCAAAGAAAAGACTTTCAAAATCGACGCAAGAAAAAAAAAGATAGGTAATAATAAACACTACAAAAACAATAGATCCAAAGTTTACATTTGGATAATCTTTTTATCACACTACACAAAAAAACTCAAATGGAAAAAGTATGTTTGATGTTGCTCTATTTCAAGAATGGCTGTATGAAAGACTGGATAGTGCATTGTAACGTTAGAAATGACGTCAACAGCGACAACTTCCCGGAGATAAGTCTGCTGCTGGCAACAGTACCCAGTCCAAAATCATCTTTAGAGCATCATTTTGAGGGCTTTGACCTACATCACTTTAGGGCTGTCTCGGCGCGCGCATTTTTAACGTAAGCAGATATTTAAAATCGTAACTTGTTTCTCAAGTGAAATATTTTCAAATAACTCATTTATATACATTTTTGGACTGAAGTTTTCTGTGATGTTAATGATGTTTTGTGTATAGCTGTAGTGAAAAAAAATCGACGTTCAAAACTTTCTCAAGGTTTCCTTGAAAATATAACTGCCCTCTATGTAGGGCATTCGCCGTTATACTCCCAATACTGGTAGCTGTAGTTAAAACAAAGATTGAGCGGTAATCGAGAATTTGTTGGGCATGCAATAATAAATTCAGATATTTTTGCGATATCAAAGTGAAGCACTCTGGAAAACGCCCGACAGGCGCTGCTCAGTCCCATTGGGCTAGCGAAATACTAGTGAGGAAATTTATTTAATTACGGTTTCTGACAATATTTGTAGGGTTTTTAGTCACCAAAAATAGACCAACAGTCCCATAAGTGACGAACAGCCCCACAGGTGATGTTGGGCCCTAGAGTGCATCTAGGGACAAGTTGATGGATACCAGTAAGCTTTTTCAGTTGATTACACTTACAAAAGTGTATTGGTGGCTGTTTTTAGGGAATCTTCAAAAATGAGGTATAGCCCCATAAGTGGTGCATCAGGGGGTAAGTTGATGGATACCAGTAAGCTTTTTCAGTATAAGCATTTTTAGCCCGCCATCATTCTGATGGAGGGCTATTCAAATCGCTTTTCCGTGGTCCGTCGTCCGTCCGTTAACTTTTTGCTTGTTACCTTTATTCCAAGAAAACTACCAGTCCAATCTTAATCAAACTTAACATACATCATCACCTAATGGTCTTGTTGTGCACCGCACATTTTCATCTCATTTGCATATTCTATATGGCCACCAGGGGGCGATATTGTTTTTTTTGTTACCTTTATTCCAAGAAAACTACATGTCCGATTTTCACCAAACTTGGCTCACATTATCCTTATATAGTCTAGTTGTGCATCGTACATTTTCATCTCATTTGCATATTCAATATGGCCGCCAGGGGGCGATGTTGTTTTTCTTTGTTACCTTTATTCCAAGAAAACTACCTGTCCAATCTTAATCAAACTCAACATGCATCATCACCTTATGGTTTAGTTGTGCATCGTGCATTTTCATCTCATTTGCATATTCAATATGGCCACCAGGGGTGATATATATTTTTTTGTTACCCTAATTCCAAGAAAACTACCAGTCTGATATTCACCAAACTTGGCTAACATTATCTCCCTATAGCTTTGTTGTGTACTGTACATTTTCAACTCATTTGCATATTCAATATGGTCGCCAGGGGGCGATGTTGTTTTTCTTTGTTACCTTTATTCCAATAAAATTATCAGTCCAATCTTAATCAAACTCAACATACATCATCACCCGATGGTCAAGTTGTGCATCGTACATTTTAACCTCATTTGCATATTCAATATGGCCGCCATGGGGCGATGTTGGTTTTTCTTTGTTATGTTTATTGCAAGAAAATTTTCGCTTGTTACCTTTATTCAAAGAAAACTATCAGTCCAATCTTAATCAAACTCAAGATACATCATCACCTTATGGTTTAGTTGTACATCGTACATTTTGATCTCATTTGCATATTCAATATGGCTGCCAGGGGGATATATATTTTTTTTGTTACCTTAATTCCAAGAAAACTACCAGTCTGATATTTAGCTAACATTATCTCCCTATAGCTTTGTTGTGTACTGTACATTTTCAACTCATTTGCATATTCAATATGGCCGCCAGGGGGCGATGTTGTTTTTCTTTGTTACCTTTATTCCAATAAAACTATCGGTCCAATCTTAATCAAACTCAACATACATCATCATCCGATGGTCAAGTTGTGCATCGTACATTTTCACCTCATTTGCATATTCAATATGGCCGCCAGGGGGCGATGTTGCTTTTCTTTATTACGTTTATTGCAAGACAACTTTCGCTTGTTACCTTTATTCCAAGAAAACTGTCAGTTCAATCTTAATCAAACTCAACATACATCATCACCTTATGGTTTAGTTGTACATCGTACATTTTGATCTCATTTGCATATTCAATATGGCTGCCAGGCGACGATATATATTATTTGTTACCTTAATTCCAAGAAAACTACCAGTCTGATACTTACCAAACTTGGCTCACATTATCTCCCTATAGCTTTGTTGTGTACTGTACCTTTTCATCTCATTTGCATATTCAATATGACCGCCAGGGGGCGATGTTGTTTTCCTTTGTTACCTTTATTCCAATAAAACCGTCAGTCCAATCTTAATCAAACTCAACATACATCATCACCCTATGGTCTAGTTGTGCACCGTACATTTTCATCTCATTTGCATATTCAATATGGCTGCCAGGGGCGATATATTTTTTTTGTTACTTTATTCCAAGAAAACTACCTGTCTGATTCTCACCAAACTTGACTCACATTATCTCCTTATAGCCTTGTTGTGTACTGTACATTTTCATCTGATTTGCATATTCAATATGGCCACCAGGGGGGCGATTTTGTTTTTCTGTGTTACCTTTATTCCAAGAAACTACCTGTCTAACATTAATCAAACTTAACATACATTATCACCCTATGGTCTAGTTATGCACTGTTCATTTCCATCTCATTTGCATATTCAATATGGCCGCCATATTGAATACTTTTATTACTTTTATTCCAAGAAAACTACAATGTACTGGTCTGATTTTGACCAAACTTGGCCCACATTGTCTCCCTATGATCTAGTTGTGCACCCTACATTTTCATCTCGTTTGCTTATTAAATATGGCCGCCAGGAAGCAATGTTGTTTTTGAACCAAATTTGAAAATGAAACTTATTATCATTATTCCAAGAAAACTACCGACCTGATCTTAGCCAAACATGACACACATCGTCCCTCTAAGTTCTAGCTGTGCACCGTACATTATCATCTCATTAGCATATTGAAGATGGCTACCAGGTGGCAATGTTGTTTTCAACCAAAATTTCAAGGGGAGCTTACTTTGCAATTCACAATTTAATTTTCCTCAACAATAGCCCCAACTCCTATATCCAGTTATTGCTGTAACAATCTTTAATATGAATAGACGACCTATGTGGGATGGTTGCCAGTTACCAACGGAAAGTCGTGGGTTTCCTCCGGGCATAGAGCCCGGTTTCCTCCCACAATAAAACTGGCAACGCCGCCATATAAGTGAAATAATCTTGAACACAGGGTAAAACACCAAACAATCAATCAATTTAATATGAATAGATGAACGCGGGCGTTAAGATCCCTTCAAGGGATCTCTTGTTGGGGATTCTCATCACTACAAAAAGCCATCATTACACTTTTGTGAGTGTGATCAAGTGAAAAAGGTCACTGGTATCCATTAAATTACCCCAGATGCACTATGGAGTCCAACATCACCTGTGGGGCTGTTTGTCACTTGAGGGGCTATACCTCATTTTTGGAGATTCTCATCACTACAAAAAGCCATCAATACACTTTTGCAAGTGTGGTCAAGTAAAAAATCTCACTGGTATCCATTAAATTACCCCCAGATGCACTATGGGGTCCAACATCACCTGTGGGGCTGTTTGTCACTCTTTGGGCTGTTCGTCACTTGTCATCTCATTTTGCAGATTCTCATTGCAAAACAGTCCATATTGCCAACATACCATTGATAGTGTCATTTAAGCGTATGTGTCAATTGGTTATTTGTATTCATGTAAAACAGATATTTTGAGAAAACATTGTAAATACATATAAGCCCTTTTCGGCTTATGACTGAAATCATACGAGACAATTCGTGCTTGGGGGTATTTGGACAGTCGTTTGCCTGTCCGTGTATGGTTCATTTCCATAGAAAAGCTGACGAAATTTATAGAAGTGATTTATCATTCCTTCTCTCGTATTAAACGTATCAATTGGTCTTTTGAACATGGATAATATTCATTTAGCAAGACTATCTCTGTTCTTTGATAAAAGTATTAAAAATGCGGATTGCTTTAATGAATTTAAATTACTATATGGTCTGTGTAACATGAGACAAATACAATATTTGCATTAAAATTAAGGTTTATCCTACAATTAGATGTGGTTCTCAATTTTTCAGTTTAAATAGAAGTGCTTTTAATCAATTTTTAATTTTTATTATACACACAAGACTATTTTACTCGTGTTAAAATGAATCATCAATTGGTGGCTTACATCCATAGGGCTACCGTCCCACCACTCTACCAACTGAGCTGCTAGAACGTATATCATTTTCTGTTTCATAGGTTTGGAAGCTATTATATTCTTCTTTATTCCATGTAGTATAACACGGAACGTGAGACTTAGTGATCAAATTAAACATTATATAATTAGCCTGAACAATTTGCTCATTTATCAATATGCCTCCGTAAATAAGGTTCCGTAGCTCATGTCACTAACTTGATTTATACGAGATTTCTATTCTGTTTCAAGTTTTGTTTTCTTCTCATGTCTGTTTTCTTGTTATAAATCTATATATTTGAAGAAAGAAAAGACGCTTTGAAATCTCATAAAGCAACTTCAAGTCTTGAGTGTCCAATCAAAACAATTCAATCAAAAGTCAGAGCTTATTCATTTAACTGAGGTATTTAAGACAAGTCTATTGGAAAACAGACTAGGTGCATGGATGTATTCTGTTGGCTTTTTGATCTGGATAAAAAGATTAGACCTAATGTAAATATAACGACCAATCCACAGCAATTTCTAAGGCCAAGGGCCGCCCAAGCTATTGTGAGATAATTTGGGAAGAAATAAAATGATAAGTAAGTTCATAATAAGTAAGTAGGCTCCTATAGGACCTATCCTAATTTTATGGGCAGCTTAAGGTTGATACCAATCTTGTAGATGCACGTTTAGGCATGCAGTGTTATAAGTAAAAAAACGAAGAAAAAAACAAATCCCAGCTCAAAATGTACTCGTGCATGCTGGCTATTTAAATTCTGTTCTTTATTTTCACACATTCTGAGTTACTACGGGTTACTGGTTTTACCAATATATTTCATTTCAACGTCAATCCTATAGTTTTTCAAGATACTTTAAACGCGGAAATTCTTTTGACAATAGGAAATCACGAACAAAAATCACTTTAAAGACGTACTCGCTGCCATGGCCTTTCTGCTGTATGATACGAAAGATAATATACAGTACATTAAAGCAACTAAAATTCAATAAGGGTCATATTGTGCATGTCCAAGTATATTCAAAAGATGTAAATGGGGGCGTACAAACATCCGTAGAAATTAGAATTGAATACGAAAGCGTATTAAGGACATACATGATTTTATTTTTGGTTGACTCACTATCTCGTTATAACGAGAAAGTATCTCGTTATAATGAGAAAGTATCTCGTTATAATGAGAAAGTATCTCGTTATAATGAGAAAGTATCTCGTTATAACGAGAAAGTATCTCGTTATAATGAGAAAGTATCTCGTTATAATGAGAAAGTATCTCGTTATAATGAGAAAGTATCTCGTTATAATGAGAAAGTATCTCGTTATAAGGAGAACGTTTCTCGTTATAATGAGAAAGCATCTCGTTATAAGGAGAAATATCTCGTTATAACGAGAATCAAACTATCTCGTTATAACGAGAAACGTTCTCATTATAACGAGATAAATTCTCGTTAAAATGAGATATAGCGTTTCCATCATCCGATTTATGCAAAACTAATTGCCCTTAGGATACAGTTTAGATAAATAGGGCGCCTTTCAAAGTATATTAGAATATCAGTGGTGATTTAAAGAACAGTAGTAAATAGTATTTTGTAGGGAACTTTTTGCATACGCCTGTAAAAAAGACCATGTTCAAGAACCGTGATGCCGGGCTGTGACTCCCGCCCCCTCGCCACTCGGCTGAAATAATCTAATTATATAGACCGATTGCATAATGACGTGACGAACAGAAAGTATTCTACACTGAAAGTATAGGCGTGCAGTCATGTGTGTCGTTAGGCCTACAAGGGTTTGTCCCACGGCGGGCACTTCAAAACAATACACTCTTACATCCCATAATTTTGTAATGATTTCATTCAAGTAATTGCCCTTTTTAAACAAATTTTAACAAGTTGAGACCGAAATAACTTTTTGACCCCCCCCCTTACCAGTCCACATTGCTTACAGCTTCGTGTGGCTTTGCGCCCCCAACCCCCCCCCCCCCCCACACCTTACCACTTCTCCGAGAACCTGGTGTTTTAAATATACAACACACATAGGCACTGCTCGTACCAATGAGGCTGTACGAAAAATTTAAATGTGTGATCCATATAAAGCTTCTTTCTCCATAGAAATTGTTATGTTTTCCTACTCTCTTTTTCTCTTTGCCCTCTTTTCCTTGTTTTGGCCCCCTGTGCCCCCAGCCCCCCCCCCTTCCCTAAGTCCACCCCTGGCCCCGGGGCCTTGGCGTCCTAAAATGGTTACCTACCCCTACATCTTAGATATGCTCCACGGACCCTGGGGGGGGGGGGTATATCATAAAACTTGCTTATTCAACTAAAAATAGACTGTTTATAGCCACCGTTAGGTGTCAATAATCTGTTAATGTAAACAGAATATGTACGAAAGCGTATTAGGGACATACATGATTTAATTTTTGGGCGACTCACTATCTCCCTAATACACTTTCGTACGAACAAAACAACCACAATTTAAAACAAATTGGTAAATTCAAATCGGACAAAACTCATTTTGAATCTGTCTGTCTGTAGTTTACATTCAACCACGTTGTGTTACAACTTTTTGCAGTTTTTTAAATGATTTTTTAATTTATTTGATAATTGTTTTACCTAAAAGTGTGATTATTATGATAGACATACATGCTTGAGAATTTATCGATTCATGTTATGCTGTTGCATATGCAAATAAAAATAAAATATCATGTTTTAGTGCTTGAGGTTTTTTCCTACAAATGGTAAATAAAATAGCCGACTTATTCAATCACTAAATGCAAACTCAAAAAGATAAAAAAAGAAAATTGCAAAATATATTTATTTTATCAGGATAAAGAGATGAGAAAGATTAGTAATGTTCCCCTTCGTACTTAAAACAGGACCTAGTTTTCGCATTTTAACCAAAAAAAAAAAGTACGAGTGAACATAAGTCCTGAGAAATCCATAAGTTGCTTGAACAAAGGGAGCCGACGTCCTTAAAATTGTAAACAACGACACGTGGCACTGATAGTTGACTCGGTTGTGTAGAGAGATATCCGATATAATTCTGGTAGGTAACGTTTAAGCCGCCGATAACCTGTTTTGCTACATTGATTGCTACTCTCATAATACATATAAAATACCTTGAAATACCTTGAACATTTTTAACAAAAGCAAATATTAAAAATCGTTACTTGTTTCGCAATTAAAATATGATCAAATAACCCATTTATAGACATTTTTGGACTGGTGTTTTATAATGGTAATGATGACTGCATCGCGAGTTGTAAATAGCTTCAGTTAAAATATCTGCTCCACGATTTCCTTGGAAATATATAACTGGCCTCTATGTAGGACGTATTAGTAGCTAAAAAAGGATTGAGAAGTAATCGAGAATTTGTTGCGCATACAATAATGTAATCAGATATTTTTTGCGATATTTAAAGAGAAATATTCTGTTTTAGAAATAAAAATCTAAAAAGTGAATGGATACCAGTAATTTTTTCAGTTGATAACACTTCCAAAAGTGTATTTATGGCTTTTTCAGTGATGAGAATCTCTAAAACTGAGGTATATCCCCACAAGTGACGAACAGCCCCACAGGTGATGTTGGGCCCAAGAGTGCATCTGGAGGTAAGTTGATGGACACCAATAAGCTATTTAGGTTGATAACACTTACAAAAGTGTATCGATGGCTTTTTTTAGTGATGGCAATCTCTAAAACTGAGGTATAGCCCCTCAAGTGACGAACAGCCCCACATGTGATGTTGGGCCCAAGAGTGCATATGGGGGTAAGTTAATGGATACAATAAAGCTATTAAGGTTGATAACACTTACAAAAGTGTATTGATGGCTTTTTTTTAGTGATGGGAATCTCTAAAACTGAGGTATAGCCCCTCAAGTGACGAACAGCCCCACAGGTGATGTTGGGCCCAAGAGTGCATATGGGGGTAAGTTAATGGATACAATAAAGCTATTAAGGTTGATAACACTTACAAAAGTGTTTTGATGGCTTTTTTAGTGATGAGAATCTCTAAAACTGAGGTATATCCCCACAAGTGACGAACAGCCCCACAGGTGATGTTGGGCCCAAGAGTGCATCTGGGGGTAAGTTGATGGACACCAATAAGCTATTTAGGTTGATGAAATTTCCAAAAGTGTAATGATGGCTTTTTTCAGTGATGGGAATCTCTAAAACTGAGGTATAGCCCCTCAAGTGACGAACAGCCCCACAGGTGATGTTGGGCCCAAGAGTGCATCTGGGGGTACGTTGATGGAATCCAATAAGCTATTTAGGTTGATAACACTTACAAAAGTGTATTGATGGCTTTTTTAGTGATGGGAATCTCTAAAACTGAGGTATAGCCCCTCAAGTGACGAACAGCCCCACAGGTGATGTTGGGCCCAAGAGTGCATCTGGGGGTAAGTTAATGGATACAATAAAGCTATTTAGGTTGATAAGTTAACACTTACAAAAGTGTATTGATGGCTTTTTTTAGTGATGGGAATCTCTATAACTAAGGTATAGCCCCTCAAGTGACGAACAGCCCCACAGGTGATGTTGGGCCCAAGTGTGCATCTGGTGGTAAGTTAATGGATACAATAAAGCTATTTAGGTTGATAAGTTAACACTTACAAAAGTGTATTGATGGCTTTTTTTAGTGATGGGAATCTCTATAACTAAGGTATAGCCCCTCAACTGACGAACAGCCCCACAGCTGATGTTGGGCCCAAGAGTGCATCTGTGGGTAAGTTGATGGACACCAATAAGCTATTCAGGTTGATAACACTTACAAAAGTGTATTGATGGCTTTGTTTAAGGATGGGAATCTCTAAAACTGAGGTATAGCCCCTCAAGTGACGAACAGTCCCACAGGTGATGTTGGGCCCAAGAGTGCATCTGGGGGTAAGTTGATGGACACCAATAAGCTATTTAGGTTGATAAAATTTCCAAAAGTGTATTGATGGCTTTTTTCAGTGATGGGAATCTCTAAAACTGAGGTATAGCCCCTCAAGTGACGAACAGCCCCACAGGTGATGTTGGGCCCAAGAGTGCATCTGGGGGTAAGTTGATGGAATCCAATAAGCTATTTAGGTTGATAACACTTACAAAAGTGTATTGATGGCTTTTTTTTAGTGATGGGAATCTCTAAAACTGAGGTATAGCCCCTCAAGTGACGAACAGCCCCACAGGTGATGTTGGGCCCAAGAGTGCATAAAGGGGTAAGTTAATGGATACAATAAAGCTATTTAGGTTGATAACACTTACAAAAGTGTATTGATGGCTTTTTTATTGATGGGAATCTCTAAAACTAAGGTATAGCCCCTCAAGTGACGAACAGCCCCACAGGTGATGTTGGGCCCAAGTGTGCATCTGGTGGTAAGTTAATGGATACCAATAAGCTATTTAGGTTGATAACACTTACATAAGTGTATGGATGGCTTTTTTAGTGACGGGAATCTCTAAAACTGAGGTATAGCCTCTCAAGTGACGAACAGCCCCACAGGTGATGTTGGGCCCAAGAGTGCATCTGGGGGTAAGTTGATGGACACCAATAAGCTATTCAGGTTGATAACACTTACAAAAGTGTATTGATGGCTTTTTTTAGTGATGGGAATCTCTAAAACTGAGGTATAGCCCCTCAAGTAACGAACAGCCCCACAGGTGATGTTGGGCTCAAGAGTGCATCTGGGGGTAAGTTGATGGACACCAATAAGCTATTCAGGTTGATAACACTTACAAAAGTGTATTGATGGCTTTGTTTAGTGATGGGAATCTCTAAAACTGAGGTATAGCCCCTCAAGTGACGAACAGCCCCACAGGGGATGTTGGGCCCAGGAGTGCATATGGCCTTTTTAGTGATGGGAATCTCTAAAACTGAGGTATAGCCCTCTTAAGTGACGAACAGCCCCACAGGTGATGTTGGGCCCAAGAGTGCATCTGGGGGTAAGTTATCAACAAAGGATTGAAATTAATTTAAATTATATGAACAGGAGTAATAAAAAAAATTAAAGGCATTTACAAATCATGTTATCAATTGCCTAAACAAATGTACTGTATGTTCGGGTAAATAAATACAAAACAATACAAAAACAATATACATTTTGGGTCTAGAAATTCTGCGAACTTTTCAGGCGATCTAGACTCATTTGCTATTTATTTTTGGCATGTTAAAATAACATTTTTTTGTCAATTTTTTAATTTTTTTCAGTGTTTGATTTCATACAGCATAAAATGGTTCATTGACTTAAATCTTGAATCAATTTACTTTATTTCTTAAAGTATTCCAGTCCGATCCAGTAGAATACAGTGTCACTCAATCCAGTTTTCCCCAGGATCAACAATTAACAGCTAGGGGTTGGCACAAATAACTTAAAGATGGATGTACCTGAACATTCAGAATCCAGCTCTCCTGTTGAGGTGAAAATAGAACTGAATGAATCAGGAAGAACTGATTATCCGCCCCAGAATGCTAACGATTACTACCAACAACAAGTCAATGTTTATAAGAGAGAGAAAAATGAACTGTATGGTGAAGTGGAAATAAAACATGAACCAAGCATGGACATATCCACTAATCAACTGCATTCTGAAGTGAAACTTATATGGCGACGTTGCCAGGTTTAGTCTGAGAGGAAACTCCCTTCGGCGAGTATCTGGCAACTGTTTCACACAGGATGACCAAATTTTATTTGTTCAGTGTAGGAATCAAACCTGTGACCCATCGATGTAAGGCTCATGTTGGACAGAGAAACTATCACTCTCCTGACTGAGCTACCCACACTTTGAAGACCAGCTGCCTATATCCGTGCCTTCATGGGCTTTGTTTCCTTTGGTTTATCATAAAATTGTCCCTAAGCGAAGCCTGCAATAATAAATATGAAAAATTATTTGTACTTTTTTGTCATTTTTAACACCCCACTACTTCTTGAATGATTTCAAGTGTATTATCTTAGTTTGATTGGTTGATTGATTGTTTGGTGTTTTACGCCGGGCTCAAGATTATTTCACTTATATGGCGGCGTTGCCAGAGGAAACCCACGACCTTCCAGTGGTAACTGGCAACCATCCCACATATGTCGTTCGAGTGAAAACCCAGTCAGAAAATGTTCCAATTTTGTTTTGGACTGGCATTGGTGGAATCTTAGTTTGAGAATAAATTTTTATCAATATGTGAACGTTTTTTGCTTTTGCTGTTTGTATTCTGTTTAAAAAAGTGTTATTATTACTTTTTCTGTTTATTTCAGGTACAAAACTCCCAACTTGTGCACATTGTCCAGAAATTAAGTTTGTATCTGAAACACACTTATTCACTCACAAAATTGATAAGCATGGCTTTTATGTCCTATGTGATTTGGAGAACACAAACAAGAACCAGATTTTTGACAGTTCAAGAAAAAAGGGCGCTGATGCTAATTCTGCCTCTACAATCAACCCAGTCTTAGCTAGTGTACGCAAAAGTCATTCTGAAAAGAAACGTTTTCAGTGTACAGAGTGTGGCTATAACTGTAATAAGAAAAGTCACTTTACAGACAATTTGAGAACTCATAGCTACGAGAAACCTTTTCAGTGTACAATGTGTGACTATAAAACTATCCGGAAGAGTAGCCTTATGATTCATTTAGGAAATCATACTGATAAGAAACCTTATCAGTGCACACTGTGCAACTATAAATGCAGTATAAAAAGCAGTCTTACTAGCCATTCAGAACTCATACTGGTGAGAAACCTTTTTAGATGTAGTCGACAGGGCAAACTTACTAAACATTTAAGAATTCATCTTCGTGAGCAACCTTTTCAGTGTACAGAGTGTGACTATAAATCTTTGCGCAGGATTAACCTCATCAACCATATACGAACTCATACTGGTGAGAAATATTTTCAGTACACAATGTGTGAATATAACTGTAGGCAAAAGAGTAGCCTTAAAATGCATATAAAACTCATACTGGTGAAAAACCTTTTCAGTGTAAAGAGTGCGTCTCTAAATCGGTTCACAAGCACTCTTTAAAGATCCATGTTAGGTGTCATACTGGTGAGAAACCTTTTCATTGCACAATGTGTGACTATACATCTAGTCGGAAAACAAGCCTTAATAACCATTTAAGAATTCACACAAAGGAGAAACCTGTGTGATTGTAAATTTAGGCGGAAGAGCCAACTCGTCAAACACATAGCGAGTCATACTGATGAAATTCGAATGTAGTTAAATCCATTGACTCCTATATATAACTGATTGTGTGATTCTAAATGTAATGAAAACTCTTACTGGTAAAAAAAAAACTTTCTAGTGCAAAATGTGTGATTTTTAACTTAGATGGAGGAACCAACTTACCAAACGCATTAAAATTCAAATGTAGTCAGAAGCATGGACTCCTGTTTAGAACTTATTGTGTGATTTCAAAGGAAATAAGGACTGATACTGTTGGGAAACCTTTTTTCAGTGCACAATATGTGATTGTAAATTTAGGTGGAAGACCCAACTCACCAAAGGCATAGAAACTCCTACTGATGGAACTCAAATCAAGTCAGAAGCTTGGACCCCTGTTAAGAACTCAAAGTGGTGAAAGAAATGCTTCACTGGACGATGTTTGACGATAACTGTAGTCAGATTCGGTAACTATTTTCACATATGACAATTCATACTGGCGAGAAATCTTGTTACAAAGGCAATCGCCATCCTACGGAAGCCGGTTAGCGCCACGGCCAAGTAATTTTTTTAAAGAAGCTATCGTAATTGCAAGTTAGCCATCTCGTAATTTATGCGTTAACGTCTCGTAATTACGAGCTAACGTCTCGTAATTACACAAAAGTTTACTCCCCGTGGTTGAATGTAAGCTACAGACAGATTCAAAATGAGTGTTATCCGATTTATATTTATGAACACTAAAATGCACGGGCACAGGGAAAATCTTCTTGTCTAAATCAAGCAGACAAGTTTCTAATTGTGTTAAAAAGAGGTATATTATTTAGACCTTTATACCCCATAAATTGTTGCAACAAACCAAACCTATGATATTTCATTAGGTTGACGACTGAGAGGAGCTTAGCCGTAGTCCGTAGAATTTTCTTAACTATGGCAAGAACATCGGTGGACTGAGATTGGACCCAATAAAATTTAGCTTCCTCCATACCACCCCCCCCCCCCTCCCAGGCACAGACAAAACTAAGTACCAAACAACAAACAAAACAACCATAAACTCCATCTCACAACCAGCAAATAACAAGGTTATAAACTCCATCTTGCAACCTACAACCAGCAAACAACAAGGTTATAAACTCCATCTCATAACCTACTTCTAGCAAACAACAAGGTTATAAACTCCGTCTTACAACCTACAACCAGCAAACAACAAGGCTATAAACTCCATCTCATAACCTACTTCTAGCAAACAACAAGGTTATAAACTCCATATTACAACCAGCAAACAACAAGGTTATACACTCCATCTCATTACCTACTTCTAGCAAACAACAAGGTTATAAACTCCATCTTACAACCTACAACCAGCAAATAACAAGGTTATGAACTCCATCTCATATCCTACAACCAGCAAACAACACGTTTGTAAACTCCATCTCATAACCTACAACCAGCAAACAACAAGGTTATAAACTCCATCTCATAACCTACAACCAGCAAACAACAAGGCTATAAACTCCATCTCATAACCTACTTCTAGCAAACAACAAGGTTATAAACTCCATCTTACAAACTACAACCAGCAAACAACAAGGTTATGAACTCCATCTCATATCCTACAACCAACAAACAACAAGGCTATAAACTCCATCTCATAACCTACTTCTAGCAAACAACAAGGTTATAAACTCCATCTTACAAACTACAACCAGCAAACAACAAGGTTATGAACTCCATCTCATATCCTACAACCAACAAACAACAAGGCTATAAACTCCATCTCATAACCTACTTCTAGCAAACAACAAGGTTATAAACTCCATCTTACAAACTACAACCAGCAAACAACAAGGTTATGAACTCCATCTCATATCCTACAACCAACAAAGAACAAGGTTATAAACTCCATCTCATTACCTACGTCTAGCAAACAACAAGGTTATAAACTCCATCATTCGTGTTATATTACATAGAATAAATGAACAATATAAACTCTCCCAAAAAAGAAACACAACATCCAATTTTTGTTCTTCAAAATATGAATTTTCAACATCATTTTTAATACAGAAATAAGCATCACATTACACTGAAATTTGGCAGACTGGTGGTTCAGACTTAAACGTTTATTTACATGTAAAAAATGATCACATTAAAGTTCATAGCGCTCAGATGACGTCACTGCAACGTCAATATCTGTTGTGCCCACCATTAACCTGTAACACAGCACGGACCCGTCTCGGCATAGACACAATCAATCGACGAATACGGTTTTGCGGAATTCTCCTCCCTTCTCGCTCAAAAGCCTGCTGCAGTTTTTGCAGGGTTTGCGGCGCTGGATGACGACTGCGCACGCGTCAATCCAAATCATCCCACAAATGTTCTATTGGGTTCAAATCTGGTGATTTGGACGGCCAGGGGAGCACGTTCTGGTTGGCTAAAAATTCAACAGTAGCACAAGCTGTGGGCGGCCGAGCGTTGTTGTGCTGAAAAATTTCTCTACGGAGGTCCATTACGGGCAGCATATGTGGTGTCAAAACCTCATCTGTGTATCGAACGGCGTTAAGGTTGCCGGGAATGTGCACCAGTTGAGTTTTTCGGGCACAGGATATGGCAGCCCACACCATCACACTTCCTCCGCCGAAATTGTCGACCTCAAGGACGCAGTTCCTTGCGAACCTCTCATTCCGGCGTCTGTAAACTCGTATACGACCATCTCTTCTCTGCAGCTGGAATCTTGATTCATCGCTGAACCAGACTCGCCTCCAGTTTCGCAGAATCCAGTCCCTTAATCTGTTGCACAAGCGGACCCTTGCAAATCGATGCTGGCGTCTAAGTACTACGCCAAAGTAAGGACGTCTGGCGCGTAAGCCGTTTTGACGGAGACGGTTTCAGACTGTCTGTACCGATATTCGACGGAGACCTGGGATATTTGATGCTGTTTCTGTTGCTGTTTTGGTCCGGTTTCGCAGGTGAAGTAACCGGATGTAGCAATTTTGGGCTGCTGATGTGATCCTAGGTCGGCCAGAACGTTGACGATCAGACAGCTGTTGAACCGGATTGCTGGTGCCTTTGCAACAGTCTGGAAATCGGGCTCCGGTGAACATTATAAAGTCTAGCGACTGCATTCTGTGATTCGCCGGTCAGGAGACGACCAATGACGACGTTCCGGGTAGCTGCGTCTAGTCTTGGCATATTGTAGCAACTTCGTGAAACAATTTAACGACTGAATTCAATTGAACGGTTGTGTGTCTTTTATACCCATTAAACCCGCATAAAGATAAGACATGACTCGCACGTGCAACTGCCCTACGTTTTTCCCTACGCCTTCCTCGTGTAGCGTTACACAAAAGCTAACCCGAAAGTTACGTGTGATCAACAGCCACTATCAGGGGTTTAAATTCAATTATCGTACATTTTAATACATTATAACATGTTCCTGTTGTCATCTGTCAATCACGCACATTTTTGGAAAAATTCATGTTTGAAAAAAAAATTGGATGTTGCGTTTATTTTTTGGAAGAGTATATTAGCTTTCACGCATATGAACCAGAAAAGGATATCAGGGGCCTACGTTCTAGCAGCTCAGTTGGTAGAGTGGTGGGACGATAGCCCTATGATTCTAAGCCAAGAATTGATGATTTGTCTCCACGAAACTCTCTTTAAACGTAACACGAGTAAAACAGTCTTGTGTGTATAATAAAACTAGATTTAATTGATTAAAAGCACTATTTCCATTTTAAATTGAAATATCGAGAACTATATATAATTGTAGGATAATACCTGCTAATTTTGTATTTGTCTCATGTTACACAGACCATATAATAATTTAAATTCATTAAAGCATTTGGTGTTTTTAATACGAGAGAGATGGGCAAAGTCTTGCTAGATGAATATCATCCATGTTCAGAACAAGACCAATTGATACGTTTAATACGAAAGAAGGAATGATAAATCACTTCTATAAATTTCTTGACCTTTTCTTTGGAAGCTGATCATACACGGACATGCTAACGATTGTCCAAATGCATGCCTGGTGGCAAGTACCCCTAAACACGTATTGTCTCGTGTGATTATAGCAAACTCCAGTTTTCCATGGATACAAACAACCAGTTGACACATACGCTCAAATGACGCTATCAATGATATGTTGGCTATATGGGGTTTACAAAAGTGTATTGATGGCTTTTTTTAGTGATAAGAATCTCCAAAAATGGGGTATAGCCCCCACAAGTGATGAACAGCCCCACAGGTGATGCTGAGTCCTAGGGTCCATCCAAGGGTAAGTTGATGGATACCAGTGAGCTTTTTCAGTTGATCACAATTACAAAAGTGTATTGATAGCCTTTTTAGTGATAACAATCTAAAAAAATGAGTTATACCGGTACCCACCACAAGTGCCGAACAGCCCTTGTTGAGTCCTATGGTATATCTAAGGGTAAGATAATTTTGGGCTGCATGGGTACTGTTGGCCAGTATTGGATGACTGGTCAATACTAATATTAATGCTTATAACCAGCTATCCTTTACGAGTTTAGGGGCAGGGTACGAGACTTAATACACACGAGCCCAGTAGGCATCAGTACACAATTAATTTTCCATTTGCCGTAATGTTAACGTTTGGCTCTGTCACTCGGTTAGAAACATTCGCCCAGCTAAAAGCCTTGGTGGAAACTCGGAACCACCCTAGACAAGCCTGCAGTTAAAATCTTAACAGACCAATAAGGGAGAAATCTCAAGATTTTCACTTCCGAAGGGGACAGGGGTGTAGACGACACAAGTCACATTGTTGTCAGGGGCCCAAGCACCCCCCACGTCAGACAGCTCAATCCGCCACTTTAATTCAATCTTCACCTTTCATATATTTTTTAAGGCCCGTTCACACTGTGCGATTTGTCGTATCGACTTGTAGGATGCGATTAAAATGGATGCTTTTGATTGGTTGTTAAATCTTATTCACCAATTAGAAGCATTTATTTTCATCGCATCCTACAAGTCGATACGACAAATCGCACAGTGTGAACGGGCCTTATGGCAAACTACTACTTCATTGAGTCACATGAATCCTAAAAAAAGTAGTCCTGGATTATTGGAAGACCCACTAAACAATGCCCAAAGATATCGACCGAAATCTAGGAACTTCATTCGGGCTAATCCTAATTGTGTACTTGCTCCTAATCCTAATTGTGTACTTGCTCCTAATCCTAATTGTGTACTTGCTCCAGTAGGACCAAAGGGAGTAGATTGACAAGAGTGGTCACTTCGTCCAATCAGCATTGCCGGCATGTTCTTCTGGCCCCCTAGCGGAAGGGTGTTCCGACTGTACAGGATTCGACTGTAAAGCGCCCCCCCACAGAAAGGATAATCGAATCGTGTCCGTGTCAGAGGGTACTTTAGTTACCATTGTAAATATTTCCAAGTTATGATTGTTACACTTTTTGTTGTTTGTACTCTGCTTTGTTCAAGTGCCAAGTACAATAAAATTGAATTAAATTGAAATTGTTCAAATTCAACATTGCGCGGACGAAGTGACCACTCTTGTACGTCAATCTACTCTCTTTGGTAGGACTACTTGCCAGTACTTGGGTACCGTACACAAAGATGGGAGCGTCATCACGATTGGTACGGTGTTAGTTACGTCTTTTAAATGAATTGTTTAGAAGGACTTTGGCTTTCTGATTTAAACCAAGTTTCAAATATCTATTGATCCCATCTGCCTTTTTAGATTTTACCTTCAACACAAAAAGCATTTCTCTTTTCATTTTACTGATTAATTTGTTCGAATTTCATTGTAAATCTACCAAAGATCTCTTAATAAGAAAACACTTTAGAATTGGCCTCACAGATTTCAAACTCTCAGAGTCGTACAATGACAACGTGTCACATGGTCCACAGTATATCCGTGAATTTCCTCAATAGCTGGACAATTTGATGACAACATTACTCTCCATCACATGATTGCGGGGTTTTGAAAAGTCTGTTGACAGGGAATAGTTATCCCATCCTTTAAGTGGCATGAGCTGCCAAAATGTTGATATTTTGACGTTAAAACAGAATGTTGAAATTATTGTCTATTTTTCTCAAGACGTATAATTCAGAAGCTTTTTAGTGCTTCTAGTCTTGAGAATGTACGATAAAGTATTGTTTTTAACTAACTTTGGCTAAGAATGAATGAATGGTCGTCCCGGTTATTTAAATTTTGTTTACTTTTCGAACACGATTTCGGTTCGTACAGGCCACATACTGTATGGATTTTCCTCATTCCAACGCCAATCATTTAGTCTCAATAATTAGTTGACTGCCTCAGTATAGACGTGTCATTGGGGGACAAGGCCAATGGACATTGTTGTCGCGAGTACACACTTCCTGTGATCCAAGAATAGATTATTATTATTTATACATAAGTGAAAACTAGAGATTTCCTTCACTCAGAAATGTTATAATTGTTGTCGCGAGTACATACTTCCTGTGATCCAAGAATAGATTATTATTCTTTTTTCCTGCTTGCCCTTTGAGGCACCATTGTGAGTATTTTCTAGGGGTCTTTACCTAATTTTGAAACATGTCTGGACACTCGGCAATTTCTCAATCTCAATCGATTTTTAACTTTTTCAACAAAACCAACTAACTTTTACTAAGCTGCTTAGCTCCGGTCTGAGCTCCAACTCCAAGCTCATTTACTAATTTAGGATATTGTTTTCTACAATTATAAGCTGCTCGGTTCAACTTTAAGCCCAGCAGTAGCATCACCAGATCACTGGACAGTCTTCGCCCACTTTTTGGTCAAAAATACTGTCACTCAGCTCAGATCTGAGGTGGCGGATCCAGAGTGGATTTACCTGCGTGAAATACCCTCTGATAGATTGCAGGTCATTTTGAATGTGGCGACCAATAAGGTAGCCGTGAAACATACAACTTCCATACCTTATGGAGGGCCCAACAAAAGTGTCCTCGTGATAATGTAAGGCCGGGACCAAAATACTCTTAACTTTCAAGCTCCATCAGTTTTATAATTGAAGCAATTATGGAGAACCCTAGCTCCGGTATGTAGCGTTATTGACTATTGTGACGCCCGAAGGGCGGAACGCTACGGGGGGAAGCCATTTTTAAATTTGCGAAATTAATCATGATTTCACAGGCAATATGGCCGCCTTGTTCGCAGGAAAATGTTCCAACCCACTTTCGATATCGATGGAATGCAACAACCCAAGCGTCTAGTTCGACAAAAGGGGAATGGATAGCCTACTAAGACAGAAAAGGTTGGTCATTCATTTTAAGGCATTTATTGCATCAGTAAACAATTTTTTCGTAGGAAAATAGGGGCCGGAGTTAAAATATCACCCGGCCTGTAACTACGACAAAATGGCGTCCCTTCTACAATGGTCACCACTTCCAGCTGGTTAGACCATTGTTTTCTACAATTATGGAGAACCCCTGATATGTAGGCCTACCGAAACTGCGTCTCTTCTTTGTGTTACACAACATGTGCTTTACCGGGCTAAATAACATATATAAAAATATCTTTCTAGATGATTTCAGCGTTTGATTAATTTACTACAATTTTTATTTTATCTTTCCGACTGTAGTTAAAGTATTTTGATATATACTTTCGACGCCATTTATATTCAGCCCAAAAATACGATGATTTAACGTATAAAAAGCGCAGACTGTCCGAGGCATGACAAAGCTGCTTCTTTGTTTATACAAAAACACAATAGACGTCTTTTCCAGGGAAACATTTTTTACACATGATGCGTGACGACATTAAACAGCAATGCCAGACCCCATCCCTGGACAAGTGCAGTTGTCAACTAGTCGTCTGTCATATTCATATACTTGTATTCAAGATTTTTTTGTCTTCCGACAATTACGAAAAGTATCGTCTTTCCCTTGCTGGTTTTTTTTTCTCAGAAAATTCAGACAAAATATTTGATTGGTCTGTTGCTTGGAATATTCACAATACCTACTATTTGTAAACAGGTTTTTTTTGGTAGCATGACAGTACAGACACTTTACTGGCTCCCAATTTTAAGAATAAAAAACCTATCACTTAAATGCTGTTTTGTCTGTTACTCGCCCTTTTTACTCACAGGCAGTGCCCTTATTGTTGCTGACCCCCCCCTGAAAAATGAGCTGGATCAGCCCCTGGGTTATATCTGTATATTGTGTTACAACTTTGTGGTATAATGTCCAAGCCATAAGTTTTTAAATGAAAAAATAAGTAAAATGTTTTAAACTTTTATGTCTATATAAATACACAATTGCTTCGTGTGACTGTGGTACTGAATATTTATTTAATGGTGTAACCTCTATAGAAGATATCTTCTACACTCTGAAACTTCATGGAATTACGCATTGGAAGATGTACTGAAACTGTGTCTGTCTATAACATGTGGTTTACTAGGCTAAATTATATATACATGTATATATCTTTCTAAAAGATATTAACATTTAATGAATTTATAATTTATATTCCTTTTTTTCGTCTGTAGTAACATATTTTGATATGTACTTTCGACGTCATTTGTATTCAGCCCAAAATTAAGGCAATTTACCGTATAAAAAGCGCAGTCTTCAGAGGCGTGTCAAAGCCGACCGATAGCGAGCAAAAATAGCCGAAGGGTGTCCCGACTGATATCTTCTATAGAGGTTATGCCCCCTTACACCATAACAGAGTAACTCAACGTTATGACAAACAAATAAAAGCGTATTCAATTCTTATTAAATTTGCCCACAATGATTTAAATTTTCAGTCGATCTAGACTCATTTTCTATTTTTTTTTGGCATGCTAAGATTAACATTTTTTTTGTCAATTGTCTTATTTTTGCAGGTTAACAAGGCAGGGTTGTTTATCACATTACCATAGTTACTTCCCTCAGTTTTTGATTTCATACAGCATAAAATGGTTCATTGACTTATATCTTGAACCAATTTACTTTATTTCTTAAAGTATTCTAGTCCGATCCAGTAGAATACAGTGTCACCCAATCCAGTTTTCCCCAGGATCAACAAAAAAACAGATAGAAGTTGACACAAATAAGTAAAGGATGGATGTGACAGAGGATTTAGAATTCAGCTCTCTGGTTGAAGTAAAGATTGAACTGAATGAATCAGGAACAAGTATTCCTTTTTGTCCTTCTGCCTGGAGACAATCAACTGATCATAGGCCCCAAAATGCTAACAATGACTACAAACAACAAGTCAAAGTTTGTAAGAGGGAGTACAATGAACTGTATTCTGAAGTGGAAATAAAACAAGAACCATGCATGGACATATCCAGTAATCAACTGTATTCTGAAGTGAAAATAAAACAAGAACCATGCATGGACATATCCAGTAATGAACTGTATGGTGAAGTGGAAATAAAACAAGAACCATGCATGGACATATCCAGTAATGAACTGTATTCTGAAGTGAAAATAAAACAAGAACCATGCATGGACATATCCACTAATCAACTGTATTCTGAAGTGAAAATAAAACAAGAGCCAAGCATGGACATATCCAGTAATGAACTGTATGGTGAAGTGGAAATAAAACAAGAGCCAAGCATGGACATATCCAGTTGTAGCTCAACAATAGATCTTATGTCTCCTGATACTGACAACCAGACCTTCGATCAGAGCGGGTTGTGTGAGGTACTGTTCACTTTTTATAACTATTTTCTATGAGCACAAAAATAGAAATTTGCTGTCTTGACTGAAATTTCTAAATAACTTAATTAAATATATGTTATTAACATGACACTCTTTCTCTGACAGCAGAAAGAATACCTCTATTTAATGGAAAACATGTAAGTTAAGAGACTGTTTTTTTAGAATATCATTTGAATGGACTAACAACATGCGTTAATGTTTCTATAGACAAGATAAAAAAAATTGAAGAAAATAAAAAACAACCGAAAATCAGTAAGGATTGTAATGTAATAAGTTTTATTGCCAGTGTAGCCATAAAGGATCCTGAAGTTTCAAGGGTCTGGGTGGCCCATGGATCATCTCCTGTTTGACTGTGACTATAGCCTGGTCAACATAGATCCTGAAGTTTCAGAGGTCTGGGTGGCCCATGGATCCTCTCTTGTTTGACTGTGACTATAGTCTAGTCAACATGGATCCTGAAGTTTCAGAGGTCTGGATGACCCATGGATCCTCTCCTGTTTCATTGTGACTATAGCCTAGTCAACATGGATCCTGAAGTTTCAGGGGTCTGGGTGGCCCATGGATCCTCTCCTCTTTGACTGTGACTATAGCCTGGTCAACATGAATCCTGGAGTTTCAGGGGTCTGGGTGGCCCATGGATATTCTCCTGTTTCACTGTGACTATAGCCTGGTCAACATGGATCCTGAAGTTTCAGGGGTATGGGTGGCCCATGGATATTCTCCTGTTTCACTGTGACTATAGCCTGGTCAACATGGATCCTGAAGTTTCAGAGGTCTGGGTGGCCCATGGATCCTCTCTTCTTTGACTATGACTATAGCCTTGTCAACATGGATCCTGAAGTTTCAGGGGTCTGGATGGCCCATGGATCCTCTCTTCTTTGACTATGACTATAGCCTGGTCAACATGGATCCTGGAGTTTCAGGGGTCTGGGTGACCCATGGATCATCTCCTGTTTCACTGTGACTACAGCCTGGTCAACACGGATCCTGAAGTTTCAGGGGTCTGGGTGGCCCACGGATACTCTCTACTTTGACTGTGATTATAGCCTAATCAACATGGATCCTGAAGTTTCAGGGGTCTGGGTGGCCCATGGATCCTCTCCTCTTTGACTGTGACTATAGCCTGGTCAACATGGATCCTGAAGTTTCAGGGGTTTGGGTGGCCCATGGATCCTCTCCTCTTTGACTGTGACTATAGCCTAATCAACATGGATCCTGAAGTTTCAGGGGTCTGGGTGGCCCATGGATCCTCTCCTCTTTGACTGTGACTATAGCCTGGTCAACATGGATCCTGAAGTTTCAGGGGTCTGGGTGGCCCATGGATCCTCTCCTCTTTGACTGTGACTATAGCCTAGTCAACATGGATCCTGAAGTTTCAGGGGTCTGGGTGGCCATGGATCCTCTCCTCTTTGACTGTGACTATAGCCTGGTCAACATGGATCCTGAAGTTTCAGGGGTCTGGGTGGCCCATGTATACTTTATTCTTTGACTGTGACTATAGCCTGGTCAAATGGATCCTAAAGTTTTAGGGGTCTGGGTGACCCATAGATCCTCTCCTGTTTAACTGTGACTATAACCTGGTCAACATGGATCCTGAAGTTTCAGGGGTCTGGGTTGCCCATGGATAATCTCCTGTTTCACTGTGACTATAGCCTGGTCAACATGGATCCTGAAGTTTCAGAGGTCTGGGTGGCCCATGGATCCTCTCCTCTTTCACTGTGACTATAGCCTGGTCAACATGGATCCTGAAGTTTCAGGGGTATGGGTGGCCCATGGATCCTCTCTTGTTTGACTGTGACTATAGCCTGGTCAACATGTATCCTGAAGTTTCAGGGGTATGGGTGGCCCATGGATCCTCTCTTGTTTGACTGTGACTATAGCCTGGTCAAATGGATCCTAAAGTTTCAGGGGTCTGGGTGGCCCATAGATCCTCTCCTGTTTCACTGTGACTATAGCCTAGTCAACATGGATCCTAAAGTTTCAGAGGTCTGGGTGGCCCATAGATCCTCTCCTGTTTCACTGTGACTATAGCCTAGTCAACATGGATCCTGAAGTTTCAGGGGTCTAGGTGGCCCATGGATTCTCTCCTGTTTGACTGTGACTATAGCCTGGTCAACATGGATCCTGAAGTTTCAGGGGTTTGGGTGGCCCATGGATCCTCTCCTCTTTGACTGTGACTATAGCCTAATCAACATGGATCCTGAAGTTTCAGGGGTCTGGGTGGCCCATGGATCCTCTCCTCTTTGACTGTGACTATAGCCTGGTCAACATGGATCCTGAAGTTTCAGGGGTTTGGGTGGCCCATGGATCCTCTCCTCTTTGACTGTGACTATAGCCTAATCAACATGGATCCTGAAGTTTCAGGGGTCTGGGTGGCCCATGGATCCTCTCCTCTTTGACTGTGACTATAGCCTGGTCAACATGGATCCTGAAGTTTCAGGGGTCTGGGTGGCCCATGGATCCTCTCCTGTTTGACTGTGACTATAGCCTAGTCGACATGGATCCTGAAGTTTCAAGCGTCTGGGTGGCCCATGGACTCTCTCCCCTTTGACTGTGACTATAGCCTGGTCAACATGGATCCTGAAGTTTCAGGGGTCTGGGTGGCCCATGGATCCTCTCTTCTTTGACTATGACTATAGCCTGGTCAACATGGATCCTGAAGTTTCAGAGGTCTGGGTGACCCATGGAACCTCTCCTCTTTGACTGTGACTATAGCCTAATCAACATGGATCCTGAAGTTTCAGGGGTCTGGGTGGCCATGGATCCTCTCCTCTTTGACTGTGACTATAGCCTGGTCAACATGGATCCTGAAGTTTCAGGGGTCTGGGTGGCCCATGTATACTTTATTCTTGACTGTGACTATAGCCTGGTCAAATGGATCCTAAAGTTTTAGGGGTCTGGGTGACCCATAGATCCTCTCCTGTTTCACTGTGACTATAACCTGGTCAACATGGATCCTGAAGTTTCAGGGGTCTGGGTTGCCCATGGATAATCTCCTGTTTCACTGTGACTATAGCCTGGTCAACATGGATCCTGAAGTTTCAGAGGTCTGGGTGGCCCAAGGATCCTCTCCTCTTTCACTGTGACTATAGCCTGGTCAACATGGATCCTGAAGTTTCAGGGGTATGGGTGGCCCATGGATCCTCTCTTGTTTGACTGTGACTATAGCCTGGTCAACATGTATCCTGAAGTTTCAGGGGTATGGGTGGCCCATGGATCCTCTCTTGTTTGACTGTGACTATAGCCTGGTCAAATGGATCCTAAAGTTTCAGGGGTCTGGGTGGCCCATAGATCCTCTCCTGTTTCACTGTGACTATAGCCTAGTCAACATGGATCCTAAAGTTTCAGAGGTCTGGGTGGCCCATAGATCCTCTCCTGTTTCACTGTGACTATAGCCTAGTCAACATGGATCCTGAAGTTTCAGGGGTCTAGGTGGCCCATGGATTCTCTCCTGTTTGACTGTGACTATAGCCTGGTCAACATGGATCCTGAAGTTTCAGGGGTTTGGGTGGCCCATGGATCCTCTCCTCTTTGACTGTGACTATAGCCTAATCAACATGGATCCTGAAGTTTCAGGGGTCTGGGTGGCCCATGGATCCTCTCCTCTTTGACTGTGACTATAGCCTGGTCAACATGGATCCTGAAGTTTCAGGGTTCTGGGTGGCCCATGGATCCTCTCCTGTTTGACTGTGACTATAGCCTAGTCGACATGGATCCTAAAGTTTCAAGCGTCTGGGTGGCCCATGGACTCTCTCCCCTTTGACTGTGACTATAGCCTGGTCAACATGGATCCTGAAGTTTCAGGGGTCTGGGTGGCCCATGGATCCTCTCTTCTTTGACTATGACTATAGCCTGGTCAACATGGATCCTGAAGTTTCAGAGGTCTGGGTGACCCATGGATCCTCTCCTCTTTGACTGTGACTATAGCCTAATCAACATGGATCCTGAAGTTTCAGGGGTCTGGGTGGCCATGGATCCTCTCCTCTTTGACTGTGACTATAGCCTGGTCAACATGGATCCTGAAGTTTCAGGGGTCTGGGTGGCCCATGGATAATCTCCTGTTTCACTGTGACTATAGCCTGGTCAACATGGATCCTGAAGTTTCAGAGGTCTGGGTGGCCCATGGATCCTCTCCTCTTTCACTGTGACTATAGCCTGGTCAACATGGATCCTGAAGTTTCAGGGGTATGGGTGGCCCATGGATCCTGTCTTGTTTGACTGTGACTATAGCCTGGTCAACATGGATCCTGTAGTTTCAGAGGTCTGGGTGACCCATGGATCCTCCTCTTTGACTGTGACTATAGCCTAATCAACATGGATCCTGAAGTTTCAGGGGTCTGGGTGGCCATGGATCCTCTCCTCTTTGACTGTGACTATAGCCTGGTCAACATGGATCCTGAAGTTTCAGGGGTCTGGGTGGCCCATGTATACTTTATTCTTTGACTGTGACTATAGCCTGGTCAAATGGATCCTAAAGTTTTAGGGGTCTGGGTGGCCCATAGATCCTCTCCTGTTTCACTGTGACTATAACCTGGTCAACATGGATCCTGAAGTTTCAGGGGTCTGGGTTGCCCATGGATAATCTCCTGTTTCACTGTGACTATAGCCTGGTCAACATGGATCCTGAAGTTTCAGAGGTCTGGGTGGCCCATAGATCCTTTCCTCTTTCACTGTGACTATAGCCTGGTCAACATGGATCCTGAAGTTTCAGGGGTATGGGTGGCCCATGGATCCTCTCTTGTTTGACTGTGACTATAGCCTGGTCAACATGGATCCTGAAGTTTCAGGGGTATGGGTGGCCCATGGATCCTCTCTTGTTTGACTGTGACTATAGCCTTGTCAAATGGATCCTAAAGTTTCAGGGGTCTGGGTGGCCCATAGATCCTCTCCTGTTTCACTGTGACTATAGCCTAGTCAACATGGATCCTAAAGTTTCAGAGGTCTGGGTGGCCCATATATCCTCTCCTGTTTCACTGTGACTATAGCCTAGTCAACATGGATCCTGAAGTTTCAGGGGTCTGGGTGGCCCATGGATTCTCTCCTGTTTGACTGTGACTATAGCCTGGTCAACATGGATCCTGAAGTTTCAGGGGTTTGGGTGGCCCATGGATCCTCTCCTCTTTGACTGTGACTATAGCCTAATCAACATGGATCCTGAAGTTTCAGGGGTCTGGGTGGCCCATGGATCCTCTCCTCTTAGACTGTGACTATAGCCTGGTCAACATGGATCCTGAAGTTTCAGGGGTCTGGGTGGCCCATGGATCCTCTCCTGTTTGACTGTGACTATAGCCTAGTCGACATGGATCCTGAAGTTTTAAGCGACTGGGTGGCCCATGGACTCTCTCCCCTTTGACTGTGACTATAGCCTGGTCAACATGGATCCTGAAGTTTCAGGGGTCTGGGTGGCCCATGGATCCTCTCTTCTTTGACTATGACTATAGCCTGGTCAACATGGACCCTGAAGTTTCAGAGGTCTGGGTGACCCATGGATCCTCTCCTCTTTGACTGTGACTATAGCCTAATCAACATGGATCCTGAAGTTTCAGGGGTCTGGGTGGCCATGGATCCTCTTTTCTTTGACTGTGACTATAGCCTGGTCAACATGGATCCTGAAGTTTCAGGGGTCTGGGTGGCCCATGTATACTTTATTCTTTGACTGTGACTATAGCCTGGTCAAATGGATCCTAAAGTTTTAGGGGTCTGGGTGGCCCATAGATCCTCTCCTGTTTCACTGTGACTATAACCTGGTCAACATGGATCCTGAAGTTTCAGGGGTCTGGGTTGCCCATGGATAATCTCCTGTTTCACTGTGACTATAGCCTGGTCAACATGGATCCTGAAGTTTCAGAGGTCTGGGTGGCCCATGGATCCTCTCCTCTTTCACTGTGACTATAGCCTGGTCAACATGGATCCTGAAGTTTCAGGGGTATGGGTGACCCATGGATCCTCTCTTGTTTGACTGTGACTATAGCCTGGTCAACATGGATCCTGGAGTTTCAGGGGTCTGGGTGACCCATGGATCATCTCCTGTTTCACTGTGACTACAGCCTGGTCAACACGGATCCTGAAGTTTCAGGGGTCTGGGTGGCCCACGGATACTCTCTACTTTGACTGTGATTATAGCCTAATCAACATGGATCCTGAAGTTTCAGGGGTCTGGGTGGCCCATGGATCCTCTCCTCTTTGACTGTGACTATAGCCTGGTCAACATGGATCCTGAAGTTTCAGGGGTTTGGGTGGCCCATGGATCCTCTCCTCTTTGACTGTGACTATAGCCTAATCAACATGGATCCTGAAGTTTCAGGGGTCTGGGTGGCCCATGGATCCTCTCCTCTTTGACTGTGACTATAGCCTGGTCAACATGGATCCTGAAGTTTCAGGGGTCTGGGTGGCCCATGGATCCTCTCCTCTTTGACTGTGACTATAGCCTAGTCAACATGGATCCTGAAGTTTCAGGGGTCTGGGTGGCCATGGATCCTCTCCTCTTTGACTGTGACTATAGCCTGGTCAACATGGATCCTGAAGTTTCAGGGGTCTGGGTGGCCCATGTATACTTTATTCTTTGACTGTGACTATAGCCTGGTCAAATGGATCCTAAAGTTTTAGGGGTCTGGGTGACCCATAGATCCTCTCCTGTTTAACTGTGACTATAACCTGGTCAACATGGATCCTGAAGTTTCAGGGGTCTGGGTTGCCCATGGATAATCTCCTGTTTCACTGTGACTATAGCCTGGTCAACATGGATCCTGAAGTTTCAGAGGTCTGGGTGGCCCATGGATCCTCTCCTCTTTCACTGTGACTATAGCCTGGTCAACATGGATCCTGAAGTTTCAGGGGTATGGGTGGCCCATGGATCCTCTCTTGTTTGACTGTGACTATAGCCTGGTCAACATGTATCCTGAAGTTTCAGGGGTATGGGTGGCCCATGGATCCTCTCTTGTTTGACTGTGACTATAGCCTGGTCAAATGGATCCTAAAGTTTCAGGGGTCTGGGTGGCCCATAGATCCTCTCCTGTTTCACTGTGACTATAGCCTAGTCAACATGGATCCTAAAGTTTCAGAGGTCTGGGTGGCCCATAGATCCTCTCCTGTTTCACTGTGACTATAGCCTAGTCAACATGGATCCTGAAGTTTCAGGGGTCTAGGTGGCCCATGGATTCTCTCCTGTTTGACTGTGACTATAGCCTGGTCAACATGGATCCTGAAGTTTCAGGGGTTTGGGTGGCCCATGGATCCTCTCCTCTTTGACTGTGACTATAGCCTAATCAACATGGATCCTGAAGTTTCAGGGGTCTGGGTGGCCCATGGATCCTCTCCTCTTTGACTGTGACTATAGCCTGGTCAACATGGATCCTGAAGTTTCAGGGGTTTGGGTGGCCCATGGATCCTCTCCTCTTTGACTGTGACTATAGCCTAATCAACATGGATCCTGAAGTTTCAGGGGTCTGGGTGGCCCATGGATCCTCTCCTCTTTGACTGTGACTATAGCCTGGTCAACATGGATCCTGAAGTTTCAGGGGTCTGGGTGGCCCATGGATCCTCTCCTGTTTGACTGTGACTATAGCCTAGTCGACATGGATCCTGAAGTTTCAAGCGTCTGGGTGGCCCATGGACTCTCTCCCCTTTGACTGTGACTATAGCCTGGTCAACATGGATCCTGAAGTTTCAGGGGTCTGGGTGGCCCATGGATCCTCTCTTCTTTGACTATGACTATAGCCTGGTCAACATGGATCCTGAAGTTTCAGAGGTCTGGGTGACCCATGGAACCTCTCCTCTTTGACTGTGACTATAGCCTAATCAACATGGATCCTGAAGTTTCAGGGGTCTGGGTGGCCATGGATCCTCTCCTCTTTGACTGTGACTATAGCCTGGTCAACATGGATCCTGAAGTTTCAGGGGTCTGGGTGGCCCATGTATACTTTATTCTTGACTGTGACTATAGCCTGGTCAAATGGATCCTAAAGTTTTAGGGGTCTGGGTGACCCATAGATCCTCTCCTGTTTCACTGTGACTATAACCTGGTCAACATGGATCCTGAAGTTTCAGGGGTCTGGGTTGCCCATGGATAATCTCCTGTTTCACTGTGACTATAGCCTGGTCAACATGGATCCTGAAGTTTCAGAGGTCTGGGTGGCCCAAGGATCCTCTCCTCTTTCACTGTGACTATAGCCTGGTCAACATGGATCCTGAAGTTTCAGGGGTATGGGTGGCCCATGGATCCTCTCTTGTTTGACTGTGACTATAGCCTGGTCAACATGTATCCTGAAGTTTCAGGGGTATGGGTGGCCCATGGATCCTCTCTTGTTTGACTGTGACTATAGCCTGGTCAAATGGATCCTAAAGTTTCAGGGGTCTGGGTGGCCCATAGATCCTCTCCTGTTTCACTGTGACTATAGCCTAGTCAACATGGATCCTAAAGTTTCAGAGGTCTGGGTGGCCCATAGATCCTCTCCTGTTTCACTGTGACTATAGCCTAGTCAACATGGATCCTGAAGTTTCAGGGGTCTAGGTGGCCCATGGATTCTCTCCTGTTTGACTGTGACTATAGCCTGGTCAACATGGATCCTGAAGTTTCAGGGGTTTGGGTGGCCCATGGATCCTCTCCTCTTTGACTGTGACTATAGCCTAATCAACATGGATCCTGAAGTTTCAGGGGTCTGGGTGGCCCATGGATCCTCTCCTCTTTGACTGTGACTATAGCCTGGTCAACATGGATCCTGAAGTTTCAGGGTTCTGGGTGGCCCATGGATCCTCTCCTGTTTGACTGTGACTATAGCCTAGTCGACATGGATCCTAAAGTTTCAAGCGTCTGGGTGGCCCATGGACTCTCTCCCCTTTGACTGTGACTATAGCCTGGTCAACATGGATCCTGAAGTTTCAGGGGTCTGGGTGGCCCATGGATCCTCTCTTCTTTGACTATGACTATAGCCTGGTCAACATGGATCCTGAAGTTTCAGAGGTCTGGGTGACCCATGGATCCTCTCCTCTTTGACTGTGACTATAGCCTAATCAACATGGATCCTGAAGTTTCAGGGGTCTGGGTGGCCATGGATCCTCTCCTCTTTGACTGTGACTATAGCCTGGTCAACATGGATCCTGAAGTTTCAGGGGTCTGGGTGGCCCATGGATAATCTCCTGTTTCACTGTGACTATAGCCTGGTCAACATGGATCCTGAAGTTTCAGAGGTCTGGGTGGCCCATGGATCCTCTCCTCTTTCACTGTGACTATAGCCTGGTCAACATGGATCCTGAAGTTTCAGGGGTATGGGTGGCCCATGGATCCTGTCTTGTTTGACTGTGACTATAGCCTGGTCAACATGGATCCTGTAGTTTCAGAGGTCTGGGTGACCCATGGATCCTCCTCTTTGACTGTGACTATAGCCTAATCAACATGGATCCTGAAGTTTCAGGGGTCTGGGTGGCCATGGATCCTCTCCTCTTTGACTGTGACTATAGCCTGGTCAACATGGATCCTGAAGTTTCAGGGGTCTGGGTGGCCCATGTATACTTTATTCTTTGACTGTGACTATAGCCTGGTCAAATGGATCCTAAAGTTTTAGGGGTCTGGGTGGCCCATAGATCCTCTCCTGTTTCACTGTGACTATAACCTGGTCAACATGGATCCTGAAGTTTCAGGGGTCTGGGTTGCCCATGGATAATCTCCTGTTTCACTGTGACTATAGCCTGGTCAACATGGATCCTGAAGTTTCAGAGGTCTGGGTGGCCCATAGATCCTTTCCTCTTTCACTGTGACTATAGCCTGGTCAACATGGATCCTGAAGTTTCAGGGGTATGGGTGGCCCATGGATCCTCTCTTGTTTGACTGTGACTATAGCCTGGTCAACATGGATCCTGAAGTTTCAGGGGTATGGGTGGCCCATGGATCCTCTCTTGTTTGACTGTGACTATAGCCTTGTCAAATGGATCCTAAAGTTTCAGGGGTCTGGGTGGCCCATAGATCCTCTCCTGTTTCACTGTGACTATAGCCTAGTCAACATGGATCCTAAAGTTTCAGAGGTCTGGGTGGCCCATATATCCTCTCCTGTTTCACTGTGACTATAGCCTAGTCAACATGGATCCTGAAGTTTCAGGGGTCTGGGTGGCCCATGGATTCTCTCCTGTTTGACTGTGACTATAGCCTGGTCAACATGGATCCTGAAGTTTCAGGGGTTTGGGTGGCCCATGGATCCTCTCCTCTTTGACTGTGACTATAGCCTAATCAACATGGATCCTGAAGTTTCAGGGGTCTGGGTGGCCCATGGATCCTCTCCTCTTAGACTGTGACTATAGCCTGGTCAACATGGATCCTGAAGTTTCAGGGGTCTGGGTGGCCCATGGATCCTCTCCTGTTTGACTGTGACTATAGCCTAGTCGACATGGATCCTGAAGTTTTAAGCGACTGGGTGGCCCATGGACTCTCTCCCCTTTGACTGTGACTATAGCCTGGTCAACATGGATCCTGAAGTTTCAGGGGTCTGGGTGGCCCATGGATCCTCTCTTCTTTGACTATGACTATAGCCTGGTCAACATGGACCCTGAAGTTTCAGAGGTCTGGGTGACCCATGGATCCTCTCCTCTTTGACTGTGACTATAGCCTAATCAACATGGATCCTGAAGTTTCAGGGGTCTGGGTGGCCATGGATCCTCTTTTCTTTGACTGTGACTATAGCCTGGTCAACATGGATCCTGAAGTTTCAGGGGTCTGGGTGGCCCATGTATACTTTATTCTTTGACTGTGACTATAGCCTGGTCAAATGGATCCTAAAGTTTTAGGGGTCTGGGTGGCCCATAGATCCTCTCCTGTTTCACTGTGACTATAACCTGGTCAACATGGATCCTGAAGTTTCAGGGGTCTGGGTTGCCCATGGATAATCTCCTGTTTCACTGTGACTATAGCCTGGTCAACATGGATCCTGAAGTTTCAGAGGTCTGGGTGGCCCATGGATCCTCTCCTCTTTCACTGTGACTATAGCCTGGTCAACATGGATCCTGAAGTTTCAGGGGTATGGGTGACCCATGGATCCTCTCTTGTTTGACTGTGACTATAGCCTGGTCAACATGGATCCTGAAGTTTCAGGGGTATGGGTGGCCCATGGATCCTCTCTTGTTTGACTGTGACTATAGCCTGGTCAAATGGATCCTAAAGTTTCATGGGTCTGGGTGGCCCATAGATCCTCTCCTGTTTCACTGTGACTATAGCCTAGTCAACATGGATCCTAAAGTTTCAGAGGTCTGGGTGGCCCATAGATCCTCTCCTGTTTCACTGTGACTATAGCCTAGTCAACATGGATCCTGAAGTTTCAGGGGTCTGGGTGGCCCATGGATTCTCTCCTGTTTGACTGTGACTATAGCCTGGTCAACATGGATCCTGAAGTTTCAGGGGTCTGGGTGGCCCATGGATTCTCTCCTCTTTGACTGTGACTATAGCCTAGTCAACATGGATCCTGAAGTTTCAGGGGTCTGGGTGGCCATGGATCCTCTCCTGTTTGACGATGACTATAGCCTGGTCAACATGGATCTTGAAGTTTCAGGGTTCTGGGTGGCCCATGGATCCTCTCCTGTTTGACTGTGACTATAGCCTAGTCAACATGGATCCTGAAGTTTCATGGGTCTGGGTGGCCCATGGATCCTCTCCTGTTTGACGATGACTATAGCCTGCAATAAGGTCAAGAATTACTTATGGATAACAACTTCTTGGTTTATTGGGTGACGACGTTTCGATGTAGTTCTTACATCGTTATCAAAGTCAATGACTTTGATAACGATGTAAGAACTACATCGAAACAACAGGACACAACATATGTTTTATAACGTTTTACAGGGTTTATGTCAACGCCCAAAAAATTCTGTTCAAGCTGTTTATTAATAAAAAGAGAGGAGAAATATTTCAATTGAAACAATACACAGAAATGCTGTTTAGAAGGTTTCTCCTGTTAAAACAGATTCAGAGCTTATTTTTCTAACAATGAAGGCAATAAGATTATTACAGAAGCTCTAGAAATTCTCCTTCTTGAACTAAATAGTCGTGTGATTCTATCAATGTCACATGTTAAGTGGAAACCTTCTGGAGTTAAAAGTAAGGCCCAAAAAAAGTTACACGCTGTTGGAAAATAGAAATATGATCCACCGGACACACTGCAACAAGTTGTACAATTATCATTTTTTGACAATGACAAGTCAATGACTTTGATAACGATGTAAGAACTACATCGAAACTTCGTCACCCAATAAACCAAGAAGTTGTTATCCATAAGTAATTCTTGACCTTATTGTAACCTTCCAACTTCTAAATGCCATTGAAAGATTTGACTATAGCCTGGTCAACATGGATCCTGAAGTTTCAGGGGTCTGGGTGGCCCATGGATCCTCTCCTGTTTCATTGTGACTATAGCCTGGTCAACATGGATCCTGAAGTTTCAGGGGTCTGGGTGGCCCATGGATCCTCTTTTCTGACGGTTGAACGTTGATTGTGCAACAAAAGCACTACTTTTTTATGGTGTCTCTTTTATTGTTTTGACCGCACCATCCAACAGCAAGGAACACCGTTAAACATAACATAATTGTACAACTTGTTGCAGTGTGTCCAGTGGCCCGAAGTCATGTTTCTATTTTCCAACAGCGTGTAACTTTTGTTGGGTCTTACTTTTGACTCCACAAGGTTTCCACTTAACATGTGACATTGATACAATCACACGACTATTTAGTTCAAGAAGGAGAATTTCTAGAGCTTCTGTAATAATCTTATTTCCTATATATATCTTAAGATAGAGGGAAAACCCCATAGAAACATCAATATTATAAAATGTTTTTAACACAATTAGCAACTTGTCTCCATGGTTATTTTAGACAGTAAGATTTTCCCTGTGATTTATACTGTAAAATGTGTACACCAGTATGTAGCTCCTTGCAATTCTTTTTCACAGACGATATTAAGTCTTAAAAGGCAAATTTCGATGGATGACAAGGTACCTGGCATGAAAACCACATTAGAAAGTCCTGAGGTCACAAAATGTATAGGTAAGTAAATTGTATTAGTTTGGTAGGCCTACTGTTTGGAGAAGGAATCCAATTCCTGATAAAATCAGATAGGCAATTTCAGATTCAATGGGAAACTTTACATTCTTGAAACAAGGACCATCATACAAATTTGACATCGCTGGATTGAATAATTACAAAAAAGCCAAATAGTCTTTGAGTGCGATGTAATAATTTAATTCAACCATGTCAAATTTGTGAAACTTATATGGCGGCTTGGTCAGGTTTAGTCATGCGGGAAATCGTACTCCCTTCCTAGAGGAAAGCCGAAGGCCTCGGCGAGTATTTGGCAACTGTTTCACACAGGACGACCAAATTTTATTTGTTCAGTGTAGGAATCAAACCTGGGACCCATGGATGGAAGGCTTGTGTTGGACTGAGAGACTATCACTCTCCTGACTGAGCTACCCACACATTGAAGACCAGCTGCCTATATCCGTGCCTTCATGCTTTGTTTCCTTTGGTTTATCATAAAATTGTCCCTAAGTGAAGCCTGCAATAATAAATATGAAAAATGCATTGTACTTTCTATTTGATCAGTACTCTATGGTCATTTTTAACACCCCATTACTTCTTGAATGATTTCAAGTGTATTATCTTAGTTTGATTGATTGATTGGTTGTTTGGTGGTTTACGCCGGGCTCAAGATTATTTCACGTATATGGCGGCGTTGCCAGTTTTATTGTGGGAGGAAACTGGGCTCTATTCCCCGAGGAAACCCACGACCTTCCGGTGGTAACTAGCAACCATCCCACATAGGTCGCTCGAGTGAAAACCCAGCCAGAAAATGTTCCAATTTTGTTTTGGACTGAGTGGTATTCGACCCATTGGTGACATCTTAGTTTGAGAATAAAATACCAGCTGTTAATTTTTTTTATCCATATATGAATGTTTTTTGCTTTTGTTGTTTGTATTCTATTGAAAGAAGTGTTATTATAACTTTTGTCTGTTTATTTCAGGTACAAAACTCCCAACTTGTGCACATTGTCCCGAAATTAAGTTTGTATCTGAAACACACAACATTGATAAACATGGCTTTCAGGTGCCAAGTGATTTGGAGAACACAAACAAGAACCGGATTTCACTGGTTGAATTGAACGTTGACAGTTCAAGAAAAGAGGGCCCTGATGGTAATTCTGCCTCTACAATGAATCCAGTCTTACATGTAGCTAGTGCACTCGGAATTCATTCTGAAAAGAAACCTTTTCAGTGTACAGTGTGTGACTATAGCTGTAGTAGCAAGAAAAGCCTTACTGAGCATTTAAGAACCCATGCCGGTGAGAAACCTTTCCATTGTACTTTGTGTGACTATATTTGTAGTAAGAAGAGCATTCTTACTGGGCATTTAAGAACTCATACCGGTGAGAAACCTTTCCAGTGCACAATATGTGACTATAAGTCCACCCAGAAGAGTAACCTTATCAAGCATTTAAAAACTCATTCAGGTGAGAAAACTTTCCAGTGCACAATATGTGACTATAAGTCCACCCATAAGAATTACCTTATCAACCATTTAAGAACTCATACCGGTGAGAAACTTTTTCAGTGCACAGTATGTGACTATAAGTCTATTCAGAAGAGTACCCTTATCAACCATTTAAGAACTCATACCGGTGAGAAACTTTTTCAGTGCACAGTATGTGACTATAAGTCTATTCAGAAGAGTACCCTTATCAACCATTTAAGAACTCATAATGGTGAGAAACCTTTTCAGTGTCAAATGTGTGATTATAAGTGTATTAAAAAAAGCAGCCTTACTGACCATTTAAGAACTCATACTGGTGAGAAACCTTTTCAGTGTACAATGTGTGACTATAAATCTATCTGGAAGAGACAACTCATCGACCATTTAAGAACTCATACCGGTGAGAAACGGTTTCAGTGCACAGTATGTGACTATAAGTGTATTAAGAAAAGCGACCTTTCTGACCATTTAAGAATTCATACTGGTGAGAAACCTTTTCAGTGCACAGTATGTGACTATAAGTGTATTAAAAAAAGCGGCCTTACTGACCATTTAAGAACTCATACTGGTGAGGAACCTTTTCAGTGTACAATGTGTGACTATAAATCTATCCGGAAGAGACACCGCATCCACCATTTTAGAACTCATACCGGTGAGAAACCTTTTCAGTGTACAGTATGTGACTATAAGTGTATTAGAAAAAGCGGCCTTACTGACCATTTAAGAACTCATACTGGTGAGAAACCTTTTCAGTGTACAATGTGTGACTATAAATCTATCCGGAAGAGCGGCCTCATCAACCATTTTAGAACTCATACTGGTGAGAAACCTTTTCAGTGTACAATGTGTGACTATAAATCTATCCAGAAGAGAGGCCTCATCAGCCATTTAAAATCTCATACTGGCTACTCACATAGAAAGTCACACTGATGAAATACTGACGAAATGTAGTTAGAAGCATGGACTCCTGTTTAGAACTCATTAAGTGATGTTGAAGAGATCAGCAGTTCTCATACTCCTTGAAGATTTTACGAAAAGTAATTTAGGCGCAAAAACAGTAAATATTGGAATTTGGAACCTGACCCAATATGACGGCCGATCGGCTAGTCCAATCAAAAAACGGATTGCATTTCTTGATTAATAAATTTTCTTGTTTATCTAAATTTGCAATCGAGTTTACTCTATGTAACCTTTTTTAATAGGTTTTTCTCTTCCATTAATTGGTCGCTTAGTAATTGATTTGCAGTCACGGCGCTTCACCAATTTAGGGCATCATTTTATTGCGGTTGACCGCACACTTTCAGGTCAGCATACATGAAGCATGTCAAGTCGCTTTCAACTATTCAATGCTTTTACTTGTTGTTTATTGCACGATCAATTCCTGTTTTTCTTTTTGCTCCATGTCATTTGTAATAAAATCATGCCAAGCTTGTGTATATAAACCTCTGTGTTCTGGGGTATTATCACTGACAATGTAACTTTTTAAGGCACACTATTCGATGATAACCTTGCGTGTTTGTGGGGATTCTCACACATGTTTGTGAGTATTTGTTGCTGTATTAATCCCATCGTTTTAATTATGAGTTTTTTCCGAACTATTGTACGTATATTTTTGTCTTATGCTTTCCTTTTTTGTTTATATCAATAGATTTACCGCTTACCAGCGAGTTCGAATACAAGTGTTGAGTCTGTTTTAACCCCCTACACGTAACGTTATTATTAGCTATTGTTTGTAAATATATATATTATTAGCTAAGTTAGCATTTTGACACATTTTAAAAATGCAAAATGACGTCAAGGTCACGTGAATTTGATCTGCATTGTACAACTTGAAGATTGAAAAAGTTCAAAGATTTAAATCAAATAGTTTTCGAGTTATTGGCTTTTGAAATTTTAAGTGATGGCGTCCACATTTTGACCAATAGCGAGCTTCTAGAGTTTTCAATGGAGGTACTTGAAATTTGCAATCACGATGCGCTAGAGTAAGTCCTATCAATATACTAAATTTGAAGTAAATCCATAATGCAGTTTTGGAGACGAAGACCTTTGAAGACTTAGTGAGGTGTCAAGATGGGCGCCAAAGTCGAAAGTGGCGCTAGAAGAAAGTCAAAAATACTCTGACGTCTAATTGTTAAAAAATAAGTCGACAAATCCAAAGTTTCATAATTTTGTAATCTGCCGTTTTCAAAGAAAAGAAATCGACGCAAGAAAAAAAGAATAGGCAATAATAAACACTACAAAACAATAGATTCGAAGTTTACACAAAATGTGTATGTTTGATGTTGCTCTATTTCAAGAATGGCTGTATGAAGAAAGACTGGATAGTGCATTGTAACGTTAGAAATGACGTCAACAGCGACAACTTCCGGAGATATGTCTGCAGGTGATTTACACAGTGTGTGATAATTTCTCTGTTTACATAATAGGATAGATAGTTTACACAGTGTGTCAATTTCTCTGTTTACATAATAGGATAGCTGGTTTACACAGTGTGCGTCAATTTCTCTTAAATAGAGAAATTGTCGCACTGTGTAATCTACCTACCGCATTATGTACACAGAGAAATTGTCGCACACTGTGTAAACTATCTATCCTATTATCTAAACAGAGAAATTGTCGCACACTGTGTAAATCACCTGCAGCATTATGTAAACAGAGAAATTGTCGCACACTGTGTAAACCACCTACAGCATTATGTAAACAGAGAAATTGACGCACACTGTGTAAACCACCTTCAAGAATGGCTGTATGAAAGACTGTATAGTGCATTGTAACGTTAGAAATGACGTCAACAGCGACAACTTCCGGAGATATGTCTGCTGGTTTACACAGTGTGTCTATTTCTCTGTTTACATAATGCGGTAGCTGGTTTACAGTGTGCCAATTCCTCTGTTTACATTAGGCGGTAGGTGGTTTACACAGTGCGTCAATTTCTCTGTTTAAGTGATTGATTGATTGTTTGGTGTTTTACGCCGCGCTCAAGATTATTTCACTTATATGGCCGCGTTGCCAGTTTTATTGTGGGAGGAAACCGGGCTCTGTGCCCGGAGGAAACCCACGACCTTCCGCTGGAGACTGGCAACCATCCCACATAGGTCGTTCGAATGAAAACCCAGTCAGAAAATTTTCCAATTTTTGGACTGAGTGGGATTCGAACCCGCGACCCATTGGTGGAAGGCTGTTCGGATTGATTGTTTTTGTTATAGCTCAACAAGGTTATAAACTCCATCTTACAGCCTACAACCAGCAAACAACAAGGTTATGAACCCCATCTCATATCCTACAACCAACAAACAACAAGTTTATAAACTCCATCTCATAACCTACTTCTAGCAAACAACAAGGTTATAAACTCCATCTCATAACCTACTTCTAGCAAACAACAAGGTAATAAACTCCATCTTACAACCTACAACCAGCAAACAACAAGGTTATGAACTCCATCTCATATCCTACAACCAACAAACAACAAGTTTATAAACTCCATCTCATAACCTACTTCTAGCAAACAACAAGGTTATAAACTCCATCTCATAACCTACTTCTAGCAAACAACAAGGTAATAAACTCCATCTTACAACCTACAACCAGCAAACAACAAGGTTATGAACTCCATCTCATATTCTACAACCAGCAAACAACAAGGTTATAAACTCCATCCGATAACCTACTTCTAGCAAACAAGGTTATGAACTTCATCTCATATCCTACAACCAACAAATAACAAGTTTATAAACTCCATCTCATAACCTACTTCTAGCAAATAACAAAGTTTTAAACTTCATCTTACAACCTACAACCAGCAAATAACAAGGTTATGAACTTCATCTCATATCCTACAACCAGCAAACAACAGGTTTATAAACTTCATCTCATAACCTACAACCAGCAAACAACAAGGTTATAAAGTCCATCTCATAACCAACTTCTAGCAAACAAAAAGGTTATGAACTTCATCTCATATCCTACAACCAGCAAACAACAAGTTTATAAACGCCATCTCATAACCTACTTCTAGCAAACAACAAGGTTATGAACTCCATCTCATATCCTACAACCAACAAACAACAAGTTTATAAACTCCATCTCATAACCTACTTCTAGCAAACAACAAGGTTATAAACTCCATCTCATAACCTACTTCTAGCAAACAACACGGTAATAAACTCCATCTTACAACCTACAACCAGTAAACAACAAGGTTATGAACTCCATCTCATATCCTACAACCAACAAACAGCAAGTTTATAAACTCCATCTCATAACCTACTTCTAGCAAACAACAAGGTTATAAACTCCATCTCATAACCTACTTCTAGCAAACAACAAGGTAATAAACTCCATCTTACAACCTTCAACCAGCAAACAACAAGGTTATGAACTCCATCTCATATTCTACAGCCAGCAAACAACAAGGTTATAAACTCCATCACATAACCTACTTCTAGCAAACAACAAGGTTATGAACTCCATCTCATATTCTACAACTAGCAAACAACAAGGTTATAAACTCCATCTCATAACCTACTTCTAGCAAACAAGGTTATGAACTTCATCTCATATCCTACAACCAACAAACAACAAGTTTATAAACTCCATCTCATAACCTACTTCTAGCAAATAACAAGGTTATAAACTTCATCTTACAACCTACAACCAGCAAATAACAAGGTTATGAACTTCATCTCATATCCTACAACCAGCAAACAACAGGTTTATAAACTTCATCTCATAACCTACAACCAGCAAACAACAAGGTTATAAACTCCATCTCATAACCTACTTCTAGCAAAAAACAAGGTTATAAACTTCATCTTACAACTTAATCTTAGGCTTAATACCGGTATAACTTTGTAACGTAAGAATTATATTTCATTGTTACGCAACTTCATTTAGACCGGTATTAAGCCTAATACACTTTTGAACAACTCAAACTGGGCTGAAAGAAATTATATTGTGACGTTACAAAGTTATACCGGTATTAAGTCTAATACACTTTTGAACAACCGGCCCCTGGACATCAAATTAGTCTCAATAATTAGTTGACTGCCTCAATATAATTGTAGAAAACAATGGTCTAACCAGCTTGGAGCGGTTCGGGCGTCACAATAACGCTACACACCGGAGCTAGCCTCAATAGAGACGTGTCATCGGGGGACAAAGCCAATGGACATCGTTGTCGCGAGTAGGCCTGCATACTTCCTGTGATCCAAGAATAGATTATTATTCTTTTTTTCCGGCTTGCCCTTTGAGGCACCATTGTGAGTATTTTCTAGGGGTCTTTACCTAATTTTGAAACATTTAGGACAGAATATAAAACTGGTTCGTCACTTTCAATGTTTCCGATTATTGTCTAGACACTCGGCAATTTCTCAATCTCAATCGATTTTTAACTTTTTCACCAAAACAAACTAACTTTTACTAAGCTGCTTAGCTCCGATCTGAGCTCCAAGCTCATTTACTGATTTAGGATATTGTTTTCTACAATTACAAGCTGCTTGGTTCAGCTTTAAACCCAGCAGTAGCATCACCAGATCACTGGAAAGTCTTCGCCCACTTTCTGGTCGAAAATACTGTCACTCAGCTCAGATCTGAGGTGGCGGACCCAGAGTGGATTTACCTGCGTGAAATACCCTCTGATAGATTGCAGTAGGGATGTCAACCACTTTTTTAAACATGGATAATGAATTGCAAAATATTGGGTAATATAATTAGTACATACCTAATAATTGTTCTGTGGAATGTAATTGTAAAAAATATCAAAGAGCTATAATAAACTTGACAAAACAGTTGTCAGATTTAGACCGAAATTTCAGCCATGTTGGAGATGTCTGGTCATTACCTCCTGTTTGAAAAGCATGGAAATAATCCCATCAGAAAGATGAGAAATTGAAAATGACACATTAGTGTGTTCAAGAATAGTCCAGGAAGCTCTGGGATAAAGGATGGCTTCCCTACTGATGTTATTAAAACACAATCCCAGATTAAATGTGACCCTTCAAACAAAGGAGTTTCTTACCTGGGACAAGATGGCTGCTAACAATATCCTACAGGTGAAAGAGGAAGGGGGGAATAACTAGTAGGGGATTTCCTTTTTAGTCACAAAAAAGTTCCAAATGTACCAAAGTGGATATGGGGAATCCCCCAAATACTTAGAGGTTCACTACAAGTGGGCAAGAGCATTTACCAAATAAATCACATAGGGGTAAAAAAAATTGACATTTATAGTACAGTTAAAGTTGTCCCACCTATACAAATATCCTGAACCACAACAGTTCTGAATTTAAAATAAATTGATTCATAAACAAAAAGGACTGTACCTAAATACCATGTGAATATTTTTAATAAAAGCGTATTCATATAAACTCATGCAAAAGTAAATGATTCTTAGAACAATTCTATAAAAAAAATTAAATTAACAAAAAACAGTCAACCATGTAATAAACCATAAACCTACCCACATTGAATCACTGAGTACCCTGTAGCAAATGGCTAGTGTGCGTGTGTATATGTGTGGGCAGGATATAAGTTGCAAATATAATTGCTGTTTTATCTTTGTATAGTAAATTAGTATTATATATTCCCCGATATTAAAATGTCCCAATTATAAGTGCATCCCAGCTAATTGAGTTTTGACATTCGAGTTCACTTGTCGCAACCCTCTCTGTCATCCTTGAGGTCATGATCCTGCCTCCGCCACTAAGTATTGGACAATATTTGCAAAACCCATGCTAAGTTAACGCTATAAACCAGGATCCGAAGAAATTATTAACCCACCTGTTAGAACAGACTAGCCAAAAAGCCGAGTCATGCATGCAATCGTTCAAATTTCCGAAAAAAACACCGCCAGCATCGCGTGTGTGCTCCGCCATCTTCTTTTGCTGTATTAATCTTGCCAACGGCCTCGCTTTCGATATCACTTTTTGCCGTGATTTTATTTAAGGAAGACAGCGTAAGTTTGCCATGAAACTTAAAATTTTACCCATATTGAAGCCTCATACAAACAACTATGGGTGCCGCAAGAGCTGTCATCGTTTTTCTACGGATCTTAAAAAACTAAAATTTCGCATTTGTGAGTATATCTGTTGAATTATGAATGAAACAACTTAAATTGAAAAATGAAAGCGAACCATTCCAAAAAGATACGCAAAATTGTTTTTCTTCCATAAATATTTTTTTTTAAAGTCCCCCGAAATGCCAAAATACAAGTTGTCACGTGGGTCCAATATGGCCGCCACTTCCATGCTGTCATGAAAACACGTCAACTTAAGAACTTCGATCTCACGGTAATTACGTGCTTTTTGTTCAATAGTATATGTTTAATGGTAACTTAAGATACTTTTTATTGCTACTATCTATTTGGGGTGGTAATTATCCCTTGTATTTTTCTACGAAATCACTTGAACAAATCCAGTTGTTTATCAACTTTCATGTCAAAAAGTCAAAACTGATGACGTCATTGACATCCCTAATTGCAGGTCATTTTGAATGTGGCGACCAATAAGGTAGCCGTGAAACGTACAACTTCCATACCTTATGGAGGGCCCAACAAAAGTGTCCTCGTGATAATGCAAGGAACCAAAATACTCGGAACTTTCAAGCTCCATCAGTTTTATAATTGAAGCAATGGAGAACCCCTGATATGTACCGAAACTGCGTCTCTTTGTGTTACACAACATGTGCTTTACCGGGCTAAATAACATATATAAAAATATCTTTGTAGATGATTTCAGCGTTTGATTAATTTACTACAATTTTTAATTTATTTTTCCGACTGTAGTGAAAGTATTTTGATATATACTTTCGACGCCATTTATATTCAGCCCAAAAATACGATGATTTAACGTATAAAAAGCGCAGACTGTCCGAGGCATGACAAAGCTGCTTCTTTGTTTATACAAAAACACAATAGACGTCTTTTCCAGGGAAATATTTTTTACACATGATGCGTGACGACATTAAACAGCAATGTCAGACCCCATCCCTGGACAAGTGCAGTTGTCAACTAGTCGTCTGTCATTCATATACTTGTATTCAAGATTTTTTTGTCTTCCGACAATTACGAAAAGTATCGTCTTTCTGTTGCTGTTTTTTTTTTCTCAGAAAATTCAGACAAAATATTTGATTGGTCTGTTGCTTGGAATAGTCACGATACCTACTATTTGTAAACAGGTTTTTTTTTTGGTAGCATGACAGTACAGACACTTTACTGGCTCCCAATTTGAAGAATAAAAAACCTATCACTTAAATGTTGTTTTGTCTGTTACTCGCCCTTTTAAATCACAAGCAGTGCCCTTATTGTTGCTGAAAAAAATGAGCTGGATCCGCCCCTGGGTTATATCTATATATTGTGTTATAACCTTGTGGTATAATGTCCAAGCCATAAGTTTTTAAATGAAAAAATAAGGAAAATGTTTTAAACTTTTATGTCTATATAAATACACAATTGCCTCGTGTGACTGTGGTACAGTTTATTTATTTAATGGTGTATCCTCTATAGAAGATATCTTCTACACTCAATTAGGCATTGGAAGATTCCTGATATGTACCGAAACTGTGTTTGTCTATAACATGTGGTTTACTAGGCTAAATTATAGATATTTATATATCTTTCTGAAAGATATTAACATTTAATAAATTTATAATGATTTATATTCCTTTTTTTCGTCTGTATTAAAATATTGTACTTTCGACACCATTTGTATTCAGCCCAAAATTAAGGCAATTTACCTCTTCAGAGGCGTGTCAAAGCCGACCGGTAGCGAGCAAAAATAGCCGAAGGGTGTCCCGACTGATATCTTCTATAGAGGTTATGCCCCCTTACACCATTACAGAGTAACTCAGCGTTACGACAAACAAATAAAAGGGTATTCAATTCTTATTAAATCTGCCCACAATGATTTAGCTTTTCAGTCTATCTAGACTCATTTGCAATTTATTTTTGGCATGCTAAAAACAACATTTTTTTTGTCAATTTGTCTTATTTTTTGCAGGTTAACAAGGCAGGGTTGTTTATCCCATTATCATAGTTACTTCCCTCAATTTTTGATTTCATACAGCATAAAATGGTTCATTGACTTAAATCTCGAACCAATTTACTTTATTTCCTAAAGTATTCTAGCCCGATCCAGTGTCACTTAATCCAGTTTTTCCCAGGATCAACAATTAACAGCTAGAAGTTAACACAAATAAGTTAAGGATGGATGTGACAGATGATTTAGAATCCAGCTTTCCTGTTGAGGTGAAGATAGAACTGAACGAATCAGGAACAAGTATTCCTTTTTGTCCTTTGGCCTGGGGTAAAAGAACTGATTTTCAGCCCCAGAATGCTAACGATTACTACAAACAACAAGGCAATGTTTGTAAAAGGGAGAGGGAGAAAAATGAACTGTATTCTGAAGTAGAATTAAAACAAGAAACAAGCATGGACATATCCAGTAATCAACTGTATTCTGAAGTGGAAATAAAACAAAAACCGTGCATGGACATATCCACTAATCAACTGTATTCTGAAGTGAAAATAAAACAAGAACCAAGCATGGACATATCCAGTAATGAACTGTATGGTGAAGTGGAAATAAAACAAGAGCCAAGCATGGACATATCCAGTTGTAGCTCAACAATGGATCCTACATTTCCTGATGATACTGACAACCAGACCTTCAATCAGAGTGGGCTGTGTGAGGTATGGTACTGTTCACATTTTATAACTATTTTCTATGAGCACAAAAATAGACATTTGCTGTCTTGACTGAACTTTCTGAATAACTTAATTAAATATGTTATTAACATGACACTCTTTCTCTGACAGCAGAAATAATACCTCTATTTAAAGGGTAACATGTAAATTAAGAGACTGTTTTTTAGAATATCATTTGAATGGACTAACCACATGCGTTAACGTTTCTATACACAAAATTAAAAAAAATTGAAAAGAAAATGAAAAACAACGGAAAATCAGTAAGGATTGAAATGTAATAAGTTTTATTGCCCGTATAGCCATAAAGGACCCTGAAGTTTCAGGGGTCTGGGTGGCCCATGGATCCTCTCCTGTTTCACTGTGACTATAGCCTAGTCAACATGGATCCTGAAGTTTCAGGGGTCTGGGTGGCCCATGGATCCTCTCCTCTTTGACTGTGACTATAGCCTAGTCAACATGGGCCCTGAAGTTTCAGGGGTCTGGGTGGCCCATGTATCCTCTCTTGTTTGACTGTGACTATAGCCTAGTCAACATGGTTCCTGAAGTTTCAGAGGTCTGGGTGGCCCATGGATCCTCTCTCTGACTGTGACTATAGCCTGGTCAACATGGATCCTGGAGTTTCAGGGGTATGGGTGACCCATGAATAATCTCCTGGTTCACTGTGACTATAGCCTGGTCAACATGGATCCTGAAGTTTCAGGGGTCTGGGTGGCCCATGGATCCTCTCCTCTTTGACTGTGACTATAGCCTGGTCAACATGGGTCCTGAAGTTTCAGGGTTCTGGGTGGCCCATGGATCCTCTCCTGTTTGACTGTGACTATAGCCCGGTCAACATGGATCCTGAAGTTTCAGGGGTATGGGTGGCCCATGGATCCTCTCCTCTTTGACTGTGAATATAGCCTGGTCAACATGGATCCTGAAGTTTCAGGGGTCTGGGTGGCCCATGGATCCTCTCCTCTTTGACTGTGACTATAGCCTGGTCAACATGGGTCCTGAAGTTTCAGGGTTCTGGGTGGCCCATGGATCCTCTCCTGTTTGACTGTGACTATAGCCTGGTCAACATGGATCCTGAAGTTTCAGGGGTCTTGGTGGTCTATGGATACTCTCCTGTTTGACTGTGACTATAGCCTGGTCAACATGGATCCTGAAGTTTCAGGGGTTTGCTGGCCCATGGGTTCTCTCCTCTTTGACTGTGACTATAGCCTGGTCAACATGGATCCTGAAGTTTCAGGGGTATGGGTGACCCATGGATAATCTCCTGTTTCACTGTGACTATAGCCTGGTCAACATGGATCCTGAAGTTTCAGGGGTCTGGGTGGCCCATGGATTCTCTCTTTTTTGACTGTGACTATAGCCTAGTCAACATGGATCCTGAAGTTTCAGGGGTCTGGGTGGCCCATGTATCCTCTCTTGTTTGACTGTGACTATAGCCTGGTCAACATGGATCCTGAAGTTTCAGAGGTCTGGGTGGCCCATGGATCCTCTCCTCTCTCTGACTGTGACTATAGCCTGGTCAACATGGATCCCGAAGTTTCAGGGGTATGGGTGCCCCATGGATAATCTCCTGTTTCACTGTGACTATAGCCTGGTCAACATGGATCCTGAAGTTTCAGGGGTATGGGTGACCCATGGATAATCTCCTGTTTCACTGTGACTATAGCCTGGTCAACATGAATCCTGAAGTTTCAGGGGTCTGGGTGGCCCATGGATCCTCTCCTGTTTCACTGTGACTATAGCCTGGTCAACATGGATCCTGAAGTTTCAGGGGTCTGGGTGGCCCATGGATCCTCTTCTGTTTGACTGTGACTATAGCCTGGTCAACATGGATCCTGAAGTTTCAGGGGTCTGGGTGGCCCATGGATCCTCTCCTGTTTGACTGTGACTATAGCCTGGTCAACATGGATCCTGAAGTTTCAGGGGTCTGGGTGGCCCATGGATCCTCTCCTGTTTGACTGTGACTATAGCCTGGTCAACATGGATCCTAAAATTTCAGGGTTTGGGTGGCCCATGGATCCTCTCCTCTTTGACTGTGACTATAGCCTGGTCAACATGGGTCCTGAAGTTTCAGGGGTCTGGGTGGCCCATGGATCCTCTCCTGTTTGACTGTTACTATAGCCTAGTCAACATGGATCCTGAAGTTTCAGGGGTCTGGGTGTCCCATGGATACTCTCCTGTTTGACTGTAACTATAGCCTAATCAACATGGATCCTGAAGTTTCATCGGTCTTGGTGGCCCATGGATCTTCTCCTGTTTGACTGTGACTACAGCCTAGTCAACATGGATCCTGAAGTTTCCGGGGTCTGGGTGGCCCATGGATCCTCTCCTGTTTGACTGTGACTATAGCCTGGTCAACATGGATAATGAAGTTTCTGGGGTCTGGATGACCCATGGATCCTCTCCCGTTTGACTATGACTATAGCCTGGTCAACATGGGCCCTGACGTTACAGGGGTCTGGGTGGCCCATGGATCCTCTCCTGTTTGACTGTGACTATAGCCTGGTCAACATGGATCCTGAAGTTTCAGGTGTCTGGATGACCCATGGATCCTCTCCCGTCTGACTGTGACTATAGCCTGGTCAACATGGATCCTGAAGTTTCAGGGGTCTGGATGACCCATGGATCCTCTCCCGTTTGACTATGACTATAGCCTGGTCAACATGGATCCTGAAGTTTCAGGGGTCTGGGTGGCCCATGGATCTCATCCTGTTTGACTGTGACTATAGCCTAGTCAACATGGGCCCTGAAGTTTCAGAGGTCTGGGTGGCCCATGGATCCTCTCCCGTTTGACTGTGACTATAGCCTAGTCAACATGGATCCTGAAGTTTCAGGGGTCTGGGTGGCCCATGGATCCTCTTTTCTGACGGTTGAACGTTGATTGTGCAACAAAAGCACTACTTTTTTATGGTGTCTCTTTTATTGTTTTGACCGCACCATCCAACAGCAAGGAACACCGTTAAACATAACATAATTGTACAACTTGTTACAGTGTGTCCAGTGGCCCGAAATCATGTTTCTATTTTCCAACAGCGTGTAACTTTTGTTGGGCCTTACTTTTGACTCCAGAAGGTTTCCACTTAACATGTGACATTGATAGAATCACACGACTATTTAGTTCAAGAGGTAGAATTTCTAGAGCTTCTGTAATAATCTTATTGCCTTCATTGTTAGAAAAATAAGCTCTGAATCTGTTTTAACAGGAGAAACCTTCTAAACAGCATTTCTGTGTATTGTTTCAATTGAAATATTTCTCCTCTCTTTTTATTAATAAACACCTTGAACAGAATTTTTCGGGCGTTGACATAAACCCTGTAAAACGTTATAAAACATATGTTGTGTCCTGTTGTGAAACAATAATTTCAGTAGTGCAGTCAGGGTTAGTCAATGTTTAATTAATTTCAAGGTTAATTTGTGCCGTAAAGAGTTGATACTTGTACAACATTGTAACATACTAAAATATGTCAGTTCAAATGTACATGTAGTTTAATGCACTTTACAATTGTTGAATTTATCCTGAAATGGGACCGTATGTAAAGTCAGGATTTTTATTTTTTTAATTCAAAACACACAAATACAGAGGAAATTTAATATGGTTTTCCAAAAAGTTGAATTTTTAGTTGTTCCTATATATATCTTAAGATAGAGGGAAAACCCCAAAGAAACATCAATATTATAAAATGTTTTTAAACACAATTAGCAACTTTTCTCCATGGTTATTTTAGACAGTAAGATTTTCCCTGTGATTTATACTGTAAAATGTGTACACCAGTATGTAGCTCCTTACAATTCTTTTTTACAGACAATAAGTCTTAAAAGGCAAATTTCGATGGATGACAAGGTACCTGATATGAAAACCACATTAGAAAGTCCTGAGGTCACAAAATGTATAGGTAAGTAAATTGAAGTCATTGTATTAGTTTGGTAGGGAGAAGGAATCCAATTCCTTATAAAATCAGATAGGCAATTTTAGATTCAATGGGAAACTTTACATTCTTGAAACAAGGACCATCATACAAATTTGACATCGCTGGATTGAATAATTACATCGCACTCAAGACAAATAGTCTTTGAGTGCGGTGTAATTATTTAATTCAACAATGTCAAATTTGTGAAACTTATATGGCGGCTTGGTCAGGTTTAGTCGTAGGGGGAATCGTACTCCCTTCCTAGAGGAAAGCCGAATGCCTTCGGCGAGTATCTGGCAACTCTTTCACACAGGACGACCAAATTTTATTTGTTCAGTGTAGGAATCAAACCTGTGACCCATCGATGTAAGGCTCGTGTTGGACTGAAAGACTATCACTCTCCTGACTGAGTTACCCACAAATTGGAGACCAGCTGCCTATATCCGTGCCTTCATGGGCTTTGTTTCCTTTGGTTTATCATAAAATTGTCCCTAAGCGAAACCTGCAATAATAAATATGAAAAATTCATTGTACTTTCTATTTGATCAGTACTCTATGGTCATTTTAACACCCCATTACTTCTTGAATGATTTCAAGTGTATTATCTTAGTTTGATTGATTGATTGGTTGTTTGGTGGTTTACGCCGGGCTCAAGATTATTTCACGTATATGGCGGCGTTGCCAGTTTTATTGTGGGAGGAAACTGGGCTCTATTCCCCGAGGAAACCCACGACCTTCCGGTGGTAACTAGCAACCATCCCACATAGGTCGCTCGAGTGAAAACCCAGCCAGAAAATGTTCCAATTTTGTTTTGGACTGAGTGGTATTCGACCCATTGGTGACATCTTAGTTTGAGAATAAAATACCAGCTGTTAATTTTTTTTATCCATATATGAATATTTTTTGCTTTTGTTGTTTGTATTCTATTGAAAGAAGTGTTATTATAACTTTTGTCTGTTTATTTCAGGTACAAAACTCCCAACTTGTGCACATTGTCCCGAAATTAAGTTTGTATCTGAAACACACAACATTGATAAACATGGCTTTCAGGTGCCAAGTGATTTGGAGAACACAAACAAGAACCGGATTTCACTGGTTGAATTGAACGTTGACAGTTCAAGAAAAGAGGGCCCTGATGGTAATTCTGCCTCTACAATGAATCCAGTCTTACATGTAGCTAGTGCACTCGGAATTCATTCTGAAAAGAAACCTTTTCAGTGTACAGTGTGTGACTATAGCTGTAGTAGCAAGAAAAGCCTTACTGAGCATTTAAGAACCCATGCCGGTGAGAAACCTTTCCATTGTACTTTGTGTGACTATATTTGTAGTAAGAAGAGCATTCTTACTGGGCATTTAAGAACTCATACCGGTGAGAAACCTTTCCAGTGCACAATATGTGACTATAAGTCCACCCAGAAGAGTAACCTTATCAAGCATTTAAAAACTCATTCAGGTGAGAAAACTTTCCAGTGCACAATATGTGACTATAAGTCCACCCATAAGAATTACCTTATCAACCATTTAAGAACTCATACCGGTGAGAAACTTTTTCAGTGCACAGTATGTGACTATAAGTCTATTCAGAAGAGTACCCTTATCAACCATTTAAGAACTCATAGCGGTGAGAAACTTTTTCAGTGCACAGTATGTGACTATAAGTCTATTCAGAAGAGTACCCTTATCAACCATTTAAGAACTCATAATGGTGAGAAACCTTTTCAGTGTCAAATGTGTGATTATAAGTGTATTAAAAAAAGCAGCCTTACTGACCATTTAAGAACTCATACTGGTGAGAAACCTTTTCAGTGTACAATGTGTGACTATAAATCTATCTGGAAGAGACACCTCATCGACCATTTAAGAACTCATACCGGTGAGAAACCGTTTCAGTGCACAGTATGTGACTATAAGTGTATTAAGAAAAGCGACCTTTCTGACCATTTAAGAATTCATACTGGTGAGAAACCTTTTCAGTGCACAGTATGTGACTATAAGTGTATTAAAAAAAGCGGCCTTACTGACCATTTAAGAACTCATACTGGTGAGGAACCTTTTCAGTGTACAATGTGTGACTATAAATCTATCCGGAAGAGACACCTCATCCACCATTTTAGAACTCATACCGGTGAGAAACCTTTTCAGTGTACAGTATGTGACTATAAGTGTATTAGAAAAAGCGGCCTTACTGACCATTTAAGAACTCATACTGGTGAGAAACCTTTTCAGTGTACAATGTGTGACTATAAATCTATCCGGAAGAGCGGCCTCATCAACCATTTTAGAACTCATACTGGTGAGAAACCTTTTCAGTGTACAATGTGTGACTATAAATCTATCCAGAAGAGAGGCCTCATCAGCCATTTAAAATCTCATACTGGCTACTCACATAGAAAGTCACACTGATGAAATACTGACGAAATGTAGTTAGAAGCATGGACTCCTGTTTAGAACTCATTAAGTTGTTTTGAAGAGATCAGCAGTTCTCACACTCCTTGAAGATTTTACGAAAAGTAATTTAGGCGCAAAAACAGTAAATATTGGAATTTGGAACCTGACCCAATATGGCGGCCGATCGGCTCGTCCAATCAAAAAACGGATTGCATTTCTTGATTAATAAATTTTATTGTTTATCTAAATTTGCAATCGAATTTACTCTATGTAACCTTTTTTAATAGGTTTTACTCTTCCATTAATTGGTCGCTTAGTAATTGATTTGCGGTCACGGCGCTTCACCAATTTAGGGCATCAATTTATTGCGGTTGACCGCACACTTTCAGGCCAGCATACATGAAGCATGTCAAATCCCTTTCAACTATTCCATGCTTTTACTTGTTGTTTATTGCACGATCAATTCCAGTTTTTCTTTTTGCTCCATGCCATTTGTAATAAAATCATGTAATTACCAGCGAGTTCGAATACAAGTGTTGAGTCTGTTTGTTTTAACCCCCTACACGTAACATTATTATTAGCTATTGTTTGTAAATATATATTATTAGCTAAGTTAGCATTTTGACACATATTAAAAATGCAAAATGATGTCAAGGTCACGTGAATTTGATCTGCATTGTACAACTTGAAGATTGAAAAAGTTCAAAGATTTAAATCAAATAGTTTTCGAGTTATTGGCTTTTGAAATTTTAAGTGATGGCGTCCAAATTTTGACCAATAGCGAGCTTCTAGAGTTTTCAATGGAGGTACTTGAAATTTGCAAGCACGATGCGCTAGAGTAAGTCCTATCAATGTACTAAATTTGAAGTAAATCCATAATGCAGTTTTGGAGACGAAGACCTTTGAAGACTTAGTGAGGTGTCAAGATGGGCGCCAAAGTGGCGCTAGAAGAAAGTCAAACATACTCTGACGTCTAATTGATAAAAAATAAGTCGACAAATCCGAAGTTTCATAATTTTGTAATCTGCCGTTTTCGAAGAAAAGAAATCGACGCAAGAAAAAAAGAATAGGTAATAATAAACACTACAAAACAATAGATTCAAAGTTTACACTTGGATAATCTTTTTATCACACTACACAAAAAACTCAAATGGAAAAAGTATGTTTGATGTTGCTCTATTTCAAGAATGGCTGTATGAAGAAAGACTGGATAGTGCATTGTAACGTTAAAAATGACGGCAACAGCAACAACTTCCGGAGATATGTCTGCTGGTTTACACAGTGTGTCAATTTCTCTTAAACAGAGAAATTGACACACTGTGTAAACCACCTACCGCCTTATGTAAACAGAGAAATTGTCGCACACTGTGTAAACCACCTGCAGCATTATGTAAACAGAGAAATTGTCACACACTGTAAACTTTCTATCCTATTATGTAAACAGAGAAATTGTCGCACACTGTGTAAACCACCTGCCGCGTTATGTAAACAGAGAAATTGACGCTCTGTAAACCACCTGCCGCGTTATATAAACAGAGAAATTGACGCTCTGTAAACCACCTGCCGCATTAGGTAAACAGAGAAATTATCGCACACTGTGTAAACCACCTGCAGCAATATGTAAACAGAGGAATTGACACACTGTGTAAACCACCCATAGAATTATGTAAACAGATAAATTGTCGCACACTGTGTAAACCACGTACAGCACTATGTAAACAGATAAATTGACACACTGTGTAAACCACCTGCCGCATTATGTAAACAGAGAAATTGACGCACTGTGTAAACCACCTGCAGCATTATGTAAACAGATAAATTGACGCACTGTGTAAACCACCTACCGCATTATGTAAATAGAGAAATTGACACACTGTGTAAACCACCTGCCGCATTATGTAAACAGATAAATTGACGCACTGTGTAAACCACCTACCGCATTATGTAAATAGAGAAATTGACACACTGTGTAAACCACCTACCGCATTATGTAAACAGAGAAATTAACGCACTGTGTAAACCACCTACAGCATTATGTAAACAGAGAAATTGACACACTGTGTAAACCACCTGCCGCATTATGTACACAGAGAAATTGACGCACACTGTGTAAACCACCTGCCGCATTATCTAAACATAGAAATTGTCGCACACTGTGTAAACCACCTGCCGCATTATGTAAACAGAGAAATTGTCGCACACTGTGTAAACCACCTGCCGTATTATGTAAACAGAGGAATTGCCGCACACTCTGTAAACCACCTGCCGCATTATGTAAACAGAGAAATTGTCGCACACTGTGTAAACCACCTGCCGTATTATGTAAACAGAGGAATTGCCGCACACTCTGTAAACCACCTGCAGCATTATGTAAACAGAGAAATTGACACACTGTGTAAACTACCTGCCGCAATATGTAAACAGAGAAATTGACACACTGTGTAAACCATCTATCCTATTTTGTAAACAGAGAAATTGACGCACTGTGTAAACCACCTGCCGCATTATGTAAAATTCTGAATTGCCAGAGGTGAGAGTTTATCTTTATTCGCCTTTCACAAAAGAGATATTTATAATATTTAAACTTCAAATTATTTCTATATAAATCCTTACTTTTGATGTAAAACGCTTTATATTTGACTTTCTTTGGCATTGTGACGACATAGGTTTAGCCGGGGCAGACACGTGTTTTTTTTTTGATATTTGTTCGATACAAGTTTTTGAAAATGATTAAAATGTGTTCTAGCCTTACCTTAATCAAAATTTGCTTTTTTAATTTAAAAAAAAGGCGGGGGGGGGGGGGGGGGGGGGCTTGGAGTTGACAGACACAAAATGAACAAATGTCAAGCACCCTGACATTTTGTCAGGCAGTTGAAAAATAATTGTTTCCAGGCCTGTGCTTGTATCTCTACTTAAGCTGAATTCCGCTACTGACCGGTATCTCTTTTTAGCTATAATATACCTGTTTAAAGTTATTATAGCCTTTCCCTAACCTGTCAATGCGGAACATTAAAAGCCATGGAAATATTATTTGATTGATTGATTGATTGTTTGGTGTTTTACGCCGCGCTCAAGATTATTTCACTTATATGGCGGCGTTGCCAGTTTTATTGTGGGAGGAAACCGGGCTCTATGCCCGGAGGAAACCCACGACCTTCCGTTGGTAACTGGCAACCATCCCACATAAGTCGTTCGAGTGAAAACCCAGTCAGAAAATTTTCCAATTTTTTTGGACTGAGTGGGATTCGAGCCCGCGACCCATTGGTGGAAGGCTGTTGGGATTGAGCGTCCAACGCTCTACCTACTGAGCCACGGAGGCCCACAATATTATTTGAACTGCTCGGTATACTGATAATTTCTACCGTGCGTTTTTCTGGTCTGAAATAACAACTAACTCTAAGTTCTTCCAGACTTTGCAGACATGTTGATTGACCCTTGAACATCAGTAATAAAAATCCATGGCATTTGGGTTTAAAAACACACGATTAATTATTAAATTTAGATTTTAAAGGCAATTTAGGTGGAAGACTCAACTCACCAAAGGCATAGAAACTCATACTGATGGAACTCAAATCAAGTCAGAAGCTTGGACTCCTGTTAAGAACTCAAAGTGGTGAAAGAAATGCTTCACTGGACGATGTTTGACGATAACTGTATTCAGATTCGGTAACTATTTTCACATATGACAATTTATACTGGCGAGAAATCTTGTTGCAAAGGCAATCGCCATCCTACGGAAGCCGGTTAGCGCCATGGCCAAATAATTTTTTTTAAGAAACTATCGTAATTGCAAGTTAGCCATCTCGTAATTTACGAGTTAACGTCTCCTAATTACGAGCTTACGTCTCGTAAGTACACAAAAGTTTACTCCCCGTGGATGAATGTAAGCTACAGACAGATTCAAAATGAGTGTTATCCGATTTATATTTATGAACACTAAAACACACGAGCACAGGGAAAATCTTCTTGTCTAAATCAAGCAGACAAGTTTCTAATTGTGTTAAAAAGAGGTATATCATTTAGACCTTTATACCCCATAAATTGTTGCAACAAACCAAACCTATGATATTTCATTAGGTTGACGACTGAGAGGAGCTTAGCCGTAGTCCGTAGAATTTTCTTAACTATGGCAAGAACATCGGTGGACTGAGATTAAACCCAATAAAATTTAGCTTCCTCCATACCCCCCCCCCCCTCCACGGCACAGACAAAACTAAGTACCAAACAACAAACAAAACAACCATAAACTCCAGCTCACAACCAGCAAATACCAAGGTTATAAACTCCATCTTTCAACCTACAACCAGCAAACAACAAGGTTATAAACTCCATCTCATAACCTACTTCTAGCAAACAACAAGGTTATAAACTCCGTCTTTCAACCTACAACCAGCAAACAACAAGGCTATAAACTCCATCTCATAACCTACTTCTAGCAAACAACAAGGTTATAAACTCCATATTACAACCAGCAAACAACAAGGTTATACACTCCATCTCATAACCTACTTCTAGCAAACAACAAGGTTATAAACTCCATCTTACAACCTACAACCAGCAAATAACAAGGTTATGAACTCCATCTCATATCCTACAACCAGCAAACAACAAGTTTATAAACTCCATCTCATAACCTACAACCAGCAAACAACAAGGTTATAAACTCCATCTCATAACCTACTTCTAGCAAACAACATGGTTATGAACTCCATCTCATAACCTACTTCTAGCAAACAACAAGGTTATAAACTCCATCTCATAACCTACAACCAGCAAACAACAAGGCTATAAACTCCATCTCATAACCTACTTCTAGCAAACAACAAGGTTATAAACTCCATCTTACAAACTACAACCAGCAAACAACAAGGTTATGAACTCCATCTCATATCCTACAACCAACAAACAACAAGGCTATAAACTCCATCTCATAACCTACTTCTAGCAAACAACAAGGTTATGAACTCCATATTACAACCTACAACCAGCAAAGAACAAGGTTATAAACTCCATCATTCGTGTTATATTACATGGAATAAATGAACAATATAAACTTTCCCAAAAAAGAAACACAACATCCAATTTTTGTTCTTCAAAATATGAATTTTCAACATCATTTTTAATACAGAAATAAGCATCCATTACACTGAAATTTGGCAGACTGGTGGTTCAGACTTTAACGTTTATTCACATGTAAAAAATGATCACATTAAAGTTCATAGCGCTCAGATGACGTCACTGCAACGTCAATATCTGTTGTGCCCACCATTAACCTGTAACACAGCACGGACCCGTCTCGGCATAGACACAATCAATCGATGAATACGGTTTTGCGGAATTCTCCTCCCTTCTCGCTCAAAAGCCTGCTGCAGTTTTTGCAGGGTTTGCGGCGCTGGATGACGACTGCGCACGCCTCAATCCAAATCATCCCACAAATGTTCTATTGGGTTCCAATCTGGTGATTTGGACGGCCAGGGGAGCACGTTCTGGTTGGCTAGAAATTCAACAGTAGCACAAGCTGTGGGCGGCCGAGCATTGTCGTGCTGAAAAATTTCTCTACGGAGGTCCATTACGGGCAGCATATGTGGTGTCAAAACCTCATCTGTGTATCGAACGGCGTTAAGGTTGCCTGGAATGTGCACCAGTTGAGTTTTTCGGGCACAGGTATGGCAGCCCACACCATCACACTTCCTCCGCCGAAATTGTCGACCTCAAGGACGCAGTTCCTTGCGAACCTCTCATTCCGGCGTCTGTAAACTCGTATACGACCATCTCTTCTCTGCAGCTGGAATCTTGATTCATCGCTGAACCAGACTCGCCTCCAGTTTCGCAGAATCCAGTCCCTTAATCTGTTGCACCATCGGACCCTTGCAAATCGATGCTGGCGTCTAAGTACTACGCCAAAGTAAGGACGTCTGGCGCGTAAGCCGTTTTGACGGAGACGGTTTCAGACTGTCTGTACCGATATTCAACGGAGACCTGGGATATTTGATGCTGCTTCTGTTGCTGTTTTGGTCCGGTTTCGCGGGTGAAGTAACCGGATGTAGCGATTTTGGGCTGCTGATGTGATCCTAGGTCGGCCAGAACGTTGACGATCAGACAGCTGTTGAACCGGATTGCTGGTGCCTTTGCAACAGTCTGGAAATCGGGCTCCGGTGAACATTATAAAGTCTAGCGACTGCATTCTGTGATTCGCCGGTCAGGAGACGACCAATGACGACGTTCCGGGTAGCTGCGTCTAGTCTTGGCATATTGTAGCAACTTTGTGAAACAATTTAACGACTGAATTCAATTGAACGGTTGTGTGTCTTTTATACCCATTAAACCCGCATAAAGATAAGACATGACTCACACGTGCAACTGCCCTACGTTTTTCCCTACGCCTTCCTCGTGTAGCGTTACACAAAAGCTGACCCGAAAGTTACGTGTGATCAACAGCCACTATCAGGGGTTTAAATTCAATTATCGTACATTTTAATACATTATAACATGTTCCTGTTGTCATCTGTCAATCACGCACATTTTTGGAAAAATTCATGTTTGAAAAAAAAATTGGATGTTGCGTTTATTTTTTGGAAGAGTATATTAGCTTTCACACATATGAACCAGAAAAGGATATCAGGGGCCTACGTTCTAGCAGCTCAGTTGGTAGAGTGGTGGGACGATAGCCCTATGATTCTAAGCCAAGAATTGATGATTTGTCTCCACGAAACTCTCTTTAAACGTAACACGAGTAAAACAGTCTTGTGTGTATAATAAAACTAGATTTAATTGATTAAAAGCACTACTTCCATTTTAAATTGAAATATCGAGAACTATATATAATTGTAGGATAATACCTGCTAATTTTGTATTTGTCTCATGTTACACAGACCATATAATAATTTAAATTCATTAAAGCATTTGGTGTTTTTAATACGAGAGAGATGGGCAAAGTCTTGCTAGATGAATATCATCCATGTTCAGAAGACCAATTGATACGTTTAATACGAAAGAAGGAATGATAAATCACTTCTATAAATTTCTTGACCTTTTCTTTGGAAGCTGATCATACACGGACATGCTAACGATTGTCCAAATGCATGCCTGGTGGCAAGTACCCCTAAACACGTATTGTCTCGTGTGATTATAGCAAACTCCAGTTTTCCATGGATACAAACAACCAGTTGACACATACGCTCAAATGACGCTATCAATGATATGTTGGCTATATGGGGTTTACAAAAGTGTATTGATGGCTTTTTTTAGTGATAAGAATCTCCACAAATGCCATTTTTGGAGATTCTTATCACTAAAAAAAGCCCCATTATGGGGTATAGCCCCCACAAGTGACGAACAGCCCCACATGTGATGCTGAGTCCAAGGGTCCATCCAAGGGTAAGTTGATGGATACCAGTGAGCTTTTTCAGTTGATCACACTTACAAAAGTGTATTGATAGCCTTTTTAGTGATAACAATCTAAAAAAAATGAGTTATACCGGTACCCACCACAAGTGCCGAACAGCCCTTGTTGAGTCCTAGGGTATATTTAAGGGTAAGATAATTTTGGGCTGCATGGGTATTGTTGGCCAGTATTGGATGACTGGTCAATACTAATATTAATGCTAATAACCAGCTATCCTGTACGAGTTTAGGGGCAGCGTACGAGACTTAATACACACGAGCCCAGTAGGCATCAGTACACAATTAATTTTCCATTTGCCGTAATGTTAACGTTTGGCTCTGTCACTCGGTTAGAAACATTCGCCCAGCTAAAAGCCTTGGTGGAAACTCGGAACCACCCTAGACAAGCCTGCAGTTAAAATCTTAACAGACCAATAAGGGAGAAATCTCAAGATTTTCACTTCCGAAGGGGACAGGGGTGTAGACGACACAAGTCACATTGTTGTCAGGGGCCCAATCACCCCCACGTCAGACAGCTCAATCCGCCACTTTTATTCAATCTTCACCTTTCATATATTTTTTAGGCAAACTACTACTTCATTGAGTCACATGAATCCTAAAAAAAGTAGTCCTGGATTATTGGAAGACCCACTAAACAATGCCCAAAGATATCGACCGAAATCTAGGAACTTCATTCGGGCTAATCCTAATTGTGTACTTGCTCCTAATCCTAATTGTGTACTTGCTCCTTATCCTAATTGTGTACTTGCTCCAGTAGGACCAAAGGGAGTAGATTGACAAGAGTGGTCACTTCGTCCAATCAGCATTGCCGGCATGTTCTTCTGGCCCCCTAGCGGAAGGGTGTTCCGACTGTACAGGATTCGACTGTAAAGCGCCCCCCACAGAAAGGATAATCGAATCGTGTCCGTGTCAGAGGGTACTTTAGTTACCATTGTAAATATTTCCAAGTTATGATTGTTACACTTTTTGTTGTTTGTACTCTGCTTTGTTCAAGTGCCAAGTACAATAAAATTGAATTAAATTGAAATTGTTCAAATTCAACATTGCGCGGACGAAGTGACCACTTTTGTACGTCAATCTACTCTCTTTGGTAGGACTACTTGCCAGTACTTGGGTACCGTACACAAAGATGGGAGCGTCATCACGATTGGTACGGTGTTAGTTACGTCTTTTAAATGAATTGTTTAGAAGGACTTTGGCTTTCTGATTTAAACCAAGTTTCAAATATCTATTGATCCCATCTGCCTTTTTAGATTTTACCTTCAACACAAAAAGCATTTCTCTTTTCCTTTTACTGATTAATTTGTTCGAATTTCATTGTAAATCTACCATAGATCTCTTAATAAGAAAACACTTTAGAATTGGCCTCACAGATTTCAAACTCTCAGAGTCGTACAATGACAACGTGTCACATGGTCCACAGTATATCCGTGAATTTCCTCAATAGCTGGACAATTTGATGACAACATTACTCTCCATCACATGATTGCGGGGTTTTGAAAAGTCTGTTGACAGGGAATAGTTATCTCATCCTTTAAAGTGGCATGAGCTGCCAAAATGTTGATATTTTGACGTTAAAACAGAATGTTGAAATTATTGTCTATTTTTCTCAAGACGTATAATTCAGAAGCTTTTTAGTGCTTCTAGTCTTGAGAATGTACGATAAAGTATTGTTTTTAACTAACTTTGGCTAAGAATGAATGAATGGTCGTCCCGGTTATTTAAATTTTGTTTACTTTTCGAACACGATTTCGGTTCGTACAAGCCACATACTGTATGGATTTTCCTCATTCCAACGCCAATCATTTAGTTTTTCGATGGTGTAGGACCCCATCAGGCGATTGGATTTGGTGGTGAGACGCATGTGGCCTAACGATGCTGAAAAATGGGCCCCATCTTATGCCTAATGTATTAATCTATCCTTATACCTCTGTTGTAATTATCCCGCACCCTAGTCTCAATAATTAGTTGACAGCCTCAGTATAGACGGGTCATTGGGACGAAGTGACCACTTTTGTACGTCAATCTACTCTCTTTGGTAGGACTACTTGCCAGTACTTGGGTACCGTACACAAAGACATGGTGGACGAGTACAATTTGCTGCACTCAATTATGCATTTCGGTACTGATAAGACTCATTATTGAACATTTATCGAAGCAGGTACTCATCTTATTATCTTTCACAAACGTTTGTTAGTCGAATGTCTGACCTATAAATATATAAAGTGTCAATCTGAATCCAGTCACTCCGAAAATTATAACGAAAATTGGACCTTCAGTGAAAGTGTAGTAATCGTTGATTTGAGTGACAGATTAGATGATCGTATGACTTAATATTTTCAATTATCTGTGGACCTAGGATATCAACTAGACATCAAACATGACAGAACAAAACCTCACTAATCGGGTAGACCATCCAACAAGCGTTGAATTGATTGCAGCCACGGATCAAGCCGTCCAGAATAAAACGAAAAACTGGGATAAACTGTACAACATAGCACTAGAAATAAAAAAACTTGGGTCGAACAGCAACAGTTTCCATGAGTGGGAAACGATTTGAAGCAACACGACAAGCGATCCACAAAAGATATTGGGACGAAGAAAAAGAGATGAACTTTCTTGACATACAATGGTCAGAAATTCTTGACAAAAATAATATCTCAATCGTGGAAGACAAGCTTAAAATCTCACTCCCAGGACACCCTAATGATAGAATTGTCACTGTGCACATCTTCCGTTCAACCAACCGCATCATGGTTCAGGGAAAGCAAGCTCACGTTGGTTGGTGGGTGGAAAATGAACTAGAAACTATTCTAATAATATCAGACTATCTACTCACACCAATTGACTCGAATGTATCCAATCATACACCCTTGCCCCATACTCTCTCCCTATTTGACTCTATTTCTCTTGTGACGGGTATGACAAATGTAAATAACAACAACCTCGTCTTACCGTCTCCCACAACGGCAGTTAAAAGTGATTATTGTCCCACCATACTTTTAAAGCAGAGCCAAGCTACAGAACAGCTATCAACACAAAATAATCTCTACGAACATGACCCACCTGTACAAGATTTGAACTCGAAAAGTGGAAATGGAAACGAAATACTTCCCCTGGAATGCCCACAAAAAGAAAGTTTCGCTAAACCAGAAATGTTTCCTTCAAGAGATAACCCCGCTGAAACCCTTCAAGAAGTTCATAAGCCTGTTAGACCAGAAACTTTCTCTTCAGAATCTCCCCACTCAAATACATGTTCTTCTGGGCCCCTTGTGAGGGATAACCCTGGTGAAACCTCTCTCACAGATACTTGTTATTCTGGCCCCCTTTTGACGGATAACCCTCCTGAAGGATCTCACACAGATACGTACTCTCCCGGACCCCTTCAAACAGGTAATAAACTCCCTGAAACCCCCATTACAGAGACTTGTTTAAATGGACCTCCCCCAATTGATAATCCCTCTAAAATCCCTCAAACAGGGGAGATTATCCATGAATCACTAATTATACCTAGATCTTCTGTTTCCCACACAAAAACTGAGCAAGGTTGTCAAACAACTGAAGACCCCATCATAAAGGAACTTCAAAAATCTTGGGTTGATCTACATGATTTTGTAGAATGTAATAAAAATACATGTCTTAGTGCCCATCTAGACGTTGAAGCAAGAATGAACAATAAACTCTTAGTAGAAAATCTTGCCCTCAAAGAACAAATCCAATCTCTGCAATCTTCACAAGAGTTGTTATTTGAACGTTTAGAAAACCTAGAGCACCAATTACATGTAACAAAACAAAACCAGCAATGTAATAAGATACGTAATATTGAACATGAAAACAGCTCCATCAAGGCAAGGTTGTCAAACATAGAGACGTCATTAAATTCATCAAATAGCAATACCTCAAGACTCTCACTACAACCTGCCACTTTTGAATCATCTCACCCTACCCATAATTCCAACTTTGAACCGAAAAGTAAAGAATTGGACAACAGTAACATGCAAGAACAGAGAGAACAACAATTAAAGAAAAAACATTATGGCCAACAACAATTCAAGAAATCACTACACAATGATGAACAATTGAACAAAAAGCAAGAAGAAAATGAAACATCATATCAGTATACTATACCAACATCTAATCAATACTCTGTACTTGATCCTTCTAAGGGTACAGAGAAATCACGACCTGATCAATCTCCTTCAGGTCACTGGAGGAATATACCTGTGCGGATAACCTCATCATTTACAGATTTACAAGTACCCACTCATGACAGTGACGTAAAACACACAATCCATCCCAGATCTAGTCGGCTCATTGTTGGTGACTCCACAGTAAGAGGAATATATGCCTCAAAAATGAATCGAACTGTCTCTGATGTTACACAGGTTGTTAGTCAGTCTGGTCAGACATTCGCTGGTCTCTTACAGTGGCTAGAAAAACAACCCGAGAATTCAAAAATTCATGATGTTACTGTTCATATAGGTATTAACGACTGTAAAAGGGGTACATCTGTCAATACTTCTATATTAAACAATGTTGTGCATGTGCTTCGCGAAAAATTCCCAAAGGCAAAATTACATTTATCAACCCCTATCCCTAGCAGGGGTAACCAAAGAATTAACGATTTAATCAACATGTTGACCACGAATATGTTTGAGATATGTGTAGAAAACGGAGTTACCCTGATTGATAACTTCAACTTTTTTGTTACACAGACTGGTGCTCCCAAAAAGGCGTTATATGAAGACCTTATCCACCCTAGCAAACTTGGCACTAGTATTTTGGCCAAGAACATTAAATATCCTCAGCGCGTTTCAGAATATCAACCTAAACTACAACCCCTGAATCATCATATGGCAGCAATGCCCGACAACCACAATCTTCAAGCTGCAAACATGCGCCAATCAAATTACCCTGTTCAATCTCCAGGTATGCAAATGTATGTGCAATATCCACGGGAAACTTATCCCAATCGTCAAACCAGTGTTTCGCCTAGTCCATCTACAGCACCCACTGACATCTCGAATATGAGCGCATTAAAAGACAGTCTTCTAACAGCTGTAGAATGTATTAATAACATGAACCACTTAAACAATAACAATGTATTACTCAGATAAAGCCAGAATTTACAACCATTTAATATTCCATTTAAGATTACATATGTGAAGCGATCTTATCTACTTTAATCATTTTCTTAACATTACTTCATGTGCTATCATAACATAGAATGTATCCTAGGTCCATCATCATACCAATTTTTTGTATTATCCATATTATGCATTTAAATCTCAGATATTCCTCCTGGAATATAGCTGGTATTACCAGTAAATTACAAGACCCTGATTTTTTATTGGCGGTAAAGGACATGGATTTTGTTACCATCGTTGAATCTTGGCACGATGAAACTAACAAAAGGACTATTGATATACCTGGGTTTAGATACCATGAACTATGTAGACCTATCGGTGAATCTAAAGGTGGTATTATTTTTTATTATAAGGAATACCTACACAGCTATGTCACTTTGATTCCAAATTCTAATCCGTTTGCTCTGTGGGTTAAAGTCAAGGGAAGCTTGTTCAGTTTATGCGCCGATGTACTTTTAGGGTCTGTGTATATACCACCAGAAAACTCACCGATCTGGTCAAAACTAAATACCCTTGATCCATTTCAATTACTTGAGAATGATGTATGTTTGTTAAGCTCTGATAATTTTGTTCTTCTTGGCGGTGATTTTAACGCCCGTTCAGGTACCTTATTTGATTTTGTTGTAAATGATGATGATATGCATTTACCTGTACCTAGTAATTATACCTTAGACAATGTTAGGGTAAGATCAAGTTGTGATCCAGCCGTTAAGTCTTTTGGTAAAAAGCTTGTTGAATTTTGTATATCCTGTAAGATACGTATTATCAATGGACGCATTATAGGAGATCTCCTAGGAAGTCCTACATGTTTTACTTGGAATGGTCGTAGTTGTGTAGATTATATACTAGTGTCAGAATCTATGTTTCCATTGATAACTTACATGCAGGTAAAAGACCTTACTCATTTATCTGATCACTGCCAACTTGTTTGCAAAATACAAGTGTTGCAAAAACCAAAGGCAGCCGCATGTAATTATACTTATGAGCCCATAGATTATAAGCTAAAATGGGCCGCCGATAGCCCTGTAAAAATATCCTCAGAATTAAGGAACCCACGTGTTACATATGCACTCAATAATTTTATAATGACATCATTTTCCAAAACTGACAGACCTACTATTGATATGGCGACAAAAAGCCTATCAGATATTCTTCAAAACATATCCTATGCCAGTCTTCAGAAATTAAAACTTCGATCCGGTTATAAAAAAAGGAAGAGAAACTGGTTTGACCAGGACTGTAAAGTATACAAGAAAATAATGAATGCAAATTTTAAATTAATGAAGCAAACCCCTCAATACCATCACTATGCACAAAAATATTTCTATGCAAAGAAGCAATATAAGAAGCTGATAAAACACAAATCCAAATCATACTTTCACAATATCCTCAAAAAACTTGACTCTATTCAAGCAGAGAATCCTTCTGCTTATTGGGATGTTATCAAAACGCTAAGAAATACCCAGGAGTCATGTCCCCTTGATCCAGATCAATGCTTTGAGCATTTTAATAATTTAAACTCCATTGATCCAAATTTTACTAATCCATCTAGTTATATTCTTAAGGATTATGGTTCAAATGACATATCCTTGTGCCATCCTATATCAGCAGTAGAAATCTTAGAGGTTACTAAGCTTCTCAAAAATGGTAAATCATCTGGACCTGATAATATACCAAATGAACTTTTGAAATCTGTCATCCCACCCCTTATAGATCACTTTACCAAATTATTTAACCTTGTCCTCGAAAGTGGCCACTACCCAACACAATGGTGTTCTTCTGTAATCAAACCCTTATACAAAAAGGGTAGTAAATATGATCCTAACAATTATCGAGGAATCTCTCTCAGTAACTGCCTAGGGAAGTTATTTAATAAGATTATAAATAAGCGTCTAACTAGCTACCTAGAAACAGATAATCCTTTGAGTGTGAACCAAAGTGGCTTTAGGGCAGATCACAGGACTTCGGATAATGTATTTGTGCTCAAAGCAATCATAGATCAATACCAAGCCAAAAATAGACGTCTTTACCTATCTTTTGTCGACTTCAGGAAAGCATTTGACATGATTGACCATCCGCTATTATTATCCAAACTTCAAGCTAAGGGAATAACGGGCAATATACTTAAGCTTATAGGTTCTATGTATGGAAACACCACATCTAGAGTCCTTACATCTAAAGGTCTATCACCAAGCATTAAATCACACCGAGGTGTGCGCCAGGGATGTAGTCTTTCTCCGAGCTTGTTTAATATATATATTGATGACATCGAACACGCATTTGACAACCAATGTGACCCTATAACAATAAACAACAAATGTATTACCCATCTACTCTTTGCAGACGACCTAATATTAATATCGGAAACGCCTAGTGGTCTTCAACATAGTTTAAATGCCTTGGCAAGATATTCCCACGATAACAGACTGCCAATTAATATAAATAAAACGGTGACAATGACAGTAAGTAAAGGTACCTTACGCAACGCCACTCCCACATTTACCATAAATGGCGTAACAATAGATAATGTCAAGGAATATAATTACTTGGGTGTAGTTTTAAACAACAAAGGAACTTTTACTGCAGCCATAAATAACCTTAGAGATAAAGGACTCAAATGCCTTTATCAGCTATATCACAGTATTCTAAAGCATAATCCTCCCGTCAATGTCAGTCTGAAATTATTCCATGCAGTTATTAAACCTGTCCTGCTCTACTGTTGCGATATTTGGTCTTCGTCGATCAAGTCTGTACACCAATTTGACAAACTACCTGTAGAATCAATTCACATAAAATTCTGCAAGTACATTCTTGGTACGACCAAACATTCATCTAACTGGGCTGTTCGTGCCGAGCTCGGCGAATTTCCATTATTGCATGATATTATGGTGACTACTACCAAATACTATGATAGATTGTGTCATACAGACCCAGGGCGACTGCTATCGCACGCATTTAAAGCATGCCAAGCATTATGTGAAAGCAATAAACCATGCTGGCTCTCCCAAATAAGAAAGAAATTTATAGAGCTAGAAAATTGGGACACAATCTCCAATGCCAGAGCACAACTGTCCAAAAAAGTAGAATCAACAAAAATCACGACAAAAAACATCTTGACTCTTTCGTTCAGACGTACTATTAATAACGATGACGTTAGAGGAACTGGAAATAAATTAAGGACATATCGACAAGTGAAAGATAGCATAAACTTAGAAAACTACCTACTATATAATGACAATCCAAAATCAACAAAAACCTTCTGCAGACTAAGGTTAAGTAATCATAATCTAATGATAGAAAAAGGGCGTCATTTACATATTAATTTAACAGAACGTGTTTGTCCATTTTGTCCCGGTATTATAGAAGACGAATATCATTTCCTAATTGGATGTCCAAATTATCAAAATTTACGTTCCCCTTTATTTTCCCAAATCATTAATATTTGTCCTCTATTTGGTACCTTTAATGATTATGAAAAGTTCCTTTTCATATTAAGCAACAATATTCCTGAATTATGCAAGCCAATATGCCAATCAATTCAACTGGCCACTAACAAACGTCATCCTACATGACATTGATAATCATGCTATGGGCAAAGGTCCTCCTATTATTCAACAGCTTATATGTATCAGTATTATCTTAGTTAATTTAAATGTTGGTGTTCTTTTTAAACTGATGTACACTGCCTTTCACTTGGTGTTTTGTACAATAAAATTGAATTGAATTGAATTGAATTGAATTGGGGGACAAAGCCAATGGACATTGTTGTCGCGAGTACACACTTCCTGTGATCCAAGAATAGATTATTATTCTTTTTTCCTGCTTGCCCTTTGATGCACCATTGTGAGTATTTTCTAGGGGTCTTTACCTAATTTTGAAACATTTAGGACAGAGTATAAAACTGGTTCGTCACTTTCAATGTTTCCGATTATTGTCTGGACACTCGGCAATTTCTCAATCTCAATCGATTTTTAACTTTTTCAACAAAACCAACTAACTTTTACTAAGCTGCTTAGCTCCGGTCTGAGCTCCAACTCCAAGCTCATTTACTTATTTAGGATATTGTTTTCTACAATTATAAGCTGCTCGGTTCAACTTTAAGCCCAGCAGTAGCATCACCAGATCACTGGACAGTCTTCGCCCACTTTTTGGTCAAAAATACTGTCACTCAGCTCAGATCTGAGGTGGCGGATCCAGAGTGGATAAATTTACCTGCGTGAAATACCCTCTGATAGATTGCAGGTCATTTTGAATGTGGCGACCAATAAGGTAGCCGTGAAACATACAACTTCCATACCTTATGGAGGGCCCAACAAAAGTGTCCTCGTGATAATGTAAGGGACCAAAATACTCTTAACTTTCAAGCTCCATCAGTTTTATAATTGAAGCAATTATGGAGAACCCTAGCTCCGGTATGTAGCGTTATTGACTATTGTGACGCCCGAAGGGCGGAACGCTACGGGAGGAAGCCATTTTTAAATTTGCGAAATTAATCATGATTTCACAGGCAATATGGCCGCCTTGTTCGCAGGAAAATGTTCCAACCCACTTTCGATATCGATGGAATGCAACAACCCAAGCGTCTAGTTCGACAAAAGGGGAATGGATAGCCTACTAAGACAGAAAAGGTTGGTCATTCATTTTAAGGCATTTATTGCATCGGTAAACAATTTTTTCGTAGGAAAATAGGGGCCGGAGCTAAAATATCACCCGGCCTGTAACTACGACAAAATGGCGTCCCTTCTACAATGGTCACCACTTCCAGCTGGTTAGACCATTGTTTTTTACAATTATGGAGAACCCCTGATATGTACCGAAACTGCGTCTCTTCTTTGTGTTACACAACATGTGCTTTACCGGGCTAAATAACATATATAAAAATATCTTTCTAGATGATTTCAGCGTTTGATTAATTTACTACAATTTTTATTTTATTTTTCCGACTGTAGTGAAAGTATTTTGATATATACTTTCGACGCCATTTATATTCAGCCCAAAAATACGATGATTTAACGTATAAAAAGCGCAGACTGTCCGAGGCATGACAAAGCTGCTTCTTTGTTTATACAAAAACACAATAGACGTCTTTTCCAGGGAAACAGTTTTTACACATGATGCCTGAAGACATTAAACAGCAATGTCAGACCCCATCCCCGGACAAGTGCAGTTGTCAACTAGTCGTCTGTCAATCTGTCATTCATATACTTGTATTCAAGATTTTTTTGTCTTCCGACAATTACGAAAAGTATCGTCTTTCCCTTGCTGGTTTTTTTTTCTCAGAAAATTCAGAAAAAATATTTGATTGGTCTGTTGCTTGGAATAGTCACGATACCTACTATTTGTAAACAGGTTTTTTTTTTGGTAGCATGACAGTACAGACACTTTACTGGCTCCCAATTTTAAGAATAAAAAAACCTATCACTTAAATGTTGTTTTGTCTGTTACTCGCCCTTTTCACTCACAAGCAGTGCCCTTATTGTTGCTGAACCCCCCCCCCCCCCCCACCCCCTGAAAAAAATGAGCTGGATCCGCCCCTGGGTTATATCTATATATTGTGTCATAACCTTGTGGTATAATGTCCAAGCTATAAGTTTTTAAATGAAAAAATAACGAAAATGTTTTAAACTTTTATGTCTATATAAATACACAATTGCCTCGTGTGACTGTGGTACAGTTTATTTATTTAATGGTGTAACCTCTATAGAAGATATCTTCTACACTCAATTAGGCATTGGAAGATTCCTGCTATGTACCGAAACTGTGTCTGTCTATAACATGTGGTTTACTAGGCTAAATTATATATATATATATATATATATATATATATATATATATATATATATATATATATATATATATGTATATATATCTTTCTAAAAGATATTAACATTTAATGAATTTATAATTTATATTCCTTTTTTTCGTCTGTAGTAACATATTTTGATATGTACTTTCGACGTCATTTGTATTCATCCCAAAATTAAGGCAATTTACCGTATAAAAAGCGCAGTCTTCAGAGGCGTGTCAAAGCTGACCGATAGCGAGCGAAAATAGTCAAAGGGTGTCCCGACTGACATCTTCTATAGAGGTTATGCCCCCTTACACCATTACAGAGTAACTCAGCGTTATAACAAACAAATAAAAGGGTATTCAATTCTTATTAAATCTGCCCACAATGATTTAAATTTTCAGTCGATCTAGACTCATTTATTTTTTATTTTTGGCATGCTAAAAACAACATTTTTGTTGTCAATTTGTCTTATTTTTTGCAGGTTAACAAGGCAGGGTTGTTATTTCCCTCAATTTTTGATTTCATACAGCATACAATGGTTCATTGACTTATATCTTGAACCAATTTACCTTAAAGTATTCTAGTCCGATCCAGTGTCACCCAATCCAGTTTTCCCCAGGATCAACAAAAAAAACAGATGGAAGTTGACACAAATAAGTTAAGGATGGATGTGACCGAGGATTTAGAATTCAGCTCTCCGGTTGAAGTAAAGATAGAACTGAACGAAGAAGGAACAAGTATTCCTTTTTGTCCTTCTGCCTGGAGACAATCAACTGATCATAGGCCCCAAAATGCTAACAATGACAACAAACAACAAGTCAACGTTTGTAAGTGGGAGTACAATGAACTGTATTCTGAAGTGGAAATAAAACAAGAACCATGCATGGACATATCCACTAATCAACTGTATTCTAAAGTGAAAATAAAGCAAGAACCATGCATGGACATATCCAGTAATGAACTGTATGGTGAAGTGGAAATAAAACAAGAGCCAAGCATGGACATATCCAGTTGTAGCTCAACAATAGATCTTATGTTTCCTGATACTGACAACCAGACCTTCGATCAGAGCGGGTTGTGTGAGGTACTGTTCACTTTTTATAACTATTTTCTATGAGCACAAAGATAGAAATTTGCTGTCTTGACTGAAATTTCTAAATAACTTAATTAAATATATGTTATTAACATGACACTCTTTCTCTGACAGCAGAAAGAATACCTCTATTTAATGGAAAACATGTAAGTTAAGAGACTGTTTTTTAGAATATAATTTGAATGGACTAACAACATGCGTTAATGTTTCTATAGACAAGATAAAAAAAATTGAAGAAAATAAAAAACAACCGAAAATCAGTAAGGATTGTAATGTAATAAGTTTTATTGCCAGTGTAGCCATAAAGGATCCTGAAGTTTCAAGGGTGGGTGGCCCATGGATCCTCTCCTGTTTGACTGTGACTATAGTCTGGTCAACATGGATCCTGAAGTTTCAGAGGTCTGGGTGGCCCATGGATCCTCTCCTCTTTGACTGTGACTATAGCCTGGTCAACATGGATCCTGAAGTTTCAGGGGTCTGGGTGGCCCATAGATCCTCTCTTGTTTGACTGTGACTATAGTCTAGTCAACATGAATCCTGAAGTTTCAGGGGTCTGGGTGGCCCATAGATCCTCTCCTGTTTGACTGTGACTATAGCCTGGTCAACATGGATCCTGAAGTTTCAGGGGTCTGGGTGGCCCATAGACCCTCTCCTGTTTGACTGTGACTATAGCCTGGTCAACATGGATCCTGAAGTTTCAGGGGTCTGGGTGGCCCATAGTCCTCTCCTGTTTGACTGTGACTATAGCCTGGTCAACATGGATCCTGAAGTTTCAGGGGTCTAGGTGGCCCATAGATCCTCTCCTGTTTGACTGTGACTATAGCCTGGTCAACATGGATCCTGAAGTTTCAGGGGTCTGGGTGGCCCATAGATCCTCTCCTGTTTAACTGTGACTATAGCCTGGTCAACATGGATCCTGAAGTTTCAGGGGTCTGGGTGGCCCATGGATCCTTTCCTGTTTGACTGTGACTATAGCCTACATGTAGTCAACATGGATCCTGAAGTTTCAGGGGTTTGGGTGGCCCATGGATTCTCTCCTCTTTGATTGTGACTATAGCCTGGTCAACATGGATCCTGAAGTTTCAGGGGTCTGGGTGGCCCATGGATCCTCTCCTGTTTGACTGTGACTATAGCCTAGTCAACATGGATCCTGAAGTTTCAGGGGTCTGGATGGCCATGGATCCTTTCCTGTTTGACTATGACTATAGCCTAGTCAACATGGATCCTGAAGTTTCAGGAGTCTGGGTGGCCCATGGATCCTTTCCTGTTTGACTGTGACTATAGCCTAGTCAACATGGGCCCTGAAGTTTCAGGGGTCTGGGTGGCCCATGGATCCTCTCCTGTTTGACTGTGACTATAGCCTGGTCAACATGGATCCTGAAGTTTCAGGTGTCTGGGTGGCCCATAGATCCTCTCCTGTTTGACTGTGACTATAGCCTGGTCAACATGGATCCTGAAGTTTCAGGGGTCTGGGTGGCACATGGATCCTCTCTTCTTTGACTGTGACTATAGCCTGGTCAACACAGTTGAACATTGATTGTGCAACAAGGCACTAATTTTTGATGGCGTCTGTTTTATTGTTTTGACCGCACCATCCAACAGCAAGGAACACCGTTAAACATAACAAAATTGTACAACTTGTTGCAGTGTGTCCAGTGGCCCTAAAACATGTTTCTGTTTTCCAACAGCTTGCAACTTTTGTTGGGCCTTACTTTTGAGTTCAGAAGCTTTCCACTTAACATGTGACATTGATACAATTACATGACTATTAGTTCAAGAGGAGAATTTCTAGAGCTTCTGTAATAATCTTATTGCCTTCATTGTTAGAAAAATAAGCTCTGAATCTGTTTTAACAGAAGAACCTTCTAAACAGCATTTTTTTCTATGGTTTCAATTTAAATATTTTTATACGCCCGACTTAAAAAAAGTCGGCCGTATTATAGTATCACCAGCGCCAAAAAAAGTCGGCCGTATTATAGTATCACCAGCGCCGTCCGGCCCGGATTCCCTTCCGCTCCATAACTTGAAGAGTTTTGATCTAATCTTTACAATTCTTTCACAGCATATACCTTGTGAAGTGTGTCCTGGACCATTTTTGGCATTGTCGATTGCATAATGTGCATTCTACATTGGATTATGTAGTATTCTGTCTTAGTCTATATCTTCGTTCCCTTTCGCTCCATAACTTGAAGAGTTTTGATCCGATCTTAAGAATTCTTCAGATTATATATCTTATGGTCAGATGGTGTGTCGTGTACCATTTCTGACTTCACCCGTTGCATAATATGGCAGCCATATAGGATTATGTAATATTCCCTTCCGTTCCATAACTTCTAAAGTTCTGATCCGATCTTGACGATTCTTTCACAGTATAAACCTTATGGGCAGACGATGTTTCACGTACCATTCCTGACATCACTGTTGCATAATGTGGCAGCCCTATCAGATTATGTAATATTCCCTTTGGACTCCAGAACTTCTTTCGTTTGATGTAATCTCTCCAATTCTTTTAGAGTATATATACCTGATAGGTAGATTATGTGTCGCATACCAAATTTGATTTGGGTCCACATATGTTTTGTCTGTTTTCAAGGGTTTTCGATCAGAAATGTGTACCTGATGTTTAATATATATATATTAATATATATATCAATGTTTTTTTTAGTACACTTGGTCCAGAGTAATACTGGAAGCCAATTAATTTATGCATTCTGAGACTGTTTTCTTGGATAGTTTAATGTGCGCTATAATAATAAAAAAGACCATTTTCATAGCTTTATTACCCATCTGGTATTTGTGGCTGTTTAAATAGAGATAAGGGGACAATGACATCTACTGTGGACACACAAGGTTTTGTATATTTACACACCATCTTATCAGTGGTCAGCCTGAAGATTGTTTGCTTTGTAATAAAACTATTACAGTCAAGTCCAATAGAACAGTGTCCAAGTCAAAACTGTTAAAATTCAAGAATTGTAAGCTATTGCATTTATGGCTCCTTCCCAATTATGGAACATAACAGCAATGTCAAAACAGCCACAAGATTTCAGTTTTTGCAATTAAAATGTGATTGAATTTATCTGAACAGATAACATATGTGTACTATAAACGTACTGGTATTCAGAAAAGAACAACTTCTAATGTGAACAAGAAATTCGAATTGATGAAATTAAAACAAATGTTATATTAAATGTAAAGTTGTTAATCGTAGCGGGTCGATTTTGCCACGGCGAGTGATGTTGAGTTTACTAAAACTCTTGTTCCTCTCTTTTTATTATTAAACAGCTTGAACAGAATTTTTCGGGCGTTGACATAAACCCTGTAAAACGTTATAAAACATATCTTGTGTCCTGTTGTGAAACAATAGTTTCAGTAGTGTGGTCAGGGCTAGTCAGTGTTTAATTAATTTCAATGTTAATTTGTGCCGTAAAGCGTTGATACCACCCCAACTTCAAAATGGTTTGAATTTCACCTCGCCCAAAATACCGGACAAATACTTGTACAACATTGTAACATACTAAAATATGTCAGTTCAAAAGTACATGTAGTTTATTGCACTTTGCAATTGTTGAATTTATCCTGAAATCTGACCGTATGTATAGTCAGGATTATTATTTTTTTTAATTCAAAACACACAAATACAGAGGAAATTTAATATGGTTTTCCAAAAAGTTGAATTTTTAGTCGTTCCTTTATATATCTTAAGATAGAGGGAAAATCCCAAAGAAACGTCAATATTATAAAATGTTTTTTAACACAATTAGCAACTTGTCTCCATGGTTATTTTAGACATTAAGATTTTCCCTGTGATTTATACTGTAAAATGTGTACACCAGTATGTAGCTCCTTACAATTCTTTTTTACAGACAATAAGTCTTAAAAGGCAAATTTCGATGGATGACAAGGTGCCTGGCATGAAAACCACATTAGAAAGTCCTGAGGTCACAAAATGTATAGGTAAGTAAATTGAAGTCATTGTAATAGTTTGGTAGGGAGAAGGAATCCAATTCCTTATAAAATCAGATAGGCAATTTCAGATTCAATGGGAAACTTAACATTCTTGAAACAAGGACCATCATACAAATTTGACATCGCTGGATTAAATAATTACATCGTACTCAAGACAAATAGTCTTTGAGTGCGGTGTAATTATTTAATTCAACAATGTCAAATTTGTGAAACTTATATGGCGGCTGGGACAGGTTTAGTCATGGGGGAAATCGTACTCCCTTCCTAGAGTATCTGGCAACTCTTTCGCTCAGGATGACCAAATTTTATTTGTTCAGTGTAGGAATCAAACCTGGGACCCATGGATGGAAGGCTTGTGTTGGACTGAGAGACTATCACTCTCCTGACTGAGCTACCCACACATTGAAGACCAGCTGCCTATATCCGTGCCTTCATGCTTTGTTTCCTTTGGTTTATCATAAAATTGTCCCTAAGTGAAGCCTGCAATAATAAATATGAAAAATTCATTGTACTTTCTATTTGATCAGTACTCTATGGTCATTTTTAACACCCCATTACTTCTTGAATGATTTCAAGTGTATTATCTTAGTTTGATTGATTGATTGGTTGTTTGGTGGTTTACGCCCGGCTCAAGATTATTTCACGTATATGGCGGCGTTGCCAGTTTTATTGTGGGAGGAAACTGGGCTCTATTCCCCGATGAAACCCACGACCTTCCGGTGGTAACTAGCAACCATCCCACATAGGTCGCTCGAGTGAAAACCCAGCCAGAAAATGTTCCAATTTTGTTTTGGACTGAGTGGTATTCGACCCATTGGTGACATCTTAGTTTGAGAATAAAATACCAGCTGTTAATTTTTTTTATCCATATATGAATATTTTTTGCTTTTGTTGTTTGTATTCTATTGAAAGAAGTGTTATTATAACTTTTGTCTGTTTATTTCAGGTACAAAACTCCCAACTTGTGCACATTGTCCCGAAATTAAGTTTGTATCTGAAACACACAACATTGATAAACATGGCTTTCAGGTGCCAAGTGATTTGGAGAACACAAACAAGAACCGGATTTCACTGGTTGAATTGAACGTTGACAGTTCAAGAAAAGAGGGCCCTGATGGTAATTCTGCCTCTACAATGAATCCAGTCTTACATGTAGCTAGTGCACTCGGAATTCATTCTGAAAAGAAACCTTTTCAGTGTACAGTGTGTGACTATAGCTGTAGTAGCAAGAAAAGCCTTACTGAGCATTTAAGAACCCATGCCGGTGAGAAACCTTTCCATTGTACTTTGTGTGACTATATTTGTAGTAAGAAGAGCATTCTTACTGGGCATTTAAGAACTCATACCGGTGAGAAACCTTTCCAGTGCACAATATGTGACTATAAGTCCACCCAGAAGAGTAACCTTATCAAGCATTTAAAAACTCATTCAGGTGAGAAAACTTTCCAGTGCACAATATGTGACTATAAGTCCACCCATAAGAATTACCTTATCAACCATTTAAGAACTCATACCGGTGAGAAACTTTTTCAGTGCACAGTATGTGACTATAAGTCTATTCAGAAGAGTACCCTTATCAACCATTTAAGAACTCATACCGGTGAGAAACTTTTTCAGTGCACAGTATGTGACTATAAGTCTATTCAGAAGAGTACCCTTATCAACCATTTAAGAACTCATAATGGTGAGAAACCTTTTCAGTGTCAAATGTGTGATTATAAGTGTATTAAAAAAAGCAGCCTTACTGACCATTTAAGAACTCATACTGGTGAGAAACCTTTTCAGTGTACAATGTGTGACTATAAATCTATCTGGAAGAGACACCTCATCGACCATTTAAGAACTCATACCGGTGAGAAACCGTTTCAGTGCACAGTATGTGACTATAAGTGTATTAAGAAAAGCGACCTTTCTGACCATTTAAGAATTCATACTGGTGAGAAACCTTTTCAGTGCACAGTATGTGACTATAAGTGTATTAAAAAAAGCGGCCTTACTGACCATTTAAGAACTCATACTGGTGAGGAACCTTTTCAGTGTACAATGTGTGACTATAAATCTATCCGGAAGAGACACCTCATCCACCATTTTAGAACTCATACCGGTGAGAAACCTTTTCAGTGTACAGTATGTGACTATAAGTGTATTAGAAAAAGCGGCCTTACTGACCATTTAAGAACTCATACTGGTGAGAAACCTTTTCAGTGTACAATGTGTGACTATAAATCTATCCGGAAGAGCGGCCTCATCAACCATTTTAGAACTCATACTGGTGAGAAACCTTTTCAGTGTACAATGTGTGACTATAAATCTATCCAGAAGAGAGGCCTCATCAGCCATTTAAAATCTCATACTGGCTACTCACATAGAAAGTCACACTGATGAAATACTGACGAAATGTAGTTAGAAGCATGGACTCCTGTTTAGAACTCATTAAGTTGTTTTGAAGAGATCAGCAGTTCTCACACTCCTTGAAGATTTTACGAAAAGTAATTTAGGCGCAAAAACAGTAAATATTGGAATTTGGAACCTGACCCAATATGGCGGCCGATCGGCTCGTCCAATCAAAAAACGGATTGCATTTCTTGATTAATAAATTTTATTGTTTATCTAAATTTGCAATCGAGTTTACTCTATGTAACCTTTTTTAATAGGTTTTACTCTTCCATTAATTGGTCGCTTAGTAATTGATTTGCGGTCACGGCGCTTCACCAATTTAGGGCATCAATTTATTGCGGTTGACCGCACACTTTCAGGCCAGCATACATGAAGCATGTCAAATCCCTTTCAACTATTCCATGCTTTTACTTGTTGTTTATTGCACGATCAATTCCTGTTTTTCTTTTTGCTCCATGCCATTTGTAATAAAATCATGTAATTACCAGCGAGTTCGAATACAAGTGTTGAGTCTGTTTGTTTTAACCCCCTACACGTAACATTATTATTAGCTATTGTTTGTAAATATATATTATTAGCTAAGTTAGCATTTTGACACATTTTAAAAATTCAAAATGACGTCATGGTCACGTGAATTCGATCTGCATTGTACAACTTGAAGATTGAAAAAGTTCAAAGATTTAAATCAAATAGTTTTCGAGTTATTGGCTTTTGAAATTTTAAGTGATGGCGTCCAAATTTTGACCAATAGCGAGCTTCTAGAGTTTTCAATGGAGGTACTTGAAATTTGCAAGCACGATGCGCTAGAGTAAGTCCTATCAATGTACTAAATTTGAAGTAAATCCATAATGCAGTTTTGGAGACGAAGACCTTTGAAGACTTAGTGAGGTGTCAAGATGGGCGCCAAAGTGGCGCTAGAAGAAAGTCAAACATACTCTGACGTCTAATTGATAAAAAAATAAGTCGACAAATCGGAAGTTTCATAATTTTGTAATCTGCCGTTTTCGAAGAAAAGAAATCGACGCAAGAAAAAAAGAATAGGTAATAATAAACACTACAAAACAATAGATTCAAAGTTTACACTTGGATAATCTTTTTATCACACTACACAAAAAACTCAAATGGAAAAAGTATGTTTGATGCTGCTCTATTTCAAGAATGGCTGTATGAAGAAAGACTGGATAGTGCATTGTAACGTTAGAAATTACGTCAACAGCAACAACTTCCGGAGATATGTCTGCTGGTTTACACAGTGCGTCAATTTCTCTGTTTACATAATGCGATAGCTGGTTTACACAGTGTGCGTCAATTTCTCTTAAACAGAGAAATTGACGCACTGTGTAAACTACCTACCGCATTATGTAAACAGAGAAATTGGCGCACACTGTGTGAACCACCTGCCGCAGTATGTAAAGAGAGAAATTATCGCACACTGTGTAAACCACCTGCCGCATTATGTAAACAGAGGAATTGACGCACTGTGTAAACCACCTGCAGCAATATGTAAACATAGAAATTGTCGCACACTGTGTAAACCACCTACAGCATTTTGTAAACAGAGAAATTGGCACACTGTGTAAACCACCCATAGAATTATGTAAACAGAGAAATTGTCGCACACTGTGTAAACCACCTGCAGCATTATGTAAACAGAGGAATTGACACACTGTGTAAACCACCCATAGCATTATGTAAACAGAGGAATTGGCACACTGTGTAAACCACCTGCAGCATTAGGTAAACAGAGAAATTGACACACTGTGTAAACCACCTGCAGCATTATGTAAACATAGAAATTGTCGCACACTGTGTAAACCACCTACAGCATTTTGTAAACAGAGAAATTGGCACACTGTGTAAACCACCCATAGAATTATGTAAACAGAGAAATTGTCGCACACTGTGTAAACCACCTGCAGCATTATGTAAACAGAGGAATTGACACACTGTGTAAACCACCCATAGCATTATGTAAACAGAGGAATTGGCACACTGTGTAAACCACCTGCAGCATTATGTAAACAGAAGAATTGGCATACTGTGTAAACCACCTGCAGCATTATGTAAACAGAGGAATTGGCACACTGTGTAAACCACCTGCCGCATTATGTAAACAGAGAAATTGGCACACTGTGTAAACCACCTACAGCATTTTGTAAACAGAGAAATTGGCACACTGTGTAAACCACCTGCAGCATTATGTAAACAGAGGAATTGACACACTGTGTAAACCACCCATAGCATTATGTAAACAGAGGAATTGGCACACTGTGTAAACCACCTGCAGCATTAGGTAAACAGAGAAATTGACACACTGTGTAAACCACCTGCAGCATTATGTAAACATAGAAATTGTCGCACACTGTGTAAACCACCTACAGCATTTTGTAAACAGAGAAATTGGCACACTGTGTAAACCACCCATAGAATTATGTAAACAGAGAAATTGTCGCACACTGTGTAAACCACCTGCAGCATTATGTAAACAGAGGAATTGACACACTGTGTAAACCACCCATAGCATTATGTAAACAGAGGAATTGGCACACTGTGTAAACCACCTGCAGCATTATGTAAACAGAAGAATTGGCACACTGTGTAAACCACCTGCAGCATTATGTAAACAGAGGAATTGGCACACTGTGTAAACCACCTGCCGCATTATGTAAACAGAGAAATTGACGCACTGTGTAAACCACCTGCAGCATTATGTAAACAGATAAATTGACGCACACTGTGTAAACCACCTGCAGCATTATGTAAACAGAGGAATTGTCGCACACTGTGTAAACCACCTGCAGCATTATGTACACAGAGAAATTGACGCACTGTGTAAACCACCTGCCGCATTATGTACACAGAGAAATTGACACACTGTGTAAGCCACCTGTCGCATTATGTAAACAGAGAAATTGTCGCACACTATGTAAACCACCTACCGCATTATGTAAATAGAGAAATTGACGCACTGTGTAAACCACCTGCAGCATTATGTAAACAATAGTACCTTATTATCACTTGAAATTGAGAAAGTTCGAAAATTTATGTCTTGGAATGGGTACCCTGCCAAAATAGCGAACAAACTTATAGCAAAATTTTCCCAACCAAAAACTAGACCCACAGTAGATGTTACAAAAACTGAAACTAAAATCTTCATCAATTTGCCCTACACTGGAAGACAAGGAGAGCGTCTCGTTAAAAACACTCTTGCCAAAATTAATAGACTGCTTATTTCAAAGGTTAAATTTATTGTGTTCTTTAATAATACTAAGTCTTCTTTTTTCACCTCTATGAAGGATAAAATACCAGTCCAGTTTTTAAACAAGATTGTGTATCAGTTCACATGTCCTGGCTGTTCCCACACTTACATAGGTAAAACAGAAAGATGCATGACTCTCCGTGCATCAGAACATGCGCTCGACAATAACAGCAAAATTCATAACCACTTACATAGCTGTGATCAGTTCGATCACATTATGAATTTATTTTGTATGCCAGACAATGGTACACCGGCAAGAATTGATCTTTCAGGATTCGTTCTAAACAGTATAAAAGTCATTGACAGATCAAATCATTGGAATGAGCTTCTCTTTAAAGAGGCTTATGCCATCAAAAAGCACAACCCTGAACTTAACACTGGCCTAAAGGCCTCCAAACAATTTAGTTTATTTCTGTAAAATTTCTGTCTCATTACAGTAAATACCTGTCAAACACTTGTCAATCTCTTTAGTATCTACCATCTTAGCTATCTTAACGTACTATATTTTTAATATGCCATGTTTATTACCTGCCATCTGCCACCTGTATGCCCCATGCAGCACTATGTAAACAGAGAAATTGACACACTGTGTAAACCACCTGCCGCATTATGTAAACAGAGAAATTGTCGCACACTGTGTAAACCACCTGCCGCCTTATGTAAACAGAGAAATTGTCACACACTGTGGAAACCACCTGCCGCATTATGTAAACAGAGAAATTGTCACACACTGTGTTAACCACCTGCCGCATTGTGTAAACAGAGAAATTGACACAGTGTGTAAACCACCTGCCGCATTATGTAAAATTCTGAATTGCCAGAGGTGAGAGTTTATCTTTATTCGCCTTTCACAAAAGAGATATTTATAATATTCAAACTTCAAATTAAAATTCTGTTTTATATTATTTTGTAACTATTTCTATATAAATCCTTACTTTTGATGTAAAACGCTTTATATTTGACTTTCTTTGGCATTGTGACGACATAGATTTAGCCGAATGATTAAAATGTGTTTTAGCCTTATCTTAATCAAAAGTTGCTTTTTTAATTTAAAAAAAAAAGGGGGGGGGGGGGGGTGATGGGGCGGCTTGGAGTTGACAGACACAAAATGAAAAAATGTCAAGCACCCTGACATTTTGTCAGGCAGTTGAAAAATAATTATTTCCAGGCCTGTGCTTGTATCTCTACTTAAGCTGAATTCCGCTACTGACCGGTATCTCTTTTTAGCTATATTATACCTGTTTAAAGTTATTATAGCTGTTTTCAGCTCCTTTCCCTTACCTGTCCATGCGGAACATTAAAAACCATGGAAATATTATTTGATTGATTGATTGATTGTTTGGTGTTTTACGCCGCGCTCAAGATTATTTCACTTATATGGCGGCGTTGCCAGTTTTATTGTGGGAGGAAACCGGGCTCTATGCCCGGAGGAAACCCACGACCTTCCGTTGGTAACTGGCAACCATCCCACATAAGTCGTTCGAGTGAAAACCCAGTCAGAAAATTTTCCAATTTTTTGGACTGAGTGGGATTCGAGCCCGCGACCCATTGGTGGAAGGCTGTTGGGATTGAGCGTCCAACGCTCTACCTACTGAGCCACGGAGGCCCCCAATATTATTTGAACTGCTCGGTATACTGATAATTTCTACCGTGCGTTTTTCTGGTCTGAAATAACAACTAACTCTAAGTTCTTCCAGACTTTGCAGACATTTTGATTGACACTTGAACATCAGTAATAAATATCCATGGCATTTGGGTTTAAAAACACACGATTAATTATTAAATTTAGATTTTAAAGGCAATTTAGGTGGAAGACTCAACTCACCAAAGGCATAGAAACTCATACTGATGGAACTCAAATCAAGTCAGAAGCTTGGACTCCTGTTAAGAACTCAAAGTGGTGAAAGAAATGCTTCACTGGACGATGTTTGACGATAACTGTATTCAGATTCGGTAACTATTTTCACATATGACAATTTATACTCGCGAGAAATCTTGTTGCAAAATCAATCGCCATCCTACGAAAGCCGGTTAGCGCCATGGCCAAATAATTTTTTTTAAGAAACTATCGTAATTGCAAGTTAGCCATCTCGTAATTTACGAGTTAACGTCTCGTAATTACGAGCTAACCTCTCGTAAGTACACAAAAGTTTACTCCCCGTGGATGAATGTAAGCTACAGACAGATTCAAAATGAGTGTTATCCGATTTATATTTATGAACACTAAAACACACGAGCACAGGGAAAATCTTCTTGTCTAAATCAAGCAGACAAGTTTCTAATTGTGTTAAAAAGAGGTATATCATTTAGACCTTTATACCCCATAAATTGTTGTAACAAATCAAACCTGTGATATTTCATTAGGTTGACGACTGACAGGAGCTTAGCCGTAGTCCGTAGAATTTTGGCAAGAACATCGGTGGACTGAGATTGGACCCAATAAAATTTTGCTTCCTCCAACCCCCCCCCCCAGGCACAGGCAAAACTAAGTACCAAACAACAAACAAAACAACCATAAACTCCATTTCACAACCAGCAGACAACAAGGTTGTAAACTCCATCTCATAACCTACTTCTAGCAAACAACAAGGTTATAAACTCCATCTCATAACCTACTTCTAGCAAACAACAAGGTTATGAACTCCATCTCATATCCTACAACCAACAAACAACAAGTTTATAAACTCTATCTCATAACCTACTTCTAGCAAACAACAAGGTTATGAACTCCATCTCATATCCTACAACCAGCAAACAACAAGGCTATAGACTCCATCTCATAACCTACTTCTAGCAAACAACAAGGTTATAAACTCCATCTCATAACCTACAACCAGCAAACAACAAGGTTATAAACTCCATCTCATAACCTACTTCTAGCAAACAACATGCTTATGAACTCCATCTCATAACCTACTTCTAGCAAACAACAAGGTTATAAACTCCATCTCATAACCTACAACCAGCAAACAACAAGGCTATAAACTCCATCTCATAACCTACTTCTAGCAAACAACAAGGTTATAAACTCCATCTTACAAACTACAACCAGCAAACAACAAGGTTATGAACTCCATCTCATATCCTACAACCAACAAACAACAAGGCTATAAACTCCATCTCATAACCTACTTCTAGCAAACAACAAGGTTATGAACTCCATATTACAACCTACAACCAGCAAAGAACAAGGTTATAAACTCCATCTCATTACCTACCTCTAACAAACAACAAGGTTATAAACTCCATCATTCGTGTTATATTACATGGAATATATGAACAATATATACTCTCCCAAAAAAGAAACACATCCAATTTTTGTTCTTCAAAATATGAATTTTCAACATCATTTTTAATACAGAAATAAGCATCACATTACACTGAAATTTGGCAGACTGGTGGTTCAGACTTTAACGTTTATTCACATGTAAAAAATGATCACATTAAAGTTCATAGCCCTCAGATGACGTCACTGCAACGTCAATATCTGTTCTTCCCACCTTTAACCTGTAACACAGCACGGACCCGTCTCGGCATAGACACAATCAATCGACGAATACGGTTTTGCGGAATTCTCCTCCCTTCTTGCTCAAGACCCTGCTGCAGTTTTTGCAGGGTTTACGGCGCTGGATGACGACTGCGCACGCGTCAATCCAAATCATCCCACAAATGTCCTAATGGGTTCAAATCTGGTGATTTGGACAGCCAGGGGAGCACGTTCTGGTTGGCTAGAAATTCAACAGTAGCACGAGCTGTGTGCGGCCGAGCGTTGTCGTACTGAAAAATTTCTCTACGGAGGTCCATTACGGGCAGCATATGTGGTGTCAAAACTTCATCTGTGTATCGAACGGCGTTAAGGTTGCCTGGAATGTGCACCAGTTGAGTTTTTCTGGCACAGGATATGGCACTCCACACCATCACACTTCCTCTGCCGAAATTGTCGAACTCAAGGACGCAGTTCCTTGCGAACCTCTCATTCCGGCGTCTGTAAACTCGTATACGACCATCTCTTCTCTGCAGCTGGAATCTTGATTCATCGCTGAACCAGACTCGCCTCCAGTTTCGCAGAATCCAGTCCCTTAATCTGTTGCACCATCGGACCCTTGCAAATCGATGCTGGCGTGTAAGTACTACGCCAAAGTAAGGACGTCTGGGGCGTAAGCCGTTTTGACGGTTTCAAACTGTCTGTGCCGATATTCGACGGAGACCTGGGATATTTGATGCTGTTTCTGTTGCTGTTTTGGTCCGGTTTCGCAGGTGAAGTAACCGGATGTAGCGATCTTGGGCTGCTGATGTGATCCTAGGTCGGCCAGAACGTTGACGATCAGACAGCTGTTGAACCGGATTGCTGGTGCCTTTGCAACAGTCTGGAAATCGTGCTCCGGTGAACATTATAAAGTCTAGCGACTGCATTCTGTGATTCGCCGGTCAGGAGACGACCAATGACGACGTTCCGGGTAGCTGCGTCTAGTCTTGGCATATTGTAGCAACTTCGTGAAACAATTTAACAACTGAATTCAATTGAACGGTTGTGTGTCTTTTATACCCATTAAACCCGCATAAAGATAAGACATGACTCGCACGTGCAACTGCCCTACGTTTTTCCCTACGCCTTCCTCGTGTAGCGTTACACAAAAGCTGACCCGAAAGTTACGTGTGATCAACAGCCACTATCAGGGGTTTAAATTCAATTATCGTACATTTTAATACATTATAACATGTTCCTGTTGTCATCTGTCAATCATGCACATTTTTGGAAAAATTCATGTTTGAAAAAAAAATTGGATGTTGCGTTTATTTTTTGGAAGAGTATATTAGCTTTCACACATATGAACCAGAAAAGGATATCAGGGGCCTACGTTCTAGCAGCTCAGTTGGTAAAGTGGTGGGACGATAGCCCTATGATTCTAAGCCAAGAATTGATGATTTGTCTCCACGAAACTCTCTTTAAACGTAACACGAGTAAAACAGTCTTGTGTGTATAATAAAACTAGATTTAATTGATTAAAAGCACTACTTCCATTTTAAATTGAAATATCGAGAACTATATATAATTGTAGGATAATACCTGCTAATTCTGTATTTGTCTCATGTTACACAGACCATATAATAATTTAAATTCATTAAAGCATTTGGTGTTTTTAATACGAGAGAGATGGGCAAAGTCTTGCTAGATGAATATCATCCATGTTCAGAAGACCAATTGATACGTTTAATACGAAAGAAGGAATGATAAATCACTTCTATAAATTTCTTGACCTTTTCTTTGGAAGCTGATCATACACGGACATGCTAACGATTGTCCAAATGCATGCCTGGTGGCAAGTACCCCTAAACACGTATTGTCTCGTGTGATTATAGCAAACTCGAGTTTTTCATGGATACAAACAACCAGTTGACACATACGCTCAAATGACGCTATCAATGATATGTTGGCTATATGGGGTTTACAAAAGTGTATTGATGGCTTTTTTTAGTGATAAGAATCTCCAAAAATGGGGTATAGCCCCCACAAGTGACGAACAGCCCCACATGTGATGCTGAGTCCTAGGGTCCATCCAAGGGTAAGTTGATGGATACCAGTGAGCTTTTTCAGTTGATCACAATTACAAAAGTGTATTGATAGCCTTTTTAGTGATAACAATCTAAAAAAATGAGTTATACCGGTACCCACCACAAGTGCCGAACAGCCCTTGTTGAGTCCTAGGGTATATCTAAGGGTAAGATAGTTTTGGGCTGCATGGGTACTGTTGGCCAGTATTGGATGACTGGTCAATACTAATATTAATGCTAATAACCAGCTATCCTGAACGAGTTTAGGGGCAGGGTACGAGACTTAATACACACGAGCCCAGTAGGCATCAGTACACAATTAATTTTCCATTTGCCGTAATGTTAACGTTTGGCTCTGTCATTCGGTTAGAAACATTTACCCAGCTAAAAGCCCTGGTGGAAACTCGGAACCACCCTAGACAAGTCTGCAGTTAAAATCTTGACAGACCAATATAGGGAGAAATCTCAAGATTTTCACTTCCGAAGGGGACAGGGGTGTAGACGACACAAGTCACATTGTTGTCAGGGGCCCAATCACCCCCACGTCAGACAGCTCAATCCGCCACTTTTATTCAATCTTCACCTTTCATATATTTTTTAGGCAAACTACTACTTCATTGAGTCGCATTAATCCTCAAAAAAGTAGTCCTGGATTATTGGAAGACCCACTAAACAATGCCCAAAGATATCGACCGAAATCTAGGAACTTTATTCGGGCTAATCCTAATTGTGTACTTGCTCCTAATCCTAATTGTGTACTTGCTCCAGTAGGACCAAAGGGAGTAGATTGACAAATGTGGTCACTTCGTCCAATCAGCATTGCCGGCTTGTTCTTCTGGCCCCCTATCGGAAGGGTGTTCCGACTGTACACGATTCAACTGTAAAGCGCCCCCTACAGAAAGGATAATCGAATCGTGTCCGTGTCAGAGGGTACTTTAGTTACCATTGTAAATATTTCCAAGTTATGATTGTTACACTTTTTGTTGTTTGTACTCTGCTTTGTTCAAGTGCCAAGTACAATAAAATTGAATTAAATTGAAATTGTTCAAATTCAACATTGCGCGGACGAAGTGACCACTCTTGTACGTCAATCTACTCTCTTTGGTAGGACTACTTGCCAGTACTTGGGTACCGTACACAAAGATGGGAGCGTCATCACGATTGGCACGGTGTTAGTTACGTCTTTTAAATGAATTATTTAGAAGGACTTTGGCTTTCAGATTCAAACCAAGTTTCAAATATCTATTAATCCCATCTGCCTTTTTAGATTTTACCTTCATCACACATTTAAAGTACCGGTATTCCTCTTTTCATTTTACTGATTAATTTGTTCGAATTTCATTGTAAATCTACCAAATATCTCTTAGTAAGAAAAAACTTTAAAATTGGCCTCACAGATTTCAAACTTTCATACTCGTACAATGACAAACTGTCACATGGTCCACAGTATATCCGTGAATTTCCTCAATAGCTGGTCTATTTGATGACAACGTAACTCTCGCATCACATGATTGCGGGGTTTTGAAAAGTCTGTTGACAGAGAATAGTTATCCCAACTTTTAAATGGTGGTTTAATGCGTGGATATTTCTGAATGGCAAGTAGGCCAAAGTAACACAAGAAAGAGACACATGCGGCTAGTACGGTGTAGGACCCCATCAGGCGATTGGATTTGGTGGTGAGACGCATGTGGCCTAACGATGCTGATACCTCCGCACCCTGGGGCCGGTTGTTCAAAAGTGTATTAGGCTGAATACCGGTATAACTTTTTAACGTAACAATTGGATTTCATTGTTACGCAACGTCATTTAGACCGTTATTAAGCCTAATACACTTTTGAACAACTCAGCCCTGGGTCCTGTTTCACAAAGCGGCGTAAATACATTTTTTGCGTAACTTTCATACTAACGTATCTCTACAGTATGGGTTGCTATGGCAGTTACGTAAACACTTACGCTACGCCGCTTTGTGAAACAGGCTGCTGGACATCAAATTAGTCTCAATAATTAGTTGACTGCCTCAATATAATAGTAGAAAACAATGGTCTAACCAGCTGGGAGCGGTGACCCTTCAGGCGTCACAATAACGCTACATACCGGAGCTAGCCTCAGGGGAGACGTGTCATTGGGGGACAAAGCCAATGGACATTGTTGTCGCGAGTAGGCCTACATACTTCCTGTGATCCAAGAATTGATTAAAATTATTTTTTTTTCCGGCTAGCCGCACTCGTGTGTCTCTATCCTGGTTTACTTACTTTGCCGGTCAGGTAGAGCCACACATTAACCCGCCATTACAAGGGTGAGATAACTCGTGTAAAGTCATTAGGCCGATTTTTATGCTATGCTTTACAAAGAGTGATTTAACAGTTTAACAACGGAGTTCGAAGAAATGAACTGGTTCAGTGAAAAGAGGAATGTTTCAAAGATATAATAGGCGGTAATAGCTGAAAGGTAGTTGAGATTAAGGATAGTTAAGACTTAGCTTAAATCTGAAATCCGAAGTCCTTCCAAATAATTCGTTTAAAAGCCGTAACTATTTTCCGGCTTGCCCTTTGAGGCACCATTGTGAGTATTTTCTAGGGGTCTTTACCTAATTTTGAAACATTTAGGACAGAATATAAAACTGGTTCGTCACTTTCAATGTTTCCGATTATTGTCTGGACACTCGGCAATTTCTCAATCTCAATCGATTTTTAACTTTTTCAACAAAACCAACTAACTTTTACTAAGCTGCTTAGCTCCGGTCTGAGCTCCAACTCCAAGCTCATTTACTAATTTAGGATATTGTTTTCTACAATTATAAGCTGCTCGGTTCAACTTTAAGCCCAGCAGTAGCATCACCAGATCACTGGACAGTCTTCGCCCACTTTTTGGTCAAAAATACTGTCAGTGTCACTCAGCTCAGATCTGACAGGTCAGGGAAAGTAGCCGAAAACAGGTATAATAGCTGTAAACAGGTATAATAGCTAAAAAGAGCTACCGACCGGTAGCTGAATTCAGCTATACAAGCATATCAATGCATGGAAAAACGCTCTTATTTAATCTAAATATTTGTTTTTCTTCAATCCGGTAGCTCACTTTTATTTTTACTGAATGTATTAGAGCCCTGATTACAAGTATTCTGGAAAAAATTATGTAACGAAAGACTACTACCTCCTGCAAAACACCACTACCAAATGTACACAGATAGACTCAAAATTCAAAATAGCTCTTTTTAGCTATTATACCTGTTTACAGCTATTATACCTGTTTTCAGCTACTTTCCCTAACCTGTCTGAGGTGGCGGATCCAGAGTGGATTTACCTGCGTGAAATACCCTCTGATAGATTGCAGGTCATTTTGAATGTGGCGACCAATAAGGTAGCCGTGAAACATACAACTTCCATACCTTATGGAGGGCCCAACAAAAGTGTGCTCGTGATAATGTAAGGGACCAAAATACTCTTAACTTTCAAGCTCCATCAGTTCTATAATTGAAGCAATTATGGAGAACCCTAGCTCCGGTATGTAGCGTTATTGACTATTGTGACGCCCGAAGGGCGGAACGCTACGGGAGGAAGCCATTTTTAAATTTGCGAAATTAATCATGATTTCACAGGCAATATGGCCGCCTTGTTCGCAGGAAAATGTTCCAACCCACTTTCGATATCGATGGAATGCAACAACCCAAGCGTCTAGTTTGACAAAAGGGGAATGGATAGCCTACTAAGACAGAAAAGGTTGGTCATTCATTTTAAGGCATTTATTGCATCGGTAAACAATTTTTTCGTAGGAAAATAGGGGCCGGAGCTAAAATATCACCCGGCCTGTAACTACGACAAAATGGCGTCCCTTCTACAATGGTCACCACTTCCAGCTGGTTAGACCATTGTTTTCTACAATTATGGAGAACCCCTGATATGTACCGAAACTGCGTCCCTTCTTTGTGTTACACAACATGTGCTTTACCGGGCTAAATAACATATATAAAAATATCTTTCTAGATGATTTCAGCGTTTGATTAATTTACTACAATTTTTATTTTATTTTTCCGACTGTAGTTAAAGTATTTTGATATATACTTTCGACGCCATTTATATTCAGCCCAAAAATACGATGATTTAACGTATAAAAAGCGCAGACTGTCCGAGGCATGACAAAGCTCTTTCTTTGTTTATACAAAAACACAATAGACGTCTTTTCCAGGGAAACATTTTTTACACATGATGCGTGACGACATTAAACAGCAATGTCAGACCCCATCCCCGGACAAGTGCAGTTGTCAACTAGTCGTCTGTCATTCATATACTTGTATTCAAGATTTTTTTGTCTTCCGACAATTACGAAAAGTGTCGTCTTTCCCTTGCTGGTTATTTTTCTCAGAAAATTCAGAAAAAATATTTGATTGGTCTGTTGCTTGGAATAGTCACGATACCTACTATTTGTAAACAGGTTTTTTTTTTGGTAGCATGACAGTACAGACACTTTACTGGCTCCCAATTTTAAGAATAAAAAAAACTATCACTTAAATGTTGTTTTGTCTGTTACTCGCCCTTTTCACTCACAAGCAGTGCCCTTATTGTTGCTGACCCCCCCCCCCCCCACCCCCTGAACAAAATGAGCTGGATCCGCCCCTGGGTTATATCTATATATTGTGTCATAACCTTGTGGTATAATGTCCAAGCTATAAGTTTTTAAATGAAAAAATAACGAAAATGTTTTAAACTTTTATGTCTATATAAATACACAATTGCCTCGTGTGACTGTGGTACAGTTTATTTATTTAATGGTGTAACCTCTATAGAAGATATCTTCTACACTCAATTAGGCATTGGAAGATTCCTGCTATGTACCGAAACTGTGTCTGTCTATAACATGTGGTTTACTAGGCTAAATTATATATATATATATATATATATATATATCTTTCTAAAAGATATTAACATTTAATGAATTTATATTCCTTTTTTTCGTCTGTAGTAACATATTTTGATATGTACTTTCGACGTCATTTGTATTCATCCCAAAATTAAGGCAATTTACCGTATAAAAAGTGCAGTCTTCAGAGGCGAAAATAGTCAAAGGGTGTCCCGACTGACATCTTCTATAGAGGTTATGCCCCCTTACACCATTACAGAGTAACTCAGCGTTATAACAAACAAATAAAAGGGTATTCAATTCTTATTAAATCTGCCCACAATGATTTAAATTTTCAGTCGATCTAGACTCATTTATTTTTTATTTTTGGCATGCTAAAAACAACATTTTTGGTGTCAATTTGTCTTATTTTTTGCAGGTTAACAAGGCAGGGTTGTTATTTCCCTCAATTTTTGATTTCATACAGCATAAAATGGTTCATTGACTTATATCTTGAACCAATTTACCTTAAAGTATTCTAGTCCGATCCAGTGTCACCCAATCCAGTTTTCCCCAGGATCAACAAAAAAAACAGATGGAAGTTGACACAAATAAGTTAAGGATGGATGTGACCGAGGATTTAGAATTCAGCTCTCCGGTTGAAGTAAAGATAGAACTGAACGAAGAAGGAACAAGTATTCCTTTTTGTCCTTCTGCCTGGAGACAATCAACTGATCATAGGCCCCAAAATGCTAACAATGACAACAAACAACAAGTCAACGTTTGTAAGTGGGAGTACAATGAACTAAATTCTGAAGTGGAAATAAAACAAGAACCATGCATGGACATATCCACTAATCAACTGTATTCTAAAGTGAAAATAAAGCAAGAACCATGCATGGACATATCCAGTAATGAACTGTATGGTGAAGTGGAAATAAAACAAGAGCCAAGCATGGACATATCCAGTTGTAGCTCAACAATAGATCTTATGTTTCCTGATTCTGACAACCAGACCTTCGATCAGAGCGGGTTGTGTGAGGTACTGTTCACTTTTTATAACTATTTTCTATGAGCACAAAGATAGAAATTTGCTGTCTTGACTGAAATTTCTAAATAACTTAATTAAATATATGTTATTAACATGACACTCTTTCTCTGACAGCAGAAAGAATACCTCTATTTAATGGAAAACATGTAAGTTAAGAGACTGTTTTTTAGAATATAATTTGAATGGACTAACAACATGCGTTAATGTTTCTATAGACAAGATAAAAAAAATTGAAGAAAATAAAAAACAACCGAAAATCAGTAAGGATTGTAATGTAATAAGTTTTATTGCCAGTGTAGCCATAAAGGATCCTGAAGTTTCAAGGGTGGGTGGCCCATGGATCCTCTCCTGTTTGACTGTGACTATAGCCTGGTCAACATGGATAATGAAGTTTCAGGGGTCTGGATGACTAATGGATCCTCTCCCGTTTGACTGTGACTATAGCCTGGTCAACATGGATCCTGAAGTTTCAGAGGTCTGGGTGGCCCAATGGCCATGGATCCTCTCCCGTTTGACTGACTATAGCCTGGTCAACATGGATCCTGAAGTTTCAGAGGTCTGGGTGGCCCATGGATCCTCTCCTGTTTGACTGTGACTATAGCCTGGTCAACATGGATCCTGGAGTTTCAGGGGTCTGGGTGGCCCATGGATCCTCTCTTGTTTGACTGTGACTATAGTCTAGTCAACATGAATCCTGAAGTTTCAGGGGTCTGGGTGGCCCATGGATACTCTATTCTTTGACTGTGACTATAGCCTGGTCAACATGGATCCTGAAGTTTCAGGGGTCTGGGTGGCCCATAGATCCTCTCTTGTTTGACTGTGACTATAGTCTAGTCAACATGAATCCTGAAGTTTCAGGGGTCTGGGTGGCCCATAGATCCTCTCCTGTTTGACTGTGACTTTAGCCTGGTCAACATGGATCCTGAAGTTTCAGGGGTCTGGGTGGCCCATGGATCCACTTTTCTGACGGTTGAACGTTGATTGTGCAACAAAAGCACTACTTTTTTATGGTGTCTCTTTTATTGTTTTGACCGCACCATCCAACAGCAAGGAACACCGTTAAACATAACATAATTGTACAACTTGTTGCAGTGTGTCCAGTGGCCCGAAATCATGTTTCTATTTTCCAACAGCGTGTAACTTTTGTTGGGCCTTACTTTTGACTCCAGAAGGTTTCCACTTAACATGTGACATTGATAGAATCACACAACTATTTAGTTCAAGAAGGAGAATTTCTAGAGCTTCTGTAATTATCTTATTGCCTTCATTGTTAGAAAAATAAGCTCTGAATCTGTTTTAACAGGAGAAACCTTCTAAACAGCATTTCTGTGTATTGTTTCAATTGAAATATTTCTCCTCTCTTTTTATTAATAAACAGCTTGAACAGAATTTTCCGGGCGTTGACATAAACCCTGTAAAACGTTATAAAACATATGTTGTGTCGTGTTGTGAAACAATAATTTCAGTAGTGTAGTCAGGGCTAGTCAGTGTTTAATTAATTTCAAGGTTAATTTGTGCCGTAAAGCGTTGATACTTGTATAACATTGTAACATACTAAAATATGTCAGTTCAAATGTACATGTAGTTTAATGTACTTTACAATTGTTGAATTTATCCTGAAATGTGACCGTATGTAAAGTCAGGATTTTTATTTTTTTAATTCAAAACACACAAATACAGAGGAAATTTAATATGGTTTTCCAAAAAGTTGAATTTTTAGTTCTATATATATCTTAAGATAGAGGGAAAACCCCATAGAAACATCAATATTATAAAATGTTTTTAACACAATTAGCAACTTGTCTCCATGGTTATTTTAGACAGTAATATTTTCCCTATGATTTAGTGTTCATAAATACTGTAAAATGTGTACACCAGTATGTAGCTCCTTGCAATTCTTTTTCACAGACGATAAGTCTTAAAAGGCAAATTTCGATGGATGACAAGGTACCTGGCATGAAAACCACATTAGAAAGTCCTGAGGTCACAAAATGTATAGGTAAGTAAATTGTATTAGTTTGGTAGGCCTACTGTTTGGAGAAGGAATCCAATTCCTGATAAAATCAGATAGGCAATTTCAGATTCAATGGGAAACTTTACATTCTTGAAACAAGGACCATCACACAAATTTGACATCGCTGGATTGAATAATTACAAAAAAGCCAAATAGTCTTTGAGTGCGATGTGATAATTTAATTCAACCATGTCAAATTTGTGAAACTTACATGGCTGCTTGGTCAGCTTTAGTCGTAGGGGGAATCGTACTCCCTTCCTAGAGGAAAGCCGAAGGCCTTCGGCGAGTATCTGGCAACTGTTTCACACAGGATGACCAAATTTTATTTGTTCAGTGTAGGAATCAAACCTGGAACCCATCGATGGAAGGCTTGTGTTCGACTGAGAGACTATCACTCTCCTGACCGAGTTACCCACACATTGAAGACCAGCTGCCTATATCCGTGCCTTTATGGGCTTTGTTTCCTTTGGTTTATCATAAAATTGTCCCTAAGCGAAGCCTGCAATAATAAATATGAAAAATTATTTGTACTTTCTACTTGATCAGCACTCTATGGTCATTTTTAACACCCCATTACTTCTTGAATGATTTCAAGTGTATTATCTTAGTTTGATTGATTGGTTGTTTGGTGTTTTACGCCGGGCTCAAGATTATTTCACGTATATGGCGGCATTGCCAGTTTTATTGTGGGAGGAAACTGGGCTCTATTCCCAGAGGAAACCCACGACCTTCCGGTGGTAACTGGCAACCATCCCACATAGGTCGCTCAAGTGAAAACCCAGCCAGAAAATGTTCCAATTTTGTTTTGGACTGAGTGGGATTCAAACCGGCGACCCATTGGTGGAATCTTAGTTTGAGAATAAAATATCAGCTGTAAATTTTTTTTATCAATATATGAATGTTTTTTGCCTTTGTTTGCATTCTATTGAAAGAAGTGATATTATAACTTTTGTCTGTTTATTTCAGGTACAAAACTCCCAACTTGTGCCCATTGTCCAGAAATGAAGTTTGTATCTGAAACACACTTATTGGCTCACAACATTGGTAAACATGGCTTTAAGGTGACAAGTGATTTGGAGAACACAAACAAGAACCAGATTTCACTGGTTGAAGTGAACGTTGACAGTTCAAGAAAAGAGGGCCCTGATGGTAATTCTGCCTCTACAATGAATCCAGTCTTACATGTAGCTAGTGCACTCAGAATTCATTCTGAAAAGAAACCTTTTCAGTGTACAGTGTGTGACTATAGCTGTAGTAGCAAGAAAAGCCTTACTGAGCATTTAAGAACCCATGCCGGTGAGAAACCTTTCCATTGTACTTTGTGTGACTATATTTGTAGTAAGAAGAGCAATCTTACTGGGCATTTAAGAACTCATACCGGTGAGAAACCTTTCCAGTGCACAATATGTGACTATAAGTCCACCCAGAAGAGTAACCTTATCAAGCATTTAAAAACTCATTCAGGTGAGAAACCTTTCCAGTGCACAATATGTGACTATAAGTCCACCCATAAGAGTTACCTTATCAACCATTTAAGAACTCATACCGGTGAGAAACTTTTTCAGTGCACAGTATGTGACTATAAGTCTTATCAGAAGAGTACCCTTATCAACCATTTTAGAACTCATAATGGTGAGAAACCTTTTCAGTGTACAGTATGTGACTATAAGTGTACTAGAAAAAGCTGCCTTACTGACCATTTAAGAACTCATACTGGTGAGAAACCTTTTCAGTGTACAATGTGTGACTATAAATCTATCCAGAAGAGAGGCCTCATCAGCCATTTAAAATCTCATACTGGTGAGAAACCTTTTCAGTGTAAAATGTGTGACTATAAATCTATCCGGAAGAGAGAACTTATCAACCATTTAAGAACTCATACCGGTGAGAAACCGTTTCAGTGCACAGTATGTGACTATAAGTGTATTAAGAAAAGCGACCTTACTGACCATTTAAGAATTCATACTGGTGAGAAACCGTTTCAGTGCACAGTATGTGACTATAAGTGTATTAAGAAAAGCGACCTTACTGACCATTTAAGAATTCATACTGGTGAGAAACCTTTTCAGTGCACAGTATGTGACTATAAGTGTATTAAAAAAAGCGGCCTTACTGACCATTTAAGAACTCATACTGGTGAGAAACCTTTTCAGTGTACAATGTGTGACTATAAATCTATCCAGAAGAGAGGCCTCATCAGCCATTTAAAATCTCATACTGGCTACTCACATAGAAAGTCACACTGATGAAATACTGACGAAATGTAGTTAGAAGCATGGACTCCTGTTTAGAACTCATTAAGTTGTTTTGAAGAGATCAGCAGTTCTCATACTCCTTGAAGATTTTACGAAAAGTAATTTAGGCGCAAAAACAGTAAATATTGGAATTTGGAACCTGACCCAATATGACGGCCGATCGGCTAGTCCAATCAAAAAACGGATTGCATTTCTTGGTTAATAAATTTTCTTGTTTATCTAAATTTGCAATCGAGTTTACTCTATGTAACCTTTTTTAATAGGTTTTTCTCTTCCATTAATTGGTCGCTTAGTAATTGATTTGCAGTCACGGCGCTAAAACCAATAGATTTACCGCTTACCAGCGAGTTCGAATACAAGTGTTGAGTCTGTTTTAACCCCCTACACGTAACATTATTATTAGCTATTGTTTGTAAATATATATTATTAGCTAAGTTAGCATTTTGACACATTTTAAAAATGCAAAATGACGTCAAGGTCACGTGAATTTGATCTGCATTGTACAACTTGAAGATTGAAAAAGTTCAAAGATTTAAATCAAATAGTTTTCGAGTTATTGGCTTTTGAAATTTTAAGTGATGGCGTCCAAATTTTGACCAATAGCGAGCTTCTAGAGTTTTCAATGGAGGTACTTGAAATTTGCAATCACGATGCGCTAGAGTAAGTCCTATCAATATACTAAATTTGAAGTAAATCCATAATGCAGTTTTGGAGACGAAGACCTTTGAAGACTTAGTGAGGTGTCAAGATGGGCGCCAAAGTGGCGCTAGAAGAAAGTCAAAAATACTCTGACGTCTAATTGATAAAAAATAAGTCGACAAATCCAAAGTTTCATAATTTTGTAATCTGCCGTTTTCGAAGAAAAGAAATCGACGCAAGAAAAAAAGAATAGGCAATAATAAACACTACAAAACAATAGATTCGAAGTTTACACTTGGATAATCTTTTTATCACACTACACAAAATGTGTATGTTTGATGTTGCTCTATTTCAAGAATGGCTGTATGAAGAAAGACTGGATAGTGCATTGTAACGTTAGAAATGACGTCAACAGCAACAACTTCCGAATATATGTCTGCTGGTTTACACAGTGCGTCTATTTCTCTGTTTACATAATGCGGTAGCTGGTTTACAGTGTGCCAATTCCTCTGTTTACATTAGGCGGTAGGTGGTTTACACAGTGCGTCAATTTCTCTGTTTAAGTGATTGATTGATTGTTTGGTGTTTTACGCCGCGCTCAAGATTATTTCACTTATATGGCCGCGTTGCCAGTTTTATTGTGGGAGGAAACCGGGCTCTGTGCCCGGAGGAAACCCACGACCTTCCGCTGGTGACTGGCAACCATCCCACATAGGTCGTTCGAATGAAAACCCAGTCAGAAAATTTTCCAATTTTTGGACTGAGTGGGATTCGAACCCGCGACCCATTGGTGGAAGGCTGTTCGGATTGATTGTTCTTGTTATAACTCAACAAGGTTATAAACTCCATCTTACAGCCTACAACCAGCAAACAACAAGGTTATGAACTCCATCTCATATCCTACAACCAACAAACAACAAGTTTATAAACTCCATCTCATAACCTACTTCTAGCAAACAACAAGGTTATAAACTCCATCTCATAACCTACTTCTAGCAAACAACAAGGTAATAAACTCCATCTTACAACCTACAAGCAGCAAACAACAAGGTTATGAACTCCATCTCATAACCTACTTCTAGCGAACAACAAGGTTATAAACTCCATCTCATAACCTACTTCTAGCAAACAACAAGGTAATAAACTCCATCTTACAACCTACAACCAGCAAACAACAAGTTTATAAACTCCATCTCATAACCTACTTCTAGCAAATAACAAGGTTATAAACTCTATCTGATAACCTACTTCTAGCAAACAAGGTTATGAACTTCATCTCATATCCTACAACCAACAAATAACAAGTTTATAAACTCCATCTCATAACCTACTTCTAGCAAATAACAAAGTTTTAAACTTCATCTTACAACCTACAACCAGCAAATAACCAGGTTATGAACTTCATCTCATATCCTACAACCAGCAAACAACAGGTTTATAAACTTCATCTCATAACCTACAACCAGCAAACAACAAGGTTATAAAGTCCATCTCATAACCTACTTCTAGCAAACAAAAAGGTTATGAACTTCATCTCATATCCTACAACCAGCAAACAACAAGTTTATAAACGCCATCTCATAACCTACTTCTAGCAAACAACAAGGTTATGAACTCCATCTCATATCCAACAACCAACAAACAACAAGTTTATAAACTCCATCTCATAACCTACTTCTAGCAAACAACAAGGTTATAAACTCCATCTCATAACCTACTTCTAGCAAACAACACGGTAATAAACTCCATCTTACAACCTACAACCAGTAAACAACAAGGTTATGAACTCCATCTCATATCCTACAACTAACAAACAACAAGTTTATAAACTCCATCTCATAACCTACTTCTACGTACAACAAGGTTATAAACTCCATCTCATAACCTACTTCTAGCAAACAACAAGGTAATAAACTCCATCTTGCAACCTACAACCAGCAAACAACAAGGTTATGAACTCCATCTCATATTCTACAACCAGCAAACAACAAGGTTATAAACTCCATCTCATAACCTACTTCTAGCAAACAACAAGGTTATGAACTCCATCTCATATTCTACAACCAGCAAACAACAAGGTTATAAACTCCATCTCATAACCTACTTCTAGCAAACAAGGTTATGAACTTCATCTCATATCCTACAACCAACAAACAACAAGCTTATAAACTCCATCTCATAACCTACTTCTAGCAAATAACAAGGTTATAAACTTCATCTTACAAATTACAACCAGCAAATAACAAGTTTATGAACTTCATCTCATATCCTACAACCAGCAAACAACAGGTTTATAAACTTCATCTCATAACCTACAACCAGCAAACAACAAGGTTATAAACTCCATCTCATAACCTACTTCTAGCAAAAAACAAGGTTATAAACTTCATCTTACAACTTAATCTTAGGCTTAATACCGGTATAACTTATTAACGTAAGAATTGGATTTCATTGTTACGCAACGTCATTTAGACCGGTATTAAGCCTAATGCACTTTTGAACAACTCAAACTGGGCTGAAAGAAACTATATTGTGACGTTACAAAGTTATACCGGTATTAAGTCTAATACACTTTTGAACAACCGGCCCCTGGACATCAAATTAGTCTCAATAATTAGTTGACTGCCTCAATATAATTGTAGAAAACAATGGTCTAACCAGCTTGGAGCGGTTCGTGCGTCACAATAACGCTACACACCGGAGCTAGCCTCACTAGAGACGTGTCATGGGGGGACAAAGCCAATGGACATCGAGTAGGCCTGCATACTTCCTGTGATCCAAGAATAGATTATTATTCTTTTTTTCCGGCTTGCCCTTTGAGGCACCATTGTGAGTATTTTCTAGGGGTCTTTACCTAATTTTGAAACATTTAGGACAAAATATAAAACTGGTTCGTCACTTTCAATGTTTCCGATTATTGTCTGGACACTCGGCAATTTCTCTATCTCAATCGATTTTTAACTTTTTCAACAAAACCAACTAACTTTTACTAAGCTGCTTAGCTCCGATCTGAGCTCCAAGCTCATTTACTGATTTAGGATATTGTTTTCTACAATTATAAGCTGCTTGGTTCAACTTTAAGCCCAGCAGTAGCATCACCAGATCACTGGGCAGTCTACGCCCACTTTTTGGTCGAAAATACTGTCACTCAGCAGCTCAGCTCAGATCTAGTTACGGCTTTTAAATGAATTATTTGGAAGGACTTCGGATTTCAGATTTAAGCTAAGTCTTAACTATCCTTAATCTCAACTACATTTCAGCTATTACCGACTATTATATCTTTGAAACATTCACTGAACCAGTTGATATCTTCGAAATCCGTTGTTAAACTGTTAAATCGCTTTTTATAAAGCATAGTCCGCAATATGTTGAGTGGGGTGCGAATATAGAATACGTCCGTCACCTGGAACTTACAGTAAAACACATAGTTTCCTTTCAAATATTCTGTGCAATACCTTAAGGAACTCCCTAATCGGAAAATCCGTCTTTACTTGCACAAAATTCGCCTACATTTACTAAATTCGCCGATTTCACTCTACACACAAGCAATTCCAAACACTCGTCTCGCCATCTTTGCTTCGTTTAATGTATGAGACAGGACAATGTACGAGCTTGCCTAAATACGAGTCTCTCCGCCAGTGTTCAACTTCAACGTACGTATTCTATATCCTGTCCTTTTTAATTTCTTCGTTATTAAAAATTCATTAAAAAAAAAGAAAAAGAAAAACTTAGGGGGTTCTAGGGGGGCTTGCCCCCCTGGCTATCATAAAATATTTACGATCACCGACCATTTCTTATTGACAGAAGAAGTTTTCAAAGTGACGGACGTATTCTATATCCTGTCCGTTGCTCTCGAAATTTTTAAAAAATGATAACTCGCAATTTTTAAACATTACTCACCTAAAATTTTGTTCGAAAGCTTCTTTGATAATCCCTTCGCAGAGCTAAACCATCATCTGTGGCCATACACATTGCCAAACAACGAAATTCGATAAGTTTAAATTCAATTTGTGTTATCACCGACCTTCCCCGCCAGGCGTTACCGGTTGTAGTGGCGAGCATGATTTAAAAGTTCGCGGTAGATGGCGGTGTGATCGCCCGAGAAAAATTTTAATGAACACAGACGGAATTCAAACTTAGTGAACAGATTTTACCAGATTATAAGGTCACATATGATGGTTTAGCTCTACGAAGGGATTATCAAAGAAGCTTTCGGACAAAATTTTAGGTGAGTAATGTTTAAAAATTGCAAGTTATCATTTTTTAAAAATTCCGAGAGCAACTCTTAGATTTTTCAAATGCACCCTATGTTGACGTGGTATTGAAGAAGCCCGTGCGGGCGTATCAGAATTTATCCTTCAATCCACTCAACATATTGTGGACTATGTAAAGCATAGCATAAAAATTGGCTTAATGAGGTTACAAGAGTTATCTCACCATTATAATGGCGGTTTAATGTGTGGCTCTACCTGACCGGCAAAGTAAGTAAACCAGGATAGAGACACACGAGTGCGGCTACTCAGATCTGTCTGAGGTGGCGGGTCCAGAGTGGATTTACCTGCGTGAAATACCCTCTGATAGATTGCAGGTCATTTTGAATATGGCGACCAATAAGGTAGCCGTGAAACGCACAACTTTCATACCCTATGGAGGGCCTAACAAAAGTGTCATCGTGATAATGTAAAGGGACCAAAATACTCTTAACTTTCAAGCTCCATCAGTTTTATAATTGAAGCATTGGAGGACCCTGATATGTACCGAAACTGCGTCTCTTCTTTGTGTTACACAACATGTGCTTTACCGGGCTAAATGATATAAAAATATCTTTCTAGATGATTTCAGCGTTTGATTAATTTACTACAATTTTTATTTTATTTTTCCGTCTGTAGTGAAAGTATTTTGATATATACTTTCGACGCCATTTGTATTCAGCCAAAAAATAAGATGATTTAACGTATAAAAAGCGCAGACTGTCCGAGGCGTGACAAAGCTGCTTCTTTGTTTATACAAAAACACAATAGACGTCTTTTCCAGGGAAACAATTTTTACACATGATACGTGACGACATACCAGCAATGTCAGACCCCATCCCTGGACAAGTGCAGTTGTCAACTAGTCGTCTGTCATATTCATATACTTGTATTCAAGAAAAGTATCGTCTTTCCCTTGCTGGTTTTTTTTTCTTCAGAAAATTCAGACAAAATATTCAATTGGTCTGTTGCTTGGAATAGTCACGATAACTGCAAAATCCTATTTGTAAACAGTATCTTTTTGGTAGCATGACACTCGCCCTTTTTACTCACAAGCATTGCCCTTATTGGTGCTGACCCCCCCCCTCCCCCCCTGAAAAAATGAGCTGGATCCGCCCCTGGGTTATATCTGTATATTGTTTTATAACCATGTGGTATAATGTCCAAGCCATAAGTTTTTAAATGAACTAATCTGCCCACAATGATTTAGCTTTTCAGTCTATCTAGACTCATTTGTTTTTTATACGCCCGGCTTGAAAAGCAGGCTGTATTATGGTATCATCTCCGTCCGTCCGGCAGTCCGGCTGTCCGGCAGTCCGGCTGTCCGGCGTCCGCTTTCCCTTCCGCTCCATAACTTCTAAAGTTTTGATTCCATCTGCACAATTTTTTCTGAGTATATACCTTATGGGTAGAAGGTGTGTCGCAAACTATTTTTAACATCACTGGTTACGTAATATGGGAGTTATATTGGATTATGTAATATTCCCTTCCGCTCCATAACTTTCAAAGTTTTGATTCCATCTGGACAATTTTTTCTGAGGATATAGCTTATAGGGTAGAAGGTGTGTCCGCTTCCTTGGATAATTTAGTGATAGCTATGGTGGCCAAAACATAAAAAGTTTAGAATTATAATTATATCTCTGTTTTAAAGGCTCTTCAATTCAGTTATATTACCCATATGGTAAAGCAAATATAGCTGATTAAAGATATGTTTGACAATATTCATAAACCTGGTTGTAAGTGTAAACAGATAAGACGTATATTTACACACCATTGACCATCTCAGAGATTAGGCTCTGTTCAAATATACCTATATAAAATGTGGCAAACATCCTGGTCAGTGATGTCTTCAGCAAGTGATTTAACCCACTTACCAGTCAGAATTAGCTGGACTCCAAGCTGAAGACCTGGACATTTAACACTAGATGAGATTTCATATTTGAAGGACCCATTGCATATATTTAAAAATATATATATGGAAGGATTTGTTTTGGTATGGCTGCAGTGACTGTGCCTTTCCGGGCGTATTTTGGGTTTCCCGAAACTCTTGTTATTTTTGGCATGCTAAAAACAACATTTTTTTTTGTCAATTTGTCTTATTTTTTGCAGGTTAACAAGGCAGGGTTGTTTATCACATTACCATAGTTACTTCCCTCAGTTTTTGATTTCATACAGCATAAAATGGTTCATTGACTTATATCTCGAACCAATTTACTTTATTTCTTAAAGTATTCTAGTCCGATCCAGTAGAATAAAGTATCGCTCAATCCAGTTTTCCCCAGGATCAACAATTAACAGCTAGGGGTTGGCACAAATAAGTTAAGGATGGATGTGCCTGAAGATTCAGAATCCAGTTCTCCTGTTGAGGTGAAAATAGAACTGAATGAAGAAGGAAAAAGTATTCCTTTTTGTCCTTCTGCCTGGAGACAATCAACTGATCATAGGCCCCAAAATGCTAACAATGACTACAAACAACGTCAACGTGTGTAAGTGGGAGTACAATGAACTGTATTCTGAAGTGGAAATAAAACAAGAACCATGCATGGACATATCCAGTAATCAACTGTATTCTGAAGTGGAAATAAAACAAGAACCAATCATGGACTTATCCAGTAATGAACTGCATTCCGAAGTGGAAATAAAACAAGAACCAAGCATGGACATATCCAGTAATGAACTGTATGGTGAAGTGGAAATAAAACAAGAACCATGCATGGACATATCCACTAATCAACTGTATTCCGAAGTGGAAATAAAACAAGAACCATGCATGGACATACCCAGTAATCAACTGTATTCTGAAGTGAAAATAAAACAAGAACCACGCATGGGCATATCCAGTAATGAACTGTATGGTGAAGTGGAAATAAAACTAGAACCATGCATGGACATATCCACTAATCAACTGTATTCTGAAGTGAAAATAAAACAAGAACCACGCATGGGCATGTCCACTAATCAACTGTATTCTGAAGTGGAAATAAAACAAGAACCAAGCATGGACATATCCAGTAATGAACTGTATTCTGAAGTGGACATAAAACAAGAACCATGCATGGACATATCCACTAATCAACTGTATTCTGAAGTGAAAATAAAACAAGAGCCAAGCACGGGCATATCCAGTAATGAACTGTATTCTGAAGTGGAAATAAAACAAGAACCATGCATGGACATATCCACTAATCAACTGTATTCTGAAGTGGAAATAAAACAAGAGCCAAACATGGACATATCCAGTAATGAACTGTATTCTGAAGTGGAAATAAAACAAGAACCATGCATGGACATATCCACTAATCAACTGTATTCTGAAGTGGAAATAAAACAAGAACCAAGCATGGACATATCCAGTAATGAACTGTATTCTGAAGTGGAAATAAAACAAGAACCATGCATGGACATATCCACTAATCAACTGTTTTCTGAAGTGGAAATAAAACAAGAGCCAAGCATGGGCATATCCATTTGTAGCTCAACAATGGATCCTACATTTCCTGATACCAACAACCAGACCTTCAATCAGAGTGGGTTGTGTGAGGTACTGTTCACTTTTTATACCTATTTTCTATGAGCACAAAAATAGAAATTTGCTGTATTGACTAAAATTTCTAAATAACGTAATTAAATATATGTTATTAACATGACACTCTTTCTCTGACAGCAGAAAGAATACCTCTATTCAAAGGAAAACATGTCAATTAAGAGACGGTGTTTTGATGGTGTCTCTTTTATTGTTTTGACCGCAACATCCAACAGCAAGGAACACCGTTAAACATAACATAATTGTACAACTTGTTGGGCCTTACTTTTGACTCCAGAAGGTTTCCACTTAACATGTGACATTGATAGAATCACACGACTATTTAGTTTAAGAGGTAGAATTTCAAGAGCTTCTGTAATAATCTTATTGCCTTCATTGTTAGAAAAAACAGCTCTGAATCTGTTTTAACAGGAGAAACCTTCTAAACAGCATTTTTGTCTATTGTTTCAATTGAAATATTTCTCCTCTCTTTTTATTATTAAACAGCTTGAACAGAATTTTTCGGATTTTGACATAAACCCTGTAAAACGTTATAAAACATATTTTGTGTCCTGTTGTGAAACTATAGTTTCAGTAGTGTAGTCAGGGCTAGTCAGTGTTTAATTAATTTCAAGATTAATTTGTGCCGTAAAGCATTGATACCACCCCAACTTCAAAATGGTTTCACCTTGCCCCAAATACCAGACAAATACTTGTACAACATTTTAACATACTAAAATATGTCAGTTCAAATGTACATGTAGTTTAATGCACTTTGCAATTGTTGAATTTATCCTGAAATCTGACCGTATGTATAGTCAGGATTTTTATTTTTTTAATTCAAAACACACAAATACAGAGGAAATTTAATATGGTTTTCCAAAAAGTTGAATTTTTAGTTGTTCCTATATATATCTTAAGATAGAGGGAAAACCCCAAAGAAACATCAATATTATAAAATGTTTTTAACACAATTAGCAACTTGTCTCCATGGTTATTTTAGACATTAAGATTTTCCCTGTGATTTATACTGTAAAATGTGTACACCAGTATGTAGCTCCTTACAATTCTTTTTTACAGACAATAAGTCTTAAAAGGCAAATTTCGATGGATGACAAGGTACCTGGTATAAAAACCACATTAGAAAGTCATGAGGTCACAAAATGTATAGGTAAGTAAATTGAAGTCATTGTATTAGTTTGGTAGGGAGAAGGAATCCAATTCCTTATAAAATCAGATAGGCAATTTTAGATTCAATGGGAAACTTTACATTCTGGAAACAAGGACCGTCATACAAATTTGACATCGCTGGATTAAATAATTACATCGCACTCAAGACATAGTCTTTGAGTGCGGTGTAATTATTTAATTCAAGCATGTCAAATTTATGAAATTTATATGGCGGCTTGGTCAGGTTTAGTCGTGGGGGAAATCGTACTCCTTTCCTAGAGGAAAGCCTGAATGTGTGTAAAGTTTGGGCAGGTTACGGTGCTTATTATAAAATCAGGAGAACTTGAGAGAAAATCCACGAACAATGTGTTGATTCTCTGATCGGTTACATTTTCCAACATGGCAGGTCCTCCAACTCAATTGGCCATCCCCCCACTTTTGAAAGCACCCCCCCCCCCCCTCCGTCACTTTGAAAACTTCTTCTGTCAATAAAAAAGGGGTCGTTCATCGTAAATATTTTATGATTGTCAGGGGGGCAAGCCCCCCCCCCCCCCTGTAACCCCCCTAAGTTTTGTTTTTCTTTATGAATTTTTAATAATGAACATAAATTAAAGGCACACTTGCCGCGAAAATCAGGAATATTGTTTACATTAAAAAAGAAAGACCGTTTTCTGTATTTTCCCCAGACAATATAAGTTAGGAACTTTCTATTTTTACCAAAATTTAAAAGTTTGGACGTCACTTTGTATTTATCTGTCGCCGTATCAACTGTATGTTGAAGTTGAACCCTGACGGAGAGACTTGTATTTAGACAAGCTCGTAAAGATGGCGAGGCGAATGTTTGAAATTGCTCGTGTGTTTAGTGAAATCGGCGATTTTAGTAAATGTGAGCAATATTTGTGCAAATAAAGACTGATTTTCCGATTATGGAGTTCCCTAAGGTATTATACAGAATATTTGAAAGGAAACTAGGTGTTTTGCTGTAAGTTCCAGGTGACTGACCTATTCTATATTCGCACCTTTCTCAGTGTAGTTTTTAGCCCGCCATCATTCTGATGGAGGGCTATTCAAATCGCTTTTCCGTGGTCCGTCGTCCGCCGTCAGTCGTCCGCCCGTTAACTTTTTGCTTGTTACCTTTATTCCAAGAAAACTTTCAGTCCAATCTTAATCAAACTCAACATACATCATCATCCTATGGTCTAGTTGCGCACCGTACATTTTCATCTCATTTGCATATTCAATATGGCCACCTGGGGGCAATATTGTTTTTTTTTTGTTACCTTTATTCCAAGAAAACTACTAGTCCGATTTTCACCAAACTTGGCTCACATTATCTCCATATAGTCTAGTTGTGCATTGACATTTTCATCTCATTTGCATATGCAATATGGCCGCCAGGGGACGATGTTGGGTTTTTTTCTTCGTTTATTGCAAGAAAACTTTCGCTTGTTACCTTTATTCCAAGAAAACTATCAGTCCAATCTTAATCAAACTCAACATACATCACCCTGTGTTCTAGTTGTGCACCGTACATTTTCATCTCATTTGCATATTCAATATGGCTGCCATGGGGCGATATATTTTTTTAATTATTTTTTTCCAAGAAAACTACCAGTCCGATTTTCACCAAACTTGGCTCACATTATCTCCCTGTGTACTGTACATTTTCATCTCATTTGCATACTCAATATGGCCGCCAGGGGGCGATGTTGTTTCTCTTTATCTTTGTTCCAAGAAAACTATCTGACATTAATCAAACTCAACATACATTATCACCCTATGGTCTAGTTGTGTACCCTACATTTTCATCTCATTTGCATATTAATGCTTAATAAATATGGTTGCCAAGAAGCAATGTTGTTTTTTAACCAAATTTGAAAATGAAACTTATTATCATTATTCCAAGAAAACTACCAACCTGATCTTAACCAAACATGACACACATCTTCCCTCTAAGTTCTAGCTGTGCACCGTACATTATCATTTCATTAGCATATTGAAGATGGCTACCAGGTGGCAATGTTGTTTTCAACCAATGTTTCAAGGGGAGCTTATTTTGTAATTCACAATTTAATTTTCCTCAACAATAGTTCTCCCTGGAATAAGATTTTTTTTATGTAGGTCCCAATTCCTATATCCAGTTATTGCTGTAACAATTTTTAATATGAACAGATGAACGCGGGCGTTAAGATCCCTTTAAGGGATCTCTTGTTTGAAACAACCCATCAGATGTACTCTTCTGTAAAAAGAGGCGCAAAAGCAGAATCAGTATTTGAACAAAAATGGTGGATGTTTTGAACGCCAAATGGAACGTTTAGACAAAAAACAAAGCTGACCAGACTTCCAAGTGAGTAGACTATAGTGACGTCATTTCTAGGCTTTCTATTGAAAGAATTATTCTGAAACTTTTTTATGTCTTTTTCAGGAACAAGACTCCCAACTTGTGCACATTGCCCAGGAATGAAGTTTGTATCTGAAACACACTTATTGGCTCACAACATTGATAAACATGGGTTTCATGTACCAAGTGATTTGGATAACACAAACAAGAATCAGATTTCAATGGTTGAACTGAATGTTGACAGCTCAAGAAACGAGGGCCCTGATGGTAATTCTGCCTCTACAATCAATCCAGTCTTAGCTACTGTACACAGAATTCATTCTGAAAAGAAACGTTTTCAGTGTACTGAGTGTGACTATAACTGTAATAAGAAAAGTAACTTTACAAACCATTTCAAAACTCATACTGGTGAGAAACCTTTTCAGTGTACAATGTGTGACTATAAATGTATCCGGAAGAGTAGCCTTATGAACCATTTAGGAAATCATACCGGTGAGCATTCTGAAAAGAAACGTTTTCAGTGTACTGAGTGTGACTATAACTGTAATAAGAAAAGTAACTTTACAAACCATTTCAAAACTCATACTGGTGAAAAACCTTTTCAGTGTACAATGTGTGACTATAAATGTATCCGGAAGAGTAGCCTTATGAACCATTTAGGAAATCATACCGATGAGAAACCTTTTCAGTGTACAGTGTGCAACTATAAATGTATCCGAAAGAGTAGCCTTATGAACCATTTAGGAAATCATACCGGTGAGAAACCTTTTCAGTGTACAGTGTGCAACTTTAAATGTAGTAAGAGAAGCAGCCTTACTGACCATTTAAGAACTCATACTGGTGAGAAACCTTTTCAGTGCGCAATGTGTGAATATAACTGTTGCCGAAAGAGTAGCCTTAACATACATTTAAAAACTCATACTGGTGAGAAGCCTTTTCAGTGCACAATATGTGACAATAAATTTAGTCACAAGCACTCTTTAACCCTTCATATTAGAACTCATACTGGAGAGAAGCCATTTTGCTGCACAGTGTGTGATTTTAGATGTAGTCGAAAGAGTAGCTTAACTAACCATGAAAAAACTCATACGGGCGAAAGTTTAAATAACACAACTTGTGACTTAACAGGGGATGAAAAACCGCCTGCTGATGAGAAACCTTTTCATTGCACAATGTGTGACTATAAATGTAGTCGGAATGCCAGCCTTATTGATCATATCCGAACTCACACAGGGGAGAAACCTTTTCAGTGTACAGAATGTGACTATAAGTGTAGTCAAAAGAGTAGCCTTAAAATGCATTTAACAACTCATACTGGCGAGAAACCTTTTCAGTGCACAAAGTGTGACTGTAAATTTGTTCACAAGTATGCTTTAAGCATCCATGTTAGATGTCATACTGGCGAGAAACCTTTTCATTGCACAATGTGTGACTATAGATGTAGTCGGAAGACCCGTCTTACCAGCCATATAAGAACTCACACAGGGGAGAAACATTTTCACTGCACATTGTGTGATTTTAAATGTAATCGGAAGACTAACCTTACTATTCATATAAGGACTCATACTGGTGGAAAACCTTTCCAGTGCACGATGTGTGATTGTAAATTTAGGCGGAAGAACCAACTCGACAAACACAAAGAAAGTCATACACATGATTGCGGGGTTTTGAAAAGTCTGTTGACAGAGAATAGTTATCCCACCCTTTAAATGGTGGTTTAATGTGTGGATAGTCCTGAATGGCAAGTAGGCCTAAAGGCCTGTCTACACGATGCAACTTTTGTTGTACAACAACGTACAACTTTTGTTCTATGATGTTGGATGGCAAATGTTTTGTTGTGTAGACCGCCTTGTCCAACAACGTTATACAGGGTGGAACTTGTTGGACAGTGCTGAAACATACTTCTATTTTTCAACAGCATACAACTTCTGCTGTGTCCTACTTTTGATTTCAACCAATCAGTGATAGGCCTTTGGCTGGAGTGCTCTGCGCTGGGGACTCTCAGCTCTGCGCTGAGACGGAGACAGTCTCAGCTCTGCGCTGAGGACCATCTAACGGCTGCATATAAATGTATAACTCATGAAGTTACCGGAAAGGACTGTACTAATAATATTCCGCTGCAGACCTCTGCGGCGAGGGCCGTGAGCTCTCCGATCAGACGTAGACACTACGAAAAACGAACCGAGCATAATATAAAGTTTAATAATAACAAAGTTTTTCCTTTCTCGCACCACATCTTTAAACTTTTTTCACTGAAACTAAATCTACTGGTTTATTATTATTTTTTTTTTAAACATAATTTATTCGTGCACAGTAAGCTAGAAGCTTATTGCGTGCAACAATTCGTACAGAAATTGGCAACATATGAAAAATTATTGAAGTTAAATAAAAATCTGGTTTATTTGTTTTTGGAGATACTAATTTCCTAATGTATCCTTCAATATATAGGGCCTACTTATTTTCCCACCGATTTCCCAGTACTTAGTGTTTACACGTGTCCCCAGCACAGAATTTTAACTCTCCCATACTTGTTCCACGGGCTAATTTACACCTATTTGTGTGGGTCCTCCGCTCAGGGTTGGTGTCTCCGGGCTAATTAACACACTTCTAGCCGTTGATAACTACGAGCTTAAAATTAAACTATAGTATTATAATGATAAAATCACATAAAGCTGTTTGATTGACTATTGTATTCTGAATCTGTTGTCAAATATGATAAACTCTTGCCTAGTTAAATGTAAAGTATGAATTGCACGTATTTATACTTCCTTTGGTTTATTTAAGTCTGCATGTATATAAAGGTCTATTGCAAATATCTCAAACCCCACCTTATTAAGAGTGTCTGTACAAATTGCGTTGCTATTCAGTTGATTAATAAACATTACCGGTAATGAAAAAAAAAACAACATGTATTTGTTTGGGTCCTCAGCTCAGAGCTGGTGTCTCCGGACTAATTTACACCTATTTGCATGGGTCCTCAGCTCAGAGCTGTTGTCTCCGGGCTAATTTACATGTATGTGTGTGGGTCCTCAGCTCAGAGGTGGTGTCTTCGGGCTAATTTACACCTATCTGAGTGGGTCCTCAGCTCAGAGCTGTTGTCTCCGGGCAAATTTACACCTATCTGAGTGGGTCCTCAGCTCAGAGCTGTTGTCTCCGGGCTAAACTACTCTTATTTTTGTGGGTCCTCAGCTCAGAGCTGTTGTCTCCCGGCTAATTTACTCTTATTTGTGTGGGTCCTCAGCTCAGAGCTGTTGTCTCCGGGCTAATTTACTCTTATTTTTGTGGGTCCTCAGCTCAGAGCTGTTGTCTCCCGGCTAATTTACTCTTATTTGTGTGGGTCCTCAGCTCAGAGCTGTTGTCTCCCGGCTAATTTACTCTTATTTGTATGGGTCCTCAGCTCAGAGCTGTTGTCTCCCGGCTAATTTACACCTATCTGAGTGGGTCCTCAGCTCAGAGCTGGTTTCTCCGGGCTAATTTACACATATCTGAGTGGGTCCTCAGCTCAGAGCTGTTGTCTCCGGGCTATTTTGCACCTATTTGTGTGGGTCCTCAGCTCAGAGCTGTTGTCTCCCGGCTAATTTACTCTTATTTGTGTGGGTCCTCAGCTCAGAGCTGTTGTCTCCCGGCTAATTTACTCTTATTTGTATGGGTCTTCAGCTCAGAGCTGGTGTCTCCGGGCTAATTTACACCTATCTGAGTGGGTCCTCAGCTCTGAGCTGCTGTTTCCAGGCTAATTTACACCTCTCAGATAGGTGAAAAATAGCCCGGAGACACCAGCTCTGAGCTGAGGACCCAAACAAATAGGTGTTAATTAGCCCGGAGACACCAGCTCTGAGCTGAGGACCCACTCAGATAGGTGTAAATTAGCCCGAGACACCAGCTCTGAGCTGAGGACCCAAACAAATAGGTGTAAAATAGCCCGGAGACACCAGCTCTGAGCTGAGGACCCACTCAGATAGGTGTAAATTAGCCAGAGGACACCAGGTCTGAGCTGAGGACCCATACAAATAGGTGTAAATTAGCCCGGAGACACTAGCTCTGAGCTGAGGACCCACACAGATAGGTTTAAAATAGCCCGGAGACACCAGCTCTGAGCTGAGGACCCAAACAAATAGGTGTAAATTAGCCCGGAGACACCAGCTCTGAGCTGAGGACCCACACAAATACATGTAAATTAGCCCGGAGACAGCAGCTCTGAGCCGAGGGCCGACGTCAATGCATGTAAATTAGCCCGGAGACACCAGCTCTGAGCTGAGGACCCATACAAATAGGTGTAAATTAGCCCGGAGACACCAGCTCTGAGCTGAGGACCCACACAGATAGGTTTAAAATAGCCCGGAGACACCAGCTCTGAGCTGAGGACCCAAACAAATAGGTGTAAATTAGCCCGGAGACACCAGCTCTGAGCTGAGGACCCACACAAATACATGTAAATTAGCCCGGAGACAGCAGCTTTGAGCCGAGGGCCGACGTCAATGCATGTAAATTAGCCCGGAGACACCAGCTCTGAGCTGAGGACCCATACAAATAGGTGTAAATTAGCACGGAGACACCAGCTCTGAGCTGAGGGCCGACGCAAATACATGTAAATTAGCCCGGAGACACCAGCTCTGAGCTGAGGACCCACTCAGATAGGTGTAAATTAGCCCTGAGACACCAGCTCTGAGCTGAGGACTCACACATATACATGTAAATTAGCCCGGAGACACCAGCTCTGAGCTGAGGACCCACACAGATAGGTGTAAATTAGCCCAGCGACACCAGCTCTGAGCTGAGGGCCGAAGCAAATACATGTAAATTAGCCCGGAGACACCAGCTCTGAGCTGAGGACCACACAAATAGGTGTAAAATAGCCCGGAGACACCAGCTCTGAGCTGAGGGCTCACACAAATAGGTGTAAATCAGCCCGGAGAAACCAGCTCCATTCAGAAATTTTTCGATTTTTATTTTGTCTGAGTGGGATTCGAACCCGCGCCGCATCGACGCAGGTATGTGTGGCACTGACGGACGATCACTCTAACCCACTGGACCACCGAGGCCCCGGTTATTTCTTAAAAGAAACATTAGGAAATTATTATCTCCAAAAACAAATAAACCAGTAGTTTAAGTTTCAGTGAAAAAAGTTTAACGATATGGTGCGAGAGAGCAAAAACTCTCTTATTATTAACGTTATATCATGCTCGGTTTCGTTTTTATTCACGTTTGATAGCGTTTCAAGTTACGAATTTAGATATACCCGGCCCTCAGCGCAGAGCTAGTGTCTCCGTCTCAGCGCAGAGCTCACGGCCCTCAGCGCAGAGCACTGCAGCCGAATATTGTTGCAATCAGTAGCTACAATGGTCCATGTGACATTCCTATGATCGCATGACTTCAGCATGACGAGAGAATATGGAAGGATGGGGATATAGCGAAATTGACCGATTTATTACAGAATATGACAAATTCCCGTGTCTATATAACACCAAATTAGTCGCCTTCAAAAAGTTCTTACCAGTTGGAAAATTAACCTTTTAAAACTAAGCATTTAGATGGTCTACCATTTCAGACGAAAACAGTTTAACAATTATTAAAGGGGACTTATGTTGGTCTTTCACTTTGTGAAAATATCATGGTGTTTGGTTCATTTCCACAATGCATCGCTGGTTAGATTGATTGATTGTTTGGCGATTTGCGCCGCACTCAACATTATTTTACTTATATGGCGGCATTGCCAGTTTTTTTGTGGGAGGAAATCAGGCTCCAAGCCCGGAGGAAACCCACAAATTTCCGGTATTAACTGACACCCCCCCCCCCCCCCACCCATACACACGCACACATAGGTCGATTGGATGGAAAGCCAGTCATAAGATTTTCCATTTTCTTTTTGACTGAGTGGGATTGGAAACTACGACTCATTGATGGAAGGTTGTTCGGTTGATTGATTGATTGTTTGGTGTTTTACGCCGCGCTCAAGATTATTTCACTTATATGGCGGCGTTGCCAGTTTTAGTGTGGGAGGAAACCGGGCTCTATACCCGGAGGAAACCCACGACCTTCCGTTGGTAACTGGCAACCATCCCACATAGGTCGTTCCAGTGAAACCCAGTCAGAAAATTTTGCAATTATATTATTGGACTGAGTGGGATTCGAACCCGCGACCCATTGGTGGAAGGCTGTTCGGACTGAGCGTTTAACACTCTACCTACTGAGCCACAGAGGCCCCCCCGCAGGTTAGAATCCATTCTGTTCCGAAAACAAAATGGCAATTTTCTTATTCAATCGGCCCATGGAGGACAATTGCACGTTTTTTGCCATATTAAAGTGGCATGAGCTGCCAAAATGTTGATATTTTGACGTTAAAACAGAATGTTGAAATTATTGGCTATTTTTCTCAAGACGTATAATTCAGAGGCTTTTTAGTGCTTCTAATCTCGAAAATGTACGATAAAGTATTGTTTTTCACTAACTTATGCTTACAATGAATGAATGGTCGTCCCGGTTATTTACATTTTGTTTACATTTCGATCACGTTTTCAGTTAGGTCCCATACTGTATGGATTTTCCTCATTCCAACGCCTATCATTTAGTTTTTCGATGGCCTTCAAAACCACTTACTTTTTTGACGATCAGAAATTATGAAATAAGTGTGAGTTTTGGCAGCTCATGCCACTTTAAACGTAAAGTTAAATTATCATGACCGTTACAATATATTGTCATCGATCCTAAGAGAAATATTAAATATATAGCTCTACAGAATGGCAATTTAAAATTACACCAGATGCCAGGTATCTTAGTGTAATAGCAAGCCTTTCTGCTGCTGATATCGCATTGGTATGATTGAATCGACTTAACTCTTCAAAAGAGACTTCGTCCATTCTGAGGAAGTTGTGCACCTTAGAGGGGCCTGAAGATCTCAGCTCTCATGAGGCTATGAAAAGCCTCTTCAACATTCCTTTTGGATAACCATTGTTTTATCCGTATCCTTGATTTTCTTGCTCGTCGGCGTCGTCTTTTCCTTACAACAATGCTTCAAATCAAACTCGCAGTCGCCACAACAGATAAAACCTTCTTCACAACCATTTTTTAGGACGTTTGGGGCTAATTTTCATTGTTTTCCCTCTTTTTTTATCATGCAACAACGTACAACAGCATGCAACAAAAGTTTACCCGTGTATTACCGTGTAGACCCTCACAAGCAACCAGGTCCAACATCGTTGGACTAAAGTTGTATGTTGTTGTACAACAAAAGTTGCATCGTGTAGACGGGCCTTAAAGTGGCATGAGCTGCCAAAATTCACACCTTTTTCATAATGTCTGATCGTCACAACAGTAACAGTCTTTGAAGGCCATCAACAAACTAAATGATTGGCGTAAAGGCCAGTCTACACGATGCAACTTTTGTTGTACAACAGCGTATAACTTTTGTTTCATGATGTTGGATGGCAAATGTTTTATCGTGTAGACCGCCTTGTCCAACAACTTCATACAGCGTGCAACTTGTTGGACAGTGTTGAAAAATGCTTCTATTTTTCAACAGCATACAACTTTTGTTGTGCCCTACTTTTGATGTCAACCAATCAGTACAGCTACAATGGTCCACGTGACATTCCTATGATCACATGACCACAGCAGGGCGAGCGAAAATGGAAATGGGATATAGCAAAATCGAGGGATTTATTACAGAATACGAGAAATTCACGTGTCTATATAACAGCCTACAAAGACCGGTTCTTACCAGTTGGAAAATTAATCTTTAAAACTAAGCTTTAGATGGTCTTCCATTTCAGTCAAAAACAGTTTAAAAATTATTAAATGGGACCTGTGATGGTCTTTCACTTAGGAAATGGGACTTTTGATGATCTTTCACTTTGTGAAAATATCATGGTGTTTGGTTCACTTGTACAACGCATCGCAGGTTAGATTGATTGATTGTTTGGTGTTTTACGCCGCACTCAAGATTATTTCACTTATATGGCGGCATTGTCAGTTTTATGGTGGGAGGAAACCAGTCTCCCTGTCCGGAGGAAACCCACGAAATCCCGGTAGTAGGCCTAACTCGCAACCACACCGCATAGGTCGATTGGATGGAAACCAAGTCACACAGTTTCCCATTTTCTTTTTGACTTAGTCCGGGTTCCTGACTCCAAAATGACTTTTTTTTTGTACTGACGGATGTGTTTTGGAGTTAGGGTTCATTGCAATAAAAAAGCCGGAGTAGACTGTATGTGGTCCGATTTAGACAGTTAAATAACAATATAACCTACTCAAATCGTGTAAAAACGGTCATAATCGCGTTCATGAATAATTTAGCTACCCACCAGTGTCTGATATGGTCGAGCAGGGTCGTTCAGTACATGTAATTCGTCCCTTGAATTCACTTTTTCCTCCTTCAGTCTCAAACTTCCCCGCCATTGATGACGTAACACTATTGTGCTGTTTTATTTTTTTTCAGGTTTCCAATTCACTTTACAAAAGGCTAAATTATCCATAAACGTAATTTTAACACTATTTGAGTAAGATATGTTGTTATTTACTGTATACATGTAAATCTGACCACAAACTGTACGTTCAAATGCTGGCAGTCTACTCCGGGTTTTTGATTGCAATGAGCCCTGACTCCAAAATACGGCCGTCAGTTTAAAGAAATATTTATTTTGGAGTCCGAAACCCGGACTATTTTTGACTGAGTGGGATTGGAACCCATTGTTGGAAGATAAACAGATAAACCCTTCTTCACATCAATTTTTTATGAAGTTTAGAGCCAATTTTAATTAATTTCCCTCTTTTTAATCATGCAACAGCGTACAACAGCATGCAACAAAAGTTTAACGTTGTATTACCGTGTAGACACTCACATGCAACTAAGTCCAACATCGTTGAACAAAAGTTGTATGTTGTTGTACAGCAAAAGTTGCATCGTGTAGACGGGCCTTTAGAATGAGGAAAATCCATACAGTATGTGGCCTGTACGAACCGAAAACGTGTTCGAAATGTAAACAAAATTTAAATAACTGGGACGACCATTCATTCATTCTAAGCCAACGTTAGTTCAAAACAATACGTTTTCGTACATTTTCGAGACTAGAAGCACTAAAAAGCTTTTGAATTATACGTTTTGAGAAAAATAGCCAATAATTTCAAGTTTCTATTTGAATGTCAAAATATTGATCACATTTTGGCAGCTCATGCCACTTTATGTAACACAAGAAAGAGACACATGCGGCTAGTACGGTGTAGGACCCCATCGGGCGATTGGATTTGGTGGTGAGGCGCATGTGGCCTAACGATGCTGAAAAATGGGCACCATCTTATGCCTAATGTATTTATCTATCCGTATAGGGCCTACCTCTGTTATAGTTATCACGCACCCTGGGCCCTGTCTTACGAAGCTGGCGTAAAGTTGCGCATAGGGCTACAACATGGACCAGTTGCGACTAGGGCGTAAGTTCCTATAGCTTTAACACTGATTTACGTCCGACGTAGCTTTGTAAGACTGGGGCCGGTTGCACAAAGCTGTATTAAGCTTAAGTCAGGCTTAAATACATCGCGTAACAAAGGAATTTGATTGTGACGTTGCCAAGATAAGTCAGACTTAAGCTTAATACACCTTTGTGCAACCGGCCCCTGGGCATCAAATTAGTCTCAATAATTAGTTGACTGCCCCAGTATAGACGTTACATTGTCGGACAAAGCCAATGGACATTGTTGTCGCGAGTACATACTTCCTGTGATCCAAGAATAGATTATTATTCTTTTTTCCGGCTTGCCCTTTGAGGCACCATTGTGAGTATTTTTTCTAGGGGTCTTTACCTAATTTTGAAACATTTAGGACAGAGTATAAAACCGGTTCGTCACTTTCAATGTTTCCGATTATTGTCTGGACACTCGTCAATTTCTCTATCTCAATCGATTTTTAACTTTCTCAACAAAACAAACTAACTTTTACTAAGCTGCTTAGCTCCGATCTGAGCTCCAAGCTCATTTACTGATTTAGGATATTGTTTTCTACAATTACAAGCTGCTTGGTTCAGCTTTAGACCCAGCAGCAGCATCACCAGATCACTTCGCCCACTTTTTGCAGGTTAGGGAAAGTAGCTGAAAAGAGCTATAATAGCTGTAAACAGATATAATACTATTAATAGCTAAAAAGAGCTACCCGCCGGTAGCTGAATTCAGCTATACAAGCTTATCAATGCAAGAAAAAACGCTTGATTAATTCTAAACAACTGTTCTTCTGCAATTCGATAGCTTAATTTTATTTTTAACGAATGTATTGTAGCCTTGATTACAAGTATGCCGGAAAAAAATATGTAACAAAAGACTACTACCATGTCTGGACACTCGGCAATTTCTCTATCTCAATCGATTTTTAACAAAACGAACTAAGCTGCTTAGCTCCGGTCTGAGCTCCAAGCTCATTTACTGATTTAGGATATTGTTTTCTACAATTATAAGCTGCTCGGTTCAACTTTAAGCCCAGCAGTAGCATCACCAGAAATACCCTCTGATAGATTGCAGGTCATTTTGAATGTGGCGACCAATAAGGTAGCCGTGAAACGTACAACTTCCATACCTTATGGAGGGCCCAACAAAAGTGTCCTCGTGATAATGTAAGGGACCAAAATACTCTTTACTATCAAGCTCCATCAGTTTTATAATTAAGCAATGGAGAACCCCTGATATGTACCGAAACTGCGTCTCTTCTTTGTGTTACACAACATGTGCTTTACCGGGCTAAATAACATATATAAAAATATCTTTCTAGATGATATCAGCGTTTGAATAATTTACTACAATTTTTATTTTATTTTTCCGACTGTAGTGAAAGTATTTTGATATATACTTTCGACGCCATTTATATTCAGCCCAAAAATACGATGATTTAACGTATAAAAAGCGCAGACTGAGTGACAAAGCTGCTTCTTTGTTTATACAAAAACACAATAGACGTCTTTTCCAGGGAAACAATTTTTACACATGATATGTGACGACATTAAACAGCAATGTCAGACCCCATCCCCGGACAAGTGCAGTTGTCAACTAGTCGTCTGTCATATTCATATACTTGTATTCAAGATTTTTTTGTCTTCCGACAATTACGAAAAGTATCGTCTTTCCCTTATTGGTTTTTTTTCTCAGAAAATTCAGACAAAATATTTGATTGGTCTGTTGCTTGGAATAGTCACGATACCTACTATTTGTAAACAGGTGTTTTTTTTTGGTAGCATGACAGTACAGACACTTTACTGGCTCCCAATTTTAAGAATAAAAAACCTATCACTTAAATGCTGTTTTGTCTGTTACTCGCCCTTTTTACTCACAAGCAGTGCCCTTACTGGCACTGAACTTAGAACTGTGTGAAGAATAGTTTGGTATAGGTTTTGGAAACAAACTATGGATGATTAAAATTGACCCGACCTGCCTAATAACAGCAATATCAGACCCCATCCCCGGACAAGTGCAGTTGTCAACTAGTCGTCTGTCATATTCATATACTTGTATTCAAGATTTTTTTGTCTTCCGACAATTACGAAAAGTATCGTCTTTCCCTTGCTGGGTTTTTTTTCTCAGAAAATTCAGACAAAATATTTGATTGGTCTGTTGCTTGGAATAGTCACGATACCTACTATTTGTAAACAGGTTTTTTTTTTGGTAGCATGACAGTACAGACACTTTACTGGCTCCCAATTTTAAGAATAAAAAACCTATCACTTAAATGCTGTTTTGTCTGTTACTCGCCCTTTTTACTCACAAGCAGTGCCCTTACTGGCGCTGAACCCCCCCCCCCCCCTGAAAAAAGGAGCTGGATCAGCCCCTGGGTTATATCTGTATATTGTGTTATAACCTTGTGGTATAATGTCCAAGCCATAATTTTTAAATGAAAAAATTGTAAAATGTTTTAAACTTTTATGTCTATATAAATACACAATTGCTTCGTGTGACTGTGGTACTGTATATTTATTTAATGGTGTAACCTCTATAGAAGATATCTTCTACACTCTGAAACTTCATGGAATTACGCATTGGAAGATGTACTGAAACTGTGTCTGTCTATAATATGTGGTTTACTAGGCTAAATTATATATATATATATATCTTTCTAAAAGATATTAACATTTAATGAATTTATAATGATTTATATTCCTTTTTTTCGTCTGTAGTAAAATATTATGATATGTACTTTCGACGCCTTTTGTATTCAGCCCAAAATTGAGGCAATTTACCGTATAAAAAGCGCAGTCTTCAGAGGCGTGTCAAAGCCGACCGGTAGCCACCAAAACTAACCGAAGGGTGTCCTGACTATCTTCTATAGAGGTTATGCCCCCTTACACCATTACAGAGTAACTCAACGTCATGACAAACAAATAAAAGCGTATTCAATTCTTATTAAATTTGCCCACAATGATTTTAATTTTCAGTCGATTTAGACTCATTTTCTATTTATTTTTGGCATGCTAAGATTAACATTTTTTTGTCAATTGTCTTATTTTTGCAGGTTAACAAGGCAGGGTTGTTTATCACATTACCATAGTTACTTCCCTCAGTTTTTGATTTCATACAGCATAAAATGGTTCATTGACTTATATCTTGAACCAATTTACTTTATTTCTTAAAGTATTCTATTCCGATCCAGTAGAATACAGTGTCACCCAATCCAGTTTTCCCCAGGATCAACAATTAACAGCTAGAAGTTGACACAAATAAGTTAAACATGGATGTGACAGAGGATTTCCAATCCAGCTCTCCTGTTGAGGTGAAGATAGAACTAAACGAAGAAGGAACAAGTATTCCTTTTTGTCCTTCTGCCTGGAGACAATCAACTGATCATAGGCCCCAAAATGCTAACAATGACCACAAACAACAAGTCAACGTTTGTAAGTGGGAGTACAATGAACTGTATCCTGAAGTGGAAATAAAACAAGAACCATGCATGGACATATCCACTAATCAACTGTATTCTGAAGTGAAAATAAAACAAGAACCATGCATGGACATATCCACTAAACAACTGTATTCTGAAGTGAAAATAAAACAAGAACCATGCATGGACATATCCAGTAATGAACTGTATGGTGAAGTGGAAATAAAACAAGAACCAAGTATGGACATATCCAGTTGTAGCTCAACAATAGATCTTATGTTTCCTGATACTGACAACCAGACCTTCGATCAGAGCGGGTTGTGTGAGGTACTGTTCACTTTTTATAACTATTTTCTATGAGCACAAAAATAGAAATTTGCTGTCTTGACTGAAATTTCTAAATAACTTAATTAAATATATGTTATTAACATGACACTCTTTCTCTGACAGCAGAAAGAATACCTCTATTTAATGGAAAACATATAAGTTAAGAGACTGTTTTTTTAGAATACCATTTGAATGGACTAACAACATGCGTTAATGTTTCTATAGACAAGATAAAAAAAATAGAAGAAAATAAAAAACAACCGAAAATCAGTAAGGATTGTAATGTAATAAGTTTTATTGCCAGTGTAGCCATAAAGGATCCTGAAGTTTCAAGGGTCTGGGTGGCCCATTGATCCTCTCCTCTTTGACTGTGACTATAGCCTGGTCAACATGAATCCTGAAGTTTCAGGGGTCTGGGTGGCCCATGGATCCTCTCTTGTTTGACTGTGACTATAGCCTGGTCAACATGGATCCTGAAGTTTCAGGGGTCTGGATGGCCCATGGATCCTCTCCTGTTTGACTGTGACTATAGCCTAGTCAACATGGATCCTGAAGTTTCAAGGCTCTGGGTGGCCCATGGATCCTCTCCTGTTTGACTGTGACTATAGCCTAGTCAACATGGATCCTGAAGTTTCAGAGGTCTGGGTGACCCATGGATCCTCTCCTGTTTGACTGTGACTATAGCCTGGTCAACATGGATCCTGAAGTTTCAGAGGTCTGGGTGGCCCATGGATCCTCTCCTCTTTGACTGTGACTATAGCCTGGTCAACATGGATCCTGAAGTTTCAGAGGTCTGGGTGGCCCATGGATCCTCTCCTCTTTGACTGTGACTATAGCCTGGTCAACATGGATCCTGAAGTTTCAGGGGTCTGGGTGGCCCATGGATCCTCTCCTCTTTGACTGTGACTATAGCCTAATCAACATGGATCCTGAAGTTTCAGGGGTCTGGTTGGCCCATGGATCCTCTCCTGTTTGACTGTGACTATAGCCTAGTCAACATGGATCCTGAAGTTTCAGGGGTCTGGGTGGCCCATGGATCCTCTCCTGTTTGACTGTGACTATAGCCTAATCAACATGGATCCTGAAGTTTCAGGGGTCTGGGTGGCCCACGGATCCTCTCCTGTTTGACTGTGACTATAGCCTAGTCAACATGGATCCTGAAGTTTCAGGGGTCTGGATGGCCCATGGATCCTCTCCTGTTTGACTGTGACTATAGCCTAGTCAACATGGATCCTGAAGTTTCAGGGGTCTGGGTGGCCCATGGATCCTCTCCTGTTTGACTGTGATTATAGCCTGGTGAACATGGATCCTGAAGTTTCAGGGGTCTGGGTGGCCCATGGATCCTCTCCTCTTTGACTGTGACTATAGCCTAGTCAACATGGGCCCTGAAGTTTCAGGGGTCTGGGTGGCCCATGGATCCTCTCCTCTTTGACTGTGACTATAGCCTGGTCAACATGGATCCTGAAGTTTCAGGGGTCTGGGTGGCCCATGAATCCTCTCCTGTTTGACTGTGATTATAGCCTGTTCAACATGGATCCTGAAGTTTCAGGGGTCTGGGTGGCCCATGGATCCTCTCCTCTTTGACTGTGACTATAGCCTAGTCAACATGGGCCCTGAAGTTTCAGGGGTCTGGGTGGCCCATGGATCCTCTCCTGTTTGACTATGGCTATAGCCTGGTCAACATGGATCCTGAAGTTTCAGGGGTCTGGGTGGCCCATGGATCCTCTTTTCTGACAGTTGAACGTTGATTGTGCAACAATATCACTACTTTTTTATGGTGTCTCTTTCATTGTTTTGACCGCACCATCCAACAGCAAGGAACACCATTAAACATAACATAGTTGGACAACTTGTTGCAGTGTGTCCAGTGGCCCGAAATCATGTTTCTTTTTTCCAACAGCGTGTAACTTTTGTTGGGCCTTACTTTTGACTCCACAAGGTTTCCACTTAACATGTGACATTGATAGAATCACACGACTATTTAGTTCAAGAAGGAGAATTTCTAGAGCTTCTGTAATAATCTTATTGCCTTCATTGTTAGAAAAATAAGCTCTGAATCTGTTTTAACAGGAGAAACCTTCTAAACAGCATTTCTGTGTATTGTTTCAATTGAAATATTTCTCTTTTTAATTATAAACAGCTTGAACAGAATTTTTCGGATTTTGACATAAACCCTGTAAAACGTTATAAAACATATCTTGTGTCCTGTTGTGAAACTATAGTTTCAGTAGTGTAGTCAGGGCTAGTCAGTGTTTAATTAATTTCAAGATTAATTTGTGCCGTAAAGCGTTGATACCACCCCAACTTCAAAATGGTTTCACCTTGCCCAAAATACCAGACAAATACTTGTACAACATTGTAACATAGTAAAATATGTCAGTTCAAATGTACAGGTAGTTTAATGCACTTTGCAATTGTTGAATTTATCCTGAAATCTGACCGTATGTAGTCAGGATTTTTATTTTTTTAATTCAAAACACACAAATACAGAGGAAATTTAATATGGTTTTCCAAAAAGTTGAATTTTTAGTTGTTCCTATATATATCTTAAGATAGAGGGAAAACCCCAAAGAAACATCAATATTATAAAATGTTTTTAAACACAATTAGCAACTTGTCTCCATGGTTATTTTAGACATTAAGATTTTCCCTGTGATTTATACTGTAAAATGTGTACACCAGTATGTAGCTCCTTACAATTCTTTTTTACAGACAATAAGTCTTAAAAGGCAAATTTCGATGGATGACAAGGTACCTAGTATAAAAACCACATTAGAAAGTCCTGAGGTCACAAATTGTATAGGTAAGTAAATTGAAGTCATTGTATTAGTTTGGTAGGGAGAAGGAATCCAATTCCTTATAAAATCAGATAGGCAATTTTAGATTCAATGAGAAACTTTACATTCTGGAGACAAGGACCATCATACAAATTTGACATCGCTGGATTAAATAATTACATCGCACTGAAGACATAGTCTTTGAGTGCGGTGTAATTATTTAATTCAACCATGTCAAATTTATGAAACTTATATGGCGGCTTGGTCAGGTTTAGTCGTGGGGGAAATCGTACTCCTTTCCTAGAGGAAAGCCTGAATGTGTGTAAAGTTTGGGCAGGTTACGGTGCTTATTATAAAATCAGGAGAACTTGAGAGAAAATCCACGAACAATGTGTTGATTCTCTGATCGGTTACATTTTCCAATATGGCAGGTCCTCCAACTTAATTGGCCACCCCCCCGCCCTCCGTCACTTTGAAAACTTCTTCTGTCAATAAAAAAGGGGTCGTTCATCGTAAATATTTTATGATTGTCAGGGGGGCAAGCCCCCCCCCCCCCCTGTAACCCCCTAAGTTTTCTTTTTCTTTATGAATTTTTAATAACGCTCGTAAATTAAAGGCACACTTGCCGCGAAAATCAGGAATATTGTTTGCATTAAAAAAGAAAGACCGTTTTTTGTATTTTTCCCAGACAATATAAGTTAGGAACTTTCTATTTTTACCAAAATTTAAAAGTTTGGACGTCACTTTGTATTTTTAATTTGAATTTGAATTGTTAGGTGCCCGGAACGTCAACAAACCAATCTGTCGCCGTATCAACTGTATGTTGAAGTTGAACACTGACGGAGAGACTTGTATTTAGACAAGCTCGTAAAGATGGCGAGGCGAATGTTTGAAATTGCTCGTGTGTTTAGTGAAATCGGCGATTTTAGTAAATGTGAGCGATTTTTGTGCAAATAAAGACTGATTTTCCGATTATGGAGTTCCCTAAGGTATTATACAGAATATTTGAAAGGAAACTAGGTGTTTTGCTGTAAGTTCCAGGTGACTGACCTATTTTATATTCGCACCTTTCTCAGTGTAGCTTTTAGCCCGCCATCATTCTGATGGAGGGCTATTCAAATCGCTTTTCCGTGGTCCGTCGTCCGCCCGTTAACTTTTTGCTTGTTACCTTTATTCCAAGAAAACTACCAGTCCAATCTTAATCAAACTTAACATATAACATCTCCCTATGGTCTAGTTGTGCACCGTGCGTTTTCATCTAATTTGAATATTCAATGTGGCCACCAGGGGGCGATATTGTTTTTTATTGTTACCTTTATTCCAAGAAAACTACCAGTCCGATTTTCACCAAACTTGACTGACATTATCTCCATATAGTCTAGTTGTGCATCCTACATTTTCATCTCATTTGCATATTCAATATGACCGCCAGGAGGCGATGTTGTTTTTCTTTGTTACCTTTATTCCAAGAAAACTATCAGTCCAATCTTAATCAAACTCAACATACATCATCACCCTACAGTCTAGTTGTGCACCGTACATTTTCATCTCATTTGCTTAATCAATATGACCGCCAGGAGGAGATGTGGTTTTTCTTTGTTACGTTTATTTCAAGAAAACTTTTGCTTGTTCCCTTTATTCCAAGAAAACTATCACTCCAGTCTTAATCAAACTCAACATACATCATCACCCTACTGTCTAGTTGTGCACCGTACATTTTCATCTCATTTGCATATTCAATATGGCCACCAGGGGGCGATATTGTTTTTTTTTTGGTTACCTTTATTCCAAGGAAACTACTATTCCGATTTTCACCAAACTTGGCTGACATTATCTCCATATAGTCTAGTTGTGCATCGTACAGTTTCATCTCATTTGCATATTCAATATGGCCGCCAGGGGGCGATGTTGTTTTTCTTTGTTACGTTTATTCCAAGAAAACTTTCAGTCCAATCTTAATCAAACTTAACATACATCATCATCCTATGGTCTAGTTGCGTACCGTACATTTTCATCTCATTTGCATATTCAATATGGCCACCTTGGGGCAATATTGTTTTTTTTTTGTTACCTTTAATCCAAGCAAACTACTAGTCCGATTTTCACCAAACTTGGCTCACATTATCTCCATATAGTCTAGTTGTGCATTGACATTTTCATCTCATTTGCATATTCAATATGGCCGCCAGGGGACGATGTTGTTTTTTTTTCTTCGTTTATTGCAAGAAAACTTTCGCTTGTTACCTTTATTCCAAGAAAACTATCAGTCCAATCTTAATCAAACTCAACATACATCACCCTATGGTCTAGTTGTGCACCGTACATTTTCATCTCATTTGCATATTCAATATGGCTGCCAGGGGGCGATATATTTTTTTAATTATTTTTTTCCAAGAAAACTAACAGTCCGATTTTCACCAAACTCGGCTCACATTATCTCCCTGTGTACTGTACATTTTCATCTCATTTGCATACTCAATATGGCCGCCAGGGGGCGATGTTGTTTCTCTTTATCTTTGTTCCAAGAAAACTATCTGACATTAATCAAACTCAACATACATTATCACCCTATGGTCTAGTTATGCACCGTTCATTTTGATCTCATTTGCATATTCAATATGGCCGCCAGGAGGGCGATATTGTTTTTTTGTTACTTCTATTCCAAGAAAACTACTGGTCTGATTTTGACCAAACTTGGCCCACATTTTCTCCCTATGATCTAGTTGTGCACCCTACATTTTCATCTCATTTGCTTAATAAATATGGTTGCCAAGAAGCAATGTTGTTTTTTAACCAAATTTGAAAATGAAACTTATTATCATTATTCCAAGAAAACTACTGACCTGATCTTAACCAAACATGACACACATCTTCCCTCTAAGTTCTAGCTGTGCACCGTACATTATCATTTCATTAGCATGTTGAAGATGGCTACCAGGTGGCAATGTTGTTTTCAACCAATGTTTCAAGGGGATCTTATTTTGTAATTCACAATTTAATTTTCCTCAACAATAGTTCTCCCTGGAATAAGATTTTTTTATGTAGGTCCAAATTCCTATATCCAGTTATTGCTGTAACAATCTTTAATATGAACAGATGAACGCGGGCGTTAAGATACCTTTAAGGGATCTCTTGTTTGAAACAACCCATCAGATGTACTCTTCTGTAAAAAGAGGCGCAAAAGCAGAATCAGTATTTGAACAAAAATGGCGGATGTTTTGAACGCCAAATGGAACGTTTAGACAAAAAACAAAGCTGACCAGACTTCCAAGTGAGTAGACTATAGTGACGTCATTTCTAGGCTTTCTATTGAAAGAATTATTCTGAAACTTTTTTATGTCTTTTTCAGGAACAAGACTCCCAACTTGTGCACATTGTCCAGAAATGAAGTTTGTATCTGAAACACACTTATTGGCTCACAACATTGATAAACATGGGTTTCATGTACCAAGTGATTTGGATAACACAAACAAGAATCAGATTTCAATGGTTGAACTGAATGTTGACAGCTCAAGAAACGAGGGCCCTGATGGTAATTCTGCCTCTACAATCAATCCAGTCTTAGCTAGTGTACGCAGAACTCATTCTGTAAAGAAACGTTTTCAGTGTACTGAGTGTGACTATAACTGTAATAAGAAAAGTAACTTTACAAACCATTTCAAAACTCATACTGGTGAGAAACCTTTTCAGTGTACAATGTGTGACTATAAATGTATCCGGAAGAGTAGCCTTATGAACCATTTAGGAAATCATACCGGTGAGCATTCTGAAAAGAAACGTTTTCAGTGTACTGAGTGTGACTATAACTGTAATAAGAAAAGTAACTTTACAAACCATTTCAAAACTCATACTGGTGAAAAACCTTTTCAGTGTACAATGTGTGACTATAAATGTATCCGGAAGAGTAGCCTTATGAACCATTTAGGAAATCATACCGATGTGAAACCTTTTCAGTGTACAGTGTGCAACTATAAATGTATCCGAAAGAGTAGCCTTATGAACCATTTAGGAAATCATACCGGTGAGAAACCTTTTCAGTGTACAGTGTGCAACTTTAAATGTAGTAAGAGAAGCAGCCTTACTGACCATTTAAGAACTCATACTGGTGAAAAACCTTTTCAGTGCGCAATGTGTGAATATAACTGTTGCCGAAAGAGTAGCCTTAACATACATTTAAAAACTCATACTGGTGAGAAGCCTTTTCAGTGCACAATATGTGACAATAAATTTAGTCACAAGCACTCTTTAACCCTTCATATTAGAACTCATACTGGAGAGAAGCCATTTTGCTGCACAGTGTGTGATTTTAGATGTAGTCGAAAGAGTAGCTTAACTAACCATGAAAAAACTCATACGGGCGAAAGTTTGAATAACACAACTTGTGACTTAACAGGGGATGAAAAACCGCCTGCTGATGAGAAACCTTTTCATTGCACAATGTGTGACTATAAATGTAGTCGGAATGCCAGCCTTATTGATCATATCCGAACTCACACAGGGGAGAAACCTTTTCAGTGTACAGAATGTGACTATAAGTGTAGTCAAAAGAGTAGCCTTAAAATGCATTTAACAACTCATACTGGCGAGAAACCTTTTCAGTGCACAGAGTGTGACTGTAAATTTGTTCACAAGTATGCTTTAAGCATCCATGTTAGATGTCATACTGGCGAGAAACCTTTTCATTGCACAATGTGTGACTATAGATGTAGTCGGAAGACCCGTCTTACCAGCCATATAAGAACTCACACAGGGGAGAAACATTTTCACTGCACATTGTGTGATTTTAAATGTAATCGGAAGACTAACCTTACTATTCATATAAGGACTCATACTGGTGGAAAACCTTTCCAGTGCACGATGTGTGATTGTAAATTTAGGCGGAAGAACCAACTCGACAAACACAAAGAAAGTCATACACATGATTGCGGGGTTTTGAAAAGTCTGTTGACAGAGAATAGTTATCCCACCCTTTAAATGGTGGTTTAATGTGTGGATAGTCCTGAATGGCAAGTAGGCCTAAAGGCCTGTCTACACGATGCAACTTTTGTTGTACAACAACGTACAACTTTTGTTCTATGATGTTGGATGGCAAATGTTTTGTTGTGTAGACCGCCTTGTCCAACAACGTTATACAGGGTGGAACTTGTTGGACAGTGCTGAAACATACTTCTATTTTTCAACAGCATACAACTTCTGCTGTGTCCTACTTTTGATTTCAACCAATCAGTAGCTACAATGGTCCATGTGACATTCCTATGATCACATGACCACAGCAGGGCGAGCGAAAATGGAAATGGGATATAGCAAAATCGAGGGATTTATTACAGAATACGAGAAATTCACGTGTCTATATAACAGCCTACAAAGACCGGTTCTTACCAGTTGGAAAATTAATCTTTAAAACTAAGCTTTAGATGGTCTTCCATTTCAGTCAAAAACAGTTTAAAAATTATTAAATGGGACCTGTGATGGTCTTTCACTTAGGAAATGGGACTTTTGATGATCTTTCACTTTGTGAAAATATCATGGTGTTTGGTTCACTTCTACAACGCATCGCAGGTTAGATTGATTGATTGTTTGGTGTTTTACGCCGCACTCAAGATTATTTCACTTATATGGCGGCATTGTCAGTTTTATGGTGGGAGGAAACCAGTCTCCCTGTCCGGAGGAAACCCACGAAATCCCGGTAGTAGGCCTAACTCACAACCACACCGCATAGGTCGATTGGATGGAAACCAAGTCACACAGTTTCCCATTTTCTTTTTGACTTAGTCCGGGTTCCTGACTCCAAAATGACTTTTTTTTTGTACTGACGGATGTGTTTTGGAGTTAGGGTTCATTGCAATAAAAAAGCCGGAGTAGACTGTATGTGGTCCGATTTAGACAGTTAAATAACAATATAACCTACTCAAATCGTTTAAAAACGGTCATAATCGCGTTCATGAATAATTTAGCTACCCACCAGTGTCTGATATGGTCGAGCAGGGTCGTTCAGTACATGTAATTCGTCCCTTGAATTCACTTTTTCCTCCTTCAGTCTCAAACTTCCCCGCCATTGATGACGTAACACTATTGTGCTGTTTTATTTTTTTTCCGGTTTCCAATTCACTTTACAAAAGGCTAAATTATCCATAAACGTAATTTTAACACTATTTGAGTAAGATATGTTGTTATTTACTGTATACATGTAAATCTGACCACAAACTGTACGTTCAAATGCTGGCAGTCTACTCCGGGTTTTTGATTGCAATGAGCCCTGACTCCAAAATACGGCCGTCAGTTTAAAGAAATATTTATTTTGGAGTCCGAAACCCGGACTATTTTTGACTGAGTGGGATTGGAACCCATTGTTGGAAGATAAACAGATAAACCCTTCTTCACATCAATTTTTTATGAAGTTTAGAGCCAATTTTAATTAATTTCCCTCTTTTTAATCATGCAACAGCGTACAACAGCATGCAACAAAAGTTTAACGTTGTATTACCGTGTAGACACTCACATGCAACTAAGTCCAACATCGTTGAACAAAAGTTGTATGTTGTTGTACAGCAAAAGTTGCATCGTGTAGACGGGCCTTTAGAATGAGGAAAATCCATACAGTATGTGGCCTGTACGAACCGAAAACGTGTTCGAAATGTAAACAAAATTTAAATAACTGGGACGACCATTCATTCATTCTAAGCCAACGTTAGTTCAAAACAATACGTTTTCGTACATTTTCGAGACTAGAAGCACTAAAAAGCTTTTGAATTATACGTTTTGAGAAAAATAGCCAATAATTTCAAGTTTCTATTTGAATGTCAAAATATTGATCACATTTTGGCAGCTCATGCCACTTTATGTAACACAAGAAAGAGACACATGCGGCTAGTACGGTGTAGGACCCCATCGGGCGATTGGATTTGGTGGTGAGGCGCATGTGGCCTAACGATGCTGAAAAATGGGCACCATCTTATGCCTAATGTATTTATCTATCCGTATAGGGCCTACCTCTGTTATAGTTATCACGCACCCTGGGCCCTGTCTTACGAAGCTGGCGTAAAGTTGCGCATAGGGCTACAACATGGACCAGTTGCGACTAGGGCGTAAGTTCCTATAGCTTTAACACTGATTTACGTCCGACGTAGCTTTGTAAGACTGGGGCCGGTTGCACAAAGCTGTATTAAGCTTAAGTCAGGCTTAAATACATCGCGTAACAAAGGAATTTGATTGTGACGTTGCCAAGATAAGTCAGACTTAAGCTTAATACACCTTTGTGCAACCGGCCCCTGGGCATCAAATTAGTCTCAATAATTAGTTGACTGCCCCAGTATAGACGTTACATTGTCGGACAAAGCCAATGGACATTGTTGTCGCGAGTACATACTTCCTGTGATCCAAGAATAGATTATTATTCTTTTTTCCGGCTTGCCCTTTGAGGCACCATTGTGAGTATTTTTTCTAGGGGTCTTTACCTAATTTTGAAACATTTAGGACAGAGTATAAAACCGGTTCGTCACTTTCAATGTTTCCGATTATTGTCTGGACACTCGTCAATTTCTCTATCTCAATCGATTTTTAACTTTCTCAACAAAACAAACTAACTTTTACTAAGTTGCTTAGCTCCGATCTGAGCTCCAAGCTCATTTACTGATTTAGGATATTGTTTTCTACAATTACAAGCTGCTTGGTTCAGCTTTAAACCCAGCAGCAGCATCACCAGATCACTGGGCAGTCTTCGCCCACTTTTTGCAGGTTAGGGAAAGTAGCTGAAAAGAGCTATAATAGCTGTAAACAGATATAATACTATTAATAGCTAAAAAGAGCTACCCGCCGGTAGCTGAATTCAGCTATACAAGCTTATCAATGCAAGAAAAAACGCTTGATTAATTCTAAACAACTGTTCTTCTGCAATTCGATAGCTTAATTTTATTTTTAACGAATGTATTGTAGCCTTGATTACAAGTATGCCGGAAAAAAATATGTAACAAAAGACTACTACCATGTCTGGACACTCGGCAATTTCTCTATCTCAATCGATTTTTAACAAAACAAACTAACTTTTACTAAGCTGCTTAGCTCCGGTCTGAGCTCCAAGCTCATTTACTGATTTAGGATATTGTTTTCTACAATTATAAGCTGCTCGGTTCAACTTTAAGCCCAGCAGTAGCATCACCAGAAATACCCTCTGATAGATTGCAGGTCATTTTGAATGTGGCGACCAATAAGGTAGCCGTGAAACGTACAACTTCCATACCTTATGGAGGGCCCAACAAAAGTGTCCTCGTGATAATGTAAGGGACCAAAATACTCTTTACTATCAAGCTCCATCAGTTTTATAATTAAGCAATGGAGAACCCCTGATATGTACCGAAACTGCGTCTCTTCTTTGTGTTACACAACATGTGCTTTACCGGGCTAAATAACATATATAAAAATATCTTTCTAGATGATTTCAGCGTTTGAATAATTTACTACAATTTTTATTTTATTTTTCCGACTGTAGTGAAAGTATTTTGATATATACTTTCGACGCCATTTATATTCAGCCCAAAAATACGATGATTTAACGTATAAAAAGCGCAGACTGAGTGACAAAGCTGCTTCTTTGTTTATACAAAAACACAATAGACGTCTTTTCCAGGGAAACAATTTTTACACATGATATGTGACGACATTAAACAGCAATGTCAGACCCCATCCCCGGACAAGTGCAGTTGTCAACTAGTCGTCTGTCATATTCATATACTTGTATTCAAGATTTTTTTGTCTTCCGACAATTACGAAAAGTATCGTCTTTCCCTTATTGGTTTTTTTTCTCAGAAAATTCAGACAAAATATTTGATTGGTCTGTTGCTTGGAATAGTCACGATACCTACTATTTGTAAACAGGTGTTTTTTTTTGGTAGCATGACAGTACAGACACTTTACTGGCTCCCAATTTTAAGAATAAAAAACCTATCACTTAAATGCTGTTTTGTCTGTTACTCGCCCTTTTTACTCACAAGCAGTGCCCTTACTGGCACTGAACTTAGAACTGTGTGAAGAATAGTTTGGTATAGGTTTTGGAAACAAACTATGGATGATTAAAATTGACCCGACCTGCCTAATAACAGCAATGTCAGACCCCATCCCCGGACAAGTGCAGTTGTCAACTAGTCGTCTGTCATATTCATATACTTGTATTCAAGATTTTTTTGTCTTCCGACAATTACGAAAAGTATCGTCTTTCCCTTGCTGGGTTTTTTTTCTCAGAAAATTCAGACAAAATATTTGATTGGTCTGTTGCTTGGAATAGTCACGATACCTACTATTTGTAAACAGGTTTTTTTTTTGGTAGCATGACAGTACAGACACTTTACTGGCTCCCAATTTTAAGAATAAAAAACCTATCACTTAAATGCTGTTTTGTCTGTTACTCGCCCTTTTTACTCACAAGCAGTGCCCTTACTGGCGCTGACCCCCCCCCCCCCTGAAAAAAGGAGCTGGATCAGCCCCTGGGTTATATCTGTATATTGTGTTATAACCTTGTGGTATAATGTCCAAGCCATAAGTTTTTAAATGAAAAAATAAGTAAAATGTTTTAAACTTTTATGTCTATATAAATACACAATTGCTTCGTGTGACTGTGGTACTGTATATTTATTTAATGGTGTAACCTCTATAGAAGATATCTTCTACACTCTGAAACTTCATGGAATTACGCATTGGAAGATGTACTGAAACTGTGTCTGTCTATAACATGTGGTTTACTAGGCTAAATTATATATATATATATATATCTTTCTAAAAGATATTAACATTTAATGAATTTATAATTTATATTCCTTTTTTTCGTCTGTAGTAACATATTTTGATATGTACTTTCGACGTCATTTGTATTCAGCCCAAAATTAAGGCAATTTACCGTATGAAAAGCGCAGTCTTCAGAGGCGTGTCAAAGCCGACCGATAGCGAGCAAAAATAGCTGAAGGGTGTCCCGACTGATATCTTCTATAGAGGTTATGCCCCCTTACACCATAACAGAGTAACTCAACGTAATTGACAAACAAATAAAAGCGTATTCAATTCTTATTAAATTTGCCCACAATGATTAAAATTTTCAGTCGATCTAGACTCATTTTCTATTTATTTTTGGCATGCTAAGATTAACATTTTTTTTGTCAATTGTCTTATTTTTGCAGGTTAACAAGGCAGGGTTGTTTATCACATTACCATAGTTACTTCCCTCAATTTTCGATTTCATACAGCATAAAATGGTTCATTGACTTATATCTTGAACCAATTTACTTTATTTCTTAAAGTATTCTAGTCCGATCCAGTGTCACCCAATCCAGTTTTCCCCAGGATCAACAAAAAACAGATAGAAGTTGACACAAATAAGTTAAGGATGGATGTGACAGAGGATTTAGAATTCAGCTCTCCGGTTGAAGTAAAGATAGAACTGAATGAATCGGGAACAAGTATTCCTTTTTGTCCTTCTGCCTGGAGACAATCAACTGATCATAGGCCCCAAAATGTTAACAATGACTACAAACAACAAGTCAACGTTTGTAAGTGGGAGTACAATGAACTGTATTCTGAAGTGAAAATAAAACAAGAACCATGCATGGACATATCCAGTAATGAACTGTATGGTGAAGTTGAAATAAAACAAGAACCAGACATGGACATATCCAGTAATGGTCTGTATTCTGAAGTTGAAATAAAACAAGAACCAAGCATGGACATATCCAGTAATGAACTGTATGGTGAAGTGGAAATAAAACAAGAACCATGCATGGACATATCCAGTTGTAGCTCAACAATAGATCCTACATTTCCTGATGATACTGACAAACAGACCTTCGATCAGAGAGGGCTGTGTGAGGTACTGTTCACTTTTTATAACTATTTTCTATGAGCACAAAAATAGACATTTGCTGTCTTGACTGAACTTTCTAAATAACTTAATTAAATATGTTATTAACATGACACTCTTTCTCTGACAGCAGAAATAATACCTCTATTTAAAGAGCAACGTGTAAATTAAGGGACTGTTTTTTAGAATATCATTTGAATGGACTAACCACATGCGTTAACGTTTCTATAGACAAGATTAAAAAAAATTGAAAAGAAAACGAAAAACAACGGAAAATCAGTAAGGATTGAAATGTAATAAGTTTTATTGCCAGTATAGCGATAAAGGATCCTGGAGTTTCAGGGGTCTGGGTGGCCCATGTATCCTCTCCTGTTTCACTGTGACTATAGCCTAGTCAACATGGATCCTGAAGTTTCAGGGGTCTGGGTGACCTATGGATCCTTTCCTGTTGGACTGTGACTATAGCCTGGTCAACATGGATCCTGAAGTTTCAGGGTTCTGGGTGGCCCATGGATCCTCTCTTCTTTGACTATGACTATAGCCTGGTCAACATGGATCCTGAAGTTTCAGGGGTCTGGGTGGCCCATGGATCCTCTCCTGTTTGACTGTGACTACAGCCTAGTCAACATGGATCCTGAAGTTTCAGGGGTCTGGGTGGCCCATGGATCCTCTCTTCTTTGACTGTGACTATAGCCTAGTCAACATGGATCCTGAAGTTTCAGGGGTCTGGGTGGCCCATAGATCCTCTCCTGTTTGACTGTGACTATAGCCTGGTCAACACGGTTGAACGTTGATTGTGCAACAAGGCACTACTTTTTGATGGCGTCTGTTTTATTGTTTTGACCGCACCATCCAACAGCAAGGAACACCGTTAAACATAACAAAATTGTATAACTTGTTGCAGTGTGTCCAGTGGCCCTAAATCATGTTTCTATTTTCCAACAGCTTGCAACTTTTGTTGGGCCTTACTTTTGAGTTCAGAAGGTTTCCATTTAACATGTGACATAGAATCACACGACTATTTAGTTTAAGAGGTAGAATTTCTAGAGCTTCTGTAATAATCTTATTGCCTTTATTGTTAGAAAAATAAGCTCTGAATCTGTTTTAACAGAAGAACCTTCTAAACAGCATTTTTTTCTATGGTTTCAATTTAAATATTTTTATACGCCCGACTTAAAAAAAAGTCGGTCGTATTATAGTATCACCAGCGCCGTCCGTCCGGCCGGCCCGGATTCCCTTCCGCTCCATAACTTGAAGAGTTTTGATCTAATCTTTACAATTCTTTCACAGCATATACCTTGTGAACAGAAGGTGTGTCATGGACCATTATTGGCATTGTCGATTGCATAATGTGCATTCTACATTGGATTATGTAGTATTCTGCCTTAGTCTATATCTTTGTTCCCTTCCGCTCCATAACTTGAAGAGTTTTGATCCGATCTTAACAATTCTTCAGATTATATATCTTATGGTCAGATGGTGTGTCGTGTACCATTTCTGACTTCACTCGTTGCATAATATGGCAGCCATATAGGATTATGTAATATTCCCTTCCGTTCCATAACTTCTAAAGTTCTGATCCGATCTTGATGATTCTTTCAGAGTATATACCTTATGGGCAGACGGTGTTTCACGTACCATTCCTGACATCACTGTTGCATAATATGGCAGCCCTATCAGATTATGTAATATTCCCTTAGGACTCCAGAACTTCTTTCGTTTTGATGTAATCTCTCCAATTATTTTAGAGTAAATATACCTGATAGGTAGATGATGTGTCGCATACCAAATTTGATTTGGGTCCACATATGTTTTGTCTGTTTTCAAGGTTTTTTTTATCAGAAATGTGTACCTGATGTTTAATATATATGTATTAATATATATATATCAATGCTTTTTTTAGTACACTTCGTCCAGAGTAATACTGGAAGCCAATTAATTTATGCATTCTGAGACTGTTTTCTTGGATAGTTTAATGTGCGCTATAATAATAAAAAAGACCATTTTCATAGCTTTATTACCCATCTGGTATTTGTGGCTGTTTAAATAGAGATAAGGGGACAATGACATCTACTGTGGACACACAAGGTTTGTATATTTACACACCATCTGATCAGTGGTCAGCCTGAAGATTGTTTGCTTTGTAATAAAACTATTACAGTCAAGTCCAATAGAACATTGTCCAAGTCAAAACTGTTAAAATTCAAGAATTGTAAGCTATTGCATTTATGGCTCTTTCCCAATTATGGAACATAACAGCAATGTCAAAACAGCCACAATATTTCAGTTTTTGCAATTAAAATGTGATTGAATTTATCTGAACAGATAACATATGTGTACTATAAACGTACTGGTATTTAGTTGCAGCTTCATCAAATTCAGAAAAGAACAACTTCTAATGTGAACAAGAAATTCGAATTGATGAAATTAAAACAAATGTTATATTAAATGTAAAGTTGTTAATCGTAGCGGGTCGATTTTGCCACGGCGGGCGTATGTTGAGTTTACTAAAACTCTTGTTCCTCTCTTTTTATTATTAAACAGCTTGAACAGAATTTTTCGGGTGTTGACATAAACCCTGTAAAACGTTATAAAACATATCTTGTGTCCTGTTGTGAAACTATAGTTTCAGTAGTGTGGTCAGGGCTAGTCAGTGTTTAATTAATTTCAATGTTAATTTGTGCCGTAAAGCGTTGATACCACCCCAACTTCAAAATGGTTTGAATTTCACCTCGCCCAAAATACCGGACAAATACTTGTACAACATTGTAACATACTAAAATATGTCAGTTCAAAAGTACATGTAGTTTATTGCACTTTGCAATTGTTGAATTTATCCTGAAATCTGACCGTATGTATAGTCAGGATTATTATTTATTTTTATTCAAAACACACAAATACAGAGGAAATTTAATATGGTTTTCCAAAAAGTTGAATTTTTAGTTGTTCCTATATATATCTTAAGATAGAGGGAAAACCCCAAAGAAACATCAATATTATAAAATGTTTTTTAACACAATTAGCAACTTGTCTCCATGGTTATTTTAGACAGTAAGATTTTCCCTGTGATTTATACTGTAAAATGTGTACACCAGTATGTAGCTCCTTACAATTCTTTTTTACAGACGATAAGTCTTAAAAGGCAAATTTCGATGGATAACAAGGTGCCTGGCATGAAAACCACATTAGAAAGTCCTGAGGTCACAAAATGTATAGGTAAGCAAATTGTATTAGTTTGGTAGGCCTACTGTTTGGAGAAGGAATCCAATTCCTGATAAAATCAGATAGGCAATTTCAGATTCAATGGGAAACTTTACATTCTTGAAACAAGGACCATCACACAAATTTGACATCGCTGGATTGAATAATTACAAAAAAGCCAAATAGTCTTTGAGTGCGATGTAATAATTTAATTCAACCATGTCAAATTTGTGAAACTTATATGGCGGCTTGGTCAGCTTTAGTCGTAGGGGGAATCACTCTCCTGACTGAGCTACCCACACATTGAAGACCAGCTGCCTATATCCGTGCCTTCATCGGCTTTGTTTCCTTTGGTTTATCATAAAATTGTCCCTAAGCAAAGCCTGCAATAATAAATATGAAAAATTATTTGTACTTTCTATTTGATCAGCACTCTATGGTCATTTTCAACACCCCATTACTTCTTGAATGATTTCAAGTGTATTATCTTAGTTTGATTGATTGATTGTTTGGTGTTTTACGCCAGGCTCAAGATTTTCACTTATATGGCGGCGTTGCCAGTTTTATTGTCGGAGGAACCTGGGCTCTATTCCCAGAGGAAACCCACGACCTTCCGATGGTAATTGGCAACCATCCCAAATAGGTCGTTGGAGTGAAAACCCAGCCAGAAAATGTTCCAATTTTGTTTTGGACTGAGTGGGATTCAAACCGGCGACCCATTGGTGGAATCTTAGTTTGAGAATAAAATATCAGCTATAAATTTTTTTTAGCAATATATGAACCTTTTTTGCTTTTGTTGTTTGTATTCTATTGAAAGAAGTGTTATTATAACTTTTTCTGTATATTTCAGGTACAAAACTCCCAACTTGTGCACATTGTCCCGAAATTAAGTTTGTATCTGAAACACACTTGTTAGCTCACAACATTGATAAACATGGCTTTCCGGTGCCAAGTGATTTGGAGAATACAAATAAGAACCAGATGTCAATGGTTGAATTGAATTTTGACAGTTCAAGAAAAGAGGGACCTGATGGTAATTCTGCCTCTGCAATGAATCCAGTCTTAGCTAGTGCACTCGGAATTAATTCTGAAAAGAAACCTTTTCAGTGTACTTTGTGTGACTATAGGTCTATCCGGAAGAGTACCCTCATCAACCATTTAAGAACTCATTCTGGCGATAAACCTTTTCAGTGCACAGAGTGTGACTATATTTGTAGTAATAAGAGCAATCTTACTGCGCATACAAGAACTCATACCGGTGAGAAACCTTTCCAGTGCACAATATGTGACTATAAGGCCGCGCAGAAGGGTAACCTTATCATCCATTTAAAAACCCACGATGAGAAACATTTTCAGTGCACAATATGTGACTATAAGGCCGCGCAGAAGAGTTACCTTATCAACCATTTAAAAACTCATACAGGTGTGAAACCTTTCCAGTGCACAATATGTGACTATAAGTCCACCCAGAAGAGTAACCTAATCAACCATTTAAAAACCCACGATGAGAAACAGTTTTATTGTACAATATGTGACTATAAGTCCACCCATAAGAGTTACCTTACTGACCATTTAAGAATTCATACTGGTGAGAAACCTTTTCAGTGCACAGTATGTGACTATAAGTGTATTAAAAAAAGCGGCCTTGCTGACCATTTAAGAACTCATACTGGTGAGAAACCTTTTCAGTGTACAATGTGTGACTATAAATCTATCCGGAAGACACGCCTCATCAACCATTTAAGAACTCATACTGGTGAGAAACCTTTTCAGTGTACAATGTGTGACTATAAATCTATCCGGAAGAGATGCCTCATCAACCATTTAAAATCTCATACTGGTGAGAAACCTTTTCAGTGCACAGTATGTGACTATAAGTCTATCCGGAAGAGAGAGCTTATCAACCATTTAAGAACTCATACCGGTGAGAAACCGTTTCAGTGCACAGTATGTGACTATAAGTGTATTAAAAAAAGCGGCCTTACTGACCATTTAAGAACTCATACTGGTGAGAAACCTTTTCAGTGTAAAATGTGTGACTATAAATCTATCCGGAAGAGAGAACTTATCAACCATTTAAGAACTCATACCGGTGAGAAACCGTTTCAGTGCACAGTATGTGACTATAAGTGTATTAAGAAAAGCGACCTTACTGACCATTTAAGAATTCATACTGGCGAGAAACCTTTTCAGTGCACAGTATGTGACTATAAGTGTATTAAAAAAAGCGGCCTTACTGACCATTTAAGAACTCATACTGGTGAGAAACCTTTTCAGTGTACAATGTGTGACTATAAATCTATCCAGAAGAGAGGCCTCATCAGCCATTTAAAATCTCATACTGGCTACTCACATAGAAAGTCACACTGATGAAATACTGACGAAATGTAGTTAGAAGCATGGACTCCTGTTTAGAACTCATTAAGTTGTTTTGAAGAGATCAGCAGTTCTCATACTCCTTGAAGATTTTACGAAAAGTAATTTAGGCGCAAAAACAGTAAATATTGGAATTTGGAACCTGACCCAATATGACGGCCGATCGGCTAGTCCAATCAAAAAATGGATTGCATTTCTTGATTAATAAATTTTCTTGTTTATCTAAATTTGCAATCGAGTTTACTCTATGTAACCTTTTTTAATAGGTTTTTCTCTTCCATTAATTGGTCGCTTAGTAATTGATTTGCAGTCACGGCGCTTCACCAATTTAGGGCATCATTTTATTGCGGTTGACCGCACACTTTCAGGTCAGCATACATGAAGCATGTCAAGTCGCTTTCAACTATTCAATGCTTTTACTTGTTGTTTATTGCACGATCAATTCCTGTATTTCTTTTTGCTCCATGCCATTTGTAATAAAATCATGCCAAGCTTGTGTATATAAACCTCTGTGTGCTGGGGTATTATCACTGACAATGTAACTTTTTAAGGCACACTATTCGATGATAACCTTGCGTGTTTGTGGGGATTCTCACACATGTCTGTGAGTATTTGTTGCTGTATTAGTCTTCCATCCCATCTTTTAATTATGAGGTTTTTTTCCGAACTATTGTACGTATACTTTTGTCTTATGCTTTCCTTTTTTGTTTATATCAATAGATTTACCGCTTACCAGCGAGTTCGAATACAAGTGTTGAGTCTGTTTGTTTTAACCCCCTACACGTAACATTATTATTAGCTATTGTTTGTTAATATATATTATTAGCTAAGTTAGCATTTTGACACATTTTAAAAATTCAGAATGACGTCATGGTCACGTTAATTTGATCTGCATTGTACAACTTGAAGATTGAAAAAGTTCAAAGATTTAAATCAAATAGTTTTCGAGTTATTGGCTTTTGAAATTTTAAGTGATGGCGTCCAAATTTTGAGCAATAGCGAGCTTCTAGAGTTTTCAATGGAGGTACTTGAAATTTGCAATCACGATGCGCTAGAGTACAATGTAAGTCCTATCAATGTACTAAATTTGAAGTAAATCCATAATGCAGTTTTGGAGACGAAGACCTTTGAAGACTTAGTGAGGTGTCAAGATGGGCGCCAAAGTGGCGCTAGAAGAAGATACCCTGACTGTCTAATTGATAAAAAATAAGTCGACAAATCCGAAGTTTCATAATTTTGTAATCTGCCGTTTTCGAAGAAAAGAAATCGACGCAAGAAAAAAAGCATTGGTAATAATAAACACTACAAAACAATAGATTCGAAGTTTACACTTGGATAATCTTTTTATCACACTACACAAAATGTGTATGTTTGATGTTGCTCTATTTCAAGAATGGCTGTATGAAGAAAGACTGGATAGTGCATTGTAACGTTAGAAATGCCGTCAACAGCAACAACTTCCGGAGATATGTCTGCAGGTGATTTACACAGTGTGCGATAATTTCTCTGTTTACATAATAGGATAGATAGTTTACATAGTGTGTCAATTTCTCTGTTTACATAATAGGATAGCTGGTTTACACAGTGTGCGTCAATTTCTCTTAAATAGAGAAATTGTCGCACTGTGTAAACTACCTACCGCATTATGTACACAGAGAAATTGTCGCACACTGTGTAAACTATCTATCCTATTATCTAAACAGAGAAATTGTCGCACACTGTGTAAATCACCTGCAGCATTATGTAAACAGAGAAATTGTCGCACACTGTGTAAACCACCTACAGCATTATGTAAACAGAGAAATTGACGCACACTGTGTAAACCACCTGCCGCATTATGTAAACAGAGAAATTGTCGCACACTGTGTAAACCACCTACAGCATTATGTAAACAGAGAAATTGACGCACACTGTGTAAACCACCTGCCGCATTATGTACACAGAGAAATTGACACACTGTGTAAACCACCTGTAGCATTACGTAAACAGAGAAATTGACACACTGTGTAAACCACCTGTAGCATTACGTAAACAGATAAATTGTCACACTGTGTAAACCACCTGCCGAATTGTGAACAGAGAAATTGACACACTGTGTAAACCATCAATCCTATTTTGTAAACAGAGAAATTGACGCACTGTGTAAACCACTTGCCGCATTATGTAAAATTCTGAATTGCCAGAGGTGAGAGTTTATATTTATTCGCCTTTCACAAAAGAGATATTTATAATATTCAAACTTCAAATTAAATTTCTGTTTTATATTATTTTGTAACTATTTCTATATAAATCATTATTTTTGATGTAAAACGCTTTATATTTGACTTTCTTTGGCATTGTGACGACATAGATTTAGCCGGCGCAGACACGTGTTTTTTATTTGATATGTATTCGATACAAGTTTTTGAAAATGATTAAAATGTGTTTTAGCCTTACCTTAATCAAAATTTGCTTTTTTAATTTAAAAAAAAGGGGGGGGGGGGGGCGGCTTGGAGTTGACAGACACAAAAGTTGAAAAATAATTATTTCCAGGCCTGTGCTTGTATCTCTACTTAAGCTGAATTCCGCTACTGATCGGTATCTCTTTTTAGCTATATTATACCTGTTTAAAGTTATTATAGCTGTTTTCAGCTCCTTTCCCTAACCTGTCCATGCGGAACATTAAAAGCCATGGAAATATTATTTGAACTGCTCGGTATACTGATAATTTCTACCGTGTGTTTTTATGGTCTGAAACAACAACTAACTCTTTCTTCCAGACTTTGCAGACATTTTGATTGACCCTTGAACATCAGTAATAAAAATCCATGGCATTTGGGTTTAAAAACACACGATTAATTATTAAATTTAGATTTTAAAGGTAATTTAGGTGGAAGACTCATACTGATGGAACTCAAATCAAGTCAGAAGCTTGGACTCCTGTTAAGAACTCAAAGTGGTGAAAGAAATGCTTCACTGGACGATGTTTGACGATAACTGTATTCAAATTCGGTAACTATTTTCACATATGACAATTCATACTGGCGAGAAATCTTGTTTGCAAAGGCAATCGCCATCCTACGGAAGCCGGTTAGCGCCATGGCCAAATAATTTTTTTTAAGAAACTATCGTAATTGCAAGTTAGCCATCTCGTAATTTACGAGTTAACGTCTCGTAATTACGAGCTATTGTCTCGTAAGTACACAAAAGTTTTCTCCCCGTCAACCATTCAACTCCCCGTGGTTGAATGTAAGCTACAGACAGATTCAAAATGAGTGTTATCCGATTTATATTTATTGACACTAAAACACACGAGTCCAGGGAAAATCTTCTTGTGTAAATCAAGCAGACAAGTTTCTAATTGTGTTAAAAAGAGGTATATCATTTAGACCTTTATACCCCATAAATTGTTGTAACAAATCAAACCTGTGATATTTCATTAGGTTGCCGACTGAGAGGAGCTTAGCCGTAGTCCGTAGAATTTTCTTAACTATGGCAAGAACATCGCCCCCCCCCCCCAGGCACAGACAAAACTAAGTACCAAACAACAAACAAAACAACCATAAACTCCATCTCATAACCTACAACCAGCAAACAACAAGGCTATAAACTCCATCTTACAACCTACAATCAGCAAACAACAAGTTTATAAACTCCATCTCATAACCTACTTCTAGCAACAACAAGGTTATAGACTTCATCTTACAACCTACAACCAGCAAATAACAAGGTTATGAACTTCATCTCATATCCTACAACCAGCAAACAACAGGTTTATAAACTCCATCTCATAACCTACAACCAGCAAACAACAAGGTTATAAACTCCATCTCATAACCTACTTCTAGCAAACAAGGTTATGAACTCCATCTCGTATCCTACAACCAACAAACAACAAGTTTATAAACTCCATCTCATAACCTACTTCTAGCAAACAACAAGGTTATAGACTTCATCTTACAACCTACAACCAGCAAATAACAAGGTTATGAACTTCATCTCATATCCTACAACCAGCAAACAACAGGTTTATAAACTCCATCTCATAACCTACAACCAGCAAACAACAAGGTTATAAACTCCATCTCATAACCTATTTCTAGCAAACAACAAGGTTATGAACTCCATCTGATATCCTACAACCAACAAACAACAAGTTTAAAAACTCCATCTCATAACCTACTTCTAGCAAACAACAAGGTTATAAACTCCATCTTACAACCTACAACCAGCAAACAAGGCGCTATAAACTCCATCTCATAACCTACTTCTAGCAAACAACAAGGTTATAAACTCCATATTACAACCTACAACCAGCAAACAACAAGGTTATAAACTCCATCTCATAACCTACAACCAGCAAACAACAAGGCTATAAACTCCATCTTACAACCTACAACCAGCAAACAACAAGGTTATAAACTCCATCTTACAACCTACAACCAGTAAACAAGGCTATAAACTCCATCTCATAACCTACTTCTAGCAAACAACAAGGTTATAAACTCCATATTACAACCTACAACCAGCAAACAACAAGGTTATACACTCCATCTCATTACCTACTTCTAGCAAACAACAAGGCTATAAACTCCATCTCATAACCTACTTCTAGCAAATAACAAGATTATAAACTCCATCTCATATCCGATTTATATTTACCCATGTTGAATTTTATGGGTTTTACTTTTCCTGTAAATTAGTTTTCTTATCATATAGAAGAAAGGCCATAGCAGCGAGTGTGTATTTAAAGTGATTTTTTTCGTGATTTCCTATTGTCAAAAGAAGTTCAGCGTTTAAAATATCTTGAAAAAACTATAGGATTGAGGTTGAAATGAAATATATTGGTAAAGCCAGTAACCCGTAGTAACTTAGGATGTGTGAAACTAAAGAACAGATTTTTATAGCCGGGATGTAGGAGTACATTTTGAACTGGATTTTTTTAAACTTATAAAACTGCATCTATCATTCTCAATCTGTCCATGCAACTTGGATGGGCCCTATAGGAGCATATTTACTTATCATGAACTTATGCAAATTATCTCACAATAGCTAGGGCGGACATCGGTCTTTAAATCAAAAATTGCCGTGGATTGGTCATTATATTTACATTAGATCTAGATTTATAATAAGAAAACAGACATGAGAAGAAAACAAAACTTGAAACAGAATAGAAATCCCGTATAAATCAAGTTAAATTGGCCTAAGCTACGGAGCCTTATTTATGGAGGCATATTAGTAAATTAGCAAACTGTTCATGCTAATTATATAATGTTGAAATTTGATCACTATGTCTCACGTTTCGTGTTATATTACATGGAATAAAAGAACAATATATACTCACCCAAAAAAGAAACGCAACATCCAATTTTTGTTCTTCAAAATATGAATTTTCAACATCATTTTTAATACAGACTGGTTGTTCAGACTTTAAAGTTCATTTACATGTAAAAATTTGTCACATTTAAGTTCAAATCGCTGAGATGACGTCACTGCAACGTCAATATCTGTTGTGCCCACCATTAAGCTGTAACACAGCACGGACCCGTCTCGGCATAGACACAATCAATCCACGAATACGGTTTTGCGGAATTCTCCATTCTTGCTCAAGAGCCTGTTGCAGGTCTTGCAGAGTTTGCGGCGCTGGATGTCGACTGCGCACGCGTCGATCCAAATCATCCCACAAATGTTCTATTGGGTTCAAATCTGGTGATTTAGAAGGCCAGGGGAGCTTTGTTACGTTCTGGTTGGCTAGAAATTAACAAGTAGCACGAACTGTGTGCGGCCGAGCGTTGTTGTGCTGAAAAATTTCCCTACGGAGGTCCATTATGGGCAGAATATGTGTTGTCAAAACCTCATCTGTGTATCGTTGCGTTAAGGTTGCCGGGAATGTGCACCGGTAGAGTTTTTCGGGCACAAGATATGGCACCCCACACCATCACACTTCCTCTGCCAAAATTGTCGACCTCAAGGACGCAGTTCCTTGCGAACTTCTCATTCCGGCGTCTGTAAACTCGTGTACGACCATCTCTTCTTTGCAGCTGGAATTTTGATTCATCGCTGAACCAGACTAGCCTCCAATCTGTTGCACCATCGGACCCTTGCAAATCGATGCTGGCGTCTCAGTACTACGCCAAAGTAATGGCGTCTGACGCGTAAGCCCTTTTTTTACTCAGACGGTTTCTGACTGTCTGTACCGATATTCGGCGGAGACCTGGGATATTTGATGCTGTTTCTGTTGCTGTTTTGGTCCGGTTTCGCAGGTGAAGTAACCGGATGTAGCGATCTTGGGCTGCTGATATGATCCTAGGTCGGCCAGAACGTTGACGATCAGACAACTGTTGAACCGGATTGCTGGTGCCTTTGCAACAGTCTGGAAATCGTGCTCAGGTGAACATTATAAAGTCTAGCGACTGCATTCTGTGATTCGCCGGTCAGGAGACGACCAATGACGACGTTCCGGGTAGTTCCGGGTAGCTGCGTCTAGTCTTGGCATATTGTAGCAACCGTGAAACAATTTAACGACTGAATTCAATTGAACGGTTGTGTGTCTTTTATACCCATTAAACTCGCATAAAGATAAGACGTGATTCGCACGTGCAACTGCCCTACGTTTTCCCTACGCCTTCCTCGTGTAGCGTTACACAAAGGCTGACCCGAAAGTTACGTGTGATCAACAGCCACTATCAGGGGCTTAAATTCAATTTTCGGACATTTACATTATAACATAACCCTTTTGTCGTGTGTCAATCACGCACATTTTTGGAAAAATTCATGTTTGAAAAAAAATTGGATGTTGCGTTTATTTTTTAGGAGAGTATATTTATAGCTTCCACACATATGAACCAGAAAAGGATATCTGGGGCCTACGTTCTAGCAGCTCAGTTGGTAGAGTGGTGGGACGATAGCCCTATGATTCTAAGCCAAGAATTGATGATTTGTCTCCACGAAACTCTCTTTAAACGTAACACGAGTAAAACAGTCTTTTGTGTATAATACAACTAGATTTAATTGATTAAAAGCACTACTTCCATTTTAAATTGAAATATCGAGAACCATATATAATTGTAGGATAATAGCTGCTAATTTTGTATTTGTCTCATGGTAAACAGACCATATAATAATTTAAATTCATTAAAGCATTTGGCGTTTTTAATACGAGAGAGATGGGCAAAGTCCTGCTAGATGAATATCATCCATGTTCAGAAGACCAATTTATACGTTTAATACGAAAGAAGGAATGATAAATCACTTCTATAAATTTCTTGACCTTTTCTTTGGAAGCTGATCATACACGGACGATCGTCCAAATGCATGCCTGGTGGCATGTACCGCTAAACACGTATTGTCTCGTGTGATTTCAGCAAACTCCAGTTTTCCATGGATACAAATAACCAGTTGACACATACGCTCAAATGACGCTATCAATGATATGTTGGCTATATGGGGTTTACAAAAGTGTATTGATGGCTTTTTTAGTGATAAGAATCTCCAAAAATGAGGTATAGCCCCCACAAGTGACGAACAGCCCCTCATGTGATGCTGAGTGCTAGGGTCCATCCAAGGGTAAGTTGATGGATACCAGTGAGCTTTTTCACTTGATCACACTTACAAAAGTGTATTGATAGCCTTTTTAGTGATAAAAATCTAAAAAAAATGAGTTATACCGGTACCCGCCACAAGTGCCGAACAGCCCTTGTTGAGTCCTAGGGTATATCTAACTTAGGGTAAGATAATTTTGGGCTGCATGGGTACTGTTGGCCAGTATTGAATGACTGGTCAATACTAATATTAATGCTAATAACCAGCTATCCTGAACGAGTTTAGGGGCAGGGTACGAGACTTAATACACACGAGCATAGTAGGCATCAGTAGGCCTACACAATGAATTTTCCATTTGCCGTAATGTTAACGTTTGGCTCTGTCACTCGGTTAGAAACATTCGCCCAGCTAAAAGCCCTGGTGGAAACTCGGAAACACCCTAGACAAGTCTGCAGTTAAAATCTTGACAGACCAATAAGGGAGAAATCTCAAGATTTTCACTTCCGAAGGGGACAGGGGTGTAGACAACACAAGTCACATTGTTGTCAGGGGCCCAATCACCCCCACGTCAGACAGCTCAATCCGCCACTTTTATTCAATCTTCACCTTTCATATATTTTTAGGCAAACTACTACTTCATTGAGTCACATGAATCCTCAAAAAAGTAGTCCTGGATTATTGGAAGACCCACTAAACAATGCCCAAAGATATCGACCGAAATCTAGGAACTTCATTCGGGCTAATCCTAATTGTGTACTTGCTCCTAATCCTAATTGTGTACTTGCTCCTAATCCTAATTGTGTACTTGCTCCAGTAGGACCAACGGGAGTAGATTGGTCACTTCGTCCAATCAGCTTTGCCGGCATGTTCTTCTGGCCCCCTAGCGGAAGGGTGTTCCGAGTGTACACGATTCGACTGTAAAGCGCCCCCTACAGAAAGGATAATCGAATCGTGTCCGTGTCAGAGGGTACTTTAGTTACCATTGTAAATATTTCCAAGTTATGATTGTTACACTTTTTGTTGTTTGTACTCTGCTTTGTTCAAGTGCCAAGTACAATAAAATTGAATTAAATTGAAATTGTTCAAATTCAACATTGCGCGGACGAAGTGACCACTCTTGTACGTCAATCTACTCTCTTTGGTAGGACTACTTGCCAGTACTTGGGTACCGTACACAAAGATGGGAACGTCATCACGATTGGCACGGTGTTAGTCACGTCTTTTTAATGAATTATTTAGAAGGACTTTGGCTTTCAGATTTAAACCAAGTTTCAAATATCTATTAATCCCATCTGCCTTTTTAGATTTTACCTTCAACACACATTTAAAGGCACACTTGCCGCGAAAATCAGGAATATTGTTTACATTAAAAAAGAAAGACCGTATTCTGTATTTTTCCCAGACAATATAAGTTAGGAACTTTCTATTTTTACCAAAATTTAAAAGTTTGGACGTCACTTTGTATTTTTAATTTGAATTTGAAAATTTGAATTGTTACGTACCCGGAACGTAAACAAACCGATCTGCCCCCTATTGGCGATTTTATGTTTCAGTCCAGTGAGTAAACTAACGGCACAGTGTAATTTTACGTAGGCCTATTTATCTGAGAAATACAGACTGACGATCGGTTAACAGCGACTGGAAAAGCCTGTTTGAGTGTAAACCACAGATACAAAGGCCTGAAGGGAGGGTAATCCAACACGAAAGTTGACCGACACTGATCGTTGTTGTTGTAATCAGGCTTCGATTCTTCGTTTGTTTTTCACCCCATTTTTACAGTCTAAAGCTAACTAGACATGTTTTATGTGTCCTATGTTTAAGTTTAGTGGTATTAGTCGTAGTAAGCTCATGTAAATTGGTTTTCTTAGCAAATTTAAACAGGCTACGGCGGCAATTAAGTGTGCCTTTAAAGCATTTCTCTTTTCATTTTACTGATTAATTTGTTCGAATTTCATTTTAAATCTACCAAAGACCTCTTAATAAGAAAACACTATAACATTGGCCTCACAGATTTCAAACTCTCAGAGTCGTACAATGACAACGTGTCACATGGTCCGCAATATGTCAGAGAATTTCCTCAATAGCTGGACAATTTGATGACAACGTAACTCTCGCATCACATGATTGCGGGGTTTTGAAAAGTCTGTTGACAGAGAATAGTTATCCCATCCTTTTAATGGTGGTTTAATGTGTGGATATTCCTGAATGGCAAGTAGGCAGTAATTTCCCTGATGATGATTGCAACTTGCTTTCGAAACACTAACTTCATCACGTATGAAAATTTAAATATACATATTCTAATGGGCTTGATTTAAGCTCTGTGTGTATAAGAGAATCTAACAAGCGAGCCGTTCCCAGCAGGGCCGGGTAGCTCAGTTGGTAGAGCGGTGGGACGGTAACCCTAAGTCGTGAGTTCGATTCTCACCCTGGCCCGGATTATTTTCCGGGTCAATCAGTGTCGGTTAATTTACTAATTAAGTAGGCCTATAAGTATCACAGGAAAGAGACACATGCGGCTAGTACGGTGTAGGACCCCATCAGGCGATTGGATTTGGTGGTGAGACGCATGTGGCCTAACGATGCTGAAAAATGGGCCCCATCTTATGCCTAATGTATTAATCTATCCTTATACCTCTGTTGTAGTTATCCCTCACCCTAGTCTCAATAATTAGTTGACTGCCTCAGTATAGACGGGTCATTGGGGGACAAAGCCAATGGACATTGTTGTCGCGAGTACACACTTCCTGTGATCCAAGAATAGATTATTATTCTTTTTTCCTGCTAGCCCTTTGAGGCACCATTGTGAGTATTTTCTAGGGGTCTTTACCTAATTTTGAAACATTTAGGACAGAGTATAAAACTGGTTCGTCACTTTCAATGTTTCCGATTATTGTCTGGACACTCGGCAATTTCTCAATCTCAATCGATTTTTAACTTTTTCAACAAAACAAACTATCTTTTACTAAGCTGCTTAGCCGTGAAACGTACAACTTCCATACCCTATGCCTATGGAGGGCCCAACAAAAGTGTCCTCGTGATAATGTAATGGACCAAAATACTCTTAACTTTCAAGCTCCATCAGTTTTATAATTGAAGCATTGGAGGACCCCTGATATGTACCGAAACTGCCTCTCTTCTTTGTGTTACACAACATGTGCTTTACCGGGCTAAATAACATATATAAAAATATCTTTCTAGATGATTTCAGCGTTTGATTCATTTACTACAATTTTTATTTTATTTTTCCGTCTGTAGTGAAAGTATTTTGATATATACTTTCGACGCCATTTATATTCAGCCCAAAAATATGATGATTTAACGTATAAAAAGCGCAGACTGTCCGAGGTGTGACAAGGCTGCTTCTTTGTTTATACAAAAACACAATAGACGTCTTTTCCAGGGAAACATTTTTTACACATCCCCGGACAAGTGCAGTTGTCAACTAGTCCTCTGTCATATTCATATACTTGTATTCAAGATTTTTTTGTCTTCCGACAATTACGAAAAGTATCGTCTTTACCTTGCTGTTTTTTTTCTTCGAAAATTCAGACAAAATATCCAATTGATCTGTTGCTTGGAATAGTCATGATAACTGCAAAATCCTACTTTTTGTAAACAGTATCTTTTTGGTAGCATGACATTATTCGCCCTTTTTACTCACAAGCAGTGCCCTTACTGTTGCTGAACCCCCCCCCCCCCCACACCCCCCACCCCCCTGAAAATATGAGCTGGATCCGCCCCTGGGTTATATCTGTATATTGTGTTATAACCTTGTGGTATATTGTCCAAGCCATAAGTTTTTAAATGAAAAAATAAGTAAACTATTTTAAACTTTTATGTCTATATAAATACACAATTGCCTCGTGTGACTGTGGTACTGTTTATTTATTTAATGGTGTAACCTCTATAGAAGATATCTTCTACACCCAATTAGGCATTGGAAGATTCCTGATATGTTCCGAAACTGTGTCTGTCTATAACATGTGGTTTACTAGGCTAAATTATATATATATATATATATCGGTATATATCTTTCTAAAAGATATTAACATTTAATAAATTTATAATGATTTATATTCCTTTTTTTCGTCTGTAGTAAAATATTATGATATGTACTTTCGACGCCTTTTGTATTCAGCCCAAAATTGAGGCAATTTACCGTATAAAAAGCGCAGTCTTCAGAGGCGTGTCAAAGCCGACCGGTAGCCACCAAAACTAACCGAAGGGTGTCCTGACTATCTTCTATAGAGGTTATGCCCCCTTACACCATTACAGAGTAACTCAACGTCATGACAAACAAATAAAAGCGTATTCAATTCTTATTAAATTTGCCCACAATGATTTTAATTTTCAGTCGATCTAGACTCATTTTCTATTTATTTTTGGCATGCTAAGATTAACATTTTTTGTCAATTGTCTTATTTTTGCAGGTTAACAAGGCAGGGTTGTTTATCACATTGCCATAGTTACTTCCCTCAGTTTTTGATTTCATACAGCATAAAATGGTTCATTGACTTATATCTTGAACCAATTTACTTTATTTCTTAAAGTATTCTATTCCGATCCAGTAGAATACAGTGTCACCCAATCCAGTTTTCCCCAGGATCAACAATTAACAGCTAGAAGTTGACACAAATAAGTTAAAGATGGATGTGACAGAGGATTTCCAATCCAGCTCTCCTGTTGAGGTGAAGATAGAACTAAACGAAGAAGGAACAAGTATTCCTTTTTGTCCTTCTGCCTGGAGACAATCAACTGATCATAGGCCCCAAAATGCTAACAATGACCACAAACAACAAGTCAACGTTTGTAAGTGGGAGTACAATGAACTGTATCCTGAAGTGGAAATAAAACAAGAACCAAGCATGGACATATCCACTAATCAACTATATTCTGAAGTGGAAATAAAACAAGAACCAAGCATGGACATATCCACTAATCAACTATATTCTGAAATTAAAATAAAACAAGAACCATGCATGGACATATCCACTAATCAACTGTATTCTGAAGTGAAAATAAAACAAGAACCATGCATGGACATATCCAGTAATCAACTGTATTCTGAAGTGGAAATAAAACAAGAACCGTGCATGGACATATCCACTAATCAACTGTATTCTGAAGTGAAAATAAAACAAGAACCAAGCATGGACATATCCAGTAATGAACTGTATGGTGAAGTGGAAATAAAACAAGAGCCAAGCATGGACATATCCAGTTGTAGCTCAACAATAGATCCTACATTTCTTGATGATACTGACAACCAGACCTTCAATCAGAGTGGGCTGTGTGAGGTACGGTACTGTTCACTTTTTATAACTATTTTCTATGAGCACAAAAATAGACATTTGCTGTCTTGACTGAAATTTCTAAATAACTTAATTAAATATGCTATTAACATGACACTCTTTCTCTGACAGCAGAAATAATACCTCTATTTAAAGGGTAACATGTAAATTAAGAGACTGTTTTTTAGAATATCATTTGAATGGACTAACCACATGCGTTAACGTTTCTATAGACAAGATTAAAAAAAATTGAAAAGAAAATGAAAAACAACGGAAAATCAGTAAGGATTGAAATGTAATAAGTTTTATTGCCAGTAAAGCCATAAAGGATCCTGAAGTTTCAGGGGTCTGGGTGGCCCATGGATCCTCTCCTGTTTCACTATGACTATAGCCTAGTCAACATGGATCCTGAAGTTTCAGGGGTCTGGGTGGCCCATGGATCCTCTCCTCTTTGACTGTGACTATAGCCTAATCAACATGGATCCTGAAGTTTCAGGGGTCTGGGTGGCCCATGGATCTTCTCCTCTTTGACTGTGACTATAGCCTAGTCAACATGGGCCCTGAAGTTTCAGGGGTCTGGGTGGCCCATGTATCCTCTCCTGTTTGACTGTGACTAGAGCCTAGTCAACATGGATCCTGAAGTTTCAGAGGTCTGGGTGTCCCATGGATCCTCTCTCTGACTGTGACTATAGCCTGGTCAACATGGATCCTGGAGTTTCAGGGGTATGGGTGACGCATGGATAACCTCCTGTTTCACTGTGACTATAGCCTGGTCAACATGAATCCTGAAGTTTCCGGGGTCTGGGTGGCCCATGGATCCTCTCTTCTTTGACTGTGACTATAGCCTGGTCAACATGGATCCTGAAGTTTCAGGGGTCTGGGTGGCCCATGGATCCTCTCCTCTTTGACTGTGACTATAGCCTGGTCAACATGGATCCTGAACTTTCAGGGGTATGGTTGACCCATGGATAATCTCCTGTTTCACTGTGACTATAGCCTGGTCAACATGGATCCTGAAGTTTCAGGGGTATGGGTGACCCATGGATAATCTCCTGTTTCACTGTGACTATAGCCTGTTCAACATGAATCCTGAAGTTTCAGGGGTCTGGGTGGCCCATGGATCCTCTCCTCTTTGACTGTGACTATAGCCTGGTCAACATGGATCCTGAAGTTTCAGGGGTATGGGTGACCGCTGGATAATCTCCTGTTTCACTGTGACTATAGCCTGGTCAACATGGATCCTGAAGTTTCAGGGGTATGGGTGACCCATGGATAATCTCCTGTTTCACTGTGACTATAGCCTGGTCAACATGAATCCTGAAGTTTCAGGGGTCTGAGTGGCCCATGGATCCTCTCCTGTTTGACTGTGACTATAGCCTAGCCAACATGGATCCTGAAGTTTCAGGGGTCTGGGTGGCCCATGGATCCTCTTCTGTTTGACTGTGACTAGCCTGGTCAACATGGATCCTGAAGTTTCAGGGGTCTGGGTGGCCCATGGATCCTCTCCTCTTTGACTGTGACTATAGCCTGGTCAACATGGATCCTGAAGTTTCAGGGGTCTGGGTGGCCCATGAATCCTCTCCTCTTTGACTGTGACTATAGCCTGGTCAACATGGGTCCTGAAGTTTCAGGGTTCTGGGTGGCCCATGGATCCTCTCCTGTTTGACTGTGACTATAGCCTGGTCAACATGGATCCTGAAGTTTTAGGGGTATGGGTGGCCCATGGATCCTCTCCTCTTTGACTGTGACTATAGCCTGGTCAACATGGATCCTGAAGTTTCAGGGGTCTGGGTGGTCCATGGATACTCTCCTGTTTGACTGTGACTATAGCCTGGTCAACATGCATCCTGAAGTTTCAGGGGTTTGCTGGCCCATGGGTTTTCTCCTCTATGACTCTGACTATAGCCTGGTCAACATGGATCCTGAAGATTCAGGGGTATGGGTGACCCATGGATAATCTCCTGTTTCACTGTGACTATAGCCTGGTCAACATGGATCCTGAAGTTTCAGGGGTCTGGGTGGCCCATGGATCCTCTCTTCTTTGACTGTGACTATAGCCTAGTCAACATGGATCCTGAAGTTCCAGGGGTCTGGGTGGCCCATGGATCCTCTCTTGTTTGACTGTGACTATAGCCTGGTCAACATGGATCCTGAAGTTTCAGAGGTCTGGGTGGCCCATGGATCCTCTCCTCTTTGACTGTGACTATAGCCTGGTCAACATGGATCCTGAAGTTTCAGGGGTATGGGTGACCCATGGATAATCTCCTGTTTCACTGTGACTATAGCCTGGTCAACATGGATCCTGAAGTTTCAGGGGTATGGGTGACCCATGGATAATCTCCTGTTTGACTGTGACTATAGCCTGGTCAACATGAATCCTAAGGTTTCAGGGGTCTGGGTGGCCCATGGATCCTCTCCTGTTTAACTGTGACTATAGCCTGGTCAACATGGATCCTGAAGTTTCAGGGGTCTGGGTGGCCCATGGATCCTCTTCTGTTTGACTGTGACTATAGCCTGGTCAACATGGATCCTGAAGTTTCAGGGGTCTGGGTGGCCCATGGATCCTCTCCTGTTTGACTGTGACTATAGCCTGGTCAACATGGATCCTGAAGTTTCAGGGGTCTGGGTGGCCCATGGATCCTCTCCTCTTTGACTGTGACTATAGCATGCTAAACATGCATCCTGAAGTTTCAGGGGTCTGGGTGGCCCATGGATCCTCTCCTGTTTGACTGTGACTATAGCCTGGTCAACATGGGTCCTGAAGTTTCAGGGGTCTGGGTGGCCCATGGATCCTCTCCTGTTTGACTGTGACTATAGCCTAGTCAACATGGATCCTGAAGTTTCAGAGGTCTGGGTGGCCCATGGATCCTCTCCTGTTTGACTGTGACTATAGCCTGGTCAACATGGATCCTGAAGTTTCAGGGGTCTGGGTGGCCCATGGATCATCTCCTGTTTGACTGTGACTATAGCCTGGTCAACATGGATCCTGAAGTTTCAGGGGTCTGGGTGGCCCATGGATCTTCTCCTGTTTGACTGTGACTACAGCCTAGTCAACATGGATCCTGAAGTTTCAGGGGTCTGGGTGGCCAATGGATCATCTCCTGTTTGACTGTGACTATAGCCTGGTCAACATGGATAATGAAGTTTCAGGGGTCTGGATGACCCATGGATCCTCTCCAGTTTGACTATGACTATAGCCTGGTCAACATGGGCCCTGAAGTTTCAGGGGTCTGGGTGGCCCATGGATCCTCTCCTGTTTGACTGTGACTATAGCCTGGTCAACATGGATCCTGAAGTTTCAGGGGTCTGGATGACTCATGGATCCTCTACCGTTTGACTGTGATTATAGTCTAGTCAACATGGATCCTGAAGTTTCAGGGGTCTGGGTGGCCCATGGATCCTCTCTTCTTTGACTGTGACTATAGCCTGGTCAACATGGATCCTAAAGTTTCAGGGGTCTGGATGACCCATGGATCCTCTCCCGTTTGACTATGACTATAGCCTGGTCAACATGGATCCTGAAGTTTCAGGGGTCTGGGTGGCCCATGGATCTCATCCTGTTTGACTGTGACTATAGCCTAGTCAACATGGGCCCTGAAGTTTCAGAGGTCTGGGTGGCCCATGGATCCTCTCCCGTTTGACTGTGACTATAGCCTAGTCAACATGGATCCTGAAGTTTCAGGGGTCTGGGTGGCCCATGGATCCTCTTTTCTGACGGTTGAACGTTGATTGTGCAACAAAAGCACTACTTTTTTATGGTGTCTCTTTTATTGTTTTGACCACACCATCCAACAGCAAGGAACACCGTTAAACATAACATAATTGTACAACTTGTTGCAGTGTGTCCAGTGGCCCGAAATCATGTTTCTATTTTCCAACAGCGTGTAACTTTTGTTGGGCCTTACTTTTGACTCCAGAAGGTTTCCACTTAACATGTGACATTGATAGAATCACACGACTATTTAGTTCAAGAGGTAGAATTTCTAGAGCTTCTGTAATAATCTTATTGCCTTCATTGTTAGAAAAATAAGCTCTGAATCTGTTTTAACAGGAGAAACCTTCTAAACAGCATTTCTGTGTATTGTTTCAATTGAAATATTTCTCCTCTCTTTTTATTAATAAACAGCTTGAACAGAATTTTTCGGGCGTTGACATAAACCCTGTAAAACGTTATAAAACGTATGTTGTGTCCTGTTGTGAAACAATAATTTCAGTAGTGTAGTCAGGGCTAGTCAGTGTTTAATTAATTTCAAGGTTAATTTGTGCCGTAAAGCGTTGATACTTGTACAACATTGTAACATACTAAAATATGTCAGTTCAAATGTACATGTAGTTTAATGCACTTTACAATTGTTGAATTTATCCTGAAATGTGACCGTATGTAAAGTCAGGATTTTTATTTTTTTAATTCAAAACACACAAATACAGAGGAAATTTAATATGGTTTTCCAAAAAGTTGAATTTTTAGTTGTTTCTATATATATCTTAAGATAGAGGGAAAACCCCATAGAAACATCAATATTATAAAATGTTTTTAACACAATTAGCAACTTGTCTCCATGGTTATTTTAGACAGTAAGATTTTCCCTATGATTTAGTGTTCATAAATACTGTAAAATGTGTACACCAGTATGTAGCTCCTTGCAATTCTTTTTCACAGACGATAAGTCTTAAAAGGCAAATTTCGATGGATGACAAGGTACCTGGCATGAAAACCACATTAGAAAGTCCTGAGGTCACAAAATGTATAGGTAAGTAAATTGTATTAGTTTGGTAGGCCTACTGTTTGGAGAAGGAATCCAATTCCTGATAAAATCAGATAGGCAATTTCAGATTCAATGGGAAACTTAACATTCTTGAAACAAGGACCATCACACAAATTTGACATCGCTGGATTGAATAATTACAAAAAAGCCAAATAGTCTTTGAGTGCGATATAATAATTTAATTCAACCATGTCAAATTTGTGAAACTTATATGGCGGCTTGGTCAGCTTTAGTCGTAGGGGGAATCGTACTCCCTTCCTAGAGGAAAGCCGAAGGCCTTCGGCGAGTATCTGGCAACTGTTTCACACAGGACGACCAAATTTTATTTGTTCAGTGTAGGAATCAAACCTGGGACCCATCGATGGAAGGCTTGTGTTCGACTGAGAGACTATCACTCTCCTGACTGAGCTACCCACACATTGAAGACCAGCTGCCTATATCCGTGCCTTCATGGGCTTTGTTTCCTTTGGTTTATCATAAAAAGCGAAGCCTGCAATAATAAATATGAAAAATTATTTGTACTTTCTATTTGATCAACACTCTATGGTCATTTTTAACACCTCATTACTTCTTGAATGATTTCAAGTGTATTATCTTAGTTTGATTGATTGATTGTTTGGTGTTTTACGCCGGGCTCAAGATTTTCACTTTTATGGCGGCGTTGCCAGTTTTATTGTGGGAGGAAACTGGGCTCTATTCCCAGAGGAAACCCACGACCTTCCGATGGTAACTGGCAACCATGCCAAATAGGTCGTTCGAGTGAAAACCCAGCCAGAAAATGTTCCAATTTTGTTTTGGACTGAATGGGATTCAAACCGGCGACCCATTGATGGAATCTTAGTTTGAGAATAAAATATCAGCTGTAAATTTTTTTTAGCAATATATGAACCTTTTTTGCTTTTGTTGTTTGTATGCTATTGAAAGAAGTGTTATAACTTTTGTCTGTATATTTCAGTTACAAAACTCCCAACTTGTGCACATTGTCCCGAAATTAAGTTTGTATCTGAAACACACTTATTGGCTCACAACATTGATAAACATGGCTTTCCGGTGCCAACTGACTTGGAGAATACAAACAAGAACCGGATTTCAATGGTTGAATTGAACGTTGACAGTTCAAGAAAAGAGGGCCCTGATGGTAATTCTGCCTCTACAATGAATCCAGTCTTAGCTAGTGCACTCGGAACTCATGCCGATGAGAAACCTTTCCATTGTACTTTGTGTGACTATAAGTCTGTCCGGAATAGTAGCCTTAACATCCATTTAAGAACCCATACTAGCGAGAAACCTTTTCAGTGCACAGAATGTGACTATAGGTCTATCCGGAAGAGTACCCTCATCAACCATTTAAGAACTCATTCTGGCGAGAAACCTTTTCAGTGCACAGAGTGTGACTATATTTGTAGTAAGAAGAGCAATCTTACTGCGCATACAAGAACTCATACCGGTGAGAAACCTTTCCAGTGCACAATATGTGACTATAAGGCCGCGCAGAAGGGTAACCTTATCATCCATTTAAAAACCCACGATGAGAAACATTTTCAGTGCACAATATGTGACTATAAGGCCGCGCAGAAGAGTTACCTTATCAACCATTTAAAAACTCATATAGGTGTGAAACCTTTCCAGTGCACAATATGTGACTATAAGTCCACCCAGAACAGTAACCTAATCAACCATTTAAAAACCCACGATGAGAAACAGTTTCATTGTACAATATGTGACTATAAGTCCACCCATAAGAGTTACCTTATCAAGCATTTTAAGACTCATTCATGTGAGAAACCTTTCCAGTGCACAATATGTGACTATAAGTCCACCCAGAAGAGTAACCTTATCAATCATTTAAAAACCCATGGTGAGAAACATTTTCAGTGTACAATATGTGACTATAAGTCCACCCATAAGAGTTACCTTATCAACCATTTAAGAACTCATACCGGTGAGAAAATTTTTCAGTGCACAGTATGTGACTATAAGTCTATTCGGAAGAGTAGCCTTATCAACCATTTAAGAACTCATAATGGTGAGAAACCTTTTCAGTGTGCAATGTGTGATTATAAGTGTATTAAGAAAAGGGACCTTACTGACCATGTAAGAACTCATACTGGTGAGAAACCTTTCCAGTGTACAATGTGTGACTATAAATCTATCCGGAAGAGATGCCTCATCAGCCATTTAAAAACTCATACTGGTGAGAAACCTTTTCAGTGCACAGTATGTGACTATAAGTCCACCCATAAGAGTTACCTTATCAACCATTTAAGAACTCACACCAGTGAGAAAATTTTTCAGTGCACAGTATGTGACTATAAGTCTATTTGGAAGAGTAGCCTTATCAACCATTTAAGAACTCATAATGGTGAGAAACCTTTTCAGTGCACAGTATGTGATTATAAGTGTATACAGAAAAGCGACCTTACTGACCATGTTAGAACTCATACTGGTGAGAAACCTTTTCAGTGTACAATGTGTGACTATAAATCTATCCGGAAGAGTAGCCTTATCAACCATTTAAGAACTCATACTGGTGAGAAACCTTTTCACTGTACAATGTGTGATTATAAGTGTATTAAGAAAAGCGACCTTACTGACCATGTAAGAACTCATACTGGATAATCACATAGAGTCACGCTGATGAAATTCAAATGTAGTTAGAAGCATGGACTCCTGTTTAGAACTCATTGAGTGATTTCGAAGGAAATGCGTAAAGTAATTGAGAGGTTCAAAGTGTGAAGTCGAATAGATCAGCATTTCTGATACTCTTTGAAGATTTTACGAAAAGTAATTTAGGCACAAAAACAGTAAATATTCGAATTTGGAACCTGACCCAAAATGGCGGCCGATCGGCTGGTCCAATCAAAAAACGGATTGCATTTCTTGATTGATAAATTTTCTTGTTTATTCAAAATTGCAATCGAGTTTACTTTATATTGTTAGCTATTGTTTGTAAATATATATTTTTAGCTAAGTTAGCATTTTGACACATTTTAAAAATTCAAAATGACGTAAAGGTCACGTAAATTTGATCTACAATTAATGTACAACTTGAAGATTGAAAAAGTTCAAAGATTTAAATTAAATAGTTTTCGAGGCTTTTGAAATTTTAAAAAATCAGTCGACAAATCCGAAGTTTCATAATTTTGTAATTTGCCGTTTTCAAAGAAAAGACTTTCAAAATCGACGCAAGAAAAAAAAAGATAGGTAATAATAAACACTACAAAAACAATAGATCCAAAGTTTACATTTGGATAATCTTTTTATCACACTACACAAAAAAACTCAAATGGAAAAAGTATGTTTGATGTTGCTCTATTTCAAGAATGGCTGTATGAAAGACTGGATAGTGCATTGTAACGTTAGAAATGACGTCAACAGCGACAACTTCCCGGAGATATGTCTGCTGCTGGCAACAGTACCCAGCCCAAAATCATCTTTAGAGCATCATTTGAGGGCTTTGACCTACATCACTTTCAGGGCTGTCTCGGCGCGCGCATTTTTAACGTAAGCAGATATTTAAAATCGTAACTTGTTTCTCAAGTGAAATATTTTCAAATAACTCATTTATTGATTGATTGATTGTTTATTACTTTGAGCATCTGCTCATCAGATTCATGTTACAAAACATCTCAGGAGTAGACAAAAATAATATAGAGTTAATAAACCAAGTGAACATTAGGCTAGTACATCAATATGCTGGAGACGCCTGAATTCGGCCTTTTTCAAGTAGTCAGCTAACTTAATTAATTCTTTAACATTTGATGACGATAATAATTGAACAAGTTTAAAAACAGAAGGTTTCCTCCAATAATAAGGTTTGATATACCGTTTACGTAAATCATTGTACAAGTGGCAAACAAATAGAAAATGGTATTCGTCTTCTACCTTATTATTATTACATAACAAGCAAATTCTTTCGGATCTGACGACACCTTGGTATCGTCCCTGTTGAATTGATAAGTTGTGGGTTGACGATCTATATTTTGTAATTATAATTTTATATTCAGTTTTTATGGGTTTTCGTAAATACGACTGAAGACAATGGATGTCCACTAAGTGCCTGTACAAAAAACAAGAAGACATTTCATACATTAAGCCCCTAGCATGTTGTACATAATTGTCGATTAGTCTCTGTTTGTACAACCGAAGAAAAAGAGGTATATTGTTAACATTTTGAGCAGCCCAAAAATCAGCCATACCAACCCTTTCTAATTCATGTTTAATTTCTTTTGCCCAATTGTTCAAACAGTTTTCTTCTAGCATATAATTATAAATAGACTTAAGGATACAATTGTTTGTAGTGAGTAGCTTAATCCAATATTTTATAACAAGACATTTCCGCTTTATAAGCATCGGATACCGACCTAATTCACTATAGACAATAAGATTTGTAGTTCTCGTAGGTACATTTAAAATACGTTTGCAGAAGTTCAGATGAACTTTCTCAATTTCATCAGCTTTGTAAAAACCCCAAGATTCACATCCGTAGTTCATTATACAAGAAATATAAGTGTCGAATAATGATAATTGTGTATGAATATTGAAATCAAACATTTTAATTTTGTTTATCAATCCGAACATTGCTCGCTTACTCTGATTGGCTAGACGAGACACTATATATTTTGGGCTACCATTATAGTATAGCTCTACCCCAAGATAAACAAAAGAGTTGACAATTTCTATTGGTTGACCGTTAAACTTGAATTGGTCATTTGGGCAACGCCAGCCCCTTCTAAAAATAACAACCTTTGTTTTCTCCTCATTTACCTGTAGACCCCAATTTGTACAATAAGTTTGCAGGCTATCTATCATATTCTGTAGTTCGGCGGCACTTTCGGCAAATAACACCGTGTCATCCGCGTACATTAACAAAAATAAGTTGATATCTTTCAATTCTAAAGAATGACAACTACTAGATAAAAAGTACATTTCTAAATCGTTGACAAATAATGAAAACATAATTGAAGAAAGACACTCCCCTTGCATTAACCCAACCTTAAGATCATAATAATTGGAAAGTTTGTTTTTCCATCGGACACACATTTGAATACATTGGTACATTGACTTAATCACGGTTAACATTTTCCCCGTGATACCGCCACGAATAAGTTTACACCATAGGGCTTTATACTGCACGGAGTCAAATGCTCGTCGATAATCAATGAAGCAACAATACAATTTCTTTTTATTATTAATGTACTTGTTAATTAATGCCCTGAGTAAGAAAATAGCATCCCGTGTTCCATAACCGGGCATAAATCCTAATTGTGCATCACTTATAATTTGATTAGACTGCTGTAGCCCATAGAGTCTGTTATTCAATATAGACGTGAATAATTTTGCCATATGGCTAACAAGAGTAATTGCCCTATAGTTTTCTGCCTTATTTGGGTCATTCTTTTTATAAGTTGGTAATATTATACCTTTTGCCCAAACTGGTGGATAATTACCACTATCAAATATTTCATTAAAAAGATGAGTGAGCAAGGGGGCGAGCAAATTTACATTTTCTACAAACATTTCGTTTAAGTTCCCATCAAGACCAGGTGCCTTTCCTTTTTTGAGGGATTTTATTGTGTTAATAACTTCCGTTTGTGATATTTCGACATCTAATTCTTCAAATACAACATTTTCGCTTTCAGCAACTGAGTCAATTTCATTTAGACTAGCGGGGTTATATTGTTCGGATAGTGCCTTAAATAGTCCAAAAAGTTTTCTGCTGAAAGGGAAGTGTTCTTGTTTATGTTTGATTTTTTTTACGTTTTTCTTGTTAAATTGATGGAAATATTCTTTAGGGTTATGCTTTTTTAGATATTCCATCATGTCCCCTTCTTCTCTTTTGAATGCGCACTTTTTTGCTCTAATTACTTTTTTATATTTAACTTTAGCATTACAAAGACTCTTTCTACTGACGTCACATTTATTTACATTAAATATATTCAGAGCACCTAGGTACTGCAGTCTGGCTTGTTTACAGTCGTCGTCAAACCAAATTTGATTGTCTTGTTCTATCTCGTAATCAAGTTCGTTTGAGTCACAGTCATTAAATACTGTCGTAATTTGCCCCAAGCTATCACAAAATTGTTGTGTTTTTTCGTCAATTGTGTTGCCACTACATAAAATGGTCCACAACTTATCGATATTTATAAGAAGACATTCAGATATAAGATTATTGTTTTCTTTTAACCATTTTCTGTTTGTTTTGACCTTATTGGGTTTTTTATGGCTTCCACCATTGTTTTCGGAACTAAGATGTTTGTCAATTGTAGTTGTCAGACAAATAGGGGCGTGGTCAGAGAACTCTGTAAACTTGTCAATGCATAGGTCGTAGTTATGAGAATCTATTGATTGATTAATAATAGCATAATCAATAAGACTAGCTCCTTGACGATTGAATAATGTAAGTTTTCCAGTCGGGTCACTTGGTGTTCGACCATTTAGTATACGACAGTTGGTTACTTTGCACAATTCTAGAAGACGTCTGCCGAACCGATTTATTGTTTTGTCTTGTGATTTTCTACAATTAGGAGCGAGGTCATTATGGTAATTTAAGACGGTGTCAGTTCTAATATGTAGATTTGGAGGTAGATGGTCGTCCTCGATGTAATCTGCAGCCTCACCTACACGACTATTAAAATCACCCATGCATATAATTTCAGAATTATTACTATATTTTGTTAAACAGTTTTCTAAATCTGAAAACACATCGACATTTGTTTTTGTGTAGAATTTGCTTTTTTCATCCGGCAGGTAAGTGAAGCATAATATCGTATCTTTAGTTTCCGATAGTAAACCATTTGCAACTTTCATTACAACCACACTGTCATTAATTGATTCTATAATTTCTACATAATTATTTATAGATTCCTTCCAGAGTATGACTAGACCACCGCCTCTCATTACCTTGCGCCTGACTGAATGACATTTATAGCCTGGCATACAACCAATTGTGTCCATAGTGTCCGGTACCCAACATTCTAGTAGGCTAATTATGTCATGTTGATTAATGATTTTCTGAAAATTTACGTCTTTAATTTTTGTCTGGAAACTGCGTTGAATGTTCCAACTACAAATGGAGAAGACCCTCTGTGTAGAATGTTCACTTGTAAGAATATGCTAGTTGGTGGTTTTCCGCGCACAGTTTTCGTTTGCTGGTATTGTCTCTCGGACAGGTTTGGCCTCTCGGACAACACGACCATTGCACAGCAGTTTGGCTGGATATACTATAGTGGCCTGCTCACCTCGCTGCCTAAGGCTCTTGAGCTCAGGTAATAACGAGCTCCTCGCTGCACGTATCTCCCTAGGAAAATCTTCATAGACACTGTACGGCTTGCCTTTCAAATTTTTTCCCAGCTTTCGCACTTTCTCTCGTTCAGGGAATTGTACAAAACCGGCAATGAGTGGTCTATTTACACCTGCTTTGTGTCTACCAAGTCGGTGCTTTGTGTCTACCAAGTCGGTTATATACATGTTTGGACTGAAGTTTTCTGTGATGTAAATGATGTTTTGTGTATAGCTGTAGTGAAAAAAAATCGACGTTCAAAACTTTCTCAAGGTTTCCTTGAAAATATAACTGCCCTCTATGTAGGGCATTCGCCGTTATACTCCCAATACTGGTAGCTGTAGTTAAAACAAAGATTGAGCGGTAATCGAGAATTTGTTGGGCATGCAATAATAAATTCAGATATTTTTGCGATATCAACGTGAAGCACTCTGGAAAACGCCCGACAGGCGCTGCTCAGTCCCATTGGGCTAGCGAAATACTAGTGAGGAAATTTATTTAATTACGGTTTCTGACAATATTTGTAGGGTTTTTAGTCTCCAAAAATAGACCAACAGTCCCATAAGTGACGAACAGCCCCACAGGTGACGTTGGGCCCTAGAGTGCATCTAGGGACAAGTTGATGGATACCAGTAAGCTTTTTCAGTTGATTACACTTACAAAAGTGTATTGGTGGCTGTTTTTAGGGAATCTTCAAAAATGAGGTATAGCCCCATAAGTGGTGCATCAGGGGGTAAGTTGATGGATACCAGTAAGCTTTTTCAGTATAAGCATTTTTAGCCCGCCATCATTCTGATGGAGGGCTATTCAAATCGCTTTTCCGTGGTCCGTCGTCCGTCCGTTAACTTTTTGCTTGTTACCTTTATTCCAAGAAAACTACCAGTCCAGTCTTGATCAAACTTAACATACATCATCACCTAATGGTCTTGTTGTGCACCGCACATTTTCATCTCATTTGCATATTCTATATGGCCACCAGGGGGCGATATTGTTTTTTTTTGTTACCTTTATTCCAAGAAAACTACATGTCCGATTTTCACCAAACTTGGCTCACATTATCCTTATATAGTCTAGTTGTGCATCGTACATTTTCATCTCATTTGCATATTCAATATGGCCGCCAGGGGGCGATGTTGTTTTTCTTTGTTACCTTTATTCCAAGAAAACTACCTGTCCAATCTTAATCAAACTCAACATGCATCATCACCTTATGGTTTAGTTATGCATCGTGCATTTTCATCTCATTTGCATATTCAATATGGCCACCAGGGGTGATATATATATTTTTTGTTACCCTAATTCCAAGAAAACTACCAGTCTGATATTCACCAAACTTGGCTAACATTATCTCCCTATAGCTTTGTTGTGTACTGTACATTTTCAACTCATTTGCATATTCAATATGGTCGCCAGGGGGCGATGTTGTTTTTCTTTGTTACCTTTATTCCAATAAAATTATCAGTCCAATCTTAATCAAACTCAACATACATCATCACCCGATGGTCAAGTTGTGCATCGTACATTTTAACCTCATTTGCATATTCAATATGGCCGCCATGGGGCGATGTTGTTTTTCTTTGTTACGTTTATTGCAAGAAAATTTTCGCTTGTTACCTTTATTCAAAGAAAACTATCAGTCCAATCTTAATCAAACTCAACATACATCATCACCTTATGGTTTAGTTGTACATCGTACATTTTCATCTCATTTGCATATTCAATATGGCTGCCAGGGGGATATATATTTTTTTGTTACCTTAATTCCAAGAAAACTACCAGTCTGATATTTAGCTAACATTATCTCCCTATAGCTTTGTTGTGTACGGTACATTTTCAACTCATTTGCATATTCAATATGGCCGCCAGGGGGCGATGTTGTTTTTCTTTGTTACCTTTATTCCAATAAAACTATCGGTCCAATCTTAATGAAACTCAACATACATCATCATCCGATGGTCAAGTTGTGCATCGTACATTTTCACCTCATTTGCTTATTCAATATGGCCGCCAGGGGGCGATGTTGCTTTTCTTTGTTACGTTTATTGCAAGACAACTTTCGCTTGTTACCTTTATTCCAAGAAAACTGTCAGTTCAATCTTAATCAAACTCAACATACATCATCACCTTATGGTTTAGTTGTACATCGTACATTTTGATCTCATTTGCATATTCAATATGGCTGCCAGGCGACGATATATATTTTTTTGTTACCTTAATTCCAAGAAAACTACCAGTCTGATACTCGCCAAACTTGGCTCACATTATCTCCCTATAGCTTTGTTGTGTACTGTACCTTTTCATCTCATTTGCATATTCAATATGACCGCCAGGGGGCGATGTTGTTTTCCTTTGTTACCTTTATTCCAATAAAACCGTCAGTCCAATCTTAATCAAACTCAACATACATCATCACCCTATGGTCTAGTTGTGCACCGTACATTTTCATCTCATTTGCATATTCAATATGGCTGTCAGGGGCGATATATTTTTTTTTGTTACTTTATTCCAAGAAAACTACCCGTCTGATTCTCACCAAACTTGACTCACATTATCTCCCTATAGCCTTGTTGTGTACTGTACATTTTCATCTGATATGCATATTCAATATGGCCACCAGGGGGGCGATTTTGTTTTTCTGTGTTACCTTTATTCCAAGAAAACTACATGTCTAACATTAATCAAACTTAACATACATTATCACCCTATGGTCTAGTTATGCACTGTTCATTTCCATCTCATTTGCATATTCAATATGGCCGCCATATTGAATACTTTTATTACTTTTATTCCAAGAAAACTACAATGTACTGGTCTGATTTTGACCAAACTTGGCCCACATTGTCTCCCTATGATCTAGTTGTGCACCCTACATTTTCATCTCGTTTGCTTATTAAATATGGCCGCCAGGAAGCAATGTTGTTTTTGAACCAAATTTGAAAATGAAACTTATTATCATTATTCCAAGAAAACTACTGACCTGATCTTAGCCAAACATGACACACATCGTCCCCCTAAGTTCTAGCTGTGCACCGTACATTATCATCTCATTAGCATATTGAAGATGGCTACCAGGTGGCAATGTTGTTTTCAACCAAAAGTTCAAGGGGAGCTTACTTTGCAATTCACAATTAAATTTTCCTCAACAATAGCCCCAATTCCTATATCCAGTTATTGCTGTAACAATCTTTAATATGAATAGACGACCTATGTGGGATGGTTGCCATTTACCAACGGAAGGTCGTGGGTTTCCTCCGGGCATAGAGCCCGGTTTCCTCCCACAATAAAACTGGCAACGCCGCCATATAAGTGAAATAATCTTGAACACAGGGTAAAACACCAAACAATCAATCAATTTAATATGAATAGATGAACGCGGGCGTTAAGATCCCTTCAAGGGATCTCTTGTTGGGGATTCTCATCACTACAAAAAGCCATCATTACACTTTTGTGAGTGTGATCAAGTGAAAAAAGTCACTGGTATCCATTAAATTACCCCAGATGCACTATGGAGTCCAACATCACCTGTGGGGCTGTTTGTCACTTGTTTTAAACTTATTTTATTGCAGCAAAGCAAAAGGATCGGGGGACAAGTTCTTACAACTTAGGTTTGTCACTTGTGGGGCTATACCTCATTTTTGGAGATTCTCATCACTACAAAAAGCCATCAATACACTTTTGCAAGTGTGGTCAAGTAAAAAATCTCACTGGTATCCATTAAATTACCCCCAGATGCACTATGGGGTCCAACATCACCTGTGGGGCTGTTTGTCACTCTTTGGGCTGTTCGTCACTTGTCATCTCATTTTGCAGATTCTCATTGCAAAACAGTCCATATTGCCAACATACCATTGATAGTGTCATTTAAGCGTATGTGTCAATTGGTTATTTGTATTCATGTAAAACAAATATTTTGAGAAAACATTGTAAATACATATAAGCCCTTTTCGGCTTATGACTGAAATCATACGAGACAATTCGTGCTTGGGGGTATTTGGACAGTCGTTTGCCTGTCCGTGTATGGTTCATTTCCATAGAAAAGCTGACGAAATTTATAGAAGTGATTTATCATTCCTTCTCTCGTATTAAACGTATCAATTGGTCTTTTGAACATGGATAATATTCATTTAGCAAGACTATCTCTGTTCTTTGATAAAAGTATTAAAAATGCTGATTGCTTTAATGAATTTAAATTACTATATGGTCTGTGTAACATGAGACAAATACAATATTTGCATTAAAATTAAGGTTTATCCTACAATTAGATGTGGTTCTCAATTTTTCAGTTTAAATAGAAGTGCTTTTAATCAATTTTTAATTTTTATTATACACACAAGACTATTTTACTCGTGTTAAAATGAATCATCAATTGGTGGCTTACATCCATAGGGCTACCGTCCCACCACTCTACCAACTGAGCTGCTAGAACGTATATCATTTTCTGTTTCATAGGTTTGGAAGCTATTATATTCTTCTTTATTCCATGTAGTATAACACGGAACGTGAGACTTAGTGATTAAATTAAACATTATATAATTAGCCTGAACAATTTGCTCATTTATCAATATGCCTCCGTAAATAAGGTTCCGTAGCTCATGTCACTAACTTGATTTATACGAGGTTTCTATTCTGTTTCAAGTTTTGTTTTCTTTTCATGTCTGTTTTCTTATTATAAATCTATATATTTGAAGAAAGAAAAGACGCTTTGAAATCTCATAAAGCAACTTCAAGTCTTGAGTGTCCAATCAAAACAATTCAATCAAAAGTCAGAGCTTATTCATTTAACTGAGGTATTTAAGACAAGTCTATTGGAAAACAGACTAGGTGCATGGATGTATTCTGTTGGCTTTTTGATCTGGATAAAAAGATTAGATCTAATGTAAATATAACGACCAATCCACAGCAATTGCTAAGGCCAAGGGCCGCCCAAGCTATTGTGAGATAATTTGGGAAGAAATAAAATGATAAGTAAGTTCATAATAAGTAAGTAGGCACCTATATGACCTATCCTCATTTTATGGGCAGCTTAAGGTTGATACCAATCTTGTAGATGCACGTTTAGGCATGCAGTGTTATAAGTAAAAAAACGAAAAAAAAACCCCAGCTCAAAATGTACTCGTGCATGCTGGCTATTTAAATTCTGTTCTTTATTTTCACACATTCTGAGTTACTACGGGTTACTGGTTTTACCAATATATTTCATTTCAACGTCAATCCTATAGTTTTTCAAGAAACTTTAAACGCGGAAATTCTTTTGACAATAGGAAATCACGAACAAAAATCACTTTAAAGACGTACTCGCTGCCATGGCCTTTCTGCTGTATGATAAGAAAGATAATATACAGTACATTAAAACAACTAAAATTCAATATGGGTCATATTGTGCATGTCCAAGTATATTCATAAGATGTAAATGGTTGCGTACAAACATCCGTAGAAATTAGAACTGTGATGCCGGGCTGTGACTCCCGCCCCCTCGCCACTCGGCTGAAATAATCTAATTATATAGACCGATTGCATAATGACGTGACGAACAGAAAGTATTCTACACTGAAAGTATAGGCGTGCAGTCATGTGTGTCGTTAGGCCTACAAGGGTTTGTCCCACGGCGGGCACTTCAAAACAATACACTCTTACATCCCATAATTTTGTAATGATTTCATTCAAGTAATTACCCTTTTTAAACAAATTTTAACAAGTTGAGACCGAAATAACTTTTTGACCCCCCCCCCCTTACCAGTCCACATTGCTTACAGCTTCGTGTGGCTTTGCGCCCCCAACCCCCCCCCCCCCCCACACCTTACCACTTCTCCGAGAACCTGGTGTTTTAAATATACAACACACATAGGCACTGCTCGTACCAATGAGGCAACTGTACGAAAAATTTAAATGTGTGATCCATATAAAGCTTCTTTCTCCATAGAAATTGTTATGTTTTCCTACTCTCTTTTTCTCTTTGCCCTCTTTTCCTTGTTTTGGCCCCCTGTGCCCCCAGCCCCCCCCCCCCCCCCTTCCCTAAGTCCACCCCTGGCCCCGGGGCCTTGGCGTCCTAAAATGGTTACCTACCCCTACATCTTAGATATGCTCCACGGACCCTGGGGGGGGGGGGGTATATCATAAAACTTGCTTATTCAACTAAAAATAGACTGTTTATAGCCACCGTTAGGTGTCAATAATCTGTTAATGTAAACAGAATATGTACGAAAGCGTATTAGGGACATACATGATTTAATTTTTGGGCGACTCACTATCTCCCTAATACACTTTCGTACGAACAAAACAACCACAATTTAAAACAAATTGGTAAATTCAAATCGGACAAAACTCATTTTGAATCTGTCTGTCTGTAGTTTACATTCAACCACGTTGAGTTACAACTTTTTGCAGTTTTTTAAATGATTTTTTAATTTATTTGATAATTGTTTTACCTAAAAGTGTGATTATTATGATAGACATACATGCTTGAGAATCTATCGATTCATGTTATGCTGTTGCATATGCAAATAAAAATAAAATATCATGTTTTAGTGCTTGAGGTTTTTTTCCTACAAATGGTAAATAAAATAGCCGACTTATTCAATCACTAAATGCAAACTCAAAAAGATAAAAAAAGAAAATTGCAAAATATATTTATTTTATCAGGATAAAGAGATGAGAAAGATTAGTAATGTTCCCCTTCGTACTTAAAACAGGACCTAGTTTTCGCATTTTAACCAAAAAAAAAAAGTACGAGTGAACATAAGTCCTGAGAAATCCATAAGTTGCTTGAACAAAGGGAGCCGACGTCCTTAAAATTGTAAACAACGACACGTGGCACTGATAGTTGACTCGGTTGTGTAGAGAGATATCCGATATAATTCTGGTAGGTAACGTTTAAGCCGCCGATAACCTGTTTTGCTACATTGCTTGCTACTCTCATAATACATATAAAATACCTTGAAATACCTTGAACATTTTTAACAAAAGCAAATATTAAAAATCGTTACTTGTTTCACAATTAAAATATGATCAAATAACCCATTTATAGACATTTTTGGACTGGTGTTTTATAATGGTAATGATGACTGCATCGCGAGTTGTAAATAGCTTCAGTTAAAATATCTGCTCCACGATTTCCTTGGAAATATATAACTGGCCTCTATGTAGGACGTATTAGTAGCTAAAAAAGGACTGAGAGGTAATCGAGAATTTGTTGCGCATACAATAATGTAATCAGATATTTTTTGCGATATTTAAAGAGAAATATTCTGTTTTAGAAATAAAAATCTAAAAAGTTGATGGATACCAGTAAGTTTTTCAGTTGATAACACTTCCAAAAGTGTATTTATGGCTTTTTCAGTGATGAGAATCTCTAAAACTGAGGTATATCCCCACAAGTGACGAACAGCCCCACAGGTGATGTTGGGCCCAAGAGTGCATCTGGAGGTAAGTTGATGGACACCAATAAGCTATTTAGGTTGATAACACTTACAAAAGTGTATCGATGGCTTTTTTTAGTGATGGCAATCTCTAAAACTGAGGTATAGCCCCTCAAGTGACGAACAGCCCCACAGGTGATGTTGGGCCCAAGAGTGCATCTTGGGGTAAGTTGATGGAATCCAATAAGCTATTTAGGTTGATAACACTTACAAAAGTGTATTGATGGCTTTTTTTAGTGATGGGAATCTCTAAAACTGAGGTATAGCCCCTCAAGTGACGAACAGCCCCACAGGTGATGTTGGGCCCAAGAGTGCATATGGGGGTAAGTTAATGGATACAATAAAGCTATTAAGGTTGATAACACTTACAAAAGTGTATTGATGGCTTTTTTTTAGTGATGGGAATCTCTAAAACTGAGGTATAGCCCCTCAAGTGACGAACAGCCCCACAGGTGATGTTGGGCCCAAGAGTGCATATGGGGGTAAGTTAATGGATACAATAAAGCTATTAAGGTTGATAACACTTACAAAAGTGTTTTGATGGCTTTTTTAGTGATGAGAATCTCTAAAACTGAGGTATATCCCCACAAGTGACGAACAGCCCCACAGGTGATGTTGGGCCCAAGAGTGCATCTGGGGGTAAGTTGATGGACACCAATAAGCTATTTAGGTTGATGAAATTTCCAAAAGTGTAATGATGGCTTTTTTCAGTGATGGGAATCTCTAAAACTGAGGTATAGCCCCTCAAGTGACGAACAGCCCCACAGGTGATGTTGGGCCCAAGTGTGCATCTGGTGGTAAGTTAATGGATACAATAAAGCTATTTAGGTTGATAAGTTAACACTTACAAAAGTGTATTGATGGCTTTTTTTAGTGATGGGAATCTCTATAACTAAGGTATAGCCCCTCAAGTGACGAACAGCCCCACAGGTGATGTTGGGCCCAAGTGTGCATCTGGTGGTAAGTTAATGGATACAATAAAGCTATTTAGGTTGATAAGTTAACACTTACAAAAGTGTATTGATGGCTTTTTTTAGTGATGGGAATCTCTATAACTAAGGTATAGCCCCTCAAGTGACGAACAGCCCCACAGCTGATGTTGGGCCCAAGAGTGCATCTGTGGGTAAGTTGATGGACACCAATAAGCTATTCAGGTTGATAACACTTACAAAAGTGTATTGATGGCTTTGTTTAAGGATGGGAATCTCTAAAACTGAGGTATAGCCCCTCAAGTGACGAACAGCCCCACAGGTGATGTTGGGCCCAAGAGTGCATCTGGGGGTAAGTTGATGGACACCAATAAGCTATTTAGGTTGATAAAATTTCCAAAAGTGTATTGATGGCTTTTTTCAGTGATGGGAATCTCTAAAACTGAGGTATAGCCCCTCAAGTGACGAACAGCCCCACAGGTGATGTTGGGCCCAAGAGTGCATCTGTGGGTAAGTTGATGGAATCCAATAAGCTATTTAGGTTGATAACACTTACAAAAGTGTATTGATGGCTTTTTTCTAGTGATGGGAATCTCTAAAACTGAGGTATAGCCCCTCAAGTGACGAACAGCCCCACAGGTGATGTTGGGCCCAAGAGTGCATAAAGGGGTAAGTTAATGGATACAATAAAGCTATTTAGGTTGATAACACTTACAAAAGTGTATTGATGGCTTTTTTAGTGATGGGAATCTCTAAAACTAAGGTATAGCCCCTCAAGTGACGAACAGCCCCACAGGTGATGTTGGGCCCAAGTGTGCATCTGGTGGTAAGTTAATGGATACCAATAAGCTATTTAGGTTGATAACACTTACAAAAGTGTATGGATGGCTTTTTTAGTGACGGGAATCTCTAAAACTGAGGTATAGCCTCTCAAGTGACGAACAGCCCCACAGGTGATGTTGGGCCCAAGAGTGCATCTGGGGGTAAGTTGATGGACACCAATAAGCTATTCAGGTTGATAACACTTACAAAAGTGTATTGATGGCTTTTTTTAGTGATGGGAATCTCTAAAACTGAGGTATAGCCCCTCAAGTAACGAACAGCCCCACAGGTGATGTTGGGCTCAAGAGTGCATCTGGGGTTAAGTTGATGGACACCAATAAGCTATTCAGGTTGATAACACTTACAAAAGTGTATTGATGGCTTTGTTTAGTGATGGGAATCTCTAAAACTGAGGTATAGCCCCTCAAGTGACGAACAGCCCCACAGGGGATGTTGGGCCCAGGAGTGCATATGGCCTTTTTAGTGATGGGAATCTCTAAAACTGAGGTATAGCCCTCTTAAGTGACGAACAGCCCCACAGGTGATGTTGGGCCCAAGAGTGCATCTGGGGGTAAGTTATCAACAAAGGATTGAAATTAATTTAAATTATATGAACAGGAGTAATAAAAAAAATTAAAGGCATTTACAAATCATGTTATCAATTGCCTAAACAAATGTACTGTATGTTCGGGTAAATAAATACAAAACAATACAAAAACAATATACATTTTGGGTCTAGAAATTCTGCGAACTTTTCAGGCGATCTAGACTCATTTGCTATTTATTTTTGGCATGTTAAAATAACATTTTTTTGTCAATTTTTTAATTTTTTTCAGTGTTTGATTTCATACAGCATAAAATGGTTCATTGACTTAAATCTTGAATCAATTTACTTTATTTCTTAAAGTATTCCAGTCCGATCCAGTAGAATACAGTGTCACTCAATCCAGTTTTCCCCAGGATCAACAATTAACAGCTAGGGGTTGGCACAAATAACTTAAAGATGGATGTACATGAACATTCAGAATCCAGCTCTCCTGTTGAGGTGAAAATAGAACTGAATGAATCAGGAACAAGTATTCCTTTTTGTCCTTTTGCCTGGGGTGAAAGAACTGATTATCCGCCCCAGAATGCTAACGATTACTACCAACAACAAGTCAATGTTTATAAGAGAGAGAAAAATGAACTGTATGGTGAAGTGGAAATAAAACATGAACCAAGCATGGACATATCCACTAATCAACTGCATTCTGAAGTGAAACTTATATGGCGACGTTGCCAGGTTTAGTCTGAGAGGAAACTCCCTTCGGCGAGTATCTGGCAACTGTTTCACACAGGATGACCAAATTTTATTTGTTCAGTGTAGGAACCAAACCTGTGACCCATCGATGTAAGGCTCATGTTGGACAGAGAAACTATCACTCTCCTGACTGAGCTACCCACACTTTGAAGACCAGCTGCCTATATCCGTGCCTTCATGGGCTTTGTTTCCTTTGGTTTATCATAAAATTGTCCCTAAGCGAAGCCTGCAATAATAAATATGAAAAATTATTTGTACTTTTTTGTCATTTTTAACACCCCACTACTTCTTGAATGATTTCAAGTGTATTATCTTAGTTTGATTGGTTGATTGATTGTTTGGTGTTTTACGCCGGGCTCAAGATTATTTCACTTATATGGCGGCGTTGCCAGATGAAACCCACGACCTTCCAGTGGTAACTGGCAACCATCCCACATATGTCGTTCGAGTGAAAACCCAGTCAGAAAATGTTCCAATTTTGTTTTGGACTGGCATTGGTGGAATCTTAGTTTGAGAATAAATTTTTATCAATATGTGAACGTTTTTTGCTTTTGCTGTTTGTATTCTGTTTAAAAAAGTGTTATTATTACTTTTTCTGTTTATTTCAGGTACAAAACTCCCAACTTGTGCACATTGTCCAGAAATTAAGTTTGTATCTGAAACACACTTATTCACTCACAAAATTGATAAGCATGGCTTTTATGTCCTATGTGATTTGGAGAACACAAACAAGAACCAGATTTTTGACAGTTCAAGAAAAAAGGGCGCTGATGCTAATTCTGCCTCTACAATCAACCCAGTCTTAGCTAGTGTACGCAAAAGTCATTCTGAAAAGAAACGTTTTCAGTGTACAGAGTGTGGCTATAACTGTAATAAGAAAAGTCACTTTACAGACCATTTGAGAACTCATAGCTACGAGAAACCTTTTCAGTGTACAATGTGTGACTATAAAACTATCCGGAAGAGTAGCCTTATGATTCATTTAGGAAATCATACTGATAAGAAACCTTATCAGTGCACACTGTGCAACTATAAATGCAGTATAAAAAGCAGTCTTACTAGCCATTCAGAACTCATACTGGTGAGAAACCTTTTTAGATGTAGTCGACAGGGCAAACTTACTAAACATTTAAGAATTCATCTTCGTGAGCAACCTTTTCAGTGTACAGAGTGTGACTATAAATCTTTGCGCAGGATTAACCTCATCAACCATATACGAACTCATACTGGTGAGAAATATTTTCAGTGCACAATGTGTGAATATAACTGTAGGCAAAAGAGTAGCCTTAAAATGTATTTAAAAACTCATACTGGTGAGAAACCTTTTCAGTGTAAAGAGTGCGTCTCTAAATCGGTTGGCAAGCACTCTTTAAAGATTCATGTTAGGTGTCATACTGGTGAGAAACCTTTTCATTGCACAAACAAGCCTTAATAACCTTAAGAATTCACACAAAGGAGAAACCTGTGTGATTGTAAATTTAGGTGGAAGAGCCAACTCGTCAAACACATAGCGAGTCATAGTAATGAAATTCGAATGTAGTTAAATCCATTGACTCCTATATATAACTGATTGTGTGATTCTAAATGTAATGAAAACTCTTACTGGTAAAAAAAAACCTTTCTAGTGCAAAATGTGTTATTTTTAACTAAGATGGAGGAACCAACTTACCAAACGCATTAAAATTCAAATGTAGTCAGAAGCATGGACTCCTGTTTAGAACTTATTGTGTGATTTCAAAGGAATTAAGGACTGATACTGTTGGGAAACCTTTTTTCAGTGCACAATATGTGATTGTAAATTTAGGTGGAAGACCCAACTCACCAAAGGCATAGAAACTCCTACTGATGGAACTCAAATCAAGTCAGAAGCTTGGACTCCTGTTAAGAACTCAAAGTGGTGAAAGAAATGCTTCACTGGACGATGTTTGACGATAACTGTAGTCAGATTCGGTAACTATTTTCACATATGACAATTTATACTGACGAGAAATCTTGTTGCAAAGGCAATCGCCATCCTACGGAAGCCGGTTAGCGCCACGGCCAAGTAATTTTTTTAAAGAAGCTATCGTAATTGCAAGTTAGCCATCTCGTAATTTACGAGTTAACGTCTCGTAATTACGAGCTAACGTCTCGTAATTACACAAAAGTTTACTCCCCGTGGTTGAATGTAAGCTACAGACAGATTCAAAATGAGTGTTATCCGATTTATATTTATGAACACTAAAACACACGGGCACAGGGAAAATCTTCTTGTCTAAACCATACAGACAAGTTTCTAATTGTGTTTAAAAGAGGTATATCATTTAGACCTTTATACCCCATAAATTGTTGTAACAAATCAAACCTGTGATATTTCATTAGGTTGACGACTGAGAGGAGCTTAGCCGTAGTCCGTAGAATTTTCTTAACTATGGCAAGAACATCGGTGGACTGAGATTAAACCCAATAAAATTTAGCTTCCTCCATACCACCCCCCCCCCTCCACGGCACAGACAAAACTAAGTACCAAACAACAAACAAAACAACCATAAACTCCATCTCACAACCAGCAAATAACAAGGTTATAAACTCCATCTTGCAACATACAACCAGCAAACAACAAGGTTATAAACTCCATCTCATAACCTACTTCTAGCAAACAACAAGGTTATAAACTCCGTCTTACAACCTACAACCAGCAAACAACAAGGCTAGAAAACTCCATCTCATAACCTACTTCTAGCAAACAACAAGGTTATAAACTCCATATTACAACCAGCAAACAACAAGGTTATACACTCCATCTCATTACCTACTTCTAGCAAACAACAAGGTTATAAACTCCATCTTACAACCTACAACCAGCAAATAACAAGGTTATGAACTCCATCTCATATCCTACAACCAGCAAACAACAAGTTTGTAAACTCCATCTCATAACCTACAACCAGCAAACAACAAGGTCATAAACTCCATCTCATAACCTACTTCTAGCAAACAACATGCTTATGAACTCCATCTCATAACCTACTTCTAGCAAACAACAAGGTTATAAACTCCATCTCATAACCTACAACCAGCAAACAACAAGGCTATAAACTCCATCTCATAACCTACTTCTAGCAAACAACAAGGTTATAAACTCCATCTTACAAACTACAACCAGCAAACAACAAGGTTATAAACTCCATCTCATAACCTACTTCTAGCAAACAACATGCTTATGAACTCCATCTCATAACCTACTTCTAGCAAACAACAAGGTTATAAACTCCATCTCATAACCTACAACCAGCAAACAACAAGGCTATAAACTCCATCTCATAACCTACTTCTAGCAAACAACAAGGTTATAAACTCCATCTTACAAACTACAACCAGCAAACAACAAGGTTATGAACTCCATCTCATATCCTACAACCAACAAACAACAAGGCTATAAACTCCATCTCATAATCTACTTCTAGCAAACAACAAGGTTATGAACTCCGTATTACAACCTACAACCAGCAAAGAACAAGGTTATAAACTCCATCTCATTACCTACGTCTAGCAAACAACAAGGTTATAAACTCCATCATTCGTGTTATATTACATAGAATAAATGAACAATATAAACTCTCCCAAAAAAGAAACACAACATCCAATTTTTGTTCTTCAAAATATGAATTTTCAACATCATTTTTAATACAGAAATAAGCATCACATTACACTGAAATTTGGCAGACTGGTGGTTCAGACTTTAACGTCTATTTACATGTAAAAAATGATCACATTAAAGTTCAAAGCGCTCAGATGACGTCACTGCAACGTCAATATCTGTTGTGCCCACCATTAACCTGTAACACAGCACGGACCCGTCTCGGCATAGACACAATCAATCGACGAATACGGTTTTGCGGAATTCTCCTCCCTTCTCGCTCAAAAGCCTGCTGCAGTTTTTGCAGGGTTTGCGGCGCTGGATGACGACTGCGCACGCGTCAATCCAAATCATCCCACAAATGTTCTATTGGGTTCAAATCTGGTGATTTGGACGGCCAGGGGAGCACGTTCTGGTTGGCTAGAAATTCAACAGTAGCACAAGCTGTGGGCGGCCGAGCGTTGTCGTGCTGAAAAATTTCTCTACGGAGGTCCATTACGGGCAGCATATGTGGTGTCAAAACCTCATCTGTGTATCGAACGGCGTTAAGGTTGCCGGGAATGTGCACCAGTTGAGTTTTTCGGGCACAGGATATGGCAGCCCACACCATCACACTTCCTCCGCCGAAATTGTCGACCTCAAGGACGCAGTTCCTTGCGAACCTCTCATTCCGGCGTCTGTAAACTCGTATACGACCATCTCTTCTCTGCAGCTGGAATCTTGATTCATCGCTGAACCAGACTCGCCTCCAGTTTCGCAGAATCCAGTCCCTTAATCTGTTGCACTATCGGACCCTTGCAAATCGATGCTGGCGTCTAAGTACTACGCCAAAGTAAGGACGTCTGGCGCGTAAGCCGTTTTGACGGAGACGGTTTCAGACTGTCTGTACCGATATTCGACGGAGACCTGGGATATTTGATGCTGTTTCTGTTGCTGTTTTGGTCCGGTTTCGCAGGTGAAGTAACCGGATGTAGCGATTTTGGGCTGCTGATGTGATCCTAGGTCGGCCAGAACGTTGACGATCAGACAGCTGTTGAACCGGATTGCTGGTGCCTTTGCAACAGTCTGGAAATCGGGCTCCGGTGAACATTATAAAGTCTAGCGACTGCATTCTGTGATTCGCCGGTCAGGAGACGACCAATGACGACGTTCCGGGTAGCTGCGTCTAGTCTTGGCATATTGTAGCAACTTCGTGAAACAATTTAACGACTGAATTCAATTGAACGGTTGTATGTCTTTTATACCCATTAAACCCGCATAAAGATAAGACATGACTCGCACGTGCAACTGCCCTACGTTTTTCCCTACGCCTTCCTCGTGTAGCGTTACACAAAAGCTGACCCGAAAGTTACGTGTGATCAACAGCCACTATCAGGGGTTTAAATTCAATTATCGTACATTTTAATACATTATAACATGTTCCTGTTGTCATCTGTCAATCACGCACATTTTTGGAAAAATTCATGTTTGAAAAAAAAATTGGATGTTGCGTTTATTTTTTGGAAGAGTATATTAGCTTTCACACATATGAACCAGAAAAGGATATCAGGGGCCTACGTTCTAGCAGCTCAGTTGGTAGAGTGGTGGGACGATAGCCCTATGATTCTAAGCCAAGAATTGATGATTTGTCTCCGCGAAACTCTCTTTAAACGTAACACGAGTAAAACAGTCTTGTGTGTATAATAAAACTAGATTTAATTGATTAAAAGCACTATTTCCATTCTAAATTGAAATATCGAGAACTATATATAATTGTAGGATAATACCTGCTAATTTTGTATTTGTCTCATGTTACACAGACCATATTTAATTTAAATTCATTAAAGCATTTGGTGTTTTTAATACGAGAGAGATGGGCAAAGTCTTGCTAGATGAATATCATCCATGTTCAGAACTTCAGAAGACCAATTGATACGTTTAATACGAAAGAAGGAATGATAAATCACTTCTATAAATTTCTTGACCTTTTCTTTGGAAGCTGATCATACACGGACATGCTAACGATTGTCCAAATGCATGCCTGGTGGCAAGTACCCCTAAACACGTATTGTCTCGTGTGATTATAGCAAACTCCAGTTTTCCATGGATACAAACAACCAGTTGACACATACGCTCAAATGACGCTATCAATGATATGTTGGCTATATGGGGTTTACAAAAGTGTATTGATGGCTTTTTTTAGTGATAAGAATCTCCAAAAATGGGGTATAGCCCCCACAAGTGACGAACAGCCCCACAGGTGATGCTGAGTCCTAGGGTCCATCCAAGGGTAAGTTGATGGATACCAGTGAGCTTTTTCAGTTGATCACACTTACAAAAGTGTATTGATAGCCTTTTTAGTGATAACAATCTAAAAAAATGAGTTATACCGGTACCCACCACAAGTGCCGAACAGCCCTTGTTGAGTCCTAGGGTATATCTAAGGGTAAGATAATTTTGGGCTGCATGGGTACTGTTGGCCAGTATTGGATGACTGGTCAATACTAATATTAATGCTAATAACCAGCTATCCTGTACGAGTTTAGGGACAGGGTACGAGACTTAATACACACGAGCCCAGTAGGCATCATTACACAATTAATTTTCCATTTGCCGTAATATTAACCTTTGGCTCTGTCACTCGGTTAGAAACATTCGCCCAGCTAAAAGCCTTGGTGGAAACTCGGAACCACCCTAGACAAGCCTGCAGTTAAAATCTTAACAGACCAATAAGGGAGAAATCTCAAGATTTTCACTTCCGAAGGGGACAGGGGTGTAGACGACACAAGTCACATTGTTGTCAGGGGCCCAATCACCCCCCACGTCAGACAGCTCAATCCGCCACTTTTATTCAATCTTCACCTTTCATATATTTTTTAAGGCCCGTTCACACTGTGCGATTTGTCGTATCGACTTGTAGGATGCGATTAAAATGGATGCTTTTGATTGGTTGTTAAATCTTATTCACCAATTAGAAGCATTTATTTTCATCGCATCCTACAAGTCGATACGACAAATCGCACAGTGTGAACGGGCCTTATGGCAAACTACTACTTCATTGAGTCACATGAATCCTAAAAAAAGTAGTCCTGGATTATTGGAAGACCCACTAAACAATGCCCAAAGATATCGACCGAAATCTAGGAACTTCATTCGGGCTAATCCTAATTGTGTACTTGCTCCTAATCCTAATTGTGTACTTGCTCCTAATCCTAATTGTGTACTTGCTCCAGTAGGACCAAAGGGAGTAGATTGACAAGAGTGGTCACTTCGTCCAATCAGCATTGCCGGCATGTTCTTCTGGCCCCCTAGCGGAAGGGTGTTCCGACTGTACAGGATTTGACTGTAAAGCGCCCCCCCCCCCCCCACAGAAAGGATAATCGAATCGTGTCCGTGTCAGAGGGTACTTTAGTTACCATTGTAAATATTTCCAAGTTATGATTGTTACACTTTTTGTTGTTTGTACTCTGCTTTGTTCAAGTGCCAAGTACAATAAAATTGAATTAAATTGAAATTGTTCAAATTCAACATTGCGCGGACGAATTGACCACTCTTGTACGTCAATCTACTCTCTTTGGTAGGACTACTTGCCAGTACTTGGGTACCGTACACAAAGATGGGAGCGTCATCACGATTGGTACGGTGTTAGTTACGTCTTTTAAATGAATTGTTTAGAAGGACTTTGGCTTTCTGATTTAAACCAAGTTTCAAATATCTATTGATCCCATCTGCCTTTTTAGATTTTACCTTCAACACAAAAAGCATTTCTCTTTTCATTTTACTGATTAATTTGTTCGAATTTCATTGTAAATCTACCAAAGATCTCTTAATAAGAAAACACTTTAGAATTGGCCTCACAGATTTCAAACTCTCAGAGTCGTACAATGACAACGTGTCACATGGTCCACAGTATATCCGTGAATTTCCTCAATAGCTGGACAATTTGATGACAACATTACTCTCCATCACATGATTGCGGGGTTTTGAAAAGTCTGTTGACAGGGAATAGTTATCCCATCCTTTAAAGTGGCATGAGCTGCCAAAATGTTGATATTTTGACGTTAAAACAGAATGTTGAAATTATTGTCTATTTTTCTCAAGACGTATAATTCAGAAGCTTTTTAGTGCTTCTAATCTTGAGAGTGTACGATAAAGTATTGTTTTTAACTAACTTTGGCTAAGAATGAATGAATGGTCGTCCCGGTTATTTAAATTTTGTTTACTTTTCGAACACGATTTCGGTTCGTACAGGCCACATACTGTATGGATTTTCCTCATTCCAACGCCAATCATTTAGTTTTTCGATGGCATTCATAGCCTCTTACTGTTGTAATGATCAGAAATTATGAAAAAGTGTGAATTTTGGCAGCTCATGCCACTTTCAATGGTGGTTTAATGTCTGGATATTCCTGAATGGCAAGTAGGCCTAAGTATCACAGGAAAGAGACACATGCGGCTAGTACGGTGTAGGACCCCATCAGGCGATTGGATTTGGTGGTGAGACGCATGTGGCCTAACGATGCTGAAAAATAGGCCCCATCTTATGCCTAATGTATTAATCTATCCTTATACCTCTGTTGTAATTATCCCGCACCCTAGTCTCAATAATTAGTTGACTGCCTCAGTATAGACGGGTCATTGGGGGACAAAGCCAATGGACATTGTTGTCGCGAGTACACACTTCCTGTGATCCAAGAATAGATTATTATTCTTTTTTCCTGCTTGCCCTTTGAGGCACCATTGTGAGTATTTTCTAGGGGTCTTTACCTAATTTTGAAACATTTAGGACAGAATATAAAACTGGTTCGTCACTTTCAATGTTTCCGATTATTGTCTGGACACTCGGCAAATTTCTCAATCTCAATCGATTTTTAACTTTTTCAACAAAACCAACTAACTTTTACTAAGCTGCTTAGCTCCGGTCTGAGCTCCAACTCCAAGCTCATTTACTAATTTAGGATATTGTTTTCCACAATTATAAGCTGCTCGGTTCAACTTTAAGCCCAGCAGTAGCATCACCAGATCACTGGACAGTCTTCGCCCACTTTTTGGTCAAAAATACTGTCACTCAGCTCAGATCTGAGGTGGCGGATCCAGAGTGGATTTACCTGCGTGAAATACCCTCTGATAGATTGCAGGTCATTTTGAATGTGGCGACCAATAAGGTAGCCGTGAAACATACAACTTCCATACCTTATGGAGGGCCCAACAAAAGTGTCCTCGTGATAATGTAAGGGACCAAAATACTCTTAACTTTCAAGCTCCATCAGTTCTATAATTGAAGCAATTATGGAGAACCCTAGCTCCGGTATGTAGCGTTATTGACTATTGTGAAGCCCGAAGGGCGGAACGCTACGGGAGGAAGCCATTTTTAAATTTGCGAAAATAATCATGATTTCACAGGCAATATGGCCGCCTTGTTCGCAGGAAAATGTTCCAACCCACTTTCGATATCGATGGAATGCAACAACCCAAACGTCTAGTTCGACAAAAGGGGAATGGATAGCCTACTAAGACAGAAAAGGTTGGTCATTCATTTTAAGGCATTTATTGCATCGGTAAACAATTTTTTCGTAGGAAAATAGGGGCCGGAGCTAAAATATCACCCGGCCTGTAACTACGACAAAATGGCGTCCCTTCTACAATGGTCACCACTTCCAGCTGGTTAGACCATTGTTTTCTACAATTATGGAGAACCCCTGATATGTACCGAAACTGCGTCTCTTCTTTGTGTTACACAACATGTGCTTTACCGGGCTAAATAACATATATAAAAATATCTTTCTAGATGATTTCAGCGTTTGATTAATTTACTACAATTTTTATTTTATTATTCCGACTGTAGTTAAAGTATTTTGATATATACTTTCGACGCCATTTATATTCAGCCCAAAAATACGATGATTTAACGTATAAAACGCGCAGACTGTCCGAGGCATGACAAAGCTGCTTCTTTGTTTATACAAAAACACAATAGACGTCTTTTCCAGGGAAACATTTTTTACACATGATGCGTGACGACATTAAACAGCAATGTCAGACCCCATCCCCGGACAAGTGCAGTTGTCAACTAGTCGTCTGTCATTCATATACTTGTATTCAAGATTTTTTTCTTTCCCTTGCTGGTTTTTTTTTCTCAGAAAATTCAGAAAAAATATTTGATTGGTCTGTTGCTTGGAATAGTCACGATACCTACTATTTGTAAACAGGTTTTTTTTTTGGTAGCATGACAGTACAGACACTTTACTGGCTCCCAATTTTAAGAATAAAAAAACCTATCACTTAAATGTTGTTTTGTCTGTTACTCGCCCTTTTCACTCACAAGCAGTGCCCTTATTGTTGCTGAACCCCCCCCCCCCCACCCCCCTGAAAAAAATGAGCTGGATCCGCCCCTGGGTTATATCTATATATTGTGTCATAACCTTGTGGTATAATGTCCAAGCTATAAGTTTTTAAATGAAAAAATAAGGAAAATGTTTTAAACTTTTATGTCTATATAAATACACAATTGCCTCGTGTGACTGTGGTACAGTTTATTTATTTAATGGTGTAACCTCTATAGAAGATATCTTCTACACTCAATTAGGCATTGGAAGATTCCTGCTATGTACCGAAACTGTGTCTGTCTATAACATGTGGTTTACTAGGCTAAATTATATATATATATATATATATATATCTATATATATATATATATATATATATATATATATATATCTTTCTAAAAGATATTAACATTTAATGAATTTATAATTTATATTCCTTTTTTTCGTCTGTAGTAACATATTTTGATATGTACTTTCGACGTCATTTGTATTCATCCCAAAATTAAGGCAATTTACCATATAAAAAGCGCAGTCTTCAGAGGCGTGTCAAAGCTGACCGATAGCGAGCGAAAATAGTCAAAGGGTGTCCCGACTGACATCTTCTATAGAGGTTATGCCCCCTTACACCATTACAGAGTAACTCAGCGTTATAACAAACAAATAAAAGGGTATTCAATTCTTATTAAATCTGCTCACAATGATTTAAATTTTCAGTCGATCTAGACTCATTTATTTTTTATTTTTGGCATGCTAAAAACAACATTTTTGTTGTCAATTTGTCTTATTTTTTGCAGGTTAACAAGGCAGGGTTGTTATTTCCCTCAATTTTTGATTTCATACAGCATAAAATGGTTCATTGACTTATATCTTGAACCAATTTACCAAAGTATTCTAGTCCGATCCAGTGTCACCCAATCCAGTTTTCCCCAGGATCAACAAAAAAAACAGATGGAAGTTGACACAAATAAGTTAAGGATGGATGTGACCGAGGATTTAGAATTCAGCTCTCCGGTTGAAGTAAAGATAGAACTGAACGAAGAAGGAACAAGTATTCCTTTTTGTCCTTCTGCCTGGAGACAATCAACTGATCATAGGCCCCAAAATGTTAACAATGACAACAAACAACAAGTCAACGTTTGTAAGTGGGAGTACAATGAACTGTATTCTGAAGTGGAAATAAAACAAGAACCATGCATGGACATATCCACTAATCAACTGTATTCTAAAGTGAAAATAAAGCAAGAACCATGCATGGACATATCCAGTAATGAACTGTATGGTGAAGTGGAAATAAAACAAGAGCCAAGCATGGACATATCCAGTTGTAGCTCAACAATAGATCTTATGTTTCCTGATACTGACAACCAGACCTTCGATCAGAGCGGGTTGTGTGAGGTACTGTTCACTTTTTATAACTATTTTCTATGAGCACAAAGATAGAAATTTGCTGTCTTGACTGAAATTTCTAAATAACTTAATTAAATATATGTTATTAACATGACACTCTTTCTCTGACAGCAGAAAGAATACCTCTATTTAATGGAAAACATGTAAGTTAAGAGACTGTTTTTTAGAATATAATTTGAATGGACTAACAACATGCGTTAATGTTTCTATAGACAAGATAAAAAAAATTGAAGAAAATAAAAAACAACCGAAAATCAGTAAGGATTGTAATGTAATAAGTTTTATTGCCAGTGTAGCCATAAAGGATCCTGAAGTTTCAAGGGTGGGTGGCCCATGGATCCTCTCCTGTTTGACTGTGACTATAGTCTGGTCAACATGGATCCTGAAGTTTCAGAGGTCTGGGTGGCCCATGGATCCTCTCCTCTTTGACTGTGACTATAGCCTGGTCAACATGGATCCTGAAGTTTCAGGGGTCTGGGTGGCCCATAGATCCTCTCCTGTTTGACTGTGACTATAGTCTAGTCAACATGAATCCTGAAGTTTCAGGGGTCTGGGTGGCCCATAGATCCTCTCCTGTTTGACTGTGACTATAGTCTAGTCAACATGAATCCTGAAGTTTCAGGGGTCTGGGTGGCCCATAGGCCCTCTCCTGTTTGACTGTGACTATAGCCTGGTCAACATGGATCCTGAAGTTTCAGGGGTCTGGGTGGCCCATAGATCCTCTCTTGTTTGACTGTGACTATAGTCTAGTCAACATGAATCCTGAAGTTTCAGGGGTCTGGGTGGCCCATGGATCCTCTATTGTTTGACTGTGACTATAGCCTGGTCAACATGGATCCTGAAGTTTCAGGGGTCTGGGTGGCCCATAGATCCTCTCTTGTTTGACTGTGACTATAGTCTAGTCAACATAAATCCTGAAGTTTCAGGGGTCTGGGTGGCCCATGGATCCTCTCCTTTTTGACTGTGACTATAGCCTGGTCAACATGGATCCTGAAGTTTCAGGGGTCTGGGTGGCCCATAGACCCTCTCCTGTTTGACTGTGACTATAGCCTGGTCAACATGGATCCTGAAGTTTCAGGGGTCTGGGTGGCCCATAGATCCTCTCCTGTTTGACTGTGACTATAGCCTGGTCAACATGGATCCTGAAGTTTCAGGGGTCTGGGTGGCCCATAGATCCTCTCCTGTTTGACTGTGACTATAGTCTGGTCAACATGGATCCTGAAGTTTCAGGGGTCTGGGTGGCCCATAGATCCTCTCCTGTTTGACTGTGACTATAGCCTGGTCAACATGGATCCTGAAGTTTCAGGGGTCTGGGTGGCCCATAGATCCTCTCCTGTTTGACTGTGACTATAGCCTGGTCAACATGGATCCTGAAGTTTCAGGGGTCTGGGTGGCCCATAGATCCTCTCCTGTTTGACTGTGACTATAGCCTGGTCAACATGGATCCTGAAGTTTCAGGGGTCTGGGTGGCCCATAGGCCCTCTCCTGTTTGACTGTGACTATAGCCTGGTCAACATGGATCCTGAAGTTTCAGGGGTCTGGGTGGCCCATAGATCCTCTCTTGTTTGACTGTGACTATAGTCTAGTCAACATGAATCCTGAAGTTTCAGGGGTCTGGGTGGCCCATGGATCCTCTATTGTTTGACTGTGACTATAGCCTGGTCAACATGGATCCTGAAGTTTCAGGGGTCTGGGTGGCCCATAGATCCTCTCTTGTTTGACTGTGACTATAGTCTAGTCAACATAAATCCTGAAGTTTCAGGGGTCTGGGTGGCCCATGGATCCTCTCCTTTTTGACTGTGACTATAGCCTGGTCAACATGGATCCTGAAGTTTCAGGGGTCTGGGTGGCCCATAGATCCTCTCTTGTTTGACTGTGACTATAGTCTAGTCAACATGAATCCTGAAGTTTCAGAGGTCTGGGTGGCCCATGGATCCTCTCTTGTTTGACTGTGACTATAGTCTAGTCAACATGAATCCTGAAGTTTCAGGGGTCTGGGTGGCCCATGGGTCCTCTCCTCTTTGACTGTGACTATAGCCTGGTCAACATGGATCCTGAAGTTTCAGGGGTCTGGGTGGCCCATAGATCCTCTCCTGTTTGACTGTGACTATAGTCTAGTCAACATGAATCCTGAAGTTTCAGGGGTCTGGGTGGCCCATGGATAATCTATTCTTTGACTGTGACTATAGTCTGGTCAACATGGATCCTGAAGTTTCAGGGGTCTGGGTGGCCCATGGGTCCTCTCCTCTTTGACTGTGACTATAGCCTGATCAACATGGATCCTGAAGTTTCAGAGGTCTGGGTGGCCCAATGGCCATGGATCCTCTCTTCTTTGACTGTGACTATAGTCTAGTCAACATGAATCCTGAAGTTTCAGGGGTCTGGGTGGCCCATGGATCCTCTCCTCTTTGACTGTGACTATAGCCTGGTCAACATGGATCCTGAAGTTTCAGGGGTCTGGGTGGCCCATAGATCCTCTCTTGTTTGACTGTGACTATAGTCTAGTCAACATGAATCCTGAAGTTTCAGGGGTCTGGGTGGCCCATAGATCCTCTCCTGTTTGACTGTGACTATAGCCTGGTCAACATGGATCCTGAAGTTTCAGGGGTCTGGGTGGCTCATGGATCCTCTCTTGTTTGACTGTGACTATAGTCTAGTCAACATGGATCCTGAAGTTTCAGAGGTCTGGGTGGCCCATGGATCCTCTCCTGTTTGACTGTGACTATAGCCTGGTCAACATGGATCCTGAAGTTTCAGGGGTCTGGGTGGCCCATGGATCCTCTCTTGTTTGACTGTGACTATAGTCTAGTCAACATGAATCCTGAAGTTTCAGGGGTCTGGGTGGCCCATGGATACTCTATTCTTTGACTGTGACTATAGCCTGGTCAACATGGATCCTGAAGTTTCAGGGGTCTGGGTGGCCCATAGATCCTCTCTTGTTTGGCTGTGACTATAGTCTAGTCAACATGAATCCTGAAGTTTCAGGGGACTGGGTGGCCCATAGATCCTCTCCTGTTTGACTGTGACTATAGCCTGGTCAACATGGATCCTGAAGTTTCAGGGGTCTGGGTGGCTCATGGATCCTCTCTTGTTTGACTGTGACTATAGTCTAGTCAACATGGATCCTGAAGTTTCAGAGGTCTGGGTGGCCAATGGATCCTCTCCTGTTTGACTGTGACTATAGCCTGGTCAACATGGATCCTGAAGTTTCAGGGGTCTGGGTGGCCCATAGATCCTCTCCTGTTTGACTGTGACTATAGCCTGGTCAACATGGATCCTGAAGTTTCAGGGGTCTGGGTGGCCCATAGATCCTCTCCTGTTTGACTGTGACTATAGCCTGGTCAACATGGATCCTGAAGTTTCAGGGGTCTGGGTGGCCCATAGGCCCTCTCCTGTTTGACTGTGACTATAGCCTGGTCAACATGGATCCTGAAGTTTCAGGGGTCTGGGTGGCCCATAGATCCTCTCTTGTTTGACTGTGACTATAGTCTAGTCAACATGAATCCTGAAGTTTCAGGGGTCTGGGTGGCCCATGGATCCTCTATTGTTTGACTGTGACTATAGCCTGGTCAACATGGATCCTGAAGTTTCAGGGGTCTGGGTGGCCCATAGATCCTCTCTTGTTTGACTGTGACTATAGTCTAGTCAACATAAATCCTGAAGTTTCAGGGGTCTGGGTGGCCCATGGATCCTCTCCTTTTTGACTGTGACTATAGCCTGGTCAACATGGATCCTGAAGTTTCAGGGGTCTGGGTGGCCCATAGATCCTCTCTTGTTTGACTGTGACTATAGTCTAGTCAACATGAATCCTGAAGTTTCAGAGGTCTGGGTGGCCCATGGATCCTCTCTTGTTTGACTGTGACTATAGTCTAGTCAACATGAATCCTGAAGTTTCAGGGGTCTGGGTGGCCCATGGGTCCTCTCCTCTTTGACTGTGACTATAGCCTGGTCAACATGGATCCTGAAGTTTCAGGGGTCTGGGTGGCCCATAGATCCTCTCCTGTTTGACTGTGACTATAGTCTAGTCAACATGAATCCTGAAGTTTCAGGGGTCTGGGTGGCCCATGGATACTCTATTCTTTGACTGTGACTATAGTCTGGTCAACATGGATCCTGAAGTTTCAGGGGTCTGGGTGGCCCATGGGTCCTCTCCTCTTTGACTGTGACTATAGCCTGATCAACATGGATCCTGAAGTTTCAGAGGTCTGGGTGGCCCAATGGCCATGGATCCTCTCTTCTTTGACTGTGACTATAGTCTAGTCAACATGAATCCTGAAGTTTCAGGGGTCTGGGTGGCCCATGGATCCTCTCCTCTTTGACTGTGACTATAGCCTGGTCAACATGGATCCTGAAGTTTCAGGGGTCTGGGTGGCCCATAGATCCTCTCTTGTTTGACTGTGACTATAGTCTAGTCAACATGAATCCTGAAGTTTCAGGGGTCTGGGTGGCCCATAGATCCTCTCCTGTTTGACTGTGACTATAGCCTGGTCAACATGGATCCTGAAGTTTCAGGGGTCTGGGTGGCTCATGGATCCTCTCTTGTTTGACTGTGACTATAGTCTAGTCAACATGGATCCTGAAGTTTCAGAGGTCTGGGTGGCCCATGGATCCTCTCCTGTTTGACTGTGACTATAGCCTGGTCAACATGGATCCTGAAGTTTCAGGGGTCTGGGTGGCCCATGGATCCTCTCTTGTTTGACTGTGACTATAGTCTAGTCAACATGAATCCTGAAGTTTCAGGGGTCTGGGTGGCCCATGGATACTCTATTCTTTGACTGTGACTATAGCCTGGTCAACATGGATCCTGAAGTTTCAGGGGTCTGGGTGGCCCATAGATCCTCTCTTGTTTGACTGTGACTATAGTCTAGTCAACATGAATCCTGAAGTTTCAGGGGTCTGGGTGGCCCATAGATCCTCTCCTGTTTGACTGTGACTATAGCCTGGTCAACATGGATCCTGAAGTTTCAGGGGTCTGGGTGGCCCATAGATCCTCTCCTGTTTGACTGTGACTATAGCCTGGTCAACATGGATCCTGAAGTTTCAGGGGTCTGGGTGGCCCATAGGCCCTCTCCTGTTTGACTGTGACTATAGCCTGGTCAACATGGATCCTGAAGTTTCAGGGATCTGGGTGGCCCATAGATCCTCTCTTGTTTGACTGTGACTATAGTCTAGTCAACATGAATCCTGAAGTTTCAGGGGTCTGGGTGGCCCATGGATCCTCTATTGTTTGACTGTGACTATAGCCTGGTCAACATGGATCCTGAAGTTTCAGGGGTCTGGGTGGCCCATAGATCCTCTCTTGTTTGACTGTGACTATAGTCTAGTCAACATAAATCCTGAAGTTTCAGGGGTCTGGGTGGCCCATGGATCCTCTCCTTTTTGACTGTGACTATAGCCTGGTCAACATGGATCCTGAAGTTTCAGGGGTCTGGGTGGCCCATAGATCCTCTCTTGTTTGACTGTGACTATAGTCTAGTCAACATGAATCCTGAAGTTTCAGAGGTCTGGGTGGCCCATGGATCCTCTCTTGTTTGACTGTGACTATAGTCTAGTCAACATGAATCCTGAAGTTTCAGGGGTCTGGGTGGCCCATGGGTCCTCTCCTCTTTGACTGTGACTATAGCCTGGTCAACATGGATCCTGAAGTTTCAGGGGTCTGGGTGGCCCATAGATCCTCTCCTGTTTGACTGTGACTATAGTCTAGTCAACATGAATCCTGAAGTTTCAGGGGTCTGGGTGGCCCATGGATACTCTATTCTTTGACTGTGACTATAGTCTGGTCAACATGGATCCTGAAGTTTCAGGGGTCTGGGTGGCCCATGGGTCCTCTCCTCTTTGACTGTGACTATAGCCTGATCAACATGGATCCTGAAGTTTCAGAGGTCTGGGTGGCCCAATGGCCATGGATCCTCTCTTCTTTGACTGTGACTATAGTCTAGTCAACATGAATCCTGAAGTTTCAGGGGTCTGGGTGGCCCATGGATCCTCTCCTCTTTGACTGTGACTATAGCCTGGTCAACATGGATCCTGAAGTTTCAGGGGTCTGGGTGGCCCATAGATCCTCTCTTGTTTGACTGTGACTATAGTCTAGTCAACATGAATCCTGAAGTTTCAGGGGTCTGGGTGGCCCATAGATCCTCTCCTGTTTGACTGTGACTATAGCCTGGTCAACATGGATCCTGAAGTTTCAGGGGTCTGGGTGGCTCATGGATCCTCTCTTGTTTGACTGTGACTATAGTCTAGTCAACATGGATCCTGAAGTTTCAGGGGTCTGGGTGGCCCATGGATCCTCTCTTGTTTGACTGTGACTATAGTCTAGTCAACATGAATCCTGAAGTTTCAGGGGTCTGGGTGGCCCATGGATACTCTATTCTTTGACTGTGACTATAGCCTGGTCAACATGGATCCTGAAGTTTCAGGGGTCTGGGTGGCCCATAGATCCTCTCTTGTTTGGCTGTGACTATAGTCTAGTCAACATGAATCCTGAAGTTTCAGGGGACTGGGTGGCCCATAGATCCTCTCCTGTTTGACTGTGACTATAGCCTGGTCAACATGGATCCTGAAGTTTCAGGGGTCTGGGTGGCTCATGGATCCTCTCTTGTTTGACTGTGACTATAGTCTAGTCAACATGGATCCTGAAGTTTCAGAGGTCTGGGTGGCCAATGGATCCTCTCCTGTTTGACTGTGACTATAGCCTGGTCAACATGGATCCTGAAGTTTCAGGGGTCTGGGTGGCCCATGGATCCTCTCTTGTTTGACTGTGACTATAGTCTAGTCAACATGAATCCTGAAGTTTCAGGGGTCTGGGTGGCCCATGGATACTCTATTCTTTGACTGTGACTATAGCCTGGTCAACATGGATCCTGAAGTTTCAGGGGTCTGGGTGGCCCATAGATCCTCTCTTGTTTGACTGTGACTATAGTCTAGTCAACATGAATCCTGAAGTTTCAGGGGTCTGGGTGGCCCATAGATCCTCTCCTGTTTGACTGTGACTATAGCCTGGTCAACATGGATCCTGAAGTTTCAGGGGTCTGGGTGGCCCATGGATCCACTTTTCTGACGGTTGAACGTTGATTGTGCAACAAAAGCACTACTTTTTTATGGTGTCTCTTTTATTGTTTTGACCGCACCATCCAACAGCAAGGAACACCGTTAAACATAACATAATTGTACAACTTGTTGCAGTGTGTCCAGTGGCCCGAAATCATGTTTCTATTTTCCAACAGGGTGTAACTTTTGTTGGGCCTTACTTTTGACTCCAGAAGGTTTCCACTTAACATGTGACATTGATAGAATCACACAACTATTTAGTTCAAGAAGGAGAATTTCTAGAGCTTCTGTAATTATCTTATTGCCTTCATTGTTAGAAAAATAAGCTCTGAATCTGTTTTAACAGGAGAAACCTTCTAAACAGCATTTCTGTGTATTGTTTCATTTGAAATATTTCTCCTCTCTTTTTATTAATAAACAGCTTGAACAGAATTTTTCGGGCGTTGACATAAACCCTGTAAAACGTTATAAAACATATGTTGTGTCGTGTTGTGAAACAATAATTTCAGTAGTGTAGTCAGGGCTAGTCAGTGTTTAATTAATTTCAAGGTTAATTTGTGCCGTAAAGCGTTGATACTTGTACAACATTGTAACATACTAAAATATGTCAGTTCAAATGTACATGTAGTTTAATGTACTTTACAATTGTTGAATTTATCCTGAAATGTGACCGTATGTAAAGTCAGGATTTTTATTTTTTTAATTCAAAACACACAAATACAGAGGAAATTTAATATGATTTTCCAAAAAGTTGAATTTTTAGTTCTATATATATCTTAAGATAGAGGGAAAACCCCATAGAAACATCAATATTATAAAATGTTTTAACACAATTAGCAACTTGTCTCCATGGTTATTTTAGACAGTAAGATTTTCCCTATGATTTAGTGTTCATAAATACTGTAAAATGTGTACACCAGTATGTAGCTCCTTGCAATTCTTTTTCACAGACGATAAGTCTTAAAAGGCAAATTTCGATGGATGACAAGGTACCTGGCATGAAAACCACATTAGAAAGTCCTGAGGTCACAAAATGTATAGGTAAGTAAATTGTATTAGTTTGGTAGGCCTACTGTTTAGAGAAGGAATCCAATTCCTGATAAAATCAGATAGGCAATTTCAGATTCAATGGGAAACTTTACATTCTTGAAACAAGGACCATCACACAAATTTGACATCGCTGGATTGAATAATTACAAAAAAGCCAAATAGTCTTTGAGTGCGATGTGATAATTTAATTCAACCATGTCAAATTTGTGAAACTTACATGGCGGCTTGGTCAGCTTTAGTCGTAGGGGGAATCGTACTCCCTTCCTAGAGGAAAGCCGAAGGCCTTCGGCGAGTATCTGGCAACTGTTTCACACAGGATGACCAAATTTTATTTGTTCAGTGTAGGAATCAAAACTGGAACCCATCGATGGAAGGCTTGTGTTGGACTGAGAGACTATCACTCTCCTGACTGAGCTACCCACACATTGAAGACCATCTGCCTATATCCGTGCCTTCATGGGCTTTGTTTCCTTTGGTTTATCATAAAATTGTCCCTAAGCGAAGCCTGCAATAATAAATATGAAAAATTATTTGTACTTTCTATTTGATCAGCACTCTATGGTCATTTTTAACACCCCATTACTTCTTGAATGAGTTCAAGTGTATTATCTTAGTTTGATTGATTGGTTGTTTGGTGTTTTACGCCGGGCTCAAGATTATTTCACTTATATGGCGGCATTGCCAGTTTTATTGTGGGAGGAAACTGGGCTCTATTCCCAGAGGAAACCCACGACCTTCCGGTGGTAACTGGCAACCATCCCACATAGGTCGCTCAAGTGAAAACCCAGCCAGAAAATGTTCCAATTTTGTTTTGGACTGAGTGGGATTCAAACCGGCGACCCATTGGTGGAATCTTAGTTTGAGAATAAAATATCAGCAGTAAATTTTTTTTATCAATATATGAATGTTTTTTGCTTTTGTTTGCATTCTATTGAAAGAAGTGATATTATAACTTTTGTCTGTTTATTTCAGGTACAAAACTCCCAACTTGTGCCCATTGTCCAGAAATGAAGTTTGTATCTGAAACACACTTATTGGCTCACAACATTGATAAACATTTTTTTTTTTTTTTTTTTTTTTATTTCCACATATATATATATATCACAATATGTATTTCAACTGAAAGGTACATTCAAATATTACTCTAAATTTGTTTTAACCTTAACATGACCATTTGCATACAATAGAAGACTATATGTTATATTCTATCAAATAGGTTTTCGTAACCTTCCCAGTCTTGAACAAATTGTTCATATCTCTCATTTCTTATGGCGATGTATTTTTCTATTTTGATAAAATCACAGACTTGGAATTTCAGTTCCAGAAAGGATGGCAATTTTTCTTGGCACCTTTTCTTATATATATAATATCGGGTACTTAACAAAATACAATTAATTGATGTATACAATCGTGATCTTGTTGATTTCCCTAGGATTTTCTCTTGTCTAACTAGATTGAACTGTTTACCAACTGATTGATAAATCCAATCCATTAATGAATTCCACATAACAGAAGTTATCTCACAGTCAGCGAATAAATGCTCTATTGTTTCATTTGCAGTGCGACAAAAGGTACATTTTGCATCATTTCTAATTTTAATTTTGACAAGATATTCGTTTGTGGCAAGAATACGGTGGTTTATTCGATATTGGAACCATTGCAATTTAGTATTTTTGCAGCATTTGAAAGGGGTGATGTATATGTTAGGCCAATTTTTTGCTGATATATTTCTCCATTTCACTTGACTTTTTGGATGGATAGATTCATATACTTGGTTACAATATATTTTTTTACACCCTTTCATCTCACTTAAGACGGTTTCTAGTTTTGAAGGTAAGTAAATGTCCATTTTGTTTATATCGTTCTTTGAATTAATTGATAAATCAATGTAGCTTTTTATCGCACTACAAACGTTATAATACTCTAGATAGTTGGTATTGATATCATATATATTTACAAATTGTTCGTAGCCTATCAATGATTTAGAGCAATCCATAAGATCGGAAACAAAGTGTATGTTTTTTTGGTACCACTTTTTGTACATAATTGGTTTACTATTGATTATGATCTCGTTATTTTCCCAGATATTTACAGTATTGATATCGTAATTATATAAACGTTTATACTTGTTAGTAACTTCAATCCATGCTTTAATAACATCTCTCCAAAAAAGATTTGAGTGCGCTTGGCCTACTCGTATTGCATAGTTATCTCCCTTGTTGATTAGATCATACATTTTACAATATGAGCTTTCAAAAAGCTTCTTGTATTGAGATTCATACATGATCAACCTTCGAATCCAGGTTGTTTTTAGAGAAATAATAAATGCACAAACATCAGTCATCTTAAGACCGCCATTATAGTAGTTTTGCACCAAGACACTCCTCTTAATTCTATCAGGCTTTGAATCCCAAATGAAAGTGAAAAACAACTTTTCTAAATATTTCAGACAGTCTTCCGACGGAGAGGGTAGACATATAAACAGGTTATTAAGTTTACTGATCATCAGCGTTTTGAGTACAACGATACGGCCAATTGGTGTCAATACACGTTTTGACCATTGTCTCAACTCTCTCTCCATCGTGACAATAGTCTGATTGAAATTTATCTCTACCATAGTATTTAACTGTGCTGAAAATATAATTACTAAATATTTGAAATTCGATTGGTCCCAGTTAAGTTTGTATCTGTGGTTAAATGTTTCACCACCGAATTTTTGACAGCCTATCCAGATGCATTTTGTTTTATCTTGATTCACTTTCAGTCCGGACATTGCATGGAATATTTCTAGAGCTTTCATGGCTTCTTTTAATGAGTTTTCAGAGCCGTTTAAGAGGAGTGTTGTGTCGTCTGCAAATTGAGTTATCTTAAACTCGTTTTTTCCATCATAGATTCCTTTTATGCACTTATTTTGTTTAATCATAATAGCTAGAATCTCAACACATAACAAAAACAAATACGGTGAAACTGGATCTCCTTGTCTACAGCCTCTAGTTATTTTAAAAAAGGATGATGTCCAGCCATTTTGTGTTACACAAGCCTTAATTTCATAAAAAAAAAAAAGATTAATCCATTTCTTAATTGAAGGCCCAAAATTAAAAATATCTAGCACATGAGAAATAAATCTCCATGAAACAGAGTCAAATGCCTTCTCAAAATCAATAAAAAGAAGCAGGCCTGGTAAATTTTTTGAGTCTGCAAAATTAATAATATCATATATAAGCCTAATATTGTCACCTATAAACCTTCCAGGCAGAAAACCTGATTGACAATCGGATATAAGATCCCCTATTACAGATTTGATTCGGGCAGCTATACAGCCAGATGCTAATTTGTAGGACACATTTAGTAGGGAAATAGGTCTCCAGATAGTTAAAAATTGTTTCGGCTTATCTCCCTTGGGGATACAGTTAATTATAGCCTCTCGTTGAGTGCTTGACAGACACTCTATGCGATATCCTTCGTTCAGGGATCTTAAAACAAAAGTCCCCAGATCTTTAAAAAAAAATTTGTAGAATTCTGCAGAAAAGCCGTCCGACCCGGGACTTTTGTTATTTTTCATTTTTTTAAGGCAGTTCAGTATCTCATCTTCAGTTAGCTCTCCTTCCAATTTAATTTTTTGATCCTCAGACAAATTTGTTACCTTAAACTTCTTCATGTTTTCTTGGAAGTCATTGTCGGCCTGGTTTTGTTTGGCACTAAATAAATTGTGATAATAGGATTTTACTTCTTCCAGAATTTCCCATTGATCTACAATTGTTTCACTTGAGTCCAACTGAATTTTTGGTATAGTTTTATTTATAAAGTTTCTTTTTTCAAGAGAACAAAAGTATTTTGTGGGTTTTTCACCTAACTCTGTCCATTTTGCTTTACTTCTTATTACATACCCCCGCATTTTCTCTTTTCTGATTATCTCTAGCTCAAGTTTTTTTTTATTCAATAAGTCCCAGTCAATGTTTTTCTGTTGTTCTGTCAAAGTTATAATTTTTTCTAACTCATTTTCCTTTCCATTCTGCCGTTTCTTTTTATATGAGGAGTACGAAATGGTCTGTCCCCGGATATTCATTAAAAGAGTATCTAAAAATAATTGATCATTTACTATAAATTGGATGTCCTGGTTATTGATATTGTTGAGATTTTCTAAGTTATAGATTGGAACAGCATAACGAATTTTTGCTTCATAAATACAAGTGTGCACCTGTTCTACATATTTCTTATCGTAAAGTAAGCTATTATTAAACTTCCAAATCCCTTTTCCTCGTTTAAATTCATTATTTTTTATAGATAAAACAACTGGAGAATGGTCTGAACGATAGCTTGCTTGAATTTCTATATTTGAAACACTAGGAAAGAAACTTTCATTAATTAAGAAAAAGTCTAACCTTGCTTGTTTCAACGGCTTTTTTTTGCGCCATGTATATTTTTGGAGTTGGGGGTGACTTGCCCTGAATGGGTCTATCATTCCCATATTTTCCATGGTATCCAAGACAACTTGTCGAGATTTGGGGTTATTAATATTCACATAGTTATGAGAATCTAATTTGGGACATTGTATCAAATTGAAATCACCACAGACTATAACATCTGTTTCTATATCCAAATAATCCTGTAATGTACTATAAAAAACAGGGGTGTCATTATTCGGACCGTAAACTGTTATAATTCTAATAGGGCGATCTTCAATTTTAATATTTGCATATAAAAAATTTCCCTCAAATTCAGATCCGTAGGAATCAATTTTAAAGTCGAAATTGTTATTGAACAGCATGCATACCCCTTTAGAAGAAGTTGTGTGAGAGCTAAATAAAGCTTCACCTCCCCATTCATTTCTTATCTTATTTTCAGTATTTGTTGTAAAATGAGTTTCTTGGATGCATATAACATTGTATTTTTTTTCTTTAAGATAATGAAATACATCTTTACGTTTGTCTGCATTACCAAGGCCCCGGCAGTTATAGGTAACAATCTTTATGCAGTCGCTAGCCATTTGTTACTTTTGGAATCATAGTAGTACCTCTAATATGCATCGAATAAATAGTAATATACATAAGTGGATATTTGTCATAAATGGAAATAACATTTAAAAAACTTACACGTTGGAAACTCCACAATACATTCCTACGTGTAATTCCCTTTATAATGGCATCACTCAAAGTATTATACCACAGTATGTTCAGAACTGCTATAGTATAGTAAAACAGGCTGTTGCTCGACTCGACCCAGTTTCGATTGACAGTACCGCAGATAAAACTCGTGCGTCTTTGAACAAAAGATTTCCACGCACGATTTCTGCACGAGCTTGTCGATTCGTTTTCAGGGATAGCAAAACCTGATTTCAGCAACACCTGTGGTTTACTGAGTGTGTCTACCTTTAAAGGGCGAATAAAACAATCCCTATTCTTCATACAATACCTCATTTCTCTATGAGTATTATTATATACAGTGATCGTATAATCGTCATTCAAACGAAATCTCTGCATTATTTTTCACATATACCAGTTCAATATACAGTTCAAATAAAGTCAAGTTTTCAACCATTTAACTATGAAAAAAGCCCTATTGCTCATATAGTTACTTTTTAACCTGTTTAACATTGATAAACATGGCTTTAAGGTGACAAGTGATTTGGAGAACACAAACAAGAACCAGATTTCACTGGTTGAAGTGAACGTTGCCAGTTCAAGAAAAGAGGGCCCTGATGGTAATTCTGCCTCTACAATGAATCCAGTCTTACATGTTGCTAGTGCACTCGGAATTCATTCTGAAAAGAAACCTTTTCAGTGTACAGTGTGTGACTATAGCTGTAGTAGCAAGAAAAGCCTTACTGAGCATTTAAGAACCCATGCCGGTGAGAAACCTTTCCATTGTACTTTGTGTGACTATATTTGTAGTAAGAAGAGCAATCTTACTGGGCATTTAAGAACTCATACCGGTGAGAAACCTTTCCAGTGCACAATATGTGACTATAAGTCCACCCAGAAGAGTAACCTTATCAAGCATTTAAAAACTCATTCAGGTGAGAAACCTTTCCAGTGCACAATATGTGACTATAAGTCCACCCATAAGAGTTACCTTATCAACCATTTAAGAACTCATACCGGTGAGAAACTTTTTCAGTGCACAGTATGTGACTATAAGTCTTATCAGAAGAGTACCCTTATCAACCATTTTAGAACTCATAATGGTGAGAAACCTTTTCAGTGTACAGTATGTGACTATAAGTGTACTAGAAAAAGCTGCCTTACTGACCATTTAAGAACTCATACTGGTGAGAAACCTTTTCAGTGTACAATGTGTGACTATAAATCTATCCGGAAGAGAGGCCTCATCAGCCATTTAAAATCTCATACTGGTGAGAAACGTTTTCAGTGTAAAATGTGTGACTATAAATCTATCCGGAAGAGAGAACTTATCAACCATTTAAGAACTCATACCGGTGAGAAACCGTTTCAGTGCACAGTATGTGACTATAAGTGTATTAAGAAAAGCGACCTTACTGACCATTTAAGAATTCATACTGGTGAGAAACCTTTTCAGTGCACAGTATGTGACTATAAGTGTATTAAAAAAAGCGGCCTTACTGACCATTTAAGAACTCATACTGGTGAGAAACCTTTTCAGTGTACCATGTGTGACTATAAATCTATCCAGAAGAGAGGCCTCATCAGCCATTTAAAATCTCATACTGGCTACTCACATAGAAAGTCACACTGATGAAATACTGACGAAATGTAGTTAGAAGCATGGACTCCTGTTTAGAACTCATTAAGTTGTTTTAAAGAGATCAGCAGTTCTCATACTCCTTGAAGATTTTACGAAAAGTAATTTAGGCGCAAAAACAGTAAATATTGGAATTTGGAACCTGACCCAATATGACGGCCGATCGGCTAGTCCAATCAAAAAACGGATTGCATTTCTTGATTCATAAATTTTCTTGTTTATCTAAATTTGCAATCGAGTTTACTCTATGTAACCCTTTTTTAATAGGTTTTTCTCTTCCATTAATTGGTCGCTTAGTAATTGATTTGCAGTCACGGCGCTTCACCAATTTAGGGCATCATTTTATTGCGGTTGACCGCACACTTTCAGGTCAGCATACATGAAGCATGTCAAGTCGCTTTCAACTATTCAATGCTTTTACTTGTTGTTTATTGCACGATCAATTCCTGTTTTTCTTTTTGCTCCATGTCATTTGTAATAAAATCATGCCAAGCTTGTGTATATAAACCTCTGTGTTCTGGGGTATTATCACTGACAATGTAACTTTTTAAGGCACACTATTCGATGATAACCTTGCGTGTTTGTGGGGGTTCTCACACATGTTTGTGAGTATTTGTTGCTGTATTAATCCCATCGTTTTAATTATGAGTTTTTTCCGAACTATTGTACGTATATTTTTGTCTTATGCTTTCCTTTTTTGTTTATATCAATAGATTTACCGCTTACCAGCGAGTTCGAATACAAGTGTTGAGTCTGTTTTAACCCCCTACACGTAACATTATTATTAGCTATTGTTTGTAAATATATATTATTAGCTAAGTTAGCATTTTGACACATTTTAAAAATGCAAAATGACGTCAAGGTCACGTGAATTTGATCTGCATTGTACAACTTGAAAATTGAAAAAGTTCAAAGATTTAAATCAAATAGTTTTCGAGTTATTGGCTTTTGAAATTTTAAGTGATGGCGTCCAAATTTTGACCAATAGCGAGCTTCTAGAGTTTTCAATGGAGGTACTTGAAATTTGCAATCACGATGCGCTAGAGTAAGTCCTATCAATATACTAAATTTGAAGTAAATCCATAATGCAGTTTTGGAGACGAAGACCTTTGAAGACTTAGTGAGGTGTCAAGATGGGCGCCAAAGTGGCGCTAGAAGAAAGTCAAAAATACTCTGACGTCTAATTGATAAAAAATAAGTCGACAAATCCAAAGTTTCATAATTTTGTAATCTGCCGTTTTCGAAGAAAAGAAATCGACGCAAGAAAAAAAGAATAGGCAATAATAAACACTACAAAACAATAGATTCGAAGTTTACACTTGGATAATCTTTTTATCACACTACACAAAATGTGTATGTTTGATGTTGCTCTATTTCAAGAATGGCTGTATGAAGAAAGACTGGATAGTGCATTGTAACGTTAGAAATGACGTCAACAGCAACAACTTCCGAATATATGTCTGCTGGTTTACACAGTGCGTCTTTTTCTCTGTTTACATAATGCGGTAGCTGGTTTACAGTGTGCCAATTCCTCTGTTTACATTAGGCGGTAGGTGGTTTACACAGTGCGTCAATTTCTCTGTTTAAGTGATTGATTGATTGTTTGGTGTTTTACGCCGCGCTCAAGATTATTTCACTTATATGGCCGCGTTGCCAGTTTTATTGTGGAAGGAAACCTGGCTCTGTGCCCGGAGGAAACCCACGACCTTCCGCTGGTGACTGGCAACCATCCCACATAGGTCGTTCGAATGAAAACCCAGTCAGAAAATTTTCCAATTTTTGGACTGAGTGGGATTCGAACCCGCGACCCATTGGTGGAAGGCTGTTCGGATTGATTGTTCTTGTTATAACTCAACAAGGTTATAAACTCCATCTTATAGCCTACAACCAGCAAACAACAAGGTTATGAACTCCATCTCATATCCTACAACCAACAAACAACAAGTTTATAAACTCCATCTCATAACCTACTTCTAGCAAACAACAAGGTTATAAACTCCATCTCATAACCTACTTCTAGCAAACAACAAGGTAATAAACTCCATCTTACACCCTACAAGCAGCAAACAACAAGGTTATGAACTCCATCTCATATCCTACAACCAACAAACAACAACTTTATAAACTCCATCTCATAACCTACTTCTAGCGAACAACAAGGTTATAAACTCCATCACATAACCTACTTCTAGCAAACAACAAGGTAATAAACTCCATCTTACAACCTACAACCAGCAAACAACAAGGTTATGAACTCCATCTCATATTATACAACCAGCAAACAACAAGGTTATAAACTCCATCTCATAACCTACTTCTAGCAAACAAGGTTATGAACTTCATCTCATATCCTACAACCAACAAATAACAAGTTTACAAACTCCATCTCATAACCTACTTCTAGCAAATAACAAAGTTTTAAACTTCATCTTACAACCTACAACCAGCAAATAACAAGGTTATGAACTTCATCTCATATCCTACAACCAGCAAACAACAGGTTTATAAACTTCATCTCATAACCTACAACCAGCAAACAACAAGGTTATAAAGTCCATCTCATAACCTACTTCTAGCAAACAAAAAGGTGATGAACTTCATCTCATATCCTACAACCAGCAAACAACAAGTTTATAAACGCCATCTCATAACCTACTTCTAGCAAACAACAAGGTTATGAACTCCATCTCATATCCTACAACCAACAAACAACAAGTTTATAAACTCCATCTCATAACCTACTTCTAGCAAACAACAAGGTTATAAACTCCATCTCATAACCTACTTCTAGCAAACAACACGGTAATAAACTCCATCTTACAACCTACAACCAGTAAACAACAAGGTTATGAACTCCATCTCATATCCTACAACCAACAAACAACAAGTTTATAAACTCCATCTCATAACCTACTTCTACCAAACAACAAGGTTATAAACTCCATCTCATAACCTACTTCTAGCAAACAACAAGGTAATAAACTCCATCTTACAACCTACAACCAGCAAACAACAAGGTTATGAACTCCATCTCCTATTCTACAACCAGTAAACAACAAGGTTATAAACTCCATCTCATAACCTACTTCTAGCAAACAACAAGGTTATGAACTCCATCTCATATTCTACAACCAGCAAACAACAAGGTTATAAACTCAATCTCATAACCTACTTCTAGCAAACAAGGTTATGAACTTCATCTCATATCCTACAACCAACAAACAACAAGCTTATGAACTCCATCTCATAACCTACTTCTAGCAAATAACAAGGTTATAAACTTCATCTTACAACCTACAACCAGCAAATAACAAGGTTATGAACTTCATCTCATATCCTACAACCAGCAAACAACAGGTTTATAAACTTCATCTCATAACCTACAACCAGCAAACAACAAGGTTATAAACTCCATCTCATAACCTACTTCTAGCAAACAAAAAGGTTATGAACTTCATCTCATATCCTACAACCTGGGATGAATATGAAAGGGATATGAAACGCCTTTGTTTTTGCAGTCAGTCGACTGGCAGTTGTTTGACTCATACATGTTATCACTGCAGCGTGTTGTTCTGGGCGCTTGTATCAGCTCGAGTGATTGGAGGTGGAGTGGAGTAGCAACCGAGACCGAAGGTCGAGGTTGCTGCGAAATTCCACCTCCAATCACGAGAGCTGATACAAGCGCCCAGAACAACACGCTGAAGTGATGACATATTTATCATATACCACTTTTAAAATCAAACTTAGATCGCTCTGTTTTATGTCAGGAAAAGCGTCCGGCTTTGAAAGATTCACTTGTTCGAAGGATCGTTTGTCTACATATTCCTACGCCCTTATTAGAATGTGAGTGACAGATCACTGCACGATAAGCCACGCCCCTGACCTACATCATAATATTAAAAAAAATATAAGGTACGACCGTAAGTCTTTATCGTTTTAAATAACAGAAGCAATTGTTAAATGAAAAATGATCCCTTTTAACTGTTTGTGTTTCTTGCATACTGTTTGTAACGTTGTATAAAACATGCAAGATGGACTATATTAACAGTCCGCCAAGGGTTAACTTTTAGTTTCTAGCGGGTTTATTCAAGAAGAGCGGAAAGTAAATTGTAACATGTACCAATACTACAATAGTGTGATTATAAATGATGTATGTCATTTTCGATCAACCGGCTGCAGACAGTGAACAGACGAAAGCTTTGCATGTGTGATAAAAGATGTGACTTTTTGGTATCCTGACGAAGAACACTTTTAAAATGTATATATACCAAAAGACAAAGAGGAAATGACAAATGGATTAGTACATGTACAAGTCAACATTTAACAAAGACTAAACCAGAGAAAAATGACATTGGAATACATTTAATTTCACGGAGATGGATTCTACTAGTAGACTATTATGGGTAAATGCTTACAAGTTACATCACAGATGTGTGTCGAGAGTGGCAAAGTTAATTTTCAAAGTGCAGTTATTGAATGTAGCACCCTGGAAAATACCGGCAGTTGTGTTAGTAGCCATAGTGCTATTGACTATTGTGTATAAAGTTTCTTCCATGATTACGGCTTTGTGTGCCCGAAGATTGTGATAAAGCAGAAATGTCCACATTCACTGGATTTTCATGGATGGGATTATTATCATGTGTTACCAATGTTGTCCGACTCGATGTGACGACTTGCTACAGGCCGACACACTTGGACTTGGAGTGACTGACGGTTGTCCGGGCTCAGGATATTGCTCATCTCTCGCTGCTGGTCGAACGAAGCGACGGCATAGTTATTCAGACTGGCAACGTTTTGTGTCCTGTCGGCGCTACCCAGCATTTAAGAGGCGAATGGCAGCTGTTGACCGAGCGCTGTGATTTTTTTTTCTACCACTTAGTTCACCCAGTTCGGCCATTGTTTTCATGATACTGTTTAACTTTATGGTATTTTTCCCCATTGCTTTGGTTTTGTACCATTTTCGGGATCCTGGTTTTCGACTATGATTTATAATAATTATTATAGACAAATAAAACATATTTTGATGATGTTTTTATCCCTTGTCCAATTGTTTAATATTTTTAAGATTTATCGGACGCATTATAAAATAGTCTTCAGATTACATAATTTATCTAATCTTGGGAGAGATTGTTAGCTTAAATTCTATAAATAGATTCGACAGCTGTTTGTATCCAAGAGAGTGTGTTGACATTGACGTCATTATAGAACAGAAAAAGTAGTTCCGGCTCTAATGTTATAGTGTCCTATGCAAGTAGGGTGATACAGACTGCCAGGTTAAACGGTCCTATGCTAGTGTGGTGATACGGATTTGGAAAATCACTGTCCGTATTACCATTGTGACGTAGGGAGGTATATGATAATCTATTGTTATCATATACGTCCCTACGTCACAATGGTAATACGGACAGTGATTTTCCAAATCCGTATCACCACACTAGCATAGGACCGTTTAACCTGGCAGTCTGTATCACCCTACTTGCATCTATTTATAGAAAAGCTAACGATCTCTCCCAAGATTAGATAAATTCTGTAATCTGAAGACTACTTTATAGTGCGTCCGATAAATCTTAAAAATATTAAACAATTGGACAAGGGATAAAAACATCATCAAAATATGTTTTATTTGTCTATAATTATAAATCATAGTCGAAAACCAGGATCCCGAAAATGGTACAAAACCAAAGCAATGGGGAAAAATACCATAACGTTAAACAGTATCATGAAAACAATGGCCGAACTGGGTGAACTAAGTGGTAGAAAAAAAATCACAGCGCTCCGTCAACAGCTGCCATTCGCCTCTTAAATGCTGGGTAGCGCCGACAGGACACAAAACGTTGCCAGTCTGAATAACTATGCCGTCGCTTCGTTCGACCAGCAGCGAGAGATGAGCAATATCCTGAGCCCGGACAACCGTCAGTCACTCCAAGTGTGTCGGCCTGTAGCAAGTCGTCACATCGAGTCGGACAACATTGGTAACACATGATAATAATCCCATCCATGAAAATCCAGCGAATGTGGACATTTCTGCTTTATCACAATCTTCGGGCACACAAAGCTAAATGGTAATCATGGAAGAAACTTTATACACAATAGTCAATACGACAATAGCACTATGGCTACTAACACAACTGCCGGTATTTTCCAGGGTGCTACATTCAATAACTGCACTTTTAAAATTAACTTTGCCAGTCTCGACACACATCTGTGATGTAAGCATTTACCCATAATAGTCTAGTACTAGTAGAATCCATCTCCATGAAATTAAATGTATTCCAATGTCATTTTTCTCTGGTTCAGTCTTTGTTAAATGTTGACTTGTACATGTACTAATCCATTTGTCATTTCCTCTTTGTCTTTTGGTATATATACATTTTAAAAGTGTTCTTCGTCAGGATACCAGAAAGTCACATCTTTTATCACACATGCAAAGCTTTCGTCTGTTCACTGTCTGCAGCCGGTTGATCGAAAATGACATACATCATTTATAATCACACTATTGTAGTATTGGTACATGTTACAATTTACTTTCCGCTCTTCTTGAATAAACCCGCTCGAAACTAAAAGTTAACCCTTGGCGGACTGTTAATATAGTCCATCTTGCATGTTTTATACAACGTTACAAACAGTATGCAAGAAACACAAACAGTTAAAAGGGATCATTTTTCATTTAACAATTGCTTTTGTTATTTAAAACGATAAAGACTTACGGTCGTACCTTATATTTTTTTAAATATTATGATGTAGGTCAGGGGCGTGGCTTATCGTGCAGTGATCTGTCACTCACATTCTAATAAGGGCGTAGGAATATGTAGACAAACGATCCTTCGAACAAGTGAATCTTTCAAAGCCGGACGCTTTTCCTGACATAAAATAGAGCGATCTAAGTACGATTTTAAAAGAGGTATATGATAAATATGTCATCACTTCAGCGTGTTGTTCTGGGCGCTTGTATCAGCTCTCGTGATTGGAGGTGGAATTTCGCAGCAACCTCGACCTTCGGTCTCGGTTGCTACTCCACTCCACCTCCAATCACTCGAGCTGATACAAGCGCCCAGAACAACACGCTGCAGTGATAACATGTATTTCTCGTCCGACGCCCCGTGACGGCATTCCGATCCGCTCCGAGAATAGCCGAAAGCCGTGTTGTGTATTCCGATTCATTCCGAACCATACCGATGTCGTTGATATATGGGCTGCGCATGCCCGTTTGTAAGCTAGCAACAGAAAACAATCGCCATTTTGAATATTCTGACAGTGTTGCTAGCTTATAAATAGGCATGCGCAGCCCATATATCAACGACACCGGTATGGTTCGGAATAAATCGGAATACACAACACGGCTTTCGGCTATTCTCTGAGCGGATCAGAATGCCGTCACGGGGAGTCTGAGAAGAACAATAGAGAGTCAAACAACTGCCAGTCGACTGACTGCAAAAACAAAGGCGTTTCATATCCCTTTCATATTCATCCCAGCTACAACCAACAAACAACAGGTTTATAAACTTCATCTCATAACCTACAACCAGCAAACAACAAGGTTATAAACTCCATCTCATAACCTACTTCTAGCAAAAAACAAGGTTATAAACTTCATCTTACAACTTAATCTTAGGCTTAATACCGGTATAACTTTGTAACGTAAGAATTGGATTTCATTATTACGCAACGTCGTTTAGACCGGTATTAAGCCTAATGCACTTTTGAACAACTCAAACTGGGCTGAAAGAAACTATATTGTGACGTTACAAAGTTATACCGGTATTAAGTCTAATACACTTTTCAACAACCGGCCCCTGGACATCAAATTAGTCTCAATAATTAGTTGACTGCCTCAATATAATTGTAGAAAACAATGGTCTAACCAGCTTGGAGCGGTTCGGGCGTCACAATAACGCTACACACCGGAGCTAGCCTCACTAGAGACCTGTCATGGGGGTACAAAGCCAATGGACATCGTTGTCGCGAGTAGGCCTGCATACTTCCTGTGATCCAAGAATAGATTATTATTCTTTTTTTCCGGCTTGCCCTTTGAGGCACCATTGTGAGTATTTTCTAGGGGTCTTTACCTAATTTTGAAACATTTAGGACAGAATATAAAACTGGTTCGTCACTTTCAATGTTTCCGATTATTGTCTGGACACTCGGCAATTTCTCTATCTCAATCGATTTTTAACTTTTTCAACAAAACCAACTAACTTTTACTAAGCTGCTTAGCTCCGATCTGAGCTCCAAGCTCATTTACTGATTTAGGATATTGTTTTCTACAATTACAAGCTGCTTGGTTCAGCTTTAAACCCAGCAGTAGCATCACCAGATCACTGGGCAGTCTTCGCCCACTTTTTGCAGGTTAGGGAAAGTAGCTGAAAAGAGCTATAATAGCTGTAAACAGATATAATACTATTAATAGCTAAAAAGAGCTACCCGCCGGTAGCTGAATTCAGCTATACAAGCTTATCAATGCAAGAAAAAACGCTTGATTAATTCTAAACAACTGTTCTTCTGCAATTCGATAGCTTAATTTTATTTTTAACGAATGTATTGGAGCCTTGATTACAAGTATGCCGGAAAAAAATATGTAACAAAAGACTACTACTATGTGAAAAACACCACTACCAAATGTACACAACTACAACTTCCCATTCAATGAAAATTATCTTTGAAACTTCTGTCAAATTTCACTCATACTTACTTTTCTAAGGCAAAAGCCATAGCCTCTCTTGTGTGCATGACAAAGGCAGTAAGTTGGCATTAATAACCAGTTATGGTGCGTTTCGCAGAAACAATATTGAAAACTATGGATATCCAATAATGCCCTAATTTTTTGTTTTTTTCCCAAAATTGTCTTTATTTAAAAATTAAAATTATTGTATTTCCTACTTTCTAAGCTTGTTTTATTTTATTTAAGACAAGCAACAGGCTTTTAAGTTAGTAAAATATTCAAATTATGGTAATTCTAGGCATCCATAGATTTTTCAGGTGGCATTTTTTTCTTCAAAACACACTGAAACTCATTATTAATGAAAACCTAATGATATGCATAACCCACACACAGGAAGTAACTGCTTACAAGAGCAAGCATGAGTAAATTGCGATGAAATTTTAATAAAAAGACCACATCAAGTTTTGAGTGTATTTGTGTACATTTGGTAGTGGTGTTTTGCAGGTGGAAGTAGTCTTTTTTTTACATATTTTTTCTGGAATACTTGTAATCAGGGCTTTAATACATTCATTAAGAAGAAAAGTGAGCTACCGGATTAAGAAAAACAAATATTTAGATTAAATAGAGCGTTTTTTCATGCATTGATATGCTTGTATAACTGAATTCAGCTACCGACCGGTAGCTCTTTTTAGCTATTATACCTGTTTAAAGCTATTATAGCTGTTTTTAGCTACTTTCCCTAACCTGTTTTGGTCGAAAATACAGTCACTCAGCTCAGATCTAGTTACGGCTTTTAAATGAATTATTTGGAAGGACTTCGGATTTCAGATTTAAGCTAAGTCTCAACTATCCTTAATCTCAACTACATTTCAGCTACATCAGCACCCCCCCCCCCCCCCCCCCTGAAAAAATGAGCTGGATCCGCCCCTGGTTTATATCTGTATATTGTTTTATAACCATGTGGTATAATGTCCAAGCCATAAGTTTTTAAATGAACTAATCTGCCCACAATGATTTAGCTTTTCAGTCTATCTAGACTCATTTGCTTTTTATTTTTGGCATGCTAAAAACAACATTTTTTTTGTCAATTTGTCTTATTTTTTGCAGGTTAACAAGGCAGGGTTGTTATTTCCTTCAAATTTTGATTTCATACAGCATAAAATGGTTCATTGACTTATATCTCGAACCAATTTACTTTATTTCTTAAAGTATTCTAGTCCGATCCAGTAGAATAAAGTGTCGCTCAATCCAGTTTTCCCTAGGATCAACAATTAACAGCTAGGGGTTGGCACAAATAAGTTAAAGATGGATGTGCCTGAAGATTCAGAATCCAGTTCTCCTGTTGAGGTGAAAATAGAACTGAATGAATCAGGAACAAGTATTCCTTTTTGTCCTTTTGCCTGGGGAGAATCAACTAATTATCAGCCCCAGAATGCTAACGATTACTGTGAACAGCGAGTCAACATTTGTAAGAGTGAGGAAAATGAACTGTATACTGTTGTTGAAATAAAACAAGAACCAAGCATGGACATATGCAGTAATGAACTATATTCTGAAGTGGAAATAAAACAAGAGCCAAGCATGGACATATCCAGTTGTAGCTCAACAATGGATCCTACATGTACATTTCCTGATACTGACAACCAGACTTTCTCTCAGAGTGGATTGTACGAGGTACTGTTAATTTTTTATAACTATATTCAATTAGCACTGAAATAGAAATATATTAGTATGATGCTTTTTCTCTGACAGAAGAAAGAATACCTCCAATTTAAAAGAAAACATGTAAATTAAGAGGACTGTTTTTTAGAATATCACGAGAAAGGATGAACCACATCCAGTAACGTTTCTCTAGAATAGACTGTCCTTTTATTGTTAAACATATTGAAAAAAGTTTTACTGTGTTGACAACTTGACAGTAAAACATATAAATCAAAAGTTGTTAAACAACAGTTCCATTGTGTAGACTAGGCTTATCAGTGTTTAAATAACTTCAAGACTAATTTGTGTACTTAAAACACCCACAAATTTATATTACATGTAATTTGGGTAAGCCAATAAAGATAGAAAGTGCCCTATATGGTAGATACATGTAATATGGGATAAGCCAATAAAGATAGAAAGTGCCCTACATGGTAGATACATGTAATTTAGGATAAGCCAATAAAGATAGAAAGTGCCCTACATGGTAGATACATGTAATTTGGGATAAGCCAATAAAGATAGAAAGTGTCCTACATGGTAGATATATGTAATTTGGGATAAGCCAATAAAGATAGAAAGTGCCCTACATGGTACATGTAGATACATGTAATTTGAGATAAGCCAATAAAGATAGAAAGTGCCCTACATGGTAGATATATGTAATTTGGGATAAGCCAATAAAGATAGAAAGTGTCCTATAGGGTAGATACATGTAATATGGGATAAGCCAATAAAGATAGAAATGGGATAAGCCAATAAAGATAGAAAGTGTCCTATAGGGTAGATATATGTAATTTGGGATAAGCCAATAAAGATAGAAAGTGTCCTATAGGGTAGATACATGTAATTTGGGATAAGCCAATAAAGATAGAAAGTGTCCTATAGGGTAGATACATGTAATTTGGGATAAGCCAATAAAGATAGAAAGTGTCCTATAGGGTAGATACATGTAATTTGGGATAAGCCAATAAAGATAGAAAGTGCCCTATAGGGTAGATATATGTAATTTGGGATAAGCCAATAAAGATAGAAAGTGTCCTATAGGGTAGATACATGTAATTTGGGATAAGCCAATAAAGATAGAAAGTGCCCTACATGGTAGATACATGTAATTTGGGATAAGCCAATACAGATAGAAAGTGTCCTATAGGGTAGATACATGTAATTTGGGATAAGCCAATAAAGATAGATAGTGCCCTACAGGGTAGATACATGTAATTTGGGATAAGCCAATAAAGATAGAAAGTGTCCTATAGGGTAGATACATGTAATTTGGGATAAGCCAATAAAGATAGAAAGTGCCCTACATGGTAGATACATGTAATTTGGGATAAGCCAATAAAGATAGAAAGTGCCCTACATGGTAGATATATGTAACTTGGGATAAGCCAATAAAGATAGAAAGTGTCCTACATGGTAGATACATGTAATTTGGGATAAGCCAATAAAGATAGAAAGTGTCCTACATGGTAGATACATGTAATTTGGGATAAGCCAATAAAGATAGATAGTGCCCTACAGGGTAGATACATGTAATTTGGAATAAGCCAATAAAGATAGAAAGTGTCCTACATGGTAGATACATGTAATTTGGGATAAGCCAATAAAGATAGAAAGTGCCCTACATGGTAGATACATGTAATTTGGGATAAGTCAATAAAGATAGATAGTGCCCTACAGGGTAGATACATGTAATTTGGGATAAGCCAATAAAGATAGATAGTGCCCTACAGGGTAGATACATGTAATTTGGGATAAGCCAATAAAGATAGAAAGTGTCCTACATGGTAGATACATGTAATTTGGGATAAGCCAATAAAGATAGATAGTGCCCTACATGGTAGATACATGTAATTTGAGATAAGCCAATAAAGATAGATAGTGCCCTACATGGTAGATACATGTAATTTGGGATAAGCCAATAAAGATAGAAAGTGTCCTACATGGTAGATACATGTAATTTGGGATAAGCCAATAAAGATAGAAAGTGTCCTACATGGTAGATACATGTAATTTGGGATAAGCCAATAAAGATAGAAAGTCTCCTACATGGTAGATACATGTAATTTGGGATAAGCCAATAAAGATAGAAAGTGCCCTACATGGTAGATACATGTAATTTGGGATAAGCCAAAAAAGATGGATAGTGCCCTACAGGGTAGATACATGTAATTTGGGATAAGCCAATAAAGATAGAAAGTGTGCTACATGGTAGATACATGTAATTCGGGATAAGCCAATAAAGATAGATAGTGCCCTACAGGGTAGATACATGTAATTTGAGATAAGCCAATAAAGATAGATAGTGCCCTACAGGGTAGATACATGTAATTTGGGATAAACCAATAAAGATAGAAAGTGTCCTACATGGTAGATACATGTAATTTGGGATAAGCCAATAAAGATAGAAAGTGTCCTACATGGTAGATACATGTAATTTGGGATAAGCCAATAAAGATAGAAAGTGCCCTACATGGTAGATATATGTAATTTGGGATAAGCCAATAAAGATAGAAAGTGCCCTACATGGTAGATATATGTAATTTGGGATAAGCCAATCAAGATAGAAAGTGCCCTACATGGTAGATATATGTAATTTGGGATAAGCCAATAAAGATAGAAAGTGCCCTACATGGTAGATATATGTAATTTGGGATAAGCCAATAAAGATAGAAAGTGCCCTACATGGTAGATACATGTAATTAGGGATAAGCCAATAAAGATAGATAGTGCCCTACAGGGTAGATACATGTAATTTGAGATAAGCCAATAAAGATAGATAGTGCCCTACAGGGTAGATACATGTAATTTGGGATAAGCCAATAAAGATAGAAAGTGTCCTACATGGTAGATACATGTAATTTGGGATAAGCCAATAAAGATAGAAAGTGCCCTACAGGGTAGATACATGTAATTTGGGATAAGCCAATAAAGATAGAAAGTGCCCTACATGGTAGATATATGTAATTTGGGATAAGCCAATAAAGATAGAAAGTGCCCTACATGGTAGATATAAGTAATTTGGGATAAGCCAATAAAGATAGAAAGTGCCCTACATGGTAGATACATGTAATTTGGGATAAGCCAATAAAGATAGAAAGTGCCCTACATGGTAGATACATGTAATTTGGGATAAGCCAATAAAGATAGAAAGTGCCCTACAGGGTAGATACATGTAATTTGGGATAAGCCAATAAAGATAGAAAGTGCCCCACAGGGTAGATACATGTAATTTGGGATAAGCCAATAAAGATAGAAAATGCCCTACATGGTAGATACATGTAATTTGGGATAAGCCAATAAAGATAGAAAGTGCCCTACAGGGTAGATACATGTAATTTGGGATAAGCCAATAAAGATAGAAAGTGCCCTACATGGTAGATATATGTACTTTGGGATAAGCCAATAAAGATAGAAAGTGCCCTACATGGTAGATATATGTAATTTGGGATAAGCCAATAAAGATAGAAAGTGCCCTACAGGGTAGATACATGTAATTTGGGATAAGCCAATAAAGATAGATAGTGCCCTACAGGGTAGATACATGTAATTTGGGATAAGCCAATAAAGATAGAAAGTGTCCTACATGGTAGATACATGTAATTTGGGATAAGCCAATAAAGATAGAAAGTGCCCTACATGGTAGATACATGTAATTTGGGATAAGCCAATAAAGATAGAAAGTGCCCTACATGGTAGATACATGTAATTTGGGATAAGCCAATAAAGATAGAAAGTGCCCTACAGGGTAGATACATGTAATTTGGGATAAGCCAATAAAGATAGAAAGTGCCCCACAGGGTAGATACATGTAATTTGGGATAAGCCAATAAAGATAGAAAATGCCCTACATGGTAGATACATGTAATTTGGGATAAGCCAATAAAGATAGAAAGTGCCCTACAGGGTAGATACATGTAATTTGGGATAAGCCAATAAAGATAGAAAGTGCCCTACATGGTAGATATATGTACTTTGGGATAAGCCAATAAAGATAGAAAGTGCCCTACATGGTAGATATATGTAATTTGGGATAAGCCAATAAAGATAGAAAGTGCCCTACATGGTAGATAGATGTAATTTGGGATAAGCCAATAAAGATAGAAAGTGCCATACAGGGTAGATACATGTAATTTGGGATAAGCCAATAAAGATAGAAAGTGCCCTACATGGTAGATACATGTACCACTCCAACTTCAAAATGGTTTCGAAATACTGTTGAGCAGGACATAAAACCCTAATCACTCACTCACTCACTCAAAATGGTTTCATCTTGCCCGAAGTAATGGACAAATACTTGTACAACATTGTAACATACTAAAATATGTCAGTTTAAATGTAGTTTAATGTATTCTATCAGTCTTAATTGGTCTAACATGGTGGAAAACCCTCAAGAAACATCAATATTACAAAATGTATACTCTAGTATGTACATGTGTAACTCCTGACCCCTTTTTTTTACAGAATGTAAGTCTGAGACAAACTTCTACAGTTAACGGTGTACCTGGTTTGACAACCACAGTAGAAAGTCCCAAGGTCACAAAATGTATAGGTAAGTCAATTTGTTTTATGTTTGTATTAGTTAGTAGTTGGGGAGAAGGAACCCAATTCCTTATAAAGCCAGATCGGCAGGTCAATGGGAAACTTTATATTCTTGAAACCCTACTCCCTTTGTGCAGGAAAGCCAAGACCTTCGGCAATTACCAAACAACTGTTCCACACAGGGCGACCAAATTTTATTTTGTCAGAGTGGGATTCAAAACTACAACCTATGGCTGGAAGGCCTGTGTTTGACTGAGAGACTATCACTCTCTCGTCTGAACTACCTATAAATTTGGGACCAGCTGCCTACATGTATATCCGCACCTTCGTGGCTTTTTGTCCTTTTGTATCTCATGAAATTATCCCCAAGTCAAGGCCTGTAATAATACATATGAGAAATTCAGTGTACTTTTTATTTCATTATAAAACAATTTCTGTTTAGCCAATAAAGAAAAGGTTAATCTATTTTCATTATTGACACCCCAATAATTCTTGAATTATTTTAATCGTATTATATCAGTTTAAGAATGAAATATGAGCTGCAAACTTATTTTTACATCAATATATGAATGCCTTGCTTTTACTGTGTATATTCTATTGAAAGAATTATTCTGAAACCTTATATTCTATTGAAAGAATTATTCTGAAACCTTTTTCTGTATGTTTCAGGTATAAAGCTCCCAACTTGTGCACATTGTCCAGAAATGAAGTTTGTATCTGAAACACACTTATTGGCTCACAACATTGATAAACATGGCTTTCATGTACCAAGTGGTTTGGATAACACAAACAAGAATCAGATTTCAATGGTTGAACTGAATGTTATCAACTCAAGAAACGAGGGCCCTGATGGTAATTCTGCCTCTACAATCAATCCAGTCTTAGCTACTGTTCACAGAATTCATTCTGAAAAGAAACGTTTTCAGTGTACTGAGTGTGACTATAAGTGTAATAAGAAAAGTAACTTTACAGACCATTTCAAAACACATACTGGTGAGAAACCTTTTCAGTGCACAGAGTGTGACTATAAATGTAGCTTGAAGAGTAGCCTTACCACCCATTTAAAAATTCATTCTGGCGAGAAACCTTATCAGTGTGCAATGTGTGACTATAACTCTAGTACGAAAAGCAACCTAACGGCGCATTTAAGAACTCATACTGCTGAGAAACCTTTTCAGTGTACAATGTGTGACTATAAATGTATTCGGAAGAGTAGCCTTATGAACCATTTAGGAAATCATACCGGTGAGAAACCTTTTCAGTGCACAGTGTGCAACTATAAATGTAGTAAGAGAAGCAGCCTTACCGACCATGTAAGAACTCATACTGGTGAGAAACCTTTTCAGTGCACAATGTGTGAATATAACTGTGGTCGAAAGAGTAGCCTTAACAAACATTTAAGAACTCATACTGGTGAGAAGCCTTTTCAGTGCACAATATGTGACGATAAATTTAGTCACAAGCACTCTTTAACCCTTCATATTAGAACTCATACAGGTGAGAAACCTTTTCAGTGCACAATATGTGACTTTAAGTCCTCTCGAGAACAACATCTGAACTTTCATGTTAGGTCTCATACTGGAGAGAAGCCATTTTGCTGCACAGTGTGTGATTTTAGATGTAGTCGCAAGAGTAGCTTAACTAACCATGAAAGAACTCATACTGGCGAAACTTTAAATAACACAACTTGTGACTTAACAGGGGATGAAAAACCGCCTGCTGATGAGAAACCTTTTCATTGCACAATGTGTGACTATAAATGTTGTCGGAATGCCAGCCTTATTGATCATATCAGAACTCACACAGGGGAGAAACCTTTTCACTGCACATTGTGTGATTTTAAATGTAATCGGAAGACTAACCTTACTATTCATATTAGAACTCATACTGGTGGAAAACCTTTCCAGTGCACGATGTGTGATTGTAAATTTAGGCGGAAGAACCAACTCGAGAAACACAAAGAATGTCATACTGATGAAAAAACCTTTTCAGTGTAATATATCGGAATTCCAATATACATGTAGCCGGAAACATTTACTCTCTCCCCAGTATAGAACTTATTGTGGGGAAATAAATGCTTCACTGGACAATACTTGATGATAAAAACACTCATACTGACGGGAAACATTTCCAGTACACAATTTTTGATGTCGGAAGAACCAACTAGCGAAACACAGAAAGACAAGCTGTAGATAGAATCATAGGGTAATAGAAACTTTCACTGGACACTGCTTAACAAACACTGTAGAGTACTGGTGAGAAAGTTACTGCAATGTGTGACTTGAAATATACTGAACCACAAAAGAAACGTCGCCCTATTCAAATGTTGCTAAATGCATATATTATGTTATTTTCAATAATTTTTCTCTTTTGATATCCTTGCTAGAACTATAGTTTGAAGCCAGTGGTCAAGAAAGTTTGGTTTCTAATCATGCTACTAATAAGCAAAACACGTCGTCAAAGCATAGTTACTAAAGTAATGATGGGGTTTTTTCGGTTCGTTTTGCCTGAAGGTCACAATGCACGTGTGTTGCAAGGTGTCAAAAAGCTACCGAGCATGCACCGAATCATTCACAGTTTGACAGTAGTGACATGCCACGACTGTCACGGGAGCAGAAAAAGACCAAGCCTTGAGAAATTTCACGTTGGCCAGACTAAATGTTCCGAACAATATCCCGCCTGCAGCAACGGGTTCAAGCCACTGTAACCACAGCAGACCATCCTCGTAGTGGAAGACCGCCTGTAACAACGTTGAGACAAGATCGACAGATTGTCCGTCAACACATGCAAACCGCTTTGCCACAGCTGCGGAAAGTGCAAGGACAACCATTGGCAATCTCCAGAGACCAATCGGCGACGACACGGTGCACAGGCGTTTGAGGTAGGCAAATGTCAGATGTCACAGGCCTTACACGGGCCACACCGCATCGCATTGAAATTGGCGGAATAGGAGAACTGTAGTCTTCTCCGATGAAAGTCGGTACTGCATCTCGACGGTTGATGGGCGAATGAGAGTGTGGCATGTACGAGGGGAGCGTTTTGCAGATGAGTGTTTTCTGGAAAGGGACGCATGGGGAGGTCCCAGAATTATGGTATGGGGTTCTATAGCACTGAATCAAAAACTAGGCCCTATGGTGTGCCAGAATGTTGGTCCTGGTAGCTGAGACCTTCATCGTGCCCCGTTTTACTCGTATTTTACGAAATCATGTCTTCCAGCAGGAGAACGTACGAGCCCATACTGCCATTTTCAAGAAAGTGTATTTTAAAAAAATTCTGTTATACTCACGTTTTAAAAGACACTTACTAATTAAACTCATGAACTATATATTTTTTATGATATAAAATTTAGCCAGAATAATCATTTTAAGGAATCATGAAAGAACTTGATTGATTGATGGATGTTTTACTCTGCATCTGTGGCTTATTGTTTTTGGCGTATAAGCGATCTTTGATTCTTACGATCATTAAAATTTATTTGTTTAACAACAAAAAACACTAATGGGAACGAGCCTCATCTAATTTAGTCCTTGGGTGACCGTCTTGGTGGTGAGCGGGGACAAGTCCAGACTGGCCATCAGGATCTACATTAGCACAACTAAATCTAAAGTGTGTGAATCCCATTTATGCTGTTAAACAAATAAAGTTTAACCTTGAATGAATTCTAATCGGTTATCGGTACAAAGGAAAGCTGTCTTTCGCTTTAAAGATTATCTTCCCCTGGTTTGAGCGCTCCCTGGCGTTAATTCAAAGTTAGGCCTTCATTTAACGAAAGTGCTTCGCTCTGATTAAAAGTAGAGTACCGTTCGCAGCGATCTCTGGTGTTAATTTGAAAGTAGCTTCTGGTTTGAAGTTAGGTCTTGATTTATCGAAACAGCTTCTGATTAAAAGTTTTACGTTCGTTGATTTGAAGTTAGCTTCTGATTTAAAATGTTTCGTTGATAGTTTGAAGACAGATTCAAGATTGTGTTTTCGTTCGTTGTTTTGAATTTTGATTTGAGTTTGAGAAATTTAAAGCTGTTCATTGTGACATTTCTATTGGACTTTAAACATGTCCAATTTGAGAGTGTGAACAACTTGGTCACTTTCCAGCACAGGGCATCAATATACAACTTTGGACTTCATTCCGTTTTTATCTAATCTTCAACTGTGATATTGCGACGTCGCTTTGTTTGAAGTGAACTTCTGTATAAGTTTGCGCTCTCGGGCTGGAGCATTGTAGCCCTGCTTTAGCCATGTATGCTGATCAAGCCAAGAGGAACATTAAGTATGCCACATACATTAGACTTCCTGACGTTCTATGGTCTGTGGGGCCTAATTTCAAAATTTAGATCTCGTTGTGTGAGAGGGGTGTGGTTGGGGGTGGGGGGGGGGGGTGATCTTTTGGTCGGTTGGTAGGGCCTACTTTCGTCGCCGTATAACTTTAGCTGTTGAGTGCGACGTAAAACCCGAACCAATCAATCAATCTGTATAAGTTTGCGAGTTTATTCCTACCTCGGTGGCCAGAGGCTTATAATAATTGTGGTCAAAGAGACCGGTGCCACCCCAACCCAATCCTCGGATACCCAGGGTTAAATTCTCGACAAGCTCACCTCTTACCCCTGGGTCAATTGCCTCGTTAAGCGTCGTTTTCTGGGAACGCCCATTTTCTGTCGGACCAATCAAACGATTTCTTATAAACGTTTTAACTCTTCAGTTTTGGAGACACGTTTATCGAATTGAAGTAAAAACAAAGATGGCGGCATCCAATAGGACATGTGAGTTGTGATACAACCGAAAAGTCGTCCATCTTTGTTTTGAACACTGCTAAGATGCTGACGCAACGCGGATTCTGATTGGTGAACTTTTCCGCCACATTTTTTTGGCGGAACCAATCAAAATCTACATGCATATTAAATTAGAAACGACGGGCAGGGTCCGACTTGTCCCACGGGTAATGTGAGCATAAGCGGAATTTTTAACCGTGGGTTTCGACGATGCCCCAACCCCCATTCCTTGGAAACGCCGCTAGTAAAATAATCTTGAGAAGTGTAACACAAAACTGGCATAAAAGATGCATATTGGCCTACAACATAGTCCAGTTGCAAGCTGGGTGTAGTTCATATAGTTTTAACACTGATCTACGTCCGACGTAACTTACGCCAGCTTTGTAAGACAGGATCCTGGAGAAAATGTTCTGACGTCAAACAGTTCATTGGTTTATTAATTCGTTACCAGAAAAGAAAATGTATGTTACAATAACCAAACGTGATTTCTGAAAAGAAAATTATATCTAACAAACTGGTTAGACTAAAGCCCAAGCGGACTTCGTCTATCCTTTAAAAAGATATAAAAAAAATGCTGTAATATAGAACTATTACTGACATAAAGGCATAGTTTTTCTGGATAACTACTTCTTAGGTTTATTTCTCACAACGTTTCGCTAGAATTACCTCTAACTTCATCAGGTGTATTAATACAATCTATGAACTTGGATCAACTTATATGCAAATAGTAACGTAACAATTTCTATGGGTAAGGTTCAGGCTGTGGCTTGAATTGGCTTGTACAGGTATCCGGGTGCTGGCTGGGTGGGGTGGATGGGTAAATTACTATCTCACTGAGTGGGGGTGGGGGGGTGGTCTGTTGTTATAGAGTCCATGCATTTGAGATGGCTATTCCCTGGTCCCTATTGCGTTTAGGTTGGTGGCGTCGTATGTCTATGGCTTCCCTAATCACCCGTGCTTTCCAGTTGGTAAGGTTCCTTGCTAATATTTTGGGATTTTCCCAGGCAATGCAGTGGGATGGATTGTTGACTATGTGTTCTGCTAGGGCAGATTTCTATGGCTCTGATTTGGTTGTTGCTGATTATTGTTCTTTTGTGCGGACGGACAGTGGTCTGGATGTTTCTCCTATGTACTTCTCTCCACATGAGCAGTCGAGCAGGTCGATTATTCCTTTAGGGTTGTTGTTGATTGTTGTGTTTCTGCCGTTTGCTCCCAGTTGCGATTTGAGTGTTGAAGTGCTGGTGAAGATAACCTGTGCTGGTCTTTAAAACACTGGTCTTTATTTGAATGCTACACATAGTTATGCAGATATTACTCCTTACCTTTAGTCGGCCTCGGGTCCTGTGTACAGCAGATTGGCAATTGACAACTCAAAAAATGTTCTCTAATAAACTGAGGTGTGTGTCTGATCAGAGACTCGGTCTAGATAAGATCCCTGACTGCAGGTTTGTGTATGATCAGAGACTGGGTGTAGATAACATCTCTGACTGCAGGTTTGTGTATGATCAGAGACTGGGTGTAGATAACATCGCTGACTGCAGGTTTGTGTATGATCAGAGACTGGGTTTAGATAACATCCCTGACTGCAGGTTTGTGTATGATCAGAGACTGGGTGTAGATAACATCTCTGACTGCAGGTTTGTGTATGATCAGAGACTGGGTGTAGATAACATCTCTGACTGCAGGTTTGTGCATGATCAGAGACTCGGTCTAGATAACATCTCTGACTGCAGGTTTGTGTATGATCAGAGACTGGGTCTAGATAACATATCTGACAGCAGGCTTGTGTATGATCAGAGACTGGGTCTAGATAACATCTCTGACTGCAGGTTTGTGTATGATCAGAGACTGGGTCTAGATAGCATCTCTGACTGCAGGTTTGTGCATGATCAGAGACTCGGTCTAGATAACATCTCTGACTGCAGGTTTGTGTATGATCAGAGACTGGGTCTAGATAACATATCTGACAGCAGGCTTGTGTATGATCAGAGACTGGGTCTAGATAACATCTCTGACTGCAGGTTTGTGTGTGATCAGAGACTGGGTATAGATAACATCTCTGATTGCAGGTTTGTGTATGATCAGAGACTGGGTCTAGATAGCATCTCTAACTACAGGTTTGTGTATGACCAGAGACTGGGGATAGATAGCATCTCTGACTGCAGACTTGTGTATGATCAGAGACTGGGTCTAGATAACATCTCTGACTGCAGGTTTGTGTATGATCAGAGACTGGGTCTAGATAACATCTCTGACTGCAGACTTGTGTGTGATCAGAGACTGGGTCTAGATAAAATCTCTGACTGCAGACTTGTGTATGATCAGAGACTGGGTCTAGATAGCATCTCTGACTGCAGACTTGTGTATGATCAGAGACTGGGTCTAGATAGCATCTCTGACTACATGTTTGTGTATGATCAGAGACTGGGTCTAGATAGCATCTCTGACCGCAGACTTGTGTATGATCAGAGACTGGGTCTAGATAGCATCTCTGACTGCAGACTTGTGTATGATCAGACTGGGTGTAGAAAGCATCTCTGACTGCAGGTTTGTGTATGATCAGAAACTGGGTGTATATAACATCTCTGACTGCAGGTTTGTGTATGATCAGAGACTGGGTGTAGATAACATCTCTGACTGCAGGTTTGTGTATGACCAGAGACTGGGTCTAGATAGCATCTCTGACTGCAGGATTGTGTATGATCAGAAACTGGGTGTATATAACATCTCTGGCTGCAGGTTTGTATATGATCAGAAACTAGGTGTAGATAACATCTCTGACTTCAGGTTTGTGTATGATCAGAGACTGGGTGTAGATAACATCTCTGACTGCAGGTTTGTGTATGACCAGAGACTGGGTCTAGATAGCATCTCTGACTGCAGGATTGTGTATGATCAGAAACTGGGTGTAGATATCATCTCTGACCGCAGGTTTGTGTATGATCAGAAACTGGGTGTATATAACATCTCTGACTGCAGGTTTGTGTAGGATCAGAAACTGGGTGTAGATATCATCTCTGACTGCAGGTTTGTGTATGATCAGAAACCGGGCGCTAGATAACTTCTCTGACTGCAGGTTTGTGTATGATCAGATACTGGGGCTAGATAACATCCCCGATTGCAGATTTGTGTATGATCAGAGTGTAAATAGCATCTCTGACTGCAGGATTGTGTATGATCAGAGACTGGGTGTAGATAGCATCTCTGACTGCAGGCTTGTGTATGATCAGAGACTGGGGCTAGATAGCATCTCTGACAGCAGGTTTGTGTATGATCAGATTGATTGATTGTTTGGTGTTTTACGCCGCACTCAAGATTATTTTACTTATATGGCGGCGTTGCCAGTTTTATTGTGGGAGGAATCCGGGCTCTGTGCCCGGAGGAAACCCACGACCTTCCGCTGGTAACTGGCAACCATCCCACATAGGTCGTTCGAGTGAAAACCCAGTCATAAAAATTTTCCAATTTTTGGACTGAGTGGGATTCGAACTCGCGACCCATTGGTGGAATGAATGATCAGAGAATGGGTCTAGATAACATCTCTGACTGCAGATTTGTGTATGATCAGAGACTGGGTCTAGATAACATATCTGACTGCAGGCCTGTGCATGATCAGATACTTGGTGTAGATAACATCTCTGACTGCAGTGTGAAAATGGTTATCCTTGAACACAACTCCATATCTCCGTCGATCGGGCCCGACACTGTCTGGTATAAAGTGTGAAAATGGTTATCCTTGAACACAACTCCGTATCTCCGTCGATCGGGCCCAAAGTGTGGGTATAGATAGCATCTCTGACTGCAGACTTGTGAATGATCAGAGACTGGGTCTAGATAACATGTCCGACTGCAGGCGTATGTATGGTCTAGATAACATAGCTGGATGTTAAAGTTTATTAGTTTAACAGCATGAATGGGAGTCACGCTTATAGGATTTTGTCCTACTGATGTAGACTCAGATGGATTGATTGGTGTTTAACGTAGCACTCCGATGGTTTCCCTTTTATGGCGGCGTTGCCGGGTTTAGTGGGGTAGGAAACCGTGCTCTTTGTCTAGAGGGAACCCCTGACCTTAGGCGAGTACCTGGCAACTCAAATGTAAATGTAACAAATAAAAACAACATCGCCCCCCTGGCGGTCATATTGAATATGCAAATGAGATGAAAATGTACGGTACACAACTAGACTATAGGGAGATAATGTGAGCCAAGTTTGGTGAAAATCGGACGGACGGCGGAAAAGCGATTTGAATAGCCCTCCCTCGGAATGATGACGGGCTAAAAGAAGAACAATGAAATTTTCGTTGAATTTAACTACGTGGTGATGTCTTAATTTTTTTATCATTAATGAATATGATATTGAGTAGAGTCCGACATAACAACTAAACCAACTTCCATTTGCTAATGAACCAGAAATATCCCATTTTACAATACGTGCTGGGACTACTTCAGCCTATACCTGGATCAATTTGAAAATCTTTGTATAAACCCATTAACGTTAAATACTGAGAGTGAATCTTTTTGACAGGTCTCATATATCGTCCTCCTGGTGGTCGTCTTGATAAATTTAATTCCTCTTTGACTCGTATATTAAAAACTATTTCAAGAGAAAAACACTGATTTTAACATTGATTTGTTAATGGTGAGTAATTCTCAGACAAAAGAGTCTATCGACCTAATACGGTCTCATTAATTAATACCTAAAATACCATAAGCCACCAGTCACAAGTCACACGGTAACTATTATTGATAACATTTATCTTAACTACCATGAAGACGATATATGTTCGGCCGTAGTTTTCCGATTTTTTCATATGTTAAATCTGGCATCTAAGCACCCCCGAAAACTCTCAAATTAAAAAATAAACTTAAAACTGAAGGAAGTTAATATTTATTTCAAGAAAAACAAGAGTTTCGGGAAACCCAAAATACGCCCGGAAAGGCACAGTAACTGCAGCCATACCAAAACAAATCCTTCCATATTTATTTGAATTTAATTTTCAAAATTCAGAGGGAAGAGGTTGAAGCTTGGTAAATGATTGCTTGATTGTTTGGTGTTTGATTATTTCACTTACATGTATATGGCGGCGTTGCCAGTTTTATTAGGTGAAGCTTGGTAAAAGGTGATGTTATGTCAGCAAAATGAAATCTTACCACTAAAACCTTTAAAATCCATCTGTATCAAATTTAAAATGGGCTATTTGGATCAACAATTATTAACAAGATTTGTACACGGTACATGTACAAGTCATCAATTCTCACTGCTGTTAAATCATGATGTTAAACATTGTTTGTTGTCAATATAGGTTGCACTAAAAGGTTTCAATTTTTTAGAAAAGCAGTTTATAATTTACTAATCATACTTAAACAAATGTAATTAATTGGCAATTTCGCAGCTCACACAAGTAGATTTGACAATTTTTCTCATAATATTTTTTATCTACATTATTTGGCTACAAAAAATATATAACAGTTGGGCATGTTAAAAGCCTACATTTAATTTTAATTTATGGAGGCCATGTGGTGGCCATAAATCTGTCAAGCTCTAGAGACTGAGAGCTAACTGTAAGTTGACAAGGTAAATAGACCAAAGCTGGGATACTTATCTCTTGGTCTGTAGATAAAACTTTAATCCTTATATGTATTTTTCATTTGATTAAAACATTATATATTGATTTAAGAATAGTTTTAATCAATTTAGAAACATTATTGCAGTTTGAAAAAATCCTTTTTTGACGAGAATCGGAAAAGTAGAAGCCATTTTATTATTTAAAGGTTATTTTCATGAAAATGAAAGTAAGAATATAAGGGAATGTACATAATCCAATAATTTGCAATAGTTGATATCATAAACAATTTTTTTACACACTGTCTGTTAATATGGTACATGTATGTAACATGAAAGATTTGAAAACATCGGATCATATTTGTTAAAGTTATGGAGAGAAAAAGTAAATATTACATAACCCAATATGGCTGCCATATTACGCAATGTATAATGTCAAAAATAGTTCGCGACACACCTTCCACCCATAAGGTATATACTCAGAAAAAATTGTGCAGATGGAATCAAAACTTTGGAAGTTATGGAGCGGAAGGGAATATTACATAATCCAATATAACTCCTATATTATGTAACCAGTGATGTTAAAAATAGTTTGCGACACACCTTCTACCCATAAGGTATATACTTAGAAAAAATTGTGCAGATGGAATCAAAGCTTTAGAAGTTATGCAGCGGAAGGGAAAGCGGACGCCGGACAGCCGGACTGCCGGAGATGATACCATAATAGAGCTCGCTTTTCAAGCCGGGCGTATAAAAAATCACAATTGGAATGATATCTATATTGTTGATGATGTCAAACAGGCTTTTCATAAGTTCAATCAAACGCTTATCCAGTATTACAATGGGTATTTCCCTTTACTTGATAGTGAAATATCGACCACAAAAGCATATCTACATTAAAAAACCTTGGGTAACTCTGGCAATCTTGAACTCAGTCAGTGAAAAAGATAAACTACACCGTGCCTATCTTATAGAAAAGTCCATACAATTAACATAAAAAATAAGGTATTTAGAAAGTAACTGGCAACCATCCCACATAGGTCGTTCAAAACCCAGTCAAAATTTTCCCAATTTTTAGGACTAATAATATTACAGGAACTTGGGGAGTAAAAAATAACTTTCTTAATAGAAAAAACTAAAACTACTCTACCTAGTTCTATGACCGTTAATGGCACTACGAAAACCAATGAAACTGAACTAGCCAATGAGTTCAACGTATATTATACAGATATTGGAAAAACATGTGCAAATAAACTTCCAAATCCAACAGTTTCATTTGCAAATTTTCTTGACGACCGAAACGTTTCTTACTTTAATTCCTTACCTTGTGCAGTAACGAAAATAAATAATATTATTACCCAATTAAAGAACAAACCGCCTATTTCGTGTGGAGTTCCAAGGCTCCATCATTGGTCCAATTTTATTTCTTCTTTTTATGAATGATTAAATAGTAAATGACTCAACTGTGTTTAAAAACAATATTATTTGCTGATGACTCTTGTCTCCATGATAAAGGAACATAATCTGTTAATACAGAACTGAAGCAAATCCAGAAATTGCTAAATTTTAATAGGTCGACCTTAAATACGTCCAAAACCAAGTTCATTACTGTTAAACCATCCAGAAAACGTTTAAATTATAACGGTCAAATCTGTTGTAAGATACTCCTATTGAAACAGTTAAGTCCTTCAAGGCCCCCTTCGCCACTGTGAATCTATGCTTCTAACAACGGTTAAATTTCATCAGTATGACTTTCTATGTGTTTGGCGAGTTGGTTCTTCCGCCAAAATCTACAATCAAACATTGTGTACTGGAAACGTTTCCCATCAGTATGAGTTTTTTATCGTCAAGTATTGTCCAGTGAAGCATTTATTTTCCTACAATAAGTTCTATACTTGGGAGAGAGTAAATGTTTCTGACTACATGTATATTGGAATTCCCACATATTACACTGAAAAGGTTTTTTCATCAGTATGACTTTCTAAGTGTTTGGTGAGTTGATTCTTCCAGATAAATTTACAATCACAATCTGGAAAGGTTTTCCTACAGAAGAATTATTACATTTTAAATCACAGAATGGGTTCTACACAAGTTTGACAACATTTAAATTCCAATTTGGTTGGCAAGTTGGTTTTTAAAGATAAGTTTACAATCACACAATGTGCACTGGAGAGGTTTTTCACCAAAACGAGTTCTTAATACATTTAAAAATCTTAACAGGAGTCCATGCTTCTAACTTCATTACTTTCCATGTGCTTAGCAAGTTGTTTCTTCCACACCAGTATGAGTTCTTAAATGCATGATAAGGTTACACTTCTGAATACAGCTATATTCACATAATGTACACTGAAAAGGCTTCTCATCCGTACCAGTTCTTAAATGGTTGATAAGGTTGCTTTTCTTATTACACTTATAGTTGCAGATTGTACAATGAAAAAGTTTCTCACCAGTATGAGTTTTTAAATGCCTATAAAAGCTACTCTTTCCACTACAGTTATATTCACACATTGTACACTGAAAAGGTTTCTCACCGGTATGATTTCTAAAATGATTGATAAGGTTAATCTTGCGGGTAGACTTGTAGTCGCACTCTGTGCACTGAAAAGGTTTCTCACCAGTATGAATTCTTAAATGAACGTTAAGGCTACTCTTCCAGAAAGACTTATAGTCACACTCTGTACACTGAAAAGGTTTCTCACTAGAATGAGTTTTTAAATGTTTTGATAGGCTTCCCCTTTGAACACAGTTATAATCACACATTGTGCACTGAAAAGGTTTCTCATGGGTATGAGTTCTTAAATGGTTGATAAGGTTAATCTTGCGGCTAGACTTATAGTCACACTCTGCGCACTGGAAAGGTTTCTCACCGGTATGAGTTCTTAAATGGATGATAAGGCTACTCTTCTGGGTAGACTTATAGTCACACTCTGTACACTGAAAAGGTTTCTCACCGGTGTGAATTCTTAAATGTTCAGTAAGGATGGACTTTCGACTGCATCTAAAATCACATACTGTGCACCGAAAAGGTTTCTCACCGGTATGAGTTTTTAAATGGTCAGCAAGGTTGCATTTATTACTGCACTTATAGTCACACACAGTGCAATGGAAAGGTTTCTCACCGGTATGAGTTCTTAAATGGTAGATAAGGTTGCTTTTCTTATTACACTTATAGTTGCAGTTTGTGCAATGAAAAAGTTTCTCACCAGTATGAGTTTTTAAATGCCTATTAAAGCTATTCTTTTGACTACATTTATATTCACACATTGTACACTGAAAAGGTTTCTCACCAGTATGCGTTTTTAAATGCCTATTAAAGCTATTCTTTTGACTAAATTTATATTCACACATTGTACACTGAAAAGGTTTCTCACCGGTATGAGTTCTAAAGTGCATTTTAAGCCTACACTTATGACCACATTTATATTCACACATTGTACACTGAAAAGATTTCTCACCGGTATGAGTTCTTAAATGCACATTAAGGTTGCTTTTCGTACTTGAGTTATAGTCACACTCTGTACACTGAAAAGGTTTCTCACCAGTATGAGTTCTTAAATGCTCAGCAAGTTTTGTCTTGCTAATACAGTTATAGTCACACTCTGTACACTGAAAACGTTTCTTTTCAGAATGACTTCTGCGTACATTAGCTAAGACTGGATTGGTTGAAGAGGCAGAATTACCACGAGGGCCATCTTTTCTTAAAGGGTCAACATTCAATTCAACCACTGAAATCTGGTTCTTATTTATGTTATCCAAGTCACTTGGTACGTGAAACCCATGCATATCAATGTTGTGAGCCAATAAGTGTGTTTCTGATACAAACTTCATTTCTGGACAAAGCGCACAAGTGGGGAGTTTTGTACCTGAAATAGACAGAGAAAAGTTACATCAACAATACTTTCAATAGAATATAAACCGCAAAAGCAAAAAAATATTGATATATTGATTAAAATAATTATACAGCTGATATTTTATTCTCAAACTGGAAATCATTCAAGAAGTAATGGGGTGTTAAAAATGACCATAGTGTTCTGATTACGTAGAAGGTACGCTGGATTTCTGATATTGATTATTGCAGGCCTTGACTTGGAAATAGTTTCATGAGAAACAAAAGCACACAGAGCCCATGAGAGTGTGCATATAGGCAGCTGGTCTTCAATATGCGGGTAGCTCAGTCGGTAGAGTGATAGTCTCTCAGTCCTATACAGGCCTTCCATCGATGGGTCACAGGTTTGATTAATTGATTGATGTTTTATACCACACTCAATATTATTTCAATTATATGGCAGACTTGCCAGGTTAAGTTGTGGAGGAAGACTTAAATTTACTTACCTATACATTTTGTGACCTCAGGACTTTCTAATGTGGTTTTCATAACTGGTACACTGTTATCCGTAGAAGTTTGTCTCCGACTTGTCGTCTGTAAAAAGAGAATAAGTTTTAAGGAGTTACATACTGGAGTATACATTTATGGTATTGGCGTTTCTTTTCCCAATCCTAGATGTACAGTGTACATGATAAGAAAGATTTTTCTAAGACTGGCAGAGTGTATTAAACTATATTTAAAGTGAAGTACTTTAGTACACTAGAATGTTGTATATGTATTTATCCAGTATTTCAGACGCTGCAAAACTGTTTTAAAGTTGGGGTGGTATCTACTCTGTTAAGCAATTTTGAATTTCTATACATATACTTATCCCCTAACAATTTAAAATTTGTGTTTTTTGTAAATGTACACATTACTGTTGAGGTTAATTGAACACTGATTTTAGCTATGAAACTTTTGTTTCACAAGAGGACACAACTTTTGTTTTATAATGTTTTGCAGGGTTTGAACTTTTGTTTCAAGCTGTTATACAACAACAAGAGAGGGAGAATATTCAAATTCTAGTCAAACTATAGACAAAAATGCTACCAGAATTGTAAAGATTCAAGTTTTGATTGATTGATTGGTGTTTTACGCCACGCTCAACATATTTCACTTATATGGCGGCGTTGCCAGTTTTAGTGTGGGAGGAAACCGGGCTCTGTGCCCAGAGGAAATCCATGACCTTCCGTTGGTAACTGGCAACCATCCCACATAGGTCGTTCGAGTGAAAACCCAGTCAGAAAATTTTCCAATTTTTTTGGGACTGAGTGTGATTTGAACCCGCAACCCATTGGTTTGAAGGCTGTTCGGAATGAGCGTCCAACGCTCTACCTACTGAGCCACGGAGGCCCCTCAAGTTATGAAACGGAAGGGAATATAAAGATATAAACTAAAAGAGAATATTCAATATATAAACCAGTATAGATGCCATATTATCCACCAAAGATGTCATACATGGTTGATGGCGTACAAACAATTTTTTATGTGCTGGGAAAGAATTGTAAAGATCAAATCAAGCCTTTTCAAGTTATGGAGTAGAAGGGAACAAAGATTAAAAGAGAATGTTACATAATCCAATATAGATGCCATATTAACCATACAAAGATGTCATAAATGGTTGATGACACACCATCTACCCATAAGGTATATGCAGTGAATAATTAAAAAGAGTGGATCAAGTTATGGAGCGAAAGGGAACAAGGGACGGCGCTGGTGATACCATAAAAAACAGTCCTTTTAATTTACATGTAACTTTCTTTAAAATGGAGGTCTTCTTTCTGCTCTCATAGAAAAGATGCCACAGTAACACATATCAGGTTTGTTCTTTACAAGTTTCAGTCAAGACAGCAAATTTCCATTTCAGTGCTAATTGAATGTAGTTATAAAAAGTGAACAGTACCTCACATAGACCACCTTGATAGAAAGTCTGGTTGTCAGCATCAGGAAATGTAGGACCCATTGTTGAGCTACAACTGGATATGTCCATGCTTGGCTCTTGTTTTATTTCCACTTCAGAATGTAGTTCATTACTGGATATGTCCATGCTTGGTTCTTGTTTTATTTCCACTTCAGAATGTAGTTCATTACTGGATATGTCCATGCTTGGCTCTTGTTTTATTTCCACTTCAGGATATAGCTTATTTTTCTCCCACTTACAAACATTGACTTGCTGTTCACAGTAATTGTTAGTATTCTGGGGCTTATCGTCAGTTGATTCTCCCCAGGCAAAAGGACAAAAAGGAATGCTTGTTCCTGATTCATTCAGTTCTATTTTCACCTCAACAGGAGAGCTGGATTCTAAATCCTCTGTCACATCCATCCTTAACTTAATTGTGGCAAACCTCTAGCTATAAATTTGTTGAACCTGGGAAAAACTGGATTGAGCGACACTGTATTCTACTGGATCGGACTAGAATACTTTACGATATAAAGTGAATTGGTGTCAATGTCGTATAAATGCTGCTTTTTCACCTTATTATGCTGTGTCAAGGTGAAAATCCCTCTGATTTTTTTTACTAACACCCCTGCCTTGTTTCTCTGAAAAGAAATTTGTTCAGATTTAACAAAAGAATGTTCTTTTTTGGCATGCCACAAACAAATAGTCTAAATTAATTAATTGTGTGCTTGTTTAACTTTCTAAACCCAAATACCATTGATCTTTATTACTGATGGTCATATACAAGCTTCAACCATTTGCGATCAGAAACTAGACTGAATTTTAGCCTACGGTCATTAGCCTATCTAGTTATTATAAGATACCTACATGTATGATGAAAGCGCCATCAAGGGCAGACAATCACAAACAAGAGTTTCGGAAAACCCAAAATACGCCCGGAAAGGCACAGTCACTGCAGCCATACCAAAACAAATCCTTCCATATATATATTTTTGAATATATGCAATGGGTCCTTCAAATATAAAATCTCATCTGGTGTTTAATGTCCGGTCTTCAGAATGGAGTCCAGCTAATTTTGACTGGTCAGTGGGTTCAATCACTTGCTGAAGACATCACCGACCAGGATGTTTGCCACATTTTATATAGGTATATTTGAACAGAGCCTAATCTCTGAGAATGTCAATGGTGTGTAAATATACAAGTCTTATCTGTTTACACTTTATACAACCAGGTTTATGAATATTGTCAAACATATCTTTAAGCAGCTATATTTGCTTTACGATATGGGTAATAAAACTGAATTGAAGAGCCTTTAAATCAGAGAAATAATTATAATTCTAAACTTTTTAGGTTTTGGCAACCATAGCTATCAATAAATTATCCAAGGAAGCTGACACACCTTCTACCCATAAGCTATATCCTCAGAAAAAATTGTCCAGATGGAATCAAAACTTTAGAAGCTATTACACAAGTAGTGTTATTCCGAAAAACGAAAACTGCATATTGACTCCTGATGATGGTTTGAGAATAAACCGAAATATTGAGTTAATATGTCTTACATGTCTTTCTTCGGATTGCTCACTCTACTTTATTAATATTGACTCAATATTTCGACTTTTATTCAGTCATCATCAGGAGTGAGGTACATTAGCAACAACATATACAGGTAAAAAACAAACAGATTAAGCAGTGATATAACAATATTAGGAATGGCCTTACAGATTTACAAACTTAATATCATTATTACATATGCACGTTGACAAAACAGATAAAGAAAACAGATTAGGGGAACAGCAGGATCTCCTAATCTGTTTTCTTTATCTGTTTTGTCAACGTGCATATGTAATAATGATAATGTTGTTGTTGCTAATGTGTTGCTAATGTACCTCACTCCTGATGATGACTGAATAAAAGTCAAAATATTGAGTCAATATGAAGTTTTCGTTTTTCGGAATAACACTACATGTACTTGTGTACTACGTTAAACTAATCAGTGGAACTAATGGATTTTAGAAGCTATGGAGCGGAAGGGAATATTACATAATCCAATATACATGTAACTCCCGTACAGAATATAAAACTGGTTGGTCACTTTCAATGTTTGGGATTTTTGTCTGAACACTCAGCAATTTCTAAATCTCAGTTGATTTTTATACGCCCGGCTTGAAAAGCGGGCTGTATTATTGTATCATCTCCGGCAGTCCGGCGTCCGCGTTCCGTTCCGCTCCATAACTGGTTACATAATATGGGATTATGTAATATTCCCTTCCACTCCATAACTTCTAAAGTTTTGATTCCATCTGCACAATTTTTTCTGAGTATATACATGTACCTTATGGGTAGAAGGTGTGTCGCAAACTATTTTTAACATCACTGGTTACATAATATGGGTGTTAGATGCGAATATAGAATAGGTCCTTCACCTGGAACTTACAGTAAAACACCTAGTTTCTTATCAAATATTCTGTATAATACCTTAGGGAACTCCATAAACGAAAAATCAGTCTTTACTTGCACAAAAATCGCCCACATTTACTAAATTCACCGATTTCACTCTAGACACAAGCAATTTCAAACACTCCCCTCGCCATCTTTGCTTTGTTTAAGCATGAGACAGAACAATGTACGAGCTTGTCTAAATACGAGTCTCTCCGTCAGTGTTCAACTTCAACATACAGTCGATACGGCTCTACATCAACCCTATCGACCTTTTTATTTACTGTAACTTCAGTCTTCGGGGTTATTTCTTTTGTAATATATGTACTTTATTAAAAATTCACGAAGAAAAAGAAAATTTGGGGGGTTATAGGGGGGCTTGCCCCCCTGACGATTTTAACATATTTACGGTGACCGACCATTTCTCGCCCGTGGGCCTACAACTACAAGTATTTCCTTTTTCATATCTTCGTTATTAAAAATTCATAAAAATCAAAAAAAGAAATCTTGGGGGGTTATAGGGGGGCTTGCCCCCCTGACGATTATAACATATTTACGGTGACCGACCATTTCTCGCCCGTGGGCCTACAACTACAAGTATTTCCTTTTTCATTTCTTCGTTATTAAAAATTCATAAAAATAAAAAAAAAGAAATCTTGGGGGGTTCTTGGGGGGCTTGCCCCCCTGACAATCATAAAATATTTAGGATGGCCGACCATTTTTTATTGAAAGAACAAGTTTTTAAAGTGACGGACCTATTCTATATCTGAAGGATCTCCGTGAAAAAGGTGAGATTGACTATAATCTTCAGAGAAAGTTAACTATCCAACATCCCTCCACTCCATATGCCAGAGCTACGATCAAAGTCCATAAATCTCCTATCAAATCCAGACTTCTAGTATGTAGTCAAAACACTGTATTCTACAACACTGCAAAATTCATCAGCCAACTATTAGCCCCCCCTAGCGAAAACCGTTACCTCATCCGTCAAAGACTCCTCAGAATTTTGTTCCCAAATTGAAAGCTAGGAAAACACCGATCAGTTGGTGAGCTTTGATGTTGTGGACCTCTTCACCAATAATCCTACAAAAGAAGCTATTGCCATCACCAGACAACGACTGACAGATTCAGCCATATCACTTCCTTCCAAACTCAGTATTGATAGTATCACCTCCCTCATGGAACAATGTACATTATCTACCTATTTCACTTGGGGTGACACCATTTATGAGCAAATACATGGTCTACCCATGGGCTCCCCGCTATCACCAGTATTAACGGAAATTTTCATGATTCACTTTGAGAATTCAGCCCTCCAAAAATCCCCTCTTACCCCACTGTGTTGGCTAAGAAAGGTCGATGACACTTTCGTTACCCTCAAGGCAGATCAGAACTATAACGACCTTCTTAACCACCTGAACAGCCGTCATCCTAGAATAAAATTCACCACTGAGATAGAAAGCAGCACTGCTATCCCATTTCTCGATGTCCGTGTTAACCGAAAAGACCAAAAACTTCAAACCAGTGTATATAGAAAACCCACCCAAACTAACCAGTACATTCATTTCAAATCCAATCACCCTATGGAAGTTAAGAAAGGTGTTGTCTCTACCCTAACCAGACGTGCAGTTAAAATTTCGTCAACAAAACAAGCTTTATTCAAGGAATTGAACCACATCAAGGATGTATTTATCAGCCAAAACTGTTATCCTGAACAGCTTGTCGACAAGATCATCAAATCCAACACCACCAACTCCAAACCCATCACCCCAAAAGCCAAGACCAAACATGACATGCCCATTAGAATAAACCTGCCATATGTTGGTAAACTGAGCTACCAATACCATATCAAACGACTCCTCACAGCCAAAACATAGACTGTGTCTTCACCACAGGAAAAACACTGAAAACCCACCTTCACGCCACAGGTAAACACCCCGGATCACAAAAACTGCAACCCAAAGATTGTGTTTATCTAATCAACTGTTCCTGTAACAAGAAGTATATTGGTGAGACATGCCGGCCGCTTCCTTAACGCCTTAAGAACACAAAACCTCAACTGATCAAAAGGACTCTAAATCTGCTATTTCCGACCACATTCAAGCTAACCCCAACCATTCAATTCAATGGGAAAATGTAAAAACTCTTAGTGTAAACATGTCTCACTTAACCTCTCGTAAATTGACTGAAGCTGTTCAAATTAGAAGACACAATCCACAAATGAACAGAGATCAAGGTTTCTTTATTCTAGCTTATGCCTACAATGATTTCATTCTTTAGACACAAACTGTTTCATCCAACTGTGCATTTGTTAATTAGTTAATCATATCCAATACTTTATCACGTTGCCTGCGTCTTTTGTTTTTCTCACTTTATTTGTAATCCTACTTAAAACTTTATGTTTTCCTGTAATTATTCAGCCAGGTTCTGTTGTCAAACGTTATGTAATTTTCTGTCCATCATTAGTCATCTGTTTACTAAGCTGTTATCACTTTACCTGTTTACATAGTGATGTTTTCATAACTTAATGAAGTTTTCATAAACCTTAAAACTGTTCATACTCAGACTGTATACACTGCTTAACTTAATGTTTATTTACATACCCCTTCATCTTCACTTGAAAACGTAGTTGGAGATCTCCAAACTATGTGGTCAAAGTTTATGATGATGGGTGACCAACAGATGTTGGTCACCTATCAATATCATCATAAACTTTGACCACATAGTCAGGAGATCTCCAACTATTGAAAACGATGTCCGAATAGACATTGAAACGTTGCGCCTAAATATAACAGAAGTTGTAAATCCAGAAAGAGGTTGTTTAATGTTATTCTATATCCTGTCCCAAAGAAATTAGGTATGAACCCCTCTACCTGACAGGCGAGTAAGTAAAACAGGATAGAGACACACGAGTGTGGCTAATAAACCCCCAGAAAATACTCACAGCAGAGCCTCGAGGCAAGACAATGGAACTTGCATTCGCCAAGGACCAGCTAAGAAAAGACAACTCTTGAATAGAATGTTTGTTTAGAATGTTTTATTGCTGATGAATACAACACATGGCAATGAAAACGGATACCGGTTGGCGCGCAAACATGGCGGAGTGAGTTTTTGGCTTTTTCTTAGCCATGGGATTTAGAATCTTCTTATGAAGTGATTTCTTCAGCCTCATCTCCCAATGTAGTCTACAAGATGTATTAAGTAAGTGTGAAAAACTTTTCATCCAAAACTTAATCTAGGCTAACTTCTAAGTTTGTATCCCGCCATCTTTGAATTTCAACATCAAGATCAACCATGCCATCAGGCAAAAAGAGCCAGCCCACCCCAACCATGTCAGATGAACAATTTAAGTCACACGTTCTTGCAAGTCTGACAAAAATCATTGACTTTCAGTCAAAAACAGAGAACCGATTAAGAGTTTTGGAGGATTTCAAAGAGAATTCTGAAAATAAATTCGATGGTTTTCATGAAGGCCTATGTGGGCAGCAGGAGGAAATCAGCGAACTTCGGGAAGCCAACGTCGAAATCAACCGCCGAATAAAGGAGCTATCTGATCAAATTGGACAATTGAAGGTTGAAAACAAAACCCTAGCAGATAATTCCAACAAATTAGAGCGCTTTAGTAGACGAAATAATTTGAGATTTTACGGGTGCAAAGAAAACAAAGGTGAAAGTTCGTTAGATGTTCTGAGGGAAATGGGTGCATTCTTGTCTAACAAGTCAACTTTTAATTTAGACAGTACTAACTGTATCCAGAGGGCCCATCGTGTTGGTAAGTCTGTCCCTAACTCCAACTATGACAGACCCATCATCGTGAAATTTACCAACTGGCAGGACAAAATGCACGTGCTAACATCGTGGCGGAGGGTGTTGAATAGCAAGGACGGAAAAGGGAACCAGCACAACTCAGGGATCCGGGTGGCCGATGACCTAACCGAGGCAGACCTCAAACTCAAGAAGTCCCTGCATCCAGTGATGGAGAAAGCCTTCCGTGACGGTAAACGAGTGCGCTTCACTGACGGAAGATTATACTTAGATGGTCGTCTCCAAGCTTAAAATTAAATCACAGTTCATTATTATCCTTTTCGTGTTTGATATTTTATCTATGGTGATTCTTAGTATTGTTGAGATTCGTGAGTTGTAATTTGTTTCGCCTAATTCGTTCGGACTGAGCACGTAACGTTGCACTTTATCGGTACAGTAGCACCGACTCGGACTGTGGCTGTCACCTAGGCTAAAGTAAAGACGTTTAAGTTGAAATGAACACGACAAGCAGAAGGGTCATCTTAATATGGATTTATTTTTCTGGAAGAAGAACTATTCCGTATTCGAAAAGAATTATGTTAAACTAAGATATATACGCCTACCATCCTACGTTCTCTTGTAGACCTGGCTACAGTTCTAGTTGTATTTTCTTGGGAATTAATTTATACTGTACACTATGCCATCTCCATCATGTGATTCGTCGATTCTGACTCTGTTACTGTTTGTGAAACTGAAAGACTGAGTGAGTAAAACTGAAAGGACATCTACCTTTTCATTTCAATAACAATGGTAACATTCCTAGGCTAACTGAAACTAGAACGGTGAGCTTTTGTTATTCATTCTAATTCTATTTTTCACTCACAATGTCTGTTCTGAATGATTATTTTGTTATTCAATTTATGCATTGGCCTAATCGGCTAATGCAATGATAATTACTATCAGTTTTCGGTCTCACTCACGCCATTGAGTATTGTTATAGACCTAATTATTTATGATTAGTTTCTAACGAAGGTCGTACCTTCCACCAGTCAACAATCCATTTTACCTTAGGCTTAAATATTTAAATTTATATTTTTTTTAATGGATACTTAAAACAACAAAATCAGAGTTAAGGATCTAAACTAAACTAAACGCGATCCTAGTTAAGCGGTATAGTCTTTCTGTGCATTAGCCCCAGGTGACTGTCCTGCCGTTCTGTTGTGTGGTCACAGGTCGGTGCCATTTTGCTCTGTGGGACGGTTCAGGATTTTGGTCTTGTGGCTTTGTTGGACCTTTCTGTGATTGAATGACATGCTTTGTTGACTGTTTGGGTGTCCTGCTTGCATTCCCAATGGTGGAGGTCCAAATGGAAGTTTGGATACTCTTTTCGTGGTCCATTTTGACCTGCGATACCCCTAAACATATCTAACGAAAACAAAATGGCGACCGCTAGTTCTGTATAAAGTACTGTGGTTTCGTATAAAATTTGGCACAATACACATGCGCACGCATGCGCTCCACGGTAAAATTTCAGTCTGAGATACGAAACGGTGACAATCTCCAGAAATTAACGGTCGCCATATTTGTTTGACAAAACTGTTTTAAACGATATCGTAGGTCAGAATGGACCATGGAGGGAGTTTTTGGACTTTTGTTTGGATTTTTGCCGTTGGGAGTGCAAGCGGGACACCCAGGCAGTCAGTGGGGTATGTTGTTTGATCGTGGAAGGGTCTGGTGGAGCTACAGGACCAAAGTTTTGAGCCGTCCTGCAGAGTCAGGTGGCACTGATCTGTGACTGTGCAGCAGAGTGGCAGGATAGTCACCTGGGGCTATCTGTGCATATATATGTATGTGTACATGTATCTATTACTATACTATAGGCTACAGGTAAATTAATTTAATAGCGTCTCTATTATCTCTGCTGTCTTTTTCTGAACTTCGGAGAGGAGATGAGGTTCGTAATGTAAACGGTGATTACCGTAGATTTTCCCATGGCTTTGTTTGGCCAATTCTATTATAATATTTTCGTCTTTAGATAGCGACTTTTGGGTGATATCCCGAAGGTATTTCTATTCTATATTTTTGTTTTTTGTTCATGAAACTGTCGTCTTTCAACGTCAGGGGGTTAAGGGACAAAAACAAACGCAGAGCAATTTTCCTATTTTTGAAGAATTTAAATTCTGACATTTATTTATTGCAAGAAACACATAGTACTGAATTTGATGAAGCTTCCTGGTCTAACGAATGGGGATCAGGGTTGTATTTTTCACATGGCACCAGTAAGGCAAAAGGTGTAGTTATCCTTTTTAATCCAAAATTTACCTACAAAGTTTTAAATGAGTTCAGAGACAAGGAAGGGAGATTTGTCGCTCTTAACGTAGAAGTAGACACCCATAACATATGGATAGCTAATCTGTATGCTCCCAATGTACGCACAGAAAGGGAACGATTTTTATCTTCAGTTTCGAGACTACTTGTTAATGATTTTGACTGTCAAAATCTATTTTTAGGCGGCGATTTCAACACTGTCATTCATCCCTGTATTGACAGAAAAAGTTTATCCAAAAACCCATCAGTTTCTTCAGTCATGATACATGATCTTCTAGACTCCACAAATTTAATTGACATTTGGAGACAACTAAATCCACATAAGCAGGCTTTCTCTTGGAGGAAGAATAATGATGTTCAATCGCGTCTTGATTTTTGGCTTATCCCACCACATTATAAGGTTTTAGTCAACTCTGCTACTATTCATCCTAGTATTAAGTCAGATCATAAAATTGTTTCTATTGTTATTGACTTCGGTGAAAGAATAATGAAACCAAATTTCTGGAAGTTTAACAACCAACTTTTAAAAGATACAGAATATTGTTTATTGATAAAATCACTTTTAGCAGAATTGAGCGAGTTAGACTGGAATCCGAGTAAGTTATGGGAGTGGGTAAAATTTAAAATTATGAATGTCTCCATAGATTTCTCGAAACGCAAAATAAAAGAGAGAGTTGCAGCTGAAAAACATTTGGTAAAATCTTTGTCGATTTTAGATCAGCAATTAATTGATTCCCCAAATTCCGTTGAGCTAGTAACTAAGTTTGATGAGACTAAAGTCCAGTTAGACAAAATGTATGAAGACAAAGCCAGAGGAGCATGTGTAAGATCTAAGATAAAGTGGATTGAACAGGGAGAAAAAGGCACTAAATACTTTTTCAATTTAGAAAAAAGAAGGGCTTCAAAAAAACATATAAAAAAACTTCTAGATCCATCAGGAAAGGAGCTATCCTCCCAAGATGAAATAATGGATTACATGCATGATTTCTTTTCTAAACTCTACTCCTCCAAAATTCCAGTTAACTTAAACACTCAACGTGAATTTGAGCGCTTGTTTACTGATGTAGAAATTGGGAAGTTAGATGACGAGGAAAACACTTTTCTTAACAGCCCAATCACAGAGAAAGAAATCCAGTATACTGTATCAAAATTAAAACAAAATAAATCCCCGGGCTGCGACGGACTGAGTAACGAATTTTATCAAAAATTCTGGCCTGATCTGAAAATCTTGTTAATGAATGCATTTGATGACTCTGTAAAAAATGGCGAGCTGTGCCAGTCTCAACGTAGGGGTATTATCTCTTTAATAGACAAGCCTGATCGAGATTTACTACATATTCAAAACTGGAGACCTATAGCATTGTTAAACACAGACTATAAAATATTAGCTAAAACTCTTGCCATCCGAATTAAGTCCGTCCTTAATCAGTTAATACATGAATCACAAACAGGATTTGTACCTGGCAGATATATAGGGGAAAATGTTAGATTTATTATGGACTTATTAGAAAGTTATGAGGAGGAGGGAAATCTTCTTTTTCTAGACTTTGAAAAGGCATTTGATTCTGTAGAATACCCATTCGTTTTTAAAGCATTAAAATCTTTTAATATCGGAGATAACTTATTACAATGGATTCAAGTTTTGTACACTAACACTTATAGTTGCGTGATAAACAAAGGAATATCTTGTAACTGGTTCTTGAACCAAAGAGGTGTTCGTCAAGGTTGTCCGCTATCTCCATATATATTTATCCTTTGTTCGGAGCTAATAAATGCCAAAATTCGTCAAAATAAGGACATATCAGGTATTATTATAGATGGGGAGGAAGTGAAAGGAATATCTTTTGCAGATGACACTACCCTCACATTAGCCAACAGCACATCTGTAGAAGCGTGTCTTTCTCTTTATAACGATGTACAGAATTTAACTGGATTAAAAATAAATATGCAAAAGTCATTCTTAGTCCGTTTAAAGAAGCCATCTAACAAATTTAGTAACAATCCACTCAGAAATAAATTTGGACTTCTCACTAAAAATGATGGTATAAAATATCTTGGCATCGTGTTAAATAAAACGTACAATCGATTAGAGAAAGAAAATATTGACCCAAACATAATTAAACTTAAAAGTCGCTTTAACATCTGGTCAGGAAGGGGACTTACTATGGTGGGGAAGACTTTACTTTCTAAATCTGAAGGACTGTCCCGCTTAGTATATCAAGCTAGTGTTTTACCATTCTCTAAACATGCCATTAAATCAGTAAATAAAGAAATATTCAGTTTTATCTGGGGCCATGGCAGGGAAAAAGTAAAACGTAAAATTATGATGAACACCATAGAATGTGGAGGTCTGAATGTACCAGACTTTGATTTAATAAACAAGGGACTTAAATTAGCATGGTTGAAACGATTTTTCTCTCCATGTACTTCATTTTGGAAACTCATTCCCAGAATTTTTTTTCGGGAATTAGGGGGTCTCAGCTTTTTACTCAACTGTAACTATACTCCATCAAAACTTTCTGTAAAACTACCTTCGTTCTACGAACATATCCTTATATTTTGGAGAGATATTAATAAAGAAATAGTCCATGTCCCTATTAGCGATCAAATAATTTGGAACAACAGAAATATTTTAAATAAAGGGAGGTCTATTTATTTCAAAGAATGGCATGACGCTGGCCTACTGTATGTACACGATTTTTTTGACGAAAATGGCAATGTGTTAGACTTAAGATCCCTATGCACAAAATTTAATCTTCCCCTTAACTACGATTCTTATAAATTATGGAATGTTTTGAGTAAGTCATGCTCCAAAGCTTTAAATGGAAACCATGTTGTTAAAAGTAACAACGTCATGCCGAGAAGGTTTCCTGCGTCCCCGTTTATAGGGACCATTAATATTTGTGACCCAAGGGTTCGTTGTAAGTTTTTCTATAACATGTTGGTGAATTCTGAATCTATAATCAAGAACATAGATAATTTAGTGTTAGTCGAGTCAAAGTCAATTTGGTCCCTTTCTCATGTTTATTATATTGAGAATAAGGTTAAAATTATGCAATTTAAAATCCTCCATTCCATATACCCCTGTAACTCGTTTTTACACAGTCTTAAAGTAATAACTGCTCCCTATTGTTCCACATGTGGCCATCTTGACACTATTGTTCATAACATAGCAACATGCTGGAGAAAAAGAAAATTCTGGTCAATGGTCTCTGTATGGCTTTCTAGTGTTCTTGATGACCGAGTCAGTCTTACTGTTAATGACATTATTTTTGGTTATTTTGGAAGCCTATCCAAAATCCATAAATCTCTTATTAATTTCTGTATTTTATATGCCAAGTATTATATCTATAGTTGTCACATCAGCAAATCGCCTGTCTTCTTCATCAACTTTAGATCGTTTCTTCAATCTGCTGTCTTTATCCTAAATCGCTCCAAATATAATGTTAATTTTCTTGTCTTGCTCAACTGAGATCGTGAAGAATTAAAGTCGAAGTCCCTCAATTGTATTATTTTTTTATTTTTTTTTTGTGTCTCAAGCTTTTCTAAATTTTGTGTATTGTCTTCTGTAGGCCTATATTCTATCCTAAAATTCGCTTACATGTACATTGTTTATGACTGTCTCGTGTATTTTAAAGGTTTTGTGAATATTATTGTCAAGCCGTAATATAGATACTCAAACTTTTTGTCCTGCATTATGCTCTGATAGTAATAATATCTCTCAAATGTTGGATACATAGTTATGCTATATTGCTACAGCCTACAGTCACGTGGGGAGTGTAAGTTTCTATTTACCTGCCATGTTGCTGGCTCTTCTTGTCACTTCATAAATTTTAGATCATTCCTACAAAATATTATCTTAGTTAGATCAAAATCTCTTGGACTAAACTCCCCATACCTCCAGCAATTATTATAATTTGTTAAAGTGATTTCATTTATTCATACATAAACGTATTTTTGTTTATGTCCATGTTTGTTCATCTCATTAGTTTCATCTCGGTCATTTTCATTTTATTCGTTTTAAATATGTCACTTTCTGTGAACTCATTTTTTCATGCAAGCTGAAAGTGTCACTTTATTGTATCAATGAATAACTTACAATGTTGACAAATGTTTCCCATCGACAATTTAGTAAACAGCAAAATGTAACATAAAGGTGAAGATGAACAAAATGTTTTATTGTAACAATGTTTGTGTAGCCTTTTTTATATTCCAATGTACATTGTATTGTATATGTAGCGTAAACATTAGTACAAGCCGTTTAGTGCAACCTGGTCACGTGGGGAGTACATTTGCGGCATTTTTGTAAATTCGTGACTATCTTTAATAAACGCCTATATGCATTTGTATAGGCTTAAACTGAAAAAAAAAAAAAAAAAAAAAAAAAAAAAAAAAAAAAAAAAAAAAAAAAAAAAAAAAAAAAAAGTTTTATTGCTGATCAAAGCGTCACCAAGGGCAGACAATCACATACATTGTGGTTACACAAAATTCCCTCCCTTGATTTTAATAATTCTCATCCCTTTTCAACCCCTCTTACCCAAAAATATTAGGAAAAGAAAATAATATTTATGAAATGATAATAAAGTTTATATGTATCAGCACTGAAAATAAGAAGGTTATTTCTTGTCATTCAGTACTTATAACGTTAAACAAACTCTTTCTGGATTTACAACTTCTGATATATTTAGGCGCAAAGTTTCAATGTCAATTCGGACATCGTTTTCAAGCATATGATCAACATAGAAGGAACAGAGAATATATAATATACAGGTGAAGGGGTATGTAAATAAGTTTACATTAATTTAAGCAGTGCACTCAATATGAAAACTTTTAAGGTTTATGAAAACTTCACTAAGTTATGAAAACATCACTATGTGAAGTGGTAACAGCTTAGTAAACAGATGACTATAATGATGGACAAAAGACAGAACCTGACTGACTAATTACAGGAAAACATAAAGTTTTAGGTAGGATTACAAATATAGTGAGAAAAACAAACCACGCAGGCAAAGTGATAAAGTATTGGATATGATTAACTAATTAACAAATGCACAGTTGGATGAAACAGTTTGTGTCTAAAGAATTAAATTATTGTAGGCATAAGGAATAAAGAAACCTTGGTCTCTGTTCATTTGTGGATTGTGTCTTCTAATTTGAACAGCTTCAGTCAATTTACGAGAGGTTAAGTGAGAAATGTTTACATTAAGAGTTTTTACATTTTCCCATTGAATTGAATGGTTGGGGTTAGCTTGAATGTGGTCGGAAATAGCAGATTTAGAGTCCTTTTGATCAGTTGAGGTTTTGTGTTCTTAAAGGCGTTTAGGAAGCGGCCGGCGTGTCTCACCAATATACTTCTTGTTACAGGAACAGTTGATTAGATATACGTTGCGCCTAGATATAACAGAAGTTGTAAATCCAGAAAGAGTTTGTTTAATTTTATACTTTCAACTTCTATATGCCCCTCAAACAAGTAATTCAGTACTTATTGCACCAGAACTATACTGTAGTGCTATATATGAAAGCTGCCAAAGCTTTACACACCAATGGGTGAATACTACTGAGTAGATAGGAAAATTTACTAGGGTCCGGGAGGAATTTTTGCTGCAAAACTATTGCACTACTATTTTAAAATTGGTACAAGGGGACTTTCAAAATTTACCCAGCTCTTAATACGAATAAATCTTCTACATTTTTTAATTCGGCTTGAGTAGGCCTATTGTTGAGTATCACAATTTAATTTCTAATATTATATCATATAATACAATTATAAAATTGATATTTAGCGTACGCTTTAGTTATCAATAGCTAGTCCGGGTTTCTGACTCCAAAATGACTATTTTTTTTTATACTGACGGTCGCAATTTGGAGTCAGGGCTTATTGCAATCAAAAAGTCGCAGTAGACTGATTGCTTCTGATCGCGGGCAGTTTGTGGTCAGATTTAGAAAGTAAATAACCGCATAACTAAGTCAAATATTGTTAGTACGACATTCGTTAATAATTTAGCCTTTTGTAAAGTGAAAACTGAAAAACCGCTTTACGGTGTTACGTCATCAATGGCCGATCCTGCTCATCCATATCAGGCATTGGTAGGTAGCGAAATTATCCATGAACGTGATTATGACCGTTTTGACACGATCTGAGTAGGTTATATTGCTATTTCTTTGTTTAAATCGGACCACATACTGCCCGCTTCTGAGCGGGCAGCCAACTCGGGCTTTTTGATTGCATTGAACCCTGACTCCAAAATACGGCCGTCAGTATAAAAAATAGTAGTTTTGGAGTTAGAAACCCAGACTAATCAATAGCATGCTGTTGCTGTACAATATTAGTCCTAGTGGAAAAGGAAAACCAATTTGTTTCCTCGGAATAGCACAATTTAAGCCCACTGTTCGCTTGTTATCATAATTATCAATGCGTCATCACTTAAAAATCAATTTAGATGAGTTCATTGACTTGTAGATGGCATAAAATAACATTTGAAAGCTGTGGACCATGGGAGAGGAGAGAATGAATGGACTTGCTCATCTGCATGTAAATAAAGATTTGCCGCTGAGTTATGGATGGATTTTCGCGCAAAAATCGCAAGCTGTCATTTTAAAGTTATACAGAACTCTGAAACTGCCATTAGGCCCTAATCTTGACATTGTTTTGAAATTGTTACTGAGAGTATTACGTAAACAGACAAAACATACACAGTTCCATTTTGATTAATTTTTTCCGCAAATAAAGTTAGCAACCGATAATTCATTATCTGGGGCTTGAACAAAAACAATTTTGTAACGTTTTATTCAGGTTGATTTAAAATACTTGAATAAAATATGTGATACTCGAGAGGGAATAGAGGTATCCCGCTTATGATGTAGGCCTACTTTAATCCCCCATTGGACCTTCCCGTTTATTCAGACGTGGCTCTAAGCTAAAACATCTTTCTGGTGGACATATTTCTTCCGCCATCTCCCTTAGAAATTTTTTCACCGCCAAACGGGCTATATTTATGAAGATGTAGCCTACTCTGAAAAATAATGTCTAGTTTTACACGCCGAAATGGCTTAGAACGGATCTCCGGCGATCTAGGACCCCAGAGCTTCCGGGGCCCAGGCGGCCCCTGGACCCACGCCTTATCATACTGTGCTAGTTGCCCCCTCCCCCCCCCCCCTCCCCTTCACAAGACTCATGGCTACGCTACTACATGTAGGACTTGCGTCCCCCCTTTCACAAAATCCTGTATCCGCCCTTGCATCCATGTCTGCAAGTTGGTGCAGGGATATCCTTGTTGGTATACCGACGGTCTGTGCGCATTTGTGCCAAATTTAGTACGCTCGCGTCGATGAGTATATATGGTAACGTCAGAAAGGTATGGTTCCATTTCTATGGTTTTCTTAAACAGTTGGTAGGTTCTAAGTTTGGATCCAGCAAAGTCCAGATGGAATTTAAGCGCGTCATTAAGCATATATGGAGGATTCACGAATTGTTATCCTGTTGATGAACCCCATACCAACTAACACTAATATTTCGAGAGTGTGTAAAATAAATATAACTTGTTTCATTGAAATGTTTCCATATACATGCCAATTTTCCAACTTTAAAAAATCAAAGCTTTTTTCAAAAATATTAAAGCCAAATCATATAGCCAAACATAGCCGACTCTTTTAATCATATGTCTGTGTCGTAATGTATTTATAAATTGTGTTCTCATTGTAGTTCGGGTGCCTAAGAGAATATGCAACATTTTGAAAACATTGTTCCTAATTTTGATCAGGAGTACATCACGTACGCCTAATTAATGTCTTTAAATCTCGAATTTACAATGATTTAACTTCAAAACAGAATTTGTTCTAAAATATAATGTTGCAATTAGGCCTATCCCAATTTTAACAGATTTCTGCAGTAAAAACAATAGGCTAAACACTTCTTGTTTTGATGTAGGCCTAACCTAGCCTAGTTTGATTTCACCACGGCAACCATCGCAAAAGTTAGGGCTTAGTTCTTCAAGGCATCAAGGATTTTGGCTACCAAGAGAAAAAATGACATAATTTGAGACCTTAGTTGGAAATATCCAAACCCTATGGCCAAAGCACATTGATGTTGTGCTGGCCAGCACACCTACTTTGGCCATAAAAGTTTGGATATTTCCAATTATTGACATCGCTGATACTAATTAACTCAAAGTTAGTTCAGAGTAAAATATGAAAAGTAAAACAGTCTTTTGTTTTTAACCAAAGCTTTATCTTCAAGCATAATAAAGTCAATATAGTATTAACATATATAATACACATATGATACAATAAGGCGTTTAAGGCCTATAGTGGGTCATCTTCGCAAGCCAAGTTAAAATCTTCATGTCCCCAACACGGAATGGGGACATGCAGATTTTATCTCGGCTAGAGAAGATGATAGTGGGTCAACCGACGGACTAATCGACTTTTTTTAAATTGTAGACCTAAATGAAACTGAATGATAGGCCTACGTTGAGGTCAACGTGTCGTTTAACTGTAGCTTATTTATGTGAGGTGTTACCCAATGAGGGATGTACTAACCTCAATCGGACTAAAGTCGAGATGCTCATTGAAAATAACTATTTTCAATGAGCATCTCGACTTTAGTCAGATTGTACTAACCTAAATCTCAGCACGTTACTCAACACTCAAACAAACACATTTTCGGCATTACTACAACATATTTTGGAGAAGAAACCCGATAACATTGTGCCAATTTATGTCTATAAACGAATCAAACAATGCGAAAAATTCTCCTCTATTACGGCGTTGCGCCCCAATTTTTCGGTTTAATTTACGGCGTTATAAATTCGATGTCCGCTGATGCAACATAGGCCTATATTGCCAAGAAAATCAAGTAATACTCAGTTGCAGCCACAAAAGTGCCGCTAGATATATAGGCCTACCTAGCCGAGAAATCTTGTCTTTTTGTTAAAAAATGTTATGTCTTACTTGTATGTTACATTATCAACGCCATAGAGGCCGATTGTTCGGGCCACTTACATACCTCTCTCGTCAAGCATACATATATGACCCATGTATAATTGATCGATTAATGTTGAATTCTCATAAATACATATTCTAGAAAGCATGCAGTAAATATTTACTCTGAAATACTTAGTTACTTCCAATCTTCCAATCGCATTTAGAAGTAGAAATGTTACAATACGGTGAAGAATTATTTATGGATAACAACTTCTTGGTTTATTGGGTGACGACGTTTCGATGTAGTTATTACATCGTTATCAAAGTCAATGACAAAGAACAAAATTATTCATTTATATAGCAGATGAGAGAATTACAAGTTGGGACAGGTACGTAATAAATTACTTAATTGTTACTTTTTTAATGAATTTATACTATTACGTTCCTGTCCCAACTTGTAATTCTCTCATCTGCTATATACAAATTACCGAATTACTGCTTTGAACAGTTTACCTTATTATATAAAACCATACATCTCCTCGATCTAATTTTAAAATGAAGTATTTAAGAAATAACTTTTTCTTGAATAAATCATGTAATTGATATTTGATGTTTCGACAAGAAACTGATTTTAAAAGAATTAATGTGCTAACTATTTTCGATTTTTTTTATTGATTACCTTAACTTATTATCTGAATCGGTCATCTTGTAATTTCTCAGTACTACTGGTACTGCACATATTTTATTTTGATTTATTAAGAACACATCGAGGAAGACCATTCTTCTTCTTAATTCGCTTCCATTCACTTCTTAAAGGCACACTTGCCGCGAAAATCAGGAATATTGTTTACATTAAAAAAGAAAGACCATATTCTGTATTTTTCCCAGACAATATAAGTTAGGAACTTTCTATTTTTACCAAAATTTAAAAGTTTGGACGTCACTTTGTATTTTTAATTTGAATTTGAAAATTTGAATTGTTACGTACCCGGAACGTAAACAAACCGATCTGCCCCCTATTGGCGATTTTATGTTTCAGTCGAGTGAGTGAACTAACGGCACAGTGTAATTTTACGTAGGCCTATTTATCTGAGAAATACAGACTGACGATCGGTTAACAGCGACTGGAAAAGCCTGCTGATAATTGTTTGAGTGTAAACAACAGATACAAAGGCCTGAAAGGAGGGTAAACCAACACGAAAGTTGACCGACACTGATCGTTGTTGTTGTAATCAGGCTTCGATTCTTCGTTTGTTTTTCATCCCATTTTTACAGTCTAAAGCTAACTAGACATGTTTTATGTGTCCTATGTTTAAGTTTAGTGGTATTAGTCGTAGTAAGCTCATGTAAATTGGTTTTCTTAGCAAATTTAAACAGGCTACCGCGGCAAGTGGGCCTTTAATTTATTCGATCTATATGCCTATAGATTGGCAGGACGTTGTGAGATTTTGTCAGTGAGTTTATAACACCGTAAAATTAGTTTAATTACCAAAGAAAATTGTTTACATTGGTTAAACCTGACAAATTCTTCACGTTGATCTCTTTTATGGTGTGTGTCCACTAATTGAGGTGGAAGATGAATGCCATTTTTTGCTCCGATGTCCCACAATTAAGACAAAACATGAATCCCCCTGTTTTTTTTATATTCTACAGAAACTAATACAAACGTTGAAAATGCTATTTTCAACCCTAATCCCCCAGCTTTATCCCCAAAAAAGCTCTATTCTCCATAATATGTATTCCAAAAGATCCCTTGCTCCCCAGAACTATATACTGAAAACACCAGCTTCCAGCTGAGCACCTCCATCTTATACAAAGTATGTTTTGTAGATTTCATAGAATGGCACGGGATCTCGCCCCCCCCCCCCCCCCCCCCCTAAAATATCGAGAATACTGTTATACCCACTTTCTAAAAGACACAAACTAATTGAACTCCTGCATTCAGCAATGAGAGCTGTGTTAATTACGTCACCAGAGGGGTAGCTTACTAAGTGTCCGCTGTAGTATCTATCTACCAGTCAACTACCTCCTTTTTTGGAGGAGGCCGGTTGGCTGAATGGATAAAGCAGCCGGCATTTAGTGCTGGCGATAGGTGCCATACTTTAGGACCTTGGTTCGATTCCAGTTTCGGGTTTCACCCAAAAATGGTAGAAGAATTTCTGCCATTTTTCAAGAAAAAAAAATGACGAGAATACTGTTATACCCACTTTCTAAAAGACACCAACTTATTAAACTCAAGAATTATATCGGATATCTATCTACACAACCCAGAAGTTTTAATGCTGTAACTGTCAGTGTCACTGTTTAAAATTTGTCGAATGTAGGTCTGTTTAAGGACGTCGTCAGCGGCAAAAAATCTGCGACAAGCCGCAGGCGTCCGGAGAGCGCCTCCGACGGGTGCAAAATCGTGAGGATTTTGTTAAAATTTCCCGGGTTTTACCCATCGCCGACGCATCGCAACTGGTTTGTGACTGGCCCATTAGTCTGCATGTCATGGAAGAGAAGTTTATCAGTGATCATCCCAACACCTTCCCAGTATGTGTACGACAGTAAAATTTCCGTGTTGTCTCCTACTCACGTTGCCCTTTTAACGGACAGAGAATATATAGAGCATCTTCCATTTGCCGCGCGGGGGCCTCCGTGGCTCAGTAGGTAGAGCGTTGGACGCTCAATCCGAACAGCCTTCCACCAATGGGTCGCGGTTCGATTCCCACTCAGTCCAAAAAATTGGAAAATTTTCTGACTGGGTTTTTCACTCGAACGACCTATGTGGGAAGGTTGCCAGTTACCAACGGAAGGTCGTGGGTTTCCTCCGGGCATAGAGCCCGGTTTCCTCCCACAATAAAACTGGCAACGCCGCCATATAAGTGAAATAATCTTGAGCGCGGCGTAAAACACCAAACAATCAATCAATCCATTTGTCGCACTCATATGTCTCATCCGGTTTGACTTACTTGCAGGATAGGAAGATAGTCGTATTTTAAACGCATCGAGCAGGAAATTTCGCTAATGGTGTGTTTCTTCGGCCATGCCATTATGCGTTAACGGGTGCGATCTCCGAAAAGGTTGCGATCAACAATCGAGGTCGTACTAATGACAACAAAAAAAGTATTGATATTTTTTTGTTTTCGGAAAGAATGTGAACAAGTGGACATCTGCATTCTAGCCGGAACAATCAGCCTCTATGGTGCTGAGAAACTAACACAGGCCTACACTCCGTGACGTTTGCGCCAGAGAGAAATAAAGAAAAAAACACACAGACAAGGTTTCTCATGATGCGGTGATGGTGTCACCATTTGGAAAGCAATCTGCAATCATCATCAGGGAAATTACTGAATTATTAAATTAACTGACACTGATTGACTCGGAAAAATTCGGGCCAGGTTGAAAATCGAACTCAAGACTTAGGGTTACCGTTCCACCGCTCTACCAACTGAGCTACCCGGTCCTACTGGGAACGGTTCGCTTGTTAGATTTTCTTGTACACAAAAAACTTAAAGTGGCATGAGCTGCCAAAACTCACACTGTTTCCATAGTTTCTGATCGTCACGACAGTAAGAGGATTTCAAGGCCATCGAAAAACTAAATGATTGGCGTTGGAATGAGGAAAATCGATACAGTATGTGGCCTGTACGAACCGAAAATGTGTTCGAAAAGTAAACAAAATTTAAATAACCGGGACGACCATTCATTCATTCTAAGGCTAAGTTAGTTTAAAACAATACTTTATCGTACATTTTCGAGACTAGAAGCACTAAAAAGCTTGTGAATCATACGTCTTGAGAAAAATAGCCAATAATTTCAACATTCTGTTTTAACGTCAAAATATCAACATTTTGGCAGCTCATGCCCCTTTAATCCAAGAATGTGTATATTTAAATGTTCATAGGTGATGGATTAACCAATCAAATTACAGTATTTAGCATTAACAGAGTAAAAAATAAAATCATTAGTTAAATAAACTTGAGTACAGCGTAAAACATCCATCAATTAATCAAGTTCTCTCAGGGTTGATAAGACTGACCTTCTCATTCTTCTGGGTAAATTTTATATAATTCAGATGAATTGCGGTACAAAAAAAGGTTTACTCTAAATTTAGTGAATGGATGGTGACTGCCTTTCTACTTAAGAATATATTTTAAGTCCCACATTTCAACAACACGATTTCTCACCAGTGTGAATTGGTACATGTAAAAACACATACCGAATCTGACTACAGTTATCGTCAAACATCGTCAAGTAAAGCATCTCTTTCACCACTATGAGTTCTTCACAGGAGTCCATGCTTCTGACGTCATTTGATTGATTGATTGATTGTTTGTTTGGTGTTTTACGGCGCGCTCAAGATTATTTCACTTATATGGCGGCGTTGCCAGTTTTATTGTTGGAGGAAACCGGGCTCTATGCCGGGAGGAAATCCACGACCTTCCGTTGGTAACTGGCAACCACTGACTTCATTTGCGTTTCATCAGTATGACTTTCTATGTGTTTAGTAAGTTGGTTCTTTCGCCTAAATTTACAATCACAGATTGTGCACTGGAAAGGTTTTCCAACATTAAGAGGTCTCATTACATTTGAAATCACACAATGAGTTCTAACCAGGACGTCCATGCTTCTGACTACTTTTCAATTCCAATGTGTTTGGCAAGTTGGTTCTTTCGTCTAAGTTTATAATCACACATGGTGCACTGTAACGTTTTTCGCCAAAACGATTTATTACAGAGTTCTAAACAGACACTTATTCCTCTAACTACATTTGAATTTAATCAGTATGACTTCCTATGTGTTTAGTGAGTTAGCCCTTCCACCTAAATTTACAATCACACATTGGGCACTGAAGGTTTTTCACCAGTATGGCTTCTTATATGAATATTAAGGTTTTTCCCATCATTACATTTAAAATCACACACTGTGCACTGGAAAGGTTTTTCCTCTGTGTGAACTTTTATATGGTCCGTAAGGTTGGTCTTTTGACTACTTCTATAGTCACCTATTGTGCAATGAAAAGGTTTCTCACCAGTATGACATCTAACGTGGTTGGTTAAAACGTGTTTGCGACTACATTTATAGTCACACTCTGTACACTGAAAAGGTTTCTCACCGGGATGAGTTGTTAAATGATTGATTAGGCGGATTTTCCTACTACACTTATAGTCACAAACAGTACACTGATAAAGTTTCTCATCAGTATGAGTTCTTAAATGTATGATTAGGCTTCTCTTTTGACTAGCGTTATATTCACACATTGTGCACTGAAAAGGTTTCTCACCAGTGTGAGTTCTCAAATGATACGTAAGGCTACTCTTCCGGATAGATTTATAATCACACTCTGTACACTGAAAAGGTTTCTCACCACTATGAGTTCTTACGTGGTTGATAAGGCTACTCTTTTGACTACACTTATAGTCACACATTGTACACTGAAAAGGTTTCTCGCCCGTATGAGTTTTGAAATGATTTGTTAAGTTACTTTTCTTACTACACTTATAGTCACACACTGAACACTGAAAAGGTTTCTCACCACTATGGGTTCTTAAATGTATGTTAAGGCTACTCTTAAGACTAAACCTAAAGTCACATATTGAACACTGAAAAGGTTTCTCACCGGTATGCGTTTTGAAATGGTCTGTTAAGTTACTTTTCTTACTACTCTTATAGTCACACTCAGTACACTGAAAAGGTTTCTCCCCTGTATGAGTTCTTAAATGCTCAGCAAGGTTTGTCTTACTACTAAACCTATGGTCACACATTGTACACTGAAAAGGTTTCTCACCAGTATGAGTTTTGAAATGGTCTGTTAAGTTACTTTTCTTACTACACTTATAGTCACACTCAGTACATTGAAAAGGTTTCTCACCAGTATGCTTTCTTAAATGCTCAGCAAGTTTTGTCTTGGTACTACAGTTATAGTCACACACTGTACACTGAAAAGTTTTCTTTTTAGAATGAGTTCTGCGTACACTAGCTAAGACTGGATTGGTGGTAGAGGCAGAATTACCATCAGGGCCCTCTTTTCTTGAACTGTCAACATTCAATTCAACCATTGACACCTGGTTGTTTGTGTTTTCCAAATCACTTGGCACCTGAAGCCCGTGTTTATCAATGTTGTGAGCTAATAAGTGTGTTTCAGATACAAACTTCAGTTCTGGACAACTGGAACAAGTGGGAAGTTTTGTACCTGAAATAGAAAAGTTACATCAATAATTCTTTCAATAGGATATAAGCCGCAAAAATCAAAACATTTTCATATATTGATAAACATAATTTTACAGCTGATATTTTATTCTAAAAACTGGAAATCATTCAAGAAGTAATGGGGTGTTAAAAATGACCATAGTGTCCTGATTATGGATTTCTGATACTGATTATTGCTTTGACTTGGAAATAATTTCATGAGAAACAAAAGCACACAAAGCCCATGAAAGTGCAGATATATATTTAAGAACACTAAAACACACACACACAGGGAGACAAGTTTCTAATTGTGTTAAAAAGAGGTATATCATTTAGACTTTTATACCCCATCATAAATTGTTGTGATCCATACATCTTTTAAATAATGCCAATATCGGGGTGGTAATAATTAACTTTTTGCGACATAGAGAACTAAGACGCAGCCCACTGAATAGGCTTTAGAGAGTAAGGATAGCTTATAAAAGGTTACAGATATGATAACTTGGTAATAATTGCAATTAGTGTGATATTTGTAGATTTCACCACCATGATGTGATGAAATTTTATTTGTTTTTGTTACAAAGGTATACGACAAAGCTTTGTCAAGTTATAGAGCGGACACCAAATTCATAGATTGGGAATAAGTTAAATTGGTTTTGGTTCCTGCAAAATTCTACAATGTAAAAAGCAATCGTACCCTTCTTTTTAACGAACTGAACAAACTATTCAAGTTTCAAAGTGATACGACAAATTATCCCACCTCACACTGAATACTTCCTTTCGATTGGTTCAAACCAGTCACATGGAGACCTGTATATTCCATATTACGTCGCCATGCTGATCCATACAGGGCGATTACCATATATGGCTTGTGACGTCATTTTCTAGACACTTGTCAGTCGTGTCTGCTCGTGCCATGCATATTAGAAAATATCTTTCAGAGTTCACTTTCTGCCTTTTATGAAAGCCAATTTTCAGAAAGAAGGCTTGAATGTTGTTCAATTTAGGTCTTCGGTGGGATAAATTCGTTACAGGGTTTGTTTGAGGGGGGATACGGAAATATATGGGGTCAGTAAACGGAATATTGGGCGAGGTGTTAGCTCGAACAAACCCTGTAACTAATAGTATTCTCAAGTTCTTGAATGGACAACACATTATACATTGGGAACAAGGTTATTGAGCGGACGGACAGACAGACAGACGGACAGAGGCTATCGCTATGTCCCCCAAATTCATTCCAATGGGATTAAAAATGATGTTAGTAGTATGCATCAACACAGCTACATTAACACAGGCTTCAAGAAAACACATTTCACTTTACTTACCAATACATTTTGTGACCTCAGGACTTTCTGATGTGGTTTTCATACCAGGTACGGTGTTATCTGCAGAAGTTTGTCTGAGACTTACCGTCTGTAAAAAAGTTGTAAGGAGGTACATACTGAAGTATACATTTTATAATATATTTTATCATAAAACGACTAAGACTGGCAGAATGAATTAAACTGACTTGAAACTGATTTACTTTTATAGTATGCTACAATGTTGTTCAATGTACTAAAACAAACTGCAACTGCTGTAAAATTCCACGTTGTTGAGCAGTGTGGTGAACACAGAAAAATGGATGTGAACAAAGTAGTGTCCTGTTGCATAACAAAAGTTCAACCATGTTGACCTGGCCAGGCTATGGTCACTACCACAGTCAAACTGGAGAGGATCCAGTGAAAACCTATGCCCCCCCCCCCCCCCCCCCCCCCCCCACACACCCCTCAGTCAAGACAGAAAATTTCCATTTCAGTGCAAATGGAATATAGTTACAAACAAAATGAACAGTACCTCACACAACCCACTCTGATAGAAAGTCTGGTTGTCAGTATCAGGAAATGCAGGAAATGCAGGAATTGTTGAGCTACAACTGGATATGTCCATGCTTGGTTCTTGTTTTATTTCCACTTCAGAATACAGTTCATTTTTCTCCCTATTACAAACGTTGACTTGTTGTTTGTAGTAATCGTTATCATTCTGAGGCTGATAATCAGTTCTTTCACCCCAGGCAAAAGGACAAGGCGGAATACTTGTTCCTGATTCATCCGGTTCAATCTTTATTTGAACAGGAGAGCTGGATTCTAAATCGTCTGTCACATCCATCCTTAATTTATTTGTGTCAACCCCAAACTGTTAATTGTTGATCCTGGGGAAAATGAATTGCATGACACTGGATCGGACTAGAACACTTTATGATATAAAGTGAATTGGTGCGAGATACAAGTCAATGTCACAAAGATGTTGTTTTTCACCACAGTATGATGTGTCAAATCGAAAACAGGGGGAAGTCACTCTGATTATTTTACTAATAACCCTTGCCTTGTTTACATGTACCTGAAAAAAAGAAAATTGTTTGTTTTAGCATGCCATAAATATGTGGCAAATGAACCTATCGACTTGAAGATATGACGCCCTTTAAATTCTAAATGAATTAATTGTGTGATTCCATGTGTTTCTAAACTCAAATGCCATTAATTTTTAATTATTGGCCTTCTGTTGGGATGAACCCTATAATATATAGTCTGATGATATTCTTACCATAGCTTAATATACGTAAGCATTGTCAATGTAATACAAAGTGTTCCAGAAAATTCTACTGACTAAGGCCAAGCTCCTGTCAGTCGTCAACCTAATGAAATATCATAGGTTTACTTTATTACAACAATTTATGATGGGGTATAAAGGTCTAAATTATATTGGCCTACCTCTTTTTACCACTATTAGAAACTTGTCTCCATGGTTATTTTAGACAAGAAGATTTTCCCTGTGCCCGTGTGTTTTAATGTTCATAAATATAATATAATTACTTACATTGCTGTCAACTATATAAATAATAAATTACCGGTATGTTGGTGATGTTCTTGTGACGCTGTGTACCCATGTAACATTTTGGTAAATAAAACACCTATGGGCATGTTATATTATTAAATAAGGGCCAATTCAAGATTTTTCCTAGTTTCGGTATCTGGGTATGTAGCGTTAATGTGAGGCCCGAAGGGCATAGCTCATTAATACATTATTAGATTATTGTTTTCTACAATTAGACTTGTCCTAGATTCAAAATCAAAATGGCTGCATCAGCAGATCAGTACGCAAAAAAAAGAAGTTAAAAATCAGCCTTCCTACAATCCTATTCCTAGGTTAGTGTCCAGAATAAATCGCAAACGTTCAAAGTGACGGACCAGTTCTATGTTTTATCCTAAAAGTTTTAAATACAAAATAAACAGGTACATACCAGAAAGGACTCACAGCCGAGGCAAGCCGGAAGAATAATCGTCGCTAAAAATAAAATATATTTTTAGGTTACACGAACCGTATACTCGCGGCAACAATGTCCATTGGTTAGAGCCTCTTATGGTTCGTCTATACTGAGGCAGTCAAGTAACACTTTAGCCTAATGTCCGGTTTCTGATGTTAATTGAATTTCTACATTGGTTTAACCTGGCAAAACTCTTCATGTTGATCTCTATTACTAGAGAACAGATGTCAGCCTTTGTTTCAGGAACTGTAATTTTATCGATAAAAGGATGATTAGATGACTTCATTGCCAACGTTTTGAAGCTCATGCCAGAAACATGGTTGGCGGCTCTTTGTCGTAGATCTGAGTTTCTCCTACTTATTGCTTGCGACATTTGTTGCAAGTGATAACATACACGATGTTAGAGGAGATGTAAATCAGAGAACTTTCTATAGAAGCTAAAATCTAAGAATTAGCAACTCCTTTAAAAGTGTAGGGAGGATGATATATGACCTAGCATGTAGCAGCTGATGAGTGTCAGTAGGTTTGAAAAATACTTTTGTAATCTAGATACCCCAGTCGTATGATATTTATGACCCTTGTAAATAGTTACTTCCAAAAAATCCACAGTTTGATCGATAGTAGGCTGTAGTTAATTGCTGTGATCATGGGAATTAAAAGTGTCAATGAAAATATGAAATTCCCCGAGTCAAGAATGCCAATGTGATGGAGACAGTGTACAATTTTGAAAAGGGCTTTCACCCGAGCCGAGAATTCTGAATATTGGGGACTTTTAGATTTAGAATTTCGGAGTCTATTGTTAACAGAAAAATGCCTGCTTCTGTTACCACGCCCATGTTTTGCCATTATCTAATTGTCCTACATGTAACTGGATAAAAAGGGAAAACTAGAGTTTGGAAAATAAGACATGGACAAAATGAGAAGATGTCTGGAGTGCGGACAACAAAAGGAACTGAATTAAACAAATTACAGGTAGTCCCTATAATGTGGAGTTTTGAAAGTAGGGATTCTATAAAAGACAGAGATAAAATATAAAATGTGACTTGAGACAGTTTTTTTTTTTTAGATTCACTCTATCAGATCAATATAGACACGGGTGCTGGCGAGCAATACATTGAAGGACATGGTAAATGAAATGGGACAAGGAAGGAAATCTTTCCTTTATAAATAGGGATCAAAACGAAGAATTTTGTCGGGTTCATCCAATGTAGACAATTTTATTTAGTTAACACCAGAAACCGGACGCAAGATTTACCAGACTGTCTCACTATAGACGATCGTCGAGGGCTGTAGCCGATGGGCATTGTTGCCGCGAGTATACCGTTCCTGCGATCTTTAGCGTTCTTTCTTCTGGCTTGCTCCCAAGGCTCGACTTGGTTAGCTCCGGTAAGTAGCATTGATGTGAGCTCCTAGCTCATTAGAATATTGTTTTCTACAATTACGACTTTTGAGTATTTTCTGGAGTTTATACCTGTTTACTTTGTGTTAAAAACGTTTAAGTGGCATGAGCTGCCAAAATTCACAATTTTTTCATAATTTCTGATCGTCACGAGAGTTAGCCGCACTCCTCAGCTGCCTGTGTGTCTCTTTCCTGGTTTACTTACTTTGCCGGTCAGGTAGAGCCACACATTAAACCGCCATTATAAGGGTGAGATAACTCGTGTAACCTCATTAGGCCAATTTTTATGCTATGCTTTACAAAGAGCGATGTAACAGTTTAACAACGAATTTCGAAGAAATCAACTGGTTCAGACTTCAGTGAAAAGAGGAATGTTTCAAAGATATAATAATAGGCGGTAATATCTGAAAGGTAGACTAGTTGAGATTAAGGATAGTTAAGACTTAGCTTAAATCTGAAATCCGAAGTCCTTCCAAATAATTAATTTAAAAGCCGTAACTACACAAGAGTAAGAGGCTTTGAAGGCCATTGAAAAACTAAATAATTGGCGTTGGGATGAGGAAAATCCATAAAGTATGTGGCCTGTATGAACCGAAAACGTGTTCAGAAGTAAACAAAATTTAAATAACCGGGACGACCATTCATTCATTCTAAGCCAAAGTTAGTTCAAAACAATACTTTATCCTACATGTACATTTTCGAGACTAGAAGCACTAAAAAGCTTCTGAATTATGCGTCTTGAGAGAAATAGCCAATAATTTCAACATTCTGTTTTATCGTCAAAATATCAACATTTTGGCAGCTCATGCCACTTTAAGTACAGAATATGGTCCGTCACTTTCAATTTTGGCGATTTTGGTCTGGACACTCGTCAATGTCTGCCAGTTACCTACGGAAGGTCGTGGGTTTCCTCCGGGCATAGAGCCCGGTTTCCTCCCACAATAAAACTGGCAACGCCGCCATATAAGTGAAATAATCTTGAGCGCGGCGTAAAACGCTAAACAATCAATCAATCAATCAATCGTCAATGTCTCAGCTGATTTTTAGCTTTTTCAACAAACAATCTCACTATCTTACCCTTAGGGAAGTTAGGCCCAGCATCATGTAGGCCTACATATCAAGTCTAAGCCATTATTTATATACGGTAGCCTACTTTTTTTGACCGACAAAAAAATAATGTTATTTCTAACACAAAAATAAGAGGTAGTGTATAACAGTACTAGTATAGTTATTTTGGGGTTACACTTTAAACAGTTAAAGGCAGACTTGCCGCGAATATCCAGAATACTGTTAACATAAAAAGCAATAGGTGGTTTTCTGCTTTTCCCCAGAGTATGGCACCTATCGCCAGCACGTAATGTTGGCTGTCTTATCCATTCAGCCAACCAGCCTCCAAAGAGGGTCCAGCCGGTTGGCTGAATGGATAACCGATAAGACAGCCGGCATTCTGGGACTAGGGTTCGATTCCCGTTTGGGGCTTCACCCAATAACGGTAGAAAAATCTCTGCCATACTTTAAAAAAGTGTTATCCCAAAATAACTATATCGGGTAATAGTAATACAGTGAAACATGTAGCAATTTTAAATCTGTGACATCTTGAATTGGCTCTTATTTAATAAATATACAGTACCATGCCCAGGGGTGTTTCATATACACTCGCCGCAAATCTCCACAATACTGTTTACATAAAAAGCAGTAGGCGATTTTCTGTATTTTTTTCAGACAGAAGAAGTTAGGAACTTTGTATTTTTACCAAAAATTAAAAGTTTTGGTATCAATAAGTATTTTTAGTTTGAAATTGAAAATTAGATTTATGAGGTACCCGCAAATGGCCGCAATGTAAACAAACTCCGAACCTGAGCATGTTCACAACTGCTTGAATGTTTTGAGTCGGGTGAGTGGTCTAACAGCACAGTATAATTCTACGTACTTTATCTGAGAAATACAGTCTGACGGTCTAAGAGTGATTCGACAAGCCTGCCGATAATTGTTTGAGTGTAAACCACAGATAAAAAGGCCTGAAAAGAGGGTATTCCAACCACTAAAATACATGTAACCGACACTGATCATTTATGTTATAATCAGTCTTCAATTCTTCGTTTGTTTTTCACCCCCAATTCTACGTACATTCTAAACCTAAACCTAAGTGGTTTTAGTCGTAGTATTACCTCATGTAAATTGGCTTTCTTAACAAATGTTCAACAGGCTACTGCGGCAAGTGGGTCATTAAATAACCATCAAAATCATTTCACCCATGCGATGTGGCGTGGTCGAATTTTTAAATTAGAAAGTCACGTCAACCTTTTTGTTCCCAAACTACCACTTAAGTTAATCATTTCCTTTTAGAGTTGTAAAAATCATTAACCACAGAACTAAAAAAAAACTAAATTTGTTGATCCAAATTTTTCTGTCTACATTATTTGCGAGATATATAACTAAACAACTCATCAAAATGAACTTCGAAAACAAGTGATTTAATCATTTTAAAAATAAGTTTGAAAGTGTTGTTGGTGTTCATGCCAACAGTAGGGAAAAATTCATTCTAGTTTCTGATCACAAATAATTGAAATGACGTGGTACTTGTATACGACCGTCAATAATAAAAAATTCAATGGCATTTTGGGTTTAGAAACTCAAACAAGCACACAATTAATTAATTTGGATTTTAGAGGCCGTCATATCTTTCAGTCCAATCTAGGCTCATTAATTTGGTATTTATTTGTGGCTTGATTAAAACGAACATTTTCTTGTAAGGTCTTAATAAATGTTGTTTTTTTTTTAGGTAAACAAGGCCACATACAGTACAACAGGGTTATTCATAAACCCTCTGTTTTCCATTTGATACAGCATAATATAGTGGCATCAACATCTATGTGACATTGACTCCTATCTCACACCAAATTTACTTTTTATCTCCAATCACTCAATCCATTTTTTCCCAGGATCAACAAAAAACACCTATGTGTTGACACAAATAAGTTAAGAATGGATGTGACAGAGGATTTTGAATCCAGCTCTCCTGTTCAAGTGAAGATAGAACTGAACGAAGAAGGAACAAGTATTCCTTTTTGTCCTTTTGCCTGGGGTGGAAGAACTGATTATCAGCCCCAGAATGATAACGATTACTACCAACAACAAGGCAACGTTTGTAAAAGGGAGAACAATGAACTGTATTCAGAAGTCGATATAAAACAAGAACCAAGCATGGGCATATCCAGTAATGAACTGTATTCTGAAGTGGAAATAAAACAAGAACCAAGCATGGACATATCCAGTTGTAGCTCAACAATGGATCCGACATTTCCTGATACGGACGACCAGACTTTCTGTCAGAGTGAGTTGTGTGAGGTAATGTTCATTTTGTTTATAACTATATAATTATTCCATTAGCACTGAAATAGAAGTTTTCTGTCTTGACTGAAATTTATAACCAACTAAATTATATATGTACATTAACATTTCACTTATTCTCTGACGCAGAAAAAACACTTCTATTTAAAGCAAAACATGTAATTTAAAGGGGCATGAGCTGCCAAAATTCACAGTTTTTTCATAACTTCTGATCGTCACGACAGTAAGAGGCTTTGAAGGCTATCGAAAAACTAAATGATTGGCGTTGGAATGAGAAAAATCCATACAGTATGTGGCCTGTATGAACCGAAAACGTGTTCAAAAGTAAACAAAATTTAAATAACCGGGAGTCGACGACCATTCATTCATTCTAAGCCAAAGTTAGTTTAAAACAGTACTTTATCGTACATTTTCGAGACTTGAAGCATTAAAAAGCTTCTGAATTCTACCTCTTGAGAAAAATAGTCAATAATTTCAGCATTCTGTTTTAACGTCAAAATATCAACATTTTGGCAGCTCATGCCCCTTTAAGAGGACTGGATTTTAGAATATCCTGTGAAAGGACGAACCATAGACTTTATCTTTTCTCTGGACTAATGAAGACAAAAAAAACAAGGAAAAATCAACAAAGGATGTAATACGTTTTATTGCCCATATAGACAGCCATCAAGGATCCTGAAGTTTTGGGGTGGGGGTGGGCAAAGTGGCCCCTGGATCTAATCTTCTCCTATTTGACAGTGATTATAGCCTGGTCAACATCGTTGAACATAAATTGTAGACCCTACAACCTGTTGTAGTGTGTTGAATCATGTTTCTATTTTCCAACAGCATCAGCCAACCAATAGCCACAGAGTTTAACATGTGACATCGATCTAATCCCATGAATATTTAGTACAAAGGTACTTTATAGAGCTTCTGTGACGACCTTGTCGCCTTTATTGTTAGAAAAATTAAGCTGTGCATCAGTTTTAACAGACGACACCTTCTGAAAAGCATTTTTGTCCCCCGCCACGTAAGTGGAAGGGGGACTTGGAAATGCTGCCCGTTCGTCCGTCCTTCCGTCTTTCCGTCCGTCCCGATTTCTTGTGAATGTGAAAGCTTAAGAACCGCAAGATGCAAATATTTCATTTTTGCTTAATAGAGACACATTTTAAAGAGACCTTGGTCAAGTTCGATTTGCGGGGATGTCGACCTATATTTTTAGGTCACAGAGGTCATCAGCGTCAAAGTCTGGAATTGGCTTAAGAACTGCTAGATGCAGATCTTTCATTTTTGGTATATAAAGACACATTAGAGAGACCTTGGTCAGGTTTGATTTTCTGGGATGTCGACCTATATTTTTAGGTCATAGAAGTCATTGAGGTCAAAGTGTGGAATTTGCTTGTGAACATGATAACTTAAGTTCGATTTTCGGAGATTTCGGCCAACAAACTGCGCGATTAAAGATGGCAACCGATCAACAACAACAACAACTTAAGAAGTGGCTTTAGAAACGTAGAGTTTGTTATCCGTACCAACCCCGTGTTTACCAAGATCCATCCTCAGCCATTTTAGATTCCACTCACACTTGTGATCAATTCAGCAGATCTGCTTAAAGTTTGGAGAGTATATTTACATCTCTCATACCGACCATCTTACAAACGCGACATCTCGAACAATTAAAAAACTTTCACAACTTTTCAAACATTTTTGGCCGTCACTTCCACTGCATGATCTCTCAGAATTGTTCTGTAGGCCTACCCTTCGTCCGTGGACAACTTCATTTACATAAATCAGACCACACTCCCACAATCATTGAACATCAGATATATGGTGATTATATCCAATGTATATTGAGCAACTAGTTTCCAAACAATGTTTATGGCAGGGGACCTGCTAGCTGCTTGGCTTATCTATGGTTTGGTTGGAATTGGAATATTTTTCCTCTTTTTTATTGTTAAACTGCTTGAAACAAAAGTTTTACCATATTAACTGTGACATAATCCCTGTAAAACTATTAAGCAAAAGTTGTGTCTTGTAAAACAATAGTTTTATAGTGTAGACGGGGCTAATCAGTGCTCAATTAACTTCAAGACTGATGTGTACACTAAAAAAACACAAATCTTAATAGATATGTCAATGATAAAATATAAGTATAGAAATTCACAAGTGCCCTACAACTTCAAAATGGACGTGGAAATACTGGACAAATACTTGTGCAGCATTGTAGCTTATTAAAGTACATCAGGTTAATATCAGTTTAATACCCTCTGATACACTCAGTTTAATACTCTCTGATACATTCAGTTTAATACTCTCTGATACATTCAGTTTAATATACTCTAATACATTCAGATTAATACTCTCTCATGCATTCAGTTTAATACACTCTAATACACTCAGTTTAATACTCTCTAATACACTCAGTTTAATACACGCTAATACACTCAGTTTAATACTCTCTAATACACTCAGTTTAATACACTCTAATACACTCAGTTTAATACACTCTAATACACTCAGTTTAATACACTCTAATACACTCAGTTTAATACACTCTGATACACTCAGTTTAATACTCTCTGATACACTCAGTTTAATACACTCTAATACACTCAGTTTTAATATTCTCTAATACACTCAGTTTAATACACTCTAATACACTCAGTTTTAATATTCTCTAATACACTCAGTTTAATACTCTCTAATACACTCAGTTTAATACACTCTAATACACTCAGTTTAATACACTCTGATACACTCAGTTTAATACTCTCTGATACACTCAGTTTAATACACTCTAATACACTCAGTTTTAATATTCCCTAATACACTCAGTTTAATACTCTCTAATACACTCAGTTTAATACACTCTAATACACTCAGTTTAACACACGCTAATACACTCAGTTTAATACTCTCTAATACACTCAGTTTAATACACGCTAATACACTCAGTTTAATACACTCTAATACACACAGTTTAATACTCTCTGATACATTCAGTTTAATACACTCTAATACACTCAGTTTAATACACTGTAATATATTCAGTTTAATACACTCTGATACACTCAGTTTAATACTCTCTGATACACTCAGTTTAATACACTCTAATACATTCAGTTTAATACACTCAGTTTAATACACTCTAATACACTCAGTTTAATACACTCTAATACACTCAGTTTAATACACTCTAATACATTTAGTTTAATACTCTTTAATACTCTCTAATACACTCAGTTTAATACACTCTAATACATTCAGTTTAATACTCTCTAATACACTCAGTTTAATACTCTCTAATACATTCAGTTTAATCTGGGATGAATATGAAAGGGATATGAAACGCCTTTGTTTTGCAGTCAGTCTACTGGCAGTTGTTTGGCTCGCTATTGTTCTGGTCAGACACCCTGTGACGGCATTCTAGAATAGCCGAAGGCCGTGTTTATTCCGATTCACTCCGAACCATACCGATGTCGTTGATATATGGGCTGTGCATGCCAGTTTGTAAGCTAGCAACAGAAAACAATCACCATTTTTGTTTGCCATCTGTTGCTAGCTTATAAATAGGCATGCGCAGTCCATATATCAACGACATCGGTAAGGTTCGGAATGAATCAGAATACACAACACGGCTTTCGGCTATTCATTGAGCGGATCGGAATGCCGTCACGGGGTGTCTGACACGAACAAACAGCTGCCAGTCGACTGACTGCAAAACAAAGGCGTTTCATATCCCTTTCATATTCATCCCAGGTTTAATACACTCTAATACACTCAGTTTCATTATTCTTTAATACATTCAGTTTAATACTATCTAATACACTCAGTTCAATACACTCTAATACATTCAGTTTATTACACTCTAATACATTCAGTTTAATACAAGCCAATACACTCAGTTTAATACACTCTAATACATTTAGTTTAATACACTCTAAAACACTCAGTTTAATACAATACCTGTCTTAGAAAAATCTTGTTATCCTTTCTTTTATATATCTAGAATAGGGGAAAACCTTAAAGAAATCCAATATTATACATATGTATACTCCAGTATGTAACTCCTAAGTCCTTACAACTTTTTTTACAGACGGTATGTCGGAGACAAACTTCTACGGATAACAATGTACCTGGTATGAAAACCACATTAGAAAGTCCTGAGGTCATAAAATGTATAGGTAAGTAAATTGAAGTCTTATGGTTGTATTATTTAGTACTGTGGGGATATTTACATTCTTGAGACAGGGAAAACAGCTGTAGACCATCGATTGATTGATTGATGTTTTACATCGCACTCAAGACTATTTCAATTATAGGGCGTCATTGTCAGGATTAATGCTGGACGAAACTGCACTCTCTACCTGGAAGAAAGCCCAAGACCTTCATCGAGGATATGTCAACTCTTCCAAATTGTGCGATTTGAGAATTAGGTTCAAACCTGGGACTTATGGATGGAAGGCCTGTGCTGGACTGAGAGACTATCACATCTGAGCTACCGAGACTTTGCTGACTAGTGTCCCTTTGTTTCTCGTAAAGTTCAAGGCCAGCAATAGTACATGTAAATATGAGAAATTCATTGTACTTTTTATTTGAATAAACAAAGTTCTGCCTTTAATACCAATGTAAGATTCTGGAAGCGGTCGTTTATATTTTATTTTGTGAGAATTGCATTTTTGTGATATACCTTCGAAAGAGAATGTTTTTGAAGTCAAATCTATTTTCGGTACTATATGTTCATTTGTAGTGTATTATCTCAGTTTGAGAATAATAACAGAGCTGCAAAATTATGTTTCTATTAATATATGAATGTTTTTGCTTTCACTGTTTACATTCTATTGAAAGAATTATTATTCGAACTTTTTCTGTTTTTTTTTTCAGGAACAAAACTCCCAACTTGTGCACATTGTCCAAAAATGAAGTTTGTTTCTGAAACACACTTATTGGCTCACAACATTGATAAGCATGGCTTTCAGGTTTCAAGTGATTTGGAGAACACAAACAAGAACCAGATTTCAATGGTTGAATTGAATGTTGGAAGTTCAAGAAAAGAGGGCCCTGATGGTAATTCTGCCTCTACAATCAATCCAGTCTTAGCTAATGTAAGCAGAACTCATACTGGTGAGAAACCTTATCAGTGTACAGAGTGTGACTATAAGTTTGTCCGGAAGAGTAGCCTTAAAATCCATTTAAGAACTCATACCGGTGAGAAACCTTTTCAGTGTAAAGAGTGTGACTATAAGTCTATTCAAAATGGTAGCCTTATCAAACATTTAAGAACACATACTGGTGACATACCTTTTCAGTGTACAGAGTGTGACTATAAGTCTATCTGGAAAAGTAGCCTTATCAGACATTTAAGAACTCATTCTGAAAAGAGACTTTTTCAGTGCACAGAGTGTGACTATCAGTGTCGTAAGAAAAGCAAACTTACTGAGCATGTAAGAACTCATGCTGGTGATAAACCTTTTCAGTGCACAATGTGTGATTTTAAATGTAGTCGACAGAGCCACCTTACTGAGCATTTAAGAACTCATAGCGGTGAGAAACCTTTTCAGTGTACAGAGTGTGATTTTAGATGTAATCGAAAAACCAATCTTACTACTCACATAAGAACTCATACCGATAAGAAACCTTTTCAGTGTACAGAGTGTGACTACAGGTCTATTCGGAGGAGTAGCCTTAACAACCATTTAAGAACTCATACCGGCGAGAAACCTTTTCAGTGTACAGAGTGTGACTACAGGTCTATTCGGAGGAGTAGCCTTAACAATCATTTAAGAACTCATAGTGGCGAGAAACCTTTTCAGTGCACAATCTGCGAATCTAAATTCACTCACAAGCACTCTTTAACTCTCCATGCTAGGAGTCATACTGGTGAGAAACCTTTTCAGTGCACTTTGTGTGATTTTAAATGTAATCGAAAGACCAATCTTGCTACTCACATAAAAACCCATACTGGTGAGAAACCGTTCCAGTGTACAATGTGTGATTTTAGATCTGCCAGAAAAAATGATTTAATCAGACATTTAAGTACTCATACTGGGGGGAAATTTTTCACTGCACCATGTGTGATTATAAGTGCACACAGAAAAATCAATCCTGTTAGGTCTCATACTGTAGAGAAACCTTTTTAGTGTAAAACATGGGAATTCCAATATAGTCAGAAGCATACATGTGCTGGCTCTCCAGTATGGAACTTAAATGACGAAAAAATGCTCCATTGGACAAAGTTTGACGATAACTGTAATCCGATTTGGTAATTATTTTGACAGGTACCAATTTACACCGGTGATGTGTGATTTTTTTGCTGTAATGTGTGGTTTTAAATATATTCTCATATAGAAAGGCTATATAAAAACTCTTAAGAATGTATTCGAACTGTAGTTTTCATAGTTGCACACTCGCCGCCATGGCCTTCTGTCGCAACAGGCGAGCCAGACACAGGCGTTCAATCCACGTGGCACGGGTTTGATTTTACTTAGACGGTATGGCAGTATGATCGTCGAAAGTCAGGGGTTTCTTCCGGTCAAAAGCCTTACACTGCTATATGAGTGAAATAGTCTTGTGTGCGGCATAAAACATCTATCAATCAGATTATTTCAGGACAAAGTTTGCCATGTAGGTAGTCTCCTGCTGTCCCAGCATGCTCGCCGAGATATTCAGGACAAACATGCTAAGCAGGCCAACCTACCGCCATTACTTGCTAGCAAGCCTTGGCCTACTGTTTACCATAAAGTTTGCAGAGTAGGTAGGCCTACTGCAACTTCACATTGGGCTTGATATTCAGGGACAAGGCTTGCAGTGTAGGTTGACCATCTGCCATAGCCAGGTTTTCTTGATATATTTCTGGACAAATTTTGTCGAGTAGGTAGGTCTACTGTCCAAAACGCGGCCTAGATATAATTTAGGACAAAGTTTGCCAAACATGTAGGCAAGTAGGTTTATGCTGGCCTAGATATTTCAGGTCAAAATTTGTCTAGTAGGTATGCCTACTGTCCTAGCTTGCAGGTCTCTATATTAGGGGGAGGTGAGCTCGAGGGCTCAGTCGACAGAGTGAAAGTCCCTCACTCCGAAACATGCCTTCAATCGATGTGGTGCAGGTTCAAATCCCAGTCAGATCAAATGCAATTGATTAAAACAGATTTGTTTCTCTCGTTCGCCGTATGTTGTCAGGTGATCGCTGAAAGTCAGAAGTTTCCTCTTGTCAAAGAGTCTGTCCCCCCCACCCCTCCTCTCCCCTCCTGGACAGCTAACCATCAAGACGATGTTGGTAAAAAGCCTCCTTTTAATTGAATAATACTGAAATGCCCGCGAAATCTATGGATGAGAAAAGCATGGTGTGGTGCGGAAGTTGAAATAATAAAGTCACTGGCAATGCACAGTTGAAACATGACGTTGAAAGTTTCTTAGTTCTCCAAAATGTGGGTAAAGATGGTTTTTAGTCCTTGTACGAAATTTTCACCTGGGATGAATATGGAAGGGATATGAAACGTCTTTGTATTGTAGTCAGTCTACTGGCAGAACGTTTGGCTCGCTATTGTTCGCTCCGACACCCCGTGACGGCATTCCGACCAGCCTCAAGAATAGACGAAACCCCGTTCGGAACACACTTCGGCTATCTTCGCTTGCTACCAGTCGGTTTTGACACGCACATACGTAAATCCCCGAAGTTTTAGAGTGCCGAAACCCCTGTTGTGTATTCCGATTCATTCCGAACCTTACCGATGTCGTGGATATATGGACTGCGAATGAATCGGAATGCCTTCACGGGGTGTCTGGGACAGACAATAGCAAGCCAAACTGCTGCTCGTAGACGGACTATAATACAAAGGCGCTTCATATCCCTTTCATATTCATCCCTGTCGGTAGAGCGTCCGCTTCAGGCCTGGGAGATCCGGGTTCAAGCCCGGGTCGAGTCAGACCAAAGACTTTAACAGTGGTAGCTGTTACTGCTTCGCTTGGCGCTCAGCAATAGGAGTTAGAGCAGCGACTGGTTGGCCCGGTGTCAGTATACTGTGACTGGGTGAGGGGGCTTGCTGGTTGTCTTCGGCAAGTCGTCTCGGTGAGACAGCACCTAAAAGAGCGGTGGAAATCCGCCCTGTCACAAGGAGACAACGTCTTCATATAACCGAAATACTGTTGAGCAGGACGTAAAACCCCAATCACTCACTCACTCATATTCATCCCAGCTTTCACTCACACCATTGGTAGCTGCTGGGCAATAATTCGGGTCTGATTGCAGACTGGAGCCAGAAAGCGCCCGACATGGTTTGGGGAGAATTCCTGAAAGCAAGAAGCGATTTCGCCTCCAAACAAAGAATCAATAGAAGGCTGTATGGTCACGGAACATTCCCCACCTGGTAGCACTAGGGGATATCACTATACAAGTATTTACAGTTCACTTTCGTCAGATTTGGGAAGAAGTAATACTATCTCACAATTAGGTCGATTATACACGATAGACCTGTGATGACTCTAACAGTGATTTTTTTCTGATTCTTCCGCCTTCTCCAGGAATGGTAGTTTCAATGATGCCGGTAGGCCAACTGTTCCTCAGTTAACATGACGATGTCACCTTGAACAATGTCTGGATGTTGAAATTGGGACTTTCTTCTGGATTGAAGGGAATGGAGATATTCATTGTGGCAGCGTTTCCAATAGCCCTGATAGTGTTTGCACTTGTATCCACTGTGCCGTATATAAATACTTTATACCCAATTGAGCCAGTGGCTCGGCGGAAGATCTGTTTTGTGATTCAAGTTTGGAGATAGAGTGAAAGGCTGGTTAGGATCAGTAGATACTGGAACTTAGTAGGTGGAACCTTTATTCTAGTTTTACTACAGACAGTTTTAGACGTCCGCCAACTCTTAACAGTCCGTCGTCGTCTAGATGAGGGTCCATTTAAGTATGGAACTGTCTCGAGGTAAAGGTTTGTCGTTTTTATGCAGTTGATCTCTGTAAAGTATGCTTCTTGTTGTGTCTGTTCGATTACAAATTTCTTTTCTTTCTCGAATGTCTCGACAGTTCTAGATTTGAAGCAAAGATGCCAACACTTGTTGTGGGAATTGCCAGAAAAAGATGCGTAGATAGGATTTCGATGAGATGTATTCATGTGGAAAAACCTTGGAAGCGATAAGTCCCTACATTCTTGGAAAGGGCAGTTGATGTTACCATAACAATGACCTCTTGACGGCAAGGTGTTGTAATGTAAATATGCTTTGGGTGAGACGTTTCCATGTGGAAAAACGCTGGAAGCGATAAGTCCCTAAATTCTTGGAGAGGGCAGTTGGTGATACCATAACAATGACCTCTTGACGGCAAGGTGTTGTAATGTAAATATGCTTTGGGTGAGACGTTTCCATGTGGAAAAACGCTGGAAGCGATAAGTCCCTACATTCTTGGAGAGGGCGGTTGGTGATACCATAACAATGACCTCTTGACGCATTTCCTTGTCTGTATCGGGGGAAGTTAGAGGAAATAACTAGAGTCAAAAGTTTGTGTAACCAAAACCCTAACTGAGACTCTGAAACTGGCGACAATTGGGTGTTCATGTCTGCTGGGTTCAGATTAGTAGGAATGTAGTTCCATTGTTTGGGACTATAGATTGATTGATTGATTGTTTGGTGTTTTTACGCCGCGCTCAAGATTATTTCACTTATATGGCGGCGTTGCCAGATTTATTGTGGGAGGAAACCGGGCTCTGTGCCCGGAGGAAACCCATGACCTTCCGCTGGTAACTGGCAACCATCCCACATAGGTCGTTCGAGTGAAAACCCAGTCAGAAAATTTTCCAATTTGTGGACTGATTCGAACCCGCGACCCACTGGTGCGATTGGGTCGAAGACACGGTTAATTGCTGACAAAACACCACGGCGGGTGTAAGGTTTGTTTTCTTGAGAAACTATGAAGATAAAACAGTCCATACTAGCCCAAGACTACGCTGGATTGGAACTATATGAGTGCCTAAATCCAATCCTTGAGGTTCTTAGCGAATTCATCTGTGGGGGGAGCTTTCATCACTTTTGGGTTGTTGACTCACAAACAGTGTGAAGGGAAATTAGACAGTCGTCCATAAAAAGTTATTAGACTAGTGACGAAGTGCACAACGTCTTTGTCGTACTGTTCTTCTCCAAAGAGAACATAACGGTGGAGGCCATAGAATGCGACGGAATGAGAAGGCTTATTCCCAAACACGAGCACACTCATCCTGTAATGTACAAGGTTTTGGTCCAAATCATTATCTGGATACCATAAAAACCGTTAAAAGTTACGGTGATCCTCCTTTACTAGAAAACAGTAAAACATTGACTAAATGTCAGCCATAACTGCGATGCTGTCTTTGTGGGACCACAAAAGAACACCGAGCAGGTTATTTGTCAAATCAGTCCATTTAAGTAACATATTGTTCAGTGGCGCATTTAGTCTTCCGCGTATTTAGTTTGGCCTTTGGGGATGGTAAACATCGAAAAGCGGCAAATAGCCACACTCCTTGTTTTTACCTAGAAGGGGAGCTACTTCGCTGCTTCTGCCTTAGCTCGTGTGCGTGCAACAGCAGAGCGTAAAGGGTCATTAGAAAATCAGGGGCCTCCGTGGCTCAGTATGTAGAGCGTTGGACGCTCAAAGCGAACATCCTTCCACCAATGGGTAGCGAGTTCGAATCCCACTCAGTTAAAAAAAAATTGGAATTTTTCTGTCAGGGTTTTCACTCAAACGAACTATATGGGATGGTTGACAGTTACCACCGGAAGGTCCTGGGTTTCCTCCGGGCATAGAGCGCGGTTTCCTCCAACAATAAAACTGGCAACGCAGCCATATAGGCCTAAGTAAAATAACCTTGAGCGCGGTGTAAAACACAAAACAATCAATCAATCCTTAGAAAATCATGATTTACCAGGATGAGAAACTTACGACTTGGTTTCCAGATCGCTAAGATGTTCACTTTTACTTTTTTGAGAAATGATGAGTGAATAGTTTGTTTAACCTAACGTTTAAATATGACGTAATAACTGTCCGTAAACTGTATCGAAAGTTCTGAGATATGAAAACTGACGATGAACGAAAAATTGAACAAGAGTCATCAGAAGATGTTGTATCCCCCCGGCCCCGCATACGATTTATTATTTTTTTTAAGTTATTATAATATATCTATGCTATACTGTCTAAAAAGGGCAGTAACAAAATAATTAGACCAGCGCCATCAAAATAGGAGGTGCACATCCTTCCATGATATCCAGCATATCCACCAATTTTTAAAAAAAATCTTATAAAAACTGTGGGAGAAGATGCTATGACAACCACTAATTGTCTATGTCGTCTTATACTGTTGGAAAAGGGCAGTAACTCTAAAAATAATAAAACCAGCGGAACCAAAATAGAAGGTGCACATCCTCGAATGATATCCAGTAAGTCCACCAATTTTCGAAAAAATCTGATAAAAACCGTGGGAGGAGATGCGATGACAAGAAATGATTATGGACAGACAGACAGACAGACGGACAGACAAGCTGATCGCTATATCCCCCCGCATTATATGCCGAGGGGATAATAAAAAAGTGAATATGCATCCTTTGTAAAAGTATATAAATTTGTCCTTATCTTGGGCTTGTATATATTGAAGATGTATCCGTATCCAGGAGTTCGTGACAAAAATATCCAGATGTAGAGGTAGCTTATGTAAGATTTTATGTTTATATTAGACGTTCCTATTTTTATATGCAAATGAGAATAGAAATAAATCTTGCACAACTAGACCATAGGAGAAACGTGTGTTTGAAATTTAAAGAAGATCCGACTTGTTTTCTTGGAATCGCGATCACAAGAGAGAGAAGTGATAAAAAGAAGAAAAACAAAATGGTCACCTAGCGGCCATTTTAATATGAAAATTAGCCCAGAAAAATAGATGTTGCACAACTAGACCACATGGGGAACCAACACAAAAACATTTCATCAAGATCGGCCGGGTGGTTTTCTAGATTACGCGATCACAAACTATGTGAGTAAAAATGGCCGCCAGCGGCGATTTAAATATGCAAATGAACAAGCAAAATATATGTTGCATAACTAGACCATAAGGGGAACATGTCTGTACAATTTGATGAAGATCCGACTAGTAATTCTCTTGGAATCACGATCACAAGAAAAATTGACGGACCACGGACAAAAATCGATTTGAAAATCTAAAAAACAAAATGGCCAGTGGCCGCCATTTTGAATATGCAACTGAGAAAAAATTGCATAGTGCGCAAGGAGACCAAAGGGTTAACATGCGTAAAATTTTTTTACGAAAATCTTAACCTTTCATTACTTTAGGAGAAAAGTGACAAAAAGAAGAAAAACAAAATGTTCGCCCATGCAGCGACGATTTCAATATGCAAATGAGCATATAATACACAACGAGGCCATAGGGTTAACCTGCGTACAAAGTTTTACGAAGATCCTCCCATTACTTTATAGGATAAAAAGTAATAAATAGAAGAAAAGCAAAATGGTCACCTAGCGGCCATTGTAATATGAAAATGAGCAAACAAAATAGATGTTGCACAACTAGACCAAAAGGGGAACATGTCTTTGAAATTTGATGATGATCCGACCAGTAGTTCTCTTGGAATCGCGGCCACGAGAAAAGTTTACAGACACCGGACGACGGACAAAATTCGATTTGATAAGACCATGAGATCACGGTGGTCTAAAAATATAATGTAAGTAGACATTTTCGACTTAAGGAGTGTTTTATAGTACGTATAATACCAATATTTCTAGACAGCTTGCCACAGAGGTAATTAATGTGACTTGTCCAATTTAATATATTAATGTGACTTGTCCAGTTTAATATTTTGTTAACATAGATGCCTAAGAACTTAAACTGATAAACATGTTCAATTTTTTCCTGGTTAATAGAAATGGTTGGTATATCTGGACACGAGACATAAGGCTTAATCACCATAACTTTTGTCTTACCAATGTTCAGTGACAATTTATTACAAGATAACCAGGTCTGAAGGTTTTGCAGTTCCTTATTGATTGTCTCAGATACGATTTGTGCATCGGAATTACAGTAAATACCAGCTGTATCGTCGGCAAATAGGATCATATCTAAAATATCACTTACGGTAATAATATCATTATTATATCAAAAAAAATGTCGGGCCCAAAATCGAGCCTTGGAATTGTTAAACGTCAAATCTAAAGTACTTGTAAGATCGAGTTAATCCACCAACGTCTCCCGTAAATTCAATCTTTAAAGAAAGAAAAAGAAATGTTTTCTTTGACTCCCGTTTAATGTTTTCTTTGTCGTCCGCCTTTAATGTTTCCTTTGACGTCCACACTTTTTCTTGGGGATTATCGAAAAACATTTACTGTTTTTTGCGCTTAAATTACTTTTCGTAAAATCTTCAAGGAGTATCAGAAATGCTGATCTAATCGACTTTACACTTTGAACCTCTCAATTACTTTACGCAATTCCTTGTACCATTTAAAATCACACAGTCAGTTCTAAACAGGGGTCCATGCTTCCAACTACATTCGAATTTCATCAGTATGACTTTCTATGTGATTAGTCAGTATGAGTTTTTAAATGGCTGATGAGGCCTCTCTTCCGGATAGATTTATAGTCACACATTGTACACTGAAAAGGTTTCTCACCAGTATGAGTTCTAACATGGCGGGTTAAAATGTGCTTATGACTAAATTTCTTATCACATATTGAGCACTGAAAAGGTTTCTCACCAGTATGAGTTCTTAAATGTTTCCTAAGCATACTTTTTCGTCTGCAGTAATATTCACACATTGTACACTGAATGTGAGTTCTTAAATGGTCAGTAAGGTCGCTTTTCTTAATACACTTATAGTCACACATTTTACACTGAAAAGGTTTCTCACCATTATGAGTTCTTAAATGGTTGATAAGGCTAATCTTCTGGATAGACTTATAGTCACATACTGTGCACTGAAAAGGTTTCTCACCAGTATGAGTTCTTAAATGGTTGATAAGGCTAATCTTCTGGACAGACTTGTAGTCACATATTGTGCACTGAAAACGTTTCTCATCGTGGGTTTTTAAATGGTTGATAAGGTGACTGTTATGGGTGGACTTATAGTCACACAATGTACACTGAAAACGTTTCTCATCGTGAGTTCTTAAATGGTTGATAAGGTTACCCTTACGCGTGGCCTTATAGTCACATATTGTGCACTGGAAAGGTTTCTCACCGGTATGAGTTTTTAAATGGTTGATAAGGTGACTGTTATGGGTGGACTTATAGTCACACAATGTACACTGAAAACGTTTCTCATCGTGAGTTCTTAAATGGTTGAAAAGGTTACCCTTCTGTGTGGCCTTATAGTCACATATTGTGCACTGGAAAGGTTTCTCACCGGTATGAGTTCTTGCATGCCCAGTAAGGCTGCTCTTCTTACTACAAATATAGTCACACTCTGTGCACCTAAAAGGTTTCTCGCCAGAATGAGTTCTTAAATGGTTCATGAGGGTACCCTTCCGGATAGACTTATAGTCACACTCTGTACACTGAAAAGGTTTCTCACCAGTATGAGTTCTTAAATGAATGTTAAGGCAACTTTTCCGAATACTCTTATAGTCACATACTGTGCACTGAAAAGGTTTCTCACCGGTATGAGTTCTTAAATGCTCAGTAATGTTTCTCTTCTCACTACAGTTATAGTCACACACTGTACACTGAAAACGTTTCTTTTCAGAATGAGTTCTGCGTACACTAGCTAAGACTGGACTGATTGTACAGGCAGAATTACCATCAGGGCCCTCTCTTCTTGAACTGTCAACATTCAATTCAACAATTGACATCTGGTTCTTGTTTGTGTTCTCCAAATTACTTGGCACCTGAAGCCCATGTTTATCAATGTTGTGAGCCAATAAGTGTGTTTCTGATACAAACTTCATTTCTGGACAATGGGCACAAATTGGGAGTTTTGTACCTGAAACTGATGGGAAAAAGTTTGAATAAGAATTTTTTAAATAAAATTTAAACAGCAAAAGCAAAAACATTCATATATTGATAAAGAAATAATTTTGCAGCTTATATTTCATTCTCATATTTGAAACAATACAATTAACCCTATTCTGCCATATGTACATGTATCATATATCATACCCTGATTTGATGCAGTCATTCGAGCCGTATCTAAATCATTGCCATTCACTAAAAGTGAATGTAGATTTAAATCCCCTACCAAATCACACCAGCTAGTAAATTATCAGATTATGATACTAATCTTTGACCAAAAAATCTGATTTTTTCTTAAAGTCGCTCTGGGCCCGGGCAGTATGTGGTTAAAATAATTCAAGTAGTAATGGGGTGTTAAAAACGACCACAGAGTACCAATCAAATACAAAGTACACTGAATTTCTCATATTTATCTTGAATTTGGGATAATTCCATGATAAACAAGAGGACACAAACCCAAAGAGAGTGTGGATATAGGTAGCTGGTCTCCAATATGTGGGTAGCTCAGTCGGGGGAGTGATAGTCTCTCAGTCCAACACCTCCTTCCATCCATGGGTTCCAGGTTTGAATTCCACTCTGACAAACTATAACCTTATGTGAAGGAGTTTACCAACTACTCGTCAAAGTACTTGGGCTTTCTCCAGGAATGGAGTACAGTTTCCTCCCAGACTTAAGTGAAATAGTCTTGAGTGCCGTGTGATTATTTAATCCAACAAAGTTAAATTTGTTTGATTGTTCCCTGTTTCAAGAATGTACATGTAAAGTTTCCCATTGACCAATCAGCTTTTATCAGGAATTCGATTTCTTCTCCCCACAGTACCAAATATAATACAAACATAGTAAGACTTCAATTTACTTACCTATACATTTTGTGACCTTGGGACTTTCTAATGCGGTTTTCATACCAGGTACATTGTTATCTGTAGAAGTTTGTCTCAGACTTACCGTCTGGAAAAACAAGAATAAGTTGCAAGGAGTTACATACTAGAGTATACATTTTATAACATTGGTGTTTCTTTAGGGTTTTCCTCTATCCTAGATGTATATACAGATGTAAGATTAACAAGATTTTTGTAAGACAGGTTAATCTGAGTTAAATATGTGTGAATGAAGTGTATTAAACTGAATGTATTAGGGTGTATTAAACTGAGTGTATCAGAGTGTATTAAACTGAATGTATTAGAGTGTATTAAACTGAATGTATTAGGGTGTATTAAACTGAGTGTATTAGAGTGTATTAAACTGAATGTATTAGATTGTGTTAAACTGAATATATTACAGTGTATTAAACTGAGTGTATCAGAGTGAATCAAACTGAGTGTATTAAACTGAATGTATTAGAGTGTATTAAACTGAATGTATTAGGGTGTATTAAACTGAGTGTATCAGAGTGTATTAAACTGAATGTATTAGATTGTGTTAAACTGAATATATTACAGTGTATTAAACTGAGTGTATCAAACTGAGTGTATTAGAGTGTATTAAACTGAATGTATTAGAGTGTATTAAACTGAATGTATTAGGGTGTATTAAACTGAGTGTATCAGAGTGTATTAAACTGAATGTATTAGATTGTGTTAAACTGAATATATTACAGTGTATTAAACTGAGTGTATCAGAGTGTATCAAACTGAGTGTATTAGAGTGTATTAAACTGAATGTATTAGAGTGTATTAAACTGAATGTATTAGGGTGTATTAAACTGAGTGTATCAGAGTGTATTAAACTGAATGTATTAGATTGTGTTAAACTGAATATATTACAGTGTATTAAACTGAATATATTACAGTGTATTAAACTGAATGTATTAGGGTGTATTAAACTGAGTGTATTATAGTGTATTAAACTGGATGTATTAGAGTGTATTAAACTGAATATATTACAGTGTATTAAACTGAGTGTATTAGAGTGTATTAAACTGAAAGTATCAGAGTGTATTAAACTGAATATATTACAGTGTATTAAACTGAATGTATTAGGGTGTATTAAACTGAGTGTATCAGAGTGTATTAAACTGAGTGTATCAGAGTGTATTAAACTGAGTGTATTAGAGTGTATTAAACTGAGTGTATCAGAGTGTATTAAACTGAGTGTATCAGAGTGTATTAAACTGAGTGTATTAGAGTGTATTAAACTGAGTGTATTAGAGTGTATTAAACTGAGTGTATCAGAGAGTATTAAACTGAGTGTATTAGAGTGTATTAAACTGAGTGTATTAAACTGAGTGTATTAGAGTGTATTAAACTGAGTGTACCATAGAGTATTAAGCTGAGTGTATTAAACTGAGTGTATTAAACTGAATATATTATAGTGTATTAAACTGAGTGTATTAGAGTGTATTAAACTGAGTGTGTCAGAGTGTATTGAACTGAGTGTATTAGAGTGTATTTAACGGAGTGTTTCAGAGTGTATTAAACTGAGTCTATTAGAGTGTATTAAACTGAGTGTATCATAGAGTATTAAGCTGAGTGTATTAAACTGAGTGTATTAAACTGAATATATTATAGTGTATTAAACTGAGTGTATTAGAGTGTATGAAACTGAATGTATTAGAGTGTATTAAACTGAGTGTATTAAACTGAGTGTATTAAACTGAGTGTATCAGAGTGTATTAAACTGAGTGTATTAGTTAGAGTGTATTAAACTGAGTGTATCATAGAGTATTAAGCTGAGTGTATCAGAGTGTATTAAACTGAAAGTATCAGAGTGTATTAAACTGAAAGTATCAGAGTGTAGCAAACTGAGTGTATCAGAGTGTATTAAACTGAGTGTATCAGAGTGTATTTAAACTGAATGTATTAGAGTGTATTAAACTGAGTGTATTAGAGTGTATTAAACTGAATGTATTAGAGTGTATTAAACTGAGTGTATTAAACTGAGTGTATCAGAGTGTATTAAACTGAGTGTATTAGAGTGTATTAAACTGAGTGTATCATAGAGTATTAAGCTGAGTGTATCAGAGTGTATTAAACTGAAAGTATCAGAGTGTATTAAACTGAAAGTATCAGAGTGTAGCAAACTGAGTGTATCAGAGTGTATTAAACTGAGTGTATCAGAGTGTATTTAAACTGAATGTATTAGAGTGTATTAAACTGAGTGTATCAGAGTGTATTAAACTGAGTGTATCAGAGTGTATTAAACTAAGTGTATCAGAGTGTATTAAACTGAGTGTATTAAACTGAGTGTATCAGAGTGTATTAAACTGAGTGTATCAGAGTGTATTAAACTGAGTGTATCAGAGTGTATTAAACTGAATGTATTAGATTGTGTTAAACTGAATATATTACAGTGTATTAAACTGAATGTATTAAACTAAGTGTATTAAACTGAATGTATTAGGGTGTATTAAACTAAGTGTCTCAGAGAGTATTAAACTGAGTGTATCAGAGTGTATTAAACTGAGTGTATTAGAGTGTATTAAACTGAGTGTATCAGAGTGTATTAAACTGAGTGTATCAGAGTGTATTAAACTGAGTGTATTAGAGTGTATCAGAGTGTATTAAACTGAGTGTATCAGAGTGTATTAAACTGAATATATTACAGTGTATTAAACTGACTGTATTAGAGTGTATTAAACTGAGTGTATCAGAGTGTATTAAACTGAGTGTATTAGAGTGTATTAAACTGAGTGTATCAGAGTGTATTAAACTGAGTGTATCAGAGTGTATTAAACTGAGTGTATCAGAGTGTATTAAACTAAGTGTATCAGAGTGTATTAAACTGAGTGTATTAAACTGAGTGTATCAGAGTGTATTAAACTGAGTGTATCAGAGTGTATTAAACTGAGTGTATTAAACTGAGTGTATCAGAGTGTTTTAAACTGAGTGTATTAAACTGGGTGTATCAGAGTGTATTACACTGAATGTATTAGATTGTGTTAAACTGAATATATTACAGTGTATTAAACTGAATGTATTAAACTAAGTGTATTAAACTGAATGTATTAGGGTGTATCAAACTAAGTGTATCAGAGAGTATTAAATTGAGTGTATCAGAGTGTATTAAACTGAGTGTATTAGAGTGTATTAAACTGAGTGTATCAGAGTGTATTAAACTGAGTGTATCAGAGTGTATTAAACTGAGTGTATTAGAGTGTATCAGAGTGTATTAAACTGAGTGTATCAGAGTGTATTAAACTGAATATATTACAGTGTATTAAACTGACTGTATTAGAGTGTATTAAACTGAGTGTATCAGAGTGTATTAAACTGAGTGTATTAGAGTGTATTAAACTGAGTGTATCAGAGTGTATTAAACTAAGTGTATCAGAGTGTATTAAACTGAATATATTACAGTGTATCAAACCGAGTGTATCAGAGTGTATCAAACTGAGTGTATTAGAGTGTATTAAACTGAGTGTATCAGAGTGTATTAAACTGAGTGTATCAGAGTGTATTAAACTGAGTGTATTAGAGTGTATCAGAGTGTATTAAACTGAGTGTATCAGAGTGTATTAAACTGAATATATTACAGTGTATTAAACTGAATATATTATAGTGTATTAAACTGAATATATTATAGTGTATTAAACTGAGTGTATCAGAGTGTATTAAACTTAGTGTTTTAGAGTGTATTAAACTGAATATATTACACTGTAATAAACTGAATATATTACAGTGTATTAAACTGAATTGAAACAGATGTACTTTAATGTGCTACATTGTTGTACAAGTATTTGTCAAGTATTTTAGGTGCGGCAAAACGATTTTGATGTTAGGACACACACCACCATGTAGGACACTTGTGAATTTCTATACTTCCATGTATAATTTCTTCATTGACTTTTAATTAAAATTTTTGTACACATTAGTCTTAAAGTTAATTAGCCGACACTAATTGACCCGGAAAAAAATCCGGGCCAGGGTGAGAATCGAACTCACGACTTAGGGTTACCGTCCCACCGCTCTACCGAGCTACCCGGCCCTGTTGGGAACGGTTCGCTTGCTAGATTCTCTTATACACGCAGAGCTTAAACTAAGCCCATTAGAACATGTATATTTAAATTTTCATACGATGAAGTTTTTATAGTGTTTCGAAAGCAAGCTGCAATCATCAGGGAAATTACTGAATCAGTTGGTAGAGCGGTGGGACGGTAACCCTAAGTCGTGAGTTCGATTCTCACCCTGGCCCAGAATTTTTTCCGGGTCAATTAGTGTCGGTTATTTACTAATTCAGTAATTTCCCTGATGATGATTGCAGCTTGCTTTCGAAACACTATAAAAACTTCAAAGTTAATTAAACGCTGATTAGCCCGTCTACATCATGAAACTTTTGTTCTATAGTTTTACAAGGAATATATCACAGTCAAAATGGTAAAACTTTTGTTTGAAGCAGTTTAACAATAAAAAGAGAGGGAAAATATTCCATGTAGACAAAAAAGCTGTTTACAGAAGAAAAGTTGTGTGATTCGATCAATGTCACATTTCCAGCTCTGTGGCTGTTGGTTGGCTGGCTTCAAAAGTAAGATGCCACAAAAGTTGTATGCTGTTTTACAACGTTCTATGATATTGAATGGTGCGGTCAACACAATAAAACAGATGTCATCCAAAAGTAGCGTTTTGTTGCACAACAAAAGTAAACCATGTTGACAGGACTAGTCACGGTCAAACAGTGGCCACGGTCAAACAGGAGAGGATCCAGGGGCCACCTACAAATCTACCCCCTATCCTTGATGGCTGGATATACTGCAAATAAAACTTGTTACATCCGTTCATGATTTTTCTTTCTTTTTTCCTTTCGACTTTGTAAATTTCCGTCTAGAGAAAAGCTAACGCCTGTGGTTCATCCTTTCACATGATTTTCTAAAAACCAGTTACCTTTTTTCCCCTTTAAATAGCAGTCCTTTTTTCCTGTCAGAGAAGAAGTGCCATTTTAACATATATTTAATTAAGTTAATTACAAATTTCAGTCAAGACAGAAAATGTCTATTTCAGTGCTTATGAAACACAGTTATAAACAAAATGAACATTACCTCACATGACCCACTCTGATAGAAAGTCTGGTTGTCAGTATCAGGAAATGTAGGACCCATTGTTGAGCTACAACTGGATATGTCCATGCTTGGTTCTGGTTTTATTTCCACTTCAGAATACAGTTCATTATTGGATATGACCATGCTTGGTTCTTGTTTTATTTCCACTTCAGAATACAGTTCATTACTGGATATGTCCATGCTTGGTTCTTGTTTTATTTCCACTTCAGAATACAGTTCATTACTGGATATGTCCATGCTTGGTTCTTGTTTTATTTCCACTTCAGAATACAGTTCATTTTTCTCCCTATTACAAACGTTGACGTGTTGTTGGTAGTAACTGTTATCATTCTGGGGCTGAAAATCAGTTCTTTTACCCCAGGCAAAAGGACAAAAAGGAATACTTGTTCCTTCTTCGTTCAGTTCTATCTTCACCTCAACAGGAGAGCTGGATTCTAAATCCTCTGTCACATCCATCCTTAACTTATTTGTGTCAACCCCTAGCTGTTACAGCTGTATTTGTTGATCCTGGGAAAAACTGGATTGACTGACACTGTATTCTACAGAATCAGAATACTTTACAATATAAAGTAAATGGGTCAAGCAGGGACTGATCCAGGGAAAATTTGGGCATACCATATCAGTTCAAAATGTTCCAACAATAAGACAAAAACAGCATCTCTGGCCCAAAATTCAACATTAAATGCTATTTTGACATTAAAATCTGTTGGTTTTAAGAATTTGGGCGGATTTTTGGCTTGTGAGTTTGGGCGCCCATACCTGTATACAGGTATCAAAATGTCTCTGGATCAGTCTATGTCAAGTCAACGTCGCATCTACATGTTGAGTCACTATGATTTTTTTACTACAGCCCTGTCTTTTTTACCTGAAAAAAAAAGAAATATATTTAGAGTTTAAGAAAACGTTTTTTTAGCTTGCCACAAATAAATAGCAGATGAGCTTGGATATAACAGCCTTTAAAATCTAAATTTAATAATTAATTGTGTGTTTAAGCCCAAAATGATTTTTATTACTGATGTTCGAGGGTCAATCAAAATATCTCTCAATGGTTCTCATGTCTGGAAGAACTGTTAGTTATTGTTTCAGACCAGAAAAACGCACTTTGGAATAGCTACATGTAATAAAAGAGGACAAGAAGAGTCCTAAAGAAGTCTGTGGTAGGAATTGTCCGAATACAGAGCAGTTAAAATAACATTTTCATGGCTTTTAATGTTCCGGTTAGGTAAAGTAGCTGAAAACAGCTATAATAGCTTTAAACAGGTATAAAAGCTAAAAAAGAGCTACCAGTCGGTAGCTGAATTCAGCTTTACAAGCATATCAATGCATTAAAAAACGTTCGCGCCTTTCAAGCCATTTAATCTGACTATTTCTTTTTCTTCAATTCAGTAGCTCACTTTTATTTTTACTGAATGTATTAAAGCCCTGGTTACAAGAATCCAGAAAGTATGTAACAAAACGCTACTACCACCTGCAGAACACCACTACCAAATGTACACAAAAAGTAGGGATGCACGACATGAAGATAAAATACACTTTTTGCATTAAATAATGGATGGAAATGAACAAGCAGATGCCAAAATAACTTACAATTGATAATTTATACTAAAACCTGACTGACAAACTCTAGGAGAGATCAACAAAGTGTCCCACCTAAGTCTCAGCTTGCTGATGTAGAACTGGTTAAACACACAAGAGTTCCAAATATGCCCATATTTCAGTTCTCCACACAATATTCTTGGACAAAAAAACTATATGTAGGAGAGCACAATTTCATTGGCCTAAAGTTCACTAGGAAGTGTGAGGGTTCAAATGAAGGAACACATTTACTGTTAAGGAAAGTCATATCACAATTCAAAGTTGTCCCCTCATTTGGACTCTCTCCTGAGCCAGAATGTTTTACTTTAGCTTAAAAATGGAATCACTATAGAAAGACAGGTAAAAGTCGCCAAATAAACCAGCCATTAGATGTTTTGTTGTTTATTTGTGGTATCAGTTTTACGCTTTTGGCTTGGTTTGACACTTTGACTTTGAAAATAAATTTTCTTGCTTGACCTAGACATTGTATTTCAGATACAAATACTGAATGTTCATTCTGTTGTTGTTGTTAGATTTCATGAGTTCAACGAATGTTAACAAATCCTAACAGTTCCCATGTAATCAAGAAAATAATTTCAGTTAAAGGCTATTTTTGTATGCAAATGATTATGAACCCTCTTTTTGAATTTCACATTTTCCCCATTCAACTTAGTATCAACTATTAGCTGGCAGATCCGTCCAGGGTGAGCATACCTACAAATAGACTCAAAATTAAATGCGGTCTCTTTATTAAAATTTCATCACAATTTACTCATGCTTGCCCTTGTAAGCAGTTACTTTCCTGTGTGTGGGTTATGCATACCTTTAGGTTGCCTTTAATAATGTGTTTTAGTGTGTTTTGAAGAGAAAAAAAAAAAGCCACCGAAAAAAATTCTATGGATGGCTGGAATTACCGATATTTGAATATTTTACTCACTTAAAAGCCTATTGTTTTTCTTAAATGAAATAAAACAAGCTTACAAACAATATAAAATTATAAGTTAGAAATACAGTAATTTTAATATAAATTATAATACATGTAATATATAATTTTAAGATAATTTTGGGGAAAATAATAAATTATGGCATTACTGGATATCCATAGTTTTCAATATTGTTTCTGCGGAACGTACCATGACTGGTTATTAATGCCAACTTACTGTCACACGAGAGGTTATGGCTTAGAAAAGTAGGTATGAGTGAAATTAGACAGAAGTTTGAATCAAACTTTGATAGATAATTTTCATTGAATGGGAAGTTTTACGCTGATCGGCAAGTAAATAAAACAGGATGAGACACATGAGTGCGGCTAAAAATTCGCAAATATTAAAAGTGACTATATTCTGTCCCAAATGTGTTTAACACAAAGTAAACAGATAAAAACCCAAAATACGCCCGGAAAGGCACAGTCACTGCAGCCATACCAAAACAAATCCTTCCATATATATTTTTTTGAATATATGCAATGGGTCCTTCAAATATGAAATCTCATCTGGCGTTAAATGTCCAGGTCTTCAGCTTGGAGTCCAGCTAATTCTGACTGGTCAGTGGGTTCAATCACCAGGATGTTTGCCACATTTTATATAGCCTTTATAGAATATAGGTATATTTGAACAGAGCCTAATCTCTGAGATGGTCAATGGTGTGTAAATATACACAAGTCTTATCTGTTTACACTTACAACCAGGTTTATGAATAGGCCTATTGTCAAACATAGCTTTAAGCAGCTATATTTGCTTTACCATATGGGTAATAAAACTGAATTGAAGAGCCTTTAAAATAGAGAAATAATTATAATTCTATTTTTTTTTAGGTTTTGGCCACCATAGCTACATGTATCACTAAATTATCCAAGGAAGCTGACACACCTTCTACCCATAAGCTATATCCTCAGAAAAAAATTGTCCAGATGGAATCAAAACTTTGAAAGTTATGGAGCGGAAGGGAATATTACATAATCCAATATAACTCCCATATTATGTAACCAGTGATGTTAAAAATAGTTCGCGACACACCTTCTACCCATAAGATAGGCCTATATACTCAGAAAAAAATTGTCCAGATGGAATCAAAACTTTGAAAGTTATGGAGCGGAAGGGAATATTACATAATCCAATATAACTCCCAAATTCTGTAACCAGTGATGTTAAAAATAGTTTGTGACACACCTTCTACCCATAGGGCCATAACTTAAGGTATATAGCCTTTTATAACGAGCGGATAGAGATTGAGCGTCAGCCGGCCGCTCATTGGCTAATATAAATGACGTGCCTTGAACGGGATTCCGTGACAGAAGGCCTTCGCATCACGCTGCTACGCTAGCGAAGCCTCGTGCATATTTATTTATTTATTTCAAGGATAACCCACAGGAGCAAGTCCCACAACTCGGCCCATGCATACATTCATTCATACATATTAACAATATATACAATTCAATGAACATCAGAAGTTTTATATTGATCTTATATTGAGTTAATTGTCTGAGTAAAAATAAAAGTATAAGAAATAAGCATACCGTTATTTTCAACTATTTAGCCTACAACTAATTACAAAAACAAAGAATGATTCAGATGTTATCATGTCAACAGCAGAAAAATGATCACTTCAATAAAGCTATATCTATCGAATATATAAGCCTACTCGTGAAGATGTTTTCTAAATAAACCGAAATATTATTTGGTCAACAAGTTTTTAATTCCTTGTATTGGTAAATTCTACTATATTCCTCCAGTTTAGTTAAAGGAAACCTTTATGTATGATTAAACGGAGGCCTATACATGAAGGCCCCACGTTATAGAAGGCCTAGCTATATTAAGTAGGCCTATATCGGTATTTCAATTATTCGGGTTCAGTGACACATCTATATCTTTATATAATGTTTTATGAATTGCTTTTACAATTACTTAAACTATAGTGTCATTTTTATTACCACGCATAATATATCTTTCGATCCTGCTCATTTTTAATGTCACCATCTCTGACGTTTCCTATAAATTCGATGTATTTTAATTTTACCCTGACGATTACTTTTTGAGATCACAGTTATACGTAAAATATGTGTGTATAGAGTGCCCATATTAATAAATGTATCGTCCGAGCATTTGTTCTTTTCGGCGACCTTGGACATTCCGACCAAAGACGAAGCGCGCATTTCGACAGGCTTTGACAGCACTTTGTCGCATAGATCGAGATCATGGAATTTGGCAAAACAAATGTAAAAGGTAGGCCTGTTTTATTTTTAGCTTTTAGAATGAACTATACATAGGCCTAAGCATATACACGTGTTTTATTTTATCAAGGAATTATTACTGTAGATTTCAAAACTGATGGTAATAAAATAAATACAAACAAGGCCGAGTGAACATGATTCGAATTTACTAAGTACAGCGCAGGCTAGTTCAATTTACCGAACTTATGGTGATATTACATATACCAACGTTCAGTCTGTGAATTCTGAAATGCTGCTCGGAAAACTTCGACAAACTTTTGTCGGAAATTACAAGCCATGAAAATAATATTGTAACTGCTCTGTATGGAAAATACCTACCCCAGACTTCTTTAGAACCCATAAAAGATTATTCTTGTCTCCTTTTATTTATTTTTATTTATTTTATTTATTTGACATGCACCGTTTGACCCAGTTCGAACGTCGCGCAAAATGGCGTCAAAGTCTCCAAGAAATGACAGTTTGTTGTTGTTTAAGACCAGGTGTACGCCCTTTGGAATAGCTACATGTAATAAAAGCGGACAAGAATAATCTTTTATGAGTTTTAAAGAAGTCTGAGGTAGGAATCGTCCATACCGAGGAGTTACAATAATATTTTCATGGCTTGCAATTTAAGCATCATTTCCACCTTGTATTTCTAATTCGTATACCGAACGTTGGTATATGTAATATCACCATAGTTCGGTAAATTGAACTAAGCGCAGGCCGTCTAAATATCATTGGGGGAACCCCTCTTGCCACTCGGAACTCCCTTCGGCTATCTTCGCTTCCTACCGGTCGGCTTTGACACGCCTCGGGCAGTCTGCGTTCTTTATACGGTAAATCACCGTATTTTTGGGCTGAATAAAAATGGCGTCGAAAGTAAATATCAAAATGTTTTACTACAGACGAAAACCGAAAATAAAAATAATTATAAATTTATTAAATGCTAATATCATTTAGAAAGATATTTGTTTATGTATTTTATTTAGCCCGGTAAACCACATGTTGTAGACAGACGCAGTTTCGGTACATATCAGGAATCTTCAAATACTTCAATTATATAACTGATCGAGGCTGAAAGTTAACAAACCGAGTGTTTCAGTCCCTTACATTATCCCGGGGACACTTTTGCGGGGGCCTCAAGGGGATTTGGGATTTGTACGCTTCACGGCTACCTATTTGGTCGCCATATTCAAAATGACCTGCAGTCTATCAGAGGGTATTTAACGCACGTAAATCCCCGAAGTTATCAGAGTGCCCCTCTTGCCTGACCTAGATCTCTAAACCATAACGTCATTCAGTTAACCGACCAATGAGAGCACGGCTGACGGTCTCACTCTATCCGCTCGTCCTTTTATAGGCCTACTCAGAAAAAATTGTGCAGATGGAATCAAAACTTTAGAAGTCATGGAGCGGAAGGGAAAGCGGACGTCGGACAGCCGGGCGGCCGGACGGACGGAGATGATACCATAATACAGCCCGCTTTTCAAGCTGGGCGTATAAAAAAACAGAAAATACTCACACTCACAGTCGAGCCTGCAGAACAAACGGCAAACAGGAAACATACTCGCGACAACAATGTCCATTGGCCGTGTATTCCAAAGACTCGTCTATACTGTGGCAGTTAAATAATTATTGAGATGTCCTGTCTACATTGGTTGAACCTGGCAGAATTCTCCCTTGTATTGGGAACTGTAATTTATTCCATTTCATTTACCCTGTCCTTAATTCAATTTTATATGGCTCGCCACCATCCTCTTCTGACAGTCTTAGACCACTTCCATCTAACCACAGTCACCCAAAATGATGGTTTAACTTTAATTGGGGGGTTATGCAGTGTATAGAATGTCTAGATAATAAATGTATATAGCTATAGGTCAGCTTGCTGGACAGTTAGGCCTACCTACACGGCAAGTTTTGGCCTGAAAAGCCAAGGCCAGCAGGGTATAGACCAATATGCGTAGAGTGGACAAGTCTCATTGGCTGGTTCGGATCTGACTTTGTAAAATGTGCCGCCATTGATAGTTGAAGCGCGAGCATAACAGACCTGGATCGAAAAGGCACCATCTCCTAGTAATGGCGGCATTCGATGCATATCAAATACCACGTGACCTCCATTCCACGCATGTAGTTCATTGGTGCGGTATAGACCCTACTCGCAAGACTTTGACCTGAAATTTATAGGCCAACATGCCCCCATGGTAAGTCCGTTAGCCCCCAGTTTTACAGTTCCGGTTTACGGTTCGATATTCATTTGTTCGGGTTCCTTATCTTGTAAAGAACTGTGAGCCAACTTCACAATGTAGTTTTAGGTTCATCACATATGTGAAATGTGAATAACGAACCGACAATAGCTAGAGAGCTGCTTCTTTGAGTGGCATTTAGAAGTTGGTGGTATAATAGAGAGCTGGTTAAACATTAACAGATTGTTCCACTTCCAGTTGTCCAATATTGTTTAATTTGTCATAATACTTCTGCTAATTAGTAAAATAAGAATGAATTGACTTCGGATTAAAGGCAGTAGGTCGATTTTACACAAAAAATGTACAATTAACGAGTAATTAGTGGGAATTCCGTGGGACTTCTGTCTGGTGGACGGTTTCGGGTAAATGTTAACAACTACATGGGTGAACGTATCTTCTCGATCATTCCCCACGGAATGGGGCCATGGAGATTTTAACTCGGCTCGAGAAGATGGCTTGAACGCCACTGTAATGAGTTGTGATAGCGTTACTTATATTAATCTCTTTGATAAACAGTGAATAGCCGACCTCTTCCAATGCTTCCAAAACGAAGAATTTGTTTTTGACCGGACGCCGCCAACCAACTCCAATTATAAGTGGCTTAATTCATGGGAACAGATATTGACAATTCTGTAACACACAAACACTTAGGATTGACCTTCAATCATTTCGGAAATTGGACGAACCATATCGATAAACTCACGTCATCGTCTAATTTAAAAATTTCTTTAAAATTTCATGGTATAGGAGTTTTATCCGTCCTTGTCTCGAGTGCGTTTCACCGGGTAATATAACCTACAATCAGCCTGAATCTCTACAAACAATTACCTGAAAATGTATCAACAAAAATCCTTATTCTCAAAGATCCAAAAATAACGACACAACTTTTCTATGCAACACAGTTTCTTCTTTCTTTCCAACCACTTTCGAGAATGAAACCACTTTTCCTGACAATTAAAAAAATATTACAAACCCCAGTGAATTCCAATGAAAAATACTTAAGATGTATATAGTCTGTCTAAGCCTTCATCATAGTATTACATCGGCGAACGGATCTCTAACATTATCCTCCGTCGGATGCATAATGGTTGTAGTTCCCCACATGATGATTTATTTAATAACTTTCTATCAGACTTCACTTCCCATACAGTTGAGCGTATTATACCTTAAAGTGGCATGAGCTGCCAAAATTCACACTTTTTTCATAATTTCTGATCGCCATGACAGCAAAAGGCTTTGAAGGTCATCGAAAAACTAAATGATTAACGTTGGAATGAGGAATATCCATACAGTATGTAGCCTATACGAACCGGAATAGTGTTCGAAAAGTAAACAAAATTTAAATAACCGGGACGACCATTCATTCATTCTAAGCCAAAGTTACTTCAAAACAATACTTTATCGTACATTCTCAAGACGGGAAGCACTAAAAAGCTTCTGAATTATACGTCTTGAAAAAAATAGCCGATAATTTCAACATCTTGTTTTTACGTCAAAATATCAACATTTTGGCAGCTCATGCCACTTTAACCTCTCTTGCCTAGGGTACAATCTTCAACGAAGAGAAATATGCTAGAATCTGTTCGCCTAAATGCATGGGTATATGATCAACTCTCCTGTTATACGATTCCAACGAGCTTCATAAAACCCAAAATACAGACATTGTTTTATCTGTTTGTCAATGTATCTCCTCATCCAAACGTTTCTGTTAAAACTATATATATATCCGGCCAATCCAGAAAGACCAGCCCCGATCCTCCTCATATCAGAAACCCATACTGAACTAAATATGTTTTACATTAGGTCTATAGTTCGTATCTAACATGTATAAAATGCACAGCAAGTCTTCGTAACCAAAGTTTACTTGTAGAATTTTCGAACATTCAATCCGTACCACCTCTATAATTACGTCTTTTCTGTTTTCTTACTTCTGTTAATTTTTTTTGCAAACAGTACACATTATAAGTCCAGGACGTAATGTGTACATTCCTTTGTTGAGAATAAAGATGTTTTAAGGCAAAAGACACATAGACAAGAAATGTCAAGTCAAAATGTAAGCAAATATATAATTTAATGGTTAGCTTTGTTGTGACTGTGGTTAGATCGAAGTGGTCTAAGACTGTTAGAAAAGGATGGTGGCACAGGGTATATGAAATGGGATCAAATTACAGTTCCTAAAACAAGAGAGGACATCTTTCTTTAGACGAACAATTCGTCAGGTTCAACAAATGTAGATAATTTTCTTTTGTAAACATCAGAAACCGGACCTTAATTTAGGCTCAAGAATTAGTTTGCTGCCTCACTATAGACGAACCGTCGGGGGCTATAGCCAATAGACATTGTTCCCGCGAGTATACGGTGCTTGGATTCAAAGAATAGATTTTAGCGGTGATTATTATTTTGCCTTGTCCTCGGGGCTCGACTTTGTGAGTATTTTCTGTTGTTTAGGCCTGTGTTGTAAGTATTTAGGACAAAATATAGAACTGGTCCACCGCTATCAATATTTGTTAGGATTTGTAAATGTAATTGCGTAAGGTAAAGTAGTGAATGGCCGCTCTGCTAAAAGCGCGCGCTATTTCTGAAAATGTCGGTGGCAAGTTATGTCTTGGGGGGAAAAGGGATGCTTTATGGCTTGGGGAATACTTCCTTGGGATCATATGTAATTTAGGTAATTTAAAGTAGGTGCATTAAACATTTTATTTTTGTAGCTGATTTTTTAACATCAGCTCCGAAAAGTGTTTCCTGCCTTGTCCATATTATATGTAATAGATAGAGAGGTAAAGGGAGAGCACTCCAAGCGCCTCTGCAAAAACACACGGGTGATTCTATGAACAGGGGTCACTTCATTGTCCCACAACTTTACAACAACATAAATGCAAATGTATGTGGCAAATTCGTAGTTTTTTCATAAGTTTTAATAAAATGACAATTAAAGGGAATGTGCTTCAAAGTAAAGTGAGGAAATTTTGCCATTTTAATATTTTTTTTAATTATTTTACCTTGCCATGTATAGCTACAATGGATGTCCCAGTGGTATTAACAACGTGAGAAGGGAGTAAAAAAATGCCCGCATGGGTAAAATAAAGCAGTTCCTGCTGTTTTGATGCTATCTATGATCTATTAACATGATGTATTCATGTAATTGGTACTAAAAAAACTATGGTTTTATTTAGAATCTATCCCATTTATACTCGTCCCAGAAATTGTGTCACTACCGTCACGACCTGTCATTTTCATCTGATACAATCAAAGGGGATAGCTTCAAGCTCTGGCCACGTTATCAAGGAAACACGTGACCTCAAAGTGTTTGCAGCGCGCAGAAATTAACATCCGCATAGTCTTACAAGAAGCTGAAATTTCAAACAAGTATAAACTACTCAGGTATAATGTGAAAATTAGTCGCATGCCATATAACTATCGAGGATATAAACACAAAACACCTCTTAGGAAGACGTTAAATTCACACGCTATAGTATTTTTTATTTGCGCCTTAATGATTATAATGTCACTACCGTCACATGCCCCTACCGTCCCTGTTTTCCGTGACGGTAAAGACAATTTGGATACAAAATGGGTTTACGGGAGTTAAAATACCTCTTCACAGAAAATAGGAACTATTGATAATACGAAAGTATAGTGACCAGTGCTATGGGAACCCCACTTTTTGTTTATATATTAGTAATAAAATGTGTTTTGTCGAATGTTTGAATTCCTCACCAGCATGTCCTTATCCATTCAGATCCATTAACGTAAAACAAAAGAATAGCGTTACTATACGATTGGTTGATACGATTCATCATTTATTTGTTTTTGATGGCGTTCTCAAGAATATTTCACATATACAGAGGCAGTCAGATTTAAGGACGAAAGAAACAGTAAATATTATGTTTTGTATGTCACGCCGTAACGGTTATGTCACTACCGTTACGATGATATATTATTAATTTTTCAATAAACGTAACAAAATATTTACACTTCAACAGATGGTGTCTATTTATCACAGCCCAAGCAACGATCCAATATTAAAATATAATCTAATGACCCACTTTTAACGAACGTCAGTCAACTGACGTATACTTAGTAAATGCACGTAAGTCAATTTACGTAAGGATTTGTGGAAAATGACCACTATTTTCTTATAATTTTTTTTTGTAATAAGCAGACGTAAGAGAAATATCGCAAAGTTCTAAGCTGATATCGCCAGAAACAATTTTGTTACCCAAAAAATTATTTCTGAGGGGTTTGTGTATCTGTGACGGTAGTGACATCAATTTCCCAAAGGTAGAATTATAAATTGGAAAAAAAAGTAAAATATTAAAAATGAACGTTGACCACTATTTGAAACATAAGCCTAAAAATCTGTCTAAACTCCCTGCAAAGGGATATTAAAAAAGTAAGTATTTTATTGCAAACTTTTCAGAGCACCCAAAGTGACCGCTGTCTGTAGAATCACCCACACGGGTACAGGGAAAATCTTTTTGACTAAAATAACCATGGAAATATGCACGTATTATAATGGGTAAGGGAAGAGCACTCTGTGTGCCTGCAGATATACTGTTTCTTACGTTTTTTTTAAATTAAAAATCTTTTAAATGACATCTGGCCATATTTCAAAGTAATTTGGCAGATGAAGAAATTAACAGTCAACCCTTTTGTCGATTGTGAAGAATGAACCATTCATTTGAATTTTCTTTTACTTTCGATGTTATTTTGTTAAAAGGGCTAATTTACCGATGGTGATCATCTGTGACCTAAAACTAGTAAAAGTTTCTCACGACTGTCTGTGTTTCACGACTGGCCACTGAAAGTATGATACAAGGCCTGTGTCCTAAAGCAGGCCTTATTTTTTTCAAAATCTGTCGGGAACCGTGGACGGTTTGCTTGGTTTTAGGGTCACGTAACCCATGGTTTGTTCTCGTGGACAGCTGTTTGCATAACCCACGGTTCGCGCAACGGTTCTCGTAAGTAGATGAATGCTCACAGGTTGACTGAACTAAAGTCAGTTGCTCTGTTTCGGAACTTGCGTCCATCAGAACTTCGGAATCTTAAAGGCACACTTGCCGCGAAAATCAGGAATATTGTTTACATTAAAAAAGAAAGACCGTTTTCTGTATTTTTCCCAGACAATATAAGTTAGGAACTTTCTATTTTTACCAAAATTTAAAAGTTTGGACGTCACTTTGTATTTTTAATTTGAATTTGAAAATTTGAATTGTTAGGTACCCGGAACGTAAACAAACCGAACTGCCCCCTATTGGCGATTTTATGTTTCAGTCGAGTGAGTTAACTAACGGCACAGTGTAATTTTACGTAGGCCTATTTATCTCAGAAATACAGACTGACGATCGGTTAACAGCGACTGGAAAAGCCTGCTGATAATTGTTTGAGTGTAAACCACAGATACAAAGGCCTGAAAGGAGGGTAATCCAACACGAAAGTTGACCGACACTGATCGTTGTTGTTGTAATCAGGCTTCGATTCTTCGTTTGTTTTTCACCCCATTTTTACAGTCTAAAGCTAACTAGACATGTTTTATGTGTCCTATGTTTAAGTTTAGTGGTATTAGTCGTAGTAAGCTCATGTAAATTGGTTTTCTTAGCAAATTTAAACAGGTTACGGCGGAACGTGGGCCTTTAAGCTCATTTGCCCATACCTGGTACTGATATAGCCAAGTAAAAAACTATAATTTAAAATTACATGGCTTTGACTCGTAGGCTCATCTGTGTCACTCTCTAGACGTCACTTATTACGGACGAAATGAGTAAAACCGGTAGGCCTACCGATAATCATACAGTGAAACTTGTCAAAAAAACCTCTCTACCTTTCTTCTGAAACGTTTTTTTCTGTTGATGAGCTCTTTATTCGCACAAATTCTTTACGCAAAGCAAGCTTTTTATCACTTCGTAACTAATACTCGAAAGATTTGTAAAGAGTTCTCCCGCCAATCCACATGCACCCATCGCTAAAATTTGGCTTCTTGCTGTGACCCAGTGACCACCTGTTTTCCCACACGCGACTATTCGGCGGTGACGGTTCGCATGAATTATACTTTTCGTAACCTTCACGTAACCTGAACCACGGTTCGCGTGAAAAAATAAGGCTTGCTAAAGTTTAGAATACTAAGCCTTTCATCATCAACATAGTTTACAACACTGGAACCCTGATAGTGATTTTCTCCGAGTGGCATCTAAAAAGGCGAGAATCCTCTTAATAAAGGGAGGCAACTGCTTTATAGGTTTTTTTGTGATTGTCTGCCCTTGATGGCGCTTTGATCAGCAATAAAATAATATTGTATTATGTTGCCTGAGGGGACCAGTTACTCAAGGTAATGTAATAGGCCTACCCCTCTAATAGGGTCATTCGATATGAAATCAATCAAAGTTCAAAAAAATTTCCCCGGTCAAGATTAAAAATTTGGTTAATATTTTTACTGAAGGCAATTTAAATATGGGCTTCCAAGAAATGGAGGTCACGTCAACCTTTTGTTCCCAAACTACCACTTTTAATTTGGAGTCATTTATGAAGAGCTCTGTTATTTTTAATGAATCCTTTCGCAGTTCATTAAAACAGAATTTGTCATCAAAATCGTATGTCAACATTAGTTTTGAGATATACCTTCATAACTAAACAACTCTTCAAAATGAAATTTGCAAACAAGTTATAAAATCATTTTTAAAAACTTTGAATCTGTTGTTGTTGTTCACGCAAACATTAGGCTAAAATTTATTCTAGCTTCTGATCACATCTGATTGATAGGGTGCTTGTATACGAACATCAGTAATAGAAAATGAATGGCATTTGGGTTTAGAAACTCAAACTAGCACAAAATTAATAATTTTAGAGGCCGCGATATGTTTATGTCTATATGCTCATTTGCTATTTATTTGTGGCATGCTAAAAACACATTTTCTTATTCCGTCTAAATATTGTTTTTTCAGGTAAACAATACAGGGTTGGTAGTGAAATAATCAGAGTGACCTGCACTTGTTTTCCATTTGCCACAGCATAATATGTTGAAAAGCAACATCTATGCGACGTTGACTTGTATCTCACACCAATTCACTTTATATCGTAAAGTATTTTAGTTCGATCGAGTAGAGTGCCACTCAATCCAGTTTTTACCAGGATCAACAAATAACAGCTAGGGGTTGACACAAATAAGTTAAGGATGGATGTGACAGAGGATTTAGCATCCGGCTCTCCTGTTCAAGTAAAGATTGAACCTGATGCATCAGGAACAAGTATTGGTTTTTGTCCTCTTGCCTGGAGAGAATCAACTGATTATCAGCCCAAGAATGCTAACAATTACCACCAGCAACATGTCAACGTTTGTAAAACAGAGAAAAATAAACTGTATTCTGGAGTGAAAATAAAACAAGAACCAAGCATGGATATATCCAGTAATCAACTATATTCTGAAGTGGAAATAAAACAAGAACCAAGCATGGGCATATCCAGTAATGGTCTGTATTCTGTAGTGGAAATAGAACAACCAAGCATGGGCATATCCAGTAATGAACTGTATTCTGGAGTAGAAATAAAACAAGAACCAAGCATTGACATATCCAGTAATGGTCTGTATTCTGTAGTGGAAATAAAACAAGAACCAAGCATGGGCATATCCAGTAATGAACTGTATTCTGGAGTAGAAATAAAACAAGAACCAAGCATGGACATATCCAGTTGTAGCTCAACAATAGATCTTACCTCTTCTGATATTGACAGCCAGACTTTATCTCAGAGGGGATTGTGCGAGGTATTGTTCATTTTTTATAACTATATTCCAGTAGCACTGAAATAGAAGTTTGCTGTCTTCACTAAAATTTGTAAATGACTAAATGAAATATGTGTTAACATTGTGCTTTTTCTCTGACGCAGAAAAATTGTAAAGAGTATGGGTTTTAAGAATGTGATAAGAAAGGCTGAACCACATGCGTTCATGTTTCTCCAGACTAGATTTTTTTTAAAACAAGAAGAAAAAAAAACAATGAAAAATCAACAAAGGATGTAATAAGTTTGATTGCCCGTATAGGCAGCTGTCGAGGATCCAGAAGTTCCAGGGGTGGTTTGACTGGGACAGTGACTATAGCTGGGTCAACTTCATTGAACTCTAATTGTATAGGAAGCCACTTCTTTTGAATGACGTCTGTTTTATTGTGTTGACCGCACCGTTCAACAGAGTGGCACATTGTAAAAAAACAACTTGTTGCAGTGTGTTGAATCATGTTTCAATTTTCCAACAGCGTACAACTTTTGTTGGGTCTTACTTTTGCACCAGCCAACCAATAGCCACAGAGCCTAACATGTGACATCGATCTAGTCCCATGAATATTTAGTACAAAGGTACTTTATAGAGCTCCTATGATGACCTTATTGTCTGCTTTGTTAGACAAATAAGCTGTGCAATGGTTTTAACAGGTGAAACCTTCTGAACAGCATTTTTGTCGATGGTTTTGCTAGAACTGGAATATTTCCCCTCTCGTTTTATTGCTTGAAACAAAAGTCGTACCCTGTATAACTATATACATCTAGGATAGGGGAAAACCCTAAAATGCAATATTATACATATGTATACTCAATGTTTGAATATGTATACTACAGTGTGTAACTCCTTTCAACCTATTCTTTTTTTCCAGACGGTAGGTCTGAGACAAACTTCTACGGATGACATTGTACCTGGTATGAAAACCACGTTAGAAAGTCCTGAGGTCACAAAATGTATAGGTAAGTAAATTGAAGTCTTATTATGTTTGTATTATTTAGTACTGTGGGGAGAAGGAATCAAATTCCTGATAAAACCTGATTGGCAGGTCAATGGGAAACTTTATATTCTTGAAACAGAGAACAATCACACAAATTTAACATCATTGGACTCAAGACTTTCACTCAAGTCTGTGAGGAAACCGTACTCAATTCCTGGAGGAAAGCCCTATTACTTTGGCGAGTAGTTGGTAACTCTTCCACATAAGGCGACCAAATTGTACTTGGTCAGAGTGGAATTCAAACCTGGGACCCATGTATAGAAGGCCTGTGCTGGACAGAGAGACTATCACATCTGAGCTACCGAGACTTTGGTGACTAGTGCCCCTTTGTTTGTCGTGAAGTTCAAGGCCAGCAATAGTACATATAAATATGAGAAATTCATTGTACTTTTTATTTTGGGAGAATAGAATGTTGAGGATAAGTCAAATCAATTTTGGTACTCTGTGTTCATTTTTAGTGTATTATCTGAGTTTGAGAATAAAATATGAGCTGCAAAAATTATGTTTCTATCAATATATGAGATTCAAACCTGCAACCCATTGATGGAAGGTCTGTGTTGAACTGAGAGACTATCACAACTGAGCTACCGACAATTTGGTGACTAGTGCTCCTTTGGTTCTCGTGAAACGTAACCCTAACCCTAAGGCCAGAAATAGTACGTATATGTTTTTGCTTTCATTGTTTATATTCTATTGAAATAATTATTATTCAAACTTTTTCTGTTTTTGTTTTCAGGAACAAAACTCCCAACTTGTGTTCATTGTCCAGATATGAAGTTTGTATCTGAAAAACACTTTTTGGATCACAACATTGATAAACATGGGTTTCAGATGCTAAGTGATTTGGAGAACACAAACAAGAACCAAATTTCAATGGTTGAATTGAATGTTGGAAGTTCAAGAAAAGAGGGTCCTGATGGTAATTCTGCGTCTACAATCAATCCAGTCTTAGCTAGTGTAAGCAGAACTCATTCTGAAAAGAAACATTTTCAGTGTACAGAGTGTGACAATAAATGTAGTAGCAAGACAAAACTTGCTGAGCATTTAAGAAGTACTGGTAAGAAACCTTTTCAGTGCACAATATGTGATTTTAGATGTAGTCGACAGAGCAACCTTACTAAGCATTTCAGAACACATAGCGGTGAGAAACCTTTTAAGTGTACAGAGTGTGACTATAAGTGTATACGGAAGAGTAGCCTTATCAACCATTTAAGAACTCATACCGGCGAGAAACCTTTTCAGTGTACAGAGTGTGACTATAAGTCTATCCAAAAGAGTAGTCTTAACATCCATGTAAGAACTCATACCGGTGAGAAACCTTTTCAGTGTACAGAGTGTGACTATACGTCTATCCGAAAGAGTTGCCTTATCAAACATTCAAGAACCCATACTGGTGAAAAACCTTTTCAGTGTACAGAGTGTAACTATAAGTCTATCTGGAAAAGTAGCCTTATCAACCATTTAGACACGCATACCGATAAGAAACCTTTTCAATGTACAGTGTGTGACTGTAAGTTTGTCCGGAAGAGTAGCCTTAATATCCATTTAAGAACTCATACTGGTGAGAAACCTTTTCAGTGCACAGAGTGTGATTATAGGTGTATCCGGAAGACTAGCCTTAACATCCATTTAAGATCTCATACCAGTGAAAAACCTTTTCAATGTACAAAGTGTGACTTTAAGTCTATCCAAAAAAGTAGCCTTATTAAACATTTAAGAATTCATAATGGTGAAAAACCTTTTCAGTGTACAGAGTGTGACTACAAGTTTATCTGGAAAAGTAGCCTTATCAACCATTTAAGAACTCATACCGGTGAGAAACCTTTTCAATGTACAGTGTGTGACTATAAATCTATCCAAAAGAGTAGCCTTAACATCCATTTGAGAATTCATACTGGTGAGAAACCTTTTCAGTGTACACAGTGTGACTATAAGTCTATCCGAAAGAGTTGCCTTATCAAACATTTAAGAACTCATACTGGTGAAAAACTTTTCCAGTGTACAGAGTGTAACTATAAGTCTATCTGGAAAAGTAGCCTTGTCAACCATTTAAGAACTCATACCGATAAGAAACCTTTTCAGTGTACAGAGTGTGACTTTAAGAGTAACCGGAAAAGTAGCCTTAACAACCATTTAAGAACTCATACTGGTGAGAAACCTTTTCAGTGTACACAGTGTGATTATAAGTCTATCCGGAAGAGTTGCCTTAAAAACCATTTAAGAACTCATACTGGTGAGAAACCTTTTTAGTATACAGAGTGTAATTTTAGATGTAGTCGACAAACTAATCTAACCATTAAAACTCATATTGGTGAGAAGCCTTTTCAGTGCACTTTGTGTGATTTTAAATGTAATCAAAAGACCAATCACATAAGAACCCAATGGGTGATTTTAGATGTGCCAGAAATTCTGATTTAACCAGACATTTAAGTACTCATACTGGGTGGGGGGGGGGGGGGGGGGGGTGATTTTTCACTGCACCATGTGTGACTAAGTGCACACAGAAAAAGCAATTCTGTTAGATCTCATACTGGAGAGAAACATACATGTACTGGCTCCCCCGTATGGAACTCAAGTGGTGAAAAAATGCTTCATTGGAGTGATTGGACAATGTTTGACGATAACTGTAAACCGATTCGGTATATATTTTCACATACACCAATTTACACTGGTGATGAGTGACTTTTTTTGCTGTAATGTGTGATTTTAAATATATTCTTATATAGAAAGGCTTTATGAAAACTCTTACGAAAGTATTCAAACTGTAGTTTTCATAGGGGCACACTCGCCGCCATGGCCTACGGTCGCAACAGGTGAGCCAGACACAGGCGTTCAATCTGCGTGGTGCGGGTTTGATTTTACTTAGACGGTATCGACGGTATGATCGTCGAAGGTCAGGGGTTTCCTCTGGTCAAAAGCCTTAGACTGCCATATGAGTGAAATAGTCTTGTGTGCGGTGTAAAACATCTATCAATCAGAATATTTCAGGACAAAGTTTCCCATGTAGGTAGTCTCCTGCTGTCCCAGCATGGTCGCCGAGATATTCAGGACAAACATGCTAAGCAGGCCAACCGACCGCCATCACTTGCTAGCAAGCCTTGAGCTACTGGGGGCCTCTGTGGCTCAGTAGGTAGAGCGTTGGACGCTCAATCCGAACAGCCTTCCACCAATGGGTCGCGGGTTCGAATCCCACTCAGTCCAAAAATTGGAAAATTTTCTGACTGGGTTTTCACTCGAACGACCTATGTGGGATGTTTGCCAGCGGAAGGTCATGGGTTTCCTCCGGGCACAGAGCCCGGTTTCCTCCCACAATAAAACTGGTAACGCCGCCATATAAGTGAAATAATCTTGAGCGCGGTGTAAAACACCAAACAATCAATCAATCTTGACCTACTGTTTACAATAAAGTTTGCAGAGTAGGTAGGCCTACTGCAACTTCACATAGGACTCGATATTCAGGGACAATTAAAGCCTGCGGTGTAGGTAGACATACTACCCTAGCCAGGTTGCCTGGATATATTTCTGGACAAATTTTGTCAAGTTGGTAGGTCTACTGTCCAAAACTGATATATTATAAAGTTTGCCAAACAGGTAGACCTACTGCCATAGAATGGTAGCCCAGGGATATTTCAGGGTAGGGATGGGCAAGTAGGTACAGGCCTACTCTCCCTTCATGCTGGGCTAGATATTTCAGGTCAAAATGTGTAGTAGGTAGGCCTGAGTGAAAGTTCCTCACTCCGACACAAGCCTTCAATCGATGTGATGCGAGTTCAAAGCCCAGTCAGATCAAATACAATTGATTAAAACAGATTTGTTTCTCTCAAACGCCGTATGTTGTCAGTCATACGCCGAAAGTCGGGAGTTTCCTCTTGTCAAAGAGTCTGCCCCCCCCCCTCACTAAGCCTGGCGACACAGCCATACGAGTGAAAAATTATTAAGTGCCGATTAAAACATCAATCAAATCAGGATATTTCAGTACAAAGATTGCCTGATAGGAAAGCCTACTGCCGGCCATGCTGACCTAGCTATTTCAGGAGAAAGCTTGCCGAGTATGAAGACCTACTGCGAAAACTTGCTGGCCAAGATATATTTCAGGACAAAGCTTGCCGAGTAGGTTACCGTTGGCCAACTGCCTCAACATTGCTGATCTGCATATTCGAAGTGGCTTAGGATCGAATCGCACTCCGACCGAATAGAACTGAACAAACACTAAGTTGTTTTTACATTCGATCGCCGTGTTCCGACTTTTAGCAGGGAACTAATATCGTACAGCTAACCATCAAGACGATGTTGGTAAAAAGGGGTGTTATTCTTGCACATCTTAATACAAGCGGTAAAGTCAAAATATAAATACAGTTTAGAAAATGAGTAAAACAACGGCGTTCAATAAATGTTACAGCATAGGGGAAATAATCCGGTCAGGTATTCATTTTTCTATTCGAATACTACGTCATTGTTTTCACTTCACTCTTCCATTGTTATTGAATCATTTATCTTTGTACTGTTCAGGTGGTAGGCAAGTTGGTGTCGCGTGACATGACGGCTGATAACTGTACCGCTTGGGTGATGCGAGTTGCAGAAGGTTTATAAGCTCGTACCGGGCTCTGATCTTCGCAGTCCTAAGCCACTCCAACTGTCACTTCATGACTGTTCTTAATTTTTGCCAGGCCCTCCAGTCCTTATTGAACAGAAATGTCATAAACGTTTGGACACACAAAACCGCCTTCTGTTATTTCTCACCCGGTCTGTCACCAGCAAGAACCCATGTGGCAAATGGTGCCCAAAATCGGACCAGGGAGATGGCATTAACCAACATTTTCTGATTTAGCAGATTTCCACTGGAGTGACTTTGTGTTTAATTTTTGAAGTCCATCAGTGCAATCTTGACCTTCTTCTCAAGACTAGATCAAATCCTGAGGTACCACTGCGTCCGGGTAGTAACATAGTTTTACATTTTTCTTTTGCAAATTCAACCCTCGCTCTTTTGTAATTACAACATCAATTAATGTTTCAGACTGATTGTGTATTTTGACAATGGCTTATCGAACTGTAGAAAGTGAACCGCCCCCTTCTCCGTTAGACGGTCAATTAATCGAGGCAGACGAAGCGAAAATGGTCGATTATTTACGCCGTACCGGAAAGTACTAGTACTCAACCAATTTCCTCTTCCCCTCACCCTCCTTTCACTAACCCATCCTTAAGCAAACTTTCGCAAAAAATTTCTATCTTTTCCGGGGTTTACCCTGTCCCAAAATCAGAGTGTTATGATTTGTGGAAGTTCGAGGTAAATTGCTTAATTAACGAAGAAATGTATACTCATTCTATCCTCTTACAAGCGATAAGAAGATCTTTACGTGGAGAATCGAGTATGGTTTGTTTAAACTTAGGTGAAAGGGCTATCATTTTTTCATTTATGAATAGGTTTGAAATTTTATTCGGCACTGTAGATTCTAGCGAATCTCTTCTCGTCATTATATATGGAAGAGCAATGTCCGACTGAGTCTGTCGCTACCTGGTATTGCCGACTGGAGGACCTGTTGCACCCGATTCGACCAAAAGCGGCCATATGAGGACGACAAATCAGTTGAATGTTGAGAAGCAAGTTTTGGACGGGATTGCATAATGGCAACTTTAAGGTCGCTACACGCCATTAGTTTGATTCTGATTTAGGTCATGATGAACTCTTAAAGTCGGTAAGAGCTGTTGAGCGAGAGATAGCTGACTTCCACAAACCTAAACCAAAACCAACGCGCTTTCATGAACAAATCGTGTCTGTTGATCAGTCCCCATCACAGTTAACTGAAATTCTAAGCCACTTAACTGTGCTGGAGAAAAAAAATTCTCATTTTTCTGATTCCTCAAACAAGTTTTTCGAGGTCATCACCTCTCTTGTTCAGCGGTTGGACTTGACTTCGCGTCTTTCACCGGAATCAAATAACAGTCGCGAGTCATCTACTCGCGATGTTCCACTGAAACTGCAGAGTTCGAATTTAAACGATTAGCGACCTCTGCCAACGGAGAAAGCAGACGTCTATTTGAACCGGACCCCACCAAACAGATCTGGTAGATAGTGCCAATGAGGGTAGATATCTTGTCAATGGTATTTATTGTAAGTGTTTGGTTGACACTGGATCAACGGTAACTACCATTTCAAATAGATTCTACCGAGACAAACTTCGAAACACTCCACTTTTACCGCTAACGGATTTCAAATTGAAGCTGTTTGGCGCTGGTGGTGAAGGGTGTGTGAGGGTAGATGGTGTTGTTAAAATATCTGATATAGATCTGCCACTGCTTGCAGAACAAGGTCATGTAGGCCTCAATAATAATTTGATTATTTATCCACAGCTTGTTGACTGCAAATATGAAGGACAAAAAGGAATTGTCTTTGTAGATAACTGTAACATATCTGGTAGTCAAGTTGAAATTTCTCCAAAATCCAATCTTTGTAGTTTGCAGACTGTTTTACTCTTACAAACTTCCTCTCTGTCTCTGAAAAAAATAGAAACCTCTAATCAATTTATTTCAAATTCGCACATAAATAAAAGATCAGTAAAATTTGACAGTGCTCTTACCTCTAACCAAAAAGATGAAAATTTTCAGTTCTTGTCCCGCTGATCGTGCATTTTATCGGAAGATTCCCTAGATTTGGGTCGAACAAATACAGTGATGCACAAAATCCACCTTACGGACGAAAAACCGTTCAAGGAGCCGTATCGGAGAATTTCTCCCTCAATCGTAGAAACGGTAAGGCAACATTTGCAAGAGATGTTCTAGGCTCAAGTTATTAGAGAATCAAATAGTCCATTTTCGGAAACTAAATTCCCGTACTATTCGAGATGCGTATTCTCTTTCCCGAATAGACGAATCCCTCGACTGCTTAGCAGGATCTAATTATTTTTCCAAGTTAGACTTGAGATCTGGGTACTGGCAAGTGGGCTTTAAGGAAGACGACAAGCATAAGACTGCTTTTTCGTTAGGGCCCCTTGGGTTCTACGAGTGCAATCGCATGCTATTTGGCCTAACCAATGCACCGGCTACCTTCCAACGTATAATGGAAAAATGTCTTCTGGACTTAAATCACAAAGAATGTCTTGTTTTATTGACGACATAATCGTTTATTCAAAAACTTTTGACGGGCATCTTATTCGATTAGAAATGTTATCAAGCGACTAAATCAACATGGTTTGAAATTGAAACTGTCTAAATGTGAGTTTTTACTGCCGTAAAGTTAAATATCGTGGCCATGTTGTGTCCTGTGATATAGTAGAAAGTGACACTGACAAAGTTTCTGCTATAAGGTCCTGACCGAATCCTAGATCCACAACTGCATCAATTTCTAGGTTTTGCAGGCTATTATCGCCGTTTTGTCCGTGATTATTCTAAGATTGCTGAACCTTTAAATAATTTACTTGCAGGTGAGACAAAGTCCAAAGCGAGGTCCACGTATTAACGGTATAAAAAGTGTCCTCGTCCGCGTGTTTGACTCGTTCTTGTAGTTTAAAGTGAACACTTCAGGTAAAATACATTATACTTCGCCATAAAGACAATATCTACCTGGTCCCAAAACATGGTTTATTTAATTCTTTATGACTTACCTGCAAGAAACTATGGTTAATTATTCTTAGATGTCAAGTAACTGGATGTCACTGAAACATGTGCACACTTTACAACTGGCAATATGATTGGTTTATTTAAGTTAAGCATACCAGGTGTTTTTGGGACCAGGTAGATAATGTCTTTAAGATGGAGTTTAAGTATTTTACCTAAAGAGTTCCCTTTAATTTACTTGGGAGTTTTGTAGGGTAACTCGCCTTACCTCCAGTCAACAGGTTATGGGCAGATTATTGTTTGACGGAGATGAATCAAAATATGAGTTGTGGAAAGTGAAGTTTATGGGGCACATGTGGTTACAAAAACTGGATGACATTGTTTTACCCGCGGATAACGGAGGATTACCACATTAGGAGGTTACAAATACCAAGAATGCTGAAGCATATGCAGAACTTGTCCAATGTATTGACGATCACAGTTGATCCATTGTTATGCGAGATGCAATGAACAATGATAGAGTTGCAATGGCAATTTTACAGGGACACTGTCTATCTTCGGGAAAACCGAGAATTATCGCCCTCTACATCGAACTAACAAGTCTGAGAAAGTCACTAGGTGCTGAAACGGCATCGACTTTATTGAAAACTGCCAAAGAAAACATCAGTGATAGTTTCATGGTAGTTATAAGGACTTCCATCAGAGTTTACACCATTTACCACTGTTATAATCCAAAAGACAGAAACTGTGTCATTCTCTGAGTTCAAGGTTGTTTTGTGCAGTTTGGAGGAAACAATAAAGTACAATTATTCTAGTGATAACATGATGTATATAATACACTAGCTCTTGTATTGGCAAGGGGCCATTAATACGCATGTGGCACCCCTGTCCATAAATCCAATGACGCCCGGTGCCAAGCAGTGAAGAAAACTGATATGAAAAATTCAAAGTGGTGTGAAATGTGTAAAAAATATCTCATATGAATCTAAGTTTTGTAGAAAAAATACAAAGTGGTGGGATTTTTGTAAACCTGAAACTCATTAAACCAAATATTGTAGAAAAAAACCTAAAGATTAAGTGAAAAATGTTACCAACACATTACCGAACACGATGATCACTCATTTGTTTTTCACGTTACTGTTGATTTACAAAATGCAACTCACGCAAAGAAGTTATTAGTTGATTGTGGAGCTACCACACAAATTGTTACAAACAAAGCCCAGTTCAATAACTTTGACAAATCCTTTGATCCACCAAAACCTTTTATTGAACTAGCTGATGAATTTCAAGTTTCCCCAAATGGACCAATGGTTTCTTGGAAAAGTACAAAGCAGCGGACAGTAGCTCTGTCTACATGTGAAGCTGAATACATGTCATTGACAGCTGCTACACAAGAAGCAAAATTTCTAACGCAGCTGTTAAATGATATGAGAGGCTCTGTTAATTTTGATCACTTCATTTGTACTGCGCGACAATCAAGGAGCAATTGCATTGGCGAAAAACCCAGTACAACAAGATCTATGCACATTGATATAAGGTATAATTTTGTTAGAGCCGAAGTTTTCAACGGTTCAATGCAGTTGTTGTATGTGTCATCAGAGTAAAATGTTGCTGATATCTTCACTAAGCCTGCTAAAGAAATGTATTTATCACCTCAGTGGTGAAATACATGGCATGGCTGATAGGACAGTTGTCAAGCTTATCTTGTTTATACATGTCTCTTAGGTCATGTTACTAGATAGTTAAAGGCCCACTTGCCGCCGTAGCCTGTTTGACATTTGTTAAAAGCACACTTGCCGCGAAAATCAGGAATATTGTTTACATTAAAAAAGAAAGACCGTTTTCTGTATTTTTCCCAGACAATATAAGTTAGGAACTCTATTTTTGCCAAAATTTAAAAGTTTGGACGTCACTTTGTATTTTAATTTGAATTGTTATGTGCCCGTAACGTAAACAAACCAAACTGCTCGCAGGGGCGATTTTATGTTTCAGTCGAGTGAGTGAACTAACGGCACAGTGTAATTTTACGTAGGCCTATTTATCTGAGAAATACAGACTGACGATCGGTTAACAGTGACTGGAAAAGCCTGCTGATAATTGTTTGAGTGTAAACCACAGATAAAAGGCCTGAAATGAGGGTAAACCAACATGAAAGTTGACCGACACTGATCGTTGTTGTTGTAATCAGGCTTCGATTCTTCGTTTGTTTTTCACCCCATTCCTACATTCTAAAGCTAAATCGACATGTTTTATGTGTCCTATGTTTAAGTTTAGTGGTATTAGTCGCAGTAAGCTAATGTAAATTGGTATTCTTAGCAAATTTAAACAGGCTACGGCGGCAAGTGGGCCTTTAAGAAAACCAATTTGTACGAGCTTACTTCAGCTAAAACCACTAAAATTAAACATAGCACACATAAAGCATGTCTAATTAGGTTTAGAATGTATAAATGAGGGCGAAAAACAAAAGAAGAATTGAAGCTCGATTACAACAACAACACCGATCAGTGTTGGTTAAGTTAAGTGTTAGATTACCCTCATCCAGGCATTTTTGTATGTGGTTTGCACTCGGCAGGCTTTTATAGTCCCTCTTACTCGATCGTTAGTATATATTTCTTAGATAAAGTTCGTAAAATTATACTGTGTCGTCAGATCGCCCACACGACTCAAACCATTAGGGCGCCTTAAATGCCGTTACTTAGTTTTTGTTGATTTAGGTAGACTCAAGATTTAAGGGGAGCGTTGAGCTGTACGTTTGTGTGGTAGTTAGGAAAACCCAGATCTATTAATATCTTCTAGGGAGTTCCCATTATAGTCTCTAGCCATATACTTGTATGTCACTCTCGGATTTGTGTATTAGAATAAAATGTGTCCTCGTCCACTTTACCACGTGTTTGACTCGTTCCTTACCTCCAGTCAATAGCCGTATTCGACTGGTCGTTTTCGAGCAGCTCATTCTTCTCAAACTACACAATTTATATTCGACAGGTCGCTTGATTTGCACAAACTCCTCGCGCGTGCACGCTCGAAGTGCTCGCTGATTTCGTAAGAGCAGAGAGAGAGGAGCTGGTCACGTGGCAAAATATTATTACTTTCATGACTCCAATTATATAATTCTTGATGTGTTTTGACTATTTTTAAGCATTCCTGTATTCCGAAACTAAAATTACATAAAATTTAACTCTGACACCCTTAATCTCAACGAATAAATGTTATTTATTTTCTATGCAAATAGGCCAATCACGCTTCGGAAGTCTACTTAGCTGAATTTACCCACAGCGATTTGTTATAGGTCTGAAAAAATATTTGCAGTTTTCCTAGATTATTGACGGAAATATTTAATTTTGAAATGCAAATATTTATTTTCTCAAGTCCGTGTTCGCCCTCCACGCACCCACGCCTACCAGTTGATCGTCACTTGATGAATATTTTATGTTGCTAGGTGAGCGATTTATGTTGCCAAGCAAATGACCCAAACGTTCCTCAATTTACTCAAATTCGTTTGACTGGTACTTCCCCTAGCAGCTAGTTTGAGCTGCTGCGCAGGTGGGCGGAGCTTAAATTTACTCCTCAGAAAACGACCAGTCGAATACGCCTATGATGTCAACCCCAACAGAATGTGTTCAATTCTATATGGTCTGAGTGGGATTCGATCCTTGCAAAGCATCGATTAAAGTCATGTACGTGTCGGATTAAAGGGGGAGAAAAAGAACGAACTTAGTAAATATAGCACAGGCGCGGTAAATTTTCCTTTCTATGGGAAATCTATAGGAATACATAGGGATTATCGTCGATAACAACCTTCTAAGTACTTAAACATGTCACATTAATTACTGCCAGTGACCCTCAAGTGTCGCAATTTTTCCGTTTTAGAATGACGTGATGTTGCAGTAGCTATTTTTAGATGAGGACGACGACGTTTTTCATTCTGATACACAAAGCTGAGAGTGACATACAAGTATATGGCTAGAGAATATAATGGGAACTCCCTAGAAGATATTAATAGAGCTGGGATTTCCTAACTACGACACAAGCTTACAGCTCAACATATCGAACAATGGCCGCTTGTGTAGTCACTTCGGTTTCAGAGAGAATATCTGTGTTTTTATCTATAGATATATAATTACCAAACAAACGAAGTTGGATAGCAGACTACATGTACGTGTAGTTTATATATTATTTGTGGTGAAATGTAAAGTGCCATACCGCTTGTTGTGTTGGAATCTCTGCCGCAGTAAACATGTAAGAATACCGCGCCCTAGCCCGTTTGTGACCATCCTTAGATGCCCAGGGATAAATTCTCAACAAGCTCACTTTTGACGTAAAGTGAGCGTAAGTTTAATCGTAGGTTCCGACGATTGTTTGTGATGACCTGAGAAAAAAATATAAAATCCGGCACAGCCAGATTTCTCGGCTAACTGAGGGTTGTCGTAAGTCTAATTGATGTTGTTGTTGCAGCACACGTGATAATGAAGACCTATGTTTTAAATAACTTGAAAGGGGCAAAATTCTTCCGTTTAAAACACTTTTGATTCGAGCCGAAATAGACTGATTGCATCCATCGCCAGCCTTGGAAAGATGAGGCCAAACAGACTAATCATTTCACACATCCGCTGATCGCTACATCCATGTGACCCAACAGGAGGTTGAGCCGGACTACTACTCACTTTGGGTATAAAATCGGTCGGGTTTGGACGTCATTTACAGTATATTCTTACTGCATGAACATGTTAGCCTATGTTAAACGTCTCCGGTAACATCACTCTATTGTCCGAGCGGACGTTTCTCTTTCACGAATCTTCTGAAGACTCAAACATGCAACACAGTCCTTCATATTTAAAAGATGCATGAGCATTGGAAACGAACAATAGCTGCTTCACCATGAAGAGTGAGCCTTGCCTTATAAAAGGGAATCACAGCCAGTTTGTCTTAATGGAGCGCTTTAAGGATTCAGTTGGTTAGATATGTACGATTTTAAATAAACGAGTAAATAAATGCGGATTGTTTGCATTTTGAGACACAATTTGTAGATTTTTTTCTATAATACAATACAAAACATATAAAAATTACCGTATTACAGCCGGTTTGTTTTAATGGAGCGCTTAAAAGATTCAGTTGGTTGGATATGTACGATTTTAAATAAACGAGTAAATAAATGCGGATTGTTTGCATTTTGAGACATAATTTGTAAATATTAAAATTACCGTATTTTAGCAAATCGCTCAGTTAAGAGAAGCCAATATAACTGGACGTGGAGATTTAAGTCAAATATAACGATTGTTTTATATGGTGTGTAGCGGAACAAAGACTGTTTTATCCGAAGAAAAACTGATTTATGCAGGGAAAGGGCATCTAACTTTTTGGTCAAATTAACACCTCACTAACATGTAAATGCTTTCCTTCGTTAAAAAAGGCATTCATTGTACCGCAACACCAATGACCATTCAAACAAATCCATAGCAAAATGGGTAGAGATGGTTGCAGTAAAATTGAATCCCCACCCAAAAACATTCAGAAAAAATATTTTATTTTCCCCACACATGTTAAACTTTACAAGTATAATTAAACTGACAATCTGGCAATCTTTTTGGAAAATTATTTCCAAATATTTACAGCTAGAGTCATAGCATATCAGAGCTCACTTGAAGTGAACTTCGTGTAACACGACCCCAGGCTCAGATTGCACCAGTCGATTCGTAGAAAATAATCGACAGTTGTAGCTTTGGTCGACTTCGATTATGTGTTCGGCGTACACCGAGGGTAATATCTGACGTAAGCAAAATCAGTTTGGTCTTAAGTGTTAAAATCGAACGTGCAGGCACTAACGGAAGTAAGAAACGTCATGGTTGCCATGACTACTTGTTTATCTTCATATGAATAACATGGGCGCCATCTTGAAATCCGAGTGCACCCTGGCCACGTGGGGATTACGTGGCGCGGATAAATCGGTCACGTGATACACAAATTCCCAGCCGAAGAAAGTCGTTCGATTTACAGTTTCCCCTCTTCCGCGTACGCCGAATGCATAATCGAACACGACCTTTAAGTCCAACACGTTTTAAGCCGGATAAACGCCTCGCCGGTAATCAGGTAATATTTCAAAAATTGGCAGTAGCTCGGCATTTATCCTATACATATTGCATATCAATTAGGCATGCTGAGCAGGTAAGCATAGATATTTCTAGTCAAAGCTGGCCGAGTAGGTAGGCCTATTACCGTAGCATGCTGACCTAAACATTCCAAGTCAAAGCTTCTCGAGCAGGCAGGCCTACGGCCGCCCCAAGACATTATTTTGCGTGACTGCAGTTAGACCGAATTGTCTAAGACTGTTAGAAGCGGATGCTTTCGGGCCATAAAGCAAAGGACAAGGTAAATTTTGTAATGTCTATGGGATAGAATTACAGTCCCTAAAACAAGGGATAACATCTTTTCTCTAGAAGTAGGGATCAAAACGAATAATTTTGTCAGGTTCAACCAATGTAAAAAAATTTCTTCAGTAAAAATCACAAACCGAACATCAAGTTAAGCCCCGCTCAGGTCGAATTAAGATCTGATTCGATTGTCGGCAATTGGATCCTAAGACCGTTCATGTCGATTGAGACTGGTTCATCGTCCAGCCAAACGATTTCTGACTGATAATTAAGCCATAAGCTCCGCTCAGGTCGATGCGATCAGTTGATCAGAAGGGAACTCATCATATAAGGCCCTGCTCAGGTCGAATTAAGATCCGATCCGATCGTCGTAACCTCCAGTCCGTAGTGAATCTGCGATCAAGTAGTCGCAGAACGTTTTTCAACATGAGCGGTCTTAATAGTCTTCAGATCGGTCTCAGACTGAGAAGTCTTACCATCGTAAGGATAGAGCACGTTTTATTTTCCCCGGATCAATATTGAGGTCGCAGCCAATCAGTGACCTATACTTCATCACCTGATCATTTTTTCTCGGCGTGTCTGTGACGTATCGAATCGGATCCTAACTCGACCTGAGTGGGACTTTAGGCTCAAGAATAACACGTTCTATTTCCATTAAGGAATAGTTATCCCCCTTGTTGTGCTCTCTAATGAAAGGAGGAAGTATTTCCCCACTCTCGCGAGATATCTGGGACAGGGCGTGTGTTTAATGAATAGGGCACACAAAAAAATGACGGGACATAAGGTCAAAATATTACTTAGGATTTTACCTAAGATAGTTGAAAAAAAAATATAAAGGTTTAATTTATTCATTAAAACTTAACGAAATTAACTGTAAATAGATCTTTCATTTTTTTTTTTTTTTTTGCAGTTCTGTGCATTACAATGAGAACGGTCGAGTCTGTCCCACTCAAACCACTAATACACCTCAACTTTGAAGAGTTCTAATAATGGAAATGCATCGTATTACTTGACTGCCTCAGTATGGACGGACCATCGGGGGCTCTAACCGATGGACATTGTTGCCGCGAGTATACGGTTGCTGCGATCAAGGAAAAGATTTTACCGGTGATTCGTCTTTCTTCTGGCTTGTCCTCGAGGTTCGATTTTGTGACTATTTTCTGGAGTTTAGGCAAGTTGAAAACGTTTAGGCACCTGTCAAAAATGATAAAAGTTCTCGGTCTTCCAATTCTTACGAAGACGTCAAGTTTTGCAGTTATTGAGTTAAACAACAACAACAACAACCGAGCAACTCTCTAGCCTCACTCGTGTGTCTCTATCCTGTTTTACTTACTCGTCTGTCAGGTAGATAGCAACTCTCAAGCTTTCTGTTCACACCCGTATATGGTCCCAAGCTAAGCTTCAATATTTTTGTCACAAACTGTCAAAATGCATATTTTGGTTAAACAATTTCGAAAATAAATAAACATTTACATACATTTGAAACTCTGCAAAATAAATTCTGCTTCTTCCTATTTCCATAAAACCATATAAACATACTAGTACCGTACTGAGATATGGGCACCCCAAAATTAGAGGTCACGTCAACCTTTTGTTCCCAAACTACCACTTTTAATCTGGAGTCATTTATGAAAAGCTATATATATTTTTAACGAATGTCTACAGTGTCACTCATTCTCTTTTTTTTTCAGGAGCGATAAATAACAGTTAGAGGTTGACACAAATACATGTAGGTTAAAGATGGATGTGACAGAGGATTTAGCATACAGCTCTCCTGTTCAAGTAAAGATTGAACCCAATGAATCAGGAACAAGTCTTCCTTTTTGTCTTTTTGCCTGTGGTGAAACAACTGATTATCAGCCCCATAATGCTAATGATTACTACAAACAACAAGTCGATGTTTGTAAAAGTGAGTATAATGAACTGCATTCTGAAAGGGAAGTGAAACAAGAACCAAGCATGGGCATATCCAGTAATCAACTGTATTCTGAAGTGGAAATAAAACAAGAACCAAGCATGGACATATCCAGTAATGAACTGTATGGTGAAGTGAAAATAAAACAAGAACCAAGCATGGTCATATCCAGTTTTAGCTCAACGATAAATTCCACATTTCTTGATACTGACAGCCAGACTTTCTATCAGAGTGGATTGTGCGAGGTATTGTTCATTTTCTATTACTATATTCCATTACCACCGAAAGAGAAATTGGCTGTCTTGACTGAAATTTGTAAATAACTATTCCCACTAAGTCCAAAAAAAATTGGAAAATTTTCTTACTGGGATTTAACTCGAACGATCTATCGATCTATGTGGGATGGTTGCCAGTTACCACCGGAAGGTCGTGGGTTTCCTCCGGGCATAGAGCCCGGTTCTCCTCCCACAATAAAACTGGCAACACAGCCATATAAGTGAAATAATCTTGAGCGCGCGTAAAACACCAAACAATAAATCAATCTAAAAGTAAAAGCATTCATAAAAAAACATCCACGCTGTTGTTGGTCCCGTCAAGGGAAGCTGTTAGTGGAATGCCCTATTGTATTCTCGTTATTTTTTGGGATTTCACTTTCTTGAGAAATGGCAGAAATTCTTCTACCGATTTTTAATGACGCCCGAAACCTGGGTCCCAGAGTATGGCTAACTATCGCTAACACTAAATGCCGGCTGTCTTATCCATCTAGCCAACCGATTGCCATACTCTGGGCCCAGGTTCGATTCCCGTTTCAGGGGTCACCCAAAATCGGTAGAAGAATTTCTGCCATTTCTCAAGAAAGTGTAACTTACTGAAGTAAACAAATGACCTATTGTTGAAAATCGGAGGGGTAACCGACCGTGTAAGAAAGCAAAGATTTAGTGTAACTTCACAAGTTCACAATGCGATCACATGATCTTGATGTAATGACCTTCTGTGTTTGACCCGGTTTTGGAAGATATGTAGCTTTTTGTTCGCCACGCCACGCAAAACATGATAGATATTTCACAGTTTGTGTCTTTGCTACAAATATAAATGTATCCTATACGTGTAATTTACATGAGCAAGTCTTTACATGAGTGATTTTTTTTTTGATTTTTTTTTTTATAATTTTCCCTGTGGTGTGGTTCCACAGATCTTTGGACAGGCTACTTCAAATTCCTGGCTAATGCCCTGCTTTTAAAGCTGTATTTAAAGGATTGTTTTTTAAGAATGTCATGTGAAAGGTACGACCGCGCACGTTAGAGTTTCTCGAAGTTAAACATATCAATTAATTGAAAAAGTTTCATTGCTAGTATAGCCAGCCCAGTTTCCGGGGGAGATGTTGCCCCTGTCCCTTTCCTGTTTGACTGTGACATTGAGCATAGACCGGTCAACATGTTGAACTACTTTTGGATGACATCCGCTTAATTGTGTTGACCGCACTGTAGAGCATCGTAAAGCCCCCTAGTGTGTTGAATCATGTTTCTATTTTCCAACAGTGTGCAACTTTTGTCGGGTCATACTTTTGACGCCAGCCAATCAATAGCCACAAAGCTGAACATGTGACATTGATAGAATCATATTTGTTACTAAGGTAGATTTTCTAGAGCTTCTGCGATGACCTTATTGCCATTTCTAGAAAACTATACATATTATAAAATGTATACTCCAGTAGCCAGCTACGTAGCTCCTTACAACTTATTCATTTTTAACAGACAGCAACTCTGATACAAACTTCTACGGATGACATTGTACCTGGTATGAAAACCACATTAGAAAGTACTGAGATCACAAAATGTATAGGTAAGTAAATTGAAGTCTTATGGTTGTATTATGTAGTACTGTGGGGAGAAGGATTAAAAATCCTGATAAAATCTGATAGGCAGGTTAATGGGATCTTTACATTCTTGAGACGGGGAACAATCACGATTTCAATTATAGGTCGTCGTTGCCAGGGTTAGTGGGGTAGGAAACTCCATTGTCTTCCTGGAGGAACAGCCAAGACCTTCAGCAAGTACCTGACAACTCTTCCACATAGGAAATATTTTTGATGACAAGGTTAATGTATTTTTGGTATTGTATTAGAATTGTATTATCTTAGTTTGAGAATGAAATATGAGCTGCAAAGTTATGTTTCTATCAATATATGAATGTTTTCACTTTTGTTTTTCATATTCTATTGAAAGAATTATTCATATAACTTTTTTCTGTCTATTTCAGGTACAAAACTGCCAAGTTGTGTACATTGTCCAGAAATGAAGTTTGTTTCGCAAACACACTTATTAGCTCACAGCATTGATAAACATGGGTTTCAGGTGCCAAGAGATTTGGAGAACATAAAAAAGAACCAGCTTTCAATGGTTAAATTGAATGTTGACCATTCAAGAAATGAGGGTCCTAATTCTGCCACTACAATCAATCCAGTCTTAGCTAGTGTACGCAGAACTCATTCTGAAAAGAAGTGTTTTCAGTGTACAGTGTGTGACTATAAGTGTAAGAAGAGCAACTTTACTGAACATGTAAGAACTCATATCGATGAGAAACCTTTTCAGTGCTCAGAGTGTGACTATAAGTGTAGTCAAAAGAGTAGCCTTAACATACATTTAAGAACTCATACCGGTGAGAAACCTTTTCAGTGCTCAGAGTGTGACTATAAGTGTAGTAAGAAAAGCAACCTTATTACGCATTTAAAAACTCATAGCCGTGAGAAACCGTTTCAGTGTACAATGTGTAACTATAAGTGTAGTAAGAAAAGCAGCCTTATCGACCATTTAAGAACTCATACTGGTGAGAAACCTTTTCAGTGTACTGAGTGTGACTATAAGTGTAGTAAGAGTAGCAACCTTATCGACCATTTAAGAACTCATACGGGTGAGAAACCTTTTCAGTGTACAGAGTGTGACTATAAGTGTTGTCAAAAGAGTAGCCTTAAAATGCATTTAACAACTCATACTGGTGAGAAACCTTTTCAGTGCACAGAGTGTGACTCTAAATTTCTTCACAAGTATGCTTTAAGCATCCATGTTAGATGTCATACTGGTGAGAAACCTTTTCAGTGTACAGAGTGTGACTATAGATGTAGTCGGAAGGCCAGTCTTATCAACCATTTAAGAACTCACACAGGGGAGAAACCTTTTCATTGCACATTGTGTGATTTTAAATGTAACCAGAAAACCAACCTTACTATACATATGAGAACTCATAATGGTGGAAACCCTTTTCAGTGTACAATGTGTGGTTGTAGATTTAGGCGGAAGAACCTACTCGTCAAACACATAGAAAGTCATACTGATGAAATTTGTAGCTAGAAAACTTGACTCCTGTTTAGAACTGTTAGTGGTGAAACAAAGACTTCGCTGAGCAATCTTTGACGATGACTCCAACCAGTGCGCAATGCGTGGTTGTAAATTTCGGCAGTGTGGTGTCTTGTCATTGACAAGAACTAGATGATTGATAATATTTTGGAATGTATATTCTGGAATAGTTACATAGCTGCTGTTACACTGATCAGTAGAGTAGGGTCTACCACAGGATCATCTGTGGGGGCCATCATTTTCAGGGCGGTCTCACATCACTTCATTCACTTGTGGGGCTGACTCGTACATTTTTCCGCACACTAATATCACGTGTACACTCGTATATTTCTCAGGACTTACGTTCACTCGTACTTTTTTGGGTTAAAAATGCGAAAACTAGGACCTGTTTTAAGTACGAAGGGGAACATTACTAATCTGTCTCATCTCTTTCTCCTGATAAAATAAATATATTTTGCAATTTTCTTTTTTTCTCTTTTTGAGTTTGCATTTAATGATTGAATAGATTGCAGGTCATTTTGAATGTGGCGACCAAAAGGCAGCCGTGAAACGTACAACTTTCATATCCTCTTGAGGGCTCAACAAGAGTGTCCTCGTGATAATGTAAGGGAACGAAATACTCTGTTAACTTTTAGGCTCAATCAGTTTAATAATTGAAGCACTGGAGGATTCCTGAAATGTACCGAAACTGCGTCTCTTCTTTGCATTACACAACATGTGCTTTTTTCTTATAAGGTGAAATACAGAAATGAAATGAAATGAAATCTTTCTTTAGTTTAGTTTTAATAACTGTTAAGTAATTTCAGTTATGAGAACTGCGTTTTATCTTTTGGTGACATATCCACTTGTTTAATCCGATGAAAGGAAGGGATGCAATGTCCAACAATTATATCAAACGGACTATCTTTTACTTACAAGTTACGTATTTAGATGTAACACAAGTGTTGTCGCGATACTGATCCAACAGTACCCAGCCCAGAATCATCTGTAGGGCATCATTTCAGGGCTTTGACCTACATCACTTTCAGGGCTGTCTGGGCGCGCACATTTTTAACATAAGCAAATATTGAAAATCGTAACTTGTTTCACAATTGAAATATGATCAAATAACCCATTTTTAGACATTTTTGGACTGGTGTTTTATAATGGTAATGATGACTGTATGGCGAGTTGTGGATAGCTTCAGTTAAAATATCTGCTCTCAAAACTGAATAAAGATTTCCTTGAAAATATGACCTCTATGTAGGACGTGTTAGTAGCTAAAAAAGGATTGAGAAGTAATCAAGAATTTGTTGCGCATACAATAATGTAATCAGATATTTTTTGTGATATTTTAAGAGAAATATTCTGTTATAGAAATAAAAATCTAAAAAGTTGATGGATACCAGTAAGTTTTTTCAATTGATAACACTTCCAAAAGTTATTTATGGCTTTTTTTTTAGTGATGAGAATCTCTAAAACTGAGGTATAGTCCCTCAAGTGACGAACAGCCCCACAGGTGATGTTGGGCCCAAGTGTGCATCTGGTGGTAAGTTAATGAATCCAATTAAGCTATTTATGTTGATAACAGTTACAAAGTGTATGGGTGGCTTTTTTAGTGATGGGAATGTCTAAAACTGAGGTATAGTCCCTCAAATGACGAACAGCCCCACAGGTGATGTTGGGCCTAAGAGTCCATCTCGGGGTAAGTTAATGAATCCAATTAAGCTATTTAGGTTGATAACAGTTACTAAGTGTATGGGTGGCTTTTTTAGTGATGGGAATGTCTAAAACTGAGGTATAGCCCCTCAAGTGACGAACAGCCCCACAGGTGATGTTGGGCGCAAGAGTGCATATGGGGGTAAGTTGATGAATATAACTAAGCTATTTAGGTTGATAACACATACAAAAGTGTATTGATGGCTTTTTTTAGTGATGGGAATCTCTAAAACTGAGGTATAGTCCCTCAAGTGACGAACAGCCCCACAGGTGATGTTGGGCCCAAGAGTGCATATGGAGGTAAGTTGAGGGGCTATTCCTCAGTTTTAGAGATTCCCATCACTAAAAAAACCATTCATACACTTTTGTAAGTGTTATCAACCTAAATCGCTTAATTGTATTCATTAACTTACGTCCATATGCACTCTTGGGCCCAACATCACCTGTGGGGCTGTTCGTCACTTGAGGGGCTATACCTAGATTTTGGAGATTCTCATCACTAAAAAAGCCATCAATACACTTGTGTAAGTGTTATCAACCTAAATATCTTATTGGTGTCCATCAACTTACCACCAGATACACTCTTACGCCCAACATCACCTGTGGGGCTGCTCGTCACTTGAGGGGCCATACCTCAGTTTTAGAGATTCTCATCACTAAAAAAGCCATCCATACACTTTTGTAACAGTTATTAACCTAAATAGCTTAATTGTTTTCATTAACTTACCCCCATATGCACTCTTAGGCCCAACATCACCTGTGGGGCTGTTCGTCACTTGAGGGGCTATACCTCAGTTTTAGAGATTCCCATCACTAAAAAAAGCCATCAATACACTGTTGTAAGTGTTATCAACCTAAATAGCTTATTGGTGTCCATCAACTTACCACCAGATACACTCTTGGGCCCAACATCACCTGTGGGGCTGTTCGTCACTTGAGGGGCTATACCTCAGTTTTAGAGATTCCCATCACTAAAAAAAGCCATCAATACACTGTTGTAAGTGTTATCAACCTAAATAGCTTATTGGTGTCCATCAACTTACCACCAGATACACTCTTGGGCCCAACATCACCTGTGGGGCTGTTCGTCAGTTGAGGGGCTATACCTCAGTTTTAGAGATTCCCATCACTAAAAAAGCCATCAATACACCTTTGTAAGTGTTATCAATCTAAATAGCTTAATTGTTTTCATTAACTTACCCCCATATGCACTCTTACGCCCAACATCACTTGTGGGGCTTTTCGTGACTTGAGCGGCTATACCTCAGTTTTAGAGATTCCTTTCACACAAAAAAACAATCCATACGCTTTGTAACAGTTATCAACCTAAATAGCTTAATTGGATTCATTAACTTACCCACAGATGCACTCTTGGGCCCAACTTCACCTGTGGGGCTGATCGTCACTTGAGGGGCTATACCTCATTTTTGGAGATTCTCATCACTACAAAAAACCATCATTACACTTTTGTAATTGTACTAAATTGGAATAGCTCACTGGTATCGATTAGCTCACCCCCAGAGGTACTAGGTCTAGGGGAAGGGGACTGAGCGGGTAGAAAAGAGGGGACAAAGGTACTAGGTATAAGGGAAGGGAACTGAGCGGGTAGAAAAGAGGGGACAGATATACTAGGGGAAGGGGACGGAGCGGGTAGAAAAGAGGGGACAGGGATACTAGGTATAGGCGAAGGTATAGGTACAGAGACTGAGCGGGTAGAAACGAGCGAACAGAGATACTTGGTCTAGTGGAATGGGACTGAGCGGGTAGAAAAGAGGGAACAGAGGTATTAGGTCTAGGGGAAGGGCACTGGGCGGGTAGAAATGGGGACAGAGGTACTAGGTAGATACGTTGCCAGTTTTATTGTGGGAGGAAACCGGGCTCTATACCCGGAGGAAACCCACGACCCTTCGCTGGTAACTCGCAACCATCACACATAGGTCCTTGGAGTGAAAACCCAGTCAGAAAATTGTTTGGACTAAGTGGGATTCGAACCCGCGATCTATTGGTGGAAGACTGTTCCTTGAGCGGGTACAAAAGAAGGAACAGAGGTACTAGGTCTAGGGGAAGGGGACGGAGCGGGTAGAAAGGAGGGGACAGAGGTACTAGGTTTAGGGGAAGGAGACTGAGGGTTTAGAAAAGAGGGGACAGGGATACTAGGTATAGGTGAAGGTATAGGTACAGAGACTGAGCGGGTAGAATACTTGGTCTAGTGGAAGGGGACTGAGCGGGTAGAAAAGGTACTACGTCTAGGGGAAGGGGACTCAGCAGGTAGAAAAGAGGGAACAGAGGTATTAGATCTAGGAGAAGGGCACTGAAGAAGGGACAGAGGTACTAGGTCTAAGGGAAGGTGACTCAGCGGGTAGAAATGGGGACAGAGGTACTAGGTAGATACGTTGCCAGTTTTATTGTGGGAGGAAACCGGGCTCTATACCCGGAGGAAACCCACGACCCTTCGCTGGTAACTCGCAACCATCACACATAGGTCCTTCGAGTGAAAACCCAGTCAGAAAATTGTTTGGACTGAGTGGGATTCGAACCCGCAACCTATTGGTAGAAGACTGTTCCTTGAGCGGGTAGAAAAGAGGGAACAGAAGTACTAGGTCTAGGGGAAGGGGACTGAGTGGTTAGAAAATGAGGACAGAGGTACTAGGTCTATGAGGAAGGGGACTGAGCGGGTAGAAAATGGGGACAGAGGTACTAGGTCTAGGGGAAGGAGACTGAGCGGGTAGAAAAGAGGGGACAGAGATACTAGGTCTATGGGAAGGGGACTGAGCGGGTAGAAAAGAGGGGACATAAGTACTAGGTCTAGGGGAAGGGGAATGAGCGGGTAGAAAAGAGGGGACAGAGATACTAGGTCTATGGGAAGGGGACTGAGCGGGTAGAAAAGAGGGGACAGAGCGGAAAGAAAACAGGGGACAGAGGTACTAGGTCTAGGGGAAGGGGACTGAGCGGATAGAAAAGAGGGGACAGAGGTGCTAGGTCTAGGGGAAGGGGACTGAGCGGAAAGAAAAGAGGGGACAGAGGTACTAGGTCTAGGGGAAGGGGACTGAGCGGAAAGAAAAGAGGGGACAGAGGTGCTAGGTCTAGGGGAAGGGGACTGAGCGTGTAGAAAATAGGGGACAGAGATACTAAGTATAGGGGTAGGGGACTGAGTGGGTAGAAAAGAGAAGTGGACTGAGCGGGTAGAAAAGAGGGGACAGAGGTACTAGGTCTAGGGAAAGGGAACTGAGCAGGTAGAAAAGATGACACAGAGGAATTAGGTATAGGGGAAGGGTAGCGGGTAGAAAAGATGAGACAGGTACTAGGTCCTGGGGAAGATCTCCCATTAAGAAACGGTGAAGTAGAAACAGAAAGATGAGTAACAGGCATAGGAATACGTGACTGAGGAGGCCGAATTGTTTGGCAGAGGGTGGTGAACTAATCTGCGGAGTGGCAGCAGAAGTGGTAGAGTTAGTGATAGATTGATTGATTGATTGTTCGGTGTTTTACGCCGCACTCAAGATTATTTCACTTATATGGCGGCGTTGCCAGTTTTATTGTGGGAGGAAACCGGGCTCAATGCCCAGAGGAAACCCACGACCTTCCGTTGGTAACTGGCAACCATCCCACATAGGTCGTTCGAGTGTTAGTGATAGAAAGAAAAGATTAAAACTTCTGAATGGTCTAAAGTTGAAGTTTACCATTATAATTCTGTTTGGTCCATTTTAATGCATTAGTGAAAGCACTGTCAAAGTTTAGACGATCGGATGACCTGGCTGAAGTCTTATGACTAAAAGTTAAAAACTCCCCAATTGCCATACTGACGATATATGTGTGGGAATGTTTTGATTTTAGTTTAATTTCGTATTCTCACGTTTTCGCCTCCTAATTCTCGCAGCGAAAACGCGAGAACGCGAAATGGCACAAATCAGCCACCATAGTTTGGGGAATAAGGCAGGGAGAAAATTGGAAGATGTCCGGAGTCCAGACAACAAAAGGAATAGAAAAAAAATAAGTTTAGTGTGGAGTTTGAAAAATAGAGATTCTATAAAAGGCAGCGATATAAAATAAAATGTGTCTTGAGACAAAAGTAATAAAGTATCCTTTTATAAATAAACAAAGAAAGATCCCAATTGCATGATATACATTTTTTTAGATTCACTCTGTCAGATCAAAATAGAAGCGTACACGGTAAATGAAATGGCATAAAACTACAGTTCCTAAAACAAGGGAGAACATATTATCTTTAGAAATGAGGATCAAGCCGAAGAATTTTGTCAGGTTTAACCATAGTAGACAAACATCAGAAACCGGACCTCAAGCAAGGCTCAAGAATTAGTTGACTGTCTCACTACAGACGTACCATCGAGGGCTATAGCCGATGGACATTGTTGCCGCGAGTATAGGGCCTACGGCTCCACTTCCTGCGATCTAAGAATTTAATTTAGCGTTGCTAATTATTTTTTCTTCTGGCTTGCTCTCGAGGCTCGACTTTTTATGTGAGTATGTTCTGGGGTTTATACCTGTTTACTTTGGGTTAAAAACGTTTGGACAGAATTTGGTTCTTTTCAACTTTCAATGTTTGCGATTTTGGTCTGGACCCTCGGCAATTTCTCAGCTGATTTTTAGCCTTTTCTTTTCAATAGTCAACAATCTTACCACTGCTTACGCCTTACGAGTTACGGTACTATCTTATTCTTAGGCCTAGCATCATGCACGGTACCCTACGTAGTTCAATTTTACCGAATTTTATCATGGTTATGATTATTTATATTATATATACTAATTTCAAATCCACGGCGGAAAACTGAAAAATCCTTCAATATTCAAGCGGAACACTAAGGGGATGGAACATGTATGAGTTTAATTTAGTTATTCTTATTGTCTCTTAGAATGGAAAGTAAAATTCTTACCTTGTGTTCTACTAGGTGAAGTAGTTCAAATGTCCTCAAATGTTGGTACACTACAAGGTATTTGATCATAAAAGTTAAAAAGCAAATGTGAGTCTCAAAAGTTAAAAATAAAACAAAAAGTGTAGTCTGTATATTTTTTCAGGGCCCTTTTTGCTTGATCAGAAAATAACTACCATTCATAAAAATGCTTGGAAATTTTCTAGGTAGATATGATTATACCAGGCAGGTCGGTGACGTCATCAAATGTTGGTACAAGGTATTTGAGCATAAAAGTTAAAAAACAAAAGTGAGTCTCAAAAGTTACAAATAAAACAAAAAATCTAGTCTGTATATTTTTTCAGGGCCCTTTCACTGGGCCCTGTTTGCTCATTTTGGCTTGAAAAAGGCCTATATTTAGAGACATAAGTTGTCTCCCCTGATTTATTAAATATCGTTTTTCTAAGTACATATGATTATACATGTGGAACTGAATACTAATTACATCTTATAAAAATGTGAAGAATAGTTTGGTATAGGCTTTAGAAACAAACGATGGATGATTAAAATTGACCTGACCTGCCTAATTATACATGGGGAACTGAATACTAATTACATCTTATAACTATGTGAAGAATAGTTTGGTATAGGTTCTAGAAACAAACTTTGGATGAATAAATTTGACCCGACGTGCCTAATTACATATACGAACTGTAATATCACCATAAGTTTGTTAAAATTGAACTACTAGGTGAAGTATCTAACTTTGAGTCTGGTTTTGTGTGTGTCTGTATAAAGCCAAGTGCACCCCCCCCCCCCCCCCCCCCCCCCCCTCAGCTGGGAGACCGGTTAGGCGGTTACGTGGTAGGGATCAAAAGATTCTTGAGGTGTTTCCCCCATAACTACTACATGAGGGGGCCTATAGTTATTTTGGGATTTCACTTTCTTGAAAATTGGCAGAAATTCTTCTATTGACTTTGGGTGACGCCCGAACCGGGAATCAAACCTGTGCAATCCCGTTTTGGGTTTAGAAATTCAAACAAGCACACAATTTAAAATCATATCTTTCAGTTGATCTAGGCTCATTTGCTATTTATTTGTGGCATGCTAAAAAGAAGAATTTCTTGTTTTAACGTCTTAATAAATGTTTTTTTTTTAGGTAAACAAGGCTACATACAACAGGGTTGTTAGTAAAATAATCGTAGTGACTTCCTTCTGTTCAATTTGATGCAGCATAATATGGTGGACAGCAACATCCATGCGACGTTGACTCGTATCTCGCACCAAATTTACTTTTTTATCTCCAGTCACTCAATCCAGTTTTTCCAAGGATCAACAAATAACAGGTAGGGGTTGACACAAATAAGTTAAGGATGGATGTGACAGAGGATTTAGAATCCAGCTCTCCTGTTGAGGTGAAGATAGAACTGGACGAAGAAGGAACAAGTATTCCTTTTTGTCCTGTTGCCTGGGGTGAAAGAACTGATTATCAGCCCCAGAATGCTAACGATTACTACAAACAACAAGTCAACGTTTGTAAAACGGAGAAAAATGAACTGTATTCTGAAGTGAAAATAAAACAAGAACCAAGCATGGACATATCCAGTAATGGTCTGTACTCTGAAGTGGAAATAAAACAAGAACCAAGCATTGACATATCCAATAATGAACTGTATGCTGAAGTGGAAATAAAACAAGAACCAAGCATGAACATATCCAGTAATGAACTGTATTCTGAAGTGGAAATAAAACAAGAACCAAGCATGGACATATCCAGTTGTAGCTCAACAATAGATCCTACATTTCCTGATACTGACAACCTGAACCAAACTTTCTATCAGAGTGGGTTGTGTGAGGTACTGTTCATTTTGTTTATAACTATTTTTCATTAGCCCTGAAATATAAAATTTCTGTCTTAACTGAAATTTCTAAACAAAAATTAAATATATGTTAACATCGCACTTTTTCTCTGACACAGAAAAAAGAATTCTATTTAAAGGAAAACATGTAATTTAAGAGGACTGGATTTTAGAATATCATGCGAAACAGAAAGGACGGACCACAGGCGTTACAGTTTCTCTGGATGAAGAAAACAAAACAAAGAAAATCAATGAAAGATGTAATAAGTTTTATTGACCATATAGTCAACCATCAAGGATCCTGAAGTTTCGGGGTGGGTAGGTGGCCCCTGGATCCTCTCCGGTTTGTCTGTGGCAGTGGTTATAGCCTGGTCAACATCGTTGAACTTTAATTGTGTAACAAGCCACTACTTTTAGATGACATGTGTGTTATTGTGTTGACAGCACGGTTCAGCAACGTGGAACACGGTAAAACATCGCACAACCTGTGGCAGTGTGTTGAAGCATATTTCTGTTCTCTAACAGCCTACAGGGGGCCTCCGTGGCTCAGTAGGTAGATCGTTGGACGCTCAATCCAACAACCTTCCACCAATGGGTCACGGGTTCGAATACCACTCAGTCCAAAAATTGGAAAATTTTCTGACTGGGTTTTCACTCGACCGACCTATGTGGGATGGTTTACCAGCGGAAGGTCGTGGGTTTCCTCTAGGCACTGAGCCCGGTTTCCTCCCACAATAAAACTGGCAACGCCGCCATATAAGTGAAATAATCTTGAGCGCGGCGTAAAACACCAAACAATCAATCAGTCAATCTAACAGCCTACAACTTTTGTTAGTAAATAACCGACACTGATTGACCCGGAGAAAATTTCGAGCCAGGGTGAGAATCAAACTCACGACTTAGGGCTACCGCTCTACCGCTCGACCAACCGAGCTACGCGACCTAATTCGTGAGCTCTATTCTCACCCTGGCCCGAAAATTTTTCCGGATCAATTAGTGTTGGTTATTTACCAATTCAGTAATTTCCCTGATGATGATTGCAGCTTGAAGTTTAATACTCTCTAATACATTCAATTTCAGTTTAATACTCTCTAATACATTCAGTTTACTACTCTCTTATACATTCAGTTTACTACTCTCTTATACATTCAGTTTACTACTCTCTCATACATTCAGTTTACTACACTCTAATACACTCAGTTTAATACTCTCTAATACACTCAGTTTAATGCACTCTAATACACTTAGTTTAATGCACTCTAATACACTCAGTTTAATACTCTCTAATACACTCAGTTTAATACACGCTAATACACTCAGTTTAATACTCTCTAATACACTCAGTTTAATACTCTCTAATACATTCAGTTTAATGCTCTCTAATACACTCAGTTTAATACTCTCTAATACACTCAGTTTAATACTCTCTAATACACTCAGTTTATTACACTCTAATACACTCAGTTTAATGCACTTTAATACACTCAGTTTAATACTCTCTAATACATTCAGTTTAATGCTCTCTGATACACTCAGTTTAATACACTCTAATACATTCAGTTTAATACTCTCTAATACATTCAGTTTAATGCTCTCTGATACACTCAGTTTAATACACTCTAATACACTCAGTTTAATACTCTCTAATTCATTCAGTTTAATGCTCTCTAATACACTCAGTTTAATGCACTCTAATACACTCAGTTTAATGCACTCTAATACACTCAGTTTAATGCACTCTAATACATTCAGTTTAATACTTTCTAATACACTCAGTTTAATACACTCTAATACACTCAGTTTAATGCACTCTAATACACTCAGTTTAATACACTCTAATACACTCAGTTTAATACTCTCTAATACATTCAGTTTAATGCTCTCTAATACACTCAGTTTAATGCACTCTAATACACTCAGTTTAATGCACTCTAATACTCTCAGTTTAATACACTCTAATACACTCAGTTTAATGCACTCTAATACACTCAGTTTAATACACTCTAATACACTCAGTTTAATGCACTCTAATACTTTCAGTTTAATGCACTCTAATACATTCAGTTTACTACACTCTAATACACTCAGTTTAATGCACTCTAATACACTCAGTTTAATGCACTCTAATACACTCAGTTTAATGCTCTCTAATACATTCAATTTAATGCTCTCTGATACACTCAGTTTAATACTCTCTAATACACTCAGTTTAATACACTCTAATACACTCAGTTTAATGCACTCTAATACACTCAGTTTAATGCACTCTAATACACTCAGTTTAATACACTCTAATACATTCAGTTTAATACACTCTGATACATTCAGTTTAATACTCTCTAATACATTCAGTTTAATGCTCTCTGATACACTCAGTTTAATACTTTCTAATACACTCAGTTTAATACACTCTAATACACTCAGTTTAATGCACTCTAATACACTCAGTTTAATGCACTCTAATACACTCAGTTTAATACACTCTAATACATTCAGTTTAATACACTCTGATACACTCAGTTTAATACTCTCTAATACACTCTGTTTAATACACTCTAATACACTCAGTTTAATGCACTCTAATACACTCAGTTTAATACACTCTAATACATTCAGTTTAATGGTCTCTAATACACTCTGTTTAATACACTCTAATACACTCAGTTTAATGCACTCTAATACACTCAGTTTAATACACTCTAATACACTCAGTTTAATACTCTCTAATACACTCAGTTTAATACACTCTAATACATTCAGTTTAATACACTCTGATACACTCAGTTTAATACTCTCTAATACACTCTGTTTAATACACTCTAATACACTCAGTTTAATGCACTCTAATACACTCAGTTTAATGCACTCTAATACACTCAGTTTAATACACTCTAATACACTCAGTTTACTACACTCAGTTTAATACTCTCTAATACACTCTGTTCAATACACTCTAATACACTCAGTTTAATACACTCTAATACACTCAGTTTACTACACTCATGCCACTTTAATACAATACCTGTCTTAGAAAAATCTTGTTATCCTTTCTCATATACATCTAGGATAGGGGAAAAACCTGAAAGAAATCCAATATTATACATAAATTTAACTCCTTACAACTTTTTTTCAGACAGTATGTCTGAGACAAACTTCTACAGATAACACTGTACCTGGTATGAAAACCACATCAGAAAGTCCTGAGGTCACAAAATGTATAGGTAAGTAAATTGAAGTCTTATGTTTGTATTATTTGGTCCTGTGGGGAGAAGGAATCAAATTCCTGATAAACCCTGATTGGCAGGTCAATGGAAAACTCTACATTCTTGAAACAGGGAACAATCACAAAAGCACAAATTAAACAGCTCTAGACATTTGATTGATTGATTGATTGATCGCACTGAAGACTATTGCAAATATAGGGTGTCGTTGTCAGGATTAATGATGGAGGAAAGGCACTCTCTTCCTAGAAGAAAGCCCAATACCTTCTTCTACATACACTGTAGTGCGACCAAAGTTTATTTGAGAATGAGATTCAAACCTGCGACCCATCGATGAAAGGACTGTGTTGGACTGAGAGACTATCGCAACTGAGACTAGTTTTTCGTAAAGTTCAAGGCCAGCAATAGTACATGTAAATATGAGAAATTCATTGTACTTTTTATTTGAATAAACAAAGTTCTGCATTTAATACCAATGTAAGATTCTGGAAGCGGTTGTTTATATTTTATTTTGTGAGAATTGCATTTTTGTGATATATCTTCAAATGGGAATGTTTTTGAGAATAAGTCAAATCAATTTTAGGTACTCTTATGTTCATTTTTACACGCCCTCTCTTAAAGCAGGTGCATATTGGTATACCGTTGTCCGTCTGTCCGTCCCGGATTTGTGTCCGCTCAATAACTTAAAACCTATTGCGTGAATTTATTTTTTTTCTTCTGATATATGTAGCTTATGGGTAGACGGTGTGTTGCGTACCAAAATTAAATTGGAGTCTCAATATTTTTGGCGACCAAAACAGCCACCCAGCCATTTGGCATTTATAACTCTGAAACTATTCGATGGATTTAATTTTTTTCAGATATAACTAGCTTATGAATAGATGGTGTGTTCTGTACCAAAATTAAATTGGGGTCTTGATATTTGCGGCGACCAAAACAGTCCCCAGCCTTTTGACATTCAGTAAACCCATAACTATTGCATGGATTTTGAATTTTTTTTAGTTATAACTGGCTTATGAGTAGATGGTGTGTTCTGTACGAAAATTAAGTTGGAGTGTTGATATTTGCGGCGACCAAAACAGTCACCAGCCTTTTGGCATTGAGTTACTCTGGAACTATTCGATGGATTTAAATTTTTTTTAGTTATAACTGGCTTATGAGTAGATGGTGTGTTCTGTACCAAAATTAAGTTGGAGTGTTGATATTTGCGGTGACCAAAACAGTCACCAGCCTTTTGGCATTGAGTTACTCCGTAATTATTTCATGGATTATAATTTTTTTCTTCTAATATATGAAGCTTAAGATTAGACGATGTGCCCTGTACCAAAATTGAATTGGGATCTCTATATTTGTAGCGACCAGAACAGTCACCAGCCTTTTGGCATTGAGTAACTCAGTACTTGCATGGAGTATCAATTTTTATACGCCTGGCTTGAAAAGCGGGCTGTATTATGGTATCATCTTCGGCAGGACGGCAGTCCGACTGTCCGGCGTCCGCTTTCCCTTCCGCTCCATAACTTCTAAAGTTTTGATTTCATCTGCACAATTTTTTCTGAGTACATGCCTTACGGGTAGAAGGTGTGTCGCAAACTATTTTTAACATCACTGTTTACATAATATTTGAGTTATATTGGATTATGTAATATCCCTTTACACTCCATAACTTCTAAAGTTTTGATTCCATCTGCACAATTTTTTTCTGAGTATATACCTTATGGGTAGAAGGTGTGTCGCAAACTATTTTTAACATAACTGGTTACATAATATGGGAGTTATGTTGGATTATGTAATATTCCCTTCCGCTCCATAACTTTCAAAGTTTTGATTCCATCTGGACAATTTTTTTCTGAGGATATAGCTAATGAGTAGCTTCTTTGGATAATTTAGTGATAGCTATGGTTGCCAAAACCTAAAAAGTTTAGAATTATAATTATTTCTCTGTTTTAATTGATTGATTGATTGTTTGGTGTTTTACGCCGCGCTCAAAATTATTTCACTTATATGGCGGCGTTGCCAGTTTTATTGTGGGAGGAAACCGGGCTCTATGCCCGGAGGAAACCCACGACCTTCCGCTGGTAACTGGCAACCATCCCACATAGGTCGTTCGAGTGAAAACCCAGTCAGAAAATTTTCCAATTTTTGGACTGAGTGGGATTCGAACCCGCGACCCATTGGTAGAAGGCTGTTCGGATTGAGCGTCCAACGCTCTACCTACTGAGCCATGGAGGCCCCTCTCTGTTTTAAAGGCTCATCAATTCAGTTTTATTACCCATATGGTAAACCAAATATAGCTGCTTCAAGAAATGTTTGACAATAATCATAAACCTGGTTGTAAGTGTAAACAGATAAGACTTGTATATTTACACACCATTGACCATCTCAGAGATTAGGCTCTGTTCAAATATACCTATATAAAATGTGGCAAACATCCTGGTCAGTGATGTCTTCAGCAAGTGATTGAACCCACTGACCAATCAGAATTAGCTGGACTTCAAGCTGAAGACCTGGACATTTAACACCAGATGCGATTGTATATTTGAAGGACCCATTGCATATATTCAAAAATATATATATAGAAGGATTTGTTTTGGTATGGCTGTAGTGATTGTGCCTTTCAGGGTGTATTTTGGGTTTCCCGAAACTCTTGTTTTTTTTAGTTATAACTATCTTATGAGTGGACGGTGCGTCTAGTACTAAAAGTAAATTGGAGTCTCGCTATATGTGTTGACAAAAAACAGTCACTCAGCCTTTAGGCATTCAGTAATTGAGGAAATGGCTGTTATTCTGTATGTGGTTTCACAGAATAGCTTAATTATATCCAAACAACTTTTTGATAACCAAGGTGACCAAATCAGTTGCGACCTTCTTTCTATTGTTTAAGATTCCCACTCAGTCCAAAAATTTGAAAATTTTCTGGGTTTTCACTCGAACGACCTTTGTGGGATGGTTGCCAGTTACCAACGGAAGGTCGTGGCTTTCCTCCGGGCATAGAGCCCGGTTTCCTCCCACAATAAAACTGGCGACGCCGCCATATAAGTGAAATAATCTTAATCGCGGCGTAAAACACCAAACAATCAATCAGTCTATTGTTTAATCCGTAATTGAATGAAATTGCTGTTGTATGCCTATATGTAGTGTAGACACTTTTGCAAGGAGCTTTGGTACAGTTTTCAGATATATGTAGCAGTTTATAGGTATGTGATCTGTCAAATACTAAAATTCACCAAGCCCCAGTCTTATTTAGGTGACTGAAAGATTCTACCAGCCGAAATTCTGTTTAGAGCATGTCTTTAATATTGAATATTAAGATAGTGTGCTACAATGAATTTACCCTTGCGCGCGTATTATGAGTTTCTCAAACTCTTGTTAGTGTATTATCTCAGTCTGAGAATAAAATATGAGCTGCAAAATTATGTTTCTATCAATATATGAGATTCAAACCTGCAACCCATTGATGGAAGGACTGTGTTGGACTGAGAGACTATCACAACTGAGCTACCGACACTTTGGTGACTAGTGCTCCTTTGTTTCTCGTGAAATTAAGTTCAGAAATAGTACATGTTTTTGCTTTCACTGTTTATACTCTAATTTAAATAATTATTATTCAAACTTTTTCTGTTTTTTTTTTCAGGAACAAAACTCTCAACTTGTGCACATTGTCCAAAAATGAAGTTTGTATCTAAAACACACATATTGGCTCACAACATTGATAAACATGGGTTTCAGGTGCCAAGTGATTTGGAGAACACAAACAAGAACCAGATTTCAATGGTTGAATTGAATGTTGACAGCTTGATGGGCCTTGATGGTAATTCTGCCTCTACAATCAACCCAGTCTTAGCTAATGTACTCAGAACTCATTCTGAAAAGAAACCTTTTCAGTGTACAGTGTGTGACTATAAGTGTAGGGAGAAAAGAAAGCTTACTGCGCATTTAAGAATTCATACTGGTGAGATACATTTTCAATGTACAGGGTGTGACTATAAGTGTCGTAAGAAGAGCAACCTTACTGCGCATGTAAGAACTCATACTGGTGAGAAACCTTTTCAGTGCACAATATGTGATTTTAGATGTAGTCGACAGAGCTACCTTACTAGGCATTTAAGAATTCATACTGGTGAGAAACCTTTTCAGTGCACAATATGTGATTTTAGATGTAGTCGACAGAGCTACCTTACTGGGCATTTAAGAACTCATACTGATGAGAAACCTTATCAGTGTACAGAGTGTGACTATAAGTCTGCCCAGAAGAGTAACCTGAACAATCATTTAAGAACTCATACTGGGGAAAAACCTTTTCATTGCACAGAGTGTGACTATAAATCTATCAGGAAGAGTAGCCTTAACATCCATTTAAGAACTCATACCAGTGAGAAACCTTTTCAATGTACAGAGTGTGGCTATAAGTGTCGTAAGAAGAGCAACCTTACTGCGCATGTAAGAACTCATACTGGTGGGAAACCTTTTCAGTGCGCAATATGTGATTTGAGATGTAGTCAACGGAGCCACCTTATTGAGCATTTAAGAACTCATACTGGTGAGAAACCTTTTCAGTGCACAATATGTGATTTTAAATGTAGTCGACAGAGCCACCTTACTGTACATTTAAGAACTCATACTGATGAGAAACCTTTTCAGTGTACAGAGTGTGACTATAAGTCTGCCCAGAAGAGTAGCCTTAACAAACATTTAAGAACTCATACTGGGGAAAACCTTTTCATTGCACAGAGTGTGGCTATAAATCTATCCTGAGGAGTAGCCTTAACGTCCATTTAAGAACTCATACTGATGACAAACCTTTTCAGTGTACAAAGTGTGACTATAAGTCTGCCCAGAAGATTAGCCTTAACAATCATTTAAGAACTCATACTGGGGAAAAACCTTTTCATTGTACAGAGTGTGACTTTAAGTCTATCTGGAAGAGTAACCTTATCAAACATTTAAGAACTCATACTGATAAGAAACCTTTTCAGTGTACAGAGTGTGATTTTAGATGTAGTCGACAGAGCCACCTTACTGAGCATTTTAGAACTCATACTGATGAGAAACCTTTTCAGTGCACAATATGTGAGTTTAGTTGTAAACGACAGAGCCATCTTACTGAGCATTTAAGGACTCATACTGGTGAGAAACCTTTTCAGTGTACAGAGTGTGATTTTAGATGTAGTCGACAGAGTAAACTAAATAACCATTAACCTGTTCAGTGCACACCGTCTGACTATAGATGTAGTCAAAAGATCCACCTTGCTGACCATAAAATCACTCATACTGGTGAGAAGCCTTTTCAGTGCACTTTGTGTGATTTTAAATGTAATCGAAAGACCAATCTTACTACCCACTTAAGAACCCATACTGATGAGAAACCGTTCCAGTACACGATGTGTGACTATAAGTGCACCCAGATAAAGTATCTAAGCAATCATGTAAGATCTCATACCCGAGAGAAACTTTTTAGTGTAAAACGTGGGAACCCCAATTTAGTCAGAAACGTACTCGCTCCCCACTATAGAACTCCAGTACAGTGAAAGAAATGTTTCACTGGACATTGTTTGACCATAACTGTAATCAGATTCGGTATATATTTTCACATGTACCAATTTACACTGGTGATGTGTGACTTTTTTTTTTGCTGTAATGTGTTATTTTAAATATATTCTCATAAAGAAAGGCTATATTAAAAACTCTTACGAAAGTATTCAAACTGTAGTTTTCATAGTATCCGGAATATTGTTTACATTTTAAAAAAACGACCTTTTTCTGTATTTTTCCCAGACAATATAAGTTAGGAACTTTCTATTTTTACCAAAATTTAAAAGTTTGGACGTCATTTTGTATTTTTAATTTGAAAATTTGAATTGTTAGGTGCCCGTAATGTCAACAAACTTCGAACCGGGTCGTGTGCAAAAGTGCCGTAATGGTTTGAGTCGTGTGGGCGATCTAACGACAAAGTATAATTTTATGAACTTTATCTAAGAAATACATACTAACGATCGAGTAAGAGGGACTATAAAAGCCTGCCGAGTGCAAACCACAGACAAAAACACTTGGGTGAAGGTAATCCAACACTTAAGTTAACAAACACTGATCGGTGTTGTTGTTGTTGTAATCGAGCTTCGATTCATCGTTTGTTTTTCCCCCTCATTTATACATTCTAAACCTAATTGGACATGCTTTATGTGTGCTATGTTTAACTTTAGTGGTTTTAGCTGTGGTAAGCTGGTGCAAATTGGTTTTCTTAACAAATGTCAAACAGGTTACTGCGGCAAGTGGGTCTTTAAAGGCACACTAGCCGCAAACATCCAGAATACTATTTTTACCAAAAATAGAAAGTATTGGCATCATTTAGTATTTTTAATTTGAAATTGAAAATTAGATTTATCAAGTACCCGCAATGTAAACAAACCCCGAATCTGAACGTGCGCACAACCGCCCTAATGTTTGAGTCGTGTGAGTGATCTGACGGCACAGTATAATTTTATCTGAGAAATACAGACTGACGATCGGGTAAGACTGACTCGAAAAGTCTGCCGATAATTTTTTGAGTGTTTAACCACAGACAAAAGGGACTGAAATGAGGGTAATCTAACCACTAAGTTAACCGACAGTGTCCCTGTTGGCTCAGTCGGTCAAATGACAGCGCCTCAGTCCGATACTGGCCTTCAATCCACGTGGCGCGGGTTTGAATTTACTTAGAGCAAATACAATTGATTAAAAAAAGTTGTTTTACATTCTACCGGCGTATGTGCAAGTGTTGCAATGTGATCGCTGAAGGTCAGGGGTTTCCTCCCGTCAAATAGCCTGGTCGACCCCTCAGCCTCTCGAGACTGCCATATGAGTGAAATAATCTTGTGTGCGGCGTAAATCGATCAATCAGAATATTTCAGGACAAAGTTTGCCATGTACGTAGTCTCCTGCTGTCCCAGCATGCTCGCGGAGAAGTTCAGAACAGACATGCTAATCAGGCCAACCTACCGCCATTACATGCTAGCAAGCCTTGGCCTATACTGTTTACCACAAACTTTGCCGAGTAGGTAGACCTACTGCAACTACATATTGCGCTGGATATTCCAGGACAAGGCCTGCGGTGTAGGTAGACCTACCCTAGCCAGGTTGCCTGGATATATTTTTGGACAACTTTTGTGAGAAGGTAGGTCCACTGTCCAAAACTGATGGTCTAGATATATTTTAGGACAAAGTTTGCCAAACAGGTAGACCTACCGCCATAGAATGGTAGCCTAGGGATATTTCAGGACAAAGCTTGGCAAGTAGGTATAGACCTACTGTACGTCAATTCATGCTGGCCTAGATATTTCAGGTCAAGATTTGCCGAACAGGTCGGCTCGGGGGCTCAATCGGCAGAGCGATCGATGTGATGCGAGTTCAAATCCCAGTCAGATCAATTTGGCCCTACAATTGATTAAAACAGTTTCTTTTTCACTCGATCGCCGTATGTCAGGTGTGTTTCCTCTAGTCAAAGAGTCTGGTTCACTCTCACTAAGCCTAGCGACACAGCCATATGAGTGAAATAATATTGAGTGCCGCGTATAACATCAATCAATCAGAATATTTCAGTACAAAGCTTGCCTGGCAGGAGAGCCTACTGCCCAAATACGATGGCCTAGCTATTCCATTTATCTTTACTGTAATCTAAGGAAGAGAAAAGCAATAAGACACCGTGGTGAGATGCGGAAGTTAAAATAATCACTGGAAATATGACCCTCTTGTTGACAATTACATTGCGAAAATAGAAAGTTTCTCCAAAAAAGTGGGTATAGATGGAGTTTAGTCCTTGTACGAATTTTTTACTGTAATAATGTTTTATTAGACGTTCCCTCACACTTTGGGCAGCTGCTGGGATAATAATTCGGGTCTGATTGCAAACTGGAGCCAGAAAGCGTCCGACATGGTTTGGTGAGAATCCCTGAAAGAAAGAAGCGATCTCGCCTCCAAACACCAAGAGTTCCAAAAATCAATAGAAGGCCGTATGGTCACGGAACACTCACCCTCTTATAGCACTAGGTGATACCAGTATACAAATATTTACAGTTCACTTTCATCAGATTTGGGAAGAAGTAATACTATCTCACAATTAGGTCGAGTATACACGATGGGACCTTTGGGATGTGAGATAAAATAAAAGACTGGTTAGGATCAGTAGATACTGGAACTAGCGGTCGGTTGTTTATGATGGATGTGGCCTCGTGCATATAAGTGACCAACACGTCATGTGTTAAATTTCACGTGGAAACTTACATGTATAGCTGTACCGACCATTCTCTCTCATGATCCACCTATATGAGAGGAATATTGAAGATCCACTGACTTGATGATTATACAGGTAAGACTTAATGGGGCCATCCTCTACGTTGACAGTGTTAATTTGAAGTGGGCCTGTGGCACCGATAAAGTTAGTACCTCGGTCCTATCTGTATAGCTTGACCTTGTCACATATTGTTTCGAACCGCCGGAGACCGTTAATAAAGGCAGACGAACTCATCTCCTCGTTCTCTTCAATATGAACAGTTCTGACGACTGAGCAATACTGCCCATCGTTTCTGCTGAGTTAGTTGTGGCTCTTCGAGTTCGTCTTGTGACCACGGTCCAAATGCGTCAACGTCCACAAAAGTGAATGCGGGTGAAGGGGTCAGACGATCTGCTTGGAGATCTGTCATATTCTGATATGGGGGTTGCGTCCGGAGTTTCCGACACATGGAACATCGGTGAATGTTGAGTTGATCAGACGTTTAGCACCTTCAATCCATAGATCGGACAGCGCCTTCCGTGAAAATACGACTTTGATGTTTAGCTTATTCGTAGTAAAGTGGCAATGTGTGGCATGTTATGATTTGGAGTAACTTGTATTCAAGTTTGACTTCAAACAGTTTTAGACGTCCGCCAACTCTTAGCAGTGCGTCATCGTCTAGATGGGGATCCATGTATGGAAGGTTTGTTGTTTTTGATACAGTTGATTTCTTTCTGTAAAACATGCTTCTTGTGTCTGTTCGATTACAACTTTCTGTGCTTTCTTGAATGTCTCGACAGTTCTAGATTTGAAGCAAAGATGCCAACACTAGTTGTGGGAGATTCAGCAACGTGTTGTAATGTAGATATGCTTTGGTGAGATGTTTCCATGTGGAAAAACTATGGAAGCGATAAGTTCCTAAATTCTTGGAGAGCGTAGTTGACCTCTTGGCACACTTCCTTGTGTGTGTCAGGGCAAGTTAGATGAAATAACTGAGTCAAAAGTTTCTGGGCCGTATAACCAAAACATTAAGTGAGACTCTGGAACTGGGGACAATCGGGTGGCCGTGTCTGCTGGGTTCAGATTAGTGGGAATGTAGTTACATTGGTTGGGACTATAGAAGATTTCCGTATGCATTCAACTCGATTTCATACGTAGATGTACATGTAGAATCTCCTTGTTTGATTCTAAAGATATCACTGTCAATGAAGTACTTGATGTCTTTGAGGGGAAAATCTATTTGGCGAGAGACGTTTTCGGCGACCACGATACCTAAGACCGCTACACAAAACTCCAGACGAAGAATCGTTTATCCATGGCTGGGAGCAACTTTTGCTGAGCCCTTCCAGTTGTTCTCCAGCTAAATCCCAATCAACTGAGCCTTTGATGAGTAGCTCTGAAGAGTATCTTACCTTGGGTGGTAATTGGACAAGCAAAGCCGATTGGATCGAAGACACTGCTAATTGATGACAAAACACACGTTTGTTTTCTTGAGAAACTCTGGAGATAAAGCAGTCAGTTTGGAGATTCCATACTAGCCAGTGTCTAAGTTCTTGGGGTTCTTTGCGAAATCATTTGTGGGGAAAGTTTCCTCACTTTTGGGTTGCTTGAAGTTATTTTTTGAGGGCGAAGACTTCCTCAGTCACCTAAAGATTAATTCCGTAGAATTAAATTTATTGTCTCCCAAACAGTGGGAAGGGAAATGAGATCGTCGACAATATAAAAGTTCCACACCGTCTTTGCCGGCCGTACTGTTCCTCTCCCATGAGAACAGCACTTTGGAGACCATAGGATGCGACGGAAGGAGAAGGCTTATTCCCAAACACGTGCATCTCTGACTATGATCAAAATGCAGATATCCTTTTATTTATCAGCCGAGACGTTCCGGAAGCACATCACGTGCATCTGGCCCAAAGGATTCCCCTTCGCTCAAAAAGTAAAACTAAGCTGGGTGATAGTCGGGGAAACATGCCTTGAAAAGGCGCACCAACTAAAACACCTTAATATTAAGAAAGTGAACCTTCTGCTTGATGGTCGCCCCAAACATGTTGTCCCTGGTCCTAACAATATTGAAAACCAAAAAATCCAAACCCAAGACTTTGATCAAGATCTCAACATGTTCAACAATCAGGAAATGCTATCTTCAATTTTTCAGGTCATCAAGCATGGCAACAAGATAGGTCTTTCAGTTGAAGACTTACAACAAACCTCAGGCTTTTTCCAGAGCCCAATTCCTCTAACGTAACCTAACCAAGAACCCTGTTTAAACAAAACATTTTATTGACTTTATGAGTAAAGTGATTGAAAATTGACACACTGAACTCGCTCTCCCTCTCAGCAAGCTCGGCCGGATATTTTGGGACATGGTATGCTGAGAAGGTAGGCCTACTGCCCCAACACGCTGGTCTAAATATTTCAGGTCAAACCTCGCCGAGAATGAAGGCCTACTGCCGCAGCATGCCGGCCAAGATATATTTTAGGACAAAGCATGCTGATTAAGATGGTTTACTCTCCCAACATGCTGGATTGGATATTTCCGGGAAAAGCATGCTCAGCAGGTAGGCTCAACGTGTTGGCCTAGAAATTTTAGGACAAAGCTTATAGATTGATTGATTTATTGTTTGGTATTTTACGCCGCGCTCAAGATTATTTCACTTATATGGCGGCGTTGCCAGTTTTATTGTGGGAGGATACTGGGCTCAATACTCAGAGGAAACCCACGACCTTCCGTTGGTAACTGGCAACCATCCCACATAGGTCGTTCGAGTGAAAACCCAGTCAGAAAATTTTCCAATTTTTTTGGACTTAGTGGGATTCGAACCCACGAACCAATGGTGGAAGGCTGTTCGGATTGAGCGTCGAACGCTCTACATACTGAGCCACGAAGGCCCCAAAGCTTAGAGAAACGGTAAGCCTACTGCCCCAGCATACCGGCCAAGGTAGGTTTCAGGACAAACTGTGCTTAGTAGTTATTTATGGACACTAAAACACACGGGCACAGGGAAAATCTTCTTGTCTAAAATAACCACGGAGACAAGTTTCTAATTGTGTTAAAAAGAGGTATATCATTTAGACCTTTATACCCCATCATAAATTGTTGTAATAAAGTAAACCTATGATAAATCATTAGGTTGACGACTGACAGGAGCTTGGCCTTAGTCAGTAGAATTTTCTGGAACACTTTGTATTACATTGACAATGCTTAAGCATCTTAAGCTATAGTAAGAATATCGTCGGACTATATATTATGCCCCCCCCCCATACCCTTTCCCAGAAAACCTAGGTAGAAGGCAGACAGGGGAGTTTAGCCCTGACCAGTATGTCTTTCAAACTCTTGTTCTTTTTATAAGCAATGACTGGCCTTTGGGTCAGAGGTCGAGCAAGTTTACTTTGAAGTAGTTTGTATTCTTCTACTATAATCTTAGCCATAGCGATGCTAGCTTTGTTATACTGAAACACAAATGGTATTATAGTTTTTTCACGACATCTTCCGGGGTCAAAGTTCAAACCCAAAGGATAAATAGTTTGTAATGTTTGAATCCAAAAACTTTCCCTTTCCAAACGTTTGTGCTTGGTATCTGCAGCGGAAGTGAGAAATGGGATTTTCTCAATAGGCATGATTTCAAAATGGTCCTTGACCGAATGACCTTGAGTATTGAAATGTTGTGCCACGGGTACATAGAGGAGTCACAATTAAGATTCTCTGCCATTTGATATTTGTTGCGAGTTTGTTCTCCGAAAAAGGTTCCGCGATCGGGTACGTATATATCGAGTTTGCATCGCGTCTTAAGGCATTTCAATGATGTACCTGAGAGAAATGTTGGACGGTAGTGGTACACTCGTTAAGGGGAGGTAAGCGTATCGGGGATGAAAGGGGAAACATGATTTGTCTTACTGTGTTAGATTTCATCCTTCGGAGTAATCTAATAGAATACTTCCTAGGGAGGAGAGCTTTAAAAAGAACAGAACAAGCCTGGTTAAAAAAATCTAAAGAACTACAGTTTCTATAGAATCTAAAAATCTGAGATTTAATGACTCCCTTGAAAGTGTGAGGAGGATGGTATGACCCAGCATGTAGTAGCTGGTGCGTGTCAGTAGGTTTGAAGAATACTTTGTAATCTAGATACCCAGTAGTATGATATGTATGACACTTGTAAATAGTTACATCCAAAAAATCCACAGAAGTGTGATCAATAGTAGGCTGTAATTTAATGCTTGAGTCGTGAGAATTAAGAGTATCAATGAAAATATGAAGGTCTTCCAACGTATGTTGCCAAATGATAAAAATGTCATCCAGATACCGAAGGTAAATAAAAGGTTGTTGGGGACATTTGTGAAGAATATCACTCTCCCACTCAGCCATAAAAATAGAGGCAAAGTTAGGACTAAAACGTTTCCCCATAGCACACCCTTTAATTTGCTGAAAGATCTCCCCATTGAATTCAAAATCGTTACCTTTTAAGCTAAGTTCCAGCAATTCTAAAATGTCTTCAATGCCTCTTTGGAACCTGACCCAATATGGCGGCCGAACGGCTGGTCCAATCAAAAAACGGATTGCATTTCTTGATTAATAAACTTTCTTGTTCATCCAAATTTGCAATCGGTTTTACTATATTATTAGCTAGTGTTCTTAAATATATTTTATTAGCTAAGTTAGCATTGTGACACATTTGTCCACCCAGGAGAGTAACCTTATCAACAATTTAGGAACCCATTCTGGTGAGAAACCGGTTCAGTGTACAATGTGTGAATATAACTGTAGCCGCAAAAGTAGGCTCAAGAAACGTTTAAGAACTTATACTGGTGAGAAACCTTTTGGGTGCACATGGTAATGCGGCAGATGGTTTACATAGTGTGCAAATGTCTCTGTTTACATATTGCGGCAGGTGGTTTACACAGTGCGTCAATTTCTCTGTTTACATAATGCGGTAGATGGTTTACACAGTGTGTCAATTACATAATGCGGCAGGTGGTTTACACAGTGTGTCAATCTCTCTGTTTACATAATGCGGTAGATGGTTTACACAGTGTGTCGATTTCTCTGTTTACATAATGCGATAATCCCAGTAGCTGCAGTTCGGAGAATGCACTGGTTCTTATGAAAGCTTCACCGGGCACGCTATATCTTTCTGACCGGCAAATAAGTAAAACAGGATGAAACACATGAGTGCGGCTCGGCACGCTACTCCTAAATCGCTACTCCAATAGCCTCTGTGTCAGAAGGCGTTATAGGTCACAACACCCAGTTTGTGTTTTCTCAGCCAATGAAAATTGACTTCGGTTATACAGGAGCTAGAAGGTGACTTACATAGTGATAGTTTGGTATCTGGGTTATTTGAATATTGGATTGAAACTAACATAGGTCTACTGTACATACTTTAAGCTTTCAATCAATGCCTGATAACAGTAAGCCTAAAACTGTCAAAATGGCGGTACCCATGTTAAATTGTGTGTAGCTTGAAACCGGCATGCACTATGTCAACTTTATTTGGTTGTAAAGGATTTCTTATGTGTTGATCTATTTGAAAATGGTTAGGAAAAGTCTTAACGAGATTTAGGTAATTAGCCACAAATCAAAACGTTAACATTACCGCAAATGGGAAATGAAACTGTATCATGTAACCTATAGCCATGTATATGGATACAGTGTAATGGGACGTTCATAGACTTCTGCTGTTTGAGAGAGATACATTTTAGTAACACTTTAACAACACACTACAGTAGCGTATAGTTGATCTCTGTTTACATTCACTTTAAAACGTCCTTCAGACAATAACAGATTGATTGATTGATTGGTGTTTTATGCCGCGCTCAAGATTATTTCACTTATATGGCGGCTTTACTACTTTTATTGTGGGAGGAAATCGGGCTCTATGTCCGGAGAAAACCCAAGACCTTCCCCTGGTAACTGACAACCAGCCAATAACAGAAGTACCACCGAATCCCACTAATAACTGGATAATTAAACATTTTTTGCGTAAAATCGACCTACAGCCTTTCATTCGAAGTCAATTCATTCTTATTTTTCTAATTTAAATTAACAGAAGTATTAAAAAAGTGTAAACAATAATGAACGATTCCTTTTAAACGACTGAAAAATGAAAAGAAAAACTTGTAGTGTTTACTACGCCAGGTCTCACTGCTGAACCTTGAAAGGACAGAAAGAGGCAAGGTGGTTTACCTTGTCAATTCCCCTGTTTACATAATGCGGCAGGTGGTTTACAACTTTACACAGTGTACCAATTTCTCTGTTTACATAATGCTGTAGGTGGTTTACACAGTGTGCGACAATTTCTATGTTTACATAATGCGGCAGGTGGTTTACACAGTGCGTCAATTTCTCTGTTTACATAATGTTTACATAAGTGGTTTACACAGTGTACCAATTTCTCTGTTTACATAATGCTGTAGGTCGTTTACACAGTGTGCGACAATTTCTCTGTTTACATAATGCGGCAGGTGGTTTACACAGTGTGTCAATTTCGCTGTTTACATAATGCTGCAGGTGGTTTACACAGTGTGCGACAAATTCTCTGTTTACATAATGCGGCAGGTGGTTTACACAGTGTGTCAATTTCTCTGTTTACATAATGTGGTAGGTGGTTTACACAGTGTACCAATTTCTCTGTTTACCATTGCGGTAGGTCGTTTACACAGTGTGCGTCAATTTCTCTGTTTACATAATGCGGCAGGTGGTTTACACAGTGTGCGTCAATTTCTCTGTTTACATAATGCGGCAGGTGGTTTACACAGTGTGTCAATTTCTCTGTTTACATAATGCGGCAGGTGGTTTACACAGTGTGCGACAATTTCTCTGTTTACATAATGCGGCAGGTGGTTTACACAGTGTGCGTCAATTTCTCGGTTTACATAATGCGGCAGGTGGTTTACACAGTGTGTCAATTTCTCTGTTTACATAATGCGGCAGGTGGTTTACACAGTGTGCGTCAATTTCTCTGTTTACATAATGCGGCAGGTGGTTTACACAGTGTGCGACAATTTCTCTGTTTACATAATGCGGCAGGTGGTTTACACAGTGTGTCAATTTCTCTGTTTACATAATGCGGCAGGTGGTTTACACAGTGTGTCAATTTCTCTGTTTACATAATGCGGCAGGTGGTTTACACAGTGTGTCAATTTCTCTGTTTACATAATGCGGCAGGTGGTTTACACAGTGTGCGACAATTTCTCTGTTTACATAATGCGGCAGGTGGTTTACACAGTGTGCGTCAATTTCTCTGTTTACATAATGCGGCAGGTGGTTTACACAGTGTGTCAATTTCTCTGTTTACCTAATGCGGTAGGTGGTTTACGCAGTGCGTCAATTTCTCTGTTTACCTAATGCGGTAGGTGGTTTACACAGTGTGTCAATTTCTCTGTTTACATAATGCTGTAGGTGGTTTACACAGTGTACCAATTTCTATGTTTACATAATGCGGCAGGTGGTTTACACAGTGCGTCAATTTATCTGTTTACATAATGCGGCAGGTGGTTTACACAGTGTACCAATTTCTCTGTTTACATAATGCTGTAGGTGGTTTACACAGTGTGCGACAATTTCTATGTTTACATAATGCTGCTGGTCGTTTACACAGTGCGTCAATTTCTATGTTTACATAATGCTGCAGGTGGTTTACACAGTGTGTCAATTTCTCTGTTTACATAATGCGGCAGGTGGTTTACACAGTGCGTCAATTTCTCTGTTTACATAATGCGGCAGGTGGTTTACAGAGCGTCAATTTCTCTGTTTACATAATGCGGCAGGTGGTTTACAGTGTACCAATTTCTCTGTTTACATAATGCGGCAGGTGGTTTACACAGTGCGTCAATTTCTTTGTTTACATAATGCGGCAGGTGGTTTACACAGTGTGCGTCAATTTCTCTGTTTACATAATGCGGCAGGTGGTTTACACAGTGTGCGTCAATTTCTCTGTTTACATAATGCGGCAGGTGGTTTACACAGTGTACCAATTTTTCTGTTTACATAATGCGGCATGTGGTTTACACAGTGTGCGACAATTTCTATGTTTACATAATGCTGCAGGTGGTTTACACAGTGCGTCAATTTCTCTGTTTACATAATGCAGTAGGTGGTTTACACAGTGTGCGTCAATTTTTCTGTTTACATAATGCGGCAGGTGGTTTACACAGAGTGTCAATTTCTCTGTTTACATAATGCGGCAGGTGGTTTACACAGTGTACCAATTTCTCTGTTTACATAATGCGGCAGGTGGGTTACACAGTGCGTCAATTTCTCTGTTTACATAATGCGGCAGGTGGTTTACACAGTGTACAAATTTCTCTGTTTACATAATGCGGTAGATGGTTTACACAGTGTGCGACAATTTCTCTGTTTACATAATGCGGCAGGTGGTTTACACAGTGTACCAATTTCTCTGTTTACATAATGTGTAGTGAGACCCACTACATGAATGAATGAGAACACGATATTTGAAACAAAAGAAAATTTGTATTTACATAAATCAGAAATAAATTTACATACAATGAAATGTATCTAAACTTTTGATAGGCCTATCATTAACCGTGATTTTACTTAAACACAATGATATTGGCAAAGATTAAATAGACTGAGGGAGAGCAAAAAGGCATTGGCATTTCATTATGAAAAACATAAATAGTAACGAAAATAATACGTTAATATTACGTTAAGTGAGAAATGTTTATATTTATTCGTGATTATTGGCAACGGCGTGCACACACAATATTTTTCACTGGATGGTTGATTATGCGCTGTATTTCACTGGCTTAGTGGGCACACAAGATATTTCACTGACTGAGTGGGCACACAAGATATTTCACTGACTGAGTGGGCACACAAGATATTTCACTGACTGAGTGGGCACACTAGATATTTCACTGACTGAGTGGGCACACTAGATATTTCACTGACTGAGTGGGCACACAAGATATTTCACTGACTGAGTGGGCACACTAGATATTTCACTGACTGAGTGGGCACACAAGATATTTCACTGACTGAGTGGGCACACAAGATATTTCACTGACTAAGTGGGCACACTAGATATTTCACTGACTGAGTGAGCACACTAGATATTTCACTGACTGAGTGGGCACACTAGATATTTCACTGACTAAGTGGGCACACTAGATATTTCACTGACTCAGTGGGCACACAAGATATTTCACTGACTGAGTGAGTGGGCACACTAGATAATTTCACTGACTGAGTGGGCACACAAGATATTTCACTGACTGAGTGGGCACACTAGATATTTCACTGATTGAGTGGGCACACTAGATATTTCACTGACTGAGTGAGTGGGCACACTAGATATTTCACTGACTGAGTGGGCACACAAGATATTTCACTGACTGAGTGGGCACACTAGATATTTCACAGACTGAGTGGGCACACTAGATATTTCACAGACTGAGTGGGCACACTAGATTTCACTGACTGAGTGGGCACACAAGAGAACTGACTGAGTGGGCACACAAGAGAACTGACTGAATGGTCACAATGTAATTAATTGACTGGTTTAGTGATCCCACTATAGTGGCTGTTTAACTGTTTATGTAGAAGACTAGACAGTATAGTTCAAAGAGGAAACTAGAGAAAGGCATCAGGGAGTGAGAGTGTCTATATAATATTGACTGTAGAACACGGCATTTTAACTGATAGGTGATACTGATGGACTGATGTATTGATTGTTTATTCCACAAATACTGAGGACTTCTTATTTCTGAAGCTAACTGTAGATAATCTGATAACTCACGGACTTAACATTTCTGCTTGAAGTTCTCCACTCCCTGAGACCTGGCCTTCATTCACTTTTTCTCACTATCCTCCCGTGCAAAACTGACCTCCAACAACCTTGTTGAACCGGTTCTTAAGACAAGGGATGAATCGTTCAGACTGGTCAATTGCTTGACCGGAAATATTAATCTCCATACAGGTCAAAATTTCACTCGTAATCCACTCGTTCACGACACTCCCCAAACAAGAAGAAAAAAAGTTAGTTCAATTGCTGGAATATAAGTTTTCGAGCTTTAATTGATGCTGCTCGTTTAGGTAGGTGATTGGTGTCTGGATTTTCCTTTTCCGTTTCATTGAGATTACTTGGCTGAAGTGACGGACATTCAATAGGGAATAGTAAATTAAGTGGTCTCACGATAGTTAGTTTTGAAGGGAGATTGACTTCCGCTGATCTTTTTTGCCCATCTTTACTTGTGAACAGTTTTGTTATTTTTCCAAATTTCCAAGTAGACCTTGGGACATTATCCTTTATCAACACCACATCGCCTGGGTTTGGTGTGAATGGAGATTCTATCCTCGGTCCTTTTATTTCTGACTGATGTCTTTCTCTCAGGCTTGTGAGATATTCCTTTTTCCAGGTTTTCCAAAATTGTTCTAAACGTCTTTGGTCCTTTTTCCACGTTTCCACCAATTGGTCTGCTGTAGTTGGTCTATAGGTTTTATCCTTGTTATCTAAATCCATATTTGGAAAACCATGAGGAGTATTTACTGATAGGAAATCAGCTGGTGTGAGGGATGCTGTCGAGTTAATGTCCTCATCCACATATAACAAAGGCCTGGTATTTATAACAGTTTGGGCTTCACGAATAATGGTTTGCAATTGTTCTGTAGTCAGTAGGGTTCGGCCTATTGTTTTCCTTAAAGAACGTTTTATTAATCCAACTAAACGCTCATAAAAGCCTCCCTTCCATGGGGAAAGTTGTGTAATAAACCGCCAATCTATGTTGTTGTTACTTGCAAAAGATTCTACTTCTGAGGAAAGCGTCATATTTCTCCACATTATTTCGAGAACCCTTTTAGTAAGTTTGAACTGGGTGGCATTGTCAGTTAAGATCTGAGTAGGAGTTCCAAATTGTGCAACAAATCGCCTCAAACAGAGAATGAATGATGACGTAGTCATATCTTGTACAATCTCTAAATGTACAGCTCTTATAGACATACATGTGAAGAGACAGATCCACACTTTACTTATGGCTGCGGAGTCTTTTACAAATACTTGTCCCAGGTAGTCAAGTCCAGTATATTCAAAAGGTTTCGACTGAGTGACCCTTTGCTTAGGCAAAGGAGACATGGGAGGAAGTTTGTAGGGTCCACCTTCGAAACGACGGCATATCTGACACCTTTGTATTACTTTTCGTACAACTGAGCGTCCTTGTGGTATCCAAAAATGTTGCCGGATTTGAGCTAAAGTCTGAGAGACGCCTGAATGAAGTAAAGCTTTATGGCACTTTTCAATAATTAATGTTGTTAGGTGGCTATTCCTTGGGAGAAGTACAGGTGTTATGGTGTCTAAAGACAGTTCTGCATTTTTAAGCCTACCATGACATCGGAGGATACCGTCTTTGTCAAGCTGAAGGCCTAACTGATGTTGGAGGTTGTCTCTTTGGTTCTTCAAAATGGCATTTACAGTATCCTTAAAATGAGCTAGTTGTACATGCTTTATCCAGGTGAGTCGTGCTTGAAATAATAACTGAGTGTTTAAACGACCTTTGTAACCAGGTGCAGTGTTGTGCTTAAGGATACTGATGAATTTTAATACCCAGGCTGTGACTCTCAAAAGTTTATTTATGGATGAATATTTGCTCATATCTATGTCAAACGGACTCCCTGTAGTTTTAACGACGACAAAATTAATTTCTTGTGAATTGTGATTTTCTACTTCACTCTCTAAAAGACCAACTGAACCAGCTTCGGCTTCTGAAACTTGCCATGTTGGCCAGCAATTTTCGTTATGTTCGAGCCAAGCTGGGCCGTGCCACTAAGACTTTGTGTTTAGATCATTTACTGAACCTCCTCTAGAAGCGATGTCTGCGGGATTATCTGCAGATGCTATATAGCGAAATTGGATTTGTTGGTGAGACTTAATCTCCATTATTCGGTTCTTGACGAAAAGTGAGAGTGGTTTTTTTGTGTTTATCCAGTAGAGCACACATTGAGAGTCAGTATAAAGGGTTGCTGTACAATTTGTAATTTGAAGTTCTCTTTCAACAAATTTTAGAGAGCGAACTCCAATCAGTACGGCCAAAAGTTCAAGTCTGGGAATGGTTATCAGTTTGGTTGGAGCCAAACGTGTCTTTGAGAAAATTAAGCTGGTCTTCACCTGTGTGTTTGTGTAAACCCTTAAGTATACAGTTGTGGCATAGGCTTTGGTGGAAGCATCACAGAAACAGAGAAGTTGATACCTGACAAGTTCGTCTTTAACAATGATACCAACATACCTTGGAATTTTAACTTGGGAAATCCTTTCTAATTGTGTACAAATGGATATCCATTTTATGTGTTTGTCTTGTGGAAGTTTGTCATCCCAGCTAAATTTTCCAATCCAAACTTGTTGTAGAAATAATTTAGCCAACAATAGAACTGGACTAAAAAAACCAAGTGGGTCATATATGGAGGCAATTGCACTTAACACAATTCTTTTCGAAACGATGTTAGGCGAATGACTAAGATTAGGCATGGGTATTATCAAATTGTCATTGGTTACGTGCCAGGATATTCCTAAAACACTAAGTTCTTCTCTGGCGTCTTTGTCACTTTCAGGTATAATGTTTGCTAGTTCCTTTGAGTTTGTTGCCCATTCTCTGATGTTCATTGATGCAGAATTAAATATTTGTTTAGTTTCCTTGTAAAATGATAAGGCTTCTTGAAAGTTATTACAGCCAGTAACCAAATTATCAACATACATATTTTGTTGAATTTTCTCAGCAGTGGGTGTATTGATGCTTCCTACATGTTGGGCAATAGTGGCTGCGAGAAGAAAAGGGCTTGATGTAACACCAAAAGGAACCCTACAGAAACGATATACTTGTATGTTACCCTCGACGGTGCTAATATAAGGATTTTTAAGCCAGAGAAAACGGGTTACATCTCGATCAGGCTCTTGTAGGCCAACCTGCAAAAATGCCTTTTCAATATCTGCAGTTAGAGCAATTTCGTATTTTCTAAACCGAAACATAAGGCCACATAGTGTTTGTAATAAAACAGGTCCCCTGTGTAGACATTGGTTTAGGCTGTTGTTAGATTTGGTAGTTTTTGCCGAAGCATCGTAAACTATTCTCAATTTTGTTGTAGTTTTTGTTGGTGTAATCACAGCATGATGTGGAATATAATGTTTGATTGGACCCGTTACTGTGTTTTCGTTGACCTCTTCTATAATTCCTTTATTGTTTTGCTCAGTGATTATATCGTTGTATTTACGTAAGAGTTCCTTGTTTTTGTTTAGCTTTTGTACAAGAGACTTTAATCTGCCGACTGATAATCCGTAGTTTTCCGGTAAATCAGGAGTATTCGACTTCCATGGCCAGGTCACAAAATAACTCTTGTCCCTTTGATATATTGTTCTGTTAAAGGCAGAAATGGCTTCGTCGTCTGAAGTTTCCTCTGCTGGGTCCATTATGCCAATTGTTTCTAAGTTCCAAAATTGCTCTAAATTCGGGGTTAATTTGAGTTGCTTATCAGGACTAAGGAAAGTGCATGATTTTGTTTTAGCTTGTTGTCCAAATGTGAGTAACACTAAACTGTGCTCTTGTTCTGAATTATTCGTATACTTTGTTCTCCCACTTAGGATCCAACCTAATCTGGACCCTAGAAGATATAGACCTGATGTGAGTTCTAATTTTTGTGGAAGTAAGAGGTCCAGATAGTAATCGTTGCCTATTAAAAGGTGAAGAGAAGAATTTTCAGTTTGTGTAGGTAGTGTGTCAGCAAGGAAAACGTCATTCCACAAATATTTCCACTGTTCAATTAGGTTTTCATTCAAAGGAATTCGGTGAATTGTGCCAGTAATTTTGGGTACGACATTGGCCTTTATGGTTAGGAACGTTCCATCTTTAAGTCTTAACTCAAGTGTTGTGAGAGAGGTTAGAATGGTTTGAGGTTTATCAGAACCAAAAGTCATCACAGTTATCTCCTCCTGATTTTTGTCTATCTTCAACTGAAGTTGTTTTGCTAAATCATAGGTGATATATGTTCTTTGACTACCAGAATCTAGTAAGAGTCGAATGTTTTCAGTTAAATTGCTGTTTGGTTTCTTAACGTGCGTTGTAGCTGTTTGCATTAAGACGTGTTCATCAGACGCGAGCATGCATGGCTGAGAATCACATGTGAGTTGCGTGCTGGGTAATGTTTGTGATGGTGATTTAGATATGTCGTTTGGGAAAATGGTAGGACACAAACTTCTGTGATGCTTGTTTCTTTGATGGCAGTGGAAGCAAGCTCTACTGTTTTTACAATCATTAAAGCGATGATTTGATTGGAGACAATTGTAGCATTTACCTCTCACTTTATCCTTTCTTGACTGTAGAGTACTATAGACATTACACTCACCTGTCCAGTGTCTCTGCCCACAAAAAGTACATCCAGATCTTGGTAATTGCCTTGGTCCTTCCTTAGTGACCAATGCTTCAGCTGATGATCTGGGAGATGTTAATCTGTAACTGGGAAAAGAATTCATTTTAATGCTTTCCTTAGAATTGTGATTCTGGAAAGTTTTTGGCGATTGTCTTTCTGCAGACTCTCTTGCCATGACGTAATTTTTGAAAAGTTCACGAAGTAATATTACAGTCCAACTTTCTGTGTGACCTTTGTTTATTTCCAGCTGGACAAGTACCTCCTTGGGGAGTTTTGAGGTTATTAAAGACACAAAAATATTTTGATTAACGTTCTCGCCATACGTTTCTAGGCTACGGATGTGTTTTTCTAACTCATCGTATAGTAGTCTGAGTTTATTGATTGAGTTTGGAGAAATGGGAATGTCCATTAATTGGGAATAATGAGTGTTGATGATAACTTGTTTGTCACCATATCTGTCATGGAGTAATTTCATGGCAACTTCATAATTTTCATTTGAAAGAGCAACACCATCTATGGCCTTAAGGGCCTCGCCTGTTAATTTTCCTTTAAGGTAAGTGAATTTTTCAGCTCCAGATAAGTGAACGTTGTTGTGCACTGTAGATTCAAAGAGATCCCAAAAGGGCTTCCAAGACATAACATCGCCATTAAAATGAAAAATGTCAAGTTTTGGTAATCTTACTGAAAATTTGGTAGATGCAGATGAATGATCAATTTCTTTACCTTTGTTAGCAAGTTCTTGCATTTGCTGAAACTGGACAGATTGTGTTTCCATCATTTTCAGGGATTGTGTTTGCATTTGAGCTTGTAGTTCAACCATTTGGGCGAGTTTCTGGTCGATATTAATTGGATCAGTTTTAACATACCTCTTTTGCTCATGAAGAGATTTCTCAAAGGCTGATAGTTCAGCCGTTCCATTAATTACAGACTCCTGAAACTCTATAGACTCATCTTGTAATTCTTGTAATTTAACTAACTCTTCCTTGTCCTCTGACTCTTCAACAAGAGAAACAAATTTTTCACATGTGGTCTCATATTTAGAAGATAAATCATTTAATTTACATGATAAAACATTTACAGCTCGAATAGTTTTATCAATTTCATCTTCTGCTATATGCCGATTAATTAGTGTAGTGACCTTAGCGACTTCTCGCTGCAATGTGTTTCTATATCGTGTTTTCAAACCTTTCAGGTAGGATAGAGACATGGTTAACTCCCGGGTTTCGGCACCAAAATGTAGTGAGACCCACTACATGAATGAATGAGAACACGATATTTGAAACAAAAGAAATTTGTATTTACATAAATCAGAAATAAATTTACATACAATGAAATTTATCTAAACTTTTGATAGGCCTATCATTAACCGTGAATTTACTTAAACACAATGATATTGGCAAAGATTAAGTAGACTGAGGGAGAGCAAAAAGGCATTGGCATTTCATTCTGAAAAACATAAATAGTTACGAAAATAATACCTTAATATTACGTTAAGTGAGAAATGTTTATATTTATTCGTGATTATTGGCAACGGCGTGCACACACAATATATTTCACTGGTTGGTTGATTATGCGCTGTATTTCACTGACTGAGTGGGCACACAAGATATTTCACTGAATGAGTGGGCACACTAGATATTTCACTGAATGAGTGGGCACAAAAGATAATTCGCTGAATGAGTGGGCACACAAGATAATTCACTGAATGAGTGGGCACACAAGATTTCACTGACTGAGTGGGCACACTAGATATTTCACTGACTGAGTGGGCACACTAGATATTTCACTGACTGAGTGGGCACACTAGATATTTCACTGACTGAGTGGGCACACTAGATAATTTCACTGACTGAGTGAGTGGGCACACTAGATAATTTCACTGACTGAGTGGGCACACAAGAGAACTGACTGAATGAGTGGGCACACAAGATATTTCACTGACTGAGTGGGCACACAAGATATTTCACTGACTGAGTGGGCACACTAGATATTTCACTGACTGAGTGGGCACACTAGATATTTCACTGACTGAGTGGGCACACTAGATATTTCACTGACTGAGTGGGCACACTAGATATTTCACTGACTGAGTGGGCAAACTAGATAATTTCACTGACTGAGTGAGTGGGCACACTAGATAATTTCACTGACTGAGTGGGCACACAAGAGAACTGACTGAATGGTCACAATGTAATTAATTGACTGGTTTAGTGACCCCACAATAGTTGGCTGTTAAACTGTGCATGTGGAAGACTATACGGAATAGTTCAAGAGGAAACTAGAGAAAGGCATCAGCATGATCAGGGAGTGAGAGTGTCTATATAATATTGACTGTAGAACACGGCATTTTAACTGATAGGTGATACTGATGGATTGTTTATTAGTGAGCTACTGGTATTGATTGTTTATTCCACAAACACTGAGGACTTCTTATTTCTGAAGCTAACTGTAGATAATCTGATAACTCACGGACTTAACATTTCTGCTTGAAGTTCTCCACTCCCTGAGACCTGGCTTTTCTCGCACTATCCTCCCGTGCAAAACTGACCTCTAACAACCTTGTTGAACCGGTTCTTAAGACAAGGGATGAATCGTTCAGACTGGTCAATTGCTTGACCGAAAATATCAATCTCCATACAGGTCAAAATTTCACTCGTAATCCACTCGTTCACGACAACTTCATTGAACTCTAATTGTGTAGGAAGCCACTTCTTTTGGATGATGTCTGTTTAATTGTGCTGACCGCACCGTTCAACAGAGTGACACATTGTAAAAAATCATACAACTTGTTGCATTGTGTTGAATCATGTTTCAATTTTCCAACAGCGTACAACTTTTGTTGGGTCTTACTTTTGCACCAGCCAACCAATAGCCACAGAGCTTAACATGTGACATCGATCTAGTCCCATGAATATTTAGTACAAAAGTACTTTATAGAGCTCCTATGATGACCTTATTGTCTGCTTTGTTAGACAAATAAGCTGTGCAATGGTTTTAACAGGTGAAACCTTCTGAACAGCATTTTTGTCGATGGTTTTGCTAGAACTGGAATATTTCCCCTCTCGTTTTATTGCTTGAAACAAAAGTTGTACCCTGTTGACATAATTCAACAATTCGGTAAAACAAAAGTTTTGTTTTTGTTGAAAAACAAAAGTTTCATTGTGTAGACAGGACTTACCAGTGTTTATTGGCCTCAAGACTGATGTGTACACTTAAAAAAACACAAATTCAAATTTCATTAGGGATAAAGCAATGAAGAAGTATACTATAAGTATAGCACAAGTGCCCATACCACCCTAACACTTGAACTGTTTTGCCGTGCCTGAAATACTGAACAAATACTTGTACAGCATTGTAGCTTATTAAAGTTAAATCTGTTTAAATTCAGTTCAAAATACTCTAATACACTCAGTTTAATACATTCACTCTAATACATCCAGATTAATATATATTCAGTTTAATACACTCTAATGCATTCACTTTAATACACTCTGATACACTAAGTTAAATGCGCTGTAATATATTATTAAAGTTTAATACACTCTAATACATTCAGTTTAATACACCCTAATACATTCAGTTTAATACACTACATTCACATATATATAATCTCATACACTCAGTTTAATACACTCTAATACACTCAATTTGATACACTCTGATACACTCAGTTTAATACTCACCCTAATACATTCAGTTTAATACACTACATTCACATATATATGATCTCATACACTCAGTTTAACCTGTCTTAGAAAAGTCTTGTTGTCCTTATATACATCTAGGATAGGGGAAAAACCCTAAAGAAATGCAATATTATACATATGTATACTCCAGTGTGTTACTCCTTGCAACTTATTCTTTTTTTCCAGACGGTAGGTCTCAGACAAACTTCTACAGATAACAGTGTACCTGGTATGAAAACCACATCAGAAAGTCCTGAGGTCATAAAATGTATAGGTAAGTAAATTGAAGTCTTATGTTTGTATTATTTAGTACTGTGAGGAGAAGGAATCAAATTCCTGATAAAACCTGATTGGTCAATGGGAAACTTTATATTCTTGAAACAGAGAACAATCACACAAATTTAACATCATTGGATAAAAAAATTACAAGGCACTCAAGACTATTTCACTTAAGTCTTTGAGGAAACCGTACTCAATTCCTGGAGGAAAGCCCTATTACTTCGGTGAGTAGTTGGTAACTCTTCCACATAAGGCGACCAAATTGTACTTGGTCAGAGTGGAATTCAAACCTGGGACGCATGGATGGAAGACCTGTGTTGGACTGAGAGACTATCACATCTGATCTATCGAGGCTTTGCTGACTAGTGCCCCTTTGTTTCTCGTGAAGTTCAAGGTCAGCAATAGTCAGGGTTCGCACTCTACCTTGAAAACCTTAAAAAGCCTTGAAAATGGAAAAAATAAATTCAAGGCCTTGAATTACCTTGAAAAATATAAAAGTACCTTAAATTAAGTCTCAAATGTCTTGAAGAAAAATCCAGTGTGTCGGTTTTAATTTAAGGTAAAGGTATGGCTGCCGCTGATCAGCGTGAAAACAAAACTTCGGGTTAGATTCCTCCTTGAGACTGAGTGAGTGTTGTTCATCGGACATTATGAAACTGAAACCACTCACTTAGGATTCGGCAAACTCTTTTTGACTTCCCTTGAATTCTGCTAAAATAACTATCCAAGAACTTTGTGAGTGGTTTCATTTGAACACAGTAAGTTCAGTTGAAAAAGAACACTTTAAAAGCATTGAAATTTTGGCACGAAATAAACTATCACAAAAATGTAAACGGACATAATGTTGCAACAACAACACAGACATGAAATACATAGTTGTCCTCATAAAAGTATAAATTTAATAGAGAAAACTCCATACATATATCAAACATTATTAATAGTTAACACATGTACATGTATGTGAAATTAGCATCAAATTAAAATGTATTTGAATCTAGTGACTCTTTTTTTATCACTTAGGCCATTCATAAAAGTAATTTCGTTTCATGTAACTGTTAGTCTAACAAAATGTTTTTTGAGACTGGTAGGATATGGTTTCTTTTTTTGTGGAGCTTATTTGGTTTAGTCTCTTGAGACCAAAAAAAAACGGTTTCATCAGGTTGATACAGGTAGCTGCAGCCCAGTTGGAGAAAGATTTCTTGGATTATTTCTGTTGTTTTTTTTTCAATAGACAGAGATGTAGGCCTAGGTCTATGTTTTTATAAAGCATACACCCTAGCTTTTGGAGAAAAAAAAACAGACTGTTGAGCAATAAAATTTTATGTATAATTTATAAAACAATTAGTTAATACACATTTTTAGATTTTTTTTATTTTAAATATAATTAACTAAGACTGAAGTTTCTGCTTGATGTTTATTATAAAGAGAAAACATTATCAAAATCCAACACAGGTGTTGTGTATGCATGTTAAACAGAGAGCTTTATATACTTGGATTCTCGCAAAATTTTTCGAAATTTTAGCCCTGAAGACCCTTTATCAGCATTGGCCTGATCAGTAGGCCCTATGGGTTTCGTGTTATCTTGTGTGACTTTGTAAAAACTGGAAATGGCCATTGCATATGATAAAATTCCTTTTATTTTGCGTGCTTTAAAGGTCTGATGTTTCATTGTTACATAATATTTCACAGCCTCAATAGGTTGGACATACGCAAGTCACAAAGTGAAAAAAATCAGCCTATTGAGGCTGTGAAATATTATGTAACAATGAAACATCAGACCTTTAAAGCACGCAAAATAAAAGGAATTTTATCATATGCAATGGCCATTTCCAGTTTTTACAAAGTCACACAAGATAACACGAAACCTATAGGGCCTACTGATCAGACCAATGCTGATAAAGGGTCTTCAGGGCTAAAATTTTGCGAGAATCCAAGTATATAAAGCTCTCTGTTTAACATGCAGTTTCAGAGCGATCTTTAAATACCGCAAAATCGCTCCTGCTTTTTCTTTCAACGCGCAAGTAATGTCGCCTGAGTATGTCTGATTACGTTTGACAAGGACTGACAGACTGTAAATTTTGCTTGCAAATACCTTGAAAAAGTTTCCATCTTGAGAGTACGAACCCTGAATAGTACATGTAAATATGAGAAATTCATTGTACTTTTTATTTTGGGAGAATAGAATTTTGAGGTTAAGTCAAATCAATGTTCGGTACTCTGTGTTCATTTTTAGTGTATTATCTCAGTTTGAGAATAAAATATGAGCTGCACAATTATGTTTCTATCAATATATGAGATTCAAACCTGCGACCCATTGATGGAAGGACTGTGTTGAACTGAGAGACTATCACAACTGAGCTACCGACAATTTGTTGACTAGTGCTCATTTGGTTCTCGTGAAACGTAACCCTAACCCTAAGGCCAGAAATAATATATGGTTTTGCTTTCATTTTTTGTATTCTATTGAAATAATTATTATTCAAACTTTTTCTGTTTTTGTTTTCAGGAACAAAACTCCCAACTTGTGTACATTGTCCAGAAATGAAGTTTGTATCTGAAAAACACTTTTTGGATCACAACATCGATAAACATGGCTTTCATGTACCAAGTGGTTTGGAGAAAACAAACAAGAACCAAATTTCAATGGTTGAATTGAATGTTGACAGCTCAAGAAAAGAGGGCCCTGATGGTAATTCTGCCTGTACAATCAATCCAGTCTTAGATAGTGTACGCAGAACTCATTCTGAAAAGAAACTTTTTCAGTGTACAGTGTGTGACTATAACTGTAGTAGCAAGACAAAACTTGCTGAGCATTTAAGAACTCATACTGGTAAGCAACCTTTTCAGTGCACAATATGTGATTTTAGATGTAGTCGACAGAGCCACCTTACTAAGCATTTAAGAACTCATAGCTGTGAGAAACCTTTTCAGTGTACAGAGTGTGACTATAAGTCTATCTGGAAAAGTAGCCTTATCAACCATTTAGACACACATACCGATAAGAAATCTTTTCAATGTACAGTGTGTGACTATAAGTTTGTCCGGAAGAGTAGCCTTAATATCCATTTAAGAACTCATACTGGTGAGAAACCTTTTCAGTGCACACAGTGTGATTATAGGTGTATCCGGAAGAGTAGCCTTAACATCCATTTAAGATCACATACCAGTGAAAAACCTTTTCAATGTACAAAGTGTGACTTTAAGTCTATCCAAAAAAGTAGCCTTATTAAACATTTAAGAATTCATAATGGTGAAAAACCTTTTCAGTGTACAGAGTGTGACTACAAGTTTATCTGGAAAAGTAGCCTTATCAACCATTTAAGAACTCATACTGGTGAGAAACCTTTTCAATGTACAGTGTGTGACTATAAATCTATCCAAAAGAGTAGCCTTAACATCCATTTGAGAATTCATACTGGTGAGAAACCTTTTCAGTGTACACAGTGTGACTATGAGTCTATCCGAAAGAGTTGCCTTATCAAACATTTAAGAACTCATACTGGTGAAAAACTTTTCCAGTGTACAGAGTGTAACTACAAGTCTATCTGGAAAAGTAGCCTTGTCAACCATTTAAGAACTCATACCGATAAGAAATCTTTTCAATGTACAGTGTGTGACTATAAGTTTGTCCGGAAGAGTAGCCTTAATATCCATTTAAGAACTCATACAGGTGAGAATCCTTTTCAGTGCACACAGTGTGATTATAGGTGTATCCGGAAGAGTAGCCTTAACATCCATTTAAGATCACATACCAGTGAAAAACCTTTCCAATGTACAAAGTGTGACTTTAAGTCTATCCAAAAAAGTAGCCTTATTAAACATTTAAGAATTCATAATGGTGAAAAACCTTTTCAGTGTACAGAGTGTGACTACAAGTTTATCTGGAAAAGTAGCCTTATCAACCATTTAAGAACTCATACTGGTGAGAAACCTTTTCAATGTACAGTGTGTGACTATAAATCTATCCAAAAGAGTAGCCTTAACATCCATTTGAGAATTCATACTGGTGAGAAACCTTTTCATTGTACACAGTGTGACTATAAGTCTATCCGAAAGAGTTGCCTTATCAAACATTTAAGAACTCATACTGGTGAAAAACTTTTCCAGTGTACAGAGTGTAACTATAAGTCTATCTGGAAAAGTAGCCTTGTCAACCATTTAAGAACTCATACCGATAAGAAACTTTTTCAGTGTACAGAGTGTGACTATAAGAGTAACCGGAAAAGTAGCCTTAACAACCATTTAAGAACTCATACTGGTGAGAAACCTTTTCAGTGTACACAGTGTGATTATAAGTCTATCCGGAAGAGTTGCCTTAAAAACCATTTAAGAACTCATACTGGTGAGAAACCTTTTTAGTATACAGAGTGTAATTTTAGATGTAGTCGACAAACTAATCTAACCATTAAAACTCATATTGGTGAGAAGCCTTTTCAGTGCACTTTGTGTGATTTTAAATGTAATCAAAAGACCAATCACATAAGAACCCAATGGGTGATTTTAGATCTGCCAGAAATTCTGATTTAACCAGACATTTAAGTACTCATACTGGGTGGGGGGGGGGGGGGGGGAAACACAGAAAAAGCAATTCTGTTAGATCTCATACTGGAGAGAAACATACATGTACTGGCTCCCCCGTATTGAACTCAAGTGGTGAAAAAATGCTTCATTGGAGTGATTGGACAATGTTTGACGATAACTGTAAACCGATTCGGTATATATTTTCACATACACCAATTTACACTGGTGATGAGTGACTTTTTTTGCTGTAATGTGTGATTTTAAATATATTCTTATATAGAAAGGCTTTATGAAAACTCTTACGAAAGTATTCAAACTGTAGTTTTCATAGGGGCACACTCGCCGCCATGGCCTACTGTCGCAACAGGTGAGCCAGACACAGGCGTTCAATCTACGTGGTGCGGGTTTGATTTTACTTAGACCGTATCGACGGTATGATTGTCGAAGGTCAGGGGTTTCCTCTGGCCAAAAGCCTTAGACTGCCATATGAGTGAAATAGTCTTGTGTGCGGTGTAAAACATCTATCAATCAGAATATTTCAGGACAAAGTTTGCCATGTAGGTAGTCTCCTGCTGTCCCAGCATTCTCGCCGAGATATTCAGGACACATATGCTAAGCAGGCCAACCGACCGCCATCACTTGCTAGCAAGCCTTGAGCTACTGGGGGCCTCTGTGGCTCAGTAGGTAGAGCGTTGGACGCTCAATCCGAACAGCCTTCCACCAATGGGTCGCGGGTTCAAATCCCACTCAGTCCAAAAATTGGAAAATTTTCTGACTGGGTTTTCACTCGAACGACCGATGTGGGATGTTTGCCAGCGGAAGGTCATGTGTTTCCTCCGGGCACAGAGCCCGGTTTCCTCCCACAATAAAACTGGTAACGCCGCCATATAAGTGAAATAATCTTGGGCGCGGTGTAAAACACCAAACAATCAATCAATCAATCAATCTTGACCTACTGTTTACAATAAAGTTTGCAGTGTAGGTAGGCCTACTGCAACTTCACATAGGACTCGATATTCAGGGACAATTAAAGCGTGCGGTGTAGGTAGACCTACTACCCTAGCCAGGTTGCCTGGATATATTTCTGGACAAATTTTGTCGAGTTGGTAGGTCCACTGTCCAAAACTGATATATTTTAAGACAAAGTTTGTTAAACAGGTAGACCTACTGCCATAGAATGGTAGCCCAGGGATATTTCAGGGTAGGGATGGGCAAGTAGGTACAGGCCTACTCTCCCTTCATGCTGGGCTAGATATTTCAGGTCAAAATGTGTAGTAGGTAGGCCTGAGTGAAAGTTCCTCACTCCGACACAAGCCTTCAATCGATGTGGTGCGAGTTCAAAGCCCAGTCAAATCAAATACAATTGATTATAACAGATTTGTTTCACTCAAACGCCGTATGTTGTCAGTCATACGCCGAAAGTCGGGAGTTTCCTCTTGTCAAAGAGTCTGCCCCCCCCCCCCCTCACTAAGCCTGGCGACACAGCCATACGAGTGAAAAATTATTAAGTGCCGATTAAAACATCAATCAAATCAGGATATTTCAGTACAAAGATTGCCTGATAGGAAAGCCTACTGCCGGCCATGCTGACCTAGCTATTTCAGGAGAAAGCTTGCCGAGTATGAAGACCTACTGCGAAAACTTGCTGGCCAAGATATATTTCAGGACAAAGCTTGCCGAGTAGGTTACCGTTGGCCAACTGCCTCAACATTGCTGATCTGCATATTCGAAGTGGCTTAGGATCGAATCGCACTCCGACCGAATAGAACTGAACAAACACTAAGTTGTTTTTACATTCGATCGCCGTGTTCCGACTTTTAGCAGGGACCTATATCGTACAGCTAACCATCAAGACGATGTTGGTAAAAAGGGGTGTTATTCTTGCACATCTTAATACAAGCGGTAAAGTCAAAATAAAAATACAGTTTAGAAAATGAGTAAAACAACGGCGTTCAATAAATGTTACAGCATAGGGGAAATAATCCGGTCAGGTATTCATTTTTCTATTCGAATACTACGTCATTGTTTTCACTTCACTCTTCCATTGTTATTGAATCATTTATCTTTGTACTGTTCTGGTGGTAGGCAAGTTGGTGTCGCGTGACATGACGGCTGATAACTGTACCGCTTGGGTGATGCGAGTTGCAGAAGGTTTATAAGCTCGTACCGGGCTCTGATCTTCGCAGTCCTAAGCCACTCCAACTGTCACTTCATGACTGTTCTTAATTTTTGCCAGGCCCTCCAGTCCTTATTGAACAGAAATGTCATAAACGTTTGGACACACAAAACCGCCTTCTGTTATTTCTCACCCGGTCTGTCACCAGCAAGAACCCATATGGCAAATGGTGCCCAAAATCGGACCAGGGAGATGGCGTTAACCAACATTTTCTGATTTAGCAGATTTTGACTGGAGTGACTTTGTGTTTAATTTTTAAAGTCGATCAGTGCAATCTTGACCTTCTTCTCAAGACTAGACCAAATCCTGAGGTACCATAGCGTCCGGGTAGTAACATAGTTTTACATTTTTCTTTTGCAAATTCAACCCTCGCTCTTTTGTAATTACAACATCAATTAATGTTTCAGACTGATTGTGTATTTTGACAATGGCTTATCGAACTGTAGAAAGTGAACCGCCCCCTTCTCCGTTAGACGGTCAATTAATCGAGGCAGACGAAGCGAAAATGGTCGATTATTTACGCCGTACCGGAGAGTACTAGTACTCAACCAATTTCCTCTTCCCCTCACCCTCCTTTCACTAACCCATCCTAAAGCAAACTGTCGCAAAAAATGTCTATCTTTTCCGGGGTTTACCCTGTCCCAAAATCAGAGTGTTATGATTTGTGGAAGTTCGAGGTAAATTGCTTAATTAACGAAGAAATGTATACTCATTCTATCCTCTTACAAGCGATAAGAAGATCTTTACGTGGAGAATCGAGTATGGTTTGTTTAAACTTAGGTGAAAGGGCTATCATTTTTTCATTTATGAATAGGTTTGAAATTTTATTCGGCACTGTAGATTCTAGCGAATCTCTTCTCGCCATTATATATGGAAGCGCAATGTCCGACTGAGTCTGTCGCTACCTGGTATTGCCGACTGGAGGACCTGTTGCACCAGATTCGACCAAAAGCGGCCATATGAGGACGACAAATCAGTCGAATGTTGAGAAGCAAGTTTTGGACGGGATTGCATAATGGCAACTTTAAGGTCGCTACACGCCATTAGTTTGATTCTGATTTAGGTCATGATGAACTCTTAAAGGCGGTAAGAGCTGTTGAGCGAGAGATAGCTGACTTCCACAAACCTAAACCAAAAAGAACGCGCTTTCATTAACAAATCGTGTCTGTTGATCAGTCCCCATCACAGTTAACTGAAATTCTAAGCCACTTAACTGTGCTGGAGAAAAAAATTCTCATTTTTCTGATTCCTCAAACAAGTTTTTCGAGGTCATCACCTCTCTTGTTCAGCGGTTGGACTTGACTTCGCGTCTTTCACCGGAATCAAATAACAGTCGCGAGTCATCTACTCGCGATGTTCCACTGAAACTGCAGAGTTCGAATTTAAACGATTAGCGACCTCTGCCAACGGAGAAAGCAGACGTCTATTTGAACCGGACCCCACCAAACATATCTGGTAGATAGTGCCAATGAGGGTAGATATCTTGTCAATGGTATTTATTGTAAGTGTTTGGTTGACACTGGATCAACGGTAACTACCATTTCAAATAGATTCTACCGAGACAACCTTCGAAACACTCCACTTTTACCGCTAACTGATTTCAAATTGAAGCTGTTTGGCGCTGGTGGTGAAGGGTTTGTGAGGATAGATGGTGTTGTTAAAATATCTGATATAGATCTGCCACTGCTTGCAGAACAAGGTAATGTAGGCCTCAATAATAATTTGATTATTTATCCACAGCTTGTTGACTGCAAATATGAAGGACAAAAAGGAATTGTCTTTGTAGATAACTGTAACATATCTGGTAGTCAAGTTGAAATTTCTCCAATATCCAATCTTTGTAGTTTGCAGACTGTTTTACTCTTACAAACTTCCTCTCTGTCTCTGGAAAAAATAGAAACCTCTAATCAGTTTATTCCAAATTCGCACATAAATAAAAGATCAGTAAAATTTGACAGTGCTCTTACCTCTAACCAAAAAGAGGAAAATTTTCAGTTCTTGTCCCGCTGATCGTGCATTTTATCGGAAGATTCCCTAGATTTGGGTCGAACAAATACAGTGATGCACGAGATCAACCTTACGGACGAAAAACCGTTCAAGGAGCCGTATCGGAGAATTTCTCCCTCAATCGTAGAAACGGTAAGGCAACATTTGCAAGAGATGTTCTAGGCTCAAGTTATTAGAGAATCAAATAGTCCATTTTCGGAAACTAAATTCCCGTACTATTCGAGATGCGTATTCTCTTTCCCGAATAGACGAATCCCTCGACTGCTTAGCAGGATCTAATTATTTTTCCAAGTTAGACTAGAGATCTGGGTACTGGCAAGTGGGCGTTAAGGAAGACGACAAGCATAAGACCGCTTTTTCGTTAGGGCCCCTTGGGTTCTACGAGTGCAATCGCATGCTATTTGGCCTAACCAATGCACCGGCTACCTTCCAACGTATAATGGAAAAATGTCTTCGGGACTTAAATCACAAAGAATGTCTTGTTTTATTGACGACATAATCGTCTATTCAAAAACTTTTGACGGGCATCTTATTCGATTAGAAATGTTATCAAGCGACTAAATCAACATGGTTTGAAATTGAAACTGTCTAAATGTGAGTTTTTACTGCCGTAAAGTTAAATATCGTGGCCATGTTGTGTCCTGTGATATAGTAGAAAGTGATACTGACAAAGTTTCTGCTATAAGGTCCTGACCGATTCCTAGATCCACAACTGCATCAATTTCTAGGTTATGCAGGCTATTATCGCCGTTTTGTCCGTGATTATTCTAAGATTGCTGAACCTTTAAATAAAAAACTTGCAGGTGAGACAAAGTCCAAAGCGAGGTCCACGTATTAACGGTATAAAAAGTGTCCTCGTCCTCGTGTTTGACTCGTTCTTGTTGTTTAAAGTGAACACTTCAGGTAAAATACATTATACTTCGCCATAAAGACAATATCTACCTGGTCCCAAAACATGGTTTATTTATTTCTTTATGACTTACCTGCAAGAAACTATGGTTAATTATTCTTAGATGGCAAGTGACTGGATGTCACTGAAACATGTGCACACTTTACAACTGGCAATATGATTGGTTTATTTAAGTTAAGCATACCAGGTGTTTTGGGGACCAGGTAGATATTGTCTTTAAGATGAAGTTTAAGTATTTTACCTAAAGAGTTCCCTTTAATTTACTTGGGAGTTTTGTAGGGTAACTCGCCTTACCTCCAGTCAACAGGTTATGGGCAGATTATTGTTTGACGGAGATGAATCAAAATATGAGTTGTGGAAAGTGAAGTTTATGGGGCACATGTGGTTACAAAAACTGGATGACATTGTTTTACCCGCGGATAACGGAGGATTACCACATTAGGAGGTTACAAATACCAAGAATGCTGAAGCATATGCGGAACTTGTCCAATGTATTGACGATCACAGTTTATCCCTTGTTATGCGAGATGCAAAGGACAATGGTAGAGTTGCATTGTCAATTTTACGGGGACACTGTCTATCTTCGGAAAAACCGAGAATTATCGCCCTCTACACCGAACTAACAAGTCTGAGAAAGTCACCAGGTGCTGAAACTGCCAAAGAAAACATCAGTAATAGTTTGTTGGTAGTTAAAGGACTTCCATCGGAGTTTACATCATTTACCACTGTTATAATCCAAAAGACAGAAACTGTGTCATTCTCTGAGTTTAAGGTTGCTTTGCGCAGTTTTGAGGAAACAATAAAGTACAATTATTCTAGTGATAACATAATGTGTATAAGACACTAGCTCTGGTATTGGCAACGGACCATTAATACGCATGTGGCACCCCTGTCCACAAATTCAATGACGCCCGGTCCCAAGCAGTGAAGAAAACTGATATGAAAAATTCAAAGTGTTGTGAAATGTGTAAAACATTTCTCAGATGATTCTAAGTTTAGTAGAAAAAATACAAAGTGGTGGGATTTTTGTAAACCTGGAACTCATTATACCAAATATTGTAGAAAAAAACCTAAAGATTAAGTGAAAAATATTACCAACGACATTACCGAACACGATGATCACTCATTTGTTTTTCACGTTACTGTTGATTTACAAAATGCAACTCACGCAAAGAAGTTATTAGTTGATTGTGGCGCTACCACACACATTGTTACAAACAAAGCCCAGTTCAATAACTTTGACTAATCCTTTGATCCAGCAAAACATTTTATTGAACTAGCTGATGGATTTCAAGTTTCCCCAAATGGACCAATGGTTTCTTGGAAAAGTACAAAGCAGCGGACAGTCTACATGTGAAGCAGAATACATGTCATTGACAGCTGCTGCCCAAGAAGCAAAATTTCTAACGCAGCTGTTAAATGATATGAGAGGCTCTGTTAATTTTGATCACTTCATTTGTACTGCGCGACAATCAAGGAGCAATTGCATTGGCGAAAAACCCAGTACAACATCAAAGATCTAAGCACATTGATATAAGGTATAATTTTGTTAGAGCCGAAGTTTTCAACGGTTCAATGCAGTTGTTGTATGTGTCATCAGAGTAAAATGTTGCTGACATCTTCACTAAGCCTGTTCCAAGAGCTAAGCTAAAGAAATGTATTTATCACCTCAGTGGTGAAATACATGACATGACCGATAGGACAGTTGTCAAGCTTATCTTGTTTATACATGTCTCTTAGGTCATGTTACTAGATAGTTAACGGCCCACTTGCCGCCGTAGCCTGTTTGAGGTTTGTTAAAGGCCCACTTGCCGCCGTAACCTGTTTGACATTTGTTAAGAAAACCAATTTGCACCAGCTTACCACAGCTAAAACCACTAAAGTTAAACATAGCACACATAAAGCATGTCCAATTAGGTTCCTGACTTTTTCTGTCTGGGAAAAATATAGAAAACCGTCCACTGTTTTTAATGTAAACAATCTTCTGGATTTTCGCGGCAATTGTGCCTTAAATGCCGTTACTTAGTTTTTGTTGATTTAGGTAGACTCAAGCTTAAAGGGGAGCGTTGAGCTGTAAGTTTGTGTGGTAGTTAGGAAAACCCAGATCTATTAATATCTTCTAGGGAGTTCCCATTATAGTCTCTAGCCATATACTTGTATGTCACTCTCGGCTTTGTGTATTAGAATAAAAACTCTCATTCACTTTACAACGTGTTTGACTCGTTCCTTACCTCCAGTCAATATCTCAACCCCAACAGAATGTGTTCAATTCTATATGGTCTGAGTGGGATTCGATCCTTGCAAAGCATCGATTAAAGTCATGTACGTGTCGGATTAAAGGGGAAGAAAAAGACCGAACTTAGTAAATATAGCATAGGCGCGGTAAATTTTCCTTTCTATGGGAAATATATAGGAATACATAGGGATTATCGTCGATAACAACCTTCTAAGTACTTAAACATGTCACATTAATTACTGCCAGTGACCCTCAAGTGTCGCAAATTTTCCGTTTTAGGATGACGTGATGTTGTAGTAGCTATTTTTAGATGAGGACGACGACGTTTTTCATTCTGATACACAAAGCTGAGAGTGACATACAAGTATATGGCTAGAGAATATAATGGGAACTCCCTAGAAGATATTAATAGAGCTGGGATTTCCTAACTACGACACAAGCTTCCAGCTCAACATATCGAACAATGGCCGCTTGTGTAGTCACTTCGGTTTCAGAGAGAATATCTGTGTTTTTATCTATAGATATATAATTACCAAAAAAACGAAGTTGGATAGCAGACTACATGTACGTGTAGTTTATATATTATTTGTGGTGAAATGTAAAGTGCCATACCGCTTGTTGTGTTGGAATCTCTGCCGCAGTAAACATGTAAGAATACCGCGCCCTAGCCCGTTTGTGACCATCCTTAGATGCCCAGGGATAAATTCTCAACAAGCTCACTTTTGACGTAAAGTGAGCGTAAGTTTAATCGTAGGTTCCGACGATTGTTTGTGATGACCTGAGAAAAAAAAATAAAATCCGGCACAGCCAGATTTCTCGGCTAACTGAGGGTTGTCGTAAGTCTAATTGATGTTGTTGTTGCAGCACACGTGATAATGAAGACCTATGTTTTAAATAACTTGAAAGGGGCAAAATTCTTCCGTTTAAAACACTTTTGATTCGAGCCGAAATAGACTGATTGCATCCATCGCCAGCCTTGGAAAGATGAGGCCAAACAGACTAATCATTTCACACATCCGCTGATCGCTACATCCATGTGACCCAACAGGAGGTTGAGCCGGACTACTACTCACTTTGGGTATAAAATCGGTCGGGTTTGGACGTCATTTACAGTATATTCTTACTGCATGAACATGTTAGCCTATGTTAAACGTCTCCGGTAACATCACTCTATTGTCCGAGCGGACGTTTCTCTTTCACGAATCTTCTGAAGACTCAAACATGCAACACAGTCCTTCATATTTAAAAGAGTTACCATGCATGAGCATTGGAAACGAACAATAGCTGCTTCACCATGAAGAGTGAGCCTTGCCTTATAAAAGGGAATCACAGCCAGTTTGTCTTAATGGAGCGCTTTAAGGATTCAGTTGGTTAGATATGTACGATTTTAAATAAACGAGTAAATAAATGCGGCTTGTTTGCATTTTGAGACACAATTTGTAGATTTTTTTCTATAATACAATACAAAACATATAAAAATTACCGTATTACAGCCGGTTTGTTTTAATGGAGCGCTTAAAAGATTCAGTTGGTTGGATATGTACGATTTTAAATAAACGAGTAAATAAATGCGGATTGTTTGCATTTTGAGACATAATTTGTAAATATTAAAATTACCGTATTTTAGCAAATCGCTCAGTTAAGAGAAGCCAATATAACTGGACGTGGAGATTTAAGTCAAATATAACGATTGTTTTATATGGTGTGTAGCGGAACAAAGACTGTTTTATCCGAAGAAAAACTGATTTATGCAGGGAAAGGGCATCTAACTTTTTGGTCAAATTAACACCTCACTTACATGTAAATGCTTTCCTTCGTTAAAAAAGGCATTCATTGTACCGCAACACCAATGACCATTCAAACAAATCCATAGCAAAATGGGTAGAGATGGTTGCAGTAAAATTGAATCCCCACCCAAAAACATTCAGAAAAAATATTTTATTTTCCCCACACATGTTAAACTTTACAAGTATAATTAAACTGACAATCTGGCAATCTTTTTGGAAAATTATTTCCAAATATTTACAGCTAGAGTCATAGCATATCAGAGCTCACTTGAAGTGAACTTCGTGTATCACGACTCCAGGCTCAGATTGCACCAGTCGATTCGTAGAAAATAATCGACAGTTGTAGCTTTGGTCGACTTCGATTATGTGTTCGGCGTACACCGAGGGTAATATCTGACGTAAGCAAAATCAGTTTGGTCTTAAGTGTTAAAATCGAACGTGCAGGCACTAACGGAAGTAAGAAACGTCATGGTTGCCATGACTACTTGTTTATCTTCATATGAATAACATGGGCGCCATCTTGAAATCCGAGTGCACCCTGGCCACGTGGGGATTACGTGGCGCGGATAAATCGGTCACGTGATACACAAATTCCCAGCCGAAGAAAGTCGTTCGATTTACAGTTTCCCCTCTTCCGCGTACGCCGAATGCATAATCGAACACGACCTTTAAGTCCAACACGTTTTAAGCCGGATAAACGCCTCGCCGGTAATCAGGTAATATTTCAAAAATTGGCAGTAGCTCGGCATTTATCCTATACATATTGCATATCAATTAGGCATGCTGAGCAGGTAAGCATAGATATTTCTAGTCAAAGCTGGCCGAGTAGGTAGGCCTATTACCGTAGCATGCTGACCTAAACATTCCAAGTCAAAGCTTCTCGAGCAGGCAGGCCTACGGCCGCCCCAAGACATTATTTTGCGTGACTGCAGTTAGACCGAATTGTCTAAGACTGTTAGAAGCGGATGCTTTCGGGCCATAAAGCAAAGGACAAGGTAAATTTTGTAATGTCTATGGGATAGAATTACAGTTCCTAAAACAAGGGATAACATCTTTTCTCTAGAAGTAGGGATCAAAACGAATAATTTTGTCAGGTTCAACCAATGTAAAAAAATTTCTTCAGTAAAAATCACAAACCGAACATCAAGTTAAGCCCCGCTCAGGTCGAATTAAGATCTGATCCGATTGTCGGCAATTGGATCCTAAGACCGTTCATGTCGATTGAGACTGGTTCATCGTCCAGCCAAACGATTTCTGACTGATAATTAAGCCATAAGCTCCGCTCAGGTCGATGCGATCAGTTGATCAGAAGGGAACTTATCATATAAGGCCCTGCTCAGGTCGAATTAAGATCCGATCCGATCGTCGTAACCTCCAGTCCGTAGTGAATCTGCGATCAAGTAGTCGCAGAACGTTTTTCAACATGAGCGGTCTTAATAGTCTTCAGATCGGTCTCAGACTGAGAAGTCTTACCATCGTAAGGATAGAGCACGTTTTATTTTCCCCAGATCAATATTGAGGTCGCAGCCAATCAGTGACCTATACTTCATCACCTGATCATTTTTTCTCGGCGTGTCTGTGACGTATCGAATCGGATCCTAACTCGACCTGAGTGGGACTTTAGGCTCAAGAATAACACGTTCTATTTCCATTAAGGAATAGTTATCCCCCTTGTTGTGCTCTCTAATGAAAGGAGGAAGTATTTCCCCACTCTCGCGAGATATCTGGGACAGGGCGTGTGTTTAATGAATAGGGCACACAAAAAAATGACGGGACATAAGGTCAAAATATTACTTAGGATTTTACCTAAGATAGTTGAAAAAAAAATATAAAGGTTTAATTTATTCATTAAAACTTAACGAAATTAACTGTAAATAGATCTTTCATTTTTTTTTTTTTTTTGCAGTTCTGTGCATTACAATGAGAACGGTCGAGTCTGTCCCACTCAAACCACTAATACACCTCAACTTTGAAGAGTTCTAATAATGGAAATGCATCGTATTACTTGACTGCCTCAGTATGGACGGACCATCGGGGGCTCTAACCAATGGACATTGTTGCCGCGAGTATACGGTTGCTGCGATCAAGGAAAAGATTTTACCGGTGATTCGTCTTTCTTCTGGCTTGTCCTCGAGGTTCGATTTTGTGACTATTTTCTGGAGTTTAGGCAAGTTGAAAACGTTTAGGCACCTGTCAAAAATGATAAAAGTTCTCGGTCTTCCAATTCTTACGAAGACGTCAAGTTTTGCAGTTATTGAGTTAAACAACAACAACAACAACCGAGCAACTCTCTAGCCTCACTCGTGTGTCTCTATCCTGTTTTACTTACTCGTCTGTCAGGTAGATAGCAACTCTCAAGCTTTCTGTTCACACCCGTATATGGTCCCAAGCTAAGCTTCAATATTTTTGTCACAAACTGTCAAAATGCATATTTTGGTTAAACAATTTCGAAAATAAATAAACATTTACATACATTTGAAACTCTGCAAAATAAATTCTGCTTCTTCCTATTTCCATAAAACCATATAAACATACTAGTACCGTACTGAGATATGGGCACCCCAAAATTAGAGGTCACGTCAACCTTTTGTTCCTGTTACGTTCTTCGTGTGATGCATTGACAACAAAGACTTGAATAAACTTTAAAATTGAAGGAGAGAGTTTACTGTGCCGTGATTGTACATTGAGCGAGAGTCCAGAGAGAGAGAGAGAGAGATCTCACTGAGCATGCGCGAGAACAAATACAAAGTATTACATAATGCAACATCCTCCCTTTTTTAGCTTAACAAATTGAACAGAACATAGTCTCAATTTATACTTAACTTTAACACGGATAAAGAGGTAAAGTAATTAACTTTAAGAGAGAAAGTCCAAAGTGACTGAAATTCTGAAATAAAACATGATCAAAACACCAAACAACATGCTAATCATCAAAGTTAGAGGAGTTGCTGATTACGAATTAAATTAATCATCAAAGTTAGAAAAGTGACTATAGGGTTTGATATTGTATGGCAAGAATTATCAATGTCACTGAGTAATAATTAAAGTCCAAGTTATTTAGTAAGAAAGTCCTCCAAATAAGTGGGTTTCTTGATTTGACGACCTGCACGTGACATGTTAGGAGTCTTACTTTGCGGTGAAGGTGTTTGATTAGATATCACTGATTGTTCCTTAGTTTTACATGGAGAAGATAAGGTAATATTTTCCGTCTCCGGGCTTGGCGTTGTATCAGGTAAGATAACCATACGTTGACGTTTCACAGGTGTTTTCGGTGGAGGTTCGTTCGATTTCCTCAGGTGTTGTCTATTCCTTCTAAAACAACCTTGTGGAGATTCTACTTCATAGGATCTTTCATCTAATCGTCGATTAACAACTGCTTTCTGCCATTCTCGGGTTCCTTTAATATAGGGTCTCATACGAACAGTATCACCTTCTTGGAGCACAGGTAAGTCATGGGCGGACTTGTTATACTGTTTCACTTGTTTGTCTTGTTTTTGTTTCAGTCTCTCTTTGTAGTTTGTTTTATCAGAGCCAGACGGTTGGAGAAGATTGCTTGTCATTGGGAGAAGAGATCTCGTCCGTCTGTTCATAAGACGTTGAGCCGGACTATTTCCAACTCCTTGAGTAGGGGTGTTTCTGAAATCTAACACGGCCAAAAACGGATCTGTGTTTGCGTCTTTATTTTTCCTTAAAAGACGTTTAGCTGATTTAACGGCAGACTCAGCCTTGCCATTTGCTTTCTGATTGGCTGGACTTACTAACAAATGTTCAAAATCCCATCTCTCTGAGAAATGTTGAAATTTAGTTGCTGTGAATTGAGGTCCAGGGTCAGAAATTAGTTGACATGGAATTCCATAGCGTGCAAAGTGCGATTTTAGTTTTTTAATCACTGTCACTGTAGTAGTATCTTCCAATCGGTCTATTTCCCAAAAATTCGAGAAATAATCCACAGTTACTAAGTAGTCCTTATCATCAAAACAGAATAAGTCGACACCAACTTTCTGCCAGGGTCGATCAGGTATGTCATGTGGCATCAGGGTTTCCTTCGGTTGATCCACATCAAATTTGCGACAAGTTTCACAGGTAGATATATAATCTCTTATTTCATTAGTCATTCCGGGCCAAAACACACATTCCCGGGCACGTCTCAAACAACCATCAATTCCAATGTGAGAAGAATGAATTGCTCGCTTTATCTCAGGTCTTAAACTTAAAGGTATAAGAACACGTTCACCTTTAAAAATTAATCCATCTTGTGCAGACATTTCATCACGAGCATGAAAGTAAGGAATAAGTTGAGGAGATAAATTATCTTTATCATCAGGCCAACCTTGTAGTATAACCTGCCTTAACAGTACAGCAACCTCATCAAGCTCAGTAGCTTGACGAATACGTTTAAGTCTTTCATCTCTAATGGGTAAGAAAGTCACCATATTGACATGTTCAAACTCTTTTTGCTGGTCGCTTGAGTTTGGAAGAAATGCACGAGATAACATGTCAGCAATGTGCATATCTTTACCTTTAATATATACCACATCAATGTCATATTGTTGAGCACGCAACAACATACCCTGCAATCTCTTAGGTGCCTTTGCTAAGGGTTTTTTCATGATTGCTTCTAGAGGTTTATGGTCACTATGTACCACCGTATGTCGACCATATGTATACTGATGGAATTTGTCCAATGAGAAATTTATGGACAGCATCTCTTTCTCAATTTGGGCATACCTGGTTTCCGTGTCAGTTAATGCCCTACTGGCATATGCCACAGGTTTCCCACCTTGAAGTAAGGCAGTACCAAGACCTTTTTCACTAGCATCACACTGAATAACTAAATCTTCCTCAGGATTATAGAAGTTAAGTATAGGAGCTTCAGTTACTAGACGTTTAACTTCTTGAAAAGCCTTATCTTGCACATTAGACCAGTTCCACTTAACATCCTTACGAGTTAATTGTCTGATAGGCTCCATTACAGTGGATAGGTGAGGTAAGAATTTTGCTAGATAGTTCACAGTACCATTTAGGCGTTGTACCTCTTCAACATTAGAAGGGGGTTGAAGTTTAGAAATAGCTTCTACTTTAACTGGATCAGGACATAACCCATCACGTGTTATTTTGTGACCAAGAAAAGTAATTTCAGTTTTCCGAATTTCAGATTTTTTCGGATTTAACTTTATGCCTTTTTCACGACATCTTTTCAACAGACATTCAAGTTTATTATCATGGTCAGTTGAAGCAGAGTTATCATCGTCGCCACTACCATATACGACAATGTCATCAGCCACACAGATGACACCTTCCAGATCATCTAGTGCTAACAGCAAACGTTTCTGAAATATTTCAGAACTTACACTTATGCCAAATGGCAATCTTAGCCATCTGTATCTTCCAAAGGCTGTTTGAAAGGTAGTGAGTAAACTAGAGTCATAGTCTAATTTAACATGCCAGTAACCTGAAGTGAGGTCTAGTTTAGTGAAGTATTTGGCTTTTGTCAGAGAAGGAAGTACTTCATCAATCACAGGTAGTTGATACCTCTCACGTTTTAAAGCTTTATTAAGTGGTTTAGGATCTAAACAAATCCTTAGATCACCTGACTTCTTAGTAGCAATAACAAGACGACTGTTCCAATCAGTAGGTTCGTCTATTGGAGCAATTACTCCAATTTCTTGAAGTCGGTTCAGTTCAGCTTTTACCTTGGTTTTTAACGCCACAGGAACTCGACCGGGAGCTGAAGTATGAGGAATTATAGATTCATCAACACTGAGATGAACTTTACCAGGGAGAGTGCCTAACTCGCCGGTAAAAACATCAGAAAAATCACTCAGGATTTTGTCACATCTTGAGTTAGTTTCAGTACACAGAGATGAAACAGAGTTAAAATTATTATAGTTAATAGTGATGAAACCCATATGCTCAGACGCTCGTTTTCCTAGGATAGGAGTAAGATTTTCCTTTACCATCACAAATTCAACAGAATATTTTTTTCTATTGTTTGGGTTCCGTACAACTAGTCTACATTTACCTACAGGCTGTAAGCTGGCTCCATTCCACATTTTAAGTTGTGAATAATAAGGTTGTAGTTTAGTCTTTCTAGCATATTTTACAGGTAGGAGATTTACTGTTGCTCCAGAGTCTACCTGAAATTTAATCTGTTGCTCATCAAGCAGTAGATTAGCATATACAGTGTTGCTTTTACTTTCTTTCAAATTAGGTTCAACAGTCATGACAAAGTCAGTGTCACTAGACTCGTCGGAGTCTTTTCGTACAGAATTTATTTTCTTTTGTCTTGAGTTTCCTAATTTTGAGCACTTATTAGAAAAATGATTTTCCTCGCCACAGTTATTACAATTTTGTCCCCAAGCCGGACATTTTTCTTTTCGTTTTTCGTGAATTCTGCCACAGAATTTACAGTTCACTTGAACAGTACGAGAAGATTTTTGTTTTGGGCGAAACGAGTTATTCCCCTTGGATTTATTTTTAGCAGCTGGCCTAGAAGTAGAAGAAAGTTTGTTTACCACGTCCATTTGACCTCCCATCACTTTAAGCTGAGAAGCAGTCGCTTCAGTACTACGACAAATATCAACACAGTTTTGCAATGTTAAATTACCCTTTTGTAATAACAATTTGCGAGTGTGATTGTCCTTAGTCCCTTGAACAATACGATCACGTAGAAGAGAGTCATGCATACAGTTACAGAAATTGCATGTTTTTGCCATGTTGCGTAGAGAAGTGACGTAAGAGTCAATGTTTTCAGAGTCCTCCTGATCTCTCTGGTTAAAGACATAACGTTCATAGGTTTCGTTTGTCTGTCCAATAATATGCTGGTCAAATTTACGTAAAACACAGGCTAGATCTTGATTACTTTCACTATCAGTGAAATTAAAACCGTTGTAGATTTTTAATGCATCAGGCCCAATACAGTGTAGAAATAAAGCAGTTTGGTAGTGTACCTCGTGTTCAGTGAGTTTAGCTACCACAGAATAATTCAGCCACATTTGTTTCCAGAGTTTCCATTGCTCTACGGGGTTTGAATGCAAGTCTAATTTTCCTGGGGGAGAGATGTGTGTGTTCAGCGCGGGACTGGGTAGACCGCCTTCAGCCATCGCTAACACAGACAGACAGCACGCACACAGTACTAAGATAATCAACACGATGCCGGTATGAATGGCAAGTCATCAGGCTTTAGAATTATGTCTCTTTCGAGAAGAAAGAACGTCTCCTCCGCTGCCACCATGTTACGTTCTTCGTGTGATGCATTGACAACAAAGACTTGAATAAACTTTAAAATTGAAGGAGAGAGTTTACTGTGCCGTGATTGTACATTGAGCGAGAGTCCAGAGAGAGAGAGAGAGAGATCTCACTGAGCATGCGCGAGAACAAATACAAAGTATTACATAATGCAACAGTTCCCAAACTACCACTTTTAATCTGGAGTCATTTATGAAAAGCTATATATATTTTTAACGAATGTCTACAGTGTCACTCATTCTCTTTTTTGTTCAGGAGCGATAAATTACAGTTAGAGGTTGACACAAATACATGTAGGTTAAAGATGGATGTGACAGAGGATTTAGCATACAGCTCTCCTGTTCAAGTAAAGATTGAACCCAATGAATCAGGAACAAGTCTTCCTTTTTGTCTTTTTGCCTGTGGTGAAACAACTGATTATCAGCCCCATAATGCTAATGATTACTACAAACAACAAGTCGATGTTTGTAAAAGTGAGTATAATGAACTGCATTCTGAAAGGGAAGTAAAACAAGAACCAAGCATGGGCATATCCAGTAATCAACTGTATTCTGAAGTGGAAAATAAACAAGAACCAAGCATGGACATATCCAGTAATGAACTGTATGGTGAAGTGAAAATAAAACAAGAACCAAGCATGGTCATATCCAGTTTTAGCTCAACGATAAATTCCACATTTCTTGATACTGACAGCCAGACTTTCTATCAGAGTGGATTGTGCGAGGTATTGTTCATTTTCTATTACTATATTCCATTACCACCGAAAGAGAAATTGGCTTTCTTGACTGAAATTTGTAAATAACTATTCCCACTGAGTCCAAAAAAAATTTGAAAATGTTCTTACTGGGATTTAACTCGAACGATCTATCGATCTATGTGGGATGGTTGCCAGTTACCACCGGAAGGTCGTGGGTTTCCTCCGGGCATAGAGCCCGGTTCTCCTCCCACAATAAAACTGGCAACACAGCCATATAAGTGAAATAATCTTGAGCGCGCGTAAAACACCAAACAATAAATCAATCTAAAAGTAAAAGCATTCATAAAAAAACATCCACGCTGTTGTTGGTCCCGTCAAGGGAAGCTGTTAGTGGAATGCCCTATTGTATTCTCGTTATTTTTTGGGATTTCACTTTCTTGAGAAATGGCAGAAATTCTTCTACCGATTTTTAATGACGCCCGAAACCTGGGTCCCAGAGTATGGCTAACTATCGCTAACACTAAATGCCGGCTGTCTTATCCATCTAGCCAACCGATTGCCATACTCTGGGCCCAGGTTCGATTCCCGTTTCAGGGGTCACCCAAAATCGGTAGAAGAATTTCTGCCATTTCTCAAGAAAGTGTAACTTACTGAAGTAAACAAATGACCTATTGTTGAAAATCGGAGGGGTAACCGACCGTGTAAGAAAGCAAAGATTTAGTGTAACTTCACAAGTTCACAATGCGATCACATGATCTTGATGTAATGACCTTCTGTGTTTGACCCGGTTTTGGAAGATATGTAGCTTTTTGTTCGCCACGCCACGCAAAACATGATAGATATTTCACAGTTTGTGTCTTTGCTACAAATATAAATGTATCCTATACGTGTAATTTACATGAGCAAGTCTTTACATGAGTGATTTTTTTTTTGATTTTTTTTTTTATAATTTTCCCTGTGGTGTGGTTCCACAGATCTTTGGACAGGCTACTTCAAATTCCTGGCTAATGCCCTGCTTTTAAAGCTGTATTTAAAGGATTGTTTTTTAAGAATGTCATGTGAAAGGTACGACCGCGCACGTTAGAGTTTCTCGAAGTTAAACATATCAATTAATTGAAAAAGTTTCATTGCTAGTATAGCCAGCCCAGTTTCCGGGGGAGATGTTGCCCCTGTCCCTTTCCTGTTTGACTGTGACATTGAGCATAGACCGGTCAACATGTTGAACTACTTTTGGATGACATCCGCTTAATTGTGTTGACCGCACTGTAGAGCATCGTAAAGCCCCCTAGTGTGTTGAATCATGTTTCTATTTTCCAACAGTGTGCAACTTTTGTCGGGTCATACTTTTGACGCCAGCCAATCAATAGCCACAAAGCTGAACATGTGACATTGATAGAATCATATTTGTTACTAAGGTAGATTTTCTAGAGCTTCTGCGATGACCTTATTGCCATTTCTAGAAAACTATACATATTATAAAATGTATACTCCAGTAGCCAGCTACGTAGCTCCTTACAACTTATTCATTTTTAACAGACAGCAACTCTGATACAAACTTCTACGGATGACATTGTACCTGGTATGAAAACCACATTAGAAAGTACTGAGATCACAAAATGTATACATGTAGGTAAGTAAATTGAAGTCTTATGGTTGTATTATGTAGTACTGTGGGGAGAAGAATTAAAAATCCTGATAAAATCTGATAGGCAGGTTAATGGGATCTTTACATTCTTGAGACGGGGAACAATCACGATTTCAATTATAGGTCGTCGTTGCCAGGGTTAGTGGGGTAGGAAACTCCATTGTCTTCCTGGAGGAACAGCAAAGACCTTCAGCAAGTACCTGACAACTCTTCCACATAGGAAATATTTTTGATGACAAGGTTAATGTATTTTTGGTATTGTATTAGAATTGTATTATCTTAGTTTGAGAATGAAATATGAGCTGCAAAGTTATGTTTCTATCAATATATGAATGTTTTCGCTTTTGTTTTTCATATTCTATTGAAAGAATTATTCATATAACTTTTTTCTGTCTATTTCAGGTACAAAACTGCCAAGTTGTGTACATTGTCCAGAAATGAAGTTTGTTTCGCAAACACACTTATTAGCTCACAGCATTGATAAACATGGGTTTCAGGTGCCAAGAGATTTGGAGAACATAAAAAAGAACCAGCTTTCAATGGTTAAATTGAATGTTGACCATTCAAGAAATGAGGGTCCTAATTCTGCCACTACAATCAATCCAGTCTTAGCTAGTGTACGCAGAACTCATTCTGAAAAGAAGTGTTTTCAGTGTACAGTGTGTGACTATAAGTGTAAGAAGAGCAACTTTACTGAACATGTAAGAACTCATATCGATGAGAAACCTTTTCAGTGCTCAGAGTGTGACTATAACTGTAGTCAAAAGAGTAGCCTTGTCAAACATTTAAGAACTCATACCGGTGAGAAACCTTTTCAGTGCTCAGAGTGTGACTATAAGTGTAGTCAAAAGAGTAGCCTTAACATACATTTAAGAACTCATACCGGTGAGAAACCTTTTCAGTGCTCAGAGTGTGACTATAAGTGTAGTCAAAAAAGTAGACTTAACATACATTTAAGAACTCATACTGGTGAGAAACCTTTTCAGTGCTCAGAGTGTGACTATAAGTGTAGTAAGAAAAGCAACCTTATTGCGCATTTAAAAACTCATAGCCGTGAGAAACCGTTTCAGTGTACAATGTGTGACTATAAGTGTAGTAAGAAAAGCAGCCTTATCGACCATTTAAGAACTCATACTGGTGAGAAACCTTTTCAGTGTACTGAGTGTGACTATAAGTGTAGTAAGAGTAGCAACCTTATCGACCATTTAAGAACTCATACGGGTGAGAAACCTTTTCAGTGTACAGAGTGTGACTATAAGTGTTGTCAAAAGAGTAGCCTTAAAATGCATTTAACAACTCATACTGGTGAGAAACCTTTTCAGTGCACAGAGTGTGACTCTAAATTTCTTCACAAGTATGCTTTAAGCATCCATGTTAGATGTCATACTGGTGAGAAACCTTTTCAGTGTACAGAGTGTGACTATAGATGTAGTCGGAAGACCGGTCTTATCAACCATTTAAGAACTCACACAGGGGAGAAACCTTTTCATTGCACATTGTGTGATTTTAAATGTAACCAGAAAACCAACCTTACTATACATATGAGAACTCATAATGGTGGAAACCCTTTTCAGTGTACAATGTGTGGTTGTAGATTTAGGCGGAAGAACCTACTCGTCAAACACATAGAAAGTCATACTGATGAAATTTGTAGCTAGAAAAATTGACTCCTGTTTAGAACTGTAAGTGGTGAAACAAAGACTTCACTGAGCAATCTTTGACCACGACTCCAACCAGTGCGCAATGCGTGGTTGTAAATTTCGGCAGTGTGGTGTCTTGACATTGACAAGAACTAGATGATTGATAATATTTTGGAATGTATATTCTGGAATAGTTACATAGCTGCTGTTACACTGATCAGTAGAGTAGGGTCTACCACAGGATCATCTGTGGGGGCCATCATTTTCAGGGCGGTCTCACATCACTTCATTCACTTGTGGGGCTGACTCGTACATTTTCCCGCACACTAATATCACGTGTACACTCGTATATTTCTCAGGACTTACGTTCTCTCGTACTTTTTTGGGTTAAAAATGCGAAAACTAGGACCTGTTTTAAGTACGAAGGGGAACATTACTAATCTGCCTCATCTCTTTCTCCTGATAAAATAAATATATTTTGCAATTTTCTTTTTTTCTCTTTTTGAGTTTGCATTTAATGATTGAATAGATTGCAGGTCATTTTGAATGTGGCGACCAAAAGGCAGCCGTGAAACGTACAACTTTCATATCCTCTTGAGGGCTCAACAAGAGTGTCCTCATGATAATGTAAGGGAACGAAATACTCTGTTAACTTTTAGGCTCAATCAGTTTAATAATTGAAGCACTGGAGGATTCCTGAAATGTACCGAAACTGCGTCTCTTCTTTGCATTACACAACATGTGCTTTTTTCTTATAAGGTGAAATACAGAAATGAAATGAAATGAAATCTTTCTTTAGTTTAGTTTTAATAACTGTTAAGTAATTTCAGTTATGAGAACTGCGTTTTATCTTTTGGTGACATATCCACTTGTTTAATCCGATGAAAGGAAGGGATGCAATGTCGAACAATTATATCAAACGGACTATCTTTTACTTACAAGTTACGTATTTAGATGTAACACAAGTGTTGTCGCGATACTGATCCAACAGTACCCAGCCCAGAATCATCTGTAGGGCATCATTTTCAGGGCTTTGACCTACATCACTTTCAGGGCTGTCTCGGCGCGCACATTTTTAACATAAGCAAATATTGAAAATCGTAACTTGTTTCACAATTGAAATATGATCAAATAACCCATTTTTAGACATTTTTGGACTGGTGTTTTATAATGGTAATGATGACTGTATGGCGAGTTGTGGATAGCTTCAGTTAAAATATCTGCTCTCAAAACTGAATAAAGATTTCCTTGAAAATATGACCTCTATGTAGGACGTGTTAGTAGCTAAAAAAGGATTGAGAAGTAATCGAGAATTTGTTGCGCATACAATAATGTAATCAGATATTTTTTGTGATATTTTAAGAGAAATATTCTGTTATAGAAATAAAAATCTAAAAAGTTGATGGATACCAGTAAGTTTTTTCAATTGATAACACTTCCAAAAGTTATTTATGGCTTTTTTTTTAGTGATGAGAATCTCTAAAACTGAGGTATAGTCCCTCAAGTGACGAACAGCCCCACAGGTGATGTTGGGCCCAAGTGTGCATCTGGTGGTAAGTTAATGAATCCAATTAAGCTATTTATGTTGATAACAGTTACAAAGTGTATGGGTGGCTTTTTTAGTGATGGGAATGTCTAAAACTGAGGTATAGTCCCTCAAATGACGAACAGCCCCACAGGTGATGTTGGGCCTAAGAGTCCATCTCGGGGCAAGTTAATGAATCCAATTAAGCTATTTAGGTTGATAACAGTTACAAAGTGTATGGGTGGCTTTTTTAGTGATGGGAATGTCTAAAACTGAGGTATAGCCCCTCAAGTGACGAACAGACCCACAGGTGATGTTGGGCCCAAGTGTGCATCTGGTGGTAAGTTAATGAATATAACTAAGCTATTTAGGTTGATAACACATACAAAAGTGTATTGATGGCTTTTTTTAGTGATGGGAATCTCTAAAACTGAGGTATAGCCCCTCAAGTGACGAACAGCCCCACAGGTGATGTTGGATACCTGAGTGCATCTGGGGGTGAGTTAATGGATACCAGGGGGCTTTTTCAGTTTAGTACAATTACAAAAGTGTAATGATGGCTTTTTGTAGTGATGAGAATCTCCAAAAATGAGGTATAGCCCTACAAGTGACGAACAGCCCCACAGGTGACGTTGGGCCCAAGAGTATATGGGGGTAAGTTAATGAATACAATTAAGCTATTTAGGTTGATAACACATACAAAAGTGTATTGATGGCTTTTTTAGTGATGGGAATCTGTAAAACTGAGGTATAGCCGCTCAAGTAACGAACAGCCCCACAGGTGATGTTGGGCGTAAGAGTGCATATGGGGGTAAGTTAAGGAATCCAATTAAGCTATTAAGGTTAATAAGTTACAAAAGTGTATGGATGGCTTTTTTAGTGATGGAAATCTCTAAAACTGAGGTATAGCCCCTCAAGTGACGAACAGCCCCACAGGTGATGTTGGGCGCAAGAGTGCATATGGGGGTAAGTTAATGAATATAACTAAGCTATTTAGGTTGATAACACATTCAAAAGTGTATTGATGGCTTTTTTTTAGTGACGGGAATCTCTAAAACTGAGGTATAGCCCCTCAAGTGACGAACAGCCCCACAGGTGATGTTGGGCCCAAGAGTGCATATGGAGGTAAGTTGAGGGGCTATTCCTCAGTTTTAGAGATTCCCATCACTAAAAAAACCATCCATACACTTTTGTAAGTGTTATCAACCTAAATCGCTTAATTGTATTCATTAACTTACGTCCATATGCACTCTTGGGCCCAACATCACCTGTGGGGCTGTTCGTCACTTGAGGGGCTATACCTAGATTTTGGAGATTCTCATCACTAAAAAAGCCATCAATACACTTGTGTAAGTGTTATCAACCTAAATATCTTATTGGTGTCCATCAACTTACCACCAGATACACTCTTACGCCCAACATCACCTGTGGGGCTGCTCGTCACTTGAGGGGCCATACCTCAGTTTTAGAGATTCTCATCACTAAAAAAAGCCATCCATACACTTTTGTAACAGTTATTAACCTAAATAGCTTAATTGTTTTCATTAACTTACCCCCATATGCACTCTTAGGCCCAACATTACCTGTGGGGCTGTTCGTCACTTGAGGGGCTATACCTCAGTTTTAGAGATTCCCATCACTAAAAAAGCCATCAATACACTGTTGTAAGTGTTATCAACCTAAATAGCTTATTGGTGTCCATCAACTTACCACCAGATACACTCTTGGGCCCAACATCACCTGTGGGGCTGCTCGTCACTTGAGGGGCTATACCTCAGTTTTAGAGATTCCCATCACTAAAAAAGCCATCAATACACCTTTGTAAGTGTTATCAATCTAAATAGCTTAATTGTTTTCATTAACTTACCCCCATATGCACTCTTACGCCCAACATCACTTGTGGGGCTTTTCGTGACTTGAGCGGCTATACCTCAGTTTTAGAGATTCCTTTCACACAAAAAAACAATCCATACACTTTTGTAACAGTTATCAACCTAAATAGCTTAATTGGATTCATTAACTTACCCACAGATGCACTCTTGGGCCCAACTTCACCTGTGGGGCTGATCGTCACTTGAGGGGCTATACCTCATTTTTGGAGATTCTCATCACTACAAAAAACCATCATTACACTTTTGTAATTGTACTAAACTGGAATAGCTCACTGGTATCCATTAGCTCACCCCCAGAGGTACTAGGTCTAGGGGAAGGGGACTGAGCGGGTAGAAAAGAGGTGACAGAGGTACTAGGTATAAGGGAAGGGAACTGAGCGGGTAGAAAAGAGGGGACAGATATACTAGGGGAAGGGGACGGAGCGGGTAGAAAAGAGGGGACAGGGATACTAGGTATAGGCGAAGGTATAGGTACAGAGACTGAGCGGGTAGAAACGAGCGAACAGAGATACTTGGTCTAGTGGAATGGGACTGAGCGGGTAGAAAAGAGGGAACAGAGGTATTAGGTCTTGGGGAAGGGCACTGAGCGGGTAGAAATGGGGACAGAGGTACTAGGTAGATACGTTGCCAGTTTTATTGTGGGAGGAAACCGGGCTCTATACCCAGAGGAAACCCACGACCCTTCGCTGGTAACTCGCAACCATCCCACATAGGTCCTTGGAGTGAAAACCCAGTCAGAAAATTGTTTGGACTAAGTGGGATTCGAACCCGCGACCTATTGGTGGAAGACTGTTCCTTGAGCGGGTACAAAAGAAGGAACAGAGGTACTAGGTCTAGGGGAAGGGGACGGAGCGGGTAGAAAGGAGGGGACAGAGGTACTAGGTTTAGGGGAAGGAGACTGAGGGTTTAGAAAAGAGGGGACAGGGATACTAGGTATAGGTGAAGGTATAGGTACAGAGACTGAGCGGGTAGAATACTTGGTCTAGTGGAAGGGGACTGAGCGGTTAGAAAAGGTACTACGTCTAGGGGAAGGGGACTCAGCAGGTAGAAAAGAGGGAACAGAGGTATTAGATCTAGGGGAAGGGCACTGAAGAAGGGACAGAGGTACTAGGTCTAAAGGAAGGTGACTCAGCGGGTAGAAATGGGGACAGAGGTACTAGGTAGATACGTTGCCAGTTTTATTGTGGGAGGAAACCGGGCTCTATACCCGGAGGAAACCCACGACCCTTCGCTGGTAACTCGCAACCATCACACATAGGTCCTTCGAGTGAAAACCCAGTCAGAAAATTGTTTGGACTGAGTGGGATTCGAACCCGCAACCTATTGGTAGAAGACTGTTCCTTGAGCGGGTAGAAAAGAGGGAACAGAAGTACTAGGTCTAGGGGAAGGGGACTGAGTGGTTAGAAAATGAGGACAGAGGTACTAGGTCTATGAGGAAGGGGACTGAGCGGGTAGAAAATGGGGACAGAGGTACTAGGTCTAGGGGAAGGAGACTGAGCGGGTAGAAAAGAGGGGACAGAGATACTAGGTCTATGGGAAGGGGACTGAGCGGGTAGAAAAGAGGGGACAGAGATACTAGGTCTAGGGGAAGGGGACTGAGCGGGTAGAAAAGAGGGGACAGAGGTACTAGGTCTAGGGAAAGGGGACTGAGCGGAAAGAAAACAGGGGACAGAGGTACTAGGTCTAGGGGAAGGGGACTGAGCGGATAGAAAAGAGGGGACAGAGGTGCTAGGTCTAGGGGAAGGGCACTGAGCGGAAAGAAAAGAGGGGACAGAGGTACTAGGTCTAGGGGAAGGGGACTGAGCGGAAAGAAAAGAGGGGACAGAGGTGCTAGGTCTAGGGGAAGGGGACTGAGCGTGTAGAAAATAGGGGACAGAGATACTAAGTATAGGGGTAGGGGACTGAGTGGGTAGAAAAGAGAAGTGGACTGAGCGGGTAGAAAAGAGGGGACAGAGGTACTAGGTCTAGGGAAAGGGAACTGAGCAGGTAGAAAAGATGACACAGAGGAATTAGGTATAGGGGAAGGGTAGCGGGTAGAAAAGATGAGACAGGTACTAGGTCCTGGGGAAGATCTCCCATTAAGAAACGGTGAAGTAGAAACAGAAAGATGAGTAACAGGCCTAGGAATACGTGACTGAGGAGGCCGAATTGTTTGGGAGAGGGTGGTGAACTAATCTGAGGAGTGGCAGCAGAAGTGGTAGAGTTAGTGATAGATTGATTGATTGATTGTTTGGTGTTTTACGCCGCACTCAAGATTATTTCACTTATATGGCGGCGTTGCCAGTTTTATTGTGGGAGGAAACCGGGCTCAATGCCCGGAGGAAACCCACGACCTTCCGTTGGTAACTGGCAACCATCCCACATAGGTCGTTCGAGTGTTAGTGATAGAAAGAAAAGATTAAAACTTCTGAATGGTCTAAAGTTGAAGTTTACCATTATAATTCTGTTTGGTCCATTTTAATGCATTAGTGAAAGCACTGTCAAAGTTTAGACGATCGGATGACCTGGCTGAAGTCTTATGACTAAAAGTTAAAAACTCCCCAATTGCCATACTGACGATATATGTGTGGGAATGTTTTGATTTTAGTTTAATTTCGTATTCTCACGTTTTCGCCTCCTAATTCTCGCAGCGAAAACGCGAGAACGCGAAATGGCACAAATCAGCCACCATAGTTTGGGGAATAAGGCAGAGAGAAAATTGGAAGATGTCCGGAGTCCAGACAACAAAAGGAATAAAAAAAAAATAAGTTTAGTGTGGAGTTTGAAAAATAGAGATTCTATAAAAGGCAGCGATATAAAATAAAATGTGTCTTGAGACAAAAGTAATAAAGTATCCTTTTATAAATAAACAAAGAAAGATCCCAATTGCATGATATACATTTTTTTAGATTCACTCTGTCAGATCAAAATAGAAGTGACACGGTAAGTGAAATGGCATAAAACTACAGTTCCTAAAACAAGGGAGAACATATTCTCTTTAGAAATGGGGATCAAGAATTTTGTCAGGTTTAACCATAGTAGACAAACATCAGAAACCGGACTTCAAGCTAGGCTCAAGAATTAGTTGACTGTCTCACTACAGACGCACCATCGAGGGCTATAGCCGATGGACATTGTTGCCGCGAGTATAGGGCCTACGGCTCCACTTCCTGCGATCTAAGAATTTAATTTAGCGTTGCTAATTATTTTTTCTTCTGGCTTGCTCTCGAGGCTCGACTTTTTATGTGAGTATGTTCTGGGGTTTATACCTGTTTACTTTGGGTTAAAAACGTTTGGACAGAATTTGGTTCTTCACTTTCAATGTTTGCGATTTTGGTCTGGACCCTCGGCAATTTCTCAGCTGATTTATAGCCTTTTCTTTTCAACAGTCAACAATCTTACCACTGCTTACGCCTTACGAGTTACGGTACTATCTTATTCTTAGGCCTAGCATCATGCACGGTACCCTACGTAATTCAATTTTACCGAATTTTATCATGGTAATGATTATATTATATATACTAATTTCAAATCCACGGCGGAAAACTGAAAAATCCTTTAATATTCAAGCGGAACACTAAGGGGATGGAACATGTATGAGTTTAATTTAGTTATTCTTATTGTCTCTTAGAATAGAAAGTAAAATTCTTACCTTGTGTTCTACTAGGTGAAGTAGTTCAAATGTCCTCAAATGTTGGTACACTACAAGGTATTTGATCATAAAAGTTAAAAAGCAAATGTGAGTCTCAAAAGTTAAAAATAAAACAAAAAGTGTAGTCTGTATATTTTTTCAGGGCCCTTTCACTGGACCCTGTTTGCTCATTTTTGCTTGATCAGAAAATAACTACCATTCCTAAAAAATGCTTGGAAATTTTCTAGGTAGATATGATTATACCAGGCAGGTCGGTGACGTCATCAAATGTTGGTACAAGGTATTTGAGCATAAAATTTAAAAACAAAAGTGAGTCTCAAAAGTTACAAATAAAACAAAAAATCTAGTCTGTATATTTTTTCAGGGCCCTTTCACTGGGCCCTGTTTGCTCATTTTGGCTTGAAAAAGGCCTATATTTAGAGACATAAGTTGTCTCCCCTGATTTATTAAATATCGTTTTTCTAAGTACATATGATTATACATGTGGAACTGAATACTAATTACATCTTATAAAAATGTGAAGAATAGTTTGGTATAGGCTTTAGAAACAAACGATGGATGATTAAAATTGACCTGACCTGCCTAATTATACATGGGGAACTGAATACTAATTACATCTTATAACTATGTGAAGAATAGTTTGGTATAGATTCTAGAAACAAACTTTGGATGAATAAATTTGACCCGACGTGCCTAATTACATATACCAACTGTAATATCACCATAAGTTCGTTAAAATTGAACTACTAGGTGAAGTATCTAACTTTGAGTCTGGTTTTGTGTGTGTCTGTATAAAACCAAGTGCACCCCCCCCCCCCCCCCCCCCCCCCCTCAGCTGGGAGACCGGTTAGGCGGTTACGTGGTAGGGATCAAAAGATTCTTGAGGTGTTTCCCCCATAACTACTACATGAGGGGGCCTATAGTTATTTTGGGATTTCACTTTCTTGAAAATTGGCAGAAATTCTTCTATTGACTTTGGGTGACGCCCGAACCGGGAATCAAACCTGTGCAAACCCGTTTTGGGTTTAGAAATTCAAACAAGCACACAATTTAAAATCATATCTTTCAGTTGATCTAGGCTCATTTGCTATTTATTTGTGGCATGCTAAAAAGAAGATTTTCTTGTTTCAACGTCTTAATAAATGTTTTTTTTTTAGGTAAACAAGGCTACATACAACAGGGTTGTTAGTAAAATAATCGTAGTGACTTCCTTCTGTTCAATTTGATGCAGCATAATATGGTGGACAGCAACATCCATGCGACGTTGACTCGTATCTCGCACCAAATTTACTTTTTTATCTCCAGTCACTCAATCCAGTTTTTCCAAGGATCAACAAATAACAGGTAGAAGTTGACACAAATAAGTTAAGGATGGATGTGACAGAGGATTTAGAATCCAGCTCTCCTGTTGAGGTGAAGATAGAACTGAACGAAGAAGGAACAAGTATTCCTTTTTGTCCTGTTGCCTGGGGTGAAAGAACTGATTATCAGCCCCAGAATGCTAACGATTCCTACGAACAACAAGTCAACGTTTGTAAAACGGAGAAAAATGAACTGTATTCTGAAGTGAAAATAAAACAAGAACCAAGCATGGACATATCCAGTAATGGTCTGTACTCTGAAGTGGAAATAAAACAAGAACCAAGCATGGACATATCCAATAATGAACTGTATGCTGAAGTGAAAATAAAACAAGAACCAAGCATGGACATATCCAATAATGAACTGTATTCTAAAGTGGAAATAAAACAAGAACCAAGCATGGACATATCCAGTTGTAGCTCAACAATGGATCCTACATTTCCTGATACTGACAACCTGAACCAAACTTTCTATCAGAGTGGGTTGTGTGAGGTACTGTTCATTTTGTTTAATTATATTCCATTAGCACTAAAATATAAAATTTCTGTCTTAACTGAAATTTGTAAACAAAAATTAAATATATGTTAACATGGCACTTTTTCTCTGACACAGAAAAAAGAATTCTATTTAAAGGAAAACATGTAATTTAAGAGGACTGTTTTTAGAATATCATGCGAAACAGAAAGGACGGACCACAGGCGTTACAGTTTCTCTGGATGAAGGAAACAAAACAAAGAAAATCAATGAAAGATGTAATAAGTTTTATTGACCATATAGTCAACCATCGAGGATCCTGAAGTTTCGGGGTGGGTAGGTGGCCCCTGGATCCTCTCCGGTTTGACTGTGGCAGTGGTTATAGCCTGGTCAACATCGTTGAACTTTAATTGTGTAACAAGCCACTACTTTTAGATGACATGTGTGTTATTGTGTTGACCGCACGGTTCAGCAACGTGAAACACGGTAAAACATCGCACAACCTGTGGCAGTGTGTTGAAGCATATTTCTGTTCTCTAACAGCCTACAGGGGGCCTCCGTGGCTCAGTAGGTAGATCGTTGGACGCTCAATCCAACAACCTTCCACCAATGGGTCACGGGTTCGAATACCACTCAGTCCAAAAATTGGAAAATTTTCTGACTGGGTTTTCACTCGACCCACCTATGTGGGATGGTTTACCAGCGGAAGGTCGTGGGTTTCCTCCGGGCACTGAGCCCGGTTTCCTCCCACAATAAAACTGGCAACGCCGCCATATAAGTGAAATAATCTTGAGCGCGGCGTAAAACACCAAACAATCAATCAGTCAATCTAACAGCCTACAACTTTTGTTAGTAAATAACCGACACTGATTGACCCGGAGAAAATTTCGAGCCAGGGTGAGAATCAAACTCAAGACTGAGGGCTTCCGCTCTACCGCTCGACCAACCGAGCTACGCGACCTAATTCGTGAGCTCTATTCTCACCCTGGCCCGAAAAATTTTCCGGATCAATTAGTGTTGGTTATTTACCAATTCAGTAATTTCCCTGATGATGATTGCAGCTTGAAGTTTAATACTCTCTAATACATTCAATTTCAGTTTAATACTCTCTAATACATTCAGTTTACTACTCTCTTATACATTCAGTTTACTACTCTCTTATACATTCAGTTTACTACTCTCTTATACATTCAGTTTACTACTCTCTCATACATTCAGTTTACTACACTCTAATACACTCAGTTTAATACTCTCTAATACACTCAGTTTAATACACTCTAATACACTCAGTTTAATGCACTTTAATACACTCAGTTTAATACTCTCTAATACATTCAGTTTAATGCTCTCTGATACACTCAGTTTAATACACTCTAATACATTCAGTTTAATACTCTCTAATACATTCAGTTTAATGCTCTCTGATACACTCAGTTTAATACACTCTAGTACACTCAGTTTAATACTCTCTAATACATTCAGTTTAATGCTCTCTAATACACTCAGTTTAATGCACTCTTATACACTCAGTTTAATGCACTCTAATACACTCAGTTTAATGCACTCTAATACATTCAGTTTAATACTTTCTAATACACTCAGTTTAATACACTCTAATACACTCAGTTTAATGCACTCTAATACACTCAGTTTAATACACTCTAATACACTCAGTTTAATACTCTCTAATACATTCAGTTTAATGCTCTCTAATACACTCAGTTTAATGCACTCTAATACACTCAGTTTAATGCACTCTAATACACTCAGTTTAATACACTCTAATACACTCAGTTAAATACTCTCTAATACATTCAGTTCAATGCTCGCTAATACACTCAGTTTAATGCACTCTAATACACTCAGTTTAATACACTCTAATACACTCAGTTTAATGCACTCTAATACACTCAGTTTAATGCTCTCTAATACATTCAGTTTACTACACTCTAATACACTCAGTTTAATGCACTCTAATACACTCAGTTTAATGCACTCTAATACACTCAGTTTAATGCTCTCTAATACATTCAGTTTAATGCACTTTAATACACTCAGTTTAATACTCTCTAATACATTCAGTTTAATGCTCTCTGATACACTCAGTTTAATGCACTCTAATACACTCAGTTTAATACTCTCTAATACACTCAGTTTAATGCACTTTAATACACTCAGTTTAATACTCTCTAATACATTCAGTTTAATGCTCTCTGATACACTCAGTTTAATACACTCTAATACACTCAGTTTAATACTCTCTAATACACTCAGTTTAATACACTCTAATACATTCAGTTTAATGCTCTCTGATACACTCAGTTTAATACTTTCTAATACACTCAGTTTAATACACACTAATACACTCAGTTTAATGCACTCTAATACACTCAGTTTAATACACTCTAATACACTCAGTTTACTACAGTCTGATACACTCAGTTTAATACTCTCTAATACACTCTGTTCAATACACTCTAATACACTCAGTTTAATACACTCTAATACACTCAGTTTACTACACTCATGCCACTTTAATACAATAGCTGTCTTAGAAAAATCTTGTTATCCTTTCTCATATACATCTAGGATAGGGGAAAAACCTGAAAGAAATCCAATATTATACATAAATTTAACTCCTTACAACTTTTTTTACAGACGGTATGTCTGAGACAAACTTCTATGGATAACAATGTACCTGGTATGAAAACCACATTAGAAAGGCCGGAGGTCACAAAATGTATAGGTGAGTAAATTGAAGTCTTATGTTTGTATTATTTGGTCCTGTGGGGAGAAGGAATCAAATTCCTGATAAACCCTGATTGGCAGGTCAATGGGAAACTCTACATTCTTGAAACAGGGAACAATCACAAAAGCACAAATAAAACAGCTTTAGACATTTGATTGATTGATTGATTGATCGCACTGAAGACTATTGCAAATATAGGGTGTCGTTGCCAGGATTAACGATGGAGGAAAGGCACTCTCTTCCTAGAAGAAAGCCCAATACCTTCTTCTACATACACTGTAGTGCGACCAAAGTTTATTTGGGAATGAGATTCAAACCTGCGACCCATCGATGGAAGGACTGTGTTGGACTGAGAGACTATCGCAACTGAGACTAGTTTTTCGTAAAGTTCAAGGCCAGCAATAGTACATGTAAATATGAGAAATTCATTGTACTTTTTATTTGAATAAACAAAGTTCTGCCTTTAATACCAATGTAAGATTCTGGAAGCAGTGGTTTACTTTTATTTTGGGATATCTGCATTTTTGTGATACATATTTAATTGGGAATTTTTGTGATACATATTCAATTGGGAATTTTTGGAGGATAAGTCAAATCAATTTTCAGTTCTCTTTGTTCATTGTGAGTGTATTATCTCAGTTTTAGAAGAAAATATGAGCTGCAAAATTATGTTTCTATCAATATATGAGATTCAAACCTGCAACCCATTGATGGAAGGACTGTGTTGGACTGAGAGACTATCACAACTGAGCTACCGACACTTTGGTGACTAGTGCTCCTTTGTTTCTCGTGAAATTAAGTTCAGAAATAGTACATGTTTTTGCTTTCACTGTTTATACTCTAATTTAAATAATTATTATTCAAACTTTTTCTGTTTTTTTTTTTCAGGAACAAAACTCTCAACTTGTGCACATTGTCCAAAAATGAAGTTTGTATCTAAAACACACATATTGGCTCACAACATTGATAAACATGGGTTTCAGGTGCCAAGTGATTTGGAGAACACAAACAAGAACCAGATTTCAATGGTTGAATTGAATGTTGACAGCTCAAGAAAAGAGGGCCTTGATGGTAATTCTGCCTCTACAATCAACCCAGTCTTAGCTAATGTACTCAGAACTCATTCTGAAAAGAAACCTTTTCAGTGTACAGTGTGTGATTATAAGTGTAGGGAGAAAAGAAAGCTTACTGCGCATTTAAGAATTCATACTGGTGAGAAACATTTTCAATGTACAGGGTGTGACTATAAGTGTCGTAAGAAGAGCAACCTTACTGCGCATGTAAGAACTCATACTGGTGAGAAACCTTTTCAGTGCACAATATGTGATTTTAGATGTAGTCGACAGAGCTACCTTACTAGGCATTTAAGAATTCATACTGGTGAGAAACCTTTTCAGTGCACAATATGTGATTTTAGATGTAGTCGACAGAGCTACCTTACTGGGCATTTAAGAACTCATACTGATGAGAAACCTTATCAGTGTACAGAGTGTGACTATAAGTCTGCCCAGAAGAGTAACCTGAACAATCATTTAAGAACTCATACTGGGGAAAAACCTTTTCATTGCACAGAGTGTGACTATAAATCTATCAGGAAGAGTAGCCTTAACATCCATTTAAGAACTCATACCAGTGAGAAACCTTTTCAATGTACAGAGTGTGGCTATAAGTGTCGTAAGAAGAGCAACCTTACTGCGCATGTAAGAACTCATACTGGTGAGAAACCTTTTCAGTGCGCAATATGTGATTTGAGATGTAGTCAACGGAGCCACCTTATTGAGCATTTAAGAACTCATACTGGTGAGAAACCTTTTCAGTGCACAATATGTGATTTTAAATGTAGTCGACAGAGCCACCTTACTGTACATTTAAGAACTCATACTGATGAGAAACCTTTTCAGTGTACAAAGTGTGACTATAAGTCTGCCCAGAAGATTAGCCTTAACAATCATTTAAGAACTCATACTGGGGAAAAACCTTTTCATTGTACAGAGTGTGACTTTAAGTCTATCTGGAAGAGTAACCTTATCAAACATTTAAGAACTCATACTGATTAGAAACCTTTTCAGTGTACAGAGTGTGATTTTAGATGTAGTCGACAGAGCCACCTTACTGAGCATTTTAGAACTCATACTGATGAGAAACCTTTTCAGTGCACAATATGTGAGTTTAGTTGTAAACGACAGAGCCATCTTACTGAGCATTTAAGGACTCATACTGGTGAGAAACCTTTTCAGTGTACAGAGTGTGATTTTAGATGTAGTCGACAGAGTAAACTAAATAACCATTAACCTGTTCAGTGCACACCGTCTGACTATAGATGTAGTCAAAAGATCCACCTTGCTGACCATAAAATCACTCATACTGGTGAGAAGCCTTTTCAGTGCACTTTGTGTGATTTTAAATGTAATCGAAAGACCAATCTTACTACCCACTTAAGAACCCATACTGATGAGAAACCGTTCCAGTACACGATGTGTGACTATAAGTGCACCCAGAAAAATTATCTAAGCAATCATGTAAGATCTCATACCCGAGAGAAACTTTTAAGTGTAAAACATGGGAACCCCAATTTAGTCAGAAACGTACTCGCTCCCCACTATAGAACTCCAGTACAGTGAAAGAAATGTTTCACTGGACATTGTTTGACCATAACTGTAATCAGATTCTGTATATATTTTCACATGTACCAATTTACACTGGTGATGTGTGACTTTTTTTGCTGTAATGTGTTATTTAAATATATTCTCATATAGAAAGGCTATATTAAAAACTCTTACGAAAGTATTCGAACTGTAGTTTTCATAGTGGCACACTCGCTGCCAAGGCCTACTGTCGCAACAGGCGAGCCAATATATTTCAGATCAATTAAAGGCCCGCTTGCGGCGAAAATCAGGAATATTGTTTACATTAAAAAAACGACCGTTTTCTGTATTTTCCCAGACAATATAAGTTAGGAACTTTCTATTTTTACCAAAATTTAAAAGTTTGGACGTCATTTTGTAATTTTAATTTGAATTTGAAATTTTGAATTGTTAGGTGCCCGTAATGTCCACAAACTTCGAACCGGGTCGTGTGCAAAAGTGCCGTACTGGTTTGAGTCGTGTGGGCGATCTAACGACAAAGTATAATTTTACGAACTTTATCTAATAAATACATACTAACGATCGAGTAAGAGGGACTATAAAAGCCTGCCGAGTGCAAACCACAGACAAAAACACTTGGGTGAAGGTAATCCAACACTGATCGGTGTTGTTGTTGTTGTAATCAAGCTTCGATTCATCGTTTGTTTTCACCCTCATTTATACATTCTAAACCCAATTGGACATGCTTTATGTGTGCTATGTTTAACTTTAGTGGTTTTAGCTGTAGTAAGCTGGTGCAAATTGGTTTTCTTAACAAATGTCAAACAGGTTACTGCGGCAAGTGGGTCTTTAAAGGCACACTAGCCGCAAACATCCAGAATACTATTTTTTTACCAAAAATAGAAAGTATTGGCATCATTTAGTATTTTTAATTTGAAATTGAAAATTAGATTTATCAAGTACCCCCAATGTAAACAAACCCCGAATCTGAACGTGCGCACAACCGCCCTAATGTTTGAGTCGTGTGATTGATCTTACGGCACAGTATAATTTTATCTGAGAAATACAGACTGACGATCGGGTAAGACTGACTCGAAAAGTCTGCCGATAATTTTTTGAGTGTTCAACCACAGACAAAAGGGACTGAAATGAGGGTAATCTCACCACTAAGTTAACCGACAGTTTCGCTGTTGGCTCAGTCGGCCAAATGACAGCGCATCAGTCCGATACAGGCCTTCAATCCACGTGGTGTGGGTTTGAATTTACTTAGAGCAAATACATTTGATTAAAAACAGTTGTTTTACATTCTACCGGCGTATGTGCAAGTGTTGCAAGGTGATCGCTGAAGGTCAGGGTTTTCCTCCGGTCAAATAGCCTGGTCGACCCCCAGCCTCTCGAGACTGCCATATGAGTGAAATAATCTTGTGTGCGGCGTAAATCAATCAATCAGAATATTTCAGGACAAAGTTTGCCATGTAGGTAGTCCTGCTGTCCCAGCATGCTCGTGGAGATATTCAGAACAAACATGCTAATCAGGCCAACCTACCGCCATTACATGCTAGCAAGCCTTGGCCTATACTGTTTACCATAAACTTTGCCGAGTAGGTAGACCTACTGCAACTACATATTGCACTGGATATTCCAGGACAAGGCCTGCGGTGTAGGTAGACCTACCCTAGCCAGGTTGCCTGGATATATTTTTGGACAAATTTTGTGAGAAGGTAGGTCCACTGTCCAAAACTGATGGTCTAGATATATTTTAGGACAAAGTTTGCCAAATAGGTAGACCTACTGCCATAGAATGGTAGCCTAGGGATATTTCAGGACAAAGCTTGGCAAGTAGGTATAGACCTACTGTACGTCCATTCATGCTGGCCTAGATATTTCAGGTCAAGATTTGCCGAACAGGTCGGCTCGGGGGCTCAATCGGCAGAGCGATCGATGTGATGCGAGTTCAAATCCCAGTCAGATCAATTTGGCCCTACAATTGATTAAAACAGTTTCTTTTTCACTCGATCGCCGTATGTCAGGTGTGTTTCCTCTAGTCAAAGAGTCTGGTTCACTCTCACTAAGCCTAGCGACACAGCCATATGAGTGAAATAATATTGAGTGCCGCGTATAACATCAATCAATCAGAATATTTCAGTACAAAGCTTGCCTCGTAGGAGAGCCTACTACCCAAATACGATGGCCTAGATATTCCATTTATCTTTACTGTAATCTAAGGAAGAGAAAAGCAATAAGACACCGTGGTGAGATGCGGAAGTTAAAATAATCACTGGAAACATGACTCTCTTGTTGACAATTATATTGCGAAAATAGAAAGTTTCTCCAAAAAAGTGGGTATAGATGGAGTTTAGTCCTTGTACGAATTTTTTACTGTAATAATGTTTTATTAGACGTTCCCTCACACTTTGGGCAGCTGCTGGGATAATAATTCGGGTCTGATTGCAGACTGGAGCCAGAAAGCGTCCGACATGGTTTGGTGAGAATCCCTGAAAGAAAGAAGCGATCTCGCCTCCAAACACCAAGAGTTCCAAAAATCAATAGAAGGCCGTATGGTCACGGAACACTCACCCTCTTATAGCACTAGGTGATACCAGTATACAAATATTTACAGTTCACTTTCATCAGATTTGGGAAGAAGTAATACTATCTCACAATTAGGTCGAGTATACACGATGGTAGATCAGTAGATACTGGAACTAGCGGTCGGTTGTTTATGATGGATGTGGCCTCGTGCATATAAGTGACCAACACGTCATGTGTTAAATTTCATGTGGAAACTTACATGTATAGCTGTACCGACCATTCTCTCTCATGATCCACCTATATGAGAGGAATATTGAAGATCCACTGACTTGATGATTATACAGGTAAGACTTAATGGGGCCATCCTCTACGTTGACAGTGTTAATTTGAAGTGGGCCTGTGGCACCGATAAAGTTAGTACCTCGGTCCTATCTGTATAGCTTGACCTTGTCGCATATTGTTTCGAACCGCCGGAGACCGTTAATAAAGGCAGACGAACTCATCTCCTCGTTCTCTTCAATATGAACAGTTCTGACGACTGAGCAATACTGCCCATCGTTTCTGCTGAGTTAGTTGTGGCTCTTCGAGTTCGTCTTGTGACCACGGTCCAAATGCGTCAACGTCCACAAAAGTGAATGCGGGTGAAGGGGTCAGACGATCTGCTTGGAGATCTGTCATATTCTGATATGGGGGTTGCGTCCGGAGTTCCCGACACATGGAACATCGGTGATTGTTGAGTTGATCAGACGTTTAGCACCTTCAATCCATAGATCGGACAGCGCCTTCCGTGAAAATACGATTTTGATGTTTAGCTTATTCGTAGTGAAACCGGACGAGTAAAGTGGCAATGTGTGGCATGTTATGATTTGGAGTAACTTGTATTCAAGTTTGACTTCAAACAGTTTTAGACGTCCGCCAACTCTAAGCAGTGCGTCATCGTCTAGATGGGGATCCATGTATGGAAGGTTTGTTGTTTTTGATACAGTTGATTTCTTTCTGTAAAACATGCTTCTTGTGTCTGTTCGATTACAACTTTCTGTGCTTTCTTGAATGTCTCGACAGTTCTAGATTTGAAGCAAAGATGCCATCACTAGTTGTGGGAGATTCAGCAACGTGTTGTAATGTAGATATGCTTTGGTGAGATGTTTCCATGTGGAAAAACTATGGAAGCGATAAGTTCCTAAATTCTTGGAGAGCGTAGTTGACCTCTTGGCACACTTCCTTGTGTGTGTCAGGGCAAGTTTCTGGACCGTATAACCAAAACATTAAGTGAGACTCTGGAACTGGGGACAATCGGATGGCCGTGTCTGCTGGGTTCAGATTAGTGGGAATGTAGTTACATTGGTTGGGACTATAGAAGATTTCCGTATGCATTCAACTCGATTTCATACGTAGATGTACATGTAGAATCTCCTTGTTTGATTCTAAAGATATCACTGTCAATGAAGTACTTGATGTCTTTGAGGGGAAAATCTATTTGGCGAGAGACGTTTTCGGCGACCTCGATACCTAAGACCGCTACACAAAACTCCAGACGAAGAATCGTTTATCCATGGCTGGGAGCAACTTTTGCTGAGCCCTTCCAGTTGTTCTCCAGCTAAATCCCAATCAACTGAGCCTTTGATGAGTAGCTCTGAAGAGTATCTTACCTTGGGTGGTAATTGGACAAGCAAAGCCGATTGGATCGAAGACACTGCTAATTGATGACAAAACACACGTTTGTTTTCTTGAGAAACTCTGGAGATAAAGCAGTCAGTTTGGAGATTCCATACTAGCCAGTGTCTAAGTTCTTGGGGTTCTTTGCGAAATCATTTGTGGGGAAAGTTTCCTCACTTTTGGGTTGCTTGAAGTTATTTTTTGAGGGCGAAGACTTCCTCAGTCACCTAAAGATTAATTCCGTAGAATTAAATTTATTGTCTCCCAAACAGTGGGAAGGGAAATGAGATCGTCGACAATATAAAAGTTCCACAACGTCTTTGCCGGCCGTACTGTTCCTCTCCCATGAGAACAGCACTTTGGAGACCATAGGATGCGACGGAAGGAGAAGGCTTATTCCCAAACACGTGCATCTCTGACTATGATCAAAATGCAGATATCCTTTTATTTATCAGCCGAGACGTTCCGGAAGCACATCACGTGTACCTGGCCCAAAGGATTCCCTTTCGCTCAAAAAGTAAAACTAAGCTGGGTGATAGTCGGGGAAACATGCCTTGAAAAGGCGCACCAACTAAAACACCTTAATATTAAGAAAGTAAACCTTCTGCTTGATGGTCGCCCCAAACATGTTGTCCCTGGTCCTAACAATATTGAAAACCAAAAAATCCAAACCCAAGACTTTGATCAAGATCTCAACATGTTCAATAATCAGGAAATGCTATCTTCAATTTTCCAGGTCATCAAGCATGGCAACAACATAGGTCTTTCAGTTGAAGACTTTACCTTACAACAAACCTCAGGCTTTTTCCAGAGCCCAATTCCTCTAACGTAACCTAACCAAGAACCCTGTTTAAACAAAACATTTTATTGACTTTATGAGTAAAGTGATTGAAAATTGACACACTGAACTCGCTCTCCCTCTCAGCAAGCTCGGCCGGATATTTTAGAACAAGGTATGCTGAGAAGGTAGGCCTACTGCCCCAACACGCTGGTCTAAATATTTCCGGTCAAACCTCGCCGAGAATGAAGGCCTACTGCCGCAGCATGCCGGCCAAGATATATTTTAGGACAAAGCATGCTGATTAAGATGGTTTACTCTCCCAACATGCTGGATTGGATATTTCCGGGATAAGCATGCTCAGCAGGTAGGCTCAACGTGTCGGCCTAGAAGTTTTAGGACAAAGCTTATAGATTGATTGATTGATTGTTTGGTGTTTTACGCTGCGCTCAAGATTATTTCACTTATATGGCGGCGTTGCCAGTTTTATTGTGGGGGGATACCGAACTCTATACTCGGAGGAAACCCACGACCTTCCGTTGGTAACTGGCAACCATCCCACATAGGTCGTTCGAGGGAAAACCCAGTCAGACAATTTTCCAATTTTTTTGGACTTAGTGGGATTCGAACCCACTAACCAATGGTGGAAGGCTGTTCGGATTGAGCGTCCAACGCTCTACATACTGAGCCACGAAGGCCCCAAAGCTTAGAGAAACGGTAAGCCTACTGCCCCAGCATACCGGCCAAGGTAGGTTTCAGGACAAAGTGTGCTTAGTAGTTATTTATGGACACTAAAACACACGGGCACAGGGAAAATCTTCTTGTCTAAAATAACCACGGAGACAAGTTTCTAATTGTGTTAAAAAGAGGTATATCATTTAGACCTTTATACCCCATCATAAATTGTTGTAATAAAGTAAACCTATGATAAATCATTAGGTTGACGACTGACAGGAGCTTGGCCTTAGTAGAATTTTCTGGAACACTTTGTATTACATTGACAATGCTTACGCATCTTAAGCTATAGTAAGAATATCGTCGGACTATATATTATGCCCCCCCCCCCATACCCTTTCCCAGAAAACCTAGGTAGAAGGCAGACAGGGGAGTTTAGCCCTGACCAGTATGTCTTTCAAACTCTTGTTCTTTTTATAAGCAATGACTGGCCTTTGGGTCAGAGGTCGAGCAAGTTTACTTTGAAGTAGTTTGTATTCTTCTACTATAATCTTAGCCATAGCGACGCTAGCTTTGTTATACTGAAACACAAATGGTATTATAGTTTTTTCACGACATCTTCCGGGGTCCAAGTTCAAACCCAAAGGATAAATAGTTTGTAATGTTTGAATCCAAAAACTTTCCCTTTCCAAACGTTTGTGCTTGGTATCTGCAGCGGAAGTGAGAAATGGGATTTTCTCAATAGGCATGATTTCAAAATGGTCCTTGACCGAATGACCTAGAGTATTGAAATGTTGTGCCACGGGTACATAGAGGAGTCACAATTAAGATTCTCTGCCATTTGATATCTGTTGCGAGTTTGTTCTCCGAAAAAGGTTCCGCGATCGGGTACGTATATATCGAGTTTGCATCGCGTCTTAAGGCATTTCATTGATGTACCTGAGAGAAATGTGGGACGGTAGTGGTACACTCGTGAAGGGGAGGTAAGCGTATCGGGGGATGAAGGGGGAAACATGATTTGTCTTACTGTGTTAGATTTCATCCTTCGGAGTAATCTAATAGAATACTTCCTAGGGAGGAGAGCTTTAAAAAGAACAGAACAAGCCTGGTTAAAAAAATCTAAAGAACTACAGTTTCTATAGAATCTAAAAATCTGAGATTTATTGACTCCCTTGAAAGTGTGAGGAGGAAGGTATGACCCAGCATGTAGTAGCTGGTGCGTGTCAGTAGGTTTGAAGAATACTTTGTAATCTAGATACCCAGTAGTATGATATGTATGACCCTTGTAAATAGTTACATCCAAAAAATCCACAGAAGTGTGATCAATAGTAGGCTGTAATTTAATGCTTGAGTCGTGAGAATTAAGAGTATCAATGAAAATATGAAGGTCTTCCAACGTATGTTGCCAAATGATAAAAATGTCATCCAGATACCGAAGGTAAATAAAAGGTTGTTGGGGACATTTGTGAAGAATATCACTCTCCCACTCAGCCATAAAAATAGAGGCAAAGTTAGGACTAAAAGGTTTCCCCATAGCACACCCTTTAATTTGCTGAAAGATCTCCCCATTGAATTCAAAATCGTTACCTTTTAAGCTAAGTTCCAGCAATTCTAAAATGTCTTCAATGCCTCTTTGGAACCTGACCCAATATGGCGGCCGAACGGCTGGTCCAATCAAAAAACGGATTGCATTTCTTGATTAATAAACTTTCTTGTTCATCCAAATTTGCAATCGGTTTTACTATATTATTAGCTAGTGTTCTTAAATATATTTTATTAGCTAAGTTAGCATTGTGACACATTTGTCCACCCAGGAGAGTAACCTTATCAACAATTTAGGAACCCATTCTGGTGAGAAACCGGTTCAGTGTACAATGTGTGAATATAACTGTAGCCGCAAAAGTAGGCTCAAGAAACGTTTAAGAACTTATACTGGTGAGAAACCTTTTGGGTGCACATGGTAATGCGGCAGATGGTTTACATAGTGTGCAAATGTCTCTGTTTACATATTGCGGCAGGTGGTTTACACAGTGCGTCAATTTCTCTGTTTACATAATGCGGTAGATGGTTTACACAGTGTGTCAATTACATAATGCGGCAGGTGGTTTGCACAGTGTGTCAATCTCTCTGTTTACATAATGCGGTAGATGGTTTACACAGTGTGTCGATTTCTCTGTTTACACAATGCGACAATCCCAGTAGCTGCAGTTCGGAGAATGCACTGGTTCTTACGAAAGCTTCACCGGGCACGCTATATCTTTCTGACCGGCAAATAAGTAAAACAGGATGAAACACATGAGTGCGGCTCGGCACGCTACTCCGATATCGCTACTCCAATAACCTCTGTGTCAGAAGGCGTTGTAGGTCACAACACCCAGTTTGTCAGCCAATGAAAATTGACTTCGGTTATACAGGAGCTAGAAGGTGGCTTACATAGTGATAGTTTGGTATCTGGGTTATTTGAATATTGGATTGAAACTAACATAGGTCTACTGTACATACTTTAAGCTTTCAATCAATGCCTGATAACAGATTTTTGTGTGTGTTTTTTTAATGTTCACCCAATTTTGAAAATACCAAAGTTTGGCTAGAATAAGTAACCTATAGCCATGTATATGGATACAGTGTAATGGGACGTTCATAGACTTCTGCTGTTTGAGAGAGATACATTTTAGTAACACTTTAACAACACACTACAGTAGCGTATAGTTGATCTCTGTTTACATTCACTTTAAAACGTCCTTCAGACAATAACAGATTGATTGATTGATTGGTGTTTTATGCCGCGCTCAAGATTATTTCACTTATATGGCGGCTTTACTACTTTTATTGTGGGAGGAAATCGGGCTCTATGTCCGGAGAAAACCCAAGACCTTCCCCTGGTAACTGACAACCAGCCAATAACAGAAGTACCACCGAATCCCACTAATAACTGGATAATTAAACATTTTTTGCGTAAAATCGACCTACAGCCTTTCATTCGAAGTCAATTCATTCTTATTTTTCTAATTTAAATTAACAGAAGTATTATGAAAGTGTAAACAATAATGAACGATTCCTTTTAAACGACTGAAAAATGAAAAGAAAAACTTGTAGTGTTTACTACGCCAGGTCTCACTGCTGAACCTTGAAAGGACAGCAAGAGGCAATGTGGTTTACACAGTGTGTCAATTCCCCTGTTTACATAATGCGGCAGGTGGTTTACACAGTGTACCAATTTCTCTGTTTACATAATGCTGTAGGTGGTTTACACAGTGTGCGACAATTTCTATGTTTACATAATGCGGCAGGTGGTTTACACAGTGCGTCAATTTCTCTGTTTACATAATGTTTACATAGGTGGTTTACACAGTGTACCAATTTCTCTGTTTACATAATGCTGTAGGTGGTTTACACAGTGTGCGACAATTTCTATGTTTACATAATGCTACAGGTGGTTTACACAGTGCGTCAATTTCTCTGTTTACCTAATGCGGTAGGTGGTTTACACAGTGTGTCAATTTCTATGTTTACATAATGCTACAGGTGGTTTACACAGTGCGTTAATTTATCTGTTTACATAATGCTGTAGGTGGTTTACACAGTGTGCGACAATTTCTATGTTTACATAATGCTACAGGTGGTTTACACAGTGCGTCAATTTCTATGTTTACATAATGCTGCAGGTGGTTTACACAGTGTGTCAATTTCTCTGTTTACATAATGCGGCAGGTGGTTTACACAGTGCGACAATTTCTATGTTTACATAATGCGGCAGGTGGTTTACACAGTGCGTCAATTTATCTGTTTACATAACGCGGCAGGTGGTTTACACAGTGTACCAATTTCTCTGTTTACATAATGCTATAGGTCGTTTACACAGTGTGCGACAATTTCTATGTTTACATAATGCTACAGGTGGTTTACACAGTGCGTCAATTTCTCTGTTTACCTAATGCGGTAGGTGGTTTACACAGTGTGTCAATTTCTCTGTTTACATAATGCGGCAGGTGGTTTACACAGTGTGCCAATTTTTCTGTTTACATAATGCGGCAGGTGGTTTACACAGTGCGTCAATTTCTCTGTTTACATAATGCGGCAGGTGGTTTACACAGTGCGTCAATTTCTCTGTTTACATAATGCGGTAGGTGGTTTACACAGTGTGCGTCAATTTCTCTGTTTACATAATGCGGCAGGTGGTTTACACAGAGCGTCAATTTCTCTGTTTACATAATGCGGCAGGTGGTTTACACAGTGTACCAATTTCTCTGTTTACATAATGCTGTGGGTGGTTTACACAGTGTGTGACAATTTCTCTGTTTACATAATCCGGTAGGTGGTTTACACAGTGTGCGACAATTTCTCTGTTTACATAATGCGGTAGGTGGTTTACACAGTGTGCGACAATTTCTCTGTTTACATATTGCTGCAGGTGGTTTACACAGTGTACCAATTTCTCTGTTTACACATTGCGGCAGGTGGTTTACACAGTGTGCCAATTCCTCTGTTTACATATCGCGGCAGGTGGTTTACACAGTGTTTCAATTCCTCTGTTTACATATTGCTGCAGGTAGTTTACACAGTGTTTCAATTTCTCTGTTTACATAATGCGACAGGTGGTTTACACAGTGTGCCAATTCCTTTGTTTACATATTGCGGCAGGTGGTTTACACAGTGTTTCAATTCCTCTGTTTACATATTGCTGTAGGTGGTTCACACAGTGTGCGAAAATTTCTCTGTTTACATAATGCGGTAGGTGGTTTACACAGTGCGTCAATTCCTCTGTTTACATAATGCTGTGGGTGGTTTACACAGTGTGTCAATTTCTCTGTTTACATAATGCGGCAGGTGGTTTACATAGTGTACCAATTTCTCTGTTTACATAATGCTGTGGGTGGTTTACACAGTGTGTCAATTTCTCTGTTTACATAATGCGGTAGGTGGTTTACACAGTGTACCAATTTCTCTGTTTACATAATGCTGTGGGTGGTTTACACAGTGTGCGTCAATTTTTCTGTTTACAAAATGCGGCAGGTGGTTTACACAGTGTGCCTATTTCTCTGTTGACGTAATGTGGTAGGTGGTTTACACAGTGTTCCAATTTTTCTGTTTACATAATGCTGTAGGTGGTTTACACAGTGTGCGACAATTTCTATGTTTACATAATGCTGCAGGTGGTTTACACAGAGCGTCAATTTCTCTGTTTACCTAATGCGGTAGGTGGTTTACACAGTGTGTCAATTTCTCTGTTTACATAATGCGGCAGGTGGTTTACACAGTGTGCGTCAATTTCTCTGTTTACATAATGCGGCAGGTGGTTTACACAGTGTGCGTCAATTTATTTGTTTACATAATGCGGCAGGTGGTTTACACAGTGCGTCCATTTCTCTGTTTACATAATGCGGTAGGTGGTTTACACAGTGTGCGTCAATTTCTCTGTTTACATAATGCGGCAGGTGGTTTACACAGAGCGTCAATTTCTCTGTTTACATAATGCGGCAGGTGGTTTACACAGTGTACCAATTTCTCTGTTTACATAATGCGGCATGTGGTTTACACAGTGTGCGACAATTTCTCTGTTTACATAATGTGGTAGGTGGTTTACACAGTGTGTGACAATTTCTCTGTTTACATCATGCGGCAGGTGGTTTACACAGTGTGCGTAAATTTCTCTGTTTACATAATGCGGCAGGTGGTTTACACAGTGTGCGACAATTTCTCTGTTTACATAATGCGGCAGGTGGTTTACACAGTGTGCGACAATTTCTCTGTTTACATAATGCGGCAGGTGGTTTACACAGTGTGCGACAATTTCTCTGTTTACATAATGCGGTAGGTGGTTTACACAGTGTGCGTCAATTTCTCTGTTTACATAATGCGGCAGGTGGTTTACACAGAGCGTCAATTTCTCTGTTTACATAATGCGGCAGGTGGTTTACACAGTGTACCAATTTCTCTGTTTACATAATGCGGCATGTGGTTTACACAGTGTGTGACAATTTCTCTGTTTACATAATGTGGTAGGTGGTTTACACAGTGTGTGACAATTTCTCTGTTTACATCATGCGGCAGGTGGTTTACACAGTGTGCGTAAATTTTTCTGTTTACATAATGCGGCAGGTGGTTTACACAGTGTGCGACAATTTCTCTGTTTACATAATGCGGCAGGTGGTTTACACAGTGTGCGACAATTTCTCTGTTTACATAATGCGGCAGGTGGTTTACACAGTGTGCGACAATTTCTCTGTTTACATAAGGCGGCAGGTGGTTTACACAGTGTGCCTATTTCTCTGTTGACGTAATGCGGCAGGTGGTTTACACAGTGCGTCAATTTCTCTGGTTATATATTTATGATCACTAAAACACACAGGCACAGGGAAAATCTTCTTGTCTAAAATAACCATGGAGACAAGTTTCCAATTGTGCTAAAAAGAGGTATATCATTTAGACCGTTATACCCCATGAATTATTGTAACAAACCAAATCTCTGTTTACATAATGCAGTAGCTGGTTTACACAGTGTCAATTTCTCCGTGTACATAATACGGCAGGTTGTGTACACAGTGTAGCACACGTGGCATAGTTGTTTGGCAAATTGTTTTTGAAAATCATATTGGACAATTTTATTTATTATTTTTTTCACCAGTGATTTGTAGACATAATAAAGAGATATATACATAAAGACAAATAAAATATAGATACATAAGTATTTAACATGAGGATATCTGGCGGGAATTAAGTCCTGAAGTTCAATGTGATGTCTCAACATTCCCTGATTCCTATTGATAGCCCAAAAAAATGAGTCCATAGTGAAGGGCCGAGTTGGTTTGTTTATCATTGTATGGACGAAAGCAGATTAGCCAATCAAATTGCAATATTCATCATGAACATAGTGAAAATTGAATGTTTAGTTTAATAATATTGTGTGCAGCGTAAAACGTCCATCAATCAATCAAGTACTTTCATGGTTCATTGGGACCTCCGTTGCTCAGTAGGTAGAGCGTTGGACGTTCAATCCAAACAGCCTTCCACCAATGGGTCACGGGTTTGAACCCCCTCAGTCCCAAAAAGATGAAAAAAATTTCTGATTGGGTTTTCATTGGAACGACCTATGTGGGATGGTTGCCAGTTACCACCGGAAGGTCGTGGGTTTCCTCCGGGCAAAGAGTGAAGTAATCTTGAGCGCAGCGTGAACCACCAAGCAATCAGTCAATCAATCATGGTTCAATGGACAGATCTTCTCATTCTTCTGACTAAATGTTTATATAGTTCAGATTAATTTTGATGAAAAAAGTTTCTCAAAATGTTTTGAATGGATGGTGATTAATTACCTTTCTTTCTCACACTACACCTTCGATGTTTCCACTTCCAAGGAGTGTGTTTCTTTTTGTCATAATCAACGTGTGAAATTATGGCCCACGTAATGCTATGGCCTCACGAAAGAATTGTCAAAAGTGACATCACAAAAGAATTTCGTCATCATTATGACGTTAAGATAAAGCGTCCAGCAGCAGACATATCTCCGGGAAGTTGTTGCTGTTGACGTCATTTCTAACGTTACAATGCACTATCCAGTCTTTCATACAGCCATTCTTGAAATAGAGCAACATCAAACATACTTTTTCCATTTGAGTTTTTTGTGTAGCGTGATAAAAAGATTATCGAAGTGTAAACTTTGAATCTATTGTTTTTGTAGTGTTTATTATTATACAATTATTGACTCTCATGCCAGTTAATATGATGTTATAATGACCTGGACAACTTATATTGACCGATGCCGAAGGCAGAGGTCAATATAAGTTTTCCAGGTCATTATAACCATCATATTAACTGACAGGAGAGTCAATAATTGTTTTATTATATATCAAGTTGCCGTATATATTTATTCTAAACCTTCACAGAATTTCAGGCAGATGTTATATTTACATAATTCACATAACATAGTTCATAGGCTTTACAATTGCAATGGGTTAAATTACGTCATGTGGATTACGTTTCAACGCTCAAATCTGATGTCATCGGAATGACGTCATAGTAATATTAATAAAGCTACACTAAAAACAAATTGCATTGCGCAGCAAAGAGAATGTGACGTCAAATCTTATATTAACCAGCAAGTCATGTAATATAAGATAATATTAACTGTCATGTGACCGCCTATTGACCAATGAAATTGCAACACTCACTCTAGTTATATAATAATACCTATTTTTTTTTTTCTTGCGTCGATTTTTTAATTCTTTTTTTTCGAAAACGGCAAATTACAAAATTATGAAACTTCGGATTTGTCGACTGATTTTTTATCAATTAGACGTCAGGGTATTTTTGACTTTCTTCTAGCGCCACTTTGGCACCCATCTTGACACCTCACTAAGTCTTCAAAGGTCTTCGTCTCCAAAACTGCATAATGGATTTACTTCAAATTTAGCACATTAATAGGATTTACTCCAGGGCATCGTGATTGCAAATTTCATGTACCTCCATTGAAAACTCTAGACGCTCGCCATTGGTAAAAAAAACTCGAAAAATTTTTAATTTAAATCTTTGAACTTTTTCAATCTTCAAGTTGTACAATGCAGATCAAATTCACGTGACCTCGACGTCATTTTGAATTTTTAAAATGTGTCAAAATGCTAACTTAGCTAATAATATATATTTACAAACAATAGCTAATAATACAGAGTAAACTCGATTGCAAATTTAGATAAACAAGAAAATTCATTAATCAAGAAAAATGCAATCCGTTTTTTGATTGGACTAGCCAATCGGCCGCAATATTGGGTCAGATTTCAAATTCCAATATTTACTGTTTTTGCGCCTAAATTACTTTTCGTAAAATCTTCAAGGAGTATTAGAACTGCTGATCTCTTCAACATCACTTAATGAGTTCTAAACAGGAGTCCATGCTTCTAACTACATTTGAATTTCATCAGTGTGACTTTCTATGATATAAATTAAATGATTAAATGGCTGATGAGGCCTCTCTTCCGGATAGATCTATAGTCACACTTTGTACACTGAAAAGGTTTCTCACCAGTATGAGTTCTTAAATGGCTGATTAGGCTACTCTTCCGAATAGACTAAAGCCCCGTTCAGGTCGAGTTAAGATCCGATCTGATCGTCATAAGCTCCACAGTCTGTAGTGAATCTGCGATCAATCAGTCGGAGAACTTTTTTAGACATGAGCGGCCTTAGGACTCTTCAGATCGGTCTCAGACTGACCAGTCGTACGATCGTAAGGATAGAAACATGTTCTATTTTCTCCCGATCAATCTTAAGGTTACAGCCAATCAGCGACCAATACTTCATCACGTGATAATTTTTTTCTCGGCGTTTCGAAGACGTTGTATTGTTGCGCCATTCTTAGTGGCGTGCCAGTCTGCAGAATATAGTGACGAAATTCCCTTCCGATCAACTGATCGCGTCCACCTGAGCGGGCTTAAAGACTGATCAGTTGGTAATTGTTTGGCTGAACGATAAACCAGTCTCAGCGACAAGAACGGTCTTAAAATTCAATCGCAGACAATCGGATCGTATCTTAACTCGACCTGAGCCGGGCTTTATAGTCACATACTGTGCACTGAAAAAGGTTTCTCACTGGTATGAGTTCTTAAATGGTTGATAAGGTAACTCTTATGGGTGGACTTATAGTCACATATTGTGCACTGGAAAGGTTTCTCGCATGAATGAGTTTTTAAATGCTTGATAAGGTTACTCTTCTTGGTGGACTTATAGTCACATATTGTGCACTGGAAAGGTTTCTCGCATGAATGAGTTTTTAAATGCTTGATAAGGTTACTCTTCTGGGTGGACTTATAGTCACATATTGTGCACTGGAAAGGTTTCTCACCTGTATGAGTTCTATAATGTTTCTTAAGCCTACTTTTGCGGCTACAGTTATATTCACACATTGTACAATGAAAATCTTTCTCACCAGTATGAGTTTTTAAATGGTTGATAAGAGTACCCTTCTGAGTGAACTTATAGTCACATATTGTGCACTGGAAAGGTTTCTCACCGGTATGAGTTCTTACATGCCAAGTAAGGCTGCTCTTCTTACTAAAGTTATAGTCACACTCTGTACACTGATAAGGCTTCTCACCAGTATGAGTTCTTAGATGGTGGATAAGGGTACTCTTCCGGATAGACTTATAGTCACACTCTGTACACTGAAACGGTTTTTCACCAGTATGAGTTCTTAAATGGTTTTTAAGGTTACTCTTCCTGATAGACTTATAGTCACACTCTGTACACTGAAACGGTTTTTCACCAGTATGAGTTCTTAAATGATTTTTAAGGTTACTCTTCTTACTGCACTTATATTCACACATTGTACACTGAAAAGGTTTCTCATCAGTATGCGTTCTTAAATGCTCAGTAAGGTTGCTCTGACGACGACATCTAAAATCACATATTGTGCACTGAAGAGGTTTCTCACCAGTATGAGTTCTTACATGTGCAGTAAGGTTGCTCTTCTTACGACACTTATAGTCACACATTGTACATTGGAAAGGTTTCTCATTAGTATGAATTCTTAAATGCAAAGTAAGGTTGCTCTGTCGACTACATCTAAAATCACATAGTGTGCACTGAAAAGGTTTCTTTAAAGATAGAGTTCTGCGTACACTAGCTAAGACTGGATTGATTGTAGAGGCAGAAATATCATCAGGGCCCTCTTTTCTTGAGCTGTCAACATTCAGTTCAACCATTGAAATCTGGTTCTTATTTGTGTTCTCCAAATCATTTGGCACCTGAAACCCATGTTTATCAATGTTGTGAGCCAATAAGTGTGTTTCAGATACAAACTTCATTTCTGGACAATGGGCACAAGTTGGGAGTTTTGTTCCTGAAACGGAAAAAGTTTTAATAATTTAAACAGCAAAAGCAAAAATATTTATATATTGATAAAGAAATAATTTAGCAGCTCATATTTTATTCTCCAATTTGAGAATACACTTAACACTATACTGCCATATTTCACTTACATGGCGGTGTTGCCAATTTTATTATAGGAGGAAACCGGGCTCTATGCCTGGAGGAAACCCACAACCTTCCGGTGCTAACTGGCAACCATGCCACATAGGTTGTTTGAGTGAAAACCCAGTCAGAAAATTTTCAAATTTTTTTCATTTTGGACTGAGTAGGATTTGAACCCTCAACCCATTGATGGAAGGCTGTTCGTATTGAGCGTCCAATGCTCTACCTACTGAGTCACAGAGCCCCCCACACACCGGCTAGTAAATTATCTTTGATAGCTGTAGTCAAGCAGTCATGTTCTGTTTCTAACTCTCGTGTTGTATTCGATGCCTCCGTCAGTCACATGATTATCATTATAACTGAATTACTATTCTCATATAACTTTGTGTCACACTCTTTCTCTCTACATACCATCAAAGGAACCTTTTTCCGCTACCATTCAATGCAGGTCAAAAAATATAAACTGTACATCATAAAAACATTTAGAAAATAAACCATTTTGGAGGGAGTTTGTTTTGTAACTTTTAAAAGTAATACAACATATAAAATGTATCATATTTGATACCTGTTGTGGTGAAAGATGGTGTCGTGGGAGGCAGTCATTGGGTATCAGATATGATACATTGGGAATGTTAAGCTGAATTTAAAACCAAATAGATTATTCATTTCAGCCTGGACATTTTAGATTCCTATATTTCTTGTTATGTCGACTTAAATTCCACTACAGTTAGTTATGTTGAACTGCTCTTGAAATATTTTCCGCAAAATATGCACAAGTCTGAGAAAATATGGAACAGTTTTTCAAGAGACATCTACAATTTTTTAGGGTTCTTGTATTGGGTCTCTAAGATAAGCATATTTCATTAACGCTCTGTAGTTGATATACTTGCTCCCAACTTCAATTCTCACTGGTGTGTTTACTCTATTGGAAAATTGGTTTCTTATACAGAGACAATTCTTTGAACTTTGAATGAGAATATTGTATTTTAGAGTTTGGTCACCTAAATTGTCCTCCTTTACAGAATTTCTGTCATTTCCAAATAGCTCTTTCGTGTGATCCAAATATTATGTACCATGTAATTTGTTCGGGTACATTTTTTGCATTTATATCCATATCATCCAGTTGGTGATTTCTGACTGGGTTTTCACTCGAACGACCTAAGTGGGATGGTTGCCAGTTACCAGCGGCATAGAGCCCGGTTTCCTCCCACAATAAAACGGGCAGCGCCGCCATATAAGTGAAATAATCTTGAGCCCGGCATAAAACACCAAACAATCAATCAATCAATCCAGTTGCTGCTAGTGAGGCTGGTTTATTTCGATATAAACATGAATTTGTTTTTCTGGTTTTTATGGAAAAGGCAATAAAACTACATTTATGTTCAGTTTCTTAAAAGTATGTCCTGGCAGATATATTTAGCTTCAAATGTAAATGGCCGTAGTGGGTGTAAGGGCTAATGTCTATTTGTTGCCCTCACACCCCCCACCCAAACAAAAACACGCATATCTCAGGTCATGATATTAGTCATGATTTATATTTGGCATGTCAATTATTGTTTGGAGATTTTAGAATAACGTTTTAAGAATAAATATTGATTTGGTGGTGGTGGTTCCCTCAGCATTATTGAAGGAGGATACTGGACTGTGTGCCCAAAGGAATATTGGCCTTTCCAACAAGCATGCCACAAAACCCATACTGGACTTTCCAACAAGCATACCACAAAACCTATACTGGGCTTTCCAACAAGCATACCACAAAACCTATACTGGACTTTCCAACAAGCATACCACAAAACCTATACTGGACTTTCCAACAAGCATACCACAAAACCTATACTGGGCTTTCCAACAAGCATACCACAAAACCTATACTGGACTTTCCAACAAGCATACCACAAAACCCATACTGGACTTTCCAACAAGCATACCACAAAACCTATACTGGGCTTTCCAACAAGCATACCACAAAACCTATACTGGACTTTCCAACAAGCATACCACAAAACCTACATGTATACTGGACTTTCCAACAAGCATACCACAAAACCTATACTGGACTTTCCAACAAGCCTGCCACAAAACCTATACTGGACTTTCCAACACGCATGCCACAAAACCTATACTGGACTTCCCACCACAAAACCTATAAGGCCAACCAAACATGGTGAATTTTGATGTTGATTGATGTTTTATGCCAAACTCAAGATTATTTCACTTATATGGTGACGTGGCCAGGTTTAGTGGAGCAGGGAAACCCCTATATCTCCATAATAGGATAATAATACAAAGATACTAAGAATATGCTAAACAACATTCCTGCTATTTACTAAACAAATTAAGTGTTTAGATTGATTGATTGATTGATTGATTGGGGCTAAATGTCGCACTCAACAGGTAAGGATATATGGCATCAAAAGTACCAACCAAAGATCAAACACCCCTCCCCACCCCTCTCACCAACCCAGATCTAAATTTTGACATTAGGCTCCAAAGGCCATAGAATGTCAGGAAGGGTAATGTATGTGGCATACTTAATGTTCCTCCTTGCTGGGCCAGCATACATGGCTAAAGCAGAGCCACAATACACCAGCCCGAGGGCTACATGAAAGTGACTGCCTATTCTTATTATAAAACTCTTGTTTTATTCCAATTCATGTAAGTGGGTTCTTGATAAAGAACAGATGAAAAAAAAACATATAAAACATCAAGTATGTAATGCCCTGTGTATCCTATTTGATACGATCATATACGATACATCCAGTATGTAATGCCCAATGTATCATATTTGATACGATCAAATACATTACATCCAGTATGTAATGCCCAATGTATCATATTTGATACGATCAAATACATTACATGCAGTATGTAATGCCCAATGTATCATATTTGATACAATCATATACGATACATTCAGTATGTAATGCCCACTGTATCATATTTGATACAATCATATACAATACATCCAGTATGTAATGACCAATGTATCATATTTGATACAATCATATACAATACATCCAGTATGTAATGCCCACTGTATCATATTTGATACAATCATATACAATACATCCAGCATGTAATGCACAATGTATCATATTTGATACAATCATATACCATACATCCAGTATGTAATGCCCAATGTATCATACTTAATACAATCATATACCATACATCCAGTATGTAATGACCAATGTATCATATTTGATACAACCGTATACGATACATTCAGTATGTAATGCCCAATGTATCTTATTTTATACTATCATATACAATACATCCAGTATTTAATGACCAATGTATCATATTTGATACAATCATATACGATACATCCAGTATGTAATGCCCAATGTATCATATTTGATACAATCATACACAATACATCCAGTATGTAATGCCAAATGTATCATATTTGATACAATCATATACCATACATTCAGTATGTAATGCCCACTGTATCATGTTTGATACAATCATATACCATACATTCAGTATGTAATGCCCACTGTATCATGTTTGATACAATCATATACCATACATCCAGTATGTAATGCCCAATGTATCATATTTGATACAATCATATACCATACATCCAGTATGTAATGCCCACTGTATCATATTTGATACAATCATGTATGATATATCCAGTATGTAATGCCCAATGTATCATGTTTGATACTATCATATACAATACATCCAGTATGTAATGCCCAATGTATCATATTTGATACAAACATATACAATACATCCAGTATGTAATGCCCAATGTATCATATTTGATACAATCATGTATGATATATCCAGTATGTAATGCCCAATGTATCATGTTTGATACTATCATATACAATACATCCAGTATGTAATGCCCAATGTATCATATTTGATACAAACATATACAATACATCCAGTATGTAATGCCCAATGTATCATATTTGATACAAACATATACAATACATCCAGTATGTAATGCCCACTGTATCATATTTGATACAAACATATACAATACATCCAGTATGTAATGCCCAATGTATCATATTTGATACAAACATATACAATACATCCAGTATGTAATGCCCAATGTATCATATTTGATACAAACATATACAATACATCCAGTATGTAATGCCCAATGTATCATATTTGATACAAACATATACAATACATCCAGTATGTAATGTCCACTGTATCATATTTGATACAAACATATACAATACATCCAGTATGTAATGCCCAATGTATCATATTTGATACAATCATATACGATACATCCAGCATGTAATGCCTAATGTATCATATTTGATACAAACATATACCATACATCCAGTATGTAATGCCCAATGCCCGTATGTAATGCCCAATGTATCATATTTGATACAATCATATATGATACATCCAGTATGTAATGCCCAATGTATCATATTTGATACAAACATATACCATACATCCCGTATATGGGCCATTAAAAAAAAAATGTACAAATTACGATAAAAACATTTTTATTGATTTAGTTTAGATTAACCGCTTGATAAGCTCAGATTTATTGGGGAAAATGGTTTAAGTAAGACTAGCTTATATTTTTTGCACAAGCAATTTACAAAAACTTTGAGACTGAGCCATATTCTACAAAGCTAGGCATGTATTATATTATATTTGATACACACAGTATGTAATGCCCAATGTATCATATTTGATCCAATCATATACGATACATCCAGTATGTAATACCCAATGTATCATATTTGATACAATCATGTACCATACATCCAGTATGTAATGCCCACTGTATCATATTTGATAGAATCATATACGATACATCCAGTATGTAATGCCCACTGTATCATATTTGATACGATCATACACAATACATCCAGTATGTAATGCCCAATGTATCATATTTGATAGAATCATATACGATACACCCAGTATGTAATCCCCAATGTATCATATTTGATACAATCATATACAATACATCCAGTATGTAATGCCCAATGTATGATATTTGATACAATCATATACGATACATCCAGTATGTAATGCCCAATGTATCATATTTAATACAATCATATACGATACATCCAGTATGTAATGCCCAATGTATCATATTTGATACGATCATATAAGATACATCCAGTATGTAATGCCCGGTGTATCATATTTGATACAATCATATAAGATACATCCAGTATGTAATGCCCGGTGTATCATATTTGATACAAACATATACCATACAACCAGTATGTAATGCCCAATGTATCATATTTGATACAATCATATACCATACATTCAGTATGTAATGCCCAATGTATCATATTTGATACAATCATATACCATACATTCAGTATGTAATGCCCAATGTATCATATTTGATACAATCATGTACCATACATCCAGTATGTAATGCCCAATATATCATATTTGATACAATCATATAGAATACATCCAGTATGTAATGCCCAATGTATCATATTTGATACAATCATATACAATACATCCAGTATGTAATGCCCACTGTATCATATTTGGTACAATCATATACAATACATCCAGTATGTAATGCCCACTGTATCATATTTGATACAATCATATACAATACATCCAGTATGTAATGCCCACTGTATCATATTTGATACAATCATATACCATACATCCAGTATGTAATGCCCACTGTATCATATTTGATACAATCATATACAATACATCCAGTATGTAATGCCCAATGCATTATATTTGATACAATCATATACGATACATCCAGTATGTAATGCCCAATGTATCATATTTGATACAATCATATACCATACATCCAGTATGTAATAAATGCCCACTATATCATATTTGATACAATCATATACATGTACAATACATCCAGTATGTAATGCCCACTGTATCATATTTGATACAATCATATACCATACATCCAGTATGTAATGCCCAATGTAATCATATTTGATACAATCATATACCATACATCCAGTATGTAATGCCCAGTGTATCATATTTGATACAATCATATACGATACATCCAGTATGCAATGCCCACTGTATCATATTTGATACAATCATATACAATACATCCAGTATGCAATGCCCAGTGTATCATATTTGATCATATACCATACATCCAGTATGTAATGCCCAATGTATTATATTTGATACAAACATATACCATACATCCCGTATATGGGCCATTTAAAAAAAAATGTACAAACTACGGTAAAGACATTTTTATTGATTTAGTTTAGATTAAACGCTTGATAAGCTCAGATTTAGTGGGGAAAATGGTTTAAGTAAGACAAGCTTAACTTTTGCACAAGCAATTTACAAAAGCTTTGACACTGAGCCATATTCTACAAAGCTAGGCACGTATTATATTTGATACACCCAGTATGTAATGCCCAATGTATCATATTTGATCCAATCATATACAATACATCCAGTATGTAATGCCCAATGTATCATATTTGATACAATCATATACCATACATTCAGTATGTAATGCCCAATCTATCATATTTGATACAATCATATACCATACATTCAGTATGTAATGCCCAATCTATCATATTTGATACAATCATATACCATACATTCAGTATGTAATGCCCAATCTATCATATTTGATACAATCATATACCATACATTCAGTATGTAATGCCCAATCTATCATATTTGATACAATCATATACCATACATTCAGTATGTAATGCCCAATCTATCATATTTGATACAATCATATACAATACATCCAGTATGTAATGCCCAATCTATCATATTTGATACAATCATATACCATACATCCAGTATGTAATGCCCAATCTATCATATTTGATACAATCATATACAATACATCCAGTATGTAATGCCCAATGTATCATATTTGATACAATCATATACAATACATCCAGTATGTAATGCCCAATGTATCATATTTGATACAATCATATACAATACATCCAGTATGTAATGCCCACTGTATCATATTTGATACAATCATATACAATACATCCAGTATGTAATGCCCAATGTATCATGCCAATCAGGGTTTATCAGGAATTTGATTCCTTCTCCCCACAGTACCAAATAATACAAACATAAGACTTCAATTTACTTACCTGTACATTTTGTGACCTCAGGACTTTCTAATGTGGTTTTCATACCAGGTACAGTGTCATCCGTAGAAGTTTGTCTCAGACTTATTGTCTGTAAAAAAAGAATAAGTTGTACTGAGTGTATCAGAGTGTATTAAACTGAGTGTATCAGAGTGTATTAAACTGAGTGTATTAGAGTGTATTAAACTGAGTGTATCAGAGTGTATTAAACTAAGTGTATTAGAGTGTATTAAACTGAGTGTATTAGAGTGTATTAAACTGAATGTATTAGAGTGTATTGAACTGAATGAGAGTATTAAACTGAATGTATTAGAGTGTATTAAACTGAATGTATTAGAGAGCATTAAACTGAATGTATTAGAATTTATTAAACTGAATGTATTAGAGTGTATTACACTGAATGTATCAGAGAGTGCTAAACGGAATGTATTAGAGTGTATTAAACTGAATGTATTAGAGAGCATTAAACTGAATGTATTAGAATTTATTAAACTGAATGTATTGGAGTGTATTAAACTGAATGAGAGTATTAAACTGAATCTATTAGAGTGTATTAAACTGAATGTATTAGAATGTATTAAACTGAATGTACAATGTATTAGAGTGTATTAAACTGAATGTATTAGAATGTATTAAACTGAATGCACAATATATTAGAGTGTATAAAACTGAATGTATTAGAATGTATTAAACTGAATGTACAATATATTAGAGTGTATTAAACTGAATGTATTAGAATGTATTAAACTGAATGTACAATGTATTAGAGTGTATTAAACTGAATTTAAACAGATGGACTTTAATGTACATTTGTCAAGTATTTCAGGTGCGGCAAAACGATTTTGAAGTTGGGACAAACACCACCCTGAATTTCTATACTTCTAGTCTTAAATTTATATAAATGCTGATTAGCCCATCAATGAAACTTTTGTTTTATAGTTTTATAGGGATTATATCACAGTCAAGATGGTAAACCTTTAGTTTCAAACAGTTTAATATTAAAAAGAGAGAGAAAATATTCGAATTCTAGCCAAGCTATAGACAACAAGAGTTTCGGGAAACCCAAAATACGCCCGGAAAGGCACAGTAACTGCGGCCATACCAAAACAAATCCTTCCATATTTATTTAAATTTAATTTTCAAAATTCAGAGGAAGGAAGTTGAAGCTTGGTAAAAGGTGATGTAATGTCAACAAAATGAAATCTTACCACTAAAACCTTTAAAATCCATCTGTATCAAATTTAAAATGGGCTATTTGGATCAAAGATTATTAACAAGATTTGTACTCGGTACAAGTCATCAATTCTCGCTGCTGTTAAATCGTGATGTTAAACATTGCTTGTTGTCAATATAGTTTGGACTAAAATGTTTCAATTTTTTAGAAGAGTAGTTTATAATTTACTAATCATACTTAAACAAAGGCAATTAATTGGCAATTTTGCAGCTCACACCAATTCAAGTAGATTTGAAAAATTTTCCCATAATATCATTTTTCTATATTATTTGGCTACAAAAAAAAACAGTTGAGCATGGCATGACCATGTGGTATGGAGGACCATAAAACTGTCAACACTTGTAGTGATAAGAGACTTAGAGCTTTAGAGTATGTTTAAAGTGGAATGAGCTGCCAAAATTCACACTTTTTTCATAATTTCTGATCGTCACGACAGTAATAGGCTTTGAAAGCCACCGAAAAACTAAATGATTGGCGTTGGAATGAGGAAAATCCATACAGTATGAGATGTGTAGGAACCGAAAACAGGTTCGAAAAGTAAACAAAATTTAAATAACCGGGACGACCATTCATTCATTCTAAGCCAAAGTTAGTTCAAAACAATAATTTATCGTACATTTTCGAGACTAGAAGCACTAAAAAGCTTCTGAATTGTACGTCTTGAGAAAAATAGCCAATAATTTCAACATATTGTTACAACGTCAAAATATCAACATTTTGGCAGCTCATGCCACTATAAATAGAGTACCAGTATGTAAATAAAACAAGGCTGGGTTACTCATCTCTGCACACTGTCTGTAGATAAAACTTTAATCCTTATATGTATTTTTCATTTGATTAAAACGTTATATATTGATTTAAAAATAGTTTTAATCAATTTAGAAACATTATTGCAATTTAAAAAAATCATTTTTTGATGAGAATCGGAAAAGGAGAAGCCATTTTATAATGTAAAGGTTATTTTCATTAAAATGAAAGTAAGAATAAAAGGGAATGTACATAATCCAATAATTTGCAATAGTTGATATCATAAACAATTTTTTTACACACTGTCTGTTAATATGGCATGTAACATGCAAGATTTGAAAACATTGGATCATATTTGTTAAAGTTATGGAGAGAAAAAGTAAATATTACATAACCCAATATGGCTGCCATATTACGCAATGTATGATGTCAAAAATAGTTCGCGACACACCTTCCACCCATAAGGTATATACTCAGAAAAAATTGTGCAGATGGAATCAAAACTTTGGAAGTTATGAAGTGGAAGGGAATATTACATAATCCAATATAACTCCCATATTATGTACATGTAACCAGTGATGTTAAAAATAGTTTGCGACACACCTTCTACCCATAAGGTATATACAGTACACCAAAAAAGTTACCACTAAAAAAACGCTTGTCGCCTGCCCTTCACACGCAGGGGATACGCAGGGGACACGCGTGTAACACCCATTGAATAATATATATGTTTTCCAACGACGGAATTAATCTCGCGTGTGTCCCGCGTGTAAACCTATTCGCTCTGGCAGATTTCGAACGAAAATTTCTGCTTGTCAAATTAGCGACAGCCGTAAATCGTCGCGCTATTTTCGGTTCGAGTTGTACGCTGCGTGTGCATGGCGGTAAAGGATCGAAGAATGGAAGTGAAACCACAATATGATTACGATTCAAGGACCTTTTCTCTTTCAAATGTTGGATACAACCTTCTAGGAACTTTGTGAGTGGTTTCTTGGATAAAGTTAACCTGACCAACTGAAGCATTGAGTTTTCATATGGAAATCGCCAGCGACCGTAAAATGACAGCACAACAACAACATCATCAATCATTCAACGATCAAGCTATTCAATGTGTCGAAGAGATCTGCAGAAATTAAGGAACAAAAAACACCACACATGTTTATACAACCTGCAAATAGGTAACATCTATTAGTGAGTACGAACTCCCGATTTTCGTTTCTTAAAATCGGTTTTAAACATGAAGAAAATGATAATTTGATTAAAACCATTGAACTTGACTACGGCCCGTACCATTACCAAGTTTAGCGGTAAAAGTGTACTGTAGTGACGAATGTCTTTCAGCTGTGTATGTAGATATAGTTTTCATGCAAACGTTATACAATATTAAATGAATCAAGAAATTAAATTAATGTCTGCCTTTAAGTTCGGAAAGCAAAGTTATACTTATCGTTACAGGTCATTGTGCCACTTTTGATTCCATGTAGATATTTTTGTGAACAATGTACAACTTGAAAAACTGATTAGGCTAGTATATACATAGGGGTCTATTTATTTTCAATATAATTGAAGAAAATTGTGCTTTTATCATGCGTTACTTAAAAGTTAAAATTAAAACATGGGCAAGATCCAACCATAGTGCTGTACATCAATACTATCAATAATATAGGCTTTTGAAGGCCTGAAGGAAATATATTTAAATGGTGAGAACTTTTTACAAAATGTAAATATGTATTTGTGTTTTGCCTCTTAGGTCGAAGAACTTGAGGAAAATTGCCTATGGCAAAAATTGCTTTGCTGTTGAAAGGGCAATGTTGTATGCCTTCGGTGTGGAAATGACAACTGAAAGGGAAGAAGCGAGAAGATTAGAGATAGGCAGAAATGAGGACCAACACTAAAAAAGATCTTGATGAATTTTACATCTGATAGTAACACGAAGATGGCAGATTTGATGGAGGTGGACGACAATCTTCAATCATCTGAGGGCTCCCTGGTCATAGCGGCTGCTGACCTGCCTTGTCCTCATCACTTTCTTCACACATGCATACTTCTCAGGCAAAACCTTTGATTTGCATTTAATGCCCCAGTCAAAGTGGTGTGAAAAAAAGCCATTCATTCAAAGTTGGGTAGTCTAAGAAAGTTTTTTCTGAACAATATGACTATTCGATCATTAATGCTGAACTTCATTCCCATTTATATTCCTGCATCTTTCTTTCCTCCATATCTGAAAAGCCTTTTCCTGTTAAATGGTTGATTTTAAACAACACTCATGAGTCGAATTGATTTCACTTCCGTCAGTCTATCAAAATGTGGCAAGCTTTTTTCCTTTTAGCAAAATTTATTTAAATTATTTCATTTCCATTACGGCATATTTTTTGTCTAATTATAACTAATCTCGACTGTATTTATATCCCTGGACCCTGTACTATATAAAAAGCTGACGTAAGTTCTGTTTTCCGTTAATCAGTCTTCAGACTATAGGAACTTTAACCCTGGTTGCAAATTGTCTATGATGTATGCCTATGTGAATCTTTACGCCAGCTTTGTAAAACAGGGCTCTGACCCACTGGTCTTAAATTCTCAATAGCTTTGTTTTCAGTTTCTTTGACAAACTAATGGTTATTTTATCATTATTTAAATAACATAATTTATTTAATTGTTAACATGATTAAAACACTTACTAATGTACTTTCATGTATTCTATCTCAGTTACTCATTTCATTTGTCTAAACAAGCTTGCCATATAATTTTGAAATTAATTATTTTTTTGGTTTTCAGGTTTATTCTTGTTTGTATAAATATTGATTGATTAATGTTTTAAGTCTCAAGATTATTTCACTTATATGGCCGCGTTGCCAGGTTTAGTTGGGTACTTGGGTAGGAGACTGGCAGCGACAGCAACAAAGAATACAGAAGTGAATAGGTACATTTAATTCAAAACAAATATATACATATTTTGGCATGATTGTGTCTCATGAAATCTTAGATCTTTATATAACCCATACCGAAACAAGATAATGCAAATGAACATTGACTGTGTTTGTCAGTAAACACTGGAGATTATTCCAATTGATGGGGATTTTTCACTCATCGCTGTATGTGGAAGAGTTGCCATGTACTCGCCGAAGTTCGGGGGTTTCCTCTCCCATAAAACCTGCCAATGTCGCCATAGAAGTGAAATTATCTCGAGTGTGACGTAAAACATCAATCAACGTTTTTCAGGGGAAATATGTCTCCATAAAAGTGAAATAATTTTGATTGCGACGTAAAACATCATTCGATCGAATATCGTTTTTCAGGTGAAAATCTGTATATCGCCGTATGTTGACGAGTTGCCAGGTACTTGCCGAAGGTTGGGTGTTTCCTCCCCCATTAAACCTGGCAATGTCGCCATATAAGTGAAATAATCTTGAGTGTGACGTAAAACATCGATCAACGTTTTTCAGGGGAAATACACCAGCTTTCTCTCTAAGATGGTCTGGCAATGAGTGCTGTTCATAGTGCTGGTAAAAATACAGAAGGGGCTTGCTCATCATCTAGACGAAATACCAGCCCAAACATGCACCTGTCCAATAATGAAGAAAGCCCTTTATTTACAAATAAACCTGTATGGCTCAGTGACTGTCAGTCGGTTAAGGTACGTTCACACTATACCCCGAATTCGGTTCGGGGTCCGAAACGATTTCCGTACTAAAATGGCTTCGATGTTTATTAGTACATTTGTTCACACTAGCTTGATCCGAATTCGCGACGGACACCGGATTCGGAAAGCAAGAATATAAATGTCTCACAGAGCCATTTTATTCGGTCCGGGATCAAATTCGTCCGCGATTTTCCTCCGTGGCCAATCAGAATCGACCTGTGAAAAACATGGCAATCAAAAATACAGTGACCTACAACGTGGCTTGGAGATTAAACTATCGAGCGGTTTCGTGTAGAGATGGAGCTAAATACATTTTCGCATGATTTCTGAAGGATTATGACAACAGTTGTCTCTTTTCCTAAAAAATTCAAGCAAACGAATCTTATCTTGCAAAACCCAGTTAGAAAATTTTCAATTTTTTTTTTGGGACTGAGTGGGATTTGAACCCACGACCCATTGGTGGAAGGAGGCCCCCCGAGAGAGTTCGAAAGAGAAAAATCAACTTTGAGGATGTTTGGGTTTGCTGATCTTCCTCTCATCCCTATGGATGAACCAAAGCCTACCATTCCTCATCACTCCCACAGACGTTTCATCTGAAAAAATACAATCTTCAAATTGCTCATTCTTATAAAGTCATATTAAAGAAAAGTTAACCTATTTAAACGGTTACCCGTTTTCATTACAATTTGATTGATTGATTGATGTTTAATGACACACTCATTACAATTTGAAATACCTACACAAAAAAAAGAATCCTTTAATATGAAGGATGATTTAATGATGTTATAAAACTAGCCATAGGTTAAATTTTAAATTGCCAGTTTACACTACGGTCAGCAATGGTACTAGATCACACAGATGGAAGATGTACGAGTTTGGCTGTTCTTGTGATCATGTTAGATTTCGATAAATTCCGTTGAGACTGTAAAGTCTTTCTAAGCAGAAGCCAGTAGGCTAACTGTAAAAGTGTCCTTATTAGCTTTAAATTAACTTAATGAAATCGGAAAATCAAAACTGTTTAAGAACATCAGACGGCGAGAGTGCCGAAAAGGTGGAATACGGTCAAAATTATGAAATTTCTAAACACCCCCACTGACTAATGCATTGCCGTCAATTATGACACAAACGAATGGCACAACAGTTTTATGCAAATGACGCATTTTTCCTGAAGTTGTAGGTGACGGACCAGTGGCAGTTCGATATAGTATAAATAAAACTATTTCTTGGGATGGACAGACACTCAGTTAAAATAGTCACTACGGCCGTACAGACTACAGTTACACACTACGATAAGGCATAGACCTGCTACGGCCGTACTTTTCGCCGATATTGAGCCACAAAAAGTCCGATAGCATAGACAGAGTGATGGAATCAGACGGACGCCTTCAAAATCAAAGTACATTGCAACACCATTTAAAAAGCCGGCCCAAAACAAACCAGCAATACTCGAACGTGGTCGAAAACCTTGTGGAGCTCCGTGAAAAACGTCGTTGTTGTAGTCCTGGCCTACTTTCAGTTTGACTGCCGAGAACCGTCGCGATGTCGTAATTTTTACCGAACGTTGGAATGGACCACGCGCTTTCACCCGAGTGCTCCGTTACACGCGTGTCAAACGCAAGTGAGTCTCCGTCCCATCTTCAGCAGTCGACATGGCACGCGTGTCCCCTGCGTGCCTCACGCATGTGACCTGCACTACAGACGCGTGTGCAATAGTGGTAACTTTTTTGGTGTACTGTACTTAGAAAAAATTGTGCAGATGGAATCAAAACTTTAGAAGTTATGGAGCGAAAGGGAAAGCGGACGCCGGACGGACGGAGATGATACCATAATACAGCCCGCTTTTCAAGCCGGGCGTATAAAAATGCTGTTCAGAAGAATAGTTGTGTTATTTGATCAATGTCACACGTCCAGCTCTGTGACTGGCGTCAAAAGTAAGACGCAGCAAAAGTTGTGTGCTGTTTTACGACGTTCTACGGTGTTGAACGGTCCGGTCATGATCCAAAAGTAAAGTCTTGCACAACAAAAGTTCAACCATGTTGACAGGACTAGTCACTGTCACGGCCAAACAGGAGAGGATCCAGGGGTCACCTACCCCATTATCGAACACTATTTCGGTTCTAATAGGCCTAATAGGTCCTCATTCCAACGCCAATCATTTAGTTTTTTGTTGGCCTTCAAAGCCTCTTACTGTCATGACGATCAGAAATTATGAAAAAAGTGTGAATTTTGGTAGCTCATGCCATTTTAAGTTGTTTACAAATTTCAGTCAAAATATCAAATGATAATGGAATATAGTTATAAACAAAATGAACAATACCTCACACAACCCACTCTGATAGAAAGTCTGGTTGTCAGTATCAGGAAATGTCGGATCCATTGTTGAGCTACAACTGGATATGTCCATGCTTGGTTCTTGTTTTATTTCCACTTCAGAATACAGTTCATTTCTGGATATGTCCATGCTTGGTTCTTGTTTTATTTCCACTTCAGAATACAGTTCATTTCTGGATATGTCCATGCTTGGTTCTTGTTTTATTTTCACTTCAGAATACAGTTCATTTCTGGATATGTCCATGCTTGGTTCTTGTTTTATTTTCACTTCAGAATACAGTTTATTTTTCTCCCTCTTATAAACGTTGACTTGTTGTTCGTAGGAATCGTTAGCATTCTGGGGCTGATAATCAGTTCTTTCACCCCAGACAGAAGGACAAAATGGAATACTTCTTCCAGATTCATCGGGTTCAATCTTTACTTGAACAGGAGAGCTCAATTCTAAATCCTCTTTCACATCCATTCTTAATAAATTTGTGTCAACTTCTAACTGTTATTTGTTGATCCTGGGGAAAACTGGATTGACTGACACTGTATTCTACAGAATCAGACTACTTTACAATATAAAGTAAATGGGTCAAGTCAACGTCACATCTACATGTTGAGTCACTATGATTATTTTATTACAGCTCTGTCAAGATTGTTTACCTGAAAAAAAATTTAGACTTAAGAAGAAAAGTTTTTTTAGCATGCCACAAGTAAATAGCAGATGAACCTGGATACGACAGCCGATTGATTGATTGTTTGGCATTTTACGCCGTGCTCAAGATTATTTCACTTATATGGCGGCGTTGCCAGTTTTATTGTGGGAGAAAACCGGGCTGTACATCTATGCCCGGGGGAAACCCACGACCTTCTGTTGGTAACTGGCAACCATCCCACATAGAATAATAGGGCAGAAGATATAAGCATATAGACTTAAATGTAAATTGATTAATAGGGCCTGGGATTCTACCGATTTTGCGATATTCGGTGACAGATGACTTTGTCAGTTCGAATGACGTTTTTTGTTCTAAAACATCATAAATGAGCGTCATATTCGAACGAAAGAGGCTCTTCACATGCGTAATGACAACGCCGGTGACAGGAAATTTGTGGAATGGTCACGTTACTCCCGCTCCCTATTGTGTGTTTGTTTGAGTTTCTAAGCCCAAATGCCATTGATTTTTATTGTGCTGCCACGCCTCCTAGCCAGCCAACCTTTCAGCTGCATGCTATATTTTGTTTCAGTTAGTTTAGCCTTTCTCGTGAAGTCAAAGGCTAAATGTGAGTTGAATTCCCTTTGACTTCACGGATTTTGTCAAAGTTGACCTTTGACCTCTTGGATATGAATAAATTATGATGTCATCCGACACATTCACTCAGTTTACGGGAAAATTGCCTTATGACAAATAACATGAAGAGATGCAAACAGTCTTGTAAATCATAAAGTGTACTACCATCTAAAATTTACGATTCAAATTAAATACACATAGCAATTAAACTGTTTTAGTGCATGAAGTAAAGAAAAATTATTTTCACTATCAAACAGTTTTAAAATCAACTAAAAACGTAGTTACGGCTTTTAAATGAATTATTTGGAAGGACTTCGGATTTCAGATTTAAGCTAAGTCTTAACTATCCTTAATCTCAACTACCTTTCAGCTATTACCGCCTATTATATCTTTGAAACATTCCTCTTTTCACTGAACCAGTTGATTTCTTCGAAATCCGTTGTTAAACTGTTAAATCGCTCTTTGTATAGCATAGCATAAAATTTGACCTAATGAGGTTACATGAGTTATCTCACCCTTATAATGGCGGTTTAATGTGTGGTTCTACCTGACCGGCAAAGTAAGTAAACCAGGATAGAGACACACGAGTGCGGCTACTAAAAACGATGTGTGTAGAATAAAAATGCAACGATGGTCACTACTGACCACCGCATATGATAATGGTGCAGACTGGCGTTAAAGACCTGGAATTCGCGCGTCGGAGTCAGTTCACCACAGAAAATACTCACAGTCGAGCCTCGAGGGCAAGCTGGAAGAAAGAATAATAATCTATTCTTTAGATCACAGGAAACGTGTACTCGCGACAACAATGTCCATTGGCCCTGTCCGCCAATGGCTCGTCTATACTGAGGCAGTCAACTAAATATTGAGATCGATGTCCAGGTTTCTATTGTTTAGGCATACAAAAGCAAATTGTCTTCATTGGTTGAACCTGGTACAATTCTTCGTCCTGATCTCTATTTTTCTAGGGAAAGGATGTTATCCCTTGCGTTGGGAAGTGTAGTTGTATCCCATTTCATTTACCCTGTCCTTCGGTGTATTGCTCACCACCACCCGCTTCTAACAGTCTACCTGACCGGCAAAGTAAGTAAACCAGGATAGAGACACACGAGTGCGGCTACAAACAGTCTTACTCTAAGACCACTTCGATCCAACGCCAGTCACGCAGAATAATGGTGTAATAGAGGAGTTATGCGGCATCTGTATTTAGAATGAATAGATTATAAATGTATACCAGTGCCTATATTCAATATATAGGCTATATAGCTAGGCCAGAATGCTACCTGCCCGACAAGCGTTGGCCTGAAATGTCTAGGCCAGCATTAGTCCGCAATATGTTGAGTGGATTGAAGGATAAATTCTGATACGCCCGCACGGGCTTCTTCGTTGTATTGAAGAAGCCCGTGCGGGCGTATCAGAATTTATCCTTCAATCCACTCAACATATTGCGGACTAGGCCAGCATGCATGATGGTAAACAGGTAAATCTACACTACAGGCCAGCATGCCCTCGTGGTAAGTCCGTAAGCTCCCAGTTTTACAGTTCAGGTTTATGGTTCGATATTAAGTTGTTCGGGTTCGCTTTTCTCAATGAATTGTGAACTGTGAGCCAACCCCACAGTGTAGTTTAATTACTTTAAAGGCCAACTTGCCGCCGTAGCAGTATTGGGCCATTTGATGGATGTTTGCTGGGATCCTGATAAACGATACAGAAATAGTTTTCGGCTTACAAACAAAATTTCAAGAGAATTATATAGTTTATATGTAACCTTACACGACATTTGAAGGCATTGTCTACGTTCCTGTACGCGTGTAAACACATAGCAGGCCAGTAAACCTACGGCTGTGACATTTGCTGATGGATTTAGTAGCAGTAGGCCTAAGGACCTCAGTATAGACGTGCGTGCGGGGCTATAGCCAATGGACATTGTTGTCGCGAGTACAGTGACCTAGGTCAAAGTCCATAGCTTAATTCAGTCGTATTTTATTTGCCTATTTGGGTTGGCACACGCCAATAAATCAAACCTTATCACCAAGGCAAGGGTACAAAGTCCGTGTCAGTAAGTGATCCAGGATAAGAAATCTTGCTAGATGTTAGTTGTTCTCTCTTCTGGGTTGGCTTCTACTCGAGGTTCGACTTTGTGAGTATACGGTAGGCCTATTTATTTTGTGTTTAACAGGTTGGGGAAATGTGCCGAACGGGAGTCCACTCCTCAACGGGAGTAACACTCCGGAACGAGCTATAGACCGCACTCTTGATCGGGAGTAGGGTGGGTGAAAAAAACAAAACACGCCGCCGTTCTCCTCAACCCCTACCGTAATGCACGCTTTGCAGAGCAACAACAACGCAGTAGACTTCAAGCTTTGCCTCCGTGTGTTTTTTTCTTTAAAATTATTTATCGTCGCATGCGCTGACCACTTCAAAGAATTTCACACAAACTGCAAAAAGTGAATTCGCCATTTTCAACAAACCAAAGCAGCGTCAAAATAAATGTTTACCTTAGCCATTGATGTTTCAAATTAAAGACTGGTGTCTGTAGTGTTGCATGCTTCCCACGTGGTGACAGTCCGTCGTTCACCCAAGTCACTGACTCGGACGCGCAAATTTCAGGTCTTTAAATATTGCCAGTTGGCGCGATTATACGGTGGTCATTAGTGACCATCGATGCATTTTTATTCTGCACACATCGTTTTTAATTCATTTTAAAACTGTTTGATAATAAAAATCTTTTTTATTTACTTCATGCACTAAAACAGTTTATTTGTTAATTGTGTATTTAATTTGAATCGTAAATTTTAGATGGCAGCACATTTACAAGACTTTTTGCATCTCTTCGTATTATTTGTCATAAGGCGTGTTTTCCGTAAACTGAGTGAATGTGTCGGATGACGTCAGAATTTATTCATATCCGAGAGGTCAAAGGTCAACTGTAGTAAAATCCGTCAGTTCAAAGGTCATATGTGAGCTGAATGCCCTTTGAACTGACGGATTTTGCTACAGTTGACCTTTGACCTCTCGGATATGAATAAATTCTGACGTCATCCGACACATTCACTCAGTTTACGGAAAACACGCCTTATGACAAATAACACGAAGAGATGCAAAAAGTCTTGTAAATGTGCTGCCATCTAAAATTTACGATTCAAATTAAATACACAATTAACAAATAAACTGTTTTAGTGCATGAAGTAAATAAAAAAGATTTTTATTATCAAACAGTTTTAAAATGAATTAAAAACGATGTGTGCAGAATAAAAATGCATCGATGGTCACTAATGACTAAGCGCCAACTGGCAATATTTAAAGACCTGAAATTTGCGCGTCCGAGTCAGTGACTTGGGTGAACGACGGACTGTCACCACGTGGGAAGCATGCAACACTACAGACACCAGTCTTTAATTTGAAACATCAATGGCTAAGGTAAACATTTATTTTGACGCTGCTTTGGTTTGTTGAAATGGCGAATTCACTTTTTGCAGTTTGTGTGAAATTCTTTAAAGTGGTCAGCGCATGCGACGATAAATAATTTTAAAGAAAAAAACACACGGAGGCAAAGATTGAAGTCTACTGCGTTGTTGTTGCTCTGCAAAGCGTGCATTACGGTAGGGGTTGAAGAGAACGGCGGCGTGTTTTGTTTTTTTCACCCACCCTACTCCCGATCAAGAGTGCGGTCTATAGCTCGTTCCGGAGTGTTACTCCCGTTGAGGAGTGGACTCCCGTTCGGCACATTTCCCCAACCTGTTTAAATTGAATCGTTATTCGTTAAGGACACAAATAGCCCTGGAACCCATGTCGCAGTGGAAAATTAAAAAAGGTGTATAGGGAAAATGTTTTATGGGGAGCCAGACCAGCATATTATATAGCCGCACTCGCGTGTCACTTTCCTGTGTTACTTACTTGCCTGCCACTGTGCCAGGAAGGGTGGGATAACTATTTTCTGTCAACAGACCCCGAAATCATGTGATGCGAGAGTTATGTTGTCATCAAATCGTCCAGCTATTGAGAATTGTGGAAATTCTCGGACATACTGGGGACCTAGCTCCGGTATGTAGCGTTATTGTGAAGCCCGAAGCGGTCACAGCTCCCAGCTCGTTTGACCATTGTTTTCTACAATTAACTGGGGACCGTGTGACAGGTTGTCATTGTATGAGGAGAGTTTGAAATCTGTCACTGTCAGGCCAATTTCAAAGTTTTTTTCTTATGAAGAGGATTTGGTAGATTTACAATGAATTCGAACAAATTAATGAGTAAAATGAAAAGAGGAATGCTTTTAATGTGTGTTGAAGGTAAAATCTAAAAGGCAGGTAGGATTAACTTTTAACTTCGTTTAAATCTGAAAGCCGAAGTCCTTCCAAATAATTAATTCTAGCCTATTATATAGTTCCCCAAAGCTTAAAGTTTTTGAGCTAGGACACAATATAATTATACAACCGGTCCATCACTTGATATGTTTCCCGATTTTTGTCTGGAAACGTCTGATTTCTAGCTTTTTCAGCAAAATAAAGTTAGGGCTGCTGGCCTAGCATCACGTAGCTCCGGTATGTAGCGTTATTGATCACCGCTTTCAGCTGGTTAGACCATTGTTTTCTACAATTAAGCATCACATAGATGAGTGCGACAGCCAGCCGTGTGTTTTACGTACCGGTACCGTAGTTCACAGGGGTGCAAGTCAAAATCAAAATGGCCCGCTACTAAATAGCCCGCCGGTCTCAGTCAAATTGCCCCTAAAGAATCGCCAGCTCAACTTATATTTTGCAAGCAAGACGATCATTTCGGAGACCGGTCGGTTGTTTTTTTTGGGGTTTTTTATACTGACGATTATGTTGTTTTCCGTAAGTTGCGTCTTGTTGTACATGGTATTTGTTTAGGTCGGCAATGCCTACGATTGCCAGCTCTAGAAAAAAAAATGTTCATCACATCTAAAGTACTAGAACTTTAGGCCTATTAGTTTTATTTACAAATTGTTTACTTTAACTGGCATTAGCTCCGATATTCTTCCTGACCGGCAAGTAAGTAACACAGGAAAGAGACACATGAGTGCGGCTATAGCTCCAACTTTTTATACGCTCGCTGTTAAAGTGGGTGTATATTGGTATACCGTTGTCCGTCTGTCCGTCCGTCCGTCTGTCCGTCCCGGATTCGTGTCCGCTCCTTAACTTAAAACCTATTGCCTGAATTTATTTTTCTTCTTCTGATATATGTAGCTTATGGGTGTGTCGCGTACCAAAATTAAATTGGAGTCTCAATATTTTTGGCGACCAAAACAGTCACCAGCCTTTTGGCATTGAGTTTCTCGGGAACTATTCGATGGATTAAATTTTTTTTCAGATATAACTAGCTTATGAATAGATGGTGTGTTCTGTACCAAAATTAAATTGGGGTCTTGATATTTGCGGCGACCAAAACGGTCACCAGCCTTTTGACATTCAGTAAACCCAGAACTATTGCATGGATTTTGAATTTTTTTATAGTGTATAACTGGCTTATGAGTAGATGGTGTGTTCTGTACCAAAATTAAGTTGGAGTGTTGATATTTGCGGCGACCAAAACAGTCACCAGCCTTTTGGCATTGAGTTACTCCGTAATTATTTCATGGATTATATTTTTTTTTCTTCTAATATATGAAGCTTATGATTAGACGATGTGTCCTGTACCAAAATTGAATTGGGATCTCTATATTTCTGGCGACCAGAACAGTCACCAGCCTTTGGGCATCAAGTAACTCATTACTTATTGCATGGATTATCAATTTTTTTTCAGCTATAACTATCTTATCAGTAGACGGTATGTCTAGTACTAAAAGTATATCTGAGTCTCGCTATATGTGTTGACAAGAAACAGTCACCCAGCCTTTAGGCATTCAGTAATTGAGGAAATGGCTTTTATTCTGTCTGTGGTTTCACAGAATAGCTTAGTTATATCCAAACAACTTATTTGATAACCAAGGTGACCAAATGAGTTGCGACCTTCTTTCTATTGTCTAATCTGTAATTAAATGAAATTGCTGTTGTATGCCTATATGTAGTGTAGACACTTTTGCAAGTAGCTTTGGTACAGCTTTCAGATATAGGTAGCAGCTTATAGGTATGTGATCTGTCAAATACTAAAATTCACCAAGCCCCAGTCTTATTTAGGTGACTGAAAGATTCTATCAGTCGAAATTCTGTTTAAAGCATGTCTTTAATATTGAATATTAAGATAGTGTGCAACAATGAATTTACCCTTGCGGGCGTATTATGAGTTTCTTAAACTCTTGTTTTTATAAACAACGATGGTCAGAATTTCAGCGTTTGAAGTAGCCTAGCCTGAGGGGACCATTTACCAAGACGTAAATGCCATTGTGACATTCATTGGTCGTCTAATTTAATGGATTGGATAAAACTAACACTACATTGTAATCTAACTTTGGCAGTTTGGGGGTGCCAATATGTAACCTACCTGTTTGTTACTTATTTAAAATAATTTAGGTGGGTGACTGCTTTCTTTATCGGAAGGGAAAAGTCAGCCTGCATGGTGTCAGACTGAAAATTCAACAGCGAGGGAATCAGTTATTGAGGGTTGAGGAAAAAGTCAGTTTTTGATAATTCTTCCTTCTTACTTTCTTTTCTACGAAAAATGATATTTTCAAATGCCTAAACCTCACACTAGTAAACGAATGTCATGAACAGAACGAACACTTTTAGGGAGCGGTCATTTATGTTTTTGCCTATGTTAACCAATAGTGTGAAGGTACTATTCAAAACGGGCTTATTTTACTTAACTTATTGTTACATTACATGTTATTGAAATCACGGTGGAAAAGTGTGCAGACCTTCATGGTCTCATGCCAACAGTAGGCCAAAATTCAGTATCACAAATGGTTGAAATGATAAGGTACTTGTATATGACCATCAGTAATAAGTGGCATTTGGGTTTAGAAACTTAAACAAGCACATATTTAATCAATTTAGCATAGAGGCCGTCATATCTTTCATCTAGTCTATCTAGGCTCATTTGCTATTTATTGGTGACATATTGAAAAAGAACTTCTTTTGTTAAATCAGAACAAATTTCTTTTTAGGTAAACCAGGCATCGGTTGTTAGTAACAAATTCAGAGTGACTTCCCTTGACACAGCATAATATGGTGAAAAAGCAATATCTATGTGACATTGACTTGTATCTCGTATCAATTTACCTTATATCATAAAGTATTCTAGTCCGATCCAGTAGAATACAGTGTCACTCAATCCAGTTTTCTTCTAGGATCAACAATTAACAGATAAAAGCTGACAAGTTAAGGATGGATGTGACAGAAGATTCAGAATCCAGCTCTCCTGTTCAAGTAAAGATTGAACCCGATGAATCAGGAAGATATATTCCATTTTATCCTTTTGCCTGGGGAGAATCAACTGATTATCAGACCCAAAATGCTAACGATTACTACATGTACAAACAAGAAGTCAACGTTTGTAAAAGGGAGTATAATGAACTGTATTCTGAAGTTGAAATAAAACAAGAATCAAGCATGGACATATCCAGTAATGAACTGTGTGGTGAAGTGGAAATAAAACAAGAACCAAGCATGAACATATTCAGTAATGGTCTGTATTCTGAAGTGGAAATAAAACAAGAACCAAGCATGAACATATCCAGTAATGAACTGTGTGGTGAAGTGGAAATAAAACAAGAACCAAGCATGGACATATTCAGTAATGGTCTGTATTCTGAAGTGGAAATAAAACAAGAACCAAGCATGGGCATATCCAGTAATGGTCTGTATTCTGAAGTGGAAATAAAACAAGAACCAAGCATGAACATATCCAGTAATGAACTGTGTGGTGAAGTGGAAATAAAACAAGAACCAAGCATGGTCATATCCAGTTGTAGCTCAACAATAGATCCTACATTTCCTGATACTGACAACCAGACTTTCTATCAGAGTGGGTCATGTGAGGTAATGTTCATTTTGTTTATAGCCTAATTGCCCTTATAGCCTAAATAGAGAACTGCGGTCTTGACCGAAATTTGTAAGTTTTATTGCTAGTAAATATCTAACTTAAATGTGCAATATCTATAACTTTTACCGTGTTGACAGTGACTTGTTGTGAAGCAAAGATTTCCTGGTGTAGAAAGGGCCAATCAGTGTTTAATTAACCTCAAGACTAATGTATACATTCATAAAAAACCACAAATTTAAATTAATTTCGGATAAGTAGGTGAAGAAATATATGATATCTATAGAAATCCATAAGTGCCCAACAGAGTTGATAACACCACAACTTCAAAATGGTTTTGCTACGCCTAAAACAAATACTTGTTCAACATTGTAGAATGCTAGAGTACATCTGTTTCAATTCTGTTTAGCGTTAGGGTACGCCCTTGCGTGGGTATACGGGTAGATATTTGGTGTCTGACATTCATATTTCTCTAAAAGACAAACGTCTTTAGAACAAACAGCTTTCTTGCTTACGAAACAACATTCTAAACTGATGTCACGATACGATTTTGTCTTGACTGAAGAATACTGTGCTGCACAAAGACCTACACTCCGTGGTAATAACAGTGTGTGAGACCTTACCTTAACTCCGGGGTGATACAGAATCCAATATATACATGGAAAGGGGTGATACAGAATCCAATATATACATGGAAAGCACTCGTATACAGGCTTACATTCTGGGCATTTCGACCAATCAAATGCCTAGCAATTTATCTCAATGGTGATAAACTCTGCCAGTCTTAGTCATTTTTATACATATATACATCTAGGATTGGGGAAAACCCCTAAAGAAACGTCAATATTATAAAATGTATTCTTAAGTATGTCACTACTTTTTTTTTACAGACAATAACTCTGAGACAAACTTCTACGGATGACACTGTACCTGGTATGAAAACCACATTAGAAAGTCCTGAGGTCACAAAATGTATAGGTAAGTAAATTGAAGTCTTTTTATGTTTGTATTATTTGGTACTGTGGGGAGAAGGAATCAAATTCCCAGAAAATACCTATTCTGTACAAAAACATGCCTTATCAACAGCGACCAAAATGAACAAAATCCATTTTACACAAAAGAACTAATGTGGTAATGCCCTGCATAGGTAGTCCCTTTGTACAAGGTGCTACTGGGTGCTTTATACTTCCTCCTTTTTCAACGGATGCGGAGATATCAAGACCTCCGCGTAAACGTGGAAAATTCTGTTTTTGTGAATGGTTCTCTCGCTCTTGACAGACAAAGTTTCCTCTTTTTTTCGGGCCTGCTCTCACACTGAGTAGTAATGATTTTAATCTGTCCCTAGCTCTAGATATCCGTCTGTTAGCAGCAGACTTCTAGTTCATTGATTGGTCTGTTAGCAGAAGACTTCTAGTTCATTGATTTGTCTGTTAGCAGAAGACTTCTAGTTCATTGATTGGTCTGTTAATAGCAGCAGACTTCTAGTTCATTGATTGGTCTGTTAGCAGCAGACTTCTAGTTCATTGATTGTTATTATTTTTGGACATTTGGCCATGCGTTGTATGCTTTACAGCCAAGCGGATAGCATACGTGGAACATCCCTCTATCCAATCCTTGGTGCAGTCCTGCTCCAGGGAGCAGTCTGGGTGGCCTCTGAAAGGCTGATCAAGCCTTTTACTCTAGTACACCAGCAGTGGATTGCCACATTTGAGCTGCCCCACATTCTCTCCCGCTGCAGCCGACAGAAATAGAAGGGGACTCTGGAGTCTGAAGTGTACACAGATGATGTCGATCTAACCTACAAAGAATCAGTTAATCCCTAACTTAAGCTCACGACCGGACATGTTGTCCACTAGGATCCCCATTATGACAGGTATACCCTCTTCTCCATGACATCATCAGTCTCTTCTCCTCATTGGCAGCAGAGGCCGATGTTGTCAAAAGGATTAACGTGGGTTTCGGCCTCTCTGTGATCCCAGCGAGACCCTTCGAACCTAGCATGGGACCCTTCAGAATTTGAAAGTCTCACTCAAACTTGTTTGCACTGCATAGCGTGGATTGGTCAGCTTGTCCTTCAAACCCGTATGCAAGGTTCCTGGACTTCCTCCTGAACAAACAGCAGCCTTATCATCTCCCCAAGACGGTTTCTGACGCCCCCTACCTACTGGTTAATAACTGCAACCTGGCATCAAGAGTGGACAGAGACATTCTGGTAGCGGGGGTTGCCTATCCAATTTACACAAGGCTTCGTGTTCGGGGTCCAGGACCTCATTTCAGAAAGGCTTTCTTCAGTTCAGCTCCGGTCTGCCCCTCATAACAGCCTGTGGGCACCAAAACACGACATTTCGAATCTAGCACAACAACCTTCAGGATAAGACAGTCACTTTCAAACTTGATTGCGCTGCATAGGTCGGCTTGGCTGATTTGTCCTCCGTAATCGACAAAAGGTTCCATGACTTCCTTCCTCGTCATTCACATTCAGCAGGCAGTGGACCGGTCTGGGAACTCTAGCTCGCTTCTCCGTAGTTTTGGCGTCGTATCTTGATTTCATACGCTCGCTCTTGAAGTAGCCGTATTTGTTGTATCCATTGTCAGTCTGTCCTTCCCTGGTTCGTGTCCTTTTCCTAACTGTAAACCTATTGCCTGCATCTAATTGTTTTCTTCTGATATATGAGTGAGTGAGTGATTGGGGTTTTACGTCTTCTGATATATGAAGCTTATGGCTAGACCATGTGCCATGTACCAAAATTAAATTTGGGTCTCGATATTTGTGACGACCAAAACAGTCACCAGTCTTTTTGCATTGATTAACTCGGTAATTTCAGTTATAACTAGCTTATGACTAGACGCATCTTTGCAAGCCAAGTTAAAATCTTCATGTCCGCATTCCGTGTTTTACCTTGGCGGACTACTCCACTCAAACCGGTAAATCAAACATCTCGTTTTGATTGGATGTGAGTAAAACTTCTCGCAGCTAATCAAATAATCGGGCACCCACTACCTTCCGTTGGTAACTGGCAGAAGGTCGTGGGTTTTCTTCGGGCATAGAGCCAGGTTTCCTCCCCCAATAAAACTGGCAACGCCACCATATAAGTGAAATAATCTTGAGCGCGGCGTAGAACACCAAGCAATCAATCAATCAGTGTACATGTAAGTGCCCAAAGATTTGATTAGCTGCGAGAAGTTTACTCGCATCCAATCAAAACGAGCTGTTCGATTTACGGGTTTGAGTGGAGTAGTCCGCCAAGGTAAAACACGGAATGGGGACATGCAGATGTTAACTTGGCTAAAGAAGATGGAGTATTGGCTAAAGAAGATGGAGTAGACGATGTGTCCCCTAACACAAGTCAGTTGGGGTCCCCCTATTTGTGGTGACCAAAACAGTTACCTAGCTTGTTGGCAGTCAGTAACTCGGGAACAAGGGGATGGGTTTTAAATCTTTTTCGAGTTATAACTATCTCCTTAGTAGGCGATGTGTCCGGTACCAAAATTAAGTTGAGGCCTGGATATTTGTGGTGTCACCCAGCCTTTTGGTATTCAGTAATTGAGGAAATGGCTGTTAATCGGTCTGTGGTTTCACAGTAGAGCTTAATTCTATCCAAACAACTGTTTGATAACCATGGTGACCAAATGAGTTGTCGAGCACCTTCTTTTTTTGTTTTATTCGTAATTAAATGAAATTGCTGTTGTATGCCTATATGTAGGGTATATATTTATGGACACTAAAACACACGGGCACAGGGAAAATCTTCTTGTCTAAAATAACCACGGAGACAAGTTTCTAATTGTGTTAAAAAGAGGTATATCATTTAGACCTTTATACCCCATCATAAATTGTTTTAATAAAGTAAACCTATGATATTTCATTAGGTTGACGACTGACAGGAGCTTGGCCTTGGTCAGTAGAATTTTCTGGAACACTTTGTATTACATTGACAATGCTTACGCATCTTAAGCTATAGTAAAAATATCGTCGGACTATATATTATGCCCCCCCCCCCCCCATACCCTTTCCCAGAAAACCTAGGTAGAATGCAGACAGGGGAGTTTAGCCCTGACCAGTATGTCTTTCAAACTCTTGTTCTTTTTATAAGCAATGACTGGCCTTTGGGTCAGAGGTCGAGCAAGTTTACTTTGAAGTAGTTTGTATTCTTCTACTATAATCTTGGCCATAGCGATGCTAGCTTTGTTATACTGAAACACAAATGGTATTATAGTTTTTTCACGACATCTTCCGGGGTCCAAGTTCAAACCCAAAGGATAAATAGTTTGTAATGTTTGAATCCAAAAACTTTCCCTTTCCAAACGTTTGTGCTTCGTATCTGCAGCGGAAGTGAGAAATGGGATTTTCTCAATAGGCATGATTTCAAAATGGTCCTTGACCAAATGACCTTGAGTATTGAAATGTTGTGCCACGGGTACATCATGTTTAAGTCTTATACTAGATAAATGGTTGGCTGCTCTTTGTCGTAGAGAATTCTGAGTTTCTCTGACGTACTGTTTGCGACATTTTTTGCACGTGATTACATACACGATATTAGAGGAGTCACAATTAAGATTGTCTGCCATTTGATATTTGTTGCGAGTTTGTTCTCCGAAAAAGGTTCCGCGATCGGGTACGTATATATCGAGTTTGCATCGCGTCTTAAGGCATTTCATTGATGTACCTGAGAGAAATGTTGGACGGTAGTGGTACACTCGTGAAGGGGAGGTAAGCGTATCGGGGGATGAAGGGGGAAACATGATTTGTCTTACTGTGTTAGATTTCATCCTTCGAAGTAATCTAATAGAATACTTCCTAGGGAGGAGAGCTTTAAAGAGAACAGAACAAGCCTGGTTAAAAAAATCTAAAGAACTACAGTTTCTATAGATTTAATGACTCCCTTGAAAGTGTGAGGAGGATGGTATGACCCAGCATGTAGTAGCTGATGCGTGTCAGTAGGTTTGAAGAATACTTTGTAATCTAGATACCCAGTAGTATGATATGTATGACCCTTGTAAATAGTTACATCCAAAAAATCCACAGAAGTGTGATCAATAGTAGGCTGTAATTTAATGCTTGAGTCGTGAGAATTAAGAGTATCAATGAAAATATGAAGGTCTTCCAACGTATGTTGCCAAATGATAAAAATGTCATCCAGATACCGAAGGTAAATAAAAGGTTGTTGGGGACATTTGTGAAGAATATCACTCTCCCACTCAGCCATAAAAATAGAGGCAAAGTTAGGACTAAAACGTTTCCCCATAGCACACCCTTTAATTTGCTGAAAGATCTCCCCATTGAATTCAAAATCGTTACCGTTTTAAGCTAAGTTCCAGCAATTCTAAAATGTCTTTATCCGGACGACGGTGGTCAGGATATCTTTGGAATGCTGATTTTATGGATTTAAGACCCAAATCTATGTCAATGTTTGTATACATAGACTCCACATCCAGAGTAACCAAAATCACATCTTGTGGGATGGATTTCTCAGACAATTTGGCCAATAAATCATCCGTATTTTTTATAAAGCTATGATGCCGATTCGCTATAGGTTTTAGATAGTAATCAATTAGCTCTGGTATTCTATAACTTTCACTGCCACAATCTGAGATAATAGGACGCCCAGGGGGCATTGTAGGCTTCGGCCATTTTTCAATGGGTTTGTGAATTTTCGGAAGAATATAGAAGACCCTGTTTTTAGAGTTATGATCAGATTCCAATTAGCGATACTGTTTTTCATTAAGTAAGCCTTTATCTTGAAGAGAAACAAGAATTTTATTAAACTTCCTAACATTTTCAGGCCAAATTTCCTTATCAAGTTTTTTGTAATGAAGAGGGTTGCTTAGCTGCCGTTCTATCTCTTCAATATAATCCTGTTTTGACATAATAACTGTTGCCGAACCTTTATCAGCAGGTTTAATAACTATGTTTGGATTTCTCCTTAGCTTACTTAAGGCAAGACATTCTGAATGAGTAAGGTTATGTTGGTTTTTCTGATTAGTTAAAGCATCAAACTTCCTTGATACAGAGTCACGACTAATGTTTATTTCTGGATCATACATGTGAGAAGGGGGTGTATAGCCGCTTTTAGATGTAAACGGCTTGCGTACCCCACTAGAATCTCGGTAAATATCAGCCAGACTAAGATTTCTGGAGAACTCCATAACATGCACTAATTTACTAATAGAAAAGTCCCTATCAGATAATGATTTAGGGCAAGGCACAAATGAGAGTCCTCTATTGAGTAGAGATATATCATCAGCAGTGAGTTCCTCGTTACTAAGATTAACAATATTACTTCCTAAGCCGAAAGTAGGGTGGCACATGCCCTGTCCCAAATTTAGTTTAAATCTAGTGTCTGAAGCCAGTGGGTATACAAGCAATTTGCTGTATCTTCGGTCCAGTGAATTTTGTCTGTGGATACTCTAAATTTTGAATTGGGGATTTTTGGTATGACCATAACTCTCTTCATCCTGGAAGCAGAAGAGTTATATAGGTTCAGGTTCGAAACTTCACTGGCCGGTAGTTTAGTGGATGACTGGATCTCTACAAAGTAGATGAGCGAGTTGGAAAAAGTCTTCCTAACCGCTGTCATCATGTTGCGCATTTAAGTTAACGAAGTGTTTGGCTCAGTAGTTGTCTTGTTATTGATACCAATATTCAAGATAACTTTCTCAGGTTTGAGACCTTGATACTTTTGAATTAGAGTCCGAAATGAATTGAAATTGGCACCAGGAAAACATTCTACCTGCATATCAGGGTGGGGTCAAGGTTAATTCTAGATAGATTAGAATCCCCAAGAAAAAAAAATTTCTTAGTTACATTAGAAAGGTGCCAATTAGAGGAAGTGTGCCGAAATTTCCAAAATTTAGAATTAGCTAATTTATTCTGAGGGTTGCGCTGACCCCTCGGAGGGGATCTCACTGCATCTGAATATCTCATAGGAGAATGGACTGACAAAACTGGGGATGGGGGAGGAGCAGAGGGACTAGATGTACTAGGTCTAGGAGAAGTGACCCTAGTAGAAACTGGGGAGGACGGAGGACGAAAGGGGACAGAGGTACTACTAGGTCTAGGGGAGGGGGGCTGAGGGGATGAAAAAGAAGGGGCAGAGGTAGTAGGTCTAAGGGAGAGAGTACCAGTAGGGAAAGGCGAAGGGGAAACAGAAGGTAAAGTTACAGACCTAGGAGTCTGTGACTGCAGAGTTGGAGGTGAGATAACGGATGTCGACGGACTGACAGGCGGATGGAGTTGGGGAGACGATGGTGGACTAAACTGAGTAGTAGCAGCAGAAGTGACAGATTTAGTGATGGAAAGAAAAGAATAAAAATTTTGAATGGTCGAAAGTTGTAATTTACCTTTATAATTCTGTTTGCCCCATTTTAAAGCATTATTGAAAGCACTGTCAAAGTTTAGACCATTGGATGACCTGGCAGAAGTCACCTGTGCTTTTAATCTATTTAAACATGCCGCATAATGTGAAATCATCTCTTGTATGATCCTATGGGCCCAATTTTTGTGTACATGGTCAAACGCAATATCAACTTCCCGATTGCGTTGAGCTGGTTTAAGAAAAGAATTAAGCTCTTTAATTTTATTATTTAAGGAATTTGGGAGGGTTTGGTCACGTAAATGTCCCTCAAGGATGCCAATGTGGTAAAGACATAAAAATTTTGAAAAGGGCTTTCACCAGAGCCGAGAATTCTGAATATTGGGGACTTTTAGATTTTGAATTTCCATGCCTATTGCTAACTGAAAATTGCCTGCTTCTGTTACCACGCCCTTGTTTTGCCATTCTGCCTAAATGCCAATATACTTAATTAGTCTAACTAGATAAAAAAGGAAAATGGAGTTGGGAAAGTGAGACAGAAATAGAAAGGAAAAATATGTCGGGAAACAAAAAGAATTGATACAAACTAGAGATAAAAGGACCTAATTGAATTGACTGACTTAGGGGACAAAAAAGATGGAATTTGGAAAATATATGTTACAAAGAGGCAGAGATAAAGAATAAAATGTGTCTGGAGACAGAAGGACTAAAGTAAAAAGGGTAATAAATCTAAGTCACAAATTGTGAGATATATAAGCATAGGAAGACTAAATAGAGCGGGAAGGAAAAACAACTTAATAAGACACTAAGGTTAAAATTAATGTACAATTGGAACAGGAAATAATAATGAAGTCCTAGAAATAAAATTTGGAAGAAAAATATACAAGGGCTGTAAATGGAAGATGAGGTTAAATCATAAATAAAAGGGCAAAACAATAGTAAGCCTAAAATAATGAAAATATATAAAGAGATGAAAAAGGTATAAGAGGAATATAAAAGAAAGTAATATATACAACGTTTTACAGTAAGCAAAGAATACTTAGCAGAAAACGGGATCACACACGGTTTTGCTAGAAGCTTTTCGGATTTGTTGTCCTTTCTCAATAGCCGTAGAAACAAGTCTAAAGTTATGTTGAATTTCTTGTGTTTATATGGAAAAATGACAGGAAATAAAAAGGGCTTGGGTGATTAAAGAGTATTTTTTGTAAACAAGGGAAGATTAAGCTATTAAAACATTTAACTAAAGCATGGAAGCTTGATGAAGTTAGTTTATACTCATAACCATTGGAGGTATGGTTAAGTCTAGACATAAAAGGTCATATAGTTAGAGAGAGCTGGGGTATAAATATCCTGTGGTTTTGGAATAAAGGAGCTTAAATCAAAAGGAAATTACAGTAACTGAAGAGAAACAATATAAGGTAGGAGAAGAAATCTAGGGTGGGAACACCTAGCCTATTGTATATTGAATGCAATAAAATATTTAAACGTTAAAAGAAAGAATTCAAACGATAAAAATAATTTTAGATGAAAACTAATGAAGTGTTTGAAGATGGAAGGTAATATTAGATGATAAAAGTAAAATATATATCAAGAAAGTTCAACAATGCTGCAGACTGCTTCCAACCGTGTACAAATGTGTGGATAGTTTTTTGTTTTAAAACAATGGTTATTTTGAGCCCCTGGCACAGGCAAATATATATATTTATGGACACTAAAACAAACGGGCACAGGGAAAATCTTCTTGTCTAAAATAACCACGGAGACAAGTTTCTAATTGTGTTAAAAAGAGGTATATCATTTAGACCTTTATACCCCATCATAAATTGTTGTAATAAAGTAAACCTATGATATTTCATTAGGTTGACGACTGACAGGAGCTTGGCCTTAGTCAGTAGAATTTTCTGGAACACTTTGTATTACATTGACAATGCTTACGCATCTTAAGCTATAGTAAGAATATCGTACCTTTGGTGACTTCAGATGCCAGTCTGCCTCAATTACAGTTGTCTGATATAGGTAGCTAATAGGTAGGCGGAGGAGCACTCTATGGTCCAGTGGGTTAGAGTGATCGTCCCACATAGACCTTCCATCGATGCGGTACGGGCTTGAACACTCAGATCAATGAAAATTGAAAATTTCTGGGTGGATTTTACAGTTGGTCACCCTACGTGAAAGAGTTGCCAGGTATTCACCGAAGGTCGGGGTTTTCTATTGGGGAATGAGCCTGGTTTCCTCCCCCACAAAGCCTGGCTTCCTCCCCGACGAAGCCATGCATCGCTGCCATATAAATGAAATAATCTTGAGTGCTGCGTAAAACACCAATCAATCAATAAATAGGTAGGCAATGTGTCACATACTACAATTTGTGATGTCACTAAGCCCCAGTCTTTTTAAGGTGACTTCTGATTCGTCCAGCCAAAATTCTGTTTAAGGCAATATTTAATATGAAGACAGTGTGCTACAATGGATTTACTCTTGTGGGTTTCTTAAAATCTTGTTCTTGCTTGCTATACATCAACTACTGGATCAGGTCTGTGAATTCCTGGAGTGACTTCTGGAAGAGATTTTTTCCATTTTTATGGCTCCGCAAAGCGAAAGCGGAGCCATCTATTCTTGTCCGTACAATAACTCATGAATGATGCATCCGGTCAACTTCAAACTTGGGGTGTGCCTTGACATCGGGCAGAGGACGGTTGGGATTGATTTTCAGCAATGTGCGCAATCCAATATGGCCGCTATCCGTCATATTGGATTATGACCATGATTTTTTTGTCCAGGCTATAACTTGTGGATGATTCATCGGATGAACTTCAAACTTGGGGTGTGCCTTGACATCGGGCAGAGTACGGTTGGGATTGATTTTCAGCAATGTGCACAATCCAATATGGCCGCTATCCGTCATATTGGATTATGACCATGATTTTCTTGTCCAGGCTATAACTTGTGGATGATTCATCAGATGAACTTCAAACTTGGGGTGTGCCTTGACATCGGGCAGAGGACGATTGGGATTGATTTTCAGCAATGTGCGCAATCCAATATGGCCGCTACCCATCATATTGGATTATGAGCATGATTTTCTTGTCCGGACAATAACTTGTGGATGATTAATCCGATGAACTTCAAACTTGGGTTGTGCCTTGACATCGGGCAGAGGACGATTGGGATTGATTTTCAGCAATGTGCGCAATCCAATATGGCCGCTACCCATCATATTGGATTATGAGCATGATTTTCTTGTCCGGCCAATAACTTGTGGATGATTGATCCGATGAACTTCAAACTTGGGGTGGGCCTTAACATTGGTAAGAGGATGGATGGGATTGATTTTAAGCAATGTGCGCAGTCCAATATGGCTGTTCGTCGGTTCGTCCGTCGGTCCGTCTTTCCATCCTTGTCCGTAAAATAACTCATGAATGATTCATCGGATGAACTTCAAACTTGGGGTGTGCCTGGACATCGAGCAGAGGACGGTTGGGATTTATTTTCGGCAATGTGCGCAATACAAAATGGCCTCTATCCATCATATTGTATTATGAGCATGATTTTCTTGTCCTTGCAATAACTTGTGGATGATTCATCCGATGAACTTCAAACATGGGGTGTGCCTTGACATCGGTGAGGGGACGATTGGGATTGATTTTCAGTAATGTGCGCAATCTAATATGGCTGCTATCCGTCATATTGGATTTTGAGCATGATTTTCTTGTCCGGGCAATAACTTGTGCATGATTGATCCGATCAACTTCAAACTTGGGGTGTGCCTTGACATTATTGAGAAGACGGTTGGGATTGATTTTCAGCAAGCTGCGCAGTCCAATATCAAACCTGTGGTGTGCCTTGACATTGAGGAAAGGGCGATGGCAGCCATCTTTTAAAATAATTAATGCCATGAGTATCATACATCATCTTTATTATTTCATTTCTCCTCTATGTCACCTCTCAAACCACACTGCCGGTTCTAATACCCTTGTCAATCAGTTCCCCTTCTGCTCGAAGCCATCTCCAGTGATTGCGTGCAATCACTTAATCTCTAGTTATTTGTGAAGAATAGAATTTTTGTGATACATCTTCAAAGGGAATGTTTTTTGATGATACGGTTAATCCATCCTCGGATACCCAGGGTTAAATGTTGACAAGCTCACATTTTACCCCTGGGCCAACTGTGATCCAACGCCTCGTTTCCTGGGATCGCCCATTTACTGTCGGGCCAATCAAAATTTCTCTTCTAAACGTTGGAACTCTTCAGTTTTTGAGACACGTTTATCGAATTGAAGTGTAAACCGAAAAGTCGGCCATCTTGTTTTTTAACACTGTCTGGATGCTTATGAAACGCCTATTCTGATTGGTGAAATTTCCGCCACAGTTTTGTGGTGGAACCAATCAAAGTCTACATGCATATTAAATTAGAAACAACGGATTTGGTTCCACTTGTCCCACGGGTAAAGTGAGCGTGAGTGTAAGTTTTAATCGTGGGTTCCGATGATGCGGGTAATCTAGTTTTGGTAGTCTTTTTTTTTGGTAGACATTTTTACACCCCATGACTTTTTGGATTGTATTATCTCAGTTTGGAAATAAAATATGAGCTGAAAAATATTTTTTCTATCAATATATATTTTTTTATTTTGCTGCTTATATTTTATTGACAGAATTATTATTATTACTTTTTTCTGTCTATTTCAGTTAAAAAACTCCCAATTTGTGCCCATTGTCCAGAAATGAAGTTTGTGTCTGCTACTCACTTGTTGGCTCACAGCATTGATAAACATGGCTTTCAGGTGCCAAGTGATTCGGAGAACATAAATAAGAACCAGATGTCAATGGTAGAATTGAATTTTGAAAGTTCAGGAAAAGAGGGTCCTGATGGTAATCCTGCCTGTACAATCAATCCAGTCTTAGCTAGTGTATGCAGAACTCCTTCTGAAAAGAAACTTTTTCAGTGTACAGTGTGTGACTATAAATGTAGTGAGAAGAGAAACCTTATAAACCATTTTAGAACACATACTGGAGAAAAACCTTTTCAATGTACAGTGTGTGACTATAAGAGTACTCAGAAAAGCAACCTTAAAAAACATTTAAGAACTCATACTGGTGAGAAACCATTTCAGTGTACAGTGTGTGACTTTAAATTTAGCTGCAAAGGTAAGCTTAACAACCATTTAAGAACTCATACTGGTGAGAAATCATTTCAGTGTACAGAGTGTGAGTATAAATGTAACAAAAAGGCTAACCTTATCAGACATTTAAGAACACATACCGGTGATAAACATATTCAGTGTACAAAGTGTGACTATAAATGTAGTAGTAAAATCTCCCTAACAGGCCATTTAAGAACCCATACTGGTGAGAAACCTTTTCAGTGTACAGAGTGTGACTATAAGTCTGTCCAGAAGAGTAATCTCATCAACCATTTAAAAACTCATACTGGTGAGAAACCTTTTCATTGTACGATGTGTGACTATAAATGTAGTAGTAAATTCTCCCTAAAAGGCCATTTTAGAACTCATACTGGTGAGAAACCTTTTCAGTGTACAGAGTGTGACTATAAGTCTACCTGGAAGAGTGGCCTTATCAAACATTTAAGAATTCATACTGGTGAAAAACCTTTTGAGTGCACAGAGTGTGACTATAAGTCTGTCCAGAAGGGTAATCTTATCAACCATTTAAAAACTCATACTGGTGAGAAACCATTTCAGTGTACAGTGTGTGACTTTAAGTGTGGCCAGAAATGTAATCTGATCGACCATTTAAGAACTCATACTGGTGAGAAACCATTTCAGTGTACAGTGTGTGACTTTAAGTTTAGCTGCAAAGGTAAGCTTAAGAACCATTTAAGAACTCATACTGGTGAGAAACCATTTCAGTGTACAGTGTGTGACTTTAAGTTTAGCTGCAAAGGTAAGCTTAACAACCATTTAAGAACTCATACTGGTGAAAAACCTTTTCAGTGTACAGAGTGTGCTTTTAAGTCTATCGGGAAAAGTAGCCTTATCAACCACTTAAGAATTCATACTGGTGAGAAACCTTTTCATTGCACATTGTGTGATTTTAAATGTAATCGGAAATGCAGCCTTTACTATTCATATAAGAAACCATACTGTTGAAAAACCTTCAAATGTAGTCATAAACATGATCTAACGGTAACCAATCATGTAAGACTGCTAAATGTGACTATAAATCGATCTAACGGTAACCAATCATGTAAAACTGCTAAATGTAACTATAAATCGATATATCTGGAAGAATTGCCTTATCAACAATTTAAGATCTCATACCCACGTTGAACCATGTGCGATTTTAAATGTAATCAACACTATTCATGTAAGAGCTGGTGAAAAATCTTTCCAGTGCACAATGTGTCATTGTCAATTTAGGCTGAAGAACAACTCACCATACACATAGGAAGACATACTGATGAAGTCCAAATGTAGTCCGAAGCATGTTTAGAACTCATATTGGTGAAAGAAATGCTTCACTGGACAATACAATGTTTGAGGATAACGGTAGTCAGATTCAGTATATATTTTGATATGTACCAATTCACACTGGATATTTTTGCTGCATTGTTTGATATTAGATGTATTCTTATAGAGAAAGGTAATAATTTTTTCATCACGATAAATCTGAACTTTATGACATGAAATTTAGCCATTACAATGAAATCAGTCTAATAAACTATCAAAGAACTTGATTGATGGATGGATGTTTTACGTTCCTACTCAAGATTATTTCACTAATAATGTGATGTTCACTATGTTTATGCTGAATACTGCGATTTGATTGGTTAGCATTCTTTTGATCATACCATGATGTACAGCTCCGCCCTTCACAATGGACTATTTTTGTTGTTGTTGCTAACAATGGAAGCCGGGAATGCTGCGGCAAGAAAACGTTGAATTTGATTTCAAAGAACAAATTGCCAAATAACTGACCGGTACGTACATTATGTAAACCAGCTACCTCATCATGTAAACAGAGAGAATGACTCCTAGCTATATTACTAATGATAAAACTCATACTGTTTAAAAACCACTAACTACGTGGTGATGTCTTAATTTTTCATCATTAGTATAAAACCCACGTTTTAAGCAGTTTCAAACATTTCTTACAATTATATTACTTTTGAAGATATGGCTCATCGGGCGATTCAAATATTGCATCGGGTAATTTGAGAAATCTGGTGTTCCCTCTGGTGGAATGTATACGGCATAGATAGCAACATCATTGTCTGTTTTAATAAAATTTTAGAAAAACGAAGCGAAATAAATATATTTGAACATATACTGTCCCATGTTACATTTACTGGAGTTTTCTTTCACAGCTACAGCTATCCCTCTATATCATGTATTGGAGAATTTAAGCATTATTGTAACGAATGTCATAACCTGGTATATTTACAGAGTCTGTGTCGTCCAAATTTGTCTCCATAAAACACACAATGTCACAATTTCTGAAAAAAGTTTCAAAATTCAAAGTTTCAAATTCTGGTACGCATAATTTTCTATTTAGGCCACACACACCACAACCTACAACATGTGTATTATGGCTGTAAGAGTCCTTCTGTTTACACCCTGTGGTCACCCTCCGTGTTAATAATACTCACTTCCACTCCCGCTGTCTTCAGTGTCCATCTCTATGACTTGATTGGCTGATACCGTGTGAACATACTCGTTGACTCCTCCCTCTAAAACGTTAGGATAACACACGGGTATGGCTGGGCGGAATTGAATTTGAGTGGCAGGTTCTCGATGTTCAGGGTAAATTGTTCAACGAATAGCTCTTTGTCGATATATAAACGGTCAACCACGGGCTTTCTGTCTCACAAATTTTCTGTATTTGCTCAATATTACTACGATCGGCTTTGGGCGAGTTGAGGTTCGAGAGCGTGGTTTCCCATGTCAAATGGCCCGCTGGCAGAATAGCCCGCTACCACCAAATAGCCCGCTCACCAAAGGACAACAAACCTGGTTGGCCGAGAGAAGACCGGAATTTGTCACAATCATAGACAATGAAGTGTTTAAGAATTCTGAAGGCCATTGCATGGGTTGCTCCTTAACCTTTAAATCTAACGGACAGAGACTACCAAATAATCAGCAACAAGCCCTTAAGAGAGCTCAAAACCTACACAGCAGCTTTATGAAAGATCCTAAGAAGAAAGCTCCATGCAACAAATTTTGCAGAGGTGGCACCTAAACTTCAACATCAAGCAGAACGCTCGTGTATATTGTTTGGTGTATAAAAAAACAGAACCCAGAACAAATCCGGGCCGGCTTGAATCCTCAACTCAACGTAATGATATTTCTATGAATGCCGTCTTTCTTAAAGGTCCAGACTCGACCAACTGTCTCCTTAGCGTACTATTAATATTCCGGAAAAAGTCAGAGCAGTCTATGTTTCATTGTTTCAATGTAAGAGAGGACCACAGGGATTTTTAAAGATTCTGGTATGCCAACAATGACCTGAATTAAGTCAATATAGAATGAAGGCCCGTGTGATCAAAGATACACCTTCAGCATCAGTGGCGTCAGGCCGTTTTTCAAAGACCGCACATGAAGTGGAAGAAGTGACGGTCAGGAAGTTGTTAGCTTAGTTGAGAAAGACTTTTGTGTGGACGATGGTCTCACTTCACTTTCTTCTGTCGACGCCTACATTGATTTGTTTAAAAGGACACAGTGTAAGAGGTAATATACGAATCCACAAAATTGCATCCAACCACATGGAGGTAATGAAAGCTTTTCCCAAACCAAGATCAAGTCAAAGGGACGTTCAGACAGACACCTTTACGTTCCAGGTCCCTCCAGAAATTAAACCTCGCACCCGGCGTGGTGTACTTTCGACCATCAGCAGCCCATTAGATCCGATAGGATGTGTCGCTCCAGTCATCATAAAAGGAAAGATCTTACTCAGAGAACTTATGACAGAGACCACTGACTGGGATTAACCCCTTTCATCATCTTGACAACGTGAATGGGAGGATTGGAAAACTTCTTAAGAAGGACTCTAACCTTCAGATTCCACGCACTTACCTTCCAGTATCCATCTGCACTGTCGGCGACAAAGAAGTTTTAGTCTTTTGTGACGCCTCCGGGAAAGCTATCTCAGCGGTTGCATATTAACAAGCTTCTGCTGGAGATGGAATGCAAAATACCAGTTTTATCTTTGGTAAAGCTCCAATAACCCCAGCACATGGACACACAATATCTCATTTAGAACTGTGTGGTGCAGTTTTTTACCGACAGTAAAGTAGTTATAGGATACTTGTATTGCCAGTCCCGAAGATTTTATGTATATGTAAACAATCGTGTAGATCGCATTCGTGCGTTTTCAAACCGAGAACAATGGCAGTATGTTCCCATAGAAGCAAACACGAAAGACCTCGGAACTCGTGCGATCCCTGCTTCAGAACTCCTAAGTTGGGAGAATTGGAAAATTTTCTGACTGGGTTTTCACTCTAACGACCTATGTGGGATGGTTACCAGTTACCACCGGAAGGTCCTGGGTTTCCTCCCGCCATATAGCCCGGTTTCCTCCCACAATTAAACTGGCAACACCGCCATATAAGGGAAATAATCTAGAGTGCGGTGTAAAACACCAAACAATCAATCAATCCCCAGTTGAGCTTGGCTATCCGGATCTGAATTTTCTTCTTGGCCACGATTGGGTGGAGCCTACGCTCGGCGTCGCCACATAGCAGCCACATTAAGTGGAAAAAACATTCGCAGAGGATGGCACTACTGCAATCAACCAAAAGCTGTCGACACCGGCACCGAACAATGGATTATTTAACAAGTACAAAAGAATGCTTATAGCGCAGAATTGAACAGTCTGCGATAAAAAAAAATGTGTCTGTAATCAGTACCATCTTAACCCAAATATAGGCGAGTTTGGCATTCTTAGAGGCGGCGGTAGATGGAAACTGGAAACCCTTTAATCACTCCTGGCAAAGACCACATCGCAACGTTACTCATTCGCATTCCCCATGAAAAAGGGCGGTTTTTTTTTTACAGAAAAAGTGGTGCGATCCGGAAGTTTATGGATTACTGCATGTAAGCGTCCCATCAGTTAGATTCTTCATAAATGTACTCGGTGCAGAAAACTTCGTTGCCAACATCAAACACACATAATGTCAAACCTTCCTGCCGATCAAAAACTCAATATTTCGGTTTATTAGATCAAACCATCATCAGGAGTGATTCCCGATGATGGTTTGATCTAATAAACCGATTGAGTTAAACATGAAGTCTTTGTCATTCCTCGGAGTGCTTACGTCACTATATCACAGTGTTTGTTTGTTTTTATTATACCGAGAAAATTTCATCCAATCAATATTTTATCAATATTCGCAGATGGAATTATCTTCTTAGTATAACAAAAATAAAAACTGTTATACATAGCTGTCTTTCATGGCGGATATATGTCCCAGTTAACAGAGAACATTTCCGCAGAGGGAAAGGTGTGCGCGCGCGTCGAGACAGCTCCTTGTATGATGTACTTCCTGGACACCAGTGGATGCCCAAAAAGACTGTGTGATATGGTGTGCAGACAAAACATGGCTGCAAAGACCATCGGATCGAGAGGAGTCAGGCCTATGTTTCACAGCTGGAATATGAGTTCTCCCCCTTGCATATATTGGCTGTCAGACACGTTCTCAGTGAATTGTTCGGTTTGTATTAATCGACCTTCATACTAGCGATGTGATATTAGCCTTTTATTTTCTTCTATTATTTCGAATTTTTTCACAGTAAAATATCGGAAATTTGTTAATCGTTAATTTGCCTCATGCAGACGGGGCCCTTTTTCAGTTTAAAGTGAACACTTTAGGTAAAATACATTATACTTCATCTTAAAGACAATATCTATCTGGTCCCAAAACAGGGTTTATTTATTTTTTATGACTTTCCTACAAGACGCTATGGTTAATTACTCTCACTTGTCAAGGTGACTGGATGTCACTGAAACATGTGCACACCTGGTATGCTGAACTGCTATTGGTGTATTTAGGTCAAATAAACCAATCATATTCCCAGTTGCAAGGTGTGCACATGTTTCAGTGACATCCATCACCTTGACATCTGAGAATAATTAACCATAGCTTCTTGTAGAAAAGTCATAAAAAATAAATAAATGACCCTCATTGTAGTAGATTTCTTTCGTGTCATTTTATGTAAAAACAATCTACCGCAATGTATGGCGTAATCTTTTAAAAGCGCAATATGTTTAAACAAAAGGACTATCATTGCTCTATTTGGGGTATATTTCTATTGGTCCTGTTTTATTTGGGGGGGGAGGGGGCAACAACAAAAAAGTCTACCGCAATGTTTGGCGAAATCTTGTAAAAACGCAATGTTCAAACACAAGGACTATCATTGCGGTACATATTTCTTTTCTTGTGCTTTATTTGGAAAAAAAACCTACCACAATGTGTGGCGAAATCTTGTAAAAAACGCAATGTTCAAACACAAGGACTATCATTGCGGTGCATATTTCTTTTCTAATCGTGCTTTATTTGGAAAAAAAAACTACCGCAAGGTTTGGCGAAATCTTGTAAAACCGCAATGTTCAAACACAAGGACTATCATTGCGGTACATATTTCTTTTCTTGTGCTTTATTTGGAAAAAAAAACCCTAGCACAATGTGTGGCGAAATCTTGTTAAAACGCAATGTTCAAACACAAGGACTATCATTGCGGTACATATTTTTTTTTTCTAATCGTGCTTGAATTGGTTGTGAGCCAACCCCACAGTGTAGGTTAATTACTTTAAAGGCCAACTTGCCGCCGTAGCAGTATTGGGCCATTTGATGGATGTTTGCTGGGATCCTGATAAACGATACAGAAATAGTTTTCGGCTAACAAGCAAAATTTCAAGAGAATTATATAGTTTATATGTACCCTTACACGACATTTGAAGACATTGTCTACGTTCCTGTATGCGTGTAAACACATAGCAGGCCAGTAAGCCTGCGGCTGTGACATTTGCTGATGGATTTAGTAGCAGTAGGCCTAAGGACCTCAGTATAGACGCGCGTCCTGGGCTATAGCCAATGGACATCGTTGTCGCGAGTACAATGACCTAGTTCAAAGTCCATAGCTGACACACGCCAATAAATCAAACCTTATCACCAAGGCAAGGGTACAAAGTCCGTGTCAGTAAGTGATCCAGGATAAGAAATCTTGCTAGATGTTAGTTGTTCTTCTTTCTTCTGGGTTGGCTTCTACTCGAGGTTCGACGTTGTGAGTATACGGTAGGCCTATTTATTTTTGTGCTTAAATTGAATCGTTTAGGACATAAGTAACCCTGGAACCCATGTCGCTGTGGAAAATTAAAAAAAGCTGTATAGGGAAAATGTTTTATGCGGAGCCAGACCAGCATATTATATAGCCGCACTCGCGTGTCACTTTCCTGTGTTACTTACTTGCCTGCCAGGAAGAGCCACCAGTAAAACTAAAGGGTGGGATAACTATTTTCTGTCAACAGACCCCGAAATCTAGCCGCACTTGTGTGACTTTATCCTGGTTTTACTTACTTTGCCGGTCAGGTAGATACATATTATAATTTATATAGCCGCACTCACGTGTCTCTTTCCTGTGTTACTTACTTGCCTGCCAAGAAGAGCCACCATTAAAACTAAAGGGTGGGATAACTATTTTCTGTCAACAGACCCCGAAATCATGTGATGCGAGAGTTACGTTGTCATCAAATCGTCCAGCTATTGAGTATTGTGGAAATTCTCTGACATACTGGGGACCTAGCTCCGGTATGTAGCGTTATTGTGAAGCCCGAAGGGGTCACAGCTCCCAGCTCGTTTGACCATTGTTTTCTACAATTAACTGGGGACCGTGTGACAGGTTGTCATTGTATGAGGAGAGTTTGAAATCTGTCAGGCCAATTTCAAAGTTTTCTTCTTATGAAGAGGATTTGGTAGATTTACAATGAATTCGAACAAATTAATGAGTAAAATGAAAAGAGGAATGGTTTTAATGTGTGTTGAAGGTAAAATCTAAAAGGCAGGTAGGATTAATAGATAATTGAAACTTGGTTTAAATCTGAAAGCCGAAGTCCTTCCAAATAATTCATTCTAGCCTATTATATAGCTCCCCAAAGCTTTTTGAGCTAGGACACAATATAATTATACAACCGGTCCATCACTTGATATGTTTACCGATTTTTGTCTGTCCAGAAACGTCTGATTTCTACCTTTTTCAGCAAAATAAACTTAGGGCTACTTGCCTAGCATCACGTAGACGAGCGCGACAGCCAGCCGTGTGTTTTACGTACCGGTACCGTAGTTCACAGGGGTGCAAGTCAAAATCAAATGGCCGGATGGCCCGCTACTAAATAGCCCGCCGGTCTCAGTCAAATTGCCCCTAAAGAATCGCCAGCTCAACTTATCTTTTGCAAGCAAGGCGATCATTTCGGAGACCGGTCGGTTGTTTTTATACGCCCGGCTTGAAAAGCGGGCTGTATTATGGTATCATCTCCGTCCGTCCGGCAGTCCGGCAGTCCGGCTGTCCGGCTGTCCGGCGTCCGCTGTCCCTTCCGCTCCATAACTTCTAAAGTTTTGATTCCATCTGCACAATTTTTTCTAAGTATATACCTTATGGATAGAAGGTGTGTCGCAAACTATTTTTAACATCACTGGTTACATAATATGGGAGTTATATTGGATTATGTAATATTCCCTTCCGCTCCATAACTTCCAATGTTTTGATTCCATCTGCACAATTTTTTCTGAGTATATACCTTATGGGTGAAAGGTGTGTCGCGAACTATTTTTGACATCATACATTGCGTAATATGGCAGCCATATTGGGTTATGTAATATTTACTTTTTCTCTCCATAACTTTAACAAATATGATCCGATGTTTTCAAATCTTTCATGTTACATACCATATTAACAGACAGTGTGTAAAAAAATTGTTTATGATATCAACTATTGCAAATTATTGGATTATGTACATTCCCTTTTATTCCTACTTTCATTTTCATGAAAATAACCTTTAAATTATAAAATTGCTTCTACTTTTCCGATTCTCATCAAAAAAGGATTTTTTCAAATTGCCATAATGTTTCTAAATTGATTAAAACTATTCTTAAATCAATATATAATGTTTTAATCAAATGAAAAATACATATAAGGATTAAAGTTTTATCTACAGACCAAGAGATAAGTATCCCAGCTTTGGTCTATTTACCTTGTCAACTTACAGTTAGCTCTGTCTCTCTCGAGAGATTTACGGCCCTGTGTACATGTACCACATGGCCTCCCAAAAACAGTGAGTGACATTAGCAATGGACCTATAGCCAAATCTATTGTAAATCCATTTGGTCTATGATAAAATTAGAAGTAATAACCTGTAGGTATATGGGGAGATTTAGAATATTGTCAAGATGTCTATGGCCAAATAATGTAGATAAAAAATGTTATGAGAAAAATTGTCAAATCTACTTGAATTGGTGTGAGCTGTGAAATTGCCAATTAATTACATTTGTTTAAGTATGATTAGTAAATTATAAACTGCTTTTCTAAAAAATTTAAACATTTTAGTGCAACCTTTATTGACAACAAACAATTTTTAACATCGTGATTTAACAGCAGCGAGAATTGATGACTTGTACCGTGTACAAATCTTGTTAATAATTGATGATCCAAATAGCCCATTTTAAATTTGATACAGATGGATTTTAAAGGTTTTAGTGGTAAGATTTCATTTTGTTGACATAACATCACCTTTTACCAAGCTTCACATAATAAAACGCCGCCATATACATGTAAGTGAAATAATCTTGAGCGCAGCGTAAAACACCAAACAATCAATCAATCATTTACCAAGCTTCAACCTCTTCCCTCTGAATTTTGAAAATTAAATTCAAATAAATATGGAAGGATTTGTTTTGGTATGGCTGCAGTTACTGTGCCTTTCCGGGCGTATTTTGGGTTTCCCGAAACTCTTGTTTGTTTTTTTTTATACTGACGTTTATGTTGTTTTCCGTAAGTTGCGTCTTGTTGTACATGGTATTCGTTGAGTCGGCAATGCCTACGATTGCCAGCTCTAGAAAAAAAAATGTTTATCACATTTAAAATACTAGAACTTTAGGCCTATTAGTTTTATTTACAAATTGTTTACTTCAACTGGCATTAGCTCCGATATTCTTCCTGGCCGACAAGTAAGTAACACAGGAAAGAGACACATGAGTGCGGCTATAGCTCCAACTTTTTATACGCCCGGCTTGAAAAGCGGGCTGTATTATGGTATCATCTCCGTCCGTCCGGCAGTCCGGCTGTCCGGCGTCCGCTGTCCCTTCCGCTCCATAACTTCTAAAGTTGTGATTCCATCTGCACAAGTATATACCTTATGGGTAGAAGGTGTGTCGCAAACTATTTTCAACATCACTGGTTACATAATATGGGAGTTATATTGGATTATGTAATATTCCCTTCCGCTCCATAACTTCCAATGTTTTGATTCCATCTGCACAATTTTTTCTGAGTATATACCTTATGGGTGGAAGGTGTGTCGCGAACTATTTTTGACATCATACATTGCGTAATATGGCAGCCATATTGGGTTATGTAATATTTACTTTTTCTCTCCATAACTTTAACAAATATGATCCGATGTTTTCAAATCTTTCATGTTACATACCATATTAACAGACAGTGTGTAAAAAAATTGTTTATGATATCAACTATTGCAAATTATTGGATTATGTACATTCCCTTTTATTCTTACTTTCATTTTCATGAAAATAACCTTTAAATTATAAAATGGCTTCTACTTTTCCGATTCTCATCAAAAAAGGATTTTTTCAAATTGCAATAATGTTTCTAAATTGATTAAAACTATTCTTAAATCAATATATAACGTTTTAATCAAATGAAAAATACATATAAGGATTAAAGTTTTATCTACAGACCAAGAGATAAGTATCCCAGCTTTGGTCTATTTACCTTGTCAACTTACAGTTAGCTCTCAGTCTCTCTCGAGAGATTTATGGCCTCCATAAAACAGTGGGTGACATTAGCAATGGACCCATAGCCAAATCTATTGTAAATCCATTTGGTCTATGATAAAATTAGAAGTAATAACCTGTAGGTATATGGGGAGATTTAGAGTATTGTCAAGATGTCTGTGGCCAAATAATGTAGATAAAAAATATTATGAGAAAAATTGTCAAATCTACTTGAATTGGTGTGAGCTGCGAAATTGCCAATTAATTATATTTGTTTAAGTATGATTAGTAAATTCTAAACTGCTTTTCTAAAAAATTGAAACATTTTAGTTCAACCTTTATTGACAACAAACAATTTTTAACATCGTGATTTAACAGCAGCGAGAATTGATGACTTGTACCGTGTACAAATCTCTTTAATAATTGTTGATCCAAATAGCCCATTTTAAATTTGATACAGATGGATTTTAATGGTTTTAGTGGCAAGATTTCATTTTGTTGACATAACATCACCTTTTACCAAGCTTCACATAATAAAACTGGCAACGCCGCCATATACATGTAAGTGAAATAATCTTGAGCGCAGCACCAAACAATCAATCAATCATTTACCAAGCTTCAACCTCTTCCCTCTGAATTTTGAAAATTAAATTCAAATAAATATGGAAGGATTTGTTTTGGTTTGGCTGCAGTTACTGTGCCTTTCCGGGCGTATTTTGGGTTTCCCGAAACTCTTGTTATATGCCTGCTCTTAAAGCGGGTGTATATTGGTATACCGTTGTCCGTCTGTCCGTCAGTCTGTCCGTCCGTCCTTCGGTCTGTCCGTCCCGGATTCGTGTCTGCTCCATAACTTAAAACCTATTGCCTGAATTTATTTTTTCTTCTTCTGATATATGTAGCTTATGGGTAGATGGTGTGCCGCGTACCAAAATTAAATTGGAGTCTCAATATTTTTGGCGACCAAAAGTAACTCATTACTTATTGCATGGATTATCAACTATCTTATCAGTAGACGGTGTGTCTAGTACTAAAAGTAAATTGGAGTCGCGCTATATGTGTTGACAAAAAACAGTCACTCAGCCTTTAGGCATTCAGTAATTGAGGAAATGGCTTTTATTCTGTCTGTGGTTTCACAGAATAGCTCAGTTATATCCAAACAACTTATTTGATAACCAAGGTGACCAAATGAGTTGCGACCTTCTTTCTATTGTCTAATCTGTAATTAAATGAAATTGCTGTTGTATGCCTATATGTAGTGTAGACACTTTTACAAGTAGCTTTGGTACAGCTTTCAGATATAGGTAGCAGCTTATAGGTATGTGATCTGTCAAATACTAAAGTTCACCAAGCCCCAGTCTTATTTAGGTGACTGAAAGATTCTACCAGCCGAAATTCTGTTTAAAGCATGTCTTTAATATTGAATATTAAGATAGTGTGCAACAATGAATTTACCCTTGCGGGCGTATTATGAGTTTCTTAAACTCTTGTTTTTATAAACAACGATGGTCAGAATTTTGGCGTCTGAAGTAGCCTAGCCTGAGGGGACCATTTACCAAGGCGTAAATGCCATTGTGACATTCATTGGTCATCTGATTTAATGGATTGGATAAAACTAACACTACATTGTAATCTAACTTTGGCAGTTTGGAGGTGCCAATATGTAGCCTACCTGTTTGTTACTTATTTAAAATAATTTAGCTGGGTGACTGCTTTCTTTATCGGAAGGGAAAAGTCAGCCTGCATGGTGTCAGACTGAAAATTCAACAGCAAGGGAACCAGTTATCAAAAGTTGAGGAAAAAGTCAGTTTTTGATAATTTTTTTCAAAAATTTCTACACATTATTTATTGAAGATAATGGACACTATTCAGCAAACTAGTCAAGTTGTTATTTTCTTTTGTACGAAAAAGGACACTTTCAAATGCCAAAACCTTACACTGGTAAACGAATATCAGGAACAGAACAGACACTTTTAGGGAGCGGTCATATATGTTTTTGCCTATGTTAAACAATAGTGTGAAGGTACTATTCAAAAGGGGCTTATTTTACTAAACTTATTGTAATATAACATATTATTGAAATCACTGTGGAAAAGTGTGCAGACTCATGTGCAGGCCCACAGTAGACAAAAATTCAGTCTAGTGTTTTATCACAAATGGTTGAAATGATAATTGGTACCCTTCTATATGACCATCAGTAATAAAAAATCAATGGCATTTGGGTTTAGAAACTTAAACAAGCACATATTTAATCAATTTAGATTTTAGAGGCCGTCGTATCTTTCAGCTAGTCTATCTAGGCTCATTTGCTATTTATTGATGACATACTGAAAAAGAACATCTTTTGTTAAAACAGAACAAATTTCTTTTTAGGTAAACCAGGCATCGGTTGTTAGTAAAAAAAATCAGAGTGACTTCCCCTGACACAGCATAATATGGTGAAAAAGCAATATCTATGTGACATTGACTTGTATCTCGTGTCAATTTACCTTATATCATAAAGTATTCTGTAGAATACAGTGTCACTCAATCCAGTTTTTTCCAGGATCAACAATTAACAAATAAAAGCTGACAAGTTAAGGATGGATGTGACAGAGGATCTAGAATCCAGCTCTCCTGTTCAAGTAAAGATTGAACCCGATGAATCAGGAAGAAGTATTCCATTTTGTCCTTTTGCCTGGGGTGAATCAACTGATTATCAGACCCAAAATGCTAACGATTACTACAAACAAAAAGTCAACGTTTGTAAAAGGGAGTATAATGAATTGTATTCTGAAAGGAAAGTAAAACAAGAACCAAGCATGGACATATCCAATAATGAACTGTATTCTGAAGTTGAAATAGAACAAGAACCAAGCATGGGCATATCCAATAATGAACTACATTCTGAAGTTGAAATAAAACAAGAACCAAGCATGGACATATCCAATAATGAACTGTATTCTGAAGTTGAAATAAAACAAGAACCAGACATGGACATATCCAGTAATGAACTGTATTCTGAAATGGAAATAAAACAAGAACCAACCATGGACATATCCAGTTGTAACTCAACAATGGATCCGATATTTCCTGATACTGACAACCAGACTTTCTATCAGAGTGGGTCATGTGAGGTAATCTTCATTTTGTTTATAGCCTAATAGCCTAAATAGAAACTTGCAGTCTTGACCGAAATTTGTAAGTTTTATTGCTAGTAAATATCTAACTTAAATGTGCAATATCTATAACTTTTACCGTGTTGACAGTGTTGTGAAGCAAACATTTCCTGGTGTAGAAAGGGCCAATCAGTGTTTAATTAACCTCAAGACTAATGTATACATTCATAAAAACCCACAAATTTAAATTAATTTGGGATAAGTAGGTGAAGAAATATATGATATCTAAAGAAATCCATAAGTGCCCAACAGAGTTGATAACATTACAACTTCAAAATGGTTTTGCCACGCCTAAAACAGATACTTGTTCAACATTGTAGAATGCTAGAGTACAACTGTTTCAATTCTGTTTAGGGTTAGGGTAGGTGCTTGCGTGGGTATACGGGTAGATACTTGGTGTCTGACATTAATATTTCTCTAAAGGACAAACGTCTTTATGACAAACAGCTTTCTTGCTTACAAAACAACATTCTAAACTGATGTCACGATATGATTTTGTCTTGACTGAAGAATACTGTGCAAAGACCTACACTCCGTGGTTATAACAGGGTGTGAGACCTTACCTTAACTCGGGGTGACACAGAATCCAATATAAACATGGAAAGCACTCGTATACAGGCTCACATTCTGGGCATTTCGACCAATCAAATGCCTAGCAATTTATCTCAATGGTGATAAACTCTGCCAGTCTTAGTCATTCTTATACATATATACATCTAGGATCGGGGAAAACCCTAAAGAAAGGTCAATATTATAAAATGTATTCTTAAGTATGTCACTACTTACAACTTTTTTTACAGACAATAACTCTAAAACAAACTTCTACTGATGACACTGTACCTGGTATGAAAACCACATTAGAAAGTCCTGAGGTCACAAAATGTATAGGTAAGTAAATTGAAGTCTTTTTATGTTTGTATTATTTGGTATTATTTGGGAGAATACCTATTCTGTACAAAAACATGCCTTATCAACAGCGAGGAAAATGAACAAAATCCACTTTACACAAAAGAACTCATGTGGTAATCACTAATGCCCTGCATAGGTAGTCCCTTTGTACAAGGTGCTACTGGGTGCTTTATACTTCCTCCTTTTTCAACGGATGCGGAGATATCAAGACCTCCGCGTAAACGTGGAAAATTCCGTTTTTGTGAATGGTTCTCTCTCTCTTGACAGACAAAGTTTCCTCTTTTTTCCGGGCCTGCTCTCCCACCCCTGAAATACACTGAGTAGTAATGATTTCAATCTGTCCCTGGCACTAGATATCCGTCTGTTAGCAGCAGACTTCTAGTTCATTGATTGGTCTGTTAGCAGAAGACTTCTAGTTCATTGATTGGTCTGTTAGCAGAAGACTTCTAGTTCATTGATTGGTCTGTTAGCAGAAGACTTCTAGTTCATTGATTGTTATTATTTTTGGACATTTAGCCATGCATTGGATCGGATTGTATGCTTTACAGCCAAGTGGATAGCATACGTGGAACATCCCTGTATCCAATCCTAGGTGCAGTCCTGCTCCAGGGAGCAGTCTGGGTGGCCTCTGAAAGGCTAATCAAGCCTGTTACTTTAGTACATCAGCACTGGATTGCCACATCTGAGCTGCCCCACATTCTGTTTCTCTCTCGCTGCGGCCGACAGAAATAGAAGGGGACTCTGGAGTCTGAAGTGTACACAGATCATGTCGATCTAACCTACAAAGAATCAGTTTATCCCTAACTTAAGGTCACGACCGGACATGTTGTCCACTAGGATCCCCATTATTACAGGTATACCCTCTTCTCCATGACATCATCAGTCTCTTCCCCTCATTGGCCGCAGAGGTGGATGTTGTCAGAAGGATTAACGTGGGTTTTGGCCTCTCTGTGGTCCCAGCGAGACCCTTCGAACCTAGCCTGGGACCCTTCAGAATTTGAAAGTCTCACTCAAACTTGTTTGTGCTGCATAGCGGGGATTGGTCAGCTTGTTCTTCAAAACCGTATTCAAGGTTCCTGGACTTCCTCCTGAACAAACAGCAGCCTTATCATCTCCCCAAGACGGTTTCTGACGCCCTCTACCTACTGGTTAATAACTGCAATCTGGCATCAAGAGTGGACGGAGACATTCTGGTAGGGGGGGGTTGCCTATCCAATTTACACAAGGTTTCGTGTTCAATCCACCTCTAATACGGGGTCCTGGACCTCATTTCAGAAAGGCTTTCTTCAGTTCAGCTCCGGTCCGCCCCTCATAACAGCCTGTGTGCACCAAAACAGGACATTTCAAATCTAGCACAACAACCTTCAGGATAAGTCACTTTCACACTTGATTGCGCTGCATAGGTCGGCCTGGCTGGTTTGTCCTCCGTAATCGACAAAAGGTTCCACGACTTCCTTCCTCGTCATTCACATTCAGCAGGCAGTGGACCTGGGAACTCTAGCTCGCTTCTACGTAGTTATGGCGTCGTATCTTGATTTCATACGCTCGCTCTTGAAGTAGCCGTATTTGTTGTATCCATTGTCAGTCTGTCCTTCCCTGGTTCGTGTCCTTTTCCTAACTGTGAACCTATTGCCTGCATCTAATTGTTTTCTTCTGATATATGAAGCTTTTGGCTAGACGATGTGCCATGTACCACTAATAAATTTGGGTCTCGATATTTGTGACGACCAAAACAGTCACCAGTCTTTTTGCATTGATTAACTCGGTAATTTCAGTTATAACTAGCTTATTAGTAGACGCATCTTCGCAATTCAAGTTAAAATCTTCATGTCCGCATTCCGTGTTTTACCTTGGCGGACTACTCCACTCAAACCGGTAAATCAAACATCTCGTTTTGATTGGATGTGAGTAAAACTTCTCGCAGCTAATCAAATAATTGGGCACCCACTACCTTCCGTTGGTAACTGGCAGAAGGTCGTGGGTTTTCTTCGGGCATAGAGCCAGGTTTCCTCCCCCAATAAAACTGGCAACGCCACCATATAAGTGAAATAATCTTGAGCCCGGCGTAGAACACCAAGCAATCAATCAATCAGTGTAAGTGCCCAAAGATTTGATTAGCTGCGAGAAGTTTACTCGCATCCAATCAAAACAAGCTGTTCGATTTACGGGTTTGAGTGGAGTAGTCCGCCAAGGTAAAACACGGAATGGGGACATGCAGATGTTAACTTGGCTAAAGAAGATGGAGTAGACGAGGTCTCCTCTAACACAAGTCAGTTGGGGTCCCCCTATTTGTGGTGACCAAAACAGTTACCTAGCTTGTAGGCAGTCAGTAACTCGGGAACAAGGGGATGGGTTTTAAATCTTTTTCGAGTTATAACTATCTCCTGAGTAGGCAACGTGTCCCATACCAAAATTAAATTGAGGCCTGGATATTTGTGGTGTCACCCAGCCTTTTGGTATTCAGTAATTGAGGAAATGGCTGTTAATCGGTCTGTGGTTTCACAGTAGAGCTTAATTCTATCCAAACAACTGTTTGATAACCATGGTGACCAAATGAGTTGTCGAGCACCTTCTTTTTTTGTTTTATTCGTAATTAAATGAAATTGCTGTTGTATGCCTATATGTAGGGTATATATTTATGGACACTAAAACACACGGGCACAGGGAAAATCTTCTTGTCTAAAATAACCACGGAGACAAGTTTATAATTGTGTTAAAAAGAGGTATATCATTTAGACCTTTATACCCCATCATAAATTGTTTTAATAAAGTAAACCTATGATATTTCATTAGGTTGACGACTGACAGAAGCTTGGCTTTAGTCAGTAGAATTTTCTGGAACACTTTGTATTACATTGACAATGCTTACGCATCTTAAGCTATAGTAAGAATATCGTCAGACTATATATTATGCCCCCCCCCCCATACCCTTTCCCAGAAAACCTAGGTAGAAGGCAGACAGGGGAGTTTAGCCCTGACCAGTATGTCTTTCAAACTCTTGTTCTTTTTATAAGCAATGACTGGCCTTTGGGTCAGAGGTCGAGCAAGTTTACTTTGAAGTAGTTTGTATTCTTCTACTATAATCTTGGCCATAGCGATGCTAGCTTTGTTATACTGAAACACAAATGGTATTATAGTTTTTTCACGACATCTTCCGGGGTCCAAGTTCAAACCCAGAAGATAAATAGTTTGTAATGTTTGAATCCAAAAACTTTCCCTTTCCAAACGTTTGTGCTTCGTATCTGCAGCGGAAGTGAGAAATGGGATTTTCTCAATAGGCATGATTTCAAAATGGTCCTTGACCAAATGACCTTGAGTATTGAAATGTTGTGCCACGGGTACATCATGTTTAAGTCTTATACTAGATAAATGGTTGGCTGCTCTTTGTCGTAGAGAATTCTGAGTTTCTCTGACGTACTGTTTGCGACATTTTTTGCACGTGATTACATACACGATATTAGAGGAGTCACAATTAAGATTCTCTGCCATTTGATATTTGTTGTGAGTTTGTTCTCCGAAAAAGGTTCCGCGATCGGGTACGTATATATCGAGTTTGCATCGCGTCTTAAGGCATTTCATTGATGTACCTGAGAGAAATGTTGGACGGTAGTGGTACACTCGTGAAGGGGAGGTAAGCGTATCGGGGGATGAAGGGGGAAACATGATTTGTCTTACTGTGTTAGATTTCATCCTTCGAAGTAATCTAATAGAATACTTCCTAGGGAGGAGAGCTTTAAAGAGAACAGAACAATCCTGGTTAAAAAAATCTAAAGAACTACAGTTTCTATAGTTTCTATAGATTTAATGACTCCCTTGAAAGTGTGAGGAGGATGGTATGACCCAGCATGTAGTAGCTGATACATGTCAGTAGGTTTGAAGAATACTTTGTAATCTAGATACCCAGTAGTATGATATGTATGACCCTTGTAAATAGTTACATCCAAAAAATCCACAGAAGCGTGATCAATAGTAGGCTGTAATTTAATGCTTGAGTCGTGAGAATTAAGAGTATCAATGAAAATATGAAGGTCTTCCAACGTATGTTGCCAAATGATAAAAATGTCATCCAGATACCGAAGGTAAATAAAAGGTTGTTGGTGACATTTGTGAAGAATGTCACTCTCCCACTCAGCCATAAAAATAGAGGCAAAGTTAGGACTAAAACGTTTCCCCATAGCACACCCTTTAATTTGCTGAAAGATCTCCCCATTGAATTCAAAATCGTTACCTTTTAAGCTAAGTTCCAGCAATTCTAAAATGTCTTTATCCGGACGACGGTGGTCAGGATATCTTTGGAATGCTGATTTTATGGATTTAAGACCCAAATCTATGTCAATGTTTGTATACATAGACTCCACATCCAGAGTAACCAAAATCACATCTTGTGGGATGGATTTCTCAGACAATTTGGCCAATAAATCATCCGTATTTTTTATAAAGCTAGGATGCCGATTCGCTATAGGTTTTAGATATTAATCAATTAACTCTGATATTCTATAACTTTCACTGCCACAATCTGAGATAATAGGACACCCAAGAGGCATTGTAGGCTTCGGCCATTTTTCAATGGGTTTGTGAATTTTCGGAAGAATATAGAAGACCCTGTTTTTAGAGTTATGATCAGATTCCAAATAGCGATACTGTTTTTCATTAAGTAAGCCTTTATCTTGAAGAGAAACAAGAATTTTATTAAACTTCCTAACATTTTCAGGCCAAATTTCCTTATCAAGTTTTTTGTAATGAAGAGGGTTGCTTAGCTGCCGTTCTATCTCTTCAATATAATCCTGTTTTGACATAATAACTGTTGCCGAACCTTTATCAGCAGGTTTAATAACTATGTTTGGAGTTCTCCTTAGCTTACTTAAGGCAAGACATTCTGAATGAGTAAGGTTATGTTGGTTTTTCTGATTAGTTAAAGGCACACTTGCCGCGAAAATCAGGAATATTGTTTACATTAAAAAAGAAAGACCGTTTTCTGTATTTTTCCCAGACAATATAAGTTAGGAACTTTCTATTTTTACCAAAATTCAAAAGTTTGGACGTCACTTTGTATTTTTAATTTGAATTTGAAAATGTGAATTGTTACGTACCCGGAACATAAACAAACCACACTGCCCCCTATTGGCGATTTTATGTTTCAGTCGAGTGAGTGAACTAACGACACAGTGTAATTTTACGTAGGCCTATTTATCTGAGAAATACAGACTGACGATCGGTTAACAGCGACTGGAAAAGCCTGTTTGAGTGTAAACCACAGATACAAAGGCCTGGAAGGAGGGTAATCCAACACGAAAGTTGACCGACACTGATCGTTGTTGTTGTAATCAGGCTTCGATTCTTCGTTTGTTTTTCACCCCATTTCTACATTCTAAAGCTAACTATACATGTTTTATGTGTCCTATGTTTAAGTTTAGTGGTATTAGTCGTAGTAAGCTCATGTAAATTGGTTTTCTTAGCAAATTTAAACAGGCTACGGCGGCAAGTGGGCCTTTAAAGCATCAAACTTCCTTGATACAGAGTCACGACTAATGTTTATTTCTGGATCATACATGTGAGAAGGGGGTGTATAGCCGCTTTTAGATGTAAACGGCTTGCGTACCCCACTAGAATCTCGGTAGATATCAGCCAGACTAAGATTTCTGGAGAACTTCATAACATGCACTAATTTACTAATAGAAAAGTCCCTATCAGATAATGATTTAGGGCAAGGCACAAATGAGAGTCCTCTATTGAGTAGAGATATATCATCAGCAGTGAGTTCCTCGTTACTAAGCTTAACAATATTACTTCCTAAGCCGAAAGTAGGGTGGCACATGCCCTGTCCCATATTTAGTTTAAATCTAGTGCCTGAAGCCAGTGGGTATACAAGCAATTTGCTGTATCTTCGGTCCAGTGAATTTTGTCCGTGGATACTCTAAATTTTGAATTGGGGATTTTTGGTATGACCATAACTCTCTTCATCTTGGAAGCAGAAGAGTTATATAGGTTCAGGTTCGAAACTTCACTGGCCGGTAGTTTAGTAGATGACTGGATCTCTACAAAGTAGATGAGCGAGTTGGAAAAAGTCTTTCTAACCGCTGTCATCATGTTGCGCATTTGAGTTAACGAAGTGTTTGGCTCAGTAGTTGTCTTGTTATTGATACCAATATTCAAGATAACTTTCTCAGGTTTGGGACCTTGATACTTTTGAATTAGAGTCCGAAATGAATTGAAATTGGCACTAGGAAAACATTCTACCTGCATATCAGGGTGGGGGTCAAGGTTAATTCTAGATAGATTAGAATCCCCAAGTAAAAGAACTTTCTTAGTTACATTAGGAAGGTGCCAATTAGAAGAAGTGTGCCGAAATTTCAAAAATTTAGAATTAGCTAATTTATTCTGAGGGTTGCGCTGACCCCTCGGAGGGGATCTCACTGCATCTGAATATCTCATAGGAGAATGGACTGACAAAACTGGGGATGGGGAGGAGCAGAGGGACTAGATGTACTAGGTCTAGGAGAAGTGACCCTAGTAGAAACTGGGGAGGACGGAGGACGAAAGGGGACAGAGGTACTACTAGGTCTAGGGGAGGGGGGCTGAGGGGATGAAAAAGAGGGGGCAGAGGTAGTAGGTCTAAGGGAGGGAGTACCAGTAGGGAAAGGCGAAGGGGAAACAGAAGGTAAAGTTACAGCCATAGGAGTCTGTGACTGCAGAGTTGGAGGTGAGATAACGGATGTCGACGGACTGACAGGCGGATGGGGTTGGGGAGACGATGGTGGACTAAACTGAGTAGTAGCAGCAGAAGTGACAGATTTAGCGATGGAAAGAAAAGAATAAAAATTTTGAATGGTCGAAAGTTGTAATTTACCTTTATAATTCTGTTTGCCCCATTTTAAAGCATTATTGAAAGCACTGTCAAAGTTTAGACCATTGGATGACCTGGCAGAAGTCACCTGTGCTTTTAATCTATTTAAACATGCCGCATAATGTGAAATCATCTCTTGTATGATCCTATGGGCCCAATTTTTGTGTACATGGTCAAACGCAATATCAACTTCCCGATTGCGTTGAGCCGGTTTAAGAAAAGAATTAAGCTCTTTAATTTTATTATTTAAGGAATTTGGGAGGGTTTGGTCACGTAAATGTCCCTCAAGGATGCCAATGTGGTGAAGACGTACAATTTTGAAAAGGGCTTTCACCAGAGCCGAGAATTCTGAATATTGGGGACTTTAAGATTTTGAATTTCCATGCCTATTGCTAACTGAAAATTGTCTGCTTCTGTTACCACGCCCTTGTTTTGCCATTCTGCCTAAATGCCAATATACTTAATTAGTCTAACTAGATAAAAAAGGAAAATGGAGTTGGGAAAGTGAGACAGAAATAGAAAGGAAAAATATGTCGGGAAACAAAAAGAATTGATACAAACTAGAGATAAAAGGACCTAATTGAATTGGCTGACTTAGGGGACAAAAAAGATGGAATTTGGAAAATATATGTTACAAAGAGGCAGAGATAAAGAATAAAATGTGTCTGGAGACAGAAGGACTAAAGTAAAAAGGGTAATAAATCTAAGTCACAAATTGTGAGATATATAAGCATAGGAAGACTAAATAGAGCGGGAAGGAAAAACAACTTAATAAGACACTAAGGTTAAAATTAATGTACAATTGGAACAGGAAATAATAATGAAGTCCTAGAAATAAAATTTGGAAGAAAAATATACAAGGGCTGTAAATGGAAGATGAGGTTAAATCATAAATAAAAGGGCAAAACAATAGTAAGCCTAAAATAATGAAAATATATAAAGAGATGAAAAAGGTATAAGAGGAATATAAAAGAAAGTAATATATACAACGTTTTACAGTAAGCAAAGAATACTTAGCAGAAAACGGGATCGCACACAGTTTTGCTAGAAGCTTTTTGGATTTGTTGTCCTTTCTCAATAGCCGTAGAAACAAGTCTAAAGTTATGTTGAATTTCTTGTGTTTATATGGAAAAATGACAGGAAATAAAAAGGGTTTGGGTGATTAAAGAGTATTTTTGTAAACAAGGGAAGATTAAGCTATTAAAACATTTAACTAAAGCATGGAAGCTTGATGAAGTTAGTTTATACTCATAACCATTGGAGGTATGGTTAAGTCTAGACATAAAAGGTCATATAGTTAGAGAGAGCTGGGGTATAAATATCCTGTGGTTTTGGAATAAAGGAGCTTAAATCAAAAGGAAATTACAGTAACTGAAGAGAAACAATATAAGGTAGGAGAAGAAATCTAGGGTGGGAACACCTAGCCTATTGTATATTGAATGCAATAAAATATTTAAACGTTAAAAGAAAGAATTCAAACGATAAAAATAATTTTAGATGAAAACTAATGAAGTGTTTGAAGATGGAAGGTAATATTAGATGATAAAAGTAAAATATATATCAAGAAAGTTCAACAATGCTGCAGACTGCTTCCAACCGTGTACAAATGTGTGGATAGTTTTTTGTTTTAAAACAATGGTTATTTTGAGCCCCTGGCACAGGCAAATATATATATTTATGGACACTAAAACAAACGGGCACAGGGAAAATCTTCTTGTCTAAAATAACCACGGAGACAAGTTTCTAATTGTGTTAAAAAGAGGTATATCATTTAGACCTTTATACCCCATCATAAATTGTTGTAATAAAGTAAACCTATGATATTTCATTAGGTTGACGACTGACAGGAGCTTGGCCTTAGCCAGTAGAATTTTCTGGAACACTTTGTATTACATTGACAATGCTTACGCATCTTAAGCTATAGTAAGAATATCGTACCTTTGGTGACTTCAGATGCCAGTCTGCCTCAATTACAGTTGTCTGATATAGGTAGCTAATAGGTAGGCGGAGGGGCACTCTATGGTCCAGTGGGTTAGAGTGATCGTCCCACATAGACCTTCCATCGATGCGGTACAGGTTTGAACACTCAGATCAATGAAAATTGAAAATTTCTGGGTGGAGGTCGGGGTTTTCTCTTGGGGAATGAGCCTGGTTTCCTCCCCCACAAAGCCTGGGTTCCTCCCCGACGAAGCCATGCATCACTGCCATATAAATGAAATAATCTTGAGTGCTGCGTAAAACACCAATCAATCAATAAATAGGTAGGCAATGTGTCACATACTACAATTTGTGATGTCACTAAGCCCCAGTCTTTTTAAGGTGACTGATGATTCGTCCAGCCAAAATTCTGTTTAAGGCAATATTTAATATGAAGACAGTGTGCTACAATGGATTTACTCTTGCGGGTTTCTTAAAATCTTGTTCTTGCTTGCTATACATCAACTACTGGATCAGGTCTGTGAATTCCTGGAGTGACTTCTGGAAGAGATTTTTTCCATTTTTATGGCTCCGCAAAGCGAAAGCGGAGCCATCTATACTTGTCCGTACAATAACTCATGAATGATTCATCCGGTCAACTTCAAACTTGGGGTGTGCCTTGACATCGGGCAGAGGACGGTTGGGATTGATTTTCAGCAATGTGCGCAATCCAATATGGCCGCTATCCGTCATATTGGATTATGACCATGATTTTCTTGTCCAGGCTATAACTTGTGGATGATTCATCGGATGAACTTCAAACTTGGGGTGTGTCTTGACATCGGGCAGAGGACGGTTGGGATTGATTTTCAGCAATGTGCGCAATCCAATATGGCCGCTATCCGTCATATTGGATTATGACCATGATTTTCTTGTCCAGGCTATAACTTGTGGATGATTCATCAGATGAACTTCAAACTTGGGGTGTGCCTTGATATTGGTGAGAGGACGGTTGGGATTGATTTTCAGCAATGTGTGCAATCCAACATGGCCGCTATCCGTCATATTGGATTATGAGCATGATTTTCTTGTCCGGACAATAACTTGTGGATGATTAATCCGATGAACTTCAAACTTGGGGTGTGCCTTGACATGGGGCAGGGGACGGTTGAGATTGATTTTCAGCAATGTGCGCAATCCAATATGGCCGCTACCCATCATATTGGATTATGAGCATGATTTTCTTGTCCGGCGAATAACTTGTGGATGATTGATCCGATGAACTTCAAACTTGGGGTGTGCCTTAACATTGGTGAGAGGATGGATGGGATTGATTTTAAGCAATGTGCGCAGTCCAATATGGCCGTTCGTCGGTTCGTCCGTCGGTCCGTCTTTCCATCCTTGTCCGTAAAATAACTCATGAATGATTCATCGGATGAACTTCAAACTTGGGGTGTGCCTGGACATCGAGCAGAGGACGGTTGGGATTGATTTTCAGCAATGTGCGCAATACAAAATGGCCTCTATCCATCATATTGTATTATGAGCATGATTTTCTTGTCCTTGCAATAACTTCTGTATGATTCATCCGATGAACTTCAAACATGGGGTGTGCCTTGACATCGGTGAGGGGACGGTTGGGATTGATTTTCAGTAATGTGCGCAATCTAATATGGCCGCTATCCGTCATATTGGATTTTGAGCATGATTTTCTTGTCCGGGCAATAACTTGTGCATGATTGATCCGATCAACTTCAAACTTGGGGTGTGCCTTGACATTATTGAGAGGATGGTTGGGATTGATTTTCAGCAATCTGTGCAATCCAATATCAAACCTGTAGCGTGCCTTGACATTGAGGAAAGGGCGATTGGGATCAATTTTCAGCCATGTGCCCAATACAATATGGCTGCCATGAAGCATATTAGATTATGAGTAATATTTTATCGGGAGTAAACTTATGATAAGGCATTATTTGTTATAAGTTTTTAGCCATCTTGATTTTTAAAGATGGCAGCCATCTTTTAAAATAATTAATGCCAAGAGTATCATACATCATCTTTATTGTTTCATTTCTCCTCTATGTCACCTCTCAAACCACACTGCCGGTTCTAATACCCTTCAGTTCCCCTTCTGCGCGAAGCCATCTCCAGTGATTGCGTGCAATCACTTAATCTCTAGTTATTTGTGAAGAATAGAATTTTTGTGATGCATCTTCAAAGGGAATGTTTTTTGATGATACGGTTAATCCATCCTCGGATACCCAGGGTTAAATTGTCAACAAGCTCACATTTTACCCCTGGGCCAACTGTGATCCAACGCCTCGTTTCCTGGGAACGCCCATTTACTGTCGGGCCAATCAAAAATTCTCTTCTAAACGTTGGAACTCTTCAGTTTTTGAGACACGTTTATCGAATTGAAGTGTAAACCGAAAAGTCGGCCATCTTGTTTTTTAACACTGTCTGGATGCTTATGAAACGCCTATTCTGATTGGTGAAATTTCCGCCACAGTTTTGTGGTGGAACAAATCAAAGTCTACATGCATATTAAATTAGAAACAACGGATTTGGTTCCACTTGTCCCACGGGTAAAGTGAGCGTGAGTGTAAGTTTTAATCGTGGGTTCGGATGATGCGGGTAATCTAGTTTTGGTAGTCTTTTTTTTTGGTAGACATTTTTACACCCCATGACTTTTTGGATTGTATTATCTCAGTTTGGAAATAAAATATGAGCTGAAAAATATTTTTTCTATCAATATATATTTTTTTATTTTGCTGCTTATATTTTATTGACAGAATTATTATTATTACTTTTTTCTGTCTATTTCAGTTAAAAAACTCCCAATTTGTGCCCATTGTCCAGAAATGAAGTTTGTGTCTGCTACTCACTTGTTGGCTCACAGCATTGATAAACATGGCTTTCAGGTGCCAAGTGATTCGGAGAACATAAATAAGAACCAGATGTCAATGGTTGAATTGAATTTTGAAAGTTCAGGAAAAGAGGGTCCTGATGGTAATCCTGCCTGTACAATCAATCCAGTCTTAGCTAGTGTACGCAGAACTCATTCTGAAAAGAAACTTTTTCAGTGTACAGAGTGTGACTATAAATGTAGTGAGAAGAGAAACCTTATAAACCATTTTAGAACACATACTGGAGAAAAACCTTTTCAATGTACAGTGTGTCACTATAAGAGTACTCAGAAAAGCAACCTTAAAAAACATTTAAGAACTCATACTGGTGAGAAACCATTTCAGTGTACAGTGTGTGACTTTAAATTTAGCTGCAAAGGTAAGCTTAACAACCATTTAAGAACTCATACTGGTGAGAAATCATTTCAGTGTACAGAGTGTGAGTATAAATGTAACAAAAAGGCTAACCTTATCAGACATTTAAGAACACATACTGGTGATAAACATATTCAGTGTACAAAGTGTGACTATAAGTCTACCCAGAAGAGTAATCTCATCAACCATTTAAAAACTCATACTGGTGAGAAACCTTTTCATTGTACGATGTGTGACTATAAATGTAGTAGTAAAAACTCCCTAAAAGGCCATTTAAGAACTCATACTGGTGAGAAACCTTTTCAGTGTACAGAGTGTGACTATAAGTCTACCCAGAAGAGTAATCTCATCAACCATTTAAAAACTCATACTGGTGAGAAACCTTTTCATTGTACGATGTGTGACTATAAATGTAGTAGTAAAAACTCCCTAAAAAGCCATTTAAGAACTCATACTGGCGAGAAACCTTTTCAGTGTACAGAGTGTGACTATAAGTCTACCTGGAAGAGTAATCTCATCAACCATTTAAAAACACATACCGGTGATAAACATATTCAGTGTACAAAGTGTGACTATAAATGTAGTAGTAAAAACTCCCTAAAAGGCCATTTAAGAACTCATACTGGTGAGAAACCTTTTCAGTGTACAGAGTGTGACTATAAGTCTACCTGGAAGAGTTGCCTTACCATCCATTTAAAAACTCATACTGGTGAAAAAACTTTTGAGTGCACAGAGTGTGACTATAAGTCTGTCCAGAAGGGTAATCTTATCAACCATTTAAAAACTCATACTGGTGAGAAACCGTTTCAGTGTACAGTGTGTGACTTTAAGTGTGGCCAGAAATGTAATCTTATCGACCATTTTAAAACTCATACTGGTGAGAAACCATTTCAGTGTACAGTGTGTGACTTTAAGTTTAGCTGCAAAGGTAAGCTTAAGAACCATTTAAGAACTCATACTGGTGAGAAACCATTTCAGTGGACAGAGTGTGAGTATAAATGTAGAAAACAGTTTAACCTTATCAAACATTTGAGAACTCATACCGGTGAGAAACCTTTTCAGTGTACAGAGTGTGACTATAAGTCTATCCAGAAGAGAGGCCTTATCAACCATTTGAAAACTCATACTGGTGAAAAACCTTTTCAGTGTACAGAGTGTGATTTTAAGTCTATCTGGAAAAGGAGCCTTATCAACCACTTAAGAATTCATACTGGTGATAAACCTTTTCATTGCACATTGTGTGATTTTAAATGTAATCGGAAATGCAGCCTTACTATTCATATAAGAAACCATGCTGTTGAAAAACCTTCAAATTTAAGAACTCATACTGGTGAGAAACCGTTTCAGTGTACGGAGTGTGACTATAAGTCTATCCAGAAGAGAGGCCTTATCAACCATTTGAAAACTCATACTGGTGAAAAACCTTTTCAGTGTACAGAGTGTGATTTTAAGTCTATCTGGAAAAGGAGCCTTATCAACCACTTAAGAATTCATACTGGTGAGAAACCTTTTCATTGCACATTGTGTGATTTTAAATGTAATCGGAAATGCAGCCTTACTATTCATATAAGAAACCATGCTGTTGAAAAACCTTCAAATGTAGTCATAAACATGATCTAACAGTAACCAATCATGTAAGACTGCTAAATGTAACTATAAATCGATATATCTGGAAGAATTGTCGTATCAACAATTTAAGATCTCATACCGACGTTGAACCATGTGCGATTTTAAATGTAATCAAAACTATTCATGTAAGAGCTGGTGAAAAATCTTTCCAGTGCACAATGTGTCATTGTAAATTTTATGCTGAAGAACAACTCACCAAACACATAGGAAGACATACTGATGAAGTTCAAATGTAGTCCGAAGCATGTTTAGAACTCATATTGGTGAAAGAACTGCTTCACTGGACAATACAATGTTTGAGGATAACGGTAGTCAGATTCAGTATATATTTTGATATACACCAATTCATACTGGATATTTTGCTGCATTGTTTGATATTAGATGTATTCTTATATAGAAAGGTAATAATTTTTTTCATCACGATAAATCTGAACTTTATGACATGAAATTTAGCCATAAAAATGAAATCAGTCTAATTAACTATGAAAGAACTCGATTGATGGATGGGTGTTTTACGTCGCACTCAAGATTATTTCACTAATAGTTTGATTTTCACTATGTTTATGCTGAATACTGCGATTTGATTGGTTAACCTGCTTTTGATCATACCATGATGTACAGCTCCGCCCTTCACTATGGACTATTTGTCTGTTTTAATAAAATTTTAGACAAACGAAGCGAAATAAATATATTTGAACATATACTGTCCCATGTTACATTTACTTGAGGTTTCTTTCACAGCTACAGCTATCCCTCTGTACCCCGCAACTCCATTAATCTTCCATCCTTTATCATTTTATGTACATATTATCTTTTCTTTTCATTGTTTTTCGAACCTTCACCTCATTTATATAACTTTAAGTAAATGCCCATCAACATGTCTTATACAACTGTTCGTCTCATTAATAGCTGGCTACATTAATTAAAGCAAAATAATGAACCTAATAACACGATAGGAACCACATTTTAACAGTAGCTTTTCAGAATAAAGTCATCAATTACTGAACAGTGAGAGGAGAAATGTACGATCCATATCTCAATGGTGTGTACTCCGATGATATGGCTGGGTAAAACCAGGTGAGCTGACTAGAATCCCCGTTCTGGGACTCTGTGAGTAACTAGGATAACTTGCCTGTTAAGGAAGTTGTGGCGTCCTGATGGGTTACTGTGACAGCAGGGAGAGTCGGATTGACAAGGCAGCCTAACCAGCTATGGGATTGGCGGTACAGCATTTCCAGCTGTGGAGTTGGTGGTACAGTGTTTCCAACTGTAAAGGGGCGGTACAGCGTTTCCAGCTGTGGAGTTGGTGGTACAGCATTTCCAGCTGAAGTGTTGGTGGTACAGCGTTATCAACTTGTAGTGTTGGCGGTACAGCGTTTCCAGCTGTGGAGTGGGCGCTACAGTGTTACCGGCTGTAGAATCATGGCAGTGCAGCGTTACCAGCTGTAGGCTACGGAGAGGCAGCGCTTCCAGCAGTATACAACATTTCCCTCTGCTACCCTATGCTACCAATTTGGGGATGAGGACTGGATGCTATAATACCCGTGTTTCATTTCATGCTTTATAATCAATTGTAAATAATACTAATTTCAGGTTTCCTTTCCAATTTATATATTTTCTTTATGTTGTGATAAAGTATCGAACTTTATTTTATGTCTTGTGTGTGTCCTTTCTTCCATGGCCTTGCAATTGTCGTGTCCCTTTTAGACCGCTAGGTGGCGTTACACCTCTATATCATGTATTGGAGAATTTAAGCATATATTAAGTGTAACGAATGTCATCGTATTGTCTGTATCGTCCAAATTTGTCTCCATAAAACACACAATGTCATAACTTCGGAAAAAATTTCAAAGTTTCAAAATTCAAAGTTTCAAATTCTGATACGCATAATTTTATATTTAGGCCACCCACATTTAAACCTACAACATGTGTATTATGGCTGTAAGAGTTCTTCTGTTTACACCCTGTGGTCACCCTCCGTGTTAATAATACTCACTTCCACTCCCTCTGTCTTCAGTGTCCATCTCTGTGACTTGATTGGCTGATACCGTGGGAACATTCTCGTTGATTCTTCCATCTATAACGTTAGGATGACACACTGGAATGGCTGGGCGGAATTTATATTGAGTGTCAGGTTCTCGTTGTGCAGGCCGGTTCAGGGAAAATTGTTCAACGAATAGCTAATTGTCGATATATGAACGGTCAACCACGAACCACGGGCGTTCTGCCTCACAAATTCTCTGTGTTTGTATTTGCTGAATTTTACTACGATCGGCCATGGGCGAGCTGATGGTCGAGAGCGTGTCAAGTCAAATGGCCCGCAACCATCAAATAACCCGCACACCAAAGGGCAGCAAACCTGGTTGGCCGAGAGAAGACCGGAATTTGTTACAATCATGGACAATGAAGTGTTTAAGAATTCTGAAGGTCATTGCATGGGTTGCTCCTTTAACTTTTACCCTTTAAATCTAACCGACAGAGACTACCAAATAATCAGCAACAAGCCCTTAAGAGAGCTCAAAGCCTACACAGCAGCTTTATAAAACATCCTAAGAAGAAAGCTCCATGCAACAAATTTTGGATAACAACCACGCAGAGGTGGCACCTAAACTTCAACATAAAGCAGAACGCTCGTACTTAGGCCTACCTTTGTTTGGTGTATAAAAAAACAGAAACCAGAACCAATCCGGGCCGGTTTGAATCCTCAGCTCAACGTAATGATATTTCTATGAATGCCGTCTTTCTAAAAGGTCCAGACTCGATCAACTGTCTCTTTAGCGTACTATTAAGATTCCGGAAAAAGTCAGTGCAGTCTATGTTTCATTGTTTCAATGTAAGAGAGGACTACAGGGATTTTTAAAGATCCTGGTATGCCAACAATGACCTGAATTAAGTCAATATAGAATGAAGGCCCATGTGATTAGAGATACACCTTCAGCATCAGTGGCGTCAGGCCGTTTTTCAAAGACCCCACATGAAGTGGACGAAGTGACGGTCAGGAAGTTGTTAGCTCAGTTGAGAAAGACTTTTATATGGACGGTGGTCTCACTTCACTTTCTTCTGTCGACGCCTCCATTGATTTGTTTAAAAGGACACAGTGTAAGAGGTAACTTACGACTCCACAAAATTGCATCCAACCACATGGAGGTAATGAAAGCTTTTCCCAAACCAAGATCAAGCTAAAGGTCTAAAACAACAGGACCTTTAAGTATTGGCCTGGCTTGGGACGCTCAGACAGACACCTTTAGTTCATTGATTGTTATTATTTTTGGACATTTGGCCATGCGTGGTACCATCAAGGGTCCGGAGGTCGTGTTTTTGTTGTTACATCTACCTGAACCCTCTTTACTATGCAGGGCCTTTCTAATCTGCGGGCAACTCTGTTGGATCGTGGGCTTCGGCTCTTCTCGCACAAATATTCATCTAAATTTCTTGATTATTTTGCTACGATTTCCTTTATTGTATGAGTGGGTTTTTTATACGCCCGGCTTGAAAAGCGGGCTGTATTATGGTATCATCTCCGTCCGTCCGGCAGTCCGGAAGTCCGGCAGTCCGGCTGTCCTGCGTCCGCTTTCCCTTCCGCTCCATAACTTCTAAAGTTTTGATTCCATCTGCACAATTTTTTCTAAGTATATACCTTATGGGTAGAAGGTGTGTCGCAAACTATTTTTAACAACACTGGTTACATAATATGGGAGTTATATTGGATTATGTAATATTCCCTTCCGTTCCATAACTTCCAAAGTTTTGATTCCATCTGCAGAATTTTTTCTGAGTATATACCTTATGGGTGGAAGGTGTGTCGCGAACTATTTTTGACATCATACATTGCGTAATATGGCAGCCATATTGGGTTATGTAATATTTACTTTTTCTCTCCATAACTTTAACAAATATGATCCGATGTTTTCAAATCTTTCATGTTACATACCATATTAACAGACAGTGTGTCAAAAAATTGTTTAGGATATCAACTATTGCAAATTATTGGATTATGTACATTCCCTTTTATTCTTACTTTCATTTTCATGAAAATAACCTTTAAATTATAAAATGGCTTCTACTTTTCCGATTCTCATCAAAAAAGGATTTTTCAAATTGCAATAATGTTTCTAAATTGATTAAAACTATTCTTAAATCAATATATAACGTTTTAATCAAATGAAAAATACATGTAAGGATTAAAGTTTTATCTACAGACAAAGAGATGAGAAACCCAGCCTTGTTCTATTTACATACTGGTACATGTACTCTATTTAAACATACTCTAAAGCTCTGTCTCTTATCTCTTATCTACAAGTGTTGACAGTTTTATGGTCTTCCATACCACATGGCCATGCCATGCTCAACTGTTTTTTTGTAGCCAAATAATATAGAAAAATGATATTATGAGAAAAATTTTCAAATCTACTTGAATTGGTGTGAGCTGCAAAATTGCAAATTAATTGCCTTTGTTTAAGTATGATTAGTAAATTATAAACTACTCTTCTAAAAAATTGAAACATTTTAGTCCAAACTATATTGACAACAAGCAATGTTTAACATCGCGATTTAACAGCAGCGAGAATTGATGACTTGTACCGAGTACAAATCTTGTTAATAATCTTTGATCCAAATAGCCCATTTTAAATTTGATACAGATGGATTTTCAAGGTTTTAGTGGTAAGATTTCATTTTGTTGACATTACATCACCTTTTACCAAGCTTCAACTTCCTTCCTCTGAATTTTGAAAATTAAATTTAAATAAATATGGAAGGATTTGTTTTGGTATGGCCGCAGTTACTGTGCCTTTCCGGGCGTATTTTGGGTTTCTCGAAACTCTTGTTGGGTTAACTATAACCAGATTATTCTCCAACTATGACCAAGGCTTCCTAGTAAAATGTTTTACTTATATGCATATATGTGCTAGCTGATACTATAAACATTAAACTAGTCTGAACATAGCAGAAGCCACATTCTGGCTTGATTAGAAGTCTATTGTCTAGCAATGGGCCATTCCATTCATATGTTCATTATGTCTGCTTGGACACACAGCAGGACAACATTATTATATCTAGACTAATCCCATTCACAAACAAGTTAGCTGGACATATATAATTCAAATTAGTTATGGATTAAACTAAGGTTAAAATATATTAGGAGAAATAAGTAATCATAAAATCCTATCCAACATTTCACTTGGTTTTATAATTGTTTGCCTTCTGTTTTGTCTCATTAGCAGTGCCCCACAACCCAAACAGTAAGCGCCACTGAGAAGGCATTATCAAATCAATTAAGTCTACGGTGCGGCTTCCAATGCCTTCTAGTGTATGGTCCATCGAGAGGCTCCTCGTGGAGTCCAGTGCAACCCGTAGTCCAGAGGAACCGAGAGGCCACTAACACCCAGGTCGTCACAACTCCTAGTCTGCGACGGTGATCGCCACTGGCCCTTGTACCCGATCGGATTATATGCTTTACAGCCAAGCGGATAGCATACGCGGAACGTCCCTCTATCCAATCCTAGGAGAAGTCCTGCTCCAGGGAGCAGTCTGCGTGGCCTCTGAAAGGCTGATCAAGCCTGTTACTTTAGTACATCAGCACTGGATTGCCACATCTGAGCTGCCCGACATTCTGTTTCTCTCGCTGCGGCCGACAGAAATAGAAGGGGACTCTGGAGTCTGAAGTGTACACAGATGATGTCGATCTAACCTACAAAGAATCAGTTAATCCCTAACTTAAGGTCACGACCGGACATGTTGTCCACTAGGATCCCCATTATGACAGGTATACCCTCTTCTCCATGACATCATCAGTCTCTTCCCCTCATTGGCAGCAGTGGCGGATGTTGTCAAAAGGATTAACGTGGGTTTCTGCCTCTCTGTGGTCCCAGCGAGACCCTTCGAACCTAGCATGGGACCCTTCAGAATTTGAAAGCCTCACTCAAACTTGTTTGCGCTGCATAGCGTGGATTGGTCAGCTTGTCCTTCAAAAACGTATGCAAGGTTCCAGGACTTCCTCCTGAGCAAACAGCAGCCTTATCATCTCCCCAAGACGGTTTCTGACGCCCTCTACCTACTGTAGTAGGTTAATAACTGCAATCTGGCATCAAGAGTGGACGGAGACATTCTGGTAGGGGGGGGGGGGGGGGGTTGCCTATCCAATTTACACAAGGCTTCGTGTTCGGGGTCCTGGACCTCATTTCAGAAAGGCTTTCTTCAGTTAAGCCCCGGTCCACCCCTCATAACAGCCTGTGGGCACCAATACACCACCCTTTCGAATCAAGCACAACAACCTTCAGGATAAGTCATTTTCAAACTTGTTTGAGCTACATAGGTCGGCTTGGCTGGTTTGTCCTCCGTAATCAACAAAAGGTTCCAGGACTTCCTTCCTCGTCATTCACATTCAGCAGGCAGTGGACCTGGAAACTCTAGCTCGCTCCACCGTAATCATGGCGTCGTATCTTGATTTCATACGCCCGCTCTGAAAGTAATTTCTCTCTCGCTGCGGCCGACAGAAATAGAAGGGGACTCTGGAGTCTGAAGTGTACACAGATGATGTCGATCTAATCTATAAAGAATCAGTTAATCCCTAACTTAAGGCCACGACCGGACATGTTGTCCACTAGGATCCCCATTATGACAGGTATACCCTCTTCTCCATGACATCATCAGTCTCTTCCCCTCATTGGCAGCAATGGCGGATGTTGTCAAAAGGATTAACGTGGGTTTTGGCCTCTCTGTGGTCCTAGCGAGACCCTTCGAACCTAGCATGGGACCCTTCAGAATTTGAAAGTCTCACTCAAACTTGTTTGTGCTGCATAGCGTGGATTGGTCAGCTTGTCCTTCAAAACCGTATGCAAGGTTCCTGGACTTCCTCCTGAACAAACAGTAGCCTTATCATCTCCCCAAGACGGTTTCTGACGCCCTCTACCTACTGGTTGATAACTACAATATGGCATCAAGAGTGGACGGAGACATTGTGGTAGGGGGGGGGGGTTGCTTATCCAATTTACACAAGGCTTCGTGTTCAATCCACCTCTAATACGGGGTCCTGGACCTCATTTCAGATAGGCTTTCTTTAGTTCAGCTCCGGCCCACCCCTCATAACAGCCTGTGGGTACCAAGAGACGACCCTTTCGAATCTAGCACAACAACTTTCAGGATAAGTCACTTTCAAACTTGTTTGAGCTACATAGGTCGGCTTGGCTAGCTTGTCCTCCGTAATCAACAAAAGGTTCCAGGACTTCCTTCCTCGTCATTCACATTCAGCAGGCAGTGGACCTGGGAACTCTAGCTCGCTCCACCGTAGTTATGGCGTCGTATCTTGATTTCATACGCCCGCTCTTAAAGTAGCCGTATTTTGGTATCCATTGTCAGTCTGTCCATCCCTGGTTGGTGTCCTTTTCCTAACTGTAAACCTATTGCCTGCATTTAATTCTTTTCTTCTGATATATGAAGCTTATGGCTAGACGATGTGGCATGTACCACTAATAAATTTGGCTCTCAATATTTGTGACGACCAAAACAGTCACCAGTTTTTTTGCATTGAGTAACTCGGTAATTATTTTTTTTCAGTTATAATAGCTTATGAGTAGACGCATCTTCGCAAGCCAAGTTAAAATCTTCATGTCGTCATTCCGTGTTTTACCTTGGCGGACTACTCCACTCAAACCAGTAAATCGAACAGCTCGTTTTGATTGGCTAGAGAAGATGGAGTAGACAATGTCTCCCCTAACACAAGTCAGTTGGGGTCGCCCTATTTGTTGTGACCAAAACAGTTACCTAGCTTGTTGGCAGTCAGTAACTCGGGAACAAGCGGATGGGTTTTAAATCTTTTTCGAGTTATAACTATCTCCTGAGTAGGCAACGTGTCCCATACCAAAATTAAATTGAGGCCTGGATATTTGTGGTGTCACCCAGCCTTTTGGTATTCAGTAATTGAGGAAATGGCTGTTAATCGGTCTGTGGTTTCACAGTAGAGCTTAATTTTATCCAAACAACTTTTTGATAACCATGGTGACCAAATGAGTTGTCGAGCACCTTCTTTTTTTGTTTTATTCGTAATTAAAGGAAATTGCTGTTGTATGCCTATATGTAGGGTATATACTTATGCAAGTACCTTTGGCGACTTCAGATGCCAGTCTGCCTCAATTACAGTTGTCTGATATACGTAGCTAATAGGTAGGTGGAGGGGCACTCTATGGTCCAGTGGGTTAGAGTGATCGTCCCACATAGACCTTCCATCTATGCGGTACGGGTTTGAACACTCAGATCAACGAAAATTGAAAATTTCTTGGTGGATTTTACAGTTGGTCGCCCTACGTGAAAGAGTTGCCAGGTACTCGCCGAAGTTCGGGGTTTTCTATTGGGGAATGAGCCTGGTTTCCTCCCCCACAAAGCCTGGCTTCCTCCCCGACGAAGCCATGCATCGCTGCCATATAAATGAAATAATCTTGAGTGTGGCGTAAAACACCAATCAATCAATAAATAGGTAGGCAATGTGTCACATACTACAATTTGTGATGTCAATAAGCCCCAGTCTTTTTAAGGTGACTGATGATTCGTCCAGCCAAAATTCTGTTTGAGGCAATATTTAATATGAAGACAGTGTGCTACAATGGATTTACCCTTGCGGGCATATTATGAGTTTCTTAAAATCTTGTTCTTGCTTGCTATACATCAACTACTGGATCAGGTCTGTGAATTCCTGGAGTGACTTCTGGAAGAGATTGTTTCCATTTTTATTTGTGAAGAATAGAATTTTGTGATACATCTTCAAAGGGAATGTTTTTTGATGATACGGTTAATCCATCCTCGGATACCCAGGGTTAAATTGTCAACAAACTCACATTTTACCCCTGGGCCAACTGTGATCCAACGCCTCGTTTCCTGGGAACGCCTATTTACTGTCGGGTCAATCAAAAATTCTCTTCTAAACGTTGGCACTCTTCAGTTTTTGAGACACGTTTATCAAATTGAAGTGTAAACCGAAAAGTCGGCCATCTTGGTTTTTAACACTGTCTGGATACTTACGTAATGCCTATTCTGATTGGTGAAATTTCCGCCACAGTTTTGTGGTGGAACCAATCAAAGTCTACATGCATATTAAATTAGAAACAACGGATTTGGTTCCACTTGTCCCACGGGTAAAGTGAGCGTGAGTGTAAGTTTTAATCGTGGGTTCCGATGCGAGTAATCTAGTTTTGGTAGTCTTTTTTTTTGGTAGACATTTTTAGACCCCATGACTTTTTGGATTGTATTATCTTAGTTTGGAAATAAAATATGAGCTGAAAAATAGTTTTTCTATCAATATATATATTTTTTTTATTTTGCTGCTTATATTCTATTGACAGAATTATTATTATTAGTTTTTTCTGTCTATTTCAGTTAAAAAACTCCCAATTTGTGCCCATTGTCCAGAAATGAAGTTTGTGTCTGCTACTCACTTGTTGGCTCACAGCATTGATAAACATGGCTTTCAGGTGCCAAGTGATTCGGAGAACATAAATAAGAACCAGATGTCAATGGTTGAATTGAATTTTGACAGTTCAGGAAAAGAGGGTCCTGATGGTAATCCTGTCTGTACAATCAATCCAGTCTTAGCTAGTGTACGCAGAACTCATTCTGAAAAGAAACTTTTTCAGTGTACAGTGTGTGACTTTAAGAGTACTAAGAAAAGCAACCTTAAAAACCATTTAAGAACTCATACTGGTGAGAAAGCATTTCAGTGTACAGAGTGTGAGTATAAATGTAGCACACAGGGTTACCTTATCAAACATTTAAGAACACATACCGGTCAGAAACTTTTTCAGTGTACAAAGTGTGACTATAAATGTAGTAGTAAAATGTCCCTAAAAGGCCATTTAAGAACCCATACTGGTGAGAAACCTTTTCAGTGTACAGAGTGTGACTATAAGTTTACCTGGAAGAGTAATCTTCACAACCATTTAAAAACTCATACTGGTGAGAAACCTTTTCAGTGTACAGAGTGTGACTTTAAGTCTACCTGGAAGAGTTGCCTTAACCTTCATTTAAAAACTCACACTGGTGAGAAACCTTTTGAGTGCACAGAGTGTGACTATAAGTCTGTCCAGAAGGGTAATCTTATCAACCATTTAAAAACTCATACTGGTGAGAAACCATTTCAGTGTACAGTGTGTGACTTTAAGTGTGGCCAGAAATGTAATCTTATCAACCATGTAAGAACTCATACTGGTGAGAAACCATTTCAGTGTACAGTGTGTGACTTTAAATTTAGCTGCAAAAGTAAGCTTAACAACCATTTAAGAACTCATACTGGTGAGAAACCATTTCAGTGTACAGAGTGTGACTATAGGTCTATCCGGAAGAAAAGCCTTATCAACCACTTAAGAATTCATACTGGTGAGAAACCTTTTCATTGCACATTGTGTGATTTTAAATGTAATCGGAAATGCAGCCTTACTATTCATATAAGAAACCATGCTGTTGAAAAACCTTCAAATTTAAGAACTCATACTGGTGAGAAACCATTTCAGTGTACAGAGTGTGACTATAGGTCTATCCGGAAGAAAAGCCTTATCAACCACTTAAGAATTCATACTGGTGAGAAACCTTTTCACTGCACATTGTGTGATTTTAAATGTAATCGGAAATGCAGCCTTACTATTCATATAAGAAACCATGCTGTTGAAAAACCTTCAAATGTAGTCATAAACATGATCTAACGGTAACCGATTATGTAAAACTGCTAAATGTAACTATAGATCGATATATCTGGAAGAATTGCCTTATCAACAATTTAAGATCTCATACCGACGTTGAACCATGTGCGATTTTAAATGTAATCAAAACTATTCATGTAAGAGCTGGTGAAAAATCTTTCCAGTGCACATTGTGTCATTGTAAATTTAGGCTGAAGAACAACTCACCAAACACATAGGAAGACATACTGATGAAATTCAAATGTAGTCCGGAGCATGTTTAGAACTCATATTGGTGAAAGAACTGCTTCACTGGACAATACAATGTTTGAGGATAACGGTAGTCAGATTCAGTATATATTTTGATATGGACCAATTCACGCTGGATATTTTTGCTGCATTGTTTGATATTAGATATATTCTTATATAGAAAGGTAATAATGTTTTCATCACGATAAATCTGAACTTTATGACATAAAATTTAGCCATAAAAATGAAATCAGTCTAATTAACTATGAAAGAACTTGATTGATGGATGGATGTTTTACGTCGCACTCAAGATTATTTCACTAATAATTTGATTTTCACTATGTTTATGCTGAATACTGCGATTTGATTGGTTAGCCTGCTTTTGATCATACCATGATGTACAGCTCCGCCCTTCACTATGGACTATTTGTCTGTTTTAATAAAATTTTAGACAAACGAAGCGAAATAAATATATTTGAACATATACTGTCCCATGTTACATTTACTTGAGGTTTCTTTCACAGCTACAGCTATCCCTCTGTAACGGTCTAGAGGGGGGGGGGGCTACCCCGCAACTCCATTAATCTTCCATCCTTTATCATTTTATGTACATATTATCTTTTCTTTTCATTGTTTTTCGAACCTTCACCTCATTTATATAACTTTAAGTAAATGCCCATCAACATGTCTTATACAACTGTTCGTCTCATTAATAGCTGGCTACATTAATTAAAGCAAATTAATGAACCTAATAACACGATAGGAACCACATTTTTAACAGTCAGAATAAAGTCATCAATTACTGAACAGTGAGAGAAGGAATGTACGATCCATATCTCAATGGTGTGTACTCCGATGATATGGCTGGGTAAAACCAGGTGAGCTGACTAGAATCCCCGTTCTGGGACTCTGTGAGTAACTAGGATAACTTGCCGGTTAAGGAAGTTGTGGCGTCCTGATGGGTTACTGAGACAGCAGGGAGAGCCGGATTGACAAGGCAGCCTAACCAGCTATGGGATTGGCGGTACAGCATTTCCAGCTATGGAGTTGGTGGTACAGCGTTTCCAGCTGTTGAGTTGGTGGTACAGCATTTCCAGCTGAAGTGTTGGTGGTACAGCGTTATCAACTTGTAGTGTTGGCGGTACAGCGTTTCCAGCTGTGGAGTGGGCGCTACAGTGTTACCAGCTGTAGAATCATGGCAGTGCAGCGTTACCAGCTGAAGGCTACGGAGAGGCAGCGCTTCCAGCAGTATACGGTTCGAATCCCACTCAGTCCAAAAATTGGAAAATTTTCTGACTGGGTTTTCACTCGAACGACCTATGTGGGATGGTTGCCAGTTACCAACGGAAGGTTGTGGGTTTCCTCCGGGCATAGAGCCCGGTTTCCTCCCACAATAAAACTGGCAACGCTGCCATAAAAGTGAAATAATCTTGAGCGCGGCGTAAAACACCAACCAATCAATCAATCAATCCAGCAGTATTCGACATTTTCCTATGCTACCCTATGCTACCAATTTGGGGATGAGGACTAGATGCTATAATACCCGTGTTTCATTTCATGCTTTATAATCAATTGTAAATAATACTAATTTCATGTTTCCTTTCCAATGTATATATTTTCTTTATGTTGTGATAAACTATCAAACTTTATTTTATGTCTTGTGTGTGTCCTTTCTTCCATGGCCTTTTAATTGTCGTGTCCCTTTTAGACCGCTAGGTGGCGTTACACCTCTATATCATGTATTGGAGAATTTAAGCATATAAGTGTAACGAATGTCATCGTATTGTCTGTATCGTCCAAATTTGTCTCCATAAAACACACAATGTCATAACTTCGGAAAAAATTTCAAACTTTCAAAATTCAAAGTTTCAAATTCTGATACGCATAATTTTATATTTAGGCCACCCACATTTAAACCTACAACATGTGTATTATGGCTGTAAGAGTCCTTCTGTTTACACCCTGTGGTCACCCTCCGTGTTAATAATACTCACTTCCACTCCCGCTGTCTTCAGTGTCCATCTCTGTGACTTGATTGGCTGATACCGTGGGAACATTCTCGTTGATTCTTCCCTCTATAACGTTAGGATGACACACTGGAATGGCTGGGCGAAATTTAAATTGAGTGACAGGTTCTCGTTGTGCAGGCCGGTTCAGGGAAAATTGTTTAACGAATAGCTCATTGTCGATATATGAACGGTCAACCGCGAACCACGGACGTTGGGTCTCACAAATTCTCTGTGTTTGTATTTGCTGAATTTTACTACGATCGGCCATGGGCGAGCTGAGAGTCGAGAGCGTGGTTTCCCAAGTCAAATGGCCCACTGGCAGAATAGCCCGCTACCATCAAATAGCCCGCACACCAAAGGACAACAAACCTGGTTGGCCGAGAGAAGACCGGAATTTGTCACAATCATGGACAATGAAGTGTTTAAGAATTCTGAAGGTCATTGCATTTGTTGGTCCTTTACCTTTTACCCTTTAAATCGAACCGACAGCGACTACAAAATAATCAGCAACAAGCCCTTAAGAGCGCTCAAAGCCTACACAGAAGCTTTATGAAAGATCCTAAGAAGAAAGCTCCATGCAACAAATTTTGGATAACAACCACGCAGAGGTGGCATCTAAACTTTAACATCAAGCAGAACGCTCCTACTTACCTTTGTTTGGTGTATAAAAAAACAGAAACCAGAACATATCCGGGGCCGGTTTGAATCCTCAGCTCAACGTAATGATATTTCTATGAATGCCGTCTTTCTAAAAGGTCCACACTCGACTAACTGTCTCCTTAGCGTGCTATTAAGATTCCGGATAAAGTCAGTGCTGTCTATGTTTCATTGTTTCAATGTAAGAGAGGACCACAGGGATTTTTAAAGATTCTGGTATGCCAACAATGACATGAATTAAGTCAATATAGAATGAAGGCGCATGTGATTAGAGATACACCTTCAGTATCAGTGGCGTCAGGCCGTTTTTTAAAGACCGCACATGAAGTGGAAGAAGTGACGGTCAGGAAGTTGTGTAATATACTGCTCGCCTATCAGGTTAGCAATATATATATTCGTAATTTGTCAGGTACAGGAGCCGCTCCTTCTACGGTAAATTTCGGTTATTCGTGTCGGGCGAGTGAAAGGTAAAAATCAGCAATCAATTATGGGCGTTGAATCAGGTTAACTTCATTAACTAATAGACACAATTAAAAACCAAGCCAACAAAATGTTTCCGCCAATCTTTAGATCACAGGTTTTATTAAGGTGATTTCAGGACCAAATTAATATCTCACAATAATATCATCTGGTGCTCACAACAGGTTGGGTAAGAAACCTCATTAATTAATTACCAGGGTTAATTGCTTATCATGGCTCCTATAAGTATAATACACAAGTAGGCCTAATGGACTGCTGACATTGGCACTGCATGTACTAAAAATGCTCACTGATGCTTTACTATATATACTTAATATGTTCTAACTCACTTCATACGTTTAATGAGTATGTTAAATATCCAGGCAGAAAGGAGGACCAAATATTGGTTATAGGTATGTTGACACTAGGGTGACGGACCAAACGAATGACCCCGAACCTTGGTTCCACTGCAGTATTTATAGTTTCTGGGCTGACGTCACCTGACCGCTATCATCCAATCAAATGTGGAGAATGGGGCCCATGTTAAAAGATGGCTAAAACTATACTTTGCGAAAATCAACTTTAGCTAAAATAATAATTATTAAACTTGGAACAAATGTAAACTGCATGAAATAAAGAAAAGTTACAATTATTTACATATGAGTTTAACAGTCTATTTATTTAGTTACGATCCTTAAACTTTGCCGTAAAAATAAGTCCGGCTTGGATCATTGGATCTTCGCTGGCTCCGACATTTCGGAAACCAGGTTGTCGACCATTCAGAATAATCGATTCCGACCGATATACATTTCCTAAAAATGTAATCTAAATTATTTGACAACTGCAAATGCATAAACTATGTGGTAAAATAATTCCAAGAACATACCTTAAGGATTTAAATTGTAAAATCAAGTCCGCCGCTCAGCCAACTTGGTTTCTGAGTATTTTTGGCGGAAGACTACCAAAAAAGATCATGAAAATATAGTGCGCTACCGTTGTCAGCAAGATTACCCTGAATTTTCATATTTACAAACAATTGAAATTATTCTATGTTGTGGGCACCAAATATCTTACGATAACTGTAATTGTACAATACAAATACATAAAATAGAATTTAACACTTTGAAGTTCATCAGTTCAAAAGTAAACAAATATGGCGGCTGCCATTACGATCGATAGAGTTCGAGTCAACAGTTATTTGTGAAATAGTAAAGCTTATTAGTGTCTTCAGACAAAAGAAGTTAACTATGGGGAATTAAAAGTCACCAAAGTTGTTGTGGTAAGTTCTTCGTATGTATTTTGCATCTTATTTCCTGGTAAATCCATGTTAGGTTATGATATAATGTAACACGTAAATATTTGTTTTCCGTAAGTATCGTACACGATAGCACTGAACACCTAGCGCTCACAAATCACAGAAACACACACATTTTAGAGGAAGTCAAATCCAGGGTATCGTCATGGAAATGACAACAAAACTACAAGGGTTGTTTATATGATATTCACTGAAAATTCACTGACATGAAACGGTCGTTTATGTGATATTACTTCCATGTAAAGCTGTAAGGGTTGATTATATGATATTCACTGAAAATTCACTGATGCAATTAATTGATACACCCTTGGGTATATCACACTCTTCCCTCCTTAAAGAAATAGAATTCTCCTGAATTCGACACTGATCAAAAATATTTTTCTCCAAGAGACGAAACTATAAAGAACACATAATAAATATGATAAAAATTTAGCCTATTATTCAATTTTCTACAAGTCTTAATGCAACTCCTGCGGCGTTGATTACATCTGTTATGTAACCTGTTTCACTTTTTCCTTTCATCAGGTTCTTATACATGTTAAGCAAGAGTTCCCCATCTGGAATGACCGTTCCTGTGGCCAGTTGTGCTAATACTCTGTAATTATAGAATCGAGACTTCGCAGCCAAAAGATGTAATCCACATGGCTCTGTGGGAAGGGGATGACAGCCGGGGAGCGCCAACATATTATATTTATCCAATCTGAACAATTTGTCTCCCCGGTCTAGACCAGCAGAAAGCTCTAGTTGGATTGCCGAGTATTCCCAGCAATCCTGCCTCTCGTCGCTCGACATCTGTTTCCATCCTTTGGGTGGCCATTGGAGAAACCCTTTACTGAGGGGGATAGAAATAATCTCATCGGCATCCCAGGCGCGCCGTCCAGGGGGGGGGGGGGGGGCCATGGGCATCAGCCCCTGCCTCAATATATCCTTGGCTTGTCTTGCCAACTGGATGACAGGTTTTCGCAGCTCTTTGGACGTAGTATCGGGAGTTTTCACAGGAGGCGAATTTTTACTCTTAACAGCAAGGTCTAGTGGAAGGATATACGGCATCGGGTTTGAAGTACAGGAATTAATTGGAAATACGGTCAGATCGAGAGGGGTGTAGAGATCGGTGGGGGTTGATGGTACTTGAAGTGAAAGTGTTTTACCTGGAAGATCTGGAGAAGCTGGAGGTGCTGTTTCACCGAGAAGAGGAAATGGAAACGGAAGGGAGCTGCTTAGTGGAGGCGTTGAAATTTTGGTGGGGGTGTTCATGGGGGTCACTGGTTCGGTTTCTAGAGTCGGCAATGGGGATGGTGTTAAACGAAGGTCTTCAGCTACCACAAGCCTGCTGATATAACTATCTGGCTGGACCTTCTGGACTTGACTAGGTTCGATTGGTAAACCAACCGAACAAGTTGGCTCCTCCAGATACAGACCCTCCAAGGGAGAATGAAGATTTGGCATATTTTTCGCTGTGGTAGATGACAGTCTGGGGATTTTGGCTGCTGGACCGTCCATCTTGTTGACAGGGGCAGGCTTCTGTGCATTAGTAATGGAAGGACGTTTCACAAGTCCCCACCCGGACTCCCACTCGACCATATTGCGGGATGGCTTACGGGCCCTGTGCAGCCAGTGTCGCACGGCAGCACGGCAATCTACGGATTCAGACGAGTCATAATCGAGCTCTAAACGGCCTTCCATAAGTTTGACATAGTCACCAGGGCTGGTCGTAAACCAGAAAAGATTATTATCATTGAGGAGGTCTCCTTTCCCCCCGAAGCTGCCTACGGTGATGGGAGGCATGATGCCTCAAATCCGCCATTCTTATAAAAGTCTTCTCATCCGGACAAAAGGGACAGACAACATGGAGCTTGTGGTGAGATGGGGATGACAGATGAGCTTTCAGGTTGCTCCAATTGGTTAAAACTTCCGGACACAGCCAGCACTTGAAGATTGAAGCCATTCTGCAATCAGAGTAAATGGAATTAAAATATATCCTGCCACAACATATGGTTAAGCAAAGAAATTTACGATAACATCAAGTGCATCAGTGAGCAGCCTTAATACATCCTCCAACAACAACAGCATGAGTTTCTTCTTAAACTAGTGTGAGCCAAAACTATTCAACTTCTCAAGTAAAACTAAGTTTACACAAAACTTAGCAATCATCAAGCTTCAGAGCCTGTTTCAGCTCTCGAAGTCACACCTAAGTACACAAAACTTAGTAGTCATCAGACGACAGAGCCTGTTTCAGCTCTCGAAGTCAGCACCAAAAGTAATAGAACTACAGACACACTGTTAGTTCTTTCTTCAGAAGGAAGTTTAAGGGGTGATCAGTCCCAGCTCCACTTCTACCATCGATGGGTTTTTCACAATAATACAGTTGGTACTTGAGTAAATAAAAAAAAAGTTGTAAGTTGAAAGTTTTCTTCATCTTGCTCTGCTTCATCATGCTGTTAATTCTTGTAAATGGCTGTCAATAAAATATCATCAAAACTTGAAAGTTTCCATTTTCTTCTTTATTTGTTACTTGTTAAATATGCTTGTTCACATTATACCATTTCGGCGTGTTTTGTCCTCTGTATGCCATCAATCTGTCAATGTGTACAGCTTTTGGTTGCTTTCTGGCTGACTGTTTCACAAGGTAAGTTATATCATCTATCTTCTTTGTTATTACAAATGGACCTTTCCACTTGGGTATAAGTTTAGAGCAAACACCAGGTTTTCTAGCAGGGTTGTACAGCCACACAGCTTGACCTTCTTTAAGGGGATGAATTCGGGGATTGCTGTCATATTGTTTTTTCTGGTAAATTGCACTATCTTGTAGGTGTTTTCTAGCTATCTCATGAATTTCTTTCACGTTCATATGAAGGTCGGCAACAAATGTATCTGGGTCACTCTGTATTTCGCCATTGTCTTGTGGGCTTGGGATCACTACTTGCATGGGCATAATATTTTCTCTTCCAAAGACCATTGAATTTGGAGTTTTCTTGGTACTGGACTGTATGGAAGCCCGATAAGCCATCATGACTTGAGGTAAGTATTCATCCCAAGTATTTTGCTTTTTGGAACAATACATTGTTAACATTGCTTCCAAAGTCCTATTAAATCGCTCTACACCTCCATTGGCCTGGGGCCTCATGCTGGTAGTCCGAGTCTTCTTGATACATAAAAGCCTGCACATTTCCAAAAATAGGTCCGACTCAAAATTAGATCCTTGATCGGAGTGCAGCTGCATGGGGGTACCAAATCTGCAGACGAATTCGTCCAGCAATGCTTTGGCTACAGTTTTCGCTTATTGGTTCGGGAGAGGGATGGCCTCAGTCCACTTGGTGAAACAATCCATGACAACTAGGATAAATCGATTACCTTTAACGGTCGTGGGCAGGGGCCCAAGGATATCAATCGAAACCCTTTCCATTGGTTCACCAGCCAGGTATATCTTCATGGGTGATTTATTGTGTCCTTTAGAAGTCTTCCGGGCAGTGCACAAATCACATTGTCGACAATACTCTTCAGTGTCATCTTTCATACCTGGCCAGTAAAATGACTGCTTGATTTTCGTTAAAGTTTTCTCACTTCCTAGATGACCGGCAGAGGGTACATCATGGTAAAATTTGAAGACGTCTAATCTCAGACTATTTGGGACAATCAGCTGACAGGTATCAGTGCCATTCTCGAACCAACGGCGATATAAAATGCCGTCTATGCAAACTAGTCGGTCCCAGTGACGCCATATTGTTTTCACGCCAGATGATAAGTGTGAAATTTTCTCCCATAAAGGTCTTTCTTTGGCCTCTTCAAATGTTACTTTTATCGGTCCAATATCTTTGTCTTCTATCTGTTTCAGGCGAACTTCATTGTGACTCCATCCTTCGAGTAGAAACAAGTTCCTGGGTGAGCTATGGGCGGGCTTTTGACCTCTGGTGATAACTCGAACAACATCTAGATCAACCTCATTAGTTTGCTTGTCAGCTTCAGCCTGGTGATTCCGCTGTTGGTTGATACAGGATTTACAGGGGGCCCGAGACAAAGCATCTGCATTACCATGGTTACGACCAGGCCTATGAATAATTTCCAAGTTGTAAGTTTCGAGCTCCTGTAACCATCTGGCTGTTTGACCGGTTGGAGCCCTTAAGTTTTTCATCCAGCTGACAGCTGCATTATCAGTGCGTAGGAGAACCTTTTGCCCGTAAAGATAGGAGTGAAAGTGTCTTACAGCAGAAACCACAGCAAGAAGTTCCTTTCTTGTAGTACAGTAAGATTGCTCAGACTTGTTAAGGGATTTACTCATGTAGGCAATCACTTTTTCACCACCATCCTGTGTCTGACTTAAGACGGCACCTACAGCTTTTTCACTGGCATCTGTGTCAAGGACAAATGGTAAGCCAGGCAAGGGATAACCCAAAATAGGACAAGACATCAAATAACCTTTAAGTTCGTTGAAAGCTCTATCACAATCATCATTCCATGTAAACTTGACACCCTTTTCAACCAGTTTGTGCAGAGGACGAGCTATGGCTGCAAATCCTTTCACATAACGTCTATAATAAGAACACAATCCGACAAAACTGCGAACTTCCCTAACAGTACCTGGAGTTGGCCAGTCTTTTATTACTGAAATCTTTTCGGGATCAGTTCTGACTCCGCCTGCTTCAACAATGTGTCCTAGGAATTTCACCTCTTTTTGAAAGAATTGACATTTGCTGGGTTTCAATTTAAGGTTGGCTTCTCGCAATCGTCGAAATACATGCTCCAATCTCTCCAGGTTTTCCTCGAAAGTAGTACCCGGGACTATAATGTCATCCATATAGAGCAAACACTCTTCCCATTGTAGACCTCTAAGGACGTTTTCGAGCAGCCTTTCCAGCGTTGAAGGGGCGTTGGCTAGTCCGAAAGGCATAACTTTAAACTGGTACAGTCCATAAGATGTAGCAAAGGCGGTTTTGTGTTTGTCCTCCTCAGCCATTGGTACTTGCCAGAAACCGGAATTCAGGTCCATGCTGCTAAACCATTTGTTACCAGCTAACGAATCAAGACAATCATCTACTCTGGGAAGGGGATAGGCATCTTTAATTGTCACATCGTTCACCTTGCGAAAATCTACACAGAAACGAGTTGATCCGTCCTTCTTTTTACATAGAACTATAGGGAACGCCCATGCACTGTTTGATGGTTCAATAATATCTCGGTCCAACATCTTCTTAATTTCTTCTTGTTCCACTTCACGCTTTCCCATAGGCTGTCGACGAGGACGTTGTCGTATTGGCATTGCAGTTCCAGTATTTATTCTATGTATGGCATATTTTGTTTTACCAAGATCTTCAGGTCCGGAGGAAAAGACGTCTGAGTATGTAATGAGTAGACCAGCAAATAACTCTTTTTCCGCCTTGCCAAATTGATCATTACTTCTGTCCCACAGCTCTTGTAAATACTCAGGAATTTCTTTTAGCGATGACTTTTTGACTTCACTAGTCAAGACAGACCTAATCTCAGGATGTTTGTCTTTGTCGTAGTAGGATTCACAAGTTCCCAGTATGGTGTTTGGATGAATTTCAATTGGCACATGACTATGGTTGGCGATTTGAATTAATTGATGCTCTTGTCGACAGTCAACTATGCCGTTAATTAGTCGAACAAATTTTTCCTTAAACAGAACATGGGAAGGTTCAATCAAGCCACTTGAAGAAAGGTGTTCCTGTTTGGGTATATCCACACAAATCCATGCAATTGAGTTAGGAAGTAGGCGTACATAATTTTTGGCAGTAACCCGGCATACCATCTCATTCTGGCCGCCTATATAACAGTCTATAAAACCTTGTTTTGTTTCCAATTTAAGTGTCTCGTAGTCAATTTTTGTAATGTGACGAAGCAGGAAGTCTTGACCAAGTATTCCTTCAGTGGTAATGTCGCACACAATCATAGGATGTTTGTAAACAGTATTTCCCAAATTAATACTAAATTCTGCCAAACCAATAACATTTAAATCTTGCCCGTTTACCCCTTGTAGGCTGTGATTCCACTGTTTTAATACTGGTTTATCTGCAGGTAAAAGCTCGTCATAAATGTTCTTTGATAACAAGGTACGAGTGGAGCCACTATCAATTAAAAAATTAACACTTTTAAAATCACCAAATTTCCCAGATATGAATAATCCATTGTCCCATTGTGATTCGGGTGATATACCAGTGCGTACTGTACTCCTCTCTCGCTCAGAATTCTCTAATTCTGGACTAGTATGCACTGGCCTCGTTTTAACTGTACTATCCGTCAACCCATGGCCTACTGGGGTGACGGTCTTCCGTTTCCCTGGTTTTGTTGTTCATGCCCTATATCTTGCTGGGCTTTAATAAATGCGGGACATTCTCGGTACAAATGGTGTGATGAAGAGCAGACAAAACATGTCCTTGGCAGGCCCCGGCCTTGACCTTGTCTGCTTGGGAACCCTGGATTGGTCTATGCTGGTACTGGCTCTGGCCTTGACCTTCTCTTTGTCGGTATTGGCTTGGGCCGTTATTCTGTCTGTATTGGCCCTCCCTCTTGCCTGGGTTGAATTGTTGGGATCTGTTTTGTGTAGTTTCAAGCCTCTCCAGTCGACTTAATATCTGGGTCAACTCAGGATTTTCCTTGCTATTAGTAATGGGTATTTCCTCAGCTGGCCTTACTGCTCGGGCACTGGAACGCTTCTTATCCCGGGGGTCACTCATCAAGGCCTCTATCCGTTCTACTACTGCAACAGCTTCGGCTAGGGTGGTGCAATCTCGGTCATAACAGCGACATTTCATGTCAACACCAAGACATTTATAGAACTGGTTAAGTGCCAAGGCTTCCTGGGCTTGACTGTTTAAGTCTGGGAAAGCCTTGAGCACCATGCGACGCAGGTCATCAGCCAGTATGGCAATTGACTCGCCAGATTCTCGGCCACGGGCTTCAAACATTGATCTCCACATATTTTGCTGTCGGGTGCTGCCAAATCTATCTTTAAGACGTCTGGATAGCCGGGGAAATGAACGTCTGTCTTCAGATTGTAATCCGGTATAAAAAGTTCTAGCAGAGCCTCGTAAGTTGGCAGCTAGAGCTAGGGCTTTTTCCTTTTCAGACCACCGTCCAAGCTCGGCACAGTCTTCAAAATGGGAAAAGTATTCGTCCCAGTCAGTAACTCCATCATAAATGTCAGGTTTAATTTTCAGTCCTCGGTTCACATAATTCCGAGGAAGGTTTATGCCTGGGTTTGGCAAAATGGAATCATCACCATGGCAACTGTTTGAGCACTGGTCCTTTAAAATTGGGGCATCTCCTCTGTCCATCTGTTCAGAATCCCTGTGGCCAGATTGGTCATCTTCTAAATCACCGTCAACTTCTAGTGGAATGTCGTCTCTAAACTGAATTTCACTGTCAGGACTTTCGGCCATGTTTAAAAAAATATATGTAAATGAGTTTTATTCAGGACTAATTTTCACTTATCCGGTTCGTTTCGCTGGCTGTCAACAGTATATTGACATCCCACTTCTGACACCAGTGTAATATACTGCTCGCCTATCAGGTTAGCAATATATATATTCGTAATTTGTCAGGTACAGGAGCCGCTCCTTCTACGGTAAATTTCGGTTATTCGTGTCGGGCGAGTGAAAGGTAAAAATCAGCAATCAATTATGGGCGTTGAATCAGGTTAACTTCATTAACTAATAGACACAATTAAAAACCAAGCCAACAAAATGTTTCCGCCAATCTTTAGATCACAGGTTTTATTAAGGTGATTTCAGGACCAAATTAATATCTCACAATAATATCATCTGGTGCTCACAACAGGTTGGGTAAGAAACCTCATTAATTAATTACCAGGGTTAATTGCTTATCATGGCTCCTATAAGTATAATACACAAGTAGGCCTAATGAACTGCTGATATTGGCACTGCATGTACTAAAAATGCTCACTGATGCTTTACTATATATACTTAATATGTTCTAACTCACTTCATACGTTTAATGAGTATGTTAAATATCCAGGCAGAAAGGAGGACCAAATATGGGTTATAGGTATGTTGACACTAGGGTGACGGACCAAACGAATGACCCCGAACCTTGGTTCCACTGCAGTATTTATAGTTTCTGGGCTGGCGTCACCTGACCGCTATCATCCAATCAAATGTGGAGAATGGGGCCCATGTTAAAAGATGGCTAAAACTATACTTTGCGAAAATCAACTTTAGCTAAAATATTAATTATTAAACTTGGAACAAATGTAAACTGCATGAAATAAAGAAAAGTTACAATTATTTACATATGAGTTTAACAGTCTATTTATTTAGTTACGATCCTTAAACTTTGCCGTAAAAATAAGTCCGGCTTGGATCATTGGATCTTCGCTGGCTCCGACATTTCGGAAACCAGGTTGTCGACCATTCAGAATAATCGATTCCGACCGATATACATTTCCTAAAAATGTAATCTAAATTATTTGACAACTGCAAATGCATAAACTATGTGGTAAAATAATTCCAAGAACATACCTTAAGGATTTAAATTGTAAAATCAAGTCCGCCGCTCAGCCAACTTGGTTTCTGAGTATTTTTGGCGGAAGACTACCAAAAAAGATCATGAAAATATAGTGCGCTACCGTTTTCAGCAAGATTACCCTGAATTTTCATATTTACAAACAATTGAAATTATTCTATGTTGTGGGCACCAAATATCTTACGGTAACTGTAATTGTACAATACAAATACATAAAATAGAATTTAACACTTTGAAGTTCATCAGTTCAAAAGTAAACAAATATGGCGGCTGCCATTACGATCGATAGAGTTCGAGTCGACAGTTATTTGTGAAATAGTAAAGCTTATTAGTGTCTTCAGACAAAAGAAGGATAACTATGGGGAATTAAAAGTCACCAAAGTTGTTGTGGTAAGTTCTTCGTATGTATTTTGCATCTTATTTCCTGGTAAATCCATGTTAGGTTATGATATAATGTAACACGTAAATATTTGTTTTCCGTAAGTATCGTACACGATAGCACTGAACACCTAGCGCTCACAAATCACAGAAACACACACATTTTAGAGGAAGTCAAATCCAGGGTATCGTCATGGAAATGACAACAAAACTACAAGGGTTGTTTATATGATATTCACTAAAAATTCACTAACATGAAACGGTCATTTATGTGATATTACTTCCATGTAAAGCTGTAAGGGTTGATTATATGATATTCACTGAAAATTCACTGATGCAATTAATTGATACACCCTTGGGTATATCACACTTGTTAGCTTAGTTAAGAAAGACTTTTGTGTGGACGATGGTCTCCCCTCACTTTCTTCTGTCGACGCCTCCATTGATTTGTTTAAAAGGACACAGTGTAAGAGGTAACTTACGACTCCACAAAATTGCATCCAACCACATGGAGGTAATGAAAGCTTTTCCCAAACCAAGATCAAGTTAAAGGTGTAAAACAACAGGACCTTCACGTTTTGGTCTGGCTTGGGACGTTCAGACAGACACCTTTACGTTCCAGGTCCCTTCAGAAATTAAACCTCGCACCCGGCGTTGTGTACTTTCGACCATCAGCAGCCCATTAGATCCGATAGGATGTGTCGCTCAAGTAATCATTAAAGTAAAGATCTTAGAGAACTTATGACAGAGACCACTGACTGGGATTAACCCCTTTCTTCATCTTGACAACGTGAATAGGAGGATTGGAAAACTTCTTAAGAAGGACTCTAACCTTCAGATATCACGCACTTACCTTCCAGTATCCATCTGCACTGTCGGCGACAAAGAAGTTTTAGTTTTTTGTGACGCCTCCGGGAAAGCTATCTCAGCGGTTGCATATTTACAAGCTTCTGCTGGAGATGGAATGCAAAATGCCAGTTTTATCTTTGGTAAAGCTAAGGTAACCCCAGCACATGGACACACAATATCTCATTTAGAACGGTGTGCTGCAGTTTTTTACCGACAGTAAAGTAGTTCCAGTCCCGAAGATTTTATGTGTATGTCAGCAATCGTGTAGATCGCATTCGTGCGTCTTCAAAAACAGAACAATGGCAGTATGTTCCCATAGAAGCAAACACGAAAGACCTCGGAACTCGTGCGATCCCTGCTTCAGAACTGCTAAGTTGGGGAAATTTGAAAATTTTCTGACTGGGTTTTCACTCTAACGATCTATGTGGGATGGTTACCAGTTACCACCGGAAGGTCCTGGGTTTCCTCCCGCCATATAGCCCGGTTTCCTCCCACAATTAAACTGGCAACACCGCCATATAAGTGAAATAATCTTGAGTGCGGTGTAAAACACCAAACAATCAATCAATCCCCAGTTGTGCTTGGCTCTCCGGATCTGAAAAATCATTCACAAAGATTCCTTGCCCACATTTCCTCTACACAACCCTGAAAAAGAAGTGAGACCCGAAGTTTTTGCATTGACAACAAAAGTCACAGATAAGAACAGCCCCTTTCCTCCACGTTTTAATAAATTTTCTTCTTGGCCACGATTGGGTGGAGCCTACGCTCGGCGTCGCCACATAGCAGCCACATTCAGTGGAAAAAACATTCGCAGAGGATGGCACTAGTGCAATCAACCAAAAGCTGTCGACACCGGCACCGAACAATGGATTATTTAACAAGTACAAAAGAATGCTTATAGCGCAGAATTGAACAGTCTGCGATAAAAAAATGTGTCTGTAATCAGTACCATCTTAACCCAAATATAGGCGAGTTTGGCACTCTTAGAGGCGGCGGGAGATGGAAACTAGAAAGCCTTTAATCACTCCTGGTAAAGACCACATCGCAACGTTACTCATTCGCATTCCCCTTGAAAAAGGGCGGTACAGAAAAAGCGGTGCGATCCGCAGGTTTATGGATTACTGCATGTAAGCGTCTCATCAGTTAGATTCTTCATAAATGTACTAGGTGCAGAAAACTCCGTTGCCCACATCAAACACACATGATGCAAGGGCGTAGACAAGTTTCGGAATTTGGGTGGGCTGAAAATGTACTATCCCAGCTCAATAGGCGACGGTCCAGAGGCCGCCAAGGCCCCGGAAGCTCCGCTGTCCTAGATGGTCAGAGGGGCGTTCTGGGCTAATAACAGGGCATGAATATGAGAATCAACCTATTTATCAAACGGAAGGATTTTCCTGGTGTTTTTGCCATTTTCCAGGGTTATTCGGTCATTTTTCTGATTCTGTTGGCCTATGATGTCGAAAGCTAGATTTTCCTTGTGCCCGTGTGTTTTAGTGATCATAAATATATACCACGATACATTCCTTACTTCTTTGGATTATGTATCTAAGGCAACTCTTCCTGGATGGCGGCTGCCTACATGAATGATGGGTCAGAAGACGTGTCCTCATAATGTGATTATAGTGAACATGTTTATTGAAAAAAAAGTAGTGGCGTCTTTTAAATCAAATGGAACCATATAAGAACAAGAGTTTCGGGAAACCCAGAATACGCCCGGAAAGGCACAGTAACTGCGGCCATACCAAAACAAATCCTTCCATATTTATTTGAATTTAATTGTCAAAATTCAGAGGAAGGAGGTTGAAGCTTGGGAAAAGGTGATGTAATGTCAACAAAATGAAATCTTACCACTAAAACCTTTAAAATCCATCTGTATCAAATTTTAAAATGGGCTATTTGGATCAACGATTATTAACTAGATTTGTACTCGGTACAAGTCATCAATTCTCGCTACTGTTTAATCGCGATGTTAAACATTGTTTGTTGTCAATATAGGTTGGACTAAAATGTTTCATTTTTTTAGAAAAGGAGTTTATAATTTACTAATCATACTTAAACAAATGTAATTAATTGGCAATTTCGCAGCTCACACCACTTTATAATAATAAGTAGATTTGAATTTTTTTCTCATAATATTATTTATCTATATTATTTGGCTACAAAAAATATATAACAGTTGAGCATGGCTATGAAAAGGCAAACATTAATACAAAGCCTACATTTAATTTTATGGAGGCCATGTGGTAGAGAGAAGGCAATAAAGGTCTCACAGCACTTGAGATAATACAGCCCGCTTTTCAAGCCGGGCATATATAAACCGCACAGATTCCACTTGAAGGGTGCGATTTATATCTCAAATTTATTTACAAATGATCAGGCTTCGTTCTCACAAAATATCTCCACAACACGACATGATCGATCGTTTATTTAAAACCTAAGAAAGTGATTGTGATGTTGAATTGTTACGTTGTTTTTAAGCCTGCATTTACCGCTTGTTGTCGGACATAAGAGAACCTTGTCCAGCAAGGTGACCGTTGAAGGACTCTCCAATGAATTTGTCTCCCGGGGCCGGTTGCACAAAGCTGTATTAAGCTTAAGTCAGGCTTAAATTTTATACATCGCGCAACAATGAAATTTGATTGTGACGTCGCCAAGATAAGTCAGACTTAAGCTTAATACACCTTTGTGCAACGGGGCCCAGGAGTCACGGCAGGCCGAACATGATTGGGAGATTCGAGTGATTCGAGATTCGACCAATATACCCAGGCAATCAGTATTTTCACCATCATTGTGACTATTACAAATAATGTTGTGTCATAACTTTGTACTCCTGGTGAGTCCTTGTTTTCTGCCTTTTCCTTTTTTTTTTTTTTTTTTGTGTGCCAATATTTGGGTTTCGGTTTATTAGATTCCTGATGATGGTTTGATCTAAAAAACCGAAATATTGAGTTAAACGTGAAGTCTTTGTCATTCTTCGGAGTGCTTACGTCACCCGATTACAGTGTTTGTTTGTTTTTATTATACCGAAAAAATTTCATCCAATCAATATTTTATCAATATTCGCAGATGGAATTATCTTCTTAGTAGGCCTATAACAAAAATAAAAACTGTTATACATAGCTGTGTTTCATGGCATCCCAGTTAACAGAAAACCCATTTCCGCAGACGCAAGGTGTGTGTGTGTGTGTGCGCGCGCGCGTCGAGACAGCTCCTTGTATGATGTACTTCCTGGACACCAGTGGATGCCCAAAAAGGCTGTGTGATATGGTGTGCAGACAATACATGGCTGCAAAGACCATCAGGTCGGCAGGAGTCAGGCCTATGTTTCACAGCTGGAATATGAGTTCTCCCCTTTGCATATATTGGCTGTCAGACACGTTCACACAGTGAATTGTTCGGTTTGTATTAATCGACCTTCATACTAGCAATGTGATATTAGCCTTTTATTTTCTTCTATTATTTCGAATTTTTTTACAGTAAAATATCGGAAATTTTTTAATCTTTAATTTGCCTCATGCAGACGGGGCCCTTTTTCAGTTTAAAGTGAACACTTTAGGTGACACTGGATGTCACTGAAACATGTGCACACCTGGTATGCTGAACTGCTATTGGTGTATTTAGGTCAAATAAACCAAACATATTGCCAGTTGCAAGGTGTGCACATGTTTCAGTGACATCCATCACCTTGACATCTGAGAATAATTAACCATAGCTTCTTGTAGGAAAGTCATACAAAATAAATAAACCCTGTTTTGAGACCAGGTAGATATTGTCTTTAAGATGAAGTATAATGTATTTTACCTAAGGATAGGCCTAACCATTTTCCCACTCCGCAATATATGCCTACTTGACACACGCATGGTCGCAGCAGGTCAGCCAATTCTGACAATGGGTGTTCTCTGTCTGTTAGTAGTTGACCTTATTTTTGCGACCGGTGGTTTACACAGCTTGGGTAGCATTTTTAAATGACCATCACACTATACGTCAATATATACTGAACCGCAAAAAAAGGCCTATTCAAATGTTGCTAAATGCATACATAATCATAATTTTCAATATTTTTCTCTTTTTGTTATCCTTGCTGAACCTGGTTTGAAGCCAGTCGTCCGGAAAGTTTGGTTTCTGATATGTTACTAATATGCAAAACACGTCGTCAAAGCACAGTCACTAAAGTAATGATGGGGTGCTTTTTCGGTTAGTTTTACCTGAAGGTCACAATCCACGTGTGTTGCGAGGTGTCATCCCTATAAAAAGGCCACCGAGCATGCACCGAATCATTCACAGTTTGACAGTAGTGATATAGCACAACTGTCACGGGAGCAGAGAGACCAAACCTTGGGAATACTTCATGCTGGCCAGACTGCAAGACCTGTGGCAAACCACTTCAATGTTCATGTCCGAACAATATACCGCCTGCAGCAACGGGTTCAAGCCACTGGAAGCACAGCAGACCGTCCTCATAGTGGAAGACCGCCTGTAACAACGTTGAGGCAAGATTGACAGATTGTCAACACCTGCAAAACCGCTTCGCTACAGCTGCGGAAACTGCAAGGACAAACATTGGCAATCACCAGAGACCAATCAGCGACGACACGGTGCGCAGGCGTTTGAGGCAGACAAATGTTAGATGCCACAAGCCTTGCAGGGGTCCGATCCTCACTGCTCGACATCGCCGCGCTTGTCTGTAATGGGGCACACAGCATCGGAATTCGCGTCACTAGGAGTGGAGAACTGTAGTCTTCTCCGATGAAAGTCGGTAGGCCTACTGCACATCGACGGTTGATGGTCGAAAGAGAGTGTGGCGTATACGAGGGGGGGCGTTTTGCAGATGAGAGTGTTCTGGAAAGAGACGCGTGGGGAGATCCCAGCATTATGGTATGGGGTGCTATAGCACTGAATCAAAAACTAGGCCCTATGGTGTTCCAGAATGTTTGTCTTGGTAGAGGAAATAGTGTAACAGCTGCCCGCTACATCGATCAGGCGCTGAGACCTTCATCGTGCCTCATTTTGCTCGTCATGGGAATCATGTCTTCCAGCAGGAGAACGTACGAGCCCATACTGTCAGAGCAACGAGAGACTTCCTCCGTCAAAGCCACACACAGAGTCTTCAATGGTCTGCTCTCAGTCCAGACTTAAATCCGATAGAACACTCTTGGGACGAGATTCAGAGGAGGCTCAATCTCGTGCGAACAAGGCCGACAACTGCAGCTGAACTCACTCAGGCATATCACAGAGTTTGGGCCCAAGTTCCTATCATCTTTATCAACCGTCTCATCCACTCAATGTTGAGACGGTGCAACGCGGTAATCAACGCCCATGGTGGCCATACATATTATTGTTTTTTTCTTGCGGTTCAGTATTTGAATAAAGAAAAACGACCATAGAAAGAGTCTATACGGAATTTTTACCATTGGAAATGCAAGTGAGACAGCCAAACTTTCAATGAAGTATCTACAGAGAAAAATGGTGCCGATTTGAGACTATACAATAGAGTGGTAGAATATGCACCAGGGGCTAGGTTTTAATACTTATTCAAAACATTTCAAATATATGGTGAACGTCCTTGTATATAAGAATATACTTAAAGTCAAACATTGCAGCAACAAGATTTCCCACCAGTGTGAATCGGTACATGTGAAAACAGATACCGACAGCCATGGTCAAGCATTGTTTAGCGAAGCACTTATTTCACGACTTTGAGTTCTTAACAGACGTCCATGCTTCTGACTTTATTTGGCCTGGGGTTTCGTCAGTATGAATTTCTATGATTGATTTATTGTTGTAGTCACACATTGTACACTGAAAAGGTTTCTCACCGGTATGAGTTCTTAAATGATGTTTTAGGTTTTCTCAGCAGGACTTCCTATGAGATTGATGAGATGGTTCTTCCACCTAAATTTACAATCACACATTGTGTACCGGAAAGGTTTTTATCAAGTAGAAGTTCTTATTACATTTAAAATCACACAATGAGATCTACACAGGAGTCCCTGCGTTCAACTACATTTGAATTTCATCAGTATGACTTTCTCTTAAACATTATTCAGTGAAGCATTTCTTTCACCACCATGAGTTTTACACTGGAGAGCAAGTAAACGCTCGACGATTTACACTGAAAACAAGGCTTTTTCATCAGTATGAGTTCTGAAATCGTCTTTGAAATAACTTTTCCTGCTTCACTTATAGTCACACACTGTACACTGAAAAGGTTTCTTTTTAGAATGAGTTCTGCGTACAGTAGCTACGATTGGATTGATTGTAGAGGCAGAATTACCATCAGGGCCCTCTTTTCTTGAACTGTCAACATTCAATTCAACCAATGAAATATGGTTCCTGTTTGTGTTCTCCAAATAACTTGGCACCTGAAACCCATGTTTATCAATGTTGTGAGCCCCTTAAAGGGATCTTAACGCCCGCGTTCATCTATTCATATTAAAGATTGTTACAGCAATAACTGGATATAGGAATTGGAGCCTACATAAACAAATCTTATTCCAGGGAGATAACTATTGTTTAGGAAAATTAAATTGTGAATTACAAAGTAAGCTCCCCTTGATATTTTGGTTGAAAACAACATTGCCACCTGGTAGCCATCTTCAATATGCTAATGAAATGATAATGTACGGTGCACAGCTATAACTTAGGGGGATGATGTGTGTCATGTTTGGTTAAGATCAGGTCAGTAGTTTTCTTGGAATAATGATAATAAGTTTCATTTTCAAATTTGGTTAAAAAACAACATTACTTCCTGGCGGCCATATTTAATAAGCAAATGAGATTTAAATGTAGGGTGCACAACTAGATCATAGGGAGATAATGTGGGCAAAGTTTGGTCAAAATCAGACCAGTAGTTTTCTTGGAATAAAAGTAACAAAAAAAAAACAACATCGCCCCATGGTGGCCATATTGAATATGCAAACGAGATGAAAATGTACGGTGCGCAACTAGACCATAGGGTGATGATGTACGTTGAGTTTGATTAAGATTGGACAAGTAGTTTTCTTGGAATAAAGGTAGCAAGCGAAAGTTTTCTTGCAATAAACGTAACAAAGAAAAACAACATCTCCCCCTGGCGGCCATATTGATTATGCCAATGAGATGAAAATGTACGGTGCACAACTAGACCATAGGGTGATGATGTATGTTAAGTAGTTTTCTTGGAATAAAGGTAACAAAGAAAAACAATATCGCCCCCTGGCGGCCATATTGAATATGCAAATGAGATGAAAATGTACGATGCAAAACTAGATTATATGGAGATAATGTGAGCCAAGTTTAGTGAAAATCGGACTAGTAGTTTTCTTGGAATAAAGGTAACAAAAAAAACAATATTGCCCCCCTAGTGGCCATATTGAATATGCAAATGACATGAAAATGTACATTGCACAACAAGACCATAGGGTGATGATGTATGTTGAGTCTGATTAAGATTGGAATGATACATGTAGATTTCTTGGAATAAAGGTAACAAAGAAAAAAAAAACATCGCCCTCTGGTGGGCATATTGAATATGCACATGAGATGAAAAGGTACGTAACAAAGAAAAAAAACATCGCCCCCTGGTGGGCATATTTAATATGCAAATGAGATGAAAATGTACGGTGCACAACTAGACCATATGGTGATGATGCATGTTGAGTTTGATTAAGATTGGACAGGTAGTTTTCTTGAAATAAAGGTAACAAAGAAAAACAACATCGCCCCCTGGCGGCCATATCGAATATGCAAATGAGATCAAAATGAACGGTGCACAACTAGACCATAGGGTGATGATGTATGTTAAGTTTGATTAAGATTGGACATGTAGTTTTCTTAGAATAAAGGTAACAAAGAAAAACAATATCGCCCCCTGGCGGCCATATTGAATATGCAAATGAGATTAAAATGTACGATGCAAAACTAGACTATATGGAGATAATGTGAGCCAAGTTTGGTGAAAATCGGACTAGTAGTTTTCTTGGAATAAAGGTAACAAAAAAACAATATTGCCCCCTAGTGGCCATATTGAATATGCAAATGACATGAAAATGTACAGTGCACAACGAGACCATAGGGTGATGATGTATGTTGAGTTTGATTAAGATTGAAATGATACATGTAGTTTTCTTGGAATAAAGGTAACAACTAGACTATATGGAGATAATGTGAGCCAAGTTTGGTGAAAATCGGACAAGTAGTTTCCTTGGAATAAAGGTGCTCGGCTTGCAACATGGCGGACATGTAGTCAGCTGAACGAACGAGCTGTTTTCTTGGGATTCATAACGCTGAATCATAAACGATCTCTCGACTAGACTTGACTAGAAGACTTTATTACTATAGTTCAACAAAATGAGTCAACGAAAACCTGCATTAAAACGTGTAGTGGGACAAATGGAAGACCCAAAGACAAAGTCTAGTGAACGTGTCCGACTAATTACCGCAATGGACCGCAATGTACCACATTGTGCTGTATTTACACGACAAGAACGTGCATGTACGACGGTACGGTGTTAGTTTAGCCCCGTGGTGTGCTTTCGGGGTATTTTAGATCGATATTCTGCATAACATGCAACAACTTTGCCAATTTTACAATTTTACAACAACATCACTTTTTCGGAGGGGAGGTAACTCTGGTTGCCTTTTTCTTATTAACCCCTTCACTTTCAGATACATTTTCATATTGTTATAAATGATTAACAACTCCCTCTCATTTAGTTTGAAATATATATTTAATCATGATGACCCTCATTGTAGTAGATTTCTTTCCTGTCATTTTATGTAAAAAATAATCTACCGCAATGTATGGCGTAATTTTTTAAAAGCGCAATATGTTTAAACAAAAGAACTATCATTGCTCTATTTGGGGTATATTTCTGTTGGTCCTGTTTTATTGGGGGGGGGGGGCAACAACAAAAAAGTCTACTATCATTGCGGTACATATTTCTTTTCTAATCGTGCTTTATTTGGAAAAAAACTACCGCAAGGTTTGGCGAAATCTTGTAAAACCGCAATGTTCAAACACAAGGACTATCATTGCGGTACATATTTCTTTTCTTGTCGTGCTTTATTTGGAAAAAAAAACCTACCACAATGTGTGGCGAAATCTTGTAAAAACGCAATGTTCAAACACAAGGACTATTATTGCGGTACATATTTTTTTTTTCTAATCGTGCTTTATTTGGTTGTGAGCCAACCCCACAGTGTAGTTTAATTACTTTAAAGGCCAACTTGCCGCCGTAGCAGTATTGCATTGGGCCATTTGATGGATGTTTGCTGGGATCCTGATAAACGATACAGAAATAGTTTTCGGCTTACAAGCAAAATTTCAAGAGAATTATATAGTTTATATGTACCCTTACACGACATTTGAAGACATTGTCTACGTTCCTGTATGCGTGTAAACACATAGCAGGCCAGTAAGCCTACGGCTGTGACATTTGCTGATGGATTTAGTAGCAGTAGGCCTAAGGACCTCAGTATAGACGTGCGTCCTGGGCTATAGCCAATGGACATTGTTGTCGCGAGTACAGTGACCTAGGTCAAAGTCCATAGCTTAATTCAGTCATATTTGCCTATTTGGGTTGGCACACGCCAATAAATCAAACCTTATCAGCAGGGGGTACAAAGTCCAAGTCAGTAAGTGATCCAGGATAAGAAATCTTGCTAGATGTTAGTTGTTCTTTCTTCTGGGTTGGCTTCTACTCGAGGTTCGACTTTGTGAGTATACGGTAGGTCTATTTATTTTGTGTTTAAATTGAATCGTTTAGCTGTTTAGGACACAAATAGCCCTGGAACCCATGTCGCTGTGGAAAATTTAAAAAGATGTATAGGGAAAATGTTTTATGGGGAGCCAGACCAGCATATTATACAGCCGCACTCGTGTGTCTCTATCCTGGTTTACTTACTTTGCCGGTCAGGTAGATACATATTATAATTTATATAGCCGCACTCACGTGTCTCTTTCCTGTGTTACTTACTTGCCTGCCAGGAAGAGCCACCATTAAAACTAAAGGGTGGGATAACTATTTTCTGTCAACAGACCCCGAAATCTCGTTCATGACGAGCGGATAGAGATTGAGCGTCAGCCAGCCGCTCATTGGCTAATATAAATGACGTGCCTCGAACGGGATTCCGTGACAGAAGGCCTTCGCATCACGCTGCTACTCGTGCATATTTATTTATTTCAAGGATAGGCCTAACCCACAGGAGCAAGTCCCACAACTCGGCCCATGCATACACTCATTCATGCATATTAACAATATATACAATTCAATGAACATCAGAAGTCTTATATTGAGTTATTGTCTGAGTAAAAATAAAAGTATAAAAAATAAGCATACCGTTATTTTCAACTACTTAATTAGCCTACAACTAATTACAAAAACAAAGAATGATTTGTCTACCAGAACAGCATTTAGCTCAAGACGCATAATTCAGAAGCTTTTGAATGCTTCTGGTATGTACGATAAAGTATTCTTTTGTACTAACTTAGGCTTAGAATGAATGAATGGTCGTCCCGGTTATTTAAATTTTGTTTACTTTTCAAACACTATTTCGGTTCGTACAGGCCACATACTGTATGAATTTTCCTCATTCCAACGTCAATCATTTAGTTTTTCGGTGACCTTCAAATCCTTTTACTGTCACAACGATCAGAAATTATGAAAAAAGTGCAAATTTAGGCAGCTCATGCACAAAACTGGTTTTAAAACGTTGAATATTTGCATGAGAATCCAACATTTCCACCTCCAAACATTCAGATTGTAAAGTGATGTGAACAATTAGAGTGTTTCGAGTTCATCGAAAAAGTAAATAAATATAAAAATAAAAAAATGTTTGTTGAGCTAAACTTCTTTATGAAAACGTCTTGAATAGCATTGCACACATTACTCCGGATTTCTGACTCCAAATTGACTGTTTTTTTTATACTGGCGGGCGTCTTTTGGACCGTCAATATAGTCAGAAACCCAGACTAGCATTAACATATACCACAGTAAAGTAAGTCGCTCTACGCCTAATGCGCACATTGCTACACCATGTAGGTTCTGTTCAAGGTATCGGCTTCGAAATACAGCGCAGGCCATCTAAATATTATTGGGGGAACCCCTCTTGCCTGACCTAGATCTCTAAACCATAACGTCATTCAGTTAACCGACCAATGAGAGCACGGCTGACGGTCTCACTCTATCCGCTCGTGAAATCATGTGATGCGAGAGTTACGTTGTCATCAAATCGTCCAGCTATTGAGTATTGTGGAAATTCTCGGACATAGGGCCTACTGGGGACCTAGCTCCGGTATGTAGCGTTATTGTGTGAATCCCGAAGGGGTCACAGCTCCCAGCTCGTTTGACCATTGTTTTCTACAATTAACTGGGGACCATGTGACGACAGGTTGTCATCACTCATTGTATGAGGAGAGTTTGAAATCTGTCAGGCCTGCATTCAAACAAATTAATGAGTAAAATGAAAAGAGGAATGCTTTAAATGTGTGTTCAAGGTAAAATCTAAAAGGCAGGTAGGATTAATAGATAATTGAAACTTGGTTTAAATCTGAAAGCCGAAGTCCTTCCAAATAATTCACTCTAGCATATTATATAGCTCCTCAAAGCTTTAAAACGTTTTTGAGCTAGGACACAATATAATTATACAACCGGTCCGTCACTTGATATGTTTCCCGATTTTTGTCTGGAAACGTCTGATTTCTAGCTTTTTCAGCAAAATAAACTTAGGGCTACTGGCCTAGCATCACGTAGACGAGCGCGACAGCCAGCCGTGTGTTTTACGTACCGGTACCATAATTCACAGGGGTGCAAGTCAAAATCAAATGGCCGGATGGCCCGCTACTAAATAGCCCGCCGGTCTCAGTCAAATTGCCCCTCTGTAAAGAATTGCAAGCTCAACTTATCTTTTGCAAGCAAGGCGATCATTAAGAATTAGTAGGTTGCAGGTAACAAGCCTTACCTTTTGGAGACCGGTTGGTTGTTTTTTGGGTTTTTTTAATACTGATGTTTATGTTGTTTTACGTAAGTTGCGTCTTGTTGTACATGGTATTCATTGAGGTCGGCAATGCCTACGATTGCCAGAAAAAAAATGTTTATCACATTTAAAATACTAGAACTTTAGGCTTATTAGTTTTATTTACAAATATGTTTACTTTAACTGGCTTTAGCTCCGATATTCTTCCTGACCGACAAGTAAGTAACACAGGAAACACATGAGTGCGGCTATAGCTCCAACTTTTTTTTATAAACAACGATGGTCAGAATTTTGGCGTCTGAAGTAGCCTAGCCTGAGGGGACCATTTACCTAGGCGTAAATGCCATTGTGACATTCATTGGTCATCTAATTTAATGGATTGGATAAAACTAACACTACATTGTAATCTAACTTTGGCAGTTTGGGGGTGCCAATATGTAGCCTACCTGTTTGTTACTTATTTAAAATAATTTAGGTGGGTGACTGCTTTCTTTATCGGAAGGGAAAAGTCAGCCTGCATGGTGTCAGGCTGAAAATTCAACAGCAAGGGAACCAGTTATCAAAAGTTGAGGAAAAAGTCAGTTTTTGATCATTTTTTTCAAAAATTTCTACACATTATTTATTGAAAATAATGGACACTATTCAGCAAACTAGTCAAGTTCCTATTTTCTTTTGTACGAAAAAGGACACTTTCAAATGCCAAAACCTCACACTGGTAAACGAATATCAGGAACAGAACAGACACTTTTAGGGAGCGGTCATTTATGTTTTTGCATATGTTAACCAATAGTGTGAAGGTACTATTCAAAAGGGGCTTATTTTACTTAACTTATTGTTACATTACATGTTATTGAAATCACGGTGGAAAAGTGTGCAGACCTTCATGGTCTCATGCCAACAGTAGGCAAAAATTCAGTATCACAAATGGTTGAAATGATAAGGTGCATGTACTTGTATATGACCATCAGTAATAAATGGCATTTGGGTTTAGAAACTTAAACAAGCACATGTTTAATCAATTTAGATTTTAGAGGCCGTCATATCTTTCATCTAGTCTATCTAGGCTCATTTGCTATTTATTGGTGACATACTGAAAAAGAACTTCTTTTGTTAAATCAGAACAAATTTCTTTTTAGGTAAACCAGGCATCGGTTGTTAGTAACAAATTCAGAGTGACTTCCCTTGACACAGCATAATATGGTGAAAAAGCAATATCTATGTGACATTGACTTGTATCTCGTGTCAATTTACCTTATATCATAAAGTATTCTGTAGAATACAGTGTCACTCAATCCAGTTTTTTCCAGGATCAACAATTAACAAATAAAAGCTGACAAGTTAAGGATGGATGTGACAGAGAATCTAGAATCCAGCTCTCCTGTTCAAGTAAAGATTGAACCCGATGAATCAGGAAGAAGTATTCCATTTTGTCCTTTTGCCTGGGGAGAATCAACTGATTATCAGACCCAAAATGCTAACGATTACTACAAACAAAAAGTCAACGTTTGTAAAAGGGAGTATAATGAATTGTATTCTGAAAGGGAAGTAAAACAAGAACCAAGCATGGACATATCCAGTAATGAACTGTATTCTGAAGTTGAAATAAAACAAGAACCAAGCATGGGCATATCCAATAATGAACTACATTCTGAAGTTGAAATAAAACAAGAACCAAGCATGGACATATCCAATAATGAACTGTATTCTGAAGTTGAAATAAAACAAGAACCAGACATGGACATATCCAGTAATGAACTGTATTCTGAAATGGAAATAAAACAAGAACCAACCATGGACATATCCAGTTGTAACTCAACAATGGATCCGATATTTCCTGATACTGACAACCAGACTTTCTATCAGAGTGGGTCATGTGAGGTAATCTTCATTTTGTTTATAGCCTAATAGCCTAAATAGAAACTTGCAGTCCTGACCGAAATTTGTAAGTTTTATTGCTAGTAAATATCTAACTTAAATGTGCAATATCTATAACTTTTACCGTGTTGACAGTGACTTGTTGTGAAGCAAAGATTTCCTGGTGTAGAAAGGGCCAATCAGTGTTTAATTAACCTCAAGACTAATGTATACATTCATAAAAACCCACAAATTTAAATTAATTTGGGATAAGTAGGTGAAGAAATATATGATATCTAAAGAAATCCATAAGTGCCCAACAGAGTTGATAACATTACAACTTCAAAATGGTTTTGCCACGCCTAAAACAGATACTTGTTCAACATTGTAGAATGCTAGAGTACAACTGTTTCAATTCTGTTTAGGGTTAGGGTAGGTGCTTGCGTGGGTATACGGGTAGATACTTGGTGTCTGACTTTAATATTTCTCTAAAGGACAAACGTCTTTATGACAAACAGCTTTCTTGCTTACAAAACAACATTCTAAACTGATGTCACGATACGATTTTGTCTTGACTGAAGAATACTGTGCAAAGACCTACACTCCGTGGTAATAACAGGGTGTGAGACCTTACCTTAACTCGGGGTGACACAGAATCCAATATATACATGGAAAGCACTCGTATACAGGCTCACATTCTGGGCATTTCGACCAATCAAATGCCTAGCAATTTATCTCAATGGTGATAAACTCTGCCAGTCTTAGTCATTCTTATACATATATACATCTAGGATCGGGGAAAACCCTAAAGAAAGGTCAATATTATAAAATGTATTCTTAAGTATGTCACTACTTACAACTTTTTTTACAGACAATAACTCTAAAACAAACTTCTACGGATAACACTGTACCTGGTATGAAAACCACATTAGAAAGTCCTGAGGTCACAAAATGTATAGGTAAGTAAATTGAAGTCTTTTTATGTTTGTATTATTTGGTACTGTGGGGAGAATACCTATTCTGTACAAAAACATGCCTTATCAACAGCGAGGAAAATGAACAAAATCCACTTTACACAAAAGAACTCATGTGGTAATGCCCTGCATAGGTAGTCCCTTTGTACAAGGTGCTACTGGGTGCTTTATACTGCCTCCTTTTTCAACGGATGCGGAGATATCAAGACCTCAGCGTAAACGTGGAAAATTCCGTTTTTGTGAATGGTTCTCTCTCTCTTGACAGACAAAGTTTCCTCTTTTTTTCGGGCCTGCTCTCCCACCCCTGAAATACACTGAGTAGTAATGATTTCAATCTGTCCCTGGCACTTGATATCCGTCTGTTAGCAGCAGACTTCTAGTTCATTGATTGGTCTGTTAGCAGAAGACTTCTAGTTCATTGATTGGTCTGTTAGCAGAAGACTTCTAGTTCATTGGTTGGTCTGTTAGCAGAAGACTTCTAGTTCATTGATTGTTATTATTTTTGGACATTTAGCCATGCATTGGATCGGATTGTATGCTTTACAGCCAAGCGGATAGCATACGTGGAACATCCCTGTATCCAATCCTAGGTGCAGTCCTGCTCCAGGGAGCAGTCTGGGTGGCCTCTGAAAGGCTGATCAAGCCTGTTACTTTAGTACATGTACATCAGCACTGGATTGCCACATTTGAGCTGCCCCACATTCTCTCTCGCTGTGGCCGACAGAAATAGAAGGGAACTCTGGAGTCTGAAGTGTACACAGATGATGTCGATCTAACCTACAAAGAATCAGTTTATCCCTAACTTAAGGTCACGACCGGACATGTTGTCCACTAGGATCCCCATTATTACAGGTATACCCTCTTCTCCATGACATCATCAGTCTCTTCCCCTCATTGGCCGCAGAGGTGGATGTTGTCAGAAGGATTAACGTGGGTTTTAGCCTCTCTGTGGTCCCAGCGAGACCCTTCAAACCTAGCCTGGGACCCTTCAGAATTTGAAAGTCTCACTCAAACTTGTTTGTGCTGCATAGCGGGGATTGGTCAGCTTGTTCTTCAAAACCGTATTCAAGGTTCCTGGACTTCCTCCTGAACAAACAGCAGCCTTATCATCTCCCCAAGACGGTTTCTGACGCCCTCTACCTACTGGTTAATAACTGCAATCTGGCATCAAGAGTGGACGGAGACATTCTGGTAGGGGGGGGGGGGGGTTGCCTATCCAATTTACACAAGGTTTCGTGTTCAATCCACCTCTAATACGGGGTCCTGGACCTCATTTCAGAAAGGCTTTCTTCAGTTCAGCTCCGGTCCGCCCCTCATAACAGCCTGTGGGCACCAAAACAGGACATTTCAAATCTAGCACAACAACCTTCAGGATAAGTCACTTTCACACTTGATTGCGCTGCATAGGTCGGCCTGGCTGGTTTGTCCTCCGTAATCGACAAAAGGTTCCACGACTTCCTTCCTCGTCATTCACATTCAGCAGGCAGTGGACCTGGGAACTCTAGCTCGCTTCTCTGTAGTTATGGCGTCGTATCTTGATTTCATACGCTCGCTCTTGAAGTAGCCGTATTTGTTGTATCCATTGTCAGTCTGTCCCCTGGTTCGTGTCCTTTTCCTAACTGTGAACCTATTGCCTGCATCTAATTGTTTTCTTCTGATATATGAAGCTTTTGGCTAGACGATGTGCCATGTACCACTAATAAATTTGGGTCTCGATATTTGTGACGACCAAAAAAGTCACCAGTCTTTTTGGATTGATTAACTCGGTAATTTCAGTTATAACTAGCTTATGAGTAGACGCATCTTCGCAAGCCAAGTTAAAATCTTCATGTCCGCATTCCGTGTTTTACCTTGGCGGACTACTCCACTCAAACCGGTAAATCAAACATCTCGTTTTGATTGGATGTGAGTAAAACTTCTCGCAGCTAATCAAATAATTGGGCACCCACTACCTTCCGTTGGTAACTGGCAGAAGGTCGTGGGTTTTCTTCGGGCATAGAGCCAGGTTTCCTCCCCCAATAAAACTGGCAACGCCACCATATAAGTGAAATAATCTTGAGCGCGGCGTAGAACACCAAGCAATCAATCAATCAGTGTAAGTGCCCAAAGATTTGATTAGCTGCGAGAAGTTTACTCGCATCCAATCAAAACGAGCTGTTCGATTTACGGGTTTGAGTGGAGTAGTCCGCCAAGGTAAAACACGGAATGGGGACATGCAGATGTTAACTTGGCTAAAGAAGATGGAGTAGACGAGGTCTCCTCTAACACAAGTCAGTTGGGGTCCCCCTATTTGTGGTGACCAAAACAGTTACCTAGCTTGTTGGCAGTCAGTAACTCGGGAACAAGGGGATGGGTTTTAAATCTTTTTCGAGTTATAACTATCTCCTGAGTAGGCAACGTGTCCCATACCAAAATTAAATTGAGGCCTGGATATTTGTGGTGTCACCCAGCCTTTTGGTATTCAGTAATTGAGGAAATGGCTGTTAATCGGTCTGTGGTTTCACAGTAGAGCTTAATTCTATCCAAACAACTGTTTGATAACCATGGTGACCAAATGAGTTGTCGAGCACCTTCTTTTTTTGTTTTATTCGTAATTAAATGAAATTGCTGTTGTATGCCTATATGTAGGGTATATATTTATGGACACTAAAACACACGGGCACAGGGAAAATCTTCTTGTCTAAAATAACCACGGAGACAAGTTTATAATTGTGTTAAAAAGAGGTATATCATTTAGACCTTTATACCCCATCATAAATTGTTTTAATAAAGTAAACCTATGATAGTTCATTAGGTTGACGACTGACAGGAGCTTGGCCTTAGTCAGTAGAATTTTCTGGAACACTTTGTATTACATTGACAATGCTTACGCATCTTAAGCTATAATAAGAATATCGTCAGACTATATATTATGCGCCCCCCCCCCCATACCCTTTCCCAGAAAACCTAGGTAGAAGGCAGACAGGGGAGTTTAGCCCTGACCAGTATGTCTTTCAAACTCTTGTTCTTTTTATAAGCAATGACTGGCCTTTGGGTCAGAGGTCGAGCAAGTTTACTTTGAAGTAGTTTGTATTCTTCTACTATAATCTTGGCCATAGCGATGCTAGCTTTGTTATACTGAAACACAAATGGTATTATAGTTTTTTCACGACATCTTCCGGGGTCCAAGTTCAAACCCAGAGGATAAATAGTTTGTAATGTTTGAATCCAAAAACTTTCCCTTTCCAAACGTTTGTGCTTCGTATCTGCAGCGGAAGTGAGAAATGGGATTTTTGTCAATAGGCATGATTTCAAAATGGTCCTTGACCAAATGACCTTGAGTATTGAAATGTTGTGCCACGGGTCTTATACTAGATAAATGGTTGGCTGCTCTTTGTCGTAGAGAATTCTGAGTTTCTCTGACATACTGTTTGCGACATTTTTTGCACGTGATTACATACACGATATTAGAGGAGTCACAATTAAGATTCTCTGCCATTTGATATTTGTTGTGAGTTTGTTCTCCGAAAAAGGTTTCGCGATCAGGTACGTATATATCGAGTTTGCATCGCGTCTTAAGGCATTTCATTGATGTACCTGAGAGAAATGTTGGACGGTAGTGGTACACTCGTGAAGGGGAGGTAAGCGTATCGGGGGATGAAGGGGGAAACATGATTTGTCTTACTGTGTTAGATTTCATCCTTCGAAGTAATCTAATAGAATACTTCCTAGGGAGGAGAGCTTTAAAGAGAACAGAACAAGCCTGGTTAAAACAATCTAAAGAACTACAGTTTCTATAGTTTCTATAGATTTAATGACTCCCTTGAAAGTGTGAGGAGGATGGTATGACCCAGCATGTAGTAGCTGATACATGTCAGTAGGTTTGAAGAATACTTTGTAATCTAGATACCCAGTAGTATGATATGTATGACCCTTGTAAATAGTTACATCCAAAAAATCCACAGAAGTGTGATCAATAGTAGGCTGTAATTTAATGCTTGAGTCGTGAGAATTAAGAGTATCAATGAAAATATGAAGGTCTTCCAACGTATGTTGCCAAATGATAAAAATGTCATCCAGATACCGAAGGTAAATAAAAGGTTGTTGGTGACATTTGTGAAGAATATCACTCTCCCACTCAGCCATAAAAATAGAGGCAAAGTTAGGACTAAAACGTTTCCCCATAGCACACCCATTAATTTGCTGAAAGATCTCCCCATTGAATTCAAAATCGTTACCTTTTAAGCTAAGTTCCAGCAATTCTAAAATGTCTTTATCCGGACGACGGTGGTCAGGATATCTTTGGAATGCTGATTTTATGGATTTAAGACCCAAATCTATGTCAATGTTTGTATACATAGACTCCACATCCAGAGTAACCAAAATCACATCTTGTGGGATGGATTTCTCAGACAATTTGGCCAATAAATCATCCGTATTTTTTATAAAGCTAGGATGCCGATTCGCTATAGGTTTTAGATATTAATCAATTAACTCTGATATTCTATAACTTTCACTGCCACAATCTGAGATAATAGGACACCCAAGAGGCATTGTAGGCTTCGGCCATTTTTCAATGGGTTTGTGAATTTTCGGAAGAATATAGAAGACCCTGTTTTTAGAGTTATGATCAGATTCCAAATAGCGATACTGTTTTTCATTAAGTAAGCCTTTATCTTGAAGGGAAACAAGAATTTTATTAAACTTCCTAACATTTTCAGGCCAAATTTCCTTATCAAGTTTTTTGTAATGAAGAGGGTTGCTTAGCTGCCGTTCTATCTCTTCAATATAATCCTGTTTTGACATAATAACTGTTGCCGAACCTTTATCAGCAGGTTTAATAACTATGTTTGGAGTTCTCCTTAGCTTACTTAAGGCAAGACATTCTGAATGAGTAAGGTTATGTTGGTTTTTCTGATTAGTTAAAGCATCAAACTTCCTTGATACAGAGTCACGACTAATGTTTATTTCTGGATCATACATGTGAGAAGGGGGTGTATAGCCGCTTTTAGATGTAAACGGCTTGCGTACCCCACTAGAATCTCGGTAGATATCAGCCAGACTAAGATTTCTGGAGAACTTCATAACATGCACTAATTTACTAATAGAAAAGTCCCTATCAGATAATGATTTAGGGCAAGGCACAAATGAGAGTCCTCTATTGAGTAGAGATATATCATCAGCAGTGAGTTCCTCGTTACTAAGATTAACAATATTACTTCCTAAGCCGAAAGTAGGGTGGCACATGCCCTGTCCCATATTTAGTTTAAATCTAGTGTCTGAAGCCAGTGGGTATACAAGCAATTTGCTGTATCTTCGGTCCAATGAATTTTGTCCGTGGATACTCTAAATTTTGAATTGGGGATTTTTGGTATGACCATAACTCTCTTCATCTTGGAAGCAGAAGAGTTATATAGGTTCAGGTTCGAAACTTCACTGGCCGGTAGTTTAGTGGATGACTGGATCTCTACAAAGTAGATGAGCGAGTTGGAAAAAGTCTTCCTAACCGCTGTCATCATGTTGCGCATTTGAGTTAACGAAGTGTTTGGCTCAGTAGTTGTCTTGTTATTGATACCAATATTCAAGATAACTTTCTCAGGTTTGGGACCTTGATACTTTTGAATTAGAGTCCGAAATGAATTGAAATTGGCACTAGGAAAACATTCTACCTGCATATCAGGGTGGGGGTCAAGGTTAAAGGAGGAGAAAACAAATAAAACAGGCATATACACTACACGGACGGCGAATTTCCCTTTCCAATGGTACCATAGACATATTTTTACGATTTTTCCCCACCGCACAGTCCTAAAGTGAAGTTATATAAAACCGTTGGATTTCGACTGAGACCGACTTGCTTACTTGGCCGCCATCATCACAACAGTGCTTAGGGGTGTGTCTCTTTCGGCCAATCAGTAGACGCATACCCAGCAATTCAAAGCGCACGTGCGAGTGAAATTGGTCAACTTTCTTAGTCTGCCATTCAAGCCTAGGTTAATTGCTAGGCACATCTGTTTCCGGTCAATTTCTCGCTTTACAAATGGCGGTTCCCATCGTTTTTGTGACCCAATTTAAACATGTGCAATTTTCTGCATCACCATAAAACGCAGGTAAGATTTACAGCTTAAAAATTGATACTCTAAGGGTGATTGTTCGTTACAATTTCATGTTGTTTTTTTGTTTTCTCCTCCTTTAATTCTAGATAGATTAGAATCCCCAAGTAAAAGAACTTTCTTAGTTACATTAGGAAGGTGCCAATTAGAAGAAGTGTGCCGAAATTTCCAAAATTTAGAATTAGCTAATTTATTCTGAGGGTTGCGCTGACCCCTCGGAGGGGATCTCACTGCATCTGAATATCTCATAGGAGAATGGACTGACAAAACTGGGGATGGGGGAGGAGCAGAGGGACTAGATGTACTAGGTCTAGGAGAAGTGACCCTAGTAGAAACTGGGGAGGACGGAGGACGAAAGGGGACAGAGGTACGACTAGGTCTAGGGGAGGGGGGCTGAGGGGATGAAAAAGAGGGGGCAGAGGTAGTAGGTCCAAGGGAGGGAGTACCAGTAGGGAAAGGCGAAGGGGAAACAGAAGGTAAAGTTACAGACCTAGGAGTCTGTGACTGCAGAGTTGGAGGTGAGATAACGGATGTCGACGGACTGACAGGCGGATGGGGTTGGGGAGATGATGGTGGACTAAACTGACTAGTAGCAGCAGAAGTGACAGATTTAGCGATGGAAAGAAAAGAATAAAAATTTTGAATGGTCGAAAGTTGTAATTTACCTTTATAGTTCTGTTTGCCCCATTTTAAAGCATTATTGAAAGCACTGTCAAAGTTTAGACCATTGGATGACCTGGCAGAAGTCACCTGTGCTTTTAATCTATTTAAACATGCCGCATAATGTGAATTCATCTCTTGTATGATCCTATGGGCCCAATTTTTGTGTACATGGTCAAACGCAATATCAACTTCCCGATTGCGTTGAGCCGGTTTAAGAAAAGAATTAAGCTCTTTAATTTTATTATTTAAGGAATTTGGGAGGGTTTGGTCACGTAAATGTCCCTCAAGGATGCCAATGTGGTGAAGACGTAAAATTTTGAAAAGGGCTTTCACCAGAGCCGAGAATTCTGAATATTGGGGACTTTTAGATTTTGAATTTCCATGCCTATTGCTAACTGAAAATTGTCTGCTTCTGTTACCACGCCCTTGTTTTGCCATTCTGCCTAAATGCCAATATACTTAATTAGTCTAACTAGATAAAAAAGGAAAATGGAGTTGGGAAAGTGAGACAGAAATAGAAAGGAAAAATATGTCGGGAAACAAAAAGAATTGATACAAACTAGAGATAAAAGGACCTAATTGAATTGGCTGACTTAGGGGACAAAAAAGATGGAATTTGGAAAATATATGTTACAAAGAGGCAGAGATAAAGAATAAAATGTGTCTGAAGACAGAAGGACTAAAGTAAAAAGGGTAATAAATCTAAGTCACAAATTGTGAGATATATAAGCATAGGAAGACTAAAAAGAGCGGGAAGGAAAACAACTTAATAAGACACTAAGGTTAAAATTAATGTACAATTGGAACAGGAAATAATAATGAAGTCCTAGAAATAAAATTTGGAAGAAAAATATACAAGGGCTGTAAATGGAAGATGAGGTTAAATCATAAATAAAAGGGCAAAACAATAGTAAGCCTAAAATAATGAAAATATATAAAGAGATGAAAAAGGTATAAGAGGAATATAAAAGAAAGTAATATATACAACGTTTTACAGTAAGCAAAGAATACTTAGCAGAAAACGGGATCGCACACGGTTTTGCTAGAAGCTTTTCGGATTTGTTGTCCTTTCTCAATAGCCGTAGAAACAAGTCTAAAGTTATGTTGAATTTCTTGTGTTTATATGGAAAAATGACAGGAAATAAAAAGGGTTTGGGTGATTAAAGAGTATTTTTGTAAACAAGGGAAGATTAAGCTATTAAAACATTTAACTAAAGCATGGAAGCTTGATGAAGTTAGTTTATACTCATAACCATTGGAGGTATGGTTAAGTCTAGACATAAAAGGTCATATAGTTAGAGAGAGCTGGGGTATAAATATCCTGTGGTTTTGGAATAAAGGAGCTTAAATCAAAAGGAAATTAGAGTAACTGAAGAGAAACAATATAAGGTAGGAGAAGAAATCTAGGGTGGGAACACCTAGCCTATTGTATATTGAATGCAATAAAATATTTAAACGTTAAAAGAAAGAATTCAAACGATAAAAATAATTTTAGATGAAAACTAATGAAGTGTTTGAAGATGGAAGGTAATATTAGATGATAAAAGTAAAATATATATCAAGAAAGTTCAACAATGCTGCAGACTGCTTCCAACCGTGTACAAATGTGTGGATAGTTTTTTGTTTTAAAGCAATGGTTATTTTGAGCCCCTGGCACAGGCAAATATATATATTTATGGACACTAAAACAAACGGGCACAGGGAAAATCTTCTTGTCTAAAATAACCACGGAGACAAGTTTCTAATTGTGTTAAAAAGAGGTATATCATTTAGACCTTTATACCCCATCATAAATTGTTGTAATAAAGTAAACCTATGATATTTCATTAGGTTGACGACTGACAGGAGCTTGGCCTTAGCCAGTAGAATTTTCTGGAACACTTTGTATTACATTGACAATGCTTACGCATCTTAAGCTATAGTAAGAATATCGTACCTTTGGTGACTTCAGATGCCAGTCTGCCTCAATTACAGTTGTCTGATATAGGTAGCTAATAGGTAGGCGGAGGGGCACTCTATGGTCCAGTGGGTTAGAGTGATCGTCCCACATAGACCTTCCATCGATGCGGTACGGGTTTGAACACTCAGATCAATGAAAATTGAAAATTTCTGGGTGGAGGTCGGGGTTTTCTCTTGGGGAATGAGCCTGGTTTCCTCCCCCACAAAGCCTGGGTTCCTCCCCGACGAAGCCATGCATCACTGCCATATAAATGAAATAATCTTGAGTGCTGCGTAAAACACCAATCAATCAATAAATAGGTAGGCAATGTGTCACATACTACAATTTGTGATGTCACTAAGCCCCAGTCTTTTTAAGGTGACTGATGATTCGTCCAGCCAAAATTCTGTTTAAGGCAATATTTAATATGAAGACAGTGTGCTACAATGGATTTACTCTTGCGGGTTTCTTAAAATCTTGTTCTTGCTTGCTATACATCAACTACTGGATCAGGTCTGTGAATTCCTGGAGTGACTTCTGGAAAAGATTTTTTCCATTTTTATGGCTCCGCAAAGCGAAAGCGGAGCCATCTATACTTGTCCGTACAATAACTCATGAATGATTCATCCGGTCAACTTCAAACTTGGGGTGTGCCTTGACATCGGGTAGAGGACGGTCGGGATTGATTTTCAGCAATGTGCGCAATCCAATATGGCCGCTATCCGTCATATTGGATTATGACCATGATTTTCTTGTCCAGGCTATAACTTGTGGATGATTCATCGGATGAACTTCAAACTTGGGGTGTGTCTTGACATCGGGCAGAGGACGATTGGGATTGATTTTCAGCAATGTGCGCAATCCAATATGGCCGCTATCCGTCATATTGGATTATGACCATGATTTTCTTGTCCAGGCTATAACTTGTGGATGATTCATCAGATGAACTTCAAACTTGGGGTGTGCCTTGACATTGGTGAGAGGACGGTTGGGATTGATTTTCAGCAATGTGTGCAATCCAACATGGCCGCTATCCGTCATATTGGATTATGAGCATGATTTTCTTGTCCGGACAATAACTTGTGGATGATTAATCCGATGAACTTCAAACTTGGGGTGTGCCTTGACATGGGGCAGGGGACGGTTGAGATTGATTTTCAGCAATGTGCGCAATCCAATATGGCCGCTACCCATCATATTGGATTATGAGCATGATTTTCTTGTCCGGCCAATAACTTGTGGATGATTGATCCGATGAACTTCAAACTTGGGGTGTGCCTTAACATTGGTGAGAGGATGGATGAGATTGATTTTAAGCAATGTGCGCAGTCCAATATGGCCGTTCGTCGGTTCGTCCGTCGGTCCGTCTTTCCATCCTTGTCCGTAAAATAACTCATGAATGATTCATCGGATGAACTTCAAACTTGGGGTGTGCCTGGACATCGAGCAGAGGACGGTTGGGATTGATTTTCAGCAATGTGCGCAATACAAAATGGCCTCTATCCATCATATTGTATTATGAGCATGATTTTCTTGTCCTTGCAATAACTTCTGTATGATTCATCCGATGAACTTCAAACATGGGGTGTGCCTTGACATCGGTGAGGGGACGGTTGGGATTGATTTTCAGTAATGTGCGCAATCTAATATGGCCGCTATCCGTCATATTGGATTTTGAGCATGATTTTCTTGTCCGGGCAATAACTTGTGCATGATTGATCCGATCAACTTCAAACTTGGGGTGTGTCTTGACATTATTGAGAGGATGGTTGGGATTGATTTTCAGCAATCTGCGCAATCCAATATCAAACCTGTGGTGTGCCTTGACATTGAGGAAAGGGCGATTGGGATCAATTTTCAGCCATGTGCCCAATACAATATGGCTGACATGAAGCATATTAGATTATGAGTAATATTTTATCGGGAGTAAACTTATGACAAGGCATTATTTGTTATAAGTTTTTAGCCATCTTGATTTTTAAAGATGGCAGCCATCTTTTAAAATAATTAATGCCAAGAGTATCATACATCATCTTTATTGTTTCATTTCTCCTCTATGTCACCTCTCAAACCACACTGCCGGTTCTAATACCCTTGTCAATCAGTTCCCCTTCTGCGCGAAGCCATCTCCAGTGATTGCGTGCAATCACTTAATCTCTAGTTATTTGTGAAGAATAGAATTTTTGTGATGCATCTTCAAAGGGAATGTTTTTTGATGATACGGTTAATCCATCCTCGGATACGTTTTTTTTTTAAATTGTCAACAAGCTCACATTTTACCCCTGGGCCAACTGTGATCCAACGCCTCGTTTCCTGGGAACGCCCATTTACTGTCGGGCCAATCAAAAATTCTCTTCTAAACGTTGGAACTCTTCAGTTTTTGAGACACGTTTATCGAATTGAAGTGTAAACCGAAAAGTCGGCCATCTTGTTTTTTAACACTGTCTGGATGCTTATGAAACGCCTATTCTGATTGGTGAAATTTCCGCCACAGTTTTGTGGTGGAACAAATCAAAGTCTACATGCATATTAAATTAGAAACAACGGATTTGGTTCCACTTGTCCCACGGGTAAAGTGAGCGTGAGTGTAAGTTTTAATCGTGGGTTCGGATGATGCGGGTAATCTAGTTTTGGTAGTCTTTTTTTTTGGTAGACATTTTTACACCCCATGACTTTTTGGATTGTATTATCTCAGTTTGGAAATAAAATATGAGCTGAAAAATATTTTTTCTATCAATATATATTTTTTTATTTTGCTGCTTATATTTTATTGACAGAATTATTATTATTACTTTTTTCTGTCTATTTCAGTTAAAAAACTCCCAATTTGTGCCCATTGTCCAGAAATGAAGTTTGTGTCTGCTACTCACTTGTTGGCTCACAGCATTGATAAACATGGCTTTCAGGTGCCAAGTGATTCGGAGAACATAAATAAGAACCAGATGTCAATGGTTGAATTGAATTTTGAAAGTTCAGGAAAAGAGGGTCCTGATGGTAATCCTGTCTGTACAATCAATCCAGTCTTAGCTAGTGTACGCAGAACTCATTCTGAAAAGAAACTTTTTCAGTGTACAGAGTGTGACTATAAATGTAGTGAGAAGAGAAACCTTATAAACCATTTTAGAACACATACTGGAGAAAAACCTTTTCAATGTACAGTGTGTGACTATAAGAGTACTCAGAAAAGCAACCTTAAAAAACATTTAAGAACTCATACTGGTGAGAAACCATTTCAGTGTACAGTGTGTGACTTTAAATTTAGCTGCAAAGGTAAGCTTAACAACCATTTAAGAACTCATACTGGTGAGAAATCATTTCAGTGTACAGAGTGTGAGTATAAATGTAACAAAAAGGCTAACCTTATCAGACATTTAAGAACACATACTGGTGATAAACATATTCAGTGTACAAAGTGTGACTATAAGTCTACCCAGAAGAGTAATCTCATCAACCATTTAAAAACTCATACTGGTGAGAAACCTTTTCATTGTACGATGTGTGACTATAAATGTAGTAGTAAAAATTCCCTAAAAGGCCATTTAAGAACTCATACTGGTGAGAAACCTTTTCAGTGTACAGAGTGTGACTATAAGTCTACCCAGAAGAGTAATCTCATCAACCATTTAAAAACTCATACTGGTGAGAAACCTTTTCATTGTACGATGTGTGACTATAAATGTAGTAGTAAAAACTCCCTAAAAAGCCATTTAAGAACTCATACTGGCGAGAAACCTTTTCAGTGTACAGAGTGTGACTATAAGTCTACCTGGAAGAGTAATCTCATCAACCATTTAAAAACACATACCGGTGATAAACATATTCAGTGTACAAAGTGTAACTATAAATGTAGTAGTAAAAACTCCCTAAAAGGCCATTTAAGAACTCATACTGGTGAGAAACCTTTTCAGTGTACAGAGTGTGACTATAAGTCTACCTGGAAGAGTTGCCTTACCATCCATTTAAAAACTCATACTGGTGAAAAACCTTTTGAGTGCACAGAGTGTGACTATAAGTCTGTCCAGAAGGGTAATCTTATCAACCATTTAAAAACTCATACTGGTGAGAAACCATTTCAGTGTACAGTGTGTGACTTTAAGTGTGGCCAGAAATGTAATCTTATCGACCATTTTAAAACTCATACTGGTGAGAAACCATTTCAGTGTACAGTGTGTGACTTTAAGTTTAGCTGCAAAGGTAAGCTTCAGAACCATTTAAGAACTCATACTGGTGAGAAACCATTTCAGTGTACAGAGTGTGAGTATAAATGTAGAAAACAGTTTAACCTTATCAAACATTTGAGAACTCATACCGGTGAGAAACCTTTTCAGTGTACAGAGTGTGACTATAAGTCTATCCAGAAGAGAGGCCTTATCAACCATTTGAAAACTCATACTGGTGAAAAACCTTTTCAGTGTACAGAGTGTGATTTTAAGTCTATCTGGAAAAGGAGCCTTATCAACCACTTAAGAATTCATACTGGTGATAAACCTTTTCATTGCACATTGTGTGATTTTAAATGTAATCGGAAATGCAGCCTTACTATTCATATAAGAAACCATGCTGTTGAAAAACCTTCAAATTTAAGAACTCATACTGGTGAGAAACCGTTTCAGTGTACGGAGTGTGACTATAAGTCTATCCAGAAGAGAGGCCTTATCAACCATTTGAAAACTCATACTGGTGAAAAACCTTTTCAGTGTACAGAGTGTGATTTTAAGTCTATCTGGAAAAGGAGCCTTATCAACCACTTAAGAATTCATACTGGTGAGAAACCTTTTCATTGCACATTGTGTGATTTTAAATGTAATCGGAAATGCAGCCTTACTATTCATATAAGAAACCATGCTGTTGAAAAACCTTCAAATGTAGTCATAAACATAATCTAACAGTAACCAATCATGTAAAACTGCTAAATGTAACTATAAATCGATATATCTGGAAGAATTGTCTTATCAACAATTTAAGATCTCATACCGACGTTGAACCATGTGCGATTTTAAATGTAATCAAAACTATTCATGTAAGAGCTGGTGAAAAATCTTTCCAGTGCACAATGTGTCATTGTAAATTTTATGCTGAAGAACAACTCACCAAACACATAGGAAGACATACTGATGAAGTTCAAATGTAGTCCGAAGCATGTTTAGAACTCATATTGGTGAAAGAACTGCTTCACTGGACAATACAATGTTTGAGGATAACGGTAGTCAGATTCAGTATATATTTTGACATGGACCAATTCACGCTGGATATTTTTGCTGCATTGTTTGATATTAGATATATTCTTATATAGAAAGGTAATAATGTTTTCATCACGATAAATCTGAACTTTATGACATGAAATTTAGCCATAAAAATGAAATCAGTCTAATTAACTATGAAAGAACTTGATTGATGGATGGATGTTTTACGTCACACTCAAGATAATTTCACTAATAATTTGATTTTCACTATGTTTATGCTGAATACTGCGATTTGATTGGTTAGCCTGCTTTTGATCATACCATGATGTACAGCTCCGCCCTTCACTATGGACTATTTGTCTGTTTTAATAAAATTTTAGACAAACGAAGCGAAATAAATATATTTGAACATATACTGTCCCATGTTACATTTACTTGAGGTTTCTTTCACAGCTACAGCTATCCCTCTGTAACGGTCTAGAGGGGGGGGGGGCTACCCCGCAACTCCATTAATCTTCCATCCTTTATCATTTTATGTACATATTATCTTTTCTTTTCATTGTTTTTCGAACCTTCACCTCATTTATATAACTTTAAGTAAATGCCCATCAACATGTCTTCTACAACTGTTCGTCTCATTAATAGCTGGCTACATTAATTAAAGCAAATTAATGAACCTAATAACACGATAGGAACCACATTTTTAACAGTCAGAATAAAGTCATCAATTACTGAACAGTGAGAGAAGGAATGTGCGATCCATATCTCAATGGTGTGTACTCCGATGATATGGCTGGGTAAAACCAGGTGAGCTGACTAGAATCCCCGTTCTGGGACTCTGTGAGTAACTAGGATAACTTGCCGGTTAAGGAAGTTGTGGCGTCCTGATGGGTTACTGAGACAGCAGGGAGAGCCGGATTGACAAGGCAGCCTAACCAGCTATGGGATTGGCGGTACAGCATTTCCAGCTATGGAGTTGGTGGTACAGCGTTTCCAGCTGTTGAGTTGGTGGTACAGCATTTCCAGCTGAAGTGTTGGTGGTACAGCGTTATCAACTTGTAGTGTTGGCGGTATAGCGTTTCCAGCTGTGGAGTGGGCGCTACAGTGTTACCAGCTGTAGAATCATGGCAGTGCAGCGTTACTAGCTGAAGGCTACGGAGAGGCAGCGCTTCCAGCAGTATACGGTTCGAATCCCACTCAGTCCAAAAATTGGAAAATTTTCTGACTGGGTTTTCACTCGAACGACCTATGTGGGATGGTTGCCAGTTACCAACGGAAGGTCGTGGGTTTCCTCCGGACATAGAGCCCGGTTTCCTCCCACAATAAAACTGGCAACGCTGCCATAAAAGTGAAATAATCTTGAACGCGGCGTAAAACACCAAACAATCAATCAATCAATCCAGCAGTATTCGACATTTACCTATGCTACCCTATGCTACCAATTTGGGGATGAGGACTAGATGCTATAATACCCGTGTTTCATTTCATGCTTTATAATCAATTGTAAATAATACTAATTTCAGGTTTCCTTTCCAATGTATATATTTTCTTTATGTTGTGATAAACTATCGAACTTTATTTTATGTCTTGTGTGTGTCCTTTCTTCCATGGCCTTTTAATTGTCGTGTCCCTTTTAGACCGCTAGGTGGCGTTACACCTCTATATCATGTATTGGAGAATTTAAGCATATAAGTGTAACGAATGTCATCGTATTGTCTGTATCGTCCAAATTTGTCTCCATAAAACACACAATGTCATAACTTCGGAAAAAATTTCAAACTTTCAAAATTCAAAGTTTCAAATTCTGATACGCATAATTTTCTATTTAGGCCACCCACATTTAAACCTACAACATGTGTATTATGGCTGTAAGAGTCCTTCTGTTTACACCCTGTGGTCACCCTCCGTGTTAATAATACTCACTTCCACTCCCGCTGTATTCAGTGTCCATCTTTGTGACTTGATTGGCTGATACCGTGGGAACATTCTCGTTGATTCTTCCCTCTATAACGTTAGGATGACACACTGGAATGGCTGGGCGAAATTTAAATTGAGTGACAGGTTCTCGTTGTGCAGGCCGGTTCAGGGAAAATTGTTCAACGAATAGCTCATTGTCGATATATGAACGGTCAACCGCGAACCACGGGCGTTGGGTCTCACAAATTCTCTGTGTTTGTATTTGCTGAATTTTACTACGATCGGCCATGGGCGAGCTGAGAGTCGAGAGCGTGGTTTCCCAAGTCAAATGGCCCACTGGCAGAATAGCCCGCTACCATCAAATAGCCCGCACACCAAAGGACAACAAACCTGGTTGGCCGAGAGAAGACCGGAATTTGTCACAATCATGGACAATGAAGTGTTTAAGAATTCTGAAGGTCATTGCATTTGTTGGTCCTTTACATTTTACCCTTTAAATCTAACCGACAGCGACTACAAAATAATCAGCAACAAGCCCTTAAGAGCGCTCAAAGCCTACACAGAAGCTTTATGAAAGATCCTAAGAAGAAAGCTCCATGCAACAAATTTTGGATAACAACCACGCAGAGGTGGCACCTAAACTTTAACATCAAGCAGAACGCTCCTACTTACCTTTGTTTGGTGTATAAAAAAACAGAAACCAGAACATATCCGGGGCCGGTTTGAATCCTCAGCTCAACGTAATGATATTTCTATGAATGCCGTCTTTCTAAAAGGTCCACACTCGACTAACTGTCTCCTTAGCGTGCTATTAAGATTCCGGATAAAGTCAGTGCTGTCTATGTTTCATTGTTTCAATGTAAGAGAGGACCACATGGATTTTTAAAGATTCTGGTATGCCAACAATGACATGAATTAAGTCAATATAGAATGAAGGCCCATGTGATCGGAGATACACCTTCAGCATCAGTGGCGTCAGGCCGTTTTTTAAAGACCCCACATGAAGTGGAAGAAGTGACGGTCAGGAAGTTGTGTAATATACTGCTCGCCTATCAGGTTAGCAATATATATATTCGTAATTTGTCAGGTACAGGAGCCGCTCCTTCTACGGTAAATTTCGGTTATTCGTGTCGGGCGAGTGAAAGGTAAAAATCAGCAATCAATTATGGGCGTTGAATCAGGTTAACTTCATTAACTAATAGACACAATTAAAAACCAAGCCAACAAAATGTTTCCGCCAATCTTTAGATCACAGGTTTTATTAAGGTGATTTCAGGACCAAATTAATATCTCACAATAATATCATCTGGTGCTCACAACCATCTTCTCTAGCCAAGATAAAATCTGCATGTCCCCATTCCGTGTTTTACCTTGGCGGATTACTCCACTTGAACCAGTAAATCGAACAGCTCGTTTTGATTGGATGCGAGTAAAACTTCTCGCAGCTAATCAAATCATCGGGCACTTACACTGAAAATAACGTAATGACGGCTGAGACACCTTGAACTTTTGTTTAACGAGTGCTGATTGGCCAAGACTCTGTAAGTCTAGGAAAGACAACTCTTACATTCTCACCAGTGGGAGCTGTGCGATTTACGGGTTGGAGTGGAGTAGTCCGCCAAGGTAAAACACGGAATGGGTACATGAAGATTTTGACTTGGCTTGCGAAGATGGCTCACAACAGGTTGGGTAAGAAACCTCATTAATTAATTACCAGGGTTAATTGCTTATCATGGCTCCTATAAGTATAATACACAAGTAGGCCTAATGGACTGCTGATATTGGCACTGCATGTACTAAAAATGCTCACTGATGCTTTACTATATATACTTAATATGTTCTAACTCACTTCATACGTTTAATGAGTATGTTAAATATCCAGGCAGAAAGGAGGACCAAATATTGGTTATAGGTATGTTGACACTAGGGTGACGGACCAAAGGAATGACCCCGAACCTTGGTTCCACTGCAGTATTTATAGTTTCTGGGCTGGCGTCACCTGACCGCTATCATCCAATCAAATGTGGAGAATGGGGCCCATGTTAAAAGATGGCTAAAACTATACTTTGCGAAAATCAACTTTAGCTAAAATATTAATTATTAAACTTGGAACAAATGTAAACTGCATGAAATAAAGAAAAGTTACAATTATTTACATATGAGTTTAACAGTCTATTTATTTAGTTACGATCCTTAAACTTTGCCGTAAAAATAAGTCCGGCTTGGATCATTGGATCTTCGCTGGCTCCGACATTTCGGAAACCAGGTTGTCGACCATTCAGAATAATCGATTCCGACCGATATACATTTCCTAAAAATGTAATCTAAATTATTTGACAACTGCAAATGCATAAACTATGTGGTAAAATAATTCCAAGAACATACCTTAAGGATTTAAATTGTAAAATCAAGTCCGCCGCTCAGCCAACTTGGTTTCTGAGTATTTTTGGCGGAAGACTACCAAAAAAGATCATGAAAATATAGTGCGCTACCGTTTTCAGCAAGATTACCCTGAATTTTCATATTTACAAACAATTGAAATTATTCTATGTTGTGGGCACCAAATATCTTACGATAACTGTAATTGTACAATACAAATACATAAAATAGAATTTAACACTTTGAAGTTCATCAGTTCAAAAGTAAACAAATATGGCGGCTGCCATTACGATCGATAGAGTTCGAGTCAACAGTTATTTGTGAAATAGTAAAGCTTATTAGTGTCTTCAGACAAAAGAAGGATAACTATGGGGAATTAAAAGTCACCAAAGTTGTTTTGGTAAGTTCTTCGTATGTATTTTGCATCTTATTTCCTGGTAAATCCATGTTAGGTTATGATATAATGTAACACGTAAATATTTGTTTTCCGTAAGTATCGTACACGATAGCACTGAACACCTAGCGCTCACAAATCACAGAAACACACACATTTTAGAGGAAGTCAAATCCAGGGTATCGTCATGGAAATGACAACAAAACTACAAGGGTTGTTTATATGATATTCACTGAAAATTCACTGACATGAAACGGTCGTTTATGTGATATTACTTCCATGTAAAGCTGTAAGGGTTGATTATATGATATTCACTGAAAATTCACTGATGCAATTAATTGATACACCCTTGGGTATATCACACTCTTCCCTCCTTAAAGAAATAGAATTCTCCTGAATTCGACACTGATCAAAAATATTTTTCTCCAAGAGACGAAACTATAAAGAACACATAATAAATATGATAAAAATTTAGCCTATTATTCAATTTTCTACAAGTCTTAATGCAACTCCTGCGGCGTTGATTACATCTGTTATGTAACCTGTTTCACTTTTTCCTTTCATCAGGTTCTTATACATGTTAAGCAAGAGTTCCCCATCTGGAATGACCGTTCCTGTGGCCAGTTGTGCTAATACTCTGTAATTATAGAATCGAGACTTCGCAGCCAAAAGATGTAATCCACACGGCTCTGTGGGAAGGGGATGACAGCCGGGGAGCGCCAACATATTATATTTATCCAATCTGAACAATTTGTCTCCCCGGTCCAGACCAGCAGAAAGCTCTAGTTGGATTGCCGAGTATTCCCAGCAATCCTGCCTCTCGTCGCTCGACATCTGTTTCCATCCTTTGGGTGGCCATTGGAGAAACCCTTTACTGAGGGGGATAGAAATAATCTCATCGGCATCCCAGGCGCGCCGTCCAGGGGGGGCCATGGGCATCAGCCCCTGCCTCAATATATCCTTGGCTTGTCTTGCCAACTGGATGACAGGTTTTCGCAGCTCTTTGGACGTAGTATCGGGAGTTTTCACAGGAGGCGAATTTTTACTCTTAACAGCAAGGTCTAGTGGAAGGATATACGGCATCGGGTTTGAAGTACAGGAATTAATTGGAAATACGTCAGATCGAGAGGGGTGTAGAGATCGGTGGGGGTTGATGGTACTTGAAGTGAAAGTGTTTTACCTGGAAGATCTGGAGAAGCTGGAGGTGCTGTTTCACCGAGAAGAGGAAATGGAAGGGAGCTGCTTAGTGGAGGCGTTGAAATTTTGGTGGGGGTGTTCATGGGGGTCACTGGTTCGGTTTCTAGAGTCGGCAATGGGGATGGTGTTAAACGAAGGTCTTCAGCTACCACAAGCCTGCTGATATAACTATCTGGCTGGACCTTCTGGACTTGACTAGGTTCGATTGGTAAACCAACCGAACAAGTTGGCTCCTCCAGATACAGACCCTCCAAGGGAGAATGAAGATTTGGCATATTTTTCGCTGTGGTAGATGACAGTCTTTTTTTTTTTTGGCTGCTGGACCGTCCATCTTGTTGACAGGGGCAGGCTTCTGTGCATTAGTAATGGAAGGACGTTTCACAAGTCCCCACCCGGACTCCCACTCGACCATATTGCGGGATGGCTTACGGGCCCTGTGCAGCCAGTGTCGCACGGCAGCACGGCAATCTACGGATTCAGACGAGTCATAATCGAGATCTAAACGGCCTTCCATAAGTTTGACATAGTCACCAGGGCTGGTCGTAAACCAGAAAAGATTATTATCATTGAGGAGGTCTCCTTTCCCCCGAAGCTGCCTACGGTGATGGGAGGCATGATGCCTCAAATCCGCCATTCTTCTAAAAGTCTTCTCATCCGGACAAAAGGGACAGACAACATGGAGCTTGCGGTGAGATGGGGATGACAGATGAGCTTTCAGGTTGCTCCAATTGGTTAAAACTTCCGGACACAGCCAGCACTTGAAGATTGAAGCCATTCTGCAATCAGAGTAAATGGAATTAAAATATATCCTGCCACAACATATGGTTAAGCAAAGAAATTTACGATAACATCAAGTGCATCAGTGAGCAGCCTTAATACATCCTCCAACAACAACAGCATGAGTTTCTTCTTAAACTAGTGTGAGCCAAAACTATTCAACTTCTCAAGTAAAACTAAGTTTACACAAAACTTAGCAATCATCAAGCTTCAGAGCCTGTTTCAGCTCTCGAAGTCACACCTAAGTACACAAAACTTAGTAGTCATCAGACGACAGAGCCTGTTTCAGCTCTCGAAGTCAGCACCAAAAGTAATAGAACTACAGACACACTGTTAGTTCTTTCTTCAGAAGGAAGTTTAAGGGGTGATCAGTCCCAGCTCCACTTCTACCATCGATGGGTTTTTCACAATAATACAGTTGGTACTTGAGTAAATAAAAAAAAAGTTGTAAGTTGAAAGTTTTCTTCATCTTGCTCTGCTTCATCATGCTGTTAATTCTTGTAAATGGCTGTCAATAAAATATCATCAAAACTTGAAAGTTTCCATTTTCTTCTTTATTTGTTACTTGTTAAATATGCTTGTTCACATTATACCATTTCGGCGTGTTTTGTCCTCTGTATGCCATCAATCTGTCAATGTGTACAGCTTTTGGTTGCTTTCTGGCTGACTGTTTCACAAGGTAAGTTATATCATCTATCTTCTTTGTTATTACAAATGGACCTTTCCACTTGGGTATAAGTTTAGAGCAAACCCCAGGTTTTCTAGCAGGGTTGTACAGCCACACAGCTTGACCTTCTTTAAGGGGATGAATTCGGGGATTGCTGTCATATTGTTTTTTCTGGTAAATTGCACTATCTTGTAGGTGTTTTCTAGCTATCTCATGAATTTCTTTCACGTTCATATGAAGGTCGGCAACAAATGTATCTGGGTCACTCTGTATTTCGCCATTGTCTTGTGGGCTTGGGATCACTACTTGCATGGGCATAATATTTTCTCTTCCAAAGACCATTGAATTTGGAGTTTTCTTGGTACTGGACTGTATGGAAGCCCGATAAGCCATCATGACTTGAGGTAAGTATTCATCCCAAGTATTTTGCTTTTTGGAACAATACATTGTTAACATTGCTTCCAAAGTCCTATTAAATCGCTCTACACCTCCATTGGCCTGGGGTCTCATGCTGGTAGTCCGAGTCTTCTTGATACATAAAAGCCTGCACATCTCCAAAAATAGGTCCGACTCAAAATTAGATCCTTGATCGGAGTGCAGCTGCACGGGGGTACCAAATCTGCAGACGAATTCGTCCAGCAATGCTTTGGCTACAGTTTTCGCTTCTTGGTTCGGGAGAGGGATGGCCTCAGTCCACTTGGTGAAACAATCCATGACAACTAGGATAAATCGATTACCTTTAACGGTCGTGGGCAGGGGCCCAAGGATATCAATCGAAACCCTTTCCATTGGTTCACCAGCTAGGTATATCTTCATGGGTGATTTATTGTGTCCTTTAGAAGTCTTCCGGGCAGTGCACAAATCACATTGTCGACAATACTCTTCAGTGTCATCTTTCATACCTGGCCAGTAAAATGACTGCTTGATTTTCGTTAAAGTTTTCTCACTTCCTAGATGACCGGCAGAGGGTACATCATGGTAAAATTTGAAGACGTCTAATCTCAGACTATTTGGGACAATCAGCTGACAGGTATCAGTGCCATTCTCGAACCAACGGCGATATAAAATGCCGTCTATGCAAACTAGTCGGTCCCAGTGACGCCATATTGTTTTCACGCCAGATGATAAGTGTGAAATTTTCTCCCATAAAGGTCTTTCTTTGGCCTCTTCAAATGTTACTTTTATCGGTCCAATATCTTTGTCTTCTATCTGTTTCAGGCGAACTTCATTGTGACTCCATCCGTCGAGTAGAAACAAGTTCCTGGGTGAGCTATGGGCGGGCTTTTGACCTCTGGTGATAACTCGAACAACATCTAGATCAACCTCATTAGTTTGCTTGTCAGCTTCAGCCTGGTGATTCCGCTGTTGGTTGATACAGGATTTACAGGGGGCCCGAGACAAAGCATCTGCATTACCATGGTTACGACCAGGCCTATGAATAATTTCCAAGTTGTAAGTTTCGAGCTCCTGTAACCATCTGGCTGTTTGACCGGTTGGAGCCTTCAAGTTTTTCATCCAGCTGACAGCTGCATTATCAGTGCGTAGGAGAACCTTTTGCCCGTAAAGATAGGAGTGAAAGTGTCTTACAGCAGAAACCACAGCAAGAAGTTCCTTTCTTGTAGTACAGTAAGATTGCTCAGACTTGTTAAGGGATTTACTCATGTAGGCAATCACTTTTTCACCACCATCCTGTGTCTGACTTAAGACGGCACCTACAGCTTTTTCACTGGCATCTGTGTCAAGGACAAATGGTAAGCCAGGCAAGGGATAACCCAAAATAGGACAAGACATCAAATAACCTTTAAGTTCGTTAAAAGCTCTATCACAATCATCATTCCATGTAAACTTGACACCCTTTTCAACCAGTTTGTGCAGAGGACGAGCTATGGCTGCAAATCCTTTCACATAACGTCTATAATAAGAACACAATCCGACAAAACTGCGAACTTCCCTAACAGTACCTGGAGTTGGCCAGTCTTTTATTGCTGAAATCTTTTCGGGATCAGTTCTGACTCCGCCTGCTTCAACAATGTGTCCTAGGAATTTCACCTCTTTTTGAAAGAATTGACATTTGCTGGGTTTCAATTTAAGGTTGGCTTCTCGCAATCGTCGAAATACATGCTCCAATCTCTCCAGGTTTTCCTCGAAAGTAGTACCCGGGACTATAATGTCATCCATATAGAGCAAATACTCTTCCCATTGTAGACCTCTAAGGACGTTTTCGAGCAGCCTTTCCAGCGTTGAAGGGGCGTTGGCTAGTCCGAAAGGCATAACTTTAAACTGGTACAGTCCATAAGATGTAGCAAAGGCGGTTTTGTGTTTGTCCTCCTCAGCCATTGGTACTTGCCAGAAACCGGAATTCAGGTCCATGCTGCTAAACCATTTGTTACCAGCTAACGAATCAAGACAATCATCTACTCTGGGAAGGGGATAGGCATCTTTAATTGTCACATCGTTCACCTTGCGAAAATCTACACAGAAACGAGTTGATCCGTCCTTCTTTTTACATAGAACTATAGGGGACGCCCATGCACTGTTTGATGGTTCAATAATATCTCGGTCCAACATCTTCTTAATTTCTTCTTGTTCCACTTCACGCTTTCCCATAGGCTGTCGACGAGGACGTTGTCGTATTGGCATTGCAGTTCCAGTATTTATTCTATGTATGGCATATTTTGTTTTACCAAGATCTTCAGGTCCGGAGGAAAAGACGTCTGAGTATGTAATGAGTAGACCAGCAAATAACTCTTTTTCCGCCTTGCCAAGTTGATCATTACTTCTGTCCCACAGCTCTTGTAAATACTCAGGAATTTCTTTTAGCGATGACTTTTTGACTTCACTAGTCAAGACAGACCTAATCTCAGGATTTTTGTCTTTGTCGTAGTAGGATTCACAAGTTCCCAGTGTGGTGTTTGGATGAATTTCAATTGGCACATGACTATGGTTGGTGATTTGAATTAATTGATGCTCTTGTCGACAGTCAACTATGCCGTTAATTAGTCGAACAAATTTTTCCTTAAACAGAACATGGGAAGGTTCAATCAAGCCACTTGAAGAAAGGTGTTCCTGTTTGGGTATATCCACACAAATCCATGCAATTGAGTTAGGAAGTAGGCGTACATAATTTTTGGCAGTAACCCGGCATACCATCTCATTCTGGCCGCCTATATAACAGTCTATAAAACCTTGTTTTGTTTCCAATTTAAGTGTCTCGTAGTCAATTTTTGTAATGTGACGAAGCAGGAAGTCTTGACCAAGTATTCATTCAGTGGTAATGTCGCACACAATCATAGGATGTTTGTAAACAGTATTTCCCAAATTAATACTAAATTCTGCCAAACCAATAACATTTAAATCTTGCCCGTTTACCCCTTGTAGGCTGTGATTCCACTGTTTTAATACTGGTTTATCTGCAGGTAAAAGCTCGTCATAAATGTTCTTTGATAACAAGGTACGAGTGGAGCCACTATCAATTAAAAAATTAACACTTTTAAAATCACCAAATTTCCCAGATATGAATAATCCATTGTCCCATTGTGATTCGGGTGATATACCAGTGCGTACTGTACTCCTCTCTCGCTCAGAATTCTCTAATTCTGGACTAGTATGCACTGGCCTCGTTTTAACTGTACTATCCGTCAACCCATGGCCTACTGGGGTGACGGTCTTCCGTTTCCCTGGTTTTGTTGTTCATGCCCTATATCTTGCTGGGCTTTAATAAATGCGGGACATTCTCGGTACAAATGGTCTGATGAAGAGCAGACAAAACATGTCCTTGGCAGGCCCCGGCCTTGACCTTGTCTGCTTGGGAATTGTCCGCAACCCTGGATTGGTCTATGCTGGTACTGGCTCTGGCCTTGACCTTCTCTTTGTCGGTATTGGCTTGGGCCGTTATTCTGTCTGTATTGGCCCTCCCTCTTGCCTGGGTTGAATTGTTGGGATCTGTTTTGTGTAGTTTCAAGCCTCTCCAGTCGACTTAATATCTGGGTCAACTCAGGATTTTCCTTGCTATTAGTAATGGGTATTTCCTCAGCTGGCCTTACTGCTCGGGCACTGGAACGCTTCTTATCCCGGGGGTCACTCATCAAGGCCTCTATCCGTTCTACTACTGCAACAGCTTCGGCTAGGGTGGTGCAATCTCGGTCATAACAGCGACATTTCATGTCAACACCAAGACATTTATAGAACTGGTTAAGTGCCAAGGCTTTCTGGGCTTGACTGTTTAAGTCTGGGAAAGCCTTGAGCACCATGCGACGCAGGTCATCAGCCAGTATGGCAATTGACTCGCCAGATTCTCGGCCACGGGCTTCAAACATTGATCTCCACATATTTTGCTGTCGGGTGCTGCCAAATCTATCTTTAAGACGTCTGGATAGCCGGGGAAATGAACGTCTGTCTTCAGATTGTAATCCGGTATAAAAAGTTCTAGCAGAGCCTCGTAAGTTGGCAGCTAGAGCTAGGGCTTTTTCCTTTTCAGACCACCGTCCAAGCTCGGCACAGTCTTCAAAATGGGAAAAGTATTCGTCCCAGTCAGTAACTCCATCATAAATGTCAGGTTTAATTTTCAGTCCTCGGTTCACATAATTCCGAGGAAGGTTTATGCCTGGGTTTGGCAAAATGGAATCATCACCATGGCAACTGTTTGAGCACTGGTCCTTTTAAATTGGGGCATCTCCTCTGTCCATCTGTTCAGAATCCCTGTGGCCAGATTGGTCATCTTCTAAATCACCGTCAACTTCTAGTGGAATGTCGTCTCTAAACTGAATTTCACTGTCAGGACTTTCGGCCATGTTTAAAAAAATATATGTAAATGAGTTTTATTCAGGACTAATTTTCACTTATCCGGTTCGTTTCGCTGGCTGTCAACAGTATATTGACATCCCACTTCTGACACCAGTGTAATATACTGCTCGCCTATCAGGTTAGCAATATATATATTCGTAATTTGTCAGGTACAGGAGCCGCTCCTTCTACGGTAAATTTCGGTTATTCGTGTCGGGCGAGTGAAAGGTAAAAATCAGCAATCAATTATGGGCGTTGAATCAGGTTAACTTCATTAACTAATAGACACAATTAAAAACCAAGCCAACAAAATGTTTCCGCCAATCTTTAGATCACAGGTTTTATTAAGGTGATTTCAGGACCAAATTAATATCTCACAATAATATCATCTGGTGCTCACAACAGGTTGGGTAAGAAACCTCATTAATTAATTACCAGGGTTAATTGCTTATCATGGCTCCTATAAGTATAATACACAAGTAGGCCTAATGAACTGCTGATATTGGCACTGCATGTACTAAAAATGCTCACTGATGCTTTACTATATATACTTAATATGTTCTAACTCACTTCATACGTTTAATGAGTATGTTAAATATCCAGGCAGAAAGGAGGACCAAATATGGGTTATAGGTATGTTGACACTAGGGTGACGGACCAAAGGAATGACCCCGAACCTTGGTTCCACTGCAGTATTTATAGTTTCTGGGCTGGCGTCACCTGACCGCTATCATCCAATCAAATGTGGAGAATGGGGCCCATGTTAAAAGATGGCTAAAACTATACTTTGCGAAAATCAACTTTAGCTAAAATATTAATTATTAAACTTGGAACAAATGTAAACTGCATGAAATAAAGAAAAGTTACAATTATTTACATATGAGTTTAACAGTCTATTTATTTAGTTACGATCCTTAAACTTTGCCGTAAAAATAAGTCCGGCTTGGATCATTGGATCTTCGCTGGCTCCGACATTTCGGAAACCAGGTTGTCGACCATTCAGAATAATCGATTCCGACCGATATACATTTCCTAAAAATGTAATCTAAATTATTTGACAACTGCAAATGCATAAACTATGTGGTAAAATAATTCCAAGAACATACCTTAAGGATTTAAATTGTAAAATCAAGTCCGCCGCTCAGCCAACTTGGTTTCTGAGTATTTTTGGCGGAAGACTACCAAAAAAGATCATGAAAATATAGTGCGCTACCGTTTTCAGCAAGATTACCCTGAATTTTCATATTTACAAACAATTGAAATTATTCTATGTTGTGGGCACCAAATATCTTACGGTAACTGTAATTGTACAATACAAATACATAAAATAGAATTTAACACTTTGAAGTTCATCAGTTCAAAAGTAAACAAATATGGCGGCTGCCATTACGATAGATAGAGTTCGAGTCAACAGTTATTTGTGAAATAGTAAAGCTTATTAGTGTCTTCAGACAAAAGAAGGATAACTATGGGGAATTAAAAGTCACCAAAGTTGTTGTGGTAAGTTCTTCGTATGTATTTTGCATCTTATTTCCTGGTAAATCCATGTTAGGTTATGATATAATGTAACACGTAAATATTTGTTTTCCGTAAGTATCGTACACGATAGCACTGAACACCTAGCGCTCACAAATCACAGAAACACACACATTTTAGAGGAAGTCAAATCCAGGGTATCGTCATGGAAATGACAACAAAAATACAAGGGTTGTTTATATGATATTCACTAAAATTTCACTGACATGAAACGGTCGTTTATGTGATATTACTTCCATGTAAAGCTGTAAGGGTTGATTATATGATATTCACTGAAAATTCACTGATGCAATTAATTGATACACCCTTGGGTATATCACACTTGTTAGCTTAGTTGAGAAAGACTTTTGTGTGGACGATGGTCTCCCCTCACTTTCTTCTGTCGACGCCTCCATTGATTTGTTTAAAAGGACACAGTGTAAGAGGTAACTTACGACTCCACAAAATTGCATCCAACCACATGGAGGTAATGAAAGCTTTTCCCAAACCAAGATCAAGTTAAAGGTGTAAAACAACAGGACCTTCACGTTTTGGTCTGGCTTGGGACGTTCAGACAGACACCTTTACGTTCCAGGTCCCTTCAGAAATTAAACCTCGCACCCGGCGTTGTGTACTTTCGACCATCAGCAGCCCATTAGATCCGATAGGATGTGTCGCTCAAGTAATCATTAAAGTAAAGATCTTAGAGAACTTATGACAGAGACCACTGACTGGGATTAACCCCTTTCTTCATCTTGACAACGTGAATAGGAGGATTGGAAAACTTCTTAAGAAGGACTCTAACCTTCAGATATCACGCACTTACCTTCCAGTATCCATCTGCACTGTCGGCGACAAAGAAGTTTTAGTCTTTTGTGACGCCTCCGGGAAAGCTATCTCAGCGGTTGCATATTTACAAGCTTCTGCTGGAGATGGAATGCAAAATGCCAGTTTTATCTTTGGTAAAGCTAAGGTAACCCCAGCACATGGACACACAATATCTCATTTAGAACGGTGTGCTGCAGTTTTTTACCGACAGTAAAGTAGTTCCAGTCCCGAAGATTTTATGTGTATGTCAGCAATCGTGTAGATCGCATTCGTGCGTCTTCAAAAACAGAACAATGGCAGTATGTTCCCATAGAAGCAAACACGAAAGACCTCGGAACTCGTGCGATCCCTGCTTCAGAACTGCTAAGTTGGGGAAATTTGAAAATTTTCTGACTGGGTTTTCACTCTAACGACCTATGTGGGATGGTTACCAGTTACCACCGGAAGGTCCTGGGTTTCCTCCCGCCATATAGCCCGGTTTCCTCCCACAATTAAACTGGCAACACCGCCATATAAGTGAAATAATCTTGAGTGCGGTGTAAAACACCAAACAATCAATCAATCCCCAGTTGTGCTTGGCTCTCCGGATCTGAAAAATCATTCACAAAGATTCCTTGCCCACATTTCCTCTACACAACCCTGAAAAAGAAGTGAGACCCGAAGTTTTTGCTTTGACAACAAAAGTCACAGATAAGAACAGCCCCTTTCCTCCACGCTTTAATAAATTTTCTTCTTGGCCACGATTGGGTGGAGCCTACGCTCGGCGTCGCCACATAGCAGCCACATTCAGTGGAAAAAACATTCGCAGAGGATGGCACTAGTGCAATCAACCAAAAGCTGTCGACACCGGCACCGAACAATGGATTATTTAACAAGTACAAAAGAATGCTTATAGCGCAGAATTGAACAGTCTGCGATAAAAAAATGTGTCTGTAATCAGTACCATCTTAACCCAAATATAGGCGAGTTTGGCACTCTTAGAGGCGGCGGGAGATGGAAACTAGAAAGCCTTTAATCACTCCTGGTAAAGACCACATCGCAACGTTACTCATTCGCATTCCCCTTGAAAAGGGGCGGTACAGAAAAAGCGGTGCGATCCGCAGGTTTATGGATTACTGCATGTAAGCGTCTCATCAGTTAGATTCTTCATAAATGTACTCGGTGCAGAAAACTCCGTTGCCCACCTCAAACACACATGATGCAAGGGCGTAGACAAGTTTCGGAATTTGGGTGGGCTGAAAATGTACTATCCCAGCCCAATAGGCGAGGGTCCAGAGGCCGCCAAGGCCCCGGAAGCTCCGCTGTCCTAGATGGTCAGAGGGGCGTTCTGGGCTAATAACAGGGCATGAATATGAGGATCAACCTATTTATCAAACGGAAGGATTTTCCTGGTGTTTTTGCCATTTTCCAGGGTTATTCGGTCATTTTTCTGATTCTGTTGGCCTATGATGTCGAAAGCTAGATTTTCCTTGTGCCCGTGTGTTTTAGTGATCATAAATATATACCACGATACATTCCTTACTTCTTTGGATTATGTATCTAAGGCAACTCTCCCTGGATGGCGGCTGCCTACATGAATGATGGGTCAGAAGACGTGTCCTCATAATGTAATTACAGCGAACATGTTTATTGAAAAAAAAGTAGTGGCGTCTTTTAAATCAAATGGTACCATATAAGAACAAGAGTTTCGGGAAACCCAGAATACGCCCGGAAAGGCACAGTAACTGCAGCCATACCAAAACAAATCCTTCCATATTTATTTGAATTTAATTGTCAAAATTCAGAGGAAGGAGGTTGAAGCTTGGAAAAAGGTGATGTAATGTCAACAAAATGAAATCTTACCAGTAAAACCTTTAAAATCCATCTGTATCAAATTTTAAAATGGGCTATTTGGATCAACGATCATTAACTAGATTTGTACTCGGTACAAGTCATCAATTCTCGCTACTGTTTAATCGCGATGTTAAACATTGTTTGTTGTCAATATAGGTTGGACTAAAATGTTTCATTTTTTTAGAAAAGGAGTTTATAATTTACTATCATACTTAAACAAATGTAATTAATTGGCAATTTCGCAGCTCACACAACTTTATAATAATAAGTAGGTTTGAATTTTTTTCTCATAATACCATTTATCTATATTATTAGTCTACAAAAAATATATAACAGTTGAGCATGGCTATGAAAAGGCAAACATTAATACAAAGCCTACATTTAATTTTATGGAGGCCATGTGGTAGAGAGAAGGCAATAAAGGTCTCACAGCACTTGAGATACGAGCTAGTGTAAATAGAAAAAGGCTGAGTTACTTATCTCTTTATCTGTAGATAAAACTTTAATCCTTATAATTATTTTTCATTTGATTTGAATGTTTTATATTGATTTAAGAATAGTTTTAATCAATTTAGAAACATTATTGCAGTTTGAAAAAATCCTTTTTTTATGATAATCGGACAAGTAGAAGCCATTTTATAATTTAAAGGTTTTTTTCGTGAAAATGAAAGTAAGAATAAAAGGGGATAAACATAATCCAATAATTTACAATAGTTGATATCATAAACATTTTTACACACTGTATGTTAATATGGTATGTAACATGAAAGATTTGAAAACATCGGATCATATTTGTTAAAGTTATGGAGAGAAAAAGTAAATATTACATAACCCAATATGGCTGCCATATTATGCTATGTATGATGTCAAAAATAGTTCGCGACACACCTTTTACCCATAAGGTATATACTCAGAAAAAATTGCCAAGTTGGAATCAAAACTTTGGAAGTTATGGAGCGGAAGGGAAAGCGGTCGCCGGACTGCCGGACGGACGGAGATGATACCATAATACAGCCCGCTTTTCAAGCCGGGCGTATATAAACCCCACAGATTCCACTTGAAGGGTGCGATTTATATCTCAAATTTATTTACAAATGATCAGGCTTCGTTCTCACAAAATATCTCCACAACACGACATGATCGATCGTTTATTTAAAACCTAAGAAAGTGATTGTGATGTTGAATTGTTACGTTGTTTTTAAGCCTGCATTTACCACGTGTTGTCGGACATAAGAGAACCTTGTCCAGCAAGGTGGCCGTTGAAGGACTTTCTAATGAATTTGTCTCCCGGGGCCGGTTGCACAAAGCTGTATTAAGCTTAAGTCAGGCTTAAATTTTATACATCGCGCAACAATGAAATTTGATTGTGACGTCGCCAAGATAAGTCAGACTTAAGCTTAATACACCTTTGTGCAACGGGGCCCAGGAGTCACGGCAGGCCGAACATGATTGAGTGATTCGAGATTCGACCAATATACCCAGGCAATCAGTATTTTCACCATCATTGTGACTATTACAAATAATGTTGTGTCATAACTTTGTACTCCTGGTGTGTCCTTGTTTTCTGCCTTTTCCTTGTTTTTTTTTTTTTGGTGCCAATATTTGAGGGGGGGGGGGGGCTGAAGCATTCCTTACTTCTTTGGATTATGTATCTAAGGCAACTCTCCCTGGATGGCGGCTGCCTACATGAATGATGGGTCAGAAGACGTGTCCTCACAATGTAATTACAGCGAACATGTTTATTGAAAAAAAAAGTAGTGGCGTCTTTTAAATCAAATGGAACCATGTAAGAACAAGAGTTTCGGGAAACCCAGAATACGCGCGGAAAGGCACAGTAACTGCGGCCATACCAAAACAAATCCTTCCATATTTATTTGAATTTAATTGTCAAAATTCAGAGGAAGGAGATTGAAGCTTGGGAAAAGGTGATGTAATGTCAACAAAATGAAATCTTACCAGTAAAACCTTTAAAATCCATCTGTATCAAATTTTAAAATGGGCTATTTGGATCAACGATTATTAACTAGATTTGTACTCGGTACAAGTCATCAATTCTCGCTACTGTTTAATCGCGATGTTAAACATTGTTTGTTGTCAATATAGGTTGGACTAAAATGTTTCATTTTTTTAGAAAAGGAGTTTATAATTTACTAATCATACTTAAACAAATGTAATTAATTGGCAATTTCGCAGCTCACACCACTTTATAATAATAAGTAGATTTGAATTTTTTTCTCATAATATTATTTATCTATATTATTTGGCTACAAAAAATATATAACAGTTGAGCATGGCTATGAAAAGGCAAACATTAATACAAAGCCTACATTTAATTTTATGGAGGCCATGTGGTAGAGAGAAGGCAATAAAGGTCTCACAGCACTTGAGATAATACAGCCCGCTTTTCAAGCCGGGCGTATATAAACCGCACAGATTCCACTTGAAGGGTGCGATTTATATCTCAAATTTATTTACAAATGATCAGGTTTCGTTCTCACAAAATATCTCCACAACACGACATGATCGATCGTTTATTTAAAACCTAAGAAAGTGATTGTGATGTTGAATTGTTACGTTGTTTTTAAGCCTGCATTTACCGCTTGTTGTCGGACATAAGAGAACCTTGTCCAGCAAGGTGGCCGTTGAAGGACTTTCCAATGAATTTGTCTCCCGGGGCCGGTTGCACAAAGCTGTATTAAGCTTAAGTCAGGCTTAAATTTTATACATCGCGCAACAATGAAATTTGATTGTGACGTCGCCAAGATAAGTCAGACTTAAGCTTAATACACCTTTGTGCAACGGGGCCCAGGAGTCACGGCAGGCCGAACATGATTGGGAGATTCGAGTGATTCGAGATTCGACCAATATACCCAGGCAATCAGTATTTTCACCATCATTGTGACTATTACAAATAATGTTGTGTCATAACTTTGTACTCCTGGTGTGTCCTTGTTTTCTGCCTTTTCCTTTGTTTTTTTTTGGGTGCCAATATTTGGGTTTCGGTTTATTAGATTCCTGATGATGGTTTGATCTAATAAACCGAAATATTGAGTTAAACGTGAAGTCTTTGTCATTCTTCGGAGTGCTTACGTCACCCGATTACAGTGTTTGTTTGTTTGTTTTTATTATACCGAAAAAATTTCATCCAATCAATATTTTATCAATATTCGCAGATGGAATTATCTTCTTAGTAGGCCTATAACAAAAATAAAAACTGTTATACATAGCTGTGTTTCATGGCATCCCAGTTAACAGAAAACCCATTTCCGCAGACGCAAGGTGTGTGTGTGTGTGTGTGTGCGCGCGTCGAGACAGCTCCTTGTATGATGTACTTCCTGGACACCAGTGGATGCCCAAAAAGGCTGTGTGATATGGTGTGCAGACAATACATGGCTGCAAAGACCATCAGGTCGGCAGGAGTCAGGCCTATGTTTCACAGCTGGAATATGAGTTCTCCCCCTTGCATATATTGGCTGTCAGACACGTTCACACAGTGAATTGTTCGGTTTGTATTAATCGACCTTCATACTAGCAATGTGATATTAGCCTTTTATTTTCTTCTATTATTTCGAATTATAGTGCGCTACCGTTTTCAGCAAGATTACCCTGAATTTTCATATTTACAAACAATTGAAATTATTCTATCCCAACAAACATATCACCATTGGGCCGGTATTGTTTTTATAGCGGCAGGTACCGTCAATACCGGCAAACAGACATAGTGTTTATACTGAATGTAACCTGTATTGGGCCAATACCGAAATAACTGTAATACGCCTGTGTGTATGTTTGCCAGCATTCCCCCAATATGACCCACTTCTCTCCAATTCTATGTACTGTTTATATATTGGGTATATACAGTTGTTTTTTTCCGGTTACGCGGCATTACGGGATATCGCCACGAGTTTGTCTTTCACTTGCGCTTAAAAGTTTGCCCATATAACTAAAACGTTTTAGCTCTATGGTTTGACCACTACGTCCAGGCGGTATTGTGCTAAAAGTGTAAGTTTTTTAACATTTTCAAAACTATTTTAGTTTTTTGCTTGTAAATATCAGACACTGAAAAAAGGATTTTTATTTTCTGCCTGACGTATTTTCACTCTTAGTAACAACAACAACATCAGCCTATTTTTTGTTGTTGTCCTTTTCAAGTTTTATTTGGGCATTATGTCAAGCACAGTCTAATCAGTGTTTTATGTGTGTGCGTGACAACGTTTTACGCAACAATCAGCTTGCTTAATCTTGAAGTTTTAATCTGTATATTGTAGTACAGGCACCATACAGGCGACATACAGGTACATTACATTTAGTACACTTCAAGGCGAAGCAGTAACACTAACAGTAGGCCTATAGGCCCTATACAATCCTCTTTTCATTTTCTTCTGCAGTAAACCATAATGCTAAACCACATGTATGCAATTTTCAGTTAGCAATAGGCATGGAAATTCAAAATCTAAAAGTCCCCAATATTCAGAATTTTCGGCTCTGGTGAAAGCCCTTTTCAAAATTTTACAATGTCTTTACCACATTGGCATCCTTGAGGGACATTTACGTGACCAAACCCTCCCAAATTCCTTAAATAATAAAATTAAAGAGCTAAATTCTTTTCTTAAACCGGCTCAACGCAATCGGGAAGTTGATATTGCGTTTGACCATGTACACAAAAATTGGGCCCATAAGATCATACAAGAGATGATTTCACATTATATGCGGCACGTTTAAATAGATTAAAAGCACCGGTGACTTCTGCCAGGTCATCCAATGGTCTAAACTTTGACAGTGCTTTCAAAAATGCTTTAAAATGGGGCAAACAGAATTATAAAGGTAAATTACATCTTTCGACCATTCAAAATTTTTATTCTTTTCTTTCCATCACTAAATCTGTCACTTCTGCTGCTACTACTCAGTTTAGTCCACCATCGTCTCCCCAACCCCATCCGCCTGTCAGTCCGTCGACATCCGTTATCTCACCTCCTACTCTGCAGTCACAGACTCCTAGGTCTGTAACTTTACCTTCTGTTTCCCCTTCGCCTTTCCCTACTGGTGCTCCCTCCCTTAGACCTAGTACCTCTGCCCCCTCTTTTTCATCCCCTCAGCCCCCCTCCCCTAGACCTAGACCTCTGTCCCCTTTCGGCCTCCACCCTCCCCAGTTTCTACTAGGGTCACTTCTCCTAGACCTAGTACATCTAGTCCCTCTCCTCCTCCCCCATCCCCAGTTTTGTCAGTTCATTATCCTATGAGATATTCAGATGCAGTGAGATCCCCTCCGAGGGATCAGCGCAACCCTCGGAATAATTTAGCTAATTCTAAATTTTGGAAATTTCGGCACACCTCCTCTAATTGGCACCTTCCTAATGTAACTAAGAAAGTTCTTTTACTTTGGGATTCTAATCTATCTAGAATTAACCTTGACCCCAACCCTGATATGCAGGTAGAATGTTTTCCTGGTGCCAATTTTAATTCATTTCGGACGCTAATTCAAAAGTATCAAGGTCCCAAACCTGAGAAAGTTATCTTGAATATTGGTATCAATAACAAGACAACTACTGAGCCAAACGCTTCGTTAAATCAAATGCGCAACATGATGACAGCGGTTAGGAAGACTTTTTCCAATTCGCTCGTCTACTTTGTAGAGATCCAGTCATCCACAAAATTACCGGCCAGTGAAGTTTCGAACCTGAACCTATATAACTCTTCTGCTTCCAAGATGAAGAGAGTTATAATCATACCAAAAATTCCCAATTCAAAATTTAGAGTATCCACGGGCAAAATTCACTTGAAGACAAGTTTCTACCTGTGTTAAAAAGAGGTATATCATTTAGACCTTTATACCCCATAAATTGTTGTAACAAATCAAACCTATGATATTTCATTAGGTTGACGACTGACAGTAGCTTAGCCTTGGTTAGTATAATTTTTTGGAATCCCTTTGTAACACATTGACAATTGTTACGCATCTTAACTATGGCAAGAACATCGGTGGACTGAGATTGAACCCCATATATTTTTGTCCCTACACCCCCCCCCCCCCCCCCCCATAGCCAGGCACAGACCAAACTATGTAACACACAACAAACAAAACAGCCATAAACTCCATCTCACAACCAGCAAACAACAAGGTTATAAACTCCATCTCATAACCAACAAACAACAAGGTTATAAACCTAATCCCATAACCTACAACCAATAAACAACAAGGTTATAACTCCATACAACCAACAAACAACAAGGTTATAAACTCCATCTCACAACCTACAACCAACAAACAACAAGGTTATGAACCCCATCTCATAACCTACAACCAAAAAACAACAAGGTTATAAACTCCATATCATAACCAACAAACAACAAGGTTATAAACTCCATCTCATAACCTACAACCAACAAACAACAAGGTTATGAACCCCATCTCATAACCTACAACCTACAACCAACAAACAACAAGGTTATAAACTCCATATCATAACCTACATCCAACAAACAACAAGGTTATAAACTCCATCTCATAACCTACACCCAACAAACAGCACGGTTATAAACTCCATCTCATAACCAACAAACAACAAGGTTATAAACTCCATCTCATAACCTACAACCAACAAACAACAAGGTTATGAACTCCATCTCATAACCTACAACCAGCAAACAACAAGGTTATAAACTCCATCTTACAACCTACAACCAACAAACAACAAGGTTATAAACTCCATCTCATAACCAACAAACAACAAGGTTATAAACTCCATCTCATAACCTACAACCAACAAACAACAAGGTTATGAACTCCATCTCATAACCTACAGCCAACAAACAACAAGGTTATAAACTCCATCTCATAACCAACAAACAACAAGGTTATAAACTCCATCTCATAGCCTACATTCAACAAACAACAAGGTTATAAACTCCATCTCATAACCTACATCCAACAAACAACAACGTTATAAACTCCATACAACCAACAAACAACAAGGTTATAAACTCCATCTCATAACCTACAGCCAGCAAACAACAAGGTTATAAACTCCATCTCACAACCTACAACCAACAAACAACAAGGTTATAAACTCCATCTCATAACCTACAACCAACAAACAACAAGGTTATGAACTCCATCCCATAACCTACAACCAACAAACAACAAGGTTATAAATTCCATCTCATAACCTACAACCAACAAACAACAAGGTTATAACTTCCATCCCATAACCTACAACCAACAAACAAAACGGCTATAAACTCCATCTCACAACCTACAACCAACAAACAACAAGGTTATAAACTCCATCTCACAACCTACAACCAACAAACAACAAGGTTATAAACTCCATCTCATAACCTACAGCCAACAAACAACAAGGTTGTAACTCCATCTCATATCCTACAACCAACAAATAACAAGGTTATAAACTCCATCTCATAACCTATGATTAACAAACAGCACGGTTATGACAACCCATCTTAGGAATATTGATACTTCTATTATTGAAAGTAGCGATACTAATTTAACATTTGGAATTGATGAAAGTAGGCCTACCGAGTTTGATTTTAGTAGTTCACTTATACACTGAACTGTAGGAATGAAGGTAACATTTTACAAGTCCCTTCACAAGACAATGACTCCGATGTAGACTATGCATTGCATATTGCAGTTAGGGTCAGATGTTGTAGAATCAGAACATGTATGTGTTTGTCATTGCAGGTGCAGTCATGAAATCAACGAAAACGACAACTGTCCATGATGTCGACAGTGAGATCATGGTCCGGCTTAAAAATTCCGTCGATAGAAATGGTGGCCGAAGGAGACGCCATGTCCAGCGTTTGGAGGCTCAGAGAGAATTCACCCCCTCCCCTCCCGCCCCATTTTCCCCTATCACACACTAACTTTCCCTTGATTATTTTCAATAAAATATTTCAAGTTTGATCACATATTTCATGGTTATTTATCGTTGGCGACAGTAGGTGACGTTTTACCGCTCCAGTCCGACCTAAGAGTCATGGAAATTAGACCAAGTAAAATTATTGAAACATGTCCAACCTAGCTAATGCAAACAAATTTTCATAAGCTTAGTCTTGCTTAATAATTAAAAAAAAACATATTTTAAATTTGCTCCAGCTGGCACTATTTAAGATGTACATTTTCACTGAATTCACACTGATTGGATAACTATGAGAAGTTGTTAGACCTACAATCAAGAGTTAAGTAAGAAGATTATGCAAATTTTTAATGGATGTCACTTGTATGAGTTTTGTTTCAGAGTTCTATTTAAACGAGACTAAGCTTACATGTATATCAAATTAATGTATATGTGTTTAAAATAATGCCTACAGACCAATCTAATGACTTTGTGTATTTATCTGAGATTAAGAGCAATTGGAACCATTGGTGTTAAATTGGTACATAAAGGTAGCGAAAACAGGGCCAATACAGGTTTGTGTTGGCCCTATGTTGGTATCGTAATGGTTTCGAATGGGTTCATTTACGGCAACGAAAAAAGCGCCAATACAGAGACATGTGCTGGGCCTATATTGGAATCGTATTGGTATCATAAAGGCAAAGGAAACAGGGCCAATACGGGTACATATATACTGGGCCAATACTGAAATCGTAATGGTACATAAGTGGTTGTATAAAGGCGAAGAAAACAGGGCCAATCCCGTAACGCCAATACAGGGCCAGTACAGGTTGATATTGGTGCCATAATGGTCTAATTAAGTTTCCCGGTAATGGCCCAATTAAATGCCAATGTGCAAGAAGAATACAGGGCCTGTAAAGAAATGATGTATCGGGCCAATTAAACAGCTGTTATTGGGCTTGTATTGGCCCAATATGAAAATGTTTGTTGGGATGTTGTGGGCACCAAATATCTTACGGTAACTGTAATTGTACAATACAAATACATAAAATAGAATTTAACACTTTGAAGTTCATCAGTTCAAAAGTAAACAAATATGGCGGCTGCCATTACGATCGATAGAGTTCGAGTCAACAGTTATTTGTGAAATAGTAAAGCTTATTAGTGTCTTCAGACAAAAGAAGGATAACTATGGGGAATTAAAAGTCACCAAAGTTGTTGTGGTAAGTTCTTCGTATGTATTTTGCATCTTATTTCCTGGTAAATCCATGTTAGGTTATGATATAATGTAACACGTAAATATTTGTTTTCCGTAAGTATCGTACACGATAGCACTGAACACCTAGCGCTCACAAATCACAGAAACACACACATTTTAGAGGAAGTCAAATCCAGGGTATCGTCATGGAAATGACAACAAAACTACAAGGGTTGTTTATATGATATTCACTAAAAATTCACTGACATGAAACGGTCGTTTATGTGATATTACTTCCATGTAAAGCTGTAAGGGTTGATTATATGATATTCACTGAAAATTCACTGATGCAATTAATTGATACACCCTTGGGTATATCACACTTGTTAGCTTAGTTGAGAAAGACTTTTGTGTGGACGATGGTCTCCCCTCACTTTCTTCTGTCGACGCCTCCATTGATTTGTTTAAAAGGACACAGTGTAAGAGGTAACTTACGACTCCACAAAATTGCATCCAACCACATGGAGGTAATGAAAGCTTTTCCCAAACCAAGATCAAGTTAAAGGTGTAAAACAACAGGACCTTCACGTTTTGGTCTGGCTTGGGACGTTCAGACAGACACCTTTACGTTCCAGGTCCCTTCAGAAATTAAACCTCGCACCCGGCGTTGTGTACTTTCGACCATCAGCAGCCCATTAGATCCGATAGGATGTGTCGCTCAAGTAATCATTAAAGTAAAGATCTTAGAGAACTTATGACAGAGACCACTGACTGGGATTAACCCCTTTCTTCATCTTGACAACGTGAATAGGAGGATTGGAAAACTTCTTAAGAAGGACTCTAACCTTCAGATATCACGCACTTACCTTCCAGTATCCATCTGCACTGTCGGCGACAAAGAAGTTTTAGTCTTTTGTGACGCCTCCGGGAAAGCTATCTCAGCGGTTGCATATTTACAAGCTTCTGCTGGAGATGGAATGCAAAATGCCAGTTTTATCTTTGGTAAAGCTAAGGTAACCCCAGCACATGGACACACAATATCTCATTTAGAACGGTGTGCTGCAGTTTTGTACCGACAGTAAAGTAGTTCCAGTCCCGAAGATTTTATGTGTATGTCAGCAATCGTGTAGATCGCATTCGTGCGTCTTCAAAAACAGAACAATGGCAGTATGTTCCCATAGAAGCAAACACGAAAGACCTCGGAACTCGTGCGATCCCTGCTTCAGAACTGCTAAGTTGGGGAAATTTGAAAATTTTCTGACTGGGTTTTCACTCTAACGACCTATGTGGGATGGTTACCAGTTACCACCGGAAGGTCCTGGGTTTCCTCCCGCCATATAGCCCGGTTTCCTCCCACAATTAAACTGGCAACACCGCCATATAAGTGAAATAATCTTGAGTGCGGTGTAAAACACCAAACAATCAATCAATCCCCAGTTGTGCTTGGCTCTCCGGATCTGAAAAATCATTCACAAAGATTCCTTGCCCACATTTCCTCTACACAACCCTGAAAAAGAAGTGAGACCCGAAGTTTTTGCATTGACAACAAAAGTCACAGATAAGAACAGCCCCTTTCCTCCACGCTTTAATAAATTTTCTTCTTGGCCACGATTGGGTGGAGCCTACGCTCGGCGTCGCCACATAGCAGCCACATTCAGTGGAAAAAACATTCGCAGAGGATGGCACTAGTGCAATCAACCAAAAGCTGTCGACACCGGCACCGAACAATGGATTATTTAACAAGTACAAAAGAATGCTTATAGCGCAGAATTGAACAGTCTGCGATAAAAAAATGTGTCTGTAATCAGTACCATCTTAACCCAAATATAGGCGAGTTTGGCACTCTTAGAGGCGGCGGGAGATGGAAACTAGAAAGCCTTTAATCACTCCTGGTAAAGACCACATCGCAACGTTACTCATTCGCATTCCCCTTGAAAAAGGGCGGTACAGAAAAAGCGGTGCGATCCGCAGGTTTATGGATTACTGCATGTAAGCGTCTCATCAGTTAGATTCTTCATAAATGTACTCGGTGCAGAAAACTCCGTTGCCCACCTCAAACACACATGATGCAAGGGCGTAGACAAGTTTCGGAATTTGGGTGGGCTGAAAATGTACTATCCCAGCCCAATAGGCGAGGGTCCAGAGGCCGCCAAGGCCCCGGAAGCTCCGCTGTCCTAGATGGTCAGAGGGGCGTTCTGGGCTAATAACAGGGCATGAATATGAGGATCAACCTATTTATCAAACGGAAGGATTTTCCTGGTGTTTTTGCCATTTTCCAGGGTTATTCGGTCATTTTTCTGATTCTGTTGGCCTATGATGTCGAAAGCTAGATTTTCCTTGTGCCCGTGTGTTTTAGTGATCATAAATATATACCACGATACATTCCTTACTTCTTTGGATTATGTATCTAAGGCAACTCTCCCTGGATGGCGGCTGCCTACATGAATGATGGGTCAGAAGACGTGTCCTCATAATGTGATTACAGCGAACATGTTTATTGAAAAAAAAGTAGTGGCGTCTTTTAAATCAAATGGAACCATATAAGAACAAGAGTTTCAGGAAACCCAGAATACGCCCGGAAAGGCACAGTAACTGCGGCCATACCAAAACAAATCCTTCCATATTTATTTGAATTTAATTGTCAAAATTCAGAGGAAGGAGGTTGAAGCTTGGGAAAAGGTGATGTAATGTCAACAAAATGAAATCTTACCACTAAAACCTTTAAAATCCATCTGTATCAAATTTTAAAATGGGCTATTTGGATCAACGATTATTAACTAGATTTGTACTCGGTACAAGTCATCAATTCTCGCTACTGTTTAATCGCGATGTTAAACATTGTTTGTTGTCAATATAGGTTGGACTAAAATGTTTCATTTTTTTAGAAAAGGAGTTTATAATTTACTATCAATTAATTGGCAATTTCGCAGCTCACACAACTTTATAATAATAAGTAGATTTGAATTTTTTTCTCATAATACCATTTATCTATATTATTAGGCTACAAAAAATATATAACAGTTGAGCATGGCTATGAAAAGGCAAACATTAATACAAAGCCTACATTTAATTTTATGGAGGCCATGTGGTAGAGAGAAGGCAATAAAGGTCTCACAGCACTTGAGATACGAGCTAGTGTAAATAGAAAAAGGCTGAGTTACTTATCTCTTTATCTGTAGATAAAACTTTAATCCTTATAATTATTTTTCATTTGATTTGAATGTTTTATATTGATTTAAGAATAGTTTTAATCAATTTAGAAACATTATTGCAGTTTGAAAAAATCCTTTTTTTATGATAATCGGACAAGTAGAAGCCATTTTATAATTTAAAGGTTTTTTTCGTGAAAATGAAAGTAAGAATAAAAGGGGATAAACATAATCCAATAATTTGCAATAGTTGATATCATAAACATTTTTTACACACTGTATGTTAATATGGTATGTAACATGAAAGATTTGAAAACATCGGATCATATTTGTTAAAGTTATGGAGAGAAAAAGTAAATATTACATAACCCAATATGGCTGCCATATTATGCTATGTATGATGTCAAAAATAGTTCGCGACACACCTTCTACCCATAAGGTATATACTCAGAAAAAATTGCCAAGTTGGAATCAAAACTTTGGAAGTTATGGAGCGGAAGGGAAAGCGGTCGCCGGACTGCCGGACGGACGGAGATGATACCATAATACAGCCCGCTTTTCAAGCCGGGCGTATATAAACCGCACAGATTCCACTTGAAGGGTGCGATTTATATCTCAAATTTATTTACAAATGATCAGGCTTCGTTCTCACAAAATATCTCCACAACACGACATGATCGATCGTTTATTTAAAACCTAAGAAAGTGATTGTGATGTTGAATTGTTACGTTGTTTTTAAGTCTGCATTTACCGCTTGTTGTCGGACATAAGAGAACCTTGTCCAGCAAGGTGACCGTTGAAGGACTTTCCAATGAATTTGTCTCCCGGGGCCGGTTGCACAAAGCTGTATTAAGCTTAAGTCAGGCTTAAATTTTATACATCGCGCAACAATGAAATTTGATTGTGACGTCGCCAAGATAAGTCAGACTTAAGCTTAATACACCTTTGTGCAACGGGGCCCAGGAGTCACGGCAGGCCGAACATGATTGAGTGATTCGAGATTCGACCAATATACCCAGGCAATCAGTATTTTCACCATCATTGTGACTATTACAAATAATGTTGTGTCATAACTTTGTACTCCTGGTGTGTCCTTGTTTTCTGCCTTTTCCTTGTTTTTTTTTTTTGGTGCCAATATTTGGGGGGGGGGGGGCTGAAGCATTCCTTACTTCTTTGGATTATGTATCTAAGGCAACTCTCCCTGGATGGCGGCTGCCTACATGAATGATGGGTCAGAAGACGTGTCCTCACAATGTAATTACAGCGAACATGTTTATTGAAAAAAAAAGTAGTGGCGCCTTTTAAATCAAATGGAACCATGTAAGAACAAGAGTTTCGGGAAACCCAGAATACGCGCGGAAAGGCACAGTAACTGCGGCCATACCAAAACAAATCCTTCCATATTTATTTGAATTTAATTGTCAAAATTCAGAGGAAGGAGATTGAAGCTTGGGAAAAGGTGATGTAATGTCAACAAAATGAAATCTTACCACTAAAACCTTTAAAATCCATCTGTATCAAATTTTAAAATGGGCTATTTGGATCAACGATTATTAACTAGATTTGTACTCGGTACAAGTCATCAATTCTCGCTACTGTTTAATCGCGATGTTAAACATTGTTTGTTGTCAATATAGGTTGGACTAAAATGTTTCATTTTTTTAGAAAAGGAGTTTATAATTTACTAATCATACTTAAACAAATGTAATTAATTGGCAATTTCGCAGCTCACACCACTTTATAATAATAAGTAGATTTGAATTTTTTTCTCATAATATTATTTATCTATATTATTTGGCTACAAAAAATATATAACAGTTGAGCATGGCTATGAAAAGGCAAACATTAATACAAAGCCTACATTTAATTTTATGGAGGCCATGTGGTAGAGAGAAGGCAATAAAGGTCTCACAGCACTTGAGATAATACAGCCCGCTTTTCAGGCCGGGCATATATAAACCGCACAGATTCCACTTGAAGGGTGCGATTTATATCTCAAATTTATTTACAAATGATCAGGCTTCGTTCTCACAAAATATCTCCACAACACGACATGATTGATCGTTTATTTAAAACCTAAGAAAGTGATTGTGATGTTGAATTGTTACGTTGTTTTTAAGCCTGCATTTATCACGTGTTGTCGGACATAAGAGAACCTTGTCCAGCAAGGTGACCGTTGAAGGACTTTCCAATGAATTTGTCTCCCGGGGCCGGTTGCACAAAGCTGTATTAAGCTTAAGTCAGGCTTAAATTTTATACATCGCGCAACAATGAAATTTGATTGTGACGTCGCCAAGATAAGTCAGACTTAAGCTTAATACACCTTTGTGCAACGGGGCCCAGGAGTTACGGCAGGCCGAACATGATTGGGAGATTCGAGTGATTCGAGATTCGACCAATATACCCAGGCAATCAGTATTTTCACCATCATTGTGACTATTACAAGTAATGTTGTGTCATAACTTTGTACTCCTGGTGTGTCCTTGTTTTCTGCCTTTTCCTTTTTTTTTTTTTTTTTGGGTGCCAATATTTGGGTTTCGGTTTATTAGATTCCTGATGATGGTTTGATCTAATAAACCGAAATATTGAGTTAAACGTGAAGTCTTTGTCATTCTTCGGAGTGCTTACGTCACCCGATTACAGTGTTTGTTTGTTTTTATTATACCGAAAAAATTTCATCCAATCAATATTTTATCAATATTCGCAGATGGAATTATCTTCTTAGTAGGCCTATAACAAAAATAAAAACTGTTATACATAGCTGTGTTTCATGGCATCCCAGTTAACAGAAAACCCATTTCCGCAGACGCAAGGTGTGAGTGTGTGTGTGTGCGCGCGTCGAGACAGCTCCTTGTATGATGTACTTCCTGGACACCAGTGGATGCCCAAAAAGGCTGTGTGATATGGTGTGCAGACAATACATGGCTGCAAAGACCATCAGGTCGGCAGGAGTCAGGCCTATGTTTCACAGCTGGAATATGAGTTCTCCCCCTTGCATATATTGGCTGTCAGACACGTTCACACAGTGAATTGTTCGGTTTGTATTAATCGACCTTCATACTAGCAATGTGATATTAGCCTTTTATTTTCTTCTATTTTTTCGAATTTTTTTACAGTAAAATATCGGAAATTTTTTAATCTTTAATTTGCCTCATGCAGACGGGGCCCTTTTTCAGTTTAAAGTGAACACTTTAGGTGACACTGGATGTCACTGAAACATGTGCACACCTGGTATGCTGAACTGCTATTGGTGTATTTAGGTCAAATAAACCAAACATATTGCCAGTTGCAAGGTGTGCACATGTTTCAGTGACATCCATCACCTTGACATCTGAGAATAATTAACCATAGCTTCTTGTAGGAAAGTCATACAAAATAAATAAACCCTGTTTTGAGACCAGGTAGATATTGTCTTTAAGATGAAGTATAATGTATTTTACCTAAGGATAGGCCTAACCATTTTCCCACTCCGCAATATATGCCTACTTGACACACGCATGGTCACATCAGGTCAGCCAATTCTGACAATGGGTGTTCTCTGTCTGTTAGTAGTTGACCTTATTTTTGCGACCGGTGGTTTACACAGCTTGGGTAGCATTTTTAAATGACCATCACACTATACGTCAATATATACTGAACCGCAAAAAAAGGCCTATTCAAATGTTGCTAAATGCATACATTATCATAATTTTCAATATTTTTCTCTTTTTGTTATCCTTGCTGAACCTGGTTTGAAGCCAGTCGTCCGGAAAGTTTGGTTTCTGATATGTTACTAATATGCAAAACACGTCGTCAAAGCACAGTCACTAAAGTAATGATGGGGTGCTTTTTCGGTTCGTTTTACCTGAAGGTCACAATCCACGTGTGTTGCGAGGTGTCATCCCTATAAAAAGGCCACCGAGCATGCACCGAATCATTCACAGTTTGACAGTAGTGATATAGCACAACTGTCACGGGAGCAGAGAGACCAAACCTTGGGAATACTTCATGCTGGCCAGACTGCAAGACCTGTGGCAAACCACTTCAATGTTCATGTCCGAACAATATACCGCCTGCAGCAACGGGTTCAAGCCACTGGAAGCACAGCAGACCGTCCTCATAGTGGAAGACCGCCTGTAACAACGTTGAGGCAAGATTGACAGATTGTCAACACCTGCAAAACCGCTTCGCTACAGCTGCGGAAACTGCAAGGACAAACATTGGCAATCACCAGAGACCAATCAGCGACGACACGGTGCGCAGGCGTTTGAGGCAGACAAATGTTAGATGCCACAGGCCTTGCAGGGGTCCGATCCTCACTGCTCGACATCGCCGCGCTTGTCTGTAATGGGGCACACAGCATCGGAATTCGCGTCACTAGGAGTGGAGAACTGTAGTCTTCTCCGATGAAAGTCGGTAGGCCTACTGCACATCGACGGTTGATGGTCGAAAGAGAGTGTGGCGTATACGAGGGGGGGGGGGGCGTTTTGCAGATGAGAGTGTTCTGGAAAGAGACGCGTGGGGAGATCCCAGCATTATGGTATGGGGTGCTATAGCACTGAATCAAAAACTAGGCCCTATGGTGTTCCAGAATGTTTGTCTTGGTAGAGGAAATAGTGTAACAGCTGCCCGCTACATCGATCAGGCGCTGAGACCTTCATCGTGCCCCATTTTGCTCGTCATGGGAATCATGTCTTCCAGCAGGAGAACGTACGAGCCCATACTGTCAGAGCAACGAGAGACTTCCTCCGTCAAAGCCACACACAGAGTCTTCAATGGTCTGCTCTCAGTCCAGACTTAAATCCGATAGAACACTCTTGGGACGAGATTCAGAGGAGGCTCAATCTCGTGCGAACAAGGCCGACAACTGCAGCTGAACTCACTCAGGCATATCACAGAGTTTGGGCCCAAGTTCCTATCATCTTTATCAACCGTCTCATCCACTCAATGTTGAGACGGTGCAACGCGGTAATCAACGCCCATGGTGGCCATACATATTATTGTTTTTTTCTTGCGGTTCAGTATTTGAATAAAGAAAAACGACCATAGAAAGAGTCTATACGGAATTTTTACCATTGGAAATGCAAGTGAGACAGCCAAACTTTCAATGAAGTATCTACAGAGAAAAATGGTGCCGATTTGAGACTATACAATAGAGTGGTAGAATATGCACCAGGGGCTAGGTTTTAATACTTATTCAAAACATTTCAAATATATGGTGAACGTCCTTGTATATAAGAATATACTTAAAGTCAAACATTGCAGCAACAAGATTTCCCACCAGTGTGAATCGGTACATGTGAAAACAGATACCGACAGCCATGGTCAAGCATTGTTTAGCGAAGCACTTATTTCACGACTTTGAGTTCTTAACAGACGTCCATGCTTCTGACTTTATTTGGCCTGGGGTTTCGTCAGTATGAATTTCTATGATTGATTTATTGTTGTAGTCACACATTGTACACTGAAAAGGTTTCTCACAGGTATGAGTTCTTAAATGATGTTTTAGGTTTTCTCAGCAGGACTTCCTATGAGATTGATGAGATGGTTCTTCCACCTAAATTTACAATCACACATTGTGTACCGGAAAGGTTTTTATCAAGTAGAAGTTCTTATTACATTTAAAATCACACAATGAGATCTACACAGGAGTCCCTGCGTTCAACTACATTTGAATTTCATCAGTATGACTTTCTCTTAAACATTATTCAGTGAAGCATTTCTTTCACCACCATGAGTTTTACACTGGAGAGCAAGTAAACGCTCGACGATTTACACTGAAAACAAGGCTTTTTCATCAGTATGAGTTCTGAAATGGTCTTTGAAATAACTTTTCCTGCTTCACTTACAGTCACACACTGTACACTGAAAAGGTTTCTTTTTAGAATGAGTTCTGCGTACAGTAGCTAAGATTGGATTGATTGTAGAGGCAGAATTACCATCAGGGCCCTCTTTTCTTGAACTGTCAACATTCAATTCAACCAATGAAATATGGTTCCTGTTTGTGTTCTCCAAATAACTTGGCACCTGAAACCCATGTTTATCAATGTTGTGAGCCCCTTAAAGGGATCTTAACGCCCGCGTTCATCTATTCATATTAAAGATTGTTACAGCAATAACTGGATATAGGAATTGGAGCCTACATAAACAAATCTTATTCCAGGGAGATAACTATTGTTTAGGAAAATTAAATTGTGAATTACAAAGTAAGCTCCCCTTGATATTTTGGTTGAAAACAACATTGCCACCTGGTAGCCATCTTCAATATGCTAATGAAATGATAATGTACGGTGCACAGCTATAACTTAGGGGGATGATGTGTGTCATGTTTGGTTAAGATCAGGTCAGTAGTTTTCTTGGAATAATGATAATAAGTTTCATTTTCAAATTTGGTTAAAAAACAACATTACTTCCTGGCGGCCATATTTAATAAGCAAATGAGATTTAAATGTAGGGTGCACAACTAGATCATAGGGAGATAATGTGGGCAAAGTTTGGTCAAAATCAGACCAGTAGTTTTCTTGGAATAAAAGTAACAAAAAAAAACAACATCGCCCCATGGTGGCCATATTGAATATGCAAATGAGATGAAAATGTACGGTGCGCAACTAGACCATAGGGTGATGATGTACGTTGAGTTTGATTAAGATTGGACAAGTAGTTTTCTTGGAATAAAGGTAGCAAGCGAAAGTTTTCTTGCAATAAACGTAACAAAGAAAAACAACATCTCCCCCTGGCGGCCATATTGATTATGCCAATGAGATGAAAATGTACGGTGCACAACTAGACCATAGGGTGATGATGTATGTTAAGTAGTTTTCTTGGAATAAAGGTAACAAAGAAAAACAATATCGCCCCCTGGCGGCCATATTGAATATGCAAATGAGATGAAAATGTACGATGCAAAACTAGATTATATGGAGATAATGTGAGCCAAGTTTAGTGAAAATCGGACTAGTAGTTTTCTTGGAATAGAGGTAACAAAAAAAACAATATTGCCCCCCTAGTGGCCATATTGAATATGCAAATGACATGAAAATGTAAATTGCACAACTAGACCATAGGGTGATGATGTATGTTGAGTCTGATTAAGATTGGAATGATACATGTAGATTTCTTGGAATAAAGGTAACAAAGAAAAAAAAAACATCGCCCTCTGGTGGGCATATTGAATATGCACATGAGATGAAAAGGTACGTAACAAAGAAAAAAAACATCGCCCCCTGGTGGGCATATTTAATATGCAAATGAGATGAAAATGTACGGTGCACAACTAGACCATATGGTGATGATGCATGTTGAGTTTGATTAAGATTGGACAGGTAGTTTTCTTGAAATAAAGGTAACAAAGAAAAACAACATCGCCCCCTGGCGGCCATATCGAATATGCAAATGAGATCAAAATGAACGGTGCACAACTAGACCATAGGGTGATGATGTACGTTAAGTTTGATTAAGATTGGACATGTAGTTTTCTTAGAATAAAGGTAACAAAGAAAAACAATATCGCCCCCTGGCGGCCATATTGAATAGGCAAATGAGATGAAAATGTACGATGCAAAACTAGACTATATGGAGATAATGTGAGCCAAGTTTGGTGAAAATCGGACTAGTAGTTTTCTTGGAATAAAGGTAACAAAAAACAATATTGCCCCCTAGTGGCCATATTGAATATGCAAATGACATGAAAATGTACAGTGCACAACGAGACCATAGGGTGATGATGTATGTTGAGTTTGATTAAGATTGGAATGATACATGTAGTTTTCTTGGAATAAAGGTAACAACTAGACTATATGGAGATAATGTGAGCCAAGTTTGGTGAAAATCGGACAAGTAGTTTCCTTGGAATAAAGGTGCTCGGCTTGCAACATGGCGGACATGTAGTCAGCTGAACGAACGAGCTGTTTTCTTGGGATTCATAACGCTGAATCATAAACGATCTCTCGACTAGACTTGACTAGAAGACTTTATTACTATAGTTCAACAAAATGAGTCAACGAAAACCTGCATTAAAACGTGTAGTGGGACAAATGGAAGACCCAAAGACAAAGTCTAGTGAACGTGTCCGACTAATTACCGCAATGGACCGCAATGTACCAAATTGTGCTGTATTTACACGACAAGAACGTGCATGTACGACGGTACGGTGTTAGTTTAGCCCCGTGGTGTGCTTTCGGGGTATTTTAGATCGATATTCTGCATAACATGCAACAACTTTGCCAATTTTACAATTTTACAACAACATCACTTTTTCGGAGGGGAGGTAACTCTGGTTGCCTTTTTCTTATTAACCCCTTCACTTTCAGATACATTTTCATATTGTTATAAATGATTAACAACTCCCTCTCATTTAGTTTGAAATATATATTTAATCATGATGACCCTCATTGTAGTAGATTTCTTTCCTGTCATTTTATGTAAAAAATAATCTACCGCAATGTATGGCGTAATTTTTTAAAAGCGCAATATGTTTAAACAAAAGAACTATCATTGCTCTATTTGGGGTATATTTCTGTTGGTCCTGTTTTATTGGGGGGGGGGGGGGGGGCAACAACAAAAAAGTCTACCGCAATGTTTGGCGAAATCTTGTAAAAACGCAATGTTCAAACACAAGGACTATCATTGCGGTACATATTTCTTTTCTTGTCGTGCTTTATTTGGAGAAAAACCCTACCACAATGTGTGGCGAAATCTTGTAAAACCGCAATGTTCAAACACAAGGACTATCATTGCGGTACATATTTCTTTTCTAATCGTGCTTTATTTGGAAAAAAACTACCGCAAGGTTTGGCGAAATCTTGTAAAACCGCAATGTTCAAACACAAGGACTATCATTGCGGTACATATTTCTTTTCTTGTCGTGCTTTATTTGGAAAAAAAAACCTACCACAATGTGTGGCGAAATCTTGTAAAAACGCAATGTTCAAACACAAGGACTATTATTGCGGTACATATTTTTTTTTTCTAATCGTGCTTTATTTGGTTGTGAGCCAACCCCACAGTGTAGTTTAATTACTTTAAAGGCCAACTTGCCGCCGTAGCAGTATTGCATTGGGCCATTTGATGGATGTTTGCTGGGATCCTAATAAACGATACAGAAATAGTTTTCGGCTTACAAGCAAAATTTCAAGAGAATTATATAGTTTATATGTACCCTTACACGACATTTGAAGACATTGTCTACGTTCCTGTATGCGTGTAAACACATAGCAGGCCAGTAAGCCTACGGCTGTGACATTTGCTGATGGATTTAGTAGCAGTAGGCCTAAGGACCTCAGTATAGACGTGCGTCCTGGGCTATAGCCAATGGACATTGTTGTCGCGAGTACAGTGACCTAGGTCAAAGTCCAGCTTAAGGTGATTTCTTCCGCAAAGATAGACTGTCAAGATAGAGAAAACCTAACATTGACTGACGTCATCCAAAACCTTTTACGTCATCAAAACCTTTCGATTCTCCGCGCTTATTCGTTATCTTCCGCAAAGATTGATTGACGTCTTTCAAAACTCATTTCGGCTCTCAGCAAATTATGTTTGTCATGCCTTTATATGGGCGTAAAGTACATAACCTTCTCAAATGATTGTGTCTTCCGCTATGATTGACTCTTTGGATTTGTTGTGTCCTAGAATTCAGATCCGTAGTACAAATTCTTTAACTTTTAAGAGGCAAATTTAGAAGATGAGGTGATCACACGCAAGAGGTTTTCAAATAAACAGAAGTTGTAAGCTTCACAAATAGATATTTATAATGGAGAAATCTGGGCTGTGTCTGATTTTTTTTTCGCATCCTCTCAGGTGCAAACGTCAGGGAGTCTCTGTCATTTGGACCTTTTAGTTTTAGGCTTTAATTAGTTGCTGCAATTATAAACCAAATTAAAACCCATGATATTTCAATAGGTTGAAGACTGTAGGCAGGAGTTTGGGGTAATACCAAAATGTTCACTTCAATTCTTTTCACATCATCCTATTGAGTTCAATTTTGCCATAGCTGAAGATGCGTAAGCAAAGTGTTCCATAAAATTCTAATGACTAAGGCCTCCTCCTGTCTGTCATCACCCTAATGAAATATCATGGGTTTTAGTTAATTACAAGTACAACTTATGATTGGGTATTAAGGTCTAAGTGATATAAGCCTTTTTTTTTACACAAATAGAAGCTTGATTCCATGGTTATTTTAGACAAGAATATTTTCCCTGTGCCTGCACATGTTTTAGTGTTCGTTAACATATTTAAATTGCCCGAAGTAGAATGGACTGCTCAAATGTTGATATTTTGTCAATACAAAAATAGGAAACTATTGGTTATGTTTCCTAAGAATAGATTTTTTTAAAATTGATACCGGACTCAAGAATGAATATAAAGATGTTGAGAATTAACTTTGGCCAAGAATGAATGAATGGGTATCCCAGAATATTTAGATTTTGTTTACATCTCGCCTATATTTATAGCGCCATTGTCTCATTGATATATTTTTTTTAACTGAAATTGTTTTGACCATCAGAATTTTTTTTACAAATTTCAAATTCTGACAGACAAATCCAATAGTTCCACTGATAAGTTTAACATAGTACACTAGTAGTGTTATTCCGAAAAACGAAAACTTCATATTGACTCAATATTTTTACTTTTATTCAGTCATCATCAGGAGTGAGGTACATTGGTATATATACAGGTAAAAGACTGCTGTATATATACATGTACCAATGTTATTGCTAATTTCTGAGTGGATTTTTCACTTGGTTGCCGTATGTGGAAGAGTTGCCAGGTACTTGTCGAAGGTCTGGGATTTCCTCTCACTAAACCTGGCAATGCCCCCATATAAGTGAAATAATCTTGATTGCGACGTAAAACATCAATCAATCAACACTAACGGGACCTCCATGGGTCAGGTGGTTAGAGTGATAGTCCCTAAATTCGACAAAGGCAGCATGGAATTGAATCCCAGTCAGACCAAATAAAAATTAAAGAAATTTGGAGTAGATGTTTCACTCGATCGCTGTATGTGGAAGAGTTGCCAGGTACTCGCTGAATGTTGGGAGTTTCCTCCAGACAGATAGCCCGGTTTCCTCCCCCACTAAATCTGGCAACGCCGCCATAAAAGTGAAAATATCTTTCAATCGTAAAACATCAATCTATTAACACAAAGCTCACTTAAACGAATGAGAAAATAAACAGGTTTATTGAGGTTCAATGAAGCTTTATTGTTGTTCATAATACAAAACCATAAATATGTTTTATGAAATACATGTATGTGTCATTGCATCAAAAGCTTTTGTCAAAAATCAAGTATAAAGAATCTAAAATCTTTGTATTTGATAAGAACAAAATACAAGCAGAAGAGAAGGATATCACACTATGGGATGTGTAAAAAACTGATGCCTACAGAAATTTATGAAAATTAGCAGCTGGCGATTTATTTTCAGGTTTATACTATACTCTAATAAGATCGCCTAATTGTGCTACACCATGATAATTGTCACTCGGTTGCTGTATGTTGAAGAGTTGTCGGGTACTCGCCGAAGGTCGTGGGTTACAATTATACGCTCGGCTCCCCCCCCCCCCCCCCCCCCCCAACACACACTAAACCTGGCAAAGCCACCAAACAAGTGAAATAATTTTGAGTTGGCGTAAAACACCAATCAATCAACCATGATAATGTGCAAATGTTACCCCTGGCTAGTGCCTAGTTCATGGTGAAAATTATCAACCAAAAGAGTAAAACCAGTGTTTTCAATCTTGCAAATCACATGAATATGAGACATCAAATCTTTTAAATGATTCAACATGATAATTAACTGACAAGCAATGTTTAATCAAATCTAAATTGAAATAATGCTTCACATATTACATTAAATTCTATAATTAAGATGGGTTTTAATTTAAAATAAAACAACACTAAAAGTTGTGGTCATTTGAATAAATCAGTCATTTCCCAACATGGTTACTCCTATTGTGTAAATCACACAGGTGCCTGGGAAAACACGATACCTGTGAAACAGAGAGAAACATAGTATATATAAAGCTTAAAATGGTTCAATAGTCAGGGTCTTAAGGATTTATGAACAACCTTGGTCGATATTTTCCGTTGTGTTGCAGAGTAAAACAAGAGTCATCAGAAGATGACATATCCCCCTGGCCCTGCATGTCCTTAGATGTGATGAAATACTGTTATTTACTGCTTCAAGAAAGACTGACAATAAATTTCCTGCATGGTTTATGTTGGATATTTTTGGAATTATTATGGGTTCTATTTGGATCCATGAATCCGGACATGTCTCTCCCCCAAAATTAAATGGGTGTGCACTTCCTCTCCCATGTTTTTCAGAGAGAGAACATGATCGTGATGAAATAAAAGCGTCTGAAGTTACAGAAAAGGAATTTTTATTTTGGTATATTTATGAACACTAAAACACGCGGGCACAGGGAAAATCTTGTCTAAAATAACCATTGAGACAAGTTTCTAATTGTGTTAAAAATAGGTAAGGTAATGTCTGAGTTAATTCAAGTGCTGGAAAAAAGTAGAAGAGTGCAAATTCTCATCTTAATTCAAGAGAGAGCTTGTAAAACATTCAATGATTAACTGCTGGTCAATCATCTCCCTGGACTGAGATGTGTCGAAAGTTTAAATCTCATTCAGAACCTTTTTGTAATTGAGGATTTAGCAACATGCATAGTCCTCTAATTAACTCAGGTGTTACCGTTTATCATTTAGACCTTTATATATGTCAGAATTGTCGTGCAAATTCTGAAGAAAAAAATCTTTTAAGAAATGTTATCCTAGTTTTTCATAATATCATACAGTTAATTCTAGTTTATTGGACATGAAAGCGTTGGAGAATAGTTTCATCTTGGGAGAGTGAAAAACATAAGCCAGGGGCCTGAAACTGGCAGCGAGAGTTAGGGGGAGTGATAAACAGGTCTTCTCAGACCCCTCTGGGGGTGTGTGGAGGGGAAGGAGAGCAATCACTCTCCCTATAATGACAGCCCTGACTCAGTGTGGTGACATAATACATGCATGATCTCTGCTGTGTCAGTGCGTCTTTATAGCAGTTAGTGCACATACATGTACATGTACATTGTAGGGGGTTGTGTATAAGGTAGACCAGTTTTTCAAAGTAGTTTGCATAATTTGCTCATTTCCTTCTCAAGCCATGTCCATAAATCCTTGAATGGATTGTCATTGACTATACATGTACCTATTTAGTGGTGCATAACTCAAAATTGCCATTTTAGCTTGATATTTACAAACTGTCCGAGAGGGCCTATATCCAGAACATATGTTTTGTGAATGACAATAGAAAATAATATATACAAATAAACCATTAAGAATTAAATACTCAATGAGCAGAGTAAAGATTTTGTGATATGTTTCAAGGCTATTGGAACTACCATACATCATTTCACAACAGCTTAATTAATGTACTAGTGCAGGGGCTGTTTCTGAATACATTCACCTCCTACACAAGTCTAATACATTATACAAGGAGTAAATGTCATGGCTTGCAACATAAACCCTCAACATTATGATTGATTGATTGGGGCTTAACGTCGCACTCAACAGCTAAGGTTATATGGCGACAAAAGTACCAACCGACCAAAAGATCTTACCCACCCCCATCCCACCTAAATTTTGACATTAAAACCTCCACAGACCATATGAACGTCAGGAAGGCTAATGTATTTGGCATACTTAATTTTCCTCCATGCTAGGTAGGCAAAAATGGCTATGGCAAAAACCACACTGCCCCCAGCCTGAGGGTCTCAACATTATGAGTTTTTGTTATAACCAGGCTTAAGGTAATGATGGGAATAAATGATATGAGAAACACTCCACAGCTCGAAATATATATATGTGAAATTCTAGAAACTGATTAAGGCTGATATATATATAATTCCCAAATGTTTGGATTATAAATTTATTAAAAATATATATATGTATTTATATATCAAAATAATGTATACTAACTTTGCTGAATATCTCTAATGGTTTCACCCCGGATCAGCTTCAAGTCAACTGAAACTCCATCCTTAGTTCTCAAATAGGCCTACTTGAAGATGGAATCACTGTAAACTTCCGCCTGGTGAAAATATTAAAAATGGATTACTTATATTCGAATTAAGGAAAAGATTGATCACCAGGGTCGGGCTTTTTTACCTTTTTACAGAAGCAGCTTTAAAGCTAGGAATCGTAAGGAAAAGAAAGTGTAGTATAGATTTGGGGGGAGGGGGAGCACTCGCGCAGACATTTTATTATTAATTTTTGAAACCTTATATTTGCTCAAATTGAAAGTTTTTGGTTAACCTGTTTTGCTTGAATGACATTTTTACTCAGTTATAAACTGATTAGATTGAGATAATTTCCAACAGTGTCAATACTCCACCAATTGGAAGTTATTAAAATACTTTTTAATGCCCCCGTCCCAAATGACCCATGATCTCAATTTGTCTGTGCCCAAAGACTATTTGAATTTAGATGTACACAGTACAGTACAGTAGAGTGCACTGTACCTATATTTTACACATAAATACCAATGATAAATAAATAAGGAATATAATATTTATATTATTATTAATAATATCATAATTTGTAAATTGTAGAACATAATAACTAAGATATATAACTAGAAGAATAACACAGCACAGTCATAAATCATTTAAATGTACTAATTAGTAATTAGTAGGTCTAACGCCTACTTGAAGCTGTGAATCAGGTGACTATAATTAAAGTTTAAACAATGAGGATTAATTGGACAGCAAAAAGGAATTAACTCTGTTTCCAGGATGAAGTAGCCATGCTTGAATATTTACAGTTTTTACACTATTATTATTATAATTTTATATTAATATTACTATAATAATATTAATACTAGTAATAGTAGGCCTACTAAAACTATTAGCTACAAACCAATTTACTATGTTTTGATATTTTAAGATAAATATGGTAAATAAAAAAGTAATCCAACGTCAAAAGATTAAATGATAACTGTTAGTGTTACTGTTAGAAGAAACATAGAAATAACAAGAAAACAAAATGAAACAAAATTGCAAATGCAGTTTATATCGAAATTTCGAATGTTACTATTGTTAGTGTAAGTGTAACTGTACTGTCTGTAACTTGTAAGTTTAAAAATAAAAAGAACTTAGAGTTAGAAGTAACTAGTCTAAACCACAACAAAACTATTAAATGCAACACATGCAATGAGAATAACTCTCTAGCGTGATAAAGAATCCGTGCCTTATATTCGTAGGGTTTTAATGTATTGTTTATCACATTCACAAGCATGCCGGTATTTTGATAACAACACATGTATGTAGTAACATTTATTACCGTGCAAGCCATTTTATTTGTTTTTCCCGGCATCGTGACGTAAAACTTTGAAAGTCTTTGTAGTGGACGGACAATCGAACAGTTAATTCAATAACATTAAATGTCTCCAGGTACCTCGTTATTTATGTTTGGATATCTATTGGTCGGTACCAGGTCGACGACCAATAAATGTCAGAAATTATAAATAACGGAGTAAGACCTTTACTAAAGTGAAGTATCGAACAGTGTGTGATCTTATGCGAAGTTATGAACTTATGCCATGGTACAAAACACCAAGTGAAAGTCAAAGGCAACACCCAAAAAATTAACGAAGAAAACGCAAAAACATACAGACATACATACATAGATTGTTCAATTAGAAAGTACTTCTAACAACTATCAGTATCATAAAAGCTGAGTATTTCACACAAAAATCTTCACAGAGAGCCGAATCAATCTTAGAGGGATATATTACTCTCCGCGCTTCATGCCTAAGCGTGGAGAGCCGAAAGGTTCAATCAGTGTGATAACTTCGGGGATTTACGTGCGTGAAATACGCCGACCGGTATCGAGCGAAGATAAGCCGAAGTGTATTCCGACAGTCTGGATTTGCGGAAGAAATCCCCTTAAGCCAAAGTCCATAGCTTAATTCAGTCATATTTGCCTATTTGGGTTGGCACACGCCAATAAATCAAACCTTATCAGCAGGGGGTACAAAGTCCGTGTCAGTAAGTGATCCAGGATAAGAAATCTTGCTAGATGTTAGTTGTTCTTTCTTCTGGGTTGGCTTCTACTCGAGGTTCGACTTTGTGAGTATACGGTAGGTCTATTTATTTTGTGTTTAAATTGAATCGTTTAGCTGTTTAGGACACAAATAGCCCTGGAACCCATGTCGCTGTGGAAAATTTAAAAAGATGTATAGGGAAAATGTTTTATGGGGAACCAGACCAGCATATTATACAGCCGCACTCGTGTGTCTCTATCCTGGTTTACTTACTTTGCCGGTCAGGTAGATACATATTATAATTTATATAGCCGCACTCACGTGTCTCTTTCCTGTGTTACTTACTTGCCTGCCAGGAAGAGCCACCATTAAAACTAAAGGGTGGGATAACTATTTTCTGTCAACAGACCCCGAAATCTCGTTCATGACGAGCGGATAGAGATCGAGCGTCAGCCAGCCGCTCATTGGCTAATATAAATCAAATGACGTGCCTCGAACGGGATTCCGTGACAGAAGGCCTTCGCATCACGCTGCTACTCGTGCATATTTATTTATTTCAAGGATAGGCCTAACCCACAGGAGCAAGTCCCACAACTCGGCCCATGCATACACTCATTCATGCATATTAACAATATATACAATTCAATGAACATCAGAAGTCTTATATTGAGTTATTGTCTGAGTAAAAATAAAAGTATAAAAAATAAGCATACCGTTATTTTCAACTACTTAATTAGCCTACAACTAATTACAAAAACAAAGAATGATTCGTCTACCAGAACAGCATTTAGCTCAAGACGCATAATTCAGAAGCTTTCGAATGCTTCTGGTATGTACGATAAAGTATTGTTTTGTACTAACTTAGGCTTAGAATGAATGAATGGTCGTCCCGGTTATTTAAATTTTGTTTACTTTTCAAACACTATTTCGGTTCGTACAGGCCACATACTGTATGAATTTTCCTCATTCCAACGTCAATCATTTAGTTTTTCGGTGACCTTCAAATCCTTTTACTGTCACAACGATCAGAAATTATGAAAAAAGTGCAAATTTAGGCAGCTCATGCACAAAACTGGTTTTAAAACGTTGAATATTTGCATGAGAATCCAACATTTCCACCTCCAAACATTCAGATTGTAAAGTGATGTCAACAATTAGAGTGTTTTGAGTTCATCGAAAAAGTGAATAAATATAAAAATAAAAAAATGTTTGTTGAGCTAAACTTCTTTATGAAAACGTCTTGAATAGCATTGCACACATTACTCCGGATTTCTGACTCCAAATTGACTGTTTTTTTTATACTGGCGGGCGTCTTTTGGACCGTCAATATAGTCAGAAACCCAGACTAGCATTAACATATACCACAGAATAGTAAGTCGCTCTACGCCTAATGCGCACATTGCTACACCATGTAGGTTCTGTTCAAGGTATCGGCTTCGAAATACAGCGCAGGCCATCTAAATATCATTGGGGGAACCCCTCTTGCCTGACCTAGATCTCTAAACCATAACGTCATTCAGTTAACCGACCAATGAGAGCACGGCTGACGGTCTCACTCTATCCGCTCGTGAAATCATGTGATGCGAGAGTTACGTTGTCATCAAATCGTCCAGCTATTGAGTATTGTGGAAATTCTCGGACATAGGGCCTACTGGGGACCTAGCTCCGGTATGTAGCGTTATTAGCCGTATTCGACTGGTCGTTTTCGAGCAGCTCATTCTTCTCAAACTACACAATTTCTATTCGACAGGTCGCTTGATTTGCACAAACTCCTCGCGCGTGCACGCTCGAAGTGCTCGCTGATTTCGTAAGAGCAGAGAGAGGGGAGCTGGTCACGTGGCAAAATATTAGTACTTTCATGACTCCAATTATATAATTCTTGATGTGTTTTGACTATTTTTAAGCATTCCTGTATTCCGAAACTAAAATTACATAAATTTAACTCTGACACCCTTAATCTCAACGAATAAATGTTATTTATTTTCTATGCAAATAGGCCAATCACGCTTCGGAAGTCTACTTAGCCGAATTTACCCAAATCGATTTGTTATAGGTCGGAAAAAATATTTGCAGTTTTCCTAGATTTTTGACAGAAATATTTAATTTTGAAATGCAAATATTTATCTTCTCAAGTCCGTGTTCGCCCTCCACGCACCCACGCCTACCAGTTGATCGTCACTTGATGAATATTTTATGTTGCTAGGTGGGCGATTTATGTTGCCAAGCAAATGACCCAAACGTTCCTCAATTTACTCAAATTCGTTCGACTGGTACTTCCCCTAGCAGTTAGTTTGAGCTGCTGCGCAGGTGGGCGGAGCTTAAATTTACTCCTCATAAAACGACCAGTCGAATACGCCTATTGTGTGAAGCCCGAAGGGGTCACAGCTCCCAGCTCGTTTGACCATTGTTTTCTACAATTAACTGGGGACCATGTGACGACAGGTTGTCATCACTCATTGTATGAGGAGAGTTTGAAATCTGTCAGGCCTGCATTCAAACAAATTAATGAGTAAAATGAAAAGAGGAATGCTTTAAATGTGTGTTCAAGGTAAAATCTAAAAGGCAGGTAGGATTAATAGATAATTGAAACTTGGTTTAAATCTGAAAGCCGAAGTCCTTCCAAATAATTCATTCTAGCATATTATATAGCTCCTCAAAGCTTTAAAACGTTTTTGAGCTAGGACACAATATAATTATACAACCGGTCCGTCACTTGATATGTTTCCCGATTTTTGTCTGGAAACGTCTGATTTCTAGCTTTTTCAGCAAAATAAACTTAGGGCTACTGGCCTAGCATCACGTAGACGAGCGCGACAGCCAGCCGTGTGTTTTACGTACCGGTACCATAATTCACAGGGGTGCAAGTCAAAATCAAATGGCCGGATGGCCCCCTACTAAATAGCCCGCCGGTCTCAGTCAAATTGCCCCTCTGTAAAGAATTGCAAACTCAACTTATCTTTTGCAAGCAAGGCGATCATTAAGAATTAGTAGGTTGCAGGTAACAAGCCTTACCTTTTGGAGACCGGTTGGTTGTTTTTTGGGGTTTTTTTATACTGATGTTTATGTTGTTTTACGTAAGTTGCGTCTTGTTGTACATGGTATTCATTGAGGTCGGCAATGCCTACGATTGCCAGAAAAAAAAATGTTTATCACATTTAAAATACTAGAACTTTAGGCTTATTAGTTTTATTTACAAATATGTTTACTTTAACTGGCTTTAGCTCCGATATTCTTCCTGACCGACAAGTAAGTAACACAGGAAAGAGACACATGAGTGCGGCTATATCTCCAACTTTTTTTTATAAACAACGATGGTCAGAATTTTGGCGTCTGAAGTAGCCTAGCCTGAGGGGACCATTTACCTAGGCGTAAATGCCATTGTGACATTCATTGGTCATCTGATTTAATGGATTGGATAAAACTAACACTACATTGTAATCTAACTTTGGCAGTTTGGGGGTGCCAATATGTACCCTACCTGTTTGTTACTTATTTAAAATAATTTAGGTGGGTGACTGCTTTCTTTATCGGAAGGGAAAAGTCAGCCTGCATGGTGTCAGGCTGAAAATTCAACAGCAAGGGAACCAGTTATCAAAAGTTGAGGAAAAAGTCAGTTTTTGATCATTTTTTTTCAAAAATTTCTACACATTATTTATTGAAAATAATGGACACTATTCACAGGGGTGTGAGACTTCCGCGGAAACGCGGAAAATCGCGTTTTTTAAAATGGCTGTCCGCGTCATTTTTCTGAATTCCGCGTTTTTGTTCAAGGGTGAAGTGTCAATTTTATTTATGTACATGTAGTATTAGTATTTAACTGATAGTGATTGGAGGTGTAGGCCTACGTAATAATCTCCCGTAGAGTTCTGCCTGAAGGACTGGTGAATGTTTGTTCGAAGGATTAGCCGTAACGCCGCTGTGTGGTAGTTTATTTATAATACTTTTAATTAGTATTACTACATTGGTCCGCGTAGGTTGTTTTTCCAGTGATTTGCCTAATTCTATAAACGCTGACTACGATGTGAAAGACCATGAGCGCATCCAAACATAAAATTCCAAGACCAACTCGTGCTTAAAATTTAATGCGTGTTTGAAATGAACGTGTGGTTTTGTCTACTGGATATCAAAAGCAATCCAAAGACCACAATTAAGCGTTGTTTTTCAAACATTCTGCCATAATATTGAATTTAGTCTGGAATACACAGCCTCTGCTGTTTTTCCGCAGTGATGACAAGTCACGATAATTGGACCCTCGCCGATACAACCCTAATAATACCGACGCACGTTTTCGGCCGTTGCGAAACAGACGGCCCTAAATGAAACAAATGGAAAGTTTAAAAACTCGAAGAATTCAGTTCGCCATCTATTACGGACAAGTTAGATGGCACCATTTTCACGTACAATTTACTTTAGGTCCAGTAATTTAATTTTTTTTAGAATTTTTGATTTTAGTTGATTTTTTATTTTTTTTTATTTTTTATTTTTTATATTTTTTTTTTATCAAACTCAATGTAGTAGTAGTTCAAATTGATCGTGATTTGATTTAACTCTTAACCAAACCCTTTGGGGGTATTCTTGACAAACAAAATTTTCCTCTTTTTTTTCGGGCCGGCTCTCACACCCCTGTATTCAGCAAACTAGTCAAGTTCCTATTTTCTTTTGTACGAAAAAGGACACTTTAAAATGCCAAAACCTCACACTGGTAAACGAATATCAGGAACAGAACAGACACTTTTAGGGAGCGGTCATTTATGTTTTTGCCTATGTTAACCAATAGTGTGAAGGTACTATTCAAAAGGGGCTTATTTTACTTAACTTATTGTTACATTACATGTTATTGAAATCACGGTGGAAAAGTGTGCAGACCTTCATGGTCTCATGCCAACAGTAGGCAAAAATTCAGTATCACAAATGGTTGAAATGATAAGGTACATGTACTTGTATATGACCATCAGTAATAAATGGCATTTGGGTTTAGAAACTTAAACAAGCACATGTTTAATCAATTTAGATTTTAGAGGCCGTCATATCTTTCATCTAGTCTATCTAGGCTCATTTGCTATTTATTGGTGACATACTGAAAAAGAATTTCTTTTGTTAAATCAGAACAAATTTCTTTTTAGGTAAACCAGGCATCGGTTGTTAGTAACAAATTCAGAGTGACTTCCCTTGACACAGCATAATATGGTGAAAAAGCAATATCTATGTGACATTGACTTGTATCTCGTGTCAATTTACCTTATATCATAAAGTATTCTGTAATACAGTGTCACTCAATCCATTTTTTTCCAGGATCAACAATTAACAGATAGAAGCTGACAAATTAAGGATGGATGTGACAGAGGATTTAGAATCCAGCTCTCCTGTTCAAGTAAAGATTGAACCCGATGAATCAGGAAGAAATATTCCATTTTGTCCTTTTGCCTGGGGAGAATCAACTGATTATCAGACCCAAAATGTTAACGGTTACTACCAACAAAAAGTCAACGTTTGTAAAAGGGAGTATAATGAACTGCATTCTGAAAGGGAAGTAAAACAAGAACCAAGCATGGACATATCCAGTAATGAACTGTATTCTGAAGTTGAAATAGAACAAGAACCAAGCATGGACATATCCAATAATGAACTGTATTCTGAAGTGGAAATAAAACAAGAACCAAACATGGGCATATCCAATAATGAACTACATTCTGAAGTTGAAATAAAACAAGAACCAAGCATGGGCATATCCAATAATGAACTACATTCTGAAGTTGAAATAAAACAAGAACCAAGCATGGACATATCCAGTAATGAACTGTATTCTGAAGTTGAAATAAAACAAGAACCAAACATGGGCATATCCAATAATGAACTACATTCTGAAGTTGTAATAAAACAAGAACCAAGCATGGGCATATCCAATAATGAACTACATTCTGAAGTTGAAATAAAACAAGAACCAAGCATGGACATATCCAGTAATGAACTGTATTCTGAAGTGGAAATAAAACAAGAACCAACCATGGACATATCCAGTTGTAGCTCAACAATGGATCCTACATTTCCTGATACTGACAACCAGACTTTCTATCAGAGTGGGTCATGTGAGGTAATGTTCATTTTGTTTATAGCCTAATAGCCTAAATAGAAACTTGCGGTCTTGACTGAAATTTGTAAGTTTTATTGCTAGTAAATATCTAACTTAAATGTGCAATATCTATAACTTTTACCGTGTTGACAGTGACTTGTTGTGAAGCAAAGATTTCTTGGTGTAGAAAGGGCCAATCAGTGTTTAATTAACCTCAAGACTAATGTATACATTCATAAAAACCCACAAATTTAAATTAATTTGGGATAAGTACATGTAGGTGAAGAAATATATGATATCTAAAGATGGTTTTGCCACGCCTAAAACAAATACTTGTTCAACATTGTAGAATGCTAGAGTACATCTGTTTCAATTCTGTTTAGGGTTAGGGTACGCCCTTGCGTGGTATACAGGTAGATATTAGGTGTCTGACATTAATATTTCTCTAAAGGACAAACGTCTTTAGTACAAACAGCGTTTCTTGCTTACAAAACAACATTCTAAACTGATGTCACGATACGATTTTGTCTTGACTGAAGAATACTGTGCTGCACAAAGACCTACACTCCGTGGTTATAACAGCGTGTGAGACCTTAACTCCGGGGTGATACAAAATCCAATATATACATGGAAAGCACTCGTATACAGGCTCACATGCTGGGCATTTCGACCAATCAAATGCCTAACAATTTATCTCAATGGTGATAAACTCTTAGTCGTTCTTATACATATATACATGTACATCTAGGATTGGGGAAAAACCCTAAAGAAACGTCAATATTATAAAATGTATTCTTAAGTATGTCACTACTTTTTTTTTTACAGACAATAACTCTGAGACAAACTTCTACGGATGACACTGTACCTGGTATGAAAACCACATTAGAAAATCCTGAGGTCACAAAATGTATAGGTAAGTAAATTGAAGTCTTTTTATGTTTGTATTATTTGGTACTTCAACGGATGCCGAGATATCAAGACCTCCGCGTAAACGTGGAAAATTCCGTTTTTGTGAATGGTTCTCTCTCTCTTGACAGACAAAGTTTCCTCTTTTTTTCGGGCCTGCTCTCCCACCCCTGAAATACACTGAGTAGTAATGATTTTAATCTGTCCCTGGCACTAGATATCCGTCTGTCAGCAGCAGACTTCTAGTTCATTGATTGGTCTGTTAGCAGCAGACTTCTAGTTCATTGATTGTTATTATTTTTGGACATTTGGCCATGCGTTGTATGCTTTACAGCCAAGCGGATAGCATATGTGGAACATCCCTCTATCCAATCCTAGCTAGGTGCAGTCCTGTTCCAGGAAGCAGTCTGGGTGGCCTCTGAAAGGCTGATCAAGCCTGTTACTTTAGTACATCAGCACTGGATTGCCACATCTGAGTTGCCCCACATTCTGTTTCTCTCTCGCTGTGGCCGACAGAAATAGAAGGGGACTCTGGAGTCTGAAGTGTACACAGATGATGTTGATCTAACCTACAAAAAATCATTTAATCCCTAACTTAAGGTCACGACCGGACATGTTGTCCACTAGGATCCCCATTATGACAGGTATACCGTCTTCTCCATGACATCATCAGTCTCTTCCCCTCATTGGCTGCAGAGGCGGATGTTGTCAAAAGGATTAACGTGGGTTTCGGCCTCTCTGTGATCCCAGCGAGACCCTTCGAACCTAGCATGGGACCCTTCAAAATTTGAAAGTCTCACTCAAACTTGTTTGCGCTGCATAGCGTGGATTGGTCAGCTTGTCCTTCAAAACCGTATGCAAGGTTTCTGGACTTCCTCCTGAACAAACAGCAGCCTTATCATCTCCCCAAGACGGTTTCTGACGCCCTCTACCTACTGGTAGATAACTGCAATCTGGCATCAAGAGTGGACGAGACATTCTGGTAGCGGGTGTTGTCTATCCAATTTACACAAGGCTTCGTGTTCGGGGTCCTGGACCTCATTTCAGAAAGGCTTTCTTCAGTTAAGCCCCGGTCCACCCCTCATAACAGCCTGTGGGTACCAAGACACGACCCTTTCGAATCTGGCACAACAACCTTCAGGATAAGTCACTTTCAAACTTGTTTAAGCTACATAGGTCGGCTTGGCTGATTTGTCCTCCGTAATCGACAAAAGGTTCCATGACTTCCTTCCTCATCATTAACATTCAGCAGGCAGTGGACCTGGGAACTCTAGCTTGCTCCACCGTAGTTATGGCGTCGTATCTTGATTTCATACGCCCGCTCTTGAAGTAGCCGTATTTTGGTATCCATTGTCAGTCTGTCCATCCCTGGTTGGTGTCCTTTTCCTAACTGTAAACCTTTTGCCTGCATTTAATTCTTTTCTTCTGATATATGATTGATTGATTGATGTTTTACGCCGCGCTCAAGATTATTTCACTTATATGGCGGCGTTGCCAGTTTTATTGTGGGAGGAAACCGGGCTCTATGCCCGGAGGAAACCCACGACCTTCCGCTGGTAACTGGCAACCATCCCACATAGGTCGTTCGAGTGAAAACCCAGTCTCTGATATATGAAGCTTATGGCTAGACGATGTGCCATGTACCACTAATAAATTTGGGTCTCGATATTTGTGACGACCAAAACAGTCACCAGTCTTTTTGCATTGAGTAACTCGGTAATTAAAATTTTTTCAGCTATAGCTTATAGCTTATGAGTAGATGCATCTTCGCAAGCCAAGTTAAAATCTTCATGTCCTCATTCCATGTTTTACCTTGGCGGACTACTCCACTCAAACCAGTAAATCGAACAGCTCGTTTTGATTGGATGCAAGTAAAACTTCTCACAGCTAATCAAATCTTTGGGCACCCACGACCTTCCGTTGGTAACTGGCAGAAGGTCCTGGGTTTTCTCCGAGCATAGAGCCAGGTTTCCTCCCCCAATAAAACTGGCAACGCCACCATATAAGTGAAATAATCTTGAGCGCGGCGTAAAACACCAAACAATCAATCAGTGTAAGTGCCCGAAGATTTGATTAGCTGCAAGAAGTTTTACTCGCATCCAATCAAAACGAGCTGTTCGATTTATGGGTTTGAGTGGAGTAGTCCGCCAAGGTAAAACACGGAATGGGGACATGCAGGTTTTAACTTGGCTAGAGAAGATGGAGTAGACATTGTCTCCCCTTACACAAGTCAGTTGAGGTCCCCCTATTTGTTGTGACCAAAACAGTTACCTAGCTTGTTGGCAGTCAGTAACCCAGGAACAAGCGGATGGGTTTTAAATCTTTTTCGAGTTATAACTATCTCCTGTGTTGGCAATGTCTCCCATACAAAAATTAAATTGAGGCCTGGATATTTGTGATGTCACCCAGCCTTTTGGTATTCAGTAATTGAGGAAATGGCTGTTAATCGGTCTGTGGTTTCACAGAAGAGCTTAATTCTATCCAAACAACTTTTTGATAACCATGGTGACCAAATGAGTCGTCGAGCACCTTCTTTTTTGTTTTATTCGCAATTAAATGAAATTGCTGTTGTATGCCTATATGTAGGGTATATACTTATGCGAGTACCTTTGGAGACTTCAGATGCCAGTCTGCCTCAATTACAGTTGTCTGATATACGTAGCTAATAGGTAGGTGGAGGGGCACTCTATGGTCCAGTGGGTTAGAGTGATCATCCCACATAGACCTTCCATCGATGCGGCACGGGTTTGAACACTCAGATCAATGAAAATTGAAAATTTCTGGGTGGATTTTACAGTTGGTCGCCCTACGTGAAAGAGTTGCCAGGTACTCGCCGAAGGTCGGGTTTTCTATTGGGGAATGAGCCTGGTTTCCTCCCCCACAAAGCCTGGCTTCCTCCTCGACGAAGCCATGCATCGCTACCATATAAATGAAATAATCTTGAGTGCGGCGTAAAACACCAATCAATCAATAAATAGGTAGGCAATGTGTCACATACTACAATTTGTGATGTCACTAAGCCCCAGTTTTTTTAAGGTGACTGATGATTCGTCCAGCCAAAATTCTGTTTAAGGCAATATTTAATATGAAGACAGTGTGCTACAATGGATTTACCCTAGCGGGTTTCTTAAAATCTTGTTCTTGCTTGCTATACATCAACTACTGGATCAGGTCTGTGAATTCCTGGAGTGACTTCTGGAAGAGATTGTTTCCACTTTTATGGCTTCGCAAAGCGAAAGCGGAGCCATTATGTTTTCGGGTCTTCCGTCCGTTCGTCTGTTCGTCCGTTCGTCTGTCCGTCTGTCTTTCTATCCGTGTCCGTACAATAACTCATGAATGATTCATCCGGTCAACTTCAAACTTGGGGTGTGCCTTGACATCGGGCAGAGGACGGTTGGGATTGATTTTCAGCAATGTGTGCCGCTATCCGTCATATTGGATTATGAGCATCATTTTCTTGTCCGGACAATAACTTGTGGATGATTCATCCGATGAACTTCAAACTTGGGGTGTGCCTTGACATTGGGCAGAGGACGGCTGGGATTGATTTTCAGCAATGTGCGCAATCCAATATGGCCGCTATCCGTCATATTGGATTATGAGCCTGATGCTTATGTCCGGGCTATAACTTGTGGATGATTCATCCGATGAACTTCAAACTTGGGGTGTGCCTTGACATTGGTTAGAGGATGGATGGGATTGATTTTCAGCAATGTGGCCAGTCCAATATGGTCGTTCGTCTGTTCGTCCGTCTTTCCATCCTTGTCCGTACAATAACTCATGAATGATTCATCCGATCAACTTCAAACTTGGGGTGTGCCTTGACATCGGGCAGAGGACGGTTGGGATTGATTTTCAGCAATGTGCACAATCCAATATGGCCGCTATCCGTCATATTGGATTATGAGCATGATTTTCTTGTCCGGGCAATAACTTGTGAATGATTCATCGGATGAACTTTAAACATGGGGTGTGCCTTGACATCGGTGAGAAGACGGTTGGGATTAATTTTCAGCAATGTGTGCAATCTAATATGGCCGCTATCCGTCATATTAATTGGATTATGAACATGATTTTCTTGTCCGGGCAATAACTTGTGCATGATTGATCCGGTCAACTTCAAACTTGGGGTGTGCCTTGACATTATTGAGAGGACGGTTGGGATTGATTTTCAGCAATCTGCGCAATCCAATATCAAACCTGGGGTTTGCCTTGACATTGAGGAAAGGGCGATTGGGATCAATTTTCAGCCATGTGCCCAATACAATATGGCTGCCATGAAGCATATTCGATTATGAGCAATATTTTATCGGGAGTAAACTTATGATAAGGCATTATTTGTTATAAGTTTTTAGCCATCTTTATTTTTAAAGATGGCAGCCATCTTTTAAAATAATTAATGCCAAGAGTATCATACATCATCTTTATTGTTTCATTTCTCCTTTATGTCACCTCTCAAACCACACTGTCGGTTCTAATACCCTTGTCAATCAGTTCCCCTTCTGCGCGGAGCCATCTCCAGTGATTGCGTGCAATCACTTAATCTCTAGTTATTTGTGAAGAATAGAATTTTTGTGATACATCTTCAAAGGGAATGTTTTTTGATGATACGGTTAATCCATCCTCGGATACCCAGGGTTAAATTGTCAACAAGCTCACATTTAACCCCTGGGCCAACTGTGATCCAACGCCTCGTTTCCTGGGAACGCCCATTTACTGTCGGGCCAATCAAAAATTCTCTTCTAAACGTTGGAACTCTTCAGTTTTTGAGACACGTTTATCAAATTGAAGTGTAAACCGAAAAGTCGGCCATCTTGTTTTTTATCACTGTCTGGATGCTTATGTAACGCCTATTCTGATTGGTGAAATTTCCGCCACAGTTTTGTGGTGGAACCAATCAAAGTCTACATGCATATTAAATTAGAAACAACGGATTTGGTTCCACTTGTCCCACGGGTAAAGTGAGCGTAAGTGTAAGTTTTAATTGTGGGTTCTGATGATGCGGGTAATCCAGTTTTGGTAGTCTTTTTTTTTTGGTAGACATTTTTACACCCCATGACTTTTTGGATTGTATTATCTTAGTTTGGAAATAAAATATGAGCTGAAAAATAGTTTTTCTATCAATATATATATATTTTTTTTATTTTACTGCTTATATTCTATTGACAGAATTATTATCATTACTTTTTTCTGTCTATTTCAGTTAAAAAACTCCCAATTTGTGCCCATTGTCCAGAAATGAAATTTGTGTCTGCTACTCACTTGTTGGCTCACAGCATTGATAAACATGGGCTTCAGGTGCCAAGTGATTCGGAGAACATAAATAAGAACCAGATGTCAATGGTTGAATTGAATTTCGACAGTTCAGGAAAAGAGGGTCCTGATGGTAATCCTGCCTGTACAATCAATCCAGTCTTAGCTAGTGTACGCAGAACTCATTCTGAAAAGAAACCTTTTCAGTGTACAGAGTGTGACTATAAGTGTAGTGAGAAGAGAAACCTTATGAACCATTTAAGAACTCATACTGGTGAGAAACCATTTCAGTGTACAGTGTGTGACTTTAAATTTAGCTGCAAAGGTAAGCTTAACAACCATTTAAGAACTCATACTGGTGAGAAATCATTTCAGTGTACAGAGTGTGAGTATAAAAGTAACAAAAAGGGTAACCTTATCAGACATTTAAGAACACATACCGGTGATAAACATATTCAGTGTACAAAGTGTGACTATAAATGTAGTAGTAAAATCTCCCTAAAAGGCCATTTAAGAACCCATACTGGTGAGAAACGTTTTCAGTGTACAGAGTGTGACTATAAGTCTACCCAGAAGAGTAATCTTATCAGACATTTAAAAACTCATACCGGTGATAAACATATTCAGTGTACAAAGTGTGACTATAAATGTAGTAGTAAAATCTCCCTAATAGGCCATTTAAGAACTCATACTGGTGAGAAACGTTTTCAGTGTACAGAGTGTGACTATAAGTCTACCCAGAAGAGTAATCTTATCAACCATTTTAAAACTCATACTGGTGAGAAACCTTTTCATTGTACGATGTGTGACTATAAATGTAGTAGTAAAAACTCCCTAAAAGGCCATTTAAGAACTCATACTGGTGAGAAACCTTTTCAGTGTACAGAGTGTGACTATAAGTCTACCTGGAAGAGTTGCCTTACCATCCATTTAAAAACTCATACTGGTGAGAAACCTTTTCAGTGCACAGAGTGTGACTATAAGTCTGTCCAGAAGGGTAATCTTATCAACCATTTAAAAACTCATACTGGTGAGAAACCATTTCAGTGTACAGTGTGCGACTTTAAGTGTGGCCAGAAATGTAATCTTATCGACCATTTAAGAACTCATACTGGTGAGAAACCATTTCAGTGTACAGTGTGTGACTTTAAGTTTAGCTGCAAAGGTAAGCTTAAGAACCATTTAAGAACTCATACTGGTGAGAAACCATTTCAGTGTACAGAGTGTGAGTATAAATGTAGCAAACAGTTTAACCTTATCAAACATTTAAGAACTCATACCGATGAGAAACCTTTTCAGTGTACAGAGTGTGACTATACGTCTATCCAGAAGAGAGGCCTTATCAACCATTTGAAAACTCATACTGGTGAAAAACCTTTTCAGTGTACAGAGTGTGATTTTAAGTCTATCTGGAAAAGGTGCCTTATTAACCACTTAAGAATTCATACTGGTGAGAAACCCTTTCATTGCACTTTGTGTGATTTTAAATGTAATCGGAAATGCAGTCTTACTATTCATATAAGAAACCATGCTGTTGAAAAACCTTCAAATTTAAGAAATCATACTGGTGAGAAACCTTTTCAGTGTACGGAGTGTGACTATAAGTCTATCCAGAAGAAAGTCCTTATCAACCATTTGAAAACTCATACTGGTGAAAAACCTTTTCAGTGTACAGAGTGTGATTTTAAGTCTATCTGGAAAAGGAGCCTTATCAACCACTTAAGAATTCATACTGGTGAGAAAGCTTTTCATTGCACATTGTGTGATTTTAAATGTAATCGGAAATGCAGCCTTACTATTCATATAAGAAACCATGCTGTTGAAAAACCTTCAAATGTAGTCATAAACATGATCTAAGGGTAACCAATCATGTAAGACTGCTAAATGTGACAATAAATCGAACTAACGGTAACCAATCATGTAAAACTGCTAAATGTGACTATAAATCGATATATCTGGAAGAATTGCCTTACCAACAATTTAAGATCTCATACCGACGTTGAACCATGTGCGATTTTAAATGTAATCAAAACTATTCATGTAAGAGCTGGTGAAAAATCTTTCCAGTGCACAATGTGTCATTGTAAATTTTATGCTGAAGAACAACTCACCATACACATAGGAAGACATACTGATGAAGTTCAAATGTAGTCCGAAGCATGTTTAGAACTCATATTGGTGAAAGAACTGCTTCACTGGACAATACAATGTTTGAGGATAACGGTAGTCAGATTCAGTATATATTTTGATATACACCAATTCATACTGGATATTTTTGCTGCATTGTTTGATATTAGATGTATTCTTATATAGAAAGGTAATAATTTTTTCATCACGATAAATCTGAACTTTATGACATGAAATTTAGCCATAAAAATGAAATCAGTCTAATTAACTATGAAAGAACTTGATTGATGGATGGGTGTTTTACGTCGCACTCAAGATTATTTCACTAATAATTTGATTTTCACTATGTTTATGCTGAATACTGCGATTTGATTGGTTAACCTGCTTTTGATCATACCATGATGTACAGCTCCGCCCTTCACTGTTGACTATTTGTCTGTTTTAATAAAATTTTAGACAAACGAAGCGAAATAAATATATTTGAACATATACTGTCCCATGTTACATTTACTTGAGGTTTCTTTCACAGCTACAGCTATCCCTCTGTAACGGTCTAGGGGGGGGGGGGCTACCCCGCAACTCCATTAATCTTCCATCCTTTATCATTTTATGTACATATTATCTTTTCTTTTCATTGTTATTCGAACCTTCACCTCATTTATATAACTTTAAGTAAATGCCCATCAACATGTCTTATACAACTGTTCGTCTCATTAATAGCTGGCTACATTAATTAAAGCAAAATAATGAACCTAATAACACGATAGGAACCACATTTTAACAGTAGCTTTTCAGAATAAAGTCATCAATTACTGAACAGTGAGAGGAGAAATGTACGATCCATATCTCAATGGTGTGTACTCCGATGATATGGCTGGGTAAAACCAGGTGAGCTGACTAGAATCCCCGTTCTGGGACTCTGTGAGCAACTAGGATAACTTGCCGGTTAAGGAAGTTGTGGTGTCCTGATGGGTTACTGAGACAGCAGGGAGAGTCGGATTGACAAGGCAGCCTAACCAGCTATGGGATTGGCGGTACAGCATTTCCAGCTGTGGAGTTGGTGGTACAGTGTTTCCAACTGTAAAGGGGCGGTACAGCGTTTCCAGCTGTGGAGTTGGTGGTACAGCATTTCCAGCTGAAGTGTTGGTGGTACAGCGTTATCAACTTGTAGTGTTGGCGGTACAGCGTTTCCAGCTGTGGAGTGGGCGCTACAGTGTTACCGGCTGTAGAATCATGGCAGTGCAGCCTTACCAGCTGTAGGCTACGGAGAGGCAGCGCTTCCAGCAGTATACAACATTTCCCTCTGCTACCCTATGCTACCAATTTGGGGATGAGGACTAGATGCTATAATACCCGTGTTTCATTTCATGCTTTATAATCAATTGTAAATAATACTAATTTCAGGTTTCCTTTCCAATGTATATATTTTCTTTATGTTGTGATAAACTATCGAACTTTATTTTATGTCTTGTGTGTGTCCTTTCCTCCATGGCCTTGCAATTGTCGTGTCCCTTTTAGACCGCTAGGTGGCGTTACACCTCTATATCATGTATTGGAGAATTTAAGCATATATTAAGTGTAACGAATGTCATCGTATTGTCTGTATCGTCCAAATTTGTCTCCATAAAACACACAATGTCATAACTTCGGAAAAAATTTCAAAGTTTCAAAATTCTGATACGCATAATTTTATATTTAGGCCACCCACATTTAAACCTACAACATGTGTATTATGGCTGTAAGAGTCCTTCTGTTTACACCCTGTGGTCACCCTCCGTGTTAATAATACTCACTTCCACTCCCTCTGTCTTCAGTGTCCATCTCTGTGACTTGATTGGCTGATACCGTGGGAACATTCTCGTTGATTCTTCCATCTATAACGTTAGGATGACACACTGGAATGGCTGGGCGGAATTTATATTGAGTGGCAGGTTCTCGTTGTGCAGGCCGGTTCAGGGAAAATTGTTCAACGAATAGCTCATTGTCGATATATGAACGGTCAACCACGAACCACGGGCGTTCTGCCTCACAAATTCTCTGTGTTTGTATTTGCTGAATTTTACTACGATCGGCCATGGGCGAGCTGATGGTCGAGAGTGTGTCAAGTCAAATGGCCCGCTACCATCAAATAGCCCGCACACCAAAGGACAGCAAACCTGGTTGGCCGAGAGAAGACCGGAATTTGTTACAATCATGGACAATGAAGTGTTTAAGAATACTGAAGGTCATTGCATGGGTTGCTCCTTTAACTTTTACCCTTTAAATCTAACCGACAGAGACTACCAAATAATCAGCAACAAGCCCTTAAGAGAGCTCAAAGCCTACACAGCAGCTTTATAAAACATCCTAAGAAGAAAGCTCCATGCAACAAATTTTGGATAACAACCACGCAGAGGTGGCACCTAAACTTCAACATAAAGCAGAACGCTCGTACTTAGGCCTACCTTTGTTTGGTGTATAAAAAAACAGAAACCAGAACCAATCCGGGCCGGTTTGAATCCTCAGCTCAACGTAATGATATTTCTATGAATGCCGTCTTTCTAAAAGGTCCAGACTCGACCAACTGTCTCCTTAGCGTACTATTAAGATTCCGGAAAAAGTCAGTACAGTCTGTGTTTCATTGTTTCAATGTAAGAGAGAACCACAGGGATTTTTAAAGATTCTGGTATGCCAACAATGACCTGAATTAAATCAATATAGAATTCAGGCCCATGTGATCGGAGATACACCTTCAGCATCAGTGGCGTCAGGCCGTTTTTCAAAGACCGCACATGAAGTGGAAGAAGTGACGGTCAGGAAGTTGTTAGCTTAGTTGAGAAAGACTTTTGTGTGGACGGTGGTCTCACTTCACTTTCTTCTGTCGACGCCTCCATTGATTTGTTTAAAAGGACACAGTGTAAGAGGTAACTTACGACTCCACAAAATTGCATCCAACCACATGGAGGTAATGAAATCTTTTCCCAAACCAAGATCAAGCTAAAGGTCTAAACAACAGTACCTTTAAGTTTTGGCCTGGCTTGGGACGCTCAGACAGACATCTTTAGTTCATTGATTGTTATTATTTTTGGACATTTGGCCATGCGTGGTACCATCAAGGGTCCGGAGGTCGTGTTTTTGTTGTTACATCTACCTGAACCCTCTTTACTATGCAGGGCCTTTCTAATCTGCGGGCAACTCTGTTGGATCGTGGGCTTCGGCTCTTCTCGCACAAATATTCATCCAAATTTCTTGATTATTTTGCTACGATTTCCTTTATTGTATGAGTGGGTTTTTTGGGTTAACTATAACCAGATTATTCTCCAACTATGACCAAGGCTTCCTAGTAAAATGTTTTACTTATATGCATATATGTGCTAGCTGATACCATAAACATTAAACTAGTCTGAACATAGCAGAAGCCACATTCTGGCTTGATTAGAAATCTATTGTCTAGCAATGGGCCATTCCATTCATATGTTCATTATGTCTGCTTGGACACACAGCAGACAACATTATTATGTCTAGACTAATCCCATTCACAAACAAGTTAGCTGGACATATATGATTCAAATTAGTTATGGATTAAACTAAGGTTAAAATATATTAGGAGAAATAAGTACATGTAATCATAAAATCCTATCCAACATTTCACTTGGTTTTATAATTGTTTGCCTTCTGTTTTGTCTCATTAGCAGTGCCCCACAACCCAAACAGTAAGCGCCACTGAGAAGGCATTATCAAATCAATTAAGTCTACGGTGCGGCTTCCAATGCCTTCTAGTGTATGGTCCATCGAGATGCTCCTCGTGGAGTCCAGTGCAACCCGTAGTCCAGAGGAACCGAGAGGCCACTAACACCCAGGTCGTCACAACTCCTAGTCTGCGACGGTGATCGCAACTGGCCCTTGTACCCGATCGGATTATATGCTTTACAGCCAAGCGGATAGCATACGCGGAACGTCCCTCTATCCAATCCTAGGAGAAGTCCTGCTCCAGGGAGCAGTCTGCGTGGCCTCTGAAAGGCTGATCAAGCCTGTTACTTTAGTACATCAGCACTGGATTGCCACATCTAAGCTGCCCAACATTCTGTTTCTCTCGCTGCGGCCGACAGAAATAGAAGGGGACTCTGGAGTCTGAAGTGTACACAGATGATGTCGATCTAACCTACAAAGAATCAGTTAATCCCTAACTAAAGGCCACGGCCGGACATGTTGTCCACTAGGATCTCCATTATGACAGGTATACCCTCTTCTCAATGACATCATCAGTCTCTACCCCTCATTGGCCGCAGAGGCGGATGTTGTCAAAAGGACTAACGTAGGTTTCGGCCTCTCTGTGATCCCCGAGAGACCCTTCGAACCTAGCATGGGACCCTTCAGAATTTGAAAGTCTCACTCAAACTTGTTTGCGTTGCATAGCGTGGATTGGTCAGCTTGTCCTTCAAAACCGTATGCAAGGTTCCTGGACTTCCTCCTGAACAAACAGCAGCCTTATCATCTCCCCAAGACGGTTTCTGACGCCCTCTACCTACTGGTTGTTAACTGCAATGTGGACGGAGACATTCTGGTAGCGGGGGTTGCCTATCCAATTTACACAAGGCTTCGTGTTCAATCCACCTCTAATACGGGGTCCTGGACCTCATTTCAGAAAGGCTTTCTTCAGTTCAGCTCCGGTCCGCCCCTCATAACCGCCCGTGGGCACCAAAACGCGACCTTTCGAATCTAGCACAACAACCTTCAGGATAAGACAGTCACTTTCAAAGTTGATTGTGCTGCATAGGTCGGCCTGGCTGGTTTGTCCTCGGTAATCGACAAAAGGTTCCAGGACTTCCTTCCTCGTCATTCACATTCAGCAGGCAGTGGACCTGGGAACTCTAGCTCGCTTCACCGTAGTTATGGCGTCGTATCTTGATTTCATACGCCCGCTCTTAAAGTAGCCGTATTTTGGTATCCATTGTCAGTCTGTCCTTCCCTGGTTCGTGTCCTTTTCCTAACTGTAAACCTATTGCCTGCATCTAATTCTTTTCTTCTGATATATGAAGCTTATGGCTAGACTATGTGCCATGTACCAAAATTAAATTTGGGTCTCGATATTTGTGACGACCAAAACAGTCACCAGTCTTTTTGCATTGATTAACTCGGTAATTTCAGTTATAACTAGCTTATGAGTAGACGCATCTTCGCGAGCCAAGTTAAAATCTTCATGTCCCCATTCCGTGTTTTACCTTGGTGGACTACTCCACTCAAACCGGTAAATAGAACATCTCGTTTTGATTGGATGTCAGTAAAACTTCTCGCAGCTAATCAAATAATGGGGCACCCACTACCTTCCGTTGGTAACTGACAGAAGGTCGTGGGTTTTCTTCGGGCATAGAGCCAGGTTTCCTCCCCCAATAAAACTGGCAACGCCACCATATAAGTGAAATAATCTTGAGCGCGACGTAAAACACCAAACAATCAATCAATCAGTGTAAGTACCCAAAGATTTGATTAGCTGCGAGAAGGTTACTCGCATCCAATCAAATCGAGCTGTTCGATTTACGGGTTTGAGTGGAGTAGTCCGCCAAGGTAACACACGGAATGGGGACATGCACGTTTTAACTTGGCTAGAGAAGATGGAGTAGACAATGTCTCCCCTAACACAAGTCAGTTGCGGTCCCCCTATTTGTTGTGACCAAAACAGTTACCTAGCTTGTTGGCAGTCAGTAACTCGGGAACAAGGGGATGGGTTTTAAATCTTTTTCGAGTTATAACTATCTCCTCAGTTGGCAATGTGTCCCATACCAAAATTAAATTAAGGCCTGGATATGTGTGGTGTCACCCAGCCTTTTGGTATTCAGTAATTGAGGAAATGGCTGTTAATCGGTCTGTGGTTTCACAGTAGAGCTTAATTCTATCCAAACAACTGTTTGATAACCATGGTGACCAAATGAGTTGTCGAGCACCTTCTTTTTTTGTTTTATTCGTAATTAAATGAAATTGCTGTTGTATGTCTATATGTAGGGTATATACTTATGCAAGTACCTTTGGTGACTTCAGATGCCAGTCTGCCTCAATTACAGTTGTCTGATATAGGTAGCTAATAGGTAGGCGGAGGGGCACTCTATGGTCCAGTGGGTTAGAGTGATCATCCCACATAGACCTTCCATCGATGCGGCACGGGTTTGAACACTCAGATCAATGAAAATTGAAAATTTCTGTGTGGATTTTACAGTTGGTCGCCCTACGTGAAAGAGTTGCCAGGTACTCGCCGAAGGTCGGGGTTTTCTATTGTGAAATGAGCCTGGTTTCCTCCCCCACAAAGCCTGGCTTCCTCCCCGACGAAGCCATGCATCGCTGCCATATAATTGTAATACTCTTGAGTGCGGTGTAAAACACCAATCAATCAATAAATAGGTAGGCAATGTGTCACATACTACAATTTGTGATGTCACTAAGCCCCAGTCTTTTTAAGGTGACTGATGATTCGTCCAGCCAAAATTCTGTTTGAGGCAATATTTAATATTGTAACGCCACCTAGCGGTCTAAAAGGGACACGACAATTACAAGGCCATGGAAGAAAGGACACACACAAGACATAAAATAAAGTTCGATGCTTTATCACAACATAAAGAAAATATATACATTGGAAACGAAACCTGAAATTAGTATTATTTACAATCGATTATATGAAATGAAATACGGGTATTATAGCATCTAGTCATCCCAAAATTGGTAGCATAGGGAACAGGAAATGTTGTATACTGCTGGAAGCGCTGCCTCTCCGTAGCCTACAGCTTGTAACGCTGCACTGCCATGATTCTACAGCTGGTAACACTGTAGCGCCCACTCCATAGCTGGAAACGCTGTACCACCAACACTACAAGTTGATAACGCTGTACCACCAACACTTCAGCTGGAAACGCTGAACCGCCGCCTCTACAGTTGGAAACACTGTACCACCAACTCCACAGCTGGAAACACTGTACCACCAACTCCACAGCTGGAAATGCTGTACCGCCAATCCCATAGCTGGTTAGGCTACCTTGTCAATCCGGCTCTCCCTGCTGTCTCAGTAACCCATCAGGACGCCACAACTTCCTTAACCGGCAAGTTATCCTAGTTACTCACAAAGTCCCAGACCCGGGATACAAACTCAGCTCACCTGGTTTTAGCCAGCCATATCATCGCAGTACGCACCATGGAGATATGGTTTGTACATTCCTCCTTTCAGTGTTCAGTTAGTGATGACTGTATTCTGAAAAGCTGCTGTTAAAAATGTGGTTCCTATCGTGTTATTAGGTTCATTATATTGCTGTAATTAATGTAGCCAGCTATTAATGAGACGAACAGTTGTATAAGACATGTTGATGGGCATTTACTTAAAGTTATATAAATGAGGTGAAGGTTCGAAAAACAATGAAAAGAAGAGATACTATGTACATAAAATGATAAGGATGGAAGATCAATGGAGTTGCGGGGTAGCCCCCCCCCTCCCCCTAGACCGTTACAATATGAAGACAGTGTGCTACAATGGATTTACCCTTGCGGGCATATTAAGAGTTTCTTAAAATCTTGTTCTTGCTTGCTATACATCAACTACTGGATCAAGTCTGTGAATTACTGGAGTGACTTCTGGAAGAGATTGTTTCCATTTTTAGTTGTGAAGAATAGAATTTTTGTGATACATCTTCAAAGGGAATGTTTTTTGATGATACGGTTAATCCATCCTCGGATACCCAGGGTTAAATTGTCAACAAGCTCACATTTTACCCCTGGGCCAACTGTGATCCAACGCCTCGTTTCCTGGGAACGCCCATTTACTGTCATGCCAATCAAATATTCTCTTCTAAACGTTGGAACTCTTCAGTTTTTGAGACACGTTTATCAAATTGAAGTGTAAACCGAAAAGTCGGCCATCTTGGTTTTTAACACTGTCTGGATGCTTATGTAACGCCTATTCTGATTGGTGAAATTTCCGCCACAGTTTTGTGGTGGAACCAATCAAAGTCTACATGCATATTAAATTAGAAACAACGGATTTGGTTCCACTTGTCCTACGGGTAAAGTGAGCGTGAGTGTAAGTTTTAATCGTGGGTTCCGATGCGAGTAATCTAGTTTTGGTAGTCTTTTTTTTGTAGACATTTTTACACTCCATGACTTTTTGGATTGTATTATCTCAGTTTGGAAATAAAATATGAGCTGAAAAATAATTTTTCTATCAATATATATTTTTTTTTTTATTTTGCTGCTTATATTCTATTGACAGAATTATTATTATTACTTTTTTCTGTCTATTTCAGTTAAAAAACTCCCAATTTGTGCCCATTGTCCAGAAATGAAGTTTGTGTCTGCTACTCACTTGTTGGCTCACAACATTGATAAACATGGCTTTCAGGTACCAAGTGATTCGGAGAACATAAATAAGAACCAGATGTCAATGGTTGAATTGAATTTTCACAGTTCAGGAAAAGAGGGCCCTGATGGTAATCCTGTCTGCACAATCAATCCAGTCTTAGCTAGTGTATGCAGAACTCATTCTGAAAAGAAACCATTTCAGTGTACAGAGTGTGAGTATAAATGTAGCACACAGGGTTACCTTATCAAACATTTAAGAACACATACCGGTGAGAAACCTTTTCAGTGTACAGAGTGTGACTATAAATGTAGTCGTAAAATCTCCCTAAAAGGCCATTTAAGAACCCATACTGGTGAGAAACCTTTTCAGTGTACAGTGTGTGACTATAAGTCTACCTGGAAGAGTTGCCTTATTAACCATTTAAGAACTCATACCGGTGAGAAACCATTTCAGTGTACAGAGTGTGAGTATAAATGTAGCAAACAGGGTAACCTTATCAAACATTTAAGAACACATACCGGTGAGAAACTTTTTCAGTGTACAAAGTGTGACTATAAATGTAGTAGTAAAATGTCCCTAAAAGGCCATTTAAGAACCCATACTGGTGAGAAACCTTTTCAGTGTACAGAGTGTGACTATAAGTTTACCTGGAAGAGTAATCTTCACAACCATTTAAAAACTCATACTGGTGAGAAACCTTTTCAGTATACAGAGTGTGACTTTAAGTCTACCTGGAAGACTTGCCTTAACCTTCATTTAAAAACTCATACTGGTGAGAAACCTTTTGAGTGCACAGAGTGTGACTATAAGTCTGCCCAGAAGGGTAATCTTATCAACCATTTAAAAACTCATACTGGTGAGAAACCATTTCAGTGTACAGTGTGTGACTTTAAGTGTGGCCAGAAATGTAATCTTATCAACCATGTAAGAACTCATACTGGTGAGAAACCATTTCAGTGTACAGTGTGTGACTTTAAATTTAGCTGCAAAGGTAAGCTTAACAACCATTTAAGAACTCATACTGGTGAGAAACCATTTCAGTGTACAGAGTGTGACTATAGGTCTATCCGGAAGAAAAGTCTTATCAACCACTTAAGAATTCATACTGGTGAGAAACCTTTTCATTGCACATTGTGTGATTTTAAATGTAATCGGAAATGCAGCCTTACTATTCATATAAGAAACCATGCTGTTGAAAAACCTTCAAATTTAAGAACTTATACTGGTGAGAAACCTTTTCAGTGTACAGAGTGTGACTATAAGTCTATCCAGAAGAGAAGCCTTATCAGCCATTTAAAAACTCATACTGGTGAAAAACCTTTTCAGTGTACAGAGTGTGATTTTAAGTCTATCTGGAAAAGGAGCCTTATCAACCACTTAAGAATTCATACTGGTGAGAAACCTTTTCATTGCACATTGTGTGATTTTAAATGTAATCGGAAATGCAGCCTTACTATTCATATAAGAAACCATGCTGTTGAAAAACCTTCAAATGTAGTCATAAACATGATCTAACGGTAACCAATCATGTAAGACTGCTAAATGTGACTGTAAATCGATATATCTGGAAGAATTGCCTTATCAACAATTTAAGATCTCATACCGACGTTGAACCATGTGCGATTTTAAATGTATTCAAAACTATTCATGTAAGAGCTGGTGAAAAATCTTTCCAGTGCAAAATGTGTCATTGTAAATTTTATGCGGAAGAACAACTCACAACAAGAACACATAGGAAGACATACTGATGAAATTCAAATGTAGTCCGAATCACGTTTAGAACTCATATTGGTGAAAGAACTGCTTCACTGGACAATACAATTTTTGAGGATAACGGTAGTCAGATTCAGTATATATTTTGATAGGTACCAATTCACACTGGATATTTTTGCTGCATTGTTTGATATTAGATATATTCTTATATAGAAAGGTAATAATTTTTTCATCACGATAAATCTGAACTTTATGACATGAAATTTAGCCATAACAATGAAATCAGTCTAATAAACTATCAAAGAACTTGATTGATGGATGGATGTTTTACGTCGCACTCAAGATTATTTCACTAATAATTTGATTTTCACTATGTTTATGCTGAATACTGCTATTTGATTGGTTAGCCTGCTTTTGATCATACCATGATGTACAGCTCCACCCTTCACAATGGACTATTTTTGTTGTTGTTGCTAACAATGGAAGTCGGGAATGCTGCGGCAAGAAAACGTTGAATTTGATTTCAAAGAACAAATTGCCAAATAACTGACCGGTACGTACATTATGTAAACCACCTACCTCATCATGTAAACAGAGAGAATGACTCCTAGCTATATTACTAATGATAAAACTCATACTGTTCAAAAACCACTAACTACGTGGTGATGTCTTAATTTTTCATCATTAGTATAAAACCCACGTTTTAAGCAGTTTCAAACATTATATTACTTTTGAAGATATGGCTCATCGGGCGATTCAAATATTGCACCGGGTAATTTGAGAAATCTGGTGTTCCCTCTGGTGGAATGCATACGGCATAGATAGCAACATCATTGTCTGTTTTAATAAAATTTTAGACAAACGAAGCGAAATAAATATATTTGAACATATACTGTCCCATGTTACATTTACTTGAGTTTTCTTTCACAGCTACAGCCATCCCTCTATATCATGTATTGGAGAATTTAAGCATTATTGTAACGAATGTCATAACCTTGTATATTTACAGAGCCTGTATCGTCCAAATTTGTCTCCATAAAACACAATGTCATAATTTCTGACAAAAGTTTCAAATTCTGGTAGGCATAATTTTCTATTTAGGCCACACACATTCAAACCTACAACATGTGTATTATGGCTGTAAGAGTCCTTCTGTTTACACCCTGTGGTCACCCTCCGTGTTAATAATACTCACTTCCACTCCCGCTGTCTTCAGTGTCCATCTCTGTGACTTGATTGGCTGATACCGTGTGAACATACTCGTTGACTCCTCCCTCTAAAACGTTAGGATAACACACGGGTATGGCTGGGCGGAATTTAAACCGAGTGGCAGGTTCTCGTTGTGCAGGCTAGCTGGTTCAGGGAAAATTGTTCAACGAATAGCTCATTGTCGATATATGAACTGTCAACCACGGGCGTTGTGTCTCACAAATTCTCTGTGTTTGTATTTGCTGAATTTTACTACGATCGGCCATGGGCGAGGTGATCGAGGGTCGAGAGCGTGTCAAGTCAAATGGCCCGCTGGCAGAATAGCCCGCTACCACCAAATAGCCCGCTCACCAAAGGACAACAAACCTGGTTGGCCGAGAGAAGACCGGAATTTGTCACAATCATGGACAATGAAGTGTTTAAGAATTCTGAAGGCCATTGCATGGGTTGCTCCTTAACCTTTAAATCTAACGGACAGAGACTACCAAATAATCAGCAACAAGCCCTTAAGAGAGCTCAAAACCTACACAGCAGCTTTATGAAAGATCCTAAGAAGAAAGCTCGATGCAACAAATTTTGGATAACAACCACGCAGAGGTGGCACCTAAACTTCAACATCAAGCAGAACGCTCGTGTATATTGTTTGGTGTATAAAAAAACAGAACCCAGAACAAATCCGGGCCGGCTTGAATCCTCAACTCAACGTAATGATATTTCTATGAATGCCGTCTTTCTAAAAGGTCCAGACTCGACCAACTGTCTCCTTAGCGTACTATTAATATTCCGGAAAAAGTCAGTGCAGTCTATGTTTCATTGTTTCAATGTAAGAGAGGACCACAGGGATTTTTAAAGATTCTGGTATGCCAACAATGACCTGAATTAAGTCAATATAGAATGAAGGCCCATGTGATCAAAGATACACCTTCAGCATCAGTGGCGTCAGGCCGTTGTTAAAGACCGCACATGAAGTGGAAGAAGTGACGGTCAGGAAGTTGTTAGCTTAGTCGAGAAAGACTTTTGTGTGGACGGTGGTCTCACTTCACTTTCTTCTGTCGACGCCTCCATTGATTTGTTTAAAAGGACACAGTGTAAGAGGTAATATACGAATCCACAAAATTGCATCCAACCACATGGAGGTAATGAAAGCTTTTCCCAAACCAAGATCAAGTCAAAGGGACGTTCAGACAGACACCTTTACGTTCCAGGTCCCTCCAGAAATTAAACCTCGCACCCGGCGTGGTGTACTTTCGACCATCAGCAGCCCATTAGATCCGATAGGATGTGTCGCTCCAGTAATCATAAAAGGAAAGATCTTACTCAGAGAACTTATGACAGAGACCACTGACTGGGATTAACCCCTTTCATCATCTTGACAACGTGAATGGGAGGATTGGAAAACTTCTTAAGAAGGACTCTAACCTTCAGATTCCACGCACTTACCTTCCAGTATCCATCTGCACTGTCGGCGACAAAGAAGTTTTAGTCTTTTGTGACGCCTCCGGGAAAGCTATCTCAGCGGTTGCATATTTACAAGCTTCTGCTGGAGATGGAATGCAAAATACCAGTTTTATCTTTGGTAAAGCCAAGGTAACCCCAGCACATGGACACACAATATCTCATTTAGAACTGTGTGGTGCAGTTTTTTTACCGACAGTAAAGTAGTTCTAGGATACTTGTATTGCCAGTCCCGAAGATTTTATTTATATGTCAGCAATCGTGTAGATCGCATTCGTGCGTCTTCAAAAACAGAACAATGGCAGTATGTTCCCATAGAAGCAAACACGAAAGACCTCGGAACTCGTGCGATCCCTGCTTCAGAACTGCTAAGTTGGGGAAATTTGAAAATTTTCTGACTGGGTTTTCACTCTTACGACCTATGTGGGGTGGTTACCAGTTACCACCGGAAGGTCCTGGGTTTCCTGCCGTTATATAGCCCGGTTTCCTCCCACAATTAAACTGGCAACACCGCCATATAAGTGAAGTAATCTTGAGTGCGGTGTAAAACACCAAACAATCAATCAATCCCCAGTTGTGCTTGGCTCTCCGGATCTGAAAAATCATTCACAAAGATTCCTTGCCCACATTTCCTCTACACAACCCTGAACTTGAAAAAGAAGTGAGACCCGAAGTTTTTGCATTGACAACAAAAGTCACAGATAAGAACAGCCCCTTTCCTCCACGCTTTAACAAATTTTCTTCTTGGCCACGATTGGGTGGAGCCTACGCTCGGCGTCGCCACATAGCAGCCACATTCAGTGGAAAAACCATTCGCAGAGGATGGCACTACTGCAATCAACCAAAAGCTGTCGACACCGGCACCGAACAATGGATTATTTAACAAGTACAAAAGAATGCTTATAGCGCAGAATTGAACAGTCTGCGATAAAAAAAAATGTGTCTGTAATCAGTACCATCTTAACCCAAATATATGCGAGTTTGCAATTCTTAGAGGCGGCGGGAGATGGAAACTAGAAACCCTTTAATCACTCCTGGCAAAGACCACATCGCAACGTTACTCATTCGCATTCCCCATGAAAAAGGGCGTTTTTTTTTGCTAAAAAGTGGTGTGATCCGCAGGTTTATGGATTACTGCATGTAAGCGTCTCATCAGTTAGATTCTTCATAAATGTACTCGGTGCAGAAAACTTCGTTGCCAACATCAAACACACATAATGTCAAACCTTCCTGCCGATCTAAAACTCAATATTTCGGTTTATTAGATCAAACCATCATCAGGAGTGATTCTGATGATGGTTTGATCTAATAAACCGATTGAGTTAAACATGAAGTCTTTGTCATTCTTCGGAGTGCTTACGTCACTATATCACAGTGTTTGTTTGTTTTTATTATACCGAGAAATTTCATCCAATCAATATTTTATCAATATTCGCAGATGGAATTATCTTCTTAGTATAACAAAAAATAAAAACTGTTATACATAGCTGTCTTTCATGGCGGATATATGTCCCAGTTAACAGAAAACCCATTTCCGCAGACGCAAGGTGTGTGCGCGCGTCGATACAGCTCCTTTAATGATGTACTTCCTGGACACCAGTGGATTGCCAAAAAGGCTGTGTGATATGGTGTGCAGACAATACATGGCTGCAAAGACCATCAGGCGCAAGTCCACTATTAGGATTAGCCCGTTCTCGGAAGGTACGAATGAAGTTCCTAGATTTCGGTTGATATCTTTGGGCATTGTTAGTGGGACTTCCAATAAGCCAGGACTACTTTTTTGAGTATCCATGTGACTCAATGAAGTAGTAGTTTGTCTAAAAAAATATATGAAAGGTGAAGATTGAATAAAAGTGGCGGATTGAGCTGTCTGACGTGGGGGTGATTGGGCCCCTGACAACAATGTGACTTGTGTCGTCTGCACCCCTGTCCCCTTCGGAAGTGAAAATCTTGAGATTTCTCCCTTATTGGTCTGTCAAGATTTTAACTGCAGACTTCTCTAGGGTGGTTCCGAGTTTCCACCAGGGCTTTTAGCTGGGCGAATGTTTCTAACCGAGTGACAGAGCCAAACGTTAACATTATGGCAAATGGAAAATTAATTGTGTACTGATGCCTGTTATGCCAGAGAACCCCTAGTGTAGACCTCTGCCAAACGTTTCAATGTAAGAAAACTATTGATACCAGCTATTTAATTTTTTTCATACTAGCCAAGCAGGTATTTTTCTAGTGAACCAGTTGGTGAAATTTGGGATTTCAAAGGTTTTAGGTTTAAAATAATAGAGAGATTTAAATCGTGTGATTTTGATTTTTAAAAAATCCAGTAACAGCAGAGGCTGCTCTGTGGAGTGCTACTGTTAGGAGTTTACTGGCGTAAGGACACTAGTTTCACGTTCTGTCAGTTTGAAAATATAATTTAATATTGAAAAACATGAATAGCAGCCAGTTGGCTATGGTTAGAGGGAAATTGAGGCTGCGATCGGGGCTCGGTGAGAATGGTGTCTGCTTGCTGTGGACAGGCCCTTTCACCAAGAATGGGAGATATGGTGTATTTTCGTTAAAGGATCCTGTCACAGGCAAGTGGACTAAAAAACCAGCTCATCGAGTAGCTCACATGGTTCATGTGGGTAATTTTAACATCAGTCGCCACATGGATTGCTCTCATCTCTGTCATAACTCCCTTTGCGTGAACCCGTCACATCTAAATTTTGAAGAGCACTGGGTTAATAACAACAGACAGAGATGTAGCAACCAAGGTAGATGCCTTGGGCATGAGGGGCACCCCGATTGTCTCCTCAGCTTGCGCATTAACTGACTAAGGTAAGTAAACAACAACAACATAAATTATTAAAGGAAAGTTCTTTCTTTATTTGATATTTTCTTTATTTGTAAAATCTGTATTGAATTGAAAAGGAAGCAAAGTCTATTTTCTTTTTGACGGGTAGCTGTGATCAACTTGTATGTCATCAAGTTTGCCTTTTTTATAGTCTGTTTCTTGGTCTTTGTTTCCTGATGTGTAATTCAAGTGCTCTTGTATTTTTCTCCCAGTGTTTTTAAGAAGTTTTTTTTTCACAGCAGGTCGCTTTCTATATCTGGTTGAATATTCTCTCTCTTTCTGTAGTGACACAAGGCTCTCTTCTGTTTTGGGACTGAGAACGCCCACCCGAACTGCGGATAGTTTGCCTCTTACGGACACGTCAAGTGGGTTGTTTATTCGATGAATTGTTGAGGAGGCCCTGCCTGCAAAATTTCTAGAATAGTTAACATTTTTGGGGAGGGACACACTAAAAGATCGATTTACTGCCTCACATTTCTGTGTATTGGTATTAAATCTCATTTTCATCAATGCATCTTCACTAAGGCGCATTCTTATAAGCTCTCTTAGAAGTTTCTTGTCTTCAGGGGTCATGTTTACACTGTATAGCTTATGGATTGCCAAAAACATAGACCTTTCCCACCAGCTTTTTAACTTTCCTCCCGAACAAACCATTGAATGTCTTCTGCACATTGAACAGTCCCCAGCATAACACCGACAAGTGGCTTCCAACACTTTCGGCAGAGCAGCCTTTATTTTGTCAATGTCACCACTGTATGAATTCATGAGTTCATTGAATATTAGACTGCACCTGGCTTTAATGTCTTGACTAAAAATTTTCTGCATTTTCTTCTTTGCCTCCCTTGTCTTGCCAGGGAACATGTCCTTACTAAATTCAGCATTATTACATTTTTTGAATTGAAGTCTTCCAAGGTGGACTGGGTCAGCAAGTCTGGTGACTTTCCACAATGGAAATATGCTTTTTATACCTTCTTCCACGCCTTTTGCTGCAGATGAGTCTCCGTCGGTTGTCACGTGATTGATTTTAACACCCTGTGTAGCCAAATCCAGCCCAATATCTTGACCCATCTTTCTTTCTGACCAGGGGGCATTTGGGTTTGTGTCGGCTGTGCAGTCTGGATGACCACCCGGACAGCTTATATCAAACCCTCTTCCTTTCAACCAAGCACCTTTCCAGCAAAGTTTATTTTTGAATGTCGCTGAAACAATATATTTCTTCTCTGTCATGGTTTCACATGCTATTCCAATGGCCTGAGATGCATTCTGACCAGGCTTTTTAGCACTGCTGATTGTGACACTATTATATCTACCATCCATTGCTACATCAAACTCGTCCTTGTTCTTTCCTTGTAGAGTTTGTATATCTTTTACCAAACTGACCTTTTTTTTCATATCATCTGTATTTAATTCCTTTATTTTATCTCCCACAGTGCAAGCTGTCCTGTGCATACCTGATCTCGCTGGAGCTGGGACATCCATTGATGTGAAGAGAAGTCTAGCCCTTGTGTTTCCCATAGGGGTGTCTTGTAGTCCAACTTGCAGAGCAAGGTTGACGGCAGCAGGATTTTTTCCAGGTTTGGGACTTTTCACTTCTTTAAAAAGCTTGTATGGCTCTGAGAAATAATTGCAAATTCTACATTTTAAAGTATATGACCAAGCAAGACCTTGTTTCTTTTCGGTGGCTATTTCGAACACTGGTTTGCAATCAGGGTCATTTTCTTGATGTTTTGATATTGTGTCATTCCACATAAATACCATGCTTTCAATGTCGATTAACCTCATCCCTGAAGCAATATCTGTCTTTTTTTCCTTCTGCAGAGGCCGAGTTATCCTATTTTGTCTGAGTGATCGTCTCGGAGGCGGATTACAGCTCTCTTGTTCCGTCGCGTTTGTTGGGAAATCTCTGTCTGTGTTTCGCACTGTAGTGGCTGTGTTCAAGTCCATCCAAGAACAACTGGCCATGGGCAGGATACTGGGACTAGCTTGCGTTTTTCTTGGCCTTCCAACATTACCAGCTCTGAAGAGATTTTGCTGCCTTTTTCGTTTCCCCTTCATGTTAAGCACCAGGTAAGCTATGATTGATGGGAGACTGGACCTTTCTTTTTATAGCCGTGTTTTGAGTGTTATTTTAACTTGTGTGAGTGGACTGAGGTTCATGTTATTTCCATTAAACAACAAAACTGGTAAGTTTACCTTCACTGCCAATCTGCATGCAGCTTGTTTAGGCTCTGTCAAACAACATCAAAAAGTGTTTGAATGTGTGTACCTGGGACACAGGGGCTGGGGAGGGGGGGGGGGGGGTAAGTTTATTTATATTCTGTTATAATCTTGGGTGTCTCATGTGAGGGGGGCTTCATTTTTTATTTTGAATTTGATATTTCACCTTGGTTGAGTAAAGCAGACGCATATCCGTCTAGACAGAATGTGGTTGAGCCCTACCTAACACAACTAACGGCAGGATTATCTCCCCTTGTCCACTGGTAGTGGCCTGGGAGGGCATTTTGGGATTATACCTATGGTCACTTTCTTTTGCACAGCTTGAGAACGCTTCTAAAGAGACACTTGCAATTTAATATGTTGAAAGAGGAGTCATGTAACTTTTAAAAAATATATAATTTGACAGATTGGCTTATTTATTTTTTTCACAGATTTCATTTCGGCAGATAAATTTGGCACACAAATACCCCAATTTAGTTGAAAATTTAAAAAAAATAACAAGATTGTCCAATTAAAGTTTGCTTATCATTTTTCATAGGTCTGAATGATGGTGATTTACCATAAGAAGCCCCATGGGTACAGCCAAAGAGAACATCGATACATACTCTGTCGGAAATTTACTTTCTCCCATTACATGTTGGACGGATTTCATAAGATTTCATCAATGGGGGTGAGCTATTCATATAAGCCTAACTCTACAAATCTTTGAGATATAAGTATAATTTTTTAGATGCATCCTTCGAACAGATCTGGGGTTACTGTGGTGAAATATTTCTTAAATTGGATAAAGCTGACCTGGGTGTAAGGCGCAAGTCCACTATTAGGATTAGCCCGTTCTCGGAAGGTACGAATGAAGTTCCTAGATTTCGGTTGATATCTTTGGGCATTGTTAGTGGGACTTCCAATAAGCCAGGACTACTTTTTTGAGTATCCATGTGACTCAATGAAGTAGTAGTTTGTCTAAAAAAATATATGAAAGGTGAAGATTGAATAAAAGTGGCGGATTGAGCTGTCTGACGTGGGGGTGATTGGGCCCCTGACAACAATGTGACTTGTGTCGTCTGCACCCCTGTCCCCTTCGGAAGTGAAAATCTTGAGATTTCTCCCTTATTGGTCTGTCAAGATTTTAACTGCAGACTTCTCTAGGGTGGTTCCGAGTTTCCACCAGGGCTTTTAGCTGGGCGAATGTTTCTAACCGAGTGACAGAGCCAAACGTTAACATTATGGCAAATGGAAAATTAATTGTGTACTGATGCCATCAGATCGGCAGGAGTCAGGCCGATGTTTCACAGCTGGAATATGAGTTCTCCCCCTTGCATATATTGGCTGTCAGACACGTTCTCAGTGAATTGTTCGGTTTATATTAATCGACCTTCATACAGTGTACTAGCGATGTGATATTAGCCCTTAATTTTCTTCTATTATTTCGAATTTTTTTTACAGTAAAATATCGGAAATTTTTTAATCTTTAATTTGCCTCATGCAGTCGGGGCCCTTTTTTAGTTTAATGTGAACACTTTAGGTAAAATACATTATACTTCATCTTAAAGACAATATCTACCTGGTCCCAAAACAGGGTTTATTTATTTTTTATGACTTTCCTACAAGACGCTATGGTTAATTATTCTCACTTGTCAAGGTGACTGGATGTCACTGAAACATGTGCACACCTGGTATGCTGAACTGCTATTGGTGTATTTAGGTCAAATAAACCAATCATATTCCCAGTTGCAACGTGTGCACATGTTTCAGTGACATCCATCACCTTGACATCTGAGAATAATTAACCATAGCTTCTTGTAGGAAAGTCATAACAAATAAATAAATGACCCTCATTGTAGTAGATTTCTTTCGTGTCATTTTATGTAAAAACAATCTACCGCAATGTATGGCGTAATCTTTTAAAAGCGCAATATGTTTAAACAAAAGGACTATCATTGCTCTATTTGGGGTATATTTCTATTCATAATTGGTCCTGTTTTATTGGGGGGGGGGGGGAAGCAACAACAAAAAAGTCTACAGCAATGTTTGGCGAAATCTTGTAAAAACGCAATGTTCAAACACAAGGACTATCATTGCGGTACATATTTCTTTTCTTGTCGTGCTTTATTTGGAAAAAAAACCTACCACAATGTGTGGCGAAATCTTGTAAAAACGCAATGTTCAAACACAAGGACTATCATTGCGGTACATATTTCTTTTCTAATCGTGCTTTATTTGGAAAAAAAACTACCGCAAGGTTTGGCGAAATCTTGTAAAACCGCAATGTTCAAACACAAGGACTATCATTGCGGTACATATTTCTTTTCTTGTCGTGCTTTATTTGGAAAAAAAAACCTACCACAATGTGTGGCGAAATCTTGTAAAAACGCAATGTTCAAACACAAGGACTATCATTGCGGTACATATTTTTTTTCTAATCGTGCTTTATTTGGTTGTGAGCCAACCCCACAGTATAGTTTAATTACTTTAAAGGCCAACTTGCCGCCGTAGCAGTATATATTCTTGTTGTGAAGCAAAGATTTCCTGGTGTAGAAAGGGCCAATCAGTGTTTAATTAACCTCAAGACTAATGTATACATTCATAAAAACCCACAAATTTAAATTAATTTGGGATAAGTAGGTGAAGAAATATATGATATCTATAGAAATCCATAAGTGCCCAACAGAGTTGATAACACCACAACTTCAAAATGGTTTTGCCACGCCTAAAACAAATACTTGTTCAACATTGTAGAATGCTAGAGTACATCTGTTTCAATTCTGTTTAGGGTTAGGGTACGCCCTTGCGTGGGTATACGGGTAGATATTTGGTGTCTGATATTCATATTTCTCTAAAGGACAAACGTCTTTAGAATAAACATCGTTTCTTGCTTACAAAACAACATTCTAAACTGATGTCACGATACGATTTTGTCTTGACTGAAGAATACTGTGCTGCACAAAGACCTACACTCCGTGGTAATAACAGCGTGTGAGACCTTACCTTAACTCCGGGATGATACAGAATCCAATATATACATGGAAAGCACTCGTATACAGGCTTACATTCTGGGCATTTCGACCAATCAAATGCCTAGCAATTTATCTCAATGGTGATTCTGCCAGTCTTAGTCATTTTTATACATATATACATCTAGGATTGGGGAAAAACCCTAAAGAAACGTCAATATTATAAAATGTATTCTTAAGTATGTCACTACTTACAACTTTTTTTACAGACAATAACTCTGAGACAAACTTCTACGGATGACACTGTACCTGGTATGAAAGCCACATTAGAAAGTCCTGAGGTCACAAAATGTATAGGTAATTAAATTGAAGTCTTTTTATGTTTGTATTATTTGGTACTGTGGGGAGAAGAAATCAAATTCCCAGAAAATACCTATTCTGTACAAAAACATGCCTTATCAACAGCGAGGAAAATGAACAAAATCCATTTTACACAAAAGAACTCATGTGGTAATGCTCTGCATAGGTAGTCCCTTTCTACAAGGTGCTTTATACTTCCTCCTTTTTCAACGGATGCGTAGATATCAAGACCTCCGCATAAACATGGAAAATTCCGTTTTTGTGAATGGTTCTCTCTCTCTTGACAGACAAAGTTTCCTCTTTTTTCCGGTCCTGTTCTCACACCCCTGAAATACACTGAGTAGTAATGATTTTAATCTGTCCCTGGCACTAGATATCCGTCTGTTAGCAGCAGACTTCTAGTTCATTGATTGGTCAGTTAGCAGAAGACTTCTAGTTCATTGATTGGTCTGTTAGCAGAAGACTTCTAGTTCATTGATTGGTCTGTTAGCAGCAGACTTCTAGTTCGTTGATTGGTCAGTTAGCAGAAGACTTCTAGTTCAATGATTGTTATTATTTTTGGACATTTGGCCATGCATTGGATCGGATTGTATGCTTTACAGCCAAGCGGATAGCATACGTGGAACATCCCTGTATCCAATACTAGGTGCAGTCCTGCTCCAGGGAGCAGTCTGGGTGGCCTCTGAAAGGCTGATCAAGCCTATTTCTCTAGAACATCAGCACTGGATTGCCACATTTGAGCTGCCCCACATTCTCTCTCGCTGTGGCCGACAGAAATAGAAGGGGACTCTGGAGTCTGAAGTGTACACAGATGATGTCGATCTAACCTACAAAGAATCAGCTAATCCCTAACTTAAGGTCACGACCGGATATGTTGTCCACTAGGATCCCCATTATGACAGGTATACCCTCTTCTCCATGACATCATCAGTCTCTTCCCCTCATTGGCAGCAGAGGCGGATGTTGTCAAAAGGATTAACGTGGGTTTCGGCCTCTCTGTGATCCCAGCGAGACCCTTCGAACCTAGCATGGGACCCTTCAGAATTTGAAAGTCTCACTCAAACTTGTTTGCGCTGCATAGCGTGGATTGGTCAGCTTGTCCTTCAAACCCGTATGCAAGGTTCCTGGACTTCCTCCTGAACAAACAGCAGCCTTATCATCTCCCCAAAACGGTTTCTGGCGCCCTCTACCTACTGGTTGATAACTGCAATCTGGCATCAAGACTGGACAGAGACATTCTGGTAGGGGTGAGGGGGGGGGGGGGGTTGTCTATCCAATTTACACAAGGTTTCGTGTTAAATCCACCTCTAATACGGGGTCCTGGACCTCATTTCAGAAAGGCTTTCTTCAGTTCAGCTCCGGTCCGCCCCTCATAACAGCCTGTGGGCACCAAAACACGACCCTTTCGAATCAACAACCTTCAGGATAAGACAGTCACTTTCAAACTTGATTGCGCTGCATAGGTCGGCCTGGCTGGTTTGTCCCCCGTAATCGACAAAAGGTTCCAGGACTTCCTTCCTCGTCATTCACATTCAGCAGGCAGTGGACCTGGGAACTCTAGCTCGCTTCTCCGTAGTTATGGCGTCGTATCTTGATTTCATACGCTCGCTCTTGAAGTAGCCGTATTTGTTGTATCCATTGTCAGTCTGTCCTTCCCTGGTTCGTGTCCTTTTCCTAACTGTAAACCTATTGCCTGCATCTAATTGTTTTCTTCTGATATATGAGTGAGTGAGTGATTGGGGTTTTACGTCTTCTGATATATGAAGCTTATGGCTAGACGATGTGCCATGTACCAAAATTAAATTTGGGTCTCGATATTTGTGACGACCAAAACAGTCACCAGTCTTTTTGCATTGATTAACTCGGTAATTTCAGTTATAACTAGCTTATGAGTAGACGCATCTTCGCAAGCCAAGTTAAAATCTTCATGTCCGCATTCTGTGTTTTACCTTGGCGGACTACTCCACTCAAACCGGTAAATCAAACATCTCGTTTTGATTGGATGTGAGTAAAACTTCTCGCAGCTAATCAAATAATTGGGCACCCACTACCTTCCGTTGGAAACTGGCAGAAGGTCGTGGGTTTTCTTCGGGCATAGAGCCAGGTTTCCTCCCCCAATAAAACTGGCAACGCCACCATATAAGTGAAATAATCTTGAGCGCGGCGTAGAACACCAAGCAATCAATCAATCAGTGTACATGTAAGTGCCCAAAGATTTGATTAGCTGCGAGAAGTTTACTCGCATCCAATCAAAACGAGCTGTTCGATTTACGGGTTTGAGTGGAGTAGTCCGCCAAGGTAAAACACGGAATGGGGACATGCAGATGTTAACTTGGCTAAAGAAGATGGAGTATTGGCTAAAGAAGATGGAGTAGACGATGTGTCCCCTAACACAAGTCAGTTGGGGTCCCCCTATTTGTGGTGACCAAAACAGTTACCTAGCTTGTTGGCAGTCAGTAACTCGGGAACAAGGGAATGGGTTTTAAATCTTTTTCGAGTTATAACTATCTCCTGAGTAGGCGATGTGTCCGGTACCAAAATTAAATTGAGGCCTGGATATTTGTGGTGTCACCCAGCCTTTTGGTATTCAGTAATTGAGGAAATGGCTGTTAATCGGTCTGCGGTTTCACAGTAGAGCTTAATTCTATCCAAACAACTGTTTGATAACCATGGTGACCAAATGAGTTGTCGAGCACCTTCTTTTTTTGTTTTATTCGTAATTAAATGAAATTGCTGTTGTATGCCTATATGTAGGGTATATATTTATGGACACTAAAACACACGGGCACAGGGAAAATCTTCTTGTCTAAAATAACCACGGAGACAAGTTTCTAATTGTGTTAAAAAGAGGTATATCATTTAGACCTTTATACCCCATCATAAATTGTTTTAATAAAGTAAACCTATGATATTTCATTAGGTTGACGACTGACAGGAGCTTGGCCTTAGTCAGTAGAATTTTCTGGAACACTTTGTATTACATTGACAATGCTTACGCATCTTAAGCTATAGTAAGAATATCGTCGGACTATATATTATGCCCCCCCCCATACCCTTTCCCAGAAAACCTAGGTAGAAGGCAGACAGGGGAGTTTAGCCCTGACCAGTATGTCTTTCAAACTCTTGTTCTTTTTATAAGCAATGACTGGCCTTTGGGTCAGAGGTCGAGCAAGTTTACTTTGAAGTAGTTTGTATTCTTCTACTATAATCTTGGCCATAGCGATGCTAGCTTTGTTATACTGAAACACAAATGGTATTATAGTTTTTTCACGACATCTTCCGGGGTCCAAGTTCAAACCCAAAGGATAAATAGTTTGTAATGTTTGAATCCAAAAACTTTCCCTTTCCAAACGTTTGTGCTTCGTATCTGCAGCGGAAGTGAGAAATGGGATTTTCTCAATAGGCATGATTTCAAAATGGTCCTTGACCAAATGACCTTGAGTATTGAAATGTTGTGCCACGGGTACATCATATTTAAGTCTTATACTAGATAAATGGTTGGCTGCTCTTTGTCGTAGAGAATTCTGAGTTTCTCTGACGTACTGTTTGCGACATTTTTTGCACGTGATTACATACACGATATTAGAGGAGTCACAATTAAGATTCTCTGCCATTTGATATTTGTTGCGAGTTTGTTCTCCGAAAAAGGTTCCGCGATCCGGTACGTATATATCGAGTTTGCATCGCGTCTTAAGGGATTTCATTGATGTACCTGAGAGAAATGTTGGACGGTAGTGGTACACTCGTGAAGGGGAGGTAAGCGTATCGGGGGATGAAGAGGGAAACATGATTTGTCTTACTGTGTTAGATTTCATCCTTCGAAGTAATCTAATGGAATACTTCCTAGGGAGGAGAGCTTTAAAGAGAACAGAACAAGCCTGGTTAAAAAAATCTAAAGAACTACAGTTTCTATAGATTTAATGACTCCCTTGAAAGTGTGAGGAGGATGGTATGACCCAGCATGTAGTAGCTGATGCGTGTCAGTAGGTTTGAAGAATACTTTGTAATCTAGATACCCAGTAGTATGATATGTATGACCCTTGTAAATAGTTACATCCAAAAAATCCACAGAAGTGTGATCAATAGTAGGCTGTAATTTAATGCTTGAGTCGTGAGAATTAAGAGTATCAATGAAAATATGAAGGTCTTCCAACGTATGTTGCCAAATGATAAAAATGTCATCCAGATACCGAAGGTAAATAAAAGGTTGTTGGTGACATTTGTGAAGAATATCACTCTCCCACTCAGCCATAAAAATAGAGGCAAAGTTAGGACTAAAACGTTTCCCCATAGCACACCCTTTAATTTGCTGAAAGATCTCCCCATTGAATTCAAAATCGTTAAATTTTAAGCTAACTTCCAGCAATTCTAAAATGTCTTTATCCGGACGACGGTGGTCAGGATATCTTTGGAATGCTGATTTTATGGATTTAAGACCCAAATCTATGTCAATGTTTGTATACATAGACTCCACATCCAGAGTAACCAAAATCACATCTTGTGGGATGGATTTCTCAGACAATTTGGCCAATAAATCATCCGTATTTTTTATAAAGCTAGGATGCCGATTCGCTATAGGTTTTAGATAGTAATCAATTAGCTCTGATATTCTATAACTTTCACTGCCACAATCTGAGATAATAGGACGCCCAGGGGGCATTGTAGGCTTCGGCCATTTTTCAATGGGTTTGTGAATTTTCGGAAGAATATAGAAGACCCTGTTTTTAGAGTTATGATCAGATTCTAAATAGCGATACTGTTTTTCATTAAGTAAGCCTTTATCTTGAAGAGAAACAAGAATTTTATTAAACTTCCTAACATTTTCAGGCTAAATTTCCTTATCAAGTTTTTTGTAATGAAGAGGGTTGCTTAGCTGCCGTTCTATCTCTTCAATATAATCCTGTTTTGACATAATAACTGTTGCCGAACCTTTATCAGCAGGTTTAATAACTATGTTTGGATTTCTCCTTAGCTTACTTAAGGCAAGACATTCTGAATGAGTAAGGTTATGTTGGTTTTTCTGATTAGTTAAAGCATCAAACTTCCTTGATACAGAGTCACGACTAATGTTTATTTCTGGATCATACATGTGAGAAGGGGGTGTATAGCCGCTTTTAGATGTAAACGGCTTGCGTACCCCACTAGAATCTCGGTAAATATCAGCCAGACTAAGATTTCTGGAGAACTCCATAACATGCACTAATTTACTAATAGAAAAGTCCCTATCAGATAATGATTTAGGGCAAGGCACAAATGAGAGTCCTCTATTGAGTAGAGATATATCATCAGCAGTGAGTTCCTCGTTACTAAGATTAACAATATTACTTCCTAAGCCGAAAGTAGGGTGGCACATGCCCTGTCCCAAATTTAGTTTAAATCTAGTGTCTGAAGCCAGTGGGTATACAAGCAATTTGCTGTATCTTCGGTCCAGTGAATTTTGTCTGTGGATACTCTAAATTTTGAATTGGGGATTTTTGGTATGACCATAACTCTCTTCATCTTGGAAGCAGAAGAGTTATATAGGTTCAGGTTCGAAACTTCACTGGCCGGTAGTTTAGTGGATGACTGGATCTCTACAAAGTAGATGAGCGAGTTGGAAAAAGTCTTCCTAACCGCTGTCATCATGTTGCGCATTTGAGTTAACGAAGTGTTTGGCTCAGTAGTTGTCTTGTTATTGATACCAATATTCAAGATAACTTTCTCAGGTTTGGGACCTTGATACTTTTGAATTAGAGTCCGAAATGAATTGAAATTGGCACCAGGAAAACATTCTACCTACATATCAGGGTGGGGTCAAGGTTAATTCTAGATAGATTAGAATCCCCAAGTAAAAGAACTTTCTTAGTTACATTAGGAAGGTGCCAATAAGAGGAAGTGTGCCGAAATTTCCAAAATTTAGAATTAGCTAATTTATTCTGAGGGTTGCGCTGACCCCTCGGAGGGGATCTCACTGCATCTGAATATCTCATAGGAGAATGGACTGACAAAACTGGGGATGGGGTAGGAGCAGAGGGACTAGATGTACTAGGTCTAGGAGAAGTGACCCTAGTAGAAACTGGGGAGGACGGAGGACGAAAGGGGACAGAGGTACTACTAGGTCTAGGGGAGGGGGGCTGAGGGGATGAAAAAGAAGGGGCAGAGGTAGTAGGTCTAAGGGAGAGAGTACCAGTAGGGAAAGGCGAAGTGGAAACAGAAGGTAAAGTTACAGACCTAGGAGTCTGTGACTGCAGAGTTGGAGGTGAGATAACGGATGTCGACGGACTGACAGACGGATGGGGTTGGGGAGACGATGGTGGACTAAACTGAGTAGTAGCAGCAGAAGTGACAGATTTAGTGATGGAAAGAAAAGAATAAAAATTTTGAATGGTCGAAAGTTGTAATTTACCTTTATAATTCTGTTTGCCCCATTTTAAAGCATTATTGAAAGCACTGTCAAAGTTTAGACCATTGGATGACCTGGTAGAAGTCACCTGTGCTTTTAATCTATTTAAACATGCCGCATAATGTGAAATCATCTCTTGTATGATCCTATGGGCCCAATTTTTGTGTACATGGTCAAACGCAATATCAACTTCCCGATTGCGTTGAGCCGGTTTAAGAAAAGAATTAAGCTCTTTAATTTTATTATTTAAGGAATTTGGGAGGGTTTGGTCACGTAAATGTCCCTCAAGGATGCCAATGTGGTGAAGACGTAAAAAATTTAAAAAGGGCTTTCACCAGAGCCGAGAATTCTGAATATTGGGGACTTTTAGATTTTGAATGTCCATGCCTATTGCTAACTGAAAATTGCCTGCTTCTGTTACCACGCCCTTGTTTTGCCATTCTGCCTAAATGCCAATATACTTAATTAGTCTAACTAGATAAAAAAAAGGAAAATAGAGTTGGGAAAGTGAGACAGAAATAGAAAGGAAAAATATGTCGGGAAACAAAAAGAATTGATACAAACTAGAGATAAAAGGACCTAATTGAATTGGCTGACTAAGGGGACAAAAAAGATGGAATTTGGAAAATATATGTTACAAAGAGGCAGAGATAAAGAATAAAATGTGTCTGGAGACAGAAGGACTAAAGTAAAAAGGGTAATAAATCTAAGTCACAAATTGTGAGATATATAAGCATAGGAAGACTAAATAGAGCGGGAAGGAAAAACAACTTAATAAGACACTAAGGTTAAAATTAATGTACAATTGGAACAGGAAATAATAATGAAGTCCTAGAAATAAAATTTGGAAGAAAAATATACAAGGGCTGTAAATGGAAGATGAGGTTAAATCATAAATAAAAGGGCAAAACAATAGTAAGCCTAAAATAATGAAAATATATAAAGAGATGAAAAAGGTATAAGAGGAATAACACAGAAAGTAATATATACAACGTTTTACAGTAAGCAAAGAATACTTAGCAGAAAACGGGATCGCACACGGTTTTGCTAGAAGCTTTTCGGATTTGTTGTCCTTTCTCAATAGCCGTAGAAACAAGTCTAAAGTTATGTTGAATTTCTTGTGTTTATATGGAAAAATGACAGGAAATAAAAAGGGCTTGGGTGATTAAAGAGTATTTTTGTAAACAAGGGAAGATTAAGCTATTAAAACATTTAACTAAAGCATGGAAGCTTGATGAAGTTAGTTTATACTCATAACCATTGGAGGTATGGTTAAGTCTAGACATAAAAGGTCATATAGTTAGAGAGAGCTGGGGTATAAATATCCTGTGGTTTTGGAATAAAGGAGCTTAAATCAAAAGGAAATTACAGTAACTGAAGAGAAACAATATAAGGTAGGAGAAGAAATCTAGGGTGGGAACACCTAGCCTATTGTATATTCAATGCAATAAAATATTTAAACGTTAAAAGAAAGAATTCAAACGATAAAAATAATTTTAGATGAAAACTAATGAAGTGTTTGAAGATGGAAGGTAATATTAGACGATAAAAGTAAAATATATATCAAGAAAGTTCAACAATGCTGCAGACTGCTTCCAACCGTGTACAAATGTGTGGATAGTTTTTTGTTTTAAAACAATGGTTATTTTGAGCCCCTGGCACAGGCAAATATATATATTTATGGACACTAAAACACACGGGCACAGGGAAAATCTTCTTGTCTAAAATAACCACGGAGACAAGTTTCTAATTGTGTTAAAAAGAGGTATATCATTTAGACCTTTATACCCCATCATAAATTGTTGTAATAAAGTAAACCTATGATATTTCATTAGGTTGACGACTGACAGGAGCTTGGCCTTAGTCAGTAGAATTTTCTGGAACACTTTGTATTACATGTACATTGACAATGCTTACGCATCTTAAGCTATAGTAAGATTATCGTACCTTTGGTGACTTCAGATGCCAGTCTGCCTCAATTACAGTTGTCTGATATAGGTAGCTAATAGGTAGGCGGAGGGGCACTCTATGGTCCAGTGGGTTAGAGTGATCGTCCCACATAGACCTTCCATCGATGCGGTACGGGTTTGAACACTCAGATCAATGAAAATAGAAAATTTCTGGGTGGATTTTACAGTTGGTCACCCTACGTGAAAGAGTTGCCAGGTACTCAACGAAGGTCGTGGTTTTTTTATTGGGGAATGAGCCTGGTTTCCTCCCCCACAAAGCCTGGCTTCCTCCCCGACGAAGCCATGCATCGCTGCCATATAAATGAATTAATCTTGAGTGCTGCGTAAAACACCAATCAATCAATAAATAGGTAGGCAATGTGTCACATACTACAATTTGTGATGTCAATAAGCCCCAGTCTTTTTAAGGTGACTGATGATTCGTCCAGCCAAAATTCTGTTTAAGGCATATTTAATATGAAGACAGTGTGCTACAATGGATTTACTCTTGTGGGTTTCTTAAAATCTTGTTCTTGCTTGCTATACATCAACTACTGGATCAGGTCTGTGAATTCCTGGAGTGACTTCTGGAAGAGATTTTTTCCATTTTTATGGCTCCGCAAAGCGAAAGCGGAGCCATCTATTCTTGTCCGTACAATAACTCATGAATGATTCATCCGGTCAACTTCAAACTTGGAGTGTGCCTTGACATCGGGCAGAGGACGGTTGGGATTGATTTTCAGCAATGTGCGCAATCCAATATGGCCGCTATCCGTCATATTGGATTATGACCATGATTTTCTTGTCCAGGCTATAACTTGTGGATGATTCATCAGATGAACTTCAAACTTGGGGTGTGCCTTGAAATTGGTGAGAGGACGGTTGGGATTGATTTTCAGCAATGTGCGCAATCCAATATGGCCGCTATCCGTCATATTGGATTATGAGCATGATTTTCTTGTCCGGACAATAACTTGTGGATGATTAATCCGATGAACTTCAAACTTGTGGTGTGCCTTGACATCGGGCAGAGGACGGTTGGGATTGATTTTCAGCAATGTGCGCAATCCAATATGGCCGCTACCCATCATATTGGATTATGAGCATGATTTTCTTGTCCGGCCAATAACTTGTGGATGATTGATCCGATGAACTTCAAACTTGGGGTGTGCCTTAACATTGGTAAGAGGATGGATGGGATTGATTTTAAGCAATGTGCGCAGTCCAATATGGCCGTTCGTCGGTTCGTCCGTCGGTCCGTCTTTCCATCCTTGTCCGTAAAATAACTCATGAATGATTCATCGGATGAACTTCAAACTTGGGGTGTGCCTGAACATCGAGCAGAGGACGGTTGGGATTGATTTTCAGCAATGTGCGCAATACAAAATGGCCTCTATCCATCATATTGTATTATGAGCATGATTTTCTTGTCCTTGCAATAACTTGTGGATGATTCATCCGATGAACTTCAAACATGGGGTGTGCCTTGACATCGGTGAGAGGATGGTTGGGATTGATTTTCAGTAATGTGGGCAATCTAATATGGCCGCTATCCGTCATATTGGATTTTGAGCATGATTTTCTTGTCCGGGCAATAACTTGTGCATGATTGATCCGATCAACTTCAAACTTGGGGTGTGCCTTGACATTATTAAGAAGACGGTTGGGATTGATTTTCAGCAATCTGCGCAGTCCAATATCAAACCTGTGGTGTGCCTTGACATTGAGGAAAGGGCGATTGGGATCAATTTTCAGCCATGTGCCCAATACAATATGGCTGCCATGAAGCATATTAGATTATGAGTAATATTTTATCGGGAGTAAACTTATGATAAGGCATTATTTGTTATAAGTTTTTAGCCATCTTGATTTTTAAAGATGGCAGCCATCTTTTAAAATAATGAATGCCATGAGTATCATACATCATCTTTATTGTTTCATTTCTCCTCTATGTCACCTCTCAAACCACACTGCCGGTTCTAATACCCTTGTCAATCAGTTCCCCTTCTGCTCGAAGCCATCTCCAGTGATTGCGTGCAATCACTTAATCTCTAGTTATTTGTGAAGAATAGAATTTTTGTGATACATCTTCAAAGGGAATGTTTTTTGATGATACGGTTAATCCATCCTCGGATACCCAGGGTTAAATTGTCAACAAGCTAACATTTTACCCCAGGGCCAACTGTGATCCAACGCCTCGTTTCCTGGGAACGCCCATTTACTGTCGGGCCAATCAAAAATTCTCTTCTAAACGTTGGAACTCTTCAGTTTTGGAGACACGTTTATCGAATTGAAGTGTAAACCGAAAAGTCGGCCATCTTGTTTTTTAACACTGTCTGGATGCTTATGAAACGCCTATTCTGATTGGTGAAATTTCCGCCACAGTTTTGTGGTGGAACCAATCAAAGTCTACATGCATATTAAATTAGAAACAACGGATTTGGTTCCACTTGTCCCACGGGTAAAGTGAGCGTCAGTGTAAGTTTTAATCGTGGGTTCCGATGATGCGGGTAATCTAGTTTTGGTAGTCTTTTTTTTTTGGTAGACATTTTTACACCCAATGTCTTTTTGGATTGTATTATCTCAGTTTGGAAATAAAATATGAGCTGAAAAATATTTTTTCTATCAATATATATTTTTTTATTTTGCTGCTTATATTTTATAGACAGAATTATTATTATTACTTTTTTCTGTCTATTTCAGTTAAAAAAACTCCCAATTTGTGCCCATTGTCCAGAAATGAAGTTTGTGTCTGCTACTCACTTGTTGGCTCACAGCATTGATAAACATGGCTTTCAGGTGCCAAGTGATTCGGAGAACATAAATAAGAACCAGATGTCAATGGTAGAATTGAATTTTGAAAGTTCAGGAAAAGAGGGTCCTGATGGTAATCCTGCCTGTACAATCAATCCAGTCTTAGCTAGTGTACGCAGAACTCATTCTGAAAAGAAACTTTTTCAGTGTACAGTGTGTGACTATAAATGTAGTGAGAAGAGAAACCTTATAAACCATTTTAGAACACATACTGGAGAAAAACCTTTTCAATGTACAGTGTGTGACTATAAGAGTACTCAGAAAAGCAACCTTAAAAAACATTTAAGAACTCATACGGGTGAGAAACCATTTCAGTGTACAGTGTGTGACTTTAAATTTAGCTGCAAATGTAAGCTTAACAACCATTTAAGAACTCATACTGGTGAGAAATCATTTCAGTGTACAGAGTGTGAGTATAAATGTAACAAAAAGGCTAATCTTATCAGACATTTAAGAACACATACCGGTGATAAACATATTCAGTGTACAAAGTGTGACTATAAATGTAGTAGTAAAATCTCCCTAAAAGGCCATTTAAGAACCCATACTGGTGAGAAACGTTTTCAGTGTACAGAGTGTGACTATAAGTCTACCCAGAAGAGTAATCTCATCAACCATTTAAAAACTCATACTGGTGAGAAACCTTTTCATTGTACAATGTGTGACTATAAATGTAGTAGTAAAAACTCCCTAAAAGGCCATTTAAGAACTCATACTGGTGAGAAACCTTTTCAGTGTACAGAGTGTGAGTATAAGTCTACCCAGAAGAGTAATCTCATCAACCATTTAAAAACTCATACTGGTGAGAAACCTTTCCATTGTACGATGTGTGACTATAAATGTAGTAGTAAAAACTCCCTAAAAGGCCATTTAAGAACCCATACTGGTGAGAAACCTTTTCAGTGTACAGAGTGTGACTATAAGTCTGTCCAGAAGAGTAATCTCATCAACCATTTTAGAACTCATACTGGTGAGAAACCTTGTCAGTGTACACAGTGTGACTATAAGTCTACCTGGAAGAGTTGCCTTATCAAACATTTAAGAACTCATACTGGTGAAAAACCTTTTGAGTGCACAGAGTGTGACTATAAGTCTGTCCAGAAGGGTAATCTTATCAACCATTTAAAAACTCATACTGGTGAGAAACCATTTCAGTGTACAGTGTGTGACTTTAAGTGTGGCCAGAAATGTAATCTTATCGACCATTTTAAAACTCATACTGGTGAGAAACCATCTCAGTGTAAAGTGTGTGACTTTAAGTTTAGCTGCAAAGATAAGCTTAATAACCATTTAAGAACTCATACTGGTGAGAAACCATTTCAGTGTACAGAGTGTGAGTATAAATGTAGAAAACAGTTTAACCTTATCAAACATTTAAGAACTCATACCGGTGAGAAACCTTTTCAGTGTACGGAGTGTGACTATAAGTCTATCCAGAAGAGAGGCCTTATCAACCATTTGAAAACTCATACTGGTGAAAAACCTTTTCAGTGTACAGAGTGTGATTTTAAATCTATCTGGAAAAGGAGCCTTATCAACCACTTAAGAATTCATACTGGTGATAAACCTTTTCATTGCACATTGTGTGATTTTAAATGTAATCGGAAATGCAGCCTTACTATTCATATAAGAAACCATGCTGTTGAAAAACCTTCAAATTTAAGAACTCATACTGGTGAGAAACCGTTTCAGTGTACGGAGTGTGACTATAAGTCTATCCAGAAGAGAGGCCTTATCAACCATTTGAAAACTCATACTGGTGAAAAACCTTTTCAGTGTACAGAGTGTGATTTTAAGTCTATCTGGAAAAGGAGCCTTATCAACCACTTAAGAATTCATACTGGTGAGAAACCTTTTCATTGCACATTGTGTGATTTTAAATGTAATCGGAAATGCAGCCTTACTATTCATATAACAAACCATGCTGTTGAAAAACCTTCAAATGTAGTCATAAACATGATCTAACGGTAACCGATTATGTAAAACTGCTAAATGTAACTATAGATCGATATATCTGGAAGAATTGCCTTATCAACAATTTAAGATCTCATACCGACGTTGAACCATGTGCGATTTTAAATGTAATCAAAACTATTCATGTAAGAGCTGGTGAAAAATCTTTCCAGTGCACAATGTGTCATTGTAAATTGTAAACAACTCACCAAACACATAGGAAGACATACTGATGAAATTCAAATGTAGTCCGGAGCATGTTTAGAACTCATATTGGTGAAAGAACTGCTTCACTGGACAATACAATGTTTGAGGATAACGGTAGTCAGATTCAGTATATATTTTGATATGGACCAATTCACGCTGGATATTTTTGCTGCATTGTTTGATATTAGATATATTCTTATATAGAAAGGTAATAATGTTTTCATCACGATAAATCTGAACTTTATGACATAAAATTTAGCCATAAAAATGAAATCAGTCTAATTAACTATGAAAGAACTTGATTGATGGATGGATGTTTTACGTCGCACTCAAGATTATTTCACTAATAATTTGATTTTCACTATGTTTATGCTGAATACTGCGATTTGATTGGTTATCCTGCTTTTGATCATACCATGATGTACAGCTCCGCCCTTCACTATGGACTATTTGTCTGTTTTAATAAAATTTTAGACAAACGAAGCGAAATAAATATATTTGAACATATACTGTCCCATGTTACATTTACTTGAGGTTTCTTTCACAGCTACAGCTATCCCTCTGTAACGGTCTAGAGGGGGGGGGGCTACCCCGCAACTCCATTAATCTTCCATCCTTTATCATTTTATGTACATATTATCTTTTCTTTTCATTGTTTTTCGAACCTTCACCTTATTTATATAACTTTAAGTAAATGCCCATCAACATGTCTTATACAACTGTTCGTCTCATTAATAGCTGGCTACATTAATTAAAGCAAATTAATGAACCTAATAACACGATAGGAACCACATTTTTAACAGTCAGAATAAAGTCATCAATTACTGAACAGTGAGAGAAGGAATGTACGATCCATATCTCAATGGTGTGTACTCCGATGATATGGCTGGGTAAAACCAGGTGAGCTGACTAGAATCCCCGTTCTGGGACTCTGTGAGTAACTAGGATAACTTGCCGGTTAAGGAAGTTGTGGCGTCCTGATGGGTTACTGAGACAGCAGGGAGAGCCGGATTGACAAGGCAGCCTAACCAGCTATGGGATTGGCGGTACAGCATTTCCAGCTATGGAGTTGGTGGTACAGCGTTTCCAGCTGTTGAGTTGGTGGTACAGCATTTCCAGCTGAAGTGTTGGTGGTACAGCGTTATCAACTTGTAGTGTTGGCGGTACAGCGTTTCCAGCTGTGGAGTGGGCGCTACAGTGTTACCAGCTGTAGAATCATGGCAGTGCAGCGTTACCAGCTGAAGGCTACGGAGAGGCAGCGCTTCCAGCAGTATACGGTTCGAATCCCACTCAGTCCAAAAATTGGAAAATTTTCTGACTGGGTTTTCACTCGAACGACCTATGTGGGATGGTTGCCAGTTACCAACGGAAGGTTGTGGGTTTCCTCCGGGCATAGAGCCCGGTTTCCTCCCACAATAAAACTGGCAACGCTGCCATAAAAGTGAAATAATCTTGAGCGCGGCGTAAAACACCAAACAATCAATCAATCAATCCAGCAGTATTCGACATTTTCCTATGCTACCCTATGCTACCAATTTGGGGATGAGGACTAGATGCTATAATACCCGTGTTTCATTTCATGCTTTATAATCAATTGTAAATAATACTAATTTCATGTTTCCTTTCCAATGTATATATTTTCTTTATGTTGTGATAAACTATCAAACTTTATTTTATGTCTTGTGTGTGTCCTTTCTTCCATGGCCTTTTAATTGTCGTGTCCCTTTTAGACCGCTAGGTGGCGTTACACCTCTATATCATGTATTGGAGAATTTAAGCATATAAGTGTAACGAATGTCATCGTATTGTCTGTATCGTCCAAATTTGTCTCCATAAAACACACAATGTCATAACTTCGGAAAAAATTTCAAACTTTCAAAATTCAAAGTTTCAAATTCTGATACGCATAATTTTATATTTAGGCCACCCACATTTAAACCTACAACATGTGTATTATGGCTGTAAGAGTCCTTCTGTTTACACCCTGTGGTCACCCTCCGTGTTAATAATACTCACTTCCACTCCCGCTGTCTTCAGTGTCCATCTCTGTGACTTGATTGGCTGATACCGTGGGAACATTCTCGTTGATTCTTCCCTCTATAACGTTAGGATGACACACTGGAATGGCTGGGCGAAATTTAAATTGAGTGACAGGTTCTCGTTG